>JAILYB010000054.1:0-2737414 GCA_021437785.1 Rhodomyrtus psidioides
AAAATCTCTGGTTCCGCAGAACTGATCGATCTCTCCCAATCGGTCAGTAAGGTTTCCGGTCTACCCTCCAAGAAAGACCGGTGGCGACTCCAAATGCATGCACAAGTTGCACATGCCACCACGACCACACTAAGGTCGAAAGCGATCGACTTTTATCCCTCAAAAGACATACTCCCGCCGCGATTTGGTATGGGCCTGGGAGGGCCCGCGCCGATCCAAAGCCCGCGATACACATTCCAGAGTGGGGGCCGCGATCGGTAATCCATTAGCCCGCGTCCGACGATTTCGGACGGGTCGCGACAGCTGGCGACTCCGCTGGGGAATATTGTTCTAGAACACTTGGTTCTGGACCTCAAGTGGACTTAGGCCGTAATTAAAACGTTGAGTGATTTTTCTAACCCTGCAGGCGCTCTTGAAGGTGAGGTAAGTCCGCTCATGATAGGTGTTATATGTTTTTGCAGATCGGAGTGATAAGGGGTGTAGTCTGTGATTAATATTGTCTTATGCAGGATGGGCGTAGGAATGTATGTTATATGGATGATTTGAAGCGCTGATTGATATATAAATTGTTGCGCATGATTCACTGCATATTTGAGGATCACGACACTTTGCACAAAGCGCCCAAACCCAGGCCGCGAAATCACCTTTTTAGGTAGCCATAGATCAGGGATCGATATGCAACGCTCTAGCGTGGATTGCGCTGGGGTTGACCATATTCGATCCCGCTCACTATCCAAGTCGAGACTTTTATCCATTTGTTGTGGATTGCGCTTATGGACGAATTTATCGACTCGGATAGAGGGAAGCCTCTAGGTTCCTCACCTAAGCCATTTTGATTTCTAGAGTCAAGCCTCACTTGTCTCATGCGCATGTATATGGATGGTTGGTATACCTAAAACCAAAAAAATCATCGGGTACCTCTTATGGTAAGGTCTTTCCATTATTGTTTAATTTACCTGCAGCTTCGTATTTATTGCACAACATGTTGCATTCATTGAGTCCGATGGTTGGGTCTAATCCCATTCTACAGTTTAGATAAAGTGGAGATGGTCTCCCCAAATCTCTCCAAGGTCCTAGAGGTATTTGAGTATGAGCGACGTGTCATCCGTCATCGAGCCACCGAGACGTTCAATGGATTCCACTCCTTCCGATTTATCCAGGGGAGGGCACTTACTGGACGCAATCTTATCCGAGGAACAGACTGCTTCTACACCAAGTCCGCCGAGCAACTTGAACGCGAACATAAATTCGAGTACGAGAGGGAAAGGATGTGGAACATTTATCTGAAGTTAAGGGGCATATTCAGCAGGATACGAGCAAATCCAACATCTCCTCTAGTGGTCATCGAGATCTCATCAGACGAAGATGATTCTCTCGAGAGCCAGCCATCCTCTTCCACCCCTAAAGACATTTCATCTGATGAAGACGGCGACCCGAGCTAATCGGAGCAAGGACGACGGACGACGTTACCCGACGACCTGACTTGGGGCATCTCCTTAGGTTCCTTAGGGTCGCCTTCCGGAGGTGTTTTAGAATTATTCAGTTTTCTGAGCCTTCTGAGTCTGTAAAGGGAATCCGTCTGTGGATCCCCCTCTTATCCCCTGCGCTTTAATTCCCGTGTCGTTCATAGGCGTCTTAATACCGGAATGCGACATTGGAATTTCACCCAACCATTCGGATTTTCTGTTTCAATCATACGTCGCTTCCGTTTGAAATTGTTGTTAGAACTCACACTTGGTTTGTTCGACACAAGTGCGAAGATCTAATCCTCATTTCATGGTGTATGCGACGTATGACTGAAGTGGTCCACGCCATGCATAAGCATATCATCTGCATAACATCATTATTTTCGTCCAATTCATTATGCCTATTGATGGGATTAGTATGGGAACCCTAATTTGGCATTCCCTTTACTCCAAATGTGGGAACTCAACCCTCGTCACATCACGGGTAAATAATGATTTGAACGAATCTAATGCCCGAGTAATCCATGGATAATTAATCGCATTTTCATATTCTAGACTCGATGGGAAGAGGTGA
This sequence comes from Rhodomyrtus psidioides, assembly GCA_021437785.1. Classification (NCBI taxonomy): domain Eukaryota; kingdom Viridiplantae; phylum Streptophyta; class Magnoliopsida; order Myrtales; family Myrtaceae; genus Rhodomyrtus; species Rhodomyrtus psidioides. Next base: position 2,041 of record JAILYB010000054.1, read on the forward strand.
TATCCAAATTCTGCCGGTCCCGCATAGAGAATTGCTAGTTTGGTGGGGACGCCTCAACAAGACCAACCAGGCGTATGTTAAGCAAAGGCTGGGGCATCTGGTTAACCTCATCGAAATCAAATACCAACCGGCACTGATACAAGCAGCAGCACGGTTCTGGGATCGCACCACACTAACATTCAACTTCGAAGGATTGGAGGTCACACCCACAGTGGAAGAATATACAGCCGTCATCGGAGTCGAATTCAAGGGACAATTAGTCCGTCCCCCTTTAGGCCTTGACCCATCCAAGCTGCTCTCCAAGTTCCTTCGGCTCAAGACCACCGAGATTGAAAGAATTCTCAAATCCAATTCTGGCAGATTCCCGTTCTCATTCCTATTCGACAATTACTCGGACCTACCCATTGACACTGGCCATAGGGCCGGAGGGGTCTTCATCCTGGCCTTCTTTGGATTCGTGCTATTTCCTACATCCAGGACCACATTCAACCCTCTCATTGTCCACATAGCCCAGCAGGCATGTGACCAGTTGGATTACTCCTATATGATCCTTGCTGAGACTTTGCTGTCTCTGAACCGCTATAAGGCCGCACTGGATGATTCCAAATCCACCCGGAAAACCATTTTCCAAGCCTCCAATGGCCTTCTCTTCTTGTGGATCACTTCCCATCTTAAAAAACTCAACCTTCGCGCTGGATGCACTCGAATCGATGAAGATGTCCACCCTATCCAGTCCTTCCTCAAGTGCCAATCACTCATTGCCAACCGCTCTTTCAACGACTGGTACGAACTCCTGGAAAAATTAGAACCCGAACAACTCCGATGGCGGCTAAGGCGACCGAAGATGCATAAAGCACGCATCGCCACCAAGACCGGCGGGCCAATTCCTCTCTTGGGTTTCACAGGAGCCGTGTCATACTACCCGATCAGAGTCGTCAGACAGTTCGGCATGCTGCAGCAGATACCACCCCAAAGTCCTCCGGACGAATTCGCCTTCGACATTCCCCAAGGCCCAATCACCAAGAGGACCAAGGCGCGCCTCCAGATGATGATCAATGACCTAGAACAGGCACTGAAAGACTCCCCGCCTCAGGATGTGGAGTGGCCGGACCAGTTGGACCCTGAGATGAACATCCATCGGGCCTCCGAGGAATATATCCAGGCTTTCAAAAGAGTCCGGCCGACCCTAGTCGAACCATATGTTCCAGAGTACATCGTCCCATATGTACCAGGAGTGGAGCCTTACATACCGGAAGACGTCGGACCGCCAGCCTATCCTGAAGGCGAAGAAGTCCAGAGTTGAAGACTCGGCTCCCAGCAATATCGGAGGATGACAGAGGAGCCAGCCCTCCCATCGAGTTTAGAATAGTCAAGCATTTTCATTTCCCATTGTGATCAAACTCCTCCGGGAGCCTTTTTTATGCATTATCCAAGCATCTTTTCAAAAAGAACTTATCCTAATTATCATGGATTACTCGTTGCATAACGACATACATGCCTTGACAAACTGGGGCAAGACCGCGCCAGCGTGATCAGGCCGCCGTTCACTTTGCGGCACATGATTTATCCCTCGTATCCATAAGCCTAACTTTTAATCTCCCGATCAGGTAACTCTCAATCACGAGGACTCGAGCCCAAGCGCGTTCTCAGGCCCGTATGGAGCACGAACAGGTTGACGCTCGCCTCGGGACTCTGGAAGCACGATTAGACCAAGTGACTCAGATGCTGGCTGAAATGAAGGACATGTTCATCGCGGCTAACGCCAGGCCCACTCTGCCAGTTGATCTTAACCAAGCTGCAAACCCAAGCACGCCTGCTGTTTCCGACGCAGGTGGACCCGCTGGGACGAATGCTGCACCTGGCACTGAGCAGGCTCCAACTGTTGAAGTACCGCCAAGAGCCCCGCCTGTCATCATCAACCTAGAAGGGAAACAGAGTGAGAAGTCTGTCAAGGTCGATGAGGGAGTAAGAAGGATTGCCAAAATCGAGGAATGTCTCACCAGCCAGGGATTTGAGTTGTCAAAGTACGATAAAATCATGCCTTTCACCAAGATTGAGGTCCCTGTGGACTACAAGGAGCCGGATTTCTCAAGGAAGTATAATGGGACAGGCTGTCCCAAGACCCACCTGAAGTACTACTTGTACAAGATGGCCAAATACTCAGATTACACGCCATTGCTGATCAATACCTTCCAAGAGAGTCTGGCTGGCGCCGCTCTGTCTTGGTACGTGGAGTTAGACATACAAAGATATGACGACTGGGACGAGTTTGCAGGAGACTTTCTATCCCAGTATAAGTTCAATGCACTGACCGCTCCAACCAGAGAAGACCTACTGCGGACCGCGAAAGGGAGGACTGAAAGCGTTCGTTTATACGCCCAAAGGTGGAGGGCACTCGCCACTCAGGTGAAGCCACACATCCCGGAGGAAGAGTTGGTAGACATCTTTCTGAAAGCGCTGCCGTATGACTACTTTGACAAACTAAACACCTCTGGGTGTCAGACCTTCGCGCACTTAATCAAAGTGGCGGAAAGACACGAATGGGCTATAAGAGAAAGGCGTGTGCCGGAAGTGACTCCGAAGCGACCGTTCCCCGCAAAGAAAGAACGAGAATCTACTGCAGAGGTTGCCTTCGTTTCCAATCCACCAAGAGCCAAAAAGTTCGAAAACTCCACCCCGACCCAGGGGAACACCTCTTGGACGGCCCAGAGGATCTTAGCACCAAGAGGAAGGGGTCCTCCCTCTTTTACCCCGCTCCCAGTCCCGATGTCAAAGTTACTCCCTAAGCTTCTAGACGCAAGGTTGTTAGCCAAGAAGCCGCCGAGGTCAGCACCGCCAAGGTTCATGGGTTTCGACGAGAGTCGAACTTGTGCATATCACATGGGCGAAAAAGGACACAACATAGACAATTGTCGGGCCCTACAATACGACATACAGGCCCTTATCGACAGCGACTTGCTGAAGTTTGATGGAGCAGATCCAAACATCCAACAGAATCCACTACCTGACCATACCGCAAACGCGGTGTTCAATATAGACCTCGGGAGAAACCCGTACGACTCAGAGGAATCATGCCCTGTTGAATCGATCTGCATGGTGGAGGGTATGACCCCGCTGATAATAAACCTCGCTGAGTTCAACCTTACACAAGAAGATCGTAGTGACATCGAGGTAGAGGCGACAGGGGAGGCCAGCAGTTCTCACAAAGACGAGGTCACGCCCTTAGTAATTACGCTCCCCGCAGTAGAGGCTTACAACCCCAAAGCAGTGCATTGGAATTACGGCACCAGTGAAGTAGATGCCATTACTCGCTCCGGGAGGTGCCTAGTCCAAAAGGAGGGAGATGTTGAAAAGAAGGGGATAACGGAGGAAGACGCCAAGCAGGTCCTAGCCATCATTAGAACCAGTGAGTTCGAGGTGGTCGAACAGCTGAGAAAGATGCCCGCGCAAATCTCACTCTTGGACCTCTTCAAGACATCTGAGAAGCATCGAAATGCCCTTTTGAAGGTGTTGGATGAGGCCCACGTGCCTGAAACAATCAATGAGGCCCAGTTGGAGGACTTCGTGGGGGCAATCCTCTTGAAAGATCAAGTCTCATTCTCAGATGAAGACTTCCCACCAGAGGGGCGAGGACATAACAAGGCTCTCTACGTGTCAGCAATGTGCCACGGCAAACGGGTATCTCGAGTCCTCATAGATAATGGGTCCGCGTTCGACATATGCCCTTTAAGCACGCTTAGAGGCCTCGGGGTGAAAGAAGATTTAATCAAAACCTCGAAGTCCACCATTCGAGCTTTCGATGGGGCTAAAGGCGAGGTAACTGGAGAGATAGAACTACCTGTCCTTGTGGGCCCAACAGAGTTCCTGATCAATTTCCAAATCATGGATATCCCAGCGTCATTTGGGTTTTTGCTTGGAAGACCTTGGATTCACACGGCTGGCGCCGTGCCCTCCAGCTTACACCAGAAGGTCCGGATGGTCGTTCACGACAAACTGATCACCATACACTCAGAGGCTGATCACTTAACGAGCCACATCGACACTATCCCATTGGTGAAACCTTCGTCCGGAGAAGAATCAAGCTTTCGCGCTGCGGAGAGAATGTACATTATGCATGTACCAGCTGGTACAGCCATGAGGCCGCCAAATTGCTCCAAATCCTCGATCATGGCGGGAAAAATACTGACGCGACATGGTTTTATCCCGGGCCTTGGTTTAGGCAAGCACCACCAAGGTATTCAAGAGCCAGTTAGCTTGGCGACAGTGAAGAACCGCCGAGGGCTGGGTTATAAAGGAGAACCGGGTCGACATTTCCGACCAGAAGGTTATGGGAGAGGTAGGGGCCGTGGCGGCCGCGTCCTAGGGTCGAGTACATGGAAGGGCAAGGGAAAGATGTTCGAAACTCCCCTGAGTCGTTTCTTTGATGAGGCATCTAAGTGGCTGAAGGACGAGAAGGTGGACGTTACAACGGAGGACCCCCAGTTGGCCAGCCTGTTCCTGGAAGATTCTGTCAACGTCATTATCGAGGGAATCGACGACGACGCGTCCGTCATTGAGTAAAGAAATTTCCACCCCCCTCTGATGCATCTGAATATACATCAGATGCCTCGAACTATCACCTTTGTTTTATGTCTTTACGTCAAAATAAAAACAAAAAAAATAAAAAAAAAATCAAATAAAAAATCAAATAAAAAAAAATCATCAAAAAATCCTCATAAAATACAAAAATCGGGATGTGGGGGAACCACGAATCAGGTCGATGATGATCCAAATGAGAGAAAAGAAAAGATGCAAAGAAAAGAAGAGTTGAAAAGAAAAGAAAAGCCCTGAGACCTGATTTCCCACACGTCTCCCAGTTTTCAAAATCTTGGGAGGCAAGGATGTCCAATGATATGAGGACTAGCCCCCATCTCACGTTTTCAGTTTTAATCTTTGTTCTTGCATCGTCCATGAGCCGTATCTATTATATGTCAACTAACCATCTTCATGACATTTCAGGCATACCATTCCACACATACATAGCAGGTTGTTAAGTTATCCCAACTCTCAAAAGGAAGCTACCCTCCATATCAAGGGAGAGGAAGACGACCGGGTCGAGGAGGGAATCAGAGTTGATTGGAAACGCTATGAAGACTCCAAGCCACCCACTGCGGAGGGCACTACCTCGGTGAATTTAGGGACTCCAGAGAATATCAAGGAGGTGAAGATTGGAGAAAGCCTACCGCCGACAGAAGCATCCAGAATAATTGAGCTCCTGCGAGAATACCAAGATGTCTTCGCATGGTCATATGCGGATATGCCGGGTTTACACCCTAGTATCGTGGAACACGCTTTGCCAACCGACCCCAGCATCTTGCCCAAGAAGCAGAACCTCAGGCGTACAAAACCCGAATTGGCAAAGAAAATTGAAGAGGAGGTGATGAAGCTCCTCAAAGTGGGGTTCATCGAAGTGATTGCTTACCCAGAATGGATCGCTAATATCGTCCCCGTCATGAAGAAGGACGGGAAGGTCCGAATCTGCGTAGACTACAGAGACTTGAACAGGGCTAGCCCCAAAGACGACTTCCCATTGCCGCACATTGACGTCTTAGTAGACAGCACAGCCGGATTTGAACGATTCTCTTTTATGGATGGCTTCTCGGGCTACAATCAAATCCGCATGAGAGAGCAGGATAAAGCCAAAACATCGTTTATCACACCTTGGGGAACCTTTTGCTATAAAGTCATGCCATTCGGCCTGAAGAATGCAGGGGCAACTTACCAGAGGGCGATGGTTACCCTATTCCACGATATGATGCACAAGGAGATAGAGGTGTACGTGGACGATATGATAGCAAAATCCAGACATGGTGAAGACCACTCCCTGGTACTAAGGAAATTGTTTGAACGACTCAGGAAATACAAGCTGAGGCTGAATCCCGCAAAATGCGTATTCGGGGCGAGATCAGGCAAGCTATTGGGGTTCATAGTTAGCAATCGTGGCGTCGAGATTGACCCCACCAAGGTTCAAGCTATCCTCAACCTTGAGGCCCCTTCAACAGTTAAAGATGTAAGGAGCCTCCTGGGAAGATTAAACTACATCGCCCGCTTCATATCTCACCTTTCAGAGTCAGCCAAGCCACTCTTCAAACTTTTGAAGAAGAATGCCAAAATCAAGTGGGATCACGAGTGCCAGCAGGCTTTCGAGGAGATCAAGGGACATCTGGTCAGTCCGCCAATACTGGTGCCCCCCGGTCCCAGGGATCCCCCTAACCCTTTACCTCACTATCCACGACGAGTCCCTAGGGGCCTTACTCGCTCAAACAAACCCAAAAGATAGCAAAGAGCGAGCTGTGTATTACCTAAGCAAGAAGTTCACCGCGTCAGAGGCAAGGTACCAGGAGGTAGAGAAGACATGCGTCGCGCTAATCTGGGTACTCCGCAGGCTAAGGCAGTATACCCTTCACCACACCATCCAGTTAGTCACAGAGAGTGACCCAATCAAATACTTGTTAGAAAAGCCGTCATTGATAGGGAAGCTGGCCAAGTGGCAGGTGCTCCTTTCTGAGTTTGATGTCAAGAGCTCAAACCAGAAGTCAGTAAAAGGGAGAGCCATTGCTGACATGCTAGCCGAGAATTCCCAAGACCACGATGCCCTTGAGGAGGAAGAGAATAAGGCGGAAGGCCAAGTTCTGACACTCTCGGACGACAAATGGACCATGTATTTTGACGGCGCGGTCAATTTAGCTGGGGCAGGTACCGGAGCCGTCCTCATATCTCCAGATGGCCAACACTACCCCGTGGCCGCAAAGCTGACATTTCCATGCACCAATAACGTGGCTGAGTATGAAGCATGCATCCTTGGTTTGCAGCTCGCCACAAACTTGAAAGTGCGGAAGTTACAGGTCTATGGAGATTCAATGCTAATCATCCTCCAGACCCAAGGCGAATGGAAAACTAGGGACTTCAAGCTCATCCCGTACCATAAATTCCTAGAGGAGACGATCAAGGAATTCGAAGTAATTGAGTTCGAATATCTGCCGAGGACGCAAAATCACTTCGCAGATGCATTGGCTACTTTGGCCTCTATGCTTCAAGTAGCGAACGGCATAGATATTGAACCGTTGCGCATAGGCATTACCCGAGAACCTGCACATTGCATGGTAATTGAGGAGGGGTTCGAGGACCTACCGTGGTATCATGATATAAAGAACTACCTGGCCAAAAGGGAATTCCCTCCGGGTGCTCAAGCAGGAGACAGGAAATACATTGCAAAGATGGCGGGCAAGTTTTTCCTTAGTGGCCCAACTCTCTACAAGAGGTCTTATGACTCAGTCCTCCTCAGGTGTGTAGACGCCAATGAAGCTAGATCGCTTATGATCGAAATACACGAGGGGGAATGTGGCCCGCACATGAACGGCCATCTTCTCGCCAAGAAAATCATGCGACTAGGTTATTTCTGGATGACACTGGAGTCAGATTGTAATCAACACGTCAGATCATGCCATCAGTGTCAAGTGTATGGAGACAGGATTAATGCGCCCCCAAATGAGCTTCATCAAATGTCCGAGGCCTGGCCTTTCTCAATGTGGGGTATAGACATGATAGGGCCAATCAACCCTAAGGCCTCGAATGGACACAGATTTATACTGGTGGCAATAGACTATTTCACCAAATGGATTGAGGCTGCGTCATATGCTAACGTGACTGCGAAGAACGTGGCTAAATTCATCAAGCGGGACATCATCTCAAGATATGGGACCCCTCAAGCAATCGTGACTGATAATGGTTCGAACCTGAACAACGAAACGGTGGATAACCTTCTGGACAGTTTCAACATCCGCCATCTCAATTCATCGCCTTACCGACCCCAAATGAATGGAGCAGTAGAGGCGGCGAACAAGAACATCAAGAAGATATTGGCTAAAACGGCGGAGAATTACCGTGATTGGCATGAAAGGCTACCTTACGCGCTGATGGCGTACCGAACTTCGATCCGGACTTCTACCGGGGCAACGCCTTACTCCCTAGTGTACGGTATGGAAGCGGTCCTGCCAATTGAAACAGAAATCCCATCGTTAAGAATTTTGTCTCACGTCAAGCTCAGTGAGGCGGAGTGGGTACAGCAAAGACACGAGCAGCTGAACTTGATAGACGAGAAGCGTCTGCAGGCAATTTGCCATGGCCAAACATACCAAAAAAGAGTCGCTAGAGCGTTCAACCGTAAAGTTCGACCGCGAATGTTCGAAGCTGACGAGCTCGTTGTCAAGAAGATCCTCCCGAACGTGTCGCACCCAGGGGGCAAGTTCACCCCGAATTACGAAGGACCATATGTGGTTAGGAAGGTTCTACCTGGAGGGGCCTTAATTCTGGTAAACATGGATGGAGAAGAACTGGGACACCCTGTAAACGCCGATGCAGTCAAGAGGTACTATCCATAAGCAAATCAGTGAAGAGGTCGTTGACACTAAAAGTCATGAAAGAAAATAGCTCGCCGACGTAGGGGCGAAATGAAATATCAGTTGCAGGAGACAGGTTGCTAGGAAGAGAAGCCTTGGAAAAGACGTACAATGCGTCCAGGAGCATGAATGGATCTCCTCCAGTGCAAATCCTCGACAAGGATTCATTGCCAACCAGAGGGAGGAATCATGGCCACAAGATAGATGGCCAACTTCTGCAAGCCGCACGTTTGTGTTCAAACGGAAACACAAAACAGAACAAGGCGGTATCGTTCCAATCTATCTTGAATTTTGGAATACAAACTGACACCTAACTCTCGTCCTTGACAGGGGTTCGCCAACAAGGCGAAGCAGGATTTTTACAACCCTTGCATACTGGTCGGAGCACATGACCAAGGGTAGGATGTATCGTTCCGATTCTTGAAAAATCCGTGAACATACAATGACATGTTTCTTCTACATTTTCAGGGACCTCCAGCCACGGTGGATAGGTAAGTACCCCTTTCCCCAACCCAAAACAAAAAAGAGAAAAAAGAGAAAAAGAAAAGTTTTCAGAATCTAATGTCTAGAAAAGACATAGAGTTCTAACTTCATTGACATTCATGTTTTGAAAACAGGAAGTTGTCTAAACATGATTAGAACATGCATGGTGCAGCATAAAATCCCCTTGACGGGTAAAATTTTTGGAGAAGATGAAAGAGATTTTTTTCCAATCAAAAGTTGTTCAAAACTTTCAAAGGGACGTTTTCTCAAAAGACGAGAGGCAAAGCCTAATCCAAACACGTCCTATACACACTTGAGAGAGAAGTGGAGCGAATCAGATAGTGAAATCTGGACCTACGGAAGTAGGGATTATTCGCGGCAATTACATGGATTGGGACGACGGAGGCATTCGTTTCGTATCCCCAAACACTACAGGTGACCATTGACAACCCCTTTGAACGACGGTTTTCATTCTCAACCCTGTCAAGAACCACCCCACATCGGGGCAAGAACGAAAGCAAGTCCAGCGGCATCAGGAGAAAATGGTTAGAAATTTTCTTGCTCGGACTAACATCAATCTTTGTGTGTTGTTTATATGGTAATCCAAGTGCCATAGGATGACGAGAAGCGTTCATTTCTCTATCCCACACACCGAATCCTTTGCATAGCCAAGTTGAGCCTGCAAAATCATTTCATAAACCCGTTGGTGATCATTGCACATTCCAAGACGGATGCATCATCACTTCAGAAACGGAAGAGTTCAAGACTTAAAGTTGTTAGACCTTTGGTCACATGTCTAACACGAACTCCTGAAGATGAGAAAAGCGGGATTTCAAAAGAAAAATGAAAAGGAAAAGATGATGAGAAAAGCCCCTAGCATCAAGAAAAAGCAAAGTGCCTGGTAAAAGCAAGGTCGATGCTTGGGTGAACAATTTGTATCAATCCCCAAGAGAAACCTGTTTGAAAAGGGGAAAAGAAAAATTCAGAAGGAGTCAGATTCCAAAAACTACTCCTCAAACGGCATCAAGCGCAGATCAAAGAGGCCGCTCCTCCAAATGGTATCAAGCGCGGAGCAGAGACGCAGATAGAGTTGTTAGTCTCTCAATGCAGCCAGAGGCGCTTTCACAAGAATTTGTGCACACCTCAAAAGCGGTCGTGCACCTCAAAAATTGAAGATGCAGAATAGAAAAGACAGGTGACAAATTTGCAATGATCACCAATGTCAATCCCCTCATAAATTCTGGGCCAAAAATAAGCCTTTTTCGGTCCCCAATCCTACCAATGTTACAACCCCGAAACAGTCTTCTCTGACTAAGACACTTGGGTTAACATATAGCTTAGCTCGAAGAGGTACGAGCAAGACTATTTCTTTCTCATTTTGCAGGGTTCTTGACTTGTAAACCCGGAGCAGATGGTGAAGACTTTCATTCAATGGATTCGACTCCAAAGCAGGTCCCCCTTGAAAACCAATATCCAAGCCCAGCATTACGGTCCCGTAGAAGACCTCCCGACCGATCAAAATGTATGCGCTGCGAATGAGCCTAAAACCTAGGCACAGGTCAGTAGGGAATTGAGTGCGTCCCCTATAAAAGACCACTATCGCAAGACAGATGAGAAGACCTCTTCGGCGAGAAATATTCCAATTGATGTTTTGAGCAAACTCTTTTTGGAATCTTCAAATTATTTGATCCAGATTTTCCTTGCAAGGGATTTGTGGTCACATCTGCATGTTGCAAGAATGCTTTGGAAAACCTCCAGCATCAAAATGCACATTGCATGACTAAAACTTGAATCATACGGCTTCGTCAAGTGGCCAGCCATCGTCTTCCCAGAGATTACTAACATTCTCCTGGTGAAGAAAAATATTTCAGGCTCGAACTTCTGCAGGATACCTGGAGAACCCAGCTCCCAGAATGTCGCCTCAACAAATCATGGTAGAAACCGCCTTAAGGGTCAACTCAAGGTAGATACCGCCTGAAGGGTCACATCATGGTAGAAACCGCCTTAAGGGTCAACTCAAGGTAGATACCGCCTGAAGGGTCACATCAATGGTAGAAACCGCCTGAAGGGTCAACTCAAAGGTAGAAACCGCCTGAAGGGTCAAATCATGGTAGAAACCGCCTAAAGGGTCAATCAAAGGTAGATACCGCCTGAAGGGTCAAATCATGGTAGATACCGCATGAAGGGTCAAATCATGGTAGAAACCAAGTAATCCCATCGGACATGGAAAACCGCCGTTTTGGGAACCCTTTCAAAAATCAGGCAGTCTTAGCATGACGTGGAGAACCCTCGTCCTAGGACCCCTTTTCAAAAATCAAACAGTCTTAGCATGACGTGGAGAACCCTCGTCCTAGGACCCCTTTTCAAAATTTAGGCAGTCTCATCGGACGTGGAGAAACCTCGTCTTGGGACCCCTTTTCAAAATTCAGGTAATCTCGTCAGGCGTGGAGAAACCTCGTCATGAGACCCTTCCCAGAAAAACAGGTAATCTCATCAGGCGTGGAGAACCCTCGTCATGAGACCCCTTTTCAAAAATCAGAAAATCTCCTTGGACTTGGAGAACCCTTGTCCCGGGAACCTTTTCAAAAGATCAAACCATCCCAGCGGACGTGGAAAACCTCCGACTCGGGACTCCTTCTCAGAAAAACAGGTAATCCCATCGGACGTGGAAAACCTCCGTTTTGGGAACCCTTTCAAAAAATCAGGAAATCCCATTGGACTTGGAGAACCCCTGTCCGGGGAACCTTTTCAAAAGATCAAACTGTCTCGCCGGACGTAGCAAACCTCCGACTGAGAAATCCCCTCTGGCCCCGCTAGTCAGCGCCATGGGATCCCTTTTCAAGCCAAAAATATCCCCTCTGACACCGCTAGTCAGCGTCATGGGATCCCCAAAGCTCGGGGTGCTCGATAAATCTTTCTGTGAGTGTTTCCTGTCAGTAGCCCGGAAAGATTTTCGAGGAATAAAGCCTGGGATAGTGTGTCAGAAGCTACGAGGGCCTATAAAAAAAAACAAAAACAAAACAAAACAAAACAAAAAAACAAAAACAAAAACAAAAACAAAACAAAAAAAGGAAGAAAACAAAAAAGGAGAACAAGCCCCTCCTTTTTCCGACATCTTGAGAGCGCAGTGATAAAACCTCAGACTCCGCATGCGCAGGACCCAATGGGCAGATTTCAGGTAACCCGCTCTCCCTCAGGCCCACGCTCGAATTGCAAGAGTAAACCGGTGATTAATTTAAGCATTCATCAAAAGACTTAAGGATCCGATGTCATAGCGTCTCTTTTCCCCAGTTGAGTCGGTTAATATTCAGGTGTCATTTTATCTTTGAAAGCAACCTCTGACGAGCTCACTCTCAAAGAGGGGCAGCTGTTGACACCTGATTTTTGACCACCTTTTATTTTAGTTTTTACTTCTAAAATTAATTAAAAATAGCAAAAAAGGTCAAAAAATTGCAAAATCAACTTTGGAAGCCTTAGCCTAGCCTTAGGAACCAATTTTGAACAAAAAATATTTTTTGAATTTTTTAATATTTTTTGGAATTTATTTAATTATTAAAATAATCCAAAAATCAGGAAAAATACCATTCGTGGTCAGAAAATTACACAAAAATATTCAGAAATTTTATTTTAATTATCTCTTTAATATTTTCACTTTTTATTAAGGAAATTTGGCCTGGTTCATGGGGTTCCTTCACAAACCTAATCCCGAACCGGGCCTAAAAAATCCTTTTCGAGTCTTTTAATTTTCAATTCTCGGTTTTTATAAGCTATGACATTGTATTCTAGAGTATTGAAATGCAATTGGGTCAATTTGCCCTCCAATTTGATCAATTTTAACCAAAAGGGCTTAATTGCATAAAAATCTTTCGATTTAGTCCCCGGTTTTACAATTTGTGAAATTAAATTTCACACGGGCACACCCATTAAAATTAAACACCTCTACCCTATAGTTTTCATCATGCTGAATCCATTGGTGGGCTCAATTTTGAATAATTCGATCGTTTGGACCTTCGATTTGGGGAAATTCGTTTTCGGATCCTAGGGACAATTTGGGGTTTTCATAAAATTTCAATCAATTGATCCGTGAAAATACCCTTATTGAATAGAAAATGTGCCAAGGAGTCCGATTATGCCATCAATTTCATGAAAATAGGTCGAATCGGGGCTCAATTTGAGCGAATTGGTCGAACCGGGCCGGTCGGGTCAGACCCGACCCGACCCGGTCCGACCGGGTCTGCAACATTGTTGCAGACCGTGGCCGACAGTGAGGCAGGGGAGGACAGGGGCGAGATGGGGCGGCGATTTTTCAAAGAAAAAGCGGGCGGCCGAGCGTGGGAAGCAGGTTGCCAGACGAATATTCGTTGCTGCAAGCGTGAGGGCATCAAAAAACGGGCCGGTCGGCCACGGCGGAGAGGGAGGCTCGGGTTTAAAGGGGAAACAGGGCCGAGAGTGCCGGCGGGGATTTTTTGGAGCGAAAGGCAGCGAGAGGAGAGTTCGGGGACCTTCATCATACCTCACTGATCACCGCCGAAGCATCCACCGTCGTCGACGATCCTCGGACAGGTCGGTACGCCGTCTTTACCCCTGTTTCCATAATGCATATCGGGTGCTCGACGAAATGTCTGCCTGCACGTTTTTCTTTTAACCCGCGGTCGGTGCATTCCCGAGCTCCATTTGCGCGTGTCTAGCCTCAAGCATACATTAAAACCGACTCTAAGCTCGCTGTGCCCTTTTGTTGCATCAAACCGTGTTCGCCGAGGAGGCCCGACCACCACCGGCCTTGGTCTCGGCCGTGAGCTCGTGCCGGCGCGAACCCGAGGATTTCCAGCTCTAAACGAGCTGAGGTAAGTCTCTAAACCTCTTTTAGACGTTTTCTGAACGGTCGGGGTAGGCTTTGAACGTTGAAAATTTTTGGAAAATCCCTCGCCGGAGCCGAACCTGTGGGGGTTCTTTTTGCCGATTTCCGATGCGTCCCCGGCTGTTGAAATGCTTATATTTTGATGCTGAATGTTTGAGGATTCGAATGATGCAATTTGGGTAAAAAAATTCGAAGATCCGGAGCCGTTTTGCATTTTCCGGCGAGAATTCCGGCGAAGTCGCCGGAATTTTTACTGTTCATCGTCTTCTCCGGCGACTTCGCCGGCGGTCAGCGGTCAACGGCCGACGTGGCGTGCCACGTAGGCAGCCACGTCAGCCGGGTGGGTCCGGTCCGAGTATTTTCAAATAAAATAAAATCAACGGCCCCGATCGTGACACGTGTCGCGATCTCGTTTTTTTGGAAAATTAAATAAATGATTTTTGAATAATCGATCCGGCGGACGAGGATGTGCCACGTGGCTCACTGAGGGACGTCCGATCTTGTACAAGATCGGACGCACCAGAGGAGGCCACGTGGCACGTTCTAGAGCGTCCGATTTGTAGGTTTTCTAAAAAATGAAAATAATTAATTTTTGATCCGACGGCTATTATTGAGCCACGTGGCTCTCTGTGGGTCGCTCGATCTAGTGGAAGATCGGACGCACGAGATGAAGCCACGTGGCACAACGTGGACCGTCCGATCCGGGGAATTTTCGGATAATTAAATAAAATACATAAAAAATCAAAAAAATTGTAAAAAATAGAAAAATGTTTAAAAAAATAAAACGGTGTCGTTTTAGGCCGGTGTCGACCCCTAGGGTCGGGCCGGGCGCCCGAGAGGCGCGGGCCGGGTTTGACCCGGCCCGGAAAATATTTAAAAAAAAAAAAATTTCAAAAAAATAATAAAAAATAATAGAATAATCAAAAAATCAATAAAAAATGAAAAATCATAAAAAATTCAAAAAATTCGGAAAATTCAGAAAAATTCTAAAAAATTCCAGAAAATAGGAAATGGCCACATTCAACTGGCCACGACCTGTTTCGGGTCTTTCGACCCCCTATCTTTTCAGAAATGACGGTTTTGCCCTTCCGGTTAACCGTCTTCCAAAAAAAATTCTAAAAAATCCAGGAAAATCCCAAAAAATAGGAAATGGCCACAAACAACTGGCCAAGGCTCATTCCGGGTGTTTTGAACCCCGACCCTTCTTAAAATGACGATTTCGCCCTTTGGGCGAATCGTCTTCCAAAAGTTGAAGAAAAATCAAGAAATTCCAAAAAATTCCCAAAAATGGGAAATGGCCACAATCAACTGGCCATGGAATATTTTGGGTAATTCGGTATCCAAACCTTCCAAAAATGACAATTTTGCCCTTTGGGCTAATTGTCCTCGAATCTTCCCATTCCACCCCTAGTCCTAAATCGCATCTTTGCTAAGCCCTTATGGCTATACTAGGAGGCCAATGATTGAAATTGATGTGCATTGACATGATTTATTTATGCACGTGACTTGCGCTTTCATTATATTGACTGTGATTTGATAGGACCAGTCTTCCAATCTGCATGAAACCCTGAATCAAACCTATCTCACCCAAAATTGCGCCTGCATAAAATCTTAAATAGGAAAATCACTCGCGTTAGGTACCGAAAGGGCGTTGGTAATGACACCGACGTAACCAAGTCCCCGAACCCAAAATCTCTGGTTCCGCAGAACTGATCGATCTCTCCCAATCGGTCAGTAAGGTTTCCGGTCTACCCTCCAAGAAAGACCGGTGGCGACTCCAAATGCATGCACAAGTTGCACATGCCACCACGACCACACTAAGGTCGAAAGCGATCGACTTTTATCCCTCAAAAGACATACTCCCGCCGCGATTTGGTATGGGCCTGGGAGGGCCCGCGCCGATCCAAAGCCCGCGATACACATTCCAGAGTGGGGGCCGCGATCGGTAATCCATTAGCCCGCGTCCGACGATTTCGGACGGGTCGCGACAATGAGTCTTAACCCTACAGAGGTATAGCAGACATAAATAACCCTACATTTCAGGGCGGCTCACTAAGACCTCAAAAGGTTTCTTGGTCGGGTAAAGTTAACTTCTCATCTACTCCAAACTGACTAATCCAAAAGCCAATCCTTGGTGTCCACGAGGCTTCATCACTTGGGATCTAAAAATGTTATCCCACGACGGGGTGAGAATGAATCTCAGTAAATCAAGCCTAAGCTCGGTTAGGAAACTGATTCGCCTAGGGCGTCCTAACAAAAGGCTCACATAATCACATAGGCACATATAACAGCCAATCATAATCACAATATGATAATCATTTTCATGTACACTTACCAGCCTTCAGCCATACATAATGCAATGCTTGACTCGACTCAGCAGTCATATCAATCAATCACTCAATACAGCATCACAATCCACAAGTATGCACAAGACACCACACAAGTCCATTTTATTAACGATGATCATGCCAACAACACATGAGAGGATCTACGCGATTGGCCTGATTCGACTCTCACAAATAATGCAATCCAGCACATTAGTACGATCCAGCGTTCTACCGGCAAGACCGGGCTACGTTCCTTTTCTCTCGGCAACAGCTACTACAAGCGGTGTATCCAGTGCACCCCGTTGCATAGCACGGTGGTAGGCATCCCTGTACGGAGCGTCAGTCCATCACAAGCTGCGACCGGCATCCGACCAAGTCTGAATCCGTACTAGCTGGCACTAGATCAGAATTATCGTGCTTCTGGCAAGTCGTGTGGTTCCATTAGATTGATACGGTACGAACTTGCCAGGAAAAATATCATCGTTCCCTCATATAACCACACAATACACATCTAGCAATCAACCCATTTCATTATCTTTGGTTAAGGCCGGATGCTCACACAAGCATGTAAAAGATTCGGCCCAAGGTCATTTTCATGCTAAAATATGTCTTTTGATTCCGCACTCGGTCATATGCATATGCAGACTATCATTAGACTCCGCAATCACAAAAGGGCGATTAACCCCCAAACAGACGGCCAACCAATCAGTAGACATTCAATGTACTCAATCTGGCATTTCAGCGAAGCGATCAAATCAATAAGGCCATAACTCAATCCCGAGCAATCAAATCTGATTAAGCGACATCAAGCTCAATTCGTGCAATGCCTTTATTAATCGATTCAATTTATAACGTCAATCGCTCGCTTGTCTCTAACCTGTCGCTTGCTCGCGGTCGAATCACAATCAATCAATCAATCAATATTCATCGAGTAACAAATAGTCACAAACGATTAAATCAATCCAGCTAACCTAACCGATCGCGGCCGCGACCATTTAACCTAATCCCAGTTTTTATCGCGTACTTAAATACCATAATCGGCTAATCGACTAATCCTAAGCGTAATTAGCGCCCTAACCAAGGATTAGCAACTCACTAGATGAGTTAGCTCGGACGGTCTCAACAGTGATGGCGCGGACGGTGACAACGAACAGCAATAACGGCGGTTCTTGGTGATAATCACTGCTAAACACACGGCGACTCGACCCGACACCTCAAGGACACCACGGAAAGGTCCGGCGAGGTGGTGGCAGCGGCGACGGCAGAGCTCTGGCGACCGGCGAGGCTGGGAAAATAGAACCGATCAACAGATATACAGGGTATATCGGGGCTTTTTTGAGGCGATTCTCAACCTCATGGGTCAAGACAAAGATGGAAAAGGCTCGAGGGCTCACCAGAAGACTCAGGGTGGTCGTCGGGACCGGCTGTGGGCGGTCGACGGCGGCCGGAGGCGGCTTTACAGCCGAAAGCAGTAGCTTGGGCGAAAATAGGGGAACAACGTTGAAAATAGGGCAGGCTGGCCGAGGGTTTCTCCAGGCTCTACTAGTGGTGAACGTCTTCCGACGATTGCTGGGGGTGAGAGGAGAGTCTGAGGTGGTCGTCGGAGGTGGTTGTGAGCGGTGATGGCGGCGGTGGCGAACTTGGCCGAGTCAGAGGTAACCCCCACCCAACCCCAAAACAGAGCACCGTGGCTCTCGTGGCTATCAACGGCGGCTTCGGGGCACGACGACTGACAAGGTAGCGTCGAAGAAGTCGTGGGAGAGTTGAGGGACGACGGTGAAGTGGTGAGGGGCGGCGGTGACGTCGCAAGCGATCGAAGGAAGAGGCGGAGTGGTTCGAGTCAAGGGGCCAAAAAATAGGGCACACGGCATCGGGGCTTGTTCTGGGGCTCTTCGACGGCGTACGGCGGTCGGGAAGTCGGCGACAGGTTGGCGAAGGAGCGGCGAGGTGGTGGTGGTGTAGTTCGGGGCTGTCGTCGCACAAAAACACGAGGAGAAGAGGAGAGGGGATCTCGGTTCAGGGAAGGGCAAAGCAGAGTAAGAGGTCTACGTGGTGGCTCTAACGGCTCGCGACGACCGGTGATGGCTTCGATGGGTTGTCGAAGGTGGCGAGCAGCGACTGGAGGCGGCGGTGTTTGGTGGTGGCTTGGCAAACTGGCGTGGGAAAAGGAGGGAGGCTCAGCTTGAGGGGGGGAGGTGTCCACCAAGTGAGAAAAAGAGAGAGCGTGAGAAGAGAGAGAGGACGAGCGGCAGATGAGAGGAGAGAGAAGAGAGAGAGAGTGTGTGTGATGAGATTGGGTGGGTGAGATTTGACTAAGAGGGCTTACCGCTTGCTACTCACATTTGAATATTTCTGACACTAGTGCATTATTGGAGGGCAAAAGGGTAAATTGACATTTTAAGACTGAACGAAATTTGGCGCACTGGACAAAGGGTCATTTTGGTAAATTCACGGACTAGGCTCGGGAGTGAGGATTTGAATCCTAATACGCAGCGACAGCGAATTCGAAACCTAATCTAAACCGACTAAAACTTCAAAATTCGTCCAATTATCGTCTCTTCCGTCCTTACAATCCAAAATATTTTTATCGACTGTAATTCAATTTAATATCCCTTTTTATTGAATTCATGCGCTTACAAGAGTCGAATTTCCAGAGCGTCACACAAGATCTTCCAGAAATTTGGTAAAAAAATAGAGTCCTTCAAAGAGTTTACTGATCCATCAGTTTGCCAGTTGAAAGGGCCCAAAATATGAAGTATCATTATTGAAAAGAATACAACAAGAATTTTGTTTGTAAGCTTTGAATGAGATTAAACTGAAACTAAGGGACATAAAGGATTGTATGGAGTGTGATGGTAGGGCTGAGTGTAACTATTCCTATTTTTGTAACAAATATTGTGTTGCATCGGGAAGCTGCATGGATATTAAAGAATTAGGATTAATGTAGACATTGAAAAAGAAACTCTCATTGTAGATAATGTGATCACTAGCATCTAAATCAATAATCCATGCGTAATAAGAAATAGTACAGAGGCAATATGAAGTACCTGACCAACCTTTTTGTCGGACGAATCTAATTGTCTGTGTTGATCTTCTGTCAGATGATGGTCCCCAATCACTCGAAGGGGACTCCCTTTTGCCTTTGTCTCCAGGTTTCCCATGCAACTTCCAACATGTGTCCATGGTATGATGAGGGTGTTTGCCGTACTCGCAATATAATTTTGATATTCCCTTTTGATTACCCTTGGATAGGTCGAACGAATAAATCCCACTTGAATTGGGCCCACCTACCTTCAGTGCACCTACATTGAAGCTGCCCATGTTGAATTTGTTCACTGGATTCGAACCTCCAGCCTTGTAAATATGGGGCCGAAGTCGAGTAACCCGACTCAGTCGAAGAAATATTGAAGCCTAGGCTCGACCCATAAACTCAAGCAGATCCGAAAGGAGAGTTAAGAGATGGAAGTTCCAGAGATGGCAATCCGAGAGCAGCTAGTGCTCGTTAGATGTTCCCGTCAGAGTGACGAGTGTAATGCTTTCGACGGTCTTAGTGTGTCCTAACTAAACTAGTAGATCCGGTCGAGGGACGAAACGAGATCCATGGCGATAACTTGTGATCGAAACCCTAAAAAATTGTAATTCAAGGCAAGTAAGAAATGAGTTATCTTCTCTTCTTCCTTGATTTTTCATCACAATTTAAGTGTAGAATCTGGTCCTTATAGCTTCATTGTGGCTAGAGGTGAGCAAACTGGATCGGATCGAACCGGCCTGGATTGACCCAGGATCGGATCGGACCGAACGGGTTGGTTCGGTCCTTGAGAGGGGCAGTCCGGTCCCTGGTTCCAAGTGGATGGGACCAGCCTGGATCGCCCGGACAAGACTGCACATAATATATATAATTTATTTTCAATGTTAATTTCTCGAGCCATTTTCATTTTGAGGCTGTACGCTCTTGACAAGGTATCTCCAGAACGTTCTGCTATAGGGCATGTCCTTTGCCTGTCAACAATGATAGGAATCGTGAAAGAATTGAGTGGCACTTCAGTTGGAACCATGAAAGCATGTCCGAGTTGGATGCTAGTGAAACCACTCTTAGAGTGGTTTATATCAATTTTTCTTTGAAATTCGAACAATCCCTCAATGTTATGAATGCAGTCTATCCTATATATTTTGGTCTTTTATAGTGCATTATGTGGTGAGTGTACATTGGCGTGTTGTTTCCAGAAAGAAATTATTCAACCGGTTCATTTAATATAGTGGTAGCAATTTCTTACTGTTCATGCGTTCCAGTTGTTCATTTCAATGAGTAGTCCTGTATTTTGTTTCTACACACTGCTTGGATGTGGAATCCGTTTAGTCAACAACATCACTATTCTTCGCCAGTTAGACTTTTTCGATTTTTTCCTTTAAAAGTCTCTATTGTGTCAGTAGTTAGACCAATGTCATTATTAAGCCTATCATTATGTGAAGACACGCCTTCATTATGAAAGTGAGCAAACTGGACCAGCGTGTTTTTTACTCAATCGAGAGTATAGATTGTAAATTAACATGTAATCGAAGCATAATGTATTTCAAGGATTAGATTTCTATAAGTAGCTGGTGTTAGCAGTCCTGTTGGACCAAGATCGGGATCGGTCCGATCCTGTCCTTGCTTCGAAAATTTAGGGACCGGGACTACTGGTATAATCTCCGGTATGGAACTGGGGATTGGACCAGTCTGGACCATGCATACCTCTAATTGTGGCTACGTCAAGTTCGAGCCACAAGGTGGACAATCGGTTAAGCAGGCGGCAATCGAGAGGTTCCCTTGCTTGAATTCAAACAACGCCAGTATTATTGCGAAATTTTTTTACGTGGTCGAGCTTCCTATACATTACCTTGATCGTGTCCCACAATTAGAGGTCGAGCTTCCTATTCCTTCAAATCTCACCACAAAGGGTCCCATCAGGTGTGCCAAAAAGATGTTCACTTATTTTTTCAACAAGGAAAATCTTTCATCAAAAATAGTTCTTCGATTTTTATTATAAGGGTTCTGCGGCTCAATCCTCAAAGAAATCTCTGGCGAAGAATGAATCATGAGGAGCAAGTATGGAAATAGATGGAAAAGGATGGATTATGGATAGATTTGAGATCAACAAAGGGTCAATTACATTATAATACTCCTAGGAAAGCTGTAAATGACTTGGAAAGAAATTAATTTCCAGAAATTGAAAGTGCAGGAAACTTAAAGTACGAGAAAAATGTACATTGCAAAAAAAAAATGGATATTTTTTGCATGTGTTGTTGATCTGCCTCATTCTTCTTTCTTCCGAGGATTTGTTTTTTCTTGCACTTTGCAACAGTTCAGACGGTTATCATTTTCAAATCTTGAATTCTGGTTAACTCCTCATTTTTGCCCACATTCTTCATGGCTTTTGTCCGCCAAAATTGATATTCAACTGCTCCCATGACTTTAGATTTGAACCTTTTGAATAACTTCCCATGATCTGCTCGTACCCATTACTTTCGCTCCCGATTTATAACTTTCCTCTGACGTGGCTGACTTGGTTGATCCATTGCATGTTCGTGACCCTTCTTCATTGGCTTTTATGTTTTTTTCGAGAAGTTACCAATTCATGACTGTTTACCGATTTTCGAGAATAAATAGCTTTACTGTCCATTTCTCGACTATCCGATTTTTGTAGTTCTTAGTGCACCGCGGCCAACTTGCTGATTCTCAGTAAACCATTCTTTATTTTACCGAATCGGGATTTAGTAACCTTGATGCCCACTCGGTACTTTTATTATTTGGTATCAACAGACCCCAGTAATGTAATATATAGCACCAAAACAAGATAGGTGATATGCATTTTAGTCAAAATTCTCGCCGATAACGACAATAATGCCTGCAAACAACATGGAATTGATACTTTTATCATCTTATATCTCTCTCCGATTTAAATTCGATTTCGTAGAGAGATCTTCTTTCTATTTGAGGAAACACATAAAGCCCGATCAATACTTCTATTCTATATCCACAACGTTTTTTTAATCATGATGCAATTTTACCTGGCAATGCAGTCTTGTCATGCAGAAAGAGAATCGAGCAATGTCAATTCTAATCGGAGGAACGAACATGCACGTATGATTTTATAAGGCCACTGTCAATTAACTTGAAATCTCAATATTGTAAATGAAACCATAGTTTAATTTTTTTTCCTTCATGTGAAGAAGTTTAGGAGAAGAGGAGGTTACCCCAAGCCAAGGCCAGGAGCAATTCTCTTCTCAATTTCTTAATCAGCTGAATAACACACAAGCCTAAAAAGTCTTATAGTCGATTTACAGATTGTCTACCAAAGGGGATCGCGGGTGCGGGTTCCTTTTGATCCCAAGCATGGGGTGCGGATGTTGGGATTCACGTAACACGTACGGGTAAAAATAAAATTAGTAAACGCAGCGGAAATAAATAACAACCCATACATGTATCTCCAGAGGCGTACTTCGTGCATTTCAATCGAAAAATCACAAAGCACCAAAGGGAGTAAATAGACTACCTCTTGTAGCGTGCTTGAAACGGAGGTGTCGGTTCGATGTTCTTCGATCTCAGCCCCACAAGTGTCGGGCCTCTAGTTCAGACACACCACCAATTGACGAACGGGGAGACGACTAATAATTCCACAACAATTGTGCTAGCAATTTGCGGAATCAATATTCCAAACCAATTTACGGAATCAATATTCCGAACTTGGTATATTTTGGTCACTCAAAATTATGAGAATATAGAGAGTGTTTGTGTTCTTCTCTCAAAGCTCTCAAAAATTTGCTCACTCTACAAATGTGCTAACACAAACCTCAAAACTCTTGCCATCCTTTTATAGCCAAAAACACCTTCCAATAAATTGTATTGTAAAATAGCACTAACAAATAATAAATGCTTTCTAAAAGTAGCACTCACAATTTATGATAAATAAATGCCATATAAAAAAAGCACTAACAATAGCACTCACAATTTATAAATAGCACTCACATCTTATAATACAAAAATGATATTTAAAAATAGCACTAATAATTATAAATGCTATCTAAAAATAGCACTCACAATTTATCATAAATAAATGCCATTTAAAATTAGCACTAACAAATATAAATGCTATCTAACAATAGCACTCACAATTTATCATAAATGAATGCCATTTAAAATTAGCACTAACAAATATAAATGCTATCTAACAATAGCACTCACAATTTACAATACAAAAATGCTATTTAAAAAATAGCACTAACAAAGGTGTTAAAAATAATAATAACCATTATTATTATTACCGGAGTTAAAGAGGTTACCAAACAGTAAAATACGTATAACGTACAAATACATATAACGTAGAGTATACGTGTACATCATATATACACGTGCAAGTGACCAAAAAGAGAAATAAAATTAAATCTCATTTAATTTTAATTTCAACCCAACTAATTGCTAATTGGTATAATTGCAAACAAATTTGCAATGTCGTCTTTCCACAATGCGTTGTCATGTATTGGTTAAGGTGTGTGACATTCCTAGGTTCATCACCGAGCTGACAGTAAGACATGTACTAACACATTAGTACTTCCAAGAGAATTGATTGTCCCGATCATCCTCTAGGTCCTACAAGCCATGAGTGACATCTAGCAATATGTCATGGCTACCCAGACAGTGTGAATTCTTTTAAGAACATTATGAACCTGTCAGCTTTGGCTACAGTGTAATTCAATCCTTCTGTCTAACTATGTCCCGATCGAACAAAGGCCATGGAATATTTGTCAAGCTACCAATTCGATCATATGTACAAATCTAACTTGACATGCATTTATATGAGACATGAACATTTCATTCTCAATCATAACCCCGGCCGAGGATTTCAATGCATTGTTACAATCAGATCACATAGGACATCATACCTTTATTAATAAGGAGACAGATTCCATATTGCGTACACATGTGACTTCGTATGTGCCTGAACTACGACCATCAAGTACAGAGACGAATCAACGACCCGCCAATATGCGCACTTGTGAACCATAGCCATTTATCACACAAGTCAACACTGTACCTCAGGTCTAAGGATTATTTACACAAGACCAAAGCATGAACGATTAGACATTGACCACGCAAAAAGCTTCCATGTCGCTAATCATTCAATATGTGTCACGTTCAGTGAACTTGTCCGATACAAGCACCTATGTTCTAACTCGGATATCACAATATCCAATGACTTGTGACTCGTCATTTCCTTAAGTATCTGATACTTAATTATGAAGTTAAGAACATACCGATCTCAACAGGATAATTGATATCCATTCAATAATCCATTGATCGGGAACTGTTTTAAAGATTCAGTCTAACCGTAAACCTGTCACACATATTCTCAATGTCTTAAGAATAGGTTCGGCTACAACTGATCTTATGGATTTTATTCATTTATATTTGGACAAATGAATAAATACGTCTTTGCCACTGATAAGAAATCAGAAGTGCAACGGATATACCCAATATGTGACTATTACACAATTGCTTTAGGGCATATCTCTAACAATCTCCCACTTGCACTAAAGCCAACTAGTTTGGTACCTCAAACCCATTTTATCAAGGTGTCTTTCAAATAAGGACTGAGGTATTGCTTTAGTAAAGGGATCTGCCACGTTTTCCGCTGAGGCAATTTTCTGCAAAGCGATATCACCTCTCCCAACTATTTCTCTGATGAGATGGAAGCGTCTCTCAATGTGCTTGGATTTCTGATGAGACCGTTGTTCCTTAGCTTGAGCTATAGCCCCATTGTTGTCACAAAACAATGTAATCGGCTGCTCAATGGAAGGAACTACTCCAAGTTCAGAAATGAACTTCTTCATCCAAACAGCTTCCTTCGCCGCTTCAGAAGCAGCTACATACTCTGCCTCAGTAGTGGAATCAGCAGTTATGCTTTGTTTGGAACTCTTCCAACTAACTGCGCCACCATTGAGTGTAAAAACAAACCCAGACGTAGACTTAAAGTCATTCGGGTCTGATTGAAAATCAGAATCAGTATACGCTTCAACTTTAAACTCTCCTTCTCCGTATATCAAGAATAAATCCTTAGTCCTTCGCAAGTACTTTAGGATATTCTTGACTGCTATCCAGTGCTCTTCCCCTGGATCAGACTGATATCTGCTAGTAACACTTACAGCATGAGCGATATCAAGTCGCGTACATAGCATAGCATACATTATGCTTCCAACAGCGGATGCGTAAGGTATCTTTGCCATCCGCCGTCTTTCTTCAGGAGTGTTGGGACACATCTCCTTGGAAAGACGGATTCCATGCCTAAAAGGCAATAATCCTCTTTTGGAACATTGCATGTTAAACCGTGTTAACACTTTATCTATGTACGTAGATTGTGAGAGGCCAATCAATCGTCTCGATCTATCTCTATAGATCTTGATACCTAAAATATAGGTTGATCGATGATATCATCGGTACATCATTCCCGATCAAGAGTATATCATCGACGTACAAAACTAGAAACGCAATTGCGCTTCCACTGACCTTCTTATATACACATGATTCATCCGGATTTTTAATGAAGCCAAACGATTTGATTACTTCATCAAAACGGATGTTCCAACTTCTGGATGCTTGTTTGAGTCCATAAATGGATCTCATAAGCCTACACACCTTTCGACTTTCACCACTAGATTCAAAACCTCGTGCTTGTTCCATATAGATATCCTCCTCGAGGAAACCATTTAGAAAAGCCGTTTTGACATCCATTTGGAATATCTCATAATCAAGGTGCGCAGCTATAGCCAACATAATCCGAATAGATTTCAGCATGGCTACAGGTGAGAAAGTTTCGTCATAATCGATCCCTTCTTTTTGACGATACCCTTTCGCCACCAGTCGTGCTTTGTAAGTTCCAACCTGACCATCAGCGTTTATCTTCCTCTTGAAGATCCATTTACAGCCAATTGGTACAATACCATCAGGCAGATCAACTAGAGTCCAAACATCGTTGGAATACATTGAATCCATTTCGGTTTGCATGGCTTCTAGCCATTTACCAGAATCGATGTCCAACATCGCATCCTCATAGGTGCTTGGATCACTCAATTGATTACTATCATTCATAATGAATAGTGACTTAATATTTTCAACTGAGTGTCCATAGCGAATAGGTATACGAGACGTTCTCGCACTTTTCCTAAGAGGTTGTGTATTAGAAGCTCCCACTGAATCAGAGATCGGTGTCTGAACTTGGTTATTTGATACTTCATTATTATCTTCTTGTAAGACTATTTTCCGCCCAGCACCACCTTCCTGAACGAACTGATTCTCCAGAAAAGAAGCGTGCCTGCTGACCGAAACTTTTTGGTCAGAGTGAAAATAGAAATAATATCCAAGAGTTTCTTTTGGATATCCAATGAAGCGACCATGTTCAGACCTTGCCTCCAATTTTTCTGTTCTCAGCTTCTTGACAAAAGCTGGACAACCCCAAATCTTGATATGATTAAGACTTGGTTTCCTACTATGCCATATCTCATAAGGCGTAGTTGGAACATATTTGGATGGCACTCTATTCAGTAAATATGCAGCTGTCTCAAGGGCATATCCCCAAAGGGACAAAGGCAAATCGGTGTAGCTCATCATAGATCGCACCATATCTAATAAAGTGCGATTTCTTCTTTCAGATACACCATTATGCTCTGGAGTTGCAGGAGGTGTCCATTGTGATAAAATGCCATTATCTTTAAGATAATCCAAGAATTCAGTACTAAGGTATTCACCTCCTCGATCAGATCGAAGAGCCTTAATACTTTTTCCTGTTTGTTTCTCAACTTCATACCTAAATTCCTTGAACTTTTCAAAGGATTCAGATTTATACTTCATTAAGTACAAATAGCCATACCGTGAACAATCATCGGTAAAGGTAATGAAGTAAGAATAACCACCCCTAGCAGTTTCATTAATTGGTCCACATACATCTGTATGTATCAATCCTAGTATGTCAGCAGCTCGCGCACTATGTCCTACAAAGGGCGCTTTGGTCATTTTTCCTAGAAGACAAGCATTACAAGTCGAGTATGGTTCAAAACCAATTGGATCGATATATCCATCATTACTCAACTTGTTAATCCTATCTTCTCCAATATGACCTAATCGGAGATGCCAAACATACTTTGGTTTTGGAGTATCTCTAGGGCGTTTATTGGTTATGGCATTTACATCATGATTATTATGCTTATTGGTAATTGTATTACCGGACATTGTAATGGTATAGAGATTATTCATTAATAATCCAGAACCAACACACATTCTATTATAATAAATAGAACATACATCATTAGCAAAAGAAAATTCATAATTTTCTTTGCCCATACGAGGTATAGAAATGATGTTTTGTATAGCATTCTTATAATGCAAACAGTTCTTTAAAACCAAAACATGTCCTGAAGGCAAACATAAACGAAAAGTCCCTATAGCTAATGCAGCAACTTTTGCCCCATTTGCAAATGTCAGGACAATCTCATTTTGCCCCCGCATCCTGCTTATTTCCAGATTCTGCAAAGACATACAAATATGTGACGTTGCAGCAGAATCTAGAATCCATAAGCTAGATTCAGCACTAACCATAAGATTAGTTTCAATAATCATAGACACCATACCTTCACAAGGTTGGTTCTTTGGCTTGACCTTCAAGCTTGCGAGGTACTTCTTACAGTTCCTCCTCCAGTGCCCCATGACACCACAATAATGACATTTCCCTTTTTCAATCTTGGGTTTTGATTGCACAACAGCTTTCATAGGCTTCTTCCATTTCTTTTTCTTCAAAATAGTCTTACTATTTGAAGAAGAAGCCTTAGCCAAAGCCACAACATTTGGCCTTGTATTGTGCATTTCCTTCTCATAAATTACCAACATGCTATGTAACTCAGCAAGGGTTTTCTCCATATTATGCATGTGGAAGTTTTGAACAAAACTAGAGAAGGAATCAGGTAAGGATTGGAGGATCAAATCCACAGCTAAGTCATTGTCCATGACAAGATTTAGCCTAGCCAATTCTTCTATGTGCCAGATCATTTTCAAGACATGATCATTAACCGATGATTTCTCAGCCATTCTCATGCGGTACAATGCTTTAGATATCTCATATCTTGAGGTTCGACCATTCTCATCAAAGAATTCCTTTAGATGCAATATGATCGACCTAGCATTTACCATTGCTTCATATTTTTTCTGAAAATCATTGTTCATTGAAGCAAGCATATATGACCTAACTTTTAAGTCATCGTCATGCCACTTATCATAAGTGATACGTTCCTCTTGGGTCCCACCCTCAGGAAAAGAGACTGGCATATTTTCATCAAGCACATACCCGATTTTTTCAGAATTGAGAACAATTCTCAAATTCCTTACCCAGTCGGTGAAATTGGGACCAGTCAAACAATTCTTGTCGAGTATTGAAGCGAGCGGGTTTGTATTCACCATTTTCAGAGTAATTTATATCTGTGCAGAAAATAAATTGTTAGCCGTTGTCTTTCAAAATAACTATTTCATTTTGGCCTTTAAATGAAATAGATCCTCCCACTAATTTTATACACGGATCCCATACTCCTTAAAATGAGAAACGGTAATCTTTGTTGGGTAAAGATTACTAGTGGGGATTGGAGTCCCACGAGCTCATAGTCCACCTCACCTAACAGTTATTGGTGTTCTATAAACTTAGTGAGTGAATCAGCTTATTCAACGCATCATATGCGAGTCCCAATCATAACTTTGGCCTCTAGATCATGAAAGTCTCACCTGACAGTTATTGACTTCATAATCATAGTTAAGTCTTACCCATCGTCTCATGTAAGTATTGAAAACACAAACGATCCCTTCACCTGACAGTTATTGGAAATCGTTTGGTCTCAATCCCACAACATCATATGCTTAATGGAGTGGTCCACAATTATAAATGACAATTGACCCCTATGTATCCATAACCGGTCAATCAACCACTATAATATAGGATCAAACCACGACGATGGAAGGCCACGAGTCCGAAACCCGTCACGACTTAATATATTTTAAAGGAGATTTTGAGTCATTTATAGGTCTCACTTTGCACATTAACCGGTTTAACATGCTCACGAAAACATAATAAATAAATAGATGTCAATCACATAAACATCTATCCTACGTGGTGATCATGGAATTATGATTTAATGGGTCTCGAGCCAATGAGACCACATTTAATCATTTTAATATTTTAATAACGGATAGCCGCTCTTCACTTCTTCTTGGTTCCTTGAACTCTTCAAGAACCGGGCCCAAAGAGCTCGCCGGCTTAAAAGGCTCCTCCACGTAATCCTCGTAGCATTTACATTAACAATTGACTATGCTAAAAATAAAGATTACATGAAAAATAAAAGGAGTACGCAGCCTCCATTTAATAATTACAACCCCAAAAATATAAATAATCACCATACATTCATATATACATCAATCATATTGATTAGGGATTTTTCCATGATCACCACCCTTCCACGTAAGTAATAAATTCACAATTTAAAACTTAGGAAGGCACAATAAAATTCTACGTTGAATCATATTCAGAATTTTTACGTAAAATAAGATAGCCATAAATTTTCGATTCAAAATTGATTTAGTCTCAATTTTTGCTACGTTGATTAATTTATCATATAAAATAATCAACCTTCATTAGCCACGTAAGACGAACAATTCGTTAATACAAATTGGCCATGGTATTGCAAAAAATTACTACGAACAAAAATCAATTAAATGCACGAAAACGCCTAAGGATTGGCTCTGATACCACTGTTGGGATTCACGTAACACGTACGGGTAAAAATAAAATTAGTAAACGCAGCGGAAATAAATAACAACCCATACATGTATCTCCAGAGGCGTACTTCGTGCATTTCAATCGAAAAATCACAAAGCACCAAAGGGAGTAAATAGACTACCTCTTGTAGCGTGCTTGAAACGGAGGTGTCGGTTCGATGTTCTTCGATCTCAGCCCCACAAGTGTCGGGCCTCTAGTTCAGACACACCACCAATTGACGAACGGGGAGACGACTAATAATTCCACAACAATTGTGCTAGCAATTTGCGGAATCAATATTCCAAACCAATTTATGGAATCAATATTCCGAACTTGGTATATTTTGGTCACTCAAAATTATGAGAATATAGAGAGTGTTTGTGTTCTTCTCTCAAAGCTCTCAAAAATTTGCTCACTCTACAAATGTGCTAACACAAACCTCAAAACTCTTGCCATCCTTTTATAGCCAAAAACACCTTCCAATAAATTGTATTGTAAAATAGCACTAACAAATAATAAATGCTTTCTAAAAGTAGCACTCACAATTTATGATAAATAAATGCCATATAAAAAAAGCACTAACAATAGCACTCACAATTTATAAATAGCACTCACATCTTATAATACAAAAATGATATTTAAAAATAGCACTAATAATTATAAATGCTATCTAAAAATAGCACTCACAATTTATCATAAATAAATGCCATTTAAAATTAGCACTAACAAATATAAATGCTATCTAACAATAGCACTCACAATTTATCATAAATGAATGCCATTTAAAATTAGCACTAACAAATATAAATGCTATCTAACAATAGCACTCACAATTTATCAATAAATGAATGCCATTTAAAATTAGCACTAACAATTATAAATGCTATCTAACAATAGCACTCACAATTTACAATACAAAAATGCTATTTAAAAAATAGCACTAACAAAGGTGTTAAAAATAATAATAACCATTATTATTATTACCGGAGTTAAAGAGGTTATCAAACAGTAAAATACGTATAACGTACAAATACATATAACGTAGAGTATACGTGTACATCATATATACACGTGCAAGTGACCAAAAAGAGAAATAAAATTAAATCTCATTTAATTTTAATTTCAACCCAACTAATTGCTAATTGGTATAATTGCAAACAAATTTGCAATGTCGTCTTTCCACAATGCGTTGTCATGTATTGGTTAAGGTGTGTGACATTCCTAGGTTCATCACCGAGCTGACAGTAAGACATGTACTAACACATTAGTACTTCCAAGAGAATTGATTGTCCCGATCATCCTCTAGGTCCTACAAGCCATGAGTGACATCTAGCAATATGTCATGGCTACCCAGACAGTGTGAATTCTTTTAAGAACATTATGAACCTGTCAGCTTTGGCTACAGTGTAATTCAATCATTCTGTCTAACTATGTCCCGATCGAACAAAGGCCATGGAATATTTGTCAAGCTACCAATTCGATCATATGTACAAATCTAACTTGACATGCATTTATATGAGACATGAACATTTCATTCTCAATCATAACCTCGGCCGAGGATTTCAATGCATTGTTACAATCAGATCACATAGGACATCATACCTTTATTAATAAGGAGACAGATTCCATATTGCGTACACATGTGACTTCGTATGTGCCTGAACTACGACCATCAAGTACAGAGACGAATCAACGACCCGCCAATATGCGCACTTGTGAACCATAGCCATTTATCACACAAGTCAACACTGTACCTCAGGTCTAAGGATTATTTACACAAGACCAAAGCATGAACGATTAGACATTGACCACGCAAAAAGCTTCCATGTCGCTAATCATTCAATATGTGTCACGTTCAGTGAACTTGTCCGATACAAGCACCTATGTTCTAACTCGGATATCACAATATCCAATGACTTGTGACTCGTCATTTCCTTAAGTATCTGATACTTAATTATGAAGTTAAGAACATACCGATCTCAACAGGATAATTGATATCTATTCAATAATCCATTGATCGGGAACTGTTTTAAAGATTCAGTCTAACCGTAAACCTGTCACACATATTCTCAATGTCTTAAGAATAGGTTCGGCTACAACTGATCTTATGGATTTTATTCATTTATATTTGAACAAATGAATAAATACGTCTTTGCCACTGATAAGAAATCAGAAGTGCAACGGATATACCCAATATGTGACTATTACACAATTGCTTTAGGGCATATCTCTAACAGCGGAATGTTCGAAACTTACCAGCTGAGGTGATTTGATTTTAATATTTAAACACTCTCCTCACACGTACACTGAACTTTGACTAAGATTAAGTCGTGAAATATAGGGATAAATGCACTAAAAACTTAAAACTTGTCACGAAAATCTAACTGAATAATAAAACTTTAAAAAAGTACAATCAAATCCTAAAATTTTGTCAAATTAGTTCAATGAATTCCTTCCATTTTAGCCAAAATTAAAAAAGTTCTTCAATTAACTCCATCCAATAGGGTTAACATAAAATGCTAATGTATCTTATTTTACTATTTTCTTAAGACACGTGACAATGATGTCGCACTTACCAAGTGCCATGTCAAAACAAAAATAAAGATTAAAACTATTCAAACTAAATTAGACATTGTTTGTCATAAATTAGTTTTAAAAGTAGAAAACTAAAAATTACATTTAAAAAATCCACATTCAAATCAAAGCGCTCGCCGGTGGCCGACACCACAGCCACTGAGAAGGGTCGACGGAGGTCGTTTGCATCTTCTCAGATCCTGACGACCCTTGCTGGCCTCTGGCAAGGCCTTGTTGGTCCTTAACGAGAGCTTGCCGGTCCAAATCTGAGGAAGGGCTCGGCCCTCACACCAAATTCAAGCGAGGATCGCCGGTCCCAGGCAAGGGTCATGCCCTCCCCCATATCTGGTCCAACAAGCCCTCGCCCGAGGCCGATGAGAGTTGTCGAGCTTCGAGAAGGCCCAGGCGACCTTCACCGAGATCCTTCTCGACGGTTGTGGTGGCGGCCATTGGCAATGGTTTGGCCTCAGCCCCTGATTTGAGTGTGGGTTTTATTTTTCCTTTTTTTTATGCCTTTTTCATTTTTTTAATCAAAATTTGTTTTTGATCCAAAAATCCTGGATTAGTTTTTTTTTTTCATATTTTTTTAGGCGCGTGATGGGAGCTACATCATCAACGTGTTTGTGAAGAAAATAATAAAATAAAAATGTCATCGTTTTTCATTAGTCTAATTTAATGGAAATAACTAAAAGACTTGATTGAATCAATTTTATAAGTTTTAGGATATGATAGTATTTTTCAAAAGTTTTACAACTCAATTGCACTTTTTTTTTTTACAATTTTTGGGACTTCTAATATATTTGTCCTGGAAATATATCATCGGGAGGCTAATAAGGGGTCAGAATCTCTTGCTCTCATATCACACGTAACATTTCGTAGGATCACTATCTATTACTCAAAAAATTTATATTTGATAGATAAAGGCGCAGTTTAACTTTTGACCACCCTAAACAACATGTCTCATCCCTCTTTTTACATTAATCATGGTGGATCCACTAGGCTTTTTTGTAATTTGATTATTCAATGTTGGGCTGTATGGATCTTTTAGTGCATAAATCCGATGTGATCTAGAAAAGAAATAAATATAGGCGGAGAGTGGAATGGAGGCGGTCATCCAGTAACTTCATCGAAGCTGTCCGGATTTTCCCGAAACAATAGTAATTTTTTTATGACAAAATATCACAAGAAATCTATCAAAGCCACGTGTCCACTATGATTTCGGACAATTACTATTAAAAAAAAAAGGGAAGGTCACTATGTCTTGGTTATGCCGATATATTCCGATGTGAGTACAACATGGTCTACGATTCCATCTAGCATATGTAAGTCGGTCTAAATTGAAAAAAAAAAAAATTGGAGATCTTTGTGATTGAACTAGATTCTGTTCTGATACGGCTAAAGATCCTGTACAAATTCATATTTACGGCACTAATATCCTGGAGTTGAGTGTGCGATCATCTGCTCTAAAGTTTAAATTGTTGAAGAATGATACGGAATATTTGTCTTCTTTGTTTTAACACGTGCTCAGGTGAAGGCCGGTCAGCTAACCGGAATATTTGAGTCGAAGAAGTTATACAAATAAACTTTTATGTCTAAAAGTTAAGCTGTTAAGAGATAAACGACTTGAAATTTAGGTTATGAATTGAGCTCGGACTATAAGGGGTTTGTCTTGTACTGTATTGAGGTTGTGCACTTCAAAAAGTTTAAAGTGCCAGAGAACTTCATAAGTTCTGGAGGAAAAATCTGTTTGATAACGCAACTTATGAAGCAGAAATTCGATTGGTTACACAACTTCAATTTTCTGCTTTTAGAGCATTTTTTTTTGCTCTAGCAATAATTTTAGAACCACTTGAAGAAATAAAAAAAAATTATTTATCTCCAAAATCATAAATATCAATTTCTGATCAGAAGTTGATTTTTAGAGTAAAAGTATTGACATGCGCACCCTAAAGGGTAAAGGCTACGCCTTCCTCTTTACTCTCCCTTCCTTTTGTTGAGGCTTTCGTTTTCATTGTATGCTAACTTCACCAAGTCAATTAAGGTGGCTAACATTCGATTGACCATTGATCCTTCGTATAACCTGTCTTAGGTTTTATAATACTCACAGGAACCGCATATGACTTTTTTTACCTAAGGTTCCACTAAACCAAAACGGCATTATCCACAAACTTACGTGGAATAAGCTTTAATTGGCAGGTACATCTAATGTATAACTCATCATATGACCTTTCTTTTTTTCAATTTTTTTTTTGTCTCTGCCACACATATCCAGAAAAAAGTTATTGTTAAAATGTCCATCCCAAAAATTCAAAAGTTAGGCCACGTACATGGAAAGAGTGAAAGTCGGATTAGGAACGACAAGTGAAATTTGACGAATGGAAGGCCACACACATGATATAAACTGAGGCTATCAAATGAGAAAATCTAGGGCTGGACATTCTAGCCGTCGCTATCAAATCTAATATAAATTCCAAAGTAGGAGCTACTATCCTGACAGTCTGACAGTACTGTCATTATTTTTTACCCAACGATTTTTCAATTAATGAAATTTTTATGCAAAACATGCAATGAAGATGTATGGATCTACGATAAAAAAAAATAACTGACTATAGTGTCAGACTATTAGGAAGCTTTCCCTTCCAAAATCTCGTTCCATCTTTTCTCAATCGATCCCATTCCCTTTTCATTCCACTATGAACTCCTTCATCTCTTTTCTGTTCCTTTTTTGCCTAGTTACCTAATTCACCTCCCTCAACAATATGTTATAGTAATGCAAGCCCTTCAGCTCGAAAACATCTGTAAGCTCCTGGGATTACACAAAAGTAACTTCAAACGTCTTCTTCAGCTTGTCTCATTCATAAAGCCTATTCTCATTCGATCTCATTCCCTTTTCGCTCCCACTAACGATCTCCTTCATCTCTTTTCAAAATTTCTTTTTCGCTGCTACCGAATTCACATCCCTCATCAATATGTTAAACTATTGCAAACCCTTCAAGTCGAAATGCAACACCTTTTAAAACCTGTGATGCACAGTGCAACTTCCAATGTCCTCCCCCCCGGTCCTCTCACCTTGTCCCATTCAAAAAGTTCCTGCGTGGGAGATCTCGCCCTGTCTCTGTCGATAGCTGTCACCGAGTACTTGGGAAAAAGAACAAAAAACAAAAGGGTATTCACCTCAAAGATTGTAAGCCGAAATTGACTCCTGCCACAGTGCATAACACTAGAGAAAATTGGTCACTGGGACCAATCGTGGGTCACTGTTGTGTTTCTGTTGATTAATTAAGTAATTAGTTTAACTAGTGCATGGGAAACCGTAAGTAGTACATGGGTGTAAAGGTGAAGATGAAATGGATCTCCACCAAACTTTAGTTTATAATTGTAAATATTAGTTTATGGTTAACTGGCTATCATCAACAGACAACTATCACGGATTGAGTGGATTTGACCCCTTGTTTAATTGTTTCAAGATTCCATTAATCTGGCTTACTTTGGACTGTCACATCTTTGCATCTTGTCATTGTGAAAAGAACAAAATTAAAAAGAAAAAAGTGGGGCAAGTCTTCTAATACTTATAGCTGAATTAGCTGTCTTACTTTCTTTTTTCCTCTTTTTCTAGCCTTTGGGCCGTGTCGTTTTCGACATATGGGGTACTCTTATCCAGCTAAAAAGATAATAAGGTCCTTCCATGTAAGTTCCTCTTAGTACCAAGGGTTTAAATGAGTTCGCAAAGGAAGACAATCAATCCCCAACTGATAACCCGACACACATTTTATCCAAAATTAATTTTTCCTCTAAAAGAATCCGAAATGACATATTTATCTTGTATTGTAAAAAATTTCAAACTGATATCTCCTTAAACGTTCACCCAAACTATATTTTGTCTCGCATGAAAACCTAACTAATACCCATGATCAAAAGTTACCCTCTGTTAGCATTGTTTAAAATATCCCTTTCAAATGCATACGCGGCAAATGACTGCGAGATGGATCTAGCTAGGAGAATGATGGATTCACGAGAGAAACTTATGCATTTTAAGAGACGGTAAATTTAGGTCAAGGGTACTAGTTTGAGTTTTTTGTGATATGAAAATTGGGAGAAATACACTTGGAATGCCAAAAGTTGTGTATGACCCTTACTTAGTGCTAAAAATTTCAAAACAATCACTTAAATGCCAATCAGAGAAAAGTTATCACTCAAGTGCCAAATCGGAGAAATTACGGCCAAACTGATTACATAGCATTTATAATTAAATTTTAATATGACGTGGGAATGTCTTTAAAACATTTAGACCAAGTGGACTTCCATGTGGATTTTCAAAATTAAAAATAAGCTAAAAATTAAATTAAATTTGAAAATAAGTAAAAAAAATGTAAATAAAAAAAGGAGGGCTACAGTACAAAAAAACACAAGTTTAGCCACGAAATTTGCGAAGGAAAATATGGCAAAAGTCGTCGCAAATGGACTTGCATAGCCCTCGACGCCAAGCCCTGACCAACCCCCATCCTCGCCGGCACCATCGCCTCCTGTGCAACCCCTCTTTAAAAAAAAAAAAAATTCTAGCTTATTTATAAAAGTTTATTTTTTAATCTAATTAAATTTGTATTGTCTACTTTTCAATTTTTATCTTTTTTTAGTTACGTGGGCTTCAAATATTAACAAAAAGAAGCATCGTTTGATTTCCAATCAAGCTAATCATAGATGGCACTTAAATGATTATTTTAATAAAAAAAATGATGCTTAAGTGATCGTTTCAAAACTTTTGGCACTAAAGTGAGCGCGATAAATAACTTTTGGTATTTTTGGTGTATCAAATTACTTTGAGGTGAATATGTCATAGAGATACTAATTTGAGATTTTTTGTGAGATGGGGTAAAGTAGATGTATTATAGAATGCTAGTTTGAGATTTTTAATTGTGTTAAGCTAAAAAAAAAGATCAAGTGTCACAAAACATCTATCAGTACATTGCCCACTCAACAGATAGACACCTTGTCACTTGACTCAGTTTAACCAAGTAGGAGTTCTCTATCTTTGTCACTTTTAAGAGTGGACAGAATGTCTATCTTTATCAATCTTTCCACTCTTTCCTTAGAAATATGATCAAGACTTCTATGCCATATGGCTTATGACTATACCTTAGGCATAGATCTTTTGAAAATAATTTTTTAGTTGTATAAACGACGTATAATTCGCTGGGAGATAAACATAATCTGTACAATCCATTGGACATACTACAATACCCAACTTTATTTGAATTAAAAGAAATAAAAATTACATTATTTGAAATCTCAAAAGAATAACCACAC
The DNA here is from genome assembly GCA_021437785.1 of Rhodomyrtus psidioides. Classification (NCBI taxonomy): domain Eukaryota; kingdom Viridiplantae; phylum Streptophyta; class Magnoliopsida; order Myrtales; family Myrtaceae; genus Rhodomyrtus; species Rhodomyrtus psidioides. The sequence goes on from JAILYB010000054.1 coordinate 39,848, forward strand.
ATATCCAAACTAGATACGCAAATTAAATTCCGTCTTAAGGAAAGTACATAAAATATATTTCTTAATGTCAAATTAAAACTGGAATCCAGAATGATATTCCCACGAATTCAACGTCAACGTTATAGTTATTTCGAGCTTGATTCATCCTGATTTAGTATCTTACAGTTTATGAATCTCTATTATGGTAAACACAACATCATTTATTGCACCGCTATCTAGCCACTACGAACAAGATGGGGTTTTTGATAGATTAGATTGACAAACTAATGCCAAAGAATCATTACTTTAAGCTCACATTTAGACAACCAAGTCTTTGCATTTATTGCAATCTTTATTTATGTGACCATTCTTATTACAAAAGAAGTAGCAATCACCATGATAATTTTCATGAACCCCAATCGTCAAAATGATCGGTGATTTTATGAGTATGATTTCTATACTTTTTAATATGCAATTCTACTATCTTTAAGACGTAATATTTAATCTTACCATAACCATAATGCCTAATGTTGAAGAGTTACTGCAGATTTATACCACTCTAAGCATTAGACGATACATAGTTCAAAGCCTCCAAGGTTTTCATCATTTATTTAACAGTGCAGTCAACTAGCAAAAAAAATGCTTTTCAAGTGTTTCTTAATGTATCGCTTCATAGACAGTAAGCAAATCATATTGGTATTTTCCCAAACATCAGATAGTACTTTTCAAGATACCTCACTAATGAAAGTGAGATCTGTAGATTTATACGTAATAAGAGCAACATCTTTAATATTCACAAGTTCATTGTAAATAGAAAATCTCCATTTAGTTGTTAAAATTTGAACCAATACGAACCTCAATATTAACGAAGTTGCCATCTACAAAAATGATGACTAAAAATAATCAATATTTATAATTAGCATAATGTGAAAATTTACCTTGAAAGTTACATGCATTATCATATAATCACATTTAGGCAAAAAAGATGATATGTAGTTGTATATTCTCTATATTACAGTGGCCATGAGAATTTATATTAATCTTCGTTAATCACCAACTTTGGGCGTATGAAAGCACTTGGGCTAATCAATTCTCAATCATATAATGTACATATAACCCTCCATACAACAATATGCAATTACCTCCTTTAGGAGTATAACTACGTGTTAAAATAGGAGATATCCCAATAATTTATAAATCGTAATTTATTAAACCCAACCAAGTGTGTCACTTTGGTAATCACAATCCAATTGAATTTTTCTGAAATTGGGATATAAACTTTATATTTCACCTTTACATTTATGCATGTAATTCCAGAAATTAGAGGCAATTATCCATAAAAAATACATGCCATGCTAATTTACATTAACACACTCAATAGTACGTGTTAAACCATATGCATGTAATTGGTAAATTATGCTCCACGTATCTATATGTGGTATTTACATGTAAGCTTGTACATGTATTTCATAAAACCATAGAGAAATAAATAGAAATATACCAAAAATACCCCAAATAATATACGTATTTAGGGTTCCATAGGTACTTTTCATCCATAAAAGCATTAAACATGTAAAGTAAATATACCACTTGGTAAAGCATAAGCATAAGACTACGTGTATACCTGTAATTCCTCGAATAGAGCACTCGCACGCACCCCAAAGTTCTCGTGCGTGGTCCCATGCGTTGGCATGTGCAGCTCACTGTTCGTTTCTTAGCCGGTACTGAATATCAATTCGACGAGTTTGTTCCCGATCCAGTCACTACCTCTTGACTAAACCAACAAACTAGGTCCGGCTTAACTCGGTCTGACCAGTCAACAATCGATCCAAGCGAGAAGCCCGAGTCAACAGTCAATCGGGTCGGGTCGAAGTCACGGGTTGAGTCGGGTCGGGTAGGATCTAATCCAGACTAAGGTGATGTCAAATGACGTCTGCTCTGCACATATCGATACATGTTCAACTTATATACAAAGCCTATGTCCACTCTACACATCTAACCACCATAACCTGCGTCGGAATGTACTAGTAAATTGAATCACAAGTTGCAAATAGCATGTGCTAATCCTTCGAATGATAGGTCACACTCTATAAATTCAACCACAATACTAAAAAATGTACACTTTAGGGGTGATCGATTCCCAGTTCGGTCCGGTTCCCATGCAATTCTAAGGAGCTAGTAAGATTGCCGCTGATTCCGCCTATATCATCTCCTTCGAATTTTGCTCACTCGATCTTCAGGTGCTCTCTCCTTCTCCCCACCTATGCTTATTTATGTACGTTTCCACGGCTCTCGCAGCATGCATTACGGGCCCCTGTACGGCCTTGTTATTTTGAATCACCCCTCTTTTTTTTTTTCCCATGATTGTAGTTCCTCATTGCTTTGGTATTGACATTGCCTGACCTAGTCGCCTTTTCTAATTTTTTGCCTTTCTCCCTTCTCGCCCTTGGGACTGGTCACTCCTAGGTATTGACACTTGATTTTTTTATCAGTCTTTTTCTAATTTATTTTTGAAAATTTCATAAAAAAGCTATAAAATTTTGAAAATTTGCAAAATCAACTTTGGTAGCCTTGGCCAAGTCTAAGAAACCATTTATGACCAAAAATAATTTTTCATATTTTTTTCGCATTTTTTAGTATTTTTGGAAAATACAAAAATGCATGGAAAATCAAGAAAAATAGCTACTGAGGTCACAAAAATATAGAAAAATATTTTATATTTTAATTTTAATTTCCTTTTCATTTTGACCTCATGAAAAGTCAAAAATCAAGTTCAATTTTGTGTGTTCCTTTATTACACACATGGTTGAATTTGGAAAAAAAAATATCATTTGAGTCTTTTGATTTGCAATTTTTTTCAATTTGAATGCCTTGCATTACAATTTAGCTCAATTGTTCACTAAAATTGCACGATTGCACAAATTGCGCGAAATTGCATACTTCTCTTGCAATTAGGTCCTTGAGTTTCAATTGAACTCAAATTAATCAAAATTCAGAGACTTTCATGCAGAGGTAAGACCTCTTCCTGATGCCTTTTGACATTCTGAATCAATTGGTGGAGGTGGCCAGGTTCGATTTGACCATTTAGAGTTCCAATTTAACAATTCCAATCTTGGGATCTTAAAACTAATTTGGGGTTTTTTTTTTTATCAATTTGTGATAAGATTTTGGAGAAAATGGCATTTTCAAATAGAATTCATGCCCGTGATTCTAATTATGTGATTTAATTTGATAAATTTTAAAGAATTACAAGTCAATTTCAAGAAATTAAATTGACCGAGTCTGCTGGTCAGATCGGGTCGTCGTGACCCCATCGAAAATTCATCTTCCCCATTTGATTTCCCGGGCTAATTCCAAATTTAAGGTTGGATTTTAATTGAAAAATTGATAGGTCGATCGACACCAATCAATGAAATTGGTGGTGGGGTTTGGTCGGCCGTAGTGTCCTGTATCAATCGGGCCGATCCGACGACCTGGATTCGCTGGAGCTACGTCAAAGAAGACCAAATGTGCATCGGCCATATTCAAGCCAAATGCGGACTAAATGCACACCGAATTAGTTCAAATTTGAGATCACCGAAAGACCTAATTAGACGTCCAGATAGTTCCCGACGATGGCCAGACTCTGATGGCCACTTCACACGTGATAAAACGTGTGAAGTAAGTCAGCGAGACCGCCTCCACATGCGCGAATTTTAGATCTGTCATGCATTTTCAGTAGAGAAGAGAGTCCATTCTGTTCGAGAGCCCCTTAGAAAGAGGGAGAAAGTGAAAGAGAGTCGATCGTGAGCTTGTGAGAACCACCATTGTCGCTCGGCCTCGCCAAACCACTCAAGACCTCATCGGACCTCTCCCGACATAATCGAGGCCATTGATCACCATTTCTGACTTCCTAAGGATCTAAGGAAGCTTTTGAACCCGTCTGATCAGCCTGAGGATCTCAAAAAAGGTGAGGACCTTTCTCGAACTCTACTTCGGCCTCACATGGCATCTCAAGTTCATGTTGATTGTTTTGCATGCTATTGGTCTTGAAATGTTCTTTGAGCATTGCTAATCACGATCGAACCTTTTTCTTTCATTTTCATTTGCATGAAAATTTGTGTCGACAACAAAAAAAAAAAAAAAAAACTTGTGTCGACCTCCAACTTTCCTCTAGTAGTCGTGAGCTCACGGGCTCGATTTAGACTACATCAAGCCGTCACGGACTTCAGGTAAGTGTTCTTCATCTCTTGCAATGCTTCTTGTATGATTATATTAGCTAGTTTGCGTAGAAAAAAGCTAGGATGGATGCGCGCAGGAGGCTAGCTACGGTCGAGTTAGGTATGTAGTCACTTGTGGTTCTGCTGCTTCGAGCTTGACATATGTGATAGAGGACGTCGAGCTGAGTCATTTGGCGTTGGTTTCACTCGATTTGGTGGTTTGTAGCCGTCAGAATGGGCTTCCGACAAGGCGCCGATGATGGAATACCGGCGTCGATCGTCTTCTTTGGCCAGAACTGATCGGGTCAATGCCCTTTGACTCTGGTCAATGCTGACCTGGCGCTGACGTGGCGTCACGTGGCAGGCCGCGTCAGTAAGGCTGTGAGAGCTGTTTAAAATTTGGTAGGCGATCGGACGGCCCACAGATGGCTACGTGGAAGCATTCCGGCCATCCAATTGATAATTAGATTTTTAGATATTCTAATAATTAGAATAAATTCAGAAAATCAGAAAATAAAATAATGTAGATCGGACGGTCGAGAACTAGTCACTCCATATGATCTGGACCGTAGGTTTTTCTATACAGGTCAAACGACTGAGAATTAATCTCTCCGTTCGATCTTGGTTGTCCATCTTAGTAATCAGATCGAACGGCTCAGGCTTAATCGTCGCTCGATCGTAGCCGTAGGTTTAGTCGACTGATCCAAAGGTTGTGGCTTAGCCACGTGGGTGAGTTCGGTCTATAGGATGGATAATTAGATTTTCAGAAATTCAGAAAATAGAATACAATTTTTTTAAAAAAAACCTTAATTTTTTTTAAAAGAAATTTTTGTAGAAATTTCTAGATAGTCAATCTTATTTTTAGGATTTCTTATTAGTTCCATATGCAATTGATGATTTTACCCTTTAGGGATAAATCGCCTATGCCTTATATCTGAGATCTGCGAAAATGCTAGAATTAGGGTTTTGGTCAGTTAGGTGGCTGATTCTTTCGAATCTCTTCTTTTTCTGAAATGACAATTTTACCCCTTTGAGGGTGAATCACCTTTGATATTTTAATGAGTTGTAAGAATTTCCAGATTTAGGTGATGGGTTAGGTGGATGGCCGATCCTTCTGTCTGGATTTTCTTATCTCATTCTCTCTCTTTTTTAAAAAAAAATTATGATTTTACCCCCTCAAAGGATAAATCGCCTTCTAAAATTCTAGAAAATTATAAAAATGATTGAAAAATGGGAAATGGGTCAGTTACGTGGCAAATTCTATTTTTGACACTTTCTGACTCCAGATTTCTTTTGAAATGATGATTTTTCCCTTCTTGGCAAATCGTCTCCAAAATTTTTCGAAATCACGGTTTTGCCTCTCATGGGAAAATCATGTCTAAATCACTCTTGAGCTGTGATTGATACTTTTCTAGGCTAACAGGGCTTTGCTAGGGATGTCGTGCTGTATTGATGCGTTTTATCTGCATGTCTTGATTCCTTAATTGTGTACTTCCTTTATTAATTGTGAGTGCTAGGGTAGCTATTTCCCATCTACATGAACTCTTAGATATAAGACTCGTACCCCACTTATTGGAATGAAATCTTAGATTAGGAAATTCAGTCAATTTAGGTACAGAAATGACATTAATCAAGACGATTGGCATAACTAAGTCACCGATCCCACTTCTCTCGTTCTCGTAAAATCGAATAGAAGCTCACAACTATTTGATAGAGTTTCCAATCGCACCCTCCACGAAATGAATGGCGACGAATCCATGGCATGCACACGTAGCACATGTCATTAGACCATACTAAAAATCGACTATGTATACCTTCGTTGCGACTTGGGTAATGGGCCTTAGGAAATGCCCACGTCCAACCAGAAGGGATGGCCCATTAGCCCTCTATCGCTCTTCGCCGTCGGCGCACGAGATGAGGGTCGCGACACGAGGGTTGATTTTATCTGAATCGAAGGTGCATTCATCAGTTCTGCGGGATTTCTCCCTATTCCTTTTTCTCTATTTGTCTCACCATCTATGTATGGATCGAAATGTGTAGGTTTCATTATCGATTTCGAGATGCTATTTGGTTGTTATTCACACACATACGCACTCTCTCTCTTTATAGCAAAAAAATTCAACCGGTTCGATTTTATGCCCATGAAATCGGGAACCGGACCGTTCGGCCACCGGTTCCAATTTTAAGAACCGCGAACCGGATCGACACTCTCTAGAATCAGAAACCAATCCCGGTTCGGTACGAGCAGTCCGATTTGCTTACCCCGAGTACACTTGACTTCCACAAGATTACAAAGCGAAAAATGATCTTTGAGTAGTGTATTCTTTCAATAAGAAAGAACAGGTCGACTGATGATTGGGAGTTTTTATATGCTTGTCTCTCTCTATTCTAGTCTTTGTGATCCTCTCTTATATAGACATTAGCAACATTACCATTGGAAGATGTCCTGGAGAACTAGAGCTACTCATGTTGGATATATTGTTAATATAATCCATATAATATGTTCACATACAAGCACAATAAGTAAAAGCATGGTTATTTGGGTCCAAATGGGCTGGAGCCCAGCAGCTTGCACATAACTCTAGGGTTTGCTACGCTGGAGGTAATACTGTTGAGCGTTCCAAACTTGACGTCTCTTGGTATAATACTTCAAGCAGACAAAATCCTTTCTACTCTCTCAAACCCTAACCTCCAACAATCTTGAAGTATTATCTTCGTGTGTCGGATTTGATCGAGCAAGGTGTCTACTTGAAGATATCGTCGAGACAAACTCACAGGTACAAGTTACTTTCAATTTCAGCGATTAGTTTGGCCGGGATCTAAGCTTGAAGATACGAGTGCCGAAATTTTGAATCAAGAATCCAGAAATTATAGCCAATTTCAGAGGGTGTGATCAATTGGGTTTTGTTCGTCTCTCCGATACGAACGTTTTGAGTGGTCACTCGCGTCGAACGGAGGTCGGACGGCGAAGATATGGCCGTTGAAAGAATTTGTGACATCCTCGTCCCACATCGCCTAGGGGGAAGCCTGTGATGTGCTAATAAGCCTTGGGCCCTCCCTTAACTTGCGAGACGCGTTTTCCGGCGTTGTATGGGCTGCGCTCGGAAAAACAAAACCGTGAGGACTATGTGTCCAAAGCGGACAATATCTTGCAAAATGGCACAGCGGTGCGCGGTGGGCCGAGGCTGTTACAGAATTACTGTAGCGCGAGGGTACTATAGCGTGGTGGGGTACTGTAGCGTACGGGTTACTGTAACACCGTGTATTTTCGTGTATTTTCACTTATTTTCGGCGTATTTTGGAGAATTTCCAACAACAATGGCAGTCTATACTAAGTTTTTTGTGCGCTCCGGACTCATTTTTGGGGTCTATTTTAGCAAATTTCATCTCTACAGAGTAGTTTGATCAAGGTCAAAGGCGTTATTCGACTTTGTGAACTCCAAGATGCACTCTTTCTAACTCTTTGCTCCGATTAGAATGGCAAAACATAGTTTCTATGATATTATAAAGCTGCAATCATTTGATGTTACTGAATTTTATGGTTGGAAATTATACGTTCAATTTGGCATAAATGAACGTGAAATATTCTATACTGTATTAAATGGTTTTGCATCTACTACTGAAGATGTGGATGAACATCAATGGAGCAAAGATGAAGATTTTTGTAGAGATTACTTGTTGACCTCTCTAAATCCTCGTCTAGTTATGACTTATAGTAAGTATAAGACGGCGAAAGAGATATGTGATCACTTGAACGCTCAGTTCTAAAAATAAAAGGGGCTCTCTAAAACTCTTTTAGCGGAGAAGTTCTTTGATTTTAAATTCAACATGAATTCGAGTATCACCTCTCAATTAATTAAACTTGAGAACATGAGGAACAAGCTGAAAGATGATAACTCTGATATGTCTAATAATCTCTTTGTTGGTCTTGTATTGAGTAAGCTACCTGCTGAATGGAGTTCTTTTAAGACTGAAATGCACAGATAGAAAGAACAGATGGAACTGGATGAATTAAAGAGGTATATTCATATTGAGGATCAAAATATTACTATGAAGAGTTTGGAACAAGTAGGTCAACAAAAGTCAGTTGTCAACTTTGTTTCACACTCTAATAAACCTTAGAAAAAATTCAAGTCACCAAAAGGTGAATCCTTTTCATAGTTAGAGGCCAAAAAGACTATCTCCAAAAGGAAGAAGAAAGGCAAGTGCCATAATTGTGCAAAGTGGGGTCACTGGGCAGTAGAGTGTAAGCTATCAAAGAAGCCAAAGAATGACACACCACAAAATGAGGTTAATATGCTAGTTAATGAGTATGAGTATGAGCCTCAAGCCTTCATTGGAATGATGAAGAATGAAAAGGTCAGTGTCTCTTCTAAGTGGTGGTTGGATAGTTGCGCTACTTGTCATGCTACAAATGACAAGAACTTACTCACTAAGGTCACAAAAGTGAAAAACACCGTGGAAAATTGCAATGGTGGTGAGGCAGAGGTTACTCATGCTGGAACTACAAATTTGGTGCTTTCTTCAGGTAAATTACTAACTCTGAAACATGTTAGAGAAGTACTTTTACTGAAAAAGAATTTGATTTCTATGAGTTTACATGACAAAGCTGGTATATCCTTTTCAACTATGAATGGTAGAGTAACTTTATTAGTTAACTCATGTTATTTCGGTTGTGCGTTCATGGTTAATGGTATGTATAGGTTGAGTTTAGATACTGATAACATAAATCATGTGAGCTCTACTTTGATTGATCCAAAGTTGTTACATAACAGACTTGGACATGTGAACTACGGGAAAATGCAACATCTAGCTAAAACTCACAATATTCCATTGGATACTTCTATTCGATTTGACAAATGTGAAGTGTGTGCACATGCTAAGATCACTAGAAAACCTTTTAAGTCGGCTTCTAAAAACACACAACTTCTTGAGCTAATACATTATGACCTTTCCGACTTTAGAAATTATGTTACTAGAGGTGGTCGAAAGTATTTAATAACATTCATAGACGACTTTTCTAGATATTGTCATGTTTATTTGTTGAAATCGAAAGATGGGGCTTTTGAAAAGTTTAAGATTTCGAAGTCTAGAGTAGAAAATCAACTCAACTTGAAAATTAAGAGGTTTAAGAGTGATAGAGGAGGCGAATATACAATGATAGGGTCCAAGGAATTTTGTGCTTCAGAGAGGATAATACTTGAAACCACTGCTCCTTACTCACCCCAATCAAATGGTGTTGCCGAGCGTAAGAATAGAACGCTAATTGAAATGCTAAATTCCATGTTACTTACAGTTGGTATGCCTTCCTCCAACTGGGGAGAAGCAGTTCTAACTGCTAATCAAATCTTAAACAAGTTGCTGCACTCTAAGTTGTCTATGATACCTTACGAGATATGGCATAAGCATCCTTGTAGATATGATACTCCTAAGACTTGGGGCTGTGTTGCTTATGTTAGAATACAAGATCCTAAGAGACCTAAGGTGGGACCTAGAATAATTACTTTTGTATATCTAGGTAGTGCAGAAGATAGTGCTGCAAATAGATTTTTGGATCTATCTACTAACACATCGAGAGAATCTAGAGATGCAGAATTCTTCGAGAACAAGTTTCTCAGAGATCGTGGCTTGAATGTTTTTGGATCTACAAATATGATTTCAGAGTCTATTGTAGTATCTGAAGCAGGTCCTTCTAGCACTAATTCCACACAGCTAACTGTTGAACTAGTTCCGGTTAGAGTATCTACAAGATAGAGAGTTCCCAAAAGTTTTGATGAAAACTTTGTTACTTACTATCTAGAGAATGATCCATTCTCCTATCAAGAAGCAATAAGATCTAGGGAATCTCTACTTTGGGCAGAAATTATAAATGAAAAAATGAGCTTTCTGCTATAGAACCACACTTGACAGCTAGTCAATTTGCCAAAAGGGACTAAGGCTATAGGTTGTAAGTGGGTATTGAAGAAGAAACTAAATAGTGATGGATCAATAGCCAGATACAAAGCACGTTTAGTAGCTAAAGGCTATAAACAGCAGAGTGGAATAAACTATTTTGATGTCTATTCACATGTGTGTCATCTATCAACTATAAGAATTCTTCTTGCTTTGGCATCTATTGAACACTCTGTAGTGCATCAAATGAATATAAAAATAGCTTGAGTTAAATGAAGAAATTTACATGAAACAACCGGAAGGGTATGTCATGAAAGGTCTTGAGGACAAAGTTTATAAATTGAACAAATCCTTGTATGGTCTTAAACAAGTACCTAAGATGTGGCATCTTAAATTTGATAAAGTGGTAAAGAGTTATGGTTTTCAATCAAGTTATTCAGATAAATGCTTTTACCATCGTTCTATGTCAAATAAGATAGTCATGATTTGCTTGTATGATGATGACATGTTAATTCTTGGCTCCGATCATTCTATAGTGAGTGACGTAAAAGCTACCTTAGCTAAAGAATTTGACACGAAAGATCTTGGTATTGCTAACACCATTCTTGGAATGAAAGTAAGCTCTGAAAGGCAAGTTATCTCTCTTAGCCAGACTCATTATATTGAGCAGCTATTTTCTACCTATGGATACAGTGAGTGTAAACCGAATGAGACACCATGTGATTATAATAAAAGACCGAGTCCCAATGAAGGGACCAACGTGGATCAGTTGAAGTACTCGAAACTGATTGGTAGTCTCATGTATGCTATGAGTTGCACTGGACCCGACATAGCCTTTACAGTTGGCATGATGAGTCGTTTCACTAGTAATCCTAGTAGAGATCATTAGGATGCTCTCAGTAGGCTGATGAGATATCTTAAAGGTACTAAAAATTATGCTCTATGTTACTCTGATTTTCCTCAAACTGTGGATGGATATTCTGATGTCTCATGATGCTTAGAAATTGAAAACAGTAAGTCCACAAGTGGATATGTATTCACTTTGGGTGGAGCTGTTATTACTTGGAAATCCAAAAGACAAACTTGTATTACATTGTCGTATATGGAATCAGAACTTTTTGCTTTAGCTTCAGCCAGCGAAGAGGCAGAGTGGATAAAAAATCTGATTATGGATATTCATTTGACTCGGCTAAAGATTAATTCTTTAAGCCTGGTTTGCGATAATCAAGCAGCTGTCCAAGTTGTCAAGAATGTTCTCTTTAATTCAAAGAGAAGACTTGTGAGACTGAGACATGCGTTGTTGAATTATATGAGAGAATAAGGACTTATCACCTTGATCGATGTGAGATTGAAGGATAACTTAGCCGATGCTCTCACAAAAGGTTTGTCTAAAGATCGATTATTCAAAACAGTGGGGGAAATGAGGTTAAAGACTGTGTAGACAAATCTTAATTACCATTTACTTACCTTCTAATTGTGTGTTTTGAATTATCGAATCTTCTATTGTTGGCCAAAATGATAAGCACAATTTATGTGTTTCATCGATGTTCATGGTTGCTGATGAATTTGAAAAGGGTGAGTTGTCTCATTCCAAACTTGATGAAGATGACTTTAATCTAATTCAAAAGTTTTATCTGAGAAGCTTATGTCATTCCAAACTTGATAATATAATCCAACTAGGTTGGACTATCCTTTTAGTTAAATGATCTCATTCCAAACTTGATGCCAGATTATTTGACTTTAAGGAATTAGTAATTGTGACATTCCAAATTGAAACATAGAAATAGTTGTTTGCATAAGAAGCCTGTTGATCTTGTTTTTAATTGAAACATGATGTTGCGTGACTAGGTTATTGTAAGGAAGTTGACTATTGGTCATGTTCTTTAAAACTAGACAATGGTTATTCTCTTACAAATAAACTTAAGTTGATGGCTTTTTGTAAATTAAACTGTTTAGGCCTTGTTTGTAATTTATGAAACTGGCTTGATACTTATGAACATGATATTATGATATTTTATGACATTAATAAATATTCTTTTCTGCCTGGTGTTATGTTGCTAAGTTCTTTTAATAGATCTAGACACTTTTAGTAGATTATTTAAATGATTGAATTCATAATAATATGAAATTCATATTTGACATTCTACATGGAATGGTAAAGATGGAGGAGAGCTTAATAAGCAAGATCTTGATCGGTACGACCTGCTTGATGAATGAATATATATTATTTAGAGCGTGTGGGGACTTGACAGTTCACCTGTTATTGCCCATTTTGATGGAATCCATTTACTTGAGACTTACATTTTGATATCTTTATTTTGTAAACATTATTATGCATGTTTCTTATACTTGTAAGGTCTTGGATCATTTTGATTGGCCTACTTATACTTGACTGTTATGTATATGTTGGCTGTGAACGGATTCATGATTAAGATGATTCACTTATTTAGAATACAAATTATGATTGCGTTTAATATTTTGCTGCTAAAACTCTTTGACCAATCCAAGTTGATTGTCTTCGACTGAATGTGGATGATTCATATTTGCTTGAACATTACACTGACAACCGTATTGGATTGTGCTGTATGGTGAACATAGGAGGAGATTGTTGGATATATTGTTAATATAATCCATATAATTTGTTCACATACAAGCCCAATAGGTAAAAACATGGTTATTTGGGTCCAAATGGGTTGGAGCCCAGTAGCTTGCATATAACTCTAGGGTTTCCTACGCGGGAAGTAACACTGTTGAGTGTTCCAAACTTGACATCTCTTGGTGTAATACTTCAAGCAGACAAAACCATTTCTACTCTCTCAAACCCTAACCTTCAACAGCCCATAGAGTTGGCTTTTTCTGAACTAGCGCCGTATTTCCAAAAATAGGTGCATAGCTGATGTTCCTTGCTACCAACTTTAGACAAAGTCTAATATGACTAGCGAATTGTTCACGAGAAACTACATAATCTTCCCATTTCGCATTTCCATCAAGCAACAGTTGTCTTCTTCCATTTTCAATCAACATCATCAATGTTTAAAGGTCAAACATCACTAAGGACCCGATCTTCCAGTACCCGATAATAAGCATTACCAGTTACCAGATCTTTTCGTCCTCACGTGATGTTTACATAAAAGAACTTCGGATGTCACGTACGCCATCTTCACCCGATGGATATCACTTGATCCTTTAGTAATATACACACACATCTGCACCTAATAAGGTAAAATAAACATCAAGAATAAGTTGGAAATCATCAAAATATTTTATCAGATGTTTCTTCAACAGCTTTGTCAAACCTAAGGATCATAACTACTCAAAATTTGGAGAAAGCAAATGATGCGTGCATGGTTGGAGGTTCTATGTAATATTGGCACGCTTTGTTTGGTATTTGAGAAAACAATAGGTTATATCCTTGTGGAGTACGTAACCATAAGCGGAATGCGTTAATGATTCCATTATTCTAAGCTCCACGCAAGACTCCTTAATCATCAAAATCATTCGACACACACCAAACTAAGCAAAATAATGCATGCAAGTGACCTGGCCAAATCAATTATTTATTCGAGAACGAGCGACTCAATATTATATCTGGAACGGCCGAAGAGCTAGGTTTCACATTTTAATAATCTCTTTTATCCTGCAAAAGAAGCATATGTTATTATTCCCGAGAAAACTTAGGTAATTAATCTTATCTTGACAACGATAATGTTAGGAATCCAGCATGCATAAGCTGCACTTGGACATCTGACCATGCACAAGTCAACTCTATATTAGAAGAGCCCTGGCCAAATGAGCACCCTTTGACTTTTGCTTCACCATCTTATTTTAGCAAAACCTAACTTGATCTAGCCAGTGAGGCTGAAATTTCTCGTGGGAATTTCGAAGGCTAAGCACATCTAGATCACATGCCGATAAGAATTTTCGCGTCGAACGACTATGGAAACGTACCGATTTAAGCCTTACAAGGCAAGCCCTTGTCATATAACCTTGCCGATCAAGATTTTTCACGCCAAAAATCGAGCATCGATTTGGAAATGACATGCTACGTATTAAGAATGAATAGTTTCAATATTATACGAGAATACGTGTACACTTTATTCTTGAGGTGGACCTTAATATTATCGTGAGTGAATCAAGGGTTGAGAGACGTAGGTGACACCTACGTTCACGAAAAATAAGTCGTTGACTAGGGGAAATTGGTGACACGTAATGGCATGTGACATGGTCATCGCTGGCTAGTCAACTCAACACGAAGTCCTTTTTTGTCTTTATTGGAACGAAAAGGTGAGCCGAATTGTATTCTACATGCTGAAGGTCCACCTTGATTTTTTTTTTTTCCACAAAACAAGCTTACAATGACATATGTGAAACTTTATTATAGGCAATCTCATTTCCTTCTATCTTTCATTCTATGACACTTGTATTGCATTAGAAAAATTTTATGCACAAGTAAAATTTCCGGATTGTTAACTTCTATGACTGCATCTTTTGAAATTTTCTCTTCGAGAGATTAACATTATGCAATGACAAAATCGATTGCTCCAAATTTATTCTTCCTTTCACCCTTTTTGTTATTTCTTTTTTAGGAGTCCATTTCGTCCCCTGACACCATTATCAAGTTGGAGTCCTTTTCCTTCGACCCTTCTCTTGCTCGATCCCCCACTGTTTCGCTTCTCCTACGTCGTTGTTGCAGCTAGCCTGAATCCCGGCCACATGACATCGTAGTGGCACATGCAACACAACCCCTCCCCTCTCTCTCTCTCTCTCTCTCTCTCTCTCTCTCTCTCTCTCTCCATAGTTGCGACGGTCCGTCACCATTGAAACTAAGGTCCTCAATCTCACACAACCCCGATTGATGATGCTAGGAGCGGGCGATGGAGGTGCTTGGTGAGTCAATACCCGGCAAGAAGGCAGTGAGTCGACGATCATATAGTAGGTGTATCGTGAGTGGTGGCGGTCCGAATAATGGCAAATGGAGGAAGAAAGAGAGGAGACGAGAGGTTACAGTTTAGTGTTTTGGTGATTTTTCACCAAGCCTAGCTGAGGGTCTTTTTGTTGGGAGTGCGTAGTGAAGTTCGATACTTTTTTTTTGCCGGGGAGATCGCCAAGAGGAAGCCCAAGTCCGAGCCCGTCAATATATCCAGTTGGACCCACATTTACTCAAAAGCTTAAGCCAATGAGTTATGGGCCAACTTGGGTATATTAACTGGCTCAGTACCACATCAATTCTCCTATGTGGGACTTCTCTAACACAACTCACGCATGCATCTTAACACTTTTGGCCATTATAAATGGTTCCTAGCTATTTACAAAGAATACGTCTCGAGTCTAAGCTTGTAAAAGAAACTCGGTCCGAGTAGACTTCCTAATTTGAATAAGTATCCTAAAAAGGTTGTTCTACGTCGAATACAAGTCTTATATCCATAAAATATTGGAATTTCACTGGGTTCACTCACGCTAGGGCAAACGAGAAGAGTATTAGGATTTTCTCTCCGTGAGAAAACGTGAAGGGCATCACAAGCAAATACCCGTCCACGTGGCGTCAATCAAAAGAAGGACGATTAATTGACATTATGGGATTTTGGTCTTAGGATTAGGTGCTTATTTCCATGATTGAACAGAGAAAATCGACAGGTAAGACTTATCCACGGTCGCAATGATAATTTATGCGACCAACCACATTATTCCAATTTATGATATTCGTCGCTCGAACATAAAAATCATTCAAATTCTCTGCCACGTGATTGACTAGACAAACCACCACACCACACGTTTTTTGGGCAGCAAGACTTCTTCATGGATTGCATGCTCCAGTACAATAAAACTGAACTTCAGACAACATCTTGAATAAACTCAGCATAATTTAGCCGAATACATTGTACTGAGAAGAAGAACGCTAAAAATTGAATTTCTCAGGAAAAGATTTATCAGTAAAGTACCAAAATCAATAGTGCGGATGCCAATCTAGTTATGTACTTTTAAAATCTTGCCAATATAGTCCTAAATCGATGCGTCGGCAATTTACTATTCATTTTATATCTACACGTATCAAAACCCTAGGAGCAATGGATTTATAAGAATGAACGAAAAAAAAAAGAAGAAGAAAGAACAACTTGAGCTGTTTCGAGTAAAGTTGTCCACCTCAGCAGACCACGTAAGACGATCGGCGATGACCAGACGCCACACGTCAGCAATTTTCGGCGCATAATTGTCCGGAATAGCAACTTTAAAATTTAAAAATTTAACTCTGAATTGACATCCGTATAATAGGTGTAATACCATTTTGATGACTATCTCAAAATTTTTCACATTGATTTTTTGGGCAAATATTTCGCACTCGATCGCACTAACACCGCAAGTTGCCTTTGTGCAACTTCATTGCTTCCGTCACATTCTTCCCAACCCTAACCGGCGGAAAGTCGGCGCCGAAAAAAGGTGCACCGGGGGGGAAACAAAGTGCGATTCGGTTCCGTACCAAACGAGAACTTTGATTTGCATTATGACATAAGCAGTGATGCTCTCAAAAATTGAAAGTTAGGAAAGGGTAAAAGAACACGTACCAAGCTTTTGCTTTCTTCGGTTCAACGTATACAATATCTTCCCTTGCAATCACTATTGCCGGCCAAACTTAATTAATTTTAAATTATTTACTTGTAACAAATAAAATTAAGAGTTAATACTACGAAAAACCTCAAACTGGTACACCTATGATAAATTTATACCAATTTATTTTTTGATCACCAAAAATCCCAAACTGATACACTTGTGACAAATTTACCTCAAACTATTGTTTTGACCACCGAAAACCCTAAACTGGTACAACTGTAATAAATTTACCTCAAATTAAAAATCACAAACTGGTACGCATGTGACAAATTTACCCCATGTTAATTTTTTTGTTAAATCGAGTTAATACCACGAAAAATTTCGCAAACATGGGATAATGTGTACACCCAACAATTGCCACGTGTCATCCAACTCATCAATTTAACAACAAAATTTAACGAAAACTAACATAGGGTAAATTTGCCACAAGTGTACCAGTTTCGGGTTTTTTATGATAAAAAGAAATAGTCTTGGATAAATTTGTCATGTGTGTATCAGTTTGGTGTTTTTGGTGGTATTAACCCTAAAATGAATATGTGAAGTTGGAATTTAACTCACAAAAGCCGTCTTTCGCCATAACAACATCATTTAATGCTACAACTCCGATATCGAGTGCGCTCATTATGTGAAGGCACTGTCAAAACGGGCGAACTCTTAGGAATGTGGCTGAGTGCGGATTCGGCGAAGCGGATAACAGCTCTGCACTCAATGGATGGGGGTGCCATACAAAGTAAGATCCTATTTAGCGGTTAAGTGACGAGCCACACGGAAGTGGCTTGGTATCCAGCAACTCAGTCCGACGAGGGCGAGAAGGTCAGGTGACTAGAGCGAGATGGGGGCGGAGGACGCACGACTGTCGTCGGCAGGCTTTTTCTAGGATGGCAAATGCGCACGGCTGAATCGGGGTTGCACGCCAAACATGAAAGAGAGTTTCTATCGAATTTTTACATGTCGAGATTTGATCGGTCGAAATAACGACAGACGCTCGCTTCGATAATATCGAGCGTACTTGGACGAGACCAATTGCTACGGAGATGGGTGAAATCCTGCACGTCCCTACAGGTTCACATCCCGGCTCTCATTCGAAACGCTCGTTAACGGTGTTGGATGTATTGTATATACTATGACTAGAGGTTCCTTTTTTTTTCCCTTTAGCATGTGTATTTACATTTATACCCTTCTTTGTATATATATATCGGCCTTGTGCCTAATTGTAAATCAATCATTCCATTATTCACTACTTCTCTAGATATATCAAACAGAACTCATCATGGTATAAATAAATAAATAAATAAAAGTCTGCGGGTGGATGTCGGCTTGGGATTTCCACGCGGGCCGACATCCGTCCCCCCCTGGACTCCCTCACACCCTCACGACGGGGCCACCCTAGAAGTTAGAAAGTCTCTGAAGCGCGTATCCCCCGATGGGGGTGGCGCGTGGACCCCACCCCCCGACGTCTTAAGTATTGAGGTGGGGGGTGGGGAGAGGGAAAGCCATTTTGGCAGTGCATTCAAAACCAGGCGGTCCCAAGGAGGAAGCGGAAGCAGACAGAAGGAGGGAGCGCACAGATTGGCGTGACAGCGAATGGCGACGATTCCTCTCTCCTTCCAACTATTTTCTGAAAGTTTTCTTTTTTTTTCATCCTCCATTCCTCCTTCCTTCCTTGCTTCCTTCCTTCTTGGGAGATAAATTTTGCCAATTTGCTCCAACTGGACGTTCGTGCACTTAAAACGAGCGGCTTTCGAGATTCGTAAAACAGCTAAGTCGATGCTCTGGTCTGGTGGGGTGTGTATGGTACGGTCCAGGTGTCTTTGCTGTTGTACCTGTTCCCCTAAACAAAGTGTTTTTTGATGAGATGTAGTCAAACCTGTGATAGTTGGGTCCCACTTGGACTTGGTCCCCTGTAGTGTTGTCTCGCAAGAGAAGGGGGGTCGAGCATCGAAGCATTTATTGGCGGGCAACTGTTTTTTTTTTTTTTTTTTTTTGAAATATACTTGTGAGGTCGTATTTTTTTGTGGTTTCGCAGAGGTCGAGTTTTTTGTGTTAGGATTCAATGCGCAGTCACTCTATAAGTTCGCGTTTGAGAAGTCCAACATTAGATTATTAATATGATGTGAAGCAGTTAATATATCTAAGTTGGCTTATAACTCATTGGCTTAAGATTCTGAGTGAATGTGGGTCTAACTGAATATGTTAACTTCCTCAGACTTGGACTTCCTCTTGGCGATCTCCCCCAGTGAAAATATCAGACTTCTGCTGTGTAAGCATAAAGTAAAATGAAGAAATCGAGGCACGATGTTTTTATCCCTGTTCGCCCTTAAACTGGATCTATTATGTCCAACAGAGGATTTCACTATAATTAGCACAAATAATATGCATCAGTAGCTTTTCATGGATCCAAGCCCCAAACTATCAATGAAAATATATGGGATTAAATTATAGAAGCCTTCCAGTGTGCGGGGGACGCTGCAGCCTTCAGACCCCGCCGGAGCGACTCCCCTGGACCCCCGACTGCTCACCGTAAAGTGAGACCCCCGTCCTTTTTCTATCAATGGGGAGCACGACGTTTCCAGTGTCAAGATAGGTATGCAAAATTGATGGGATAAAGTGAGGTACTAATCTTCAGAAATGGACCCAAGATTATTGCCCGTGCTTATGCTTGGGAGTCGGGATCCGAGCTTGAAATCCCGATGCTAATGCTGAGTTCTTTGTCTATCCATGCGCAAGTCACTAGCGCCCAAAAATTTACGTCCATTTAGGAAAATCTTTCTTAACAAGCTACGGGAAAAAATTTCCAATTCATTTTTAGATCTTAGCTAAACACAAAAAAAAACTATTGTCGTTTTCCTGAAAGAATAGAAATGTCACATTTTCCCCGAAATAGGCTTCACTTATTTCTCTAAACGTGAATAATTTAGAAAATATTTCTCTAGAAATGATTGCTTGTATTGCTTATAAAAAAAATATACGAAAAATACTTTTATCGTTCACGTTTAGTAAAAATAAATTGTCGATAATGAAAACATGTTACATTGGCTAACTATTCCAATCAATACAAGAGAGCAATTTTAGGAAAATATTTTCTAAATCATTATTTTTTTACAAAACAAACGGTACCCATATATTTTATACGGTTAATACCATCAAAAACTCCACACTGGTACACGTGTGACAATTTCACCCCAAAATATTTTTTTGACCATGAAAAACTTGTGATAAATTTACCCCTAACTGGTACAACCATGACAAATTTACCCTTTGTTAGTTTTCATTAAATTTTACCCTCAAATTACAAAGTTGGATGACACGTGACTATTGTCGGGTGTACACGTTACCCTATGTTTGCTATATGTGTATCAATTTGAAATTTTTCGTGATATTAACTTAATTTAACGAAAATTAACAAATGGTAAATTTGTCATATGTATACCAGTTTGGAATTATTTATGGTAAAAAAAAGTAGTTTGAGTAAATTTGTCACAGTTATACCAGTTTAGGGTTTTTGGTGGTTAAAAAAATAGTTTGGGGTATATTTGTCACAAGTGTACCAGTTTGGGATTTTTGGTGGTCAAAAAAATAATTTTGGGTAAATTTGTCACATGTGTACCAGTTTGGGGTTATTCGCGGTATTAATCCTATTTTATAATAGTTCCTTTTTATTATTATAAATGATCATATTCCTAATATTAAAAGTTAGATTTAATTGAGTCGCGATCATTACATTATCATCCGCAAATACGTGGACAAAAGGCATTTAATGTTTTTAGACGGACGGCCTGAGGATGACATAGGAGTTGACATCAATCCTACTAATCTCTAAAGAAATTAGTCTGGTCAAAGCTCTATTTGGCTCATAAATATTTGAGGTGGTTGCCCCCAACCCAAAAGTCAATCGACACATGGCAATAGGTGTAATTCACAAAAAAGACAATAAATAAAAGTCAACGATGTATATAGAAGCTTGAACCATGCTTCTCGAAAAATAGAGAGAAGAGAGAGAGAGAGAGAGAGAGTGCATGGCCTTCGTTCAACTTCATTACGTGGTTGTTAAATTAATCACGACACATACTAGTTTATTTTTACAAAAAAATTGCCTGTCGGACCATCCTTCAGTATACAAACTAAGATGTCTTAAAAGAATGGTTGCTTGAGAGATATCTAGGGTTTAGAGGAGTAATAAAAGATGTTTTCGTCATGCCAAACAAATGGATCGTCTGTGAGTTAATCCCATTGATGGTCAACTTATTCTTACTTTTTTTACAAGTTGAAAAAAAAAAAGGGATGGAAGCCAAAGTCAAACCCTACATCTTATTGCCTTGCACCTGTCATTTCATGACTAGTTTTTGATGTATAATCTCGTATGCGATTAAGGAGTGTTAATGAATGAAAAGTATTTTTATCATCTACGAAGGCATTCAGACATAATTTGTCACCGATAATAAAAATAAATTTTATTAATTAATTATTTCAAGCGATAAAAACGATAATATTAAGAAAACATTTTGAAAATCATGCTCTCTTTTTTTTTTTTCACAAAAGAGGCAGAGACTAGCAAAACGGATGTTTTCACCATTCAATAACAATCAGAACGTATATAGCTTGAGAAACTATAGATGCTCTAGCAGAAGAGGGAGATAAAGAGAGCCTGCCTGTAAAGAATGAGGGAATGGTTGGTTACCCTATTCAAGTAAATTAATATATCAGAGATAGATGAAGCCAATGTTCCATCCATCGTCTGAATATGTCAATTACCAAACTCACAAGAACTCAAATATAATGGAATGATCGATACGAACGCGATGTACGACTACGAATTTCAATCCGGATTCCAGCCATAAACGCGCGTGATTAGCAATCACACTCCATTAGCTAACGGTTCGATGCATGATGATCCCTCGCTTTGATTATAGATTGAGCTTTAGACATCAATTAGCAACATATCCATCTTAAACGACTTTGTTCAGCGATAAGTAGAATTACGCATATCAACTAAAAAATTTGTTCACGTCAGCTCCGGCCTGCCATGTAGGACGACCAACTTCCATGTCAACAATTTCTGGCCAAAATTCGCCAGAGGGACTACATTAGCAAATCGTCAAGAGGTTTAGAACTTTATTGACACAATCGAAAGGTCGATGGCTGAATTGGCACAAACGCCAAAGGTTTAGGACTTTTTGGGTAATCTCCCCCAAAAGTAATCTTCACGATCATATGTAATTAGCAAAACTAACCAACAATAAGCTCTAATCACAAGTTTTAATAATAAAGGAGGCACGAGGTATCCTATACGCGTACGATCTCTAGACATTATCCTCCATCCTTGAGACGTGTACGAGTGCGAGATAAACAACCTTACTCGTGCGAAAAGGAAACTACGTAGCTAGGGTAAAAAATTGACAAGAATTGGAAAATATGCTAATTAACTTGCCGGACAAACGGCAACTTTTATCACAACGTAGATGGGGTGCTTTAAAATCTTTAGGAAAAAGCCAAGCCTCTCGAATTGTCTCCGCAAGCGGGGTTTTCGGTTAGTGTCGTCGTGAATCAACAAAAGGTCGCCAATATGTTTCTCCAAAAGGCAAGAGTCGGATGAGTCGGGCTCCAATCCATGCATGCACCACGTGCATGAGCCGTGCCTGGTGCTTACCCCGCGACACGTTTCTAATCAAACATCGCATGAAACTCGGATTTAGGGTTCGTGTGATTTGACTAAATCGGCATACGATTCAAAAGAAAATATCTCCGCCCGAAGGCGACACCCTCCAGGGTTAAGCACGGGCTTCATCGACCCACGCCTTTCGATTTTCTGACCAATCTGCAAGGGTTTCGAAACTTTTTCACGGGTTATTTTTACGCTATGAACGACTCTAAATGTATCCGTAGCGAGACCTCGATACGGGCACTAATTATACATCTCACGGGACATTTCCATATTCTCACCCATTCTATATTTTCTCAACATTCGGATAGGACGCGCTTGCGCCACGAACCATACGAGAGAGAGAGCTTTTGCTTTCATGCACACTCTCTAGAAATTAAGGCAAGGACATGGGTTATACCCATTCAAAGGAGGAAGACCAACTTGCATGGTCGTGGCCCTACCATGCAAAAGACGCGTGTACTTACGAGACTTTAGTACAAACCCCTTTCCCAAATACCTACAAAGCCAGCCGCTTTGCATAATGTTTTCCAGGCCCCCACCTTTTGACTATACTCCAAAATCCGTCGTCCCGCGTATTATGTCCGTCCTTTCTGTGCGTGTCTACTTCGGGACTAGCCACCCCCATCTTTAATGCAACGAAACGGTACCCATTCTCCAACTTTGCGTCCCTATTAATTGCCAAAAGGTCTGCCTTTTTGGAAGCCCGCCATCTCTCGATCCGGACGTTTTCCTTCATTGCAACGAGAAAACTTATTGCCATCGACATTGATTGGCTTTTTGGCTTCTTTCGTCATCGTGACCGAAACGGTATGGATGGATCTTTGTTTTGCTAAAGTTTGCTACGATGGACCTATTCGTTTTGCGTCTCTTGCAAATGTTCAATCTCATTGAACTCTTTGTTGCCTTTTGTTTTTAATAATCGTTCGAGTTTGGGGTTTCCAAGTCCATATCATCCTTGCGAGAGAAAACGTTTCAAAGATAGCTTGGTTAGGGGCATAATCAATGGCACTGGTCTTGGAGGAGAAGAAAGTCGTCTAATTCTAGATGCTCCCACCAATCCATCGGTTAATTGCGTGTTTGAGTAGATTAGGAAAATGGGGACTTCTCTTTTCGTGGTCCTTGGTCCATAGTCCACGTCCTGAATTTATGATCGTTAATGACTTATGCCGTGCCGAATCATCGAACACAAGTTCGTAGCTTGACGTGTAGATACGTCATTACTAACTCCCGAATGGTTACCAATCTTATATGGTTACGCAAAGTATCTATTAGGATGCACTATAAGTTGTGTTAGAGAAGTCTCATATTGGAGAATTGATGTAGTGTTGAGCAGTTAATATATCCAAGTTGATCACAACTCTTTAGTTTAAGCTTTTGAGTGAATGTTGGTTCAATTTAATAGTTTGACGAGCTCGGACTTAGGCTCCCTCTTGGCGATCTTCCCGATGAAACAAATAGTATCAAAGACGATGATTGATTGGTGACCCACTCCCAATATGTATCGATATTTGGTGAACATCCCAAGGAGAGCTCACATGTAAGGGAGAGATTGTTATGATGCATGTGTGAGTTGTGTTAGAGAAGTCTCACATTGGAGAATTAATATGATGTTGAGCAGTTAATATATCCAAGTTGGCTCATAACTCATTGGCTTAAGCTTTTGAGTGAAGGTTGGTCCAATTAGATATAATGACAGGCTCAGACTTGGATTCTCTCTTGGCAATCTCTCTAGGCGAAAGTATCGGACTTCCGCTGCGCACTCCCAATAGTATCTATTTTGAGGGCTCGACCACGAGAATCGGGACGGGTTCGTTAGTAGCTACAGATGATATTGGAATTGGACTCCCTCCGGTATGTGTGGTTTATGGATGAACTTGGCCCATTCCCAACTTGTCGAGTGAAGGAAGTGATCATCTACAAGGAAGGCTAGTGAAGGCGGCTTGCTTGTAGCAGCGGAGTGCGAGATTACAACGGACGGAGCTTTGAGAGAGAGAGAGAGAGATGGGTTCTTAAAGGGATATTTGTACGGCCATTTTGATTTGTACGACCCAATTTGATAAATGTCACTCCTAACATTAAAATGTTTGGGGATCCAAATCCTTAAAGGGTGTTTAGTGATGAAAGGATCATCTGCCCTTTCCTCAGAAGGGTAGGCAATGCCCTTGGAATCCGAGCCGTCCGTGTTATGAATGGACGGTCCAAATTATTACTAAAAAATAAAAAACCCAAAAAGTTGCCCCCTAAAAATAGGAGATCTGGGCTGTTCGTCTAAAAACAGACGGCCCGGATCCTAAGGGCAGGCGCTTGCCCTTCTAAGGAAAGAGCAGCCGATCCGGATCCGTTTTAGTGCACACGTGGTATAAACCCAATGGTAAAAAAGATGGTAACAAGAGATGGACGTAGGAGTGGAAATAGTATCTCCATAGCCCAATGGTACATTTTCAATATTTCAAAGTCTGGTTTTTACAATAAGTGAGTGAGCATTCTCTATCCCGTACATTTTCAATATTTCAACGTCTCAACCAATTTTATGTAAATAAGGTAAGCATGAGATATGTCGAGACATTCACGAAAGTATCGTTCGGGTCAGAGGACCCACGTAAAATAGAAGCATATGCTAACTAGCAATAGCTGGTGAATCACAATGAAGGGTCATGGTAAATGTACTTCAATTTGGTACATATAGTTCATCGAACCCTGTCTGCTTGTTTTCTATGATGCAACTACCGGTGGAATCACACCTAAGGCATGAACCCATTTCTACTTGAGAGGAGTCACGAGCCATTGGTCTTGCCATTTCATGTATAATTTTTTTTGGTCCAAACCATTTCATGTATAATTAAGTGAAGTTACTTGTGCAAAGATTCAATGATACATGTCGACTGAAAAAAAGAAAAAAGAAAAAAAAGAAATGCTTCCATGATAGTATTATTACGGACGGTACAATCTCAGTTATAGATCCACACACCATCACCGCGTGTTTGCATAAAGTGCTAATTGATTAGGAGATCGTGTGATAAAAAATAACAGATAGTACTGTCAGACTGTTAGGGTAGTAACTTCCAAAAAAAAATCCAATTATGTCAAGTGCCTAAATTTGGGAAATTTACCTAATCAGTTTTAAGCTTATTGGGCGCATGTTAATTCAACAAGGAACTCTATAATTTTGCCAATTGAGTCATAATCCTTTGCGCGAAATACATATATAGTCCTTCCGATCAATTTTCGCCAGAATTCGTTGACATGGCGGTTCAGTCATCGCCGACCACGTTGGCGATTCCTGACGAAAATTGACATGAAGGTATATACTGGAATCTCGTGCAAAGGTTTAGGATTCAATTGGCAAAAATGAAAAATTTATGATTGAATTGACATTCGCAAAATAGATTTAGTACTAACTAGATAATTTCCTGGTCAAATTTTTCTCTCATATTTCGAGTAGTCTTTTGGTTACTAGATTTCAAATTTTAAATACCATTCACATTCATTACAGTTTCCTTTTTTTTTTTTTTTTTGGTTATATGGTTGGAAAGATTATGTAGGAATTGAAAGAGTAGGAAACATACTTAAGAAAGAAGATTGAGAATCAACTTTTGGTAAGACACTCCAACAAATTAATGGCAGATTAGCTAGGGTCGACTTCTCAAAATACGTATTGATGAAAAAAAATATGTAGTGACTCGTTGGCATGAGCACGTTTGGATATCTATCAATGTCAGATTAAACTACTCATCAAAGATAATATTGACCAATGATCAAAGGTCAAGCAATCTTTTTGGACGTAGCCCTTTTACTCTTTCTTCATGAATCATGAAGAAAAAAAATTCAAACCTTGTAAGAGTGCGCAATCTTGCTAGATATATCACTCTCAGATATGCGGAAGCTTTGTGGTGATAATACGAGAAAAATGTAATAGACAACTCAAGATAAACTCGTTATACTAAACTGAAAGTATAACAATCAGAGATTATCTCATACAACTATTACAACCTATTCTCTCATACCACACACCACACTTGAAGTCTTTCTCTAGGTTGAGAAAGCTTAGAAAACAACATATAAGACTAGCCTATTTATATGAGAAACTAAACACTCAAGACAACAATACCTAATCAAACAAAACGGAGTAATCACTCCTCCATGCTAACCACCCCTAGTAATTAACTCCTCCATGGACAACACCTAATTAAATATTCCTCCAAGCCCCAAGCATTTACTCCTCCATGGACAACACCTAAACAACATTTAAATGCTTCAATACACTTATGGAGACAAGCCCTAAACTTGCATTTACTTCTCCTTGGTGCAAGTGTAATTAATTAATAATATTAGGTGTTGAACTTCAACAAACCTTGGTTACCACATCTGATTTGGTAGGAGATCTTGGTGAGTCATTGGCCACGTGTTGCGCTTTGAATACTGCATCTTCTCCCTGTCAGAGGAAGAGCGCTGCACCAGATGGAGAAAACTTGGCAGGCGCAAGAATTTGGGGTGGGAGAGGGATGAAGGAGGAGGATAAGTCAATTTTGTCTAATGACGTTCAAGTTCAAGATCTTGTTCCAAATGGCAAAACCCTAAAGATGGTGGCGGAAGCGTGAATATTCTTCCGGAGGAGGCATCAGGAGAGCTTTTCCCAGGAGTTCAAAGTTAGTCGAATGAATGACGAGTAGTCGAATCAATGACGAGAATCATAGGAAGGAATTTCGACTGAGTCGCCATTCTCGCTTTCTCTTCGTTTGAACGATGTAGTAGGGGAATAAATTAATGACGGGCGAAAAGATCGCTTCCTCACGAAACGGTGGTCGTGAGGATTGATATTCTCTTACATTATTGGACAGATTAAATTTGTCTCGCTAGAATACGCAGCAAGCAACCAAATTTTTCAAGGTTTAGATCACCCCTCACGAAACGGCCGTCTGATGATGATCGAGATTTTCTTACATTGTGCGATAAATTAACCTTATCTCGATAGAAATCGCACTCGGCAACCAAATTTCTTCAAAGTTCAGATTCATTCATATACTCTGTACTTACAAATTTGAAAAACTCTCGATTGATTGAACATAAAAGCCTAGACTATGAATTAATAGAAAGTATTACTTTTTCATAAATGGTATTAAGACGGTATCCGCCATTCTCAATTTTGCTCGTCTGAACGATATAGTAGGGAATAAATTAAGGACTATCAGGGGCGAAAAGATCGCTTCCTCACAAAATTACGATCGTCATGAGGATCGAGATTCTCTTACATTATTGGATAGATTAAACTTGTCTCTCTAGAATACGCAGCCAGCAACCAAATTTTTCAAGGTCTAGATCGCCCCTCACGAAACGATCATCGTGAGGATCAAGATTTTCTTACATTATGGGATAAATTAAACTTATCTCGATAGAAATCGTGGTCGGCAACCAAATTCCTTAGATTCATTCATATATTATGCTAACAAATTTGAAAAACTCTTGATTGATTGTACATAAAAGCCTAGACTATGAATAAATAGATCTCGATTGTTCATTGCATAGTTTCGAGTGTTGTATGAATAGGTTGTTCAAGAATTAGGACAACATACATGTGAGCACGACTGGATTCAATAGTGGAGTTGTGAATAGTCCCGTCTAGGAATGAAAGGAATAGAAAGGAGAAGGGGATTAAGACATCGTCCGAGAGGATCTGTGTTCTTATTTTTGCGATTCCGAATAAGAATGTTTTGATATTTATTCCTATATAGAAATCTAGATTGGTAAAACTAATTTCACATCCTTAAAACTATGGCGCCAATAAATTGATGTTCTCAATTTAAGTGCGTAGGGAAACAAATCAAAACCTCAAATCATATTACGCGACCTCTTTCCCCGTGCGAACTCATATTGCGTTATTCTCACCGTCACTCAAATATTGCTATGCTAGCAAAGTCCTTTCTTGATATGAAATTGATTATATAACAGTTTTTGGGTGATTGTTATGCTAAAAGATTGTTTTTGACGCAAAAAAAAAATGACAATTAATTAATTTTTGTGGGTCCCACTTTTTTAAAAAAACTTGTGACTCACGGCATGCTATTATTCCTGTAGCCACTCAAATATTGTTATGCTGGCAAAGTCTTTTATGATAATGTCAAAGTCCTAAACTTAATGCATTTTTGTCAATTTCGTCCTAAACATTTTAATTGTGCTAATTGAGGCCTAAACCTTTTCACGAATTATTAATTGAGTCCATTCGATCAATTTTGAGTAAAAATTACTTAGGTGAACGTCGATCTTCATACGTGGTACGGCCGTCGGTGACGTGGATCATTTTTAATGACATTATTTATGTTAGCATCGATCGTGACATACATAATACAGCTAGCGCTGATTGCAAGCCAAAATTATACGGATAGACTCAATTGGCACATATTTTTAAAATCTTCTGGCTAATTTTCCCCTTTGAAAAAGGATTTTTGACCCGAGATTCCCCGTTTGAATTTAGGATCCCTAAGATTCGGTACGAAAAATCCGTGAGCGGGGCAGAGAGAATGCGAACCTTAAGAGTTGTGGAAAGCAAAGAGACCGAAACATTTCTACTTCCTCCAACAATATCCAAAACCCCAGAAAGATGAGACGGATTCGATCATTTGACTAAGCGAAAGCGTCGAGTCCCCACCAAAACCCGTTGTCGGCGTTTTTGGCCCAAGAGCAAGTGGCATCGGACGAAAATGGCCAGGGACAAAGAGTAGATCTCCCCACTCTAGGGCTTAGGATGGAGATGGCGGATCAAAAGCATTTCGATTAAGTTAATGTAGTGTCGCGGACTTTGAAAAACTCCATCTTGGATGGCCAAAAACCGAAGGGCTGTTTCCGGTTTCCACCGCGCTTTCCTGATCCGCCACTAGGCGCCAGTCGCAGTCACGGTCAACACCGCTTACTTTTCGCCATTGATGCTGACGCAAGCTCTCTCTCTCTCTCTCTCTCTCTCTCTCTCTCTCTCTCTCTCTCTCTCTCTCTCTCTTCTGTATTTGGATCGTTCGATACAACTCGACCCCAAACAGATTTTCAACGATTTGCATGGCTCCAAAATACAATCATTCCTCACTCTCTCATTCACGCCCCCATGAGATGGGTGAAACTTTGTGCGCATGACAACACTTTTAAAGCCGAATCTTTGCTTCTCGCCAAAAAATCCATTTGATTACTCAGCTTCGTTTTTTTATGTTTTTTTTTTCTCCAAAAGTAGTTTTGAAGCCACTTGAATAAGTAAAAAGAAAAATTACCTCTCTCCATAAGTAAATCTTAGAAGTACGAGTGATCGAACATGTCATATCTAATAGGTTGAAAATGCCGCACCGCCCCCAGCAAGCTTCATTAACTCTCGAGGCTGTAAGTTTCATTGCCAAGTGTGATTGGACGGCATCAGTTAGAACGCAAAAATGTTCACGAGTCTATAGGCTCATATTCCCGACGAATCGAGCACATAAACATATAAAAAGCCTCGTGCGTTAGATCTCTTCATGCATACAGATACGACTCTCTTTACCTTATCAGTTACTAAATAGGCAATCCTAACTTGAATCGATAGGAGGGCTATGCTATTTTAACGCCGGCGGCGTAGAAATTTACTATAAAAGCAAGATTTAGGTATCAGCACGAATACAAATCTTAATATTGATAATTGAATTCATCCCATTAATAGATGAAAATCTTCATGTGGCTGTACCTTATGTTAAAATCCTTAATATAACAATCATTTCTATGGGGGGGGGGGGGGGGAGAGAGAGAGGGGGGGAAACACCCAAAATTAGCTGGAGGGAGCTTCCGTGTGTGAAGCTGGAGCTGGCTGTGAAAGCTCTCTCTCTCTCTCTCTCTCTCTAGAAAAAGCCTATAAATACCGCTTGCTCCTCCGCTTCCTCTCCTCACACCAAATCATTCACTTCCTTCTCGTCCCTTCTCAGCGCAAGAAGAAGAAACCACCCTCAATTCCTCAATTCTCTTTTTTTTATTAAGAGAAAAAAAAACAGAGCATGGAATTCACCACCATCCTCTTCTCCACCGTCCTCCTCTCCGTCTCTCTCCTCCTCCACTGCGCCCTCCGCCTCTTCACCTCCGCTCGCCGGAAACTCCCCCTCCCGCCGGGCACCCTCGGCTGGCCCTACGTCGGCGAGACCTTCCAGCTCTACTCCCAGAACCCCAACGTCTTCTTCGCAAAGAAACAGAGCAGGTCCGCCAGAAAAGAGAAAAAAAATATATATTCAGAATAAACCAGCAATTGCTCCGAATTCTCTTACCTTACTCGAAAGTGACTGAAATTGGGTTCTCGTGTTTCTTGAATTTACGGGGGTTTCTTCTGAATTTCGGCAGGTATGGTTCGATAATCAAGACGCACATACTGGGGTGCCCCTGCGTGATGATATCGAGCCCGGAGGCCGCCAAGTTCGTGCTGGTGACGAAGTCGCACCTGTTCAAGCCCACATTCCCGGCGAGCAAAGAGAGGATGCTGGGCAAGCAGGCCATATTCTTTCACCAGGGGGACTACCACGCCAAGTTGAGGAAGCTCGTCCTCCGAGCCTTCATGCCCGAGGCCATCAAGAGCAAAGTCTCCGACATCGAGTCAGTCGCCGTTGATTCTCTCCAGTCCTTGGAAGGAAGATTGGTCAACACTTTCCAAGAAATGAAAACTGTGAGTTTTTTTTCTTTTCTTTTTTCTAATTTTTTCGGTTTTCCGGTCGCCTTCTATGGTGTCGTCGACTTTTGCTCAGCGGAAAACAGAGGATAGAAAATGGGTTTCCTCTTCTTCTTCTTTTTTTCCATAAAAACAGAGTGATTCAATTTCCTCAAATTTAAAAAATAGTTCCTCAGGTTAATTAATCATTCTTTGGTAGAATTGCGGTGAACAAGCAGTTTAACTTTTTTTTAACAGTATTAAGAGAATATCTCCCATCGTTCCGTACATTAATTGATAAGCACGAAGATAGACGTGGCAGCGTGTGATTACTTTTTGTGGAAACAGAACATTTTGGATAGAGCGAAAAAAAATAAAAAATCAGCGTCTTTTTTCGGAGTTATTGGGACTGATCAAACTCTTTATCTTGCAGTACGCATTCAACGTCGCGCTTCTTTCTATTTTCGGAAAGGATGAGATCAAGTACAGAGAAGACCTCAAGAAGTGCTATTACGTCCTCGAAAAAGGGTACAATTCAATGCCCATCAACCTCCCCGGCACTCTATTCCACAAGTCCATGAAGGCCAGGAAAGAGCTGGCTCAGATCTTGGCCAAGATCCTGGTCACCCGGAGGCAGATGAAGCTCGACCACAACGACTTGCTCGGGTCCTTCATGGGCGACAAGGAAGGCCTCACCGACGAACAGATCGCCGACAACATCATTGGCGTCATCTTCGCCGCCCGCGACACCACCGCCAGCGTCCTGACCTGGATCGTCAAGTACCTAGGCGAGAACCCGAGCGTCCTGGAGGCCGTCACGGTAAAATTTCCTCTGTCAAAATCTTCACTGTGTTAGTTTTAAAGTCCCTTTTTTTTGCCCCCCGGTACGTGCGGTCCACCTCGACCTCGAATGAATGCGACCCACAGTTACGCGAGAGGAAGCAGAGGCAGAGGAAATATCTCTCATCAATCATTCTGATTATACAACTATAGTTTCCACAGAGCACACAAGCTGTAACGCATGGAGAAATAATATAAAAAGCAAAGAATAGTTTAATAATTTCTGTGGCTTTACAGGAGGAGCAAGAAGCCATAAAGAGGACAAAAGAAGAGGGTAGCGAAGAGAAGGTTTTGACTTGGGCAGACACCAAGAACATGCCCATGACCTCAAGGGTCATTCAAGAGACGCTCAGAGTCGCCTCTATTCTATCCTTCACCTTCAGGGAAGCTGTTGAAGATGTTGAATATGATGGTGAGCGATACTTCACACTAGGATTATTAAACATTTATCGACTGCAAATGCTAAAAAAAAACAAAATGTTTTTTCCCCTTTTTTTACTTGCAGGGTATCTCATACCAAAGGGCTGGAAAGTCTTGCCCCTGTTCAGGAATATTCACCACAGCCCGGAAAATTTCCCGGAGCCTGAGAAATTTGACCCCTCTAGATTTGAGGTAATAATTCTTTTGACAGCGACATGTATGATCTGTTCAAGAATTTTTATTTTTTATTTTTTACCACCCAAGACGAGAGCTTGAACAAAATCTAATCATTGTTGTTGTTAACAACTGACCAGGTTGCTCCAAAACCCAACACCTTCTTGCCATTCGGGAATGGAGTCCACTCATGCCCGGGGAACGAGTTGGCCAAATTGGAGATTTTGGTGCTTCTCCATCATCTGACCACCAAGTACAGGTTAGTCAACCAAAATACTTTTACACAGTACATATATATATATATATATAGAGAGAGAGAGAGAGAGGCTCAGTTACTCCGTTTTCTCCATTTTTACCAGATATGGGTGAGATACAGAGTCTGAAGAGTTTCAGATCCTAAAAATAGTGCAGCAAATCTGACACGGGCTTTTTTGTTTGTTTATGTTGTTGTGCAGGTGGTGTTTAGTGGGTTCCCAGAATGGAATTCAGTATGGGCCATTTGCTCTTCCCCAGAATGGATTGCCCATCAGATTATATCTGAAGACATGAAAACAAAGAAAACAAAGCATTAAAAATATTGCTCCAGAGAAACAATCCAATGCATGAAATTCAAGCAATGGGAAGCCAGTCTACTTCCCAGAAAAAGGATTACTTGATGGCGAAGCAAATAAGGAGAAACGGGCCAATTTCTTCCTACAAGAAGAGATCAAATTCCTCTGCTCTTTTTCGGTCAAGACAAAAGCTCTGAGAGACAGAGGGGGGAAGATTCAGATGAACAAGTCTCTTCCCCAGAAGGGAGTCAAAATTGTACAGAAGAGTGAAAAGGTCAAGCGAAAAAGGAAACAGAGTAAACGGTAAAAAAAAAAAATCTCAAAAAATCCGACCATATCATGCTCAATTTTTTCTTCATAAGATCGGACATAGATTCCCTCCCAATGGTGGGATCAATGTAATCAAAAGTGGGGTTGTTTTCGCAATTCTTTTCGCTAGTTTTGTCACTGCCTACGAATGACGAAGTCCGCAAGGCATTAATGAAAAAAAAAATTAATGGATTCTTGATACAGATGTCTCTCTGTCTCTCCTCACCCTGTCTTCTTCAACAACTTGCAAAATCTCAATCATTGATGTTTTGCACGAAACGGACAGGTCAAAGAGACGACTTATGAAGCTCCGTTGCAAGGAACGGACAGGATTCGAGCCTCTGAAGCCGTGTGTGATGCACAACTGCCAATAATTCAGTTTGTACGACCAAAGAATGTGAAGTGCATGTGTTTCGTTTTCCATAACATGCTTGCACAATCAGTTTTCCACCGTCGAAAGCGCAATGCCCGAAAAAGACCGAACGGCAAACAATCTTTGCCCGGAACTTACTACGAACGAAGGAACGCGATACACGCGCTGATTAAGACGGTGTTATGCATTTGATCTCAGATGCAGAGAATTAATGTGAAGAATTATTTTTTTTCTGAGAACTGCTTTGGATCGATGTAGCTGCTAATCGACACGTGATTATATTTGCTAGACAACTAGAATTGCAAGTGTCGTCGGCTGCGAGGGCGGAAGTAGCTCCATATGAATTCTAATGTAAGTACTCTCGGATAGCCAAGGAGTGCAAGTAGTTGAAATTATCTGGCGATGCAACACTGCCATTCATCTAGTATTCAACCTCCGAAAAACTCTCTCGGGCCAAAGTTAGGGAATAATGTTCAGGAAGAACTATAGCAGTAATGAAGAAAATTCAGCTTTGTCTCAAGGCAGGAAGACGCGCCGGAGATGGCCACTGCCGCCTGGTCGATGAGGATATGTTGTGGCCATATTACAATTTTACAGGTTACCGACTGCTGAACATACATACGTGATCGAAGCTCTTTCGGATTCTCGGTCAGAGGTAGCTGCTAACTTAGGTTTTTGCCCTGATTGCACTGCAAAATTCAAGCAAGGTGGTACACTGATCATGGAATTAAAGCCTAAATGAACCCGGATGTCATTTGAACTTATAGAATAGTCAGTAGCCCGGAAGGCCAAGACGCGTAGGGTCGTATACTAGCAAGCTCCTACATGCCAGATAAAATTGGGCTAGCGGAAGAGAAGAATAAGCAAAATCTGTCAATTTGTCATAGAAGTAATCCAAAAGAGCATGCAACTAGACCGACTCTTGAGATGGAACTCGTTCCTTGACGCAACAATATGCGACCGCGCGAAATATTGCCCAGAAGCTTATAGCACCTTTGGTCGGAGGGCTCTCGTTACACGTACTTTCTTCGTTGATTGAGCACGCCATCTTGAGCGACTCTAGTCGAACTGCTTTCGCCAATATGGCTAGTCCAATACTTTATGATTATGCTATGCAATCTTTATAGATTGTTCTATACCTTGACTAGCATTACACACCCGCAGAGTTTACGGAAGAAATCCCCAAGCTTTTTGGGTGCTCCAACTGATGATTGGCCGAGAGATATTCAGAAAGCCCGAAATCATGTCCTGTCTGAGGAACGTGACTCAAAAGAGAGAAGAATACCAAACTCAAATTCCATTCATTGCTTGCTTTATTAGCGACAGTTTCGAGGTTTCTAAGTAGGAACTTGGTAGGTGATTTCATGCAAGTATGAGAGCGCGCCCTAAGTGCTTATATGTCATTGGGTATTCGGTTTGGTACACAGGTGTCAAACGAGTGACTTGAGTCGGGGTTGGATCAGATCGAATATGATCTGATCTGTTTTGACCCATTTTTATACCGTACAAATCTAACGCCCCGTTGGACCCCCAAAAAAAAAAAATTCTAACGCCTCATACCCATATCCAATCCTTCTCGTATTACTTAAATGTTTCTATGTTTAACTAAATCATGGAATATTTATTTATTATAATTTATTTTTTTATAAAAAAGATATTGACAAAACATTTTCATGTGATTGAATTTTTTATTTTTCAAAAAATAATATTTTTTTATTATTAACCATTATTTTTTATTTTTTTAAAAAAAGTTAATTGTTTACTTTTAATTCTATTTTCTATTTTAGTTTGGTATAGGTGAATTGGTTCTCCGGAGGAACTTCTTGATCAGGCAATAGATGAAAAGCAAGATAGTTTTTAAGAGATGCAAAGATGTAAGATATTCAGCTATCGAAGAGTTTTAGTCTCCTTAAGGGAGGAGGGGGGCGGGGAAAAAAAAGGGAAAATTGTCATAAAAGTCCTAAACCTTTTGCACTTTTACAAATTCAACCCTAAATTGTTCAAGTTTCCCTATTCGATCCCCTTTCACATTTTGCCAATTCAGTCTTATTGATCGAAAATCACTGACGTGAACGTCGGGGTGCTACGTGGAACCTCGGGTGTCCACTTGAACAATCTTTAATAATATTATAATAATTTTTTCAAGTATTTCTTTTTTTCTTTTTTCCTCTGCCCTCGAACTTCGCCGGTGTTAGGCAAGGGTCGTCCTCGCAGGATCGGGCGAGGACAGCCCTCGCTAACGGAGGTTGAGGCTAGGTGATGAATTAGTATTATGTATTGTCTACATAGATGCCGGCAGTGACACATAAGACCGCCGGCATCCACGTCGGCAATTTTAAGACTTAATTAGCAAAAGATGAAAAGGTTTAGAACAGAATTAACAAACTTAAAAAGTTTAGGACTGAATTGACAAGAGTGACATTCCTTGACACTATTAGGGAAATCGAATTTATTTATGACCTAACAAAGAGATTTAACTAAATCCCGTATATCAAAGACGTTATACCCATTAGATTGGTTGGGTCATTTTTTATTTTATTTTTTTGATCAGGTGCCATCCTATCATATATAATCTACTATACAAGCCACATTGTGTGCGTTATGTGCCATGCGCGAGCTGTAAAACCCTGCTCCCTCCTAGAGGGTTCCCCCGCCCAAAGGTGGGACCACTTTGTGAATGCTCATTTTAAAGAAGCCACTAATCAGCAAATGTCGGCTCTGGTTGAGAGTTTTATTTCCTATGAGAGCTTAGCTTTCCGGTGGCAGTTTGTCATCCGATTCTTCAACTGAAAGATTTGGTGACATCAGTACGGTAGATAGAAAGAAGATGCTCATTTATCAGTCAAAACACTGACATGCTAACTCTCTTACGCATGGGCTCGTCTCAGAATAAGTTCCGAGGAAGGCCTTCAAGTCGAGCTTCTCAGTTGATAGAAATACTCGTTTATCGAATGGTTGCCATCTTCCTGCTATAATACTTCTGATCTCGTCTACAGAATACAGGATGTCATGTATAAACCAAGTCAACTCCCATGGTCATAATTCTCTCCTAGCCCCACTTTTCCGCTCCTCCATTTTGGAATGGAGAAGCCAGCAAGGCCTCCAAGCGTTGAAGCACTCTTGTAACATGGTCCCGCAAAACACTCCTGTACTACTTTAGTGTTGTTATTCAAGAACGGGGGAACTTCAGAGGAAGCTATTTTTCTCAGGGGAAACTAGAGAAAGAAAGGCCTGTAAGCTGTTTCTTTGCTCTCTGCGATTGCACTGTGTTCTTATATTACCAAATGCTCAGGAAAATCATATTCCCCAGCTCTTTCGAAAACGAAAAGTGAGTAAAATTACTCAAGTCATCTTCCTTGGCTAGTGTGAATCCTCTTACGGGGTGGGACAGGTTCCCCGGGCGTAGTAACAATTTTCGGATGCGTGTCATGGGTTATTCGGGAACAACAGCAAGAGTGCCATAATTTTCGTAAGGCGCTAGCTTGAATGCTCTTACTTTTCTTTTCTTTTTCAATCACTTAAGTGCCACAAATTTGAAATATCAATTATTAAGTGCCATCGGCAATTTGCCTTGCCAGAAATCCTAAGTGGAGGCCGAAAAATCTGATGTGACACCACCCGACAATTTTTTCTTGAATATTTATTTGGAATTGTTTATTTTTTAAAATTTTGATTTTTTTTATTTTTCTTGTATTTTTTTCTTATTCTTTTCCCTTGGCTACCGAGAGTCACCAGCGACCCTCACTAGCCACGAAACCCTCGTCGGCCTTAGGTGAGGGCCTTTGTGGCCTTACCTGTGGTCAAAGACTTCACGACCCCACCAACCGCGGGCGATGTCAACCTCGCCCATGGCTAGCGAGGATGCGAAGGCCCTCGCCAGCGGCCAGCGAGGCCACAATTGCCCTCGCGACCCTATGCCAAAGGCGAGGCAGCCCTCGCTCCTGGGCTAGGGTTTCGTTGCCGATGAGGGTCATCGGTGACCCTCGCCGGCCAAGGGAAAAAAACAAAAGAAAAATAATAAAAATATACACGTGTCACTTAAAAATTAAATAAATAATTCATGTAGGATAATTTGCCCAAAATGACACTCAAGTGAACAATTTTGCTCCAATGTGGCACTTAAGGGCGCGCATGGCAACACTTTTGCAAAAGAAATCATTTCTGAAGCTGAAGTTGATTTTTCAACTTCTTAATTAGAAGCAGAAGTTGATTTTTCAACTTCTCCATCAAAAGTTGATTTTCGATCAAAGAAAGCTATTTGATAAAATTTCTACTTCTGAAATTTTTAATTTTTAAACATTATTAACAAAATCTCCGACGGTGGTGGTCGGTAAAGGACGACGCCTGGTGACCGGCGGCGGCTGGGCGGTCGGCGGAGGCCGGCGATCGGCGGGTGGGCGACAGCGGCCGCGGCCCCGGGGCGGGCTGCCGGTGGCGACGGGCGGACGGCCGGCGGTCGGGGGGCACCGCCAGGCGGGCGTTGGTCGGCGAAGATCGGTGTAGTCGAAGAAGTGATTTCTTTTTTAAAAGCTGCAATTTTTAGCTTATCAAAGTTGGCCAAAAATCCAACCAGAAGTAAAAATTACTTCCAAAAGTACATGAATTATTTACCAAAGTTGGTCTGGAAGTGATTTCTCAATATTTTTACCAAACGGCTTTCAGCTTCAAAAGCACTTCTGAAGCGTCTTTACCAAATGGATTTCAGCTTCAGAAGCACTTCAAAAACAGAAATTCTGCTTCTGAAGTGTTATCATGTGCGTCCTAAGTGAGCGAAAAAAAAAATTATGACACTTAAATAAACGTTATACCAAAGTTATGGCAGTGCTGTTATTGTCCCCAAGTTATTCTTATCCCAACGCAATCGTGAAAGACAATACTAAATTTACACCCGTCATGGGAATCTGCACCTAGATTCACTCGCTATCAAGTTCTAATCAACATAAGAGGCTAGCCACACAAAAATTTGCCATTTGTACAAATTACAGCACATGTTCCACAGTTGGCTGAATAATACTCTAAACAAATGGTCATTTTTAGGCCCCTCTTTGTCTGACCAGACAAGAGAACGATTACAAAATCAAGATTATCCCATGAGAGAGAAAGTCAAAATTGGAACCATGGGTTACCCCTGGTAAAGGAGGCCAAGAAAAGATTTGATGGACTTGGGACCCCATGCCTTGTTGTGATTTTCTGCTCGGATAATTTCAAATCCATCCAATATTTTATATTCCAATGATTGAATTCAGATGCCTCTTCTTTCGTGCCACGAGGATTTCTAGATTTGTAAAAGTTTCGAAGTTGACAGTCGAGGAAAACGTTCAATATTGCCATGCCAGCCTTCTCAGACTTGACCCCAAATGCTGACCAGACCAGGGACTTTCTAGTTCTTTCAAATTAGCTAAAGCCCACATATCTGTCGTGTATGCCGTTGGGCGTCGTTGTTGATGGATAATTAAGGAATATAATCGTTTAAATTCAAGCCTGTGGAGCATCTTTATCGTGTTGCTTGTTTAGAATAAGGTTGATTTCTTTGTAGGACTTCCAGTTGAATGAACTTCCTCCAAATTCCAGCAACGTGAAAATAGCTGTTTTCGGCTTACCACCTTTTCTAGAATCTGACGCCGCATTGAGTGAATCATATTTTTAGGCATTCGATACAGCAAAGATGAACCGTTTTGTTTTCTTGCACTGTACGTTGGAATGAGAAAAACGAGATTCCTCCAGGCCTCTGCCCAATCTAACATGCCAGCTCCCTAAACTGCAAAATCACTGTCGTTTACTGCAAACTTTAGCTTCAGCAAGTTTCCGAATGTTGGCACCGCTTTTGCCCATACGGTACTTGGGAGTTGCCAAACTTCTTCTTTGCGCCTCCACGAAGGTCCTTACAATCGTTTTGTTTTGGCGTATCAAAGTAGGAAAATTATTAGCTGGCAAGTCTACTACCATAGCTGTCCTTGGTACCGCTTCGGTTGCTAGTTCTCACGACAATTCATTCAAGAAGCCTGAAGTTATACTAATCAAAGGTATTCGAACAAAGCAGCTTCCCTCATGCATATTTCATTGGATAACGCCTTGGACAGAACAATGATGTGGGTTGTGAAGGAGCAAAACTGCAAAAGGATGTACACACTATATGAAAGCTTAATTCCCGCTCCCTACCACTTCAATAGCGTCATACAGTTGGTCCAAAAGGCATACTCTTCTTCGACACAACAAAAGGGAGTGCAAGGGGAGAAAATTACAACTTAGCCTGTTGAGTCATATAATAGTTGTTGTGTATCAACACAGAAGTCGGAGCAATTTCCTTAAGTGATTGGAGTTACAAGTTATCTCGATGTAAGGGCCTTCAACCGCTGAATGTCTCGTAGCTCCGCATCCCACTCATCAACTGCTCGATTTGCATTGATCCAACAGCTTCACACATGTTACCTTCATAAGCACAAAAGCAAACAAGATACAAATGTAAACTGTAGAACAAAGGGAAGACCTAATCGCACCTTCTGAAGAGCGTCTTGAGTGACAGATGATTGTTGTTTCTCTTTCTTAATCAGCTCCAGACGAGCACGAATTTGAAGATTATGCTCTTCAGCCTAATAATGTGTCAGAAACAAGTAAATCCATTATAAAACCATCCTTCTGACCCAAAAAAAAAAAAAATCGCGCGAGCTATCCTTAATAAAAAAGTACAATCTAGTTCATTTGATATTAAAAAAATCTAAAACTTTCTACTAAATCTAAACGGAAGCCAATTATCTTACAAGATTGAAAGCTTTTTCTTCCCTCCAAGATGATCGGATTCATCTATGGAAAAGTGAGATGTGTATTTTTTGGTTCTCTTGTTCAACATATACAGTATAGTAGCTCCTATTGAGGCAATTTTGAAGCATCTGGTGTCATGTACTTGCTTAGTCACGTCTGTCCTGGTGTTGGGATGATGAGCCAACTCATTTTGAGTTTTAAGCTTTAGTCTCCAGCCCATGCTTACTTTTACAACAACTACCTAGAAGGTCGCAGTAGACATAGATCAGGTAAATCATCTTATAATGTGGTCTTAAGTTATGACCATCAACTAATCAGATTCCATGTGCCACAGCTTAAATATTAGATGTGGTCACTAAGAAGTTCAAACTGTCCCCTAACAGTATTCTTGTAAACCTTGCTAAACTTGATTCTAAAGAAGCCGCCATCTCTAGTAGTCATAATAAGAAAATTTTTGGATATTGCATTATGAAATGGTCCTTCCGACACAAAATAGTTGATAACATTGTCACAATATATACAGTTTCCCGCCTGTCTAAAACCTAATAAGCTGTATGTGCAATTATAACATACCTTTTCCAACACTTCTCTCAAGTGCTGAATCTCGTTCTGCTTCGAAATTGACAAATCTCTTGCTATGTCCAATACATTTGTCCTGTACTAGGATAAAAACATTCGAGGACCAAGACATTAAGTACTTCACGATTGCTAAGTAAGATGTAAGGAAGCAATACTGTCAAAGAGACTTGGTGATCCAATGGATTAGGATACTCGCAATGAGCCTCTAAACAAGGACTTCATGTTGGAATGTGTAGAGTATTGGGATGTGTAGAGTTAGCCGTCATAGCTATTAATTACTGTTGGTTAGTTAGCTACAGCTATTAATTAGTGCAAATTGTCATCCTGCTATCGTCTATATGCTAGCTACCAACTACCATTAAATAGGTCTTATCTCTTATTGGATTCCTAATGTATATAAATAGAGACAAATTTGTAAATTTTGTTATATATGAATACATACGTTAGTTTTTTCTCCTTCAACATGTTATCAGAGCCCGAAGGTCCTTTATCTATTTACCTTGGCTGATTTTTTTTTTCTGGCCTTTCCCTTTGATCGTTCAATCGCTATGTCAGAAGAATCATCAATCACCCAGTCTAATCACCCATCACTTCTCACAAAGTCCACCGAACCTCTTCCTATTCAGATCACTTCCATAAAG
Source organism: Rhodomyrtus psidioides (assembly GCA_021437785.1). NCBI lineage: Eukaryota > Viridiplantae > Streptophyta > Magnoliopsida > Myrtales > Myrtaceae > Rhodomyrtus > Rhodomyrtus psidioides. The sequence continues at coordinate 81,467 of JAILYB010000054.1, forward strand.
CTGAATGGAGATAACTTTTTTCCGGTAGTCTCGATCCGTTCGAAAGTACATACAGGGCAGAGGAAAGATTGTCTATCTAACTGGAGACAAGAGCCGTGTCCTGCAACAACGGGCCCCAAGGCAAATGTAAGTAGAATCCTTGCTAACTTGCGAAGATCAAATGGGAGACCACATATTTGGTGTGATGTCTGCAACAAACCCTGTCATACACAAGAGACCTGTTGAAGGATTCATGGCCGACTAGCTTCGTTCAGCCGTGATAATAAGCCATCTCAGCATGTGCCTCCTACAGCTAATGAAGCCACCACATTTCCTTTCAGCAAAGAACAATTACACCATCTTCTGCAGCTACTTGAGGCTAGGTCTGTATCAGGTAATCCTACTACTTCGATTGTCTACCAAGGTAGAAATCTCAAAGCTCTCCCTTGTTGTTCGCAACCTGTCCCTTGGATCATTGATTCAGGGGCATCTGAATATATGACTAATATTCCATATTTGTTCACATCCTATGTTCCTTGTCTCGGCAACCAAAAAATTAGAATTGCCAATGGGAGTTTTTCGTCTATTGCAGGCAAAGGATCAGTTCCACTTTCTAATTCTATTACAATTCATAATGTACTGCATGTTCCTGAGTTAGCTTGTAACCTAATGTCTGTTAGTAAACTTTCTAAAGAGTCTAACTGTCGTGTTGTCTTCTTTGCTTCCCATTGTGAGTTTCAGGATCAGATCTTGGGGAAGATGATTGGCAGTGCTAGGCTGAGGGATGGTCTCTACTATTTTGAAGAGTTTGTCTTTGATAGAAAAGCTCAGGCGCATGGAACTTTTAGTTCTTCCTCTGTCCAAGAAAAAATTATGGTTTGGCACCATAGATTAGGCCATCCTAGCTTTGGATACTTAAAACATTCGTTTCCTCATTTGTTCAAATGTGTAGATGTTTCTTCCCTGCACTGTGAAAATTGTCTTTTTTCTAAAAGTCATCATACTCGTTATATTTCAAAACAGTATCGTGCGTCATCACCATTTTATTTAATCCATAGTGATGTTTAGGGTCCTTCACCCGTGCCAACAAAAATCGGGAAACGTTGGTTTGTCACCTTTATAGATGATCATACCTGTTTATGTTGGACATACTTGATGAGTGCCAAGTCTAAAGTCGAGTCCCTATTCAAAACTTTTTATCAAATGGTTGTGACTCAATTCCGCGGTATTATTAATATCCTCGTACTGATAATGGTACTGAATATTATAATCAGTATTTGGGGAGTTTTTTTAGAGAAAAAAGCATCCTTCACCAGTCAACTTGCCGAATTACACCCCAACCGAATGGCATTGTTGAACGCAAAAATCGCCATCTCCTTGAAGTATCCCGTGCCCTCAGTTTTTCAATGCATGTACCTAAATACATATGGGGGAAGCTGTGTTAACAGCGCCTTATCTAATCAATAGGTTGCCTACTCGGGTATTAAACTACACTACTCCCTTAGATTGTTTCAAACAAGAGTACTCCACAGCTCGTATTTTTTCTGATGTTCCTCCAAGGGTGTTTGGTTGCACTGCATTTGTCCACTTCCCAATTTAGTGTCAATCCAAATTAGATCCACGGGATGAAAAGTGTGTGTTTATAGAGCATCCACCTAACCAAAGAGGTTACAAGTGTTACAATCCCACATACTGGGAAAACCCATCTCACTATGGATGTCACTTTCATAGAGTCACAACCGTTCTTTTTCAACAAATCTCTTCAGGGGAAGAATGCGGAAGTTAGTGAAGAGATTTTGTGGCCCTCAAAACTCTCTTGTCCTTTCCACTCCTTTGTTTGAGTCTTCGAAACCACATTTGCCGAATCTTGATGTGTCAAAGACGGGGAGAAAAAGTTCAAGATCACAATGTGATCAACAAGCCCGATCTTCAGGTTTATAATAGAAAAACTCTTCAAAAGGTTGCAAATCAGAACTTTATCTTGGAGCCTCATCTGTCTACAGCCCCTGGAGATGATTCCTTGCCTTCGTCATCAAGTGATCCCAGTAGTACTACTCTTTTTCCCTCCATTCCAATCTCAAATTCTAATACTAATACTTCTAATTTTAATATGCTTGTAGCTCTTAGAAAAGGGGTTAGATCATGTACTCAGCATCCTATATCAAAAACATGTGTCATACCAAAAGTTGTCTCATCATCATAGAGCGTTTGTGTCAAACCTGTCTCATATAACTATTCCTAGAAATATCCAAGAAGCTTTGAAGGATCCAAAGTGGAAGATAGCTGTTGAGGATGAAATGTGAGCACTTATGAAGAATAACACCTGGGAATTGATTGATGCACCGGAAGAAAAAAAGATTATTGGATGTAAATGGGTATTTACTGTAAAATGTAAACCTAATGGGAGTGTTAAGCGATATAAAGCAAGGCTTGTGGCGAAAGGGTTCACTCAGACTTGTGGAGTTGACTATCAGGAGACTTCTGCCCCTATTGCCAAGATAAATTCTGTTCGGATTTTGCTATCTTTGGCTGTTGTTTTTTATTGGCCCTCACACCAGTTAGACGTGAAGAATGCGTTCTTGAATGGTGACTTGGAGGAGGAAGTGTTTATGAGCTCGCCACCAGGTTTCGCAGAAAATGACGGCAAAGTTTGCAGATTGAAAAAGTCGTTGTACGGACTTAAACAATCTCCAAGAGCATGGTTTGAACTGTTCGAGAAGGTAGTTAAAAGGTTCGGCTATCAACAAAGTCAAGGGGATCACACTCTATTCTATAAACACTAAAAGGAAGGTAAGCGTGCTATTCTAATTGTCTATGTTGATGATATAATACTGACTGGTGATGACAAAGTTAAGTTTTAAAGCTTGCGAGAGAAGCTGGCTAAGGAGTTTGAGGTTAAGGATTTCGGTGTCTTGAAATATTTCCTTGGAATAGAATTTGCGAGATCCAAGAAGGGCATATTCGTAAACCAACGGAAACTGGTGCTTGATCTGCTCAAAGAGACATGTTTATTAAGATATAAAGCGGCAGAGACACCCGTGGAGCCACATCTGAAACTTGAACCAGCCAAGGCTCAAGAAGTGATAGCCCGAGAAATGTATCAAAGGCTTGTTGGTCGACTTAATTATTTATCTCACACTCGACCTAACATAGCGTTTGTTGTAAGTATGGTGAGCCAGTTCGTGCACTCACAAGGCCAAGGCATTTTGAAGCAGTATATAGAATTCTAGGCTACTTGAAAGGAAGTGATGCACCTAGGACTAGCAGACAGAATCAGTCAACGACAACGGATTGGGCTCAAATTCGGTCGGTTGAGGCAAAACGGCCGTCTGATCAATACTCGGTGCCGTTGACATTGGATTTTGGCAATTCGGGGTCGTTTAGATGGATTTCCGGGCATTTTTCTATTTTTAGGCAATTTTATAATTTAATTGTATTTTTGTAATTTTTGCGTTATCTTTTGTCATTAGGGTTGACACCTTTATAAGGTCGTCTTTAGGGTTTAGAGTGCAGATTATTGAATTTTGAGAATATTACGATTTGATATCGTTTTGAGTGAACAGTGATTGTTCCTCATTCTATCGATTTTGTTCTTCATCGCCTTCTTTCTATTGCGTTTCGGCATCATTTGGTATCAGAGCACAGGTTGCTTGAAATCAATGGCTGAATGGAATCGATGTGGTCGAAGACAGCGTGCTCGTGGAGGCCGGGAGCGTGGAGTCATTCCTGATGCAGATGAACAGCCGTGTCTGAGAGACCCGCGAGACATAGAAGTTGAAGAGCTGAGAAGACGAAAACAAGATTTGCAGCGACGTCTTGCGGAGGCAGGGCTAGACGCGCAATCCGAAGAAGGAGCGGAATTTGCTGACTCATCCGATGTTGAAGAAGAGGACGACAATCCTTTCGAGGATTTGAACCAGGGACGGAATCGAGGAGTACGACTTGGAAGTCAGTCCACTTTTCTTAATTTCGGGATGAAGATCGAGATTCCCGAGCTTCAAGATCCAATCTTTGACAAAGATCCGATTTTTGAGCAAGATCTGATTCTTGATCAAAATTACTCGTTCGCCGCGTTCGTGGATTCGGTCTATGAAAATCCAGTCTACGATGAATCTGACGGAGAACAAGTGGATGCGGATCCGACTTGTTATAAAAATCCAATCTTTGACGAAGATCCAGAATTTGACGAAGATCCAATTTTTGATAAAGATTCAGACTATGATGAAGATAGACTTCCAGTCTACGATGAATCCGATAGAGAACCAGAAGATGCGGACCCAGTAGCGATGGTAGAAGCTTTCGTGTCGGTGAAGGGCGGCGAGGTAGGCGATGGAGGCGCGAAGGAGGTCGATGAGACCGTCGACCCAGAGCAATTGATGGAATTGGCGTCCGATCAGCACAACAATCAGGTTACTTTTGTCAGGTGTTTGACCAATTTCTTTAAGAATATTGTATTGACAATCAAGGACAGCAGTGTGAATGTTTCTGATGAATTTGGAGAAATTTATGGGACCGAGGCCGAAGAGCTTCGTCCAGCGTTTAATACTTGTGGCCAGGTTGGTTTGTACAGGGATGAGACAGAACTAGTTTTCTCGGAGAATATTGGATGTGTTGCCTATTTGATGATTTCTTTCGATAACCAATTAGAATCCCTCACAGTTAATTCTGGGATCTCATTCTCTCTTATGGATGAAAGCAAATTGCAGAAGCTTTCCTCTTTATCTGTCAGCTGTGATCGACCCAATTGGCTTGAGTTATGGGCAAAAATTGAATTCAGTGACACGCTGGATAAGTTGAAAGCTGATGTTGATGATGAGAGAAATTCGACAAAGAAAGTTTGGGGAGTTGATCTTATGTCTTGTCCAGAAGATTTCAGGTTAGAGTTTCTCAAGTTAATTGGTGCACCTATAATACATAAGTTTTCAGATTGCTTGCTAGTCAGGTGCAAAGAAACCGAAGGATTGACTGCATTGACAGATGTCAGTATCCTTCTCAAAGCAACCAATTCTCTTAATTTTGCACGCTATGTTGTGTCTGTTTTAAGAGAATGGTGTGAGGATGTCTTTTTATTCGAGATACAGAAATCTCATCTTACTGTGGCATACCAAGAGGTTCCTAAGGAAGGCGAAGTCCGAGAGAACAAGCAGAACATGAAGTATAGGCGCATGAAAAGAGTCTTTCAAAAGATGTTCTTATCAATGACGACGAAGCAGATTCGATGGCGAATCTTTTTTCTAGCAGAGGAGGATGATGCACCTAGGACTAGCAGACAGAATCAGTCAACGACAACGGATTGGGCTCAAATTCGGTCGGTTGAGGCAAAACGGCCGTCTGATCAATACTCGGTGCCGTTGGCATTGGATTTTGGCAATTCGGGGTCGTTTAGATGGATTTCCAGGCATTTTTCTATTTTTAGGCAATTTTATAATTTAATTGTATTTTTGTAATTTTTGCGTTATCTTTTGTCATTAGGGTTGACACCTTTATAAGGTCGTCTTTAGGGTTTAGAGAGCAGATTATTGAATTTTGAGAATATTACGATTTGATATCGTTTTGAGTGAACAGTGATTGTTCCTCGTTTATCATTTCGATTCTTCCGTTTAGCCTTGCTTTCTATCGCGCTTCGGCATTAGGAAGTCCTGGTAAGGGTTTAATGTTTGAGAAACATGGACATCTGGAAATTGAGGTGTTCACCTATGCAGATTGGGCTGGAAGTATTATGGATAGGAGATCTACTTCAGGCTACTGCACGTTTTTCGATGGAAATTTAGTTACATGAAAGAGTAAAAAGTAGAGTGTAGTGGCAAGAAGCAATGCCGAAGCTGAGTTTCGGTTAGTAGCACATGGAGTCTGCAAAGTTATGTGGATTAAAGGTACATTGGATGAACTAGAATCATGAGTTCCACACCAATGAAAGTGTATTGTGATAATAAGGCAGCAATTGCAATTGCTCATAATCCCGTATTACATGAACGAACAAAACATGTGGAAGTTGATAAACATTTCATCAAAGAAAAACTTGATAGTGGGCTGATTTGTATGCCGTATATTTCAAGTGATGAACAGGTTGCCGATATTCTGACCAAGGGATTGCATAGAAGGCAATTTGACCGTCTAGTGAGCAAGTTGTCTATGGAAGATATCTTCAAGCCAGCTTGAGGGGGAGTATTGGAATGTGTGAGTTAGCTATCGTAGCTATTAATTACTGTTAATTGTCATCCTACTAACGTCTATCTGTTAGCTACCAACTACCTATTAAATAGGTCTTATTCTTGATGCATATAAATAGAGACTAATTGTAACTTTTGTTATATATGAATAGATACATTAGTTTTTTCTCCTTCAACACTTCATCATCAAGCAAATTGTCTATCTACATCGGATTGACTGCTAAATTGAATATGGGCTCATGAGAATGATCTTTACCGATTAAATACCTCTAATACAAAGATAGGCATGTTCCATAATCCTCAGCAAAACTAAGTCCAAAAGGACAATTTATCACTACAGAAACCACACATCTGATTTGCAGGTTTCAAATGCTGATATGGTGAATAAAATCTTCATGGGCGAACAAGAGGATGGGGATGTGACCATGACTCAGCAAAACATTAAATATGCCACAAGAATATGGACAGCTGCTCAAACGCCTTATAGGCTCATCAAGTATAAATTTATACAATCATAAAATCCTAACCATTATGTAGTTTGACTACGTGACGTACTATATGGCTCCAATAATTGGAGATTAGATGCTTCTGTCCAATGTTCTATCCGTAAAAATTGAAATGAATATTTTTTAATATAATTTCCTGATTTTAACTGGAGGTATATGCATAATGTTATGGTTATTCCATAACAACTTGGTACATACTTATCTGACTTCAAAACGTCCAGACTCTGTTCCTCAACAAGTTGTTCCACAGTATCCAGAACTGTTCCCACCTGCAAATAAAGCGAGACATGACATGCCAAGCTAAATACATAAGAATCACATCTATGGTATTCCTGAGGAATTAGCAAGAAAACAAATCTCACAATCCTTTGGAAGGGAAACTTTGAAAACCATTGGCAGCCGTCTACATTATAAGGGACAGTTTTAAGAACAAATGACCCAAAAGCATAGGAAAGCACAATGGAAAGTACAGGTAGCATGAACTTCTCGATGTTTAGCTGCATAGCGGAATTGATTTCCTTGCACAGACCACAGACGAACTCTTTTTCCGGACTGTAACAAAATCCCCAAATTGAAGTTGCATGTCATACTCAGTAGAACTCTACCTCCTCTTGTCATCCTTTCCCATTGTAAAATTATTTGCCAACAGGGAAATTAGGCCACATGCAATAAATGAGCTAGAAATACCACAAATAAAAATCTGGACAAAATTAATTGCTTTTGTAGGATAACATAAGGACCTTCATTTCATCACATAGCGATTGAAAAACATCCTGCAAGTATGATAACAGATGGTCAATGTTCACATTCAACATACTAGCATGCAATGCAAACCATCTCTTATGTTGTGTACCGTGTACATACTACTTGCGTAAGGCAGGTGATCCCATTTCTCATTGCCAGCAGACAAATGAGCCAATTCTACAGCAAAAACTGATCATTTTCTACATAACAAGGATACCGCTTCATTTGCTGAATAATTAGTTACTTTAAAAACGTCTAAGCCTAGTACCAAAGAAAGAGGGGGAAGAATACTTAGGAAATGCCAAGTGGATCAGAGGTTGGAGTCTCAATGGAAGAACAAACAAATTAACAAATTAGTTCAGCCTGGGAAGAACACAGAGCAATAGGCATGTCGTGCAAATGGTGAAACAGGATAAGTTTTGAACTTTTTTGCTGCAATATAATGGCATTATATTCTTTTTTGCCAAATGCTAAATCATGAACCAGAGGAGAAGAAGAAAGAAGAAATTATGTAGAACAGAAAAAATGAAAGTCTATATGCTTATATAATGAAAAGAACAAGGCAACCACTTCCACATGAACATTAACTGAATATCTCGCAATACACTTTTACTTAGAATATACAGCTTCCTTCCTTTCATAAGTTTCTCCAAGAACTGCATTACTTTTAACAGGAGCACCAGGCCACAACTCTGAATCCATATTAAAAACTTACCTCTATGTGTCCATGGAGTGAAGTAATAACCTGTCAAAGATTAGCACACAAAGCCGATACTTAAGTTTCAAACTTATAGGAAATGCATCCAACAAAAAGATATAGCAAATTTATAAATAACACAGAATTGCATACATTTCATCAAACCCCCTCCCTGCAAATGGCAGTCGCTCTTTTCCATTTTGTCATCAAACTATTCTTTTACCTTATTATTATTCTTGATCGACACTTTGACCAGTGCCAAAAAGACACAGGACCATCAAGATACTAGCCAACCAAAAACCGATGCTAGCAATACAGGTGACCAAATACCTTTTCTAAAAGGACAGGATACAATGTCGTGTTACAATATGGTTGAATGAATTTGCCAGCATTAAATAGCAACAAGACAGAGTAAATACGCTTCGTATATAGTGAAACACGGAGAATAAAGAAGAATTGATGAGTTGTGTACATGAGCCCAATTGAGGAAATAGGGTGCCTTTCAATGATTCTTGGAGATAGTATCCACCTTTCAATCTAGTAATGATCCTAGAGAATCACCATTATTTTAATAGGCAGGAATAATTAATCACATTCTAGTTTGCAACTATGAGATGACCCTCGCAATCTTATTGCTTACATATCTTGGGAGATACCTACTTATCAAAGCTTTGTACATTGCTTTTTTGTGAAGACAAGTATATTAATAAGCTTTGACAAGTACAAGACAGCCTTTGCACCTTGATGAATAGCTGCTGGAGATGTTGTTGGTCATTACTTGAAAAACTTGGAAAGGCTTTGCAGATCTCCTGTAAAGTTAGTGTCCAGAAAAATTATGTATGCAAAGTAGCGTCAACATAATCCTATTTAAACGAACTTCTAGTCCTACCCTTCTGTTATACGCATCTGCATTCACTTGTTTCCCTATTTACCTTAGTAAGAAACACAGCCACTCACTTCGGTAAACTTTTACAATAGCCTTAGAAATCAGATATACATGTCCATATATCGAACTAAGGGAAAGATCGAAGAAGAGTACCACATGAGCTTATGTTTTGACAACAGGGTGTACCCAGGAAAATCAACTATCAAGGACTGTCAATCAAAGATATTCTTTTTAAGAAAAAAGGGGAATTAACAGTTTAGTTTCAAATCCAAACAAATTACTTTCTTATCACTTTCAAGTTTGGACCTTGTACAGATCCTCTCGTATTTGCACTACTTTCTAATTCATGCTAATAAGAAGAGTTGTTGAGTCTGAATGAATATGTCAGATGATAATTACAAATCTATTCAACTTTGGGGTGGATATGAATCACAGGTTATTAAATTTTGTTGATAGATCCGCATCAAGAATCCAGTAAACCCACACTTAAACAGAGTAGTAAGGCAGTCTAACTAGTACTGCTTTCTGCCATTCCCAGCATCGGGAAAGTCGGACTATCCACCCTTCACAATGACGAAGAAAAAGCAGAAGACACCCAAATAGTTCTTGATCCATTCCCCAAAAGGACTTAACACAGGACACTTCCATAACATGAAACGCCAGAATGGAGCCAAACTGGACAGTGCTCAGCTCTCATCTAGAAAACGCAGGAAAATGCGAGCATCAATGCTGTCCGCATTAGTGTCAAATATATATATATATATCCTCAATTGCAAGCAGTTGTGGCACCCCACATCCAGACACCGAGGCAAAGTAACGCGACAGCTCCATTTCACGACTCGCACTAAAACCAATTTGACCGCTGATGACTCGGTGGATCGAAAACATCATGCGTAACAGTACGGTGACATTCGACGCGTCAGCTTCAAAATTGCTACTGAGCGACTCGATTCCGGAAGTTTCAAAGGTCCAAAAAAGCACCGATTCTATTAGTTCGATTAGATGGAGAAGTCGAGGTATTGAGTTTCGAACCTAGAAATCGGGGCTAGCTAGCTAAGGTGCGGCAGAGAGAAGTACCTCCATGGAACCAGTGGAGAGAAGAGGAAGAAGAGCGCGTTTGAATGACTTGTCCACTTTAGATCGCGCCGATCCCGTCGAGAGAGACGTCGCCTTCCCTTTCTCCGCCATTTTCCCCTCTTTTGAGAGAGAGAGAGAGAGGTGCGAAGGGCGGGAATGAGAGCAGTTGGGTTTTGGATTTGGGCAAGTAGGGAAGGGAGGTCTTCCTCTTTAGAGGGTGACAATTCGCGTTCGAACGTGTGTTTTCCTGTTCTCTTTTTAATTCATTTTTGGAACACTCGAAATACAAAGGAACATGGAAAAATTTCAAATAAGAATCAAAATACTTTCGTTTTCTCAAATAAGGGTATCAACTAAATCTTATTTCAAATAAGGTCCTAAAGTGACATAATATATTTTAAATAAGGGCTTAAAGTGGCTATAGAGTTTCAAAAAGGACCTAACCTAAAGGGTATTTTCTTCATTTTCTCATTTTTAATTTTTTATTATAAAAAAACGACACAGGCAGCAATCCCTCCTACCTGCGATCGCCACCTCATCACCACCAAGGGTTGGTGACCCGGCCGACCAAAGGCGAGGGCTTGACCCTCTCCTTATTTTAGCAATGGCAAGTTGGCCGTCGTTGATGCTCCGGCGACCATGCCAGCTTCGCCCCTTCCCCAACCCCCCCTCCCCTGAGCGGTCCCATCTCTGTGTTTGTGTGTTTTTTTGTAAATTTTTAGGAAAAAGGAAAATATTAATAAAAAAAGAAAAAATCAAATAAAGGAAAATTATGAAAATACCCTTGAAATCATGCCTTTTTTATATTTCATGCCCTCTCCGGGCCCATATTCGAAACAAGATTCATTGCAAATTCTGGTTTGAGAAAATGAGGACAGTTCAAACCCTTATTTGAAATAAAGTTCACTTAGCCTTTATTTGAGAAAATGAGAGCACTTTAGACCCTTATTTGAAATTTTCTCAAGGAATAATGACGCAAATGGTCCATCAATTTTAACCCAACAATGAATAATTTATTCAATGTAATCCCTGCATTTTAACTCAAAATTCCATGTGGTCACCGAATAATTAATTTGTTCAATATGTTCCTTAAACTTTTGATACATATTCAATATGGTCAATGAACTATATGAAAATGTTTAATATAGTCCTTCGTTAATTTAAGATCATTGGCAACAATGAACATTCTCATACAGTACATAAACCAAATTGAACATGTACCAAAAGTTAGGGGTGTCAATAGTTCAGTTTAGTTTAATTTTTCAAAAAATTGAACTGAACTAAACCATTAGGAAATATAAGCAAACTGAACCAAATCTTGACACTAACCGAACTGAACTGAACTAAAAAACGTAGTTCGGTTCATTTTAGTTATTAGTTAGATTTTCGGCTTTGCTTTTTTTCCTTTGTTTTTTTTTTCCTTTTTTGTTTCAAATTCCGAGTCTCTTCTGCTGCCTCCTCTTCTAGAGAGAGAACCAAATTGAAATGTTAAAAGCATGGTAATTTAAGGGGGCAGCATAGAGAGATTGGTTGGAAATTGAAGCCACATGTCCCAACTCAAAATCTTCTATTTATTGCATTTCTCAACTGATGTAGCTTTAATTTGCTTCTCAAGAATTGAATAAAAGGAGAGAAGACTTCACCAAGGCATCCATCGAAATCTCGGCATTCTTCAAGTAACACGCGAAGAGGATGAGCACCATGAAATACCAAACCCCCAAGCTACCACGAGAAAGAAAAGGCACGTGAAATTCAATTGTGGGGATTTTAACCATAAAAATATGACCCTCGGCTCTCATACAGATGCTGATTCTGATTGCCGGAATTTGAAACAAAAAAGGAGGAGAGAGATGAAGGAAAGGAAATGAAAAGTTGGTATCCGCGAACTGAACCAAACTGAACTGATCCGAACTGAACTATTAAGGTATCCAAATTCGTTTGCTATTACCCGAACCAAAACTGAACTGAACTGAAAATTTACGAAATTTCAATTCAGTTCGGTTCAGTTCAGTTTTGGTTCAGTTATTCGGTTCAGTTTTGACACCCCTACCAAAAGTTCATGGACTATATTGAACAGGTTAAAAGTTTAGAGATCACAACTACACATTGGGCTAAAATTCATAGGCCACATTGAAGTTTTGGAGCTACATTGCACATTGAGTCAAAATTTATCAACAATTTGTGTCATTTTCCCAAATATAATTTTTTATTAGTTTACCCGATAAATTAATTTAAGTTTCAGCTAATGAAACCGAAGATGCCTCCATGCAATACGAAATTCTTCGACAAAAAGGAAGGAAAACATAAATTATATGTCAACCGCATATTCACTCCACTTCTGTCTTTCAAACCTATGAGCTAGTCTTACCGATTATTTAGGACTTTTTCCTAATTTTGTATTTTTTTAAAAAAAAAAAAGTGAAGGCGGTCTTCATTTTAGCTGGTTTAATGTTGTTAGAGTCGGATAAATGAAGTACAGTATCTAACAAGCTTTCACACCTTACCAGTTCAAATTGATTGCAATCAAATTTACCTTTTTCGATACATAGGAATCTTTCATTAGTTTGCTCAGTCATTTTCCTTGTGTATGAAGGAGGCAAATCGAGTTCAAAATCAAACTGAAAGTATTACCTCCACCCTTTTCGTTTGAAAGTGATCACAAAAGGAACCTCCCACCTATCCGATAGGGTAATATTCTTGTTCCGTTCTTCTCTGGCACAGGTTCGGACACCCAACTATTCAACTTCATCAATCTATATGGATCGACGCAAAGCCGCACAGTTTGAAAGTGATCACAAAAGGAGCCTCCCACCTATCCGATAGGGTAATATTCTTGTTCCGTTCTTCTCTGGCAACTATTCAACTTCATCAATCTATATGGATCGACGCAAAGCCGCACAGTTCACGTGACGCACCAGATGAGTTTGATCGGACATGGCCTCTAAAGTTACTACCGTTCTGGCAAAAACAAAAGTGTGATTCGGATGGCTGATCTGCATCGTCCTAATCAAGCACTAGAATGATCAACCAGCCAACGGGAGTGAACAGAGAGCATTCAACTTCGTGACGCGTACATATAATCTATGTGCGTATACTTCTTTCAATGTTCTTATTTCCCGTATGCCTGAACTTGAACATGTTAAAAGCCCAGCACAAGGAAAACAAATAACAATCATCCCGGAATATTATCTTTCAAGGGAGAAAATAGGTCGGAACAACTCAAACTCAGCCAAGCGAATCCCTTCTTGCCCTTGAAAGAACAGCAACTCAGCTCTGCAAATGTGTACATGTCCGCGTATACAAGGGATATCTGTCGTACAGGTAATTATTTTAACGGCCACGACTCAAGGAAGGAACAACCAAAGACAATGTGCGGAGCTAACTCTCGATGGCCCTGAATGTAAGCATTCAAAGAGAAATTCTCCGACCAGTCCTGCCGGAGGTAACACTCCAATGTACATGACCAAATCCAACTTATCCTACAAAATTCTACAATGTCCTGCAAAAGAATACAGACCGTGAACCGAATTTCAACACAGGGTTTCCAAGGTTGAATCATCTCCGCACTTTTGCACACCTCAGTTTGCTTCTGAAATTTTGCTCGGAATATCAACGCATGAATCGCCAATGTACCTCTGCTGGCTGATAAAAAAATAGATATCATGTGCATCGCACGGCAAGTTGCAATTATCTCCAGAAAAACCTGAGCAGGAAATCTTTTTCGTATGACTCGTTTCAGCCGAGCAAATCCTTGAACAAGTTAGGGTTTTGACTAGTAGGTGTCACACCCATCTGCCTCACAAGAGCGTCCTTTTCCAAAGCATCCTTCAGGTTAGGGCCCTTGCTCAATGGAGACGATCCAGATGCTCCTCCTGGAGAAGCAGTTCTGATGCTCTGTCCCGATAAGCCACTCAACATATCATCCCCATTAGTTGGAACAGAATTCACAGCACCTCCACTTTGCCCACTTGCAGCAATCTCCGCATAAAGCGACATTATATCAGGCGCTTTGCTGGCATTGACTGCTCCATGAATTGGTGCTGAGACATTTTCTCCTTGGTCAAGAAGTCCTTCCAGCTGTCTGAATGGGTCTATTGCTGGAGCAATACTTGTAACAGTGGTTTCGCCCAAATCAAGCAAATCCGGAGGCGGTTGGACAGGAGTTGGTTTCTCTAATGCAGTGTCTGCGGCTTTGGCAATGTGGGGCTTTTCTGTGGCATGGCTGCTAGATTTCACAACCTTATGACTACTGGAAGTCGGTCTCTTATCAGTTTTCGATGGACCACCAAAAAGTGAAGCTGCAAGCCTCTGTTTCTCTTCCGAAATTTCAACCTGAGGCTTCTTTAAGTCAAAAGAAGAGGTGGCCTGTGCTCTTGATGTGGACGTACTTACACTTTCGGTCTGGGAACTTCCATTCATGGTTTTCTGTGATGAGGATTCCGATGTGGATGTTGACCCAGAGGAATAACTTGGTCTGCCCCACTTTTTCTGAACACCATCAAGCCGTAGCTTGAGTTCTGTAGATCCTGAATTTGATATTGATTGTACTGCTGCGGAAGTGTGGACTTCCCTGGAATAAGATGGCTCAGGAACTGGAACAAGCTCCGTCGAGGGTGTGTAAGAAACTGGAGATTTTGAAGGAACGACGGGCTTGGGAAGCTCGTAAGCTTCAAATCTAAGACCATGCATTGACACTTCATGATGGTCTTCGTTTCTAAAGCTGCTGATGTTAAGCATCCCTGTGCGCGCGCTTTCAGGAATATAAGGCTGAGCACCTTTCTCCAGGGATTCTTGGACATAATGGTTGAGGAAGGAGAGACTTTTATCAATCTGCAAAAATAGCCCCGTAAATATCTCATAAGACAAGTTGATCGATGATATAGTGCCAGGAATATGACCCAATTAGACAAACTTGTCCTGCAAACTACAGCAATGCAAAGTAAAACACGAAAAAATATATATATATTATGACAGTGCTTGTAGAACTACTATAAACGGATATTAATGAGTTGCTATTATGCAGATGAATAATGGCAAATGGAAAAACAGTTGTCAAAAAGGGAATATTGCATTAGACGTGATAAAACATCCAAATAATACAAATGGAGTATTCCCTTTGATCGTCATGAGTCGATAGGAGCTGTTTTAACGAATGGAGTTGACCACATTGCGTTGGTACAGGAATCTTATCATCAAAACTGAAGAAAGGGAAAGGATAAACCTATGTACGTAAGTATACATACTCCTCCTTTATTGAGATAATATGGAGAAATGCCTGAATGTTGCTACTGGAGCATGTGCAATTACAGGATGTAGAGACACCACAAGATGGTTTGTGGTCATGAAGCAATGAGAGGTGCCAGCAGGAAAGAAAGATGATAAACAAAAGCACAATTAAATGGATGACGAGCAGAGGGAACTCGTCTAGAATTTCATTTGACACTATCAAGTGGCCCTCAAAGATAAAAAATAAGAATTTTAGTATTGATTAGCAACCATTGAAGCCAAAAAAAAAAAACTAGCAGACAACTCCTGCAAGTCGAGTAAACAAATACATAAACTATGATTGCTCTGCCTACAAATATATCAAATTTGCGCCTAAATACCGCAAAACTAAGTTGAGTACTCTTCAAGTCTCCACATGCAAATAGGAGGCCCTAGAAAATTTGGCCAAAATCAAGTACAAGCAAATTAGTTAGATACAAGTTTAATGAGTATACTATAGTTTCCAAATGGATGAACCATAGCTTGAACAAACAGCATCTTATAGAAAATAAGCAG
Source organism: Rhodomyrtus psidioides (assembly GCA_021437785.1). Lineage (NCBI taxonomy): Eukaryota > Viridiplantae > Streptophyta > Magnoliopsida > Myrtales > Myrtaceae > Rhodomyrtus > Rhodomyrtus psidioides. The sequence goes on from JAILYB010000054.1 coordinate 97,307, forward strand.
TTCAATAAGTGATTCAAGGATAACAAAGCAAGAATTCTAGCACCACCAGAGAATTAAAATAATCGATCTTATGCCAAATGGTACATCCGTAACTTAAGGTAAAACTGATGCTCACATAGTTCGAGGAATCTTTTCTAATGCAAGGAAAATAAAGGGAGAACCATAGAGAGAGGAAGAATCAATCATTGTATGAGCATGACTCACACAAACAAGCATGCATAGCGAGACCATAATGAAATTAAACATACTTAAGTTCCCTAATCAAGGATCACCTCAATGTCTTCACAGCTGGCATCTGATGGCATGACACTCTCAACTGCGCGACCATCTAAGCCAATGAGTGCTTGAAGTTCATATGCACGTTGCTGTAAATCTGTTGAGTGAGAGGCCGACAACTCTTCAATTAAGGATTGGCACTGCACCAAGCAGAGAGAATTAACGTGTTTATCACACTGCAAACCCAGAATGACTTAACTTCACCCTAGTCAATACCATCACAAGAGAACCTCCGCAGAGGTTTATTACTCACGTGCAAGCAAAAGAAATAATGTCTACTATTACTAGCTCAAATTAAAAGTGCCAAATTTAGGCACAGAACCAAAGCTTTCATAGACGACTGTCCACTCATGGATGCACAAGTTTACACAACACCACTCGGTTACAACTATACAATTATGAACCATTCGCTAATGCTCTTTAACTGAAGCGCAGAAATGAAGCCATCAGACCAACCCAAATTTGAAAGGAGAAATGTAAGCAAACAATTTGAACTCTCAATGCATGTTCAGCAACATCATATGGCATAAACATAATTAAATCATTTATCTGCTCCAATTCATACCCGATGGAACAGAGTATCGATATCAAAGTATGTAAAAGTATAACCAATAAACTAGGCCATATAGTATTGTTAGGCTGCGCATGGTAACCATTCTGGTTCTGATTTCTGATTCTGATTAAAATGGCTTTTCTGATTCTGTTCCTGAATGAGTTTTAGAGAATGAAAATGCGTTTGATAACTGCTTAACATTTCTGTTCCTGGATGAGAAACGCGTTTGATAACTGCATAAAGTTTCTGTTTCTAAAAACTGTTTCTCTTCCGTCGACAACACGTCTGACCACCACAGCGGCCTCCTCGTGCTGTTGTGAAGCCCGCAGGTGACGAAGCTCGTGGTGGGCACTTGGTGGAGACGCGGCAGGAGCGAAGGAGTTGCGACGAAGCGAGAACGAGCAAGGAGTCTGTTGTGTTTTTCTTTATGTGAAGAGAATGACTTTGTTAAAAGTGGGATGAGTTTCAAGAAGCTACTTTTTTCTGCTTTTTTTTGTTAGCTTTAAAAGTGATTCTCATCCAGAATGAGAATCACTTTTATTTGCGTTACCAAACGCCATTCTCATTCTTTTTGGTTCCAGAACCAGAATTACAGAATGAGAATGGTTACCATGCAGGCCCTTAATGAATAATAGCAAAAAGAATTCCCAATCAACCACTGGAGTTCATATCAATTTCTTTTACAAGCAGTAATACGTTCATTATCAAAGCTTTTCTTAAATTCAGTTTCCAGGAAATAAATTCCACTTCAGGTTGTAATTAACTGTACAGAAGAAAAATCAGGCGAATTTCATATGAGCCAACCAGAGAAAGTTAATCAGAAGAGAGAAGGGAAAGCATCTGGAAACTATACCTCAGGTAGGATATCCACTTCTCTTCCAGCAGCAATTTCATATGCATATAGTTTCATGAGCGCTGTAATTGCGTAAGCCTTCAAAAAGCCATGGAAAAACATCAACCTTGAACCTTAGTGAGAGAATAAAAACATTTATACATATTTTTCTTTTTTTCTGATACTGATATTGTAGAGGAACTCATCAAATGATCACCATAAGCTACCTGCCCTTTAAACTGAGAGATAATCGATTTTCGAGGATAGAACTTCAGCAGATAAACAAAAGTTGCGCGATGGAAATGGAAGTGACAGAATCAGATAAGCCTATAAAATCTTTGAAGTCAAGACAATAAGGTTGGGTAGTTCTATAAGACGGCCATAAGTAAACGCATGAAAGAGTAATTGTAGAGGAACTCATCAAATGAACACCATAAGCTACCTGCCCTTTACACTGAGAGACGATCAATTTTCAAGAGTAGAACTTCAGAAGATAAGGAAAAATTGCAAAATGGAAATATCAGAATCAGATAAGCCTATCAAATCTTTTAAGTCAAGACAATAAGGTTGGGTAAACCATAAGATGGCCATAAGTCAACGCATGAAAGACTTAATCTTGTCCCTTCTAACTCCTGGCCTCAACCCAAGAATGAGCGCCCTGTGCGCATGCCTTTATGAAGCAATGCCAGTCCTAACAGAACCCACATTTAGTCAAAGTACACAATGTTTTTCAGCTCTTCAAGTGAAGAAACAAAGCCAGAGGCTGTCATAAACCTCTCGCCTCAATTTCTCTACAGATGGCCATTCGAGGTTAGTCATTTTCCCCTCCTCTCCTAAATTATCTATGTACCCAACATACAAAAGAGAGAAACTAATTGATCTTTCATAAATATATATGTCAAGGCTTATAATTACACAAGGGTTTTGCAAAGGCCTTAGTCAAGTTAGGAGGAAGAACAGGAAAAAGCCTAACAGATAGCACTTCTGTGCTTTTATACACGTGTAAAATGTAATAAGCATTGTCATTTAGATCAAGCAAGGACACAGCCAGAATCAATAAGACACCTGCCAAAATATGCTTTTCAGGCTAGTGTCCGCTTGAATAAGCAAAGAGAAGTCCATAGATTTGAGAATATTGGGATCTTCACTTGTACATATAGATAATAAGGAACTTGTGCAAGTGTTGCAATTTATTCAGGCCTGGATTTTCATTTTGGAACATTGAAAGGAAACTTACAGGATGACAAAGACAGCACGTGAAAATAAGAACAAAAGCTTCCAAAGTATTTTATTGCCTTGAAAGCATCTCACTGACTCTGTCCAACCAATAAATCTCTCAACTCATTTCAGCAAATTTGCAACAATTAAGAGAAATTCCATCACCAACTCAAGTAGCCTCATGTTTTTCAAGTATCGTATTTAGTTTATTTGATTGCTGCCACAGCTTTTAAGTAAAAGCACAGATGGCAATCCAGTTTCGGGGTAGAGAAGGGCAAGCTTTATTCTCGCAGCCTCGCGGATAAGATTGTATCCCTCTCAGCACCATTCTAGATATTCCTAAATAGCGACTCAGGTCCGACCGTGGGATGTGCGTGCAAGAGTGCAATGCTAAAGCATTAAAAATATGCACAGCAGTTTCTAAGGCAAACACCGATTCAATGTTAAATTAAAAACATGCATCCTCAACATCTCCCGACAAGACAAGAGTTAACAAACACTCCACCCCTTATAACTCCCATCGGCAAGACCATGTTTCCTCGCTGCTACACAAATTTCTTTGAATTGAAAAAGTTTAGGCCCATGTCCACTAAAAGTTTTTACTCAAGTCCCTAGTGGAGTCATCAAGCTGTCGCGACCTTTCCAGAGGCGACCCACCAAGGGAAAGCTAATGGATTTACTAAGCATACACTTCGGGCAGACTCTATCAAGCCCATATCAATCGCAACTTAAGGGTTTTAATATAACCAATTAAGCATGTAATACTTTTAAAAAGTGGCGAATGCAACCAAACTAATTTGTTCTCATTCAAAAAGACACTCCAAACAAGGCACTTGAAAGAAACAATGAGATACCTTAACAGTTTCATCATTTGAATATGCCTCTGCAACATCACATAATTTTCCTGTTATGTAGGATGCAGAATACTTTCCATCAGCGGTTCCGTATTCCCCCAATACCCAGCAGATCACCTACAAATTGCCAAAGATTAATAGGTACTGCATTTTTCTCAAAGCCATTAATATATACATGCTCCACATTAGGAGGATGGAGAAATGATATGAACTAAGTGAAAAGCTTACTTGCAGGAAAACAGATGGAAGCTTTGGCTCACCAATGATGCGTAGATATGATTCCACCTACACCAAAACAATATAGAATCAAATCTAAAATATAACACACATGAAATAGAATGAAATGACCAGAAGGGTAAAGTGTTTATGAATGCACATACACAGATGGATCTCTAGCCAATAACCTATTATATCACATGCACCAGCTATATGTTTGGTATCCTGGACTACTAACCCAACCTGTTTTAGATAGAATAAGTTTAAGAATGATTTTATACTTGGGAAAGCAGTCATCTGAACAATGTAAAGCATTAATGGGCCAATTACGACCGTTGCATTTGATGCAGCAATGAAGAAAATTTTTTGTTCTTCTTCTTGTGCTCACAGTTCACATTACAGAAAAAGCAAAGAAGAAAGCAGTCTTTCACAGCAAGGACAACACTTTGGCAGCTACTATAAAACTGTAGTTTGGTGATATTGCCAGCTGACTTAATCTGGCATCAGAGTGATCCATGGTCACCATCAATGGAAATTGCTAAAAAGGTCAAAAAAATAACGAAAGATAAAAACAATGGAATGAATTTATATCATTCCCTTCCAAATGCTACTCCATCCAAGAAACAAAGTAACTATCCTCCATTCATTTTTTGGGCCATTTCCCAATTCATAATCCTTGATTCAAGGAAATGTCTCAAGTAATTTGGAACTGAAAAGTAAAACTACATGGACAACACCAAGAAATGGCAATCCAAACAAAAAGCACAAAAGGGCTACTCTGAGCAAAAGTTTAGACAGTGACGTAGTAAGCAATCTAGCATTTATATTTTGTAAATAAATTGGAACTAGATCTTATTATAGGCATTGACAAGAGGAATTAGGAACATACAGCAGATGATCTTAACTGACTGTCTGCGGTATCATCGTCCTCTCCGAAACCCTCGGCAATCAACCTCATCAAGTTATGTGCAACTTTTATGTTCACCAAATCTCCTGCATGCTCAAAGACTTTATTCATGGTCTGCATAATTAAAGTACCACAAATGATTAGGTAAAATGAAAAAGTCTCACAACTTTGATGCTCTTTAGATGAACCAGAAAATGGGAGAGATTGACACAATACCTGAATAAACCAATGGTTGCTAGGTGCAAATTGCTCCGCAAGTTCAACGCATCGAGATGCTATTTCAGTTTTGTAGTGATTATCGTTGATGCTTATCATGTAATCAATCATGCGATCAACAATCACTTCAACATTGGAGGACTTTGTCATTTTGTAGAGCAGTTCAAAGGTTTTTCGCTTTAGAGTATCATCTGGGTCCTGGTATAGATGTCATTTATCAGTTAAAAAATGCCAAGCAGATCAATAGACTATGCAATCACAGAACTGCTTTGCCACAAAATTTCACATAAAAACTGAACTCAAAGACCAATGAACACAAAAATCAAAGTCATGATCCCATGCCCCACAACTCAGGCGATGTAAACAAGTACCACATTAATAATCACGTATGCTTTTTAGTTACTAGTTACTAATTGCCTAGACCTATCACTACAAACACACAGTAAACTGCTCAAGCTGTTAATGTGCAACGAAAATGGGACAAAAAAGGAAGTGGCAAAAGGAAAATATAGAGTAAACATGTCTGAAAAAGTTCTTCAAACAGCTATTTCTAAGTGAAGAGCACTTCGAAATTGCATCGCAAAGAAATTTAGAAAGAACAACTCACCTCTAAGCAATCGATGACAGCCAATTGGTGTTGTTCAGCAATATCTGGACTTATCTTTATTAATCTACCAAGGGCATCAATACCCATATATTTGAGATTATGACTGTCACTCTGTCCACAAAATAGTGATTCATGTGAAATTCACTAAAAATGAAAGGCTAAAGCGATGAGTTTATCATTCAATTGATAAAGGAAGACCACCAAAATTAGGCAAAACACAAACCTTCAGGAACTTGGAAATTGCTTCAGCAGCAGCTTCTAATAATTTAGTATTTGGATATATACAAGAGACACAACATATGCATTCATACAAAACAGCATTCCCTATATTACTTAAAGTGTCAGATTTCCTGAAGATGTCACCCAAAACAGTATACATCTGCTCACTGGCCTGTTTGTCACCACTTCCCAGCAAAGCTAGTATTTTTAACAACTTGATCTGCAAAAAGCATCATACTTGCAGTGAGTTCGATCTGAAGAAAGCTGACAAGTAGATGGCATTAGAAAGTTGAACAAAAACGTCATGTTTCAACCCATGCACCTGTCAGTAATTGCAAGCCTTTAATAATTGAAAAATACCATTTAAGACATCACACTCTTAGAGCTGCAGCCAACAAACTCAATACAACACACTTGCTAAGCTAAGTCTAAAATTAAGAAGCACCGGGAAAATGGTTAACAAGGCTCAATTTCCTAGGTCAATGACATTCGATTGGGCAGGTAGGAGCAATCTCAGGAAAAGCAATGGAAGAATGACCTGGAGTGATGATAATTTTAGCCCTTTGGGGTTCACCTCTGAACTCTAAGGTAGCTTCGTTAGACTGAGTAAACAATCTGGAATTGCTACAACAAATTTACATTTTCTACAGGAATTTGACAAATAATTAGGAGACAATGATTGGTCACTAGGAAGATCGGCTAACCTCATGTTCCTTATTGTACTCCCTATCTGGCACATTTGTATATTCATATATCTATTTAAACGCAGCAGAAATTGGATCTTGTACTTGCTCTGGGCATGAGAAAGAGACTCCTTTTCCTTTTGCTACACTCATTACAATTAGTAAAATACATAGAAATAGATATAAACTCGGCAATCGAGCTTTTAAGGAGACTCCAATCTTTAAGCTAGTAAAAAGCATTACTATCCTTCCCTGCGTTAGGCCCCTAATTCATTGACTTGCTATAAATACAGATGACCACACAATTTTCTTTGCTTATCAGAGACTGGACGTTCAAAATTTTAAATGTTAAGTTTCTATTACCAGCAATCAATCTATAACCTTCAAAAGCAACATTAAAACAAATAAATTCTGATCATATTAATCGAAAATCCATGCTTCTACATTATCAAGAACATACTTGCACAAGTAAAAAAAAAAAAATCTGATTTTCCAGGAATATACTAATCATTATCAACATCACATTTATCCCAAACTAGTTGGGGTCGGCAATCGATGAACCCGAAAATAAATGAACTAAAAGCAAAACCGATTGAGGGAAAAAAGAAAAAATATATATAAATAAATAAAAATATAGGAAAAAAGGACTAAAAAGGACAACCAGGAACATAACTTAAGGGTGTGTTAGAACAAAACCTGAATAAATGGGGCAGGCATTTGATGGTAGTCATAGCTCTTTGGTAATCTTCTCTCGGCTACTTGTTTAAGAATGCTGATAAAACTGATAACCAAATCTTTATAAGAATTAACATCGATTGTTACGAGATCAAAGAGAGGGCATAGAGTTGCACCCATGACACCAGGATCCTTATCACAAAGCGTCTGCAAAAAGATAACCAGATTAGCGAAAGAAAACACATTCCATCGGATGAAAGGAAAAATATTATTACTCTCCCTAAAAAAGTTGCTAAAGTTTAGGATCATCATATAAAAACCAGATGAGATACTTCTAAAGTTCCATAGACGCTGCTGAACCAGCACATAAAGGGATAATGCATGATGAGCGACAATAAGGTTCTGCATAACATAAATTGCTTTTGTTCAAGTCTCCGGCGGCATAAGGTGCATTGAACAGGCAAAGGTGCATCAGCCCCATTTCCTTGGGTGTAGTTAATTGACTCGACATGTACCCTCTAGGCCCACCAAAAGAATCAGCAAGGGGGGCAGGAGGAAAACTATTTTTTCCAGCACAGGACAATAGGTTTGACTCTTTCTATGACATACAGTAAGGAGAGGAAGGAACACTCTCTATGAGTATTCCTCCTGCACAAGTAATTTCATTTTAGCATTTTCACATAAGAGGTTCCAAAACGTTCATACCAAAATGAAATTGCCAATACACATGGGACAGGTAACAGGATGTTGAACGAAGACGGTTGTCCCAATTATAATTTTGCAACCAAAGGGGAAAAAAGATGCTTCCACATTTGATGGCTTTCAATTGGCCAATAGTGACAATATCACACTAATAACTGCAACAGCTTTGTTAATTTCACATCAAGTGGAAGGAATGGCAGAAAAAATCACAGGCCTAACTGCAACGACTTTAGAATACTGCTCTAGAGGGACTATCAGTGTTTCCCCAGATGAAAAAGAATATGAATTGACAGTAACAAGTGATCCACCTAACCATCTAGGACAATGCAGACAGCCCGAACTCACACATCTCTCAGAAAATACAAAATTCCAGCTTTTGCATTCATGCACTAATCCAAGCTCGAACACACGGCCCAAAACATCGAGCTTCAAATACCTTACGGAAATTCGATATCAGGTGCAGTACCGAAGACGGAGACTTCTGATAAAACCGGTGCAGCGCCATGATCGCCTTCTTCCTGACGGCCTCCTTCGCATGGCCCAGGAGCTCCACCACCTGCGGCAACACCGCCGGTATCGTCTCCTCGTTGATCAACCTGCATACCGCGTTCAACGCCGCGCAGACCACCAGGTAGTTATCCGACTTGAGATCCTTCTGTATCGTGTTGACAATGAGGATGATGAGATCATGATCCTCGTTCAGGAACAGCGTGACAGCCAAGTAACCGGTCCTCTTGAGCAGCAAACTGTCGTCGTGGGTCATCTTGACCGCGTGGATGTAACCGAAGGAGGCGTCGTGGCCGAGCATCTCGACATAGACGAGCCGGATGATGTACTCCTTCATCTTGCGCTTGGGGATGTCGGGCTCAACGATCCTGCGCTTTAGGGTTTCGATCTCGTTGAGGATGATGCGGTCCTCCTCGGACTTGGATCGGGCCTCGCCGATGGACTTGACGAGGTCAAGGAACTCCTTCGACTGGCCGAACCCGCCCTGAGAGCCCATTGCGAGCTCCCGGCCGATCGTCTTCAGCTGCTCCAGCTTTGCGGAATTGGGCAATCGAGAGGCTCCTGGGGATCTCCTGCAAAGGTTTTAACAGCAATCGGTGCGGCAATTGGAACGACGGAGCATTGGGCGAGGAAGGCGAATGCGAGCTCTTAGATCTATGAAGCTGGAGGCGTCGATATTGATCGGAGTTCCAGAAGGACGTGCTCGGAGGGAGAGAGAGAGAGAGAGAGAGAATTGTTGCTCAGTGGAAGAAAACAAGAAGAAGAAGAAGACAAAGTGCAGAGAGACGCTCGGGTTAAGTGAAGGCCCGGCAATCGGGGCTCCAGGAGACTGAACGGGTGTGGGAGAAGCAGAGTAACACGGCAGCGCAGCGAAAAGAGAAGGGTAAATTTCTGTTTTTGAGTGAAAAAAAAAATTGGTTAATACCACCAAAAATGGTACACCTGTAATAATTTTCTCATAAATTATTTTTTTGACGGTGAAAAACTTCAAACTGGTATGTCTGTAATAAATTTATCTAATTTATCCTTCATTTATTTTTATTAAATTTTACCGTCAAATTGCTGAGTTGAATGTAATTGTCGGATATACACGTTACCTTATGTTTGCTATAGATATATCAATTTGAAATTTTTCATGGTATTAACTCAATTTAACGAAAATTAACAGAGAAAAAATTTGTCATATATATACCAGTTTGAAATTTTTTTATGATAAACAAATTATTTTGGGGTAAATTTATCATAGTTGTACCAGTTTAGGTTTTTTAGTGGTTAAAAAAATAGTTTCAGGTAAATTTATCACAAGTGTACCAGTTTGAGGTCTTTTGTGGTTAAAAAAATAATTCAGGATAAATTTGTCACAGGTGTACCTATTTATTAACCCTTTTTTATGTAATTTTAACAAATTGTGCATAACTTGTAAGGTTAATACCATGAAAAACCCCAAACTGGTACACTTGTGATAAATTTACCCCAAATTATTTTTTTTTGCCATAAAAAAAATCAAAAACTGTTACACTTGTGACAAATTTACCCCAAACCGGTACACCTATGACAAATTAACCTCCATTAATTTTTGTTAAATTTAATCATCAAATTGCTAAGTTAGATGACACGCAACAGTTCATGTATGTATCAATTTAAGGTTTTTAACCTCTATTTATTACAGAGAAATTTTTCATGGAATTAACCGAATTTAACGAAGGGGTAAATTTATCACATGTGTGAAATTTTTTGTTGTCAAAAAAATTAGTTTATGGTAAATTTATCACAGGTTTACCGGGTTAGGATTTTTGAAGGTCAAAAAAATAGTTTGGTGTAAATTTGTCACAAGTATACCAGTTTGGGGTTTTTCGTAGTCAAAAAAATATTTTGAGGTAAATTTGTCACAGGTGTACCAGTTTGGGATTTTTCGTGGTATTAACCTAACTTGCAATAAATCCTTTTAACAAATATTTAATTTTGCATCTCTAACTCGTGTGCATAACTCGAAAGAATCTAATCTATTTTTACGCATTTGTTTGTCATAAATTCATAATCTAATCTCTAATCGAATTACGAGAAATAATACAATTTGAACATTCTGATAATAATAGAACTTTACGAAAATTACTGATGGTAAACAAATTCCATTTCGAAAGGTGTGTACAAATGTTTAAAAAATAATCTGTTATGGTGAAGTGCCGAATGAGTTTAGCAATACATGGATATGTATCTGAAATTTGACAAATGATGTCATGAAAAAGATCAATTTTCTATCTAAAAGACCATAAAATAGTCAATATCCATTATCCAATACATAAAATACTCTGACGGTAGAAAAAAAAAGTATATTTTACAATGTCATATACATGATTGTGCACATTTCATAAGTTATTATTAGAAACATAACTAATGGTGACACTTCCGATTAAATGCATAATTAGAGATGATTTCATCGTTTTGGAATTTAACTATGTTGGAAAAATTGGAAATATATGTATGTGGATGAAAAATATAAAAACTGTTTGCACAAATCAATGGTGTTAAACGATTATAACTAAAGGGAGCAACGACGTCACAAGTACAATAACTTTTGCACGAAACTCACTCGAGTGCTATAATTTTTTATATATGCTTACATGAGTGCCAAAAATTTTAATGGATCACTTGAGTGTTATAATCTTTTAAAAATGTTCATCCAAGTGCCGAAAATCCAACGTGGAATGGCACTATGGTGAACGTTTTAAGAAGTTATAACACTAAACTAATCGATTAAAAAGTTACATGGAACTCAATTGGTAAAAAAAAATTATGATATTCAAGCAAACGTCATACATAAATCAAGCCTCAATTAATTTAAAAAATTATGACACTCAAGTGAGTATCGCACAAAAATTCTGGTACTTATGATGTCATTTTCACTATAATTAAATGCATAATAGTTATAATTCATATGGCTAAATGCCTGATTATTGCTAACTCTAGTTCTATTATATCTTACTAGATTCTCAGTTTTTATTAAGAATTATGTTGCTAGATTGAATTCTAACAAATCCTTTGGAAATTTATAAGAAATTTTAATTTTTAATTTATTAGACCACATCATATTTGGAATGATATAATTTTCTCATCAATATATTAAAAAATGCACATACACAAGCACATAAACCAAATTAAGAATTACAGTAAGTTTATGAATTAACCTTTGAAGGAGCTTCGGTGTTATTTAAATTTTAATTACTTATAAAGAAATTCTCGTGATAAAGTGAATATTAGCAACGACGAATTTTTTAAAAGGTGCATATGATTATGATGCAACTAAATTAAATTGTACATAGTCGAAAAAGTAATTAGCTTCAAGCATCAATAAGTGCATAACATATTAGCAACCAACCGTTGGCTATACAATTTCCACGAGATAACGAAGGAATGTAGATATCATTCTTTTGGAAATCAACTAAGAGAATTCTTTTCACAAAAAAAAAAAAAGCTAAGAGAATTCTAGATATGAATTCTTGGCGAAAAAGATATCGCGAAATTCTTTAAAACCCAGCATGTTCTAGCGTTGCTCGGGTTTCAGTCTAAATTCTTATATTATAAATCGAATATTGCATATTTTCACGATATATCCAACAACTCTCCTAATGATACGTTGGTATGGTAACGAGATATCCATAAATTTTTATATCAAAACGATAACGATACATTGGTTACCCTCGAGATTAGCAAGAATTCCGTAATCTTGTTTCATGATTTTAACGGCAATCGTGGTCAAAACCATGCATCATTCGAAAGTGTTAGGAATTATAATACATATGTCATTGGAACATATAACGACTTACGTTGATTCATAAGTTTTGTGTGCATAAAGTTTATGAGCCAATTTACTATTGTGTTGAGTAGAACTCGCAATTTTTTCACGACGATATGAATGAAACGAAAGAACGATCATGTGACGTCTACACCAACCGCAGGGAGTAAACTTTTGGCTTTCGAGCAAAACTTGCCTACACGGGCACATCATGTTGGACAATGAATCGGGTCGGGTTTGCACCGGCCATGTGAACTGGGGCTCCAAAATATTCGCCAAGCACTTGGGCCCATTCAGGGCCTTGATGAATCTGATCGAGCCCACAAAAAAGAGCTGCTTGCCCAAACCCGCAATTTTTCGTCGAATTGGGCCCCGACCGACAAGCCCATCTGGAGAGCCGAGCCCTTCGCAAATATCAAGTTAGCTAAACAAGGTTAAAAAGGCTGAACCAAACGCACCTTTAATCGATCTTGAGACCAAAAGCTACCGTAGCTATGCAGTTATTACAGATGCTCTGACCACAGTAAGTTGCTACAGCGTATAGAAGAGTGCTTCATCGCCGCGAAACATGCTATTACGTGCTTCCGGCAAAGAATAATCGGAATCTTAAAGATGCTATTCTGACCCCTTATTGCTGATTGCCGCGAATCGGAACTGGGTCATCTGGACAGGCGCGACGCTCCCTGGGAAAGAGCGAGCTAGGGACGGACCTCCAGCAAAAAAATCGAGTCGATTCGTGCCTACTTCCGCAATCGATTCTACTCTTTTTGTTCAGCCCGCTTGCGGGTGCAGCTTAAGGTCTTGCTCGATCTGGCCCTTCTTCATGGACATCACGGCTAGGCAGAGGGTGCTACCTGATGCAATCACGGCCAGTACTGCTGAGGCGACGAACACCCCGTCTCTGACCAGGTAGCATTCGCCATCCAGCCATCCTTTCCCGTAGGGCTGCTCTCTGCTCATGCTCATCGCCGCTCCAAGCACCGCTGCCGCCAGCCCAAAGCCCGTCCTGATACCACAAAATCAGTTCAGACCTCATGCGACGATCATCTAATGCCCTCCTCTTCCCGCCATTGAATAGTTTTTGCATCGACATAACATCAGAAATGTATGTACAACGACACCTCGTAATCTAATATAAGATCATAGACATCATAGTCCTCACGTTACCAATACGCCCGCGACTCTTTCGACTGCGATTGTAGAGGAAATTAGCGGACTAAATTCACAACGCAGAATTCAAATCTGTACTGCCGAGAGAGCTCAACTAATTTTCAATGCTCGTACTTAATATGAACCAATGATTCACGGCTCTTTTGGTTCAACCGCTGTCAACTCAAATCCAGATTCAAACCCTACAATAATAATGCAACAGGTCTACTTCAAAGAAGAGACAGGTGACCTACCATGAAACCACAAAGAGAGCCGCCTTTGCCAGCCTCTTCCCCCTGCGCCTCTCGACGCTCTTCCGGTGTCTCGACCAAAAGCCGGCGCATATCGCGGCGTACCCGACTACCTGGGCAGCCGAGAGGCAAGCCAGCGCCACGACCCCATACTTGAACGCATCGCTCCCGGGCAAGTAGCATAGCTTGCCGTCCCATTTGAGTTGCCTCACCTTGAGAAACAGAACGAAACCTCACATCACATGACATGATATTCCCAAACACAATTGATTCAAACGAAGCAACAAAATTCTCTCCCCGACGTTTTACCTTGGTTTTCTTGATCTCGGCGGCGACGCACGAGAGGGCCGCGGCGACGGCCAAGGCGGCGACGACCGAGGAGAGCAAGAACGCGGCGAGGAGGTCGGGCCGCCGGTTTCCCATACCCGGGGTTTGCTTGCTTGGGTTGTTCTTCTCTGGGTGGGAGTCGGAGATAGGAAGAGACTAGGAATAGAGGAAGGCTTGGAGGTTACTCAAGAAACGGGGAGTGGTCCTTGGGTTTGGGATGGTTGGATGATCTTCGGTTGCTTTGGTGAGTGGTTGAAAGGCTTCACTCCAAAGGAGCAGCAATCTTTCAATTGCTTTGAAGGAGGGGCAAAGTTCCCCATAAGCTGTTGCTTGGAACGGTTTTGGTATAAAAAATCATTGACGTTCTTGAAAAAAGGGTTCTTGCCGCGACTTGTGCTTTTCGTCGAAGCCGGTCAAATTCACCTAATATTAGGTGGATAACGCAAGAGGCGGAGAGAGATTTGAAGGCTCGATTGAAAGAATTTGGGTGCGTTGTCGTCGTGAATGTGACGACGCCATGAGTCAACGTTTGTGTATCTAGAAGACTAAACCCGATATTCGTCTCGTACGGGCAAACATGTCGATCGATGCAATCCGATACTCGCGGCGCTCTTCCAGTTCGCCGTGACTTTCCTGACAAAGTATTTCGAGAAGCGGATCTACCGACGCTGGCGGCCGCACAGAATGATTTATTCCCGATAAACATGGAACTACTCTTTGTCTCGTGTTACGTGACTTGTCCGGGGTGGTGCGTGGTGGTGGGGTTTAAGCTTTAATGTGGGGGGGTCGGAAAAAACTGGTGAAAGAGCTTTTATCCTCCGGGGAATCGATTCGAGACATCCCTTTTGGGGATCTGCTGCTTCATCTTTGGAGACTTGCTGGTGCTGAAGCTGATCTCTATGGATGCATGCTGTCCAATCCGATCCGATCGCTGCGTCAAGTTTGTGCGCAGGCGCAGGCGATGCTCCGCCGTCGTCCTCTCGTTCCTGCATTTCTCTCGGCCGGAGAGAGGCATGTGGTGGACACGGCGTGGCGCTTCTGGGTCTGTTGGCGAGCAAAGGTAACGCCAGATGGACTCTCGCTCTTCACACGGTTTTTAGGAATGGATATCGATGTTTTTTTTTTTTTTTTTAATTATCCAATTCAGGAGCACACGCTCACTTGAGGCCGCGACTCGTTTCTGAACGATTACGTTAGAATAGGTTCCTAATTTTTTTTAATTATCTAATTCAGGAACCTACCGTCGTAATAGACTCCTAATTTTTTTGAACCTCGAACCTATCCTATTAAAGGTTCTAGAGTTGATTTCAGAGTCTATTTAGGTTCCAACTATATTATTAATTGAACGATTGTAGCAAATCATCACATTTAATGACCATTACTTACTGCTACAATTCACTGATCACAACCCATATTTATTGTTGTAAATTGTGATCCATTATCACTAAATTAAATCTAGAATCTACTAGTTAAATCTTGAACATGGATCAAATGCCAAGTTGAAGAGGGGAAAATTACCAAAATAGTCATAAACCTATTGTCATTGTGCCAATACAGTCCTAAACCTTTTTTTCTTGCCAGTTCAGTCCTAAACCTTTTGTATTTGTGCCAATTTAGTCCATGTGACTGGTCGGCGCTGATGTGGCATCGCCGGAGCCAATGTGGATAATTTTTACTAATATTTTTAATATTTATTTTCTAAATTTTTAATTAATTTTTTGTTTTTCTTTTATTTTTTTCCCTTTGATCATTGTTTCCTGCATTTTCTACTCGTGGCCGGCGAGCTGGCCGGGGAGAGATCTCGAAACTTTTCGGCCACTAGACGAGGCTGGCCTCGTGACCCATCGGCTGGTGAGTCGCGGCTGCGGGTGAGGCCTCTAACCCCAAATCTGGGCGAGGCCAGCCTCGTGACCCATTTGCCTTTGTTCATTTGCAAGAATTTTTTTTGAGGTAAAGATCTGCAAGAAGTTTTCATAAGCAGAAATGAAAAGAAATTAATCCCTCTTGGGTTGAACTCCAAGCGCTCCAAATCATTGATTGTGGGAAGAAGGGATGGAGGGAGAGGAGGTGTTGGACAGCTTAAGGCCATGGAAATGAGAACTTGTCAAACTGGGCAAGATTGCGGGGTTGCAAGGAGATGGGTTTTGGGTGTCTGAGGTGGGATCAGAGATGGGAGTGAGTGCTTCGGGATGGGTCGCGACCCATCAGCCTTCGCCTGGCCTCGCCGGGTGCTGGCGAGGCCATGGCCGCCTTTACCTACAGCCGGCCAGTCGCGAATGAGGCTGGCTTCACCCAGATCTGGGCTTGGCTTCCTCGACTATTGTCGCGACTCGCCCATGGGGCGACGGCTGCAACCCTCATCGGCGAGCTCCAGCAAACCTCGCCTAGTGGCCGGCGAGCTCGTTGGCCATAAGCAGAAAAAGCAGAAACAAAGAAGGAAGGGAAAAAAAAGGAAAAGCAAAAAATTAATTAAAAATTTAGAAAACAAATATTAAAAAATTAAACTAATAAAATATTAATAAAAATAGTCCATGTCAACTTCGGCGACGCAACATCAGCGTCGACTGGCCAAATGGATTAAATTGGCATAAATGCAAAAGGTTTAGGACTGAATTGGCAAGAAAAAAAGGTTTAGGATTGAATTGATATAATTGCAATAGGTTTAGGACTCTTTTGGTAATTTTCCCAGTTGAAGAGTCCAAGTGGAGCTTGAACACTCTCACGTGAAGACAAGGAAAGAGAAGTCCAGAAGGGTCATAGAAAAATCTTTATCCTTGGAGGTAGTAGAAGTGTGTAGAGAGGACTAAAACTTGTTAAATTTGTGCAATCGAATCCTTCCATTAACGCCGTCCAACTTGGCTAACAAAAAATGTTAACATGTCTTTTTAATTATTTTCTCTATCGTACATAGCGATAACATGACTAAAACAACATCATATTGATTTAAATCTCATCTCTTATATAAATTTTTATTTAAATTAAATTAAAAAATAAATTCAATCAATGAAAAAATAAAAAAGGGATTGGAAAGCAGGCGGCGAGCCGCCCCACCATCACCCGACCATGATAGGGGAATGGTCGCGGGGGTCATCGGGCCTTGGCAGCTATCGCCACCTGCTTTCCTCCCCCCATTTTAATTTAGCTTAATTTTTTTTTAATTTAGATTAAATAAAATTTGTAAAAAAATTAGATTTGGCCCAAAATGATATCGTTTAAGCAACGTCATTGCCGCGTGGATAGAGAAAATATTTTCATTAGCCAAGTTGGATGGAATTAACAGAAAGATCAATTTGACAAGTTTTAGGATTTGATTGCACTGTTTGCAAGTTTTATGACTTAATTACAGGTTTTAAGACTTACAGACTACGTTTGGTTGTTAGGAAATGTTTTTATCATATCTTGTATTTGGTAGATGTCCTGGATAGGATGAAAGGGTTATAGCTCATATAAAAATATCATAAGGGAGGGGTGAGATAGACTTGGATATGATTTTTCAAAAAAGCAGACATAAGGAGAACCAAATTTTTTCCACGACCACTATCTCTCCTTCGCGCCGGGCCTCCCCTCCGCCATGTCAATCCGCCTCTCCAGTAGAGGGCCACCTCTTCGGGGGTGACAACCATCAAGTGTGGCTGCCTCTCCGGTGGCGCTAGGCTGCAGTCTGAATCTCATTCTTTAATCGATAATTTGGTGTAATACGAGATTACGTCCCTCGTTCTTTAATAGTTTGAACCTTTTTAACATTCGAAAGGGTGTTGACATGTAATGAAGAACTCGAGGTTGATCATCGATTTTCAATGTAGCTCTCTTGACTGAAATGCATGAGTGCATCTTTAATTTGTGAAAAAAAGACTGAATAATTCCGTTATTTCTTCTGGGTCTGCTCGATCAATGTTGTGGTTCGAATTTAAATGATACAAACCTCTACTTACAATAACTCACTCATCATAACTCATCACTGAATAATTTCTAAAGTATTATGATGTTTCGGCAAAACAGAGTCGATCTCGGATGTGCCTTGCCTTTACTTATTCAACATTATATATGCAGTTCACCAAATCGTAGATATGATATGAAAAATCCTTGCATTTTTTATTCTATCCTATCAAGTCATATCCTAACTAGAAATACAGACGGTCAAACGCAATCACAGTGCACAGATTCTTTTTTTATTTTTGACGCAGCACAAGAAATCTTGACTCGCGGCCATTGTGTTTAAGAACCAACATTTTGGACTTGGAATTGAATAGAGCTATTACTGCCTTCCTGATACTCGCACATCATTGCCATCACTATATTATATCACGTGATAAGAGCTATTATCATTAAAGTTAGATATTTTTTATGAGGACACATCTTAATCATTAAAGTTGGATGGTTGAGAAGGGTAATTTTGTTATTCACTATTATTAATCACCATTTCTTGCGTTTCTTTATTTTCATCTCTTATCTTCTTCTTCCCCACAATACCAAGGCTAAGGAAATGACGATCAAACATAAATGTCCCCAGTCGCCACGACACCATCGACCATCACCTCTAAAAGCCTTTGTCGCTGGTCGCTGTCAATGATATCGG
Organism: Rhodomyrtus psidioides; assembly: GCA_021437785.1. Lineage (NCBI taxonomy): Eukaryota > Viridiplantae > Streptophyta > Magnoliopsida > Myrtales > Myrtaceae > Rhodomyrtus > Rhodomyrtus psidioides. The sequence continues at coordinate 115,868 of JAILYB010000054.1, forward strand.
TTTGCTCAACTCATATGGGGTTAGGTATGATCGGTTCCCGATCCGGACCGGTGTTGACTGAAAATCAAGAATTGGATCGGAAGGCCCTATTTCGGGCGATTAAATAGAACTGGTGAACTACTAGTGGGGTGAGTATGTGCGGTTCTATTCTTCTCATCATCAGTGAGGGTGTCCCTAGGCAACTATTAAAAAAAGGGGCAACATGAGTTCTCTAAAGAATCATTTAGACTCAATCTGATTACACTTTAATTTCTTTACTCACTTTCACACGGGTCTTTTTGATCGAAATATATGGCTCTTTAAACATGTAAAGAACCTATGTACAACCTGTTCCTAAAGATGTGGTCAAAGAATGAGTTCATGAACTAATTTGACAACTCTAACGGAGAATTTATAATCCAATTAGATGAATTGAGATTGTAAGCGACAAGCTCTTCACATATATATTCCCCCCTCCTTCATTTTGATAGACCATTGCTCTTTTGATTTGAGTAGGGGTGTGCATGATCCAGGCCTGTCCGGTCTGATCCTGGCATGGAACCGGGGACCGGACCAGTAGTCCCGGTTCCCATATTTTCGGGACCACGGACAGGACCAGGACCGGCGATCCGGGCCGATCCCGGTCCGGGCCCAGGAGGACTGCTAACTCTAACTGCTTATAAAAATATAGCCTTTAGAAATTACAATACAATGTTAATTTACAATCTATAATCAACTTACGACGGCAAGACAACCACGTAAATGCTAAGGCCACCCAACGTGTGTTCGATTCTGCCTTGAAGGCTTCACGTGATCTTTTCTCCTCGTAATCGACGCTCGCATGTAGCCCGCTGAACTCGTGGGCAATGGAACCGAAATCAAATTTTATTTCTTTCTTTTTTATTTTTGGTTGTGAAAAAAAATAGATTTTTCAAATCAGCATAATGACTCGAGTTTTTGTCCTCATGCACGTGCGTGCTTATTCTTCGTGCACGTGCCCATCATAAAGAACAGATCTTATCATCAATTAAGACCTGATTTTGTCCCAAAGTAATACCAAAACCCAAATTGCTAAATAATACGTACAATGACACCACTAAACTCAAGAGGCGTGAGATGAGATTCACATGGCTTCTCAAAATGTTAAAATTACGTTAACTTTAGATATATATTAATTTAAAAAAAAAACATTGGCGGTCCGGTCCGGTCCTAAACCATGGAACCGAGGACTGGACCGCCCGATCACGGGTCCCATTTATTAGGATCGGGGACCGGACCACCAACCTCAAGGACCAAACCAACCCGGTCGGTCCGGGCCGGTCCTGGGCCGATCCTGGCCGGTCCGGTCCAGTTTGCACACCCCTAGATTTGAGAGGGAACGGCCTAACGAGTATTCACTTTAGTATTTATTTAGAGCCTTACAACGTGACGACGCAACGCCTTTAAGGATGTGTTCGAGAGAGCTTTTGGGAATTATGTAAAGGACTTTAGATTAAAAGGGTTTGAACAAATGCAAATACTATTTCGTAAACACTCAAACCTTGTAAATGATGTTTGTTAAAATCTTAAAAAAAAAAAAGAAGAATGGGTGAACTCAAACAACCCTTGATAGCCAGTGCGAAGGTTGAAAGCTCTGGTGGCCCCCCGTCTCCGAGGTTATGCCCTAGGTGAGGTGATGGTGTCCCTGTTGACACCTGATTTTTGACCAAGTCTTTTTTAGTTTTATTTTTTTTGAAAAATCACAAAAAAATTCATAAAAAGTCAAAAAATTACAAAATCAACTTTGGTGGCCTTGGCCAAGCCCAAGGAACCATTCTTGACAAAAAAAATAATTTTTCACATTTTTCATATTTTTTTAGTATTTTTAGAAAATAGGAAAATACTAGAAAAATCAACAAAAATAGAATTTGAGGTCACAAAAATACAGGAAAATAGTTAATATTTTTCTTTTAAATACCTTGTCATTTTGACCTCATCATGAGTCGAAATTCAAGTTTAATTTTGTGTGTTTCTTTGTAACACACAGGGTTAAATTTGTCAAAAAATATGTTTTGAGTCTTTTTATTTGCAAACTTTTGCATTTTCCAAGTGTTGACATTCATTTTGATTGCCCGACATTTCAATTTGGTTCAATTGTGCATTGATTTGATCAATTTTGGCCTTAGGGACCTAATTGCATAAAAATCTTTTCATTTTAGTCCCTATTATGCCAATTCCGAAATTAAACTTTTCTGAGGGACACCCATAGAATCCCAATACTTCCTCCATATAGTATTCGATCCCCTGAATCTAATAGCGGGCTCAATTAAGGTCAATTTGCCCATTAGGACCCTCAATTTGACAAAAATCAAATTCGGATCCTACTCCACATTTGGGGTTTTCAATCAATTGAATAGGAAATTGTCACGAAAATCACATTTCTAGGTGGAGTCTGTGCCATAGAGTCTAATTTTGATGTCAATTTTGTGATATTGGTACATCAGGACGTCCAATTTGAACAGAAAATTTAGAACCGGGTCAACTGGGTCGGGTTGACCGACCCAGTCAACCCGGTTGACCAAACCAATAGAGCAAAAACGCTCTCTGCTGGTTGGATCTTGGAGGAGGACGTCGCGCAGGATGGGGGTGGTTCGCGCAAAAACAAACAGAGGAAGGGAAGAGACGATCAGTTGAGAAGTCAGTTGAGGGGAAATCAGTTGGAGGGAAGGAAGTCGGTTCGCGCAGGAAACGGAGAGAAAAGGAGGAGAGAAAAACAGAAAGCAAAAAAAAAAAAGAGCGAGACGCAGAGAGGGAGAGGGAGAGTGCTCGCGGAGGAGAGCTCGCGAGAAGAGAAAGGGAGAGAAAGGGTGCTCGCGGCGTACAAGTGGGCGAGAGAAAAGAAGTCTGTTCGCGCAGGAGAGAGAGAGAGAGAGAGAGAGAGAGAGAGAGAGAGAGAGAGAGAGAGAGAGAGAGAGAGAGAGAGAGAGAGAGAGAGAGAAAGTGAGAGCGCTGCGGCCATTGAAGCTCCGAGCTCGAGAGATTCGAGCTCGGATCCTTGGCAATCTAGACAACGCCGTTCGACGCCGCCGCCCCCATTAGCCTCGCCTCAACCTAGAGAACGCGTTGGATCGACTCACATCCACCGACGCCCTCGAAACAGGTGAGACTCTTTCTCGAACTTCCTCTCGGTCGTTAATGGCAACTTGGATTCTGCTTGTTTGTTTTACGAGTTATCGATCTAGAATTACTCCCTGAACCTCCCTGATCATTCTACAACTCGTTTTTCGCATTTTCATCGTGTAAAACCTCGCGTCGACCTCCACCTATCCGCGACTGGACATGAGCTCGAGAGCTCGCCTCGAGTTACGTCGACCTTCCCTGATGGCCAGGTAAGTCTCCTCGATCTCCCACGATGCTTCCTGATTGATTGATAAGCTCGGATATCGCTAGAAATGGCTAGAGCAGACTTTCGTCGGAAATTAGCTCCGGCCTAGGTTGGTGAGTTGTTCAACTTTGATTCTGCTATATCAAGGCCTCGACATGTTGTAAAGGAGATAGAAACGATTTGAATGGCGTTGGTTTTGCGAGTTTCGGTCGTCTGTGCGCGAAGAAAAGGGCCTCCGACGAGGCGTCGGCGAAACAGAGCCGGCGCCGATCGTCTTCCTCGGCAAGTCCGTTGACTGGTCAACGAAAGTTGACCAGTCAACGCTGACATGGCGCTGACGTGGCGCCCATGTGGCAGCCACGTCAGCGCATTCGGTTATAACCGAATAAACAAATTCGATCCGACGGTGGAGAGCTAGCCACGTGTCACGATCTCGTATTTTTGAAATAAAAATGATTTTCGGAAATAAAAAAAATACCATCGATCGAACGGACGAGATTCGATCTTGTTTTCCAATCATGGCCGTCGATCGCTTTGATTAAATCCGATCGTTCGTGCGTCTGCCACGTGGCGCAATCAAGGCCGCTCATTCAAGTTTAGGCGGGAATTCGAAAAACTGAGCGGGAAAGTGGAAACGGTGTCGTTTTCGTGCCGGGCCGGGTCCGAGCCGGGCCGGTCTCCGTAGGCCGTGGGCCGGGTCACCCGACCCGGCCCGAATAATATTTTAAAAATAAAAAAATCCCGAATAATATTTTTTTAAAAAAAAATCAGAAAAATCCTAGAAAATCCAAAAAATGCCTAGAAAATTCTAGAAAATTCCAGAAAATTCCAAAAAAATTGTGGAAAAATTGTGGAAAAATCCTAGACACTCCAGAAATCCCCAAAAATCGAGGGTTGACCACAGACAACTGGTCAACCCTATTTTTGGGGTTTCTTATCCAATTTTTCAAGATATGACGACATTACCCTTTAGGGGTAAGTCGCCTCTGCTGTGCATGCTAGAAAAGGCCGATAATGTCAAGGTGAGAATTAGGGTCGATTAGACGACCAATTCTTAGGTTTGGGTTTTCGAGTCCCGCCTCTTTTCTCAAAATGACGATTTTGCCCTTTAAAGGGAAAATCGTCTTTCTTATCTCAATCGAGTTCTGAAAATTGCTTGAAGTTAGGGTTTGGGTCAGGTGGACGACCGACCCTAATATTTGAGATTTTTAGTTCTCATCTTTGTCCAAAATGACGACTTTACCCCTCCAAGGGTAAAATCACTTTTAAATTCCAGAAAAATCCTGGAAATTCCAGAAAAATAGGAAATGGATTGGATTGATGGCCAATCCTATTTCCCCTGTCTTCTGACTTCCCAATTCGTCTAAAATGACAGATTTACCCTTTTTGAGGGTAAATTTTCTCCGAATTATTCAAAATTACGATTCTGCCCCTCATGGGCGAATCATGTCCAAATTACTCCTAAACCTTGATTGATATTTCTCTAGGCCAATAGGGCCTCATTAGGGATACCATGCTGATTTCATGTGTTTTATCTGCATGTACTGGATCCTTGATTTGCGCACTTATTTCTATTGGTTGTGAGTGATAGGATAGTATTTCCCATCTGCATGAACTCCTAGATTTAAGATCTGTACCCCACTCGTTTGTATGAAATCCTAAGATCAGATAAACCATTCAGCTTAGGTACCGAAAGGGCGTCAACTCTGACAGTTGACGTAACTAAGTCCCCGAACCCACTTCTCTGGTTTCCGCAGAATCGAATAGACCACTCCCAACTATTCGATAGGGTTTCCGATCGTACCCTCCGCAAAACGATTGGTGGCGACTCCTTGACATGTACACTCATCACATGTCACTAGACCACACTGAAGGTCGACCACGTACATCCAGCAGTTGCGATTTGGGAAATGGGCCTTGGGAGAGGCCCGCGTCCGATCCAGCCAGCGATCGGGCGACCCATTAACCCTCCGCGCTCGGGAGAGGGTCGCGACAGTCCCTGAGGTCGTGCGACCCCAGATGAGGTGACACTGAGGTGGATACATAAATCTAGAGACATAGGCTCGGGCGACCCTATGCTCCAAAGGAAAGGGTGAAAGCTTCGACATCGGCACACCAAGAAGGAGATAAGCCGCACAACCCTAGGTGAAACGAAGCTAAGGTCGCGTGACATAGATATGAAGATAAAGGCTCGAGCAACTCTCAACCCGATGAGCCACGACCTTGGCGACTATTGTCCTCACCGATCCTTGGTGGCTCTCGACGGCCCTCAACTTGCCAGATCTCGCTTGAGCCACGACTTTAGATCACGCCTAATACTCTTGTGACCTTCAATGAGGTTTGGCGATCCTTGGCCACTCTCGACGATATTCGATTGGCCTTATAACCCTCGACGAAGATTTGGACCGGCGATTTAGATGCAACGTCAGTTTCAAAGAGGGAGAATATGAAATTTTATGAGGGCAAGACTAGAATATGAAAATATTACTGATGAAAAAGTTGGAAGGAAAAAACTCATTAACTCTAAAAAGCAGCATTTCGAAAATGCCCATGCTGGTTAGGACTTAGGGTGTATTTGGTTCAACTTTGGAAATTGACTTTGAGAAAATGCAAATACCTAGCTTAAGGGGCTTTGGGAAAACGTAAACTGTATTTGGTAAAAAAACACCTTTGAAAAGCAGCTTTTGGCAAAATAAATTTGCAAAGGAGCTTTCTACTATATTTATTTAAATAATAAATTAAAAAATCTAAACCTACGGTTACGGCCGCCATGGGTAGAGCGAACCTCGGCGAGGGCCACTAGGGGTTGTGCGACCACTGGCAGTTGTTGCCAGGGCCACGCGAGCCCAGGCGAGGGTGGCGAGATCCTCACCTGAGCTCACGGCCAAGGGTCGCGTGACCCTGACAAGGGCCGTCCTGGGGTCGCGTGACGCCCGGCGGCCGTCGCATGGAGTCGTTCGACCCGACAAGGGACGTCCTGGGGTCGCGCAACCCCGAGTGACCTTCGCCTGGGTTTGCGCGGCTCAGGCAATGGCAATCGTGGTCACTTGACCCTAGGCGGCCTCGTCTGATTGTCACTGGCCACAGATCTGGCTGGTCGACGACTGTAACCTAAGTTTGAATTTTTTATTTAAAATTAATATAACAAAAAAATGAGGGACAAAATTGGAATTTTAGAAAATAAGTTAGGGTAGATTTGGAAAAAAATCAAAGCTCAGCATTTGGCCAAATGCTGAAAGCTCAATGCCGGTAGGGACTAGCATTGAGCTTTTAGCATTTTCAAGACTAAATTTCATCCCAAAGTCTCTTAACAATGATTGCCAAACGCACTGCATTTTCCCCAAGGGATTTTAAGGCTCCAATGGGCTTTGAAAATGTTGAACCAAATCCACCCTTAATTGGCTTGTAGGCCTTTATAAATGTTGGCTTTATCTCAAAGGCTTTTGTATTTTTATCTCCGAACACCTCAGCATTTTGCCAAAAGCCTTAATGGCTCCAAGGCCATTATAGGGCAAAAAGACACTATGAGTGTCAATATTTGTATAGAGCGCTCATTTTAGTGTTAATATTTTTTTTAGAATTAAGTGCCAAATCGAAAAAAAGGATTACTTAAGTACCAATTCCGACAAAAAAGAACATTACGATAAGTACACTGTGAGTGCCATAACTTTTGTACGACGTTTACTTGAGTACTACAACTTTTTTTTCATCCACTTGAATGCCACACCGGAACAAAATTGTTCACTTGAGTGCTATTTTCGGCAAATCGTCTTACGTGGGATTTTATAATTATTTTAATTAATATTTAGTGAAACATGAATTTTTTTTACATTTTTTTAATATTTTATGAATATTTTTTATTTATTATGATGTTTTTATTTTTATTATTTAATATTTTCTAAAAAAAGGAAACCCTTTTGGTTTCCCCCTTGGCCGACGAGGTCACTGGTGACCATTGCCGACCAGGCTTGCTCGCCTAGGGGCGAGGCCGCTTCCCCCTCGCCCGACGATGCCGCGACAGCCCTAGATGACCACCGCCATGGCCTCGACGGTCGCGGGCGAGGGTGCGAAGGCCTTTGCCAGATCTCAGGAAGCCCTCGAGGCCTCGCCGGGTAGGGCGAGGCGGCCATCGCCCATGGCTGGAAGAGCCGTGAAGGCCCTCGGCCAAATCTGGCGAGGGCCTTCGCGCCCTCGCCTGCTACCGCCATGGCGGTAGCGGCGGCCGCCCCGATCGAGGGCAAGGCGGCCGATGCCCCGGGAGTAGCCGGTTGTGGCCGACAAGGGCCCTCACAGTGTCCCTCACTGGTGACCATTGCCGACCAGGCTTGCTCGCCTAGGGGCGAGGCCGCTTCCCCCTCGCCCGACGATGCCGCGACAGCCCTAGATGACCACCGCCATGGCCTCGACGGTCGCGGGCGAGGGTGCGAAGGCCTTTGCCAGATCTCAGGAAGCCCTCGAGGCCTCGCCGGGTAGGGCGAGGCGGCCATCGCCCATGGCTGGAAGAGCCGTGAAGGCCCTCGGCCAAATCTGGCGAGGGCCTTCGCGCCCTCGCCTGCTACCGCCATGGCGGGTAGCGGCGGCCGCCCCGGTCGAGGGCAAGGCGGCCGATGCCCCGGGAGTAGCCGGTTGTGGCCGACAAGGGCCCTCACAGTGTCCCTCGCTGGTCAACAAGGAAAATGAAAAATGAAAACAAAAACAAAGAAAAAAATCAAAATAACTTAAAAAATAAAATAGAAATCCACATGTGCATTAAAAAAATCAGAAAAAATTGCTCTGGTAATGCCACGTTAGATTTTACGGCGTCCATGTAGGGTTTCAGGCGAGATAAATCAGCGATGGCACTTAAGTGATTGTTTTTCAAATTTATGGCACTTAAGTGAAAGAAAAAAAAGTTATGGCACTCAAGTGAACGCCGTACAAAGTTATGGCATTTATAGTGTACTTATCCCAAGAACACCTTAATATCAATTCCAGCCAAACAACATACGTATAATTTTTTATTAATTTTTTTAATATTATGTGAATTTTTTAAAACAAAGTCAGTCCTCATGGAGTCCACGTGGCAATTTTTTTCTTGCCATGTGTAATATCTTTCTATAAAATAACTTAAAATATTTTTAAAAAATTAAATTAAATTTAAAAATTAGCTAGCCACAGCCAGGCGTCCAACGGCGAGAGTGAGGTCGAGGCCCCGTCATGGACGGCAGGGCCTCGCCTGCGGCCGGCGTATGTGGCGGCGGCTAGGGCTTTCAAGCCCTAGCCATTTCAAGATAGATATATATTTTTTTATTTTGTTTATTTTTAATTATTTTTAATTTTTTAACTTTTGGTTTTTTTTATTGCTGACTTGGAAGTTTAGCATGCCACGTCAGATTTCCGGCGAAGCTCATCGAAATTGGTATTGAAATAACCGTTTTACAAAAAAAAAAATAGAATTTAAGCGATCCAATAAAAATATTAACAGTAAAGTGAGCGTTTTACATAAATATTGGTACTCCTCGTATCCTTTCGCCTCCATTATAGGTTCAAAGGCCTCAGATAAAGTTGTGTCAAACCAAATGGAGCCTCTTTCATATGTCAACACTCGCTATTTTAGCTAGGGATGAGCTTAGTTCCAATATATAAATAAGGAACCGAATAACTAATCGATAGAAACTGGACCGATTTTCAGGTTTAGGTTATGTAAAGTAGGTTTCAAGTTTCAAAAATTGAGAATATTTTTGTTCTATGTCTTCGTAAAATCTTACAGTATTTTATGACTTCTAATGATAAGTGTGTAATTTGGAACCACTAGTCTGAACTTGGGTGGTCATTAGAGGTGGTGAATACATGTGTAACTTAGGTAGACCCTTCCAAGTTTAAGGGTGTACAAAGTAGGTTCCAAGTTTCAAATTGGAAAGCCGGCTCTGACGGGTGGGTAATAGACTCTAAAATTGCTCACCCCTATTTTTAGCCTCGTTCGAGCTCCTTTTGCTTTAGATCATGCTTTCATTGGTACATTTTTTTTTTATCTTAAAGCTTTGGGTTAATATTACAAAAATGCCTTAAACTGGTACACTTGTGACAAATTTATAAAAACTATTTCTTTGACCATAAAAAATTCTAAACTGGTATAGTTTTGACATATTTACTCTAAATTGGCACACCTGTAATAAATTTATCTTTCGTTAGTTTTCGATAAATTTTATCTCAAATTGCTTAATTAGATGGCACGTGGCAATTGTCGGATGTACACGTTCGGGGGTTTTACCCACTGTTCGTGTTATTAATCCAATTTAATGAAAACTAACAAATTATAAATTTATCCTGTTTGCTCACTCAAGCTCATTCTTGAAGCTCAACCCTTAAAGTGTCAAGAGTGCCATGTGTTGGGGATTGCATACCTACTCTTCAAGCTCTTGCTTGTCTTTGCTTCCTTTAATGGTATCAAAGCCATAAATCGTCGAAACTAAATCAAGATTAGTATTATGAGATTCAAGACCTGCTGAAAGGAAAGAAGAAATTCATTTTCTCATGGAACCCTCTACAGATATTGCAGCTCTTGTTCAGTTAGAAACCCCTGTTTCACTCCATCCATCATCTGAACTCAGAAAAACTACTTCATCCAAACTGTATTACCTTTTTGAGGTATCCTATGTGAATGAACCCTTACTCTGCCTTTTGCAAACCACCATCTTTTTGTCCAATCAGATCCATCAAACATACCCCTCGTTTTGACAAGGAGTATGTCCAGTCTACCAAATAGTGATCAGCACCCTATCCTGTCTACGCATCAAGAGCAATTTGTAACTCTTCAGATTCCACCTGAGTTTCCTACTCAGTGGGCTCAACAAGGTTATACTCATCTCCATTTTGGAGCCATCTGTTTGGCCTTATCCTTGCATGGGCGAAAAGGCTTACCAGTTATTACATGGATTGCTCTTCTTGATACTCGCTTCTTGGAATACCAGCATGCTTGCATTGGCACGGTTCAGACTACTTTGAACGCAAGCACAATATTTGTTACCGTCTTTCCAAATTTCAATATGGCCTTGGCAGATCCCAACCTTCCAAGTGCAGAAGATGCATTGCTTATCTCTGTTGACAATGACCAGACTTCATGTATTCGTGTCTCTCGTCAACTCCCAAGAGATCAAACTTCTTGACAGTTGGGTGACTAACTACGAAAAACTTCACTAGAACTCTAGACCTGTCTAATCTTCTGAGCTAAAGTACACCAAGAAAAATGATGGTATTGTTACCATCAGATTCACCAAAGAAAAGGAAGACACTTCTTCCTTTGTTTTCCCTTCGTTTCCTACCATCTTGTGCTTCACACCATGTTCAACTGAGTTAGTCAGCATAGAAGACCCTGATCCTAAAACTTATGTCCAATCCTTTGATGAACATTGATCACCCATCTATTACTTCAAGGATCCCTCCGGACATTATTTTTGGGATGTTGATTGCTCATGTTCCTCCTGCTTAAAGCCTTAAACACAAATGATGGGGATGACATACCTTCTTCCAGAAAGAAGAAAAAGAAGAAAGATTCTCTTTACCACATGTACCTTGATGGTGATCCAACCGAAGGACCTCTTGGCAAATACAGTGGGCGTTGGCAATATATAGTTGAATATGGTTTTCCTAAACCTCTTCAGATCTCTCCACCTCCACCTGCTTGTCTTCCAGAAGACCCTAAGCCATCTCCTCCACCTCCACCACCAAAGAAATCCATTACCTCACCATTCTACAAATCCATCCTCAAATGGGTAAAGAAAAATATTTGTCCCATCAAACTCCCTAAGCCATACACTTGCAATCCTAAATCCGAACCACCCCTATTTTACCCAGCATTTGTATGTTCAGACCAAATGATTTTCCCTCTTTACAGCTTTCTACATCTGAAGAAAGCACAGTCCCCTTCAGATTTCCTCCTGTAGAGAGTTTTTCTTATTAGTAATAGAAATACTTTCATTCTCCGAAGATTCCATCCCCTAATGATGTTGATCTTCAAGGAAGGCGGATAAGCCCTACTCCGGTTGAAGCTGTTTTGAACTGACAGACAAAGAATGCTCTAGCCCAGAATGTAGCCATAAGCTCAGTTATTACACGTCTCGATTAAGTGGATTATGCTACATCTGTCTCACAGAAGATGTTGGAAAATTTCCAGAAAAGGCTTTATTTGATGAAAATAAAACAGATCACTACCAGCCATTATTTGGAAAATCAGACTTCAGAGATTGAGAAGCTCAGGCGACAAGTCCAGATACTACAAGAACAAAAGGCTCTCTCAGAGCAGAGGAATCTGTACGCCATGGATCCATTCTTATTCCTAATAGTAACAACAAAGCCAACATCATTCTTCTCGCCAAGTTCTTCAGATCCTAGCTCTTTTGCAGCTGTACTTAGCACAACACCACCTTCTCCAAAGACGAGTATCTTCTCCCTTCAGGATCATTTTAAAAAGCTAGATCAAGAAAAGAAAGAAAAGAATAAAGCAAACTTCGCTTCCACCTCCTTCAGCTCTACCAAAAAATCTCATCATTCTTCTCTACCTCATAAACCTTCCCATTCATATATGTTTTCTAATTCCTTGGAAAGTTTCCTTAAAAATCAAGTTCCTATCATCTCCACTGTAAAATCCATAAAACCCTCATCTCCAGCCACTCTAGATGTCTCTATGAGTGAATTTTCTTCCATTCCGGATACTGAGTCTTATGACTCCAGTTCCTAGTCTGTTGTAGCAGACATCATGATGATAGATCTTGCAGAGTCAATCATTGAAGAAGAAATGGAAGATCACCCTGATGTAGAACATCCACCTCCACCTTCACAACCCTACCATGATCCATCGTCCTTAGCCCAAAAAATCTATTCGTCCAATTTCTTCACTTTGGATGATATCCCTTATCATAAATGGCCTGAAAGACTCGAGGAATTTCATGCTTGGTTTATTTTTAGGAACCTTAAAGAACACAGCACTTACAACGTGCTTCTTGAGTTTGTCAATCGGTTCACTGGTTCCCTGAAAGATTGGTGAAAGTTAACCCTAGAAAGAAAGCAACTCCAGTTCTTAACCACGTCCTTTAATGAAGCCATTCAGTTTATTCATCTCTTCGTTATTGGCCAACTCCAAGATCCAAAAGAACTCAAAGAAAAGAATTCTTTGAAAGAAAATTTTGTTCCATGGCAAAAAAAGACATGGATCCACACTTCAGATAAATGATCAAGCTTTTCTACCAACTTGGTTCTAATCCAAATCTCAAGTCAGTTTTTTTGGCTTCCATTCTGTCGCGACCCGTCCGAAAGCGGACGCGGCTAATGGATTACCGATCACGGGTCTTGGATCGGCGCGAGCCCTCCCAGGCCCATACCAAATCGCGGCGGGAGTATTTTTCAGAAGGATTCGACGATAAGAGTCGATCGCTTTCGACCTTCAGTGTGGTCGTGGTGGCATGTGCAAATTGTGCATGCATTTGGAGTCGCCACCGGTCTTTCTTGGAGGGTAGACCGGAAACCTTACTGATCGATTGGGGGAGATCGATCAATTCTGAAGAACCAGAGATTTTGGGTTCGGGGACTTGGTTACGTCGGTGTCATTACCAACGCCCTTTCGGTACCTAACGCGAGTGATTTTCCTGGCTAAGAGTTCATGCAGACGCAGTTTTGGATGGGGTAAGTCTGATTCAGGGTTTCATGCAGATTGGAAGACTATTCTTATCAATCACAATCAATGAAAACGCGATCAAGTGCATAAATAAACCTCATCGATGCACATCAATCCAAATCAATGACTTCCTAATATAGCCATAAGGGCTTATGGAAGGTGTGATTTCGGACCGGGGTAAAATGGGAGGATTTGGAGGCGATTTAGCCCGAAGGGCAAAATCGTCAATTTTTGGAAGATTTGGATACCGAATTACCCAAAATGTTCCATGGCTAGTTGATTGTAGCCATTTCCCATTCTTGAGAATGTTTTTGGAATTTCTTGATTTTTCTTCAATTTTTGGGAGACAATTCGCCCAAAGGGTGAAATCGTCATTTTTAAGAAGGATCGGGTTCAAAACACTCGGGATGAGCCTTGGCCAGTTGATTGTGGCCGTTTCCTATTTTTTGTGATTTTTCTAGAATTTTTAGAATTTTTTTGGAAGACGATTTGCCGGAAGGGCAAAACCGTCATTTCGGAAAAGATCAGGGGTCGAAAGACCCGGAACAGGTTGTAGCCAGTTGAATATGGCCACTTCCTATTTTCTGGAATTTGTTAGAATTTTTCTGAATTTTCCGATTTTTTTTTGAATTTTTTATGATTTTCTATTTTTTATTGATTTTTTGGATTTTTTTTTATTATTTTTGGATTTTTTATTGATTTTTTTTTGGGAGCCAAGTCCGGGTCGGTTTCCCGGACCTGGGTCCAAATCAGACCCGCCGGGCCCTGATCGTGTCCGGGCGAAAATAGCAAAAACCCATGCCCACCTTTCATTCTCTTGACCGAACTGGGCCTGGGTTTTCTGACCTCAGCCCTTACTCCTTGGCAGCACAGGCCTAAAGTCGTTGGAATCGGCCCACACTCCAAATCCGGCCTCCAACGCCTCAGCCCAGCGTGACACAAAACGAAAAAAAAGAAAACAAACGGGAGGGAAGCTTAATATCACTATTCATCGTCTTCCAAACGTGTTGCCCTTCTCTCTGCAACACTGACGGCGCCTTACACCAACGAGACCGACGGAACGACCCAAGCCAAACAACAGCTTCCGCGGCGTAAGCCACCGAGACGCCGAGACGCACTCGGCGCCAGCACCACCACAGAGCTTCGCCTGACCGACCGACGCGCCCGAGTTCGCGCCCGCCACTGCGAGCGTTAAGGACAAGCGACGAGACCCGCTCGCCTGAGCTCGCTCGTCGTTAAAGTGTAACTTCAGCACCAGCTCCTCATTCGTGCTCGAAGGATGTCGTCACCGGCGAGTTCCACGATCGACTCTCCACGACAACTCCTTTATCAAATCGCTGGAACTCGTTCGGCCTCAAGACCGGACCAACGTTCGGTAGATTTCTTCGTCAAAACATTGGGTTCGCACGCACATAATAGACCCGTCGATGATGGGCATCCATGACTGACCTTCTGTCGGACTCAACACCTACGTCGGTCTCACCTCGGCTTCACGCTTCTGCCCTTTCCACGGAGCAACGAACTGACAGGCCGGAAAGTCTTCCGACTAGTAGGCAAGGGCAGAGCTAATGGTCTTCAAGACTGCGGGATAGCACTGTTCGAGCTTTCGGGAACCGAACTCAACGTTTTCGAACGACCGGTAACGAGGTCGTAGAACTGGTGCGAACACCATCAACGTAAAAGAGGCGACAGTTGCTAGACTAAAATCACGACCGACCACCCAAACGAAGGCATGCACAAGTGACCAACAAGCATAAGGTGTTTATGACAAGCTGCAACTAAACAGAGTACATTGGGCAAATGGGGACGCACGCATATTCGCAAAACGAATGAAACCTTCGGACCATGCAAGGGAAGCGTGACAGGGCAGACACGCCGGCGAAGAAACACGCCAACCTCGGCCAAAAATAAAACGCAGTCAAGAAATGGGGAGCCGGCTTACCGTTGGTAGGAGGGGAGGCGGATGAACTTACACGTCCGCGTCGCTTCTTCCTAGGCCGAGCTTACCTCAACTCTTTCATTATCGAGTCTGCTCAAGCTTCAGGCGGCCGTGAGGGGAAGAGGAGGCGGTGGTGAGTGACGACGATCCTCGCCGGCCAAGGCATGACTGGTTTTGGCTTCTACGGTAACTCCACCTCTTCATATTATAGAGCCGTCGTCGCCTCCCTCCCTGATGCCGAATCATCAGGCTGGTTCACGGTGATTCGGGGTGTGAGACCGTCATCCCCGCGGGCCACGACGGCGGCTGGGTTTTTATCGACCTCCCCCTCTTCTGGCCTCCTGCTCTCCCCTTTTTTCTTTTTATGTCCGCCCCCCAGACCGCTCCTTCGTTGCCTTGCTTTTCTTCTTTTTCCCTACCACCCACTGCACTCTCGTCTTTTTTTTTTTACAAAAAATTGGTTTTTGCTTTTTGCTTTTTTTATTATTATTATTATTTCTTATTTCCTAGTGGCTTCCCTTTTTATTTGTTTACTCCCTATTGTCTCTCATTTAAGAAACCCCGCCAGCTCATTTCATCTTGCACCCCCACGAGCTCTCCCTTTTATTGAATCTTGTCTCCCAATCAGTGGCGCGTGAGCGCTCTTCTTTTCTTTTGTCAAAGGAGCATGCCCTGTTCCTTGCCCGACGGTTTACATCGGGGTGGAATTTTTTTTTTTTTTTGGGTGAGAATTAGGACTAGTTCTCATTTTTATACAATGACAGATAAAATAATAGTAATAATAATAATAATAATAAAAATGACAATAAAAATAAAAAATAAAAAATAAAATAAAATCAAAAATCTAAATTTAGGTGTCAACAGCTGCCCCTCTTTGAGAGGAATCTCGTTAGAGGTTTCTCTCAAAGACAAGGTGACACCTGATTCCTAACTGACTCAGCTGGGAAAATGAGAGAAGAAATGCTATGACATTGGACCCTTAAGCCTTTTGATAAAAGCTCAAATTAATCCCCGGTTTACTCTAACAATTTGAACATGGGCCGGAGTGAGAGAGGCTTACCTGAAACTTACCTGTCGGATGCTGCTGGTTGCGACGACTTTCAAGAAGATACCTAGGACTCATCATTCAGGATATCCTAGGGAGATTAAGCTCTGACCTGTATGGTAGGTCATACCATTACGAGATTCCTAACTGGTAGGAACCTAAGGAAGGCGCATCCCACACTTTGGGATTTGCCAAGGATTTTGATCTGTATGGTGGATCGGACCTTTGTGTTAATGCTTATGGCGGTATTTACCAATGAGTTGACCCTTATGGCGGTTTCTACCATATTCGACCCTTCAGGCGGTATCTACCAATGAGCTGACCCTTATGGCGGTATCTACCATATCTGACCCTTTAGGCGGTATCTACCTTCAAGTTTAGTTTGACCCTTATGGCGGTTTCTACCTTTGTTTGACCCTTTAGGCGGTTTCTACCTTTGTTTGACCCTTTAGGCGATTTCTACCTTTGTTTGCTTTGAAAAGGGGTCTCATGACGAGGGTTCTCCACGTCCGATGAGACTACCTAAATTTTGAAAAGGGGTCCTGAGACGAGGGTTCTCCACGTCATGCTAGGACTGCTTGATTTTGAAAAGGGGTCTCATGACGAGGGTTCTCCACGTCCGATGACACTACCTGATTTTTGAAAATGGGTCCTAAGACGGGGTTCTCCACGTCTGATGAGACTGTTTGAATTTTGAAAAGAGGTCTCATGACGAGGGTTCTCCACGTCCGATGAGACTGCCTAAATTTTGAAAAGGGGTCTCATGACGAGGGTTCTCCACGTCCGATGAGACTGCCTAAATTTTGAAAAGGGGTCCTGAGACGAGGGTTCTCCACGTCATGCTAGGACTGCTTGATTTTGAAAAGGGGTCTCATGACGAGGGTTCTCCACGTCCGATGAGACTACCTGATTTTTGAAAATGGGTCCTAAGACGGGGGTTCTCCACGTCTGATGAGACTGTTTGAATTTTGAAAAGAGGTCTCATGACGAGGGTTCTCCACGTCCGATGAGACTGCCTAAATTTTGAAAAGGGGTCTCATGACGAGGGTTCTCCACGTCCGACGAGACTGCCTAAATTTTTGAAAAGGGGTAACATCCTCACCCCTTCTTTTGAAAGATCCCGAAATTTGTCGGGAATTCAGTTTTGAAGCAGTGAAAGATTTTATTTTGACAAAGCCTCGCTTTAGTCTGTTGAGGCGACATTCTGGGAGCTGGGTTCTCCAGGTATCCTGCAAAAAATTCAAACTTGTGTGCTCCACTCCATGGAGCAAATATTTTTCTGGGATTCGGGGTTTCCAAGAATCCTGCAGAAGTTTGAGCTTGAAAGATTTTTCTTCACCAAGAAAACGTTAGTAATCTTTGGGAAGACCACGGCTGTCCATTTGACAAAAACCGTATGACTTAAGTTTTAATTGTGAAATGTGCATTTTGATGCTGGAGGTTATCCAAAGCATTCTTGCAACACACAGATGTGATCACAAATTCCTTGTGCGGCAAATCTGGATCAAACAATTTGAAATTTCCAAAAAGAGTTTGTTCAAAACATCTATTGGAATATTTCTCGACGAGGAGGTCTTTTCACCTGTTTTGAGATAGTGATTTTTATAGGGGATGCACTCAATTCCCTACTAACCTGTGCCTAGGTTTTAGGCTCATTCGCAGCGCATACATTTTGATCGGTCGGGAGGTCTTCCACGGGACCGTAATGTTGGGCTTCGACATTGGTTTTCAAGGGGGACCCGCTTTGGAGTCGAGGCCATCGAATGAAAGTCTTCACCATCTGCTCCGGGTTTACAAGTCAAGAACCCTGCAAAATGAGAAAGAAATAGTCTTGCTCGTACTTCTTCGAGCTAAGCTATATGTTAACCCAAGTGTCGTAGTCAGAGAAGACTGCTTCCGGGTTGTAACATTGGTGGGATTGGGGACCGAAAAAAGCTTATTTTTTGGCCCAGAATTTATGAGGGGATTGACAATGGTGATCATTGCAAACTTGTCACCTGTCGTTTCCATTCTGCATCTTCAATTTTTGAGGCATGCAACCGCTTTTGAGGTGTGCACGAATTCTTTAGAGAGCGTCTCTCGCTGCATTAAGGGATTGACAACTCTGTCTGTGTCTTTCTTCCACGCTTGACATCATTTGGAGGAGCGATCTTTTTGATCTGACTCCTTTAGAAATTTTCTCTTCCCAACTAGGTTTCATTGGGGATCAATCAAACAGTTCATGCGAGCATCGGCCTTGCTTTTACCAGGCACTTTGCTTTTTCTTTTCTGATGCTGGGGATTTCTTTAATCCCTTGTCGCAAGTGGGATGCTTGGCAATTGTGCTAGATATATGACTTGGCTCTTAGCACGCTTGAGTATCGACTTAGTAGCTTTTTCGTAAACCCTAGGTCTTGAACTCTCTCGTTTCTGAAGTGATCTGCTTTGTCTTGAAATTTGCAATGATCACCAACGGGTTTATGAAATGAATTTGCAGGCTCAACTTAGCTGTGCAAATGATAAACATGTGTGGGATAGAGAAATGAACGCTTCTCGTCATCCTATGGCACTTGGATTACCATATAAACAACACACAAAGATTGATGTTAGTCCGAGCAAGAAAATTTCTAACCATTTTCTCCTGATGCTGCTGGACTCACCTCCATTTTGCCCCGATGTAGGGTGGTTCTTGACAGGGTTGAGAATGAAAGCCGCCGTTTAAAGGGGTTGTCAATGGTCACCTGTAGTGTTTGGGGATATGAAACGAATGCCTCCGTCATCCCAATCTATGTAATTGCTGCGAATAATCCCTACTTCCGTAGGTCCAGATTTTGCTATCTGATCCGCTCCAATTCTCTCTCAAGTGTGTATAGGACGTGTTTGGATTAGGCTTTGCCTCTCATCTTTTGAGAAAACGTCCTTTTGAAAGTTTTGAACTTTTGATTGGAAAAAATCTCTTTCATTTTCTCCAAAAATTTTACCCGTCAAGGGGATTTTATGATGCACCATGCATGTTCTTATTCATGTTCAGACAACCTCCTGTTTTAAAACATGAATGCCAATGAAGTTTCAATTCTATGTCTTTTCAAGACATTAGATTCTGAAAGCTTTTCTTTTTTCTCTATGTTTTTTATTTAACATCTTCAATGGATTGGGGAAAGGGATACTTACCTGTCCCCCGCGGCTGAAGATCCCTGAAAATGCGGAAGAAACATGTTATTGTACGTTCACAAATTTTTCAAAAAATTAGAACGATACATCTTACCCTTGGTCATGTATTCAAACGGGTAATACATGTGATGTGAAAACCTGTTTCGCCTTGTTGGCGAGCCCCTGTCAAATACGGGAATTAGGTGTCAGTTTGCGTTCCAAAATTCAAGGAAAATCGGAACGATACAGCCTTGTTCTTGCTTTGTGTTTCCATTTGAACACAAACGCGCGGCTTGTAGAATCTGGCCCTCTATCTTGTGGCCTTGATCCCTCCATTTGGTTGGCGATGAATTATTCTCAAGGATTTGCCCCAGAGGAGATCCATTTGTGTTTTTGGACGCATTCCAGCGCCACTCTTCAGAGTTCCTTTTATTCAAGGAAAAAGGAAATTGTTATCGGAATGCATGTCAAAGCATGAAGTGTGGAAGCGATACTTTTTACCCTCCACTCGATCTCGTAATCAAAGACCATTTCTTGGAGTGCTGACTCCCAAGGTCAATAGTTTTATTCGCCTCCTCGTTGGCGAGTTCTTTTCTTTTGAGGCTTTCGATGCCAACGACTTCCTGTTAAATGAGTAAAAACTCATGTTAGGCATGTGATCTTCAAAGACCAAATTGGAACGATACAATGTTACCGTTCACCCATATTCGTATCTTGGGGTTTGATTCTGATGCGGACGACTCTGTTATTGCGTCCATTGACTTTGCCAGAGGAGAAACGTCATTCTTTGTCCGGCGCACAAATGATTCACTTGCCCCAGTTGGGTGTGATTTGTCGTAGCTAGGTGACGCTTGCCCCAGCTAACTTCTTTCCTGCATTTTGTTGCAATCCCCATCCTCTTTGGGGGTGTCTTTTCTCTTGGGATTCATGATGACGTCTTACTGACGTATTCCCTCCTTTCGCCGATTATTGACGCTTCTCATTTGATGGAGGTCGTTTCAATATCGTATATTGATGTGGATGATGAGTATTGCTTCATCTCATCTGCATTTGTGGGTGTTGTTCGTGAGATGATTCTTGATTACTTCCAAAACTGCTTTGCCCCAGTTGGGCGGTGTTCGTCTTGGCAACATGCCTTAGCACTTTCCGTGTTTGTTGGCAATTTTCAATTCAATTTTGACAACGTCCATGCACTCCCATGGGTTTCGCCGATTCTGATCTTCTATCTCAATTGTCAGAATCTTCAATTATTTTTATCCGTCTCTATGTGGCTTGACGGCCTTGGGATTTGTCTGTGGCGGTTTTGTGATTCTCTCGATCATCGTCGCCATTTGAAGTATTTGATATTTGCCTGTTGAAGAGAAGAAACCTCATGAGTAAAGGGCATGTATAATTGACTATTGGAGTCGATACAATTTACCCTTGAAAATTATCCTGCGGGAACCGGCATTTCTCCCTTTGGGTTCTCTGTATGCAGGATATGTGCATGATATACATGATGCATGTTAGGTATGCTTGCAACGAAAAATGAGTTCGTGCTTTTCACTCTATTCAGAGAAAGCATTTTTATCAGATGTGTCAATCTGCAAAACTTGAATTTTTCTTTTCAAGTGTTCTTTTCACAGAGATTTCTAAATGATGAGAAACTTCTTCAGGTTTTCTCAAAGGTTTTGTTCACAAATTGAGCCATTAGAATGCTCTTGAAAATATTTAGCCACAGTGCATGTCTGAGATGCCATGAAAAGGGGTACTCCCTGTTTGTCATTGGAAAGCACTGCATCCTAAGTCCTCTGCTTTTGATCATCATCTGAGAGGAAAAGGAAGGAAGCATTATTCCCATATAGAAAAAACAATCATTTTGGAACGATACATCCTTTTACCAAATGGATGGCTCCGCTTTAATTGAAACGACTACGGATTTACTATCCCCGCTCTGGTCACTTCTGGCCTCCAAGATGCTGGAAATTTTTCAGTGGTCCCATTCATTTTTGTCATCACCTGCAAGAATGGAAAACCATATCAACTCGTGAACCGGTCAATCCGATTTGGAACGGATACAACTTTTTCGACTTAGGGAGAGTCGACCCAAATTAGGTTGCCCCAGCTTCACGTTGTCTACTTAAGGCTCATCACAAAAAATCCATCTTGTTTTTGCAAACCCAATGGGTGATGCCCGATGAAGGTGCACTCCTTTCCATCTTGTAGGGAAGGCCAGCTCCCTTTTGTTGGTCTTTAACCATCTTATCCTGAGAGGAAGAGATATTATGCCATTATCTGATTGAAAATCAATTAGGAATGACACGTCCTTATCCTTGATTCGGTTGCCCCGGTCAAGAGGCATTTGCCCTCGTCAGTTGACTCTCTAGGGTGGTCCAGTGCTTTTCCATGCCATCGTGGTTCGTTTGAACTCGCGACTGATTCTTCACACAAGTCTTTGGATTTTGATTCATAAGCGGCGCTGAATGACCTTTTGGTTTCGAGGTGTACCAATCATTCACATACATGCGCATGAGACCAGTGAGGTTTGACTCTAAAAATCAAGAGATTGGGCTTGGTACCTAAGGCCAAGGTTCCCATCTCGAGTTCTAGAAAGAGCAGATTCCATTGCACAACTATCGTTGCATTGGGGCTCAATCCATAGTTCAAAATGAGCGGAATTGAAAAGTGGAATACCCCGTGTTTTTCCTCACGGAGATTTCATTTTCAATCCCTTCTATTATTTTCCTATAGGCGGCGCCCGGGGTTTTAGGCGCGATTGTGTGTGTTCATGTGTTGTGAGTATCACAATGCAACTCATGCACAACAGTTTATCAATCGGCGCTTCAAATCGTCCAAACAACATACATTCCTACGCCAACCTGCATAAGACAATGTTAATCACAGACTACACCCCATATCTCTCCAATCTGCAAAAACATATAACACCTACCATGAGCAGACTTACCTCACCATCAAAAGCGCCTGAAAGGTTAGAAAAATCACTCAGCGTTTTAATTACGGCCTAAGTCCACTTGAGGTCTAGAACCATAGGTTCTAGAACAAAGGTCCCCAGCGGAGTCGCCAGTCTGTCGCGACCCGTCCGAAAGCGGACGCGGCTAATGGATTACCGATCACGGGTCTTGGATCGGCGCGAGCCCTCCCAGGCCCATACCAAATCGCGGCGGGAGTATTTTTCAGAAGGATTCGACGATAAGAGTCGATCGCTTTCGACCTTCAGTGTGGTCGTGGTGGCATGTGCAAATTGTGCATGCATTTGGAGTCGCCACCGGTCTTTCTTGGAGGGTAGACCGGAAACCTTACTGATCGATTGGGGGAGATCGATCAATTCTGAAGAACCAGAGATTTTGGGTTCGGGGACTTGGTTACGTCGGTGTCATTACCAACGCCCTTTCGGTACCTAACGCGAGTGATTTTCCTGGCTAAGAGTTCATGCAGACGCAGTTTTGGATGGGGTAAGTCTGATTCAGGGTTTCATGCAGATTGGAAGACTATTCTTATCAATCACAATCAATGAAAACGCGATCAAGTGCATAAATAAACCTCATCGATGCACATCAATCCAAATCAATGACTTCCTAATATAGCCATAAGGGCTTATGGAAGGTGTGATTTCGGACCGGGGTAAAATGGGAGGATTTGGAGGCGATTTAGCCCGAAGGGCAAAATCGTCAATTTTTGGAAGATTTGGATACCGAATTACCCAAAATGTTCCATGGCTAGTTGATTGTAGCCATTTCCCATTCTTGAGAATGTTTTTGGAATTTCTTGATTTTTCTTCAATTTTTGGGAGACAATTCGCCCAAAGGGTGAAATCGTCATTTTTAAGAAGGATCGGGTTCAAAACACTCGGGATGAGCCTTGGCCAGTTGATTGTGGCCGTTTCCTATTTTTTGTGATTTTTCTAGAATTTTTAGAATTTTTTTGGAAGACGATTTGCCGGAAGGGCAAAACCGTCATTTCGGAAAAGATCAGGGGTCGAAAGACCCGGAACAGGTTGTAGCCAGTTGAATATGGCCACTTCCTATTTTCTGGAATTTGTTAGAATTTTTCTGAATTTTCCGATTTTTTTTTGAATTTTTTATGATTTTCTATTTTTTATTGATTTTTTGGATTTTTTTTATTATTTTTGGATTTTTTATTGATTTTTTTTTGGGAGCCAAGTCCGGGTCGGTTTCCCGGACCTGGGTCCAAATCAGACCCGCCGGGCCCTGATCGTGTCCGGGCGAAAATAGCAAAAACCCATGCCCACCTTTCATTCTCTTGACCGAACTGGGCCTGGGTTTTCTGACCTCAGCCCTTACTCCTTGGCAGCACAGGCCTAAAGTCGTTGGAATCGGCCCACACTCCAAATCCGGCCTCCAACGCCTCAGCCCAGCGTGACACAAAACGAAAAAAAAGAAAACAAACGGGAGGGAAGCTTAATATCACTATTCATCGTCTTCCAAACGTGTTGCCCTTCTCTCTGCAACACTGACGGCGCCTTACACCAACGAGACCGACGGAACGACCCAAGCCAAACAACAGCTTCCGCGGCGTAAGCCACCGAGACGCCGAGACGCACTCGGCGCCAGCACCACCACAGAGCTTCGCCTGACCGACCGACGCGCCCGAGTTCGCGCCCGCCACTGCGAGCGTTAAGGACAAGCGACGAGACCCGCTCGCCTGAGCTCGCTCGTCGTTAAAGTGTAACTTCAGCACCAGCTCCTCATTCGTGCTCGAAGGATGTCGTCACCGGCGAGTTCCACGATCGACTCTCCACGACAACTCCTTTATCAAATCGCTGGAACTCGTTCGGCCTCAAGACCGGACCAACGTTCGGTAGATTTCTTCGTCAAAACATTGGGTTCGCACGCACATAATAGACCCGTCGATGATGGGCATCCATGACTGACCTTCTGTCGGACTCAACACCTACGTCGGTCTCACCTCGGCTTCACGCTTCTGCCCTTTCCACGGAGCAACGAACTGACAGGCCGGAAAGTCTTCCGACTAGTAGGCAAGGGCAGAGCTAATGGTCTTCAAGACTGCGGGATAGCACTGTTCGAGCTTTCGGGAACCGAACTCAACGTTTTCGAACGACCGGTAACGAGGTCGTAGAACTGGTGCGAACACCATCAACGTAAAAGAGGCGACAGTTGCTAGACTAAAATCACGACCGACCACCCAAACGAAGGCATGCACAAGTGACCAACAAGCATAAGGTGTTTATGACAAGCTGCAACTAAACAGAGTACATTGGGCAAATGGGGACGCACGCATATTCGCAAAACGAATGAAACCTTCGGACCATGCAAGGGAAGCGTGACAGGGCAGACACGCCGGCGAAGAAACACGCCAACCTCGGCCAAAAATAAAACGCAGTCAAGAAATGGGGAGCCGGCTTACCGTTGGTAGGAGGGGAGGCGGATGAACTTACACGTCCGCGTCGCTTCTTCCTAGGCCGAGCTTACCTCAACTCTTTCATTATCGAGTCTGCTCAAGCTTCAGGCGGCCGTGAGGGGAAGAGGAGGCGGTGGTGAGTGACGACGATCCTCGCCGGCCAAGGCATGACTGGTTTTGGCTTCTACGGTAACTCCACCTCTTCATATTATAGAGCCGTCGTCGCCTCCCTCCCTGATGCCGAATCATCAGGCTGGTTCACGGTGATTCGGGGTGTGAGACCGTCATCCCCGCGGGCCACGACGGCGGCTGGGTTTTTATCGACCTCCCCCTCTTCTGGCCTCCTGCTCTCCCCTTTTTTCTTTTTATGTCCGCCCCCCAGACCGCTCCTTCGTTGCCTTGCTTTTCTTCTTTTTCCCTACCACCCACTGCACTCTCGTCTTTTTTTTTTTACAAAAAATTGGTTTTTGCTTTTTGCTTTTTTTATTATTATTATTATTTCTTATTTCCTAGTGGCTTCCCTTTTTATTTGTTTACTCCCTATTGTCTCTCATTTAAGAAACCCCGCCAGCTCATTTCATCTTGCACCCCCACGAGCTCTCCCTTTTATTGAATCTTGTCTCCCAATCAGTGGCGCGTGAGCGCTCTTCTTTTCTTTTGTCAAAGGAGCATGCCCTGTTCCTTGCCCGACGGTTTACATCGGGGTGGAATTTTTTTTTTTTTTTGGGTGAGAATTAGGACTAGTTCTCATTTTTATACAATGACAGATAAAATAATAGTAATAATAATAATAATAATAAAAATGACAATAAAAATAAAAAATAAAAAATAAAATAAAATCAAAAATCTAAATTTAGGTGTCAACACATTCCCAAAGAGATTAGTCAAGTTGTTGAGAAAACCCTAAAGTTCAAAAACAAGACTATCACAGAAGCTACTTTTGGAGAAATCCAACCGTCTGTCCACCTTGCAATTGAAGAAATGTGCCATAAAAGAGAAGTTTTCAAGAGTTATCTCCGAGAGAATCGTTCTCTTGAGAAGAGTTGTGCCAAACCCCATCTCAAAATCAAATGTTCAAGAGATTGCAGTGATTTCTCTTGTGTAGGCCACAAGAAACGAAAACATTTCAAGAAATTCTCCTTTGAGAAGTTTTCTTTTGACAACCGAAGGCACAAGAAAGGCAAGTGGAAGTTTCTTCACAAGAAGAAAAGGCATCATTCTTCTGGTTTCAAGTAGAAGAAGAAATCCGACAGATGCTACTTCTGTAGCAAGAAAGGGCATTTTGCAAAAGATTACCCCCAAGCAAAACACCAAGGAAGCTATATGATCCAAAAGATTTCGGCAACTATAGGTATCCCATCGGATGTTGAAGATATCGAGTCTGTATTCTCTTGACACACTCTTTGCTCTTCAGACTCTGATGAATCCCCTGGTGATATCTTTGCATTCTTCCCTAATACTATCTCTGACTCTTTCCATGTCCAACCTGTTTTTCACTCTCCATATATCCCCATCAAAATCCATACATCAGAAAATGATAAACTCATTCAAGTCACCGATCTCATAGATACTAGTATAGCTGCATCCCTCATGGATGTAAAAGTACTCATAGAGAAATTCTGGATGCCTTATATAAGGTATTTTCATTCTGCTTTTGGTGATACTTTTACCACAAAATTTCGCAACAAAACCATCACACTCCAGATCTTTCCAATATATTTCATATCCACTAAAATCCTTGGTTGTAATTCCCCAGATAAAGACCTTATCATCGGGTGGGATATTCTTGCCCAGCTTTCTCAACTAAGGATCAAATCCACTGGTTTACAGTTTCGTGAGTATGTGGATATCCACAGACTTTTCATAATTCGTTCGGAAATCCTTGATCCAATCACCCAGAGTCTCTTATCTTGTTGTTCTGAATCTCATTCCAGTTTGTCCTAACTTGTCTACACGCTCTTTGAAAAAATCCTGACTTCTTTGTCAAACTTCCTTTCAAGAAGAGCGAAGATGTTAATCCCATAAGAGGCAGTCATTCTGGTATGAATCATGAATATCTTGCTTTAGCCTAGAAGGAAACTGTTGAGCTTCTCTCTCAAGGTCTCATTGAACCATCTAATTCACAATGGGCTTGTGAGACCTTTTATGTGAACAAGAGAGCAAAACAGAATCGTGGTAAGCTCAGATTGGTTATTAATTACCAGCCATTGAACCAATTTCTTCAAAATGACAAATTTCCTTTTCCTCATAAAAACTCTTTGTTTGGTAGCCTAGCCCAGGCTAAGATTTATTCAAAGTTCGACCTAAAAGCGAGTTTTGACAAATTGAAATTCATCCCTATGACCGTCCGAAAACTGATTTCTGTATTTCAAACCAGCATTTCCAATGGACAGTTGTCCCCTTGGGTCTTAAACAGCCCCATCAATTTTTCAAAAAGTCATGTGTAGAATTTTCCAACCTATTCTACCACATGTCCAGATTTACATTGATGATATCCTCCTCTACAGTCCTGATAAAGAATCCCATTGTAAATTGCTTTCCAGTTTGTTGATATTATTCAGAAACATGAGATCATGCTTTCATAAAAGAATGTGAAGAAATTGAGTGCTTAGGCATGCATTTAAAAGAAGGTACCTATTGTCCAGGTCCTCGCCTTGTAGAAGAACTTCGAAAATTTCCCTATGAGAACTTGACAGTTAACTAAGTCCAAACCTTCCTTGGAATTGTCAATTATCTCCGAGACTTTGTTCTAAAGATCTCCAAAGGAATTACTCTCCAGAGGATGTTGAAGAAATATGCTCCTCTTGGGATCAAAAGCAGACACAAGCTGTAGCCCATCTCAAAGAGATTTTTCAGCATCTTCCACCTTTGCAAATTCCTTCCACTGGTCAGAGAATTTTGCAAACAGATGCTAGTGATAAATATTAGGAAGCCATTCTTCATGAAGAAATCAAAGGTAAGCGCTTCATCTGTGCTTACAAGTAGGGGTGAGCGGTTCCAGGTTCCGAGTAGGTTCCGCCTGGAACCTGAAACCTACCCACTAGTACAGGTTCCATATTTTTTGGAACCTGGAACCTACCCTTTATACCTTGGAACCTGGAACCTAGCCTGTCATAGGTTCTGGTTCCGGGATACCCGAGAACCTGTCAATACAACTCCCTTGCACCAAAATACACTAACCCAACTACACGACTGCTTGCTTTTGATGAATAAATCTCTTCCACGTTCCCTTCAAGACGTTAAATCAACAGGAGAAACAACATTGGACGGCCATATATGCTTTAAGAAAGTGATTTCAACAAACGAAACACATAGCTAGTAACAATCTGTGCTAAAAATTGCTTACTACCTCATAGCAACCGATGATAAGCACGAAACTCGCCCATAACACAATTCTCCACACTAAACAATGACTCTGTGAACAGCATCCACAAACCGAAATCAGCTTCATGACTCTTGGATCCTTACCAAAGAGGAGCTCATATGGAGGGAAGCAGGAAACGCCCATGGTCTGGTCTCCCACCAAAGCTTCTCTCCAGGATCGACAGTCGGCTCCAAAATCGCATGGACGTCTTCCGGTTCCGCAGAATGTGCTCTTCATTCCGCTCCTCGATCTCCTTGCCTGCCCCGCGGTTCCCTTTGCCAATACTCTCTCCGGGGACCGACCTCTTCCTCCGAGAGAGCACGATCTACACCCTCGACACGCCGGCGGACAGAGCGACCTCCAATCCCGTGCGGTGGCTGCTGAAGCTGGAGGAGTCGAACCTCGGGGTCATGCGGATCCTCAACATCTCATCGCGGAGGCCGATCGTGGGGCTGTCTGGCCGGAAGATCTTCCCGAAAAGTCCAGATCTGATGTTGTCCATGGTCCCAGGCCCTAGATCCATGAGCACGGTGCGCGGCACCGGACTTGGCAATAAGCGAGGGAAGGTCGTTGTCGAGAGAAGGCGCTAAGAGGCTGTCAGAGGGAGGCCGCCATCGGAGGTGTGGGTGCCGAGGACGTGGTGGTAGGCCGCAAGGAAACGGTGGGAAGGATGGGGAGGACAAAGTGAGAATAGAGAAGAAGAAGAAGAGGCGTGGATCATTGGAGGAAAGAAGAAGAGGTGTGGAGGAAAGACGAAAGAGCAGAAATTAAAAACTAAAAACTAAAAACCTAGGGTTTATTGTCTAGAAATTTCGATTCTAGTTCCTAAAAATCTAGAACCGGGAACCAGACCCTAGCACGACGGAACCGGACCGGAACCGTCGGTTCGGTTCTTCGGTTCTCGATTTTACCCTGGAACCATGCTCACCCCTACTTGCAAGAGTGGAAGATTCACCTCTGCATAAATGCATTACCATTCGACTTTTAAGGAAATTCTCACCGTCAAATATGACATCAAGAAGTTTGAATACCATCTTATTGGGCATCACTTTCTGGTAGAAATGGATATGTCTTCATTTCCCCATATGCTCAAATTCAAGCAGAAATATATCCCTTACCCTCAGTTGTTAAGATGGGCTGAGTGGTTCTCAAAATATTTTTTTGATGCTAGACACATTTTAGGCAAGAAGAATATCCTTGCAAATTTCTTGTCCAGACCAAAGCAGCCGGTTGAATCTATCAACATGTATGTTCGCAAAAATCCATTGCGAACAGAAACATTTCGCACTACACTTATGCGAGATACACCATGAAATTTTCATAGTTATCCTCCAGAAGTTCTAGGAGAAATTGCAGAAAATAATTTCTCTGAGAATTTGAAGTATTACATGCATATGTATCATTATCGCATATTCAGCACCTATGGTGGATTAATGTTAGGACCGTTTGGTCTTAATCCAAATTATCCATTCATTTATGTTTTGTGGTGGTCAGCTAATCATGATTTTCTTGAAGATCTCAAATGGTTCTTTTGGTATTTTCTTAATGTATATGTTGTCGTCATTGAATTTCCCATAGACAAGATTGTTCGAGTTCTGTCCAGAGCACTCATGGGAGATTTCTCAAACCAGAAAGGTCTGACAAAGATGTTCACTTGGTTCTAGCCTTTAGCAGCATGAAAATATAACTTCATTTTCCAAAGGAGCTTTGGAAGGGTTGAACTAGAAAGGCACACCGTAGTAATTTTTCACAAACCTTGGGTTTTCTTTAGTCCAACGGGAGATGTGCGAGAAAAAGCATTGCCCTATGACACTACTACCTTCAAACCCAATCTCTATCGATGAGTCTTCCGGTTCCACACAACACTTCCCAGATCCATCACACCGATGCAGCATGAGTACAGAACTCCAGAGAGTTTTATGTGAAGAAAATAAAAAAGTTCCTTATGAGATTTAGCCATACCAGCACACGAACCTCTCATGGGATAGACCAAAAATTCACCCTCAGACTATCCAAGCACTAGAAGAATTTAGAAGAAGCCAACCAGGTTCTTCTATGGACACCGACACTCAAGACCCATAGGGAAGACTATTATCTCAAAATCCTGATCCTACTCAAGATATTGCATTCAGCACCCAAAACGAGCTACCTAGTTCCACATGGCCTCAACTTCAAATGTGGCCCCAGCCTCAAATGCCATCCAGTTCTAATCAAGACCCTCGGCAAGACACTCTGGTCCCAAATACTATGGAAGACATCTTGTTAGCAGAAAGACACAAGGCAAAACAAGTAGATAGTCCCCCACTATCTGATGATCCAGAGATAAGACTCTCCCAGCTTGAAGAATAATAGTACTGGAATACATACAAAAGAGAGAAAAATGACCCAGATAGTTCCGACTCTGATGATGTCAATTATCATCTAGACTCAGATCGTCATTGACTTTGAACCGTCCAGTTTCACGCGTTTGTCCAAAGTCTTTGTCCATTTTAAATAAGCAGATGAAAGTAGGTAAGAAGTTGGTTCTTTGCCCGACTTTCTGCCAACTTTCAAACAACTTTGTCTGAAAGTACAGTTCACCGACACTGTAGCAGTATTGTTCATCACTGTAGCAATTAATGTAGTAGTACTACTGTTCACTGTTTGGCACTGTAACAGTATTGTTCACCCGAAGACTTTTTCAGTTTTTCAGTCGGATTTGCGAATCCATTGTAATTTGTCGTATTAAGTGTGTAATGCCTATAAAAGGCCCCCAGTGTCATATAAGAGGAAAGAGTTGTCTATTGTGAAATATCAATGTATTTTCTAAACCATGAGTTTCTAAAGTTCCATCTCTTCTTATTTCCTATAAGCATGGTTCTTCGAATATCAGAATCCTTTTGTTGATTCAGTAGTACGATTGGTTTGGTCCAGTATGCTCTTCACTTGCCACTATGTGGAACTTGTGAATCAGAAATTTCTGCCACCTTAATGGTTGGGTTTCAAGAATGAGCTTGAGTGGGCAAACATGTAGTCCCCTGTTAAAGCCAGGAGTGCCGTGTGTTGGGGATAGCATACCTGCTCTTCGAGCTCAGGCTTGTCTTCGCTTTCTTTAGAAATTTTTATGGTCAAAATAATTAGTTTGGGGTAAATTTATCACAAAAATACCAGTTTAGGGTTTTTAGCATTCAAAAAAATTATCATAGGTGTACCAGTTTAAAATTTTTTGTAATAAAAAAATTAGTTTTGGCTAAATTTATCACATATGTACCAATTTGAGATTTTTCGTGGTATTAGCCCTAAACCTTTTTTGC
This sequence comes from Rhodomyrtus psidioides, assembly GCA_021437785.1. Lineage (NCBI taxonomy): Eukaryota > Viridiplantae > Streptophyta > Magnoliopsida > Myrtales > Myrtaceae > Rhodomyrtus > Rhodomyrtus psidioides. Next base: position 147,009 of record JAILYB010000054.1, read on the forward strand.
ACAAAAAAGGAATCACTTTTGAAATAACTAATGAATAAAAAATATTTGATTATTGATAATAATTTATGTCTAAATATTTTCGTATGCAATAAAAAAAATTTCTTTCAAATGTTTTTTAAAAAAAATAGATACGAACATAATCCCATATTCCTAATTAAATTCAGTTTTTATTACCATCGCATTAAAGTTCGGCCCCATTGGTAATGTCCACCTCAATCCGAGACCCCTCTCTCTCTCTCTCCAACGGAGCCCTGCTCAGTGCTCTCTGTTTGCGCAGGAGCTGCACTTGGTCCTCCTCGTCTCTTCTTCGAGCGTTTGACTGCTGATCCATCCTCTGACCCCGAGACGATCAATCGTAAGCTTGTTTCGGTCAACGGTCGCCGAAGCTTCGGTCGCAACTGCTTGCCGCTATCGCTCTCGAGGTTCTCTCTGCTCAATCTTCTCTCCTCAACACATACATAAAAGGGGCAAATTTGTACACACCCATATGAAATCACGTTTAAAAAGCGAAGAAAGATTCGAACTTCACAATTTCGCTATGGATTGATGCATTAAGTCGTTAGTGGTTATGGTAATTTGGCAGCGATTAGGATGCTAGATTGAGAATTTCTACTTCTGGGGTTTTAGTGTTGAAGTTTCGGTCTTTGTAGTTTAATGGAAGCCATGACTGAACATTTGGGTCGATCAGTGCTTAAATACCCGCCTAAAGCTTCACAAATTTCGACAAACCACGTGAACTTGAGACTACCGCCGAGCTTGCAGCCCCTTCAGTTCCCCTCCCACGTCCATGCCAATGATATTTCTCCAATGGCCAAATCTGTGTGTGATATACTCGTAAGGGCACCGCCCGGGGAGATTGAGACTGCACTCGACGCCACTGAGATCCCCGCGAACCCGATCCTTGTGGAAGAAGTCCTTAAGTATTCCTACAATTACCCTGCTTCAGCTGTAAAGTTCTTCCGGTGGGCAGGACAAAAGCACAAGCACTCTTCGATCGCGTGGAATCTCATGGTTGACTTGCTCGGCAAGAACCAAGCGTTTGAGCAAATGTGGGATGCTATGCGCTCCATGAAGCAAGAGGGCGCGCTGTCAATGGCAACATTCGCGTCGGTTTTCTCGAGCTACTGCAGTGCTGGACGGGTCAACGAGGCAGTCATGACCTTTGATGTGATGGGCCAGTATGGGATTCAACAGGATACTGTGGCAGTTAACTCGATATTGAGCGCTATTTGCGCTGAGGACATGCAGACGACAAGGGCATCAGAGTTTTACGATGATATCAAGGGGAGGATACCCCCGGATGGGGATACATTTGCAATTTTGCTTGAAGGTTGGGAGAAGGAGGGAAATGTGAACAAGGCCAAGAACACTTTTGGAGAAATGGTTGTCCGCCTTGGATGGAGTTCGCAGTACATGTCAGCTTATGATGCATTCTTGACTACCCTAGTTCGTGGGTTGCATGCTGAGGAGGCCATCAAGTTTCTCCAGGTGATGAAGGGAAAAAACTGCTTGCCAGGTTTAAAGTTTTTTTCCACTGCCCTTAATATTCTCAGTAAGAGGGATGATTCGCACAACTGTATCCTGTTGTGGGATATCATGGTTGGTAGTGGATTGATGCCTAACTTGTTTATGTACAACCAAATGATCGGTCTGCTGTGCAGCAATGGTGACACTGACAATGCATTCAGGCTGCTGGATGAGATGGTGTTTCATGGTGCTTTTCCTGACTCCTTGACATATAACTTGATTTTCGAATGTCTAGTTAAAAACAAGAAGGTCCGCCAAGCAGCCAAATTTTTCATTGAGATGATCAAGAATGAGTTGCCGCCAACTCATTCTAATTGCTCCATGGCCATAACTATGTTTTTTAGTGGCGACGACCCTGAGACAGGTGTCGATATATGGAACTACATGATTGACAACCGCTTCTCGCATCTCGATGAAAGTGCGAATGCCTTGCTTCTTGGCCTCTGCACTTTGGGTAGGTTCTCAGAGTTGAGGAAATTTGCAGAAGACATGTTTGATCTAAGAGTTAACATCTATGAATCAACAAGGGAAAAGTTGAAGGAGGCCTTGTATAACGCGGGAAGGAGAAGTGCAAGGGACACATATGACTTTCTTTCAAGGAGATGGAGAGCGTGAAGATATCCCATACAAGCTTCACTTTCAGAACCTTCTCATGTTTACATCTATTTTTTCTCTCTATTTTGGGGAATCTCCAAAGAACTGGATTAGTTGCAGTGAATAAAAATTTCTTGATGTGAGCATCTCTCTCTCTCACTCGCTCGCTCGCATTTTGTTGTTCACTTTTTACATTTTTTGGTGTGATCTTCTGATACTCGTTGTGCAAATCTTGTTTTCATTCTTACCTTGTGAAGGAAGCTTCGATGTTCCTATTTTCGAATATGTGGTTTATAGGAAATATTGCTGTCATGCAAAAGAGCCAGGGAGATGGCAAATCCTCTCCTACTTTACTGGTAAGTTGCTTGGGATCTCTTGTTCCATTTCTCTTCAAATAGTCTTCCACGGCTTATGCAGCAAAGTCAATGGCTTTTTTTGGTTCCTAGAATGTGCGGAAGTTCATACAATTATGAGGAACTTTCAAACATGGCACAACTACACATCTTTTTGATCATTTGGTTGGAAAGGAATGCACAAGCTTGACCTCAAAAGTAATTCTCTGATGTCAAGCCGAAGTGTATTCTGGCTTCTACCGGCGACTTGTCCTAGCTGCGATGTTTTCCCTTTGCCTGCATTCCCTTCCCCTCTTACCATTGTCTCTTTGTTCTTTTCCTCTCCTTTTCTTTGCCTTTTCTTCTCTCCATCTCATTTACAAGTCTAAATAGAAAGTCTCATAATTGTTTAGTGCATTCTCCCCAATGCCATGCTCTTTAGAGCCCTTCTTCATTAGATCTAATTCTGGTCCTTTCCATCTTTTATGGACTTTTGGGTCTCTTGGGAACATACATTTGGTTTGGTTTCTCGTTCCTACATTTCTTTTCTGCATACTCCTGGAGTCTAGACATTTCTTTTAAAGAAATTGACATTATTGCCTTGCTTGACCGCGCATACGCTTTTTTTGGGACTCGAGATTGAATATATAACTACCATTTTCCTGGTTATGGTGTTTCCTGTTTGAGTGAATGGCCAATGAAGTTATGGACTTTAAAGCTTGAACTGTTGGTTTAGGGTTGCTCCTGAGAATCAATTTGCTGCAAAATCCAGTTATGCTTTTCCATCTTCTCAGGCCATTGTGCTGGAAGTCATTTGTTCTGTAGAGCTATGATCTGCAAACTACTGGTTGCTCTCATGATTAAGTTTCATGTGTACAAGTGATCACCCATCAGGATTAGAAGACGGTTAAGGTTCCGAAGTCACTTAGCCGCTTGTGGCAGTAGTACGTGTATCTTGCTTTGGTGAATGGATTCCCGTCATCTAGCACCTCGAGCTTTGTCGAGGTGTGCGCCTACTTTGGATGGATGGTGGCATGTGGTGCTTACACCATTATACTTCCATCGTAAATTTGAACTTTCCTAATGGGTATGTGACTACAACAGAAAAAAGGGAGTAGCTATGTTGGTTGCCCCTCGTCGCCCTCAGTTTTATTGAAAAAAAAAAGGGTTTCTTAAGATAGTTCTTTTTGTGACACTTTTCTAAATTTAGGACATTTCAAGATTGTAGAAGTATTTCCTTTTTATATTTACTTCGTGTAATGTAAGGGTTTACACGGGAACTCCGTACTGTCTGCATCCCATTCTTTAGACAATCTATATAACTCTAACTCATGAAGCGTGAAACGTTGAAACTGCCACTCCCACCAATCATATGTGAGAAATGACTTGAACGAAGTAGGGAAGCAGGATATCTATCAGACTCCCTTAAACATCAATTTTGAACTTTTATTTGAAGCCTACGCAAAACCTCTTGGAAGTTGGAACCATCCCGAAACAGTTGATAGCGCTGCCATGGGTTTTGGGAGATCTTGCACTGTCTCAAACCTCTTCGGCATCTTTGTAAGTATGAACCAAATAATGTTGTACTGTACAATTTTGATGCATGCTTGATCTGCAATTAAGGGATTAAAAGTGAATAGAAATAGTCCACAGTAAAATATCAAATATATGGGTAAAAAATGAAGAAATCAACATCAATAATAATGTCAAGAGCATATTGACTACCTTGTATAGGTTGTAGCGATGTAGGATACAAGCTGTACCTGTTTGTTGTGATCCATACCTTGGAATCTATCCTATATTTTCAGGTTCTCAATCGTTTCAAAAGTGGAACTTATCCTATTACCGGGGAAACTATCCAATCATGTCAATTCTATAGGATCACCCAGTTTCACCTGCACGAATCATTGTGCAGCCAGGAGCATGGCCAGAATAGATGATTTCTTGCCCTCCTGCTACATTTGACATATGTGTTGCAGCAAATGCTTTTTCCTAGTCTACAAGCTGCAAATGGCAGTTGGAGAAATTTGACATATCTTTTTTGCGAGTAAAGAGATTTTTCTTGGGGTCGATGAACCCCAAGGATGTATCCTTGGGGTTCATCGACCCCCGACCCCAACTAGTTTGGGATAAATGTGTTGTTGATGTTGACGTTGAAAGAGATTTTTCTAGCAGACAAATTCATCATGAAGTATGAGGCTACTTGTGAGGCAGCTGCTCAAGTGCTCATTGGTTCAGTGATGCTTTTGCAGGAAAGTAATCTTCTCCTGTTGCTCTGGACATGATGGACACCATCTTTGTGCTTGTCTGAGTTTAACAACTTGATGATTAGATTCGGATTATAAGCTCTCACAATTGTGGTTCAAAGTTGACGTATGTCTGGCTTGGGCAGCCTTTTGTTCGTAATCTATTGCATCTACTCAAATTGTGTTACATCTATGGTGTACTATGCCTTTTCTTAAAATTCTGTTGGAAAAATTCTTTTTATTTCTATTTTGATTGTTCGGATTGTCCATTTGTCCATGAACTTTGCTTATAAAGCCCTCACCTGATCTGGGGGAGGCTGCACTAAACTTTAAGCAAAGCTTTAGTAACGTCAAACCTAATGGTTAAAATATTCTGGGGCTCCTGATGTGATAACATTTGAACTTCTAGACAGCTGCTTACATTCGTAAACTGCTCTACCGAGGTTCTTAGCGGATAACTCCAATTTAGGTTTAATAGTACCTCACTGGCCATGATTAATTTCCATCAGAAGAAGGCTTCGACAATATGACCTTCGGTCCTCTCATCCCTCTGACGGTTTTCTTACTTACAAAAAGCCTTTTGTAGGTGTAACGTGTTGTTCAACACCGATAGTTTCGGGTGTGATTGTGCTCTTTTTTCAGGCTGATTTTGCAAGACTAGCAGCAGGACTTCCTCGAGCGGAAATGTCTCCATCGATGTCTATTGTGGCAACCGAGGAGATCACATGGAGAAAATCAGTCATCCTGCAGAGAACATGTCAAAGGCGTGCCGTACATTTCATTCTGCTAAGTTCAATATGGATCTCAACACTCGTTAAATTTTCATTGATTGGGTGCGCTACAGAACGGGGCATCGACGCTCACTTCGCCAAATATCACCGAAGCAGCATGGGCAAGAATGCTCTGAAGGATCCTGTTTTGATGTATCTCCAGTTCCTTTGGAAGCGGCAAAATCTGTAGCGCAATTTTTTTTTTTTTTTTTGGGGGGGGGGGGGGGGGGGGTGTTGATGTCGGAGACAAAACTAAAGCATCATATATGCCTGGAATATTTGAGGAACATAGGCCCTGTCCTTTGATTCTAACACCCAATTCATTCTTGAATTGTGTATTGATGATTCTTTTATCATATATCTACAAGTATCAGAGATACCTTGAAGGCCAATCCACGGATGTTTCGTTCGCCCATCCCTTAAAGAACGTTTTCAAGGATCCGTGTGTCCTAGAAAAAGGTATCTCTCGCCAGTGAAACCAAGGCAACACAACGAATGGAACCCTTTCCTTGTCCAAAACGTCTTGCGAATGTTTGGTGACTCCTCAATGAGCAACTATGAATCCGAGCAGTTTGATGTCCGATCGGCGATTGATTTTTTTTTCTTTTTATTTGGCCGAGAACCCTCCCGGACCGTCATCGTGACGCCTTTGATAACGAAAATGCATTGCCGGAAGACGAGGATCTCGGGGAACTTGAGTGTATTGATGTGGTTCTTTTGCAAAAGATTCTCAGTGAATGTTACAGAAGGGTTAGAAACAGGTTGAACCCCTCTCTCTCTCTCTCACATACCAGGTCTCTTTCAATAGGGAAAAAGTAGGATTTAACCCATGATGTTGCCTCCACATGCAACCCAAAAAAAATGAATTTCCTTCCTTGTTAAGCACAAAGTGGGAAAGAAAACACCGAATTGGTGATTAAGTAGTGGAAGCAAGTTTGGTATTTTCCCTTCCCCTTGTCCCTTTCATAAAGCTTCCTAGCGGAGATTCCTAGATGCAGCAAAGACTTCTGTTCCCACATCACAGAAAAGATACCAAGTTCACTTCCCCTCTTCCTCCCCACCATCCTCCCAAACACTTAGAATTTATCTCGGAAAAAAAGAAGGAAAAAAAAAAAAACATCCTCTTTGTGCTTGCCCTCATGTTGTCTCTCTCAAGGCAAAAATTCCAATCCCTCGTCCTGCTAGTATTCCCTCTAACATGAAGACACAACAGTTAAACGTGGGCCGAGAGCGGCATACCCACCCGCTCATCTGGTGCGCCGCCATCCTCTGCGCCATCCTCTCCGTGGCCGTGATCATCACGGGCATCGCCGTGTTCATCGGCTACATCATCGTCCACCCCCGGGTGCCCTTCATCAGCGTCGTCGGCGCCAGCCTCGACGTCTTCCAGGTCGACCCGGCCGGGGTCCTGGTGTCCCAGGTGACCATCGAGATCAAGGCCGAGAACGACAACGCCAAGGCCCACGCGAGCTTCCAGGATTTGGACTTGCTGCTCAGCTTCGACGGGCTGGACATGGCGGAGCTCCGCGCGGACCCCTTCGACGTGAGGAAGAACAGCTCCACGGTGTTCCACTACGTCGTGCAGTCGCCCCCGATCTCGCTCGACCCGGGGCAGGCGGATGTCGTCAGCGACTCGCTGAGGCGGAACGAGGTCATGTTCAATCTGAAGGGCAGTGCCAGGGCTCGGTGGAGGTTGGGGCTCCTGGGCTCGGTCAAGTTTTGGTGTCACCTAGACTGTCACCTCCAGTTCCACCCTCTAAACCAGACTTTGACAAACACCAAACGTTGCAGCTCAAGAGGCAAATGAGGCTGGAAAACATTCAGGCTCATCTGGCTCCGTCCCTCCGTGAATCAGGTCAATTGCAATCACCGCCGGCGACGAGTCTCGTGCCGAACTTTAATAACGTGATCAAGTGGCTCCGACGACATCGATACCTACGAACCCCAACCCATGCAAGTATGTCTCCATTTTCTGGACTTGTCACCCATGATTTCTCTAGCTGACATACGCGCCATGCCTTTCATTTTAGGTTTAGAGTGGACAAAGCTGTAATTTTTCATTCCAGAGTAATAAAGCTGCTAGAGCTATAGGACCGTTTTGTCTCTCTTTCTTAATAAATCCTTCTGAGGCAACTTCCGAGGCTCTGTGCTTTTCCTTTGTAACGAAGGAAACCCCTTTGCTTCTCTTACCTCTTTGAACAGAAACAAATTAGACAAGTGGTAAAGCGAAACCAACTAAAAATTAACTCGCTCCCGGTGCTTCTTTTACGTTCTAGCTCGTATAATTTTGGCCTAAAAAAAAAGAAAAAGAAAAAGAAAATTATTGAATCGAACCGGGATCGTGTGTGTAAGCCGAGAGCTCGCGTCCGCCGTCGGATGAGATGGATCCGCGAGGAATTCACCCGATCCGACGGTGCAATGAGGTGAAGCCGAGAGCTCGCGCCCGCCGTCGGATGAGAGGGGTCAAGGAGGAATTCACCTGATCCGACGGCGCAAGTGAGCTCACCCCATTCAATCATTCAAGATTCAACATGAATTCTTGGTCACACTTTATGATGACAATAGCTGCTGCACTGCAATTTCTTTTTGGGGCTAGGGATGAACTTTTGGAACAATCAATCGAGTACTCCATCTCATCTCCTCTGTAATTGAGTTGAATGCCTCCCCTTTGAATGATAGAATCATTGAGAGGAACTTCTGGCGACAAACTATTTAGAGCGGGAAGAGCTAAGGTTGGCGATATCTTAAGCATATTAAAGTATAAAAGGGAAAATTGCCAGATAAGTCGTAAACATATGGTATGCCAATTTATTCCTATATTATTATTTTTTTGCCAATTCAATCCTAATCTTTTGCATTTGTGTCAATTCCGTCTACTTGGCCGATTGGTACTAATGTGGCACTGTAAGCGCTGATGTGGAGATTTTTAAGTAATAATTTAATAGTTTTCTTGATTTTCTATGATCTTTTATCTTTTTTTTCCCTTTAGATTTCTTTTTCCTCCAACCCTAGGGCCGGCGAGGGTTGTCGGCCAAAGGAGAGGGCGCACGGCCCCTCGCAGGCCCCTGGCGAGGGTGTCGTGGCTCTCGCCAGCCCCTGGTGAGGGCGTCGTGTCCCTCGCCTAGTCTAGGCAAGAGCTGCAATGCCTACCCGATCTAGGCGAGCGTCACGGCTGTCGCCCAGCCCAAGCGAGGGCCATGAGACCCTCGTCGGCCCTAAGGAAAGAAAAACAATTATAAAATAGTTCAAGAAGATATTAAATAGCATTTAAAAAAGTCCACGTTATTGAGGCAATGCCATGCTAGCGCCGACCGACCAAGTAGCTTTGAATTGGCACATATGCAAAAGGCTTATGACTGAATGATAAACAAAAAAGGGAGTTAGGACTGGATTGATATGATTGCAACATGTTTAAGACTTTTTTGGTAATTCTCTTGGGTATAAAGTATAGCTAAGGATCGGAAGAAAATATAACCTAGGCAGAAAATTGCAAGATTTATACTCGAGATGGGTCGTCTTAATCAAAGGGAAATCCGGCCCCGGCCCCTCCAATGAAGGGGATTTCATATCTAATCTCGTTACGACTTAGCATAGGAACTAGCGACCCGGCAATGAATTTTCACAAGCAGCCACAACACAATCACCAACCCTTCTTTTTTGTGGTTTGGAATGGGGTGGGGGAGGTCGATGAAACTTCGAACTTCATTAAAAGCACGAAAGTTTGTTTACATCAAGCAAAAGTAAATCCAACATTTATCCATTCATGAGTAGCTCAGTTGGTTAGGGCGCACTTGAGATTGTGTGGATAGGCGCACTGATCTCAGGTTCGATTCCCCAGATGAGTACCTGTGATTTAAGTAGGGGGCCATGACGGTGGGTTGTGCTAGTCTCCCCCGAGGAATAGTCGAGGGGGCCATGACGGTGGGTTGTGCTAGTCTCCCCCGAGGAATAGTCGAGATGCGCGTAAGCTGGCCCGAACACTTTGGTTATAAAAAAAAAAAAAAAATCCAACATAGAGGTTTCGGGAGATAAAAGACAACCGATTGGGAGGAGGTTAATTTTTTCTTTGCGCCTTAGTCACCCAATCCGCTACCGAATTTGTCTGTATTTTTTTATTTTTACCTTGCCAAGATCGTATAACGTTGGTGTGATACAACGAAGAATTTTTTTTTTAATATTTATTTCCAAAATCTCGTCGCTTTCGAGTTATTAACGTTCGTAGCGTCATAATCTAAGTTAGGCTATTTTTTTCTTGTTTCAATATGGTGTCAGTCGTAACTCTTATTCCAAATCGTGATGACTAGAATTATCACGTTAGAGAAATCGAAAAAAAAAACTGAAGGGAAAAGAAAATAAAGGAAGTGGAAAGAAACAAAAATTGGAACAGAAACCTCCGTTTGTTTCGCAAAAATTGTGACGTTTTCGAAAAGTTATTTTCTAGGAAAATGACAATACTTTCGGTATTTAGCTGAAATATAATAAATACCCTAGTATGAAAAGCGGGATGTGATTTTTCTCCATGCACTCCTTTCAATAGTTTTTTGCTTTTCCTTTTCATTCTTTTAATTTTTTTTCTCTTTTCCTTATGTTTTCGGTTGGTCGCCAGTAGGGGTGAGCATGGGTCGGGTGGGCTGGATCTAGACCTAGACCCTGAAATCGACCCTATTATAACATGTTCTCAATTTTTGGAACCGAGAACCGACCATGTTTGTCTTGAAACCTGTTTTAAAACCGACCCTATTTTTCGATCCGGTTCCAAGGTCTATCTGAAAACTTGTTTTTCTTTTTTTTCATCAAAATAATATGAGTATTAGTGAAATTGGCAATAAAAATTACAATCCACCAAAAACAACAATCCAAAATATAAACAGTGGACTTTTAAAAGCAACAATCTAAAGCCTATTTTATGATACTAATCAGTTTAAATATTAGCTCTGATTTTATGAAACCGATTAAAGCTTAACACATAAATAGTGGACTTTTAAAAGTAACTAGAAACCGGTCCTAAAATCGATCCGGGTGGGTCTCCACCTAGAACTGAGAATCGAACCGGTTTCAATCGGTTCCCAAAAATTGAAATCGATACTTGGATTGGTTTAATCGGGAAGCGATTCCCGACCCTATTTTTTGGGTGGGCTGATCCAAGTTCCCGGTAAACCCGATCCTATTGCACACCCCTAGTCGTCGGCCTCCAGCGAGCTTGAGGCTTGGCCAGTCCTGGCGATCTCGGGCTTGCCCGAGGCCTGCGTGCTCCTGCCTCATGGCCGATTGTAAGACTACCGGTTGTAAGACTACCAGCCACCGCCAAGGTCCATGGTCGGCAAAGGAAGAAGGAGGAAGTGGCTGCAGGCAAAGGAAGGAGGAAGAAGGAGAAAAAGAAGAAGAAGAAGAAAACAAAAACTAAAAAATAGTATAAAAGAAAATGAATGTAAAAGAATTGAGGAAGCGAAGATGAGCGAAAATATTTTCTTCTTCTCAAAAAAAGAAAAATATTTTCCCCAATTTTGAAGGAGTGTTTCCATGGATGAAAAATATTTTCCTAGGCTAGCTTATTTTTCGTGAATTAAACACCGAAAAATCCGAAAAACGTTTTCTTGAAAGTTGTTTTTCGCGAAATAAACGGAGCAATGCACTTAAAGGGAAATGATGTGGAGGGAAAAAAGTGAGTGAATTTACCTTAAATATTATTTATCTTATCAATGAGGGGCAATAATGGAAAAAAAGAAAAGAAAAGAAAAAGAAAATTTCATTTCTGTTGGATTCTTTTCAACTTTGTAGTAAAATGAAAGTGCAGATCCCGTTGGAGATACTTACCTCTCCTATAAACTGACGCAGAGAGAAGCAGAGAGAAGCGATAACTTGAACACTTCTAAAGAAATTCAGAAATTTGATTGAATGATATTGTGTAGATTACAAAGACAGACGTCCAACTTTGATTGAATGATATTGTGTAGATTACAAAGACGGACGTCTAATATATAGTGATAGGACTCCTTTAAGAAATATAATTGCTAAAGATAACATTATCAAAATCATATCTAAGCTAATTTAAAATAATCCCAATCAAATATTACAAATATTCAAAATATTCAAAATTGCCTAAATAAAAAAAAACTACTTGAAAAGTGGCCTAAACGACTCTGAAACGCTAAAATCCATTGTAGTCACAGCAAACCGGTGTCTTTAAATTAGATGGCGTTTCACTTCAACCGACCAATTTCGAGCGCGATCCGAGATCATTTACCTCGAATCAGTGAAATTTCCCCGATTTCCGCCGATCATGATTTTCAAGATAATTAAGCACCAACTGTTCCACATCATAAACCTAGTCCCAAAACATTTCCCCAACCATACATAACTTAAGAATCTCGTACTCACTACAAAATGTTCGGTTTGAGTCATACAAGCTCAATTAATACATAAGTTTCGACCAAAAAAACGACAAAAATCATACATAAGGCTACAATCTGATCACTGCAACTCCATCAGCACACCAAATATCGAACTACTTGATATTGTGTTGACTCTTTAATCGTGAATTTGTGATCTCATGAAGGTCGGTGTGACAATTTACCGCAGGAACTTGTTCGTTCCCGTGTGCGCCCCACTCGGACAACGTTTTGACTGTACCTTACTCTTTCACTGCTGTTTTTTTCCCTCCCGGCAAAAAAAAAAAAGAAGTTATCTTTTTTCGATATTAGGCGCGTACATAACCACGATTACCCAGAGACAAAAACCGATTATGCACCCACAATCTATTCGAAGGGTGCTCGAGAGGCTATAATCCGATTCCTGAGCTCGACTTCGAGATTTCGACCGATCCCTTCTTGTTCCAACATCTAGCGAACACACCCTCGAAATCAACTTTCTAGGGTAGAGCAATAATGCTCGTGGACTGGTCGCGGGTCACTATAAATTCTAAGTCGATCAATCAAGGTAACGAAAAAGAATTCGACGAAGTGTAATTCGCGGCAATCTATTTGATTATCAAGACGAAATTGTTTAGTTCAATTCAATTATTAAAAAAAAAGGAGGAGGGGACAAGATTGGGCCTCCTCCATTTGAAAGGGAATTGAAAGGTGCACTCGGATTTGTCCCGGTCTCCCCACTTTGCCGCGTGTGTGTACGTATGTGTGTGTGTATATAACAAGAAAACAAAAGGCTATTATTTATCCATAATCTATACAAGAGAAAGGCTTTGCTTATAGGGTAGGTGGAGGAGGAGTCTCTTGCAAAAAGAATGATGGGTCATGATGAAAAATCATACAAAATTAGGGCAAAGCACAAATCTTCCAAATTGAGCTCCATGTTCGGTAATGACCCACTTAAGTTAGCTGCCTTTAGTAAGTATTTGCCGTTTTCTTCTCTAATCACAATCGCTGATCTTCTTTGCATTCCAATCCTAGCAAGCATTTACGTTACTTCATCGTAAAATCATGTGAATTACCGTTTGTACTATTTTTTTCCGGTCGAAACGGAAATCTTCATTTCATATGAAAAAAGAGGTACGTAAGTTCAAGATAAAGATGCAAATCACATAAAGCAACTAAAATAAATAAATCCGAAAAGTGAATCAAAGCACAAACGGCGGCCGACTGCCAAATCTCGGATCAACATCGGTGACGAGCACATGCCGATAAATCTCTATCTAGTAACTACAGTTTTGCCAGAAGGCGGTCCGCTCCTAGATTCAGTGTCCCCAGCGCCATCACAATAACCCCCAAAATATTGAAAGAATACATAAAACATATTGTAAATCCCAGATTTATAGCTAGATACGGAATAGAAAAGCACCCAAATCCAGATCTAGCTCAAGATCGGAATAAAAAAAACTACAAAGTAGATACCAGTTGAACAAAAAATCATTAGCGGTCTTGTCAATGCATGAGTTCTTTTGGTAAAGATTTTTTTTTAAAAAAAAGACTTTGACCTAGCTCGATCGGTTATCCATCCCCACAAAACTTGGTCCACGGCTCGAGCATGAATTGCAATCCTCAGCCATGAGCCCTCCGTTACAATTCCCGTGCGAGACGTAATAGTCGTATCCCTCTTCGGCCGTGTCCCGTTTAATATCCGCGAGAACCAAGTCTAAGTCCAAACTGTATCGACTTGCCCATTTCGTTATTTGAAAAATTATAGTGACCTTCTAACCAGTAAAGTGACTTGTAGTCTTCCTTCCGTCCCGTGCGGGACTAGGAAAAAAGGGCACTTTTGTTTGTTTTACAAACAAAGCATCAACAGAGTTCAGCCCTACAGGGATGCTAGATGTCGTGATACGAACCCTCCTCCACCATGACGAGCGAGTGAGCGAGGGCGAGAGCGAGAGCGCACGACAAGAGGTGGTGCGTCCTCACAAAATTAATGGATAGAAAGGAGGGGAGATACTTTCAATGGAATTGACAACTATTTTAATTGCTTCACTGGCAAATAGGAATTTTCACCAGATTCTTTTTCTCCCATTTGCAAAGAAAATTATCTGCATTACAATCGTAAATAATTGATAACTTAGATTTTAATAGGCCCGTTTACCTGGACTTCTAAAATGTCGAAAATAACTTTTCTACTTTTCCTTTTTTCCGCCTATATTCAAAATGATATCGAAACTCAACAAAATACGAAAAAATTAATTATATGTGGGGATTTTGAGTATTTACATAAAAAAAATATCCCTGGACTTTAATTTGGTCCAATGTGCGGCGTTATTATTCAACTTTTAATATGTTCAATGTAATCTTTGGACTTTTGATAAATGTTCAACTAGTCCTTAAATTATATGCAAAAAAAAAAATCATCATTCCATTAATTCAAGTTAACGGAATTTGCTAATTTGGCTTCCGGTCAGATAAGCTTTGAATGATGGAAAAAAGAATAAAAATTATACATAAATTATCCACGTAAAGATATTCAACTCAAATCAAAATATAAAAATCCACTTTATCAAAGAACTTGGATAATTATTTTTCTAGATTGAACAAGTAAACAAGTTGAAAGAAAATTAATCACATTCAGTGAAGATTAGTGACTTGGAGACTAGTCGGTCACAAGTCATTATAAAGTCTAATTCGATCGATCAAAGCTAATAAAAAAGGTCAAAGAAGTGCAACGTCGGTTGAGTTGCCCATCCATGAATAGCCGTAATAATACCGTTATATTCCGGTTTCAACCCGTGAAAAATAATCCTTCTCATTCTTGTTTCTGAGATGATATTATTCGGATCCAGCTTTGAAATTTCGTCACAAATAGACTTTACTTTGGAGAAATACTGACTCACTGTCATATTTTGCTATGACATCGACAACAGCTCGTTCTCCAACCTTTGCAACTTGGCATCAGTCGATCTTGCGAATAACGCTGCCAAGTTATCCCTCGCCTCCTTGCGATTCTGCACACTCTTAATGTGCTGCAACAAGTCATCTTCAATAGTTACAACAAGAGCATAAAGAGCCTTACCCGATTTGATCTTCCGTCTCCTCTGTTCACCATCATCTATGGGTGCCGTGGTGTTGTTGCCGTCAACATTATCCCACAAGTCTTGACCCAGCAAGTAAAACTGCATACGGGCATTCCAATTATTATAGTTGAAACTGTTGAGCTTCTCAATGCCATTTGTCGAATTTGAAATCTCTGCCATTTGACTGAAAATAATGCTCGGCACTATTCCAAGAAAACTTGGTCCTTGACCAATCTATCATAGTCCCTAATTGTACACTGGTAGAACTTCGACGTACTCTGGTCCTCGCCCGCTTGCACACGAACAATGGTCCCTGAACACCATCTTCACGAACCACGCTCCAGAAGACTTGATTCACGGTCCCTGACAACCTTGCTCTGATACGGTCCAAACAAATGGGCTCTAATACCAAATGTAGAATCTCTGAGGCATACTCTGATACCAAATGTTGAAATCAGAGAAGCGCAGCTCTGATAACACCCACTCAAGAAAAGCTTATAAGGAAGGAGATGAATAAACTATTTATGTGCGGAAAATTTCTCTGCATCTCCTTGTTATCTCCATAAACAATTACAAGACTCACCTATATATATGCATCTTAGGGTGTGTATGGTAACATTTCTGTTCCCGGAACAAAAAAAGAACAGAAACGCGTATGGTAACCGCAAAAAAAAAATATGTTCCAATTTTTTCATTTAATTAAGGCGACTATATATATATTAAAATTAAATTAAATCTCATTCAATTTAGTAAATCAAATTTTATGCACGGTTTATAATTACAATATGGACAAGATGAGCTATAAAAAAAATTAATCACGTATAATGAAAGCGCAATCAAGTGCATAAATGAACCATGTCAACGCACATCAATTCACAATAAGGGTCTCCTAACATAGCCCTAGGGGTTTAGAGAACCCGTGATTAAAGGCTAGGGGTAAAATGGGAAGATTTTGGGACGATTTGCCCAAAGGGCGAAATCGTCATTTTTGGAAGGTTTGGATATCAAATTACCCAAAATATTCCATGGCCAGCTGATTGTGGCCATTTCCCATTTTTGAGAATTTTTTTTCGGAATTTCTTGATTTTCTTCAATTTTTGGGAGACAATTTGTCGAAAAGGCGAAATCGTCATTTTTAAGAAAGATTGGGGATCAAAATATCGGAATAGGTCTTGGCCAGTTGATCGTAGCCATTTCCTATTTTTTTGGGATTTTTTTTTATTTTTTATGAATTTTTTGGGGGACGGTTTGCTGGAGGGGCAAAACTGTCATTTCTGGAAAGATCGGGGGTCGAAAGACCCGAAACAGGTCATGGCCAGTTGATTGTGGCCATTTATTATTTTTTGAAATTTTTTAGAATTTTCCATTTTTTTGACAAAAGTGTTTCAAAACATTTTCTAAAAAGTGTTCCGGGAACATAGAAACAAGTATTTGTTATTCCTCAATTATGCTTCAAAAGTGTTCTTTTTTCTGAAAAGTATTCCCGAAACATTTTGAGAACATTTTTTTTACCGTACGCGTTTATGTTCCCAGAGTGTTCCGGAAACACTTTGGGAACAGAAACACTTTTTCTGGAGCGTTACCATACGCACCCTTACATGACTCTTGACATACCCTAAAAACGTGAAAAGACACATCTAGATACATAGCCATAATTACACATCGAAATACTAAAAAATTCTCGAGACACACAACTAATAATAACTCTTAGAAAACGATAAAGCAATAAACATACTTTAACACGCGTGCCGAAAAGACATCCATCACCGAACAGTCTTTCGACAACTTATCGAAGGGTCACGAGAAGTAGGCGGTGATATCTTCAATAGCCCCGAGTTTAAATCTCTCCAAGCCCCATTTGCCTCCCTAGTTAAACATTTTCATGCTTAGTACCGGGCAAACAAATCAGACTAAGCATAAAAGAGAGTAGGAGTGATCGGTTCTCGATCTGGTCTGGTCCCACTCAAGAATCAGGAACCGGACCAGAGACCGATCCCCATTTTCGGAACCGAGGATTGGATCGTCAGTCCAATTCGGTTCTTGGGTGATCCAACAAAACTGGTTGTTGTTCCTTTATGATGCATAGTATCATGACCATTATCTAAAGATGCTTCAAATAGATAAACGATAAGCAACGCTCATTTGCCTAATTCAACACCGGGCGACCAACTCATCAACAGAGGAATCATTAGCGACTGTATTTCTCTTTGAGCACAACGTCCCTTTTTCCATCCATCCACAACCTTGTCAAAGCCTCGGACGGCACCAAAAGACAGCCTTGGATTAAAACCTTCAGCAGAAGAAATCAATCCGATTCGTCACGCACAAGCAAAAGTTCTTCAGCAACAGAGAATCAGCCTTACTGCCATCCCAATGCAATCTTAATCCTTCCTATTCTGTGTCCAAGATCTTTACAATTTTCGGAATACGCAGGCGACATGGTGGTGTGAGATGAAAAGGAACCAAAACACAGTCGCAAGCAAAAAGGGAAAGTCATATCAGGAGGGGAGAGAGAGAGAGAGAGAGAGAGAGAGAGAGGGCACAATGAAAATTTTAAGAGACCAAAAAATGGTGGACAGCTAATTGGTTTCTTGTTACTACTTGTTAGAATAATTAAATATTAAATCATGCATTCTTCTAAAAGCTTAAGCTTTTAGAGCAGTTGGCAAGTGGTCCCATCAAATCTCACATGGTATCAGAGCAGGAGGTCCTGAGTTCAAATTGCCCCTATTTGCCTCCCCAATAAATTTGTCCACGTTTTGTATTAGGCAAAAGGCCAGACTAAGCATGAGGGGGAGTGTTAGAATAATTAAATATTAAACCATGGCTTTGTCCATGTTTTGTACTAGGCAAAAGACCAGACTAGAGCTATGATATTTGTCTACTTGAAATTGTGGGGGATTAGCAACTAAGGTCAATGACAATGGACGAGAAGTTACAGATAACTATGTTTATATTTTAAAAATAAAATATTAATTAATCGGTCCGGTCTGGTACGATCCTTGTCTCCTAGAACCGAGAATCGAACCACTGCCCTATGGAACAGGGAACCGGATCGCCAGTCAGGGCGGTTCCCAGTGTTGATATTTGTTTGAAAAAATAAAATAAAAATAGTGCCTTTTTTGCATCCCAATAGGATAGAAAGGAGAGAGAAAGTCTCTTTGTTAGGTAGAAGGCTACTATAATCTTTTAGATAAAGAGAAGTGGATAAATGGACTAGATCCCACCATACCCGTGTGTAATTTTGTGACTATTAGGCGCACTTAGCATGCTTGCGCGATCGCGAGTAATTATTGGCACTAATCAACGATCAATTTTTTTTTATTTTCGAAATTATAATTAAAATAAATTATTCATTCCTATCGAAACAGTGCGACTGTATATGTAGGAGTTGCAATTATTTTATTAAATTTATTTTTGAATTTTAAATTATCTGTTTATGTTCAAGAGTTGCAATATTTCAGGCAAGACAATTTTCAGACAATGAAGAGTTGCATCTGAATAAACAGTTCTTTGGACAACGAAGAGTTGTGTCTGAATTAACTGTTCTTCAGACGTGAAGTGGTGCTTCCAAAACTAACTATTCTTTAGACACGAATAGTTGTGATTGAATGATACCTTTTGAGACATGAAGAGTTGTCTTCCTTGAAGTTTTATATATTGAGTGACTTTGTTCATTTTCAGACACTTCTTCTGAACTTCAATTTTCGTTTTCTCAAAAAGATAAACAGTCATTGTTTCCAATTGTTTCCTTGAGAGATCCTAGAGAAATATCAGAATTGCTATATGCTATTCTCATTTAGAATTTGTTGTATCTTGGAGCATATTTGCCGAAACCTTTAGCAACGTTATAGGGGAAATAAATCCTTAAAAGAGTATTTTTCACGCCTCAAAATCTGATTTTGTTGTTCATTCCATTATATCATATTTCCAACACCCAGTTGATCGGTCTATCTTGCTCTCCCTAAAAGAGAGCGATACAATAATTAAATACCACAAGTGCATCTAAAAACTTAAGTTATTAAAATAATTGAAGGTGGTCTTACAAAAACTCACACATATGAATGCGATTATCTAGAAAAAAAAATGTTATGCTTTCATGAGGGATTGTATAAAACAAGTGAAAGGACTCGCGTGTACGGTAGGTTGGTTGAAGAAAGAATAAATTAAATTTTTCGGGCATTGGTACAAAAAATAATAATCGGTGATGATGGAAATTACACTAAATTAGGGCAACCTACAAAGCTTCAGATCCATGTTCTGTAATGACCCACTTAAATTAGCTGCCTCTATTTGTTTTTTTCTTCTCTAATCACTATCGCTAATCTCCATTTCATTCCACTTCTCAGGTTTTATCTGTTTCGCGAAAAATAAGTAATTTGAAAATATTTTCCTACAAATGATCCTTTGTATCATTTATAAAATTGAACGAACGAAAATTATATATTTCCATCGTCCGCGAAATATTTAGACATAAATTATTATCGTTAATAAAAAAAATTATTGATTAATTAGTTTGAACAAAATAAGAATTCATTTTTTTTTTCAAATAATTCATTTGTCGCGAACCAAACGGATCTTAATATGAATTTTTACGAATTCAACGTAATATTATGTGAACATTCGTATTTTCTAACTAAAATAAACCCAATAATCGTCACAAATCAAGCGGAAAAAAAAATGCAATTGAATAAATTGGAAAAATTAGAATGGTCACTAATTTATCTGGATCTGGACTAACCATATATATGAGTTAAATAAAAGGATTCGGAATACCGCAGTAAATGATCTATAAAATATTCGCCTCCTCTCGTGACGTCCACGCTACATTACATGCACAATTATTTTGCCTTGTTTCAAGATGTCGATGAAAAGGTGGTTTTGAGCCCACGGAATTGCCCCGTTTTGAGCGACTACAACGAAACCTTGTCGCAATTCGGAGACACGACAAGCATGACATGCCGGTCCTGCGTGTTCTTGTCAAGATAATGATACAGATAGCCTATGAATTTCGATTCAATACGCAATGTCGTTCTTCACCTTTTTACTGGTGCAATGCGGTCTCGAAACTTCAACTCGATGCGCAACGCTGTCCCCGAACTTTAATTATGTCTAATGTGCTCCCCGTAAGCTATCGGGTAAATGTTCGATGCAATACTTCCGTTCTCATCGTTTTCGCATGGTCCAGAGACTAAATCTGCCAATACCTCAAGGACCAAATCGAATAATTAAGAGTCCAGGGATGGCGCTGCAAAATGGGCCGAAGTTCGGGGGCCTCATTGAATAAATTAATAATCCATGGATGAACATTGCGTATTGAATCAAAGTTTAGGGATCGTTGGCCACGCTTTCCCTTCTTTTATTAGGTCCTATTTTCTCTCCCCCCCCTTTTTTTTTTCCATTTTCTTAAAGTTCACCTTGACTGCGCAGGACAATTTAAACAGGTGCTGATGCAGTTTAATTATAGGCTCAATAAAAGAAGGACACATCATCCTAGAACTGATCAAATCTTGCAATCCTACTCATGTTTGCTTCTTATTGTGGTTTGCTATAATAATTAAGAACCACACACGCCTAACTCGTGAAGGAAAAAGAAATTATATTGTAAAAGGCCTCCTGCCCGATGCCAATGTTGCCCAAAGCTAGATTTATTGTCCACAGCGTGGGAAGTTCTCTTTTTTTTTTTTTTTTTAATCAAGGTGTCCAGACCAGTTTGCGCGCACCTCGACTATTTCTCGAGGGAGACTAGCACAGCAACCCACCGCCATGGCCCCCACTTAAATCACATGTGCTCATCTGAAAAATCGAACTTGAGACCCGTGCACCTAACCACACAATCTCAAGTACGCCATAACCAATTAAGCTACCCATGGATAAGTAAGTCCTCCCTTTTTTTGGTCCACCTCATACTAATAATTGGTCAAAATTAGCCGAAAATTGCTGACACGGATCTCGAATCGTGCAACGTTGGACGACAGCGCTGTCGTGGATGATTTTTGCAATTCTTTAAATTTCTTTGGAAGTTCTCCTTTCTTTTGTCCTCTTTTTCTTCTTCTTTTTTTCCTCCTTCCTCTGCGAGGACGAACCCAAGGCGAAGAAGGGTTGTTTAACCTTTAAATGTCAAATTTCGACACACAAAATAAATAAATCAGACACCAATTGTAACTGCGTCAACATGATATCATACGATTTCTAGCCTTTGAATCAAATCGATAGTTCCATCCATGGAAAGCAAAAAAAAAAAAAAACTACCATTAAGCTAATCTTGCCAATAATGCTAGTGGGATCTTGACTTTGCTCTGTTTCCTTTTTTTTTTTTCCTCTTTGTCATGTTTTCGTGAGGAGAAGTGAAAGACAAGGACTTGGGCGTGAAGTATTGTCAAAATGGCAAAAGTTTTCAAGGTCCGTCACCATTGATGCACAAAAAGTGCGCAGTTTTTCCTTACCACGGCTATCATTGCATTGACACTTTAGCCATGCTATTGACTCGATATGTCTCCCCATCGATTGATATGGGCGAAAAAGGACATATGGATATTTCAAAGCTTAGCATGGACTAATTCCGACATGACGTGATAAATATTTCAAATTTAAGTAACTCAAATGAGAGTTAACATTCGGATAGTAAGATATAATTTAACTCGAAAGAAAATTGGCGAGTCTGCGCTGATTAGATTGATAATCTCTAGAAAGAATTAGCACATATAAATGGTTTCTAACTGAGATAGATAAAGTTTGGCAAAATGACACTTTTAGTGCCATTGTGTGCGGAGATCATTTTGATTTTGATGCCAAAAGTTTTAATCAGATCACTTTAGTACCAAGTTTTTTTGAAAAAAGATCAATTAAGTGCCAACTCCAACATTTTTCGTCGGAAATCCGACGTGGCATTATTTTATTAATATATGACGCTAATGTGGCTTGCCGAAGATCCATCGTGGCATTTTCATTTTAAATTTAAATTTTTTTATTTAAAATAATTTGGAAAATAAGTTGAAAAATTCAAAAAAAAATAGCTTTAAAAAAAATGAAACGCTAACCAGGCGGCGACAGCAATTCTCGCAGCCTAATCTACTTTTTTTTTTTTAATTTTTTAGCTTATTTCAATTTATTTTAAATAAAAAAAAATTAAAACTAGTAATTTTATTTTTAAATTTTAATTTAATTTTAATTTAATTTAATTTTTTTTATGAATTTTGAAGTCCACATGGAACCCACTTGGACTTCTTCTTTTTTTAAAAAAAAAATACCAATTAAAATTTAAAAATTACACGTGTTTTTTTCATCAGAAATTTTCGCCAGAGACACCAAAGTGACCATTTTGTCTCCGACTTGACACTAAAATGATCCAATTGGAACTTTTGGCACCAAAGTGATGTCCATACATAACTTTTGGTACTAAAAGTGTCCTTCTGTCGATAAAGTTTGATAACTTCACGCAAAATTTTGTAAATTAAAAAAAATAAAAGATTGGTAAATAACCCTAATAAGAATTGGCAATCCAAATTTAGTAGGTAATTTATTCTTCAAAAAGTTGGTAAAAATCACTCTAGTTTAAGTTAGTATATGTAACAATTGGTAAATTCGAAGCGTGGTGAGTTAACGCAAAAATTGTTAATTTCTATACTATCAAAAGAAGATGATAATCTCATATATATAAATAAAAAAAAACCAAGATGCTACTTTGGAGAAGATCGCGGATTTTATTTTCGAACAAAATTTTCATACTTACAATACTCATTAACAGTTATCAATATTGAAAAAGAATCTGTATTTCTTGACACAGAACAATAGAGTTAGGGCTGGTGTCCCCTGGTTTCTACTTTCTACCACTACCAGAACCGAATGATTAAAAAGTAGGTTTTTGGGTGAATAAACATGACATTATGCTTGTTTTGTTTTGAAGTTATTTGGGATTTATCTTGATTTGCACGGAATTTCATTTTGATTAAAAAAAATGGCAGTATACTTAAAATTTTTTTGGGTCAAAAGTATGCTTCTGTTTGGCAATGTTCCGGTTTCTTGTTTCTGTTCCCGTGTTTCTGTTCCTCAGTGTTTCTGTTCCCGGATGATTTTTGAGAATCAGAACGCTTTTGGTAACTGCTAAAATTTTTGTTCCAGGAACAGAAACGCGTTTAGTAACTGCATAAATTTTTTTTCCCAATTTTCATTTAAATTAAATAATTATATTTGATGACAAAGAAAAGAGAAAATAATTAAATCAAATAGTGATTAAGAAAAAGAAACGAAAAAATAAAAAAGAGTTGCAAAAAAGAAAGTTAATATTTTTTAGATTTAAAAATATCATCTTGAAGAGGAAATTGAAATAAAAATATCAACTATATTTGTGTATTTTTCTGACCAAGAATGATATTTTTCTAATTTTTTTGGGTATTTTATAATTAAATAAATTTTAAAAATAAAAAAAATATGAAAACTATTTTTAATTCAAAATTGGTTCCTAAGGTTCAGTCAAGGCTTTCAAAGTTGATTTTACAATTTTTATGATTTTTTGTTATTTTTAAATTAATTTTAAAAATAAAAATAAAAGTAAAAATAATTATAATTATAATTATAAATCATGTTTCAACAAAAACTGAAAGTATAGAGGAAAAATTCATAGAAGTATATCGTGGAAAATAGTGATTTACAAAAGTGTTCCGGAACACAAAAATCAACTTTTTAAAGTGGTCCAAAAGTATTCCGGAACACAGAATTAAAATCATAATTATTTGCATTATCAGACATGTTTCTGTTCTTTACTATTCTCAGGAACAGAAACAAAGAAACGGAAACAATGCCAAACAGACCCTTAAAAATCGCCACTACCATTTCCGAGCCAGCCGGGCGTTTTCGTAAATTCGCGCCAAATCGGCGACCGATTTTCTTGCGATACATTACCCGATCGGCCCTTTAATCTTTTGAGTCGGCGACGCCACGTGTCACGATCGCGTTCGTCTGTTCTCCCTATAAATCAACTGCCGCTTCCGTTCAGGAAAAATCCCTTCCCAATAAGGTTCTGTTGCTCTGCGACGCACGCTTGCCACAGCCACCCCCCCTCTCTCTCTCTCTCGTTCTCTCGCTCGCTTCGAGTGGGGAGAGAAGCTCCGTCGTCGCCGTCGGCGAAGCTGAGTGCTTTCAGTTACCGGCGGTCTCTAATTCGCTTGGTGCAGGTCGGGAACCGGTTCGCCGGGGGCAGTAATCTCTCCCGCCGGCGGCCGACTGGGTGGCGGATTCGATTCCCGCCTTGCATCAATTGAATCGGAGACCGAGGTGAAGTTTGCAGTTCGGATCTACCAGCTGAACTCTGTGCTCCCTCTCCACGTTCAGATCTGGAGCGCTCTCTCTCTCTCTCTCTCTCTCTCTCTCCTTCGTCTCTGGTACTTTCGCTCGCTCTAGCTTGTTGTGTTCGCCTCGCCCCATTGGAGATCGTATCGAATGATTCGTCGCGTATGCGTCATTCGAACTATGTGTGCTTTTCTGGCGATCGTGAGTTTGAGCAATCTTTCCATTTTGATCAGAGAAACGCCCACCTCTGTCTAAGTTTTCTCACGACACGAGGTCGTTGCTAGATGAATCTAGTAGACACGGGCCCGTGATATAGTTTCTGATATCGAGGTGATCTGCGGTATTGAAGTCTCGTATTGATTAATGCATTGGAACATTGGGAGTTAATCCATTCTTGTCCTAGCTACGTAAATCAGCTCGGATTTAGTACAGTGAGTCGAGACATCCATCCGACAAAATCCTTACCAAAACTGGAAAAGAAGTCTTCGGGGGGAATCTACTGAAGTACGGAGGTATCTATACATACTTCATTGATTTGTTATTGCTTGTATTGCAGTAGACTGCTAGACTCTGTATCTATGTTTCTCAGGCTCCCCGTTTGAACGATTGGGAGAACATTTCTTTAAAACTGATCACTCATATGCTTGAAATAATTAGTGAAATAAAAAAAAAAAATTGTTATCGAAGGCAATTTATGTCTAATTAATTTCCCGAACAACGAAAATGTTTTTGTTGTTCATTTTGGTAAGTGATACAAAAGCGATCATTTTTAGGAATGGTGCGTGCTAGTGAAGTGAAGCTCAGCTTCTGTACTTCATTAGACGGGCAAGCCTAAAAATCATAGATTCACGTTTAGAGAGGTCCCGTTAGTTTCACCACCATGGTTATTGTTGCCACACCGGAAGCTCAAGATTGAGAATTGAACATTTATGCGATAGACTTGAGGCCCTATGTTCTCCATTTACCTGTATAATATTGCAAAATCTGCTTCCACTAACCCATGTTATGAAAGGCATCTTGTTTGGATCGCTGAAAAATATTTTTTCCTGGACTTTTGGAAAAGGGAAAAGAGATAAGTCTTAACCGCGTAGGGATTTACTTGTAAACATTTGAAAAGAGTCTTTACTCTCAAATTTTGTTGTGTGTGGGGGGGCAGATCTCTTTTTAATAGACTTCTAGTTTGCAGAATTTTGATAGCTGATAAGCAGGAGTTGTGAATTAGCACAATCAGATTAGCCGACAAGGGTCAGAATTTGTGTATGGTTCTGTGAAGAAGGTTTCCCGGCCATTGCCGGTTCCTTTAACATGACAATTAAGCCCTGCCAATTTAGTGTTGCATTCTCGAGAGAGGCGGCCTTCGGGCTGTGTAGGTGTTCCGGCGAAAAGATGCATCTCAGTTCTTTTCTGTTCTTTTTTGTCTCAGTGGCTTATGTGCAGCATCATATATGTGCAAGGATGTGCTTTAACCACAATGCTTAATTCTGTTCATCACCTTCCCGTCTCTGAAATGTTCTCCTGTGGGTCTCTTCTTCTTCTTCTTCTTCTTCTTCTTCTTCCATGCGGAAGAGCAACGAAGTAGACCGGCAAGAACAGGCGATGCTCGATAAAAACCCTGAACTCAGTACAAACTTGCATAAGTATGAATTTTATTCGAATTTTGGTTGTTAATGACTGCAATTTATTCTACTGCCAATAATCGTTTCCTTCGACTACATTGTACAAACTGTGTCCGATCTCAATGTTGTATCTACTCTGGAATGCTAGCAGCAGAGTCTGCTTCCCATTTAGAGCTGGCAGTGGTCTGTCTCTCTTTATATGAATACTTTTCTTTTCTGTCTCTGTTTCTGTCTCTTGCAAATGATGCTCGGAGCATCTTCTCTGGCAAAGTAGGCACCCACCATAGTTTCTCTGGTTTGATGCTTGAATGGGATGTAGCCATCATACTTCCTTATCTCTATCGTCATCTTCACAGTTGTCCTGTATATGATTACTCCAGATCAAATGTTGACTAGTCCTGTTGAATAATTGAGGCTGCAGCTGGGGTTTCACTGGTCTCTGTTTTGGTTCTACTCGATCCAAAATGCTTGGATGTGAATAAATTCTTGTTGGTGCTGTGTACGGCTCACTCGTTGAGATAGCCACGACATATATAGGATTCGAGAGATCAACCAATCTGAAAATCGATTTTTGTGAATCAGTTCTTATGGGATGATGACATCCTGAAATTGCTCTTCTGAATGACTGGTTTTTGCTCGCATCATTGTTAGTTTGGCTATTCCCAAGAAGTTGAAGCCAAGCATTTTGCTTTAGGAAAGCCACTTTCCCTTGTCTGACAATCCCAACGAAATTATTCTAAGTCACTGTTTCTATCAACAATGGAACATCCCCCGAACGTCAACGATTAAAACCTCTTTTCCCTCAAAACTTGTCTTGTCGCTGGCTCCAATGGTCCACACGATTCCTCATGCTTTTGCCTCCTTGTAAAAAATTGATGCAGAAAAGTGGTCCCAGGTCGAGCCACCTCTTTGAAAATCGCTACGTACGAAAGTTTTGCCATTTCATCAATCTAGTGTCTTCTGGAGAAGCTGCCCAGGCATTTTCTCCTTCAGTCTTATGTGCCGTTGATGAGACCATTCAAAAACACGAGCAGCGTCGACTGTGCTCGTACTTGTGGTGGGACTCATGAGAGAAGCCTGAGAAGGGGTTAGCTGCGTGCATCTCGTGCTCGGAGTCATTTTTCCAGATTCCCGTGCACGTCGACAAACACCCGGGCCTACATGGATCAGGCCGGTGCAAGCAGTTCGAAAACCTGCCGACCACATTGTGAAATGTCGTCGCACTTGTTGTATAACGACCTTTTAACTTAGTGTTTATGTGGGGTAACCGTGACTATATTTCGACATTAAGGTTATTATGTAATGTGATCGATTTCATCGCTTCGAGTCATGTTAATTCTGTCATACCTTCTAAGCATGGAAAAGACTTCTCTGGCTTCAACCTTTAATTTCAAAAGATATACATATTTGGAGCTGGCAAAACACTCATAGACACTCCCTTTGTCCAGTAAATTTTGACTTCTCAACGGCTGTTCTTGTGACTACATAACTTTTCTTCGTACTTGATCCTTCCTCCATACGTATTCTCATGTATGTACGTCTAAATTGGCATAAGATTGTAGGCAATTGCTGTTTTGTGAGTTCCAGTACCTGTGTGGATTAAAGGCCTACACGGGAAACGCACAGAATGTGAGAAGATATATAATATGGCTATTGGCCTTAATTAGACCCGTCAAACTGACCCCATCTATTGCTTTGCAAATTTAGCGACCTATATCCGACCTGACCCGACCCGTATTCGTAAAACAATTTTCCATATTAAATTCAATCTAGGAAAGCTGGAGCGAGCGAGCGTGAGACTGAGTGGGAGCGAGAGAGAACGAAGAGAGAGTTATATAAGTGAATTGGGTCTAAATAAATTGTAAACCCATTTATGACATTTTTTTCTTCATTTATAACCCATTCAACACTATTTTTTTAAACATATTTATTGAGTATAATTAATGCATACAACAACTCAGCCCATCATATATGGGTTTATGAGCCATTTTGATAGGTTTAGCCTTAATGAACTCGTTGTTAGTAGGGGTGAGCAAATAGGACCACCCGGACCGGACCGGGATCGGCGGTCCGGTTCCCGGTTCTAGGGGCATAAAAATCGGACCGGACCGGGACCGGACCGATTGATTTTTTTTTTTTAAAATTATCCCTAAGCAAATTAAGACCGGTTATGTTTATCATCGAAATATGTATAATCCATGGATGAAAATCCATATTCAATACACAGTGATCATTCAATACACAACCCGAACCAACTGCATCTTTCCATTCACGGATGAAAATTCATATTCACTCCCAAATATTAAGCTGCTAACACTAATTACATCTTTACTTCCACTGCCTTAATACACCACCTGTAACATTCACAAATTCTAAGCAATATCACATGCTCAAATAAATTCGAAAATCGAATTTAGTCGTGCCCGAGTGTCACTAGAATTCCATGCAATAGCATTAACACAACCTTGATGTCCCCGAAAAAGAACGACATTAGTGACATTAAAAACATTATCTATAGAATGTATTGACAAAAAATATGAGAGTAGATGAGTTCTACACATTAGATGCAAACATAAATCATGATTCATATACCGATCTCAATGATAGTTCCATTAAAATAATGAAAACTAGAAAGCTATTCAAATTCAGTTCATTATTGAAAATCATCGTCCCCGTCCTTACTTATAACAAGTGGTTGTTCAAATTTAGTTCATTATTGAAACGTGTATAATTTATTGGAATCGCCAGGGAATTGGACCGGACCGGGAACCGATCACCCCTAGTTGTTAGTACCCTCACGCATCTTCATCGTAAGGGTGTTCATGGTTCGATTCGGATTGTACTTTTACTCAAAACCTACTTATCTGTTTGAAAGTATCCCAACCTAAACTTTAGATAGTTATGGTCGGATCAATTTGGATCGAACCGACGATGTTGATGTAGAAAAGGTTAGGCAAGAATCCACGATCGAGGCCGGCATTTGATGTTGCAGGAGTGTATGGTCCCAATATGAAAACCAGTCGAGAATTCACAGAACTATAATGAAAGGAGTTGCTGTCGATCAATGCTGCATTACCTCATTACCTCAAGAGATTTTAGAAATCTTGTTTTAAAACAATTTTAATGCTATATATAGCATGCGACACATTTACCAAATGCATCTTGGTACGATGACATGCCATTTATCATGAATTATGCGTATGTAAAGGGTAATTCACAAAGTGACAGGACAAGCTAAATACGAGCTCTTTATCAAGTAGGTCATATTAACACCTAAAAAGTGTTCGTCAATTGTCATGTCACTTTGGATTTGTTGGTTTCAAAAAAAAAAATCAATAAGTCAAAAATTCTTTCTTCAAAATGATTGCGTATATCGTCTAGAAATTGATGTAAAATAATTTTCGCAAAGCACTCTATGCCTAAACATTTTCATTGACAGTAAAAATATTCTTCGTTAATTTATTTTCGTAAATGATTTCATGCTATCAACTTTTGAAAAATATTTCCAATAAACAAACACACCCTTTTTATACCCTTTTTATTCCCCAATAGCCTAATATTATAAATTCATCATGAAGGAGTAGGCAGGTTCGAGCTCTTCCCATTGGTGCATTTGAGAACCACTTTCCATGGTAATTTCGGAACTAAAGCCCCTTCACAAATGCAAGTACTGTTTCGCAAATTTTTTGGAGAATTTTGGGAGATGCAATTGCATTTTCAAAGGTTTTTAACCCAAGATAAGTTTGAAAGGTGCTTCGGACTTTTAGTATTTCTGGAATTTTTTTTCCTTCAAACTTCCTTCATATTTTACACTTGCTAAACTTTCATAATTCCGGAGATGTTCTCACCTTGCATGACATCACCGTCGAAGGGCTCAGTAGCCAGCTGGTCACTAAGCATTTTTTGGAAAAAAAAAATAGCAAAAGTTTTTTATGGAGTGTGTGTCGCAACCCTCGAAAGCTCGGAAGGGGCCACGGGTTGGGATCCAGTTGTCTATGGACCTCGTTGGACCCGGACCTCTCTCAAGGTCTATTACCCAAATTACAATGGAGGATAACGTGGTCGACCTTTCAGTGCGGTCTAGTGACACATGCTACGTGTGCATACCATGGAATCACCACCAATCATTTCGTGGAGGGTATGATTGAACCACCCTATCGAATAGTTGGGAATCTCTATTCGATTCTATGAAAACTAGAGAAGTGAGTTCGGGAACTTAATTACGCCAACTATTAGAATTGACGCCCTTTTGGTACTTAAATTAAACGAATTTTCTGACCTAAGATTTCATGCAGATGAGTGGGGTATAAACCATAAATCTAAGAGTTCGTGCAGATAAGAATGACTACCCTATCAATCACAATTAATAAAAAAAAGTGTGCAATCAAAGAATCCATAACATGCGGAGTAAAGCGCATCAAATCAGCGTGGCATTCCTAGTAAGGCCCCATTGGCCTAAAGAAATGTCAATCAAGGCTCAAGAGTGATTTAGATATGATTCATCCATGAGGGGCAAAATCGCAATTTGGAAGGGATTGGAAATCCCAAAAATGTCGAAAATAGATTTGATCACCTAAATGACCCATCCCCTAATTTTCGACACTTTTAAATTTTTTTGCAATTTTTGCAGACGATTTACCCTTTAAGGGGTAAAATCGTCATTTTAAAGGAGAGACGAGACTCGAAAATCCAAACAGAAAGATCAACCATCCAACCAAACCCCAAACCCTAATTTTGGCATTTTCAAAAGTCTCAGATGTATATCAGAGACAATTTACCCCTAAAGCGTAGAATCGTCATTTACGAAAAGAATGGATAAAATTCCCCAAAAATAGGATTGGCTAGCTGTCTATGGCTATTCCTCAATTTTTGGGAATTTCTGAAATTTCTAAGAATTTTTTAAAAATTTTCCTAATTTTTTTGGATATTCTAATTTTTTTTAAAAAATTTGAAAATATTTTTTTATTTAAAAAATGGACCAAGTCGGGTATGTGAACTTGGCATGGTGCGCGCGTAGACCACTCGGTCCATGCGAGGCCATGCGGGCCTGAGATGCGATCGGCCTGGTCAACAACAAACAGACCGAGCCCGATCAAGAAAACGTATGAGGCCGACCCACTGTTGGTTGGCTTTATTTGCGCGAAACCTCAGAATAAAATGATGCCATTCTGAGAATTTATTTATTTTATTTTCGAAAAATCTTTTCTATTTATTAGAATTACTAAAATTCTAATTACCGAACGGACGGTCAACACTCCTCCACATGTCAGATTAGGGACCGTTCGATCGCGTAACAAACTCTGAACAGCCCTAACAGCCCACTGACGTGGCATGCCACGTGGTGCCACGTCATCGCCAGGTCAGCATTGATCAAGGTCAATGTTACCGGAGAAAACGATCGGATTACCGGCGCCTCATCGGAAGCCTATTGTGATGGTTACAAAGCTTCGATTGAGCTGAGTCCAACGCCATGACCTCCTCTACAACATACATGAGTCTCAACACAGCAGATTAACACTAGCCTAGGTCACCTATTTCGACCAAAGCTACTCTCCGGCGAGGAAGTCCTCCTAGCCATTCTGTACAAACTATTCATCATTAGACACGGGTAAAAACGTGGCAATATTAGATGAAGATGTGATTTAATATATTTTAACTATTTTATTACTCTTAATCACGCTTAATTTGATCTTTTTGTCTAGTACTAAGCGTGAACATGCTTAACTAGAGAGACAAATGGGGTCCAAAAAGATTTGCATGCTCCGATACCATGCGAGTTCAAGCTTGTCTCGAAGAATTCATGTCGTGTTCAAGCCTATTCTCATATTGTGTCGGGAACTGCCCGGCTTTCAAATTGATTTCCAAATCACATATCGTTCGTATATTCCATGGTACATAATGCAGGAGCCTTGTTCAGATCTAGAGGAGGATACCAATCAAGACGAAAGTTATTAGGTACGCATGTGCCTTTCTTCTTGCACACATTTGGGCCTGCACATACGTTCCCAGACAACTGGTATGGTACATGGATGCATAAAGCCGCGAGAAGATAACGTCGCATAATACTGCCAAGCAACATTTTACGTTGGGGTTCCATGTTTAGTAAAAAATGAATTATTTACAAAATATTTTCTTAAAAGGGATCAGTTACAAAAAAAAAAATGAACGTAAGATATTTTTGCGGTTCACGAAAATGTTTAGGTAGATATTTTCGACGGTGGTGAACATATTAAACTAATTATTTCAAACGATACAAACAATCATTTTCTAGGAAATTATTTTTCGAAGTATTTATTTTTCGCGAAACAAAGAAGCTTCGGCTCCCTGCAGACAAGCATGTGGTTTTATGTTTTTGACAATCTCAAATGGACCTTTTGAATGGACTTGGAATGATTGCTGCCCATGCCAACTTCCTAGGCCCAATCGACCAATTCCTCTCCACGGCTATGGTTGGAGGAAGCTCCCTCCATCTTCGTCACTCATGGGGTGATTAAAACAAAATCATGATCAAAGCCTACCACAAGCTTAGTCTAGCCATGCCGTTGCCTTCATTCGCCCCGTCACAAAACATCGTCTATTATCAGTGATGCCTCCGCTCTCGCCGATATCTCACGAGACGTGACTTGCTATCAGCCACTTTTATCTATGGTTGTCTCAGCGATTACTGGGGACATTGTTTCCCTATAGTTAGATTCGCATTACTCATTTGCTCATCATTAATCTCATAAATGGGAGAGGGAGAGAAAGGAACGAGGGAATTGGTTGAACTAGAGGCGACAGTTGAACTAGTGTGAACATCGACTTGGGAGTAGAATCGAGATACCTGACGCTAGTGTTGGCTTAATTTTCAAGTTCATACTTATGCTATTAGGCACATGAACCAAATCTATTATGCGCAAACAAAAATTACATCATATTCAGACTCGTAAGCAGTTTTTAAGAATATGGTCTTGATCAGGACCTGCATAGGCCAAAGGGATCCATGCTTAATCGGTTTACGGCAGAGTGTTTCATGGGTCTCCAAATAGTCATATTTCCGCATCCTATCCCTTAATTATCTCGGGAAAAAATATATCGTGTAATTATAGGCCACGAAAAGTGAGTGCCCTCACAAAACTCCCGATTCAATAAGCACCAAAGTGTCTCGAGCTCTCTCGGAAAAGGGTAACGAGGAAGAGCCGCGTCTTCGTTAATGGCTTCCTAACTTTCCATTCCCTCAGAACTCCATTCATTCAGAGACCAACAAGCATGGAAAGTGAATGCCCCATTGTTTTGGGGAGTGTTGATGAAAATTGTATGGATCATATTCTGATGCCAACCAACACGACATCATCGGAAGTCGCTAATGGGAACAAGACATGGTGGTGCGCATCCTCTTTTTTCTTGTACTAGTTTTGTTCATTTGTAGGTCTCGTACGACGCATATCGAAAGAGGTCAAAATCCCATTTGTTTTAGAGATCCAAAATCGGTTTTCTTGATATAACTTAACTTATGAAAGGATCAAATCCTCTCGAAAATGATTGACACCCCCCTCCCTTTTTTTTTTTTCCCTTTCATAGGATTATCCCCTCCGATCACCTAACTCTTCCTTCGCCTTTGCACGACTTAGTCCTCAAAAAGTTTGTTTGTAGAATCGAAATTTCCAATATATTTGATTAGTGTTGGAAAAAAAATGTTAGGTAGCATATAAAAATAACAATGGTGGGAAATATATTGGAAAAGATGAGAAAAGTAAGAACAATTGTCTGAGGTGCGCGAGCATTGTCCTTAAGGATAACTCTGCCCCTCGGAGTACGAAACTTGGTGCGTAAGGCTTCTAGCGGTTATCCTCCCAAGATACAACAGATTTTCTTCTATACTCCACACTGAGTATTAGAAGTAACAAGAACAATGTTATGTACATAACCCAACAAAGAAGAAGATGAAAGAAGGGAAAGACTCTTGTGGAATACTAAAGTTCTCACAAGATTGTTTCTTGGTAGACAGTTACAAGACCATTAGTAGATAGTTAGAAAAGTAACCGTTATGCGACCGTTAGAAAACCGACCGTTAGAAATATTGATGGCTACTCATTACCATAATAATTTATTCAAAATCATTGTAAAATAATATTTCAAAACTATTAAAATATCCAACAATCCCCCACATATTTCAAAAGGTTTTGAAAAGAAAAAATAGAATAATGTTGGGTCATTGGAGCATAATGCATTGGAACTGATGCTGACTAGGCTATGAACCAGCCCTAGAAAGAGTGAAATATAATTCACGAAATTATTGGTGAAATATAAAACTTCTATGAACCAACAATTCTTTTTGTGAATTATGATTTTCACCAACCACATTATACTCCCACAAGGTTTGTTGTTCAACACGGTTTTGTGCTAATAGGCCATGTGCGTGCTTGATTTATTCATAAGTGCTCTAGAAATTTTCGCCAAAAATTCTCATAGGAGCGGCCCCGATCCACACTTATATAGGTGATTCCATCAAGTATATTCTGCAGCTTAATACGCCACCAGTAATGGCTATGGAATTCACAAAGAGCTTAGCTCATCCTCTTTTTCCTTGCATTATTGCACTATTCTCACCTTAGGAGGACATAAATTTTATAGTGCATCACGAGATCAACAAATGACTTGTTATTACCCATATGAACCTAATTTATAGGATCGCCAATCACATAGGTCGGGTTACCATCATTGTTTATTTTTTACAATTGGCATGTCCCATTCCCCTCGATGCATAGTCAGAGGATTGGCCAAAATCACTTTTGACTTTACATAATTGATGGGCACAAATTCATTTTCAAGTAGCTACTTTACCACATCATGTCTTAACTAGACTTCTCTTTCTATCATTGAAAGTTTCACTCTTAATGCCACTTTGCAATAGTTATTGCCACTTGGCAATCACAATACAGGCACATAAAGTGTCAGTTTCATTCCCAAAGGAACATATGCTAAGAAATTTCTCAATGCTCCTCATTTTCAAATCTGAGTTAGAGAAATATTTTCCCTTTCTGGAGAACTTGAGCAGTTCTCCAGTCACTAAAATAAGTATTTTCATCTCCTTCCCTTATTAGAGTGTAGGAGGATGAAGCATAATATTTTTACATATATGCTTGGTAGCACCTGAGTCTACCACACATTTTTCCTCATTGGCCACAGTATTGACTTGAGAAATGACCGCAACAATTTTCGTCATTAGAGTCATCTGCTTCGACCAAATCAACTTTTGGTGTAGCAAAATTGTCATTTTTCCCCACAAATTTATTCATCTCTACCGAAGCGGCACGGTGGTTGAACCTCGATGTGGAACCCAACGAACATTTCTTCAAGACGCTGAACTCAAAAGAACGCCAAGCCAATGGCGTAGCTAGAGACGTCGAGATTCAAGTTGGCGGATGGAAAGGAAAGCTCGACTTTGAGGTAATTTCGCTTGACGATTATGACTTGATGTTGGGTATAGACTTCTTTGACAAGGCTGAATCGATGGTCGATCTGAGGACCAAGTCGCTCATCATTATTGATTCAAATTACTCATCGGTCGTGACGATGATCAATGGGGTAAGAAATGCGAAAAGCATCAACACGATCAAACTCGTGGAGAAGAAAGGGGTTGATGTGCCATCCGAGCTGACCGAGCAAAGAAACAAGACCCGACCTTTGGAGAAGCCAAAGGAAGAGTGGGAACTGCCCACACCAACACAAAAAACTCTGCCGATCAGTGTGCTGTTTCCGGAGTTGGAGAGCATTGATGCGGTCAAGACAAAGGCCGAGTCCCTGGTGACTCGAGAAATGATGCACGCACCATACAAACATCAAGTCCCGAAATCGAGGAAGCGCTCTCGTGGACTCAAAAACAAAAATATGAAGAAGCCATTGATCTAGAAGAAGGATGCATGCGGCTAAAACAAAAATTCCGCTGCAAAGAAAGACCCTGAGCCAAGAGCACTGAGGACGACACTTGAATGGGTAGGGGAGAATCACATGGGTAGAAGTTTTCATGCCCAAACCAGTTGTGCAGATGGCCGAGAGATGCCCCAAGACTTGTTGTGAATTGGATCCTTTAGGGTTTCTCTAAGGTTTTCTACTTAATTCTACGTCATTCCAGAATGTTCCTAGGGACGGGCGAGTCGATAATTTGGCAAGTGTTCTGGAATGTTCCTATTTAATGTCGGTGGTTAGGAAGATAGGAGATACAATCTAGGCCGTTAGATGAGAGTGAGATCTATGGTTGTAATTCGAGACCCCTCCTATATAAAGGGGAGTCCTTCTCATTTGAGCATCCATAAATCAAACTACTAAAGCATTCCTCCCAGAGTCTCTCTCTCTAGAACTCTTTCTCTACGACGATCCTTAGAAGAAACAAAGATAGAATGCTTAGCTCGGGCACTCAGCGATACAAAATAGCCCGAGTCGCTGCACGGGACGATCACGATCTTCCGGCTCATGACATAACCATGAACCTTAACTCTACAACTAGAAAAATGAGGGGAAAAAACTCAATTAGACTACTGTAGAAATCATGAACTTCAACTCTACAACTAGAAAAAGGAGAGGAAAAAACCCAATTCGACTACTGTAGAAATCATGAACCTCAATTCTACAATTAGAAAATATCCTCTATACCCATTAGACTGCTGTTAAAAAAAAAACCCCATTAGCTTCCCCTCTTCATTCTCTTCCTCACTAGTGAAAAGTGTATAAGTTCTCTTTCAGTCCAGCCACGAGCAGGAACTTTCGCATCCTCGACGCAGTGGCCCCATTGCCGGCGTAAACACCAATGACTACGCGGACAAGCTGACCGCAATTATTGAAGCGAGTCGGCAGCAAACTCGTGAACGTCCTTGCTTGTTCAAAAGAATTTAGAACAAGCTCCTCATGCATCCGGATTGACTCTATGGCTTGGTCGAGTTGGTCATCGCATTAGTTCGCCTAGTCGCACACAGCAGCACGACGTTCTACACCCCTGAAAAACATAAGAATATATAAAGAAGAGTTCAAAGAAAATTCAAACTAGATTAATTGTACTGACGTGGATGTTCTTCTTCACTTAGTTACGCTTGAGTTCTTATTCGCCGCAAGCTAAAACTGGTGCATGTCAATAAGTTTTGTGCCCGATCCACCACCACGGGCGGATTATTCTGGATGCCGAATCATTCCCGTGATCCGCAGGCGGGTTATTTCTGACCTGATTAGTCGTTTAATCCGCCATTTGTGGAAGTCTAACAAAATGCGCTTCTATTAGGTTTGAATATGGATGTTTGTGCGTTCCCTCTAAAGAGAGAATAGATATATAGCATCAGATCATGTGCCTTCCAAGCTTTCCATATGTTTTGTGCTTTCATCTTCTCCATCTAACAACCTAACGGAAGAAACACGATCAACGCATGAAATGAGAGAAAAACCCTAAGAGAGAAGAAAGATTCTGGGAAGGACTAGGGATGAGGATTTTGCTGAGGGGGTAGAGAGAGCAAGCTGTTGAAAGATTAAAAAGGTGAGGCGTGATCGAAAAAAAAACAAAAACAAAAACAGCCAAGGCCAGCCTCGGTTCCGAAGTCACACTTCTCCTTTGATGATATTCCTTATCGGAAATGGCCAGATCGACTTTAGGAATTTCATGCTTGGATGTTAGCAAAAAATCTGACATTCGATTTCTTCAAACTAATTACAACATTTTGATAAAAATAAGTTTAAAAAAATAAAAAATTAAAATAATCGCAAATATCAAACGATATTTTAGTTAATCTAATTCTTCTATTGTATTTTGTTTTTGTTTATAACCAAAGTTTCTCACGTGCAATGGATTAATTCTCGGAATGATGGGTTACAAGACCAATGTCATAGGGTAAGCCACAAGACGCCACCGGTGGGAGTTGAACTTGGTACTAGATGTGTCCACGGGTCGAGAATCGCCGGTTCCTATTCGTGAAAAAGGTGGAACCGGAACCGGAACCGGAACCGGCCCTTGGAGGGTCGGTTCCGGTTCTTTTTTTTTTTAAAAAAATTAATTTTTAAAATAAAAAATAATGAAATAAAAATAATAAATTATCAATTATAAATTATAATCAAATTGTACATTGTAATAAAATTTGAGGGGAAAAATAGGAGGAATATGCTTGAACTTAATAAATTATCATTAAGCGCATACATATCTTCTTGGGGATAGAAGAATAAAAACTTATTATATATATATATATATATTGATTTTTGTTTTTGAAAATAACCAATTGTATCTGTTACCATATATATGAATCAAGTGAAAAATAGTTTATTCTTAAAAAAAATTTATTTATAAAAGTGTTAACACTTAAATTTTGACTAATCTTTTTCAGTCATTTCTGCATATGCAAAAATTAATCAAAATCTCCATCATTATCGCTCCTATGACGATGGTGGTTCAATTATTTGTTGTGTTCCTCAGTTCTCCTCAAGATATTTCATTCAAGGAATATCTTCTATTAGCCACCCAGGTGGATAGGTATAAAGAAACCAAAATCTAATCATAGGCCATGTTGTGCTAATCTCTATGTCTAGTATTTTCTTAAATCGGGTCATCATTTGCTTTTGCTTTTGTAACAAAATCGATGTGGCCGCAATGGTCTTAAAGTAAACTCAATAGGTCGAATATTCTCTCTTCAAGAGATCAGAATTTTTTTCCTCCCTTTTCTTTATACCTACCCACTTGGGTGGCTAATAGAAGATATTCCTTAAATGAAATACCTTGAAGAGAACTGAAGAACACAACCAATAACGGAACTACCATCGTCATAGGAGCGACAATGATGGAGATTCTAATTAATTTTAGTTCTAAACAAAAATCATCTCTCATTTTTATTTTTAGAGTACATTGCCTTGGCATTTAATTGGACCGGCAGAGCATTTGAGCTTAAATTGTCAGGCGTTTGGACCGGACATGGGGTAAAAAATGCGGCCAAGAAGGTTTGGACTTAAAAGAAATATATGTTTTTTTTTTCAAAGACTGAATTGCAAATACTTAAAATCTAAGGGATTAAATGCAAATACTTAAAATTTGAGGGTTTATTTTGCAAGTAAACTAAAAGAAGAATAGTGGAGAATGAGTGAAGAGAGTAGTGGAGAATGAGTGGAGAGTAGTGCAAGAGTAGTGAAGAATAAGTGGAGAGAGTGATGTAGAGAATAATGGAGAATGAGTGGAAAAGTAATGGAGAATGAGCAGGGAGAGTAGTGAAATAGTAGTGGAGAATGAGTGAAAAGTGAATGGTGAGTGGAAAAATGAGAAAAAGAATAAGAAGAAGAGAGTGGGCTATAAAATGAGAAGAGTTCTTGAGAATTGATGGGGCAGTTTGATATATAGAAAATTTGGAAAGCTTTAAGAGAGAGAGAGAGAGAGAGAGAGAGAGAGAGAGAGAGAGAGAGAGAGAGAGAGAGAGAGAGAGAGAGGAACAACCACCATAGAGTTTTTGGTATAAAAAAAAAGGAGCTAGTGATACGAGGAGTCCGTCCATCTAACTTAGGCTACTCTAAGCCATATCGTTGGTCATCGAAGAATCGTCTCGACCCGACGAACGTCTTAAGCCCAATGATTTTATACTTCGTTGCTGAGAAAGGTAGCCATAGCTTTTGAATTACTAGCTTAGCTCTCATGAAACTCGCTGTAGCGACTTTTTTTTTCAT
This sequence comes from Rhodomyrtus psidioides, assembly GCA_021437785.1. Lineage (NCBI taxonomy): Eukaryota > Viridiplantae > Streptophyta > Magnoliopsida > Myrtales > Myrtaceae > Rhodomyrtus > Rhodomyrtus psidioides. The sequence goes on from JAILYB010000054.1 coordinate 186,492, forward strand.
CATAGATGACTCATTTTACTCTCGAATTCTTTTTTACCATAGCCGTATGCTTATTTTGCATTTTCGAAGCATGAAAATCTCGAGTCGCCCCTAAATCTTTCTAAGACTATCGTAAACTCGTAGGCTCATTTTCGACGTCATTTGAAGTGAGCGGATCAAAGATAAGTACACCTGGACTCCATGGATGCCAGTTGTAACTTTGGTTTAGATTGATACCATGTAAAACGTGCACCAGTTCGTCGTCGTGGCCGAACTTGTTCGTGCCACTTTCATATAGTTTTCATCGTTGGATCGGGCTGATTTTTTGGTATGTGATAGGTGACGTCGAGACGATTCCAACAATACCTAGATCGCACAAATACGACAAGATATCAACATTGACCGTCGCCGGAAAGACCTCGGCCAACCGTGGTTTTCTTTTATGTTGAGAAGTCTAACCAGGCATGGCGTTGAAGTAACGCTGACGTGGCCCACGTCAGCATGACCTTTTCTTTTTATTAATAATACTAATAAATTATAAAAATTCAAAAAATTCATTAAAAATATAATAAAAAATTCATAGAAAATCCGAAAAAAATGGAAAATCTTAGAAAATAATAAAGAAAGAAAATTTTAAAAAAAATATTCAGAAATCCCTAGAAAATTCTGAAAATTTCCAAAAATTGGGATTGAGCCACATTCAACTAGTCAGTCCTATTTGTTGGGATTTCTTTTCTCGATTCTATTGAAAAATGACGATTTTACCGCTTAAGGATAAATCGTTTTTAAAAATTCCTAGAAATTGTCGAAAAATGCCAAAAATTGGGGAATGATCACAGCCAACTGGCCAATCCTATTTTTTGGTTTTCGTGCTCCGACTCTTTTGAAAAATAACAATTTTACCCCTCAAGGGTAAATTATCTTCGAAAGTTATCGAAAATCCTGAAAAATGTCAAAAATTGAGAATTGACCCATGACATAATCATGAACCTCAACTCTATAACTAGAAAAAGGAGGGGGAAAATCCTAATTAGACTACTGTAGAAATCATGAACTATAACTCTACAACTAGAAAAAGGAGGGGAAAAACTCAATTAGACTACTGTAGAAATCATGAATCTCAATTCTATAATTAGAAAAGTCCTCTGTACCCATTAGATTGCTGTTAAAAAAAACACCAATTAGCTTCCCCTCTTCATTCTCTTCCTCACCAGTGGAAAGTGTATAAGTTCTCTTTCAGTCCAGCCACGAGCAGGAACTTTCGCATCCTCGACGCAGTGGCCCCATTGTCGGTGTCAACACCAATGACTACGCGGACAAGCTGACTGCGATTATTGAAGCGAGTCGGCAGCAAACTCGTGAACGTCCTTGCTTGTTCAAAAGAATTTAGAACAAGCTCATCATGCATTCGGATTGACTCTATGGCTTAGTCGAGTTGGTCATCGCATTAGTTCGCCTAGTCGCACACAGCAGCACGGCGTTCTACACCCCTGAAAAACATAAGAATATATAAAGAAAAGTTCAAAGAAAATCCAAACTAGATTAATTGTACTCACGTGGATGTTCTTCTTCGCTCAGTTTCGCTTTAGTTCTTATCCGCTGCAAGCTAAAACTGGTGCATGTCAATAAGTTTATGTGCTCGATCCACCACCACGGGCGGATTATTCTCGTTATGATCCGTCGGCGGATTATTTTGGATGCCGAATCATTTTCGTGATCCGCAGGTCGGCAGCAAACTCATGAACGTCCTTTCTTGTTCAAAAGAATTTAGAACAAGCTCCTCATGCATCCGGATTGACTCTATGGCTTGGTCGAGTTGGTCATCGCATTAGTTCGCCTAGTCGCACACAGCAGCACGGCGTTCTACACTCCTGAAAAACATAAGAATAAATAAAAAAGAGTTCAAAGAAAATCCAAACTAGGTTAATTGTACTCACGTGGATGTTTTCTTCGCTCAGTTTCGCTTGAGTTCTTATCCGTTGCAAGCTAAAACTGGTGCATGTCAATAAGTTTATGTGCCCGATCCACCACCACGGGCGGATTATTCTGGATGCCGGATCATTCTCGTGATCCGCAAGCGGGTTATTACCTGATTCGCCGTCTGATTCGCCATTTGTGGAACTCTAACAAAATGCGCTTCTATTAGGTACGAGTATGGATGCTTGTGCTTTCCCTCTAATATATATATATATATATATATATAGAGCATCAGATCATGTACCTTCCAAGCTTTCCATACGTTATGTGCTTTCATCTTCTCCATCTAACAACCTAACTGAAGAAACACGATCAACGCATGAAACGAGAGAAAAACCCTAAGAGAGAAGAAAGATTCTGGGAAGGACTAGGGATGAGGATTTTGCTGAGGGGGTGGAGACAGAGCAAGCTGTTGAAAGGTTAAAAAGGTGAGGCGTGATAGTTAAGGCTTTGACCGAAAAAAAAAAAAAAAAAAACGAAAACAGCCAAGGCCAGCCTCGGTTCCGAAGTCACACTTCTGCTTTGATGATATTCCTTATCAGAAATGGCCAAATCGACTCTAGGAATTTCATGCTTGGATGTTAGCAAAAAATCCGACATTCGGTTTCTTCAAACTAATTACAACATTTTGATAAAAATAAGTTAAAAAATTAAAATTTAAAATAATCACAAATATCAAATGATATTTTAGTTAATCTAATTCCTCTATTGTATTTTGTTTTTGTTTATAACTAAAGTTTCTCACATGCAATGGACTAATTCTCGGAATGATGGGTTACAAGACCAATGTCGCAGGGTAAGCCACAAGACGCCACCTATGGGAGTTGAACCTGGTACTAGACGTGTCCACGGGTCGAGAATTGTCGGTTCCGATTCGTGAAAAAGGTGGAACCGGAACCGGCCCTAGCATTTAATATTTATTTTTAGCACACATTGCCTTGGCATTTAATTGGATCGGCGGAGCATTTGAGCTTAAATTGACTGGCGTTTGGATCGGACATGGGGTGAAAAATGCGGCCAAGAAGGTTTGGACTTAAAAGAAATTTTTTTTTTCAAAGACTGAATTGCAAATACTTAAAAACTAAGGGATTAAATGCAAATACTTAAAACTTGAGGGTTCATTTTGCAAGTAAACTAAAACGAGAATAGTGGAGAATGAGTGGGGAGTAGTGCAGGAGTAGTGACGAATAAGTGGAGAGAGTAATGGAGAATGAGTGAAGAGAGTAGTCGAACAGTAGTGGAGAATGAGTGAAAAGTGAATGGTAAGCGGAAAAATGAGAAAAAGAATTAGAAGAAGAGAGTGGGCTATAAAAGGAGAAGAGTTCTTGAGAATTTAGGGACAGTTTGATCTAGAAAATTTGGAAAGCTTTAAGAGAGAGAGAGAGAGAGAGGGAGCTAGTGATACGAGAAGTCCGTCCGTTTAACATAGGCGACTCTAAGCCACATCGTTGGTCATCGGAGCATTGTCTCGACCCGACAAACATCTTTAAACCCAATGTTTTTACATTTCGTTGCTGAGAAAGGTAGACGTAGCTCTTGAATTTCTAGGTTAACTGTCATGAAGCTCGCTGTACCAACTTTTATTTTTCGTCATTGGTGACTTATTTTACTCTCGAATTCTTTTTTACCATCGCCGTTTGCTTATTTTGCATTTTCGACGCATGAAAATCTAGAGTCGCCCCTAAATCTTTTGAAGACTATCGTAAGCTCGTAGGCTCATTTTCGACGTCATTCGAAGAGATCGGATCCCAAGGTAAGTACACATGGACTCCATGGATGCTAGTTGTAGCTTTGATTTGGATTGATACCATGTAAAACGTGCACTCGTTCGTCGTCGTGGCCGAACATGTTCGTGTCTCTTTCATATAGTTTTCGTCGTTGGATTAGGCTGATTTTTTGGATTTGTGATAGGTGAAGTCGAGACGATTCCAACGATACTCAGATCGCACAAATCGGACAAGATCTCAATATTGATCGTCGCCGGAAATCCCTCGGCCGTCCGTAGTTTTCTTCTACGTTGAGAAGTCTAACCAAGCATGGCGTTGACGTAACGCTGACGTGGCCCACGTCAGCATGGCCTTTTCATTTTATTAATAATGATAATAAATTATAAAAAAATAGAAAAATTCATTAAAAATATAATAAAAAATTCATAAAAAAATCCCAAAAAATGGAAAATCTTGGAAAATACAAAAAAAATGAGAAAAATTAAAAAAAAATCAGAAATTCCTAGAAAATTCTAGAAATTCCCAAAAATTGGGATTGAGCCACATTCAACTAGTCAATCCTATTTGTTCGGATTTCTGCTCCCGATTCTATTGAAAAATGATGATTTTACCCTTTAAGGGTAAATCGTTTTTGAAAATTCTTAGAAATTGCTGAAAAATGCTAAAAATTGGGGAAAGATCACAGTCAACTGGTCAATCCTATTTTGTGATTTTCGTACTCCGACTCTTTTGAAAAATGACGATTTTACCCCTTAAGGGTAAATTATCTTCGAAAATTATGAAAAATGTCGGAAATTGAGAATTGGCCCATCACATAATCATGAACCTCAACTCTACAAGTAGAAAAAGGAAGGGAAAAAACCCAATTAAACTACCAGTCGCGACCCTCTCCCGAGCTCGCGGAAGGCGGGAGCGGGCTAATGGGCCGCCCGATCGCTGGCTGGATCGGACGCGGGCCTCTCCCAAGGTCCATTTCCCAAATCACAACTGCTGGATATACGTGGTCGACCTTCACTGTGGTCTAGTGACATGTGATGAGTGTTCATGCCAAGGAGTCGCCACCGATCGTTTCGTGGAGGGTACGATCGGAAACCCTATCGAATAGTTGGGAGTGGTCTATTCGATTCTGCGGAAACCAGAGAAGTGGGTTCGGGGACTTAGTTACGCCAACTGTCAGAGTTGACGCCCTTTCGGTACCTAAGCTGAATGGTTTATCTGATCCTAGGATTTCATACAGACGAGTGGGGGACAGATATTAAATCTAGGAGTTCATGCAGATGGGAAATGCTACCCTATCACTCACAATCATTAAAAATAAGTGCGCAAATCGAGGATCCAGTACATGCGGATAAAGCACATGAAATCAGCGTGATATCCCTAATGAGGCCATATTAGCCTAGAGAAATATCAATCAAGGCTTAGGAGCGATTTGGACATGATTCGCCCATGAGGGGCAGAATCGTAATTTTGAATAATTCGGGGGAAATTAACCCCTAAAAGGGTAAATCTGTCATTTTAGACGAATTGGGAAGTCAAAAGACAGTGGAAATAGGATTGGCCATCAATCCAATCCATTTCCTATTTTTCGGGAATTTCCAGGATTTTTCTGGAATTTTCAAGTGATTTTACCTTTGGTGGGGTAAAGTCGTCATTTGGGTAAAGATGAGAACTGAAAACCTCAAATATTAGGGTCGGTCATCCTCCTGACCCAAACCCTAACTTTAAGCAATTTTCAGAACTCGATTGAGACAAGAAAGACGATTTTCCCATTAAAGGACAAAATCGTCATTTTGAGAAAAGATGTGAGACTCGAAAACCCAAACCTAAGAATTGGTCGTCTAATCGACCCTAATTCTCACCTTGGCGTTATCGGCCTTATCTTGCATGCATAGCAGAGGCGACTTACCCCTAAAGGGTAATGTCGTCAAGTCTCGAAAAATTGGGTAAGAAACCCCAAAAATAGGGTTGACCAGTTGTCTGTGATCAACCCTCAATTTTTGGGGGTTTCTTGAATATCTAGGATTTTTCCACAATTTTTCCACATTTTTTTGGAATTTTCTGGAATTTTCTAGCATTTTTTTGGATTTTCTAAGATTTTTCTGATTTTTTTTTATTTTTTTTAAATCATTTTCTGATTTTTTATTTAAAAAATATTATTTGGACCGGGTCGACCCGACCCATTCGGGCCGGAACCCGGCCCAGATCCGGACCCGCAAAGCCCCCGGTCGAAACGACGCCGTATCACGCATTATTTATTTTCGGATTACTAGCCTTGATCCGACGGTCGCTACTGAACCGCGTGGCTAATCCACGACCATTGGATTGTCTGACTAGAATCTACAGTTCAGATTAGAAGAAGACTCGATCAGGGCCGTCTGATCAAATTACTAAAACCTACGGCTGTGATTATAACATGGGACTTGATCCGGACCGTCCGATCCCACTAACCTAAACGACGTCGCCCTCCCACTTAGCCAAACGACACCGTTTCTGATCAACTCAGATTTCCGATTCAAAAATGATTTTCGGATATTTTTACTTGCTAATCGGACGGTCACCATTTATTAGCCTCGATTATTCTCGATCGTCCGATCTATTAATTCGAATAACAAACTGCTAACGGCCTGCTGACTAGATCGACACGTGGACCAATAACAGACTGACACCTAGGACTTTGACCGGTTGACCGCGCCACGTCAGCTTCGTCTTCAACCTCTCGACCTCGGCGGAATGGACGGCTGAGGATCTCCGGCGACGATCCTACGGTGGAATCTTAATGAAATCGTGCGAGACTAACTCTAATCGACTCGCGATCGTCTCTAACTTAACATATCTAAGGATCGTAGCATCTCATTCGCAGAATCAAGAACATCGTGCAAATCGCCGAGTACGGCCATGGAAGCTCAATCATGCGATTCACTCAAAATCAAAGAAATTCAGTCACAGAATAGCATAAATGGAGGTTCAGAAGACTTACCTCAAGCTCCGATTGAGCTCGCTCGGCCCAGATTTGGCTGGGCAAGGATCGGCTATGGAGGCTAAATCAGAGGAATCGATTCAGGGTATGCGAGCAAAGTCGATGCAAAATGGAGATGCGAGCGTGGTCAGTGATGTTCGGGGAATGAAACGCACACATTAATTGCATGATTGAGCAAGGAATGCAAGGTCTGCCATTGAAGCTCAATGAAGAACTCGAAGCTATGATTTACCTGTTCTTGCGATTTCGCGAGGCGTGGCCGGTGGCGATCGCTTCCTGACGCTCTGGGCGAACTTTAGATGGTCTTCCCTGGCTTTGGTTTGGCCGGAGATGGCCCAACCGACGCCTTGCAGTCGAGCTCAAGTTCTCGACGACAGGGGTCGGAGAACGAGCTCTCTATTGTGTTCTCTCTCTCTCGCGCGATTCTGTTCCCTTCCTTCGAACTGAACCAACCGTCCTCTAACTGAAAGCCCTCCCACAGGCTTATATAGCTCTTCGAGTTTTGGCGCCGAACGGGGAATCCTCTGCCCTCTTCAACTCACGTGTCATCACGTGCCAAATGACATGCTAACGGCGACGGAGAAGCTGGGTATTCCGTTCGGCTTCATTAGGTCCCTCGACGAGTCTCATTTCTCATGAATTTGTCATGGATTTGAGCTGTTCTTATCGTTGTTTGACTTTTGCAGGTCCCGCGTCCTTGACCGGCCGATTACTCCTTCCTCCGGCGACGTCAGATGGTGCCGTTGGTGTCAATCGACGGGGGAAGGTCAGAGGAACAAAACGCCCACCATTCCTCCTTCAATTAGTCGCGAATTGTCCTTCAATTTGGTCTTTGAAATTCGACCTGTCACTGTTCATTTGTACGATCGTTTTGAGGAAGACGACACTGTTCTGGACCGGTTCGACCGGTCGGACCGGCGGTCTGACCTGTCTGAACCGTTTTCGAACAGGATTTTTTCAAATTAATCTCAAATTAATGGAAAAATTTTGCAATTGAACCTTAAAATCGAATCTAGAGCATGAATTCTATCTAGAAATGTGGTTTTACCCAAAAGTTTTCATCAATTTCCACAAAACCCCCAAATTTTCATTAAATTGGAAATTGGGGATCGTGTAATTGAGGGTGCAAATGATCAAATTGAGTCAAACCACCTGTTCCAATCGATTTAAAATGGTGAAATCTATTGGGTAGCATGTTTAATTTGCAATGATAGCCCTTGAATTGAAAGTAATTTCAATTATGCTTGATTTCAAGGACTAAAATGCAATTTTAGTATATAATTTTGTCAAATTCGTGCAATTGAGCAAACTGCGCAAACAATTGGGCTAAATTGAAATAGGGGATAGTTAGATTGAATGTCAAGATCTTAAAAAATGCCAAAATTGCAAATTAAAGGACTCAATTGTTATTTTTTCTTCAAATTCAATACTATGGGTTACAAAGGAACACCTAAAATTGAATCTGATTTTGGATTTTTTGTGAGGTCGAAAATACAAGGGATTAAAAATAAAAATATTGGATATTTGTCCATATTTTTGTGACCTCAAATGCTATTTTTCTTGATTTTTTTAAGTATTTTTCTATTTTCTAAAAAATATTAAAAAATATGAAAAATATGAAAAATTATTTTTTGGTCAAGAATGGTTCCTTGGGCTTGGCCAAGGCCACCAAAGTTGATTTTGTAATTTTTTGACTTTTTATGAATTTTTTATGATTTTTCGAAAATAAAACTGAAAAAAACTTGGTCAAAAATCAGGTGTCAACAGCTGCCCCTCTTTGAGAGGAATCTCGTGAGAGGTTTCTCTCAAAGATAGGTGACACCTGAATCTAGACCGACTCGACTGGGGAAATGAAAAACGAATCTTGACACTCAATCTTACTTGCCCCACTGGTGAACGCTCTGTTCTTCATTCTTTTGCTGATGTGAGAGAGAAAGTAGAGAGACCCACCTGCTATTTACCTGTTGGTCACATGCCTGATGCTCGTGCGGCCTGCGCGGTGTATAACGGGTTCAAGTGAATACCTAGGGACTCGTCTTTTGAGTATCCTAGGGCGGTTAAACTCTAGCCTGTATGGTTGGCCGTACCAGAATGGGATTCCTGTACTTGACAGGAACCTGTGAATGACGCACCCAGTCTCTTAGGGATTGTCGGGGTTTTGATCCGTATGGTGGATCGGACCATGAATAGGGATTTTGATCCGTATGGTGGATCAGACCATGAATAGGACTCCTGTCTGTTAGGAACCTATGGATGACGCACCCAGTCTCTTAGGGTTTGTCGGAGACTCGATCGTTCTGTAAATCGGTCTTGAAAAAGGTTTGCCTACTAAAAGGCTTTGCCTAAAGATTGACATATCCCGTCTTGTTGGGACTAGTCGAAGACTCGATCGTTCGTCCGTAGATCGGTCTTGGAAAAGGTTTGCCTACTAAAAGGCTTCACCTATGAAATGACATATCCCGTCTTGTTGGGACTAGTCGAAGACTCGATCGATCGTCCGTAGATCGGTCTTGGAAAAGGTTTGCCTACTAAAAGGCTTTGCCTAAAGATTGACATATCCCGTCTTGTTGGGACTAGTCGAAGACTCGATCGTTCGTCCGTAGATCGGTCTTGGAAAAGGTTTGCCTACTAAAAGGTTTCGCCTATGAAATGACATATCCTGTCTTGTTGGGACTAGTCGAAGACTCGATCGTTCGTCCGTAGATCGGTCTTGGAAAAGGTTTGCCTACTAAAAGGCTTCGCCTATGAAATGACATATCCCGTCTTGTTGGGACTAGTCGAAGACTCGATCGTTCGTCCGTAGATCGGTCTTGGAAAAGGTTTGCCTACTAAAAGGCTTTGCCTAAAGATTGACATATCCCGTCTTGTTGGGACTAGTCGAAGACTCGATCGTTCGTCCGTAGATCGGTCTTGGAAAAGGTTTGCCTACTAAAAGGCTTCGCCTATGAAATGACATATCCCGTCTTGTTGGGACTAGTCGAAGACTCGATCGTTCGTCCGTAGATCGGTCTTGGAAAAGGTTTGCCTACTAAAAGGCTTCGCCTATGAAATGACATATCCCGTCTTGTTGGGACTAGTCGAAGACTCGATCGTTCGTCCGTAGATCGGTCTTGGAAAAGGTTTGCCTACTAAAAGGCTTTGCCTAAAGATTGACATATCCCGTCTTGTTGGGACTAGTCGAAGACTCGATCGTTCGTCCGTAGATCGGTCTTGGAAAAGGTTTGCCTACTAAAAGGCTTCGCCTATGAAATGACACATCCCGTCTTGTTGGGACTAGTCGAAGACTCGATCGTTCGTCCGTAGATCGGTCTTGGAAAAGGTTTGCCTACTAAAAGGCTTCTCCTATGAAATGACATATCCTGTCTTGTTGGGACTAGTCGAAGACTCGATCGTTCGTCCGTAGATCGGTCTTGGAAAAGGTTTGCCTACTAAAAGGCTTCGCCTATGAAATGACATATCCCGTCTTGTTGGGACTAGTCGAAGACTCGATCGTTCGTCCGTAGATCGGTCTTGGAAAAGGTTCTCCAGGGATCCTGCAAAACATGACCCTATGAGCTTTTCTTGACAGAGCAAGGCATCCTTCCGGGATCATGGGTTCTTCACGTCCACTGGGATTGCTTGCTGACTTCTTTCGAAAAAGGGTTCTATCCTCACCCCTTCTTTTGAAAGATCCCAAAATCTGTCGGGAATTCAGTTTTGAAGCCGTGAAAGATTTTATCTTGACAAAGCTTCACTTGGGTCTGTTGAGGCGACATTCTGGGAGCTAGGTTTTCCAGGTATCCTGCAGAAGTTTGAGCCTGAAATATTTTTCTTCACCATGAAAATGTTAGTAATCTTTGGGAAGACGATGGCTGGCCACTTGCCGAAGCCGTATGACTTAAGTTTTAATCATGAAATGTGCATTTTGATGCCGGAGGCTATCCAAAGCATTCTTGCAACATGCAAATGTGATCACAAATTCCTTGCATGGAAAATCTGGATCAACAGTTTGAAAATTCCAAAAAGAGTTTGTTCAAGACATCAATTGGAATATTTCTTGACAAGGAGGTCTTCTCACCTGTTTTGAGATAGTGGTATTTTATAGGGGATGCACTCAATTCCCTACTAACCTGTGCCTAGGTTTCAGGCCCATTCGCAGCGCATACATTTTGATCGGTCGGGAGGTCTTCCACGGGACCGTAATGTTGGGCTTGGATATTGGTTTTCAAGGGGGACCCGCTTTGGAGTCGAGGCCATTGGATGAAATTCTTCACCATCTGCTCCGGGTTTACCAGTCAAGAACCCTGCAAAATGAGAAAGAAATAATCTTGCTCGAACTTCTTCGAGCTAAGCTTAGACATTAAACCCTATGTCAATCCAAGTGCCTTAATCAGAAAAGGCTTTTCGGGGTTGTAACGTAGGTAGGATTGGGGACCAAAAAAGGCTTGTTTTTGGTTCAGAATATGCGAAGGGTTAAAACATTGGTGATCACTGCAAGTTTTATTGCCATCTTGCCCCTTCTGGTTCAAAGAGCGTCTTCAGTCTTTGAAGTGCATATTTGTCTTTAGAGAACATCTCTCTCATGTCAAGACGGCGTCAATACCTTGTCTATGCTTTTGTCATCTGAATGTGACATAATCTGGGAGTATCCTTTGCTGTCCAGCTCCCTTGGGATTTTCTTTTATAATCAGATCTCACTGGTGACCTATACAAAGGTATCATGCCATTTTTTGGCATTTACAAGATCAAACACATGATTCACAAGTGTACAAGTATTTGGATGGGCATCGGCCTTGCTTTTACCAGGCACTTTGCTTTTTCTTGGTGCCCAGGATCGAATTTTTCTCTCTTTTTTCTTTTTCTCATCTTTTGTCGAGATCCCACCTTTTCTTTTCTTTCGGGGATCAGAATTTTCAAATGAGTGTGCTAGATGTACAACTTGAATCTCAGCACTCCAACATTAATCTAGGAATTTTCCACAAATCCAGTGTTTTGAACTCTTCCGCTCTTGAAGTGACGTCGCTTCCGTCTTGGAATATGCAATGATCACCAACGGGTTCGTGAAATGAACGTATAGGCTCAACTGGGCTGTGCAAAGGGTAAAAGTGTATAGGATAGAGAAACGAATGCTTTTCGTCATCCTAAAGCACTTGAATTACCATAGAAGTTAAAATGACAAGCAACACACGAAGATTGATGCAAGTCTGAGCAAGAGAACTTCTAACCATTTATCTCCTGATACTGCTGGACGTACCTCCAGTTTGCCCCATTGTGGGGTGGTTCTTGACAGGGGTATAGAATGAAATCGTCGTTCAAAGGGTTATCAATGGTCACCTGTAGTGTTTATGATAGAGAAATGAATGCCTCCGTCGTCTCAATCCATGTAATCACTGCGAATAACCCTTACGTCCGTAGGTCAAGGTCTCGCTGTACTTATCACTCCACTTATCTCTTAAGTGTGTATGGGACGTGTTTGGACCAGGCTTGCCTCTTGTCTGAGAAAACATCCTTTTGAACGATTTAAACAACTTTTGTTGGAAGAGTTCATTTTGCTTTCTCCAAAACTTACCCTCCAAGGGGATTTATGAGGCACAATGTATATTTCAATCATGTTCAGATAACCTCCAAGTTTAATCATGAATGCCAATGACATGATTGTGAGAATTTTGCGTCTTTCTAGACATGATAATTGAATGCATGCTAGATTCCAAGAAGCCTTTCAAATTCTAGCAATAATGATTCTGACAGTCTTGTAAACCTAAAAGATTAGGAAATGAATACTTACCTGCCCAGCGCGGCTAGGGATTCCTGAAAAACATAAAAGGAATATGTCAGTGTATGCTCTCGAATTTCAGAAAATTAGAACGATACACCTTACCCTTGATCATACATTCCAATGGAAGTGGATAGATTTGCGAAAATCTGCATTTTTCTTAACAACACAAGATGGTTAAGTTGTTCTAAAATTTCTTAAAATTCTCAGTCTTTGGAGAAGAAGACGTGCACTGACCACCATGACGTTAGGTCTCCTTGATCACGCGTTCCAACTTATCGCGACCCTGCTTCCTTGGATCCTGCAATATTGAACACATGCTAATGTATGCATAGATGCATGACATGCTTATGCAAAGACTATCATGAAGAGTAGGCTCAATTCGAGGTAGGGCATATGACCGGAATCTGATTTTATTTCAAGGGTAATATTTCTTCACAGCATCTGAATTCACAAGGTGCCCCAATTCTTCTCCCTCGGAGTTTACAAGAATTAATGCTCCTCCCGTGAGGATCTTCTTAACAATGTAGGGGCCTTCGTAATTTGGAGTGAATTTCCCCCCTGGATGGGTAGTACTTGGCAAAACTTTCCTAATTACCAAGTCATTTACTTCGAAGTTTCTGGTCTTGAACTTTCGATTGAACGCCCTGGCTACCCTCTTCTGGTAAGTTTGTCCATGGCAAATGGCTTTAAGACGTTTCTCATCTATTAAGTTCAGCTGTTCATATATGTGCTTGAAATACTCTGACTCAGAGAGTTTATCTTCGGATAAGATTCTCAAAGAGGGAATCTTAACTTCTACCGGTAGAACTGCTTCTGTCCCATATACCAAACTATAGGGAGTTGCCCCTGTAGAAGTCCTGATCGACGTTCGGTAAGCCATCAAGGCGAAGGGCAGCCTTTCGTGCCAATCCCTGTAGTTTTCTGCTGTTTTAGCCAAGATTCTCTTGATGTTTTTGTTGGCCGCTTCCACTGCCCCATTCATCTGTGGGCGGTAAGGAGATGAATTCAGATGTCGAATGCTAAAGTGATCCAGCAGATCATCGACAATCTTGTTGTTCAGGTTGGACCCATTATCTGTGATGATCGCTTGAGGGGTACCATACCGGGATATGATATCTCTTTTGACGAATCTTGCCACATTTCTTGCAGTGACATTTTTGTAAGAGCTGGCTTCTACCCATTTGGTGAAGTAATCAATCGCTACCAAGATGAAGCGATGACCATTCGAAGCCACAGGATTAATAGGCCCTATCATGTCTATGCCCCACATAGAGAAAGGCCAAACTTCAGACATTTGGTGTAGTTCGTTTGGGGGTGCATTGATCTTATCACCGTATAGTTGGCACTGGTGGCATGATCCGACGTGCTGACAGCAGTCCGATTCGATGGTCATCCAATAATAGCCAAGCCGCATGATCTTCCGGGCGAGGAGGTGGCCGTTCATGTGAGGCCCAAACGCACCTTCATGGATCTCTTTCATGAGAATATTTGCTTCTTTGGCATCTACACATCTTAACAGAGTAGAATCAAACGATCTCTTATACAGAATTTGTCCATTGAGGAAGAACTTGCTGGCCATCTTGGTTATATATTTTCGGTCTCCTGACTGGCATCCTTCAGGGAATTCCCCTTTCAAGAGGTAATTCTTAATGTCATAGTACCATGGCTCTCCATCACATTCTTCTTCGATTAGCATACAATAAGCTGGCTTTTCAACAATGCCGATCCTCAGAGGTTCTACATCCAACCCTTCAGTCGTTTGCAACATCGAGGCTAGGGTGGCTAATGCATCTGCGAATTGGTTGTGAGACCTTGATAGGTACTCGAATGATATTTCTTCGAACCTGAGTATCAACTCTTCAAGGTATTCGTGATAAGGGATGAGCTTTGTATCTCTCGTCTTCCACTCCCCTTGTGTCTGTAGAATAATGAGCATGGAGTCTCCGAAGACTTGTAACCTAGGTATCTCCATAGAAAGGGCCAGTCGTAGGCCCAGAATGCATGCCTCATATTCTGAAATGTTGTTGGTACAAGGAAAAGTTATCTTTGCCGCGACAGGGTAATGTTGACCATCTGGGGATATCAGTACTGCCCCAGTGCCTGCTCCTGATAGATTGACAGCGCCATCGAAATACATGATCCACTTGTCTTCTTCCAAGTTCAGAATTTGACCTTTTGTGTTCATTACTTCAGGGGACTCACCGCTTGTCGGGTTTTCTGCCATCATGTCAGCTATAGCTCTTCCTTTTACCGACTTCTGTGGGGAACATTTGATGTCAAATTCAGACAACATTACTTGCCATTTTGCTAATTTCCCAATTAAAGCGGGTTTCTCTAGGAGGTATTTGACAGGATCATTCTCTGTTATGAGCTGGATATGGTGGTGTAGGGTATACTGCCTTAGTCTGCGAAGTACCCATACCGTCGCTGCACAGGCCCTTTCAACTGGTACATATTTTACTTCAGATGGCGTGAATTTCTTACTCAGATAATAGATGGCCCTCTCTTTTCCATCTATCGGGTTTGTTTGGGCAAGTAAGGCCCCCAAGGACTCTTGTCGTATGGTCAGGTATAAGGTCAATGGGTGACCAGGAATTGGTGGCACAAGCACCGGTGGTGTGATCAAATAGTTCTTGATCATTTGGAATGCCCTGCTGCACTCGGCATCCCATGTTATTTTCGCGCCTTTCTTAAGCAATCTGAAGATTGGCTTAGCTACATCAGACATCTGATTGATGAACCTGGCAATATAGTTCAATCTCCCTAGAAGGCTTCTCACTTCTTTTACTGTGGATGGAGTTGATAAATCGTGGATGGCCTGGATTTTTTAGGGATCAATTTCAATGCCTCTGTTGCTGACTATGAATCCAAGGAGTTTCCCGGATCTTGCCCCAAACACGCATTTGTTAGGGTTCAGCTTTAACTTGTATTTGCGCAGGCGCTCAAACAGCTTCCTTAATACCTGTATGTGATCTTGTCCTTTTTTGGATTTAGCGATCATGTCATCAACATATACTTCAATCTCTTTGTGGATCATGTCATGGAATAACGTGACCATAGCCTTCTGGTAGGTAGCCCCGGCGTTTTTCAATCCAAAGGGCATGACTTTGTAGCAAAAATTTCCCCATGGTGTGGTAAATGCAGTCTTGGGTTTGTCTTCTTGTTTCATGAAGATTTGGTTGTATCCCGAGAATCCATCCATGAATGAGAATAATTCATAACCCGTTGTACTATCCACCAATACATCAATGTGGGGGAGTGGAAAATCATCTTTTGGGCTTGCTCTATTCAGATCTCGGTAATCTACGCAGATCCGAACTTTTCCGTCTTTCTTCATGACGGGTACTATATTTGCAATCCAGTCTGAATATGGGATAGCTTCAATGAAGCCTACCCTAAGAAGTTTCATGACTTCTTCCTTGATCTTGTCTTCTGACTCGGCTTTCATCCGCCTGCTGCCTTGTTTGACTGGCTTGATGCCGGGATCTGTGGGCAATGCATGTTCTACGATCTTAGGATCAAGGCCTGGCATATCTGCGTAAGACCATGCGAAGATGTCTTGATATTCTTTTAGTAGCTTGGTGAATTCGAGCCTTTCATCTCGGGATAGGTGTCCGCCGATCTTGACCTCTTTGACGTTCGCGGTGTCTCCCAAATTAATAACGACTGGTTCTTCTGAGGTAGGAGGCTTTGATTCTTCAAAGGTGTTCCAATCTCTTCGGATAGATGCATAATCACCGTCTTCCTCTTCCTCGATGTTATAGGAGTGGTTAATGGAGGGATCTGAATTTTGTAACAACCTGGTATGCATGTTTGAGATGATATGCCTGAAATGTCATGAGTATGGTTAGTTTGTGCTCAGTAAAAATGACATGCATGATCATGTAAAGTCTTTTCGAAAAAGTTTTCGAAACAGATATAGGTACAAAGGGGACTAATCCTCATGTCATTGGATATCCCGGCCCCCATGAATTTTTTTTTTTTGAAGATTAGGAATCATATGGCAAATCAGGCCTCAAGCTTCTGTATGGAAGACCATTATCATCATCGGGCTGATTCGTAGTTCCATATGTCCTTAACAAAACATGCGTAGTTTTATTGAATGCAAGAAGGGCCGCGTTACAAGATGTGCTATTTGGACCAACGACCTGGGATCCAAAGGCATTTTCCTATGCATACAACAAGGAAAGAAAATACAATGCAATGCAGAAAGCTCTAAACGCAGTATTTAAAGATAAATGTAGAGTCTCTTTACTCAGAAGAAGTGGCTTCATTGTCCAACCACTCCAAGATGACATTCACAGAGTCATCTTCAAGAAAAGGGTTTGTCAGATCTGGTTCTATCGGTGAAGTGACATCCTCTTCAGATAGCCATTTGGAGTTCTGGTTGAAGTAGGCATTTAAGGGATTTCTGAACATTCGAAACCTGCCTTTCCAGGTTGGAGAACCGATGAATGAGTTATTCGGGCTGTTTTCGCCTCCACGGCGTCCCAGGCTTTTGCCTCGGCCTCGGCCTGTTGCTTTTGGGACATAATCATTCATGGGATACTTCTGGTACCCCAAGCCAATTCTATGTGGATTAGCCTTCAACTGAAGCGGGGTATTTATACCCTGATTATGTTTGCCTAGGCCTTTTTTGGGATTGAACCCGTATGCCAGCAGCATCTTAGCTGGCAGAAGACTGGCTTCCGAGATGTAGGGGGTCCTCAACTTCGTCCTTGCTGGGGTATGAACTGTTGCTACCAATTCTAGGGAATGATAGCTTGCTTCTGTTTTCTCTTCAGGTTCAATATAGGGAATGACACTGTTCTGGTATGCCTGGAGGTCGACTTCCCCATGTACAGTAATCACCTTCCCATCTACAACGAAACGTACTATTTGGTGCAGGCTCGAAGGGACAGCTCCTGCTGTATGGATCCAAGGTCTTCCTAGCAGGAATCCAAATGCACTGGGCAGATCCATTACTTGAAAGTTTATAGAGAACTTTGTCGGGCCGATGAATACGTCAAGTTCGATCTCTCCCTCTACGGTCTTCCTCATGCCGTCGAATGCTCTTACAGCTGTCTTAGATACCTTGACCATCTCTTCATTGATTCCCAGCCTCCTTATGGTAGCCAAAGGATAGATGTTGAAGGCTGATCCATTATCGATCAATACGTGTGCCACTCTTTTGCCGTTACATTGGGCGGAGATGTATAAAGCTTTGTTGTGCCCTCTTCCTTCCATGGGGAAGTCTTCGTCAGAGAAGCTTAGTTGGTCTTTTAAAAGAATTGCTCCTACAAAGTCCCCTAGTTGTACTTCATTAATTGTTTCAGGGACATGTACTTCGTTGAGCACCTTCAACAGCGCGTTCTTGTGCTTCTCTGAATTGATGAATAGGTCTAATAGGGATATCTGAGCGGGCATCTTTCTCAGCTGCTCTATTACTTCAAACTCGCTGGTTTTGATGATCGATACGAGTTTTTCGGCATCTTCCTTTGAGACCTCTCTTTTTTCGGATTCACCCTCCCTGGGGGCATAAAATCTTCCAGACCTCATTACTGCATCTACTTGTGTTGTCTCATAGTCCCAATGGACTGCTTTAGGATCGTACTCTTCTGCTGGGGGGACTTTTATGGTTATAGTTGTCAGATGAGGTATCTCTGGTCCTGACGTGTTGCCCTCTTCTTCTTGAGGTAGTTGAATCACGACAGGTTTAAACTGGGCAATCTTCCACCTTGTTCAGGTTATCCAGTTCATCCAATCTAATCACCACGGCCGTGGCTACTTCGATCATCAATATGGCGTTGTCGAGTTCTTCCATACCGTTTGAGGTTCCCGGTTGAGAGAGATCATCCATACCTTCCCATCCGTCCGGTATGATGTCTTCAATCTTCTGATAAAAGCTGGGAGGAGCTGAATATTTTACTTTGAAATTGTACCCTCCAGAATCTTGACCCAGGTTGTCTATAATTTCGCCCTTGTCAAGTGTGTCAGCCATAAACTTGAAGTCTGCTAGACTTCTCCTCCTGACTTCTATTTCGTCTTCTTCAAATTCTTCTTCTGATTGAGTGGCCGGCCCCAGATCGTTTGCCAATTTCTTACGTGAGGTACCACAGGTGCTACTCTGCTCAACTGTGATCAAGAAGTGGTTTCCTTTCAAAGATAGAGATGCTTCAATCCCTTCAAATTCTTCATCAGTACTATCGGACATTATACCTAGGCCCATCATCTTGGCGATACATAATTTCTTTTGGTCAGTTGATATCTCCCCTTCTTTTGGGTATGATGAAGCGGTTGCTAGCAGGTCGGCCAGTTTAGGCACATCTACCTTCAGTTTAAGGTAGTCTTCTTCTTCTTCAGCGAATATTGCCCCTACTGTTTGATGATCGGGCAACGGATTTTCTTGCACATTTGGGGCTGCGTTGTCAAATTTCAAAATCTGATTATCAATTAGGGCTTGTACTTTCAGCTTCAGGATATAGCAGTTATCCACATTATGCCCTCTTTCGCCCATATGGTAGGCACAGGTTTGGCTCTCATCAAAGCCAGGATACCTTGGAGGGTTTGCCCTAGGTGGTTCTTTCGCAATCAAGTGTTGCTCCAACAGCATCGGGAGTAGCTTGGATAAAGGTCTCGGGAGCTGAGAGAATTGCCTCTGGGGTTGCTTTCTTCTAGGCTCTGGTACCTTTGGCGCTGACCATGATGATCCGCCTTTGGCCTGATTAGAATTGCCAAATGGTTTTAACTTGTGGGGATCTGGTATAAATGCTATGTCCAGTCCGGCTTCTCTCTCCTTTCTCAGAGGATACTGCTTCCTAGTGGGAGTTTCCTGAGGCCTTCTTTCTCTCAAGGCCCATTCCAGCCTCTCAGCAACCTTAATCAGGTGTGCGAATGTCTGACATCCAGAAGTGTTCAGTCTGTCAAAGTACTCATAGGGGAGTGCTTTCAGGAATAAGTCGATCAGCTCCTCTTCTGGGATTGAAGGCTTTACTTGGGTAGCCAAGGCTCGCCACTTCTGAGCATATGTCCTGATCGATTCACCCCTTGTTTTTGAAGTTCGTAGAAGGTCTTCTCTTGTTGGGGCTGTAGTCGTGTTAAATTTGTACTGCCTGAGGAAGTCTTCTGCGAGATCTTCCCATCCGTCGTAATCTTCCAAATCTAGTTCAATGAACCAGGCCAGAGCGGGGCCGGCCAAGCTCTCTTGGAATGTGTTCATCAATAGTGGAATGTAATCTGAATAGTGTGCCATCTTGCGCAGGTAGTATTTGAGGTGGGCACGGGGACAATCTGTCCCATTGTATTTCTTTACGAACTCTGGTTCTTTATAGTCAGGAGGAGTCTCCACTTTAGCAAAAGGAGATATCTTGTCGAAGCGGGCTAACTCGTAGCCTTGGCTGCTCAGGCATTCTTCGATCTTAGCCAATCTCTTAGCCTCTACCTCTGTTTTCACGGTCTGTTTTCCCTTCTCCTATTTTTCAAGGTTGATAACAACAGGCGAGGCTTTTTGTTGTGACCGGCTATTTGGTTCGTGAACGTCTTCCTCTGTATGCTGTGTATCTCTCGTCAACTCTTTATCTGTCGTATCAGGTATGAAAGAAATACCAGCGTTGTTCTGGTTGTGAGTAGTCGTCTTTTTAGTTTGGGATGTCTCTAGCATGGCCTTAATGTCAGCCATCATAGTTGCTAAGGCAGTCATCTGAGATTCCAGTATGCCTACGCGCGGAGTCAACTCTTGCTGCTCCATTCTTGTCTTAAGGCGAGTTCGGAAGCGATGTGTGGGAAATTCCGTGATGAGAGCGTACCTGTTCAAAAATATCTCTGTGAGTGTTTCGCTTATTTTAGCAAAGAGAAGCAGTTAATTCTTTCAGTTGCATGCTTCTTGTCGGTAGATGAGAAAAAGGGCTACCTTATGAGCCTTAGCCTCATGTAAGTAGTTCTTTTAATCATTTCCCGACGAGAACTCATGGAATTAAAAGAAGCGTAATTTCTGACGATAGTCTTTCTTTATGCAAAAACGTGTTTCATATTCATGCTCATGTGTCCAAGATGGTACTCCACAGAAATGAGAACGTATGAGAAAGTGTCACAATGTTTGCTTATTTTACACTTGACAGAATAGCCTATTCAAGTTTAGGACGTTTGAGGTCTAAGGCACCCTCATCATCCCAGCATGGATTCCCCTCTTCAACCTGGGGCTTCTCATCTTCTCAACATGACAGTGGTCCCATGTCTTCGGGTATGTAAGGCTCTATTCCTGGTACGTACGGCACGATGTATTCGGGTACGTAGGGCTCGACAAGGCTTCGTCGGATCGCTTTAAAGTGTTGAATGTATTCAGTGGTAGCCCTATGGATGTTCTCTTCACGAGTCATGTCTTCTGGCCAACTTATTCCTTCAACCTGGGAATTCTTCAAAGAGCGTGTGATGGATGCCACCTTGGCTTCAAACTGTCTCTTCTCATCTTCTGTGAGGGTCTTGCTCGGTATGTCAAATGAGAAGATATCAGGTTGCGGTGGAGAAGGGATCTCTTGTAGTGCTCCAAACTGCCGAATCACCCTCCTTGGATAGTATGCAGTTGCGCCCGTGAACCCTAGCAGGGGGACTGGACTCCTGTCATCGCAGGTCAATCTGACCTTGTTCAGCGTCGGCAACCTTAGCCGCCATCGGAGTTGTTCGGGTTTTAGGACTTTGAGGAAGTTCTTCCATTCTATGAAGTTGAACTTAGGAATACGTGTATGGGTTCTAGCAAATGTTTTAAGAGGGTGTGCATTGGGGCTGATTTCAGTGAAACCCATGCGGATGTGGAATTGTCTGATATGGGATGTGAACCACAGATACAGCAGATCACTAGAAGCTCTAAAGATTCCCTTTTTGTTTTTCTTGAAACGATTTAGGGAGAGGAAGGTTTCGGCAAGGAGGATGTTTGAGTAATCCCACCTACAACAGACTTGCCTAGTTATTATAGCCATGATAGGGTCGAAGGTGACAATTGAGATTGGGAATAGCACAAAGCTAAAGAATGCCAAGATAAAGGCTCTACCAGATTTGGTTCCTTTAGAAGCAGGAAGGCGGGAAAATCGGTCTATAAGGAAAGACAGGGAAACGCGTCCAGAATTGTTTTTCGCATCTGCTTTGACTTCATTTAGGTTTGTGTCAAGGAATTCAGTCACCTGACTTAGGGGTTCAAGTCCTATAGGGGGTCGGACGAGCGTAGGGGTGAATTCAACTCCGATGACAGCGCTGTATTCCTCGATAGTGGGAGTGATCTCTAATCCTTCTATGCAAAATGTAGCGGTGGTAGGATCCCAGTAGAGCGCCATGGCTTGAATAAAGGCAGGTGGGCACTCAATCTTCAGTAGGTCCAGTAGGTACCCTAGTCGTGACTCCGCATACTTTTGGCTGGCTTCGCCCATGCCATCCCACCATGATTGGAGTTCAGCTCGGGGGATCTTGAATACTTGAATATCACTCTTTCCCATCAAGTCTAAAATATGCAAATGATTTTAAAAGGTCAATCGCCAGAAATTACTTTAAATGTATGGATATGCAGATGTCATGAAGCATGCATGAGCTAACTTGATTGCATAGTTCAATTTGAAGAAATGGAGATTATGACCCTTTTTCAGGTCTTGAAAGCCTGATTCAAAGCCTAATTTGCATTTCAGGGAAGTGAATTATGCAATTTAGTCAGGTTTACTCAGTGACTAAAGGGAACAGCAATGTCACATTCCATTGGTCAACACATCAAAGGAACAAAGTAGGGATGTACTTTTACTTCAGTCAAGATATCTAATAGAAGAACGGTAAAGAAAGGTTTTTTTTTTTAAAACAAGAAAGCCATAAAAGACAATGGAACGTGAGGGTCTAGATCACTCTTTCTTCAGAAGTCTACCCAAATGACAGTCGGTCAGGAATTCTCCTTTAATCTAGGGTAGGGGAGTTATCTTCAGTGGTTTGGTCGAGAGGTTGTAGTTCCTCCGGCCACTTTCTAGTCCAGGGTACGATGACTTCGGGAGCCTTCTCGGGTTCCACTTTTTTTAGTGTGATGCGCCTTGGCTTGGTCTTGATTGCAGGGCGTTTCTTCCTACCCCAAGAAGTAATCATGGGTATGTTCTCTTTGGCCAGCAATTCAGCCTTCCTGCGGGCGTACGCTTCCCTAGCTAGCTGGTTGCGACGTTGTCTCTTCATCTCCAGATAATCCTTCATCATTTCGTCTGATTGTCGCTTGAATCTGAGATTATCAGCGTAGTAGCGGGTTTGACAGTCTTCAGCATACCCCAGCTTACGTCCAGTCAGTTCCCGACCATACACGAATCTAGTAAAGTGTAGCCTCGTGTTTGGTCCGGGGCGAGTAACTTTTCTCAAGTACTCGAAGGTCACCAACTCCGTCGAGCTCTTAGGGAACAGCGACATCCTACCCCATAATCATTGTTGTTCTCATTAGTCACCCGAGTAATCTTCATGATGCGAATGCACATGGATGTATGCAATGTATGAGTCATATCATGGAGCAGGAAATAAAGTACGTTTAGAGATAAATGTCTTACCAACCACACTTTGGGGGATGTGGAATGCCCCCTGTATCAATGGGTGGTTTTAGGTATACCAACCATCCATGGACATGCGCATGCGACAAGTGGGTATACTCTAAAAAGGAAAATCGAAAGTCAGGTGAGGAACCTACGGCTCAGGCTCCCACGATCCACACGAGGCAGATTCCTCCCCAAGGGTACCTACCCAAGAGGGCTAGATATCGCCAATGCAGATGGTAGGCGGGAATGAATACGAAAGTCTCAAGTGCCATCAAACACAAGATCCTTTTCGCACCCTTTCCCTATCTAAGGTAACCTAGAGGTGGTTTGCAGTCGGGGTTTGACCGCCAGTGTATGCAATGTGTCGTGATCATCACAATGCAAAGTCATGCACAGTAGTTTGTATCAAAACAGCGCTTCAGTATGTGCGTAAGATAAACATACATTCCCAACTCCAACCTGCAGGAAAGATGTCAACAATCACTCCACCCCTTATTTCTCCAATCTGCAAAAACATCTAACACAATGGTTAGTGTACGTACCTCACCTTCGAGAGCATCTGCAGAAAACAAGGTCAGATAAACCAAACAACTTTTTAATCGGCTCAAGTCCTCTGAAATTCGTAACCAGAGATTCTGGGTTCGATCCCCAGTGGAGTCGCCAGTCTGTCGCGACCCTCTCCCGAGCTCACGGAAGGCGGGAGCGAGCTAATGGGCCGCCCGATCGCTGGCTGGATCGGACGCGGGCCTCTCCCAAGGTCCATTTCCCAAATCACAACTGCTGGATATACGTGGTCGACCTTCAGTGTGGTCTAGTGACATGTGATGAGTGTTCATGCCAAGGAGTCGCCACCGATCGTTTCGTGGAGGGTACGATCGGAAACCCTATCGAATAGTTGGGAGTGGTCTATTCGATTCTGCGGAAACCAGAGAAGTGGGTTCGGGGACTTAGTTACGCCAACTGTCAGAGTTGACGCCCTTTCGGTACCTAAGCTGAATGGTTTATCTGATTCTAGGATTTCATACAGACGAGTGGGGGACAGATCTTAAATCTAGGAGTTCATGCAGATGGGAAATGCTACCCTATCACTCACAATCATTAAAAATAAGTGCGCAAATCGAGGATCCAGTACATGCGGATAAAGCACATGAAATCAGCGTGATATCCCTAATGAGGCCCTATTAGCCTAGAGAAATATCAATCAAGGCTTAGGAGCGATTTGGACATGATTCGCCCATGAGGGGCAGAATCGTAATTTTGAATAATTCAGGGGAAATTTACCCCTAAAAGGGTAAATCTGTCATTTTAGATGAATTGGGAAGTCAAAAGACAGTGGAAATAGGATTGGCCATCAATCCAATCCATTTCCTATTTTTCGGGAATTTCCAGGATTTTTCTGGAATTTTCAAGTGATTTTACCTTTGGTGGGGTAAAGTTGTCATTTGGGTAAAGATGAGAACTGAAAACCTCAAATATTAGGGTCGGTCATCCTCCTGACCCAAACCCTAACTTTAAGCAATTTTCAGAACTCAATTGAGACAAGAAAGACGATTTTCCCATTAAAGGACAAAATCGTCATTTTGAGAAAAGAGGTGAGACTCGAAAACCCAAACCTAAGAATTGGTCGTCTAATCGACCCTAATTCTCACCTTGGCGTTATCGGCCTTATCTTGCATGCATAGCAGAGGCGACTTACCCCTAAAGGGTAATGTCGTCAAGTCTCGGAAAATTGGGTAAGAAACCCCAAAAATAGGGTTGACCAGTTGTCTGTGATCAACCCTCGATTTTTGGGGGTTTCTGGAATATCTAGGATTTTTCCACAATTTTTCCACATTTTTTTGGAATTTTCTGGAATTTTCTAGCATTTTTTTGGATTTTCTAAGAATTTTCTGATTTTTTTTTATTTTTTTTAAATCATTTTCTGATTTTTTATTTAAAAAATATTATTCGGACCGGGTCGACCCGACCCATTCGGGCCGGAACCCGGCCCAGATCCGGACCCGCAAAGCCCCCGGTCGAAACGACGCCGTATCACGCATTATTTATTTTCGGATTACTAGCCTTGATCCGACGGTCGCTACTGAACCGCGTGGCTAATCCACGGCCATTGGATTGTCTGACTGGAATCTACGGTTCAGATTAGACGAAGACTCGATCAGGGCCGTCTGATCAAATTACTAAAACCTAGGGCTGTGATTATACATGGGACTTGATCCGGACCGTCCGATCCCACTAACCTAAACGACGTCGCCCTCCCACTTAGCCAAACGACACCGTTTCTGATCAACTCGGATTTCCGATTCAAAAATGATTTTCGGATATTTTTACTTGCTAATCGGACGGTCACCATTTATTAGCCTCGATTATTCTCGATCGTCCGATCTATTAATTCGAATAACAAACTGCTAACGGCCTGCTGACTAGACCGACACGTGGACCAATAACAGACTGACACCTAGGATTTTGACCTGTTGACCGCGCCACGTCAGCTTCGTCTTCAACCTCTCGACCCCGGCGGAATGGACGGCTGAGGATCTCCGGCGACGATCCTACGGTGGAATCTTAATGAAATCGTGCGAGACTAACTCTAATCGACTCGCGATCGTCTCTAGCTTAACATATCTAAGGATCGTAGCATCTCATTCGCAGAATCAAGAACATCGTGCAAATCGCCGAGTACGGCCATGGAAGCTCAATCATGCGATTCACTCAAAATCAAAGAAATTCAGTCACAGAATAGCATAAATGGAGGTTCAGAAGACTTACCTCGAGCTCCGATTGAGCTCGCTCGGCCCAGATTTGGCTGGGCAAGGATCGGCTATGGAGGCTAAATCGGAGGACTCGATTCAGGGTATGTGAGCAAAGTCGATGCAAAATGGAGATGCGAGCGTGGTCAGTGATGTTCGGGGAATGAAACGCACACATTAATTGCATGATTGAGCAAGGAATGCAAGGTCTGCCATTGAAGCTCAATGAAGAACTCGAAGCTATGATTTACCTGTTCTTGCGATTTCGCGAGGCGTGGCCGGTGGCGATCGCTTCCTGACGCTCTGGGCGAACTTTAGATGGTCTTCCCTGGCTTTGGTTTGGCCGGAGATGGCCCAACCGACGCCTTGCAGTCGAGCTCAAGTTCTCGACGACAGGGGTCGGAGAACGAGCTCTCTATTGTGTTCTCTCTCTCTCTCTCGCGCGATTCTGTTCCCTTCCTTCGAACTAAACCAACCGTCCTCTAACTGAAAGCCCTCCCACAGGCTTATATAGCCCTTCGAGTTTTGGCGCCGAACGTGGAATCCTCTGCCCTCTTCAACTCACGTGTCATCACGTGCCAAATGACATGCTAACGGCGACGGAGAAGCTGGGTATTCCGTTCGGCTTCATTAGGTCCCTCGACGAGTCTCATTTCGCATGAATTTGGCATGGATTTGAGCTGTTCTTATCGTTGTTTGACTTTTGCAGGTCCCGCGTCCTTGACCGGCCGATTACTCCTTCCTCCGGCGACGTCAGATGGTGCCGTTGGTGTCAATCGACGGGGGAAGGTCAGAGGAACAAAATGCCCACCATTCCTCCTTCAATTAGTCGCGAATTGTCCTTCAATTTGGTCTTGGAAATTCGACCTGTCACTGTTCATTTGCACGATCGTTTTGAGGAAGACGACACTGTTCTGGACCGGTTCGACCCGTCGGACCGGCGGTCTGACCGGTCTGAACCGCTTTCGAACAGGATTTTTTCAAATTAATCACAAATTAATGGAAAAATTTTGCAATTGAACCTTAAAATCGAATCTAGAGCATGAATTCTATCTAGAAATGTGGTTTTACCCAAAAGTTTTCATCAATTTCCACAAAACCCCCAAATTTTCATTAAATTGGAAATTGGGGATCGTGTAATTGAGGGTGCAAATGATCAAATTGAGTCAAACCACCTGTTCCAATCGATTTAAAATGGTGAAATCTATTGGGTAGCATGTTTAATTTGCAATGATAGCCCTTGAATTGAAAGTAATTTCAATTATGCTTGATTTCAAGGACTAAAATGCAATTTTAGTATATAATTTTGTCAAATTCGTGCAATTGAGAAAACTGCGCAAACAATTGGGCTAAATTGAAATAGGGGATAGTTAGATTGAATGTCAATATCTTAAAAAATTCCAAAATTGCAAATTAAAGGACTCAATTGTTATTTTTTCTTCAAATTCAATACTACGGGTTACAAAGGAACACCTAAAATTGAATCTGATTTTTGATTTTTTGTGAGGTCAAAAATACAAGGGATTAAAAAGAAAAATATTGGATATTTTTCCATATTTTTGTGACCTCAAATGCTATTTTTATTTATTTTGTTAATTATTTTTCTATTTTCTAAAAAATATTAAAAAATGTGAAAAATATGAAAAATTATTTTTTGGTCAAGAATGGTTCCTTGGGCTTGGCCAAGGCCACCAAAGTTGATTTTGTAATTTTTTGACTTTTTATGAATTTTTTATGATTTTTCGAAAATAAAACTGAAAAAGACTTGGTCAAAAATCAGGTGACAACACTACCGTAGAAATCTTGAACTTCAACTCTACAACTAGATAAAGGAGGGGAACAAACTCAATTAGACTATTGTAGAAATTAGGAACCTCAATTCTACAACTAGAAAAATCATCTATACCCATTAGATTACTGTTAAAAAAAACACACATTAGCTTCCCTTCTTCATTCTCTTCCTCACCAGTGGAAAGTGTATAAGTCTTCTTTCAGTCTAGCCTCAAGCAAGATCTTTCGCATCCCCGACGCAGTGGCCCCATTGCCGGCGTCAGCACCAATGACTACACGGACAAGCTGACCGAGATTATTGAAGCGAGTCAGTGGCAAACTCGTGAACGTCTTTGCTGGTTCAAAAGAATTTAGAACAAGCTCCTCATGCATCCGGACTAACTTTATGGCTCGGTCGAGTTGGTCATCGCATTAGTTCGCCTAGTCGCACGCAGCAACACGACTTTATAAAGAAGAGTTCAAAGAAAATCCAAACTAGATTAATTGTACTCACGTAGAGGTTCTTCTTCGCTCAGTTTCGCTTGAGTTCTCATCCGCTGCAAGCTAAAACTGGTGCATGTCAATAAGTTTCTATGCCCAATCCACCACCACGAGCGGATTATTCTGGTTATGATCCGCCGGCGGATTATTCTGGATGCCGGATCATTCTCGTGATCAGCAGGCGGGTTATTTCTGACCTGATTCGCCGTCTCATCCGCCATTTGTGGAACTCCAACAAAATGCGCTTCTATTAGGTTCGAATATGGATGCTTGTGCATTCCCTCTAAAGAGCGAATATATATATATATATATATATATATATATATATATATATATATATATATATATATATATATATATATATATATATATATATATATATCATCAAATCAGGTTCCTTCCAAGCTTTCTATACGTTCTGTGCTTTCATCTTTTCCATCTGACAACCTAACGGAAGAAGCACGATCAACACATCAAACGAGAGAAAAACCCTAAGAGAGAAGAAGATTCTGGGAAGGACTAGGGATGAAGATTTTTGCTGAGGGGGTAGAGAGAGAGCAAGCTGTTGAAAGATTAAAAAGGTGAGGCGTGACAGCTAAAACTTTAACCGAAAAAAAAAAAAACAACCAAGGCCAGCCTCGATTCTGAATTCATACTTCTCCTTTGATGATATTCCTTATCGGAAATGGCCAAATCGACTCTAGGAATTTCATACTTGGATGTTAGCAAAAAATTTGACTTTCGGTTTCTTCAAACTAATTACAACATTTTGATAAAAACAAGTTTAAAAATAATAATAAAATAATCATAAATATCAAACGATATTTTAGTTAATCTAATTATTCTATTGTATTTTGTTTTTGTTTATAACTAAAGTTTATCACGTGTAATGGACTAATTCTCGGAATGATGGGTTACAAGACCAATGTCACTGGATAAGCCATAAGACGCCATCGGCGGGAGTTGAACCTGGTACTAGACGTGTCCACGGGTCGAGAATTATCGGTTCCGGTTCGTGAAAAAAGTAGAACCGGAACCGACCCTTGAAGGGGCCGGTTCAAGAGCCAGTTCCGATTCTTTTTTTTAATTATATTTTAAAATAAAAAATAATGAAATAAAAATAATAAATTATCAATTATAAATCATAATCAAATTGTACATTGTAATAAAATTTGGGGGAAAAATTGGAGGAATATGCTTGAACTTAATAATTTATCGTTAAGCCCCTACATATCTTCTAGGGGATAGAATAATCAAAACTCATTATATATTTTTGAAAATAACCAATTGTATATGTTACCATTTAAATGATTCAAGTGAAAAATTAATTTTTTCTTTAATAAAAAAGCTTATTTATATAAGTGTTGACACCTAAATTTTGACTAATCTTTTTCAGTCATTTCTGCATATGAAAAAATTAATTAGAATCTCCATCATTATCGCTCCTATGACGATGGTGGTTCAGTTATTGGTTGTGTTCCTCAGTTTTCCTCAAGGTATTTCATTCAAGGAATATCTTCTATTAGCCACCCAGGTGGATAGATATAAAGAAACCAAGATCTAATCATTATGCCATGCTGTGCTAATCTCTGTGTCTAGTATTTTCTTAAATCGGGTCATCATTTGCTTTTGCTTCTGTAACAAAATTGAAGTGGCAACAATGGCCTTAAAGTAGACTCAATAGGTCGAATATTCTCTCTTCGAGAGATCAGAATTTTTTTTCCTCCCTTTTCTTTATACCTACCCACATGGGTGGCTAATGGAAGATATTCCTTGAATGAAATACCTTGAGGAGAACTGAAGAACACTACCAATAATGGAACCACCATCGTCATAGGAGCGACAATGATAGAGATTCTAATTAATTTTAGTTCTAAACAAAAATCATCTTTCATATTTATTTTTAGCGTACATTGCCTTGGCATTTAATTGGACCGGCGGAGCATTTGAGCTTAAATTGACAAGCGTTTGGACCGGACATAGGGTGAAAAATGCGGCCAAGAAGGTTTGGACTTAAAAGATATATATATATATATTTCAAAGATTGAATTACAAATACTTAAAATCTAAGGGATTAAATGCAAATACTTAAAACTTGAGGGTTTATTTTGAAAGTAAACAAAAAGAAGAATAGTGGAGAATGAGTGGAGAGAGTAGTAGAGAATAAGTGGCAAGTAGTGTAAGAGTAGTGAAGAATAAGTGGGGAGAGTAATGTAGAGAGTAATGTAGAATGAGTGGGGCGAGTGGAGAATGAGTGAAAAGTGAATGGTGAGTGAAAAAATGAGAAAAAGAATGAGAAGAAGAGAGTGGGCTATAAAAGGAGAAGAGTTCTTGAGAATTGAGTGGGCAATTTGACTTTCGGTTTCTTCAAACTAATTACAACATTTTGATAAAAACAAGTTTAAAAATAATAATAAAATAATCCTAAATATCAAACGATATTTTAGTTAATCTAATTATTCTATTGTATTTTGTTTTTGTTTATAACTAAAGTTTATCACGTGTAATGGACTAATTCTCGGAATGATGGGTTACAAGACCAATGTCACTGGATAAGCCATAAGACGCCATCGGCGGGAGTTGAACCTGGTACTAGACGTGTCCACGGGTCGAGAATTATCGGTTCCGGTTCGTGAAAAAAGTGGAACCGGAACCGACCCTTGAAGGGGCCGGTTCAAGAGCCAGTTCCGATTCTTTTTTTTTTAAATTATATTTTAAAATAAAAAATAATGAAATAAAAATAATAAATTATCAATTATAAATCATAATCAAATTGTACATTGTAATAAAATTTGGGGGAAAAATTGGAGGAATATGCTTGAACTTAATAATTTATCATTAAGCCCCTACATATCTTCTAGGGGATAGAATAATCAAAACTCATTATATATTTTTGAAAATAACCAATTGTATATGTTACCATTTAAATGATTCAAGTGAAAAATTAATTTTTTCTTTAATAAAAAAGCTTATTTATATAAGTGTTGACACCTAAATTTTGACTAATCTTTTTCAGTCATTTCTGCATATGAAAAAATTAATTAGAATCTCCATCATTATCGCTCCTATGACGATGGTGGTTCAGTTATTGGTTGTGTTCCTCAGTTTTCCTCAAGGTATTTCATTCAAGGAATATCTTCTATTAGCCACCCAGGTGGATAGATATAAAGAAACCAAGATCTAATCATTATGCCATGCTGTGCTAATCTCTGTGTCTAGTATTTTCTTAAATCGGGTCATCATTTGCTTTTGCTTCTGTAACAAAATTGAAGTGGCAACAATGGCCTTAAAGTAGACTCAATAGGTCGAATATTCTCTCTTCGAGAGATCAGAATTTTTTTCCTCCCTTTTCTTTATACCTACCCACATGGGTGGCTAATGGAAGATATTCCTTGAATGAAATACCTTGAGGAGAACTGAAGAACACTACCAATAATGGAACCACCATCGTCATAGGAGCGACAATGATAGAGATTCTAATTAATTTTAGTTCTAAACAAAAATCATCTTTCATATTTATTTTTAGCGTACATTGCCTTGGCATTTAATTGGACCGGCGGAGCATTTGAGCTTAAATTGACAAGCGTTTGGACCGGACATGGGGTGAAAAATGCGGCCAAGAAGGTTTGGACTTAAAAGATATATATATATATTTCAAAGACTGAATTACAAATACTTAAAATCTAAGGGATTAAATGCAAATACTTAAAACTTGAGGGTTTATTTTGAAAGTAAACAAAAAGAGGAATAGTGGAGAATGAGTGGAGAGAGTAGTAGAGAATAAGTGGCAAGTAGTGTAAGAGTAGTGAAGAATAAGTGGGGAGAGTAATGTAGAGAGTAATGTAGAATGAGTGGAAGAGTAATGGAGAATGAGTGGGGCGAGTGGAGAATGAGTGAAAAGTGAATGGTGAGTGAAAAAATGAGAAAAAGAATGAGAAGAAGAGAGTGGGCTATAAAAGGAGAAGAGTTCTTGAGAATTGAGTGGGCAATTTGATATAGAAAATTTGGAAAACTTTAAGAGAGGGAGAGGAGCAGTCACCATAGAGTTTTTGGTTAAAAAAAGGAGCTAGTGACACAGGGAGTCCGTCCGTTTAACCTAGGTGACTCTAAGCCACATCGTCATCATCGGAGTATCGTCTCGACCCAACGAACATTTTAAGCCCAATCTTTTTAGCTTTCATTTTTTCATCATTGATGACTCATTTTACTCTCGAATTCTTTTTTACCATAGTTGTATGCTTATTTTGCATTTTCGACGCATGAAAACTTTGAGTCGCTCCTAAATCTTTCCAAGACTATCGTAAGCTCGTAGGCTCATTTTCGACGTCATTTGAAGTGATCAGATCACAAGGTAAGTATACCTGGACTCCATGGTTGCTAGTTATAGTTTTGGTTTGGATTGATACTAGGGGTGTGCATGGTCCGGCCCGGTCCGGTCCCGGCATGAACCCGAGGACCGGACCAATAGTCCGGTCCCCATATTTTCGGGACCATGGACCGGACCGGGACCGAACAGGACCAGGACCGTCGGTCCGGTCCGGTCCCGGTCCGGTCCTGGTCCCGGCCCAACCGCTACAAAGCCTATTACTACATTTTTATTCTTCCTCCAGCTGACCGCCAAGCCCAGCGATCAACCAAAGGTGGGGGCGAGCTTCGTTGGCCCTCATCTTGGCTAAAGAAGATGAAAATAAAAGAACAAAGAGAAAAAAAAAGAAAAGAAAATAAATCTCAAAAAATATTAAAATATATTAAACGACTATTGTATTCCACATTGGGGCTCAACAACTTGAGTCACCGAAAGCCAAAACACCACTAGGATAGCATATTGAATGCCATATGAATGATGGGCCGGTCCGAGAGTTATACATATAAATTGTTGGGCCGGTCCGGGATTCTTCTTACTCTTGAGAGATTTTGTTTTGTCTTCAATTTCTTTTGTAATTATATATTATTGGCGGTTCAGTCCGGGCCGGGCCGGTCCGGTCCTAACACAAGAACCCGAGGACCGGACCGCCCAGTCACCGGTCCCATTTATTGGGACCGGGGACCAACCCATCCACCTCAAGGACCAGACCAACCCGCCCGGTCCGGGCCGGTCCGGGTCGGTCCGGTCCAGTTTGCACACCCCTAATTGATACTATTTAAAACGTGCACCTGTTTGTCATCGTGGCCGAATTTGTTCGTGCCTCTTTCATATAGTTGTCACCGTTGGATTGGACTGATTTTTCGGATATGTGATAGGTGACGTCGAGACGATTCCAACGATACGTAGATCGCACAAATCGGACAAGATCTCAACATTGATTGTCGCACGAAAGCCCTCGGCCGTCCATGGTTTTCTTCTACGTTGCGAAGTCTAACCAGGCATGGCGTTGACGTAACGCTGACGTGGCCCACGTCAGCATGGCCTTTTCTTTTTATTAATAATACTAATAAATTAGAAAAATTCATAAAAAAAAATATAAAAAAATTGATAAAGAAAATCCCAAAAAATGGAAAGTCTTAGAAAATCCAAAATAAAAGGAAAAATTTTAAAAATTCAAAAATTCATAGAAAATTTTGGAAATTCCCAAAAATTGGGATTAAGCCACATTCAACTAGTCAATCCTATTTGTTAGGATTTCTTTTCCCGATTCTATTGAAAAATGACGATTTTACCCCTTAAGGGTAAATCGTTTTTGAAAATTCCTAGAAATTGCCGAAAACGCCAAAAATTGGGGAATGATCACAGTCAACTGGCCAATCCTATTTTTTGGTTTTCGTGCTCCAACTCTTTTGAAAAATGACAATTTTATCCCTTAAGGGTAAATTATCTTCGAAAATCCTGAAAAATGTCAGAAATTGAGAATTGGCCCATGACCTAGTCATGAACCTTAACTCTACAACTAGAAAAATGGGGGGAACTCAATTAGACTACTGTAGAAATCATGAACCTCAATTCTACAACTAGACAAGTCATCTATACCCATTAGACTACTGTTAAAAAAAAACACACACATTAGCTTCCCCTCTTCATTCTCTTCCTCACCAGTGGAAAGTGTATAAGTCCTCTTTCAGTCTAGCCTCGAGCAAGAGCTTTCGCATCCTCGACGCAGCGGCCCCATTGCCGGCGTCAGCATCAATGACTACGCGGACAAGCTGACCGCGATTATTGAAGTGCGTCGGCGGCAAACTCGTGAACGTCCTTGCTTGTTCAAAAGAATTTAGAACAAGCTCCTCATGCATCCGGACTGACTCTATGGCTTGGTCGAGTTGGTCATCGCATTAGTTCACCTAGCCGCACGTAGCAACACGGCTTTCTACACCCCTGAAAAATATAAGAATGTACAAAGAAGAGTTCAAAGAAAATCCAAACTAGATTAATTGTACTCACGTGGATGTTCTTCTTCGCTCAATTTCGCTTGAGTTCTTATCCGCTGCAAGCTGAAACTGGTGCATGTCAATAAGTTTCTGTGCCCAATCCACCACCATGGGCGGATTATTCTGGTTATGATCCGCCGGCGGATTATTCTGGATGCCAGATCATTCTCGTGATCCGCATGCAGGTTATTTTTGACCTAATTCGCCGTCTAATCCGCCATTTGTGGAACTCTAACAATGCGCTTCTATTAGGTTCAAATATGGATGCTTGTGCTTTCCTTCTAAAGAGCGAATATATATATAGATATAGCATCAGATCAAGTACCTTCCAAGCTTTCTATACGTTCTGTGCTTTCCTCTTCTCCATCTAACAACCTAACGGAAGAAACACGATCAACGCATTAAACGAGAAAAAAAACCCTAAGAAGAAGATTCTGGGAAGGACTAGGGATGAGGATTTTGCTGAGGGGGTAGATAGAGAGCAAGCTATTGAAAGATTAAAAAGGTGAGGCGTGACAGCTAAGGATTTGACCGAAAAAAAAAAACGAAAACAGCTAAGGCCAGCCTCGGTTCCGAAGTCATACTTCTCCGTTGATGATATTCCTTATCGAAAATGGTCAAATCGACTCTAGGAATTTCATGCTTGGATGTTAGCAAAAAAAATCTGACTTTCGGTTTCTTCAAACTAATTACAACATTTTGATAAAAAAATAAGTTTTAAAATAATAAAATAATCACAAATACCAAACGATATTTTAGTTAATCTAATTCTTCTATTGTATTTTGTTTTTGTTTATAACTAAAGTTTATCACGTGTAATGGACTAATTCTCGAAATGATGGGTTAAAAGGCCAATGTCACCGGGTAAGCCACAAGACGCCACTGGTGGGAGTTGAACCTAGTACTAGACATGTCCACGGGTCGAGAAAAAGATGAACCGGAACAGGCCCTTGATTGGGCTGGTTCAAGGGCCGATTCCGATTCTTTTTTTTAAATTTATATTTTAAAATAAAAAATAATGAGATAAAAATAATAAATTATAAATTATAATCAAATTGTACATTGTGATAAAATTTGGGGGGGAAATGGGAGGAATATGCTTGAACTTAATAAATTATCATTGAGCACCTACATATTTGGGGATAGAAGAATCAAAACTCATTATATATTTTTGAAAATAACCAATTGTATCTGTTACCATTTAAATGATTCAAGTGAAAAATTAGTTTTTTCTTAAAAAAAAGCTTATTTATATAAGTGTTGACACCTAAATTTTGACTAATATTATTCATTCATTTCTGCATATGAAAAAATTAATTAGAATCTCCATCATTATCGCTCCTATGACGATGGTGGTTCAGTTATTGGTTGTGTTCCTCAATTCTCCTCAAGGTATTTCATTCAAGGAATATCTTCTATTTAGCCACCCAGGTGGATAGATATAAAGAAACCAAGATCTAATCATAGGCCATGCTGTGCTAATCTCTGTGTCTAGTATTTTCTTAAATCGGGTCATCATTTGCTTTTGCTTCTGTAACAAAATTGAAGTGGCAACAATGGCCTTAAAGTAGACTCAACAGGTCGAATATTCTCTCTTCGAGAGATCATAATTTTTTTTCCTCCCTTTTCTTTATACCTACCCACATGGGTGGCTAATAGAAGATATTCCTTGAATGAAATACCTTGAGGAGAACTGAAGAACTCTACCAATAATGGAACCACCATCGTCATAGGAGCGACAATGATGGAGATTCTAATTAATTTTAGTTCTAAACAAAAATCATCTTTCATATTTATTTTTAGCATACATTACCTTGGCATTTAATTGGACTGGCGGAGCATTTGAGCTTAAATTGACAGGCGTTTGGACCGGACATGGGGTGAAAAATGCGGCCAAGAAGGTTTGGACTTCAAAGAAATATATATATTTTTTTTTGCAAAGATTGAATTGCAAATACTTAAAATCCAAGGGCTTAAATGCAAATACTTAAAACTTGAGGGTTTATTTTACAAGTAAACAAAAAGAAGAATAGTGGAGAATGAGTGGAGAGAGTAGTGAAGAATGAGTTGAGAGTAGCGCAAGAGTAGTGAAGAATAAGTGGAGAGAGTAATGTATATAATAGTGTAGAATGAGTGGAAGTGTAATGGAGAATGAGTGGGGGGAGTAGTGGAACAATAGTGGACAATGAGTGAAAAGTGAATGGTGAGTGGAAAAATGAGAAAAAGAATGAGAAGTAGAGAGTGGGTTATAAAAGGAGAAGAGTTCTTGAGAATTGAGTGGGCAATTTGATATAGAAAATTTGGAAATTTTTAAGAGAGCGAGGGAGAGGAACAGCCACCATAGAATTTTTGGTTTAAAAAAAAAGGAGCTAGTGACACGAGGAGTCCGTCCGTTTAACTTAGGTGACTCTAAGCCACGTCGGTCATCGGAGCATCGTCTCGACCCGACGAACGTCTTAAACCCAATGTTATTACAATTCGTTGCTGAGAAAGGAAGCCATAACTCTTGAATTTCTAGTTTAGCTCTCATGAAGCTCATTGTACTGACTTTCATTTTTCATCATTGATGACTCATTTTAATCTCGAATTCTTTTGTACCATAGCTGTATGCTTATTTTGCATTTTCGACGCATGAAAACCTCGAGTCGCCCCTAAATCTTTCCAAGACTATCGTAAGCTCGTAGGCTAATTTTCGACGTCATTTGACGTAATCGGATCACAAGGTAAGTACAGCTGGACTCCATGTATGCTAGTTGTAGTTTTGGTTTGGATTGATACCATGTAAAACGTGCACCCGTTCGTCGTCGTGGCCGAACTTGTTCGTGCCTCTTTCATTTAGTTTTCACCGTTGGATCGGGCTGATTTTTTGGATATGTGATAAGTGACGTCGAGACGATTCTAACGATACATAGATCGCACAAATTGGACAAGATCTCAACATTGATCGTCGCCGGAAAGCCCTCGGCCGTTTGTGGTTTTCTTCTACGTTGCGAAGTCTAACCAGGCATGGCGTTGACGTAACGTCGTCCACGTCAGCATGGCCTTTTCTTTTTATTAATAATACTAATAAATTATAAAAAATTTGAAAAATTGATAAAAAAAAATAATAAAAAAAAAAAATTCAGAAAAAATCCCAAAAAAATGGAAACTCTTAGAAAATCCAAAATAAAAGGAAAAATTAAAAAAATTCAGAAAAATTAATAAATTATCATTAACCGCCTACATATCTTATTAGGGATAGAAAAATCAAAATGCATTATATATATATATATATATATATATATATATATATATATATATATATATATATATATATATATATATATATTACCTGCCCTTGAGGGGCCGAGCTGGTAGGGGTGTCAATGGGCCGGGTCTTGGCCCGGCCTGAGCCAGCCCGAAATGAGCAGTACCATGCTCGGGCCTGGTTGGATTCAGGCCTAATTATTTTTTTATTTCCTTTTTAAAAAAAATTTTTTTAATCAAAATCAATTAACAAACCATCAAATGAAAAAATATAAAAATAAAATAATAAAATAAAATAAATTTAAAAAAAAAGGTATTAAAAAAAGTTTGGCACCGGCCTTGCCCAGCCCCGAGTACTAGAGCTGGCCTGAAAAGGCCCGAAAATGCAAGACAATTTTCGGGCCGAGCGGGGCCAGCCCGTCGGGGCGGGCCAAATTGACAGCCCTACGGGCCGGTTCCGATTCTGAACCGCGGGCTCGGTCAACAGGCCGATTCTGGTTCGGTCAATGAGCCCATGGGCCATTTTGGCCTTGTCTGTCTAGGACTTCATCAGTTTAACTGTCTAGGGTCTAGGGATCGCTGCCATTCGGCCAACGCCCCATTGGTCTTCTATTGTATTTTGTTTACTTCAATCTTCATTCACATTCTAAAGAATTACACTTTTATTACTATTCTATCCTTTATACGAATTTAAAATATAATGTTGTATATAATTTCCTAGTATAAATATTACAAAATGCCCCCCGATTTGTCAATATTTCCGATGGATCCCTATGCCCCTCAATACAGTACACCAGACCTGATCTGAGGAAGGAGTAGATTTTGCTTTTAAGAGACACCTGCAAACAAAGCCAAGAACAAGAGGAAGGAGTAGGTTTTGGCTTCTTTTTCCCATTCCTCCCTTCAATTGGGATTAGTGATTGGACGTGAATGCTGGCTCTCAACCACTTCTTGCAGTCAATTTTTCGGGCGCGCATGGTAACACTTCTCAATCAAAAAATTAATTTATGACCAGAAGTTGATTTCTCAATTTCTCCTCAAAAGCAGAAGTTGATTTCTCTACTTCCCCTCAAAAGTAGAAGTTGATTTTTCTACTTCTTCTCCAAATTGACTTATGACTAGAGAAATTCGTTTTGTAACGGTTGAAAATTTTTACTTTTGAAACGTTATTAACAAAATTTTCAGCGTCGGTGGTCGGCGGCCGACGAGCGACGACGACCGGAAGGAGGCGGCTAACCAGAGGCGGCGGGCGACGGTGGGCGGTGACAGGCGATGGCGGCGGCGTCGGCGAAGTCAGCGGAGGTCGGCGTAGTTGAAGAAGTGATTCTAGAGCCGAAAAGTATAAATTTTTAACTTTTGAAAGTTGGCCAAAAACCCAACCAGAAGTAGAACATCCTATCAAAAGTCAATTTTTTTACCAAACGGATTTTTCTGCTAGATTGACTTCTGGCAGAGAAATCCAAAAGCAAAAGTGTTATCATGGAGCCCCTTCGTTACTCTCATCTCTTCTTTCATTATCTCGCTCATATGTTGGTGAGGTATTGATTGTGAAAACATGAGGACAACGGTCCAAAGGCATGCAATCGCTGGCTTCCCATCAAAATGAAAGATGGTGTTGTCTTTTTTAACTTCTTCGCTAGTAAAATGCTGTGTAGAATTTAAACTAGAAAGACAACAAAGATTAATAACATCACTTCATAAAAAAATTTAACCGATCAATGCATAACGTGATATGATAGTTGTTCATATATCCATTTACAATTTGTAACATCATGCAATCATTATTATTAACCAAGCTAGTACGATCCGGCATTATTCTCTTTACTTATTTGATTTGCCGTAAAAAATCTCAACCAGAAGAATGCTGTGATCTTTGTGTCGTTACCGTCACCTTTTTGTGCGTGAAGTGAACGTTGGCCTATCACTCTTACATTCAAACATGAATCCCTAGGTTTTGACAGAATAGGATAGCAACTATCTGCCTACAGAACAATAGCGACAATCGAAAAAATAATTTCTTTCTTGACGCCTATCAAACTGAATATGAGCACTTAGCCGCATAATATGATTTGAAATCTCGAAATCGCCCTTGGTTGTGAAGCTGATACAGGATTTAGAAGAAGGGGCCTCTAGTTACAGAAGAAGGACGATTACATACTTTCATAAATCAAAATGGATAGCATCTTAGGCAGAAATTCTCTAAAACAACATCCCGAAGGAAATCATAAAAAGACGCACGACCTAAAGGATCTTTCCAAGCATAAAGTAAAGGCTTATCAGATATATGTTGGGAAAAACAGACAAGCAGCGGATATAACTTTCCCCCTTTGACTAAACCTGTGAGAAACCGATTCGAGCTAACCAATGAAATATGCGAATTGAAAGAAAAACAACACCAGAATCTTTTACGTGGAAAACCCCTTCAATGCGAAGGATAAAAACCACGAGACCGCTCACGGAGTCTACCCGAATCTCCACTATATATCAATCGTTTGGATACACAAACTCGCTGAATACAACGACAATAAAATCCCAAAGCTATAAGTGGAGATCAAGCAGCAACAACACCGTAGACGAGAGAACCGGATGAAAATCACCCCCAAAATATGCAGTCCCGAAATACCCACGAACAGCTACAGTAAATACCTTGAAATCACGATTCAACCGTACAGAATCAAGAACAACGAGTCTTGAAGATGCTGTCAAAATTTCAGCCCAATCGGACCACGGGAAGACCTCCGATCGTCGATTTGATCTCAGATGGACGCCCAGAAAATCTTCTGTGCGCGGCTGCACTATTTTGACGTTTTTGCTCTCGGTCTCTTCTTGCCTTTTGTTCTCTCTCGTGCGTGTATATACTCCACCGTGTTGCTGCTGCTGCCCTAGGTTTTTAACAACCTAATGGGCTGGATTGGGCCCAAAGCCCAACAAATCTCCCCCTCCAGCCCATTAAGGGAGATCTCGACACAAAAGAATTCATCAGAAATCCATGCCGGCCTGACGCCGACAAAATTCATACTTCTCTCTAGTGAGAGCCTTCGTCATCATATCTGAAGCATTATCTTCTGTGTGTACTTTCTCAAGTTCTAACCCTTTGGATTCCAGAGTTTCTCGTATCCAGTGATACCTCACATCAATATGCTTTGACCTGGCATGAAAAGTGGAATTCTTTGCAAGATGTATAGCACTTTGATTATCACAAAGTAAAACATACCTCTCTTGACTGAAACCAAGTTCCTGCGTGAACTCTTTCATCCAAAGCAATTCCTTACATGCTTCAGTTGCTGCGATGAACTCTGCCTCTGTCGTCGACAAGGCAACACATTTTTGCAACCTTGACTGCCAAGCCACAGCTCCCCCTGAGAAAGTAATCAGATAACCCGAAGTATATTTCCTTGTGTCAATATCACCTGCCATGTCAGAATCAGTATATCCAACAAGAATCGGCTTATCACTCCCAAATGAAAGTCTCAAACTAGAAGTGCCTCGGAGATATCTCAATATCCACTTCAATGCATTCCAGTGCTCTCTACCTGGATTTGACATAAAACGGCTAACCACTCCAACTGCATGAGCTATATCTGGTCTTGTGCAAACCATTGCATACATCAGACTACCCACTGCAGAAGCATAAGGAACTTTTTCCATCTCTTTCAGATCTTTCTCAGTTGACGGACATTGTTTATGACTAAGCTTAAAGTGCGTAGCAAGAGGTGTACTTACAACTTTAGCTTTGTCCATTTTGAACCTTTGAAGTACTTTCTCTATGTACTTCTCTTGAGATAACCATAATCTCTTCGCCTGTCTGTCGCGAGTGATCCTCATACCAAGAATCTGCTTAGCCGGCCCCAAGTCTTTCATTGAAAAAGACTTGTTCAAATCTTGCTTTAACCTGTCAATCCTAGAAATATTCTGACCAACAATCAACATGTCATCAACATAGAGCAATAAGATAATAAAATCACCTTCAGAGAATTTCTGCACAAATACACAATGATCAGAAGTAGTCTTCTTATAGGATTGCTCCCCCATAAAAGACTCAAATTTTCTATACTATTGCCTCGGCGCCTGCTTTAAGCCATACAAGCTTTTCTTCAGTTTGCAAACATAATTCTCTTTACCTTTTACCTGAAAACCTTCAGGCTGCTCCATGTATATGTCTTCCTCCAAGTCACCATGAAGGAAAGCGGTCTTCACGTCCATCTGCTCAACCTCGAGATCAAGGCTAGCTGCTAAACTCAAAACAACTCGAATTGAAGACATTTTTACAACTGGTGAGAAGATCTCATCATAGTCAATTCCCTTTTTCTGGTTGAAGCCTTTAACAACCAATCTAGCTTTATATCGAGGACGCGAAGTCGTCTCATCTTGCTTCAATCTGTAAACCCATCGGTTCTTCAAAGCTCTTTTACCCTCAGGTAATGCCACCAACTCAAAGGTGTGATTGTCATGCAATGACTTCATCTCATCATGCATTGCATCAAACCATTCCTTCCTATTCTTATCTTCTACTGCTTCTTCAAAAGTTTCAGGTTCACCTGCATCTGTCAACAGAACATACTCATTAGAGGAATATCTAGTAGATGAGGTGCGGTCTCTGGTAGACCTCCTCAAAGCAGTAGTTGGTGGAGCTAATGGTGCAATCTCTTGAGCATCAATGTCATCTGAATGATGTTGATCACCCTGAGCCTGATCTTCAACCGGCTGATCATTCTGAGTCTGATCCTAAACCTGCTGATATGTAGTCTGACCATCGTCTTCAACTTGATCATGCAACTGTTCCTGCAACTCAAAAGGTGAGATTGAGCTAGTATCAGCTAACACATCAGAATCACGGGAATCTGTCTTCTTTATCTTCTCAATATCACAAATGGTCTCATTCTCAACGAATACTACATCTCGGCTTCTGACAATTTTCTTAGCAACTGGATCATAAAGCCTGTAGCCAAATTCATCAGAACCATAACCAAGAAAGATGCACTCTTTTGTCTTGACATCTAACTTGGACCTCTCATCTTTGGGAACATGAACATAAACTTTGCAGCCAAACACCTTTAGATGATCATATGAAATTTCCTTTTCAAACCAAACTCTGTCTGGAACATCACCATCTAAAGCAACAATGGGAGAAATATTAAGAACATGTACCACTGTACTCAAAGCCTCTCCCCAAAAAGATTTTGGCAATTTTGCATCTGAAATCAAACATCTGACTCTCTCAATCAGTGTTCTGTTCATTCTTTCCGCTACACCATTTAACTCAGGCGTTTTAGGAGGTGTCTTTTGATGTCGAATTCCCTGTTGCCTACAATATTCATCAAATGGCCCGATGTACTCACCACCGTTATCTGAACGAATGCATTTCAACTTCTTTCCAGTCTGTCTTTCAACTGAAACTTGAAACTGCTTGAATGCATCTAACACTTGATCTTTCGTCTTCACGAAATAAACCCATAATTTTCTTGAATGGTCATCAATGAAGGTTACAAAGTAAGCTGCACCACCAAGTGTTAGTGGTTTTATTGGACCGCAAACATCTGAATGCACTAATTCTAGCAACTCTGATTTTCTCGAAGGCGGATGACTCTTGAATGAAACTCTTCGTTGTTTTCCTGCTAAACAATGTGCACACTTCTCAAGTCTTGCACTCTTTACTCCAGAGAGTAAACCATTTTTAGCTAGTAAGCCAATTCCTTTCTCACTAATGTGGCTAAGCCTCTTGTGCCATAATGCAGTTGCATTCTCATCTTCCACAACATTACACATGTCTTTGGAAATCTTAGCCTGAAACAAATATAAGGAAGATTGTTTCATACCTCTAGCCACAA
Organism: Rhodomyrtus psidioides; assembly: GCA_021437785.1. Lineage (NCBI taxonomy): Eukaryota > Viridiplantae > Streptophyta > Magnoliopsida > Myrtales > Myrtaceae > Rhodomyrtus > Rhodomyrtus psidioides. Next base: position 229,873 of record JAILYB010000054.1, read on the forward strand.
TTAATGAGCCTCTGGTGAGTTTCCATTGACCATTGTCAAAAGTACTGCAAAATCCTGCATCATCAAGTTTTCCAGTCGAAATCAAATTCAAACGAATATCAGGAACATGTCTAACATCTTTCAGAACTAGTTTTGCTCCAGTACTAGTCTCCAAGCATACATCTCCTATGCCAACAACAGTAGCCAAACCGTCATTACCCATCCTTAAGGTACCAAAATTTCCTGACCTGTAGGATGTAAAGAATTCTTTCCTGGAGGTAATATGAAGAGAAGCTCCACTATCAATAACCCAGTTTGAATCATCACATGCAAAATTAACATTATCATCATAGCAAACAATAACAAGTTCATCAGTGGCAGTTGCCACCCGATCATCACCACCATTATTTCTTCTCTCGTTATTTTCATTGCCATTTTTCTTCTCATTCCTCATCTCATTTTTCAGCTGGAAGCAATTTTTCTTCATATGACCCATCTTACCACAGTGATGACACTCAATAGTCTTCTTCCATGATCTTGACTTGCTTCGGCTCTTGTATCTACCTTTCGGACCTCTACTCTGATTTCTGCCCCTGTTTTCAACAACTAGAGCTTCTGAATGAGAGGAAGAACCATATGTTTTTCTTCTCATCTCTTCATTCAGAACACCACTTTTTGCAAAATCCATGGTAACAATACCATCAGGTGCAGCATTAATTAAAGGCATACGAAAAGTCTCCCAAGATTCCGGCAAGGTACATAACAACCAAAGTCCCTGCACTTCATCATCAAATTTAATATTCATGGCAGAAAGTTGATCTATCACTCCTTGAAACTCATTCAAGTGATCTGATATAGATTGGCCATCTCTATAATGCAACTCCATAAATTGTTTAATCAAACATATTTTGTTGTTGCCAGTCTTCCGTGCATATAATGACTCCAGCTTATTCCACAATGTCCTAGCATGCGATTCTTTGCTGATGTGATTCAAAACATTATCATCGACAAATTGTCGAATAAATCCACACACAATTTTGTGTTCAAGATTCCAATCAGCATCGCTCATATTATCAGGTTTAGTATCAGCAAACACTGGTAAATGCCACCGTTTCACATATAGTAGATCTTCCATCTTTCCTCTCCATACATGATAATTCTTTCCATTCAAACTAATCATTCTGCTCACGTTCGGTTCCATCATTCAGTCAAAAACAATGCTCTGATACCACTATGTTGGGAAAAACAGACAAGCAGCGGATATAACTTTCCCCCTTTGACTAAACCTGTGAGAAACCGATTCGAGCTAACCAATGAAATATGCGAATTGAAAGAAAAACAACACCAGAATCTTTTACGTGGAAAACCCCTTCAATGCGAAGGATAAAAACCACGAGACCGCTCACGGAGTCTACCCGAATCTCCACTATATATCAATCGTTTGGATACACAAACTCGCTGAATACAACGACAATAAAATCCCAAAGCTATAAGTGGAGATCAAGCAGCAACAACACCGTAGACGAGAGAACCGGATGAAAATCACCCCCAAAATATGCAGTCCCGAAATACCCACGAACAGCTACAGTAAATACCTTGAAATCACGATTCAACCGTACAGAATCAAGAACAACGAGTCTTGAAGATGCTGTCAAAATTTCAGCCCAATCGGACCACGGGAAGACCTCCGATCGTCGATTTGATCTCAGATGGACGCCCAGAAAATCTGCTGTGCGCCCCTGCACTATTTTGACGTTTTTGCTCTCGGTCTCTTCTTGCCTTTTGTTCTCTCTCGTGCGTGTATATACTCCACCGTGTTGCTGCTGCTGCCCTAGGTTTTTAACAACCTAATGGGCTGGATTGGGCCCAAAGCCCAACAATATATTCCCCCCACAGCTTGGCAGCTCAAACCGTTTAATGTGAATTGGATATTTAAAGTTCCTCCAACAGTTTGATATCATGCAATGCTCGTTATACTATTCTTCAATAGTTTTTTTCGCTACGTTATCATGGTGCATGAGTTCTTTGTTTGATGTTATCTACTAAAATATAGCCGATCGATGTTCGGCTTATTAATTTGATCATAACTTTCTGATAAAAAAAAAGTTGATCGTAACTTTAGCGCGACTAATTTTTAAAGTTTTACTGAACCCAATAAATAATATTTCGAGCTCCTCCATATTAATAGAATACTTTTCAAGTTGAAGCTGTTCATGTCAAACGAACTGTCCTATCTACTAGTTTTTTTGGCCCAATATCCGAAAGAACTGTAATTTTAGCATTTACGATAATTATATGCAATTCTTTTTTTTTTATCTCAAGAAGATCATCCTACTTTTACTTTTGTCCCAACTCAATCCAAACTTTTACTTTTATACCAATTCTATTAGCATAGTACAAAAAAAAAAAACTCAAACTTTAGCTTATGTCTCACTTATAGTCAAGCTTTTTGTGTCTCATTGTCGCGACCCGTCCGGAAGCGGACGCGGCTAATGGATTACCGATCGCGGGCCTTTCCACCGCACCGGAGTGCGGATCGCGGGCTTTAGATCGGCGCGGGCCCTCCCAAGCCCATACCAACTCGCGGCGGGAGTTTTCATTTAATGGGTTCGACAATAAGAGTCGATCGCTTTCGACCTTCGGTGTGGTCGTGGTAGCATGTGTAACTTGTGCATGCATTTGGAGTCGCCACCCGGTCTTTCTTGGCGGGTAGACCGGAAACCTAACTGATCGATTGGGAGAGATCGATCAATTCTGCAGAACCAGAGATTTTGGGTTCGGGGACTTGGTTACGTCGGTGTCATTACCAACGCCCTTTCGGTACCTAACGCGAGTGATTTTCCTAGCTAAGAGTTCATGCAGGTGCAATTTCAGGTGAGGTAGGCTTGATTCAGGGTTTCATGCAGACTGGAAGACTATTCCTATTAATCACAATCAATTTAAATGAAAGCGCAATCAAGTACATAAATAAATCACATCAATGCACATCAATTCAAATCAATGGCTTCCTAATATAGCCATAAGGGTTTAGGGAAGGTGTGATTTCGGACCAGGGGTAAAATGGGAAGATTTGGGGACGATTAGCCCGAAGGGCAAAATCGTCAATTTTGGAAGGTTTGGATACCGAATTACCCAAAATATTCCATGGCCAGTTAATTGTGGCCATTTCCCATTTTTGAGAATTTTCTTTAATTTTTTTTATTTTTTTTTTATTATTTTTTTTTTGTTTATATAAATAAATAAAGGCCGGGTCCAGATCGGGTTTTCGAGTCCAGACCCGGATCGGGCCGTCGGGCTTAATCCAGACCGAGAGGGAGGACTGGAACCGAGCCCGGTCTGCGCAAGAGATACCCAGGCCCACTTCCTTTGCCTTTCATTCTTCTTGGGCCAATTCTAAACCTGAAGCTACACTCTCTTAATGAAGACAAACCAGGCCCACAAGTCCATCCTTTTTTTACTCTAGCCCACTCGCATCAGCCCAACGGAGCAAAAATGGGAAGGCCTACTCGCCACTGTTCCATCTTCTTCCCCGCACGCCTTCTTGCATGGAACCAGAGGCGACCTCGAGTCTTCAGCTTGCGTCGCCGGCGTCCCTCACTCCCAATCGTCATCGGCTTCTAACCCGTCGCCTGATCACTCCACCGTCGAGTCATGAGGGCTGTTGGCGGCGGCTTGGCCAGGGATCGGTGGCATGGTTACGAGGTGGCGGGACGGCGGCTAGGCGATGCGGCATCGATGAGGGGATAGGGTGACGTGAAAAGCGGTCACGGACCTGCTCGCGGCTCAAGCTCGCATCGGCTCTGGCGATGCTGACTGGGATGCGGCAACTAAGCGACAGGGTTGGGCTTGGCTCGGGTCTTAGCTCTCGGCGTCGGCTCGCGGCTAGGCGGAGAGGTCGGCGAATGAGGACGACACTGAGGGCGGGACACGATACGACTGGTGGTGGTCGGGGTCTACGAGTAACGACGCGAAGGACCACTCGAACTAAGCTACAGGAGCGTAGGATATCGCCTAGGATTACATGTTTCGACTCCACTTGACCCAAAAATACGCGGAAGTGAACCAACAGTAAGTCGGACGGGAGAACATGGAAGCTCGAAGTATGAAGAAAAACCGACCTGTAAGTGTGAGACCGGCGACGGCGGAGGTTCTAACGATAGTCTTATGAACTCTTGCGCGTCGATGAAGCTTCCTTGGACTCTTGCGCCGCTTGCCCTGCTCCCCTCCCACTCTCTCACTGTGTTTTATTCTTTCAGCTCTCTTTAGCCCGTCGACGGCCGTGAGTCGTAGGGACTGGCTTGCGTCACGCTCGGTTGATTGGTGTCGCTCTGGTTCGATGCACTCAGAGGTTGGCGCGCTTCGACGGTTGACGCTCATGCATCCTGGGTTCGGCTGTTGAACCATCAACTTTCACCCACATAGCCCAACCATTGGAGCGACGTCTCACCCCACTACATCGTCGTCGACTGTGCAAGAATTCCTCTAGACCGATCTCCTGGTTCGTCGGCACCTCGCTCGATCTTCAGGTCGTTGGCGTGCTACGTCGACGATTCGCCGCGCTCGGGTACGAGCTTCCCACGCCGCCTCTCGGAGTTCATTCAGTATCTCATCGATTCGTTTCGAGGGAGTCATGGAGCATCCTTTCCTTCCTCGTCATCCGGCTCTTCCCTCTTTCGTCCTCATTTATTCAGTCAAGTTGAGCTGAGAGAGAGATCATGGTTCGCAAGAACCAGCGCAACGACTGGGACTGTCAAAAGGGTATATCTTTGTCGGGGTCACTCTCGAAGTGCAGTGGTGGTATTCCCCAAAAATTGGCCAAGTGATGGAAGGCCATGCTATTCTTTTTTTGCCTTGGATCCACCTGCACCATCTCTTGTCTTTCTCTTTTTTTTTATATTATTCCTTTTGGTTCTTGAGGCGCCGTTCCCCACTTTTGCTTCAACGGATAATCTGTCTTCCACTCCTCCTTCTTTTCATTTTTTAAATCCTTTCTAGTCCCCTCACGAAGAAGAAAAACGATGGGCATTTGTTGCAAACGGTGGTTGGTCTAAAAAAATACAAAAATCCATATATTAAAAGACTCGATTGGCATTTTTTTTTTAGGCTCGGTTCGGGTTTATGTTTGTGAAGGAACATAGTGACCCGAGCCGCATTTTCAAGATTTAAAGTGACACACTTGAAGAGGAAATTAAAACAAAATTATTGAATATTTTTGTGTATTTTTCGGGCCACGAATGGTATTTTTCTGATTTTTTTGGTATTTTTAATAATTAAATAAATACAAAAACTTATTAAAAATTATGAAAAATATTTTTTGTTCAAAATTGGCTCTTGAGGCTAGGCCAAGGCTTCCAAAGTTGATTTTACAATTTTATGATTTTTTTGCTATTTTTAATTAATTTTTAAGATGAAAATCACAATAATAGATGGTCAAAAATTAGGTGTCAACAGCTGCCCCTCTTTGAGAGGAATCTCGTTAGAGGTTTCTCTCAAAGACAAGATGACACCTGATTCCTAACCAACTCAACTGGGACAATGAAAGAGGAAATGCTAGGACACCGGATCTTTAAGGCTACTGATAAAAGCTCAAATTAATCCCCGGTTTAACCCAATTTGAACATGGGTTGGGAAGAGAGAGGCTTACCTGAAGCTCACCTGTCGGATGCTGCCGGTTGCAACGACTTTCAAGAAGATACCTAGGACTCATCATTTTATCCTAGGGAGATTAAGCTCTGACCTGTATGGTAGGTCATACCATTATGAGATTCCTAACTGGTAGGAACCTAAGGAAGGCGTATCCCACACTTCGGGATTTGCCAAGGATTTTGATCCGTATGGTGGATCAGACCATAAGCGGTTCACCTACAGTAAGGCTTACCTAGGAAAATAACTTCTCCGACATTTAGAATTAGTCAAAGTTTTGATCCGTATGGTGGATCGGACCATGGGATTGATCCTTATGGTGGTATCTACCTTTGGATTGACCCTTCAGGCGGTTTCTACCTTTGGTTGACCCTTCAGGCGGTGCCTACCTTAAGTGACCCTTCAGGCGGTTTCTACCTTTGGATTGACCCTTCAGGCGGTTTCTACCTTTGGTTGACCCTTCAGGCGGTGTCTACCTTAAGTGACCCTTCAGGCGGTTTCTACCTTTGGATTGACCCTTCAGGCGGTTTCTACCTTTGGTTGACCCTTCAGGCGGTGTCTACCTTAAGTGACCCTTCAGGCGGTTTCTACCTTTGGATTGACCCTTCAGGCGGTTTCTACCTTTGAGCTTTGAAAAGGGGTCTCATGACGAGGGTTCTCCACGTCCGATGAGACTGTCTGATTTCTTTTGAAAAAGGGTTCTATCCTCACCCCTTCTTTTGAAAGATCCCGAAATTTGTCGAGAATTCAGTTTTGAAGCAGTGAAAGGTTTTATCTTGACAAAGCTTCACTTGGGTCTGTTGAGGCGACATTCTGGGAGCTGGGTTCTCCAGGTATCCTGCAGAAGTTTGAGCCTGAAAGATTTTTCTTCACCAAGAAAACATTAGTAATCTTTGGGAAGACCACGGCTGTCCATTTGACAAGAACCGTGTGACTTAAGTTTTAATCGTGAGATGTACATTTTGATGCTGGAGGTTATCCAAAACATTCCTGCAACATACAGATGCGATCACAAATTCCTTGCGCGGCAAATCTGGATCAAACAATTTGAAATTTCCAAAAAGAGTTTGTTCAAAACATCTATCGGAGAATTTCTCATCAAGAGGGCTCCTCACCGCTCTGTGATAATGGTCTTTTGTAAGGAATGCGCTCAACTTCCTACTAACCTGTGCCTAGGTTTTAGGATCATTCGCAGCGCATACATTTCGATCGATCGGGAGGTCTTCCACGGGACCGTGATGTTGGGCTTGGATAATGGTTTTCAAGGGAGACCCGCCTTGGAGTCGAGGCCATTGAATGAATGTTCTCACCATCTGCTCCGGGTTTACAAGTCAAGAACCCTGCAAAATGAGAAAGAAATAATCTTGCTCGTACCTCTTCGAGCTAAGCTATATGTTAACCCAAGTGTCTTAGTCAGAGAAGACTGTTTCAGGGTCTTAACATCGGTAGGATTGGGGACCGAAAAAGGCTTGTTTTTTGGCCCAGAATTCATGAGGTGTTTGACATTGGTGATCATTGCAGATTTGCCACCTGTCCTTGCCTTTCTGCATCTTCAGTCTTTGAAGTGTGCGCCCGCTTTTAAGGTGTGCACAAATCCTTTAGAGAACGTCTCCTGTTGCGTTCAGAGACCGACTCTCTCTACGCCTTTGTTCTGCGCTCGGCACCATTTGGGGAGCAGCCCTTTTGGATTTGGCTCCTTCAGGGATTTCCTCTTTTCCCATCCAGCTTCATTGCGGATCAATCAAACAACTTACACGAGTATCAGCCTTGCTTTTACCAGGCACTTTACTTTTTCTCGATGCCGTGGATTTTTCTCATTCATTTTTAAAATCCCACTTTTTCTCATCTTCATGGGATCGTGTTAGACCTATGATCAAAGGTCTAACAAGGTTAAGCATTAACTTAGGAATTTTTTTTTTTGCCAACCCTAAGTCTTGAACTCCTTCGTTTCTGAAGTGATGCTGCATCCGTCTTGGAATGTGCAATGATCACCAACGGGTTTATGAAATGATTTTGCAGGCTCAAGTTGGCTGTGCAAAGGATTCAGTGTGTGGGATAGAGAAATGAATGCTTCTCATCATCCTATGGCACTTGGATTACCATATAAACAACACACGAAGATTAATGTTAGTCTGAGCAACAAAATTTCTAACCATTTCTCCTGATGCTGTTGGACTTACTTCTATTCTGCCCCGATGTGGGGTGGTTCTCGACAGGGCTGAGAATGAAAACCGCCGTTCAAAGGGGTTATCAACGGTCACCTGTAGTGTTTGGGGGATATGAAACGAATGCCTCCGTCGTCCCAACCCATGTAATTGCTGCGACTGGTCCCTACCTCAGTAGGTACAGATTTTGCTATCCGATTCACTTCCCTCGTCTCTCAAGTGTATGTAGGATGTGTTTGGACTGGGCTCGCCTCTCTTTTGAGTAAATTTCCTTTTGAATGATTTGACAAATAATCATATTTGGAAAAATTCATTTCTTTCTTTCCCAAAATTTATCCATCGATGGGATTTTGTGATGTATCGTGCATGTTTTATTCATGCTTTGGGCGACCTCCCGATTTAAATCATGAACATCGATGCATTGGATAATTTTCATGACGGCTGAAAGGATTTTAACATTCTTTATCTCCAGCTAACTGGGAAAGGGATACTTACCTACCTGTCGCGGCTGTAGACCCCCTTGGTCATGTACTCTGACGAGTAGTACATGGGATGTAAAAACTTGTTCCTCTGCAAGGCGACTCCCCTGTCAAGGATAAACAATAAGTGTCAATTCATATTTCCAAATTCGAGACAAGTTGGGACGATACAACTTTACTCTTGGTTCTCATCCCGTTCTGACGTTGCGTATTGATATGAACAACGTCTATCAAATCCGCCTATCCATGCTTGGAATATTTGCAACATCAATGGTTCAGCTGCCCCCGGTTGGGCAACGTCTGTTCTGTTATTTGAACAGATGGCTCCTTGAGTGATTTATCCACGTTTATCACCTGAGAATGGAAAGAAAGGAGACATTATTTCGATATGCGATTGAAGATCGTTTAGGAACGATACATCGTTTTACCAAATAGGTGGCTTCGCGGCCAAACGTATTTCGTATTGAAGGGGTAGATCCCATTATACTCCGCGGGTGATAGTCATTGTTCGGGGAACTTGCTCCACGGATTAAGCAATTAATCCACGGCCCTCGGCTTGAAGATGCTCAAAGGGTGATGTTGACACTCACGCGCAATTAGTTCTAGACATTAATGAAAGATGTTCCCGTGGGAACCTTACAGTGCGATCAACAACATATTCAATAGGAGTGTTCCACCCCTTTCGTCTAAGCATTTTTCATCGAGTAACCATGCCTTGCATCAGACGTTTGGTCACCTGCCTTGCGTCACCACTGCGATGGCCCTCCGGCTCCGAATTGGTCGAGCCAAAGATTGAACTCATCGCCAAGGAAATTGCTCGGGTCTTCGAGCCATTGATGCTCAAGTTGGGTATCAACAATTGTTGGGGGCAGATTTCCTTCATCGCCTTCATTATGAGGAACTGGAGTCTTTGAGCTGGAACCTTCATCATTGCCCTGTTGGGGTCGAGACATACATTCCTGAAGAGTATTGATCCAAGTGTCCAGCTCCTCCTCAAGGAAATCGCCTGTTCTTTCTAGCCCTTGGTACCCAGATTGGCTGTCGTCGACTACAGGCGAGGGATTCCTCTCTTTGCTCTCGCCGTGAGCAACTTGACCCCTCGAATTGGAACTTCCTCCAATGACCGGCAGGTTTATATGTGCACTCTCTACCAATGCCAGATCCGCTTCAGGAACAGCATTAATGACCGAATCGCGCTCAAACTGAGGAATCCCTATGTGCTGGAACTGTGGTATATACTCTTGAGGAGTATTGAGATAGCTCGGCGGAGCATTCTGATTTGGGTTAGAGGAGTCGCTGACACGACTGCTGGTCCCGTCATTGCTGAAACGCGGTTGGGTGCTTTCGGCCCTCCAATCATAGTGGTTGTAACTCTGCCCGGCACTTGAGCTCCAACTGGCTTTGTGATGGTTTAACGCTATCCTTCCATCCCTTAGCAATCTCCTATAGTACTTGAGGTGAGACTCGACGTTAATTCTAGAGAGCCCCGGCACATTCATAATCTCGAGTATGCGTAGTGGGCTAGCCGAATCAACTCCCAGCTCTCGAATTGCATCAACAAATTTGGTGTGAAGTTCATAGGTCCAGTAAAACCTCGTTCTCTTATCACCCAAAATATCGTCAATACTTCGGTAGCTATTCTCTACGGGATCTAGTCGTTTCAAAAGTTGTCCAGGGAGGGACTCACCGACTTTAGATTGGCTGGCTGCGACAGCGAGTTCGTCATTGAGAGAACTCCCCCTGTGATGATTCATATCCCATTTCTCAGAGGATGTTGGTGTTGATCCTATGGTGTTGACTTGCTCATGCAGATCTCCGGCGGTATCTGGCTGTGTCGGAAAATGCTGTGGAGAATACGGTAACAGCTGAGCGTTATTCGTCAACAGGGATGGTTCATCGAGGAACACCTCGCCGAGGACAACAGGATTACCACAATTAAGGCAGGTGGCCTTGGTCAGAGCTTCCTTATATCTCGCGCTTTCAGCTTGAAGCTTCTCATTCTCCTCCTTCAGGACCAGTAACTCATGGTCTGCGTATTGCTGTTTCACCCGGGTTCGTTTGTTGGCGAACCAAAACTTGACCTTCGAAAGCTCCAATCCTATTTTTCGGCTCAACTCCATTTTCTGTTGTCTGCTTGGAGTGGGGCATTCATTGAAGAAAGCTTCGAGCTCTCGGATTTGGCCTGGAGTGTGGCGTTGTAGTTGCTTCCTTTTCCGACTCCGGTCATCATTGTATACTCCTTCTTCGTAGCTGAAACCTAGAATTTCATCGCTGGAGGAGTCAGTCTCCATGGTCTTCGGGCAGGATTCAGCTCCAGGATCTTCAAAGTCTCCCAGCAGTTCGTGCTCAGAAATGTCCAGGTCGGGCGTTTCTAGCAGATGGGAATAGCTTTTAAACATGACGGATCGGAGTATCTCGGGCTGATCTAGTTCCCTCAGCTTTCTCTATTCGCTCTTACGTGTTTGCTCACTCTAGAAATTTTCTCAAGTGATTGTGCGTGTCCTAGAACCATCCTTCAGGCTGCATATGAAGGCCAGCAAGCAAGCGCTCCTCCCGAGACCCTGTAATTACTCATCGTCTGTATTCCCCTTTCTTTTTCCTCGTGATAGGATCACAAACTCTTTTGCATTGATTCGGTTTCATCGAGTATTGCGCTCGTCCCCTAGTTCAGTCTTCAAAGTGGTGGGTCTACAATCTTTCGGCGCCTTTTATGATTTGCTAGGCCCGAGAACGTGGGGAGCAGCGGTGGACCCGCAATTAATGACTCCGTTTAATTCATTTAGCTCCATGGGAATTAACGCTATGATCTTCTCTCAACCCCTTTTCATCGTTCAAACGAAAGTGGCATTTTCCCTATGCATGCTGTTACTCTTCATTTCAGCATCCCGGGCGCTTGGTGAGGAATGAGTTCGTGGCCACTCAAAATTTTAAAGACCGTCTCTAGTTTCAGACTTAATCTAACAAGGGATCATCACAACTGAGCATGACGATGTTCGTCGATAGCGTTGGTTTTAATATAGAATTAACTATAGTCATTAAAGAAAAATGTTCCCGTAGGAACTTTACAACGGATAAAATGAGTGATCTACTCGTGAACATGTTCTTCTTTCTATGGGTGTTCGTGGTGACCGACCCATCGTGCCCCGAGTCAAGTGCTAGATCATGGCTGTCCAAGCATGCCAGCTTCCCACTGATTGAACAAGGCATCGAGCCCCTCATCAAAGAAATCGTCTGTCGTGGGTTGACCAGCGGCAGGCAGAGTACCAGCCGACTGCTGCTCGAATGGAGGAGTGCGCACTCGCTGTACTTGTGATACGCGCTCTTGAGAAGTGTTGAAATGGCCCGGGAGGACATTCTGATCAGCTTTCAGTTTGCCGGTGGTCGGGTTGCTAGCTTGATTGATGCTTAGAGTTGGCCGGGTATCTCTTGATGCCTGAGCATTACAATGGCGGTCGCCCCTAGCTTTTGAGCTCGAGACGGATTCCTCCCGGTTTAGCTCCGCTCGACGTTGTTTTAATAGCTTTCTGTAGGCAGCAAGGTGATTCCTGACCTGTTCCTTACTAAGCCCCGGTACATTCATGGCTTTAAATATGCGCGTCGGAGTTGCTGAATCGATCCCCATTTGGTGAACCACGTCTAAGAATCTGGAATGCAGTTCAGGGGGCCAAGCGAACCTCCTCTTATCGTGGCCCAAAATTGCATCGATGGCTTGACGACTGATTAACTCATCTCCAGCGGGACCCGACCCTATCGAAAATTGTTGTGCATGAGGCTGATATGCTTTGAGCTGGTCGGCGGTAACATCCAGCTCCTTGAAACTGTAACTCCAATCAAAGCGATGCAAATCCCATCCCCCAGGAGGCATTTGTATCGTTTTCGTAGGATCATCCTGCTCATGCGTGACTCCGGCAAAATCTGGGTGAGCAGGAGATGCCCCGAGGGAGTAGGGTGGTAAGTGAACGTCTTCAATCATTGCGTGAGGCTTATCGAGGAATATCTTACCGCGGGCGATGAGGTTATCGCAATGAGGGTAAACGGTAATATTGAGAGCTTTTTCATACCTCATGTTTTCTGTTCGCAGCTTTTGGTTTTCTTCCTTTAAAATCTCGACCACCTGACGTTTGCGTTGAGCCCTCGATTTGGATCTCCTATTTTGAAACCAAAACTGGATCCTCGACTGATTAATCCCCAACTCCCGGCTCAATTCAATTCTCCACTTCTTTTTCATGTAATGGCTTTTACTGAAAAGGGTTTCCAGCATTTGGGTTTCCTCCTGAGAGTATTGGTGAGGACGTCTTCTTTTCCCGAGTTGAGCATCGTGGATGTCGTTGTCGTCGTCGCCGTGATCTTGATTGTCGTTGCCAGAAGTGTTGGGCTCCATGGTTTTGGCGTTAGACTTGATCTTGGAATCTTCGAGATCCCTCTGTGGTTCAATTTCTGAGATTTTTGAGTCAGTCGCCTCTAGCAGCTGACAGTAACCTCTTAAATATGTTGGATTGAGAAATGTTTGATTGGTTCTTGCCCACTCAGAGTTCTCTACTCTCTCCTGTATGCTCACTCCCTATAAATTTTTCTTCGAGTGACTTTGTACGTTCAGGAGACGCTCTTCAAGCATCATTAGGCAAACGTTCCCCCTCAAGACCTTGAATTTCGCGCTTAGCTTTTCAACGTGATGGGACTGCTAAATACTGTTAGGGCTTTCTTCGATAGTTGCGCTTACCTCCCACCTAACTCTAATAATGGTGATCCCGACAAATCTTTTACATCTTTTAATTGACAAGCCGGAAATCGCGGACCGAGACGAATCCAATGGTTCACGTGAGGGGACCTCCTGCTTTACCTCCTAACTGGGCTCCACCAGCATTATTACTGAGACCCTTCATCATCTTCGAGTTGCTATAAAATGAGGGATTAACGTATGGCAGGTTAGCGTTCTCGCATAATCAGCTTCTTCCTTCTAATCTCTCTATTAGCCTCGTCTTATTCTCAAGCCAACCCAACGCAAATGGCCTCCTCTCCCGTGCGCACTTTTTCGACTGATGTCTTGGCCTAGTGGGAAAAGCTTTATAACCTATTGGGTCGCGGTTACGCGCACATAACCGATCATTCTGCAACCGCGGATGAAATCCGTGTCCTGCTCGAGGACTTAGATACCACTTCCCTCGAAGGTACTACGCTGGGGAGGGAATATAGAACTTTCCCGACTCTCTTTGCACACTCCTTAGAGGCCTACCGTGTTGCTGATCGGGAGGTTCTCGTGGCTCGCGTCTTGCGGGCTCGTTACAAGGATCGGTCTGATCATTTGGTGCTGACCAACTATCTGGCCGATAGTCACAAAAAGGCCGTCGAGTTTGCCAATGAGAGGGTCGCGACGTTGCTTCGCGAGAGGAGAAACCTGGTGGATCAATTGGCCATATCCCTGACCGCTGGCGAGCACGACCGCCACAATGTCCTATTGAGGCTGCAAAGCGACTGGCAGGAAGAACGGCTCGACAAAATAACCGCAGACATAGCTCACGGGAATGGATTAGTTCGGGACTTGGAAATAATCAACGAGGAACACGAGGTCAAGGTCACTGAGGTTAAGGGCGAATGCAGAAACCTTCTCCTCAAGCTTGCGGACCAGGACATGCGAAGTCGTGAGTACGGGCAGAGCATTAACAACATGGAGGGTCAGTTGGGCTCCTTTGTGTCGTTAATTAGGGCTCACTTTGGCTTTACTTTTCCACCCCGAATTGTATGACCTGCTTTTGAAAACCCTCCACTGAGCAAAATAAATGTGTGTGTTTTAACTTCTGTATGGTTCATTTTTTTTTTTGAGCATCCGAACATCTTCAACTTGGGTGAGCCGAACCATAATATCAATAAGCCGAGCAAATATGTCCTGATTTTATAACTCGCTCATGATCAGATGAGAGAATAGCCTCAGACTTATCCAGGAGAAGATTTCTCTCTATTACCTATTTTTTCACCTGCAAATGAAACGACTGAATCAGAAGGAATAATTTGAAAAAGAAAGCATAAACCCCTTTCAATCTTATGCTTGCTCGTGATTAATAAGGACAAAAACTTTTACAAGGGTTTTAATCTTGCGCAAAAAGTTTTTTATCAGTATTCTTCGAAGGAAAGCATATTATTGAAAGGAATGTAATTCACGATAATCGCTTTTGATCAATTTCGAGGAGAACGAATTAGTCAAAAGCGCAAGGCATAATGACGTGTTTTAAATTTAATTGAAGATACGGCATCCAAATCAAGGCCGTTTTGTTAAGAACGAGGGCAATTTGGACATCTATCTTGTCATTAAATTCGAAACAATGCCGATACTCTTGATCAATTATCGTGGATTACCAATGACGTACGACATGCATGAATCAATTCAAGTGTATAATTCCTTCTAGCGAAATTGGGGTTGGATTACCCTATACGACCAAAAAGGTCATGCAAGATTTCCAATTTTGATTTCCTCTAAAGGAATTATAAACTTGACTTGGGAGTATTCGGATGATTAGAGAAAATGCCACTATCACATTCCCATGACCCGTCAAAAGAAATACAACCAAGTTCCATCTGAATGTATACACCAATAGGTCCCTAATACAATCACTCTAAGGGGTGAGATAGAGAAAGCCTCGATAAAAATAAACCCTATACAAGAGGACTAGTAATGGAAAATGAAACAAATGAATGTGATCCTAACGTTTAAGGATGCCCCAAGTTCGATCTGTGACCTCCGGATCACTTGCCCCAACTCGTCATCTTCATTGGACGATATCTCAATAATGTCCATAGTAGGCTCCTTTGTTGCTCACTCAGTGCTTGTCATGGGATATCATCCTCTTCGTCTTCTATCAAGGACGTTTGGAAAAACACACACATCTATCCTTGAAATGGCATTTAATCTAATCACCAGAATGCAATGAATGAAATGCCTATATTTATATGAACTGTAATAGATTTGAGGGATAGAGAGTCTTACCAACCAAACTCGTCGACTTATGTGCGGTTTTAGGTGTACCAACCGCCCAAAGACATGCGCATGAGACAAGTGATGGTGAACTTCTAAAAATCATAGGGTTTGGCACCTAAGGTTAAGGTTCCCACTTCGAGTTCTAGAAAGAGCCGATTCCATTGCACAGCTATCGTTGCATTGGGACTCAATCCATAGTTCGAAGCGAGCGGAATTGAAAAGTGGATTACCCCGCGTTTTTCCTCACGGAGATTCCATTCTCAATTCCTTCTATTGTGTTCCTAAAGGCGGCGCCCGGGGTTTTAGGCGCGGTTGTGTGTATTTTCGGTGTCGTGCTAAAGCGATAAACATGCATATTATTTAACAATCACCGCTTCAATATAAAACATACACACAATCATTCATTCCTACGCCAACCTGCATAAGACAATGTTAATCACAGACTACCCCCCTTATCACTCCAATCTGCAAAAACATATAACACCTATCATAAGCGGACTTACCTCACCTTCAAGAGCGCCTGCATGGTTAGAAAAATCACTCAGCGTTTTAATTACGGCCTAAGTCCACTTGAGGTCTAGAATCATATGTTCTAGAGCAAGGTCCCCAGTGGAGTCGCCAGCTGTCGCGACCCGTCCGGAAGCGGACGCGGCTAATGGATTACCGATCGCGGGCCTTTCCACCGCACCGGAGTGCGGATCGCGGGCTTTAGATCGGCGCGGGCCCTCCCAAGCCCATACCAACTCGCGGCGGGAGTTTTCATTTAATGGGTTCGACAATAAGAGTCGATCGCTTTCGACCTTCGGTGTGGTCGTGGTAGCATGTGTAACTTGTGCATGCATTTGGAGTCGCCACCGGTCTTTCTTGGCGGGTAGACCGGAAACCTAACTGATCGATTGGGAGAGATCGATCAATTCTGCAGAACCAGAGATTTTGGGTTCGGGGACTTGGTTACGTCGGTGTCATTACCAACGCCCTTTCGGTACCTAACGCGAGTGATTTTCCTAGCTAAGAGTTCATGCAGGTGCAATTTCAGGTGAGGTAGGCTTGATTCAGGGTTTCATGCAGACTGGAAGACTATTCCTATTAATCACAATCAATTTAAATGAAAGCGCAATCAAGTACATAAATAAATCACATCAATGCACATCAATTCAAATCAATGGCTTCCTAATATAGCCATAAGGGTTTAGGGAAGGTGTGATTTCGGACCAGGGGTAAAATGGGAAGATTTGGGGACGATTAGCCCGAAGGGCAAAATCGTCAATTTTGGAAGGTTTGGATACCGAATTACCCAAAATATTCCATGGCCAGTTAATTGTGGCCATTTCCCATTTTTGAGAATTTTCTTTAATTTTTTTTATTTTTTTTTTATTATTTTTTTTTTGTTTATATAAATAAATAAAGGCCGGGTCCAGATCGGGTTTTCGAGTCCAGACCCGGATCGGGCCGTCGGGCTTAATCCAGACCGAGAGGGAGGACTGGAACCGAGCCCGGTCTGCGCAAGAGATACCCAGGCCCACTTCCTTTGCCTTTCATTCTTCTTGGGCCAATTCTAAACCTGAAGCTACACTCTCTTAATGAAGACAAACCAGGCCCACAAGTCCATCCTTTTTTTACTCTAGCCCACTCGCATCAGCCCAACGGAGCAAAAATGGGAAGGCCTACTCGCCACTGTTCCATCTTCTTCCCCGCACGCCTTCTTGCATGGAACCAGAGGCGACCTCGAGTCTTCAGCTTGCGTCGCCGGCGTCCCTCACTCCCAATCGTCATCGGCTTCTAACCCGTCGCCTGATCACTCCACCGTCGAGTCATGAGGGCTGTTGGCGGCGGCTTGGCCAGGGATCGGTGGCATGGTTACGAGGTGGCGGGACGGCGGCTAGGCGATGCGGCATCGATGAGGGGATAGGGTGACGTGAAAAGCGGTCACGGACCTGCTCGCGGCTCAAGCTCGCATCGGCTCTGGCGATGCTGACTGGGATGCGGCAACTAAGCGACAGGGTTGGGCTTGGCTCGGGTCTTAGCTCTCGGCGTCGGCTCGCGGCTAGGCGGAGAGGTCGGCGAATGAGGACGACACTGAGGGCGGGACACGATACGACTGGTGGTGGTCGGGGTCTACGAGTAACGACGCGAAGGACCACTCGAACTAAGCTACAGGAGCGTAGGATATCGCCTAGGATTACATGTTTCGACTCCACTTGACCCAAAAATACGCGGAAGTGAACCAACAGTAAGTCGGACGGGAGAACATGGAAGCTCGAAGTATGAAGAAAAACCGACCTGTAAGTGTGAGACCGGCGACGGCGGAGGTTCTAACGATAGTCTTATGAACTCTTGCGCGTCGATGAAGCTTCCTTGGACTCTTGCGCCGCTTGCCCTGCTCCCCTCCCACTCTCTCACTGTGTTTTATTCTTTCAGCTCTCTTTAGCCCGTCGACGGCCGTGAGTCGTAGGGACTGGCTTGCGTCACGCTCGGTTGATTGGTGTCGCTCTGGTTCGATGCACTCAGAGGTTGGCGCGCTTCGACGGTTGACGCTCATGCATCCTGGGTTCGGCTGTTGAACCATCAACTTTCACCCACATAGCCCAACCATTGGAGCGACGTCTCACCCCACTACATCGTCGTCGACTGTGCAAGAATTCCTCTAGACCGATCTCCTGGTTCGTCGGCACCTCGCTCGATCTTCAGGTCGTTGGCGTGCTACGTCGACGATTCGCCGCGCTCGGGTACGAGCTTCCCACGCCGCCTCTCGGAGTTCATTCAGTATCTCATCGATTCGTTTCGAGGGAGTCATGGAGCATCCTTTCCTTCCTCGTCATCCGGCTCTTCCCTCTTTCGTCCTCATTTATTCAGTCAAGTTGAGCTGAGAGAGAGATCATGGTTCGCAAGAACCAGCGCAACGACTGGGACTGTCAAAAGGGTATATCTTTGTCGGGGTCACTCTCGAAGTGCAGTGGTGGTATTCCCCAAAAATTGGCCAAGTGATGGAAGGCCATGCTATTCTTTTTTTGCCTTGGATCCACCTGCACCATCTCTTGTCTTTCTCTTTTTTTTTATATTATTCCTTTTGGTTCTTGAGGCGCCGTTCCCCACTTTTGCTTCAACGGATAATCTGTCTTCCACTCCTCCTTCTTTTCATTTTTTAAATCCTTTCTAGTCCCCTCACGAAGAAGAAAAACGATGGGCATTTGTTGCAAACGGTGGTTGGTCTAAAAAAATACAAAAATCCATATATTAAAAGACTCGATTGGCATTTTTTTTTAGGCTCGGTTCGGGTTTATGTTTGTGAAGGAACATAGTGACCCGAGCCGAATTTTCAAGATTTAAAGTGACACACTTGAAGAGGAAATTAAAACAAAATTATTGAATATTTTTGTGTATTTTTCGGGCCACGAATGGTATTTTTCTGATTTTTTTGGTATTTTTAATAATTAAATAAATACAAAAACTTATTAAAAATTATGAAAAATATTTTTTGTTCAAAATTGGCTCTTGAGGCTAGGCCAAGGCTTCCAAAGTTGATTTTACAATTTTATGATTTTTTTGCTATTTTTAATTAATTTTTAAGATGAAAATCACAATAATAGATGGTCAAAAATTAGGTGTCAACACTCATATAAAACTTTTAACTTTTATTTTTGTCATAATTCTACCACCGTTAGCCTTCCGTCCATAATTACAATTAGTTGATTCTATGTGCCATTTCTACGTCGTTAACAAATTGTATCTCAGCAAAGCTGACATGAAAAAAAAAATCTTAAACTTCTCTTCTATCGTTTGCTTCCCTATATTTCGACATGAGATATAGAGTCATACAAGATGGCACGTTTCACTAACAGCTCAAAGAACAGCTAGATATGGATATATTTGGACAAATGATCTAATATCAAAACCTACTATTTCTAAATTTCGAAGATTCTGACTAAAAAATTCCAGCCACTTTAAGATGAAATAACGTTGATTACAGACCGAAGAATCACGGTGGTAGAATTGGGGTAAAATTAAAGGTCGAGATTTTTTTATGAGACAAAAAAATTTCCTTACATAATTGAGATATATGCTAAAGTTGAGGGTTTTTTTTTGTATTAGATCGGTAGAATTGGGACAACACAGTTCTGAATATAATTATCACAAATGATGAAGTTGCAATTTTTTTTTTATTAGGCCAAACTTTTTCGGGTCTTTAGACTTCATAATTGCTAAAGGGATACAGAGGGATGTGTGTTTTCCAGATGGAGATGAAGGATCCGTTGCAAATGGTTAACAAAGATATGGCTGATTATGAATGTTGAAAAAAGATATGGAATCGTAGGATGTTTCGGAATTGGGATGTGATGGGGAAGGCTAAAAAGATCAAAGATAAAAGCAACAGCAACTGAAGGTTTATTCAAATCGTCACAAATGGTTAAAAAGATATGGCTGATATGATTTTGAGTATTGAAAGAGATATGAAATCTTAGGGTGTTTCGGAATTTTACCTAAAATCAACAAACGCGGGATGTCATCGGGAAGGCTATTTAAAAAAAAAAATGAACTCGAAAGTGAAGTAATGCCGGCGGCATCCATGGATTCTCCATCTCCAAAGAGGCTCCGCTCTGAATCCGAAGCCGAATCAGCCGACAAGGTAAGGATATTCGCTGCATGTGGAACTAGTCGTAAGGGAACGTCTCAGACATATGTTTTCACAATTTTCTAAATTTGATAGAACTTTTTTTCTTGGTTGGGTTGATGGGTGTTCAACATTCCTTATCTTTCTTGTTTCTGATAGAAAGTTGATTTTTGCTTATGTTGAATTCTCTTGCCTCCAGTTTTCCATCAAATTTGTTTCCACAATTTTCTAACCTTGTTTGTTTTTCTATTGGTGAAACCGAACCCAAAGGACCTGATCAGCTATTTGCCCGAGGATGTTATAGGCTACATACTGTCTCTTTTGACATCCAGAGAAGCACAGGCGACTTGTCTTCTTTCCAGAAGATGGAGACATTTGTCTAGTTGTCGGGTCACGAATCTTGATTTCGACTGGTCTCACTTATTGGTGGATATGAAAGATAACCCTGAGTTGGCGGAAAAGGAGAGGGCAAGATATGTGGAATGGGTGGACAATGTCTTGCATTGTCAAAGTGGAGAACATCATTTACGTATATTTGCGTTACGCTTTGACCTGAATATCTCATATAAGTCTCATATCGATCGGTGGATTAGTTTTGCATTGGAAAAAAGAGCTAAAGTCCTTCGACTGGATTTTGAGCGCGCATCCTTGAAGGATGACCCTAGTCGCTTGCCATATCTTTTAGAGCATGAGGAACTTATGGATGTCCGGTGTTCACGAGGGAATTTAGGTCTAAGTAATGTTGGATTGAACCCTTCTAGCTCTTGGCATGTTGGCCTTGGGTATCTCGAAGAACTCTACTTGAATCGAGTAAGTGTGAAGGGAGAACTCATTGAGCAACTGCTTGCCAATTGTCCGATTCTAGAGCAACTGACTCTGCATGATGCTTGTACTTCGAATAAGCTCAGAATTTCTGGCCAATCACTGAAACTGAAATACTTGCACATAATATGTTGTTATGATCTTGATCGCCTTGAGATTTATGACATGAATCTCGTGTCCTTCACTTTCTTCGGACGCGAAATTCCATTGTGTTTGGACAAACTCCCCCAGCTGAATGTGGTGTCTATTGGAGGAATTGGGTTGCACTTTGGGCATGGGACCTTATCTCAACTTTTGAGTCTCTCTTCCCTACATATTCTCAAACTTGAATTTTTTTTTCCACCACACGTAAGAGCACTCGCTGATTTTTGTAAGTTTCCGTAAGTTATTTCCTTTATCGTAGCCGGTCTTGCCTTTGACTCTCTCTCTCTCTCTCTCTCTCTCTCTCTCTCTCTCTCTCTCTCTCTCTCTCTAATATGCAGGAAAGCCCACATATTCGTCAAATACCTAAATTAACAAGTATCAAGCAACTGGAATTGAGAGTTATGGGATTTGAAGACAAAAGTCTACTTCCATTGACTTCGGTGATTGAGGCATGTCCTTGCGTGCAGAGTTTGGTGTTCGAGGTGGGATTTCAGGCCCCATTCAAGTCTTCATCTATTTAGGCATTAGACAAACGAATTAGGATGGAATATGATATGCCAAGCCACAGTTGAATCCTATTTGAGTCTCTGCTTAAGGATGAGTTGTTGGGACAACGTGCGATTAATATTGACTCAATGTGACAATCAAGACCTACTTTCTTGTGCATGTTCTTTCTTCCACCGGCGGGGTGTCGATATCTTGTGATGGTCAATAATATGCCTCATTCTTGTTTTGCCGCAGTTGACCAACTCGACGAGCATGCTATGCAGGCAAAGAGAACTGAAAAGAGTTGTCGGATGGCCCCATCAGCACCTGAAGGAGGTTGAATTTTATAATTATTATGGTCGACCCTCTGATCTCGAGCTAGTCCTTTACCTTGTCGAGAATGCAATTGCTCTGGAGAAGTTAGTAGTGAATCCTTGTGATGAAGTATTTATCTGGAGCGAGTGCGAAGAGTCAAACAGGATGGAAAAGGTGAAAGAACCTAGAGAAAAGGCTTTGCAGCAACTCAAGGGAAAGTTACCTTCAAAAATAGATCTGGTGATTAATTAATGGAACCAGAGCCCTCCCTGTTCACGAGGCATCCACGGATTTGCAGGAAATTTAGAGATATTTCTCTAGAAGATTTTCCTTTGCCAGAGATAATTATGTTATTTATCTTAGATTCTATGCATTGTGCATATATCTTCTTATGACTGTCCATATTCTTGATTAATATGTTCTCTAAGATAATCATCTAATAAAAACCTATTTAGGCTCTCACTTCAACATATATCTCTTATCGACCCTTCATTTGCCTCTCCATTGTGTGCGCGTGCCGGTGCGCGTGTATATGTATTTTTACACGTGAAAGGGCATTTCAAATTATTCAAATATTAAACTACGGCTCTATTTAACAATTTAAAATTTCAGAATAATTTATGATGATATCATAAAATTTCTCACATGTTTAGCTCATTTCAACTAGAACTAGTGTGCTTATGTTGCAATATGCACTGTGGTTTGGTTGAATAAAAATTACGGTTCTAAATCCCATTGGATGCGCTTCAAATACACAAATAAGAGTGAGAAAAAAGAGACGAATCATACCCACCCTCGGTTCCCTTGGTTCCCACCGAGAGACCGAGCCCTCAAGATCAATATTGACGATTCTTTCGACGCCGACAGCGGATCAGCGACAGTTGCAGGGATCCTTCGAGACAAATCTGGTGCTCTACTTGAAGGCTTCCCAAAAAAAAAAAAAATTCAAAGCTTTATCGCCGCGTCAAAAAGAAGCGGAAGCTCTGTTTGAAGCTTTGGAGATTTTCATATCTAGAAGGGACGATGAGTTGTACTTGGAGTCTGACTGCAAAGCGGTCATGGATCGATCGAGATGTTATGAGAAAATATTAGGTGCTCCCGGAGCACTGCCTACGTGTACTCCTCCACCATTTAAATTGTGACATCTGGACCGAAAAATAACAAAAAAAATTTGAGAAGCCCCACATCACCGCCGTTACTTCCCGTTACTTTTTTTTCTCTCTCTCCTCTCACTTCCATCTTCTTCCTCTTCGCTAATGAAGCATCTGGCCGTGGGAGAAGGGCCCAACCTTGACGACGACTCGAAGCATCTGGCCATGGGAGCTTGCTTGGACCCCAACTCCATTTCCGTGAAGTCGAGTGGCTCGATTTGCAAGGAAGACAACAACTCCGGCGGTGAAGGGCTGCTGCCTCCTTCCATGGCGACGACGGATTCGAGATCCAATCTCTTCTGGCTACGCCAAGGAGACTGTCATCCGGAAACCCCCGCGAGTCCCTGGGCGAGTCGCGGCCGAAGGAGAGGGGTCGCGACCCTCGCCGTTGCGGGCCACGGCGAGAGCGTCGCAGCCCTCGCCCGCCCTCGCCGCGGCCAGATCTGTTCATGGCGGGCCGCGGCGAGGGCCGGCGAGGGCGTGACAACGAGGGCCTCGAAGGGTCGCGGCCCTCGCCCAGGGACTCGCGGGGGTTGCCGGCCCCCGGGCAAGGAGAGGGGGCCGGCTACCCCTGCCGGTGAACGCCGGGAGGTTCTGGAGGTGATGAAGTTGAGCTTCTCCCCCGTGGCCATGTGAGGAAAGAGAAGATGAAAGTGAAAGGAGAGGGAGAGAGAGAAAAAGTAACGGAGAAGTGAGAAAAAAGTAAACGGCAGTGGGTGGGGCCCAATTTTAATTATAGTTACTTCTCATTTTTTTTGTTATTTTTTGGTCCAGATGTCACAATTTAAATGGTGCAGGAGTACACGTAGGCAGTGCTCCGGGAGCACCTAATATTTTCTCGAGATGTTATAGCATGGGACATTGAATTAGTCATTAATTTGGAGGCTCGAGCCCACCTTCAAAGCTTTACAAATCTTACTGTGGCCTACTGTAGCAGAACAACTAACCAGGTTGCTGACTGGATTTCGAATGCCCTTCGTTTGAATTATCTCCTGACTTCTTGAATTATATGACAGATAAGAGAAATCCTATTCGACCTTATCCTACTTCTCTCCTCGGATTTTTTTTATCTGGTTTATATCCTCTCTATATCCGACATTATACTATCCGGGACACCCACCAAACACGGGATAGAATAAAACATATCAAATCCCGAATTTTATACGGACGACCAAACGCAGTCTAAGGGATCTCTTGTGATGTGATGCCCTGCGCGAGGCCTAGCTCCTGTGAATTCTTGATGCTTATAATATTAAGGAAACGTGTCTTCTGATAAAAAAACAAAAACAAAAATAAGAGTGTCCCCATCCAATATGGGAAGTTCTTGCTTAGATGAGCCTTCTTGGAAAGGGTGCAATTACAATTTTGATCGTTTTGGAAGACTAGAGGCGAAACAAGTGATAGGTAGGACAAAAAGGAGCCGATTCATGAAATTTTTTTTTTTTTTTTAGCGGGGATTCGAACTCAACAATCAACGACAATTTGGATTCTTTAAAGCAGATAAGAGATAGATTTTTTTCCCTTTTTGGGTTGAGAATTATACGAATTGTTGTACGCAAACATAAACATTCAGAATTAACAGAAATATACCACCATGGCAATAGAGTCAGCCGAAGCAAAATCTGCTAGCTGACTATCTGACTATTCACAACCATCTACTCATAAAGGAACTTTCTCCCAAACACTTATAAAGTTGTCGCCCATGTTCTCACCTTGCATCACATCGCCATCGAAGGCCTCATTAGCCAGCTAGTCGCTGAGCCCTTCACCAGTTTTGAGTTTTTTTTTGGGAAAAAAAAGAAAAAGTTTTTTATAAAGTGTGATTTTCCCAAATACTATTCACACCAAAGTTTCTTTCCAATGCATTTTAAAATTGTAATTTACTAAACACTACTTGCATTTCCTTGACACGGTCTATTGTTTTTAGAAAATTAGTTTCTACATCATCCATTTTTCACGAAATAAATGGAGCCATTTCCCTATAAATGATCGTTAGAATTGCTTAGAATAATTAGTCAATAAAAATTATTTTCATTATCGATAATGGTTTATATCCAAATATATTGGTAGGCGATGAAAATATCTTTTATGTG
Organism: Rhodomyrtus psidioides; assembly: GCA_021437785.1. Lineage (NCBI taxonomy): Eukaryota > Viridiplantae > Streptophyta > Magnoliopsida > Myrtales > Myrtaceae > Rhodomyrtus > Rhodomyrtus psidioides. The sequence continues at coordinate 254,729 of JAILYB010000054.1, forward strand.
ATAGAAGCGCTCATTTTTGGAATATATATATATATATATATCTCAAATAACTCATTTTCGCGAAACAAACGGAGTCTAAAGGCCTTTGCATTTTTCCAAAAAAAAATCCCCAAAGGTGGAATTAAATTCACCCTTTTCTTCAACAATTTCAACCTTATGGTGTGCATTATTCCTTTTCCATAAAGGGAATAGACAGATTGGAGACATTCCCATGGATTGGTAACTACCTTCTGCATGTTTGGCAACGTGCATGCAAGAGCTGTCTTTGTATTTAGGTCAATTTTTACTTTTTCCTTAACCGAAAGGAGAAATTCAGGGACAGTGTATGGTGAAGAGTGCTTCTGAAATAATCTTACGCCCTCGGACGCTGCACGAATGGCGTAGCATGGGAACAACGTGACTGAGATGAATCCATGCACGTCCCCCGTCCCTAAAAACCCTAGTGTCAACAAGATTGGAAGTCAGAACATTGGAGATCTTTCTTTCTTTCTTTCTTTTCTCTTTTTGATCCATAGGCACCCGCGTGAAGATCCAGGTACCCGAAGGCCGATGAAAACAGCCTGCGAAAAATCACGAGCCGGTTAAGTCCAGACCTTTGGCTTGTGCAGGTGGCCCTGGCTAGAGGAGTTTGCGCGCGAATTATGGAATTCGAGTGGGTGTCCTCCGGTCTTTTGAGTTAGAAAATCCGCAGCGCCCCAAGCGGCTGCGCCAATCCTAGGGTTTACATGTGCGTACTAGGAGAAAGTATTTGATCGTATGCGTCCGAGGAGCTAGCGCACAGCGGCAAACAGATTATTTAGTGCGTGTGAGATCCAGATAAAGCAGGACAAAGCAATTAGTTGGAATTAATTAGTTAATTATACTTATGTATACGGCTGAGGTCTTCATCTCATTCAAACAAAACAACCGTGTGCTCAAGCTTTAAATTCCATGTAAGGTGCAGTTTGACAGTAACACTGAAATATAAGAAGTGGTGCAATTGATATGCAATCCGTGAATTTGTTTTTTTTTTGTCAGAACAATCCGTGATTTTGAAGACAGCTTTTTGGAATCTACATTAATTGCGTTCCGACGAAGAACAAATAGAAGAGTGTAAGAACTTGTATTGGAATTAATGAAAAAGTGTTTTACATCATCTACATTTGTAGTCTTGACAAGGTAGAAGAAAAGGAAATAAAAGTGTGTGATTTTTATCTACCTAAAATACAAATAATCAAGATCTCAATCTTCAATCTTCAATCAAATCACTAATTGATGCTCTGTCTAATCTTCAATTAAATCTGGATCACCAACACTCCCTCTCAAGCTGACGGCATATATATGTCTAGGACGCCAAGCTTGCTTAAAAGATACACATGTTGCCTTTGACACAACGGTTTGGTAAATATATCTGCAGGTTGTTCCACAGTGCCAATCCCTTTTAGTGACTAGAATTCCTTCTCGAATTTTATCTCGGGTGAAATGACAATCAACTTCAATATGCTTTGTCATCTCATGAAAAATTGGATTTGCTGCTAGTTTGAGTGTTGTATCATTATCACAGAATAATTCTGTTGGTCCCTTCACTTGGATTTCAAGGTCAGAAAGTAAACCTCGTAACCAGATTATTTCACAAACTGTCTTTGCCATGTCAAGTGTCTTCGTGCTCCTCAACGCCTTCCTCCTGGTCGTTCTCTTAACTTCCATGCGCTCGAGCTCGACGCCGGGCCGCCGAGAGAATGAAGAATTAGAATCAAATACGGAGGACGACGGGGAACGCACACCCAAGAAGCAAAGGAAGGGAAAACTCCGTCAGTGTTCTAGGCTACCGGCAGTGGTCGAAAGAGCAAGCAACGAACGCGAGGAATTGGTTTGCCAAGAAAAAGATGGTTAGAATGGGACTCATGAGTGAGATGCGGTACAAGAGGAGGATCAAGCAGGAGTCTAAGAGGAGTTGTCGGCCCAGATCTGGGTCGACGAGGTTGAGCCTCGCCCGGCCATGGCAAGGCTCGACCTCACCATCGCTGCCTCGTCCGACGACGGCAAGGTCAGCCCCCACCACGGTTAGGGGTGTGCAATTGGATCGGGTTGACCTGGAATCCGGATTGGTCCACCCGAAAAATAGGGTCGAGAATCATTTCTCGCTCAAACTGGTTCGGGTACCTATTCAAAATTTTGGGAACCGGTTTAAATCGGGTCGATTTTCGATTCTAGGTGTAAGCACCATGACCGATTTTTAGAATCGATTTTTAGTTACTATTAAAACAAAGAAACCTTAGGTCCCAACTCCCTAGTGCGTCGATGCCCTTATTGCTCATGCTCATTGCTCATGACCATCGGCTCCTCACCTCATCTCATTCCTCTATTTCTTCATATCTCGTCGTACGCTCTCTCGCATTGTCGTACAGTCACCACACTCGCTTCACATTGTTGCCATCATCTCGGCGCCTCGAAGACCTATCCAAAGCGAGGTAAGTTTTATTTCATTTGTGCTAGATTGGTTTAGGGCATCAATCTAGGTCAGTGGTTCGATTTCATTTGCTTCTGTTTAGGGCATCAATCTATGAAAATAAGTTTTCGGGTAGACCCTAGAACTGTACCGAAAAACAGGTCGGTTCCAAAACAGGTTCCAAGACAAACATGGTCGATTCTCAGTTCTAAAAATTGGGAACTGGTTATAACATGGTCGGTTTTAGGGTCTAGGTTTGGAACCGGCCCACCCGCCCCCTGCTTACCCCTGGCCACGGCCAGGTGAGGCCTCTCCGACCGGTCGCCGGACTGTGGTGATAGGCCAGAGGTGGTTCTAGGGATAGAAAAAAAGGAAAATATAAAAAAACATTAAAAAAATCTTAAAAATCATTAAAAATTTGAAAAAAATAATAAAATATTTGGTCGCCGGCCGACGTCCACGTCAGCGCCGACAGGCCAAAATTCCCCGGATGAACTGAAATGACACAATTGTAAAAGGTTCGGGACTGAATCAACAAAAAAAAGTTTAGGACTGAATCGGCACAATTACAATAGGTTTAGGACTTTTTTGGTAATTTCCCCTAATTAATACAATTGAAAGGTTTAAGAGTTGAATTGGCATAAATGCAATTGTTTTTATAATTTTCCTCGACAAATTTTGTTGATTCTAACTAATGAAAGTCAAACCATGGTAATGAAAGTCAAACCATGGGAAAGATCATATGTGACGCAACTAACCAATGAAAAGAAGAGGAAGCAAAGTTTCGAAATTCAAACAATAAAAATTGATTGGGAGGGATGATACAATGCAATAATGCATAAACATGCACGGATCCTTAATTCCGTGTTATAGCAAACAGGCCTTCGCCTCAACACGCCTCGTAGCGGGAAGATCATTGCTTGATCATAATTAGTCATGTTGCAACAAAAGCATAACAATATTAACAAATGAATAAATACATCGAAAGTCCTAAAACTTCTCATAAAAGTATTATTTAGTCGTAATTTTTTTAAAAAGTACAATGAAATGTTAAAACTTATTACAAAAATGCAATCGAATCATAAAACTTATCAAGAAGATACAATCGAGTTCTAAAACTTTCAAAAAACTACAATAAACGGAAGGACTCAATTGAACAAATCTGATAAGTTTTAGGACTTGATTGCACTTTTTTAAAATTTTAGGATTAAATTGCACTTTCATGATAAGTTTTGAGATTAAATTGTACTTTCATGATAAATTTTAAGATTATCAATGCGCTTATCTTTTTAATAAAGGTATCGTATCTAGAGTTTGTAAATTGGTATATATACAGAGACTGGCCCTCTTACTCTATTATTCAACTTGTACGTTTTTTGGATTTCTTAGGAATTCCTTCTTTAGGGTCGGTGACCCAATTGAAATGTGGGGGTTTCCTTCTGGTAGGTGACCCGTTTAGGGATACCCTCGCCCTGAAACAGTTCCTGAGGCAGCTGCCGAACTCGCCGTCTCGGCCACCCATTTGGAAGAGAGAGATCCTCGACGCATGAGGCCCGCCGCGAACAATGTGAAGGCACCCCGAGCTCGGGGACATTGTCCACACCGGGAGCATGGCCGCAAAGTCGGACCCTGAGGACATGGCACAGAGGTTCTTTTTCGGCCCAAGCAAAGTGGCGTGGATCGTGAAACACCTCCCTCCCTACCTAGTCTCGAAATCCTCCGCCTACCAGTTGCTTACGGTGTCGTGGTCAACGCGCGAGGCGGGCGAGGCCTCATGTGCCTCCCGGTTATTACGGGAGCACATCGGTGATCGCGACGGTAGTTTCAAAGGCGGGCCATCTGTGTACTAGTCCACTAGGGGGTATGCTGTCGAACCAGTGAAGAAAGCGAAGGAGATGGTGAGCGAAGAATACGCGAGGTCCTCGATCGATGCGTCGGTACTCAAGGGACGGCCGAAGTGTGTGGCTACTTGGAACTACATGGTCGGCGACACGACGAAAGTTGGATTCGAGTGGCAGCGTCGCCGGTGCATTTCCTTTGATGATCAATGCAAAGGTTTCAAGAAGAGATGGAGAAAATGACCGGCAAGGAGACGGCGGGTGATGGTCATTATGTTGTGGATACAATTAGTACTGGTTTTTTTAACACCCCCCAAAAAACAGACGTGGCCGATTCCGTGAAATCGCCGTTTCCGGTTCCACAAAAAGGCGGAACCGGCGGTTCCGGGCCGGTTTCCGGTTCCGGTCCGAACTTTTAATTTTATTTTTTAAAAAATAATAAATAATGAAATAAAATTAATAAATTATTAATTATTAATTATAATCAAATTGTACATTGTAATAAAATTTGAAAAAAAAAAAGACAAGAGGAATGGGCTTTGAATTATTATTATATTGTAAATTATAATGTGATAAAATCCGGTTCCGAACTTTTAATTTTATAAATTATTATAAAGTATAATATAATAAAATCCGCTTCCGAAAAATATGTAACCGGAATCGGGCCTTGAAGGCCGGTTCCAAGTTCACTGTTCCGGTTGGCCACGTCTACCCCCCTGGGTCGTCCAAAGAATCGTCACGTCGGTATGGCGATGTCGGACGGTCGGGTTTCCAGGTGAAGTTGAACATTAACCATAAACTATCTCAATTGAAAATATTATAAAAAATTAACCTATTATACAAATATCAACTTCATCGTAAACCTTTTGACCTGATCAATTTAGTCCTAAACTTTTTGACAATTTATCAATACAGTTTCTTAACTAATTTTGGCCAAAAATCGCTTATATGAACGCCAACCATCTTACATGGCACAATTAACGCTAGCATGCACAATTTTTACAATTGAAAAAAAAAATCTGAATTTTCAATTTTTTTGATTTTTATTTCCTTTTTGCCATGGCATTTTAGCCAGCGTGAGCCGCAGCCCTCGCGGGAGAAATCCAGCAAGAGCCAGGGCAAGGCGATCGCAGCCTCGTCGATCGCAGGTGAGCTCTGTTACACGAACACGAAAATTTAAAAAAAAAAAATCACGGTCAACGCGTGTCCGGGATCGGACATAGGGTCAACTAAAGGGACACGCGAGTCCCTTACGTGTCCTGGGGTAAATGAGTCATAACACTAAAACTTTGACCTAATTTCTATTCTCTCTCGCGTCGTCTCGCATCTTCTCCTTTCCTGACTCGCTTCTCTCTTCTCTTCGTCCTCTCGCGACTCGCTTCTCACCTCTCTTCGTCCCCTCGGGGCTTGACTCGCCTCCTCTCGCGACTCACCTCCTTTCGCCTCTCGTTGCCTCTATTCGCGACGCCTCTCTCCGCCTCCTTTTGCGAGTCAGAACCAGCCACCTCGACCACAGCCGCTCTACGACCACTGGACCAGCACACTCGACCTTTAATCATGTATGTTCATTGCCCTGGTTGTGATACTGATAGATTGCTTGTGACTTGTGAGGAGACTTGAACACCAACGGAGAGCATATCCCAACTTTTGGCTCTGTAACGCTTTAGGGGTTAAGGTTCGCTAGGGGTTTCCGATCTGATTGAGCCTAGTCTTGCAAAGTTACCATCGAACTATTATTGGGAAACATCATAAAAATGCTTGGCCGAGAATTACTGCGGTATCATACGTACTTACAGCAGTAAATTTTTTTTTTTTTTTGGTGCAAGGCAAATGCAAAATTACCATGACCTAAGCTAGTCTTTAGGATAAATTATGATAAAAATAATAATTTATCATGTGTATATACAACGTGTCCCAGCATGTCAAAATTCTCTATTTTTTTAGAATTCACGAGTCACCGTGCCGTGTCTGTCGTATCTTGTCGTGTCGCATATATATTAAACATATATATCAGTTTAAAATTTATTATAGTCAAAAAAATAATTTATGATAAATTTATCATATGCATACTAATTTGAAAATTTTTTGATAAAAAAATAGCTTGGGGTAAATTTATCACATGTATATCTGTTTAGGATTTTTCAAATCCCTAAACACAATTACTTGTCAGATTACACGGAAAACAAAAAGTTTTTACTTTTGTTGTCAAAACTACTTTCTAGATAGCATATTATATTGATTTTTTGTTTTTGAAATAACTGATTGTATCTGTAACCATTTAAATGGTGTTTTCATGTGAAAAATATTTTTTTTTCTTTCAAAAACAAAAGAAATACATTTTCATATAAGCATAACCAAACGGTCTCTATTAGGGGTGTGCAAACTGGACCGGACTGGCCCGGTCCGGCCCGGGCGGGTTGGTCCGGTCCTTGAGGTTGGCGGTCTGGTCCCCGATCCCAATAAACGGGACCGGTGACTGGGCGGTCCGGTCCCCGGGTTCCATGGTTTGGGACCGGACCGGCCCGGCCCGGACCGGACCAGACCGGACCGGCAACGTTTTTTTAAAAAAATTAGTTTGATCATCCTAATGATTTGAAAATTTCGAATCTCCTACAGTGAGTCTTTAGCTATTTTGGTTGCATTGATTACATCTTTGATTGTTGTGGTGGTTACATATTTGATTGTGTTAATTGATTTTTCTTTTAGATCGGGCTCATTTGTTTAGGGAGATATCTTCTTTGAATTTTTCAAACAGATCCGAATTTTAGATGGTATTTTTTCACATAAAATAAATGAAAAGAAAACCATATAAAAAGAACTGAAAAGATAAAAATCTCATTGCATTGATATTAGATTTGCATTTAAAGATTAATTCATATACGTGTTTTTTGTCTTTTGTGGAATTTTATTAGTAATGAATTCCTTTTTAGAGATCAGAATTAGGATTAGACTTTGGACGTTTTTGTGGAATTTTTTTATTAATGAAAAATCAACACAAGAGGAGGTCGAAGTCTAAATCCTTTTTTTTTTCACCAAACTAATCTTTTTATTATAGTTTTTATAAGCAGTTAGAATTAACGGTCCTATTGGGCCGGGACCGGGACCTGCCCGGACCAGGACCGGCCCGGACCGCCGGTCTTGGTCAGGTCCGTGGTCCCAAAAATATGGGGACCGGACTACTGGTCCGGTCCCCGGTTCCATGCCGGGACCGGACCGGCCCAGACCATGCACATCCCTAGTCTCTATGTTGCATTAAAATTCAATTTTTCATTAATTCAAAGCATGAAAAAGGTTTAAGAAGTTTAAAAAGGTCCATTTTGCGCCATGTGATATAATAGACCCGAACACTTGCCTCGAGTGGGGCTGGCAATTCGTGCTTTCCTATTATACTCATGTCTACAGGAAAAAAAAAAAACATCAATATGATCACAAGCTTTTAGGCAAAATTACACTTTTAGTGCCAAAAGTTATGTACGGAGATCACTTTAGTGCCAAAAGTTTCAAATGGATAACTTTAGTGCCAACTTTTTTTAAAAACGATTACTTTTAGTGACAACTTCTTTTAAAAGCGATCACTTTTAGTGCTAGAGCTGACGTGGCTCGCCGAAAATCCGACACGTGTTATTTTTATTATTTTTTAAGCTGACGTGGCATATCAGAATTGGCACTAAAAATGATCATTTTTAAAAGAAGTTGGCACTAAAAGTGATCGTTTTTAAAAAAAAGTTGGCACTAAAGTTACCCATTTGAAACTTTTGGCACTAAAGTGATCTTTGTACACAACTTTTGGCACCAAAGTGGTCCGTTTGAAACTTTTGGCGCTAAAGTGATCTCCGTACATAACTTTTGGCGCTAAAAGCGTACTTATGCCCAAGCTTTTATCATTAGACATAGGTAAAAACGTGGCAATATTGGATAAAGGCGTGGTTTAATATATTTTAATTATTCTATTACTCCACATCACACTTAGTCCAGTTTTTTTGCCTAGTGCTAAACGTGGACATACTTAATTGGGGAGGCAAATGAGGTCCGAAAAGATTTGCATGCTTTGATACCATGTGAGTTCAAGATGTCTCGAAGAATTCATGTCGTGTTCGAGCCCTATTCTCATGTTGTGTCGGAATGGAAACTGTCCGGCTTTCGAATTTGACTTCCAAATCACGTATTGTTCGTATATTCCATGTTACATAATGCAGGAGCCTTGTTCAGATCTAGAGGAGGGCACCAATCAAGACGAAAGTTGTTACGTACGCATGTGCCTAACTTCTTGCACACATTTGGGCCTGCACATACCTTCCCAGGCAAACTTATTTGGTACATGGATGCATAAAGCCGCGAGAAGATAACGTCGCATAATACTGCCAAGCAACATTTTACGTTGAGGCTCGGTGTTTCGCAAAAAAAATGAATTATTTAAAAATACTTTCTTAAAAGTGATCACTTATAAAAATAAACGAAAGATATTTTTGTCGTTCACGAAAATGTTTAGACAGAAATTATCGATGACAGTGAAAACATTTTTTAGACTAATTATTTCAAATGTTATAAACGATCATTTTTTAGGAAATTATTTGTGAAAGTATTTATTTTTCGTGAAACAAAAGAAGCCTCGACCTCTTGCAGACGAGCATGTGGCTTTAGGTTTTTGACATTCTGAAATGGACCTTTTGAATGGGCTTGGAATGATTGGTATCCCATGCCAGGACCATGGGAACGTTCCTAGGCTCAATCGATCAATTCCTCCCTACGGCTATGGTTAGAAGAAGCTCCCTCCAGCTCCGTCACTCATGGGTAAGGTAGCATGGCCAAAATGGCCTGTGGGCCCGAAATTGGCCCTTTGACCGAACTGGAACCGGCCGGCCCCTCAAGGGCCTATTCCGGTTCCACAATTTTCGGAACCGGCAGTTTCGGGCCGGTTTCAAACCGCAAATTTAATATATATATATATATATATATATATATATATATATATATATATATATATATATTGGAGGAAAGAGCCGTGGGCCCTGAAGGCTCAAGTTTGTGTCGATGATTGGACAAAAGTAGGGGTGAGCAAAAAAATCATAAACCATCCGAACCGGACCGGACCGTACCCAACCGGCTGGTTTTGGATGAAAACCAGTGGGTACGGTCCGGTTCTCGATTCCAATTTTATGGAACCGGCGGATATGGTTCGGTTTACGGTTTTGGATGAAATCATCGAATCGGCTCAATCGAACCGGCCCAACCGAACCGGCCTTATGTATATTTTTTTAATTAAACCCCTCCAAGGCCCAACCCAAAGTGAAATTACACGCAGTAGCGTGCCTAGCGGCAGTAGAGGGCTTCATAATTTCTTCGACGCGTCTCTTGCTCAGATTCTCCCTTCCACCGTTTCACCCTTCCTTACGTTTCTCTTCAGTAGTAGACTAGTGGTCCTATAAAAAATGGCCAAATTCTTGTCAGAGCTGTTGGATAATGCCGCTACTATCATTCAAGAAGGCCAAAACAATATTCATTCTCAAGGTGGCGTGATGTGCGATGGAATAAGTGCTGCTTTAATTTCCTTTAGGAGCTTTGTTTCCTCGCCTATTTTCGTAGAGTGGAGATATGAAAATGCTCCAAATGCTTCCTGTGGTAACTTGCGATGGAACAACACGAATTTGTTTTCTTGCCTATTTTCTTTTTTTCTTTTTTTTGTTCGGTAGAAACGTAATCGGAATCCAACCGAAAATCGAATCGGACCGATGATTCGATTGGTTCACGGTTCATAGAAGAAGCGGTTGGTTTACAATAGCGTTTTGCAAAACCGATCTCTAGCGGATGGTTCTCGGTTCTAGGGTGGGAACCATCCATCTTGGAACCGATCACCCCCAGACAAAAGCTAGATTTCGACAATAAGAGCTGGATCGAGAACACGAATTCTATAGTGAGGATTGTGGAGATACTACCGCCACGGGAACCACAACGGATAGCGACGATTGACGATGGGGTAAGGTGAGGTTATCAATGGTAAAAGAACTACATGGGTTTTGATTCTTTTATCCTCAAGAAAATATGTAGGCGTTTAATGATAATTCATTAAGTTCAAGCATAAATTTTCTTACAATGTACAATTTGATTATAATTGATAATTTATTATTTTTATTTCATTATTCATTATTTTGAAAATTAAATTAAAAAACGAATCCGGAACCGGCCCGGAACCAAGACCAGCCTCTTCAAGGGCCGATTCCGGTTCCACCTTTTTCACTAACCGAAATCGGCGGTCCTCGGCCCGTGGACACGTCTAGGTAGAGGCGTTAAATTGGTGGGCCAGGTCGGGTCAGGACGGGTTTGGGTCAAGTCGAATATGGTCCGATCCATATTGACCCATCTAACCCGTTTTGACCAATATTCAATGACCTATACCCGCAACCAACCCATACCGGACCCGATCTGAACCTTATTACCAAATCATACTTATATAACTCATTTAGTCTATTTTGAGCTCTTCATATGCATATGTTATTAGACAAAAACTTTACATCATATTAAAAATTATTAAATAAAATAAAAATAATATTACTGAAATAGTTTCATGCAATAAAAAAGTCAAATTTTTCCTTTTTTTTTATATATTTTATGACTTTTTTATTTTTTATTTTTAAATATTTTTTAATCAAGTGAAATGTTTTCCTTTTTAAAAAATTCTGATTTTTCATTTTTTTTAAATATTTTTATTTTATTTCGTCTCCGGCAACCGGTGGAGGGTGCCGGCGAACGGCGACCGACAACCGGCGGCGGCAACCACTAGTTTTTATTTTTTTATTATATTTTCCTTTTCTGATTTTCTTTCATTAATTTATAAAAATAGAAAATAAAAATAACAAAGCCCTTTAAAATCCCTGGCCCATGTGCAATTTGTGGGGTTGGCTGTCATGGGTCGAAAATGGGTCCAATATGGGTCAAAATGGGTTTAAGTGTGTGGCCCATTTATGACCCATTTGATTCAACTTAAATATTTCAGACTCATTTTTATTGAGCCCTTAAAATCTTAAAACCCATATATAACCCATTTAGATGAAAATATGAAATGGGTCATTGACCCATATTGACGGCTCTACTCATGGGGTGATCGAAACAAAATCATGATCATGGAAATAAGTGTGACTCGTGCGGTGTGGAATACATAAATATTAAATCACGTCTTCTTCTAAACAACTTAAACTTTTAGAACTGTTGACAGTGGTCCCGCCAAATCTTTCATGGCATCAGAGCAGGATGTCATGAGTTCAAATCTTGCCAAGCCCCTATTTGCCTCCCTAATGAATATGTCCACGTTTAGTACTGGACAAAAGACCAGACTAAGCGTGAGGAATAGTTGGCAGCGGTGCCACCAAATCTTTCACTATCTCTAGCCTAACAAAAGCTTAGCCTAGCCATGCCATTGTGCCATCTGCCCCTTCCCGCAACACCGCCCATTAGCAATTTATCTCCGATTGTCTCAACGACTACCAGGCACATTGTTTCCCTCTAGTTAGATTCCCATTACTCATTTAGCTAATTGATAATCTCATATGAGAGGAGGGCACAAGCAAAGGGATTTATACTTAACTAGCTTATGGGGTTTGCAGAGTGTTTCATGGACTTCCAAGTAGTTAGATCTCCGCATCCCTATCCCTAAAACACAAAAGGGTCTCCACGAGAGCTCTCTCGGAAAAGGGTAAAGCATCCTCGCTAGTGGTTTTCCAACTTTCCATTCCTCAAAACTCTCCATGCTGATGCAAATTTCATAGGATCATATTCCGATGCCCACCACCACAACATCATCGGTAGTCGCCAATGGGGACAAGACATGGTGGTGAGCTTCCTTTTCTCTTACGCTAGTTTTGCTGATCGGAAAATTGGAAGGTCTCGTACGACAGCATACCGAAAGCGGTCAGTCAACCTCCCATCTGTTTTTGAGATCCGGAATCGGTTTTCTTGATATAACTTAATTGGAGACATCGGAGTCCGATGTCCGCAGAGCATCTTAACGTATTAAACGACTCGAAAATGATTAACCCTTTTTTTGTCCTTTCATAGGAATATTTCCCCTGGTCTCCTGACTCTTCATTCCCTTTTGTACGACTTAGTCCTCAAGAGTTTATTCGTAGAATCGAAAGTTCTAATTTATTTGACATGTGACATCAGGACCCTAGACCAATTTACTCGCGACCGAACCCTTATCACTCGTTGTTTAAGACAACATCGATTCTGTCGACACGGCGCACTGCCGATTCACGTACCAGGAGATCGATTCATTTCGCCAGACGGAGCAAGGGCTCGATCGCACTGGAAAAAGAAGCATGAGGATCCAATCGCACCATGTGCAAGAAGAGCCAGGAGACAGAAAATGTGCGACTTAAAACCTCAAAATTGACCATGTCCAAGGCGCGCACTTTTTGAATGGAGACAAAACGGACACACGAACAAACAGCCGAAGAGCCGAAGACAGAGAGCAGCAATCATGGCCAACCCCCGCTTCCCCACGTATCACCGTTTCGACAAAACCCATCTCCCCCGGCGCCTTTCCTGGCCAATTCCATTCACCATAAATAATCATACATACATACATACATACATACATACATATAAAAAAAAAATTGGTGGGTGATCGAGACAAAGTGAAAACTTCTATTGTCTAATTTAAAAAAAAAAACAATAGTATGCTTGAGGAGCTTTCCAAATTTCAATCTCTCTCTTCTCTTGGAACTTACATCTTGATCTCGTTTCGAGTTTAGTTAAGATTATTCTCCCATTACCTCGCCTCGTATCCTTACATATCATGTTGTATACGTGAAAATCCTTACATATCATGTTGTATACGTGAAAAGTTTAGAGGCGACATAGCTTTTAAAATAACAGTTTTATACTTTTAGAAGCAGGACCATAAAAGGTATGGTCGCTTATGTCGCAAATGATGAGATTTGAAAGGGTTACCTTCGAATATTGAATAATTTGCGATACGATCTTTTTCGTGGCACGTGGGTTCCGACTCGCGAGGCTTGAGATGGCAAATGTCTTGAAGTGATTTGAAATTTGAAGACCAATCGAGGTACTCCTTTTTTTTTTCTTTTTTTTGCAATAAAAGTTGCGTCTTGATATTGACTTTTGGTCCAAGAAGAAAGGGGTCCCATTCTATTATTGCAAGTTTTCAAATATAGTGAACGGTCTTACGCGGTGATGTCTCGTGGCGATGATCCTTCATCAATCTTCCGAAAATACGTAAATCTTTCAATGAAGTGGACAAGACTGTATGAAGTCGTTACAGAGCTCCATATTTTGAGTTTCACCTTTTACAGATTTAATTTCGTGACCGACCAAATCGATTATTAACACGTAAAACTAATATATATATATGTGTGTGTGTGTGTGTTTATTTACTTCATAACTTTTGGAAATTTCAGACAATATGTGAAATTTCGACTGGGAAAATAAAAAGAGTACTTTTCTTTTTTTACCTTTGATTTAATGCCACACGGACATGTACTAAGAAATCTAGCATGTTGGAGAGTTTCTTAGGTGTGCCTTTTTTTTTTTTTTTTTAAGGTAGGGGGATCTCCACCCTTGATATGGGGTGGGGGGGTAAGTCACCTGCTTTTAAGGCAGGTGATCCTCACCATGTTTTGAGAGTCTAGAAAATTATTACATTATTAAAAATTTTATATCTGTTGCGATTATGTCAATTCAGTCCTAAATTTCTTCTTTTTTGGCCAATTGAGTCCTAAATTTTTGCATTTTTGTCAATTCAGTCCATTTGATCAATTTTAGCTAAAAATTGCTGACATGGACGCCAACATCCTACATGCCAGGGCCGGTGCTGACGTGAATAACTTTTTTTTATATTTACTTTACTTTACTTTTTTTCTTTTCCTTCCTTTTGTCTTTTTTTTTTTCCATCCTTGACCCATCGTGGCCTGTGACCGGCCATGGTGGCTTGAGATCCCCAGCCACCAGGCGAGGACCACGAATCCTTCGCCCAATCGCCAGTCGAGGGCAAAGGAAATGTTGTGATTGTTTTGGTAATTTTTCCTTTGAGGGCCCTATCTCTGTGTCTCATTTCAAAGGAAAACAAAGCACGATAATTAACTTGAGTAGATAGATATATCGTACTCAATCGCATAATAAAAATTTACCCGAGAATATGCCACATGACATGAGTATGAGAAAGAAGGATGCACACTATCTTTCTCTATAGAGAAGTTCTAATCTAATGATGAATGTGCTGACGACAGAGATATACATGTCTAAAACGAACGGGAAATAGGTAGCTATCATTATTAGAGATCCAACCCGAAATATGATCCGGATATATGCAACATGACTTTAAAAAAATGGAAAAATGATACAAATAATCCATGAATTTTGGCTCAAGACCAAATATGGTTCTTGAGCTTTTATCTTATTCAATGCAGTTTCTAAACTTTCGGCACATGCGTAATTTAGTTTCTGGATCATATGGAGATGTTCATTGTTGTCCCGGATCCTAAATTAATGAAATTACTATATTGAATATTTTCGTATAATTCGGAGAATATATTGATATTTAACAAAAGTTCATGGATCACATTAAACAAATTAAAAGTACATTGACCATATAAAACATCAGGTGAAAGTTCAAGGACCAAATTGGACAAAATTACCGTTCATGGACCACATTACATGTGGAGTCAAAATTCTGAGATCATTTATGCCTATATTCCTAAAAAAAGGGGGGGAAAGGATCCACTTAAAATAGCAAATAGGTTTTTTTTTAATAGAATTATCATAAACCGTGCAATAGAGCTGTCAGTGTGCCCCATGTAAAAACATAACATTTCATAGTATTAACATGATTATGATGTATATTGTTTAATTACGTCCATGTTGATGGCATCCTTAGCTAGGGTTTTCGAGCGATCGACGAAAATCAATAGCTCTCCGCTACTTAGGAATCGAAATTTGATCAAATTCTACTGATAAGTTCATCGATCGCAGAAGTCTTGTATCGACATTCAAAGATTGACATATCCATTTTCACGACACATGAATCCGACTCTATTGTCATTTTTAGCAGATCTTTCCCTTTCCATCGTTTAAGGTGAAGGGATGAAGACGACAGGCCTCGGAGCACAGCCTCGGTATTTGATCAAATGGAACGACACTACTATCCAATTGCGGCAGAAGCGCGGATCTTTGTTGAATTCGATATTTTGCGCGACACGGCATTTTCACAAGCACTTCACGTCGCCGATGGAACGATCCCCGTTTTAGCTCCCCGAGATGGAAAAAAATGGGGGGTTTTTGGTTTTTTTTTTTTTTTTTTTTTTTTTTTTATCAACGGATGATTTCCGACAAAAAAAAAGGTTAAATATCGCGAAAAATCCCAAACTGGTACACATGTGACAAATTTAACTCAAACTATTTTTTTAACCACAAAAAACCCTAAACTGGTATAACTGTGACAAATTTAACCAAAATTATTTTTTTTACCATAAAAAAATTCTAAACTGGTACACATATGACAAATTTGTCATCTGTTAATTTTCGTTAGATTGAGTTAATACCACGAAAAATTTCAAATTGATACACATATAGCAAACATAGCCACGTGTCATCTAATTTTGCAATTTGACTGTAAAATTTAACGAAAATTAACGGGGGTAAATTTGTCACGGCTGTACCAGTTTGGGGTAAATTTGTCACAAATGTATCAGTTTGGGGTTTTTTATGGTACAAAAAATAATTTGAGGGTAAATTGTCACAAGTGTATCAATTTATGATTTTTGGTGGTATTAATAAGAAAAAAAATCATCAAATTGGTTTTTTTCTTGGGGGTCGAATCAAGGGATGATTTTACATGATATCATGTTCGAGTTTTTGCTGAAGATTTTTTAAATTCCAGCCTAATCACTATTCACGATTTGGCTTCGCACCATGATTAGGAAGCTCCCCCTAACAGCTCCCTTAAAAAGGGATAACAGCTCTAGTCGACGCTCCCATCGAGGGCACCGAACGTGGGCCGTCGGATGGTTTCTGCCACGGACGGGTCCGATCGCGTCCTGGAACGCGCCCTGGCACTGGAGGAGGAGCCTGACACGCCTTCCATTAACCTCCTCCTCCATCTGCTCCTCCTTCAATGCCCCCAAATTCCTCTCCACTCTCTCTCTAACTCCCTTTCTCTCTCTCTCCTCCTCCTCCTCCTCTTCTTCTTCTGCTACTACTGAGCGGTCGCAAGCAATCAATGCCTGTGCAGTACGGGCTCCATTTTTGACCGGTGCAGCTTCGCCTTCATTCGACGGCGGAGTCTCCGTCGTTGATACTGTGGCCGCCCCGACTGACGACCGACGACCTCCTGGTCGCGTCCTCCGAACGCAGGGTTGTTCCTGAGCTTGGAACCGAAGCGGAGAGGCGACCGAGTCGCCCGAGGCTCGCGGTTTTGGCTCCGAGTGAGGTACTGCTCTCTCTCTCTCTCTCTCTCTCTCTCTCGTGGTCCGAGTTCGACGCGGCGAATCTGCTTTGCGAAGCACCACCGGCAGACTGTCTTGCGTTTTTGTTTTTCCTTCCCTTTTGTCTGTTTCTGGTTTTGGTTCCCAAGCTTCCGTTGCTGCGGAACCATGATTTTAGCTCGTAGTCTGTCTAGGGAAGAGAAGCTGTGTTGTGCGGAGACAGAGAATGAAGATGCATTTCGCCAGAAGCTCTGATGTATGATTTTTGCCATATTAAAGGCAATTATCGGAGAGATTTTGAGCTCCAGATGGTGTCTGTGGCCGTCTGGAGTTCCGAATTGAGGCTACGATTTTAAGTTTGCTGACGCCAATTGGAAGATGTTCGATTCTCTTCTCTCTTTCCTAAATCTACGCTTTCAGGGGTGGGGACTGTGCTTTCTTTCCCCTTACTGTTCTTGCCTTCCCTGATCCCCTCGCGGTTGAAAGACGAATGGCAGATATGTGTTTTCTTTCCATAAAGTCCGTCTGACAGAATCCAAAAAGTTCCCAAAATCACTTTTCTCTTGTTTGTCTCTAAATTGTTTATTACACTTTTTAACTTGGCTCTCTCTTTTTGTTGGCCAAAACAAATCATTTCTTTTGTTCACTTCTTGAAAATGAACCCGGAAGGGAAAGCGATGATGCAGCGCTTTCTCTGCGGAATGGTTCATGTGCTTTGGACTCAGGAGCTCGATGGACGACACCCAACTCACGAGTCAAGAGAGTCGCTCATTTCTCGACTCGCACTCGCTCTCTAGCTTTTTCATTGTGGGGTCTCACCTAATTTAGTGTTTAACTCCTTACGCAATGCCTCTTTTAATGTGCCTTTTTAAAAATTATGCTTTAGTTAGATGGGGTTCGGGACTTCATTGTCCACATTTACAAGTCTCTTTTTGATTTAAGAATGCGAGTACTCCCTGAAAAAAGTTCTCCACTTGCTTTGTCTTTGGTGCCCTCGTATCTTGATCCGCGGCTGATAAAGCAATGTCTGGCCTTTTCCCCCCCACCTAAAATTCTCATATTACCTTTAGATCCACTCCATATATTTTGGTTAATCACTGCTGCCCTTCTCGCTATTTATGCCTTCCCTTCCATTCAAATTAGTTTCGACCAAAAAACAAGGCCGGTTTTGACTAAATCAGTGTTGTAGGGGGCGGTCCTGCACGTATTGTATTGATGGTCTGCTCAATCAGAAGCTGAGTTCTCCCGGTCGAATCCGATTATTGTTTTGACCAAAGGAAGCATACTGAAGAGTACCAAGCCACTTAAAGGTAAGAGCCAAGGGGAAGGACCAGAGTAAATATGATACTGATGAGGAGACGACTGGCTTGCTGCTCTCGAGACAGAGAAGTTAGCCTCGACTTCGATGAACAAGAGAGTAAGCTTCTAATTTTTTTTGTTTTTTTTTTAAATAATGCTACATCTCTTAATATATCAATTTTGTGGATCAATTTTAGTACTGGTGCATTTACATAAATCCTTCCTGATTATCTGCCGCGATTGTAGCGTATCAGTTACTTGCTCGTTTGTTTTTATTGCGAACCCACCACATGGGTGTGCTTGCGTGGAGAAATTGGAAGAGGTCAAGGATTATAAGACAAAAAAGTCAAGAGTAGCCATTTTGTTAGGGCCTAATTCCTTGAAAAAAAAAATCCCAACATTAAGAATAGTCTCAATTCCGCCACCAATTTTTTTTGTCTCAGAAAAAGTCTTAAACTTTAGGTACAATCTCAAATTTGTCCGAAGTTTGTTTTTCTAAAAAAAAAAAAATTACAAACTTCAATTTATTTTCAAATCTATCCCCATGAACTAGTCCCAATTGACGAGACATTTTCAGGTTGATAACAAAACCTTGTCAGCAAGGTGGCATGAAAAGTTACCTCTAAAATGAATCCGTTTTAGAATATGAAAATTAGAGGCGAATAACAACTTTTTTGGACAAAGATTTAATGGAGGCATATACGGGACTTGGGTAAAATTGCTGATTTTTCTCTTCAGATAATTTTCTTTTAAGGCAAAGACAAGTTCGGGGCAAATTTAGACTGGACCTAAAGTTTGTTTTTTTTTTTTAAGTAAAAAAATTCAAGACAAAATTAAGACTAAACTTAAAGTTGAGAATTTTTAGGAAACTAGGCCACTTTGTTAGGCAAAATTCCCCCCGGTTTTGTTGGGGCAAAGATCTCCCCGGTAAACATTTCGTTTATGGAGATTTTGCGGCCCATAACACGGAGAAATTCGGTGGGCCCATGGAGGCCTTCCTGTCGTTATTGCGTGCGGGTAGGCTTATAGATTGACATGCATTTATGGGACCGAGCGGGAAATTAATAGCGTGGCCAATTATTTCCTGTCCTCGCGGACAATCAAAAAGACCCATCGTTTTCAAGTCCCGTGCCCCCAATGGAATACAAAGCTAGTCTCTTCCTTCGGTGGTGGCCAATAGAAAATAGAGAAGTTTGTTTCCTCTTCTTTTGTTTGTCACCAATGTGGAAACCCAAGAATCAATCGCCAGTTTACATAGAGGTTAGGTTATTTCTGCTGACTCGTTGAATTGAGGGTTGCCTCTGCGATGGTGGGAAGCTATGAATTCATCAATGCCCAACCATTACAGCCTTAACTCTGGCCAAGGAAGGAGAGAGAGAGAGAGAGAGAGGGGGAGGGGAAGAACTGTAATGGTCAACACAGTTCGCCAAAAGTCTCGAGAAGAATTTCTTTCTGGGCTCATTTGGAATCGAGATGATAATGTTATTTCCTGGTCTATCATGGATTTTCAGACCGTCCTTTTTGACTTCTTTCCCTGAACGAGAACTGCTGGCAATTTCTTTTTTCCCAAAACCTCGGATTTCGAGTTTGTGACTGTAAAGTTCCAGTTACCTCCTTCCCCCGACCGTCTGAATTTGAAGCAGCGATGGTCTTTTTCCTTCTGTTTTGTCCCGACTACCCTTGTAAAAAAAAAAAAAAAAAAAACAAGAGAAGACGACGTTACACGAGTCTCATGGGGCTTTAAAAAAAAAAAAAGCTTCTTTTAAGTATTTCCCTCTTTTGACCCAAAAAAAAAAAGGTATTTATCTCGTAGTAAGTGAGTTTTCTTTCTCGGACGCGGGAGAAAAGTCGTGTTGCGGAATCTCTCCGTTCCGTTCAAAACAAGGAGATAATAAAGTAACGATCGTGACTTGAGAGAACGACCCCTGTCACAGAGCTCCCCGAAGTTGCATGATTGCTTTGATTGAACATTTGTGGTCCCTTCGGACAGTGAAGTAACTACGGGTGTGGACACGGCTTTCATTGTCTTTAATGGGCTCTTCTTGGTTCTGGAAAGCGCACTACACATTTCTCCATTTGTTGGATGGTGTCATTTGCTTAGGTTCTGCCTTTTCTTGTTGATCCTTTTCTTGTCGCATCCCACGGTCCCATTTCCCATAGCAAGATTTTGTTTGAAAGCAAGTACTGGGACACTATTTGAGTACTTAAAGTAGTTCATCTTTGTTAAAGAAACTTCGTGTGCGGTATATATATTCATTATTCAGTGGTCCTGAAGTGCGGGTTGGTGGGTTGTCTGAACTTTTAGGAAGTTTCCCTGCCGTGGCTTCAAAATTGTTTATTCCTTGAGGAAACTGACAGATTTGATATTTTCCCTGATCTCGCAACATGTTTCATTTGCGGGTAATGGCCATCTAGAAGGACCTTGTAAATAATACTAAATATGACGGGCATTGGGCACCACTTATTGTCTGGTATGCTTGTTTATCATGGATTTTCCTGTGGCAGAAACGTTATAAACCTCTATGATGGGCTTCCTGTGTAATTTTTCTATGGTTGATATGAAGATAATAGGACACCAAAGTTTTTTCAAATTTCAGGTCTTGGGTCAAATCCTTTTATGTGATGCTACCTCTTGCGGTATCTTTTTCACATACATCATCCGTTGGGATCTAGTGAACTCCATTGCTTCCTAGATAACCGTACTCTACAATAATGTACATGTCAAAAGTCGAAGAAGACATTGCTCTTCTCTGTTTTGAAGCAAAGAAGAAAGTGACTTATTCAGCTGTAAACTCTGCTGTTCTTGTTTACGACTCCACTGCTATGGATGAATCTGCTTGGAATTCTAATCATTAGAATTTATTGGCTTGAACCTTAACGACTAAACTCTAGAACAGAGGACGTATCTTTGTAGTGGAGAAAATCGTTATTCTTGGCTCAGACGACTCATGTTGGTGGATTTTACCAGTTGCCATCCATCACATAAAGAGGTCCTCCAATAGTTGCCCAACATGTTAAGTAGAACGGCTTCTTGGATAGATTTCAGCATTAACTTATCTGGTTGAATTGCTTCATGAAAGACTAGAGCATTAAATTCTCTCATGTTGTCTGGTCCTTCTGACCACATCCGTGTACTTAACGCCCAACTTATGAAGCACTTTCATTGCTTCCTTCATTTTATGATGCTCCGAGACTTCTTGTGAAAACAACCAGAGAATAAACTATACTGGGCTAATTTCAGAGATAATGACCTACAATGGCCTCGAGAGTTGCATACTCAACAGTCACTCCTGCGAAAGCGAGAGCCGAACAAGCAGGGGAGATGGATGTCCAACTGACTCTTTGGAAGAAGATGATTCAAGTTTTTCTTCCAGTAAAGATGGTTTTGGATCGTTCTCCTCAAAATGGTTATCAGTGAAAAGGGATGACCAAGAAGTGGATGAATGGGCAGTACCTGACTGTCCCCAGCACTTTCGTGTGAAGGAAAAGCCAGCTTATTCCATCCAGTTTTCCGATGTGGAGACAATGAAGGAAAAGTTTGCAAAGCTGTTACTGGGAGATGATGTTACTGGAGGGCGCAACGGCCATAGCACAGCTGTTGCCTTGTCCAACGCAATCACAAATCTGGCAGGTTTGAAAGATATCTGTCTCCCCTCCTTGACCTTACCTTGTTGCCTTTGCGCACGAGGTTTTACTCTACTCCTGGAAGGAACCCAGTTTACCAAAAAATGAAATTTTACTGAACCACAATTTTATTTCATGATAAACATTGCAAATTTGCAACTGGTCAAGGAGCTTATGGAAGTAAGAATCAAAAGAAAACTTTCCAATTGTATTGTAAATTAAATGAATTACCTTATGACTTTTTGCGTCATTTTATGAAATATTTGTCAGCATCATATATGTAACAGAAATTAAACTTGCAGCATCGATTTTTGGGGAGCTGTGGAAGCTGGAACCACTGTTGGAAGAAAGGAAGAGCAAGTGGCGGAGAGAAATGGATTGGTTGGTGTCCCCTACTAACTATATGGTTGAGTTGGTCCCAGCAAAGCAAAATGGTGCCAATGGCCACACTTTGGAGGTACTTCTGTACTCCTCTAGGTTTAAGAGTGCAATACATGTTTTGCAGTAATCTGAGGTCAAGTTTCCTCATAATGGAGCAGATAATGACCCCCAAAGCCCGTGCAGACATCCATGTCAATCTTCCAGCACTTCAAAAGTTGGACTCTATGCTTATTGTAGGTGATTTGGTTGCTTACATGACAATTTGCCGAGCTTTTGTTCGTGACATCTTCTTCTGACTTATTAAATCTCATTTCTGCAGGAAACACTTGATTCCATGGTAAATACTGAGTTCTGGTATGTAGAAGGAGGTAGTCGAGCAGAAGGAAGGAACAAAAGTGAAAGGCAAAGCAAGAGATGGTGGCTTCCATCACCCCAGGTTCCAAGTACTGGTATTTCTGACAACGGAAGGAAGAAATTGATTTGTCAGGGGAGATTGGTGCATCAAGTGCTCAAGGCTGCAAAATCCATCAACGAGAATGTTCTGTTTGAGATGCCAGTGCCGACCATCATCAGAGATGCACTTCCCAAGGTAAAACGAGTCATCTGTACATCAAATTTTCTCAATTATGTATAACCTTGCGGATCTTTTCCACTGCACTTACATGTTCATTTATGTGTTTCTAGTTAACGTCATATTACTTGCAAAGGGACCTATCTAATGGAACATTATCATGATCCATGATACAGATTACTAACTTTAAGTTTACGAACTTTTGGGGCCAAAAGTGTGACTTAAACTACAATATCTAGGGCATGCGGAAGGGGCGATAGACAATTCATCTTTGGGCTTGATATGTGGGGATAATTGGCCATATAAACAGACTCAATCTAGTGTTTATCCATAATTACCTGCATCGCAATCAAATTAAGTCGAGTCCAGTTTTCTACTTTGCTTTGAATTTTTAATATCTATATTTGCAATCCTTCGACAGTCTGGAAGGGCTAGCCTGGGGGATGATCTATACAAGTTGTTATCAGCAGAGACAACCTCAACTGAGGACATCTTTAGATCCCTGAGCTTGAAATCAGAGCATGATGCTCTTGAGTGCATTAATAGATTGGAAGGTGCTGCACTCGCATGGAAAGAGAAGATCGCAGAACAAGTGAATGGCAAATCACCAACCAGAACATCATGGTCATTCATCAAGGACCCAATATCCGAGCTGGATAAGACCGAGTGGTTGTTGGACCGGGCGGAGTCTTTGATTCATCTTCTCAAGACTAAATATCCAAACCTTCCCAATACATTCCTGGAAGTCACCAAAATTCAATATGGCAAGGTGAGTTTGAAATTTTGGCATTTGAACTTTCCTTATTTGACCATTTGTGTGCCAGTGTGCTTGTATACATGCATGGACACACACTCCCAATTCGTCAACTGGGATATGCACCAACCCAGAAAAAAGTTTGTTGCTGGTGGGCGTGGTCTTCTGTGGTTATACTGGGGAAATGGGAACTATTGCTTGCTATATACATCTACTTTTGGCCATACTCCTGCCAGTATAATAGACCTTGAATGACTGAACATTTCTAACCAACATAGTTTAGTTCTAACATATGTCAAATGCGCTTGATAATATGCATACTAGAAGGAATCATTGTTAGATGAGACCTGTTGCACCATAAAGGGAAAGAAGCTAATACCTGCTTTATTTTTTGAACATTTAGGATGTCGGGCATTCGATATTGGAAGCATATTCTCGCGCTCTGAGGAACGTAGCTTTCAGCATTCTGTCCAGAATACAAGACATACTGCAAGAGGATTTCATGAGCAACCCCAACTCGCCGGCCGTCTCTCCCTGCTTCTCGGGACTGAGCTTCGCTGGCATTTCCGACAGTCCAGTAATCAGCCATCGGGTGAGGCACTCGCTGATCGATCAGATGAATAGAGCCGAGGCAAGACACAGTGACTCGTCCGTGATCAGTACCTCCAACTTGGAATCTTCGTTCAGAGAACGCAAGGCAAGCTCCGTCACAGGGACGCCCTGTAGGAACCGTGTATGGTGCATCAGGAGAGAGGCTTGTAGCACCGTATCTCCGACAAGCTCTCCTTGATCGGCGACTGGCAGTTGGTTTTGTAAATCATAGTAACATAAGATTTGTGGGAAATCGGTTAATTTTGTCGTGCCCCTATCAATTGTCGAATTAGTCGTGATGGCGACATTGCAGATGGTCACTCTCATTAGGGAGTTATCGAGTCAGTAACGTATCAGCCAATTATACTAAATGGGAAGTCTCTAAGAGGATGCTTGAGTTTTCGCTAGTTAGAGCTTCTTCAAGCCCGCGGCTATGGCCACTCGAGGTTTTGCATTTATGTTCGGATTTGCCATGTCAACTGTCACTGGACTGACTAGGGATGAACTATGGCGCTTTTCACGAGTACAGGGACGATTTTAATGGAAAAGAAGAAGAAAGTAGACCAATAATTGTAATTTTTGGACTAAGTACAGAGACCATTGGAGGTTTTGCGTTGTTTTGTCCGACTGTTTCGGTCTGCTTGCGTACAATTCAACTGCATTTGTTGGGCATGTTTTGAATTGCTCCCAACCTATGTAGCACGGACACGAGGAACGACACAACACGTGAATTCTTTAAAAATAGAGAATTTCGATACGCTAGAACATGTGAAATATATATTCTGAATGATTTCAAATTTTTATCTTTTTATGTGAAACTGGATTAAATTAGATCAACGAACCAACCAAATCGATGGTACAAGTCCACCGGCCCAATATATTGATTTTTTTTTGTCACAGGCCTAGTATGTCGATTAGCCATACTGATTAGCAAACCTTAAATTCGCCTCTTCTTTTATCTCTCCTTTCCTCATTGACCTTACTCTCCAGGCGTGCTCTCCCCGTCTTGCTCTTGGAGTCGGCGTCCTCCTATATCTTGTTCCCTCCGTCCCTCCGGCGATGCCTCTCTAGGGTATTTAGATCTGTGATCTTCTCCATGCATTAGCTGTTTCGCGGGGGGGGGGGGGGGGGGGGGGGGGGAGGTGTGGTCGCGACTGAGCCAAGAGCAGCTACATGAGAGAGAGGAGAGCGCGACAGGTAGCGAACGTGAGAAAGAGATTAGGTCAGAAAATTTTAGATTTTTTTTCAATTTTAACTCACTTACTCACCGGACACGTGAATCCCATGCGTGTCCGTTCGTTTGACCAAGTGTTGGATCTCAAGCATGCGTCGACTGCGTGTCCGGATGTGTCCGAGAGTGTCGGACACGTGTCGGACACCGACACGCAGAAATCTCCCAAAAAGGCGAGTCCGTGCTGCATAGCTCCCTACAGATTATAACAAGACTCTCAAAAGTCCCAACTTTATTTATCAACAGGCAGAATCACACTTTCTCCCGCTCTTAACATTCTCAACCTCGTCCTAGCCTAAGCCACACCCATGACAAAAGATGGGAGTCGGCAAGGCGGCCGGAGCTCCCCCGGGCGCTGCATCGCAATACCCGCGCAGTATATTACCTTCCTCGGCCGTAAAGCCGAGCGAAGTGAGCATCGCAGGCCAGCAGTCTCGGGTGATGACGTCGATGGCCCCGCAGCACCCCGGCCCCAAGCTGGTCTCCCCGTTGAGGAAGAATAGGATGATCTCGTTGGTGCACGACTTGAGCTCCACCAGGGCGTTCCAGCACTCGATCAGCCCACCGCCGGCTTCGGCGGCCTCAAGCCGAGCCACCAAGTCATGGCCCGGCTCGTACCAACCGACAGAGTCTTTCGCTTCGTGAGCTGTGGCTCTGTTGGCCGCTGTGTTGGCGAGGGCGAACAAGAGGAGCAAGCATTTCAAGGCCATGATTGAAGCTAGGGCAGGGCCTGCAACAAAGGAAGGCTTAAGGCCACGAGAGAGGATGGAGAACTAGTGAAGGCATGACGTTTCGTTTATTTATAAGGATGATGGGAGGGGAACCAAAGGACTTGCATCGCTTGCAAGAATAAATATGATTTAATATCAACAAATTAAATTTAGGATTATGAAAGGTTTCTTGTAAGTTGTGACGGTCGTTTGCACATGATTTTAATGTTATGACAATAAATCGATCTAATTTGTTGACAAACGGAGGAATTTAGGATTATGAAGGGTTTCTTCTTGCGGGCTGCGGCTCCGTCCGCCGCCATGTCGGCCGAGCAAGAAGGATCAAGATCCCATACCTTGTTTTTTGCAAGGTAGAGGGATCCCCACCCTCCATTCCCTCTTTTTATAGGGAGGAAATGTTTATGGAGGGTGGGGATGGGGTAAGGCACCTACCTTTAAGGTAGGTGATCCCCATGCGAGCAAGAGGAGCAAGCGTTGTGATTGAAGCTAGGGCGGAAAGAGTTCGCGGCTAAGGAAGGCTTTTAAGGCCATGAGAGAGGATGGAGAACTAGTGAAATCGCGGCCTTCATTTATAAGGATGATGGGAGGAGAAACTAAAGGACTAACATCGTTTGCATGAATAAATATGATTTAATGTTGTAATAAAAAAAGTCAATTTAATTTGTTGATTAACTGGGGAATTTAATGTTTGTAATATTACGTCGATTCAATATGATGTTTTTTAAAAAAGTAGATGAAAGATTTTTGTTAAAAAGAAAGAAGGAAAGAAAGAAAGTAGATCCATAATTTTAATTTTTGAACTATAGTATAGAGACACGGTGGCATTTCACCGCAATAAACACAAAAAATTCAGCCATGTTATAAATATATTAATGAGTTGATGTTTTACCTTCCATCATTTCCTCTTCCAATGTATGTTACATTCCCACATTGTATATTGATATGGAGTGATGTTTAACCTTTCACATTTCATAAGCGGTTTTGTATATTCCCTCTTTCAATATAATGTACCCTATAGCCTATAAATAGAGGGCTTTGTAAACTTGTAGTAAAAGAAGAAAGAGTTAACATTTGCTCCCTACGTTTCTCATATCCTTCTTTTCTCTCATATTATATTTTTAGTTGATCTTTTAGAGTTGATTCCAAATATCGCCGTTTACTTTTACAACACGTTATCAGCATGAGGCGGTTATAATCTTGGATATCGCTTAAGGTAACGCACCTTTCCTCTCTATTATCTAACATCTCTACAGTTTCTTGATGTTAGATCTCAGTCGATCTATTCTCCCAGAATCTAATTATACTCCAGCCAAGAAGGCTAAGCAAGTTTAGTTATTAGTAAAGCCGAAGTCAACGAGGGTATTACTATGAAAAAATTAAAACCTCGAGCTCGAGGACGGAGTTATGCAATAAAAAGACCCACTTGTCATATAAGGATTGTATTGAAAGATACATCTTTCCATGAAGAAGATTTCTTTTGCTTAAAAAAATCTGATTGGAAAAAAAAAGTACATAGATATGACATATCATTATATGTATAATATTGGGGGATTATGGGACAAAAAATAAATCCACTTAGTTTCAGACTTGGTACAACCCAAGGTCATCATTCTATTTGGTTTTCACAGCCAAAAAATTATTCTGAGGGTCTACAAGAAGATAAAAAAAACGAAATTCTATCAAGAATTATATACAAAAAAATATGAGAATATCATTTGGTGTGGAGGGAATTGCATGCATAGAAATTTGAAAAAGAATTGACCTGATTCAAATCATAATTCATTCGCCACCATTTACATGAAGATTTAAAGGCTGAATATCTGACTAAAGAGGACCTTGCAGTTTTATGCCCTAAAGGATCACTTTGATCATCAACAAGAAGTGGTCCTTCCTCATGCCAGGTTTCAATGGATCAATTTACGCTTTCATGATTTGAAGTCCGTAGTAGAATAAAATTCTGCTATTCATCGAATTGTATCACGATTAAGACTCTGTGGCCAGTAGATCATAGAGACTGAAATGCTAGAAAAAATATTCAATTACCCAATGCGCCTCCTGCAGAGGAAAGCAATCATGGTGAAATTAGTGAAGCTGCCCCAAATAACAATCTCGGGAATACAGAACGGCCAAATCTTATTAATATGGGAAATGATGATGATTTGGTTGATGTTAATATAGAGGTTGTTGTAAATTATATGAATACGGGATTGAGATATAATAGAATTACAAGTATTGTCGACGATTCCTTTGCCTCCTTAGTAGCGCTCACTGTCTCAAAAGATAATCTGGATCCAGAATCAAAATCCATTCTTGAATGCCAGAAGTGTTTAGATTGGAATAAATGAAAGGAGACAATTAAGGCAGAATTAGACTCGCTTAATAAACGTTGTGTTTTTGGATTTTTGTCGGAACACCCAAAGATGTTATGGCCGTTGGATATAAATGGGTGTTTGTAAGAAAACACACTGAAGAGAATGAGGTGGTAAGATATAAAGCGAGACTAGTTGCCCAAGGGTTTTGCAGAGACCCGGTATAGACTTTGATGTTATTTATTCTCCCGTAATGGACAATATTACATTCCGTTATTTGATCAGTATGGCAATAAGTATGAATCTAAATATACGCCTGATGGATGTGGTGACTGCATATATATATAATTCCCAAGATGGGAAAGAATGAAAATCACAACATGTACAGTATTAAGTTGGTTGCATGTGGTACAATCGGTTAAGTAATTATCTCATGAAGTAGGGATATGTAAATAATGTAATATATCATGTGTGTTCATAAAAAGGTCACCAAATGGCTTTGCCATCATATCCGTATGTTGATAACCTGAATATAATTGAAACTCCAAAAGAGCTCGGAGAAGCTCATTCTTGCCTTAAAAAGGAATTTGAAATGGAAGACTTGAGTTAGACTAAGTACTGTCTCGGCCTGCAGATCGAGCACCTCCCAGAAGGAGTTTTATTGCACCAGTCTAATTAAACAAAGAGAAGATTGGAGACATTTTATATGGATAAATTTCATCTTCCCAGTACACCGATGGTGGACCGTTCACTTGAAGTGGATAAAGTCCCATTTTGACCTAAAGAGGAAAACGATGATAGGTTAGGATATGTGTCGCGACCCGTCCGGAAGAGGACGCGGCTAATGGATTACCGATCGCGGGCCTTCCCCCGCACAAGGGTGCGGATCGCGGGCTTTGGATCGGGGCGGGCCCTCCCAAGCCCATACCAAATCGCGGCGGGAGCTTTCTTTCAATGGGTTCGACGATAGGAGTCGATCGCTTTCGACCTTAGTGTAGTCGTGGTGGCATGTGCAATTTGTGCATGCATTTGGAGTCGCCACCGGTCTTTCTTGGAGGGTAGACCGGAAACCTTACCGATCGATTGGGAGAGATCGATCAGTTCTGCGGAACCAGAGATTTTGGGTTCGGGGACTTGGTTACGCTGGTGTCAATACCAACGCCTTTTCGGTACCTAACGCGAGTGATTTTCCTAGCTAAGAGTTCATGCAAGCGCAATTTTAGGTGAGGTAGGCTTGATTCAGGGTTTCATGCAAATTGGAAGACTGTTCCTATCAATCACAATCAATTCTAATGACAACGCAATCAAGTGCATAAATAAATCACATCAATGCACCTCAATTCGAGTCAAAGGCTTCCTAGTATAGCCATAAGGGCTTAAGGAAGGTATGATTTTGAACCAGGGGTAGAGTGGGAATATTTGGAGGCGATTAGCCCGAAGGGCAAAATCGTCAATTTTTGGAAGATTGAGATACCGAATTACCCAAAATGTTCCATGGCCAGTTGATTATGGCCATTTCCCATTGCTGAGAATTTTTTGGAATTTCTTGATTTTTCTTCAATTTTTTTTTGAGGACGATTCGCCCCAAGGGCGAAATCGTCATTTTAAGAAGGGTCGGGTTCAAAATACCCGAGATGAGCCTTGGCCAATTGACTGTGGCCATTTCCTATTTTTTTGGAATTTTTTAGAATTTTTCTGAATTTTTCCGAATTTTTTTGAGTTTTTTATGATTTTCTATTTTTTTGGGGATTTTTCTAATAATAATTTTTTTTATTTTTTTTTAAAATTTCGAAAATAGTGATCTGATTTGGACCCCTAAACCCAACTCCTTTCATAACCAAATGCCAACCAAAAGCCCAAATAAAACCTAAAATGAGAAAGGCCCATTCTCATCTTTTTTTTTTATAGCAAATACTTATACTAAAGTCCAACTCGACCTGGCCCAATGTTCTTTCTAATTTCTCCTACAGGAGGCCCAAATATAACCATCCTTGTAAAAGAAACTCACACGCTAGCCCAAACTTAAGGTAGACCCAATCCACAAAAAGAATCCCCATGTGCACCTAATCTGATCATTCCATCATCCACTTTCGTTGACCTGATTTGAGTTGATTTTTTTTCTTTTTTATTTCCTCTCACAAACAAAAGCTAACCCAAGAAATCAACGTAAGATTTTAGAGGAAACATGCAGATCCTACCTCCCTTTTCTTTAAACTTTTTCTTCCTCTTTTTTTTTGTACTTTTCATTTCCAATTGTTTTCTTCTATTTTTTATTATTATCCTTTACTAATAAAATAAAAGAACCCCACAAGGTCACACGTCCGTTGGGTTAAGATTCTAGATGAAGCAACCAATAGATCTTATCTTTCTTTGTTATGCTTTTGTTTTCATTTTTTATAAAAGAAAAAATTCTTTTCCGTCGTCCCCTCTACTCCACACCACGTTCACAGACTCTTTCTTCCCGAGAGCGCGCGGTCGTCTTCTTCACGGCGCCCTTCACCGAAGCTCATCTGGGACCAACAAACAAAAGCGCTTCCACAGACCCTTTTATCGCCACCAACCATTACCGACACCATCGACTCTGACCAATACCACGATCGAACTAAACAACTCCGGTGACTATACCTTTTTTACGGTTTACTCGTCCAACTTTCATTCATCATCTTTGAGCAGCCACAAGTAACAAAAGGTTTATACAAACTCACCTCAACGGACTCAAACCGTGGGCCATCGCTCGTTAGCGATCTCCGGTCCGTCGATCCTCGGCCACCTTTGGTGAATTAACGTTCTCGGTTTGGCTCAAGACGAACACGCGAGCTCACGATGGGATCTTGGGTTCAAGGCCGAAGCTCTTTTTTTGTTACGACGAAAAACGATACGGCCGAAGTTTGTACGCTCTGTGGGTCGCCTCAAAACGTTAGGACTGTTGGTGGAGCTCAGTATGGACTGAGATGGCGAAAGACCGAGTTCCAAACTCTCGGCCTCCTCCTCCTCCTTTCGGTCTGCCTCTCCTCCAAAATAAAATGGCCGACTCCTCCCCTTTTTCAAGTGGAATTCCTTCGAAAAAACATCAGTCCCCCCCTTGGAAATTCTCTTCGGACCATCCCTCCTTTTTTAATGTTTCTTTTCTTCATGCACTCCACCCAATCCCACAAGCATTCTCCATTATCTCTTCTTTTGTTTATTCTATTATTTATTATTATTAATCCCCTTAGCCTTTTGACCACACCACTCAAGATCCCTTAGTGGAATGTAATCGTGGATGGCCTTTTACATTACTTTGCTATTATTTTATTATTTTATTTTTATTTTTATATTTTTTGAAAATAATAATAAAAAAATATGAAAAATATGAAAATATATATTTTTTTTATCCAAAATGGTCCCTTTAGCTTGGCCAATGTTACCAAAGTTGATTTTGTGATTTTTTTAAACTTTTTTTTATATTTTTAATTAATTTTAAAAATAAAAATCGCAATAATAGATGGTCAAAAATCATGTGTCAACAGCTGCCCCTCTTTGAGAGGAATCTCGTCAGAGGTTTCTCTCAAAGATAAGATGGCACCTGATTCCTGACCTACTCGACTGGGAAAATGAGAGAAGAAATGCTACGACATCGAATCCTTTAGGCTCATGATAAAAACTCAAATTAATCCTTGGTTTGCTCTAACAATTTGAACATGGGTCGAAGTGAGAGAGGCTTACCTGAAGCTCACCTATCGGATGCTGCCGGTTGTGACAACTTTCAAGAAGATGCCTAGGACTTGTCATTCAGGATATCCTAGGGAGATTAAGCTCTGGCCTGTATGGTAGGTCATACCCTTATGGGATTCCTAACTAGTAGGAACCTAAGGAAGGCGCATCTCACGCTTTGGGATTCGCCAAGGGTTTTGATCCGTATGGTGGCTCGGACCTTTGTGTTGATGCTTATGGCGTTATTTACCAATGAGTTGACCCTTATGGCGGTTTCTACCATATTCGACCCTTCAGGCGGTATCTACCATTGAGTTTAGCTTGATCCTTATGGCGCTATCTACCTTGAGTTGACCCTTCAGGCGGTTTCTACCTTTGGTTTGACCCTTCAGGCGGTTTCTACCTTGAGTTGACCCTTCAGGCGGTTTCTACCTTTGTTTTGACCCTTCAGGCGGTTTCTACCTTTGGTTGATTTGAAAAAGGGGTCTCATGACGAGGGTTCTCCACGTCCGATGAGACCGTTTGATATTTTTGAAAAGGGATCCTAGGACGAGGGTTCTCCACGTCAAGTTAGGACTGCTTGATTTTTGAAAAGGGGTCTCATGACGAGGGTTCTCCACGTCCGATGAGACTGCCTAAATTTTTGAAAAGATCCCGAAATTTGTCGGGAATTCAGTTTTGAAGCAGTGAAAGATTTTATTTTGACAAAGCCTCGCTTTAGTCTGTTGAGGCGACATTCTGGGAGCTGGGTTCTCCAGGTATCCTGCAGAAGTTTGAGCCTGAAATATTCTTCTTCATCAAGAAAACATTAGCAATCTTAGGGAAGACGACGGTTGTCCATCTGACAAAACCGTATGTTTTAAGTCTTAATCATGAAATGTGCATTTTGATGCTGGAGGTTATCCAAAGCATTCTTGCAACATGCAAATGTGATCACAAATTCCTTGCACGGAAAATCTGGATCCAACAATTTGAAGATTCCAAAGAGAGTTTGCTCGAAACATCAATTGAAATATTTCTCAACAAGGAGGCCATCTCACCTGTTTTGAGGTAGTGGTTTTTATAGGGGATGCACTCAATTCCCTACTAACCTCTGCCTAGGTTTTAGGATCATTCGCAGCGCATACATTTTGATCGATCGGGAGGTCTTCCACGGGACCGTAATGTTGGGCTTGGTTATTGGTTTTCAAGGGGGACCCGCTTTGGAGTCGAGGCCATTGAATGAAAGTCTTCACCATCTGCTCCGGGTTTACAAGTCAAGAACCCTGCAAAATGAGAAAGAAATAGTCTTGCTCGTACTTCTTCGAGCTAAGCTATATGTTAACCCAAGTGTCTTAGTCAGAGAAGACTGTTTCAGGGTTGTAACATTGGTAGGATTGGGGACCGAAAAAGGCTTGTTTTTGGCCCAGAAATCACAAAGGATTTGACATTGGTGATCATTGCAAATTTGTCACATGTCTTTTCCATTCTGCATCTTCCATTTTTGAGGTGTGCAACCGCTTTTGGGGTGTGCACAAGTCCTTTAGAGAACGTCTCTTGTGGTATTAAGAGATTGACAATTCTGTCCGTGTTTTTGCACCACGGCTGACATCGTTTGGGGAGCAGTCTTCTTGATCTGACTCCTTTATGGGTTTTTCTCTCTTCCCAACTAGGCTTTATTGGGGATCAATCAAACAGTTTTCACGAGCATCAGCCTTGCTTTTACCAGGCACTTTGCTTTTTCTTGACGCTGAGGATTTTTTGTTGAAATCCCGTCTTTTCTTTTCCTTTGGAACTACGATGTTCAGAAAATTGTGCTAGATATACAACTTGAATCATAGCACATTTAAACGCCGATATGAAATTTTTCTATAAATCCCATCTCTTGATTTCTTCCGTTCTTGGAGTGATGCAGTTTCTATCTTGAAACATCCCATGATCACCAACAGGGGTTTATGAAATGAATTCGCAGGCTCAACTTGGCTGTGCAAAGGATATGGTGTGTGGGATAGAGAATGAATGCTTCTCGTCATCCTATGGCACTTGGATTACCATATAAACAACACACAAAGATTAATGTTAGTCCGAGCAAGAAAATTTCTAACCATTTTCTCCTGATGCTGCTGGACTTACTTCCTTTTTGCCCCGGTGTGGGGTAGTTCTTGACAGGGTTAAGAATGAAAACCGCCGTTCAAGTGGGTTGTCAACGGTCACCTGTAGTGTTTATGATATGAAACGAACGCCTCCGTCATCCCAATCCATGTAATCGCTGCGAATGGTCCCTACCTCCGTAGGTCCAGATTTACTATTTGATTCGCTCCACTCATCTCTCAAGTGTATGTATGATGTGTTTGGATTTGAGCTTGCCTCTCTTTTGAGGAAACATCCTTTTGAGAGTTTTGAACAACTTTTGATTGGAAAAATCTCTTTCGTTTTTCCCAAAAATTTTACCCGTCAAGGGGATTTTATGGTGCACAATGCGTGTTCAGACAACCTCATGTTTCAAAACATGAAGGCCAATGAAGTTAGAATTCCATGTCTTTTCTAGACATCAGATTTTGAAAGCTTTTTCTTTTTCTCTCTGTGTTTTTTTTTTTGTTTAACATCTTCAATGGATTGGGGGAAAGGGATACCTACCTGTCTACCGTGGCTGGAGATCCCTGAAAATGTAAAAGAAGCATATCATTGTATGTTCACGAATTTTTCGAAAATCGAAACGATACATCCTACCCTCATGTACCCTAACAGGTAGTATGTGGGATGTAAAAACTTATTCGTCTCCAAGGCGATTCCCCTGTCAAGGATAAAAAATAAGTGTTAATTCATATTCCCAAATTCAAGACAAATTGGGACGATACAACTTTACTCTTGATTTTCATCACATTCTGATGTTGCGTATTGATATGAACAACCTCTATCAAATCCGCCTATCCATGCTTGAAGTGTTTGCAACATCAATGGTTCATCTGCCCCCAGCTGGGCAGCGTCTGTTCTGCTATTTGAACGCATGACTCATTGAGTGATTTGTCCATGTTTATCATCTGAGAAGGAAAAGAAAGAATACATTACTTCGGTATTCGATTGAAGATCGTTTAGGAACGATACATCGTTTTACCAAATAGGTGGCTTCGCGGCCAAATGTATTTCGTGCTGAAGGGGTAGATCCCATTATGCTCAGCGGGTGATAATTATGGTTCATGGAACTTGCTCCACGGATTAAGTGATTAATCCACGGCCTTCGGCTTGAAGATGCTCAAAGGGTGATGTTGACACTCACGCGCAATTAGTTCTAGATATTAATGAAAGATGTTCCCGTGGGAACCTTACAGTGCGATCAACAACATATGCAATAGGAGTATTCAACCCCTTTTCTCGAAGCATTTTTCATCGAGTAGCCATGCCTTGCATCAGACGTTTGATCACCGGCCTCGCGTCACCACTGCGATGGTCCTCCGGCTCCAAATTGATCGAGCCAAAGATTGAACTCATCGCCAAGGAAATTGCTCGGGTCTTCGAGCCATTGATGTTCAAGTTGGGTATCAACGATTGTTGGGGGCAGATTTCTTTCATTGCCTTCGTTGTGAGGGATTGGAGTCTTTGAGCTGGAACCTTCATCATTGCCCTGTTGGGGTTGAGACATACATTCTCGAAGAGTATTGATCCAAGTGTCCAGCTCCTCATCAAGGAAATCACCTGTTCTTTCTAGCCCTTGGTGTCCAGATTGGGTGTCGTCGACTGCAGGCGAGGGATTCCTCTCTTTGCTCTCGCCGTGAGCAATTTGACCCATCGAATTGGAACTTCCTCCGATGACCGGCAGGTTCATATGTGCACTCTCTACCAATGCCAGATCCGCTTCAGGGACAGCATTAATGACTGATTCGCGCTCAAACTGAGGAATTTCTATGTGCTGGAACTGTGGCATATACTCCTGAGGAGTATTGAGATAGCTCGGCGGAGCATTCTGATTTGGGTTAGAGGAGTCGCTGACACAACTGCTAGTCTCGTCATTGCTGCAACACGGTTGGGTGCTCTTGGCTCTCCAATCATCATGGTTGTAACTCTGCCCAGCACTTGAGCTTCAACTGGCTTTATGATGGTTTAACGCTATCCTTCCATCCCTTAGCAATCTCCTATAGTACTTGAGGTGAGACTCAACGTTAATTCTAGAGAGCCCCGGCACATTCATAATCTCGAGTATGCGCAGTGGGCTAGCCGAATCAACTCCCAGTTCTCGAATTGCATCAACAAATTTGGTGTGAAGCTCATAGGTCCAGTAAAACCTTGTTCTCTTATCACCCAAAATATCGTCAATACTTCGGTAGCTATTCTCTACGGGATCTAGTCGTTTCAAAAGTTGTCCAGGGAGGGACTCGCCGACTTTGGATTGGCTGGCTGCGACAGCGAGTTCGTCATTGAGAGAATTCCCCCTGTGATGATTCATATCCCATTTCTCATAGGATGTTGGTGTTGATCCTATGGTGTTGACTTGCTCATGCAGATCTCCGGCGGTATCTGGCTGTGTCGGAAAATGCTGTGGAGAATACGGTAACAGCTGAGCGTTATTCGTCAACAGGGATGGTTCATCGAGGAACACCTCGCCGAGGACAACAGGATTACCACAATTAAGGCAGGTGGCCTTGGTCAGAGCTTCCTTATATCTCGCGCTTTCAGCTTGAAGCTTCTCATTCTCCTCCTTCAGGACCAGTAACTCATGGTCTGCGTATTGCTGTTTCACCCGGGTTCGTTTGTTGGCGAACCAAAACTTGACCTTCGAAAGCTCCAATCCTATTTTTCGGCTCAACTCCATTTTCTGTCGTTTGCTTGGAGTGGGGCATTCATTGAAGAAAGCTTCGAGCTCTCGGATTTGGCCTGGAGTGTGGCGTTGTAGTTGCTTCCTTTTCCGACTCCGGTCATCATTGTATACTCCTTCTTCGTAGCTGAAACCTAGAATTTCATCGCTGGAGGAGTCAGTCTCCATGGCCTTCGGGCAGGATTCAGCTCCAGGATCTTCAAAGTCTCCCAGCAGTTCGTGCTCAGAAATGTCCAGGTCGGGCGTTTCTAGCAGATGGGAATAGCTTTTAAACATGATGGATCGGAGTATCTCGGGCTGATCTAGTTCACTCAGCTTTCTCTATTCGCTCCTTCGTGTT
Organism: Rhodomyrtus psidioides; assembly: GCA_021437785.1. Lineage (NCBI taxonomy): Eukaryota > Viridiplantae > Streptophyta > Magnoliopsida > Myrtales > Myrtaceae > Rhodomyrtus > Rhodomyrtus psidioides. The sequence goes on from JAILYB010000054.1 coordinate 291,742, forward strand.
TGCTCACTCTAGAAGTTTTCTCAAGTGATTGTGCGTGTCCTAGAACCATCCTTCAGGCCGCATATGAAGGCCAGCAAGCAAGCGCTCCTCCCGAGACCCTGCAATTACTCATCGTCTGTATTCCCCTTTCTTTTTCCTCGTGATAGGATCACAAATTCTCTTGCATTGATTCGGTTTCATCGAGTATTGCGCTCGTCCCCTAGTTCAGTCTTCAAAGTGGTGGGTCTACAATCTTTCGGCGCCTTTTATGATTTGCTAGGCCCGAGAACGTGGGGAGCAGCGGTGGACCCGCAATTAATGACTCCGTTTAATTCATTTAGCTCCATGGGAATTAACGCTATGATCTTCTCTCAACCCCTTTTCATCGTTCAAACGAAAGTGGCATTTTCCATGTGTATGCTGTTACTCTTCATTTCAGCATCCCGGGCGCTTGGTGAGGAATGAGTTCGTGGCCACTCAAAATTTTAAAGACCGTCTCTGGTTTCAGACTTAATCTAACAAGGGATCATCACAACTGAGCATGACGATGTTCGTCGATAGCGTTGGTTTTAATATAGAATTAACTATAGTCATTAAAGAAAAATGTTCCCGTAGGAACTTTACAACGGATAAAATGAGTGATCTACTCGTGAACATGTTCTTCTTTCTATGGGTGTTCGTAGTGACCGACCCATCGTGCCCCGAGTCAGGTGCTAGATCATGGCTGTCCAAGCATGCCAGCTTCCCACTGATTGAACAAGGCATCGAGCCCCTCATCGAAGAAATCGTCTGTCGTGGGTTGACCAGCGGCAGGCAGAGCACCAGCCGACTGCTGCTCGAATGGAGGAGTGCGCACTCGCTGTACTTGTGGCACGCGCTCTTGAGAAGTGTTGAAATGACCTGGGAGGACATTCTGATCAGCTTTCAGTTTGCCGGTGGTCGGGTTGCTAGCTTGATTGATGCTTAGATTTGGCCGGGTATCTCTTGATGCCTGAGCATTACAATGGCGGTCGCCCCTAGCTTTTGAGCTCGAGACGGATTCCTCCCGGTTTAGCTCCGCTCGACGTTGTCTTAATAGCTTTCTGTAGGCAGCAAGGTGATTCCTGACCAGCTCCTTACTAAGCCCCGGTACATTCATGGCCTTAAATATGCGCGTCGGAGTTGCTGAGTCGATCCCCATTTGGTGAACCACATCTAGGAATCTGGAATGCAGTTCAGGGGGCCAAGCGAACCTCCTCTTATCGTGGCCCAAAATTGCATCGATGGCTTGACGACTGATTAACTCATCTCCAGCAGGACCCGACCCTATCGAAAATTGTTGTGCATGAGGCTGATATGCTTTGAGCTGGTCGGCGGTAACATCCAGCTCCTTGAAACTGTAACTCCAATCAAAGCGATGCAAATCCCATCCCCCAGGAGGCATTTGTATCATCTTCGTAGGATCATCCTGCTCATGCGTGACTCCGGCAAAATCTGGTTGAGCAGGAGATGCCCCGAGGGAGTAGGGTGGTAAATGAACGTCTTCAATCATCGCGTGAGGCTTATCGGGGAATATCTTACCGAGGGCGACGAGGTTATCGCAATGAGGGCAAACGGTAATATTGAGAGCTTTTTCATACCTCATGTTTTCTGTTCGCAGCTTTTGGTTTTCTTCCTTTAAAATCTCGACCACCTGACGTTTGCGTTGAGCCCTCGATTTGGATCTCCTATTTTGAAACCAAAACTGGATCCTCGACTGATTAATCCCCAACTCCCGGCTCAATTCAATTCTCCACTTCTTTTTCATGTAATGGCTTTTACTGAAAAGGGTTTCCAGCATTTGGGTTTCCTCCTGAGAGTATTGGTGAGGACGTCTTCTTTTCCCGAGTTGAGCATTGTGGATGTCGTTGTCGTCGTCGCCGTGATCTTGATTTCCGTTGCCAGAAGTGTTGGGCTCCATGGTTTTGGCGTTAGACTTGATCTTGGAATCTTCGAGATCCCTCTGTGGTTCAATTTCTGAGATTTTTGAGTCTGTCGCCTCTAGCAGCTGACAGTAACCTCTTAAATATGTTGGATTGAGAAATGTTTGATTGGTTCTTGCCCACTCAGAGTTCTACACTCTCTCCTGTATGCTCACTCCTTATAAAGTTTTCTTCGAGTGAATTTGCATGTTCAGGAGACGCTCTTCAAGCATCATTAGGCAAACGTTCCCCCTCAAGACCTTGAATTTCTCGCTTAGCTTTTCAACGTGATGGGACTGCCAAACCCTGTTAGGGCTCTCTTCGATAGTTGCGCTTTCCTCCCACCTAACTCTAATAATGGTGATCCCGACAAATCTTTTACATCTTTTAATTGATGAGCCGGAAATCGCGGACCGAAACGAATCCAATGGTTCTCGTGAGGGGGACCTCCTGCTTTACCCCCTAACTGGGCTCCACCAGCATTATTACTGAGACCCTTCATCATCCTCGAGTTGCTATAAAATGAGGAATTAATGTATGGAAGGTTAACGTTCTCGCATAATCAGCTTCTTCCTTCTAATCTCCCTGTTAAACTCGTCTTATTCTCAAGCCAACCCAACGCAAATGGCCTCCTCTCCCGTACGCACTTTTTCAACTGATGTCTTGGCCCAGTGGGAAAAGCTTTATAACCTACTGGGTCGCGGTTACGCGCACATAACCGATCATTCTGCAACCGAGGATGCAATCTGTGTCCTGCTCGAGGACCTTGATACCACTTCTCTCGAAGGTACTACACTGGGGAGGGAATATAGAACTTTCCCGACTCTCTTTGCACACTCCTTAGAGGCCTATCGTGTTGCTAATCGGGAGGTTCTGGTGGCTCGCGTCTTGCGGGCTCGTTATGAGGATCGATCTGATCATTTGGTGCTGACCAACTACCTGGTTGATAGTTACAAAAAGGCCGTCGAGTTTGCTAATGAGCGGGTCGCGACGTTGCTTCGCGAGAGGAGAAATCTGGTGGATCAATTGGCCATATCCCTGACCACCGGCGAGCATGACCGCCGCAACGTCCTGTTGAGGCTTCAGAGCGACTGGCAGGAAGAACGGCTCGACAAGATAACCGAGGACATAGCTCGCGGGAATGGACTGGTTCGGGACCTGGAAGTAGTCACCGAAGAACACGAGGCCAAGGTCGCCGAAGTTAAGGGTGAATGCAGAAGTCTTCTCCTCAGGCTTGCCGACCACAACATGCGGAGCTGGGAGTATGAGCAGAGCATTAATAACATGGAGGGTCAGTTGGGATCCTTTGTGTCGTTAATTAGGGCTCACTTTGGCTTTACTTTTCCACCCCGACTTGTATGACCTGCTTCTGAAAACCCTCCGCTGAGCAAAATAAATGAAAGTTCTCGTGTGTGTGTTTTAACTTCTGTATGGTTCATTTCTTCGAGCATCCAAACATCTTCAACTTGAGTGAGCCGAACCATAATAGCAATAAGCCGAGCAAATACGTCCTGATTTTATAACTCGCTCATGATCAGATGGAAGAATAGTTGCAGATTTGTCCAAGAAAAGATTTCTCTATACTACTTGTTTTTCACCTGCAAATAAAAAGACAGAATCAGAAGGAATAATTTGAAAAAGAAATCAAAAAAACCCCTTTCAATCCTATGCTTGCCCATGATTAATAAGGACAAGAACTTTTACAAGGGTTTTAATCTTGCACGAAAAGTTTTTATCAATATTCCTCGAAAGAAAGCATACTATTGAAAGGAATGTAATTCACAATAATCGCTTTTGATCAATTTCGAGAGGAACGAATTACTCAAAAGTGCGAGGCATAATAACGTGTTTTAAATTTAATTGAAGATACGGCATCCAAATCAAGGCCGTTTTATTAAGAACGAGAGTAATTTGGACATCTATCTCGTCATTAAATTCAAAACAACGCCGATATTCTCGATCAATTATCGTGGATTACCAGCGACGTAAAACATGCATGGACCAATTCAAGTGTATAATTCCTTCTAGCGAAATTGGGGTTGGATTACCCTATACGACCAAAAAGGTCGTGCAAGATTTCCAATTTTAATTTCCTCTAAAGGAATTATAAACTTGACTTGGGAGTATTCAGATGATTAGAGAAAATGCCACTATCACATTCTCATGACCTGTCAAAAGAAATACAACCAAGTTCCATCTAAATGTATACACCAATAGATCCCTAATACAATCACTCTAAGGGGTGAGATAGAGAAAGCCTCGATAAAAATAAACCCTATACAAGAGGACTGGTAATGGAAAATGAAACAAATGAATGTGATCCTAACGTTTAAGGATGCCCCAAGTTCGATCTGTGACTTCCAGATCACTTGCCCCAACTCGTCATCTTCATTGGACGATATCTCAATAATATCCATAGTAGGCTCCTTTGTTGCTCACTCGGTGCTTGTCATGGGATATCATCCTCTTCGTCTTCTATCAAGGACGTTTGGGAAAAACACACACATCTATCCTTGAAATGGCATTTAATCTAATCACCAGAATGCAATGAATGAAATGCCTATATTTATATGAACTGTAATAGATTCGAGGTATAGAGAGTCTTACCAACCAAACTCGTCGACTTATGTGCGGTTTTAGGTGTATCAACCGCCTAAAGACATGCGCATGAAACAAGTGATGGTAAACTTCTAAAAATCAGAGGGTTTGGCACCTAAGGTTAAGGTTCCCACCTCGAGTTCTGGAAAGAGCCGATTCCATTGCACAGCTATCGTTGCATTGGGACTCGATCCATAGTTCGAAGTGAGCGGAATTGAAAAGTGGATTACCCCGTGTTTTTCCTCACGGGGATTCCATTTTCAATTCCTTTTATTGTGTTCCTAAAGGCGGCGCCCAGGGTTTTAGGCGCGGTTGTGTGTGTCCATGTGTCGTGATCATCACGATGCAAGTCATGCACAACAGTTTATCAATCAGCGCTTCAAATCATCCACACAACATACATTCCTAGGCCAACCTGCATAAGACAATGTTAATCACGGACTACACCCCTTATTTCTCAAATCTGCAAAACATATAACACCTATCGTAAGCGGACTTACCTCACCTTCAAGAGCGCCTGCAGGGTTAGAAAAATCACTCAGCGTTTTAATTACGGCCTAAGTCCACTTGAGGTCTAGAACCATAGGCTCTAGAACAAGGTCCCCAGCGGAGTCGCCAGCTGTCGCGACCCGTCCGGAAGAGGACGCGGCTAATGGATTACCGATCGCAGGCCTTCCCCCCGCACAAGGGTGCGAATCGGGGGCTTTGGATCGGGGCGGGCCCTCCCAAGCCCATACCAAATCGCGGCGGGAGCTTTCTTTCAATGGGTTCGACGATAGGAGTCGATCGCTTTCGACCTTAGTGTAGTCGTGGTGGCATGTGCAATTTGTGCATGCATTTGGAGTCGCCACCGGTCTTTCTTGGAGGGTAGACCGGAAACCTTACCGATCGATTGGGAGAGATCGATCAGTTCTGCGGAACCAGAGATTTTGGGTTCGGGGACTTGGTTACGCTGGTGTCAATACCAACGCCCTTTCGGTACCTAACGCGAGTGATTTTCCTAGCTAAGAGTTCATGCAAGCGCAATTTTAGGTGAGGTAGGCTTGATTCAAGGTTTCATGCAAATTGGAAGACTGTTCCTATCAATCACAATCAATTCTAATGACAACGCAATCAAATGCATAAATAAATCACATCAATGCACCTCAATTCGAGTCAAAGGCTTCCTAGTATAGCCATAAGGGCTTAAGGAAGGTATGATTTTGAACCAGGGGTAGAGTGGGAATATTTGGAGGCGATTAGCCCAAAGGGCAAAATCGTCAATTTTTGGAAGATTGGGATACCGAATTACCCAAAATGTTCCATGGCCAGTTGATTATGGCCATTTCCCATTGCTGAGAATTTTTTGGAATTTCTTGATTTTTCTTCAATTTTTTTTGGAGGACGATTCGCCCCAAGGGCGAAATCGTCATTTTAAGAAGGGTCGGGTTCAAAATACCCGAGATGAGCCTTGGCCAATTGACTGTGGCCATTTCCTATTTTTTTGGAATTATTTAGAATTTTTCTGAATTTTTCCGAATTTTTTTGAGTTTTTTATGATTTTCTATTTTTTTGGGGATTTTTCTAATAATAATTTTTTTATTTTTTTTTAAATTTCGAAAATAGTGATCTGATTTGGACCCCTAAACCCAACTCCTTTCATAACCAAATGCCAACCAAAAGCCCAAATAAAACCTAAAATGAGAAAGGCCCATTCTCATCTTTTTTTTTATAGCAAATACTTATACTAAAGTCCAACTCGACCTGGCCCAATGTTCTTTCTAATTTCTCCTACAGGAGGCCCAAATATAACCATCCTTGTAAAAGAAACTCACACGCTAGCCCAAACTTAAGGTAGACCCAATCCACAAAAAGAATCCCCATGTGCACCTAATCTGATCATTCCATCATCCACTTTCGTTGACCTGATTTGAGTTGATTTTTTTTCTTTTTTATTTCCTCTCACAAACAAAAGCTAACCCATGAAATCAACGTAAGATTTTAGAGGAAACATGCAGATCCTACCTCCCTTTTCTTTAAACTTTTCCTTCCTCTTTTTTTTGTACTTTTCATTTCCAATTGTTTTCTTCTATTTTTTATTATTATCCTTTACTAATAAAATAAAAGAACCCCACAAGGTCACACGTCCGTTGGGTTAAGATTCTAGATGAAGCAACCAATAGATCTTATCTTTCTTTGTTATGCTTTTGTTTTCATTTTTTATAAAAGAAAAAATTCTTTTCCGTCGTCCCCTCTACTCCACACCACGTTCACCAGACTCTTTCTTCCCGAGAGCGCGCGATCGTCTTCTTCACGGCGCCCCTTCACCGAAGCTCATCTGGGACCAACAAACAGAAGCGCTTCCACAGACCCTTTTATCGCCACCAACCATTACCGACACCATCGACTCTGACCAATACCACGATCGAACTAAACAACTCCGGTGACTATACCTTTTTTACGGTTTACTCGTCCAACTTTCATTCATCATCTTTGAGCAGCCACAAGTAACAAAAGGTTTATACAAACTCACCTCAACGGACTCAAACCGTGGGCCATCGCTCGTTAGCGATTTCCGGTCCGTCGATCCTCGGCCACCTTTGGTGAATTAACGTTCTCGGTTTGGCTCAAGACGAACACGCGAGCTCACGATGGGATCTTGGGTTCAAGGCCGAAGCTCTTTTTTTGTTACGACGAAAAACGATACGGCCGAAGTTTGTACGCTCTGTGGGTCGCCTCAAAACGTTAGGACTGTTGATGGAGCTCAGTATGGACTGAGATGACGAAAGACCGAGTTCCAAACTCTCGGCCTCCTCCTCCTCCTTTCGGTCTGCCTCTCCTCCAAAATAAAATGGCCGACTCCTCCCCTTTTTCAAGTGGAATTCCTTCGAGAAAAACATCAGTCCCCCCCTTGGAAATTCTCTTCGGACCATCCCTCCTTTTTTAATGTTTCTTTTCTTCATGCACTCCACCCAATCCCACGAGCATTCTCCATTATCTCTTCTTTTGTTTATTCTATTATTTATTATTATTAATCCCCTTAGCCTTTTGACCACACCACTCATGATCCCTTAGTGGAATGTAATCGTGGATGGCCTTTTACATTACTTTGCTATTATTTTATTATTTTATTTTTATTTTTATATTTTTTGAAAATAATAATAAAAAAAATATGAAAAATATGAATATATATTTTTTTTTATCCAAAATGGTCCCTTTAGCTTGGCCAATATTACCAAAGTTGATTTTGTGATTTTTTTAAACTTTTTTTTATATTTTTAATTAATTTTAAAAATAAAAATCGCAATAATAGATGGTCAAAAATCATGTGTCAACAATATGAAGTTCCTTATCTTAGCGCCATAAGAGCATTGTTACATCTTGCAAGTTGCACCGGGCTTGGTATTGCATTTGCAATAAATATTCTAACTAGACATAATGCCAATCCATCTCGAAGACATTGGAATGATGTTAAACATATCCTTTGTTACCTTCAAGGAATTGCTGATCTTGATTTATTTTACCAGAGAAACAAAGATTTAACATTGATGGGATATTCAAATGCTGGATATACGTCTGATCCTCATAATGCCAAATCACAGACTGGTTATGTGTTCCCTGTGGAGGCAAGACAGTTTCATGGAAGTCAGTAAAACAAAGTGTAGTTGCTACTGAAGATATGGCTGAAACATGGAATTATAGGAGGATCGGCAAACCAGAATGATCCTATAAAAGTGGAGGAACTAATTTCTCAAGGAAACACACACTGGGACGAGAAAACAACACGGGAGCTGTTTGATGATCAACTAGCTGCAGAGATTTTAGCAATTCCGCTAAGCCCTTTAGCCCCCGCGGATAAACTTGTTTGGCCGGTTACAAAATCTGGTGTTTTCTCTGTGAAAAGTGCCTACAATACTATTCACAACAAGGATAGTGAACAAGGCTCAAAACATGCCTCAACCTCCTTCAGACCCTCTAGAAAATTTTGGCACTAGATCTAGCACCTTCAGCCCCCCCCCCCCCCCCCCCCCCCCCCCAAAGTTAGAATCTTTCTCTGGAGAGCCTGCCAAAATGCTATCCCTAGTAGAGAAAACTTACTCAAACGGAAGATCATTGAGGAAGCTTTCTGCCCCTTTTGTGGAAATCAGACAGAAACAGTCGAACATATCTTCTTCCACTGCCCCTGGACCAAATCAGTGTGGAGCCACCCTACAATGAATTTACAATTATCAGGTACATATACCTCACGAGTAGATAGATGGCTTGAAGACCACTAGAAAGCACAGGGAACTCCCTTCAGATGGAGAGAATTGCAGTAGTCCTCTGGTCAATCTGGAAATCTCGCAATGATCGTGTCTTCAGAAGTAAAAACCCCAACATAGATGTCTTGTTTGAAACAACAGATGCCTTGATTTGCAGCTACAAGAGGTGGAACAAGAGAGATGAGAAAGCTGTGCAATTTCGACCTCACCTGCAACCTGCGTGGTCTCCCCCGAAAAATCGAGCCTTAAAGATCAATATTGACGGGTCCTTTGATGCTGCAAACAGAGAAGCGGCGATCGCAGGTATTCTTCGAGATGGATCGGGTGCGTTGCTTGAAGGTTTTGCAGAAAAAAAATCCAAGCTTGCTCACCTTTTCATGTGGAAACGAGAGCCATCGTGAGAGCTTTGGAGTTTTTCAGATCTAGAAAAGGGGAGGAACTGTACTTGGAAACAGACTGCAAGGCGTTGATTGATGCTGTACTTGAACGAGTTTCAATCCCGTGGGAGTGTGATTCGGTTGTACTGGAGGCCCAAGCACATCTTCAGAGCTTCACGAACCTTACTGTGGCCCATTGCAGGAGATCCGAAAATAAAGTTGCAGATTGGATTTCAAAAGCATCACGCTTGAATTTGCTTCTCGCTTTTTGGATTTGTAAACCCCCCCAAACCTTATGGGACTTTCTTTGCTGCGATGCTCCTGGCTTAAGCTTACTTTATGCTAATCCAGGTTGAGAAATAAAGGTTACTCATGTTTTTGACCAAAAAAAAAAACTTCATCAAATCATTCTGAGATCATTGCATTATCTGAAATTGCCAAAGAATGTGTTTGGTTGAGAACTTTGATACACCACATTCAAAATTCATGTGGCTTATCCTCAAATCATGATGCCCTACTATACTTTTTGAGGATAATGCGGCTTGCATTGCATAAATGCGTGATGAATTTGTCAAAAGTGACAACTAAACATATTTCGCCTAAGTTATTTTACCCGCGTGAACTCCAAGAAAATGATGAAATAGATATCCATCAAATTCACTCTAGTGAAAATTTTGTAAATTTGTTCACTAAATCCCTACCTACTTCCATATTTGAAAAACTTGTATATGGAATAGGAATGCGTCGGCTTGGGCAACTACTTTAATCAGGGGCATCGAATTAATCATCCTGAAGGATGGAACCCAGAAGGTTTATGGTTGTACTCTTTTTCCTTTGTAAGTTTTTTTTTTCCCACAAGATTGTTACTTACCAAAGTTTTTTAATGAAGCAGCCTATGTGTAATGACTATTAAGATGAGGGGGAGTATTATACGTACTTTTTCCCTTCGTATAGTTTTTGTCCCATTGAATTTTTCTTGGCAAGGTTTTTAATGAGGTAGTTTAAACAGCGTACAATAAATGGCGAACATTCAAGGGGGAGTGTTGAAAATATATTAATAAGTGGATGTTTCACCTTCCACAATTTCCTCTTCCAATGTATGTTGCATTCCCACATTGATACACATTGATGTATATTGATATGGAGTGATGTTTCACCTTTCACATTCCATAAGCGATTTTGTATATTCCATCTTTCGATATAATGTGCCATCTAGCCTATAAATAGAGGGCTTTATGAACTTGTTGTAAAAGAAGAGAGTTAAATTTTGCTCCCTACGTTTCTCTTATCCCTTCTTTTCTCTCATGTTATATTTTTAGTTGATCTCTCAGAGTCGATTTCAAAGATCGCCGTTTACTTTTATAACAAGCTAGTGATTTTATCAAGGTATATTGACCATACATTTTTCATGCCAACTCATATTCTTTAGTATTTGTTTTTAGAATCGAGATCGATTAAATACAAATTTTGGCCTCGAGGTTGAAATAGATAATAATACCGAAACATTTGATCACGAATCGCTTCAATCGTAGATGAACTTTTTCTTGAGTTTAGACTTCCCTCGAATATTTTTGCTTTTACTTAATTTTTATGCGATTTCAACGATATCTCTAATATAGATTCTCTATTGAATCTTTCTAAAATGAGAATGGTTCGACGTAGATGAACTTTTTCTTAAGTTTAGGGTTCGCTTGAATATTTTTGCTTTTATTTATTTTTATGCGATTTCAGCATTCTCTCAATTAAATCCTTCTAAAATCATAAGAGTTCGATCTAAATGAACTTTTTCTTGAGTTTAGACTTATTTTGAATATTTTTTCTTTTACTTATTTTTATGCGATTTCAGCAATATCTCTATTAAATTCTAAAATCATAAGAGTTCGAGTAGGTTTGGAATCCTGCTCGGTTCAGTATTGAACGGTTCGATTCCGGGAATCAAACCGAATAAAATAATAAACCGGCTTGGTTTTCGGTTTTATATTATGAACCGGTTTTTACTTATTTTCATTTTAATTAGTAGAACATTATGTCGCAGATCATTCACAGCTTCCTTCCCAAAAAACAAAAAAAGAAGCTGACATGGGTTGGCCGAGATTCGGGCGTCCGAAGGGCGGCGGCGGCGGCGAACCGAGCACTAATCTCTACGTCGCCAACTGCGGACCGGCCGTCGGGATTTCGTACGACGAAATCAGGTCGGTTTTCGGCGGGTTCGGACAGGTGAAAGGAGTGTACGCCGCCGACGAGAGCGGAGCCCGCGTCGTCGTTTGTTTCGACGGCGAGGTTTCCGCTCGAGCCGCTTTGGAAGCCCTGAATGGCCGTCCTTGTTCGGACCTCGGAGGTCGCTCTCTGCACGTTCGTTATTCCGTCGAGCGACCGGTTTGCCAGGTTTGTCTTTCGCAATCCCGTCGATCCAGGCGTACTGCAAGCCCGACTCTTGTGACGTCTTAAAGTAATTTCAGCTATGCATGGTCAAAGAGATTGGTTATAGCATATTGTGTTCGACTTTTTCGATCAATTTATGTAACATTCGGTTTAGCTTGTTGTGTCCGACTGTTTCGGTCAGCTTGCGTACAATTCAACTGCATTTGCTGGGCATGTTTTGAATTGCTTAAGCATTTTTAGAGGGAATTGGTTGGCCTTGCGGTATGATGCTGAGAACTTATCTTGGTGTGAGAACCTGTGCTTTACACTATGCTTATGTAGTTTGAGAATCGGTTCAAGCATCTGTGAATTTATGGTTATTGAACCCGAATTCAGTAGCATGGAACAATTTTGTTTTTAGGGTGATTTACTTTTGCAAGTTATGTCTTCTATGTTATTGACGCACGGCCTGCAATTTAGGCCAACATGAATGATTCCCTTCTGGTGCATACATATGCTTCAGAGCTGAAAATTCCTGGCCTTTACTTATTGCATGACTTTATCAGTCCAGGAGAAGAGAAGGTTAGTTGAGTTCTCTATTATGGCAATATCTAATCATGCTCTTTCTGTTCCTCAATTTTTAGGCTTTTGGCATCTTGCTGGCTTATTTGTTACATACACGCTTCAATGTAACCAAATTACTGGTGGCTTTTGTAGGAATTACTTGCGGCAGTTGATGACAGGCCTTGGAACCCTCTTGCGAAAAGAAGAGTTCAGCATTATGGCTACGAATTTCGATATGACGTAAGTATGCTTAGCAGTATGAGCATCGTTTAGTTCGCAGTGAAGTATGTGGTCTAGTGTACCCATATATTTTTCTTAATTTGTAAGATAACTGTTGCTCATTTCTTGGACTCCCAAGTCTTTTGTAGTGAAACATATTTTTTTACTTGTTGAATGCAAACAGAGGTCATCCATCTTATCCACGTAGTAAAATTTGTTTTGTAGTCAGGTAGCAGGATTCTGTATTGAAGATGTTCCTTTCATAATTGTGAGGAATTTGCATCTTGGAAAATGGGTTTGTATGCATATCGATGGCTGTTGCAAGGGATTGACTGCCAAAATCAGCAATACGTGCTTTGTTGGTTTTTTTTTTTTTTTTTTTATGGAAAGGGAGGGGGGTGGGGATGGTTTTTAGCGACTTTTTTTACATTCTGTGGTTTGTGATTAGTGTTTTTGGTTTTTCTTGGGCTGTCTTAGTGAGGTCACTATGATAAATGCATGATATGGAGTCTGACAAGGTACCTCTATGTGACCCAAAAATGATGAAAACTGAAAAGCAACAGCTATTGTTGCGGGATAAATGTGAAAGGGACTATATTTTCTATCGCTACGTGCATAGACATGGTGTCTAGTCCTTGCGAATGATGGATGATTGCATCGGTAATTTAATTGTTATTCTTTATTTCATATAATGATGGTATTCAGTTATATGGCTTGTTTATGATTTCTTCTCTAATTTGTGCAGACGAGAAATGTCGATGCAAATAGGCATTTGGGTGAACTTCCCTCATTTGTTTCTTTTATACTTGAAAGGATCTCATCCTTTCCAGGCCTTCCGTGTGCTTCAAATGCAAGTTTGGATCAACTGACGGTAATGATTTTCAATACTCTGTAGTATGCAATCGTTATCTTTTATCGGCCAGCAAAGATCGTCCCTCATTTTTTTTTTTTTAGTGAGATAAAATTTTAACTTTCCTCAACTAGTTTGGGATAAATGTGTTGTTGATGTTGAAGATTTTAACTTTCAGATGCATTCAAGTGGAATCGCCTCTATGCTTTCTTGTTCCTACTTTTCTTCCTTTTTTCTCCGAATGAAGGTTGTTTACCAGAATATATGAAACTGGAGGTTGATTGTCGTGACACAGGTCAATGAATACCCAGTTGGAGTGGGATTGTCCCCACACATAGACACCCATTCAGCATTTGAGGATCTTATTTTCAGCCTTTCATTAGCAGGTCCTTGCATTATGGAATTCAGGAGATACTTAGAGGGTGGCTGGCTTCACAAAGATGTCTCTGGCTCAGATGGGAATGTGGGTAGTCTGGAGAACACAAAATTCTTGAGGAAGGCCATTTATCTTCCCCCTCGGTCAATGCTATTATTGTCTGCAGAGGCACGCTATGCTTGGCATCATTACATTCCGCACCATAAGGTATATGATTTACCTTCTAACCCAGGCCGGGAACACCGGCGTTGTTGGGGTTCTCAGGACTGGGCTCTGGAGGGGTATTGCCTAGGTGTGGGCAAGAAAAAGATTTGCACTCAATTGGGGGCGCCAGGCGTGCGGGCACCGGCATGTTAAAATAAGGAATGCATCGGTTAAGGCGTTGGGTGTTGGTGCCCTGTTCATTGGCCGAGGCCCTGGTGGTTGATCTCATGGCAACATGAGGTTGACAAGACGTGGACCACATGAATCTTTAAGCACTCGGTCCATTATTTTGATTTTTACCTTTTTTATTGAGGTTACACTTGAAAGTTAGATTTCGAAGGTTCTAGTTTATCGTATTAATCTAAGAATGCAGCGATAATCTAAGGTTCAAGTTTACCGTATTAATCTAAGAAAAAAAACGATAACATGTAGAAGTTGATTAGCCCACATAAATTCAAAGCTGACCAGCTGAAAAATTAGCTGGTAATCCCTAGTTGCTTTCTATAGCACCGGAGCTTCTCTTATATAGAGAGTAGTAGTCTACTGGAATTAAATACCGAGCAAAAACCAATGAATTTCGATATTCAGCAACCCAGCTCGTTGCCTTTAAGACTTGAAATTTAACAATATGATCCAAACTAGCTAAAACATATTACGTGCCTTAAGTTTAGTCACCATTGGGCCATCTCCATTTTCTTTATGGTATGTCTTCCAGCTTGTGGGTCCAGAAAACTGCTGAATGAATTTTGAAAACTTGCGAATATTCTTTCTGTGGGACATTGATCTTTCACTATTATACATTTGGAGATTTCCATGGTAATAGAAGAGAGCAACATTTAGAAACAACAATAGAGTTTAGAGTATCTGCAATGTCTATATATGGCGTGGGCATTTATCGACAAGGTGAATAGAGTATCCGTATGTCGCAGTGCTGCATGAGAACATGTTCGTGCTAATAGATATTGATCTTGTGGTTTTGCAGATTGACATAGTAATGGACAAGGTTATCAAAAGAAGTTCAAGAAGGGTGTCTTTCACATTTCGTAAGGTGTGTGATCTTGCTATTGATTGGGCTCTACCAACCTTTAGAAGTCAATCTGAATTCTTTTGCGCTCCTCATGCACTTGAATTATAGATCAGTGGGCTTGCTGTGACCCCCAGAACTTCTTCCCTGCCAGGCAGTTTCTGTTTGTTACTATTATGTTCTTGAGCTAAAACTACCTTGAGATTCGACTATAGTAACACTTCGTCATTGAATAGCATAATTCATTAAATTGTAATGTCATCAATGCTTGATTCATTGACAAGCAGTATTGACATCTTGCAGGTTAGAACAGGTCCCTGTAGATGTGAATTTCCCTCATATTGTGATTCTCAAAGTAAACATGATTAATGGAAATATTGTGATCTAAGTCATGATCGATGGAGAATGGGATGCTCTTATGTGTCATTGAGCCTAAGGACAAGTCCTGTGGGAGATGTTTAATGGGGAAGAAACATGTCTACAGTTTGAAGAAAGTATTGACTTACCATTTTCAGATTGCTATAATTCTAGAGCGGGCTATTCATTCCGGAGTAGATGTTGAAAATTAAGAAAGACACCGACCAACTCAGAAGTCGCATTTTTGGGCTTTTGTATGCTGGATTCGGGCTGCTGAGACTGGATTCATGTGATTGAGGAGCAATGTTCTGGAGAGAGGAACATAGAATTAGCTGAGAAAACACACTGGAATTGATTCTCAATGTTCCAATCCCATGCCAAAGCTGTAATTTGGTAAATGTGGTAAGTTGAATGGTTATATTCATTTGTCTATTTTTGACATGCAACCTTTGCATTTGATTTTTCGACTATGGATCATGTCATGTTTACTTTGGCCCTTGAAATGGGAAATTCTTTAGGTCACGCGCCAAGTATTCAGGTGATGAGATAAAAGATTCGTTCATTGATCAGCAGATCTTATAAAGTAAATTAGTTGTCCTTTAATTGTCTTGCCAAATCGCTTCCATATTGAGAGGTCAAAAGATGACATTTTTGGATGTCCAAACTTACCCAAAAGAGATCATGCAACATGTGCAAACGCTACTTACCAGTTACAGATGTGAGGATTATGTTGGACAGTGACATGCTGGTACCTTGTAACTTTACTAACTACTTGAACAAATTCTACCTAACCAAAACTCGCTTTAACCTAACAATCTCTGTTCTTTGTACCGTCCAAATTCAATTTCCCTTTGCACATTGTGTATCCAAACTCTTCAGAGTCTGCCTTTATTCATTACTATCAATACTCTTGAATACATTAAGAATTACACACAATGACCAGCACGCAGTTTTGGTACCGTGACCACCTGTGCTCATGCAATACTGAAACATAATCATGTATCCCCTGCAGCGTTCAAGCTCATTTTGCCAATAACAATTGAAACTTTAAGGATAAATAGAGGACTTTAACAGAGGAAAGCTATACTTCAGGCTGTCCATTGGAATCGAAAATGCGGTTGTGGCAAGTGGGGTTGCAGGGATAAGCGCAATCGATCTTTTGGAACGGACTCCGGTCGTAATACCAGTCTCCAACTGCCTTTGCGATCGACTTCAAAGGAAAAATGAGAGACAAGTGAGCAAACTTCAATACATGTTAATTTTCCAGCGACGATATCATGAAAAATAGCTGAAGAAGCGGTCATTACTGTCTTCGCCAGTACTGGAGAGTCGTTCCTCAGCCACGTCTCTTGCATCTCAGATTGGCAATGAGCATAGCAAGAATCAATGAACATTCCTCTCGATGGAGATGTTCCGACACCGCTCAGTGCGTTTAAGAAATGCAGCCTGAAATCTGAGCACGAAAATACCAAGCAAGTGAGTTTTCCAGCTTTGAAGCTTCCACATGATTGTTTCGTCAGGCTAAAAGCTCAACAATTTCTTCACCTTGCACGATCTCGAGTTGATTCGGCGAGCATTTATTGATATCGAGCTTGCAGCTATGCCAGGTTCCATGAGGATCGGCCACTCCGGGCGCCAAAATATTCTTAATCTGAAAGCAGCAATAAATGCACGAGAGGTCAGTGCCCTAATGCAACAACGCTCATGCCTAACTCGATTTTGGGAAACAGAGGAGCTGAAACAGAGTTAAGTCAGAAGCCAAAACTAAAGAGCGAGTAATTATATTCTTTTCTGACTGATCTGAAGCTTACGTTGTCCATCTTCAAAAAGTATAAGAAACTATCTCGAAATTGCTTCGAAAGTGATGAACAGCTCGAATTGTTTATCGGCAAGGCATTATTTTCAATCTCGAGTTTGTCAAGTACTGACCTGCCACGAATCATAGGCGGAATTTATAAGGAATAACGGGGTCTGAATTTGCGGAACCACATTTTGAGGGAAGAAGCACTGCAATAACGTTTAGCAACATTGGCTTGCAATTAGGACACAATTAGAAGCAAAAGGTACAGAAATTAACGACAGGATTAATGTCACCTACCAATCCCGGCCTCAGTTTGGATGTACAGGAAGTTGGTAGATTCTTGGCTGATCCCTGAACCATGTGACAGAGATTAACAAAGACATGCATATTTCTGAGACTGTACACATAAAAATATATGGCAAGAGAGCAAGGGAGCAGCGGATGCACGGGTGTGCGCCAGAGAGAGAGAGAGAGAGAGAGAGAGAGTACATGTGTTGCAACCACTTCACTGTAGAAAGTTTCAATGTGTGGAGTCCCAGCAACATCCTTCCTGAATTAGAACCAGAAAAGAGTGCAAGGTCATCCTAAGTTCTGGTAATAATCGCAACCCGCGAGTCATGCAAGGCCTGAATCCAAAAGGAGGAAATAACAAGCTTACGCGTTGATAAAATAGCCAGCATCTGAAAGGCATTTGACTTTGGCGCTTGCAGGCACGAGAGCTCGGAATCTATCACAATGCAGTATTGAAGTCAATCCACCAGCTGAGCATCCAGAAAGAATAGCCTACATGAACAAATTTTCAATTTGCTTCCGATTATTAAGGCAAGAGAGGGAAACAAGGATAGAGATATAAAGGATTGGAGAGCTCATCAAGTTGGTTCATACATTTTGCGCCCCACTCATCCCTTTCGACAGTAAATCCTCAATAATCGCTACAAAAGCCCTCGCTCCTCTAAAGTGAAGCTTAGTTGCCTGGTCCAAATGTGAAAATGATCAAGGAAAACAGTACAGAATGTTGCAACAGATTCAGCTTTGCGCAGCAATAAAAAATATTGGGCTCGAGGCATAAACGAGCTTACGGGATCTACTGCTTCCACATCCCCAGTAAATGAAGCTCCATCGCAATATCTGACCTTGATTCTGTTCCAGTTGTAGAAGTCTAAACCGCCACAAAGAAGAAGAAAGGAAGTCGAGATCTGATACTTTCTAAGAAGATACCAAATTTAAAGAACCATAGAGCCGCACCTGGATTAAATTTTTGTTTGTTATGGAGTAAACCGGAGAAAACAACTTCCTTGACCATCTGTTTTGATGAACCCAACCGTGTATCCCTTCGATCGAGGCAAGTGGTGACGTTGTTGCACCATCCTCCTCCCTGAGAAAATGAGATAGAGCTCAATCATCGTGTCGGGCCAACCAAATTATAACTCATGATGTTCTAGAGAATGAACTTTCGTCTGTGGTTACTGCACAAAAATCAGATTAGATGGATATTGTGAATAAGTGCTAGTGTCTAAAAGTGAACCTCAGGAAACTTCTATTTACTCAGCAGAATTAGTCACCATTCCTTTCTTTAACTTGCATGTAATCAGATACAATCTCAAATTCCTCAATCTGCGATAAACTACAGAAGCACAAACCTCAAAGTGAACGAGCCAATTGTTAACGCCGGCTCCAAATCCCTTATCGAAGTGGTAAGCCGGAGGGCTACCATCCAAACAAACTGCGGAGCACGTCGAACTTCAACTGAGTCAACACTGATAAAACTCGAATGAAAGGGTAAAAATTGCAGGACATTTTGCAGTAAGCAATCAAATTCATCTTGGACTCACCACCTCCTTTCGCTACAGCATTTTGGACATACGTTATCCCAACATTAAAGGCTTCAGACTTGAGCAAGATCTGTATGCTCAGTATAACACACAGCCACGTCCTAAATCTTGCATCAGCCATTTTGCTGGGCGATTAGCCGCCACTGGGAAAGCAATTTCAACCAAAATTGATATGCAGGTAAGCAGAGAAACAAGGCAAGGGAAGAATCAGAATATGGAGACAGATGAGTGACACGTTAATAGTACCCTTTTGGAACAGAACATAGAAAAGCGCACAAACGAAGCAAACCCACTTGTAAAAGTGAACATAGCAGATGCGACAGTGTGACGTGGTTAAAAGAGAGACTTTTTTGCTAATCATAGAATAAACCAGTCCATTTCCCATCAGGATGGATACCTTTTCCCAACAAAGACAACCTCAAAACCTTTCTTGTTCTACTTATTCTTAGTTGTTAAGGAAAGAATTAGCAATAGCTACAGATCAGAGCCAAACGTATCTGAACCACAAAAATTCCATTATGACACAACATAAACAAAATCCAAGAACTAACATATAACATAAAAACAAGGAGGGTCACTAAGGAATGAGTGAAAGAGAGAGATCTAAGTAAAGAAGACTTAAAACTGAACTTGTCCATTCATTTCATGAACACATTCTCAGGATTGGGTGATCGCCAGAAAATCTAAGACAAACTACCCAGCAAGGAAAAGAACACGATGAAGCACCTGAGGGATAAGGAAACTAAAGAATGTAGCTGACACCCAAATCCAGAAATGAGCTCAAATCTTCCAACAAGTTCTCTTCTTTCTCATCAAACGTGTTTATCACTGCAGATTGACGAAAAAGTGGAGAGAGACGAGACCTTTGGAGTTGGAGCTGAAGAACCAAGGTGCCTTCTTGTTCATGGCCCTCGGTTTTATACGTTGGCGAAACAGCTCAGCTCACTTTTCACGTTTTAAGTTAGTAGTCCACCGTGCGAAGCAAAGCAAAGCCGAGACTCCAAGAACCGACACTCATTCTCACTGGGAGCAAAACCGAAAAATATTTTCAAAGGGTAAAAGAAGGAACTTTGATTCTTGAAAAGTTTCACTTTTTTCCGCCGCCTTTTTTGTCTGGTACGCCGGAATGCGCAGGGTCTCGGGTAATATCCGACCCGAAACGGTGGGCGACAGGGACAGCCTGCGAATCATATCGCTTAACGCGCTCCGACATAAATGCGTGTCTCAAAACAGAAGTTGACAAAGAGAGGAAGAGAGAGACGCAGACGAACGTTCATTGGGACGATGAGTCTATATTTTCCACCGACGACTATATATTATTTATGAATGAACTATTTATTCCTGATACGCCAATAATTTATTTTTAAATATTTTTGGATAGTGAATATATTTTTCGTTCATTCGTTTTTTTCAAGTGAATGAAGTGATTAATTTTTTTAAATTTTTTTTAAATACTGCGTTTTTACGATAAATAACTCCATTTGTTTCGAAAAAAAAATGAATATATTTAAAAAAATATTTTTTCAAAAATGATCGCTTGAAATAATTAGTCAATAAAAAAATATTAGAAGTGCTCATTTTCAGAAAAATATTTTTTTAAATCATTCATCTTGCGAGAAGTAAATAGAGCCAAAGTAGAATAATTTTATTTTAAATAAAAATATCGAAGAATTTACTATTATTTCCGACGAAGCGAAATCATTTCTCCCAACTCAATCCTTTACTTGATTAGGTGATTCGGATCGTCAAAAAGTGAAATTTAACGGGTCTTGACCAAAGGTTGTGCTTATTCACCATCTAATGAAATGAAATTTGGTCGGTAGAAATTTGGAGCCGTAGGGCCCACTACGAAGGTGGTGACCTAAAAGGCTAAAACTGGAGCAGACCATGTGATCAGACCGTGATCCGGCTAAGGTGGGGCCCGCATCAAGCGATGGACAGCGGACCAGACCCGTGACGAACCACATTGGTCAAGTCAATGATCGCATTGAAGCCGTGACAAGTTTATCCCGAACTTTTTTTTTATTTTGCGTGGATCACGGCACTTTGTATAGGAGTTACAATAAAGACGATGGATTGGTGATCGAGGGATCGGTGTCCCAGTAAGCTCCCCCTTGCTTTTCAAATGTATGTCATGCATACCCCGTGTTGGGGTTTGTTGCTTGCGCAATGCCGCTGGGCGCTTCCATGCCGCGCTCGGGTCTCGAGTTCGATCACACCCGCGAGCGTCTTACAGGCTTCTTTGAGGGTTGTCCACGATGGCATGTGCGCATACATATTGAGACTGAAAATGCCACCCTGTCGAGAGGGCGGTGACGGTCACGTGACTCGCACCGATCGCCGTCCGGCAAAACGTTCTGCCCGCCGATGACGTGAGGACCATTTAAAAAAAAAAAAAAAACGTTGCCGCTTTGAAGGCGGTGGGGGGTTTTCGAGAAAAACTTCTCGGGGGATTGTTCAGTTAAATATGTAAAATATTGTTCTAGGCCGGCGTAGTTATTAACCAGCTTCAGACTCAGCAGCTTGCAAAAGAGTTGTGGCTTTGAGAGCTCATCCATATACTCTTATCCTCTCAACACCTCCGGTGGGTCATTGAGTTCATGCCGAAGAAAGCGACCACTTTCTAGATGGAACGATGATGCTAGCGATAAAGTTCATGTCGGTATCAGTCGGTCAATTCAATCTTCGGATCGGGCCCGGAAAACAATCAAAGCCGACAGCGACACCCAGACGACGAGACGGTAGGAGGCGAGATTGGTCGGCCGCATCGGCCACTCAACTCTTCCTCGAGCAAGCAAATGCATTCGATCGATGATAACACGGCGATACCAGCATTAGAATCGTTGCGGACACTTAATGAAAGGAAAATCGACATCGCAGCGACCTTATAGTCCGCAAAAATGACGACAAACTAAGGTCGAATTATTATTTTCAAGGAAGTCCTAGCGAATGGTCCCCATTCGCCTAACGAAATAATGTTGATCTATTATTGGGACGTCACCCTTTTCACGATAAGGCGAATCTGTGGATCCTTTCGTTTTGCTTGGTCAAATCAATACAGTTTCTTCAATCGGGTTTTGGGTAAGTGGGGATGGATGCCCGAGTGCCCGATTGCATCCGGGTCGGACCCACTATTTTATTGTGGCTCTTCGAAAATGTTTGGAAGAGGGTGTCCGAGAGATTGGTTTTGGAAGTTTTGGAAAACCAAGGAGTAAAAGCTGCAATCGATGTTGTCTAATTTCGCAGCTTAGGTTGCCACACTAGCGTCTTTCAGAATCATTACTGGACTGCGATTCTCTTAAGTCTGTCAAATTATTCAAGGGACATAATTGCTCATTCCCAATGGTACTTCTTTGTGGACAATGATCAAAGTGAACCTTAGATGAAAATGTCATGGGCCGAGGACAAGCCCGTGTTGCACCTGATGAGCTGGAACGCCAGACTAGCGTTCGCTCATAGATCGTTCCGAAGGACATTTCAATGAATATCGTCCTCGTAATATCCCCTGAGCGAGACGTATGGTTCACTTCAGCAAACAATCGGCTTCGTGACCATCATCAGATCGAATGGCCTTAGCTCCCGTTCGGTTCGTGCACGGGAAGTCAACCCCCGTCTTCGAAGATATTTTGAGATGGTAATAATCATATCCACGAATTTCTAGCACAAACACCTTGATGTCACTCCCGTGAACCAGTTGTACCGATCATTCCGCGTCTCTCACGCTTCACCCCGATTTTATAAGGCTTCGTGTTTTAGTCCACACGGGTATGGGAGATATCGGAACGCGGCAAAAGATTAATGCTTGTCTCTTTAGACATTGTTGTCGCAAAATTTCCCTCGGTCGGGCTCGCTTAATTTTCTTAGGGTTCGGCTCAAGAGGTTGAAGCCCAAAAGGGTTGTTGATGTAGGAAAATCCTTTTATCGAACATTAGCAGTTCGTTAAGTAAGAAGGGCTCTGTGCAAGTTTTGAATAGAGAGTGTCAAATGCAGGATATCTTATTGACAGGGACGTGTCTTTCGACAGCTTTGTACAAGATTTCGACAAAACTCCTAAAGATGAATTTCGATGAAAGTTGTCGAATTGCTTCGACGATATTGTAACCGAGATGCAACATCCGAATTGAATCGACGGTGCTGAACCTTACTGTAGAACACGATGTCAGAATTTAATCTACGACACTGGACAGGCGAAAATGTAAGACACAGCACCGAAATTTAATCAACGGTACTGGACGGATGAATAATAGATCAACCCAACGCCGGAATTTAATCGACGGCATTGAACTGGGCGAGTAGACGCCGGAATCGAATCGACGACACTTAACTCTAAATATGAAACACGTCGGAATTGAATCGACGACGGGATCTGGAAACTATGGCTAAACAAAGAGCTAATTGAAAAGATAAAGACTCGTTTGTTGTGTGTTGTGGGGGGGTTTGCTGTTGGATACCCGTTGGTATTTATAGGCGCAACCTGGTAACCATCGATCAGCTGTTACCTTGGGCCCCAAGTACATTCTCTTCGATGACTAGGCTTACTTTAGTAACCGTCGAATCAACTGCTGCCTTGGGCTCCAAATACGTTCTCTTTCGATGACAGCTGTCGCTTCAGCCTTTTAAGCACGTTTTCCTTCGGTGACCTTCATGGATAAGGCTTTTAACAATTTCGCGTCTTTCGCTGTGCTTGATGGGATTGCCGCCTAATTCTGTAACCGCCCTGATCGTGTCTTCTTTTACGTGCCTTTTCCCTTGGCTTTTTGAGTTAAATATCGTCAAAACCACCCTCTATACGTGGCGGATCTGCAGCTTGACTTTTACCTTACTTACATACGTATGTCCGCAGCTGATCGTTCCTTCTCCATGCGCGCATCACGTGACCCTTAGGGTAATTTTAGGTGTTAACAAATGCCCCATATAAAAGACATGAATCGAAAATTTATGTTTTTTAAATGACATCTCGGGATTTGACAGCTGCCGCAATATGGGATTTGGTGTAATCATTCCAACTTTCCCTTGACGCATCGATTTCTGTCTGTAATATCCCTTCGGATAGGAAGCTCTCAACCATCGTTTTCTCCGTTGTCTTAAACCCTAAACCTCTGGTTCTCTGTTTCGTTCCTTTCTATGGCGTATTCATCTTCTCCTTCTGACCCAAAACAAATGATCGATCGTTTCGACAAGTTGAAGGATGAAAGCAAAGATGATTGCTTTATCGAACTGTTGAATACTTCCAAGGAATATTTTGGGTTTATTCTGGGACCCAGTCTTCAATCCCATTTGTCCATCCCAGCATCTCTTCAAACTTGTTTCCCATTGCGTCGGAACGAAAACCTTCTTATCCAAGCTTCTTCTATGCGGGACATCTGGTTGCTTCCATCTCAGCGATTCCGAAGTTTTCCGTTTGATGAAACATTTCTGGCTTGGTTTCGCCGGCTCAAATCCGACCCATTGACTGTAGCTGCTTGGGCGACAGCACATATCAGGACAACTCTTGAGGTTAGTTTGTTGTCTCATGATCTGAATAGGGGTCTACTAGGCTCCATTACAAGCTTTTGGTCCTCATCAACCAATTGCTTCTTTTTTCCATGGGGTCCCATGTCGGTCACCCTTCTGGACGTTTTTACCATTGCCAGTCTAGCTACCCATGGTACGTCTACAATAAATCTAGAAACTTTAGAGGATTGCTCCACTTCTCATGCTTCCCTTGCTTACAGAAAGTTCCTGAATCTCCATTATAAAACCTCCGGCACTGTCTCACTTGTCGAGCGAACAGCCTTCCTCCTGTTTTGGCTGTCGAAATACCTATTCTTTAGCCCAACTATAAAGGTATCCCAAGATTACCTAGTTCTTGCGTCCAATCTTGTGAGAGGAAGAGATGTCGCTCTGGGTCCTTTAGCTTTGGCTGTTCTTTATAGAAGCCTTACTCATGCCTCTCGGTCGATGGTGGCATACACAAAGGACAACATGTTGTTTGGCCCACTTTGGATCCTTCAGGCTTGGATAACATTATACATTCCTTTTCTGTTTGCGGATGTTCCAAATCCCCAAAAGGAGGGTGATCCTTCGAGTATTGGCACCAGATTGCTCACTGTCGTTCCTCTGGGGGTTCCTTCTAATGTTCTACTTTTGACTTTTTATCTACAGCAGATCCTACCATGCGACCCTGATAGGGTTGACATATTCCCGCATCGTTTGGCTGAGCTCAATTTTCTCCTTAACCCGTAAACGCATGAGCCTTTCAGTTTTCGTGATTTCCTGATTTCTGTCCTTTCCCCTAAGGATCTCCCCATTCGGTTATGCCTCAAAGGCAAGTTCTATCCTGGGTTTGAGCCTTATTCTCCTCAGTACTGTGCTCGGCAATTTGGCCTTTGACAAGCTGTTCCTATGACCATTCCTTACCTCATGGACTTTCCACTGATGGACAATAAGGCATACAGACTTGATGATGATGATTCTTTCGCTTGCTGCGCTCGAGTGACTGCTTTAATGCACCAACGTTTTTCTAAGAACACCATTGGAGCTCTTCAATTTGGTCTTGGGGTTACCTCAGAGTACACAACCTAGTGGCTATCTTTCAATCTTGAAAGTCCTTATGAAGCGGCTATCTCTTCGCTTCTTAATAAGGATCGGATCAAAGCAGTTGGCTTGAATCTGAAGGGGACAAACCCAAAAGGAAAAAGGAAAAAGGAAGGCTTCCCAACAAGATATTCTTGAGCACCTAATATTCCTAGCAGGTTGGAAAGACTTTTCCCTTTTTTCATCTTAATTGCTTGTTAAAACTCCGGGTGCTTACTTGTTCATGTTTGTCAAATGATGAGCTAGATGATGAAGATGACGAACCCGTTATTTCTCTTCATCGAAAAAAAATGCCTTGAGCCTTCGATCACCTTCTTCAATGCTGACACATCTTCAGCCATTCCTCCTGAAGATCCTTTGCTAACTGTTGCTCGAACTGGCAAAGAGTTCGATGTTAGTTATTTTGTCAAGCTGCCAGCCCCTGTTGAGCCATCCGGAACTCCACATCTGCCATCTTCAGCAGTTCGTGATACATCCTTGCTGGCACTTGCTTCGTGCCAGGTAGATTTGTCTAGCATCCTTCCAGCGATCGAAAAGCCATTCGGGGAACTTCCTTCCCTGGCGCCTGTTGCCTCTCAGTCATCGACTGATGCCGATATTTCATTTGCTGAGGCTGAGGTAGCTCCGGCGTCATTGGAAGATGTCCAAGCTCATTTGGAAGAGCCCATTCATCCTGTGGATCCTCGTGGTGCGTATCAATAGAAAACTTCTCCTTCCTCAAAAGCTTTGGACTAATTGAAGCTCAACTTGTGGTGCTCCTTGGATCTCCTCTTCTCCGGGGTTTCTTCCTTTATCGATAATCCTCTGGCTATCGAACGTGTTAAAACTGTAACGACGGAACTGACCAAAGAAAAATTCATTGCTTTGCTCCCATTAACCGTGGCTTATCTCTTGAAGAATTTTTCAGATAACTTCTCAACTGCCTTCTCCCATTATAGAGAGTGCTGGGACTAGATAGTTGCCTTGACCAGCCTTGTGGATTACTCTTCTAGTGCTGAAACTCAAGTAGCGGAACAACTAGTAGGCCAGGGGCGGCAATCCCTTCAGGAAGTTGCTAAAGAAGTATCTGAACTGAATGAGAGGGAGCAAGCCCTTGAAGAACAGAGGTTGGCCATAGAGAAGGAGTTAGAGGAGACACGCCTTCGACGATCCGTCATACTCTCCCGTCGATCGGGGATTGGACATTGTTTGAAGGAGTCTATTGCCTCTATAGAGGAAAGAAAGCGACTAGACCTTGCTAGGATATCACAGGAATAGATCCTCCGGCGCCAAGCTAGAAGTGAGTCCATAACTCGTAACAAGAGATTTGAATCCTCGTTGTACAAGTTTATCTTGGATATTAAAAACTCCATGTATCCTCGGGACTCTTAATGAAACTGTCTTGGGCATCTTTTGCTTTTCGCGCCAAAATATCCACCATCATCCTACGTTTGCGCAAAAACCTGGTTCGGTTACCTCACCATTTTCTATATAAACGTGGACGCTGTAGTGCTCTCAACTTCTCATGGCCAATCAATCTTTCATTGGTCATCAAGCGGCTTCCTGTTTGTCGCGTCTTGATAATCTTCTGAGTTATGAAGATAAATGAGATGTTTCCCTTTCCTTTATGGATCATCAATCTAGAAACGACCATGTTGTTCTAGGTCCTCAGATCAAACGATTGCCTCCTTCTTTAATGCTAGCAGAATGTTTCCCCCGTCATTGTGAAGAAATCCTACCCGTTGGGCGATCGTTTATCTGCGCTTCTGACTGGCTAACTCATAATCATCGGTTCGTCTCTTATCCGTCCTTTGACAGACAATTCTTCTGCTTGTACCAGCGACTGGAAGGGACTGTTTCCTCTGTATGGAAAAGAGCTAGGATTGACAAGTTATTGACATTTTGCAGCATTTCTATCGATCTTTTGGAATATGGTTTGATTGGCAGCATATGTTGTTTCTGGTCACCCTCGTCGCATTGTTTCTTCGTCCCCACTGGTCTTGTGTCTATTACCCTCCTTGACGTCTAGTTCTTAACCAGTCTTTCTCCTTTCGTCGAATGTAACGCCATACGTATAGACGGTCAATTTCGTCCTGACATGTTCCATTACGTCAGTTCTCCTTATGACGTGTTTATGGGTTACCACAATAATTCCACAGGCACTCCTTCGATGAAAGAGCATATTGCTTTCTTCTTGTGCTGGCTTTGCCGTTACGTCTTCTACCTCCCATCTCTTCGAGTATCTTCGGAATTCCTGGATATTGCTTGCGCACTGGCATGTGGTGTCAATGTGGGATTAGGTCAGATGTTTCTTGCGTCGTTGTACCGTGGCTTGACTGATGCGCAACGCTCCTTGATGGGTGGTCATTCGACTCCTTTTCCTGGCCCGTTGTGATTTTTACATGGTTGGCTTCGAATTTATTTCCCTCAACTATTCCACGAAGAGGATCCTTCGATAGCAGGGCCATCCATGAATAATTCAGGACCTGAGATATTCAATCGCGCGCTTCGACAAATGCCATGTGATTCCATTATTTTTGACAACTTTCTCTTTGCTTTCCTGTCTCTTGTTGAATTTGACTTTTTCAAGTTGCTTGTTGAGAATATCTTTTATAGCACTTTGAGCGAAACTTATGAGGCACGCCTATTCTAGGTGAGTGTTCTGACTCCATCAGATATCGCTCTGAACTTGTCAAATGGAGGTAAATTCTCCTATGGGCTCGAGGTCTATAATCCTCATTATTGTGCTCGCCAATTCGAGCTTACTCAAGATATCCCAATGTCGATAGTATCTTTGATAAATTATCCTTTCTCTTATGGTCGAGCAGCGAATTTTGATCCGGCCTACCATACGAAGATTGCCCAAATTATCCATGGCCGCTTTACCTTTATCAACTTCGCGGGTCATTCGTGTAGCCTGGTATCTTTCGACAAATGGTGGGCCGACTACCAACTTTCTCTTTTTTTCGAAAGACGCCAATGGCGTTTTGTCGAAGATTCACCAACTTCCATTGGGCTTATTACTTCCTTTCAAGAAGCCCGCTGCACTGTCCGTGTCGAATGTTGTAGTCGAACCATTGCCCGATGAAGGTATCTCTATATCATTATCTTGTCAGCTGTGCTTAAGTATACTTTGATTTACTCTTTTTGTAATGCAGCTGATTCTCTGGCCTCAGATGGTCGTACTGGGGGTGTTTTCAGTAATCAGTTGGTGGTCTCTACTAACCTTGTTCGTGCCTCAATTGGTTCGTTGAACATGTCTAGTGAGCATTACCACCTTGTTTACGCCAAATGGTCGCGGCTCCATGATCTATTGAAGGAAGGGTACGCCTCCATTTGTGACAATCCATCCGCTGAGGACGAAGTTAAAGCTCTTCTTGCTTTCTTGGCTCATTTGCCTTGCTCGATCCAATGTTGTGTTCTTGAGCCAGCTATCAACGAGCTCTTCTTCACTTTTAGTTCGATTCTTAGGTCTTTTCGGGTAAGGCAAGATGACGTGAAGGTGATTTCTAGGTTGGAGGAAGACACCCTTCTTGCTGATGAGAGGCTTGTCCGTCAACGTCAAATTCTGGACATGCTGAATATTAATGGGCACACTCCCCTGCAAACTTTATCCGTACAATTGAAAGTCGTCAAGAAACAGGAGGCGACCTGTGAATCGCTGCACCTTGAGCTATTGAGGGCTAAACATCAAAGAGAAGCCATTAATGATGCCGATTGTAATAGTGAGATGCAACTCCAAAGTTTCGTTTTAGGCATCCGGCAATATGTGATGTAATTCACTTGTGTGATCATCATCTTTGTTTTCCCCCGATGAATATTAATCTATGTCGTCGTATATTCATGATAAAAGTTTCATTTTTCTTCCAAGCATTTATTGTCAAACGTCGCTTCAGATTACCCCTAGGATTCGTACAGTTGTGACGTTTCGAAAAAGACCGATAATTGAGATATTACCGCCCATGTCATCCATATTAACTGTACCTTCCCACTTTCCCATGATACACTCGACAGCCTCGTAACTCGGCCTCCCTCTACTATCTCAACTGCTCTTGTTACTGAAAGGTCGTAGCCAAATACGTAGCATCGTGGACAAAGCCGCTCCTAGGGCTTTATCTATAAATAGCACTGGTCTTGCTAGGTGGACGATCATCCGAAACGCTTTCCTTTGTATACTCGAGCAAACTTCTCTTTTTGCCATCATAAAGCCCACTCCTTCTGCATCTTCATCTGTTTCTTCTTCCCCGGTCTTCACTCGAGAATTCTTCTCCTCTGGAAAGAAGTTATCTCTTTCCTAAGTTATATGTACACCATGCTGGTGACACGCCCTAGAGCCCTTGAAAAGCTGAACAACCTCCTTCAGCGTGCCCCCGATCATCTCCTTGTCGGCCACCCCTTTCGGGAGGACTTTAATGAGTTCTCCACCACTTTGCCCATGGGGTCGATAAATTTCGGCAGAACCTAGCAACCATCTCCTGCCACGACCTCACCGACCACGAAATGTGGTACAAATATGAAGAAATTGAGAACGACAAAGGGTCATATAAAGAGCTCTATAGTGCTTGGGAGGCCGTCTTCGCCGCTTACTCCACCGTCCTTCAACTTCGGAGTATCATCTTTGATCGTTTGGCAACAACTCGCCGGCATCTGTCAAAACCTCTGAGGGATCTAGAGAGGCAGAAGCACGAGTTGAGTGAAGGCTGTGAGGCTTGCTCCTTGGTTTCTATCGACAATTACGTTGAAGCCCTGAGAGTGACTCTGAAAAGTCTTGACGATCAGATGCAGGCCCAAATAGACCACCTTCAAAAGCTTGAACAAGAACGGGACGTCCTTGTGGCTTCCCTAGATGAGCTGGCCAAGGCCAAGCATTGTGCTGAAGAGGAAAATCGAAAGCTAGAGGACCGCCTTCGCCACTTCGTCTCTTGTTTTAGGGAGCATCTTAGGAAGAAATGAGGGTGGACTGGGCAGAGCTAGGAGGAGGGAAGAGAAAAGGAGAAGAGAAGAGAAGAGAAAGAGAGAGAGAAAGAAAGAGAAAAAGATGTATCCGTCCCCTTTCTTTGAATAAATTTTATTTTCCTTGCTCCTTGCCCCCTTGCTCTACTGCACTTTCCTGCATTTCCCACATTTATAGATAGAATTTCTTCAAATATTTACCATTGATTGCTCGCGGTAACTCCCTTCCATCAATTTCCATCATTCTGTATGCATTCCTTGGGATGACATCGACTATCAGATATGGCCCTTCCCATTTCGATGACCATTTGCCGAACCTCTTGTTGTCAAGATTCGTGGGGAGGATAGTCTTCCAAACCAAATCACTCACATCAAAACTCTTGATTTTTACGTGCTTGTTGTAAGCTTTAGCAATCCTTTGTTTCTGAGCAATCAATTTTTCAAGTGCCAAAGCTTGATTTTCTCCCAACTCATCGATGTTCGCATACATTGTTTCATCATACTGTTCCTTTGACATGGTACCTTGAAGTTTTACTCTTGATGACTGCACAGTAATTTCGAGCGGGAGGATCGCCTCTTGCCCATATGTCAGTATGTATGGACTGACACCGGTACTTGATCTTTTTGACGTTCGATAAGCCCATAATACTGTTGATAACAGTGTATCCCACTCTCTTGGGTTGTCTTCCAAGTGTTTCTTTATTAAGCCGATGATGATTTTATTTGAAGTTTCGGCTTGGCCATTGGCATGGACATAATAGGGTGTTGAATAGATTATCTTGATCCCCCTTGACTTAACGAAATCCAATATTTCTTGCCCTGTGAAGATTGCTTCCTGATCAGCAGTTATAGTCTCTGGAATTCCGAATCTATGAATGATTCATTCTTCAATGAATTCCTTAACGATTTTTTGTGTCACATTCTTGTAAGAGGCTGCTTCGACCTATATAGTCTGTGGCCACCAAAATGAAATTGTGTTTCTTCGATGAGGGAGGATAGATTTTCCCTATCACATCCATTGCCCATCCAAGAAAAGGCCATGGCTTTACAAAGGGATTCATTAATGCAGCAGGGGCATATTGGACTAGCCCATGCTTTTGACGCGGCTGACATCCTTTAGCATAGTCAATGCAGTCTTTTGTAATTATTGGACAAAAGTATCCATGACGCCTTAGCAATCATTTTGTCTTTAAGCCAGCCTGATGCGCTCCGCAAATTCCTTCGTGAACTTCTGCCATTGCGAGCATAGCTTCTTCTTACCCTAGGCATTTTAGAAGTAGCCCATGGACTGTCCTCCGATACAATTCCTCATCGATTAAGGGATATTTCAAGGCTTGATTTTTGAATTTTTTACTGCAAGGGACTAAGCTTTTCAGATAACTTATCAAAGGGCTTCTCCAATCTTGCTAGCTGAATTTGAGCTCTCTGTTGTCCTTTGCTGAACCATCATTACTCCAGCTTCCATCGAAGGTAAAACTTTCGTTTGAGTGATAATGTGACTTGCCAACTCCTTCGATATCTTATACCCGGATGCCATCTGGGCCAATTCGTTGGCTTCCGAGTTTTCGTTTCTTTTGACATGAACCAAGTCATATTCGACAAAATTTGATAACAATCTTGTTGTCGAATCATAGTGTGATATAATGTTCTCACTCAAACATCGGTACTCACCTCTGAGCTGTTTTATTACTAGTTGAGAATCTCCTTTTATCGTCACTTATTGCACTTTCATGTCGATTAAGACGTTTAACCCCACTATTAAGGCTTCATATTCGGCCTGATTATTTGAACAATCAAAATCAAGCCTGAACATGAGCTTCGTTTTTTGTTGGTAGGGTGACATGATCACGATCCCGGCACCCGATGACTCTGATGTTACCGACCCATCAAAATAAAGTATCCAGGATGCAATGCGAAGATAATTTTTGTCGTCTTCTATTTTTAGTCCCGTTGGATATTCAATGATGAAGTTAGACACTGCCTCCCCTTTGACTGCTTTAAGCGGCACATACATCAGATTGATCTTTGTCAAAGTAAATGCCAATTTTGCGATCCGGCCTCTTATAATTGGCTTGGATAACATGTACTTTATTACATCTGCTTTTGAAATTACATGTACCATAGTCGGCAGCATATAATGATGTAATTTCGTACATGCATGATATAAAGAGAGACATAGCTTCTCAATGGGTGTGTATCTTGTCTCGGCGTCGTTAAGCATCTTGCTTAAGTAGTATACGACCTGTTCTTTTCCTTAGTCATTCTCCTGGGCCAGCATACTTCCGACCGTGGTGTCGGTCGCGGACAAGTACAACTTCAATGGCCTACCTATTTTTGATGGTATCAAAACCGGTTGCTTGATCAAATAAATTTTTAGTTGATCAAAAGCCGACTGGTGTTTTTGTTCCCATATGAACTCTTACTTACCTTTAACTTGAGTAAGGGAGAAAATACCTCAATTTTCTCTGACAAGTTGGCTATGAAACGTCGCAAGAAATTCACTTTTTCAATTAACATCTGGAGTTGCTTTTTGTTAGTGGGAGGCAGTAATTCCAAGACAGCCTTGGCTTTGTTTTTATTCACCTCAATTCCTCTCTGATGAACTAGGAAGCCTAGGAAATTACCAGTCTTTATCCCAAAAGCGCATTTCAATGGGTTCATTTTTAGCTTAAACTTGCGCATTCTAATAAAAGCTTGTTTAAGACGGTCTAGATGACTTACTTGATCAGTCTTGACTATCACATCATCAATGTAGACCTTCATGAATTCTCCAATCATGTCATGGAAGATAAAGTTCATCGCTCTTTAGTAGGTGGCTCTGGCATTCTTCAACCCGAATGGCATGACGACCCACTCGAACATCCCAATAGCTTCGGGATATCTGAAAGTCGTCTTGTGAACATCTTCTGCTGCTATAAAGATCTGATTGTACCTCGAGTATCCATCCATAAGAGACATAACTTCGTTGCTGGCTGCTGAGTCGATCAGCATATCTGCCATAGGTATCTGGTACTCGTCCTTTAGTGTAGCGGCATTTAGGTCACGAAAGTCAATACAGACCCTAAGTTTGCCATTCTTCTTTTTGATCGAGACAATGTTTGACAACCACTCGACGTATCTAGCTGTTATGATGAATCCGGCAGAAAGGAGCCGCTCGATTTCTTCTTTGATTTTGAGGATCACTTCAGGCACGAACCTTCTGGGTGGTTGTTGGTGTGGTCGAAATCCCTTCTTGATTGGCAGTCGATGTTCAACTATGCTCCTTGCCAAACCCCGCATCTCATGATAATTTCAAGCGAAACAATCTTTGTATTCTTTGAGCAAGTCTATTAATTGCGACTTGTATGTTTGATGGAGCAATTTACTCAGGTAAGTTTGTTGTGGGTAGGCTTCACTTCCAAGGTTTATTTCTTCTGATGGATCTTGAGCTTGAATTGCCTTGTCATCCTCCCTAATCGGGGATTCCTTGAAGTCCAAAATCCCATCAACCATTTCATCTGCTTGCTCGGCTTGCTCGGCCTTATAGGCCTCATACCTCTCAACGAGGTTTTATGACAATTGCTAATCCTCCATCAGCGAACTATTCAACATGAACCGCCGGTTCCTTGCTAGGGACCCACTCGGTATTTCCCTTATCGAAACAGCAGAAAGCAATATCCCTCGAGTCAACCTCAGGGGATTTTGAGATGCGCTGGCAGTCGTCTGGCATAACTTGGTCTCGTCCTGATATCTGAGTCCACGTGACGCAAGTTTGAGGATTAGCTTTTACATATTCCACCTTATTCCCGTTCCAGAATGCTAGCATTGGATGTAATGTTGAGGGGACACACCGGTTCCCGTGTATCTAATCCCTTCATAGTAGTAGATTGTATGATCCGTCAGCATCTACTACATAGAAAGATGTTCTTGATGTCTTTGATCCCACAGTCAGATTCGCAACATATATCCCTTTCACTTCGGTGATTTCACCAGTGAAATCTGACAGCTGAATGTTCGACGGGATAATCTCGTCGTCAGCCCTCCGAGCCCTCCCTATCTTCTTGAAGAATCTGTATGGGATGAGATTCAATGTTGAACCGTCATCTACCAAGACTTTCATCACTGGTCGCCCATTTATCTTGGCGTTAATGTTGAGCGACCTCAAGTGATTGGAGGTTTCTTCAATAGGTTTCTTGAACTCCATGGTTTCTTCGTTGAAATAGAACTGAGCACCTTCTTTTTCTTGCTCCGTATTTTCGTTATCATGGTTGTCCGAGGCCATCTCGACTTGGAACTCTTTAGGCAGTTTAACTTGGACCATGCAAGAGCTTAATGGGTGAAACCGTCCTGCTTATACGATTCCTGAACCGAGGCTCCTACTTTTATTTCGAGGATTCGGATCGCCTGTGTTCCTGCTCCTGAGCTGGTTGCGACTCCTCCGTTTTGCATCTCCAAACTAGGTTTCTAGTCCTCCAGAATTTGGACATTCTTTTACTGGTTTTGGTTCAGGTAAGATGGCTTGTTGTTGCAATATACGGCCCCTCCTTTTACTTTGTGCCATTCTTTTCCTGGTACATGTCATGATTTTTTCTTTCTTTTGAGCTTCTGTGATCTCGTACCATGATTCCTTTACTGGATCGCCTGGGATTTTCAGAGTCCGTTGGTGGCGTAGTTTGACTGGAGTGTAGCGGTTTCGATGTATATTACCATTAAATTCCTCTCGTCTCGAGTAGGAAGCTCTTTCCCAAGTGTGAGCTGGCGGAGGACCATAGCTCACATCGTAATTGAACTTCCCGATGGGCTCCCCTAACGTACCAATTGTAAGGTCTCCTTTTTCGTACCTCTATTTGAACGATTTATAAACAGCTTTCTCGAGGATCGCCGGTTTGACCTGTGGTGGCTCCCGACTCTTCTGATTGACGCGGTTACTCGGCATATGCTTCTTTTGGCTTTGATCCGTATTTTTCCAGCTCCTATCTACATCATGTGCATAACCTCGATAATCTATGCCCCTTGCCCGACTGCTTTAGAGATACCATCCCAGTCATCACGAGAAATGGGTCAGCGTCAATATCCATGGGGGATTTTCTTTTGCCATCGGCGAACTTGATCTTTCCTTGTTGAATTGCTTCTTGAATGTTCTTTTTGAGAACCAAACAATCCGACGTATTATGGCTCCATGAGTGGTGTCACTTACAATATTTCTTACTAGCCAACTCCTCTTTAGATGGTATCTGTTGTCCTTCCGTTAGCCTGATTTATCCGTCGACCAATAACATGTCGCAAATTTCTTCCGTCCGATTCGCATCAAATGAATAGTATGCTGCTTCATTGGCTTTGGCCATAACGGTTGACTTTTCTTTTATTCTTGGTGGCCTTAGCGCTTGATAGGTATATGGTTTGTCTATAATTAACTGGGCTACAACAACTTCAACGGAATCCGTCTGCTCCTCGTCGAAATCGTGAGTTTCGATAGTATTCACCTCTCCTCTTCGGGTGTGTCTCTTATCTTTCTCCTCAAGTAGGCTTTCATGTTTGACTGCCATGATAGATAGCTCAAATAAATCGGCATATGGGTGACCTACCATTTTGTCTCGGATTTCGAACTTCAACCCGTTAAAGGCAAATTCAGCAAACGTCTTCTTAGGTAAAAAAACCAAACACTTGTTCCTGGCTCGTTTGAATCTTGTAATGAATTGGTCAACTTTCTCGTTGTATATCTGCTTCATTGTTGATAAGTCGGCTACGGACAAATTCGGCACAGCTCGCTGGAATTGCCCATGAAAAAGGAGTTTCATTTGTTCCCACGTTAGCACCGAATTTGGTGGTAGAGCAGTATACCAGGTGAAAGCCGTTCTGGATAGAGAGAAGGGGAATAGCCTAAGCTTCTAATGATTGGCATGGGTAGCATCTCTACATAATGCTAGGAAGCGGTTGACATGTTCATAGGTGGATTGGTAATCTTCACTAGTGAACGGTGTAAACTCAGGTATCTTGAATCGTCTTGGATACGAGATTGTGTCCATCCAATCAGGGTATGGCTTTTGATATACGTTAATCCTATATCCTGCCATGGGGTCAATGTACCCTACCATTTGCTCGGCAACCGACTGATTTTGGTACACCGGTTGGTATGGCATCCGATATCCTAGCTGTGGCATAGCTTGATATGCCGGCTGCACAACGGGTTGAACAATCTAGGGCATAGGCTGGTTTCCCTGTGATTGCAACATTTGATTTGCTTGCTGCAGTCCTGGTTGCATGAACTGTTGATGGACCATGGGTTGACAAGGCTGTTCTTATCCTTTGTTTTAAGGAAACTGATCCTGCCCCATGGCCTGCCATTGTCCCCTAAGGGGGGACTAGTATTGTTTCTTGATTTTCGACAACCATAGGTATAGGTTATTCGTTTATGGGTATAGGATTCACTTGGGTAGCAGTTATATACGGAATGGCATGTACGTTGTGTTGATTGTGATGGCTTGGAAACATTCTTGGATCTTGAGGATTGGGCCTATTTACCAGTGGAGCTTCTCCTATATGTAGAATCTTGACAGGTAAGACTGGTGGTGTATTCTGACCAGTAAGCCCCACGCTTGTCGTTAACAACGGTGCACTCGTTGATGGTATAGATGAGTTTCCCATCTGAGGCTGTTGCCAACTTGGGGATGCTCCGTGCTGTCCTGATGCACATTCGTGATAAGTGTTAATGATCAATGGCCTAACGACTTCAATCATACGCGGGACCACATAATTAGCAAATTTGTTCTAGGCTTTCTCAATCGTACACCTTATTGAAGATAGTATAACTGGCGTTACTTCAGGGTTTCGGCTTGGTTCTTCGACAGGCCGCCGCTGAACCTCGCCATCCTCTACTTGGGGCGAATCTTAGACCCCCCGAATCGTTGAAGATTCTGCTCGTGGTACCTCCTCCATGAGTTTGTCTCCGTCTAAATTGCTACGACTCCTTGTACGTGGCATAACACTCTCTCGAACTTGATACCTTGGTCACACTGGGCGTGCCAAAAAAGGATTGTTGTCGTGAAATTTCCCTCGGTCAAGCCCGCTTAATTTTCTCAGGGTTCGGCCCAAGCGGTTGCACCCAAAATGGTTGTTGATGTAGGAAAATCCTTTTATTGAACGTTAGCAGTTCGTTAAGTAAGAAGGGCTCTGTGCAAGTTTTGGACAGAGAGTGTCATATGCATGATATCTTATTGACAGGAGCGTGTCTTTAGACAGCTTTGTACAAGATTTCGACAAAACTCCTGGAGACGAATTTTGATGAAACTTCTCGAATTGCTTCGACGAGAGTGTAACCAAGATACAACACCGGAATTGAATTGACGGTGCTGAACCTTACTGTAGGACACGATGTTAGAATTTAATCTACGACATTGGATGGGTGGAAATGTAGGACATAGCACCGAAATTTAATCAACGCTACTGGACAGGTGAATAGTAGACCAACCCAACGCTGAAATTTAATCGACGGCACTGAACTGGACGAGTAGACACCGAAATCGAATCGACGACACCTAACTCTAAATATGAAACACGTTGGAATTGAATCGACGTCGGAAATCTGGAAACTATGGCTAAACTAAGAGCTAATTGAAAAGATAAAGACTCGTTTATTGCGTGTTGTAGGGGGTTTGCTGTTGGATACCCGTTGGTATTTATAGGTGTAACCCGGTAACCGTCGATCAGCTGCTGCCTTGGGCCCCAAGTACATTCTCTTCGATGACTAGGCTTGCTCTAGAAACCGTTGAATCAGCTGTTGCCTTGGACTCCAAATACGTTCTCTTTCAATGACAACTGTCACCTCAGCCTTTTAAGCATGTTTTCCTTCGGTGACCTTCATGGATAAGGCTTTTAACAATTTTCACGCCTTTCGCTGTGCTTGATGGGATTACCGTCTAATTCTGTAACCGCTCTGATCGTGTCTTCTTTTGCGCGCCTTTTTCCTTGATTTTTTGAGATAAATACCGCCAAAACCACCATCTATACGTGGCGGATCTGCAGCTTGACTTTTACCTTACTTGCATATGTCTGTCCGCAGCCGATCGTTTAGTCTCCATGCGCGCATCACGTGACCCCTAGGAAAATTTTAGGTGTTAACGGACATGTACTCAGCACATAAAGATTAACGCTTGTCAATGGTTAGCAAAATATTTCTACGAAAATGCCATCGGATGCGGATTTCGCCAAAAGTCAAGATTCAAATTTTGGCTTTTTGAAAGAGATTAGGTGGCGCCCTTTGCAAAGAAAATAGGGTCTTTTCTTCTTTTTCTTGATGATCAAAGATGTGTCTTTTTTTTGGTCGAAATGAAAATTTTGATTTTTATTTGAAAGAGAAGTTCGTAACTTGATGCAAATCAAATAGAACAAGTAAATCTGAAAGATAAATCAATTTGGTATAGCATGCAGAGACTCGCTCATTCTACAAAGACGCATCGAAGCACAATTGACGGCCAATCATCGAATCTCATATCAGCATCAGTGATGAGCATGCCCCAAAAATTTATCTTTTAATTAAATACGGCTTTGCCAAAAGACGATGCGCTCCTACGTTCGGCATCCTTGTACCATCACCGTATAAAGATGACAACAACAACACTAGGTTGAAGAGGTATAGGTAACCCCTTGTAAATTCCAGATTTATTTTTAGGTCGGAATAGAAGAGCACCCAAATCTAAATGTAACTCTACATCGGAAGAGAGAAGACATGCAAAGCATAAATCAATTAATCATGAAGTAACTTTCACATAAGCAGTAGTGGAGCTGCGCTCAACTATTATGGAGCAAGCACCAAAGCCGGAGCGAGCAAGCATATTCGGGATAGCAGATTCTTTCGAGACACTCGCGCTTCGCGCTTCTGAGCTCACCGGACAAAACTCTCCGCGTGAAGAAAGTCAAGGGATCGCCCGCGAAGAAGCTCTCCACGGTGGCGCTTTTTTGTTTTCAGAGGGGAAGAAACCCTAGCAGAAGCAGGGAGGGTCTCTACGGCGACGTAGTCGATACGTACGTAAAATGCTAAAGATGTGTCTTTTCAAGTGGGTGGAACACATACATCTTCAATAGATGAGTTGATAGAAGCATAAAATGGAGGTTCAACTACTCATTATGATGACACTGCTTTTCTTTTCTCTGAAGTGGATTCATTGCTCATCATTACTGGAAGATGCAAAAAATTTATTTACGCCCACTAAACTCAATTCATTTGTAGTAACATTTATGGCTTTCGGTTTGATCTATCACTATCATTTCACAGAGTTTTGCTATTTGTCCTTGACTCACTTAAGCTCTCGAACCCAATATGTAAGTAGGCTTTAGATAGATTCTTGGGCTCTCTCTCTCTAAGCTCTCGAGCCCAATACTTGTGGGCTTTAGTTAGATTCGTGGGCTCTCTCTCTCTCTCTCTCTCTCCACCCACATAGCATTACAACAATTGTATATTGCCTTTTTTGTCCAATTACAGACCGTGGGCTACATCTGGTCTCACTTTCATAAAATGGGTTGAAGCATGAAGTTAGAGCAAGAACATCATAACCTATGTAGCACCAATTAAGTTCTCTACCTCTACACATAGAGTTGCTCTTATTCTAATTCGAGAATGAGCCTGAAGATGCAACTCAGTTCTCTGAACTTGTCGATCGGGCTCGACGCGCTCAGTATATTCCTCGGGCGAACACGGAGGGTGAGATCGTCTAGGGTTTTCGCCAACGACATCGACCGAGGGCCAACTTCCGTGACGCTACACGCCATTACGACTAGTAAAGTGGACCTCCATGAGTGTTGTGTACCTTCAGTGTTCGGTTGGAAAGTTGAAGACAAGAAGAAGAAGAAAGGTGCTTTACTTTATTGTGGACCTCCATGAAAGTATCACCCTCGAAAGGTTCTCGTCCTCGTGATCTCTCTTTAGATGGACCCAATGCCTCCAATTATTATCTGCTAGTACTGCATAAAAGTTACAAGTCTGTAATTTTCAACCAAAAGAGGCTGTCCTTTGGCCCAAGAAAAGACATGACCCAAGGAAAAGAAGTTGTCGTGTGGGAACCAAGAAAAAAGGAAGTAGCTGTGGGTGTTGATCAAGGTTTTTGTTCAAATGCAATTTGCTAGACCAAAACCCAATAGATAGGTCCAAGGAAAACAATCAAACTTAGCCATGGCTTTTCATCAATCTCCTTGGACCTTGTTAGTCCTTAAGACAGATCCAAACCACTCAAATCAAAATCGAATTCAACCATCAATGCGCAGTTCGATTCGGTTTAACCCGATCGACCTTTCTCAAAGTACCCAAAAAGACAAAAAAAAAAGACCTCACAAATTAGAGAAATTACGTTTACTTCCACCCTTCTGACTGCTCTAGAAACGATTCAATCGTCGCGTCACTTGTCACTCATGTCGGGTTCCTGTCTCTAGTCCTTGCCCAAAAAAAATGGAGATGGCTTTGGTCTTTCTTGCTTGCAAACCTAAGCAAATGCTCTTTCACAGTGACCCCCACTAGCAGCATGAAGGGACAAGCCAATGTGCAAACCCATGGTGCCTTCACACCGACTACCACTTCGTTTTTTTGGACCGTCAACTTCTGAGTCCCGCCTTTTGCAAAGGAACTTATCAAAAGGGTCATGATTAGCGCAGTCGATAGAAAGGCAACTAAGACCTAAAGTGTTCAATCTCCACCTTCCTTCCCTCCTTCGAAAC
Organism: Rhodomyrtus psidioides; assembly: GCA_021437785.1. Taxonomy (NCBI): domain Eukaryota; kingdom Viridiplantae; phylum Streptophyta; class Magnoliopsida; order Myrtales; family Myrtaceae; genus Rhodomyrtus; species Rhodomyrtus psidioides. The sequence continues at coordinate 332,656 of JAILYB010000054.1, forward strand.
ATCTTCTTCTCAAAAAGTCTCTCCAACGCATTCGGCGGTGGGAAGTGAGGGTAAGAATCTGGGGTTAGCGCCAATTAATAAGTCCGGTCGCGCAAAAGTATGGAAGCTCTAAGTGAGAAAGAACGGTTATCGCATCATCCACGGCAAAGAAAATCACCTAACAATGTGGTGACTTGATCTCATGTTGACACGATGAAACGGGCCAATGGTAAGCAAACAAGGGTGTGGAATGACGTGGATAATCGTCCAAAAAGTCCTAAATCTATCATACCACAGTGAATTCAGTCATAGACATTTCAATTGTACCAATGCAGTGATGATTTACTAATTTAATCTTAAACCTTTCTTAAGCCTTTCGATTGTGCCAGTCTAGTCCTAAATCATTTGACGGTTTGCTTATTTAGTCATAAACATTTCGACAATTTGTCAATACAGTCTTTTTTGCCAATATAGGGTCGGACTAAATCATCAAATCGTCAAAATGTTCAGGAGTAAATTGGCACAGTTGAAAGGCCCATGACTGAATTCCGCCATACAACAAGTTTAGGACATTCCAAACAATTTCCCCCTTGTGCAATATACGCCCTCTTTCTCTTTCTAAAGTTGTTCCATGATCTGCAAAATGCAACACCACCAAAAGCAACAGAGTATACGAAGATGCGGATGCAGATGCAGATTCAACTCCTGACAAACGAAAAAGAAAAAGAAAAGATTAATACCATGAAAAACCCAAAATTGGTATTTACCTAAATTATATTTTTGATCACGAAAAATTTCAAACTGGTATAATTGTGACGAATTTACCCCCAAACAATTTTTTTGACCACCAAAAATCCTAAACCGATACACATGTGATAGTTTACCCTAAATTAATTTTTTTGACTACGAAAAATCCCAAACTGGTGTACATGTGATAAATTTGCCCTCCGTTAAATTATGCTAATATCACAAAAAATTTTAAATTGATATATATATGACAAATAGAGGGTAAAAATCCCAAGCTGGTACACCCATCTATTGTCACGTGTCATAAAATTAGCACCTTAACGGTTAGATTTAACGAAAATCAACGGAGGGTAAATTTATATAAAAAAAAAATGTACCAGTTTTGAGGTAAAATTGTCACAAGTTTACTAGTTTGAAATTTTTTGTGGTTAAAAAAATAACTTATGATAAAATTGTCACAGGTGTACCGGTTTGAGTTTTTCCGTGGCATTAAATCCAAAAAAAAAAAAATTGGAGGGGAGGAAAAAGAGCAGGATCTCTTTTAGCAAAGAGCCGTCCATTTCCAATCGTGATTCCAAGATACCAGCACCTTTTTCCGCATGCCATCACCCTTCCATACAAATGGCCGTCGCTTTCGCTTCGCACTCGCCATGCCCTGCCAAACTTTGATTCTTTCGTTCACTTCTTGAAAGGGTTGGTCGAATAATTAAGCGTTGGACTCGGATGTAAACACATTTGACTTATTTAAAAAAAAAACTATAACTATTGTACTAATAGGGATAATTGTATAGAAAGTCATAAATCTATTTCACAGTTGCCGACTTAGTATTGTGCCAATTTTGGTCATAAACCTTTCAATTATGTCGATTTATTCCTAAATCTCTTTAAGATTTGTCAATTTAGTCTTGAGCATATTATTTTGATATTTTGCTAGAAGGGCTATATTGACAAATCGTCAAAAGTTTTAGAACGAAATTGATAAATTATAAAAAAAAGATTTAGGAGCGCATTCGAAAGGCTTAAGATTAAATTAGTACAATAATTTTAAGAATTTTTTGGACAATTTTCTCACTGTGTATATTTAGAATTTTATGTGGTATATATGGACCTACGGTTTAAGTTACATGCACCCATGTAGGTTGAGTATGCCAAAAATTAAGATGCCTTGTTTCATCTACTAATGGAGCTTTCGCGCACCTAAGGTATTTGAACTCCATTAATCGAAACACTTGCATTTAGTAGGTTTTAAGGTAGATGTTTAACAAGGCTCTTAAGACAAAGATTTTGCTAAGTAGTTAAGGATATTTGGAAGATCAAATCACGAGATTCGATTTAAAAGGCATAATGATACAAATGGTACATGAATTTTGGCCCATGAGCAATGCGGTCCATGAACTTTAAATTGGTTCAACGTGGTCCGTGAACTTTAATCCAATGTCCAATATTGTCCTTGAATTTTTTAGTTTGAACTTTTGGTACATGGTTCTATTCAGTACTATGTGCTATATGAAAATGTTCAATATAGCCCTTTTATTAACTCAAGTTTAGGGACAACATTGAATATTTTTATACAGTCCAAAGATTGAATCGAACATGTAACAAAAGCTTAGGGACCATATTGACCAAATTAAAAGTTCAGGAACCACATTGCACATTGAGTTAAAGTTTAAAGATTACATTAAACAAATTTAAAGTCTAGGAACCACATTGCACATTTGGCCAAATAGGAACCATTCGTGTCATTTACCCACGATAAAAACATCGCGAAATTTTTTAACATGATAGAACTACATATATGTGTTAAAGTAGCTAACTATAATTTTTTGTCAAACCAAAACTTTAAAAGAAAGACTTTGTTCTCTCTATACCGAAATCTGGAAATCTCATATACTTTTGTTGAATAAGAAAATATGCACATAAAATTCTCAAGTCTCATCTATACATGTATGAGATCACTAGGATGATATCAAACATGTGATTCTATCAACAAATTGAATGACAACGCCCCGGAGATCATCATAACAAGTTATGTTCCTACTTAAAATCCGAACTGTTTTCTTATGTTTGGATCATGACTCGCAAATCTTACAATCCATATTGACATTTTAGCCGCAATAATAAAATGGACTCATATGCATCGAGTGCATTCTCCAACTTAGCCGCGTAATTAATTTCTTTTCCTTTCGCGAAATGACCTAAATCTAGATCAAATATACCTCACATATTTTCCCCCACCAAATGCTTACAAACATTCCAAACAAAGCCAATGGTATGAAATGCTGAACGAAAATAAATGAACGCGAATATAAAAGGGACAAAATAAATAAAGCCACATCTCATAAATTCTTTGTAAATTCCATATTTAAATACATCCTCATATCATGTGCCCGTTTATAGTGTTAAAAAAGAAATTTTTTTTTTTTGCAAAAATAATATTCTAATTTTTGTATGTATAATAAATTTAATTCGTAGAATGTTTTCCACATAGGGTAATTTTAGTGGGAAAAAATGTAACTTTAGTACAAGTGGGGCCACATCAAATCACATCAACGTGCCACACTACAAAAGCTCATCTAATGCATGTAATAAAGGAAAACAACCTAAGTCTCTGTAATTCCACCGAAATCGCTCCGAGGAAGGCCTCATCTCAATCCATGGACGCTGAAGCTTCAGTCGGAGGAGGTCTCACGGTGAACCTATCCAAGAAAAGTATCGTGAAATCCATAGCTCCATCGGAAGATCCTCCTCGGGTCCTCACTCTCTCCAACCTCGACCTTCTCTCCGGGCGGTTCCCGGTGACCTACTTCTACTTTTACCGGAAACCGGCGAGTGACGGCGGTGACTTCGCCTCCATTGTGGAAGCCCTCAAGAGCTCTTTAGCAGCTACTCTAGCTTACTTCTACCCGTTCGCCGGTCGGATTGTCTCGAACCCGAACACCAGCGAACCAGAAATCGTGTGCGATAATACAGGAGCATTGGTTCTTGAAGCTGATGCGAGCAGAGATTTGAAGCGGTTGGATTTCCACAATCTCAATCAGTTCATGCAGGGGAAGCTCGTTCACATCCAACCCGACTTCCCGGTTCAAGTTCAGGTAGTTTTAACTTTCACTTATTTGAATATCTGAAATCTTGAGTCAGCTCCATGATAGTAAATTAAGACTTCTAATGGTAAAAAAAAATCTCTCACTCTCTTTGAAGTGCATATTGAGTTAGGGATAACTTTATGTTCACCTAAAAAGTGCAAGTAATATTCTTAGGTAATATTTGATATACATATTCTGAATCCCTTTGAATCATTGAATTTGATTAGTATCATGCTAACACAGAATTCACCATATCAATTTGTCCAGATATATTTAGGTGTGCGTAACGGCTAAGTGTCTCTCAAAATAGAGAAGACACTAAACCAAATGAACCATCATAGTATTAGGTAGTCTTGGGCTTCTCTCATCCCAAAAGTTAACTCAAAGGATGGGGTTTTTCCTTACGCTTATAAATCGACTACTAGTCCATTCCTCAATCGATATGGGATAATTCCAACAATCTTCCTCAAATATAGGGCCTTGGGTCAGAGACGCAACAACCGGTATCTCTCCCGTATGTCTATTGGGTCAAGACTTATTGGTAATCTGGACTTTGATATCAGTGCTGAGTGGTCTTAGGTCTCTCTCATCCTAAAAACTAATTCAAAGGATGAAGCTTTTCCTCACATTTATAAACCGACGACTAACCCTTTCCACAACCAATGTAAGATAACCCCAACACATAGTCTTATTTAAACCTTTGTAGTCAAACCATGCAAATATCTCGTTACAAAGGGGTGCGCACACACACATATAGGAGATCCATTTTAAGGATTCCTTTCGATGGAACAATCTGGTGAGAAATTTACTAAAAAAGTAATAAATCTACTATAATTGTGCTGATTTGATCATAAACTTTTTTTTTCGGTCAATTGAGTCATAAACTTTCTACATTTATGCCAATTCAGTCTATCCAGCAATTTTGATCGGAAATCGCTGACATGGACATCGACCGTCCTACGATCATGTCCGGCGCAGACATCATATTCTAGTGACTTCTAGTAATTTTTTGCATTTTTGAATTTTTTTTCATTTTTCATTTTCTTCTATTTACTTTTTTTCTTGGGCTGAGGGCCATCGCCTGCCGGCCGTCACTGTGGCAAGCAACGGTTGGCCGGCCCTTACCCCAAAAAATGATTTTTTTTCCCATTAAACTCATGAGCCATGTATTTCCCCCAATCCTTAATTGGTGGAAACTTCCTCCGATTGTGTCTTTAATTTGTGTGCAAATGACGGGAATCAACTTAAATGTCAAGAACATCATCCCCTTCTATATATGCTCGTATCTTTCTCAATTCTTTTCGACTGATTCGGGTTTGAAAACATGGCAGGTAACGAAGTACAGCTGCGGAAGCATTTCGTTGACGTTCAGCTTCGACCACGCCCTCGGCGACGCGAGCGCATTCTACAAGTTTCTTCTCTCGTGGTCTGAAATTTCGAGGAACATACCGATTTCATGCAGACCGAATCATAGCCGCAACCTCCGCGCGCGCATCCCTCCGACGTACCACTCGTCACTAGACCGAGCTTTTCTGAAGTGCACCTTGGAAGACATACTAAACATCCCGACGCCCAAAACTTTGCTCAAGCGGCTTTATCACGTGGAGTACGAAAGCATTTGTAACTTGCAGAAGCTCGCCTCGTCGGACGGTCGGAGCCGGACAAAGATCGAGGCCTTCTCGGCTTATCTATGGAAGATGATGGTCCGCGCAGTCGATGTTGAGTTACATGCGAATTGCAAGATGGGATGGTTGGTCGATGGAAGAGGAAGGATGGGCAATGGAGACTCCGACCCGTCGCCGGATTACATAGGAAATGTGTTGTCTTTGGCCGTCGGCGAGGCAAGTATTGAAGACCTGAAGAACGGGACCATAGCAGATGTTTCGAGCAAGGTTCACGAGGCAATTTCTAAGGTCACAACTCGAAGTCATTTCTTGGATTTGATCGATTGGATCGAATGCCATAGGCCCGGGCTGATGCTGTCTAGGGTCGTGCTTGGTCAAGGAGGGCCAACGCTCGTCGTCTCTTCTGGTCGGAGATTCCCGGTGGCGGAGTTAGATTTCGGGTTCGGGAGCCCGGTGCTAGGGATGGTTTGTTCCACCATAGAAAAGATCGGAGTCGGCTATGTCAATCAGAGGTCGAGCGCCAAAGGCGATGGCTCGTGGACTCTATCGGCTATCGTGTGGCCGGAGCTGGCGGCCGCATTCGAATCGGATCACATTCTTCAACCCATGTCAACAAAACATCTTCAACTGTAGCGTTCGTGTATATCGTGATTTACATTAGCCTGTGCTGTTGTACTTGTATCTACCAGTGATTAGGAAAAGCCTATGATATCGCAACGTATGCAATTACTATAGAAGTGATATGTAAGAATTTTGTGTAAGGATATGAAAAATGGAAAAATAATCTTGAATTTCGTCTCCTATTATAAGGTTGAAATAGTTGACAAGCAATTGACATTAATTGTATTTGATCTCCCTAAAGAAGGGAAGGAAATTCTGAAAATTGGAATTCTGTATTGTATGCGAAAACGCGCCATGAAAGCTAAGGATACTTACAAAATGTCTCGTTCTTTATACAAAAAAACAGTCTCTCGTACGCCAAAGCCATCTTCCTCGCCGTGAACATCGAAGTCGCGTACTCTCTACAAGCCCTACCTCTCTCGGCCAACCTCTTCGGACCTTCCGTGATCACCATCTCCATCGCCTCCACGAGCGACTCCACGTTCGGCGAGAACAAAAACCCTAACTCATCGTCCACGACGATCGTCCCTTTGATGCTCGGAAACCTCGACGCCATCACCGGCTTCCCGCTTATCATCGCCTCCATCAGCGTCAGGTCCAGCCCTTGTGGCCTCAGTGTCGGGTTCAGGAAGACGTCGATGGAATTGTAGAAATGGCCCAACTGAGACGGGCTCATCGAGCCCAGGACCAAAACCCTAGGGCCCAATTCCTTATAGCGACCGGCCCATGGGCCGGAGCCCGCGATGACTAAGTACACGTTCGGGTGACGTTCGGTGATTATGGAGAAGGCTCGATGGAGGAGGGGGTGGCCTTTGTCCTTGACGAGCCTGCCGGCGACGCCAAGCACGACGGTCGCGTTCCCAGGGACGCCCATTCGGGAGCGGAATTTGCGGCCGGAGTCGGTATTCTGCTTGAAGTCGGCCTCGTCGACGCCGTTGAGGATGACGTGGACTCTCTTGGTTGGAATTTGGTACACGTCGCGCAACATCTCGCCGCAGCTATCGCTGATCGCCACGTGGTGGGCATATTTGCGGAAGAACCTGATTTCGTTGAGTATCTGATTCAAAAGCACATTTATATAAGGATCGCCTGCCCATGGTGAGATCAAAAACTAACTTTTTCACTAAGATATGATTGATTAATTACTTGAATTTGAATTAATTGAATAGATTGAATTGTTCTAGCAAATGAGAAATACTAGATCAAGAAAGGGAAGAAAAGAGAGACTTAACAATTTATGTAACATACCTTCGGAATCACGCCTTGCATGTTCTTGTCAACGTCCGGCGGGATGGGCTCGCCATCCGGCCTCAGCGCCAGGTCCTGGTAAATGTCCGACTGCAGGCTCTCGAGCGCGATCCCGTGCCACGACACGGCGAGGTTCGGCACGTCTCGGGCCACCCAGTGAGGGAGCGCCACGCTCTCCGAGTGCACCACGTCGAACGCCTCCCGCCCGTTCTCCTCCACAAACATCTCCCACGCCTTGTTGTACCTCCACCTTCCTGGCTCGCCCTCGTGGAAATGCAACCGCGGCGGTGGAGTCGGCGCACCCCCCGTGTCGGCCTTGATGTCGGCGGCGCCCTCGACGGGGGACGTGAACACGTGGACTTGGTGGCCACGGGCCGCGAGGGCGGTGTGGAGGGTGTAGGCATGGCGCTCCATGCCGCCGGGGGTCGTGCCGACCGGCCACTTCCGGGAGAACACGGCTATCCGGAGCGGCGGCGGCTGCGGCAGGCGGCGGGCATCCCGCGGGCCGTCGAAGGAGAGGCGGTTCCATGCGAAGCGGGCGTCACGGAGATCCCCGGAGAAGGGCTTCGGGGCATGGGCGGCGGCGTTGGCTGCGGCCTTGGGGAAGAGGGAAGCACAGGCGGAGGAGGTGGTGGTGGTGGCGCGGAGGAGGAAGAGGGCGGGGATGGTGAAGAGGACGATGAAGAAGAGGGTGGTGCACAGGTTGGATTGGGACGGGGTCACCATTTTCTTGGGCTTGCTGGCGGCGGCGGCGGCGGCGGCTGCAGTGAAGGCCATGTTGGGATGAATGCCAGATGACCAAAACGGAGGCGAAGGAAGAGATCGGAGCTATGGCTTTGAAGCGTGAGTGGGATGGATTGCTTTGGAGGGATTTTGGGGGAGGTAGGCACGCAATCGAGCAAGGGCTGTCCTTGGAGCGGTGCGTTTCTCACGCCTTTGGGTTGAAAAAGAGGGAGAGAGGAACCTTCTTTCGGATGCTTGTGACTTTCCCTTCATCTCTTCCCCCTTTTAACACTTATTTGACCTTTCTGGATCTTCATTCCATCTTTTGAAAGCAATAACATAACATAAGCAAAACTCATGAAAAAGATGAGTTTAATCGTACCAACGGAAGCAATCGATTCGAGGTACAATTGAGCAGGTGGTCTCAAACTTCAACTCCTAATCCTTTGCAAAAGTTCCTTCCCGGCGAGATTCAACGAGAGCAATGTCTTCTGATTCCGATGGACTGTGGAATGTCCCATTCCGCCAAAGTTAGGCAAATCGAACATCGGATTTGAATGAAACTTGGACGGTCGAAAAAAAAAAAAGTCAAACCCCCGAGTTGGGTTGTTTGGAGTGGAAAGGCAGTTTGCATGTTAGAACTTGGCCAAATTCAAAGCCGCCTCAGCGTCACGAGGCAGGTTTTTGGGATTTTTTTTTGTTTGTTTGTTTGTTGCTATTGAAGAATTTGATTTCCGTATAGACGAACTTTGGTTGCACTTGCACACAAGCATAAAACAAAGTAAATTGAAGTCAACAAAACCAAGCTCGCTTAGTCAACCATGTAATTTGGGAATTGGAAGTGCTCCTACTTTGCTTGGTGGGAAAGCACTTTTGGTTCTCTCTCTCTCTCTCTCTCTCTCTCTCTCTACTTTGCTTGCTCGAGCATGTTTGATCCAGCTGCTTAACACTTGGTGAGCTCACATGGAGGGGGGGGCTTCTTCACCAAGCAATGGGGAGGTTGTGAATTTGACGTTGCTTTGCTTGGTTGTCATCCATCTCTTTATTCCAAATCTCAAGCCTATGAATGTGCTAAGCAAACGAAGTAGGCTTGAGGTTTTTGAGGGGTTAGCCAGTTCTAGGAAAGCTCTTTGAATTCAGATAAATATTCATCACTTGCTCTGGAAATTGAGTGTACAAATTGCTTGCCCCTTCACGATAGTTGATTACTTGCTAATCAACTAATATAGGGCAAGTGGATTTCAAGACCGAAACCTTAAACAGACATTGTTGATCTTGATTTCGAGGGATTGGAACCGGGAAATTAGGTTGCCTTTGAAGCGGCTGAAGTCGGATAGAACGGTACTCGGTTCCTTAGCATGAACTATATATCACGCGTGAACTAAACCCAAGTGGATGGTTCGGATGTAAGATTATTTGCACTTAATGATGTGAAATCGGTCTTATGTTGAACAATTGATCCAGGAATATATATTTCACTGATACTTTTTTGTTTTTTCATGATGAAAAAGCCCTTACATATGAATCCTATTAAGTAAGTAAACCTCAATTCCGTGATAAATTTTCGCTAACCTCGAGAACTAAGTGAAAAACGAGCACCAATAGGTATGCGGCCCTGCTGGTAAAAGGATTGGAGGGGTGGGGACGCTAGTATCATAGGTTCACGATTCAACTCCCGCGCTCTGCAAAGAGGCAGAACAAAAGTCAGAGATCCGAAAAGAAAACGAGTCAAAAGTGCCCTTAGCTTTGTGGGGGATCGAACCAACAAGAAATAGGGGCATACCCGATAGTCCAACATAAATGCCATATGTGCCATCACCATTCCCAAAGTACATTCTTATGATATTTTAGCAGATTTCAATGACCATCACTCTCTTCATTTTTCCTTCTTCTTCCCCGCCATATATTATCCTTATGTGTGATACATATACATATATATATATATATATACACCGGCGACCGACTAAACCGCCGTATATGATTTTACAAGGTATTATAAGAACTCCTGAAAGGAGAACCTTCACACATCCTACTTTACACTTGTAGAAAAAGAAACTTCCCACCTTCCCATCTTTTTTGTTTCCTCTCACGTTTTCCTAATAGGAGCGACCAGACAAGACTTTGTGTGATTCCCATTTTTGGCTTCCGCGTTCCTTCCCTTGGCATGAGCTCCATTTCTCGCACTGGTCTTGCCGGAAGGCCACTGACCAGAGTTCACGGCCATGTCCTTCAAGTTCTGGAGGCCTTCAAGGGCGTCAATGATGGCGGGCATTCTGGGCCTGTCCTTGGGCTGCAAGCTGATGCATTGCAGAGCCAAGAGGGCCATCTCCTTGGCCCCTTTCACCGTGTACTGGCCCCCGAGCCTCGGGTCCATGATGCACCTCAGCTTCCTGCTGCTCGCCAGATAGGGCTTGGCCCAGTCCACCAGGTTCTGCTCGGTCTTCGACCGGAGCTTGTCGACGGCCCGCCTCCCTGTGAGCAGCTCCAGGAGGACCACCCCGAAGCTGTACACGTCGCTCTTCGTCGTCAGGTGCCCTGAAAGCAAATCATTATTGGTTGATTGGTCATATCTTTCCGGTCAATTGTTACTTTTTCCGGTTCGGGCGTGAGGCATTACCGGTTGAGACGTACTCCGGTGCAGCGTAACCGTAAGTACCCATCACTCGAGTCGTAACATGGGATTTCGATCCTTCCGGCCCCATTTTGGCGAGTCCGAAGTCGGACAATTTGGCGGTGAAATCCTGGAATTACTCGAAAAAAAATGGAACTTATATTGTAATTTTCCAGTAATGTTTTGTGCTAAGTATACTGTAAGTGTCCAAGAAGCTCACAGAATCAAGCAAGATATTGGAAGTTTTGAAGTCCCTGTAGATCACGGGCTTCTCGGCACCATGCAAGAAGGCGAGGCCTTTGGCTGCTCCTATTGCAATTTTGAGCCTTGTGCCCCATGGCAATGATATTGATATCCCTGAAAATTAGCAAATTACTAGTAATTCATTTGTAAAAGTTCTTAATGACGATTATATTTATCAGACATCTTCATAACGCGAAATTCTCATTTTATTCCTTAGTGAAAATGCCTGGAACAATTAAATTAAATGGGTAATGAACTTACTTTTGAATAAGTGGTTCTCTAAGCTGCCTCGAGGCATAAACTCGTATACGAGGAGCCGCTCTTCGTCCTCACAACAGTAGCCGATCAATCGAACCAAATTCGGGTGCCTAAGTTGCCCCAGAAATATCACTTCCGCCTGAATCAAGAGCCAGAAATCGTTGTAAACTAAAATTTGACTAATTAATATTATTATAATCACTTATTTTTTTTTAATTATTTCTTTACCTATATCCTAAGCAAAAGCGAATTCACATAATAAGCATGCGGATGTGACTAAGAACATGATGTTACATATGATCAAGATTATGGCCTGTGGCAAATTCACTTATTTTAAAGAAATTTTGGGTACCTTAGGCTGCGCATGGTAACCATTCTGGTTCTGATTTCTGATTCTGATTAAAATGGCTTTTCTGATTCTGTTCCTGAATGAGTTTTAGAGAATGAAAATGCGTTTGATAACTGCTTAACATTTCTGTTCCTGGATGAGAAACGCGTTTGATAACTGCATAAAGTTTCTGTTTCTAAAAACTGTTTCTCTTCCGTCGACAACACGTCTGACCACCACAGCGGCCTCCTCGTGCTGTTGTGAAGCCCGCAGGTGACGAAGCTCGTGGTGGGCACTTGGTGGAGACGCGGCAGGAGCGAAGGAGTTGCGACGAAGCGAGAACGAACGAGGAGTCTGTTGTGTTTTTCTTTATGTGAAGAGAATGACTTTGTTAAAAGTGGGATGAGTTTCAAGAAGCTACTTTTTTCTGCTTTTTTTTGTTAGCTTTAAAAGTGATTCTCATCCAGAATGAGAATCACTTTTATTTGCGTTACCAAACGCCATTCTCATTCTTTTTGGTTCCAGAACCAGAATTACAGAATGAGAATGGTTACCATGCAGGCCCTTAGGGTCCTAGAATAATTAATTTAGCCGGTCTATTTCTCAAACTTTTAGCCGGTCTCGATTTTCAAACCTTGATTCCTGGCTTGTAGCAATAATTGTATCATGTGCGTGACAGTATCAAGTCAACTGACAGCCGTGGTTGGCTGTTGTTTCTGACTTTTCTTTGACAATAAATCTTAATTTAATGTCGATTAGAATTATGAACTGTTCTATTGAAGGGGAAGTCCGTTTGATCTTTTGTACGCAGATGGTGCTAAAGAGTACGTACTCACCAGCCATTCACGGTGTCCTTGAAGGCCTTCAATGTCCAGGAGCTTCACGGCGACGGCCTGCGCCTTCAACCCCTGCCTCATGCTGTCGTCCAGGTAGCCCTTGTGGACCGTCCCGAACCCGCCCTCGCCGAGCAAGAAGTGGCTCGAGAAGTTCTGCGTGATCGCCTTCAGCTCGCCCAGCTGGAAGTCGTAGAGGTCGGGCCCGAAGGACTGCGCGAGGTCCTCGTTGATGCGCATCGAGGACGACCGGCTGAGGTCGGAGAAGGAGAGCCTCCGGAACGAGGGCATCGGCGCGAGGTTCTTGGAGTACTCCGACCGCGAGGGGCGGCACCGGCTGAAGTTGCCGAAGACGGTCAGGTCCTCGGCCGAGCAGCAGTTGGCGGTCAAGGGCCTCCATCGCTTCGAATTAGACTCCTTCTCCTTCATACCGTTCTCGCTAACGCTCGATGGAAGAAGAGGGCGAAGAAGAAGAAAAAGAGGAGACACTCTTGGTGCCAACAGATCATGGCTTTAACTCTCATGAGAATCAAGGGGGGGTATAAAGAGAGGGAGAGAGACAGGAAAGAAGGAAGACATTCTTTCTTCAACTGCCCTAACCACTCTACTAAAATTGGGGAGAGTGTATTCGTTTTTCGAATTAAACTAACATCTTGTCTTTCATAACATTATCTTAAAATTTTTATTGTTGCATGTCTTGTCACGTACTGTAGTGTCTTCATGCAGAAATTGCCCGTGCGTCATGAATTTTTTTTTTTTTTTTGGGAAGGGTTTTGGATTTGGATGTGGATCATATACTTTTGCTTTTTGGGGAGATTTTGGGTGGGAATCGCTAATATCAGCCAATTGCCAGAGTTCAACAACTCCTATGTTACTAGCCAATCGTGTCTATGTCTTCGTCTCACCAACTCGTTAAGCTTAGCCGGCAGGAATAATGCAAAGATTATGATATATACTACATGTAGCTTCTGGGGGAAAAACAAAAAAACATAGGACGACGAAAGAATTAGAGAGGTAATTGTATGTGTTAAAATATGACAAAAAGACATAAAAAAAAATGTCAAGATTTGTATACGGCACTCACTTTAGAGTTAAAACTTTTCATCGGTTCACTTATGTGCTAAATCAGAGAAAAAACAACCACTTAAGTGACGAATCGGAGAAATTCTAGCCAAATTGATTATATAATATTTATAATTAAAATTTTAATATGACGTGACTTATTTTTTTTATTAAGAAAATCAGTTACGTAGAGGTCGCTTGCCAATCCACGTGGCATATATTTTTTTTAAAGATAAAAACACGCTCAAGATATTAAAAAAATTAAAATCAAAAGAAAATCAAGGAAAAAAAAAGAATAACCCCTCGCTTGGCCAAGCCATCACCGGTGGCTGCCGCTATAGATGTCGGGAAAGACCGATGGAGGTTGCCTAGGCCTTCTCAAAGCCCTAGCGAGGGCTTGCTGGCCTAGACTGGGGTTGGGCGCGACCCTCGCCCGAGGTTGTGTAGTGTGGCAAGACCCTAGGCGAGGGCCATCAACCCTCGATCGGATCTGAGGCGAGGGTCGTGCCCAGCCCTAGTCTGGGCCAGCAAGCCCTCGTCGGGGGCTGCCGAGGCCTCGCCCGAGGCTAGCGAGGGTCGCAGGGTTTCGAGAAGGCCCAGGCCCCTTCCCGGCGATTGTGGCGGCAAACACTTGCGAGGGCTTGCCCATAGCCAGCTGTGAGTGTCTTTTTTTTTTAAAAAAAAATTTAAATATTTTTATTTTTAACTTGGGTTGTTGACCGGGACCTTCAGCGAGCCACGCCAACTCGCTTGCAGGGGATTTCGCGAGGAAAGGCAAAAACGGGTACAATTATCTAGCACTTTATTATTTCCCTTCAAACGTTACTTGCTCCAACTGAATGAATGATGCAGTTTTCAATGAGAAAGCCAAACGATGCAAATGGACTTTTGTGCAGAATTCAATTTCTTGACCCAGGGTTTTTAGCCAAACTTCTTGTTCCTTTCTTACCCAAAAAAAAAAAATTCAAAATACCTGAACGTGTAAGTAACGTGACACAATTAGATTGATTGGCACATACTTTTTGGCAAAGGTATAAGCACGATCTGTATGAGCAGAGGAGTGATGGGAGTGATGAGAGCAGCAATTTTGGGGTGGGGGCACTTGGGGAAAATATCCGGAGGAGCAGTTGAAAGTGATGCGATCCGTGAGGCTCGCAATGGTAATCACCTTACTTAAAACATAACCTCTTCTTTTTCCTGCTCCACCCACTTACATATGATGAACCAAATTTAAATTTCAGAACTTTAGTGAGAAGATAATTTTATCTCGGTCTGAACTTTAGTGGTAAAATGATTTCGTACACCTCTATTTGGATTGGAGGGTTTGCATTTGGCCGCACGGGGAAAAAATACTTGGGGTATCATTGGGAATTAACACATTCCCAAAGTCCTCTAAAGACTCTAACTTTGGACAAATGCTAAGACTGCTTGATAAATAATTTTGGGAGTGCACCGAGAAAAATGCAAATGCATTTCCAAAGGCCTTTCATTTCGAGGCCACTAATCGTCAGGATTGGGCTTTCGGTATTTTCAGAATGCTGGACATCATGATTAATGATGTTTTCTACTCCAATTTTGCCGTCATCAATTTTTTTTTTGCGTTCTTCTTTCGCCCTTGTAGTCGGCATTATTCACCTCTTCCCTCCGCTCATCATCTCTCTCTCTCTCTCTAAACAAGGGGTTGTGTGAACCGAGGGATGGTCGTCGAGGGACAATAGCCGTGGGATGATCTTTGAGGGTTGAGTATTGTCGAGGGTTGAAGGTTGTGGGTCGTCGGTGAGGCCAAATCTATAGGGTCGGTGCGAGATCTGATGACTGGAGGGTCGCGAGGTTTGCGTGATGCTGGCTGAGGGTCACACGACGCTTGTGTTCATTTGTGAGCCCTAATCGATGAAGTCAAGGGGCCACCGATCGAGTGTGGCCGAATTCGAGACTCGAGGCTCGTCATCTCCATCAAATGTGGCTTGCCTGAGGTCATGTGACCTTGCATCCCTCATTGGGTATGTGCAAAGCTTGCGGGCCCAGATCTAGATCGCCTGAGGTTGCGCAACCCTCAGCGTTATATTGCCTAGGGTCGCGCGACCTCATCAACCGTTGTGGCGGGACTGCCAAGTGACTTGGAGTTGAGATTTTTTGCAATTTTTTTTCCATTTTTTTCTTTCTTTACCAAAGTCTTTTTATGCAAATAGTGTCGACCAAATACTATTTGCATTTTGTGAAAGCCCTTTAGCCTAAAAGCAAAGTGTTTATTTGCATTTCAACAAAAATCCTCAAATCCAAATTCCTTTGCATCTATGCAAATATATTTCTAAAAACTCTCCCAAATGCACCATTCGACAAAGTTGAACTATTATGACACAAAATTTATTTGTAACATTAAACTAACAAGCTAGGAAGTGTCTGCATACACACTAGTTTTGGCACAATTCATAAGATGAAGATTTGTTGTCCCCTATTCTAAATCTCATTTGGTGTTTTTACTATGAAATTGCGACATATATCAACTTGCTCAGCTAAACCTTTGTTCCCACCTCCGGCTTCCCGCATCTCCCCCTTGCCAACGAGTTCCACGGCCATGTAGGAGTTTCCGCCTCCAGATTTGAAGGCGGCCGCCGATAGGAAGGTCGAATTGGTATATATATATATATATATATATAAAAGCGCGAAAAGACATTTTTTTTTACGAAAGACATTTCAATAAATAGAAAATTATCAAAAAAATCCTGGACTTATAGTAATTGTACCACTTTAGTCTTTTTTTTTTTCAACTGAGTCCTAATCTTTTTTGCATTTGTGTCAATTCGGTCCATCGGCCAATTTTGGCCGGTCTGCATTGACGTGCAATTTTATTAATATTTTTTAATTTTCATTTATTTTTATGTTTTCTTTCTTTCTTTTTTCTCCTTCTTCCTCCTGTCGGTCGCCGATCTAGCAATTGGCTAGAGTCGAGGGCTGGGCCGATGTCGCCCAATAACGACGAGGCTGAGCCTCGCCATGGCTGGGGGAGGTCGAGGCTCGCGGTCGCTCCTGCGACTGACTAAAGGAAGAAGGAGAAGAAAAAAAGAGAGGAACAAGATAGAAAAGAAAAGGAAGAAAAATAAAAATAAAATAAAAATATTAAAACATTATTAAAAATTACCACGTCAATACCGACCGGCTAGCCAAAGTTGGTTGGATCTATTAAATTGGTATAAATGCAAAAGTTTTAGGAAGCAGTTGCAAAAAAAAAAAAAAATTTAGGACTGAATTGACAAGATTGCAATATGTTTAATACATTTTTAGTAATTTTCCCTTTCAATGAGTGTTTACTTTCCCAATTGCAATTTTCTACTATGGGCATCTAATCTACACGAGTGGCCCTTAATACTAAAAGAAGTAAATTTTCCCTCTCATTTAAGGTGAAAAAGTACCATGCTAATTACTTGGACTGCTAACCTAATTGTATGAAACTATAGACCGTATATCCTCTATTAAATTTTGCCACCTACATAAAAGACTTGATGTAACATGATTCTGGCCCACCTATCCTCACTTTCATCTGGGCAAAATGGTTTCATTTTGAGGAGGGTTTTTTCCATAGCGAACAAATGTCGGACCTATTACTTGTCTAATTAATCTCTAAAGAGTTACAGACCGTTTAATTTGATATTGAGGAGTACCTAGTACGAGATTGATTATAATTGATGATTGTCGAGGAAGACTCGTGCACTTGAATAACGGCCTAATTCCAAAAAAAACCTCAAACTTTGACGTTTGTCCCAAAAATATTCATAACTTTTTTTTGTCTCCTAAAAAACCTTCAACTTTTGATTTTGTCCCAAAAAAACCTCAAACTTTGGTATTTGTCCCAAAAATATCCACAACTTTTTTTGTCTCATAAAAACCTCCAACTTTTGATTTTGTCCCAAATTTACCACAGTTATTAAAAAAAAATGTTTCGCGCCCAGTTGAACAGAACTCATGATTGTTCAACAAATATCAAAATGTACTTTCAATTGTTTCAAGAAAGAATGTTTGACACATTGCAGCCGTATTAATTCATTTCGAGACATAATTGAGTTACCCGAGATTCACATACAAATTTCAGTGGGAACAAGATATTAACAAATCTTCTTCTTATACTTCAAATCTTTACCGAAATGATGATCACAAGAAAGCATTGGGGGCAACGGTTTTTCGTCACAGAGGTAGGATTGACAGCAGCTTATTGTCACAGATGCAAGGTCGGCACGATAGTCCTCGGTGGAAGGCTCGATTGGCATCGAGGACTATCAACGGGTAAGGAGCCGATGACGAGGGTTGCTATTGTCTCGGGATAAGGCCACACCATCGGGCGACGGTTGAGAATCACTTGGAGTTTCGACAGAAGCTAAACGGCTGATGTCGGATCGTCGGGAATTCTACGAGATGGGTTTTGGGGGTTTTTTTGTGATTGGACTAGTAGATTTGGGACAAATTCAAAAGTTGAAGGTTTTTTAGGAGACAAAAAAAAATTTATGGATATTTTTGGGACAAAGGCCAAAGTTTGAGGTATTTTTGGGATTGGATTGATAGATTTGGGACAAAATCAAAAGTTGAAAGTTTTTTATGAGACAAAAAAAATTGTGGATATTTTTGGGACAAAGGCTAAAGTTTAAGGTTTTTTTTTTTTGGATTGAGCCCTTGAATAACATATGTACATCAATTCAAATTCAGGGAGCTAATCATTTAAAGATATTGTTATTCTAATGGAAAGATCTTGGTAATGATGGTACAACAGTCGATTTTCTTTCGCATTTTCTCACTCCCCATTATACCCTTTGCATCTTGCAACCTTTGATGTTACAAGGAAAAAAAAAATTGCACCCTTTGAAATCCCTATAGAAAAACCCCTATTCATGTGCATATCGGTTTATTTCATTATCCATGATATGCATAATGAAGAGCATCCTTTCGCTTTGTACTTGTTAAACCAGTGCTTTTTAATTTCATGGAAAAATTACCAGAAAAGTCATAAGCCTTACATTGGTATTAATTCAGTCATAAACCTTTTAATTGGACCAATTTATTTCTAAACATTTTCACATTAGTACCAGTTCAATTCATATAGGCTAATTTAGTTAGGAAATCGCTGATTTGGACGCCGACCGTCCTGGGTGACACCGTCGGCGCTGACGTGGACATTATTTAATAGTTTTTAAGTAATTGTTTGATTTTTTTTTCCTTTTTTTCCTCTCTCTCTATTCCATGCCTAGCACAAGCCATGGCCACTGAAACTTCATGATGAAGGAAAATATTTTTCATGAAAATTATTTTCAAAGAAAATAGTTAGATTTTATTTATTTGGTGGCTTAGAAAAGGTAATTTCAATTTTTTTTACTAGAAAATCAAGTTGTTTGTCCTCAATTTAAACTCATTATTTTCAATCTTTCCATAGATTGATTAATTCTCCGTCCTCCAAACACCGAAAAGTCGAAAAATAATTTTGTTTTTTTAACAAACGGATCCTTCGTTGGGAAACTATCATTGCTTATAGACCGGAACCAACAGGGTCGGTCCATGATCATGATGAAACTTGATGGAAACAAGTGAGACTCTGAATCATTTCATGTTAAGAATCGACGAACGAGTGACATTATTTCAATCGCAATTAAGGAAGAGGTTCTTCATGTAGTGGCCATAAAAAAAGGAGGCAAGAACAACTCCATGGGCTTTTCGGCCCCATTTGGTTTAGATTGTAAAGGGGCTTTGGGGCCCAAAGTTCCCTTTGACCGAAATGCAATTACATTTCCGTGTTTTTTTAATGCAAATATCCTTTTTTGTTAAAATTTTTACCCACCCTGTGCTTTCATAATTACGAAAATATCCTCGAAAGCACTGACCTTTCCGCGAAGGCCTCAACCAGAGCGGCCGGCGAACCACCAGCGAGTGGCCAGCTAGCCATCGCTAGCCTCGCGTGAGGTCGCTCAACCTCAGGCAAGGCCTGGGACGGCCAAGCGGCCGTCCCCTGGGCTCGTGCAACCTCAAGCCTCCTTACCTGAGTTCAGGCAACCTTAAGTGAGATAGCAGTGGCACATTTGGCTTTTCGACAACCAAATTTGACCTGGCCAGATGCTTGTAGGCCACTTGTCCTTAGCCAATTTTGAGATTTTGTAAATTTTTTTAAAAAATAAAAGTAAAAGGTGTAATTTTTTTAAGAACCATTTAAATCAAAGTTGTATCTCAATATGTTTTTAAAATACAATTTACAAAACACTATTTGTATTTCAGGAAACCCTTTAAAACTCAAAAAACATGTACATTTTTCTAAAATATATTCCGTCAAAGTTAGAACCAATCTGGCCCTTTAGCCTGACTTTTTTTTTTTTCACCTAATGGTGTTTTGAATTTTTTTTTTTTTCAAACGCCTAGTTTATCTATTCAAAGGACCAAAGCCGGAAGGATGAAGCCCAAGCCTCCTCCCGTGGTTGGTTAGGCTATGAGGTTGCACGAAGGAAGGCTCGCTTTGGACCGTTGTGATCATTGCCTTCAGCTCGCCATCTCTTTCGAGCAAACCCATAAAATAAAATAAAATAAAATAAAAAATCACTATCTCTGACCGTCGAGCTCAACTGGGCCCCCCCACCCAACATGTTGACATAGAACGCCATTAGCATGAGTTAGCCGTTGGGAAGAGAGGAGTATCCCCGAGGCAGGGCAAGCTCCGTCTGAACAGAGCAAAAGCAGAGCCAGTGTGGTGTGGAGAAGCTGTGCGAAGAAACCCAACAAAATCATCACAACCAGAGTCGCAAAATTCAGAAATCACGAGGAAAACATCACATACCCAGTAGAAGAAGACGAAGGAGGAGGAAGGCATGGCCGATTTCTCCTACCTTTCCGACACCGACGACTCCGCCGTGGAGGACCTCATTTCCCAGACCAAGGACCTCTGCGTGCTCGAGCAGGTCGCCGCCATCAATTGCTCCTCCTTCTCCGCCGACGACTCCCTCTTGCCCTCCGACCTCGAGTCCCGCTTCCGCAAGCTCAAATCCTTCCCTCTCTCCAAACCCCTAACCACGCTTCAGAGCTCGAGCAATCGCAAGAAGGAGCCGACGCTTGATGGAGAGACTCAGCCTAAACCGGACGCGAAGCCGGAGGATCTGCTGGGAAATGGGTACAATTCGTTGGGTTCCGATTCGTGGAATTCGTCCGCGGAGGACGCGATTTTCTCGCCGCCGAAGCGGAACCCTGAAGAGAAATCGCCTCGGGAGTCCACAACGAAGCACGATCCTGTCTATTCACCCACAAATCATTACGATCCGTGGAAGAAGTCGAAGTCGCCATCGCCATCGCCCCCGAGGAAGGTCGGCTGCTTCTGGTGCTCGCCGAAGAAGCCCACGCCAAGGAAGAGGGACGAATCTAGGGCTATCGAGAATGGGATGAGCAGGAGCTTTAAATGGATGGAGGAGGACGAGGTATTGTCGGATTTGGGGGTTCTCTCCAGGAAAGAGCAGAAGAAGTTGCTGAAGAAGGCAATGAAGGAGGAGGAGAGGATAAGCCGCGAGGCAGAGAAGATCGCACGGATGGCGAGGCAAGCGTCGGCGAGGATGATGAGCGCTTCAAGGACCGACGGCAATTCGAGCGATGATGATTGAATGGAGATCTTGTGTGGTTCTCGAGTGAATGCCAAAAAATGCAGTCTTGATGCAGTATAAGTGAAGGGCCATGTGTGTAATACCAATACACTGTTGTGCCAGACGGTTTTCCATGTTTTGCGTGTAAATTCTGCTGGACATCTGCTTGTGAAAGTGCTAATGCAATACAAAGATAAAGTCTTTTTTTTTTTTTTGTCAAAAACTTGTGAAGAGGTCTCTTTTCTCATTGATGATTCCTGCAAATTTCCTCTGAAATTTTTGTGTTGCGTGTTGTGACTTAAATGCCATCTTTTGGGAAGACCTTTAGATGTTGGATTGGTGAAAATGTGGGCATTTTGATCATCTGTAGACCAAACACAAAGAGATTGCTGAATTGGATGGAATGATGAAGAAGAGAGGCCATCTTTCATTGTGATTCTTCACTTGGCTAATGATCTTGTCTTGACAATTTTGTAGCTAATTCAATCTCTGCTGGGTTTCGGGGGAGATGATGAATTCTATTTTCTGCCTTGGCGCATTCTAATGTGCTTATGCTCTCAGGCTTGGTAAAGCATTATCAGGAAGTCTGGACTGCACTTCTCTGGTCTTTGCTTGCTTACAGTCGATGCAACACATTATAACTGCAAAGAGCGCCAAGGATATTGTGGTATGCCGAGCAAAGTTCCTTCCTTCTGGAAACCGATCATCACACAATTTGAAATGTCACCCTGGATACAGAGAACAGCGCCGATTCTTGAGGAACACATCGTTTTCTATTGCCTTTAATGTTGTCTCGGAACCAGGAAATAGGAATGCCATCAGGAATATCAAGGAAGTAGTGGTTCACCAGTCGCAGAAGTTTCCCGTAGCTGAATCTGCAACAATGCGCGTCTATTGCAGGTATGAGATTCATTAGAGAATTTCAAATGCTGATATGGGGGTTAATTCTTAAGAAAAAGTAGCATGTTTGCTTTGTTATTCGAAGGATATCCACACGAAGAACAATTCGGAATCAGCTTAGCTTCGCTCTTTCCAAAAGACAGCACTTCTCAATTAACTAAGTCAAACAAACCGCTAAGCTTCTTATATGCAGAGTAGGCATCTGACTTGAACATGATATTGATTAATACGAGTGCCTGTGTTCTGCTTACGGCACCCGGCTTCAACCTATGATTTTGCATTCCTTTTGATGATTTTTGTCTTGTAAGTTAAGATCCATTGATTTCCTCAAACAAAGCACAATAGAATTCAAGAACCCAATAGAATTGATACACAAAAATGAAATAATTTGTTTGAATATATGAACAGCTTGATGTATGATTAGCTAGCTACATAACCATAAGACCATTAATCCTTGGGATCCTTTTCGTCCTGGATCGAAACCTTCATCCGCGCCGACTCCTGCCTCACCCACATATCCACCCTCTCGGCCTCCCTCCGCGCTCTCTTCTCCTCTTCCCGTGCGATCTTCAGCCTCCTCTCCTGTTCCTGCACTGAGAACGTGCTCACATCCGACAGCATGTCCTCGTCCTTTCCCCAGCTCGGGTCTTCCACGTCCGACCTTGAAACCCCTTTCCCGGCTCTCTTCCTTCGGCCGTCCTTTGCCGGCGAGAACGAGAAGCAGCAAATCAGCCTTGGCGGCGGCGATGCCGGCTCCATAAGATGAGAGTCAAGAACAGAGGTAAAGCACTAAACCAGGCTCACAATTTACGGTCTTGCATCAAGTTCGGTCAATGAATTGCCTTGTTCAATTGGAGAAAGCTAAGCATACCACGGAATATTTGCAATCTGAAGGGGACGATTTATTTCCCTGAAGAAGACATTATCGAATTGTGCTCCTGCCAGATTGCTTGTTTGACGACAGTGATGATGAGCTCAACGGCCCCACTGAACACTTAAGTCAATATGATCCATCCATCGTCTTCTACAAAGTCTGATGAGGATTGGCCAATGAAATTGGCGTTATGAGGTTTGGTTGGAGACCAGCTGACATCAATCTTTCATTAACAGTTTAATCTTGCTCAGAAACAAATTAACAAATGTAATAAAAAAACATATATTTTTTGACAAGTGTATAAAAAACATATAAAAAAACAATCTTTCATCAACAAATTTATCTCAGTCTATATAGATATATTATTACAAATCCTCCCCAGTAATTAGAGATACGTTCTCCTCATTGCAATAATTGTTTTAGTTGTGTCCTCCGGAAAGTAGGCTGCCGCCTAGGCGCCACCTTGGCAATTAGAAAAATTTCGAGTGTTTTGAATGAAAAGGAGAATTAATTACGTAATTCATACACCCTTCTTAATTATTTCGCTCGATGAGTGACAGTATCACAGGGGCGATTTGGAAAAGTAATGGGATTGGAGGTGGAGACACTAATATCGCAGTGCTGGATTCGACTCTCGCGCTCTACAAAGAGACATAGCAAAAGTCAAAGAAAGAAGATTTGAGATACGACAAGAAAAAAAAGGGATATTTAAAACATTCATGCAATGAATTTTCTGGCAAACTATTTCCTCAGATTCGATCATCTTGTGTATTCAATTCGGATTATCTCATGCTATCCTTAATTCGACAGCTTCTCCATGGTGCCCTTTTTCTTAGCATGTGCAATTTGTTAACTATGAGGCAAGGAATCTTTACATGCATTTTTAGTGGTACATGCATAATTGGATATGAAACTAAGGACTTCTTGAGTGAATTTATTGGTATCCTTAATCCAGAGTTAATTATGGAGATTTTCATTTTAATTATATTCTCCAGCACTTATCACTCACTTTAAGGTTATTTAATTTACATTACCTAAGATTTGGTTATGTGATTTAGCAAATCACAAAACTAAGTAATTGAATCTCAATTTGATGCTAATAGATACTTTGATACCATAAATATATCGTTTTGAAGTCCAAAGATAGTCCTTCTTATTATAGCTTCTTTCATTCAATTTTTCTTAATGCAATCAAGTCCTTTTTGTCATTTTTTTGAAAGAAAAATAATTACCAAAAAAATCTTAAACTTGTCGTATTTGTGCCAATTCATTCACAAATATTTTTCTTTTGCCGATTTAGTTCCGAATCTTTTGCAGTTGTGCCAATTTAAATCATCACGCAAATTTTGGCTGGTGAGTTGGAGCCTCGCCCTTCGCCTCGCCGTTGCCAGGCGAGGTTGAGCCTCGCCATGGCTGGGCGAGGCCATCGAGAGTGAGGGTGAGCCTCCCCATGGTTGGCGAGACTTGGCCTCGTTGGCCTATCCCAACCCTTTTTCATAACAGAAGTATTTACTAGTTAGAGGAAAAAGAGGGAAGGGGAAGAAAAAAAAATTAAATTTTAAAAAAATTAAGAAAAAAAATGTATAAAAAACATATATTTTTTTGACAACTCGTGTGCGAAATAGGATTCATTACCAGCATACAATTTGTCTTAGTCTATACATATATATTATTGCAAATTCTCCCCAATAATTAGAGATACATTCTCCTCATTGCAAGAATTGTTTTTATTGTGTCCTCCGGAAAGTAGGCTGCCACCTAGGCGCCACCTTGGCAATTAGAAAATTTTCAAGTGGTTTGAATCAAAAGGAGAATTAATTACGTAACACATACCCCCTTCGTAATTATTTCACTCAATGACGAGTGACCCTAGTATTACAGGTGCAGTTTGGAAAAGTAATGGGATTGCGGGTGGAGACGCTAATATCAAGAGGTGCGGGATTCGACTCTCGCGCTCTACAAAGAGACATAACAAAAGTCAAAGAAATGAGGTTAGAGATATGACAGAAAAAAGGGATATTTAAATCATTCATGCAAGAAATTTTCTGGCTGATTATTTCGTTAGATTCGGTCATCTTGTGTATTCAATTCGGATTATCTCCTGCTATCCCTAATTCGACAGCTTCACCATGGTACCCTTTTTCTTTACATGTGCAATATTTGTTAACTATGAGGCAAGGAATCTCTATATGCATTTTTAGTGGTTCATGCATAATTGGGTATGGACTAAGGACTTCTTAAGTGAATTTATTGGTACCCTTAATCCAGAGTTAATTATGGAGATTTTCATTTTAATTATATGCTCCGTACGTATCACTCACTTTAATGTTTAATTTACAATACCTAAGATTTGGTTTTGGTTTGGCTATGTGATTTAGCAAATCACAAAACTAAGTAATTGAATTTCAATTTGATGCTAATAAATACTTTGATGCCATAAATATATCATTTTGTCCGAAGTCCAAAGATAGTCCTTCATATTATAGCATCTTTCATTCAATTTTTCTTAATGCAATCAAGTCCTTTCTGTCATTTTTTCGAAAGAAAAAAAAATTATCACAAAGAATCCTAAACTTATTGTAGTTATGCCAATTCATTTATAAACTTTTTTCTTTTGCCGATTTAGTCCTGAATCTTTTGCAGTTGTGCCAATTCAAATCATCAAGCAAATTTTGGCCGGTGAGGTGGAGCCTCGCCCATCGCCTCGTCGTCGCCAAGCGAGGTTGAGCCTCGCCATGGCTGGGTGGCGAGGCCATTGAGAGTGAGGGTGAGCCTCGCCATGGCTGGGCGAGACTCGGCCTCGCCTGCCTATCCCAACCCTTTTTTTTGTAACAGAAGTATTTACCGGTTAGAGGAAGAAGAGGGAAGGGGAAGGGGAAAAAAAACCAAAAAGATAGGCTCGAATGGGAAGAGGTGGGATTGGTTGTCCATATTAGCTCTATTCGGCCAAAATCCACCAGATGGATTGACTTGGCACAATTACAACATGTTTAGAATTGAATTGGTAAAAAAAAAAGTTTAGGATTTAATTGACACAATCGCAATAAGTTTGGAACTTTTTTGGTAATTTTTCCAAAGAAAGTCTTAGTGAAAGTTGAACATGGCTATACTTGAATGAATTTGCAGCATGATCACAGGTTCCTGTCCTAGGCTCCTAGCACACAATGTTGGAAAGGGGTGTGATTTTTCCTTCTTTTTTGGGTTAAATTGATGAATATTCTACATTGACTTGCTCGTACAGATATCTACATTGCTTGAACTCATCCTAAAATTCTCCAATAAATACTGGTAATTAATAAGAGCACGAAATTGACAACATTGAGGGTTCCAAAAGTTTCAGATTGCTAGAGAACAATAGCTCTTGCATGTTTTGTGTACCTTGAAGGCTTGAACTCGCCGCCATGCAAGGGCTCGTATAATATAGCTTGGAGCACGCCAATTTTGTGTGTTGGTGATAAATATAGTAGGCAAAATGTAACGACCCTGTCCGATGAGGGCATAGGTGATCGACCGGAAGAGAGGTCCAACCTAAGAGAGGTTTCCGACAAACTTCTAGATGGCGAAGAGGACATAAATGAACTGAATTACGCACCGAACATGGGTAGAGCATTTGTGAACTAAGTATATGAAAATGAAATTAACTCACACGACGCTATTGACGCTACGCAACCTTTAGCATTCAAACTCCGACGTCAACGTGCTGGGGCTGAGAGCACTACTAGAACGAGCGATCTATTGGGAAATTGCCTATTCGTGCGTCAAAGGACAATATACGAGTCATGTTAAAGCAGATAATATCTCGAATTAGTTAAATGCATCGCGTCGCGATAAATCTAGGAGAAACTTTGACCAGTCTTTGACCTTTAAATAGGAGCAAAGAAAGCCAGTTCACCATTTTCACCGGGAACCTACGATATACAGTTTCGCTTGGACTCCATTGACTGCATATGTGCGTCATACTTTGACTGTATATCTTCAAATCCTACCAATTAACACCTTAGCAATTAATGACCTGATCAACTCTCTTAATGTGTACATTTTTTTAATCCATGGCACGCTCATTCATGCGCACATTCATCGGTTTTTGACCTCTTATGCACATGACAAAAAAAAAACATTTTTCGGTTACCCATTTTGGATTTATTACCCCTAAATTAATTGCAAACTCGCTTGTATACACACCAAATGAACAAAGAGGTGAATTTATATGTATATGTGTATGTGTTTGTGTTTGGCGAGAGACAAAGAGGCTAAGTTATATGAATTTCACGCAGAACCAGAAACCCTTTTCCAGGGAAGAGAACTTACGGACTTCCCTGAGAAAATCAATGGCTCCCACTTCCCAGATCCCTCGCCAAATACGATTTTTCTCGTTGCCTTAGTTAAAGTTAAGGAGGAAGAAGGTAAATGATGAATTTTTGTGTATTTCATTCATAATTTTACAATGTACAGAAGGAGCCTATTTAACATGGTTTACAAGAATAAATACAGTAACTAATCAATTACAATCAATCTGATTGATTGATATCAATCAGAATAATAATAATATCTAACATCCCCCCTCAAACTCATGGTGACATAGAAGAAGTCAGCTGGAGTTTGGAGAAAAGATCCTGAAAGCGCCCGGGTGGATGTGCTTTTGTGTAGATATCAGCAACTTGATCGGTAGATGAAGTGGAAACAAGTCGTACTGTGCCACAGAGCACATGATGTCATATGAAATGACAATCAATCTCAATGTGCTTGGTACGCTCATGAAAAACATCACTATGAGCTATTTGAATAGCGCTCCTATTGTCGCAGTAAATGACTGTTCCACCGATATGCCGGACTTCCATGTCTTCCAATAACCATCGTAACCAAAGTAATTCCGACAACGTATCAGCAAGAGCACGATATTCGGCTTCGGTGCTTGATCGAGCGATAACGGTCTGTTTCTTGCTACGCCATGATATGAGTGAAGTACCAAGAAAGAAGCAGTAGCCTGTAGTGGAGTGACGATCAAGGGGATCACCAGCCCAATCAGTATTTGAATAAGCAGTTAACTCTAAAGTAGAGTCGGCAGAAAAATGAAGACCATGAAACAGGGTGCCTTTGACATATCGAAGAATACGAAGAACATCAGCAAAATGAGTTGTGCGCGGTGCAGACATAAACTGACTGACTATGTGAACCGCATAGGCAATATCGGGACGAGTAACTGTAAGATGGACAAGGTTGCCAACCAACTGTCGATAAAGAGTAGGATTCGAAAGAATAGTTCCATCGTTGTCATTAAATTTGGCATTTACCTCAATTGGAGTTGTAGCAACCTTGGTATATGTTAGTCCCGCACGAGAAAGAAGATCGGTGTCATATTTTTCCTGAGAAAGATAATAACCCGAGGAGTCTGAAGCAACCTCCAAGCCAAGAAAGTAACTGAGATGCCCGAGATCTTTCATTTCAAACTGCTGACTAAGATATTGTTGGAGTTTCACGATACCAATGTGATCATCACCAGTAATAACCATGTCGTCCACATATAATAGTAGAAGAATAGTCCCACGATATATTTTCTGAACAAATAGAGCATTGTTATGAGGACTAGATCGGAAGCCAAGACGCTCCATGGTGGAGCTGAACTTTGAATACCATGCACGAGGAGCCTATTTCAGTCCATATAAAGCTTTTCGTAACCGACATACTTTATTAGAAGAAATAGCAGACCCAGGAGGAGGCTCCATATAAACTTTCTCAGTAAGATCTCCATTAAGAAATGCATTTTTGACGTCCATCTGGAATAGTGACCATCGCTTAATGGCTGCAACGGCAAGAAGGCTTCGAACCGAAGTAAGACGGGCAACTGGCGTGAATGTCCCATCATAGTCAATCCCATATTCTTGAGTAAAACCTTTTGCAACCAGTCAGGCTTTATAGCGTTCCACTATACCACTGCCTTAGTTTTGATCTTATACACCCATTTACAGCTTATAGCAGACTTTCCAGAAGGTAAATCAACCAAATCCCATGTATGAGATTTGTCTAAGGCGTATAATTCATCCGCCATTGCTTGCTGCCAAAGAGGGTTAGTTCGGGCTTCTCTGTATGTGTGAGGCTCGTGAAAAGAAGCAATGGTGGAATAAAAATGATAGTCACGAAGTCGAACAGAAGGTTGACTTACTCGAGTAGAACGACGAGCAGGAGAAGAAGGAATGACTAAGTCTGGAGGATCCGCAGATGGTGCAGACAAATCAAGAGATGCCGAAGTGAATTCACCAAAAGTACCTGCATTAAGATTTGAAAAAGACAACTCCAAAGAGGAAGATTCCGTGGAAGCATCTTCAGGAAAGAGATCCACTGAAGGATCAGTAAAGAAATGAGGAGTAGTAGAAGAGGAGTCAAAAGGACGAAGTGAAGAGAACATTTTGTGTTCCCAAAAAGTAACATGGTGAGATACACGAAGTCTATTGGAAATAGGATCCCAACATCAATAAGCTTTGTGCTCGATTCCGTACCCAAGTGTCGCGACCCTCTCACCGAGCGGCTGTCGGAACGGGCTAATGGGCCGCCCGATCTTCGCCTGATCGGACGCGGGCCTCTCCCAAGGTCCATTACCCAAATCGCAACGGTTGGATATACGTGGTCGACCTTCGGTGTGGTCTGATGACATGTGATATGTGTATATGCCAAGGAGTCACCACCAATCGTTTCGTGGAGGGTACGATCGGAAACCCTATCGAATAGATGGGAGCGGTCTATTCGATTCTACTAAAACCAGAGAAGTGGGATCGGTGACTTTGTTACGCCAACTGTCAGAATTGGCACCTAAGTTGAATGATTTATCTAGTCCTAAGATTTCATGCAGACGAGTGAGGTACATATCCTAAATCTAGGAGTCCATGCAGATTGGAGTGGCTACTCTATCACTCACAATCAGTGAAAATAAATGCGCAAATCAAGGATCCAAAACATGCGGATAAATCACATGAAAGCAGCATGGCACCCCTAATGAGGCCCTATTAGCCTAGAGAAGTGTCAATCAAGGCTTAGGAGTGATTTTGACATGATTCGCCCATGAGGGGCAAAATCGTAATTTTGAGAAATTTGCCTTAAAAAGGGAAAAATCGTCATTTCAGATGAAATATGTAGAAAAAATATGGTGGAAATAGGATTGGCGATCAAACCAATCAATTTCCTATTTTTCGGGAATTTTCAGAATTTTTCTAGAATTTAAAAGTGATTTTACCTTTGGAGGGGTAAAATCGTCATTTTGGACAAAGATGAGAATTGAAAATCTCAAATATTAGGGTTGGTCACCCACCTGACCCAAACATTAATTTTAAGCAATTTTCGGGACTCGACTGAAATGAGAAAGACGATTTACCCATTGAGGGGTAAAATCGTCATTTTGAGAAAAGGGACAGGATTCGAAAACCCAAGCCCAATAATTGGTCGCCTAACTGACCCTAATTCTTACCTTGGCATTATCGACTTTATCTCGCTTACACAACAGAGGCGACTTGCCCCTAAAGGGTAATATCGTTAATTTTTGGAAGAACGGATAAAAAACCCCAAAAATAGGGCTGACCAGTTGTTTGTGATCAATCCTCAATTTTTGGGGATTTCTGGAGTGTCTAGAATTTTCCCACGATTTTCCTACATTTTTTTGGGATTTTCTAGGGATTTCTAGCATTTTTTTTATTTTCTAAAATTTTTCTGATTTGTTTTTATTTTTAAAATCATTTTTCAAATTTTTTATTAAGAAAAATGCTTCGGACTCGGGTCGGAACCCGGCCCGGACCCGGACCCGCGCGACCCGCGCCCTAAAACGACGCCGTACCGGGTTTTTTTTTTTTTGAATTATCTAGACTTGATCCAACGGTTCTTATTGAACCGCGTGGCTAATCCACGGCCGCCGGATCAGATTACTAAAACCTACGGCCTAGATGGAATTGAGACTCAACCAGGACCGTCTGATCAACTTACTAAAACCTACAGTCATGATTAGAACGTAAGACTCGATCTGGGTCGTCCACCCTCACTAACCTAAACGACGTCGCACTACCACTAACCCAAACGGCGCCGTGTCAACCCATTTTGATTTTATGATTTTAAAACATTTTCGAATAAACCTAATTACTAATCGAACGGCTTCTAGAATTTAGACTCGATTTATCTGAGCCGTCCGATCTATTTATTCGAATAATAGACCCCCAACGGTCGTGCTGACTAGATTGACACGTGGACCAATGGCCGACTGCCACCTAGGAACGCTGACTCGTTGACCCACCACGTCAGCTCGTCTTCAACCTCGCGACTACCTTTGAACGGACGGTCGTGACTCTCCGGCGATGATCCAACGGTGGGATCTTAACGGAATCGCGCAAAACCAACGCCAATCGATTTGCAATCGTCTCTAGTTCAACATATCTAAGAATCATGGGACTTCGTTCAGCAAATCGCGAACATCATGCAGAATGCCGAGTACGGCCATAGGAGTTCGATCACTCGATTCACATCAAATCATGGCAATTCAATCACAGAATAGCATCAATGGAGGTTCAGAAGACTTACCTCGAGCTCCAATCGAGCTCACACGGCCTAGATTTGGCTAGGCAAGAACGAACAAGGACCGACTATGGAAGCTAATTTTGAAGACTTAATTCGAGGTATTCGAGCGAAATCGATGCAAAATGAAGATGAAATGATGGTTAGGGATGCGTGAGGAGTAAAACGCCTACCCTAACTCGAAGAATCAAGGTCGGAATCAAGTTCCGCCGTTAAAGCACAGTGTGAAAGCTTGAAGACTAGACTCACCTGTTTTCGTGGTTTTGGCTCGCGCGGTCGATGGCGATCGCTTCCTTCTAGTGTGGGCAGCCTCCTGACAGTCTCTTTAAACTTTGGTCTAGCCTAGAAAGGCCTGACCGACGCTCTGCAGATTCGAGCTCTGCCCTCGACAATGGCGAAGGACGGCGAGCTCTCTCTCGTTCGTTCTCTCTCTCTCTTTCGATTCTGTTTACTCTCCTTCAACTGAACTAACTCACTTTTTCTCTCGCCAGATCAATTGGCTCTTATAGCTCTTTGAAATTTCGGCGTCGAACGGGGGGCTGAGCCGGTGACCTTCGCACGTGCAGACACGTGCGAAATGGTCACCGACAACCGGAGATCGACGGGAATCAAATGGCCAGTTCTGTTAGGACTTCCGGTGATCGCATTTGGCACGAATTTGGATGAATTTCATATGAGTTCTGTCGCCGTTGAATTTTGCAGATACCGTAGCCTTGACCGGCCGATTACTCTTCGTTCTGGCGACCATTGCTCGTGTTTTTGGTTTGGATCGACGGGTAATGACTTGAGGAACAAAACCCCTCTTCAAACTCTTCCAATTGTGGCTGTTTTCATCCTCAATTTTGCCATTGAAATCGACCCTGACACTGTTCATTCGCACGGGTCCTTGAGGAGGAAGACGACACTGTAGCAAACTTGTTCGACCAGTCCGACCGGCGGTCTGACCGGGTCCGAACCGGTTCCGAATCGCAATTTTTCAAATTAAACCCAAATTAATGGGAAATTTTTGCAATTGGACCTTAGAATCAAATTTAGGGCATGAATTTTATCTAAAAATATGGTTTTTCCCAAAAGTTCATATCAATTTCAACAAAAACCTCAAATTTTCTTTTAATTGGAATTGGGTAAATCGTGAAATTGAAGGTTCAAATGATCAAATTGGACCAAATTACCTATGCCAATCGATTCAAAATGATGAAAACCATTGGGCAGTGTCTTTAATTTGCAATGGTAGTCCTTGAATTGAAAGTAATTTCTATTATGCCCATTTTCAATGACTAAAATGCAATTTAGTATACAATTTTGCCCAAATTATGCAATTAAACATTCTTTGAGGGCAATTGGGTTAAATTTCAATAAGGGACAATTAGATTGAATGTCAAGATCCTAAAAAATGCCAAAATTACAAATTAAAAAACTCAATTGACATTTTTTTACCAAATTCAATCATATGTGTTACTAAGGAACACGTAAAATTGAATCTGATTTTGGACTTTCTGTGAGGTAAAAAAGATAAGGGATTTAAAAGAAAAATATTGGCTATTTTTTTCATATTTTTGTGACCTCAAGTGCTATTTTTCTTGATTTTTCTAGTATTTTCCTAATTTCTGAAAATATTAAAAATGCGAAAAATATGAAAAATTATTTTTTTTTATCAAAAATGGTTCCTTAGGCTTGTCCAAGGCCACTAAAGTTGATTTTGAAATTTTTTTTATGAGTTTTTTTATGGATTTTCTAAGAAATAACTAGAAAAGACTGATCCAAAATTAGGTGTCAACACCAAGGAAACAACACAGACGAGCACGAGGTTCTATCTTCGTTCGTTCATTTGGAATAAGATGGACAAAACAAGCACTGCCAAAAACTTGAAGAAGATTATAATTTGGAAGACTGCCATACAACCGCTCATAAGGAGAGATATTACCTATAATAGAGGATGGAGTGCGATTGATGGTGTAGATAGCTATGTGAGAAGCTTCTCCCCAAAAATTTTCCGGGCGAGAAGCTGTGATTAGAAGAGTGCGAACAATATCTAAGATGTGTCGATGTTTACGCTCAGCTCGGCCATTTTGTTGAGAAGTTCCTATACAAGAATGATGAATGACAATGCCATTTTCGAAAATAATTTTGAGAAACTATTGTTGACACCTGATTTTTGATCAGTCTTTCATAGTTTATTTTTAAAAAATTCATAAAAAATCTATAAAAAGTTAAAAAAAAATTAAAAAATCATCTTTGGTAACCTTGACCAAGCTAAAGGAACCATTTTCGATAAAAAAATAATTTGTCATATTTTTTAATATTTTTTAATATTTTCCAAAAATAGAAAAATACATGAAAAATGAAGAAAAATAGCGTTCGATGTCGTAAAAATATAGAAAAATAGTCAATATTTTTATTTTAATTTCTTTTTCATTTTGAACTCATAAATAGTCAAAATTCAAGTTCAATTGCATGTGTTTCTTCACGACGCATAGAGTTGAATTTGGCAAAAAAATGTCATTCGAGTATTTTAATTTGTAAATTTCTACATATTTTTTAGTCTTGATGTCCAATTAGATCGACCACCATCTACAATAAATTCCCCTTGCTGAATATTTTCGTTTTTGTTTCACATGATTTCATGGTGTAAAACGTCGAGTGGATCCCCAAATATAATCGGGTCGGCTCGTCCAAGACCAAACCAGGGCACGGCGAACCCCATGTGAGTACTCTCGAACTCCTTCGATGCTTCCTAATGCTTTTCTTAGGTTAGATCGTGTGTAGAATGACTAGGACATCTAAATCATTCTTGAGCTGTGATTGATAAATAGGGCCTTACTAGGAATGCCAAGTGATTTATTTGCATATCTAGATTCCTTGAGTTGCGCATTTTATTACTGATTGTGATTGCTAGGAAAATCACTCATATCTGCATGAATTTCTAGATTTAGGGTTCATACCTTACTCATCCGCATGAATTTTAGGCTAGAAAATTCAGTCAACTTAGGTACCGAAAGGGCGTCAACTCTGACAGTTGGTGTAACTAAGTCCCCGAAACCATTTCTCTGGTTCTCGCAGAATTGAATAGAAACTCCCAACTATTCGATTGGGTGGTCCAATCACACCCTAAAAAAATGATTGGTGGCGACTTCATGGCATGCACACTTAGCACATGTCACTAGACCACACTGAAAGTCGATCACGCATACCTCCGTTGCGATTTGGGTAATGGGCCTTGGGAGAGGCCCGCGTCCGACCAGACAGGACGGCCCATTAGCCCTCGAGAGCCCGACAACCTCAAGAGGGTCGCGACAACTATGTATCTCTATACTCCATGGCATTATCAGTACGAAAGATCTTGATGCTTTTGGAAAATTGTGTTTTAACCATAGCAACAAAATTTCGATAAATATGAGTCAGCTTAGAACGATGCTTCATAAGATAAATCCATGTAAAACGAGAATAATCATCCACAAAAATCACAAAGTAGCGAGATCCACCCATAGTGGGAATAAGAGATGGGCCCCAAATATCAGAATGAATTAAATCGAAAGAAGCAAGAGAAACTAATTCACTAAGATCAAAAGGCAAGGTGTGATGTTTGCCCAGCTTACATGGTAAGCAATCAAAATTCTTATTATCAACTGAACCTAAAAGACCTTTAGAAATTAAATGACTTATTCAAGAGGAAAAAGCATGACCCAAACGAGAATGCCAAGTTTCAGATGAAACTGTGGCAGCACAATTACTTGGAGCATTAGGAAGCTTTAAAGAGATAAGCTCGAATAGGCGTCCCACTTTACGGCATGTCCCAACTATCTGTCCAGTTCGTGGATCCTACACACGACAACCATTGGAAGAAAGTGAATATCAAAGCCAAGTTCACATAGTTGACCCACTGATATCAAATTTAAAGAAAGCTTAGGAACAATGAAAGTGTCTGGTAATGATAATGTGGAGATGGATATATTTCCTATGTGGCTAACTAACATCTGTGAACTGTCAACTGTATGAATAATAGGTGCTTGTGAAAGACCTGACGTTGATGTAAACAAATTCTTGTTCGAAGTCATGTGATTGCAATAGGCAGAGTCAAAAAACCATGAATCAGAAGTACCTGGAGTCACAAACAAAGCAGAGGCACTAGAGACTGAGGGATTAGAGGTACCAAATTCTCAAAGAATGCAGCGAAAATCTTCTAAAGATAAGGTAACAGATAAGTTACTTGGAGAACCCTCAATAGTAGCAGCAGTAGTGGATGAGCGGGCAGGTGGACCTCTGTATCGGGATCGATTGGTTGCCCCTATAGGTTGCTTAGGTTGTCGTCGATAGTAAGCGGATGCAAAATGACCAGTTCGATGGCAATAAGTACAATAGGGCCTATTTGAAGAAGAAGAGACAGGAGTGGCAAGAACCGCTTCTCCAGGAGTAGACAGAATAGGGCGATGCGTCTTCAAGGTAGCAAGCCGAGTCTCTTCAGTCAATAGTTCTGAAACAACCACCTCAAGACGAGGCAACAGATCTCTATGCATAAGCGAAGCTCGAACGGGTTCAAACTCATCATTAAGTGCCATCAGAAATTGCATAATACGCATACGATCACTATATTCATCAAATTTGAATGCATCAGTATTAGCATCCCATTTGGCTCAGATAGAGCCAATTGATCTCAAATTGCATGCATAGAAGATAAAAAAATCATTAATTGACTGATTTGTCCCTTGATGCATACGATGTAAATTTCCTAGCAACTGATACTGATGAGCACTATCCGAGGTGGAATACCGACTTGCAAGCAAATCCCATGCTTCCTTTGCTGTATTTAGGCGACCACATTGAAGCCTGATGGAAGGAATCGAAGTATTTCGAAACCATGTTAGAATCTGATGATTCTTGCTGTCCCAATCCTCCAAACGCTCATTAAATTTATCTTCTGTTTCCCCACTAGCTCGCGTAGGCAAAGGAATTTCGCTGGTAACGTAACGCCAGAGTTTACGCCCTCTCAAGAAACTTGATATTTCTTGAGCCCATAAAATATAATTGGTTCCATTCAACACAGTTTGAATGGGTACCGACACGTCTATTTTATCCATTGAAAATATTGATTTTTAGGATAAATATCAAGAAAACTACTGCAAGACTGCAAAATTGAAGAAATATGACCCCAAAAATGAAATCAGCACGTCAAAATACCTCGGGAGCCGAGCCAGTCAACTTTCGGTCAACGATCAAAGTCAACGGTCTTGGCCAATGCTCGCTGGTCTTGGTCAAATTGATGACGTGGCGAAGCAGCTTCAACAGTGGAGAGGAAAATCCCAATCTTCAATAAAGTCTCCAGTGCACGATAATAAAGAACGCCTTTGAGGGAAAAAAATCCCAATCTTCTGAGCATATGTAATTTCAAAATGCACAGGCATCGGGCCTGCTGCTCCTTGGGCTCCAGAAGGTCGGCTCGAGCGTGCACAGATGACGGAGATCTACGGGTCTCTCGGCTGGATTGCGACGGCTCGGATTTTGGCCGGCTGAGCTTGAGAGACGACTGTTGCAGGGTCGCAGCTGCTCAACGACGAACGGCGTGGCAGCGGAGAAGAGACAGAAACTGGGGGCTGGGAGTTGGCTCGCGCGTCTTGGGTACGCTACTAGAAGGCGAGCACGAGCTGCGCGACGACTGAGACGCGCGGATCTGGAAGATCTGAGACGAACACGAGCGGATCTGTGAGGCGCGGATCTGGGAGGCGTGGCTGAGACGTAGACGAGCGGCCGCGACGAACACGAGCACGAGTAGCGCGACTGAATGGAGCGGCGGCTGAGACGAGCACGAGCGACACGACTGGAATGGGGGATCTGGGTGGTGGCTGGTGACGGCGCGACTCGGCGACGTCGCGAGGCTCGGCTGGATCTCGAGAGGCTCGACGTCGACGGCGCGAGGCTCGATGACGCTGGATCTCGCGACTCGACGGCTGGATCTCGCGACTTGCGACTCGACAGCTAGACGAAGTGGGTGTGCGAGCTCGGTTGGATCTCGGAGGCTCGGCGTTGTGAGGCTCAGGTGATGGGTGGTTGCGGGAACAGCGAATCTGTAACTGGAGATGGAGCTCAGGTTGACGCAGGCTATGAAGAGAGAAACCCAAGTTGACACGGCTCAGGTGATGAAGATGAAGGCGTCGGCGAAGTGGCTTAGGGCGCGCATGGCAACACTTCTGCTTTAGAAATTATTTTTGAAGCTGAAGTTGATTTTTCAACTTCTCAATCAGAAGTAGAAGTTGATTTTTCAACTTCTCCATCAGAAGTTGATTTCTACTTCTGAAATTTTCTACTTTTGAAATGGCCGGCGGTGGGCAATGGCAGGCGGCAGCGGGCTGCGACGACGGCGGCGGCGGGCGGGCGGTGGCTGGCGGCGGCCGGCGGCGGGTGGGCATTGGGCGGCGAAAGATCGGTGTAGTTGAAAAAGTGATTTCTTTTTGAGAAGCTACAATTTCTAGCTTCTTAAAATTGGCCAAAAATCACTTTTGGAAGTAGAAATCACTTTTGGAAGTGATTCCTCAATATTTTTACCAAACGGCTTTTAGCTTTAGAAACACTTCTGAAGTGTCTTTACCAAACGGATTTCAGCTTCAGAAGCAGAAATTCTGCTTCTGAAGTGTTACCATGCGCGCCCTTAGCTCATAGGACGATTCACCTAGCCAAGAAGGCTCTGATACCAAGTTAAAGTTAAGGAGGAAGAAGGTAAATGATGAATTTTTGTGTATTTCATTCATAATTTTACAACGTACAGAAGGAGCCTATTTAACATGGTTTACAAGAATAAATACAGTAACAAATCAATTACAAACAATCTGATTGATTGATATCAATCAGAAGGATAATAATATCTAAAAGCCTTCTTCAACGTTTGGCCTTCCATGTCTCTCTCTCTCTCTCCCTCGCTCCGATGAACCAATCTTCTCTTATAAACCCCTTCGCAGATCCCTCGCCAAAGACAATTAACTTCGAACCAATCGTTGATCATGGCCGCGCCTGATAAGCCCTCACATCCTCTTCGCAGCTTCGCCCTCCTGGTCCTCCTCTGTCTCGTGGAATCCGCCGTCGGCTTCACTGCCGACCTGATACACCGCGATTCGCCGCCCTCGCCGCTCCGCGACCCCTTCACGACGCTGTCTGACCGCATGCGGGGCGCGGCCCGGCGCTCGGTCTCGCGGGCCTGTCGACTCTGGGCCGGACATAGTCCGGAGATCCGATCCGAGATGGCCTACAGCGGTGGCGAATACTACATGAAGGTGTCGATCGGGTCGCCTCCCGTCGAGACGCTCGCGATCGCCGACACCGGGAGCGACCTCTCGTGGACGCAGTGCGAGCCTTGCGTGAAATGCTACCGCCAGAAGCCGCCCATCTTCAACCCGCGGAACTCCTCCACGTACAAAACCGTCCAGTGCCCCACGAGGTTGTGCAAGTCGCTCGACGGGGCAAGGTGCGGTGGCGGCGACAATGGACGCGCGTGCAGGTACAATTACACGTACGGTGACGGTTCCTTCACGAGTGGTGACGTGGCCATGGAAACCTTTAGGATTGGAACACTCCCCGGCAGCACCATCGCCGTCCCGAGAATTGCGTTCGGGTGTGGCTATGACAACGGTGGGATCTTCCCCGACGTTGGCTCGGGCATCATCGGTCTCGGCGGTGGCCCCTTCTCGATGATCTCCCAAATGGAAGGCTTCATCAGTGGCCAATTCGGCTACTGCCTCGTCCCGGAGTTCAGAAACGGCACGAGCAAAATCAGCTTCGGCAAAGACGCCACGGTCTCTGGTCCGGGTGCCGTCTCGACGGCTCTTATCTCAAAAACTCCCGACACCTACTACTATGTAAACCTAGAAGGCTTGAGCGTCGGAAAAGAGAGGCTCTCATGCGGCAACAACTCCGCCGACTCAGAAGCCGAGGAGTCGATCAAAACCGTGGACATGATGATCGACTCGGGAACGACCCTGACGTTTGTGCCGTCTCAATTCTTCCACAAGCTGGAGAGGGCGGTGGCTGATGCCATCCGTTTGCCGAGAATCCCCGACCCCCATGGCATGCTCGACCTGTGCTACAGGAGCCCGGGCGGCGAGATCGACGTGCCAGTCATCACGCTGCACTTTGCCGGGGGCGCCGATATGGCACTGAAAGGGGCGAACACATTCGCGCAGTTCGCAGAGGATCTGGTGTGCTTCACGATAATGCCGACGGACAGCGTGCCGATACTCGGGAACCTGGCGCAGATGGAGTTCAAGGTCGGATTCGACGTGCGGAAGAGGACGGTGTCGTTCGTGGCGACGGATTGCACAGCGCAGTGGCATGGTTTGAGGAGGAGTTGCATTTGGGAAAAATAATCGCTTGTTTTTTTTTAAATTTCTGGCTTAGGGTCGACCTTTTCATTCAAGATCTGTAAAGAAGATTAAGAAGGTTGATTCAGATTCGTTTTGCCCATGAAAACTAATCATTTGGCTTAGTGTAGTATTAGAGCCTTCCTGAGATCAATGGCCGAACGTAACTCTTCAAATCTTCCTCCGGTGCAAACAAAGGCAACTTAAATTTTATTAAGGTGTCATAACAAAGGCAAAGGTCTCAGCTCGGTTGGTGTATGGCAAAAGAAACGTTATGATTTTCTAGGAATAACAGTTGGAAAGATAGAATAATGAACAACAAGATAGCGTCTTCATATAATATCATACGTCGAACCCAAGTTCTAATGAAGCAAACATACATCAGAAGCTTGGACATTTATAGCTATTTTTAATACAAACTAGACTCACGACAATTACATTACTAATAAGTGTCATATGAGTATCTGACTGTATGCACAGATCCTTATTGTTCAATGTCTTCCTGTTCTTTTCCATCTTTTGGCCATTCTCTTGGAGTAGTGCATGAACCACCTTCTCTTCTAGTCAATGAGAGACATCAAAAGATGAGAGAAACATAAGTTGGGAAAGTTGTTGAGGTATCTCTCCTGAGAGCTTATTTCGAGAAAGATCTAGAGATTCCATCTTTGTCAGATTTGCTAAGGAATGCGGGATAGAACATGTAAGAATGTTGTTCGAAAGGTTAAGCAAGAGAAGTGACTTCAAATCTCCAATGAGATTGGGTATACATCCTTCGAATTTGTTATTGGAGAGATCAATTTCCATAAGGGCGTATCGAACCTTCGAGTATTCCCTTTCTATGTCTTTGTTCATCAATTTCATTCCATAAGTCACAGGCTTGGTGTTCAAAACCCGTGGCCAAATGTTCATATATTCCAGCCGGTCTTGACTAACAATTACCTTCATGGAATGAAAACTCTGCAACAACTTGGAAGGAATTTCACCGTTGAAACTATTATTGGAAAGGTCCACAATATGCAAATTAGTGAAATTAAACTGGCTTCGATATGTTTCTATTGGACCATGAAACTTATTGGATTTCAAGATAATGACTTTCAGCTCGGTCAATTCTGATATCCCTAAAGGGAATCCATCGAGAATTTGATTGTAACCAAGGTTCAAATACTCCAACATCGTACAATTCACCAAAGATCTTGGGATGGGTCCTTGCAATAGATTCTCAGTGAGGTCAATAAACTTCAACGCACAACCTCTTGGATAAGCATGAGGAATCGTGCCCTCGAGTTCATTTTTTCCAAGATTCAAAATTGACAAAGAATCCATATTTCCCCAACATGAAGGAATTGTGCCATTCAGACTGTTGATGGACAAATCAAGAACGATGAGGGATCTTGCTCTACAAATAAATTGAATTTCTCCGAAGAGGATGTTGTTGGAGAGATTATAGTATTTTACTGAGGGAGGTGGAGTAGGGAGTGTTGTTTTGAGCAAGTTAGAACTAACGTCAAGATAAGACAAGTAGGGTAATGGCAGATTGATCGGGTTGTTCTCAAAGTCAGTCAGAAAATTATGAGAAAGATCCATATGCTCCATGAATTCTCTGCTGCCATTCTACATCCACGTAGGAATACTCCCTCCGATATTATTGTTTGACAGATCTACCCGCCATAGTCCGGTTAGGAAGCCTAAAAACTTTGGAAACTCATGTAAAGTTGCATGAACTTAAACTTATGATGGAAAGTTCTGGAGGAGTGGCATTGATCTCAGCCTTGCTCTCGAGTTTGTGCAAATCCACGGTGCCGCTCAAATTATTCTCACTGAGATTCAAATATTCAAGATCCTTGAGTTCCCATATTGATTTTGGAATTTCACCTTGCAAATTGTTGGATGGCATGTCAAGGTTGACCAACGACGTTAGGTTCTCAAATAAAGATCGAATGGGACCAATTAGCTAAACATCTGCCAAATGTGAATGGACCAGACTTATTAGATTGGCTACTAGCTGAACCTCGTTAGCATCTCTTTTTATTGACAAAAGACCTTGTAATCTGAATATTATCTGAAAGATCCAAATAGGAGAGTTTTGTCAAGTTGGCAAGCCAATTCGAAATATCTCATGTAAATATATTGTCATGGAGATCTAGATATGATAGATTGGCTAGGTTAGTGAAGGAAGTGGGTATTTTACCATGAAATTTTCTGAATGCTGTATTCAGATGACTAAGTTGAGAAAGATTTCCCAGTGAAGTAGGGAGTGAACCTGAGAAATGACAATCTCCAATTGATAATTCATTCATGAAAACAAGGTTTCCGAACGAAATATGTATTTCTCCAGAAAAGTTTGTGCCCCAAAGAGACAACGATTTCATAGGATTACCCCACCGTTGTTCAGGAGTAAAACCAGAAAGGTTGTCATTGTAACTAATGTCGAGGACTACTAGGTTTGGTAACTGAAAGATGCTTGTCGGAAATTCTCCAAGCAATCCACAATTTTGGAGTTTAAGTGACTTCAAAGAAGAGAAGTTTGCAAGCACACGAGGGAATGGTGATGGCATGCTTATAGAAGAGAGATCAAGTTCTCTAAGCATAGTTAAATTCTGAACAAATTAAGTTGTCTATGCTGTGCATCTCAACATCACCCCAATAAGTAGACAAATCAAGAGAAATTAATCTGGAGAGCCGTGAAATACCTAGGGGGACTTTTGTAGAAAAGGATGAATCAGACAGATTAAGGTATTGTAACTTGGAGAGATTACTGAAGCCATATGGAATTGAGGAAGAGTTGAAGTCATTCCTAGCGAGATTGAGCGATTCCAAGTGAAGCAAGCGAAAGAGGTTGGTGTTAGAAGTTATGGTACCAAAGAGACGTCCATGACTAAGGTCGAGGCTGGTCATATGGTCGGTGGCCTCGTCGCACTGGACACCAGCCCATGAGCAGCAATCTCCATGTCCATTTCGTGACCATGATTTTACCTTCGGATAAGCACAGACAAATTCTTCTCTGTTGGTTCGAAAACTTAGCTTGAATTCCATAAAGGCAGAGCTCTCCTCCGGACGGCACAGTGACTTTGCAAGTGAAGTATGAATCATCAGGAGAAGGACGATCCAAGTAAGAGGCGCATAGAGTAAGGATGCCATGTTACTGGAGTTGGATAATATGCGCCGGATAGAGCGCATTTTTTTTTGGGTCAGAGGATAGAGTGCAATTGAGAAGCTTTTATAGACAGCAACAACCGGTCGGATTCAACGAAAGTTCATGCTACCTGCATCACATGCAAGTTGATGGATTAAAGAATCTACTTAACGTTCCATCTCGATGCGGGTTAGTCTGCTAGTGTCTAGTCGTATCTGCATTTTCCACAGAACGAAGACCAAACTTCAGACATACTAAACCAGCCAAATAAATTTTTCCACTCTTTGAAATTGGCAAACAGTTGAATGGTTTGACTAACAGTTTTTTCTAATGGGAAGCACCAAGTTGGGATGGGACCATTGACGGAGCAATGATTTGGGTTGAGCCGGCCAAATTCAACGACCAAACGTGGAGTAAAAAAAAATGCGTAAGAAATTTGAATAAAACTCACATCATAATAGTCGTTATTAAGTTTAAAAAAGCAGAGAGTTCAATTTAGAAGTTCGTACTTCACTTATATATGTAAAATATTTTTTGACGATTGAAAAATTCACCTCAATCACATAGGTTTTCTTGTAGATGAAGGCACATTTGTAAAGTCAAAATACAAAATAATTCACATGTTCTTACGAATAATATGATAATTTAGAAGATGAGTGAATATAATTGTCGAAAGAACAAAAGATATGATTGTGAAAAAAAAAATTGTTAAACTGATTACCTTACTAAGGTTCTAGTAAAAGGGACACCCCCGTGCTTGTGTTAAAGGAAGACCATAATAACAGGTTAAATATGTGGGGACAAAGAACTTACTTTAATACAGTCGAAATGACATAAGCAATATGGTTTCATCATTAATTTCATCCTTAGAAGAATAAGGATGTGTTCTGGTAATATCAAATTAGCATCTGTGTAGCTTTGAGACCAATTATACTTATTTTACCTCAATACTCATAACATTTTATGGGTAAAACATTTCTTCGCCGGATAAGGGCTTGTTTGGTTCAGCATTTGGCAAAAGGACCTTGAGAAAATGCAAATACCTTTAAGCTAAAGGCATTTTGCAAAATGCAAGTAGTGTTTGATAAAAGTGTATTTTAAAAAAGCATTGGAAAGCAATATTGACATAAATATTGTTTGATGAAAAATAAACTTTGTAAAGTATTTTTACTTATTTTATTAAAAAAAACTGTGGTGGCGGCGACCGGCGATCGACGACAGCCGCAGCAACGACCAGAGGAGGCGGTGACCGACGGTAGCGACCGAAGGCGGCGGCGACTGTTGACCGCGGCGGCCGGCGGGGTGTGGCGGGTGGTGGCGGGCGGCAGCGACAAAGGTAACAAGGTTAAAATAAAATAAAAAATTAGTTTGCATTTCACAAAAGTCTCTTAGCCCAAAGTACCTCTAGAGATTCTTTGGGCTAAGGGATTTTAGAGAACATTTGAGAAACAAATACATCTGGCCAAAGTGAAAAAAAAAATGAACCAAACAATATTTGCATTTGGCCAAGGGACTTTAGATCCCAAATGCTCATTTGCAATGCTGAACCAAACGGGGTCTAAGACTTTTTGGGGGCGTGTTTGGTCATCAGGAATGAAACCAATTGATAGATGAGACCACGGGCCGTGAACTGCTGATTCCGGTTTGTGGCAAAGGTTAAATCGGAAGTAGCCCTTGAAGGGGCGATTTCGGTTTCTATTTTTAAATTTATTTTTTAAAATAATAAATTATCAATTATAATCAAATTATACATTGTAATCAAATTTGGGGAAAAAAAGAGGAGGAAGGGGCTTGAACTTAATAAATTATTATTAAGAGCCTACATATCTTCTTGGAGATAAATGAATCAAAGCCTATGTAGTTCTTTTACCTTTGATAACCCCAACTTACCTCATCGTCAATCGTTGCTACCCGTAGCGGTGATAACTCCACCATCATCATTAAAGAATTCACTGTCTCGATCTAGCTCTTGTTGTTGAAATCTAGCTTTTATCCAGTTATTGACACAAGCTTGAGCCTCCACAGCATCCAGATTTAATTTCGAATGGCAGGCGTCCAAAATTAATTATCTAACGCTAAATGTTTATTCAACTGCAATTGTTGAAAAAGGGATTGTCCAAAATTAATCGTCCAAAGTAAATACGTAGTAGGATAATAAACACCAGATAAAGCATAAGTTGCATCATTAAAAACTTTCAAAAAAATCCTTTTTTTTTTTTGCAAATAT
Source organism: Rhodomyrtus psidioides (assembly GCA_021437785.1). NCBI lineage: Eukaryota > Viridiplantae > Streptophyta > Magnoliopsida > Myrtales > Myrtaceae > Rhodomyrtus > Rhodomyrtus psidioides. The sequence goes on from JAILYB010000054.1 coordinate 377,632, forward strand.
CCCACTCTTGTGGTAATAAACTAATTTCAAAAATATTATCTGAAATAAACGCACATAATAAATCTTTATAAGTAGAAGATTGATTAAGCAACTCGTAGGGAGAATTCCAACGAGTCGAAACATCTTTTGGAAATCTTTTTTGTGCTCTTCCATGTTATTTACAAAATCTGCTCCATTTTTTCATAAGACGGGGATGACTCCATGAAAATCGAATTGCTCTTTTTATTAGGGTGAGAAAATCATCAAGAGCTCGTAAACTATCTTGTACACATAAATTTAAAATATGGCAAGCACATCTACTGTGAAAAAATTATCCACCAAAAGTGGGTTTACAAACTTTTTCTAATTCAGGAATAGAAGTGATATTTGTCGTAGCATTATCTAAACCAACTGAAATTTTTTTATTAATATACTTATAATCTTCTAAAACTTGTCGAATTACTCTATAAATATTATTGGTCGTATGCCTCTTATCAAACACTCGAAAATGCAATAATTTTTTTTAATGTTCCAATCGTCATCTATCCAATGACATGTGATACTCATATAAGAATGAGTTTGCCAAGGATCTCTCCAAATGTCGCTACCTATATGCACACGTCCATTGAAATCCGTAAAAAAGTTTGTGAAAACCTTTTTTTTCCTTTTTTTTAGCCGAAAAGTTCGCGTTTAAGAGTATTTCTCGAAACAGATTTTGCTTGCGGAGTACATGAAGTGTTTATAAAAAAATTCACAAATATTAAACAGTAAATGGTCAATAATAGTATATTGGGCTAATGTTTCTTTATAAACTTGATCATTATAATGAAATAAAGGAGAAGTGTTAGGATTGACGTATCTGAAATTTTATTGTTGACTGGTGTCGATCCCATCTTGTGTTGGATATTTATTTCTCAGATGCCAAGTAAATGTTCCATAGCCGCCTCCAATTGAAAAATATTATGTAGCCGAATAATATTTACATTTTACCTTAAACTTGTCTCCGTAAATGTTCCTTCTTGAAGTGTCGCTATATGTTGGATGTATCCTCTCGTTCCGGCTCATTTGCTGTCGACATTTCTTCGACACTGGTAGGAGGACGAAGAATTTCTTGTTTTGGGACTTGCACGATGTTGGGAATAACGTTGATATTATCATCATCATCTACCCAATAAGCGAGGATCATATTCATGAGGATAATCAGATTCCCCCATCGCCATCGGGCTCTTATTAGTATTTCTGCTTGACATTTTTTTAAGAGAATTGAGCGAAAAGTCGATTTAGAGAATTGAGGAAATTGAGCCGGGATTGAGACAATTGACTAAATTGAGAGAATTTGTGAGAAAAAATGAAAAGAGGGAGGGGTATTTATAAATGGGGAAATAAAATGATATAATGAATTAAAAAAAAGGTGTATGGGGGGTGTCCATTGTAATTGCAATGGTCAAAATATGGCCATTGCATTGCCACGGCCGCTCGGGCCGTTGGTGCCCGGGAGAAAGAGCCCAACAGCTCTTCCCCCCCTCCCCCCCTTTTTCAAGGCCTAATAGCCGTCGGGCGGTTCGGAATGGGAACCGGCAGTTCCGAGCCGATTTCGAATATTTGCTAAACCGTAACCGGCCCATAAGGGCCGGGCCGATTCCGATTAGTCCACGGGCCGGTTACGGGCCCAAATCGGCCTGTAGCCATGTCTATATGGACTCAATATTTCAGCAATTTCTTGTAGGTCATTCATCTATGTCAATTTGGGTGCCAAAGAATCATGCCAAAAGACAGAAGATGGCTTCGAAAATTGTGGCGACTCTGATGGCAAAATGTATATCTAACTCTAAATCAAGAAAGATTAATTGCAAAATAGATCACAGTTAACCACACAAATACTTCTAGATAAGCAAGGCCAACTAGGCTGTGTACGTTTCTATTCCTGAGAACATATTTAGAACAGAAATATTTTTTTGTGTTTTTGCTTCTGGCTACGATTTTTGGGAACAGAAATGCGTTTGGTAAGTTAAAAAAAAAATACCTTTTCGCTAAAAGGAAGGATCGACGGCGGCGGTGGCGGCATGTAACTAGTGGAGGCAGTTGGCGAACGGCGGCGTTGGCAGGCGGCGGGGGCCGGCGACCGTCGGTTGGCCGCCAGGTGGTGGCCGTGGTGGCGGAGGACGGCGATTGTGGCTTGCACGAAAGTATTCCAAAACTCATAAACAAGTTTTTTTTTGTTTCTTTTTTTGGGATCAAAAGTGTTTCTTTTTTTAAAAGTGTTTATCGGAACACTTTTGGAACATTTTTTTACCATACGCGTTTCTGTTCCAAAAGTGTTATGGGAACACTTTTGGAATAAAAATACTTTCCCTGGAGTGTTACCAAGCGCAGCCCTAAAGGCGAAAATTACTCAACAAAGAGAGAACAAACTCAATCATGCAATAACATTCGGACAAAATGAAGAGCACTAGGCCATTGGGCAAAATTGTTAGCCAAACACAGCCACACCCCGTGCTTTCCTGTTGACGAGGAGTATGAACAACGCTCCAACAAGGAATGAGTTGAGAAATTTTCATTACACATAAATGAGTCATAAATGAACTAATGGATCAATTTTGGTCATACCATTTATGATCATCTAGGGAATAGAAGTAGGTTGCCAGAAATTATTTGTAGGAACATAATGGTCATCACCCTTAAGAACCACATCGACCGAACTTCATTTTGTTTTCTTTTCCAAAATGGATGTCCGGAGAGTCTCCAAAACGTGCAATGTCTAAAAACAATTCAAGCGGGCCCTTATTTTCTTATTGCACAATTTTTTTTTTGGGGGGGTCAAATCTTACTACGCGAATTGAGTAGCCCAAAGATCTTACTTATGAGAAGTTTTAAAGATTTAGCCAATATTAAATTTTGACGATTTCAATTGCTTGAAATAATAAAAATCAAAGATGTTCGACGACAATTACAAATTAGTCGCCGGACATTGTTGAACTCAAAAGTTCTTAGAAGAAGAATTCGAATTACGACCAATTTTAGGGTTTATTTTTCTTCTCCTTAATTTACTCGAAGAAGAGCCCGACCGAGCAATCCGGAGGCCACGTGCGCCCTCATCGGCGCGATGAAATGAAGTCAAGTTCAAGACACTTTCTCTAAAATTCTTGTTCCTCACCTTTCCCTGTCGGTTCTCCCCTTTTTCCACTTCCCTTTTAACCCACCTTTTCAATTATGCCACCCTCACTCTCTCTCCTTCTTTCTCTCTCTTCTACTTGTAAAGATAACCGCAAAAAGCCACCTCCTTTCTGCGCCCCCGATCATCCCCTTCGCCTTCTCCAACCCCCCAACCCATTGCTCCTCCCCCCTCTGCTTCCGGCGGTTTCCGCGATCTCGGTTCTGCCTCGGTGATCGCAATCCCGAGCGACTAATCGGGGTGAGCGGAATCTTGTTTTCGCCCGAGCACATCGGAACATGGAAGCCATAAAGAAGCAAGCCAGCAAGCTGCGAGAGCAAGTCGCCAAGCAGCAGCAGGTGATTTCGATTGTTTTTTCGGACTGAGTTCCCGCGGGCATTGGTGTTGCTGCTTTGGTGAATCGTTTGATGTTCGAGTTTTTCATGCGGGTTCTTCTTGTTGTTGTCGTTGGTGGTGGTGGTGGTCCTGTTTTGCTCGGTTAGGTAGTTGTGTCTTAGTTACGTGCGTAGTTTGCTTGGGATGAACCGGATTTATTAGTGTGTTGAGTTGTGGACTTGGAAAGGTTCTATTCGTGTTCATTGATTTGTTATGCTGGAGAAATTTGGCTTAGTATGCAATATAACTGGCATGGGAATGCTAGTTTTGTTCATATATGGAGGTAGTGCAGTTATCTGAAGTTACTCAACTAGCTTCATCTCCTCCTCGATTATGTTTGGATTTTTTCAGTGAATATTCAGCAGCAGTGAACATGGTGGTGTCGGTGGAACTAGGAATTGATAAATCTGCTCTAAGAACCATTAGACTTCGTCTGTGGGAGAATTAGTAGGAGAAGCATTAATCAATCTCTTTGTTGAGTTAAGTAAATCTAAGATTGTATCGCAATTGAGGATATCTTCAATATTGTGTTCTTCTTGTTTCGGCAGGCAATACTGAAACAACTGGGGCATTTTGATGCTGATGCACTTATGGTTGATGAAGACGAGCTCCGATGTTACCGGCAACTCCAGAATCTATACAATTCCACCAGGGCAGCGAAGGTAAAATGATCAAGTGTCTTTGACCGTTCTCATGTTTTCCAATGGATTGTAGTTTCTCTCTAAGAATGGACTTTCAGATGTGATGCAAGCACTATGGAAATGATGATTTTGCTTGAGAAAAGTCTAAAACTATGTTATCTTGTACAGCATCTACAGAGAAACATTGTTCGTGGCGTCGAAGGTTTCATATCCATAAGCTCAAAGCAAATGGAGATAGGTGAAGTTAGATTTTCTTTCTCATTCTCCATGCCCTTTCCAGTGCTGATGTCTGTATTTTGTTTCTATGTGGTAGTAAGGAAGTTGGCCGATGACTGCTGCAATTATGGAGTTGAGAACCAGGGCTCCGGTTCTTCTCTTGCGAGAGCCGCTCTTTCATTCGGTACTTCGCATAATTCTATGGAAAGCGAGCAAGAGCACTTGCTTGGAACCATAGGTCATCAGGTAATTCTGCTCACGTCTTTCATCCTCTGTGATGATAGATGGTCCTTTACACTAATTGCTCCTAGAAAGTCTTAATCGAGGTTAACCAGCTGTTTTAGCAATTTCAGGTTCCATCTAATCATGTTACAGATATTATTAATAGGTTTCTGAGCCTCTACGGGCAGTTATCAATGGAGCTCCTTTGGAGGATGCACGCCACTTGACTCGCCGCTATGACAAGCTCCGGCAAGAGGTGGAAAACCAGGTAATCATTTAGGTCACATCTTCATCAAGATGGTGTTAGAGGTTTATTAAGTTTGTGGTAAAATTGTTTCTTTTCCCCTTTCAGGCAGCTGAAGTTCTGAGAAGGCGATCAAGATCTAGAGATTCTGCTCAATCTGCAGAAAGTACCCTGAAGCTTAAAAGCGCAGAAGCAAGATTGAATGAGCTTAAATCAGCTATGATGGCACTTGGTAGAGAAGCAACTGATGCTATGTTATCAGTAGAGGATCAACAGCAGCAGATCACTTTCCAGCGTCTCCTTAAAATGGTAGTCTGCATATTTTTTAGTGGATCCTATTATTTTTATTGTTCTAGAGATTATGATTAGCAGTTTTCTGGTTTGTGCTCTTTACATGCCTGTTTCCCTAAGTCATGAGTATGCAGTTGAGTATGTACACTGAATAGTGAAACTCTAAAAGGATGAGGAGGTTGTTCAACAATTGGCAGACAGGATTTTGGTGATATTGGGACTATTTCAATGTAATGCCAAATACCATGCTGCAATTTTCGGTGTTTTCACTTTTGCCAAACTGGCTTTATTGGGTTGGCTTCCAGTTTTGTGTTGCGTACTATGGGACTATTTTAGTGTCAATGCACATTACCATGTTGCAATTTTCTGTGTTTTCACTTTTGCCGAACTGGTTTTATTGGGTTGGCTTCCAGATTTGTTTTGCGTATTATGAAAAAACTAGCTATGCTGCTTTCCTCCTAATGCGAGTCTACTTCACAGATCCCTTTTCGCATTGCATATCTCTTAATTGTGAGTTTGATAAGCTCAAACGAATTTGCTAGCTACTGTCTGAACATACTTTAGGATTTAGCCGACTTAGATTGCCTGATCAGGGATCTTTTTCTGGGTAGTTTTTGTTGGAGAGGTATGAACGGTAGTAACTTTTTATCCTTTAGGTCTAAGCACGTTCCACTGAAATTAATTGTTTTTGTGGAGTATGCCTTAGTTTCCACAGTTCATGAAATTACAAATCCTCAGAATTACAGTTGCAACTTCTTTTGGGTACTTGGCATACTCTTCTGGGTTATCATTTGACGAAGATTAAGGCAACACTTATGTCCTATTCAACCAACTATAAAAATTCGGTCAAAACAGAAAACTAACTATAGCAAATTAGCAAATCAACCTTAGTAGAGAAATTTCAATATGTGGCGTATTCTATGGCGGATTGTGCAAATGCAACTTCTTTTAGGTTGGTTGTAAGATTGCATTTTCTCTCTTCCATTTGTTTGCGGTAATTGTTGAATCGGTAGTGAACGTTTTTTGCAGGTGGATGCAGAGAGAGATTACCATCGAAGAGTTGTTGCCATCTTAGAGAAGTTACACTCTGAGGTGGGTAGCTCATCTTCCTGCTTCCTCATGCTCTCAGAAAACCATCTTTAGACTTCTTCCCAGTTTCCTACATTTGACCGATAAAGTGTTCTCACTCTTTTATGCTATTTCTTAGTATTTCAAGTCGTTGCTGCTCCTATAGTGTGGCTGAATATGTTGTCTCCTGGAGTAGATGGTAGACAAAGAGCAATCAAGTGAGCCTTCAGTGACATCAACGACGATGCAGCCAGATGGGGAAGTTCCACTTGCTCATGAGGATGCCAAATCGAGCATATCAGATGATCATGGACACATTGATCAGTACGAGAGCTACTTCATTGCAAAAGTAAGGTCTCGGAGCTCTACAGTTATTGGAATTTTAGAATATTTGCAGATGGGAACAGATTGCTTTGTCATCTAAGCGGGTCATAAACCTTTTCAGTTTCTCTTCTCAGTCCTCACATACTTTCAAGATCGCATTGTTTTTTTCCTTAATGTACTATCATTTGCGTTTCAGATTCGACTTTGCTTTAACCAAGAGTTCTTTGTGCTTAATAAGTCCTTTGCTGACACCGCTGCTTTTTCTCTGGACTATTTAATTTGAGTCTCTTGTTACGTTAACTGCCATTTTTCACTTATCTTCTCTGTCTTTGTTTCTCTTTTCAAGCTAATAGCCTAGTACTTCATGTTTCAGGCTGTACACGCATTTGATGCTCAGGCAGAAGGAGAGTTGAATCTATCTGTTGATGACTATGTCATCGTTCGGCAGGTATTTCTCTTTCCTGTCACTGAAACTTCTACTGGCTACCAATCAACAGCTAAGTGGGAACAAGCTTGCTCATTTCTGATGTAATGGTTATCCTATTGGCACTGCTGTTAAACTGAGCGGCATGTTCTTTTTCTCTAACAATCTCGGCCCGCTGGTCCTGTCTTTCGTTGTGGATATGAGGTGGAAAAAGAAAAAAAGGAATCAGGGTTCTGTATCTATTAACAGCAACCACACCTTTTCGTTCCCATTGTAATTTTACTACTCCGTTTCGTTTTTCACTGACGCCGGTCACCTTTCCGGGGTTTTTCGCAAGGTGGCTCCCAACGGATGGTCGGAAGGTGAATGCAATGGAAATGCCGGATGGTTTCCTTCTGCTTACGTACAACGCCAAGAGAGAGCGCCGGCTAAAAAGGTACTGGAAACGACGAGCTCAAGAATCTGATACAAAATCAATCTTGTGAATTAGAATCTGGAGGGAAAATTCGTTCGTGCCGTTTTACTTTGTATCATACGGATACGGTGCCTCGTCATTGTCCGACAATAATCTGTTCTTTCTTTTTGTAAATTAATTTATTGGTGAATAAATCTGCCCTTCTCCTCGTACCCTGTCTGTTCGAATCATTGAAGGAAAGTAAGTTGCGTCCGATGGAACATAACTGGGTCAGCTTCAATCGCTGATTGCTGTAATCATGACGGAATCATATGTTTCTGTCTGAGAATAATCTTTTATCAAATGAAGAATTTTTGGAAGGTGGTCTTTGCTTTTCATAAGCGCTTGACTGTTTGGTGTTCTCTCCTCAAGATAATTGCCGGGCCATCGACACAGCTGCATTATAATATGAATTATTATCTTTTCATAAAGAATTCACATTTAGCATACCTTTGTCTGAAAATATTTGATGTTTCCCAACATTCTATGGGGAAAATGTGCCTGTTGTCCTTGTTAGTGGCACGAGGGATACGCATTCAGCAGATTGTCTTTCAATCTTGTCAACAAAAAATATTCAAAATACGTAATGTCTTTAGGGCTAATATCACAAAAAACTTTAAATTGATGTATGTGATAAATTTATTTCTAAACTTTTTTTTATAAAAAAAAAATCGCAAAATGACGAATTTATCTCAAATTAATTTTTTTGACCGAAATTTATATATTTGTGATAAATTTATTTTTCAGTAATTTTTGTTAAATTGGGATATTATTATGAAAAAATCAAAATTGATAGCGGACGGTAAAAATCCCAAACTGATACATCTGTCGTGTTAGTTGAGTTGAAAATAAAATTTAACAAAAACTAATGGATGATAAATTTGTCATAAGTTTATTGGTTTGAGATTTTTGGTGGTCAAAAAAAGTAACTTGAAGTAAATTTGTCATAGATATACCAGTTTGGGATCCATTAACTTTTACCGCATCAAAATTTGTTTTTGATCTCATTTCGCTAAAATTAGAAATTTATCTTGACTAGGCATCTTTCAATCGGTGAAGCCGAAAATATTTCCCAATCGAGAACCATTTTCTTGAAAATTAACTTTAAAAAAAAAAAAAAATCAGTTATCGTGAAATTTTATCTAATCAAAATACAAGCCAAATCTCACTAGCAAGTCAATTTGGTACGGCAAGTATCAACCGTCCCAATACTGCCTAGAAATCTTGATGACCAAACACAGCATGAGGTTTTTGCTCTAGCAAAAACAAAAAAGTACTTTTGAATTCCTCCGCTGAATTTGCGGAGCAAAAATGGGAAAAATCAAAAGTATTACTAGCCCCCCCCCAAAAAAAAATTATCAGACCAAAAAAATAAATAAATAAATAAATAAAATCTCTCTCCAACCAAAGGGACGTATAAGCCTCAAGGCATACCAGTCCTCCTCCCCCCCCTCCTCTCTCTCGCGCTCTAAACAATGACAACGAGCTCGTCTTCTCTCTCCTTCCGTTTCGCAGTTCCATTACTGGACTTGCATCCGGCTCCGAAGAACGGACTTCTCAGCCTGCCTCAGCTTCACCATCGCCTCGGCACGAAAGGGCGCCGTCGTTCGGCGCGCTCTCTCTGCTCACGCCACCGCTCTCTCGGCCTCCGACCGGAGTCTCCGCATCTCAATGCATTCGAATCGCTCGGGTGTGCCGCTGTCTTCTTGGCTCTCGGCTTCGCCGCTCTCTCGCTTCCTCCCGTCGCTCTTGCCTCCGATTCCCCCACTTCCACCTCAGTTCACCGAGAGGAAGACCAAACTCGAGGTCTTTTTCTGTTGTAGTTGGATAATTATCGTTTCTCGCTTATGTAGTGCTGCGCATTTTGTACGTTGAGGGATGGTGATTTTGTTGTTTGAGAATGAATTAGGAGTAAACTGATTTGTGTTCACTCGCTGGATTGCTGGATCATTGATTGGTTGATTGCGACTTTGCGAGTAATTTGTTGTTTATGCTTGAAAATGTGAGGGCAGATGGTGCTGGCGACGAGGAGCAAGAGAATGGAAGGAAAGATGTAGCAAAACAAGAGGAAGATAAGGAATTGGAGGAAGCATTTGAGAAATGGAAGTCCAAGTCTTACTCTTTGACTGTTCCGCTGAGGGTCGTTGCTCTTCGCGGCTCCGTGCCCCCACCATGGGTTAAGGTCTGTTATTTTGGATTTTATCTTTCAAATCTGGGGTTCAAATTTGGAGAAATTGTACTCTTGCTGATGGTCTAGTTGAATTTGCCTGATTTGTTTAATGTTGTGAAAATTTCTTGCTTGATGTATAGGAATTTATGCAGTCCCAAGGGAAGAGAGCAAAGCTACAACTTAAGCTGCGGGAGAGTCTTGAGGCCATATTTTCGGACGTGTCGACTGCTTTTGCCAAAGGCAATGTCAAGCCCGTATCTACTGCTGCTGCTGATCTTGTCACTATTGGTGACTCATGGCTTGATCTAGCTATAAAGACAGGCTTGATCGAGCCTATAGAAGGGGCAGAAGACCAGGATTGGTTTTCTGGCTTAGATGAAAAATGGAAGGTATGCATGAAATAGTAGATGCAGCCAATCGCACACAGCAGTCTTTTTTCACAAATATTGTACGACGAGTACATTCTACTGCCTCTATGCGCATGTCTATGTAATCTTGCAGCTGAATAAGTAAACTTCGGAGGCTTCCCAAAGTACTGTCTTCTTAGTTGTGAGAGCAGAATCTGATTGACAAGCGTTAAGACAATGCGTTTGTCCTTTAAGTCCATTGTTTTGATTTTAAACCACTTCGTTTGGTGAATCATAAATTTCAGAATGGGCATGTCATTTGATTAATGTAGGAGCAAGTGGGTGGGGACATCTCATTACCAAGAGCATGTTTTGTGTTTGCTCGGGCGTTTGTTGCTCTCAACCAGATAGGCAGTTTGGTTTGTTGCAGAGAAGGTTGGACGGTTTTGCTTGTTAAGGAAGTTTAAAGTTCTATAAGATGATGGACAGCATTCTTGAGCTTGGAAATATGAAACATTTGTGAAAAAGTGCTAATTTGCATTAATTACGATCCATTAAAGCTTAGAAAATGGTGTTATTAAAGTCTGATGATGGTTTAATTGATACAACTGCTTGCTGAATCTCTGCTCGTGATTTGTTTTGATCTGATGATTGTGCTTGCTTTGCTTTGATGTATTTGTAGTTATTTTTTTAAAATAATTTTCATTTTCACTGAAAAGATCTCAGGTACACTTGCGCAGGAATTGTGGGGGGGCTACTGATGCTGGTGGCAAAGTATGGGCAGCTCCCTATCGCTGGGGAAGCATGGTGATAGCTTACAAAAAAAGCAAATTCAAAAGGCTCAATATGGCTCCTATAGAGGTAACTTCTTGTAGCTTGATAAAGATTTGTCTAAAAGATTCTGTAAATCATGGAATGGTCCTGATCACTTTGCAATCAAGTATGTCATAAATAGCTTGGCAATGGTAACTTCTACTGCAGTATTTAAGCTGCAACTGTGGTCCAGTCCATCTGAAGCTTACATATACAGAACATCATGAAGTCCTCTTCTACCTTATGCTTGTGGTTGGTGATAGGATTGAATGTGAAAAGATACACGAGTGTCCAGAGTTTGGTGAAACATGGACTTGAAGTTTGATGTGAATGAAGTGTATAACTGTATCAGCATTCGCTCTGTAAAAGTTAGGAGTGGCATTCTTTCAGGATGCACTCTCAATGCCTTGCACAGCAGTGCAATGTAAGATAATATCATCTGTGCTTGTAGTAATGTGACCAGTGATGTGAGGATTGATATTAAGTTCATGGGCAGCCCAGTTCACAGAGCTCCCACAATGCGCAGGGTATGGGGAAGGGCCAGACCACTTTGGGTCTAAGGTATGCAGCCTTACCTTGCAATGTTTCCTAAAGGCTGTTTCCTTGGCTCGAACCCATGACCTCCCGGTCACATGGCGACAGCAAATTATTGTGCCAGGGCCCCACAACAACACCTCCCCCCCCTTCAAAAATCATAGACGTGATTTTCCTATTAAAAATTTATCTTCAAACTTTCTGGTGGTTTCAGAGAACCATTTGTTTCTAGTATTGGGCTTAATGCCCTATGTTGATCTCCTTCTTGAGTATATGGGACATGGAAGAAGTCCTATAATATCACTCCTATTTATATTAGATTGTAAAATTGTGCTTAGCGAGGATCATAGGTAGAAGCCTATAACAAGGTGTTTGTGAACATCTTTAAAGCATGTGCACAATAAGATGTGAGCCCAGTTTTTTAATAGTACCAAGCTCATGTTCAAACCCGTGCAGAAGAGAGCAAAGTGCTGGCCCGATTTATATAGTACAGATGAAAATTATTTACTTATTGTCTTAAATTGCTTGCAATGAAGTCGATCAAGCTTGTCTTCTCAAAATCGAGACAGACAATGACTTGGTTAGGCCCGATAGGAAGAACAAGCCTGCCCAAATTATAAAAGATTGCTCTTCCTCATATATCAAATTTAGAAATGGTCTTATGTGTTGTGTAATCTGTGACAAATTTATTTCGAACTGGAAAAAAAAAATGGTTTTCTTCCATGTAAGTTGGTTTGTTTCCTTTCGACCCAAAAATAAAAAAAAAGTTGGTTTGTTTCCTGTACATGGGAGAAAACCAAAAAGACAACTTTGGATGGACCTTGCTGGTACCAGTGTATAAATAGGAAATTCTCATGAAGGATATGATATAATTTATGATTGTTTTTGTATTAATTAACTGTCTTAAGCATCTTTCAACTCATAATACCCGAGCAACCAATTGAATAGAGAATGCAATGTAGGAACACCAAAGGACATAGGACAATTCACAAGCAACCCTGAACAGGATATGAATGCTATCTATCTCTCCAGCTCATGTTTCAATAAATATATACTCTTTCAGATTCAGCACCCTGTGGCTCTCATTTCATATCTGTACTTTGTGAGACTGTTGATATATGAGAAGAAAGTAAACAGAAGGAAATTTTTAGTGGAAAAACAAGGGCTTTTCATAAATCACGTCTCCATTTTTTCCGTAGGTGAAGGATTTCCTACCTAGCACATATATTTTTAGTTAAAAGTTCCTTCAGTTTCATGAAAGCAGACCACTGTAAAACTAATCTAGTAAAGTTCCCTTACCAAAAAAAAAAAAAAAACTAATCTAGTAAAGTTCTCTTTCAAGCAAACTGCTGTATACTTGGACAGATCATATTCTTAAGATTTGAGAGCATTCCTTGACTCCACTCCCTCAAGAACCAAGCAGGCCAAACTAGCTTCCATTTTGCTCAACTTGAAGTGGCATGAGTTAGATAATCTTAAGATATTTTGAACTGTCATAACTTACGAACTTTTTGCATGTTAATTGCATACAATAATTTTAGCTGTCATGTAAGATTGTAGGATTAACAGTTATTGGTGTATTGCAGGACTGGGAGGATTTGTGGAGGCCTGAGCTTGCTGGGAGAATTTCAATGGTTGACAGTCCTAGAGAGGTTATTGGTGCTGTTTTGAAGTACATGGGAGCATCATACAACACAAATGACATTGACTCAAAAGTAGTCGGTGGAAAGAATGCTGTCAGGCAAAATCTAGCGTCACTTGCAAAGCAGGTGTAGTAGAGTGCAGTTAGAACACCCATTCCCTCATAATTTACCTTGATATTTTAAAACTATAGCGTGAGAACTCAACCTGATTTCCAAAACTAGAGTGCTACTTGTTCAATTGCTTGTGTATGGGATAGCTTGGTAGTTTCTCGAAGGTGGTCAGAATCATCTGATGTTTCCGTTATTAGTTTATGGCCATGGATGAATCTTCCAGCATTTATTAAAAGCACTTGATCTTTGAATTTTTTCTTGTAGGAAAGAGAACAGCTTATTGCATCTTGTATATTTCAAAAGTTGAAGGCTGGGGTCTTTTACTTCATGCAGGTTCGACTCTTTGACAGTACTCATTATTTAAAAGCTTTTGGGGTGGAAGATGTATGGGTAGCTGTTGGGTGGAGCAGTGACGTCCTTCCTGTTGCCAAAAAGATGCGCAATATTGCTGTCGTTGTGCCAAAATCTGGAGCAAGCTTATGGGCAGATCTGTGGGTATGTATTTGGGAAACCTTATCTCTTCTTCATATTCATGTGGTTCCATCTGTTAGGGACTGTTCACTAGCAATGTAAGGAAGCGGCTGTACTAGAAAGAGTATTACATTGTTTAACGTAGCTCTTGGATCTTTCTTTGTCACCATCACTATCTTGTCCTGATGGTCTTTTCTTGTGATAGGCCGTCCCTGCTGCCTCTAAGATAGGCACTAACCAAATTGGAGGTCGCATTAGAGGCCCATCTCCATTAATCCATCAATGGATTGAATTCTGCTTGCAATCTGGAAGAGCACTGCCTTTCCAACAGGGAGTACTTCCAGGTGCTGTTCCTCTGGCCATTGATAGCCCAGTCATTGAAATGCCAAAAGAGTACGCCACTGTTAATAGGCCGAAGCTAGATACAAACCTTGTGGCTGGAGTCCCTCCTCCGCACATACTTAATAGGTGCGAGTTTTTGGAACCAATGCCTGAGGCTACAGTCTCTGATTATGAATGGCTGATTAGAAGTATGCAGACATCTGGCCCTGGTTTTATTGAGCGTTTGCAGCATAAGATGTTTATGGTGATACGGGTCCTTCAGCTCAAGCTTCATGCCAAGATAAGTCGAAACAACGCTGAGTCACGAGGTGCCTCACTTAATTAGCTGATCAGCGAAGTAGTTTTCTCTTCCTTTGACTTAAAACGACACGAGCACAAATTTATTTAGAAATGCAAAGGCCACTCTAAGGAAATGGAAATTGATTCTCTGGAAAATGCAATAGGTAATCTTTTGTCAAATTTAGTAATATGCATCAGAAAAAAAGCTTCTTTTTGGATTCAAACTTCGTTGGACTACAGATATTTATCTGGGCAATACGATGTGTACGGGATACGGTAAATGTTATGAAATGACATGTTTGTAATTGAGCCACTCCTGTAACAGCAGTTGTGAAAGATTCATTAGGAAGAGGGGAAAGCTTGTTGTATGTCCTGTCAAATGTCTCCTCTTTTATGGTTTTTCGCCCTCAGCTTATTGCTCGAACGGGGACTAATACCCTCATTTTTTGTGTTGTTAGTTAGTATTTTCGTATTGAACGATCATGTTATCTTTATTGAGCTAAGAATTTGTGCTGGATTTAAGAAAATCCCACGAAAGAAAAAAAAAAGAAAAAGAAAAGAAACATCTCTCGCTCTCATGGCTGTGATTTGATTAAAATGAATCTTCAAATGCAAACATGTGCATTTCCATACGAAACTAAAGTTAAATTAGCTCAGCCAACAACATTTATTCTCAAAAGCAAGACGTAAGACGTGCAACTTACCAATTGATGGGAATTGCAGGATTGGACATTTGCAATCACCATCAGCTTTTTTTTCCCATGCAATTGACCGTACACGTGGAAGATTAGTTGTATATTACTGAGGAGATTTTGGGTGGGGCGGCCCTATGCGCCCCACCAGTCACTCTCTCTCCTCACCCAAAATTTTTCCTATATTACTTGATGCAATTTCCAAGTGCAGAAATATGGGGGTGTAGCGAGATCATGTTAGCCAAGATGCTAAAAGGAGCAAATTACTGGAGATGAATTCGGATCTTAAATTGGTATATATCTGTAATTTGATTTTCATTAAATTGGATTATTTTTTCATACCAGTAGAGGGTAAAAAAATTCAAACTGAAATACTTGTTAATTTTTCGCGAATCATCCAATTCAATAATTTAATGATAAAATTTGAGGAAATTAACAAAAAGTAAATTTGTCATTGCTATATTAGTTTGAGATTTTTGATAATTTTAAAATTAATTTTAATAATTTTATTAGAGGTGTATGAACTTTTTTCGTAATGTTAGCCTGGTGGAAATGAAAACAACCAATGGAGGAGGACCCACCCTCTCCACACGCTTCCTCGCCCCGCGCGCGCACGGTAGACCCAATATCTCGTCCTTGATCCCCGTCGTTCTTGATTGTTCGTTTTGCTCAGAGAGAGGGAGAGAGAGAGAGAAAGATGACGAGGGGAAAGCAGAAGATCGAAGCGCAGAAAAAGAATGCTGAAAGGAACCAGAAAGCCAAGGGGTCTCAGCTCGAGGCCAGAGTCGTCGGCCTCAAAGTCACCTGCCCCATTTGCAAGGTTTCTCTTTGCTCTTCTCTTTTCCCCTTGAAAATTTTCTTTGGACGCGTGGAACAGATCTTTGATTTGATCGAATCGGTGAGGGGGCGTCGCTTTTGTCGCGTCGCCGATCCGGGTTTCATTCACCCATTTGTTCCCTTTCTCAAGGTTTTAGCTTTATTATGGCTATGGATCATCTCGTTAAATTGGAAGCGTTTGAGCTGCGAGTATAAATGGGGTTGCTGGCATTTCGATGAGAAAACCAAAATCATTTGTTACTGTCGTCGACTTATGTGGTGGTTAGTTTACAGTTAAAAGAGTGTTTCGTATATGAGTGAGTGTTTCCAAAGTCTCCTCTGGAGAGGACATTCGTGCCTGATCTTTTGGTGATATGAGGAGCTGAAGGTTTTAACTGAGGTGGGGTTCCTCCTTTTGCCTCGCTAACGAGGTGGCGTGAGAATCTTTGGCACCCTCGCCGAAGAACTCCAATCGAAGCTAGCTGAGTGTCTTTAAACTGTAAGGATAACGAACTCGATGTATTGGAGGTCTTTTAGTGGTTGTATGTTGTGGCACAATTGGGCGGTAGCTGAGGAATGCAGAGTCATATTGCTGCTTCAGAAATGCGATTTAGGGTGTCCTCGCAGCAGTAGATGGACACTCCATTTGGATGGCATAAAGATTATGGCTAGTAGGCATTATAGGTCTGCTGTTTTTTGGTAAAAATGACAGCTTTTTTCAGAGATGAAACGGTTCTAAGTATGCACCTAGTATCGTTTTTCTTATTTCTTTGTCCTGATTAATTACCTTGATAGTTGGCTTGTTATCTTGCATCGTTTTGACATATTATGAGGTATATTTAGGATATGTATTGACCATGTCCAATGTCCTTTTGCTGGCATTGTGGAGATTAATTACTCTTCTATAGCATATTTGATGCTTTGGGTGCTGGAATTTTGCAGTTATACATTTGGGTATTGATAAGACCATTCACTATTTCTTAATGCTCGATCTCTCCAGTTGAAGAATGCAATGCTGTAGTAGGACAAGGGAAAGGTCAAATCTTAGGTAGACCAAACCTTGGAGTAAATTGAGTGAACACGTTAAAGAGAACTTGTGGCGGCATGCCAGTCAAAAAGGAATAGGTGACATGAGAAGACTTGACACGGCGGATTCCCTGAGGACCCTGAAAAATATTGATCTCGCAATGACGTGACACTTTCCCTGTATTCAAACCTAGTGAATCAACATCAATATCATCATCACCTTTATCCCAAACTAGTTGGGATCAGCAGTCAATAAATCAAAGATAAATAAAAAAGAAGCAAAACCGATTGAGAAAAATAAATAATTATATAAAAATAAATAAATAAATAAATGAATATAAAAATATATAAAAATATATACGGGAAAAAGAACTAAAAAGGACAATTAGAAACATAGGAATGCTGTCCTTTCACAATGCTAGTAGCTTTCCTCCACTCCATTCTAAGACAAACCGTACGCCGATCTATTTCCCATATCATTTAATCTTGTTTCACTACTTTCCCTCAAGTAAGTTTCGACTGCCCTCTTTCTTTTTTCATGTCATGTTCTTGGTAACACACTTTTGTTCTTACCAGAGAATCTTCGAAGAATATACCAAAATTATCTCAATCTATGTTCTCTCATCTTTTCTTCTATCGGTGTTACTCTAACTTTTCGTCGAATATCTTCATTTCTTATCTTATCCATCCTCGTATGACCACACATCTACCTTAACATCCTCATCTCCGCTACTCCCATTTATGCTCACGTTGCCTCTGTGCTGGCCAACATTCAGCTCCGTATAGCACTGCAGGCTTTATTGCGGTTCTATAAAATTTTCTTTTAAGCCTAAGAGGGATTTTGCGATCACATAAAAATCCTTATGCATTGCATCATTTCATCCAACCTGCTTTTATTCTATGATTTACATCCTCATCAATCTCTCCCCCCTTTTGCAATATTGATCTTCGATTTCTAAAAGCATCTTGAATGACAGAACAAAAGGCTTCACCTACTGGGACTCGGTTTCATGGATTCAAGGGGCCCCTAGCAGTAAAAGACTTCCAAGTTCTGTCTTCCGTACAACTTTTTCTTTGACGAATGTTGTTTTCATCCTAGTGCAACTGTTCGAAGTGGAATAAGGTTACCCAAAAAAAAAGGTGGAATAAGGCAGTTAGCTGGATATGTTGGCCTAGATGCTGGCATAATATGAGGAAAAGGAATAGTCTAGTTTAGGGTTATCCCATACGTGAATGGTGCTAGGGTTATTACCTGAATTGGAGGATGGGTTTCTAAAGGTGGGGAAGTTGACACTAATCCATTGGAATTAAGATGTGTGGCATGTCTACTGGAGGATATGGTATTGATGCATCTTATGTAGTTTATTACTGCTGCTAGGATAAGTTTTCACTAACTTTATGTACGCATGATCCTTTATTGGACAAGGATCTCATATTAACATTTTCTGCATGAAAGGTCTCTCTCTCTCTCTCTCTCTCTCTCTCGATCTCGATCTCGAGCGCACTCCTCTCCTTTGAAGGTTTTATGTGTATGTCTGTTGTCTCACATAGTTTTTTTAATAAATGATATGCCAAGTCAAGCATTTTTTATTCCCCAAGTTCCTTTGTTTTCCATTGGGCACCTCTTCTTGTACCTTTTTGTTTAGCTGGTGTCTGCTTACACGTTCAGTCTTATGGCAATGATTAACTACAATGAAGCAATGCAGTTCATTGTTCTTCTTGTCTCTTTACCAGGTGCAACTAGCAAATCAGAATCAAGTTGGTGATCATTATGCCTCCAAACATCCAAAGGAAAAGCCACCTACTGACTCGAGCTGATGGCACCTTTCATTCACGGAAAAATCTGGAAACTGTGAAGAAAAAGATGATGCACATGTCGCAAGGGTCTATGTGAAGCACAATAATTTGACTTGTATAATTTGGTGCTGCTTCTGCTAGTCTGTACTGCAACTGCATTTGAAATCTCGCACTGTTGCTTCTTCCTGGTTGTTTGAAATCAGCATTCATATCATCTACAATGGCAATTTCATATATAACACTTTGATCTCTGGAGAAACTCTAGGTATCTTTAATCTCTCAACAATTTCTCTGCTGCTCAAATACCTGGTTGTTAGAACATGAATCATGAAAATGGGTGTGTAGATAACCGGCTTGAGTTGAAAGCCTCTTCCTGAAGATGCGCACTCGTCGTGATGACCTCTTGCTTAAGCCTATCCTTGCAAGGTTG
Organism: Rhodomyrtus psidioides; assembly: GCA_021437785.1. Lineage (NCBI taxonomy): Eukaryota > Viridiplantae > Streptophyta > Magnoliopsida > Myrtales > Myrtaceae > Rhodomyrtus > Rhodomyrtus psidioides. The sequence goes on from JAILYB010000054.1 coordinate 396,513, forward strand.
GAGCGGCAACCAGTACAGTTGATAGCTAATGGTGACATTGGCATACCGTGTAATGTGACCACCGTATGGAAATGCGCTTGGTTTGTTTATTCATATCTCCAATGTGACAGATACAATAAAAATTCTTTATCCTGGTTGAGCTTGCTGTGCATATGACATTAGACCAGAGATAACTTTTCGAGTGCATCAACAGACATTTCGGCAAAATTAAAATGCATAAGAAAGATGCTTGATATTTGTATTTTGCAGAGATCTGCATGATGCTGCATAAACCCTAGCAACAAATTGTGTAATGGAAGTGTTATGGTGCGTGCTACCGCCATAAACATGGATAGGATAACAGTTAATGTCTACAAAGATGGAAGCTAATTCTGGTATAAACAGAACTCTCGTTAACAATGGAGAGAGAGAAGAAAAACACGCCATGGTTAAGCTTGTTTCATCTCAGCAGAATTCCCTCGATATGCTGAGATGAGCGAAGAGCATAAACTGGATCAGAAAGATAAGGCAATCCACCATAGACATCCTGCAAACCAAATCTTCAACGCATGGTGCTATCTACAAGGACTCTTGATCGATTATAGTAATGAGCTTCTATTAATATTTCATAACCAGAATGTGCAGGACAAAGGACAAGCATTTGAAGAAATCTATGATAGATACATACAATTACAAACATTACAGGTCAATGAAGGAAAACCCTTTTCTCTCTACACAATTACCAGACTAAGAGAAGATTCCTACATGTAATTTTGCATTGCCATGCTCTCTCTTCAAAACGTTTGTCAGTCTTCTGTGCAAAACGTACCTCCAAATCAATAAGACCCTCTAATAATCTCTCCAGCCTATCCACAATATAGATGTGACCATCGTCACAAACAAAATTAGGTCAGTAAACTATCCATCCAGCCACTTCATAAGTTGCTCTCATGAAGAAGCTTGTTCAAGAGGGTGTTTAATAGAGCATCCCTTCTTTCAGCTCGGTTCTCTTCCCGTAACCTCCTCTGCTCTTCCTGCTCCCTCCAAGCCTGCTCGACCATGAGCCTCTCCCTCTCAAGCTTCTCCATCGACTGTCTCCATTCCTGCTCGTACAAAAGGCGCTCATTGGCACGCCTCTCCATCATATCCCTCCACTGCATCTCCATCACCTGCTGCTGCTTGAAGAATTCCTTGAGTATTTCCAAAGTATCAGCACCGCTGCTCCCGCCAGAAACTCCATTGGTCCCCCCCGATTGCTTGTTGGTCACGACCTTTTCGGTCTTCCTCTTACGAGAACTTACTTTCGATGGCCTCTCCTCGTCGCTATCATCCTCATCTTCGTCATCAGCCTCGAAAAGTTCATCAGAAGACTGATAGCCACCATATCGTTTCAATCTTTTCTTTGCTTGGACGGAAGTCCCCTCGGATTCAAGATGAAGTCGTTGCATGTTCTTCGCTCTTTCGGTGAATACCGCGTGCAGTTCCTCGAAAAAAGGACATTTCCGTCCGTTCTCAGGATCCGATGTCTCTTTCCCCTGAAATCACAGCAAAGCAGGCACTCATCATAATGAGCTGAAAAATCTATCCAAAGTGCAACTTACTCATTCAATCGCCTTCAACAGATTAATAACTAATTCAAACCCGCATACACAGGATGGCCTAAAAGCAGAGAGCAAGACAAGAACTTGAGAACACGGGCTACAGAGAAAGAATGCAGAGGAGGCCATACAAAGTTAAGACCCGCTTCGCTTAGCTTAGCTGACAAAGTCATTTCCAAGATCAGAGTGGTTTCTTAAAGCTTGATAAATCAGTTTCAGTTCTAAAGCGCCCTTTGATTATCCGATATTGCTGAATAATCAGACCGATACCAGGGGAACATCTCGCAAAGACAGCCACTTTCTCAGCCTCAGAACCAGAGATACATTACAGGAAGCTGACAAACACAAAACATGGAGAGTTGAACGCCACGCATAGCTAAACAAGAAGATATGGATTCATTTCGGAGGTACAAGAAAGCAAGGGTCCCATCCTTAAGTGTCAAAGGCATCATTTTCGCCTATCGAACTCGCACATCGTTAAAAGTCCAGATTCAATTAAATATAGCGCACAGGTCCACAACCATGAACAACAGGCGAAAAGCTACCTTGTAGCGGTTCAACAGATTCTTCCACTTGCACTTGCACTGCTCCGGCGTCCTCCGGTAGCCCCTCTCCTTCATCCGCGCGCTCACGATCTCCCACAGATTCTTGTTCCGCTTCGCCGCCGTGAAATCCCTCTCCAGCTCCGCTCGTATCCTTATGAACTCCCTCGTCTCCTCCTGGCTCCACTGCGGCTGATGCTGCTGCGGCAGCTGGGGTGGAGCCGCCACCGCGGACGGTGCCGGGCTCAGGAGCGACGACGCCATCATGCCGATCCGGCCGAGGGACTCGCCCTCGTCGTCCTCGCCGCCGGCGAACATCGCCGTGAAATCGGAGCTCGACGCCGCCGTCGTTGATCCGCGGGTTCTTAGGGATTTTTTTTTTTTTTCGGGCGACGGGTTTTTCGCGGCTTCCGGTGGAATCCCCGTTGGTGCGCGTGGAGAGAACAATTTGTCGGAAAGCCCAGGCTGTTTCGCGCGTATTTATAGTTATGCCACTGGGCGTTTACAATAACTCCCTCCACGCTTCGCCCTGCGGAAGCGGACGGGCTGTCGTTTTGGGGGCGACGGTGGAGCGTGGGCGAAACGACATGAGGCGGGGACAAAATGGTAAATGCCGGTGGGGAGGGACGGGGACACCGGGAGGCACAAGGTCAAAGAGAGCGGTGGGGGGTTGACTCTTTGGGGCCATGGCAAATGGTTCAACGAGTTGGACTTTTGCTTTGGCGCTCCCTTCCCTCCTACCCTTTGGAAGACACCGACGGCACATGAAACTCCATAAATTCGCGCGAAAGTTTTTAATTCTTTTTTATTTTTATCAATTCAATCCTAAAACTTTTTATTTTATCGATTAAGTTCTAAATATTTTCACACTTTCTCGATTGAGTTTATCCGATCAATGATGGCGAAAAATCATTGACGAGGACGTCGGTCATCCTACCTAACGCGTCACGTGTTCATGTGGACAAATTTTAATTTTGGTCCTTATCGAATATTTTTAAAATTTTTATTATTTTCTTTGTCTTTTTAATTTCTTTTTTCAGTCATCATATGTGCGTAATTCTTCAGCTATGTTATGCACGAAGTGACTATGCCATCTGCGGTTTACAACATACTGGCCCAATCTACTAGGGATAAAAACCAATACCCAATCAGTAACTCGTCCTCATCTACCCATTGCCAATTCAACATACAAACTTGCGGACAAACACCCCAACAACCTATTATGTTTTAATATGAAAAAAGAGTACAGTACTTGCTGACAGAGAAAATTATCAAAGACAATTCATTCATATACCTTTCGATTATGTCAATTCAGTTCTAAATTGTTTGACAATTTTTCAATTTAGTTCTAAATCTTTCAATCATGCCAATTCAGTCCTAATCATTTTGATGATTTGCCAATTTTGTCTTAAATCTTCTAACGATTTGTCAATCTTTGCTGGAAATTGGTTTGTCAGCGCCGACCATCCTACAAGGCACGGTCGGCACTAATTTGGACAAATTTTATTTAGTTTTTTTTCATTTTTGCAATATTTTTTTCTTTTATTCCCTTTTTCTTCGGCGTAAGGACACTTCAAGTACTAATATTTCTGTAGGCGCTTATTTTGGTGCTTTTTTTTATCACTTAAGTGTCAAATTGAAAAAAAAAAACAATCGTTTTAGTGCCAACGGCGAGAAATTCTAGCGATCTCACCTGAGTTGGCACTTAAATAATCATTTTTTAAAAAAAGTTGGCACTTATATGATCCAAAAATGATCACTTTAATGCTAAATCGGAGAAAAATGATCACTTTAGTGTCAATTTCGGCAAACTCACTGGAGTTGACACTCAAATAATCGTTTTTCAAAAAAATTGACACTTAGAGCATAGTAACTATTTTGGTTCTTTGATTCTACTCCTTGGAACATAAAAAAGATGAGAATGTTGTTTGGTAACATAAATGATTCTGATTCTATTTTCGGGAACAATTTTAGACCAAAAACAAGAACAAAAAAAAAGTTGGCTCTGAAAAAAAAAATTGAGAATCACAAAACAGAATGAAGTCCTACCTCTCTCACTTTTTCCTTAACCTAAAACAAAATGGGGTCTCATTTTCAAAGAAAAATATACAATATAATAAAATAATAATAATAAATTCTACAAAATTGGAAAAATTCTAAAAAAATCACTAAAAATAGAAGAGGATTAGATTAGGCTAGATTGACTTTATTTTCATAAATTTAGGCCTAGATTTCTTAGATTTTGTTCTTTTTTAAGAAAATCATATATACCTTTGAAATTAAACTCAAACCACATTTCTCTAAGTCCTTACAGATTTGTTAGGGTTTTATGATACAAGTTTTATGATACAATTTATCAATACCATGATTCCTTGATTGTGCACTTGATTTTATTGGTTATGATTTGTCTAGATTATGCATTTAGACGTAGTTTAGTTTTATAAAATTTTGGAAAAGGACAAAAATAACGAGCGCGAACATTTAGCAAGCTCTCGTTCTCAAGTTTTGAATAAATTAAGACTGAGATTTGATTTTCTAGAACAAAAAATGCACACCAATGTAGAGCAATGCAGTGCATTTCCTTACAGAAACGAGGATGTGTCTAGAATCGGTTGTCCGTTCGCTCAAAAGAGTTAGATGAAACCCTACAATAAATGACGAAAATAACTTGGATGATTCTTGATATTTATTTTTATATTTCAATATGCAATATGTTCTACAAGAAAATCAATATGAATTAATCTTCGGATATTTTGCAATATATTATTTGACTTAAATAACAAAAATATAATTGGGAAGATCAATTGTTGTCGGAAGCAGAAATTATGTGAAGTTATCAAATACGTTCATGTTCCAGAAATAGAAATTTTATGTAATTACCAAACGCGTTTTGATTCTCTAAAACTTATTTGGGGAACAGAATAAAAAGAAGTCATTTTAATCATAATCACTTTTTGAGATCAGAATAATTGCTATACAGGCCCTTAAGTGATCCAAAAAATATTGACATCAAAGTGAGCGCCATACACAAATATTGACACTTGAGGTATCCTTTTACCCTTTTTCCTCTAATTGATTACTAAGCCTCGGTGATGACACGCAAGATCGGCCTCCCCATGGCCATGGCGAGGTCGAGTCTCGCTAAATTCGGAGAGGCTACAAGGCTGGGCGAGGCTAGAACTCTCCAGTCATGGCGAGGCTAATCTCACCCAGCGAATGCGAGGTCAACCTCGCCGACACTCATCTCCAACTTTTCATTGGCCATCACTACGGTTCAACGACTAGTTAGAGGAAGAAGGGAAGAAAAAAATTATAGATATTTTAGAAAAGATTAAAAAAATTAAAAATTATCCACATCAACACTAGTCATGCCGTGTAGAACAGTCGGCACTATGTTAACGATTTTGACCAAAATTAGCTAGAGTAGGTTTATGAAAAAATTGGCATTTAACACCAAACTTGGCAAGTTTTCAAAAAATTTAGGACTGAATTGGCAAAATGAATGGATTATGACTGAATTGGCACATGTACAATAGGTTTAGGACTATTTTGGTAATTTTTCCCAAAGTTTCCTTCTATTGATAAAAAAATTACATATAGAAACAATTATTTTCATTATTATGAGAAACGAGATTTTTCTTCCTTAAGTTAATGGATTGCTTCTTCTTTTTTACGCAATTACCGTTTTTATTTGCAGGCATCCAAATAGTGGTTTCAACTGAAAAATTCTTCTTCTTTCTTTTAGAAACAAAAGCCTAAATATAATATTGTAACCAACGGGCTCTATATGACCCCTAAGAGGCTAAGGCTACGTTTGGTCGTCGGGATTTTTAGGCAAGATAGGATTGGATATGAAATACATGGATTTGCCATATCCTATCATGTGTTTGGTGAATCACAGTAGTAGAGCCGGATATATCATTTCATATTCATTGTTTGGTATATACAATATATAGATGTAAAATAAATTTGAAAAAGCACAAGCGAAAAATATAAGAATTTCTCGTAATTCACTGCTAAATCCAGTCAAAGAAAGAAAATATAATCATTTAACTATTGCTGAAAAGTTTTGTCTCTCTCGCGACATTCGTTAAACCTCAACATAAAACACAAAGTTATGGAGGAGAAGGAAGTTTGACTCTCTTTGCGCTTTTCTTAGACTTTTGATGTGAACTAGAAAGCTAAGAAGGAAAATAAGTTTCAACTCTCTCGCTATTTTTATAATAAATTAAAAAGTTACAAAGCAGTCATAAAACTTCCATATGAATTAGAGGTAGAGAAGACGGAGATGGAGACGCTAATTTTTTTAGAAATTTCATTATTCCTTCTCTTCGAGAATTAGAAAAATCATTTTCAAGTTTGAATATATTTACTTAAAATCTAGTTTCTTCTCATTTTTTACTTATTTTTTAATTATAAATATCTTTTTATCATTATTTTGACTCCCTTCCATCATTTCTTAATAAAAATTTTCATTAAATACAAACTATGCTATTATACTTAAAATATGTAATGATATAGATACTAAGTATGTGTGTGTGTGTGTGTGTGTGTGTGTGTGTGTGTGTGTGTGTGTGTGTGTAACTACTATACATTATAAAGAAGAAAGAAATCAAATTATAAATATGATTTTAAAAAAATAAAAATAAAAATTATTATTTTTCTTTTTCTTTCTAACATTAGAATTAAAATTTATTTAAAAATAATTACTATTTTAATTTTATTATATAAGAAGTTTGTTATTCAAAAAAATAGTTTTTATACCACAAATAAAAGAAATCATATCCACTTTTATCCCACCTCCCCCCTAGAATAATTATATCTAGGCTATATCCACATTATATCATATTATATCTTATCCTAAGCAGGAACCAAACACAGGATAGGATAAATTTATCATATTCTGACTTTTATCCACATCAACACTAGCCTAAAAATTTAAGTTACTAAGTTCATTCCAAAACCGAAAGATCTCAATTTTTTGTGATAACAAATATCAATACAATGGTATCCTTCGATATTGTAGCAACAAAAAATTTGAAATTTGAGATTAGATCTTTCAGTTGTACTACTTTAAATTAACTTTTCACGTTTTGAAACTTTCATCATTTGAATGTCGACATCATATAAGCAACATTGTTAAATAAGCTTTACAGTTATTATCTAAAAAATTCTAAGCAAGAGTCTGAAGTGCTCTCAATTTCTCAAAGGAGAATGCAAAATGGATTTTATTTCAATGAACGGCCTGACGTGGTCATGTCAATCTCAAATAAGGGTTTAACCTCGTTAGCCGACCAAATCTTTCGGCTGGTTAAAGAAATTTTCGTCCAAAGATATGTTTTTTTTTAAGGGATATGTTCACTACAAATCCTAAAATTTGTACTGAAATTGTAATCGAGTCCTAAAACTTGTAAAAAGTGAAATCGAGTCTTAAATCTTGTCAAGTTAATGCAATGGAGTCTTTACGTTAACTTCATCCAATTTGGCTAACAGAAAATGTTGACGCAACTTTTTTAAATATTTTCTCTTTCCTACATGGCGATGACAAGGCTAAAATGACGTCGTTGTGATCCAAAGATGATTTTTACATAATGTTCATTTAAAATATTTTTAAAAAATATAGTAAATTTTTTTCAAAAAAATTCTCAAGCCCTCACCCACCTACGAGTGAGAGCTGCGAGCCCTTGCCTAATGGCTGGCGAGGACTCGCGACCTCGCGTCGGTACTCGACGTCCTCCTGTGGCCAAACAAAAAGAAAGAAAGATAAAAAGTGATTAAATTTTTGTAAAATATTGTTAGAAATTGTCCACTTCATCACCCGCCGTAAAATGGACCAAATGGATACAATTGCAAAAGGTTTTTGACTATTTTGATAATTTTCCCTACATGTGTGTTTAAATATAAGTATAAACATCCTCGATTAGGCAATCTTGTCTGAGAATTCAGATTTTTTTTCTCATGAAAAGTGGCTAAAATCGTACACAAAAACTTTGGCCTAATACGCAAAAAAACCTCCAACTTTAGCATTTGTGTCAATTATATCCAATTTTTTTTTCTATCTCATAAAAAACTCTCAACTTTACTTTTGTCTCAATTCTACCCAAAACTTTTACTTTTGTCCCAATTATCGGCATAATACCAGAAAAATCCTCAACTTTTATTTTTGTCCCAATTTTACCAACCCTCAACTTTTACTTTTGTCTCAATTCTACCTAAAATTTTTACTTTTGTCCAATTTTACGGCCTAGTACCAAAAAACCCTCAATTTTTACTTTTATCTCAATTTTACCATTGTTAACATTCTGTTTATAATCATCGTTAGTTAATCTTACGTGTCATTGTCACGTCATTAAAGATTGCACCTTAGCAAAACTGACATGAAATTTTTTTGAAATTCTCTTTTGTTTGTTGCTACCCTTATATATTGCTAAGAGATATATAGTCACTAAAGACGACACATTTCGTATTCTTTTCGACACTTAATAGCTAAAAGAATGGCTAGATATAGAGACATTCTGACGAATTTTTTAAAATCCCGTCGTTTCTGAAACATACTGTTTCTAAATTGAAATTCATTGGTAAATTCGGCAAGAAAATTTGAGTCACGTATGATTAACTAACGGTGATTATGAACAAAAGGCTGACGGTGGTAGAATTATGATAAAAGTAAAAGTTGCGGATTTTTTTTTGTACTAGGCCGGTAAAATTGGGACAAAAATAAAAGTTAAGGGTTTTTTTTTTTATACTAGGCCGATAAAATTGGGACAAAAATAAAAATTTTGGATAGAATTGGGACAAAAGTAAAAGTTTGAGGTTTTTTATAAGACAAAAAAAAGTTTTGGATATAATTGTCACAAATGCTAAAGTTGGAGTTTTTTTGGGTATTGGGCCCAAAAACTTTAGTGTCGTGTATCTACCATCCCTACTTTATCACATAATAAAACATGAAATAATTCTATAGAGGCAGTGAAAAGAATATAGCATACGTTGCACCTTGAATTTTAAGTAAGAGTTCAACAGTCTTATAATTTATTTGAATTGTTATAACTGCACATGCTAATCTAGAAGAATATATACACACATACATAATTTATTTTTACACAGTACATAAAAACAAATATTTTCGTAGAGGCAATCTTATCAAAGCATCCGGCTTTATTAGGACATTATTTGGATTTCTGGTGATTATGGCTATAGATAGGTCGATTTGGCAATCTTATTGGAGAATCTGGTATTAATTTGGACATGCTTTGAATTTATGGTAATTATAGTTGCAGGCAGGTGATTAGGCAATCTTATCAGTCTTGCCTCTTCTAGAAGATTGCATAATCGACCAGCTTTTTTTTTTATATTTATCCTTACACGCTGTCTACTAAATTTGGTTGGCATAATATCATAAACGAAGTGCATAACATGACCAGTCCTTCCGGTACTAATACGCTATCTCCGTAAGAAAGTCAAAACGAAAGTCTCCATCTCCATGGTAAGAAAAATGAATAGTGCATACCCACCCATGGGTAGCTCAGTTGGTTAGGGCGCACTTTGGATTGTGTGGTTAGACGCACTGGTCCCAGATTCGATTCCCCAAATGAGCACCTGTGATTTAAGTGAAGGGCCATGGCGGTGGGTTGCTATGCTAGTCTCTCCCGAGAAATAGTCGAGGTGCGCGTAAGCTGGCCCGGACACTTTGGTTATAAAAAAAATAAAATGAATCTTGCATTCTCAATCTCTTCTCTATTCCTGATCCATTTCCTCATAATCTTCCAAAAGATACTTTCGGAAACGACGAGCACGCCTAAAATGGCTATACAGACAAATCCATTTACAGTGTCTGATCCGCAAACGATATCGTTCGGGACACCTGCAAGAAGATTGCAACCATTGAGGTAGAGTTGAACTTCGACTTCTGCGTGAAGTCCCCTGGGTCAGAACCGGATAGCCATGAGGTGAATCTTGAGGGACTAGGGCTAATTGGGCTCAAGCTGTTACAGGCCAACATTACAGGCACGACCGAGTACATTAAGCAACTGCTGAAGCAAAAATTGGAACCGCGCCTACTCGAAGATCTCTCAGATTGCTTGAACCTTTACCCCCCATTTGAAGACGGCCGGCATCTACATCAGCTATTTTCGATCAATAGGACTAAATTGGAAAAAAATTGGAAAAGTTTAGGAATTAATTGGTAAACTTTAAAGGTTTATGAGTGAATTGACAAAAATACAATATATTCATGACATTTTTTTGACAATTTTCCCCCACACATACATATTAATCAAATCACAGAAGTGAGAATGTTGCTGTAGCTAAAAAGGCCAGTCATAATTTAACGAAAATTGAATAACTCTTCTACTTTTTTTGACATTATTGACAATTTTTTTCCTGTATGTGTGTTGCGCTTAATTCACTATTCAATTTTGACAACTGCTGCCATTTTCTTTTTGGGTCAACGCCAAACTATCCCTTGAAGTCGTCTTGAAAGAAAAACATAGCTCAGAGTGGCCCTAAACACTATTAGTTTCAATTATGACCCTTCACTTAAATGCCGCCACTGTCTCCATCACCAATACGTTAGCGAGCAATTTGCACTACAGTGTCATTGTACGTGTTTATTCCTTGATGCCAACAAGTTAAATATAAATATGATAACAAGAGAGTATTTGATGTGTACAACCACACTCGAGAAACAATTATCGCATTATTCTATTGAACAAATAGAATATAAAAACAACTCAAACTACTTAGGTTACAGCATCAGTTCAAACAAAACCCACTCAGCATCACTTCTGTTATCCTCAGTTGTTATCGAAATTTTCCTAATTTGGTTTCTATTGAGATTGAATGTGTGGATCAATACAAGCATGTTATCTATGTAGAAAATCTTAGTTGTCGAAATTCTGATGACACTTTTTTTCGGCTAATTCTCTTTTTATTGGCATCGAAGAGTCAGGAGAGATACCTGTTATAAATCCTCATTCTTGATATAAACTTACTCTTGATTGTTTATTTGGAAAAATATACCTATGATAGGTATTTCGTTCCTAAGTTATATTGATTGGCAAGCAATCTAAAATATATTCTCATGACTTTCTATAGGAGGAATGATGACTAATTGGTAATTACCCTACAGATAATTTTCTTTATTATAAGCTCGATTTGTGGATTCAAGGATTTGATTGTATAAGCGAACAAAGTCTCTCAAATCTCTGGTCTTTCAACCTCAATGGCTGTGTGATCTTACGTTCGACAATTTGTCAATGGCTAGAGTTTGATGATTAATCCTCTGTGAAATAACGAGCACAAGGTCTGAAGAGAAAAAATAGAGATCAAGAGTTCATCACCCATATTTCGAGAGAGCTACACTTATTCTAAATTATCTTGTTGAGCTTATCATTGAGCTATTTTAAGAGGTGTTATACAGAGTTCATAAGTTTTAGAGTGAGATTACTTTGGACAGAAGCAGCATTCACTCCTGTTGAAGTACTAGCGTTCAAGCCATTACGTTTTTTTGTAATCTCACATTTAATTAATTAGTGGAATCCAGCCAGTAGATTATTAGTGTGAAAGAATAGATGTAGGCTTAAACAAAATCTGAACCAGTATAAATTGACATCCATTGCCTTTTATTCTTTTACTCGCATGTGTTGGCGTGTGAAGCCAAAATATATTATTAAGAGCTTTTTGTCTTTTGTCCTTTCTTTTGCTTCTAGGTTAAAAGCTATACCTCTTACATAAGATATGTAAATGTAGTAGTCATCAAATGAGAGTAGGTAGAAACGCAAAATAGCGAATAGAGAGAAAAAGAAGAAGGGGGGCCGTGACGGCGTTCTTGAGAGTTCTCAATTTCTTTTTTGCCCCGATCTTGTGAGAATATCATCAGTTGTATTCCTACTTTTTTCAAAGACTAGTGGATTCGCAAAGTGGCTCTGCGCGGAAACGTTGCCTAGGTTTGGGCGAACTTCGATAATTAATTCTCTGTCGTGTTCTTCCGATTTTGTTCTTTTATTGTTATATTCTGCTAGTGCGTATTGTTTGCTTGGGTTATTTTTCTGAAATTGGGACATGATTCCTATCAGCATCTACTTATTGTCGAATATAAGTGTTGCATAATTCTATTCTTTATTTCCGCTCCTATCAAACTTGAAATTTTTATTTCCACATTATTTTATCAAGTTTGATTAAAATCGCCTATTCACCCCCTCCAAGTATAGTGTTAGCAAATAGCAATTGGTATCAGAGCCTAAAGCTTGTCATTTGAAGTTTTTACTTTTAAGTTAACGATTTTCAATGGCTAGCACTCTTGGAGCAAGAATTATAGAAGGTCAAAGTAACAGTAGGCCTCCATACTTTGATGGAAAGGACTAAGACAACTAGAAGAATAGAATGAAAGATTTCATCAACTCAACTAGTCCTTTGATGTGGGATGTCGTGTAAAAAAAGAGTAAATCTAGCAGCCTCTACATCAAAAAAAGAAGTTGCAAAAGAGCAGCAATCTCAAACAATCAGTCTCACAGACTTGACCAAGAGAGAAGCTTCAGATGCAAAAGCACTTTGCTCTTTTTATTATGCTTTGTCACCTGCTCAATAAAACCACGTGTCTTCGTATAAAACAACAAAAGAGAAATGGGACAGACTCCAAAGCACTTACGAGGGAACTCATGGAGTCAACGAAACAAAAATAAGTACCTTACTTAGAAAATATGAATATTTCAAGACGAAATTTTGTTGAATTTGTTACGGATATGATTAATAGGTTCACTGATATTGTCAATGGTTTGGCGTGTCAAGGAAAGAACATCTCTTCATCAGCGGAAAAAGTGAACAAAATCCTTAGGGGACTTATTAAAGAGTGGAACAGCATCGAGACATCAGATCGAGAAAACCAAAGGATAGTGCCTCTATTAGTTGATGAGCTTGTTGGAACCTTGATGTCTTATGAATTTGAACGCCTCAATGAAGAGGATGATTGCAAAGGTAAAAAGATGAATGCTTTGAAATCAAGAATACATGACTCACGTTATGCATATTCCGAAGAAGATGAAGATGATAAAGAATCAGCCTTGATGGTGACGAAGTTTAGAAGGATGGCTAGAAAAAGAAGGACCTTCAAAGGAAGATGACAATCCAAGCAAATTGAAATACTTTTCTGATGAAGAAGAAGGTAATTATATAATTTGCTTTTAGTGCAGGAAAGAAGTCATATCAAACCCAACTATCCACTTCTCTAGAAGAACAAAGGAAAATTTGAGCAGAAAAAAAAAATACCTTGAGGTAGAAACCTGGAGTGCTTAATGGAAAAATCAGACTCTTGGAATGAGAATGAGGTAAGTTCACCTAAAATCTAGATGAAATATTTGATTATATTTGATAAGTTATGTTTGGAATATAAGTCCACTCGCAGAATTCGAGATTAGAGCTACAGGATCTTTCAAAAAATTAAAAAAATAATTTCTTTCAAAAGAATTTTTTCGAAACTAGAGAAAATCGTGATTCTCTCTTAAAGAAAATGAATCTTACAAAACTGAAATACAACGGTTTTAAAAAAATTTCTCTCGGTTCGAAAACTTTGGAACATATTCACTCTATACAAATTCCTTACTCTGAGAAGTGTGGTACTGGTCTTGAAAAGGAAACATCTTTACAAAATGATTTTCAAAAAGTAAGAGGAAGATTAAGACAAAGGCCTTCAAAAGTTTCTTACAAAAATCATTTTCAAAAATAATTTATAAAACCTATTGGCCATGAATTCTTCAAGTGTTAAAACTGTGGGACAAAAATCATTTCAAAAATGATTGTCCCAAAAGTTTGGAGACCAACCAAAGGGATTATTTCAAGAATGGGAGAATCATCTAACACTAAAGGACCTAAGCAAATTTGGCCACCAAAGAAAGCGTAATCTACTTATTCTCTGTAGGAACTAAAGGAGAACAAGAACAAGTGATACCTAGACAGTGGTTGTTCTAGACACATGATAGGAGATTCAAGTGTAAGTGGTGACAACTCACAAATTTATAACCTGGATCGAATCAACGTTCACGTCGCCTACTCGGAACAAAGAGGAGGCGGGTATATTCTCTTACATGTAAAAATGAAGCTTTTATATTTTTCTCAAATTTTAAAAACTAGTTCAGAATGAAAAATGTTACACTATTTATTGCATTAAAACAAATCATAGGAGCGAATTTGAAAATCAAAACTTTTTAGATTTCTGCATTGAAAATGGCTTTCAACATAATATTTTGACTCCCTATACTCCTGAATAAAACAAAGTTGTAGAGAGGAAAAATACTTCTTTAAAAGAAATTACAAGAACATTATTGATTGAGAATAAAGTCGGTCACCCCCCCCCCCCCCCCATACTTTTAGACAGAAGCAGTATCTACTACTTGTTATCTCATCAATTGTGTGTTTCTTAGACCTGTTCTTGAGAAAACTCTCAACGGGCTTTATAAAGGTAGGAAGCCAAACTTTTCATACTTCAAAATCTTTGGCTGCAAATATTTTGTTCTCAAAAATGCAAATGATTGTCTTGATAAGTTTGATGAGAGATCAGATGATGCAATATATCTTTGCTACTCTGCTTCAAGGAAAACTTACAGGATTTTCAATAAAAACTCTCACACTGGGGAAGAGTCAATGAAGTGAAGTTTGATGAAAACAATATAATCTAATGTGCATCTTCTCTCTTAAAAAAATGAATCTTGCCAATAAAATGCTAAACATTTGTCAATTGAGTCCATCCGATAATCGATGACCGAAAATCGATGACGTGGATGTCAACCATCCTACATGATATGGCAAGTAGTACGTGGATTAATTTTAATATTACTTAAATATTTTTCGAACTTTTTTAATTTTTTTCTTTTTTATTTTTTGATTGTCATTTTTTAATCATCATATGTTCGTGTTTCTTTAGTTGTCTAATGCACGAAGTGATTAAGCCATCTACGGTTTACAATATACTGCCCCAAACTAGTAGGGATAAAAATCAATATCCAATCAGTAACTCATCTACCCATTGCCAAATCAATATGCAAACTTAGGGATAGGTACTGTACAAGTGCCATAACTTTAGTACGATACTCACTTGAGTGCTGTAACTTTTTTTTCGACTACTTAAGTGCCATAAGTTTCTAAAAAAAATGTTTGAACGCCATAACTTTCAATCGATCATGTAAGTACCAATTTTATTTTTAAAATATTCATTCAAGTGCCGAAAATCCGATGTGGCATAGCACTTGTGATGAACGTTTTTTTAAAACTTATAACACTCAAGTGATCGAGTGAAAGTTGTGTGGCACTCAAGTGAACAGAAAAAAGTTATGATATTTAAGTGAGCATTGTATATAAATTATGGCACTCAAGTGAGCATCGTACTAAAATTATTGCACCGATGGTGTCCTTATTCCTGCAAATTTACACCCCAAACAACCTACTCCAAATAACCTATTATATATTAATCCAAAAATAGAGTACACTTGCTCAATGAGAAAATTATAAAAAAAAATCCTAAACTTATTGCATATATGCCAATTCAGTCCGAAACCTTTTAATTATGTCAATTCAATTCTAAATATTTTGAAAATTTAATTCTAAACCTTTCGATCGTGCTAATTCAGTCCTAAATATTTTCATAATTTTCCAATTTAATCCTAAATATTCTAACGATTTATCAATTTTGATTAGAAATCGCTGACGTAAGAGACCATCGGCCTCTAATATGGACAAATCTTAAATTATTTTTTTGAAATTAATATAATTTTTTTTTCTTTTTTTTTAACTAGTCACCAAGCCTAGGAAAGAATCGTTGAGGCTGGCCTCCCATGGCCATGGCGAGGTTGAACCTCCTTAAATTCGGCGAGGCTTGCGACTGGGCAAGGCTCAAAATTGCCAGCCATGGCGAGGCCGACCTCTCCTAGTGAAGGCCAAGTTGAACTCATCAGCCCTTGGCTTTGGCTAATCGTCGACCACCGTCGAGGTCCAATGACCAGTTAGAAGAACAAAAAAATTATAAAAATTTCATATAAAATATCAAAAAACTCAAAATTGTCCATGTCAGAACCAACGATATCATAGAATGGCCGTTAGTGACTAGACCATCATGTCAGCGATTTTCGACCAAAATCAGCTAGAACAACTAAATTGGCAAATCGTTAAAATGTTTAGAACTATTGGTACAATTATAATATTTAGCATTAAATTGGTAAGTTTCCAAAATTTTAAGACTAAATTTGCACAATTGAAAGATTTATGACTTAATTGGCGCATGTACAAAATAGGTTTAGGACTATTTTGGTAATTTCCCTGAAAATTTCCTTTTATTGATCTAAAATTACATATAGAAACAATCATTTTTAATCATTATGTGAAACGAAAATTTTCTTCCATAATGGATTGCTTCTTCTTTTTTCTCAATTACTGATTTTATTTGCATATATCCAAACGTTGTTTTCACCAGAATTTTTTTTCAAAAAAAGCCCAAATATAAAAAGAAGATATTTCCCTGATATTCTGACAATAATGTCCATTATTTCTAACCGTAAATCCACACATCATCACCGTGTGTTTTTCATAAAATACTTATTAATTGAAAAATTGCTGGGTCAGAATAATGACAGTACTATCAGACTGTCAAGATAGCGGCTCCCAATATAAAATTATAACCAACCAGCTCTGAATGACTCCTAAGACTTTAAGTTTCTTTCATTCATTTCGAAATGGAAAACTCTCAAGTTTGTTGTGATAACAAAGATCGATACAATATTTTACTCTTAGATACTGTGGCAACAACAAAAGTTAAAATTTGAGATTAGATCTTTCAATTGTAATGCTTTAATTTTTCAAGTAACATGGTTAAATAAAATTTATAGTTTTTACCGAAAAATTTCCTAATAAGGGTCTCAAATGCTGTCAATTTCTCAAAAGATGACCAAAAAGAGATATTATTTCAAACAAGAGCAGGAAGTTGCCATGTTAGTCTCAATAAAATCTCTAACATTGTCGATGACCAAATTTTCCGATTGGTTGAGGAAATTTTCATCCAAAGAAATTTTCTTTTTATTTTCTTTCTTTTCTTCCATTTTCATTTTCTTCTTCTTGGGGCCAACCAATAGATTTGTCAATGCAATCTAAATTTAAGTTCCAGTTGACCGCGAGGAACCAGAGGTTCTCGAACTGGTACGGCATCTACGACACCAACACGAAAACCCGGCCCGACATATGGGTGAGCTTGACGAGGGAGGATAGCCGACCGATCGCTAGGTCAATGCGGCCAGTCATGCCCGGAGAGCGAGCTTTGGGTTGCTGAAGCTGGGGGACAATCACCGGTGGCCTCCTACTCGCCCTCACTCGAGCCCTTGCCGAGTTGCAACTAAGAGCTGAGAGCCCATGACTAATGGCAAGTGAGGGCTAGGACCCTCGCTACGGATGGGGAGGGCCCACAGGCCCTCATGGCGATAGCCGCCAGCCTCGTGCTGGCCCAAATAAATAAAAAGATAATTATTTAAAAAATATTAAAATATTATCTTAGATTGCCAACGTCATGGCCGGTTGGCCGGCCAAATGGACTGAATTGACACAATTACAAAAGCTTTAGGATTTTGTTAGTAATTTTCCCTACATTTATGTGTGTATATATAATCATAAACATTCGCCATTAGGCAATCTTGTGTGGGAGAATCTTGGGTCAAAATCGGAAACAAAAACTTTAGCGTCGTGGATCTACCATTCCAATTTTATCACATAATAGAACATGAAATAATTCTCTAGGAGGTAATCAAAATAACATAGTGTTCAAGCTCAATATTAGCAAGCCAATCAACAAGATATTTCTTTCCGAAAAGTTATGGGCGCGCATATAACCATTTTACTTCTCTGTTTCTGCTCCAATCCTATTTCTGAAAAAGGTTTTGAACAAAAATTCGTTTGATAACGTAATTTTACTTTTATTTTTATTTCTGAAACAAAAAGTTGTTCCAGAAATAGGTTTGAAGGAAAAATGAGAAACAAAATTTTATACTTCTCGGAGAAACAGAAACATAAATTTTATATCCCTAACTTTTCCTCAAGTACCCGCCGCCGCCGCCCACCTCCACCGGCCACTTGTCGCCACCCATCGGCGACCTCCGTCTGTCGTTGCTGGCCGCAACCCTCCGGCGACCTCCGCCAATCGCCAACCGCCACCCGCCAATAACTTCCGCCAGCCGCCGCCCCCTGCCACTCGTCGGCAACTTTCGCAGGCCGCCGCCGTCCACCTCCACCACTGGCCGTCATCGCCACCGTCAGCTGCAGCCACCCACCGACAACCTCTGTCGACGACTTTCGCCGACTACCTCCGCCGCTCACCTCCACCGACCACCACCTCTGCCTGCCGCCACCACCACCTACTGACGACCTCTGCCTGCCGCGCTGACCGTCACCCACCGATGACCTCCGTCGGCCACCACCGTACACTGCCGTGATCTCCGCAGGCCACCGCCGCCGCCATCGGAGTAAAAAATAAATAATAATTTTTTTTATTTTTAAATAGTAAATAATAATTTCTAGAAGTAAAAATTTTCAACTATTGTCAAACGAATTTCTGTTTTAGGATCAGAAATTTTATGTCGTTATCAAACGCATTTTTTTCCTCAAAAACTCATTCAGAAATAGAGATAGAAAAAACTATTTCTAGCCAGAAATCCATTTTTGGAAAGAATGGTTGTCATTCACTCCCATGTAGCACTTTGAATTATAAGTCTAATGATATATTTAAACTGTTATAGATGCACTCGATAATCTAGAAGAATATACATGTATATATAATTTATTTTCAAACAACCTATAAGAATAAATACTCTCGAAGAGGCAATCTGACCAAAACATCCGGCTTTACTAGGACATTGTATGGATTTCTGGTAATTATGGCTGTAGGCAGGTCGATTTGGCAATCTAATTGGAGAATCTGTTATTAATTTGGACATGATTTGGATTTATGGTAATTATGACTGAAGGCAGGTGATTAGGCAACGTCATCAGACTTGCCTCTTCGAGAAGATTGCCTAATCAACCTGCTTCTTGGATGATATTTGTCCTTACAACTGTTTACTATTATTTGGTTTGGCATAATACCATAATTGAAATCGTGTTAATGTATAACATGACCCGTCCTTTCGGTACTAATGAGCTATCTTCATAAGAAAGTATAAACGAATCAAAACATATCATCTCCGCGATAAGAAAAATGAATCGCGCATTCTCGATTTCTTCCCTGTTCCTGATCCGTTCCCTCATAAGCTTCTACGGCGTCCAATCCGCGAGCGATCTCATTCAGGACACCTGCAAGAAGATCGTGGCGGCCGAGGTAGAGGTGAACTTCGACTTCTGCGTGAAGTCTCTCGGGTCAGACCCGCATAGCCACGTACGAGGCTACGGCTGATTGGGGTCAAGCTGTTACAAGCCAACATTACGGACACGATCGAGTACACCAAGCGACTGCTGAAGCAAAAGTTGGATCCGCGCCTGCTCAAGTATCTCTCGTTTTGCTCGGGACTGCACGCCCCCATTCGAAGGCAAAGACATGATCCGAGGTTACGAGGCCAAGGATTACGCATCGGTGGGTAGTTGGGCAGGTGGATTTGGAGGTAACGAAGGCATGTGCGACACTCAGCTTTCGCAGAAGAAAGACAAAGCGTAATGATGAGATTTTTCAGTTGAGCGCCATAGTGCTTGATATTATGTAATTTTTGTGGTAGAGAGCGTATAAAGTGTGGTAACCAATAAATTAATGCATGTTCTAATACGCTCTATTTCTAGCAAATGCATTCCTGTGGATGGAGATCCTTTACCCGTAGGTAAATGCCAACTATTGGAATGAATCTATAAATCGAAATCAAACGTTTGAAAATTTCACTATGTCAAAGAGAGAGCTCATTTGCGAGCCGTCAATATCTCAACTTTGAATCTCTCATGTCCACCTTCATCTCAACTCGAATATCCAAATCCTTCTTATTTTTGCTGTTTATTTGATATTTTTTAAGTCAAATATCCACGTCCATTTCTAGGCTCCCTCCCGCGATTTCTCTGACTTAGCCTTATTGTGTTAGTCATGAAAATAGTTATTCAATTTTCGTTAAATCATGACTTGCATTTTTAGCTATAGCAACATTCTCACTTTTTCTGGCATGTAATGTGACATTGAAAAATGACTTCTTCTTTTTTTTTTTGGCGTGAAGCCAAAATATATCAAAAGATATTATTAAGATTTCTTTTTTATCTTTTGTCCTTTCCTTTTCTTCTAGGTTAAAAGATACACCTTATATATTAGGGATATATAGGTTGTAGCCATTAGAAGAGAAAGAAGATAGAAGAGCAGACAGAAAGAGCAAGAGCAGACAGAATACGCAAAGTAGCGAATAGAGAGAAAAGAGAGAGAGAGGCTGTGACGGCATTCTTGAGTGTTCTCATTTTTTTTCCTTCGATCTTGTGAGAAGATCGTCAGTTGTATTCTTACTTTTCTCGAAGACTAGTGGATTCGCAGAGTGCCTCTGCGCGGAGACGTAGCCCAGGTTTGGGTGAACTTCGATAACAAATTTTCTGGTGTGTTCTTCTAATTCTGTTCTTTTATCGTTATATTCTGCTAGTGTGGATCGTTTGCTTGGATTATATTTCTGGAATTGAGGCACGATTCGTATCAACTGGTATCAGAGCCTAGGTTGGCTAATCGAGAACATCGAGGGTTTTTCGGTGATGTTCGATTGAAAGCAAACGGTATGGCAGAAGATAAAATTAGAATCGATAAGTTCGATGGGCAGGATTTCGGATGGTGGAAACTCCAAATAGAGGACTATCTTTATCAGAAAGATCTCTATGCACCACTTGAGGGTTAGAAACCTGAAATCGCGAAAGTTGATCCGACGGCAGAATCAGGATGGAAAATTCTTGATCGAAAGGCGTTAGGTGCGATTCGTCTAGGTTTGACGAAAAAGACAGGATACCACATCGCGAAAGCTA
The DNA here is from genome assembly GCA_021437785.1 of Rhodomyrtus psidioides. Lineage (NCBI taxonomy): Eukaryota > Viridiplantae > Streptophyta > Magnoliopsida > Myrtales > Myrtaceae > Rhodomyrtus > Rhodomyrtus psidioides. Next base: position 417,619 of record JAILYB010000054.1, read on the forward strand.
AGACTGCAAAAGAAGCTATGGATATTCTAACGAATATTTACGAGAAGCCATCTACATCGAATCAGATATTTTTGTTAAAGAAATTGGTTAATATGAAATTATCTGACAGAGGTTCTGTTGCAGAGCATATTAACAGTTTCACGCAGGTTACAGGTCAATTAGAATCCGCAGGCATAAATCTGAATATGAAGTTACAAGCTTTATTATTTCTATGTTCTCTTCCGGAAAGCTACAACACCGCGGTGCAAGGAATTTCGAGCACCATGAAGGATTATTTGACTCCAGATGATACTGTGAGCAGTATCATGGATGAAGAGATGCGACGAAAAGTCTCAGGTGGAGATAAATTTTCGACATCTGCATCTTCAACGGCACTAGCAGTGGAGAACCGTGGAAGAAGCAAAAGCAGAGGAAAATTCAGCGGGCGTGGTAGGTCACAATCCAGGGGAAAGAGAGAGGTTACAAAAGATGAGTGCTGGTTTTGTCACCAAACAGGACATCGTAGATTTCAATGTGAAGCCTACCAAAAGAAGCTGCAAGATGAGAATCAAGAAGCTAATGTGGTAAGCGATGAGCCTTTGTTAGAGAACTTGTGTTTATCTGCAGGGCTTGACTTGGCTACAGATAAGTGGTTTCTTGACTCTGGTGCTTCTTTTCATTGTACCTCGCAAAGAAATATATTTGTTGATTATGCCAGTGGAGATTTTGGGCAAGTGGTTGTGGGAAACGGCCACATGTGTCCAATTGTAGGAAAAGGAACTGTGGTTTCGAACATCTCAGGTGGTGAACGACCACAGTAGTGAAGATGACATCAATCAGAGTGTTGCTAAGTATAGTTGCAGTGGAGGATCTTCATCTCGAGCAGTTAGATGTAAAAACAGCTTTTTTGCATGGTAATTTAGGCTGCGTATGGTAGCGTTTCTGTTTCTGGGAGCATTTTTTGAACAGAAACACTTTTTTGTGTTTCTGCTCAAAACTACGATTTCTGGGAACAGAAACGCGTTTGGTAAATGGAAAAAAATTCTGTTTCTGAAAAAAAAAAAACATAAACGCGTTTGGTAATCAATGGTTCAATGTGAACAATCTCTCTGTTCCTTCTTTCTACAGGAGACAAACAACGCGATAATTACAGGGAGAAAAGGAGCGAACCTACAAATCCGAAATGAATCATCATCATCATTCATCAATGTTGCTCGTAATGAACGAACGATCATGCCAGGATCGTTGTTAATCTATACCCACTTCTTCGATCGTGCTTAGCCTAATTCTAAACGAACGAACCGCCGTCTTGAACCTCCGTGAAGATTGCCTCTGCAATTTCCTGACCGATGCGGCTCTGGGCAACGCCGGAGCTGCCTTCTCGATCCTGTTGCCGTACCTCTTGACCTCGTGCTCGTTGATCTCGCTGTAGTCCGAAATGGCTCTTTGATTAACGACCAGAACGGGGGCGATCTGCCTCTTCTTCTTCCGCCGGGCCCCGCCTTTATTCGACGCCTTCTGCATCGCCACGCTCGCCTTCACGGCGAGGGCCGCCATGTCCGAGGCCATCAGGCGGTGCTGGATCTTCGACTTGGGAAGCACGAAGTAGATCTGGCGTCGACCCCGACCCAGGTCGGCCTCGCGCTGGGGTCGCGCCATCGCGCTCGACCGGCCTCGCGCTGGGGTCGGCCTCGCGCTCGCGGCGTTGGTCGGCCTCCTGGGAGCCGCGAGATGCCGAGACCCGCTGAGATCTAAGATCCGCTCTCCTCGGAGACCCACGGGTCGGCCTTGCGCTCGCGGCGCTGGTCGACCTCGAGCCGACCTCACCCAGCCGAGAAGATGAAGAAGAAGAGGACGAAGCAACGAAGACTCACCGGAGGAGCAGCGGCTGTGGCTAGTCGGCGAACGACGTCAGTGGTTGCGGAACAAGGAGGAGTTGCAACAGAGGTCTTCAAACGAGGGTTGTATCGTGTGAGCAGAATGGACGAATGCGAAAGTGTTCCAAAACCCCTCATAAAAAGTGTTCCCAAATCAGAAAAGTAAGTTTTTTTCACTCCTCAATTTTGCTTCAAAAATGTTCTTTTTTCCAAAAGTGTTCTCCGGAACACTTTTGGAACCATACGCGTTTCTGTTCCATAAGTGTTCCCGGAACACTTTTGGAACAGAAACATATTCCCTGGCTAGAAACCATACAGGCCCTTAGATGAAGAGGTATACATGGCGCAACCTAAAGGTTTTGAAGTCAAAGGTAAAGAACACATGGTATGTCGCTTGAAGAAAAGCTTGTATGGCTTAAAGCAAGCTCCGCGACAATGGTATTTAAAGTTTGATGGTTTTATGGAAGAAAAAGGATTTGCACACTGTGAGGCTGATCATTGTGTTTATTTTCGAAAGTATAGCGATGGTGATATTGTATATCTCTCTTTATATGTTGATGACATGTTAGTGGCTAGTTCTAATATGAAGAGAATCGCAGAAGTAAAGAAGATGTTAGCAGCGCAGTTTGCTATGAAAGACTTGGGAGAGGCCAAGAAGATTTTAGGCATGAAAATCATCAGGGATAGGAAAAATAAGAAATTATGATTGTCGCAGGAAGACTATGTGAACAAGGTGTTGAATAGATTCAACATGGACAAGGCAAAACCGGTTGTGACTCTTCTTGCAGGTCACTTCAAACTTTCCAAGGATATGTGTCCCAGTACTCAAGCTTCGAAAGAAGAGATGGCGGCAGTGCCGTATGCGTCAGCAGTTGGAAGTTTGATGTATGCTATGGTGAGCACGAGACCTGACATTGCACAAGCAGTGGGAATTGTGAGTCGATATTTGCAGAACCCGGGCAAAGAGCATTGGAATGCAGTAAAATGGATATTGAGATATCTAGCAGGTACATCAAATTACTCTCTTTGTTATGGAGGTACATCTCTAGAATTGCAGGGTTATGTGGATGCAGATCACTCGGGTGATCGAGATAGTGGTAAAAGTACCACTGGATATGTCTTTACAGTTGCAGGTACAGTAGTGAGTTGGGTATCTCAACTACAGAAAATAGTGGCTTTATCGACGACAGAAGCAGAGTACGTGGCGATCACGGAAGCCTCTAAGGAAATCATGTGGTTACAAGATTATTTGGAGGAGCTACATCGAAAGCAGCCAATGAGCACACTGTGGAGTGATAGTCAAAGTGCAATACACTTAGCAAAGAATGCAGCTTATCACTCAAGGACTAGACATATCAAGAAGCTTTATCACTTCATCAAGTCAGCATTGAAAGATAACGAGTTAAAGTTAGAGAATATTGATGGCTCAAAGAATCCAGCTGAAATGTTTACCAAGGTAGTAGACAGAGAGAAGCATATTTTATGTACTACTACTATTGGTATTACTCCATGTTAATTGATGAGGAGTATCGCAGAGGCACAAGTTCGAGTTACTATCTTTTGAAGAGGGTGGATGCAAAGTTGCTTGGTGCATCAGATATATTTGTCTTCAAGTGGAAGATTGTTGGCGTGAAGCCAAAATATATCAAAAGATATTATTAAGATTTCTTTTTTATCTTTTGTCCTTTCCTTTTCTTCTAGGTTAAAAGATACACCTTATATATTAGGGATATATAGGTTGTAGCCATTAGAAGAGAGAGAAGATAGAATAGCAGACAGAAAGAGCAAGAGCAGACAGAATACGCAAAGTAGCGAATAGAGAGAAAAGAGAAAGAGATGGGCCGTGACGGCATTCTTGAGTGTTCTCGTTTTCTTTTTCCTTCGATCTTGTGAGAAGATCGTCAGTTGTATTCTTACTTTTCTCGAAGACTAGTGGATTCGCAGAGTGCCTCTGCGTGGAGACGTAGCCCAGGTTTGGGTGAACTTCGATAATAAATTCTCTGGTGTGTTCTTCTAATTCTGTTCTTTTATCGTTATATTCTGCTAGTATGGATCGTTTGCTTGGATTATATTTCTGGAATTGTGGCACGATTCCTATCACCGTGAACTAGATATAACCGAGGTCAGAAAAGGTCGCAATTTGATGAGACAATGCCAACGCCAAGCCATATCGCCCCTCATGTCGAGCTGCATGATTGGGGTGCCTGTGTATTTTGTGTTGTGAACCCAGATGCTCCAAAGAGAAGAAGATGGATGATTGATGAGGTTCCATTGCATACGGCCTAACACAACTTTGTTCCATAAGTTCATATCGCGCAATCCCAATGCTCCTTCCTTTTTAGGTGAGCAAGCTACTTTCCAATCAACTTTGTGCAAGCCATGATTTGTTGCAGAACCAGCCCGTAAGAAATGTCGACTTGCTGAACCGAAAAGAATCAAAACAGCTTGTTACCTCTCTTTGGGTAATAAGTTGGCCTGCATTGATCTGTGCAACCACAGCTTTCAAAGTTTCATGAATAATCGACGGCAAAACCCTCTCATTATAGCTTTCTCCCAGCGTACGGTAAATTGTAGGTAATTGATCAGGTACAGGACGAGTTAGGACTCGAAGTCCAATTTTGACCTACATGAAAAGAGATGCTTGATCATAAGCTTTAACATTCAAATGATTCGAACAAAGGGTAATGGATTTTGGTGAACAACCAATCTAACGCAAGAGATTATTCAGCGATGGCTACTTGTTGCCAAAAAAAAAAAACATGGAACAAGGTAATAAAATCTGAAAGTCACATGCAATGGAAAATTGCAACAGAAGCTCCCACAATCTCCTTTTATTTTTTGTTTGTGTGTGTGTGTGTGTCAGCAATCTTCTGTGGACTCCATCAGCACAGATCAAGCAAAAGAGATCCGTGATATTCATTTCACGACTAATGCTTCTACCTCAGTTACAATGTGTGAGAAAAGGTTCTATATTCCTTCAGGACAACAGTTGGTTGCCTTTCCTCACAATTATATATAAGACAGTAAAATGACAGAGACACCAGATTTGACCATCTACATGTTAACCTTAAATGAAACACAATGTATCTCCACATTTACGTCAAATGCATTGATAATTGTGGCCGGTAGTGTAGTCAATTGATAATTATATTCTTTGATACGAATTCACTCTGATTCGAACGCAATAGAACTTAATATTTCTACAGCTATTACTAACTAAAAGTCGCCTACGGAGAATATTCTGACTGTCCCTGATGCGTGTATGATGGTTAGGAATGACCTGCCAGACTTTTCACAAAGACTCAATATCGTCATGAATAGAAAGTTTTCCTTTCCTCAAATTACAAGGTGGCATGAGTTGAAAGGAAAAACTCAAGTAGATACCTATTCTGCCTAACAGTGATGGTGTATTGCCGGTAATAAGCAACAACAATTACCATCTGAAGGTTCCGACTTCCCGAAGTACTCTCGATCAAATGTGGTCGTGCTCGCACATCGTAGATTATTGCTCTCTCGAACCATGGTATCATTGGATGTATCCCTTCAAAATTATCCAAAGAAATCTCCATTTAGAAAACCATAGGTCTATCATTTGTGCAACTCTCCCCTAAATTAGTCATAAATTTGTAGTTCGGCAAGCTCTAGCACCATCTCGTGATCACATGAGCTTACCTTCTTGGAACAATTTTTATGATCAAGAACAGCGGAAGAAGAACCAGGGAAAGGAAGTCAGTTCTCAATGATATATTTCTCTTTGAAGACTATATAATCCACCATCATCTACTTCATGATCAAACAGTAAGGTATCACACTCCATCGAACGAGTACTAAGAATTCCTGAAGTTTTGAGGTTAAAAAAAAAATGACCGACCAGAATACTTTCCTAGTAAGAACCATATGCATGCGCAACAAATGCCCGAATAGGACAAGCACCCATAATGAAATACAAAAAGGCTGAGAAAACAAACTATATATGAAGAAAAGTTTTAGAATGCAATTCCAAAATGGGGACAGAGTAAGCACATGAGCATATAAAAAAGGGATTATTATGCATATGTGGGGAAAAATTATCAAAAAAAGTCATAAACCTATTGCACTTTTGCCAATTCAATCATACAACTTTTAAATTTATTAATTGAATCCTAAATCTTTTCACTTTTTTTTCTAATTCAGTCCTATTGGCAGTAATTGACTGACGTAGACGCCAGTCATCGTACGTGCCACAACGGGTACTGACGTGTGTAATTTTCTTTTTATAATATGTTAATATATTTTTCACACTTTATATTTTTTTTCTTTTTTTTTCTTTTTTCTTCTTGTATTCTTCTTCAGTGACTAGCGAGGATTGCCCGGGTGAGGCTGGCCTCAGCCATGGCCATGTTAGCCTCACACAGATCTAGGCTAGGCCAAATGCAAATTGTGTTTATTAAATTGTAATAAAAAAATTCATTGGAAAACAACTTTGGCTAAAATAGTGTTTGAAAAATTTATTTTTGCAAAAGACTTTTCTCATTCTTTATTTAAAAAAAAAAAACTCAAACCTATCGGGGCTAGCGAAGGGCTCAGTCTGCCAATGACCAAGATCCGGTGCCAACGGCCGTCATCTGAGGTCACACGACATCAAGCAAGCCTAGGTGACCGCCGTCACGCAAAGAAGATAAATAGTTATAATGAGAGCAAAAATGGAAAACAAAGGATAGTTTTGGAAGAAAAAAATTTACTATCCCTTGGGACAAACATGCCGACAAAGGTGAAAATCTAAAGCAAACCAAGACTTGCCTTAGGCTTCCAATTTTTTCAAAACTCACTTTCCTTCAAAGCCATTTAAAAAGAAAATTCAACACTCAAAATTTGGCCCAAAGCCCCTTGAAAAAGCCATTCCTAAACGAAGCAAGTTTCTTGAACAAAAGGGGCATTTGGGGGTAAAAGTCATAATTATATGAAGTTTCTTGAGAGCGAAAAAATGAACTGATAATTTTCATTAATTCTTGAGCAAAATTTTCCGAAAATGTTGCAGAGCTAAATCGAGGGACTCACCTATCCTGAGCTTTGTCAACGCTATCTTTTACTCGAAGTAACCCAAAAGATATTTACCGCACAACTTATTCCCTAACGGAACGTTAAAGTTGCTTTGTTAAGACAAGCCAAATGCCATCCAAAAACAACTTTCTTCTGGTCACCTGGATTGCTCTTTCGCCGCTCAAATCGAAGACCATCGCGAGTCCTTGTGCAATCACGACCACGTTTGTATAGGCAAAATCGTTCAACGGAACCAGCTGACGGAGCGATACGACAGACTAGGTAAAGGTTGTCGACCTTTGTCGCTTTGATTAAACTGTCCGTCTTAATTACCCGACTTGCGCGGTCTTAACATTCCAACCAATGCCAATTACCTACATCCAATTTTCCATCCCGTGCATCCGATCTCATACCTAATTGAATTTATAATAACGAACATTCTATGCCCATTTATTGCGGAAAAGTCTCCAATTTCTTGACCCAAAGGAAAAAAAAAAAGAATTCAATGAAGTGCAATTAATCAGAAAATACTTGCTTTGAACTACTTCGGCATAGTGGTCCATGCCTAGCCACTTCTTCACATTCAGCTTTTTTTTTTCCTCTTTTCTTTTTAATTTCCTTTTTGTGCTTCAAATTTTAAAACAACTCCTACTCGAATGGCTCTTTTTCTCTCATTTTGTTCGACATTTCATACATGTTCTTAATTACACATACCAGGGGTGTCGGAAAACACAGGTAAAAACAACTCTAGCGAAAAAGAAGTAAAAAGTATGAATTATTTGAAAATTATTTTCTTGAAAATAATCATTTGTTTCGCTTGAAATAATTAGTTAATAAAAAAAATCACTATCTATAATAATCTATAAATAGCTTCATGGACGATAAAAATGTTTTCCGTCCGCTCGTTTTGTGTAAGCAATCGTTTTTAGGGAAAAATATTTCTAAGTCATTCGATTTTCGCGAAACAAACGAAACATATATTCGGGGAAAAAGAAGTATCAGTCCAGACTAATTCTACAATTTACGTATCACACGTCCAGGAACTGTGAGACCTAGATGAGATTTCACCAAAAAGATCAAATTAAAGCACACATTTCACAACCACGCTTCCTCTTCTTTTCTTTTCTTTTCTTTTTTTGTAAATCAAGTGCTATTTCAGCTTTTCTTTCATATTTCCATCAAAGTCCTATTATATTTAGATATAGATCACTAAACCCAACGAACATTCAATAGTCCCTATGGGATCAGCAACTCTAGGCATGCATTATCTTCAAGATTTACCAACAAAAAGAGGCACGGGGCGGATCGGAGATAACATTTATTTCCTACTATAGCGCAAATCGCTTCGATAAGGCAGAAAATATGTAGGAGATCCAAACCTCAAAACCAATCTCCCGAATAGTTACAAGTGACAAAGTTCATTTCATACAAACTTCATTTATTCGTTTTTGCTAATCCGCAGGATCCTGCATAGGAGGATGTTAATCAGCTGAGAGTGTTTACATACAGATCTCCTGGTAACACTATATCATTATCAACCCCCTCGTGTACGACACGCCTGTTTGAGGCAGCCAGGAATCCCCGTTTATGAAGTTTGCAACGGTGAAGTTCTCCGCGACGTTTGCACCGATCACATTGTACCCGGGCCACCAGACCCTGTTCTTCGTGCTCGCTCCGGGCCCTCTATTTTGAAACTCCGCGTACTATAGCAAGTCCAGTTGAGTCTTATTATCCCATTCGTCCCATCCGGCAGGATTGATAAGGTCGTCCATGAAGCTCTGCATGAACACCACCCTCGCGTACTTCCTCCACGGCCTCCCCAGATATGTCAGTACGGAGGTCTTGCTTGAGGCCAGGTCGTCGGCCGCCTTGATGGTGCAATTTTGAAAAGACATGCCCGTGGGCCTTCCCTCATTCCAATGGCTCTAGGCGGTGATCGTGTTGCCCACGGCTGGAAATGGGAGGCGGGGTAGAGGTTGCAGTTCTGGAAGACCACGGACGAGTCGTCAAAGATGAAGTCGACTGTGCCGTAGACGTCGCACTCTCGATAGAACTGGTAGATGGTATAGAACTGGTCAGGACTTTGCGTCCATAGGGTGTCCTGGTAGGCTTCAAAGCTGCAACGGTAGAACACCGAAAAGTTGCCTACAGTTTGGACGGCCACGGCCTGGCCCTTCTGTGGCCCGGCCGTGTTCTGGAAGGTGAAAGTCTAAAGCACTTTTTTAAAATAAAAAAGCAGAAAATTCAAAAAAGCAAATGAAGAAAATGCCTTTCGGCCATGCACTTAATTTTTAAAATAATGGGGCATTAAAGATCCTTATTTGAAACAGCGTCAATTTCAAGCTGTTATTTGAGAAAATGTGGGCAGCTTAGGCCCTTATTTGAAATTTTTTCCGTTCAATATATAGCCATTATAGAAAAATAATTGATCACCACTGGAAAATTCCAATAATGGCTTGAAGTGTCTTCATTCTCTTATAAAGACATGAAGTTGCCTCATTTTTTTTTCAAATATAGGCATGGAATGAATCTTACTTCAAATAAAGACCTAAAGTGACCATATCAATCTCAAAGAATGACCTGACCTCATTGGCCGAATGGAAATTTCGCTCTTTAACTTTTTTATATTTTTTCCTTTTTTTTTCTTTTTTTCCTTTTCTTTTTCTATTCTTTTTCTTTTTCGCTCTTCCCTCCACTAGACTCTGGCAAGGGCAAGCATTGCCAATAGGGCCGCCCTTGCCTATGGCTGGCGACCTATACCAGCCATTGACAAGGCTCAGCAATGGTCGGGGGAGGGAATAGGCAAAAAGAAAAAAAAAGTAAATTAAAGCAAAAAAAAAAAAAAACTAATCAAAGAAAATATCCTTAGAATTTTTTTTTATTAAAATACCCCTCCTCCGACAACCGCAATAGTCACATGCTCGCTAGCCAGCCAAAAGTCATTATTTGAGACGATTTGGCCGATTCATGTCCTTATTTGAGATAATTTGGCTACTTCAGACCCTTATTTAGAACAATATCCACTCAAGCCCCTTTTTGACAAAATAATGGCACTTTTGGGCCGTATTTGATATTTTTCCATCATAATATACATATTCATTATGTCTTTTTTTAACAGGACACAGTGGCAGATGTGCAGCTGTGTTTCTTTGGCTTTATTCTTAAATATTTTAAACATGTCATCTCATTTGAGTATATTTTTGTGAAAAAGATTTGTCCTTTAACTTGTGTTTTTCAATCTAACCACTTGTTAATATTTCTTTTATCCGTCCAGTGGATGGAGTGGCTGTGTGCCATGGCCGATGGCCCATGGTTGGATGATTCCCACGAAAGAACTCCAATCGAATTTGAACAAGCAAAGATTGCATCCTCCGGACCTCCATGCTTTTATCTGGGCTTCTAACTATTAATTACAAAAATAAACAGATAAAATTAGCATAAGCACTAGCAAATGTCCTCCGGAGCACTTGAAGCAAATTTTTTATAAGAATATGTCGCGTGAACGATTGTCTTTGAATGATTCATTTGGTATCTTTAATTTTAATAATATTGATTTGCAAAACACGACGATGGACTGTGCAATTGAAATCGCACAATTTTTTTTTCGACCGAAAAAAAAAATCGTACAATTTCTTTAATTGGATGTTCTCTTCCTAGGCTTTATTTTCGATTAAAAATAGATTTTTCTATTTATATTCCCTAGACGAGTTTCTGAGCAGATACGCACTTGCTAACGACACAAAATTTCTAATCCCAAAATAGAAAGTCGTTTGATAACAACATAAAATCCCTACGGTTATCGACCGATGGGCCTCGGCCGGCCGATGGCGAAGGTTGAATAGGAGCCGGACATCGGAGACTGACGGCCGACAGCCGACGGACGGTCTCAAGAGAGGGGGCGTGAATAATGAGAAGAATTCTTATTTCGATTTCTGTTCCAAAAATAGAAAAGTGGAAAATTTTCACTTCTTATTTCTATTTCAAACTTATTTTCGGGTCAAAAATTTATCTGAAAAAAAAAACGGATTTTTATCCAAACCTGTTTCCCTGAACAGAAAAATAGAACTGCTGTATGGAGAGAAATGACAGGAAGGATTGGGTTTTAAAGTTGGTTATGTATACTAGCGAGGAAAAGGATTGGAAAAGCAATGTGTTATGACTTAAATGTCCTCTCATATATGTAAAGCAAAAGATAAGATAAGATAAGATAAGATAAAATGAGATAAGAGCGCGAGGGAGAAGAAGGAAAATGTTTATTTATTAATGCATGAATCCCTCCAAATCTCTCCAATCAAACAAATATGAGGGATTAAAAAAAATACGAGGGATCCAAAATTGTGCATAAAATTAGCTCCTCCTTTCCCTCTTATCCTTTCTTTTCTATTCCTTTCATCTCTTTCCTCTATTCACATGACAAATTCTTTTCGGGATTAATTCTCTTCTCTAATAATCTCTATCTATTAATGCGAAGTTCTTAGTACTTACTAGGGAAAATTACCCATAAAAAAAAAACTCCTAAAAACCTATTGTATGACCGCTAATTCAATCATAAGTATTTCAATTTTGCCAAATTTTTTGTCTAAATTGTGCCAATTGAGTCCTGAATATTTACATGATTTATCAATTCAGTCCTAAATCTTTGATAATATGTCAATTTTCGTATAAATTTGGCTAGAAATCGCTGACATGGCAAGTCCAGTCAATGCCAGTCATCCTAGGCGACATGGCCGATGTTGCCATGGACGACTTTCGTAATGTTTTTTTAAACATATTTCCAAATTTTAATTTATCATTTCCTTTCTTTTTTTCCCTTATTTCCTTCTATAGGTCACCGATCGACAGCAAGGGTCCCTCTCGCTGGATCTGGCAAGGGCACCTAGATCCCTAACGACGCTTCACGGAGGAGGAGGAGGAAAAAAAAGAGAAAGGGAAGAAAAAAGGAGGAGGAGGAAAAAAATAAAAAAAAATAAAAATTTTACAAGAATGTCCACGTCAGTCCAGTCGTGCCTTGTAGAACATCCGGCGCAAGATGAACCGCAAGGATTTTAGTCAAAAATAGTTTCAAGGACTAAATTAGCAAATCCTCAAAAGATTTAGGACTATATTGGCAAATCATCCAAAGATTTAAGACTAAATTGGCATAATAAAAATATTTAATATTAAATTGACAAGTGGTCAACATGTTTGGATCTAAATTGATATAATTGAAAGGTTTCGAACTAAATCGGCTGCGTACATTAAGTTTAGCAATTTTTGGACATTTTTCTCCAATCAAATAAATATGAGGGATTAAAAAAATGTGTAAAATTGGCTCCTTTAATCCCTCTTATCCTTTGGCCAAAAAAAAAAAAAAAACCCCTTTCTCCTTTCTTTTCTATTCCTTTCATCACTTTCCTCCATCCATGTGACAACTTGTCTTCGCGATCAATGTTCTCTTCTCTAATAATCCCTATCTATTAGTGACAAATTATTTTTACTTACTTTAAAGGAAACCTCCTCTCGTGATATAAAATCCCAAAGGGCCCGCAAGTCCAAGTGAACGAATGGGCCACAGGGTGAGATCCGAACCATTGGGAAGACCCGGTGGGGTCGAATGTGAACAACGGGAGGAAATTTTGAGTATATCCCGTTCGGCGGCGGCGGCCAAAGGATCTGACCGAGATCGCCGCTCGCTTTCCGGATGATTCATCTCATGGTGGCTTCGCTCGTTGCATTGTCTAATTGGAAAATTCATGAGGGAATGGCGCCTGAGAGTCTGTACGTAGATGCAAGAGCAATTTGGTTTTGCTTTGAAAAAGGCCATACCTCTAAGAGAAATTCCCAGTTTAAACTGAAAAGGAAGTTGTGATTTGATCCTTGATGACTTGATTTTTCAAAGTGATTTTTAAGCACTGATTTTGCTTCCGAAGCTTCAATCAACTATATGGGGCACTTGAAGGAATGGAAATCAAAGTGGGAGAAAGCGTAAACTGCGGGAAGTTAAGCATCGTCGAAACTAAATGCAAGAAAGTAAACTGGAACTGAACAACAATTACAGGAGATTGAAAGATGGTTTATCCACATTCGAGTGATCACGAGCAACATTGCCAAAAGAAAGCTACTCAAATCGAAATCTATAGACGTGTGAAAACAAAACTAGACATGAAATGTAAAAGGATTCATTTGCAAGAAACAGAAAGCTAATGAAAACATAAATAATCAATACCTACACACCGGACATAAAGCTTTTTATCTCCCTTTTCTTCGGGGAAAAAGCTATCAAAAACTCTAAACTATATCCATCGTGACACATTTACCTCAAATTTTTTTTTGTGACACCAAAATTCCCAACCTTGCACCTGTTTACCCTAAACTTGTGCTAGAGTAATACATTTACCCCAAACTTTTTCTTCTTTGGTGTTTGATGGTACAAAAAAAAAAATGAATTGGGTTAAATGTGTCTTACGGGTGTAAGTTTGGGTTTTCTTGGGGTGCTTACAAGAAAAAAAATTTGGGATAAATGTGTCACCCGCGTACAAATTTGAAGTCACACAGAAAAGTAAAATACTCGAGCGTTAATGTTCCCGACATTTTCTACATTTTCTAAGTTACCCAGTTTTCTATCTAGATGCCATAATCACGAGGCACGGATGTATTCTTGTGATTTTTCTTATTACAGATCGAAATGCTTCGAAATTAATCAGTGGAATAGTGTTTTCTTTTAATCAAGAGTCGCATCCAGTAGTAAATAGTTATCTCCGTTCATATAAGAATTGCCCGAAATGGTACGATAATATGTCAATTCATGCGAGAGTTGCATATGTTCTTAATGCACGACTATTCGTCCCAACTGGGTGTCTTTCAATCTAACTTTTGGACGAATGGTTATGACTTATGAGAAGATATTTCACATTCATATTGACTTATCTACTTAGTTGGTAAGTTGAATATTGACCTTACTTTTCTTTCTCCTATTAAATCCACAATTTCATAACACAGATCTGCTTCATATTTTCCTAATCAATAGTTCTCTCTCTCTCTCCCTACATATATAGAGGGTAATGCCTCTAGCTATCTCTCAGTCATTTGAAAGGAAACGCAACAAGCCCTCTTAAAGTCACAGAATTCTTGACTACCAAAGTTTAAACTGCCCGCCGTCGTGCCGCGGTTGTATTGACAAAATCGATCGACGGAATCGACTGGCAAAGCGATACGATAGACTAGGCAGTGAATGTTGTCCATTTACTATGCACTTGTAATCCTCACGTCGCTTTGACTTAGTCATCCCTCTTAATTACCCGACATGCACGGCTAAGACCCTGTATCGTTCCTCGACCAATGTTAATTACCTACATTACATTTCCCATCTCATCCATCCGATCTCAACCCTAATTAAATTATATATATCGTAGACACAAATAATTAGGGGTGTGCAAACTGGACCGGACCGGCCCGGGCGGATTAATCTGGTCTTTGAGGTTGGCGGTCCGGTCCCCGGTCCCAATAAACGGGACCGGTGACTGGGCGGTCCGGTCCCTGGGTTCCATGGTTTGGGACCAGACCGGCAATGTTTTAAAAAAAAAACTAATCTAGTTAACCTAATGATTTTTGTTTAAAAAAAATAAAGTAATGAAACACCAATTGGACATACTTCCTGAGAATGGAACAAAAGGAAAACTAACAAACACAGGAGACATAAAAGGAGACGTAGTGGGAAACAAATAATGTATAACATACTAAAATCTAGTCAATGTGGCTTTTAGAATGAAAAAACTCAACCATCCAGTACACGCACATTTACTAGTGACATTCCTATAGCTTCTATTAAAGTATAGAAAATCATCATTGAGAAAATTAAACTGATTTTGGAGCTCAAATAAAAAATTTATATCAGTTCTAACATTTTGAAATATTTCCTTCCAGCTGAGATTAGTCATGAGTTAACAGGGATAGCAAAAATTCTAGCATTCCTGCTATTGCATAAAAACTCCACCGAAGAAACATGTAATTTTCATAAGCAGTTAGAATTAACGGTTCTACTGGGCCGGGACCAGCCCGAACCGGGACCGGCCGGGACCGCTGGTCCTGGTCCAGTCCGTGGTCCCGAACATATGAGGATCGGACTACTGGTCCGGTCCTCGGTTCCATGCCAGGACCGGACCGGCCCGGACCATACACCCCTACAAATAATGCCATCGTATTGTAATAGCGAACATTCTACGCCCATTTATTGCGAAAAGTCTCCAACCACTAAAAGCTATGAAGGCATTGTCGCTTGAAATATGTAACCCTCCAATTTCTTGATCCCAAAAGAAAAAATTCAATAAGTTGCATTTAATCAGAAAATACTAGCTTTGAACTACTCCGTCATAGGGTCCATGCCTAGGTACTTCTTCAAATTCAGCTTTTTTATCTTTTCCATTAAAATTTTCTTGTGTGGTTCAAATTTTAAAACATTTCCTATTCGTGGGGGTCTCTTTTTCTCGATAAAATTTCAAATAAGGGATCAAAATAAGTTCATTTTTTTCAAATAAGGACCTGTAATAAACCTCGTTTCAAATAAATGCCTTAAGAGCCCTCATTATTTTAAAGAGAGCCTTTAATAAGAGCATTTTCGCCATCTCCTTTTTTTTTAGTTTTTTCCTTTTTTTTTCTGTTTTCCCATTCTTTTTTCCTGTTGGCCTTTTTTTTTTAGCCCTAGCTTTCTCGCCGATGATAGGCTCGACCATCGGCAAGGGCCTCACCCGAGAAAGCCGAAGGTGGCTCTCTGCAACTTTTCCATGCCTTCGTTTGGCAAATCAATTCTTGACACCCCCTGAGATGAGTTCAAGATGGAACAATAGAAGGGAAATGCAAGAACGCGAAGAAGACGACAATGGAGGGAGGCTGGTGAGGGCAGAACTTGTTGGCTTCGCCTGAGCAAAAGCCCTCGCGACCTCGCCAGGGGCTGCCTTCGCGAGATCTGGCCAGCGAGGGCCGCCTTTCGCTTGCTCTGGCGAGGCCCTTGCTAGTGGCCGATGAGGAAGCTAGGGTAAAAAAAAAACTCAAAAAAGGGAAATGGCAAAAATGCTCTTATTCACCACCCTTCTTTGAAACAATGAGGGTACTTTAAACATTTATTTAAAACAAGATCCATTTTATGTCCTTATTTGAAAAAACAAAGGCACTTAAAGTACTTATTTGAAAATTTTCCTTTTTTCTTTCATTCGAACTTTTTTATATATTTTTTTTATTATATATGTCGCGTGATGTAGGAAAACACAGCTAAAAACAACTGTATCGAGTCGAATAAGAAGTAAAAATTAAAGTGAACGTTTCTCCTACCAAGTAAAACATAGAGTAGAAGCCAAGCCACATAAATGCTATATTTCCTTCCTCAGACGAGAGCATCGGCAGCCAAAAAGCCATCGCGACCGTTTACTTTCTCAGAATTGAATATGAAAAACTTAGAACATTCAACCTCAAAAAATGGAAAAAAAAAAAAAAAGGATTTTATACAGCACACCGGCAAAGACTACCTTAAATTTATGAACTGACTTGTTTCATTTTTATTTATTTTTTGTGCCATAACTTTTCAACCGTCCCTTTGAATATCCTAACTTAAAAAAAAAAAAAAAAAAAAAAACACACTCACTAGTAGAGTTGCCACAAATTTTGATACAGCCTTGGAATTGTCGACACACTGGTGACTAGTTGAAAAGTCACGATACCAAAAGACATGACATTTATGAGACATAGTCAATATACGGGCTTTTTTTTTAAATAATACAAAAAAAAATCATATTTACAAAAATAATACTAAAAAAAAATATTACAAATTTAGGTCTCCCTCGATGATCAACCGCCGAGGGAGACCTTGGGGCCCACCGACGGGCCCCCTCCCTCTCCCTCGGAGCTAGGGGCCCGCCGGGGAACCCTCCCCTTCGCTCGGCAACTCAGTTGCCGAGAGAAGGAAGGGCCTGCAGCAAAAAGCTGCAGGCCCACGTGGGGGCCCCACCCCCCACCCCTCCCCTCCCCTCCCCTCACCTCACGCCCCCCTCTCCCTCCCCTTCATTTTTTTTTAATATGTTTTTATTTTCTTTTAATAATTTTTTAGTTGTTTTATATTTGATGGAACCGCAAAGGATCAACATTTACGTAAAAAAATATTTATGCGTCTTAATTCCGAGAAAAGTGAACGAACGAACAAGACGATGACGTTTACTCGCTGGGCCCCAGAACGATCACATTTACGTAAAAAAAAAATATTAACGCGTCTCGTCTCGTAGGAAAGCGAACGAATGAGCGAGGAAATTGCGTTTGCTCGCGAGACGATTATATTTATGTAAAAAAATATTTATACGTCTCGACTCCAAGAAAAGTGAGTAAGGCGACGCTCGCGGAGCGATCATATTTATGTAAAAAATATATTAAGGCGCTCGTCTTCGAAGAAAGCGAGCGAACGAGCGAGGCCATGACATTCGCTCACGTTGCTGCGGAGCGATCATATTTATGTAAAAAAAATATTTTCTCGGAATCGAGGGGCGTTAAATATTTTTACGTAAATATGATCGCTTCGTGGCATCGTGAGCGAATGTCATCGCATCGCTCATTCCCTCGCTTTTGTCGAAGACGAGCGCGTTAATATATTTTTTGCATAAATATGATCGCTCCGCGAGCGTCACTTCGCTCACTTTTCTTGGAGTCGATACGTATAAATATTTTTTTACGTAAATATAATCGTCTTGCGAGCGAACGCAGTTTTCTCGCTCATTCGTTCGCTTTCCTACGAGACGAAGCGCGTTAATATTTTTTTACGTAAATATGATCGCTCTGTGGCCCAACGAGTAAACGTTATCGCCTTGTTCGTTCGTTCACTTTTCTCGGAATTAAGACGCCTAAATATTTTTTTATGTAAATGTTGATCCTTTGCGGCTCCATCAAATATAAAACAACTAAAAAAATTATTAAAAAAAAATAAAAACATATTAAAAAAATAAAACAAAAAAATAAAAATAAAGGGGAGGGAGAGGGGGGGCGTGTGGGGTGGGGGTGGGGACCCCCACGTGGGCCTGCAGCTTTTTGCTGCAGGCCCAGGGTCCCCCGGCGGGCTCCCAGCTTCGAGGGAGAGGGAGGGGGCCCGCCGGTGGGCCCCAAGGTCTCCTTCGGCACCCGTCGAGGGAGACCTAAATTTGTAATATTTTTTTTTTAGTATTATTTTGTAAATATGATTTTTTTTGTATTATTTAAAAAAAAAAGCTCTCAATATACTGCTTAAACAAAAAAGATTTAGGTTCGATAAACATCCTTCCATCTTTCGACCCTTATCCAAATTTAAAAAAAAAAAAAACAGGAAACACTTTTAAATCCCAAATAATTTGCGGCTTTTTCTTTTTCCCCTTTTACATCCCCTAATCATACCAGCCACACAACCTTATCCTTCACAAACACGCAATCACCTGCTGCTCCACCACCGCCACTAGTTCCTACTCTCCTCGCCCCTCCAACCATTTTGCGCCCTTCTCTCGATTTTAAAATACTTCCCAAAATATCAAATTTTATTTTTCGTTTATTCATTTTCATATAAATTTTTATTATTCATATTTTTATAGCTTAAATTAAATGCTCGGAAAGTAGATTTCACAAATCCTATTTTTTTTATAAACTCTTGTCATGCTAATATAAACGCAAAAAACAAAAAACAAAAAATATTAAACTTACGGTGAGCATAATTTGAAGTCTTTTTTTCATGGTATTGACTTTTTTTTTAATATCCGAAAGCACCAGATCTCTCGACAAAATCAAACTGCCACGTCAAAAAAAAAAAACGGACCAAGAAAGAATTCGAAAACATCAATGTCGTGTCCGTTGCACAAAGTTTCTTTTTTTTTTTAATGGTATATACAATATGCTAAGGTAGACGACAATTTTTCACTTTCGCCCTCGTAAAATATCTCCTCTGTTCTTTGACAACGCAAAGGGGCACAAAAAGAAAATTAAAATGAAGAAACTCTATAAAGGAAAAATAAATGGGGGAAAAAAAAGGAAAAATAAATGACCTGGAATTACCGTTTTGCCCCGATTGATGAAACCAATGAAGAAGCAAAAATCTCTTGCCCATCACCGGTCCTTGATTCACCAATCTTCCGGCCCATCGCCACCGCCGCTGCTCATCCGGGGCAACACATGGACAGCAACGGCCTGCAAAGCCAGCGGCGGGTCCACCACCCAGAGCCTCGCCGGGGCTGCAGCGACGTCGACCACTGCGATCCCGCCGTCGCCTCCGCAGATGACGCAGACCCGGCCGCCCCCGGCCGCGACGTGCTGGGCCCCTCGGAGCCTCTCCGAGGCCATGACCTCCTCCCAGCTGTCGCGCCCCTCGTCGTACCGCCTGAGGACGCCGTGGACCTCGTCGACGACATAGATGACGTCCTCGTCCATGGCGGCGACGGGGCCGCGCCAGCCCCCGATCATGCCTTCCGGCATCTCCCTCCACGTGTCGGCGGCGACGTCGTAGACGACGCCCTGCTTCGCGGCGTGGCCCCTCACGTTGACCATGCACAGCTTGCCTCTCCACCCGACGGCCTCGATGGCGTCCCTGCAAAATCGACCATCTTTGAGCCCATTTAATTTCCTCCACTCCCAATTCATGCGCTCATCTTTCTTTCTCGTGCTGGGATTTCTGTTGTTGGAAGTGTTAAGATCCCACTTCTCCACCGACCTCGCCACATCGGTGCTGAACTGGTACCCGATCCCGCTCGCCACGTAGACGGAGGCACCGAGGACCCCAGCGGCGCACCACCGCCTGGGGGCGTTGAACGGCGGGCCGGAGGTCCACCTCCTGGCGATTGGGTCGAAGATGAGAGGGCGCGATATTGCCGGGAAGAAGTTGCGGGTTGTGGCGGCAAGGAGGACGAACCTCCCGGCGACGGAGACTGTCTGGATGGGGAAGCGCCAAGAGAGGAAGGAGGGGTGGCTGACGAGGAGGCGGAGCGGCGCGTCGGGGGCCGGCGGGGGGAGCGCGCGCCACCGGCCGTCGATCGGGTCGAAGGTGGCGAACTCGATCTTGCTCAGGTGGTGCTGGTCGGTCTGGAGCGAGTGTGACAGTGATGATGAAGAGGGTGGAGGCGGTGGCTCTTGGGGCGAGGAAGGTGATAGGAGGGCGTAGAGAGAGAGGAAGGGAGGGAAGGAGGGACTGTAGATGACGCGCCGCCACGAGCTGCAGACGGAGAACAGGAGGGAAGGGGGGACGCGGGCGAGGCAGAGGCGGGCAATGTGGTCGGGGAGCCCGGGCAGCAAGGACGGCTGGTAAGAGCGGTCCCGGTTGTGGTCGGCCACTTTGCGGCGCTTGGTGGAGGATGAGGATGAAGCGGAGGAGGAGGCGGAGGCGGAGGCGGCGGAGGAAGCGGTGGAGTGGATTGAGTTGGTGACGGGAGCGACGGCGTTGGCCATTTGGATGGAAGAGAGGAAGGAAGAATGGCGAGTTCGGGAGGCATTTTATATTAATATTTTGATTCTTCTTTTCTTTTCTTTTCTTTTTCCCATTCTTTTGGCCTTTTCTATGGTGGGGGGACCAACGACCAACTAATAACGATTTTGCTGGGGGCCATTACTTTTTAGGAGTTGCTTTTGCTTACTTTGAACGATAAGAAAAGTTTCGACCAAAAAAAAAAAAAAACGATAAGAAAAGTTTTGTTGCTATTTGAAGGCATTAGGGCATAGGCAACATGCCATATGACATGGATGTCCAAACCGAAGTGGAGGACAACGTAAAAGAAACACCGCCAGGCATTTTCTATTAAAAGAAACGGTAACAAATGAAGGGAGATTGTGTTGTTCGACTCTCTCCAGACGTATATCTACGATTGTTTTCCTTCATGTTGGTCTGAACAGCAGAGACTTGATCGTAGTTTTTCTTCATGGTAATCCGCGAGATAATCCCCGATTACCAGAGAATGCGATGCGACATGCTGAGAAGTGAGAGAACTTATGGGTGAATTAGTATTTAATGAGTTTGGATTATTGGATAAACTGTAATGAATTTTTATCCGGACTCTAGGATATTTTTAAGGAATTTTTATGGGCCCGGTACTGTTTTTAGGGACACGATATGTTGAAATTAGGTCCCATCGGGTTAAATATGTACGAAATTAAGACAATCGGGAAAAAAGCGCGACGTTTCACAAGCGCGTGACACGTATCGTCGCATGGTCGACTGCAGGCTACTTAAGTTGCAAACTCGTTGATCGTCGTAAGCTGACTCCACTGCAAGCAGCTCTTAAGCACGACACGTCGTAAGCTGACTCTACTGCAAGCTGACTGGACCATTACAAATAGAAATCGCCATCAGTTCATTTAGCAACTATTGTTGGAAACTCTGACTAAATAGAAAAGATTAAAGAAGAGAACGGGTTTTGAAAGGCCTTCCAAATGAGCTGTTAGCGGTATGTGACACTACACCCTTTCAATTTCAAACCTCAAAGTTGATTTGAGATGCACATCAACCGTGCAAGACAATCGACAAATTATACTTATCAGTAGTATAATTAGTGTATCAAGAATGCTTCTTCTTCCATAGCAGAACATTTGAAGCTTATCTTCTCCTTTTTAAGTGTTGAAAAATCGAATCAACTTATTATTATTTTTTTGGAAAATTCCAAATAAAGGTCTCAAGTGATGTTATTTTCTCGAATAAGGACCAGAAGTACCCTCATTGTTTCAAAGAAGGACATGAACGAAAGTCATTTTCGTCCTTTAATTTTTTTTCTTTCTCTATTTTTCTTTATTCTTTTTATATCTCTTCCCTCCCCGTCCATTGCAGAACTCATGAGAAAGGGCAACACTCATCCTCTGGCGAGGGTCACCCAACGTCAGTGAGGGTGGCCGTCGCTAGAGGTCGATGATTGCAGGGGTGAGAAAAAAGAAAATGACAGGATAGTAAAAAAAATAAAAATAAAATAAAAAATTACAAAAAAGTAAATGACGAAATTAATGGCCTTCGATTAGCCCATTCTTTAAAACAATGATGACACTTTAGGTCTTTATTTGAAATAATTTGTATTCCGAGCCGTTATTTGAGAAAATGATAACACCGCAGGTCCTTTGAGATTTTTTCCTTTTTTTTTTATTTAATACAAGTCTGCCTTTATCTAAGCTAAGCGCTGCTCGATCCCGGCAAAGATCAAAGCCATGTGGAAGAGGGCTAGGTCGCAATGGCCGTTTCTTGGACAATCTCTTATCAAAGCCAAATGGGCTTTTGCCGTGCCATTTTACCTCTCTTCCCACGTGACTAGAGATGCTTTACATAGAGAAAAAAAAAAACTTGTGAAAATAACTAAATAAAGGCATAAAATGTCCTTATTTTCTCAAAGAGCAAGCTTCAAACTTTTTTTTTTTCAAATAAAGATCTGAAGTGCCTTCATTATTTAAAAAAAAAAGGTCCAATCAAGGACATTCTCGTCGTTTACTTTTTTACTTTTTTACTTTTTCTTTTTTTTTTTCAAAATTTTTTATTTGTTGCGACCAACGAGGATTGGACCAGTGAGTGCCCGGCGACCCGCCGATTAGTATGGTCAAGCAGGAAAAAATAAGAAAAAAAATAAGAAATCACATAATTAAATGATAAAAATATTTTAGTGAGGCATCGCTTTGAAATAATAAGGACACTTTACACACTTATTTGAAATAAAGTATCATTTAAAGTAAGATTCATTTGAGATCCTTGTTAGAAAAAAAAAATGCCTTTATTTTAGAATTTTCCCCCAAAATTCTTTCCCAATAAATCGCACCAAAAGAAAGAGGTGGGGATTCTCCGGCCGGGCCCCACACGAAAAGCTGTCTGTCGTCGTCATTATTAAATGTAGTTGGTGGAATTACGTAATTGAAAAAATAAAGCGAAAAAACGCGTGGTCGCGAGCTTTTTCACTTGCCCCCACCCCGCGTGGCCCCCGAGACAAAAGCCAGTGTCGTGGAGAGGGGAGTTGCGAAAAAGGCAATCTTGTCGTGTTTCTCCCTCTCTCTCTCTCTCATCACGTGTGGTCCGTACTCGCTCCGCTCAAACCGCCGCTCGTTGACCGGGCCCGGTTCATCCCCTCCTTAGTCCTTCCTCGCCCGCGGATTATTGGTATTTCCCCGTGAGGGAAACGTCGAAGCAGCAATCTCACGTTTTATCTCCTGATCCGTCCACTGCTCGGCCCTTTCCCTCTCGATGTTGCTGACACTAGCCGCGCTGTTGCCCACTCACCCCCGATCGCCATCCTAGCCGAGCCGTGACCCGTCAAGCTTCACCGGTGTCAAATTTTTTGACTCAGACGAAAAGAGGGAGTGTGTGTGGTTTAGGAATTAGATGTGTCTGAGGGTAAAGCCGTCACTAGCATGCAAAAAGGTGTGGTGTGGACGGGTGACCCCATTTAAAAGAACATTCAAGGATACAATTACTCTCTTGGATCGAACAACGACCGTAATGGATGTCGGCAATTTAGGTCATGCCGATAAGATGCAAATAATAAATTTTTGAGATTCAGGATACAAATTGTCATTGAAATGAAAAGTGGAGATTTTATTTTCTAATTTTTTCCCTTTTTTTTCATATTTGTATTGTGTCATCGCTACTCAAGTTCTTAGCACTAGCTGGAGTCTACGACGCTATTGGAGCTTCAACTAATTCTTATTAACTAGCGTCCAGATCGTCTGCCCAGCAGCAAAGGGGGGCAACCCTGCCCCTATCAAGGACGACCACAATTTGACGTGAAAAAAAAGGGGTAGTCACAATTTCCCTTGATTTGGGCCGTTCGTGATTGATCGAACGGCCTAGATGTGACCTTGACACCCCTGTCCGGATTTGACATGGGCAGTGGATCCAAATCCTATTAACTAACCAAGTCAAGTCAAGCTCGTGGGAAAATCCATTCAAATCGACGTCAAACATGAAGACCGGGCTCGATCAAGCTTTACTCGAGCATCTAGCCTTAAATATTCAAGTCTAGTCGAGCTCAAGCGTTGAGCTGTCGCGACTTGACTCGACTCAATTCAATAATACCCTCACAAACAAGGAACCTCGCGTAGATGTCGTGGTCGAGGTGCAACCATCGCTTGCGTCTCCCTCGTCCCGGTGCGAGAGATAATACGATAACCAATTCATCAATTCGTGTAATTAATTCATCAATTCATACCCTCAACCTCAAGTGTCATTGTCTTTGTGTGGTTTCATTAATATCTAACGAACTGTGTGAAAAAGGAGTGAAAATTTTCGGATTAAAGTGCCATAGTTTTACCCATCACCGGAAAATTAAACATGCAAATCACATTCTTATCGAAATAATACACCGTAATTTCAACTCCACAGACATCGCAATGAAAGTAAGTAGCACCGATACCGATACCAATACCGACACGGGGACACGACACGACACGATACGCCGACACGTTATTTCTCAAAAATAGAAAAATCTGACACGTCGAGAACACGTTATATATTAAACATATAATATATATATATATATATACATAATAAATTATTATTTTTAGGATTGAAATAATCAAATTAATTTGATTCAAATTCATAAACAAATAGAAAATTAAAAAAGCTTAAAATTGGTCCCACATTGGTGGTGAATGAGAGGGATAAATATGAAGTCACTTTAAGAAGCCATGAATGAGACCTAGAGACTTTGAAGAAAAAAGTCACACATTGAATGCCTAGTGAGAATAATAAGTAAAAAGACTCTTTAAAATGTCAAGAATGAGTTATGGAGAATTACTTTAGATGTCTATTTGGCTAATGACGTAGTGAAAATATATATATATTTTTTTAGTGGAAAAACTTTTTAAAATGTTCGACACGCGTGTCGAGCAAGTGTCCGACGTGTTGATCGGGTGTCGGACACCTCCAACACGTGCACCATAGGCACGCATCGGTGCTACCTAGGATGGAACACTCTTGAACAAATCTCCAAAAAAGAAAGAACTCCTTAACAAATGCTTCTCGCCGTGGGATCCGGATTCCCTGCCTTAGGGGGAAAGATCTAGTGGCGTTTAGCCATTAAGGTTCCCTGCCTTTAAGGCAGGGAATCCTGACCCCTCGCCGTGAGGGCGAGCATTGGGTCGAGCTAGAATCGTGATAAATGCGTATTCTCTCTCGCTACAAAAAGAAGAAGAAGGGGATCCTTTTATTATTAAAGCAGAACAAAAAGAGAAGTCTTATAAATAAAAAAAGCTAGAAATGGAAGTTGCTGGGAAGAGCAAAAAGGCTCCCATAAGAAGTGGCAAGCTGGAAAGTCGAGGACAGTGACATGGGCCGGCTTTACGCATTCAATTCTTCTGCTTCCCCCCCTCTCTCTCTCTCCAGCTTTATTTCAAGCATACCCAAATGAGCTATTCTCTTTCTCTCTCCACGAGAAAGAGAAAATCGGACTGCCCGGATGGGACTGAACCGGTGGTTCAGTTCTCGGATTTCAGAGGGCGATCATCCAGTTTCCGATCCTTAAAATTGAAATCGATGGTCGAACGATCCGATTCCCGATTCTAGGAGTACAGAATCGAATGAGATCAATCGATTTTTTTTTTTTACTTTCTTGGCTTGTAACTATAATTCAAGCGAAAATCATCAACTTTTCTTCTTCTTTTTTCAACTCCATGAACAAGTAGTAATCCCCCATCAGTCCAAAACAAGGTATTCAAAAACTCTATCTCAACATTGAAATAACCGAACCCACAAAAAAACAAGAGACAGAACTCTGAGCTATTCATATATTCGCATCCACAAAATCGACACCAAATGCTTCAAATTAAAGAAAATGCGACCACATGCGATCCATTTCCAACAACTGGCCCTTGAAGACTGAAGCATCGATAAAATGAGTCGGAGAAGCATCGCCGGCTTGAGCACAAGAAGCATCAAGAGTGAGTAAAGGCATTGCTGACGAATGACGACACCCTTCAAAACATCAGGCCGTAGCAACCTTTGAACTAGATAAAGCAAGAACAAGCCGGGGCTTCGACACAAAATCTGTCGAGCTTTGCTCTAAGCTGTATACTTTTTTTTTTTTCAGCTATCGGAGCTTCGACTTTGTTCGGATATCAGAAAGGATAAAATGTTGGAACTTTGAACTCAAAGTCACATAAGAAGTTGAATGAGAAATGAAGAGTTGTTTCGGTTCGTAACCTTTCATCGACGAAACCGTACGACTTTGTAGCGTTTCCTCGAAACTGTACGAATTTTGTGGCATTTCATCGAATCCTTTCGACGAAACCATATCTTTTCATCGACGAAGCCATATGTCTTCGTAACTCTTCGCTTCACTCTCTATAAATATAAAGCATTGACCATCACATCAGACACGAGTATCAGGTAAAATTGTTATGTTCGTCATCATTTTGTGAGATTATTCTGCGAAGTTGTGTTCGAATGTTTCCTCTGAAACAAGTACCGGTTTCGAGGAAAGGCGATCCGTTCTATCCTGGGAGGCAATTGTCCAAGAACCTTGGGTACCGGTTAAGGGGATAAATTTGTGTTAAGGACATAACGTGAATTCGTTGGGTTCGGATCATTCATCTGCATTCAGATTACTTATTTGCGATTGGTTTCAGGTTTGTCTATCAACCTAATTTTCTATACGAACATCAAGTCCTGCTTATAGGTGACAACAATCTTATTATACGAACTTCTACCCTCTTAGAAATCAACAATCTTAAGACAAATTTTCATTTCCTTGTGCTTGGTTCGTATAATTATGCTTGTGGTACGCATTCTGTTCTGGCATATTATTGTTAGATTCGTTCGATCAAAATTATGTCTCGTTGCATATTTGAATTCGTCTTATCGATATGAGAAAAATGAGTAGTCGCTCGTTGCGAGGCGACGCCGGGGCACACCGCATGTACAGCAGCGCGACACGCGCCGCCACTGGAAAAGGTTCCCGGGCAGCGACGAAGCGTCATGATTTTGTGCCATTTCGCTCAATAAAAATGACATTTGAGTATACCATTGAGATCGTATCATCAATACGAGCATTTAGAGGGGTCGATTACTGTCGGAGAACGCCATAAACCACCATACGTGCCATTACGCGCTTCGACAGTGGCGGCTTGCGACGATCACTGGTGAACGCTTCTCTTCGGGCCTATTTTGTGTGTTTTCGTTCGGTGAATTTTAGTTTTGAATACATAGTCGGATAAGGCTCGTCGAGACTAGCGTTTGAAGGTAGATGGTCGTCGGATGCCTCAGGACGGCGGTGTACGCGCCTACACGCGCTTGACTGGTGAAACGTTGCGTTCGTTGACCATGTGTTGACCAGTGAAGGCAGAAACTTTGACCGGCTCGTACGAGCGTATATGAGCTTTGTTTAGGGTGTGTGAGGTACCGTTGCATTTGTCTCGAAATTATCTTCGTTTTGATATATTATCTGAATATATTTGATGCATTTAAAATTGTTAAAATGCATATGAAACTCTATGTACGTGTATTTTTCAAGGGTATGTTAGGTTATTTTCATGGCTTCGACATCGATAACGTCTATTGCGTCTATCCCGACTCTTAGAGAGAACCAGAAAAGTTCAATGGTTTGATTTTTAAGAGATGACAATAGAAGATGTTGTTCTATGTCACGACATTGAATTTAGCAATGTTCCTCAATAAGGATGCTCCTAAGTTGGATGAAGAAGAAACAAACATGAAAATGATTATTGCTGTAGATGTGTGGAAGCATTTTGACTTTCTATATCACAACTAAATTCTCAATGGTCTAGACAATTTCCTCTATAACCTTTATAGCCTATTGAAAATGGTTAAGGAATTATGGGAAAGTTTGGACGAAAAATACAAAACAGAAGATGATGGGTTCAAGAGATTCATCGTTGGCAAGTTTCTGGACTTAAAGATGATTGATTTCATAACCGTCCTAAATCAAGTCCTGAAAACTCTATGTGGTTATGCATAACATTCATGCTGGAGATATGGTTCTAAGTGAATCATTTCAAATGACTGTTTTCATTGAAAGGCTACCATTGTCTTGAAAAGGTTTCAAGAATTATCTCAAAGTGTGGGGGGCGAGAATGTTATGTATATCGATAAGTCTCGATATTGTAAGACAACTTCTCTCTAGTAGAATTGTAAAGTCAAAGGATAATATTGCGGATCCATTAACAAAAAGTTTAACTAGAGAGATGGTTGCGAAAACATCAAGAAGAATAGGTTTAAGGCCATAAATAAGTCATCATAGCGGAAACCCTACCTATTTGACTGGAGATCCCAAGATCTAGGTTCAAAGGGACAACCAAGTTATGAAGGCTGTGTAGAGTACTGTAAATTATTACTCATTCTCATATAGAGACAGTACTAATATGTGAAGGTTAAGCATAAGCTTTTAATGATTATGAATCGAGTATGTGATATACTATATATTTAGAAATCACCTATGTGAGTGGGAAATGAGGGCCTCTTCTGTAAAATTTGAAAATGCCGAATTCTCTAAAGTATTCATGAGACCAAACAATGTTCATGGCCAAAACAAACACAACAGTGAGAACCAACTTTGTTCGAGAGATAGTTGTGTGTTTTCTATTGTCTAGGCTTACACCAAAGGTCGACAGTTCAAAGACATCAAGTCCACTGATTGACTGAGTAAGTCTGATAGGTCTCCACTAGGGTAAGTTCAAAGTCTCAGACTACTTATCTCGATGCGATAAGTTCAAAGTCTCAGACTACTTATCTCGATGCGACGTTCTCTCATGGTATATTCGCACATTGCATGTCATGCATTCATGAAGAGTTTTGATAATTAAAATTCTCATTCATGTGGGGGACTATTGGAACTTTGAACTCAAAGTCTCATAAGAAATTAAATGAGAAATGAAGAGTTGTTTCGGTTCGTAACCCTTCATCGACGAAACCGTACGACTTCGTAACGTTTTGTCAAAACTGTACGATTTGTTGGCATTTCATCGAATCCTTTCGACGAAATCGTGATTTTTCATCAACGAACCCTTTCGACGAAGTCATATGTCTTCGTAACTCTTCGCTTCACTCTCTATAAATATAAAGCATTGACCGTCACATTAGACATGAGTATCAGACACGAGCATTAGGTACAATTGTTATGTTCGTCATTCATTCATCATCGTCATCATTTTGTGCGATTATTCCGCGAAGTTGTGTTCGAAGGTTTCCTCTGAAACAAGTACCGGTTTCGGGGAAAGGCGATCCGTTCTATCTTGGGAGGCGATTGTCCAAGAATCTTTGGTACCTGTTGAGGGGAGAAATTTATCTTAAGAACACAACGTGAATTCGTTGGGCTCGGATCATTCATATGCATTCATATTATTTATTTACGATTGGTTTCAGGTTTGTCTATCAACCTAATTTTCTATACGTACATCAAGTCATGCTTATAGGTGACAACAATCTTAATATACGAACTTCTACCCTCTTAGATAGCAACACAAAATACTTCAAAATGACACTTTAAAAAAAAATTTAAGCGTACCCTACTTACATCTAAGGGAGTAGGACCAGACTGGTCGATTTTAATTATGTTATTCTATTTTTTCTCATTTGTATTGTTGGCATTGGAACTTACGTCTCGCCTTTCAATGGTCGTTGCATGAAAAGGTGCAATTCTTGAATGTTGCAAATTTACCGGTTCTCGGTTCTTGGGACCGTCGGTCCAGTCCCCGGTTCAGGAAATAGGGAATTGAGACCACCGGTTCGGTTTCCGATTCTTGAGCGTAATCGGACTAGGAACAGTTCACCCCTTATTAATAGGGGTGTGCATCCATCCCCAATCAATTTAGAAATTGGACTAGACTAGATCGAATCGGTCCGTTATGAGTGGTTCCGATTCTTGCAATTGGACCAGCGGACGACCTAAATCTACATAAATATTTTGTCGATTTTTTTTTTATGTTGAAGCAAACTCTAATTAGTCAATCATTTTTTTTTTCTTTTAATGTCGGGAAACCTCCACAGGTAGGGAAAAGAAAAAATGAAAATGTGAAAAGAAATCACCGAACAGACCCTGGATCGGGCGAGCATGTTTAGGGTTCCAGGGTAGGAACTGACCCACCTGGAACCGATCACGCCTAGAGGCGACAGGTGAACATGGAGACCATGACTCTAAGTAATTTACAAGCAGTGATGAGATTCCGACCTGCAAGTCCCAAGCTACAATCCTCCATCACCCTAACCAACTGAGCTAGCCTAATATTGCATTGGGTCGTTAGGATAAAAATCAGGACATCATATGATATGTGTTTGGTAGCTTTCCAGGATAGGATAAATAGAAACACGAGGGATATAGCCCGAATAAAAAAATCATAGGCAGGAGGAAGGAATAGGCCCAAATAGGTTTCTTAATAGAGCAGACACAAGGAAAATCAAATTTTTTCCATAACAATTGCATCTCCTCTGCGCTGAGCCGCCTCTCCGACGATGGTGATCGTCAAGTGTGGCGGCCTTTCCGGTGGCACCAAGTTGGGGTCTCTCGCCGCAAGTCGAGTATACCTACAACCACGTTAGCGTGATATGTGATCACATTCCTCGTTCTTTAATCACTTGAATCTTTTCAATATTTGAAAGGGATCTCGACATATTATGAATAACTCGTGGTTGAACATCCACTTTTAAGGTAGCTCTCTTGGACGACCTGTTAGAATATTCTGTTTTAATATTCAATTGTGGGTTTTATTAATTGTTACTGTAATTATTATTTGGTCTAATACGGTCAGATATATACAGTTTCCTAATTTAGTCGGATATGAGGCTGGATAATATGGGCCGAAATAAACCTAATCTTTGATGAGGGGATGTGTTTCATTCTCTATAAATAGAGCTCAAGTCCCTCATTTAAACCTTGATGTCCACATAACCTCACATATAGAATTGTCTGAAGCGACAGTGTGGGCTGTCTCATTGAAGCCATTGATAAAGGGAGTTCATAGAGGAGAAAATCTTGAGCATTGGATTGTCGCAATTCCGCATCAAGAACGATGGATCCAAACTACATGTGTGTCAATTCTTTAACTCTATGGATGTGTGATTCATGTTTCTATATGTGAGATCTTGGGTCGCTGCATACGGATAAATTCGCAGCTTACATGTGGTATCAGAGCCTACGCGTATTAGATCTCGAATCATGTTTTCAGTAAAGTTAAAGAAAATTATATATTCGAAAAATTACTTGTTGAGAAGAGCGAAATCATATAAAGCTTGCCGCCATGCGCATTTCACCGCTGAGGTTCGACGATTCACGAAGATCGTCGGGGAGGTCTCGGCTATGGATGGGGTTGTTCCGAGAATCAGATTGTGTGTGAATGAAATAAAAGAAGTTCAAATATGATTGTGTGCGCATATAAAGCAAAATTGTATGGTGCTGGGAAAGGAATATAATATATTCGTAAATATAATATAGTATAATATATTCGTGAATCAAAACTGTATGGTCTGGGAAAGGAATCGGCTTGATTCCTTTCCTCTGCGAATCAAGTCTGCACAAATTCAGACTTCTACCTTTGCTATAAAAGAAGTTCGGTCACGAGGACAGCATGTTGGGATTTCTTGAGCACGGTTTACAATCAGTTAAATTAACCCTTCGTATGAAATAGTTCCAATCTCAACGAAATCATATTATTATTTCATTCCAAGTTAAGCTGTATTATGACTTGATGCTTATCCGGTTGCTTGTTTTTTGACTCGTTTAAATTGAGGAAATTCCTTTGGTGACCACACGCATGAAGAAGAACCACAATGCTAGACCTGGGTCCGCATGTGTGCACGTGCAGGTTGACGTCATATGATGTCACTCAAGCCCGGGTGACTCAACTCGACTTGGCGACCTGATCCGACTTGTGAACCCGACCTGACTAGTTGACTATTGACTCGGGCCATTCGGTCGAAACGATCGTTGACCGTTCTGGCTAGATCACATGACCTAGTTTGCTGGTTGGCTAAAGGGGTAGCTGTTGGATCGGATAAATCAGTCGGATCGATTTTCAGTACCGGCTGAGGCCGAACACGTGCGTTGCACGTGTCAGAGCGTGGGAACTATGCGTAGAAATAATAAGGCGCGTGAGGGCGTGTAACAGCTCGGATGGACAAATTTCAGGTATCGACGTGCTGGTATGCTCATGCTCTACCATGTATTTCTCTTTGGTTTTATGAAATACAAGTACAATCTCACATGAAAGTACTGCCAGTTATGTGGAGCATGATTATCAATTACATGTTTATGATTTGACATGTATTGTTGAGGTATCAATGAAAATTAGCAAGGCTTGTAATTTTGCGGATGATTGCCCCTAATTTCTGAAATTACATGCATACGGTAAATGTGAAATATAAAGTTATATCCTAATTTCATGTAAATTCAATAGGGTTGTGACCGCCAAAGCGGCACACTTAGTTGAGTTTAATAAAGTATAGTTTACAAAATATTGGGATGTCTCCTGTTTTAATGCGTAGCTATACTCCCAAAGGAGGTAATTGCGTATTGGTGCATAGAGGGTTACATGTATAGCATATGGTTGAGAATTGATTAGTCTAAGTGCTGTCATACACCCAAAGGTGGTGATTAACGAAGATTGAAATAAATTCTCATGGCCGCTGTAATGTAGGGAGTATACAACTGCATGTCATGTTTTCTACCCAAAGGTGATTATATGATGATGTGTGTATCTCTCAAGGTGAAATTTCACACTATGTTAATTGAAAACATTGATTGTTTTTCCTGTCACCGTTTCTATGAACGGCAACCCTGTTAAAACTGAGTATTGAGATTTATCTGGGTTCAAGTTTTAATAGCTCAATGAGGATTTTCTGTTTACGCATGACTGACAAATATTTGTATGCTCTTGTCAAGAAAGACCTCGTAGTTCTCACTTTCATTAGTGAGAACTTTCAAAAGCATTATGTGCTTATTGGGTAAAGAGCAATCGGATTCGCTTATTTGATATAAACCGATCCACTAAAGAACACTTGAAGAATGTTTTTGTCAGTTAACTGCACTGTTAAATAAATGAAGAAATCTTGGAGGCTTTGAAATTATATATCATCTATTACTAAAAGTGGTACATATCTGCAATGACTCATCAACATCAAGTGTGATGGTTCTATTGAGATTAAAGATTACGTCTTAAAGTTGGTGGAATTGCATATTAAGCTGTTATGAAATCATACTCATAAAGTATCATAATAAATCACTGGTGATTCTGATTATTTGGATCCATGAAAAGCATCCTTTGAGAAGGATGGTGATTGCCACTTCTTTTATAAGAAGAACGATCACATAAAGAAATATTACAGTTGATACAAAGACTTGGTTATCAAAACACGAGCATAAAGTAATGATTCTTTGGTGTTGGTTTGTAAATTTATTTTATATAAAGTCTTATCTGGTTTGTGATGGCTAGATAGCGGTGTGACATATTATGTTGCGTTTACCATACGTAATTCACAAATTGAAAGATATCAAATCAGGTTAAATCAAGCTCATTATGGAAACAACTATAGAGTTGACGTTGAATTGATGAGAATGTCATTCCAAATTTTGGTTTTATTGTGACATTAAGAAACATATTTTATGTACTCTCCTTAAAGACGAAATTTATTTTCTGTATCAAGTTTGGACATGTGTAGTTTTTTTTTTTGTAAGGTAAGGTTGTATTGACTATTCAAATTCGTAGTTACAAAAAACCGGACACAAAAATCATGAACCAACATTGGCATGTAGTGCCAATATGGGTTTAATGGTGACCGGTTGCAAAACAAGCACTACGACAAGTAGGCAACCAAGGTGCATAGAAAAGGCACCCGTACAGAAGAAGGGGGGACTGCAGAGGGAAAACAAAAAAGGACGGCCAAATTGCGGCCTAAATGATCGTAGTACAGCAAAATGAGAAACTACAATGAAAAAGAGCACTCCCAAGAGATGATACAGCATGAGAAACTACAATGATTGGACATGTGTAGTTACTCTTTTGCGATTTCAAATAAAATAATTACTATTTCTTTTAATTAAAATAAAGTTGGGTACTGCTCTATGTCTAATGGATTGTACAGATTATGTTTATCTCCCAATGAATTATACGTCACTTATACAACTGAAAAGATTTGTACAAAAGGACATCTGCTTAAAGAACAATCATGCACATTATGGAATAAATTTCTTGGTCATATCAGTAAAGAAAGAATGAAAAGACTGATAAAGGCAAGCATTTTGTTCACTCTTAAAAGTGACCTAAGCACATGTGTTGATTGAACAGAGGTAAGATAACTATGATAAATGATGAAATTGTAGTCGATAGCTATGACCTATTGAATGTCATTATACTGGTATAAGTGGATCCTACATAGCAATATTAGTAGAGTTTTTATTTCATCACATTTAAATGATGATTTTTCTCTATATGTTTTTTGTACTTGATTAAAGAAAAGTTCATTTTTCGTGACAAGTTCAATATATTTCTAACTACAGTCAATAAAAAAATATTGTCAGATTTGATTGAAGTGGTGAGTTTCATGGTTGACATGGCAATGCTGGATAGCTTAAAGAGCCATTACCAAATACTTAAGAGGATTCTGGGATTGTGGCTTTGTACTTGGTAGTCCTGAACAGAAAGGTGTGGCCGAAAGGCAAAATCACACCATATGTATATGATGAAGAATATGATTTGTAAAACCAATTTATATGACTTTTGTGGGGTAAAATTTTGAAAATAACCCATTATATTTCTTCCAAAACTATTTCATTGAATTCTTTTGAGACATAGATTGAACGTTAATCTAGTTTGAACCATTTTAAGATTTGAGGTGTTCATGCAGAAATAAAGTTACATAATCCAACATTGGATAATTTGGATTCCAGAACCACTCAGTTTTATTTCATACCTTACCCAGTTCATCTAAAGGGGTATTGATTTATCATCCCAAAAGAGGAATAAGAATTGTGGAATTACAGATAGCTAAATTGCTGGAACTTGATATAGCCGAATAAGGGTAGTTGCTCACAGACAATTAAAGGTAGTGATGTGGTAGGGACCACTGTGTCGTTTTTCCTGCCTATACAGATAATCATGGAGCATTCTAAGTTACGGTTTGATTCTGTTGGGGTTCAGGATCTTGTCATTAAGACAATTTCCGATGAAGTTTATCAGACCCCATTAGCGCAATATAAAGGTTAAAGTTGCTCTACTTAAAAGATTTATCAGGTAGAGACGATCAGTTGTATCAAGTCACACTGTATAGTCTATCCAGAAGAGCATGACTACAAAATCGACTATAGAATTGATATAGTAATTTATACAGTCGCTATTTCTTGTTCATAATTAGAACTGTGGTTGTGTGCATGGTGGATGAGATACAGACTATAAAACATGCGGTGTTTGAAAGCTTATTAGTATGCCTTAAGGTCAAAAGTCCATCTGCTGCAATTGGGTGTGTATAACTTAAGGGGACTCTAGATGAAAGTTTTTTGTCTACTTTATTATATCAAATTATATTTTGATCAGTGTTTTTATTTAAGAAGTTTAAAGATAGACTGGTCGTGAATTTGTTCACTCATAAAGAATGAGCAGACTTAAAATAAGTTTTCTTTTTAGTCTCTCATAAATTTTTTCAGAGTAGTTAAGGTATTAATAGCTCATTATAATAAGGAGCTTTACCATACATATATTGAAACTTCTTGTTATTGGAGTTCTTAATAGAAATTTTTTTATGTAACCCGAAGGTTTTGCAACAGATGATTCGGATAAACTTGTGCGTAAAGAGAGAGGAATCCCATATAAATGTCATGGAATAAAGTTTGATCATGTTCATGGGTATTCTAGACTGAAAGATCTGTTTATAAGTTTAAGTAAGCTTTTAGACAATTATTGCTTGAAGTTTCATAGTATTGTTGTTATATTCTGTTCTGTCAAGAATGAAGTTGTCACGCCCCGACTCTCGAGCCCGCGACATCCCTTGCCAAATCGCCACGAGGTCATAAAGATAGCTTCCCAGGCACGCTATCGACCTATCACTTAACTACGCATGCGGAAACGTTCTAACTCCCTGACAGCATAAACAAACAGGGATAGCAAAGTAGGCAGTCACAATTGACATTCACAAAATGAAAATCCCAATTCATACATATCAGCAAACCAATCAAGACCTTATTCATACTAACGAATGTACACAACCCCATACTTCGGGGCGACTAGACAAAACCTCAAAAGATCACTTGGTCATGTGAGGTCAACTTCTCACTTACTTCAATAGACTACTCCAACAGCCAGTTCTTGGCATCCACAAGGCTCCGTCACGTGGGACCTGAAAATGTTATCCCACGACGGGGTGAGAATAAATCTCAGTGAATCAAGCCTAAGCTCGGTTAGGAAACTGATTCGCCCAGGGCATCCTAACTGAAGCTCACAAATCACACATGCACATATAGCAACTATCCATAGTGTCAATATAACCATCATCCACATGCACACTTACCAGCTTCAGCCATACATAATGCAATGCTCGACATGACTCAGCATGTCAACGTCAATCAGTCACTCAATCACAGCATTACATCCATCAGTATGCACAGGATATTCACCAGGACAATGCACACGACACAATAATAACTCGAACACAAGTGAGTATGAACTTCCGTCTTCCTACTCCATTCGTCCCATTCCAAACGTCGTAGTCGGGATACGTTCACACTTACCCATGTACAAAGTTACATTGCACTCAATTCTTTTATTAACGATGATCGTGCCACCGGCACATGAGAGGATCTACGCGAAAGAGGGCGTGATTCGACTCTCACACATAACGCGATCCAACACCTCAGTGTGATCCAGCGTTCTACCGGTAAAACCGGGCTACGTTCCTTTACTCTCGGCAACGGCTACTACAAGCGGTGTATCCAGTGCGTCTGGCACGGCACCAGCAAGTAGGCATCCCTATACGGGGCGTCGGTCCAACATCCATTGCGACCGGCATCCGACCAACTCTGCATCCGTACTAGTTAACACCGAATCAGAGTTGTCGTGCTTCTGGCAATTCGTATGGTTCCGTCCAAATCATAGAACACGAGCTTGCCAGGAACATCATCGTTTTTCGTCATATGACCATACATCCCACATCCAGCAATCAACCCATTTCATTATCTTTGGTTAAGGCCGGATGCTCACTCAGGCATGTAAAAACTTTGGCCAAATGCCAATTTCGTGCCAAAATATGTATTTTGACTTCACACACGGTCATATGCAAATGCAGACTAAGCACTAGTCACCACAATCACAGGGCGATTAACCCCCAATCAACGATCGACGCCAAACAATCATTCCAGCCAATCAATCACAGCATCCAACGAGGCAATTCACACAAACCCGAACAATCAGTCTGATTAGGCCACATAAAGGCTCGAGTTCATGCAATAATTATTTATTAGTCAATCCGACTTAACGTCGTCGATCGCTCGCTCGTCTCTATCCTATCGCTCGCTCGCGATCAAACATCGGCAATCCATTGCCCAATCAATCAATCAATAATTTTCTAACAACAACTAGCCATAGACAATTTAATCAGTCCGGCTAACCAAATCGATCGGCCATTTATCTTAATCTCAATTTCTATTTAGACCGGCCCCGATCGTGTACCTAAAATCCACAATTGACTAAATAACTAATCCTAGGCGCAATTAGCGCCCTAACCAAGGATTAGGGTCAACTCACTATCAAATTGAGCTCGGGCGGTCTCAACGGCCGACGACGGCGAACGGCGACGGCGGCGGCGGCCCAAAAACCTAAAACCTCGGGAAAGCCTCAGGGAAGTCTCGCGAGGTCAACGGGACAGGTGGCCGGCGACGACGAAGCTCCGGCAAGCGGCGGCGACCTAAAACAGAACCGGCCGGCAAGGTTAAATAGGGGAACCGGGCTGTTTTCCTACGAAACACGGTCCCACGGGCCGGGACGAGGCCGGCCAAGGCCGGGGATCTTACCTAGGGGTCGAGGGCAACCTTCGGGACCGGCCAGAGGCGGCGGACGGCGGCCGGGAGCGGCAGAACCACGGCCGAACAGAACCGGCCGCGAAACAGGGGTGAACGGCAGAAAACAGGGGCGGCGGCTCGGGCCGAATTCAGGCCACCACGCGCGGCGGCGAGCTCCGCTGAGCTTGGGGAAGGTGGAAGGGAGGTCGGGGAGTCTGATTATGGTGGCGGTGCACGGCGGTGGGCGGCGGAACGGCCGGATCGAAGAAAACAAGGACTGAGCCCTAAAACAGGGCACCGTGGAAATCGGGGCTGAATGCGGCGGCTCCGGCGGTCGATCGGCGGCGGGGTCAGCTCGAGGGTGTCGAGGGGAGGTTGAGGGACTTGGCCGAGGTGGTGGGTGGCGGCGGCGACGCCGTGAACGGCCGGAGGAGGAGGCGACAGCTCACGGGTCAAGGGGTCCGAAAACAGGGGGCTGGCTTCCGCGGTGACTTCGCGACTATCGACGGCCAACGGCAGCCGGGACGAGGTCGACGGTGATGGTGGCGGTCTGCTGGAGGTCGTGGCTGGGCGTGGTGGTGCCGGCTGAGGTGGTGGTCGGCCAAGAATGACTCAAGAAGAAGAAGAAGAAAAAAAGAGCAGGGGAGGGGGAAGCGTCGTGCGAGCAGGGGAAGGAAGAGAGAGAGAGAGAGAGAGAGAGAGAGAGAGAGAGAGAGAGAGAGAGAGAGAGAGAGAGCTGATGGGAATTGGGGGCCCACAAGGACTTTTGGGCAATTTTGTCCCATTAGCAAATATCCGAGGGCACAACGGTCCTTTGGCGATTCGGGACTGAACGAAATTTGGTAAACTAGACGAAGGATAATTTTCATAATTTCACATGCTAGGCTCGGTCAGGGTTAGGCTCGGGTCGCGGGGATTGAAATCCTAATTTACGGCGACTAGGAATTTCGAACCTAATCTAAACTGACTAAATTTCTGAATTCGTCCAAACAGCGTCTCTTCAGTCCTTTCGATCCCATAATATTTAACGACTGAAATTTCGATCTTAATTCCTTTTATCGAAATCAGGGACTTCACCGGGGTCGGATTTCTAGGGCGTCACAGAAGTAAATTAGTATATACTACAAGATCAGTGGGAAAAATATTTTCCTTGTGTCTTATACAGACGATATCTTGCTTGAAAGTGGTTTTCTTGAATTACTATATAAGGTGTAGCAGATATTGTTAAAGCATTTTGACATGATTGATCTTAACAAGGAATATTTTGTCCTAGGCATTGACGTACTAAAAGAGGACAAAAGACTATATGCTAATTTACAAACATATTCAGGACCTGCAACTAGTAGGACATTCGAATTTAGGCTTTGTTGGCTATCAGGATAATGTGAAGTTGACAACTGCAGACATTTATATGTCTGAAGAAAAGTGTAGTATTACAGAAAAGCGTAAACAGAAATCTATTTAATCCTCGATCAAGAAAGCGAAATTTGTGGTATGTTTTTCAGCTGCTATTCAGGTTATTTGGTTCCTGAATCTCATTGAAGAGTTGACCGTATTTAATTTTGTGAATAGACCCATACAGTTGTATTGTGACTATAACTTTGCAATATTGTTCACTAACAACAGCAGAGATCCTAAGGGGTCTGAGTATCTAGCGGTCAAGTTTTTCACCATAAAGGTAACATATGAAAGGGTGACACTACAGTAAAGCTATTACATACATGATATAGCTTTAGACTCACTAACTTAAGGTCTCTGCCTATACACATTTGGATGACATGTCGCAAACATAAAAGTATCATGGGATGCTGATATGACATGTTAATTGATGGACTGAGTAAGCATCATGAGATGCTGTTGTTTAGTGGGAGCTGTATTTGGTATTTGTTCTAATAAAGTTTACATCTGTGTTTGTTACATTTTGTAACATCTAGATATGTATCGACTCCATTTCATGCAATAAAACTTTAATGATTAAGGGGAGTTGAATACATCAGTTGAAAATCTCAAGGGATCGTGTAAACCTTGAGTGATGGCTGGGGGCATTTATTTATTTATTGGCCAAAAGCATATGTCTTGTTACACGTAAATAATAGTTAACTATAAAGGTAAGACATATGTTGGTTCGTTGGAACCGTAAAGATATTCTCTCGTGACACATCCGGTTTCGTGACATATAAGGTGAGAGAATGGTGACTGACAAAGAGGATAACATATAAGGTGTTTTTATTATTTGAGATGTTATCCGATTGTCATACTACCATATCAAATCCATATCAGTAAAGTTAAGAGTATTTGTGATCGTGAATGGCTCTGTGTCTTTTGATGCAGTTACTGGCATGGTCCGGTGCTTAAGATTTTATGGGATCGGATTGACTGTTGGGAATTATCTCTAGACCAATATAAAGATGCGCATATGAAGTACAGTTTCAATTAATTTAGCCCAAGTGGGAGAATGTTAGAATATTCTGTTTTAATATTCAATTGTGGGCTTTATTAATTGTTACTGTAATTATTATTTGGTATAATAAGGTAAGATATATACAATTTTCTAATTTAGTCGGATATGAGGCTGGATAGTATGGGCCGAAATAAACCTAATTTTTGATGAGGGGATGTGATTCATTCTCTATAAATAGAGCTCAAGTCCCTCCTCTAAATTTTGATGTCCACATAACCTCACATATAGAATTTTCTGAAACGACAGTGATGGGCCGTCTCATTGAAGCCAGTGATAAAGGGGGTTCATAGAGGAGAAGATCTTGAGCATCGGATTGTCGCAATTCCGCATCAAGAACGATGGATCCAAACTACAGGTGTGTCGATTCTTTAACTCTATGGATGTGTGATTCATGTTTCTATACATGAAATCTTGGGTCGCTGTATACGGATAAATTCGCAGCTTACACGACCTTCATGAGTGCATATTTAACTTGTAAAAAGAGGCTGAATAATTTCATCGTTCCTCACTTGTTTATTAACGTGATAATAGGACGAGTAAGGCCAACGAGTCATTATCAAAGGATTCGACTCAAATCAAGGCCCCATGTTCCATGGGGTGGGTCTAGTCGATGTCGTGCCTAAATTCATATGGCACAAGCACCAGTTTAACAATAACTCACTCATCAGAACTCAGATTGAATAATTTCTACAACATTATGAAGATTCAGCAAAACGGAGTCGATCTCAGTCGTGCCTTGCCTCTGCTTATCCGGATTCAAATCTGCAGTTCACCAAATGGTATATATGACATAACAAAATCTTTGGATTTCTTATATTATCATATCCAGTCTTATCCTAATTATAAATCTGGACTACCAAACAAAGATTAAGGGTTGATGGCATACCATACATGTCTTGGCCATAAGTACGTATTTTATTAGGCAAATTGATGGAGTATATCCGAAAAATTTGTTATTCTTGCAGTAATGGTCAAATATGTTTAAGAAAATATTTTGACTTTCAAGGTGTTAATGACGCATATCGCAAGATAATTCAGTGCTTTAGAGATTACAAAATTTCCATCGGATTGCTCTGTGAGCGCTCTTTGGGAATTCTTCGCCGAGATGCATAGATAAAGCACACTGTAGCTACCTTCTGTTTATTTATGTAACTTAATTGGCAAAACAAATCAAATTGACCTTGACAACGCACGTGATCTTGTGGGGAAACAACATGACATGGACAAACTTTTCTGCCAATTGAAAATTCGAATACGGACCCGACAATTGGGTCGGGTCACCGGTTTGACCTAAATGAGTTAGTCACCATTCTTGCACCCCTTATGAGAAGACACTAGAAAAGTCTCGAAATTTTGGTTTTGTTAGGTTATGTATTGCAAATGTCCCATTGAAATAAGTTAACTTTAAA
Source organism: Rhodomyrtus psidioides (assembly GCA_021437785.1). Classification (NCBI taxonomy): domain Eukaryota; kingdom Viridiplantae; phylum Streptophyta; class Magnoliopsida; order Myrtales; family Myrtaceae; genus Rhodomyrtus; species Rhodomyrtus psidioides. The sequence goes on from JAILYB010000054.1 coordinate 459,275, forward strand.
AGCATCTCATTATGACTCCGTTTATTTCGCAAAAAATATATTTTCTTAAAACGAATTAATGAAAGATGTCTTTATCATTCGCGAAAATATTCAAACATGAACAGCTATCCACAATAAAAAAAAATTCTGTTGACTAATTATTTCAAGTTATGCGAGCGATCATTTTTATGAAAATGTCATCCTAATCATTCATTTTTCACGAAATAAACGAATTCTATATTTCCCATACTTAAAAAGTAGATGCATGGTTAAAGATCATAATTAATATTAAGCAGACATATCTTGCGAAAATCATGGCTTCAACAAAGATGAAAAGAGCGTAAAGAAAAGAAATTATAAGCTTGAGACTAAAAAGTACGCAAGAGTCAAACCCCGCATCTATGGTACTAGCATTCACGCTTCCTTAATCCCTTTACCAGCAAGGCCGCATGCCTATTAAAAAAAAATCCTAAGTTATATAAACTTGGACAAACTTCGAGAGAGACCTTTCCAATTATGAACATCGAAGTCGATTTGAAATCCAGATCAACCATGCAAGGCAACAGACATATTACACCGTGTCAGTTGTGCAATGACGTATGAAATACTTCCTCCATAATGGGGCTCCCAGAGATTATCTTCCCCGTTTTATGTTCTCGGAAATAAAATCACCGGGTTGTTACTACTGGGAAGCTATTTTCAAGAGCACAATCTCTTCATATAGCTTAGAAGCGGCTTCTCAATATATAATTCTCTTCCAGTGAATAAGAAGTTCTCATTGGATGGTAAGAGGAATACAGATAAGAGAAGACCTCATTTGTTTTTAGGTTACAGTTGATTTTTTGGATTTCTAATCAGGATAGAACTGGATATTGGCTGGGTCTGCCTCTTGTGGGGCCCAGCATATTTTATTTTATTCTATTTGTTTAAAAAAAAGACAAAAGGAAAGAAAAGTCAAAGAAACAAAGAGGAAAAGTGGGCTGGTTTTTTTTTTTTTCCTTCGTTCGTGTACCTTAGATAGAAGAGATAGAGAGTGGCCGAGAGCAAAAAGAAATAGGGGAGCACCGAGAGAAAGAAAAGAAAAAGAAGAAAAGGGACTGCGGCTTGTGGTCTCAATTCGAAGGCCAAACGTTATCGGAATTCGCTCAAATTTCGATATGTTGTTCGTGAGACTAAGCTCTACGAGCTGATCGATTTCGTTCATTGAGATTTCTCTCCGACTCTCCTATTGCGGTTAGGATTTTCTTGCCCTTTTTTGTATTATTCCACCTTTGTGGTGAGGAAAGCTCTTGGAATATTGATGTTGAGCCTCTGGTGTGTGACTAGAGAGAAACACTTTGTGTATTCTGCTATTCTTGGTGATTAGTGGAGTTTTTTTGGGTCGTCCGTGGTTTTTCCCGATTCGGGTTTTCCACGTAAATCTTGGTGTTATATCTCTTTATCATTCCGCTGTTATATTTGCATACTGCGAGGTTGTTTTGTTGGATATAATTGTTTGATCCTAGATTGGCTATATTTGTTCTGAAGTGCTGCCCGTTTTTCCCAACAAAGTGGTATCAGAGCTTGGTTGAGATTCTAGTATTAGATGGAGAATATGAGTGGCGTTATGTTTAAGTTAAATGCCTCGAATTACTCTATATGGAAGCCTCGGATGGAAGACGTGTTATATTGCAAAGATTTGTTTGATCCGATTGAAGGTAATGAATCTAGAGGAGATACGGAAGATAAAGAGTGGGAGCGAATGAATCGGAAGTTGGGTTTATTCGACAATGGATTGATGATAGTGTGTTTCATCATGTTGTTCAAGAAACGAAAGCGGATACTTTGTGGAAGAAATTGCAAGATCTCTATGCAAGAATAACTCCACAAAATAAGGCTTTTCTAGTTAAACGACTTGTGAATTTGAGATACAAGGAGGGAAGTAGCATGTCAGAGCATTTGAGTGAATTTCACGATGTTGTAAACCAATTGACAAATCTTAAGATTGACCTTGGTGATGAATTGCAATCATGTTTATTGCTTGGTACTCTTCCTGATAGCTAGGACACCTTGGTTGTGGCATTAAATAATTCAACTCCTTATGGTGTGCTTTCTATGAGCATGTTTAAAGAAAGCATGTTTAATGAAGAAACAAGGAGAAAAGATTTGAATTATGCTTCCAAATCGGAGGCACTTGTCGTAGAACATAGAAGGCGAAGTCAGTCAAGGAAGTTCCAAAGAAATGACAAGGGCAAGTCAAGAGGAAGATCGAAGTCAAGGCCGAGGAGGACGGTGAAGTGTTACAATTATGGCAAGATGGGACATTATGCCAATGAGTGTTGGAGGTCGAAGAGAGATAAATTCCATGATAGAAATGGAGATAAAAAGAAGGAAGAAAATCAGCCTGCAACAGCAGTTGCGGCCGACGGTAATATTGTGTTCATTTGTGATGATGGTTATGTAAATCTCACATGTCAAGATTCTAGCTGGGTTGTCGATTCTGCAGCTTCTTATCATGTCACCTCACGACGTGACTTCTTTACATCCTATTGCAGCGGTGATTTTGGTTGTGTTAGGATGGGAAACAATGGTGTCTCCAAGGTTATCGTCATGAGAGATGTTTATCTAGAGACCGATATAGGATGCACTTTGCTTCTGAAAAATGTGAGACATGTTCCAGATATTCGACTTCACTTAATCTCCACAGGTGCCTTAGATGACGATGGTTATTGCAACTCCTTCTACGATGGCAAATGGAAATTGACTAAAGGCTCTATGGTGGTGGCAAAAGGCAAGAAGACATGTAGTCTCTATATCATGCAAGCAAATTTGATGCGACAAGAGATAAATGCAGTGGAGAATTCCTCAATTGATCTATGGCATATGAGACTTGGTCATCTTAGCGAGAAGGGACTTGAAACTCTTGCTAGGAAGAATCTTCTACCATTAAAGGAGGAAAATCTGACAGAATGTACTCATTGCCTCACGGGTAAGCAACCTGATGTACTTGATTCTCATTTCATAGTTCCTCTCCTCACACGAAACCCGATGTACTTGATTTAGTTCACATGGATGTCGTTGCATGGATGCTAGAACACTTGGGGGTGCATTGTATTTTATGACATTTATTGATGACTGCTCTAGAAAAGTGTGGGCTTTTGCTTTGAAATCTAAAGATCAAGTACTTGCGGCCTTCAAATAATTTCATATCAGTGTTGAAAGGGAGACAGGGAAAAAGCTGAACTGTGTTCGGGCTGATAACGGTGGTGAATTTAGAGGACTGTTTGAGCATTGCTGCAGAGACTATGGTATCAAGCTTGAGAAGACTATTCCGAAAACACCACATCATAATGGAGTATCAGAGAAAATGAACCGGACGATTAATGATCGGATTCGGTGTATGCTATCTCATGCGAAATTGCCAAAGCCATTCTGGGGCGAAGCGATGAGAACGGCAATTGACCTGATAAATCTTTCTCCACCGGTTCCTCTTAAAGGGGATGTTCTACAAAGAGTATAGAGTGAGAAAGATGTCTCCTATAGTTATCTGAAGGTGTTTGGTTGCCGGGAATTTGTGCATGTCCCAAGAGATGAGAGGTCCAAGCTTGATAACAGGTTTAAACAATATATCTTCTTGGGTTATGGACAGGAAGAATTTGGCTATAGATTGTGGGATCCAGCTACAAAGAAAATCATTAGAAGCCGAGATGTGGTGTTCTTTGAGCATCAAACCATTGAAGACATAGACAAGTCAGAGAAGCCAAAGAATGCAGCTCGGCACACTGTTAGTTTCAGCCCAAATCCTCCTACCGTATTGGGTGAAAATCACGGGGGAGAAGTGCATGAAAATCATGAAGAAGTTGAATCTTCATAGAATGTTGATTCTTCAGCTGAGACAGGTGAAGTAGTTGAGTCAGAACAATCAGATGAGCAAGAGCAAATAGTTGAGCCAGTTGAGCAAAAAGAAGCAGTCCAACCTCAAGTTAGAAGATCATAAAGAGATCATCGACCCTCACAAAGATATCAGCCGCATGAGTATGTATTACTCACTAATGCAGGAGAACCTGAAACTTATGAAGAGGCTATGTCATGTGATCAAAAGAATAAGTGGCACAAATCTATGCAAGATGAGCTCAAATCTTTGCATGAGAACCACACATTTGAGTTGATGAAGTTGCCTAAGGGAAAGAGGACACTCACAAATAAGTGGGTGTATAAGTTAAAGATGGAAGAAAGCAGTTTGAAGTCACGATACAAGGCCAGACTTGTTGTGAAAGGCTTTCATCAGAAGAAGTGAATTGATTTTGAAGAGATTTTTTCATCGATTGTGAAGATACCATCTATTAGAGTTGTTCTTGGGTTGGCTGCCAGTTTGGATTTGGAAATTGAACAGCTTGATATAAAAACAGCTTTTCTTCATGGAGATTTAGAAGAAGAGATATATATGGAGCAACCTGAGGGTTTTAAAGTTAAAGGCAAGGAGCATCTTGTATGTGGGCTAAGAAAGAGTCTATACGGTCTCAAGCAAGCGCCAAGACAGTGATACTTGAAGTTTGATTCATTCATGGAAGCTCATGGATATGGTAAGACTACTTCTAATTCTTGTGTCTTTATGAAAAGTTTCACAGGTGATGATTTTATTATCCTCCTACTTTATGTGGATGACATGTTGATAGTTGGGCATGATGCTAACAAAATCAAGTGCTTGAAAATGAGTTGAGCAAAGCTTTTGCGATGAAGGATATAGGGCTGGTTAAGCAAATCCTTGGCATGAAGATCACTCGTGATAGGAAGAATAGAAAACTTTGGTTATCTCAGGAGAAGTACATTGAAAATGTGCTTGAAAGATTCAACATAAGCACATGTAAATCGGTAAGTACTCCACTTGCTAGTCACTTTAAGTTGAGTAGCAATGAATGTCCTACGAGTGAAAAAAAGAAGGAAGAGATGATGAAAGTTCCTTATGCATCCGCCGTGGGTAGTTTGATGTATGCCATGGTTTGTACAAGATCAGATATTGCTCATGCCGTTGGGGTTGTGAGTAGGTTTCTCTTAAATCCAGGTAAAGAGCATTAGAATGTTGTGAAATGAATTTTTCGGTATCTTAGAGGCACTTCCAGATTCTGCGTATGTTATGGAAGTGGAAAGCCTGAGTTAAGTGGGTATTCAGATTCTGATTATGCCGGTGATAGTGATTCCAGAAAGTCTACATTGGGTTATATGATGACCTTTGCAGGGGGAGCAGTTTCATGGAAATAGAGATTGCAAAAATGCATTGCTTTGTCTACGACTGAAGCGGAATATATAGCAATCACCGAAGGAGGCAAGGAACTCTTGTGGATGCAGAAATTCTTGCAAGAGTTAGGTTTGAAACAAGAAAAGTTCGTTCTATTTTGCGATAGCATGAGTGCTATTTATCTTAGCAAGAATCTAGTGTTGCATTCAAGATCGAAGCATATCGATGTGAAGTATCATTGGGTTTGAGAGAAGTTATAAGAGAAATCTTTTCTTCTTGAGAAAATTCGTACCGACGACAATGGATCCGACATGATGACCAAAGCCTTGTCCATTGTGAAACTTAACTCTTGTAGGAGCAAAGCCGGCATGATGAAACTCCCTACATGAGGCGGAGGGGGAGATTTGTTGGTTGGGTCCGCCTCTTGTGGGGCCCATCAGATTTTATTTTATTCTATTTGTTTTTTTTTAAGACAAAAGGAAAGAAAAGTCAAAGAAACAAAGAGGAAAAGTGGGCTGGTTTTTTTTTTTCCTTCGTTCATGTACCCTAGATAGAAGAGATAGAGAGTGGCCGAGAGCAAAAAGAAATAGGGGAGCACCGAGAGAAAGAAAAGAAAAAGAAGAAAAAGGGGCTGCGGCTTATGGTCTCAATTCGAAGGCCAAACGTTATCGGAATTCGCTCAAATTTCGATATGTTGTTCGTGAGACTAAGCTCTACGAGCTGATCAATTTCGTTCGTTGAGATTTGTCTCCGACTCTCCTATTGCGATTAGGGTTTTCTTGCCTTTTTTTGTATTATTCCACCTTTGTGGTGAGGAAAGCTCTTGGAATATTGATGTTGAGCCTCTGGTGTGTGACTAGAGAGAAACACTTTGTGTATTCTGCTACTCTTGGTGATTAGTGGTGTTTTTTTGGGTCGTCCGTGGTTTTTCCCGATTCGAGTTTTCCACGTAAATATTAGTGTTATATCTCTTTATCATTCCGCTGTTACATTTGCATACTGCGAGGTTGTTTTGCTGGATATAATTGTTTGATCCTAGATTGGCTATATTTGTCCTGAAGTGCTGCATGTTTTCCCCCAACAAAGGACACGATATGATATGAAATTCAAGAATTTTGTTATGTCATATTCATTGTTTAGTGAATCACATTAATAAACTCGGACATTATCATGTTCTATCATACTCGGTGTTTGTTATGAACGACATATTAATGTAAATGAATTTGAAAATGCACAAACTGGAGCTATGTCCGAAAGAAAGTAGAATGAACACTATCTGGAGCTATGTCTAAAAGAAAGTAGATTAATGTAGGTACGCTTAGCGCTTGGTAGGTCAGGAGTAGAGGTTGTAGTATAGTTGTTCCAAATCCAACTTCTGAAGCACAGGGGATATCCAGTTCACTGGGCTGTTTGTGAGATTCCTCGAAGGATGTGGCATAGCAAAAATTTCTCATGATTCACTACTAAAGAAAATGGAGATAACGTCCATCAATCAATTTATAATTATAGTACGATTTATATTTTAAATAGAGAAATAGCTCATTACAGCATTCCGAAGGCACAAGTTCGACAATAACAAGAAGTGCAAATGGACTACAACAATAATAAAGATTTAGACCAGCCAGCAAAAGTCAAATCTAATAGAAGAGGGAAAACATAACTAATCATCCTCGCAATTCCGAAATGCATGATGCTTTGATTTTTTGTCACTTTCCTGAAAATTTCAGCATGAACCACAGAGCTACGAAAAAGAGGAGTTTTGGCTCTTTGGCTGCTTTCATGGCTTTTGACATGAACTAGGGTTTTATGATGGAAAAAGAACTTCGACTATCTCGTTGTTTTCGTGAAATTTTGACACAAACAAAAAGCTATGGAGGAATCCTAAAGCTTTAATAGGAACGAGAGATCCAGAGAAGAAAGAGAAAAAGTGAACTAATAAGGTCCATTAAAAGTTTGATTTTGTTCATAAAAAATCAAGGTTCTTCTACTTCATTTTTGTTCTATTATTATTCCTGGTATTCCCTTCCATCGTTCCCTCATACCAATTTTATTAAATAATAAGTTATATTAATATACCTAAAATATGTAATAAATGAAAATATTATCTATATAATATAAAAAATGAAAAATTTCCATTAATGAATTTTTACCCGTGCTATATCTTCTTATATATGACTTTGTCCTATTTTAGATAAGAACCAAACACGGATAGCCTTAGTAACATTAATTTTAAGCCAGACTACCTATAAAAAAGATTAGTCAAGGCTTCTATCTCTTAGTGGGCCAAAGCCCTTTTTGACCGCCAAGAAAGGAAGAAATTCTTCCCAAATAAATACCACAAAAAAATCCGACCACAAAAAAAAAACTCACAAAAAACGGTAATCTAGCTGGGCCCCACGCGAAAATTTGTCCATGGCCATTATCAAATGTAGTGGGTGTTCGACCAAAAAAACAAATGTAGTTGGTGGAATTACACAAGTAAATAAAGCGCAAAATACGCGTGGTCGGGCGCTTTTCACTTGCTCCCACCCACACACGCAGACAAAGCTAGTGGCGTGTGAATGGTAAAAAGGTAATTTTGTCGCGTTCTTCAGATCACGTGTGGTCCACGTTCGCTCCACGGTAACTACAACTCTTTTTTTTTTGGGTCAGGTAGGTTGATCTGTATACTTGACACTGTTGACAGACGTCTCCAGTAATTGTACGTTTTATTCATCTTAGTCGTGTACAGATCTACAGGATAATTTGTATAAATACACACGTAAGATTATTAATTTTTTAACGGGAAAATATCAGAAAGTCTTTTGACGTTTTATACACGTATCTATTTGCACCTTGAACATTGAAAGTATGCAATTAGCATAGCAACTTGCATCTTGCATCTGGCTATATGTATATGTGTGTGTGTGTGTGAATTTGTCGTTTTTCTTTTGTAACTTTTGGATTTACCCTTCCCGCCATTCAGATCCATCCACAAATGAAAACTCACTTGCCCAAGCCCTGGCTCACTTGCTCCATCTGGCTATATGTATGTGTGTGTGTGTGTGAATTTGTCGTTTTTCTTTTTTTACTTTTGGATTTACCCTTCCCGCCATTCAGATCCATCCACAAATGAAAACTCACTTGCCCAAAGCCCTAGCTCACTTGCTACTTTACCCTTCCGCTCCCGGCGTCGCCACTTACCACTGATCGCCACACTAACCTAGTTTTAGCTTATATCAACTCCACTTAGATCTAAGTTGAGCCCGACACGACAGATTTTTCGAGCTCCATCAATGTGAAGCTCAACTCAGTGTCGACAAAGCTTGAGTCGAGCTCAACCCAAATCTGTGGAGCTTTATGCTAGCACCCAAATTCATTGAGCTCAATGATGGTTTTGGGTTGTGGGGTGGGGAGGGCGTGGGAATGGTTTAGGGTTTGTAGGAGTTTGTGGATGGCTTGACCATTTTAGGATTTGAGAATTCTATTTGAAGACGCGAATTGTAGGGTCTCAGAACTCGGGATTTATTTTGGAAATTTTCTTCTCCGAATTATAATGTTTTCTTAGAGTTCTCAAAACTTAGGATGTAAAAGTTCGAGTTATGGTGCCATTGAAGCTTATGTGTACTAACTAATCAGGTTGAGTCAAGTTCGTTGAAAAGCTTATTCGAATTGAGGTTAACCTCGAAAGTTAAGCTTAATAAAGATGTCCGGGCCCGACAAGCTCAAGTAGTTAACTATCTCGACTCGACTCGACTAAACTCCTAAAGATAAGGGTCATGAGCTCGCTTTGGCGACGTGACTGAGATGAGGCCATTGCTTGCCCCTCTCTCTCTTTTTCTCCTCTCATGCGAGATATTGTACAATGATCTATGCATCAATTCATGTAATTAATTAGCTATAACATGAGTATCACATTTTCTATCTTGTGTGGTTTCATTCACATCTGATGCTTTCTATTGGCCATAGATCACTTCAAATTGGAAAAAAAAAAAAACAGCATTCCTTTCTGGCTTTGAGTACTTTCTTTCATTGCGCCTAATGTGATAGAATTATAAATCATGAAATTCATGCATCTGCTTTTGTTTCTCATTGTGAAAAGTAGAAAGTGAGATGTTCAAACTTGTTGGGAGAGTACAACAAAAGTCCAATACATTTGTCTAGGGAGATCATTAAGAGGGAACCCATATCCGAGCTTGTTAACATATTCTATCAAGCTCACATTTACTTAAAAGCTTAAGTTAATGAGTTATGGGCTAGTTTGGATATATTAATTGCTCAACACCATATTAATTCTCTAACATGGGACTTCTCTAACACAACTCACACATGCATCCTAATAATCTCCCACTCACATGTGATTTTCAGTATTAGGTTTGCTCCCCCTAAATCTAAGTATCCTTCCGCACCAACTTATCTCAACTTGAATCTTCATCAACTACCATTGGACTCGCACTGCTACACTACAACGCTCACCGGCCCAAAAATCGCATTGGCCACCAGATTCTCTAGGAGTGGGCCACCAATCAACCATCGGCTCTGATACCATTTATTGGGAGAGCGTAGCAGAAGTCCAATACATCCGCCTAGGGATATCGTTAAGAGGGAGCTCAAGTTCTAGCTCGTCAATGTATCTAGTTAGACCTACCTTTACTCAAAAGCTTAAACTAATGAGTTATGAGTCAATTTAGATATATTATTTACTCCACACCACATTAATTCTCCAATGTGAGGCTTCTCTAATATAACTCACACATGCATCCCAACAAAACTAAAGTTCTTAGGGAGACAAAAAGGAGAATGATGAAAGATTTTATCATAGATCACATGATATATATAGTTGGATTATTGATCTCTAAATTACCACCGGGCTTGCAATGACACTAATCCACTACTTGGTTCTTAGTTTTCACTAGATCTCTCTTCTCAATTGAAGGTATCAAAAGAATTTGTGGGATTAAAGAACAATGGTTTCATGCATTACAAAAAAAAAAAAATTAAACACACAAACCACTTTCTTATCAAGTCAACATTGTGGGTTATAGTTTCCTAAGTAGGTAATAAGGGCGCCCATGATAACACTTCTGGAGCATAAATTTGTTTGGTAATACAAGTTATGAAGTAGAAATCTGTTTGATTACACAAGTTCATTTGTCTACTTATGAAGTAATTTTTTGATTCAGAAGTAGTATTTGACCCACTTTTAGAAGTAAAAAAAAAGCTACTTTTTTTTAGAAGTAGAAATCTCTTGAATCAATATCTCTCTAACTTCTTCCTCTTTACATTCTCAATGCCTCTCTTTTCCAACCACACCTTCGCCATTGCCGCTCACTGCCGCCAACCGCTGAACATCGCCGCCCACTGCCCACTGCTGCCGTCGTCGCCAGGCCGTCTTCTCCGATTGCCGGAGTAAAAAACAAGAATTTTAAGATTTAAATAATAATAAAGATGTATTTTTTTAGATAAATTAAAATAATTTCAATTGCATGAGAGTGTTTTAACAATATCATTTTTCTTAATATATAATAAGAAAGAAATATTCTATGATTTAGTTAAATATAGAAGTATTTAAGTAACATGGATTGAGTCAGGTATGGGTCGTTAAATTGTACTGTATGAAAATGGGATTACATGAATCAATATGGACCGGACCATATTCAACCCGATCCGACTTACCATTTGACACCTCTAGGAACAGGTGAGAAAGCGCCAAAACTATCCATTCTTGTAGCGTGGACATATGAGCTCGGCCGTCATATTCATTAATAAAAATTTCCCCATAAAAATTGATCTCCATTTGCATAAATAAATCACAAATTATACGTCAAACCATAAGTATTTGCATTTCACTTTTCTCAAATAACATACATTTAAACCAGGATCAATAATTTTCGACCAAAAAAAAAACTAGGATTAATAATTTTTCGTAGAAGATTTTGTGCTAATAATGTTACAAAAATAGAAATTTTCTACTTTTACCAAATGAATTAATGTTCCAGAAGCACAAATTTTATCTTGTTATCAAACGCATTTCTCTAATCAGAAATCAACTTCTGAAGCTCAAGTAGAAAAATCAACTTCTGAATCAGAAGTAGAAAAATTAACTTTTGGCCATAAGTTGATTTCTGAAGCAGAAGTATTGCCATGTGCGCCCTAAATTCCATATATGAAACTTGATAGTCTGTTATGTCAGTTTTCAATTTTTGAAATTTGAACTAATCCCTATTGGACTCGAAAATGGTTGTGAATATGTGATTATTATTTTCCTTCTTTTGTTTTGTGTTATTATGCATACAATATTTATATGTCAAATATGAATGCATTTCGTTCCACTCGAGGATGATTTGAAATTCTAGCAACTACTTTTTGTTTCAAAGAGAGAGAGAGAAAGAACTTACTTAGGTTCACAAGTAACCAATTTAAAACCCATTCGATTCTAGGTTCTACCTTAGATTCTCTAGTGGTGCCAACCGATTTTCAGTTTTTAATAATCAAGAACTAGACTGATTTCCACATGAACCAATCTTGAATTAGTTGATTCAAAATTATTCTCACATTGAACCGTTATGGCTGTTCATTTTAGTTAATATATCGTAATCTTGACTCCACAAAACATCGTGGCGAAACCCTCTTACTTACTAAAGGCTCGAGTTAGAATCCTCGTACTTCCGCATTTGCTTACTATTACCATCTATGGCACGAGCCTCGTACAAGAACTAGAAGGCTCTCCAATCCCATGAGCAGCTGGCAAGCTGGGGAGTGGAGGACATGCACCAGCTTTACGCATTCAATGTCTACCCTTTTTCCTGTTCCCCCTCTCTCTCTCCAATCTCCAACCTACTTCCATAAAGTTTGAATCGACCCCTTATCTAACTCCCTATTCCCATCCCAAGGACCCGGATGAGCCCCTCCCTTCAAGATTCAAACTTTCAAACTCTCTCTGTCAAACTTTCTCTGTCTCTGTCTCTGTCTCTCTCTCTCTCTGTCTGTGCCTCATTTTCATGTCGTCGAGCGGTCATGCATGGCTCCTGGACGGTTCTGCATTTATGGAGACAGGGAGCGTTTGTGTGATAGGACAAAGTCAAGACACAGCTTTATCCATGGTCTTCACATGGGCTGGCAACCGAGATTAGAATAGTGCTATTTTTGGCGCCCGACCTTTTTCGCTGATGCAATGGATGATGACCAGCGACCACTTCCCAATTTCCTTCTTCATCTTATCATATACTGTGGCACTGATTTGGGAGGCCGACTACCCGCTGCCGCCGGCGCAAGAATCGGTTAACTGCAGACCTTTGGCCCGTGCAGATAAACCCGATTCAGAGCAGTCTGTTTGCGATATAAAAAGAAGAAGGTATGGTGCTTTTTAACCGGGATTCGGGGGAAAAAAAGAAAAATTCACGAGTCAACTACGCAGAAAAAGAAAAATTCGTAGTGAAGATCCGAGCGGACTCTCCTCTCACAGCAGAAACCCTCGCTCTAAAACAAGGGCTGCAATTTTTGCTTCAACTAAAGAAGTCTCTCGATTCTTACCATTCAACGACGTCAACTTCTAAACTTATGAAGGTGGGAGTTTCGGGTGTCTATTGGATTATCTTCAGTGACTGCATTTCTCTTGTGGAGGTTCTGAATTAATGATCCAACTTATAGGGCCCCTGAACCGTGACCCATTGCAAATTTACTGCTTGACTGTAGAGAAATGTTGGGCCAGCTGGATGGAGTTCGTCTTAAATTTTCTCCCCGTGAAGCGAATTCGTGTGCGGATTGATTAGCAAAAGCTCACCGATTAGGATTTCTTTCCTTTAGTTGGCAATCTAGGCCTTCTGCTATCCTTCGAGATCTGTTGTGTTATGATGTTAATTTTGGTTGTTTTTCAGACTCTGTTAAGCAATATAAGTTGTTGTGTTTGATAAAAAAAAAATACGACGAGTGCAAATGTGAAGTGAAGTGGTACACAAATTCATAATCCTTCTACTTCTGTCTTGATGTGTAGTTTATTCTCTTTTGGAATGCGATCGGCTACTCAGCTTTGCGCGATGAATTTATTGGAAGTTTGATTTGACTTCTTAATTACCTCTTACTCCGGTTTATGCTAAATCTCGTAAAAAAAAAAAAAAAGACCTCGACAACCCACGTGATGTCGTCGGAAACTAATAGCATAAGAACTAATTTCAATCCCAACCTGCTTAAAAAAAAAGAAAAGAATAGTCTAATCCACCCGAAAATTGGGTCCGGTCACCAGTTTGACCCAAATGAGTGAATCACCATTCTCGCCCGTTATAACAAGAAATGATAAAAGTCCCAAAATTTTGGTTTTGTTAGGTCAGACATTGAAAATGTCCTCTTTTTTTTTTTTTTTTTTCTAATTCTAAGAGAATGGATTTATGTCGATAATCATAATATTCGGCTGACGTTTTAAGAAAAGAACTAAAGGTATTATTAAATTATGAGCTTTGGAATTAGAAACCTAAGTTATATAATTCCGAGTCAACTTCAAGAACAACTATAGCATCTATTTAGCATATTTTTCTCTCTCACTAAAACCTCGTGGGCCCATTTTGCAGCCATGGTTGTTGACAGGCCTTTTCTTTTTGGGCCCTTTGAGAGGCCCATTTAGGCCCAGCAGTCTCACGAGACCATAGCATCTTTTTTCTCTGTCGCTAAAGCTAAAACTACCTGGGCCCATTTTGCCGCATAGTTTTTGATGGGCCTTTTCTTTTTGGGCCCATTTAGGCCCAGCATTCCGGCGAGAACGAGACCGCCTGTAAGATGGATGACGCGGAGGTGAGGAACGCAGAGCTCTTTTGCTTCGTCCGGCGGGAAAAAAAGGGGAAGGTGCCAGTCGTCGTCGCGCGAATTGGTATCGGCATTTTTCTAGGGTTTTCGCGGTCCATTCGGAGGAAGAATTCTGGTTTAGGAGGAGTGGTTGAAGTCGCTTTTGTGTCGCTGGCTTGGGGAGGAGATGGAAGTCGGTGATGTGTTGCAGGAGCTGCTGAACGTGGAGGTCGAGCTTCAAGACGTCCAAGGTCTCTGTCTTTCTCTCTCTATGATGATCGCCATTAGCTGTTCCTTGTTAAGACGTGACAACTGCAATTGACGTCAGAAGTGAAGCTTCTGATAGTAAATCAGGAACGGCTTGAGTATTGTGATCATTTGCAGATTCCGCTTATGCTGAAACGTTTGCTGCAGAAAAAACCAAATAAGAACAGTAAAAGTGCTGGCTTTTTTCGGTTTGCTCGTCCGTTTTAGCTTGGGGATGGATTTTGTTTTGATTGGCTGCGTATTGGTGTTGCTCTTTGTTTTGATTCTATGCCGGCCGCAATGCAGACCAGATAAAGGTTTTGATTGATCGGCAAGAGAAGCTGTATGAGCGGCAGTCTGAGCTGAAGTCTATATTGGAAGCATGCGAGGATGTTGGGAGCCCGTCAAAGGACGGCGCTTCGACGTCAGCTGAAGATTGGTCGGGCATGTTTGACTGGGACGCTCGAGCTAACGATGTCAGGTTCAACATTTTTGGGATACGCAAGTATCGAGCGAATCAACGGGAGGTTAGTGCTGGAAATATCCCTGTTATAATTTTAGTTGTTATGCTGAAGGTTAATAGTTGGAGCTGAAGTTCTTGCCTAATTTTGGGATCTTTCCAACTGATTTTTTGCTCTGTATGCTTTGGTTAACCTACATTCATGTCCACCTTGTGGTTTGCCTTCCAATTTGAAATCATATAAATCCACTCCCTTTGTTAACGTAAGTTTTTACAATCATATCATAGTAATTGCTGATTGCTGAATGCATATTATTTCTTCAGAATGAATGTGAATTTAAAGTTTCAGTCTGCTGAAAGTCAGACTTATTGTCATCTTTTCTTCTAAGTCTATCGACTGTGACTCTTGTCATTAGTTTCAGACAAATATCTGCCTACCTAATGTATTTGTATTGGGTATGTCATACTGTTACAATTTCCCTCTGTTGCCTTCATCCAACATGTTACCGAGAATTGGCATTTCCTTGTTTCTAGATCATAAATGCCATTATGAGTCGAAGAGATGTCCTGGTCATCATGGCTGCTGGTGGCGGCAAAAGCCTCTGCTACCAGCTTCCTGCCATTCTTCAGCAAGGAGTTGCCCTTGTTGTCAGTCCTTTGCTTTCTTTGATTCAGGATCAGGTGATATCCTATTCTCTGTTCTGTTGTGAATATGTTGTTCTTTGCGAGGTTTATTGGTGACATAAACTAATGCAAAATTACCATTGCTTAGGTGATGGGTCTGGCTGCATTGGGCATTCCGGCACATATGTTGACATCAACTACTGGCAAGGATAACGAAAAGTTTATATACAAGGCGCTCGAAAAGGGTGAAGGAGAGCTGAAGATACTATATGTTACTCCGGAAAAGATATCCAAGAGCAAGAGGTTCATGTCAAAGCTGGAGAAATGCCACCATGCGGGGTGTCTTTCTTTGATAGCAATCGATGTAAATATCTGAATATTCTTTCTGGTTTTGGTCTTCAGTTATCTCTGAGCTTTAGTCTTGGTATATTTTGGTTTGAGCAGCCTATGTTTCTTTGCATGTAGCAAGGCGATATGACTTTTCTCTTCAAACTTCAAAGCTACGCTACTTGATAACGATAGATAAGCAAGATTATCCATAATGTCTTAAACCAAGGATGGCGGGGCAGTTAGACTGCTTCAAGTGATAACAAGCTTAAGAAATGTAGTTATACTGATTTTGTTGATTAGGTTGCCATTGGGCTGCCTTAAGTTGAAACTGCACGTAAGGCTTGTTCTTTAGCATTTAAAACTGGTTTTCTAACCTGAAAGAATCAGCTTGCTAGTTTTGGTATTACGTTGTTCACGGAGCAGCACCTAGGATTCAAATCAAGGACTTTATCATAAAGGTAAAGTTATCAATTATTTGATCCATGTATAACTTACGTTAAAAACAGGGAACATGAGTATGATTATTTCTTCCTTGAATTTTGGAAAAGCTTTCCAGAAGCTGTGCGATTAGTGGCAGAAGTCACTGGATAGCACTGTCCAACTTTGATTCTGTCTTCTTCTGCTGCTACCTCTCTGTTGATCATATATAAAGTAGTGTAGTCTTGACAAGTGCTTGCTCAGGATAGGTGGGTAACTAGAGAAACTGACAAAGATACTAATTTTAGGGAACTTAAAGTCGGTCAACATCTTAGACTTGTCACTGGAAAAAAAAAAAAAAAAAAAAAAACATCATAGATTTGTCAAATGTTACCTTGGTCATATACAAAGGGCGACAAAAGAGGAGGAAGTAGAAGGAGATGTCATTGCGTCTTCTTCTCTTTGATAACATTAATTGTGCACATCGACGCTGCCTTTTAGGCACTTGTCTTCATGATCATAACCTATGGACCAATAGGTCAAACATGCTTGTGCAGACTCAAATAAATGCCACATTAATTAATTGAACCTTGATGTCAATGCGCTTCTTGGTAAGTTTGAATCTAGGAAGATAGTTGGTTGTACTAAGTCCTTGCTTGTGTGTAAACTGCAGGAGGCACACTGCTGTAGTCAGTGGGGTCACGACTTTCGGCCTGACTACAAAAACCTTGGTATCTTAAAGACTCAGTTTCCCAAAGTTCCTGTTGTTGCTTTGACTGTATGTCTTCTCATATCTTCTTTCTATTGATTTTTGGATGACATGGTTACTTATGTAGTTACAGGCAATTGCTGCTTGGCACACTTCTTTCTCTAAAGAATTTGTGATCTCATAAATGATTAGTTATCCTATTTTTACAGGCAACTGCTACTCGGAAAGTTCAAAATGATCTGATGGAAATGCTGCATATCCCAAGTGTGTTAAGTTTGTCAGCACTGTTAACAGGCCAAATCTCTTTTATACAGTATGTCATTTATTGATTTATTGAATCTTTAATTTATATGCTATACAAAAAGAGCCAATACTTATTATGGGTGCGCTGCAGGTACTAGAGAAGTCATCTGTTGCTAAAGTGGTCATTGACGAAATTGCCGAATTTATACGGGAATCTTATCCCAATAATGAATCTGGAATAGTTTATTGCTTCTCTAGGAAGGAATGTGAACAGGTCGAAGCCATCCTTCAACTCCTTTCTTTTCTCTTTTTTGGGAGGTGTACTGTTTTTCCACAGATGACATTCTTCCAATTCTCGTGCATGTGTGGGCTGCACACTGAGATCAATTTTAATATCTCATGCTGGTGTTTTAGATCATCAGACTCATAACTTCAATTCTTTTCCTTTCACTGTTATGTGCTCTGTTTATGGTTTTCTATTTTTTTTCAAGCTATTAGCGGTTTAGAGGTATAAATGCACACTAATTTGCATCACTGACTCACAAGAGACATTACTTTGTTACTTGTTAGACTATATCTTCTTGTAACAGTTGATCAGAAAAAGGTCAAGAATTTATGTGGGGTGTTTCTTAATTTTTCCTCACGTGTCGGCTCAGATTTTTGGTTTACAAGTGAAATTGGTAAGATGGACAATAATGTTGCGAATTGACAATATGGATAAAACTATATAGTGTCTCCTAAAGTTGTTATGATGTTGCTGGCTTCATAGTAATAAATAGGTCTTTGTCTTGATTTAGTGAAAAGGGCAATATCGTTTTCTGTTGTGGTTTGCCACATGCATGTGTTCTTAGAATCACGTTTATTTTATTCTGACTACTGCAAATGGTGAAATCACTGAATTACTTTTCTATGCATATGTATCTGTACTTTCTTTGTGACTAGTATTAAATACTCACTCTGACATGTATGGTGTAGAACAGGTTGCGAAGGAGCTACGCGAGAGAGGAATTTCAGCAGATTATTATCATGCAGATATGGATGTAAATGCTCGCGAGAAAGTTCATTTGAGGTAAACATGGCTTTTGCATGCTCACTTTATATGTCAATAAGTTCCACAACTCTCTCTCTCTCTCTCTCTCTGGCTGTTCACTTGCAAGATTCTGGTGCAATTCTACCTAGTTTGACTGAAAAATAGGCTAACAGCATTATCACCTGGAGGATTATCAATGAAGATGGCTGCCTTGTGTTTTCGTGCTAAATCAGTCTTGTTCTGTCCAACTATGCTATTTCATTACATTGGTCAACTGAAGGTCTTCAGGTTTTTTATATGAGCTTTATCTGCTGCTAGAAGAACAGTACCCTGAAGTAGAGCAATCTTTTGGCTGTAGCTGAACTAGTGTGATATACCTGACGGTGTGTTCGACCTCCAAAGTTGTGGTTTGCATATTTGATCAGACTACAGAAAGTAGATTTCAAAATGCTCAAACATTGTTAAGGCGTGAAAAGAAATGGTGGAGCACAAAGAAACGCACAAGCACACACAGCTCTCAACAATTCTTCAATCCGCCTTTCCCTGCCATGGAGATAGATAGTTAGCAAAAGGTCCATTTACCCACGGACTTTTTTTCTTGCATAGATGTACTTGACCCTTTAATGTTTGTCGGTTACAGGTGGAGCAATAGCAAGCTACAAGTAATTGTTGGGACGGTATGTATATGCAGATAAATTATATCCTTTTATCTAATTCACTTTACCTTACTTTTTTCTCATGGTTGTAGGTGGCCTTTGGAATGGGAATTAACAAGCCTGATGGTTAGTGTTGCAAAATCCTATATATATGCACTGATTTCTTTCCTCAAAGGTTTTTTACTCTTTTTTTTTTGGGTTGATGCTTTTACTCTCTGAATAGGAATTAGTTGGTCGTGCTTGTTAGTCCGAAGCAGTCTTTACATTTGTAGCTCCATTTCTGAGCGTTAGAAATTTTTTTACTAAGCAACTCTTTGACAATGTCATCTACCAGAGGGATTCTTTGAAATTGATTAAAATCAGGCGTACATAGTCTTTTTTTTTTTTTTTTTGTATCATATTCTATATGATAGTCTTATGCATACAAGATGTGCCAAAAATCTTAGGCGAGCGAAGTGACCTTTTACCTCATTTTAGATTTCTTTTGACTTATGTAAGTTGAATCATTCAACTAATTGAGTGTCTGACGTTGATGGAATCGTGGGAAGGCTAGTAGATTCCCTTTTACCCCTTCGGGTGGAGTAAATCGCTTTGTCATCACCTTCTAGTAGTCCCAGGATTAAGTAAGCTTAGCTGCTTGCTAAATGAAACACATTTAAGAGATCAACTGCTGAAACCAATGCATATCTGTGCATGAATGCACATTCAACGTTGAGTACCTGTGTCACATCTGAGTTTGTAAAGATGCAATAATCTCACCGCTTGAATTGATTATAGATTAACTCTCTGGAATGACACGCCAGATCTGTCTCCTGTGTGCGTGCTCTCGTGTGCCTGCGTGGAGATTTTTGTCATCATTTCTTTGAGAGACTAATAGCACAGACTCTCATGTATGTGGCCTTGTTTGTGGAACCCTTAGGCAGCCGAAATATCTAATTTCGCTGTTAATGGGTATATCCGTCCAAGCTCTTTTCTTTTTAATCTGATGTCAAGTGTTAATGCTATTTCCATCTGGTTGTATACTTAATATTGCTAAATTCTTGTAGTCAGGTTTGTCATCCATCACAGTCTGAGTAAATCAATGGAAACATACTACCAGGTTTTTAACCTTTCCTTCTGAACTGCTTTTCATGAAATCCTTTGTTCCATAAAACCCTTTTCTTCAGGAAAGTGGGCGGGCTGGAAGAGATGGACTTCTTTCAGATTGTTTACTATATTATAGGGCTGCGGATGTTCCTAGGCAGGTATAATTTTCTCTCAGTTACTCATTTTTATTTTCTAGTGCACCGTTCATCCATGAGATGTCTCTCTTTTTGGGCCAGAGTTCTATGGTCTTCTACGAGAACTCCGGTTTGCAAAACCTGTATGACATAGCGCGATACTGTCAGGTATTGTCCCTTTTTCCCCTTCCAAGTGCTGGACTGGCTGATGATCTTGGCAGTTTTCAATTTTAGAAATAGGGCGCATTGTACAGTACAGAAGTACAACTACATACGTATAATTTAAATCGGGTGTTCCTGTGTAGAAGGGCACCACATTGCCGGTTTTGGTAATTTTGGTGGAAAAATAAATTTGAGCGTAACAAAAGTATGATGCCAAGAGTATGATCCCATATGATTATGGAACTTGATCTCACATATGCAGGTTTATTCCTCCTCTTACCGCAATGGCAAATACCGCATTGCGGATATCCATAATATTGAAATGTCACACTCCAATCCTTACTATATGAAAGTGTCCCTAAACTCATGTCCGAAGTTCGGACACTTTGCCAAGGTCCCACATCCTTAATTTTCATAAATCGCCAAAGGTGCATCAGAATCATACCTTCACCCAGCACTTTTGCCGAGTGTTCTAACAAGAGTAAAGGGATAAGTTCCCGCTGTATTCGCACATTCGGTTGTTGGATGTCGTAATGTATGTTTGCTAAAGAAGTTTCAACTTGCCAACTCAATCTTTCTAAAATTTTTTTCAACTTTGTCCTCACTTCATGCTTTCCAGGGCAAGCTAAAAGCTCTGACTTTTTCTGCACTGTACTTCTTAATTACCATTATTTGTTATATTATGGGTGTTGGGAATAAAAATTTCCATGTGAATACTTGTAGCTGAATGGAAAAGGAACTTTTATATCTACAATAGCCTTAAAGATCATTAGATTGTCAGTTTCATGAAACTCTAGTTCCTGGATCATTTTCTAAGTTGTTTCTGGTGTTACAGAGTAAAAGACAATGTCGCCGCAGTGCTTTTTTCCGGCATTTTGCTGAGGCAGTGCAAGACTGCAATGGTATCATCTGTTAATTATGATATTTAGTTCATAGATAATGCTACAGATGCTACGGATTTCTAGTAAGACTGTTTACTTTGTGAGGTGACAAAATCATTCACTTCACTCGGTAAATTGATTTTAGTAGATTTTCTCTCTATAACTAGCATTGTTTTAGTTCAATGTCCTAAAATTATTTCACGTCTAAAGCATGTTTTCACTGCCAGGAATGTGCGACAACTGTGCCTTATCTAATGAGATCAAAGAGGTGGATGTATCTGGTACATTACCTTGGACTTTCAATCTTCATTTGAGATATACGATCTTATCTTTTTTCTCTATGGCATTTTTCCCCCTTTCTATGGCTATACACGTCCCTGATTTGTGAGTTCATTTTAGAGATGTGAATTTCCCCTTTTTTATTGTTAAACCTTAGCTACATTTGAATTTGTTAATGTTAAACCAATGCTGTGGCGTCACTTATAATAAAGTTCACCCGGACAAATGGAGTGGACCGACTTATAACTGGAAGTGCAATAGCTTAAATATCTGTAAACATGCACTAGAGTGAATCCTCTACATAATGTTCCTGCGGCTCTGATGCCTTTTTGTTTCTTCAAGACTGACATATGTTTTTTCATTTCTTTGCATCAAGCTTCCTACTATCTTTTTTCCTTTTATATATGTGTGTATAAATCATATGTTTTTATTTTTGCTTTCAATGCCATTATCCTAAAGCTGCCTTCTAGCAGGATAAATAATTCAGGTTCAACTGGTGGACTTGTCTGCAGGTCACGCAAAGCTTGTCATTTCTTTGCTTCAAGATGTACAGGAGAAGGATCAGAGATTGACTATGTTGCAACTCGTTGATAAATTAAAGACAATGCAAAAGGAGTTAGGAGGTTGTTGTTTTTTCATATTGGTATTATATATAAATTCATGTAACATTAAAATGAATACATACTTGTTAGATTCGTTTGGGAACTTCTCTAGTGATTTGAGTGCTTCTCTTGTGAATATTCGTTGGTGATCCTGACATGTAGTTCTTCGGCCCTTAAGCTTTATGGCTTTGTACTCTAGTTTAACATGATATTCAGACCGCAAATTAATAGCTTAGTCCGATTATGTCATTTGTACTCAATTGTCTCTAAATTTGTAGCAGTGTTATATGGATTGCCTCTCAAGGAGAGTCATGTCGAAGTGATAAATGATATAAGTTATGTGTAAAGATACTTGAAGGACCGGGTTTTAAATCTTACTTTTTGATGTGCATCTGCTTGGGACAAAGCAATTAAGTTCCTCCTGGGTTCTTTTCAAGAGACAGTGTTATTTGGCATCATTCAAACAACTCGACAATCAGCTGCAAATGGATGGATTTCTGTAAATGGGTTTCCTTTTGTTTTGATACTGATAAATCCCCTATTGTGTGAGTTATGCTATCCATTTATTTTGAATGATCCATTTTTCTTGCTTGATAATGCCAACTCCAGGAGTCTGTAACCTTCTTTTGCAATTCTACCTAGTTCCAGCTTTATTTTTCTCTCATGTTATTTTTTCTGTTCCATTTGTTCTCCAGGTTCTGATCTTAAAAAGGAGCAATTAGAGCAACTTGTGGTACAGTTGATATTGGATCGAGTGTTGGTAAGAACTTACTCTCCTGACCTTTTTAACTTATTTTTGTGATTTTTCTGACGTATTATTGTCAGTTCATCTGGGATAAGAATGATTACTTGGATTTGTGTCCCTGGAGAACGCTAGAGAAATTCTTAATCGCTCTTGCTAAATAACGGTCTGTTAAGGTGGTTAATTTTCGCATGGGTGAAGACATAACTGAATTTTAGTTCCTTTCTATGTCTTTCAGAACTAAGTGAAACAAGATGTTACACCTGTGTGATTTCCTCATTCTAGAGTTTTTTTTTTCCTGTGAAGACTTTCCTTGATTTATACACCTGCTAGTTAACATGTTCAAACTCTCTAGGTGAGTCCTATTGTTTTGATTATGTAGAAAGAAGAATATCAGCATACAGCTTATGCCACAAATGCTTATGTGACAGTTGGACCATTGACAAAGCAAGTTTTGCAAGGTAAGGATTCTTTCTTCATGGCATGTGTCTCTTGTCAGTTTTATTGCATGTCATCCACATATTATTCCCTTCCGTTCTAAATAGTACTAAGTGAGTTTTGCAATGACCAGGATTCTCTTGTTTTTGGAATATCTGCATTCGGCGTGCCTGATTTTATTAATGGAGTTCCCTTAGGGGCATACCCCTGAGGCTTACCTTTCTGGGATTTTTCACTTGCGGACTTTTCCATCTGTCCATAATTTATGAATATCTTAGCATATATCTTTGTGAAATCAAAACCAGTAATATCTTGTGCTTAGCGTATATCTTGTGAAATCAAACCTAGCAGTATCTTGTGCATCATGCATGCGTGTTTCTTATCTTCCAGCAGGTGAAACGTATACTATGAAAGATTCTTCTAGCTCTTCAAATTTACATAATCTATGGTTATTTTTACTTGACACCTATTGAGATTGCTTATCCTTGATTAAATTCCTTTCTGGAGATAATGTGAGTGTGGTCCTCTTGAAGCAGTTACTTGTCCATTGGTGATGGCAGTAAAATTTAAGGAGGTGTGTGTGCCGTAAGACTTGGTGTTTTAATCTCAACTTCCTGCAATGGATATGTTTTGGCATATCTCAGGAAGTGGACTGGCATATGTTGCCAATTTCATCAATGTGCCTCTTTATTGTTAAGCAAGTCAGTATTGGTGAGCTTCCGATTAGAACTTCCCAATCCTGCTGCTGAAATTGGCCATACACCAGTGCTTTGGGGAGCTTGGCCACTGGCATCATATTCTTTTAAGGGTTTTTTTGGGTAAGGTCATATTCTTTTGAGGGTTAATACCGCAAAAAACCTCAAACTGATACACCTGCGACAAATTTTCCCCAAACTATTTTTCTGACAACCAAAAACTCCAAACTGGTACACTTATGACAAATTTATCCCAAACTATTTTTTTAACCACCAAAAACCCCAGACTGGTATAATTGTGATAAATTTATCCCAAACAACCTTTTTTTACCATAAAAAATCCCAAACTGGTACACATATGACAAATTTACCCTTTGTTAATTTCCGTTAAATTGAGTTAATACCATGAAAAATTTCAAATTGATACTCATGTAGCAAACATAAGGTAACGTGTACACCTGACAATAGCCATGTGTCATTCAACTTAGCAATTTGACGATAAAATTTAACGACAGCTAACGGAGGGTAAATTTGTCACGATTATACCAGTTTGGGGTAAATTTGTCACAGATGTATCAGTTTGGGATTTTTGGTGGTATTAACCCTTCTTTTAAAGCCAATATGTTTACACACTGCGTCGTCAACTTCCTAATCTGTCCAGATAATTAAAAGGGAAATAATTGGTGGCCTACAGTTACAATGGCTAGGAATGCTGTTCTTATAACTCACTGATTTTCCATGCAGTGGGACGATGCAAGATTCTATTGATCTGATTTTGTACTAATCTATCGATATGGGTCATACTAATCTATCGATATGGGTCTTACTGTCCATCTCAATAAAAGCATTAATGTCCAATTGTCAAACCTCTCCCTACTTGGACACTTGAGAAGGAAGTGCATATTTATACTGGGTGCTGCTTCACATTTCTTAGAAAGTTAAGGTTCAGATTATTTGAGGACTTTATTTTGAGATATGGAGAAAGGAATAATTCTGAAAGTCATGCTTATGAACGAAGATAAGGGGACAGTTGACACCTTTGCTTTCCCCTGAATCTTTTTGGGTTCATACCACAGACATGGCTACTTTTCTCATGCTGGTTCACGATAAGGGCTTTGTCCACTGATAATTTTTTTTCCTGGTTAAAGCTGAATATGTTATCCAGCTTTTGCATTGACCTTCATCATGAGCGTTTGCATATTACCCTGTCGTAGAATATGTATGGTCGCACATGATATGCCTATGTGGTAGGTCCAGCAGCTTGTCTGAGAGAATGGAATGTGTTCAAACACCAACAGTGCTTATTTACCCGCAGGAAAGATGATGATTAAGCTTGAAGTTTTAATCAATCAGAAGAGAATGAACGGCAATATCAAATCTACTAAGCGCAGCCACACCACCTCTGGTTTGGAGTTTAAACTTGATGAGCTGCGAAAGGAACTCTCTTCTATTCATGGGGGGATACTACCACATTCAGTGTTGACAACTCAACACATAAGTATGATTAGCGCCATAAAACCCAGCTCAATAGAAGAGGTAAGTGTTGACTATCTTTTTGCACTGAGAATTGTTCTCCTGGTTCAAAGTGTCGCATAAATATGCTTTGTTCGTCAAGAAGAGCTTACCCGAGTATGTTCTCATGAAGATAGAGGAATGCCATTGGAGCATTTATTCTGGAAATCTTGAAAGTCAAATGTTAATCATATCACCTGAGCTCATTTTTCTGAATGCTTCCAAATGTAAACAATCAAATGGTAGAGTAGGCAGTTCAACTTGATAGCCTTTGTCTGATCAGATTGGCGATCTCCATACTACCTAAGGAGACAATTTCACTGCATCTCTTTGTTGCTATTTATTGTCACTTGGATGAGGACTTACTACAGCATTTGTTATTCCGGCAGCTGGAGAGCATAATCGGGAAGCTCAAGGCAGAGAAGTACGGGAGTAGAATTCTTGAGGAAGTCGAGAAGTTCGAAGGCTCTGATCAGCCTGACAAGAATTCGTCTCAAAAAAGCCATGGCACTGATAATAGAGCATCGAAGAGACCAAAGACAAAAAAACCTCTTGTTCTTATAGAGACAAGTGAAGACGAAGAAGCGTGACAATATCTCGCTCTCTCGAGCCATTTCTGTTGATGTACCGTGAATTACTCAAGCAGATGGGCAATAGATAGTGCTAAGTAGATTCACATGCTACGGTCCTATTTATAGTTGGCTCAAATCTATCCGTTATTTATTCCTCCTCCTCCTCTTTGGGAGGATGTGTGGTCGGTGGATCGGTTCACCTTGTTCATGAGTAGCTTCCTTGTATTTTTGTGGCCCAAATTGTGACTCCTCAGCTGTTTCGGGGAGTCTCAAATTAGCCGAGGATGCGACGAAAAGTTCTCGCTTGCTAGCCTCGCTTCTTTCTCTGTAAAATACAAAAAAGTTTTTAAATTTATTGCAATTATGCGTATCCAGTCTTAATTTTTTTTTTTGCTGGTTCAATCCTTAATTTTTTGTAATTGTGCCAATTTAGTCCATTCTGTCAAAATTCGCTGGCCGGTGTTGATGTTGACGTCGATCTGTGTCTGTTTTGATGAATATGCTTCAGTGCCTGTAGCAATCTGTTCATGGCAAGTGTCAATTATCTTCGATAAGTTCATTCACTGCTATAGTAGCATCATGCTTCAGCTTCCACCTCCTTAAAATTTTGTTCAGCAGCTGCGGTGGAATGGAGTTGTTTCCCATGAACTGGTGAGTTAGTAACTCTACTCGAGAAAATGGTACTTCCTTCTTTTTAACATAATAGTACAAGTTGTAACGGGATTTTTCCAAATAGAAAGAAACCTCCACATGCCATACACGAGCTATCTTTCGCATTGCTAACATACCTCTACAAATAGACGTTTAAAAGATGAAGGAAGCTGACATTTGCTTTTCCTTCAGAATCATCCCCTGACCAAGAATTATGAGGAACACCTATCGAGTTTAGGCAGATCCTCATTGAGGGTTTGCAAGGGAGGTGGATGCAAAGTGTCTCTCGATACGGCAGCAGCAGACAACACATGATGATCATCTAGGTCTGTTTCATCTTCATCGTGCCTTACAGCTGATCTGTTTCATCTTCGTCGTGCCTTACAGCTGATAAATTCAACCCAGCCATGGCAGCTGCGGTGAGAGAACGATCCTCCTCCCTAACACGCCTGACAATATTGCCGAAAGCAAGGTCTCTATTCATATGAATAACCTTGTCAACACTATATAGCGAAGGACCCACAATCTCGGTAAATGAAAACCGTCCTAATAGTTCTTTCCAAAAGCTTAAGAAATAGCAACGAGCAATCAAGAATGCCATGAAGAACAGAAACTGTTCGGACAACCAAATCGATCAAACATTCACTTACAATTTCAGGATATAGATTGTTGAACTTGAAGTGTCGTGTTAATGACAAATGGGAGGGTCTTTCTTCAACAATTAGATCACAAATTTTGAGTTTTTGCAGCTTTCTTGGAGGAAAGTTTGAAACTTTTCCTTCTTCACTAGTTGCTCTGGCTTGGGTCGTCCGTTTAGTCTTAGCGCCAGCAAAAGCCCAAAAATCCAAACCGCTCGAGAGATCGTAAAGCTGAACGTGAACCGAACCATGAAATGGGTATACTTCAAATCGGCTCTGGACTAGGGTATTATAATCTTGATCATTGTACGTCGTGACAACTTTTGCCCTCAAATTAATTTTTCTGTTGAAAAAAATCACAAATTTCAAATCTGCCTCATTACCCCAAATTATTTAGGGCATTTGAGAACGAAAACTATTTGGGATAATATGTGACAAGAGTACCAATTTGAGATTTTTTGTGACACAAAAGATAACTTAAGGTAAATGTGACACGGTCATGCTCGTTTAGCATTTTCATGACAAAGAAAAAATCAGTCCGAGATAAATATGGAACGAGCTTAGCAGTTTGAGAATTTATGTGGTATTAACTATAATATTTGACTTCACATCAAATGCAAAATATCTATTTTTCAAAATAATAATAATACTAATACTAATAATAATTGAATTATGAAATTGCCCATCAATTATTTTTTTATCACCAACAATTATTTTTTATGAAATTGCATTACGACACGGGACATGGGACGACACAACACACCGATACGACAGTTCTTGAAAAATAGAGAATTGCGACACGGCGGAGCTTATCACGTTCATCGCCCACACCCCACCGTCCGACACAGGAGCCGTGCGAGATGAAAGTCTCATGCACGGTTTTGAATAAGAGAAAGAAGTGAGGAATCCTCTTTTCGACTATGCCGACAACTTCTTCTCTCTCTCCATTCTTGAACTTCCCCGTCACGATCCTCCGATTCGCCAAGGGCCAAAAGAGTAAAGGAAGGAAGAAGAAGGGGAAAAAACGAAAAAATAAAATAAAATCAAACTCCAGTTGGAACCAAATGGGGAGCGCAGAAAATGCCAAACACAATGACGACGATGAAGAGGAAGTCGGAGACGGGAACGAAATTGGTAACGCCTTCAAACTTGGACGGGCACTCGCCCGAACAGGAGACCCGACCCGAAAGATGAACCGACCCGACCCGACCCGAAATTTACATTCACTTTTTGTCCGGGTCTCACTGTGTTCGGGTAAGAGCTACAGTAGCCGGGTATTGTTATGGTTTTGTTTGTGTTCGGGTATTACCCGAGCACAAACACGGAAACAAGCAAACATGAGATTAAAACAAGCAAACACGAAATTAAGCCCATTCCAACACGAAAACAACCTGAAAATCGAAAACACAGTGAAACACAGCTAAAACCTAAAGGCTAACGCAGCGCAGTTTCTTGCTCTCCATTGACGAACGCAGCGCACCCGTCCTCTCGCTCGCACGACGCAGTCGCTCACTTGCCTCGTAAATTCAAATCTCGTCTCTCCCTCTTGTAGATCTTCATCTCGAACCGAATCCGATTCAGTTTGATTTCCCTTTTCTTCTCCTTGGCGTAACTTCCGCGTCGTGGTCATCATCTGTGGAGGGCCCTTCTCGGCTTGAGATCGTCCTAGGTCGGGGGCTGCAATTCGGGATCTGATTCTAGCGGGTTTCCAATCTAAATATCACCATGAATCCCTTCTTGTCCGGAAAGCGTCTGAGGTCAGCTCGAATTTCATCCATGATTTGTGGTTCCTGTGTCACGCCCCGACTCTCGAGCCCGCGACATCCCTTGCCAAATCGCCACGAGGTCATAGAGATAGCTTCCCAGGCACGCTATCGACCTATCACTTAACTACGCACGCGGAAACGTTCTAACTCCCTGACGACATAAACAAACAGGGATAGCAAAGTAGGCAGTCACAAACGACATTCACAAAATGAAAATCCCTATTCATACATATCAGCAAACCAATCAAGACCTTATTCATACTAACGAATGTACACAACCCCATACTTCAGGGCGACTAGACAAAACCTCAAAAGGTCACTTGGTCAGGTGAGGTCAACTACTCACTTTCTTCAATAGACTACTCCAACAGCCAACTCTTGACATCCACAAGGCTCCGTCACGTGGGACCTGAAAATGTTATCCCACGACGGGGTGAGAATAAATCTCAATGAATCAAGCCTAAGCTCGGTTAGGAAACTGATTCGCCCAGGGCGTCCTAACCGAAGCTCACAAATCACACATGCACATATAGCAACTATCCACAGTTAACAATAGAACCATCATCCACATGCACACTTACCAGCTTCAGCCATACATAATGCAATGCTCGACATGACTCAGCATGTCAACGTCAATCAGTGACTCAATCACAGCATTACATCCACCAGTATGCATAGGACATTCATCAGGACAATGCACACGACACAATAATAACTCGAACACAAGTGAGTATGAACTTCCGTCTTCCTACTCCATTCGTCCCATTCCAAATGTCGTAGTCGGGATACGTTCACACTTACTCATGTACGAAGTTACATTGCACTCAACTCTTTTATTAACAGTTATCGTGCCCACGGCACCAGAGATGATCTACGCGAAAGAGGGCGTGATACGACTCTCCCAACAACGCGATCCAACACCTCAGTGCGATCCAGCGTCTCACCGGCAGTACCGGTCTACGTTCCTTTACTCTCGGCAACGGCTACTACAAGCGGTGTATCCAGTGTACCCATCACGGCACCAGCAAGTAGGCATCCCTAAACGGGGCGTCGGTCCAACACCAGTTGCGACCGGCATCCGATAATCCCTTAAAACCGTACGTCTGGCACGGGGCATGGATTATCGTGCTTCTGGCAAGTCGTATAGTTCCGTACAAATCATAGAACACGAACTTGCCAGGAACCTCATTGTTTTTCCCTCGTATGACCATATAATCCACACCCAGCAATCAACCCATTTCATTATCTTTGGTTAAGGCCGGATGCTCACTCAGGCATGTAAAAACTTTGGCCAAATGCCAATTTCGTGCCAAAATATGTATTTGACTTCGCACACGGTCATATGCAATGCAGACTAACCACTAGTCACCACACACAGGGCGATTAGCCCCCAATCAACGATCGACGCCAAACAGTCATTCCAGTCAATTAATCACACCATCCAACGAGGCAAACAACACAAACACGAACAACCAGTCCGAATAGGCCACATAAAGGCTCGAGTTCATGCAATAATTATTTATTAGTCAATCCAACTTAAACGTCGTCGATCTCTCGCTCGTCTCTAGCCTATCGCTCGCTCGCGATCAAACAGCAGCAATCCATTGCCCAATCAATCAATCAATAATTTTCTAACAACAACTAGCCACAGAATATTTAATCAGTCCGGCTAACCAAATCGATCGGCCATTTATCCTAATCCCAATTTCTATTTAGACCGGCCCCGATCGTGTACCTAAATACCACAATTGACTAAATAACTAATCCTAGGCGCAATTAGCGCCCTAACCAAGGATTAGGGTCAACTCACTATCAATTTAAGCTCGGGCGGTCTCAACGGCCGACGACGGCGAACGGCAACGGCGGCGGCGGCGACGGCGGCGGCGGCGGCCCAAAAACCTAAAATCTCGGGAATGCCTCAAGGAAGTCTCGCGAGGTCAACGGGACAGGTGGCCGGCGACGGCGAAGCTCCGGCAAGCGGCGGCGACCTAAAACAGAACCGGCCGGCAAGGTTAAATAGGGGAACCGGGCTGTTTTCCGGCGAAACACGGCCCCACGGGCCGGGACGAGGCCGGCCAAGGCCGGGGATCTCACCTAGGGGTCGAGGGGAGGTGATCGGGACCGGCGGCAGCGGCTGAGGGCGGTCGGAGGCGGCGGATCGGCGACGACACACAACCGGCCGTTTCGGGGCAGAAAAACAGGGGCGGCTTGCGGGCGGTCCTCCGGCCACCACGCGCGGCGGCGAGCTCCGCTGAGCTTGGGGAAAGTGGAAGGGAGGTCGGGGAGTCTGATGGTGGTGGCGGTGCACGGCGGTGGGCGGCGGAACGGCGGGATCGAAGAAAATCCCAAACCGGTTCAAAAACAGGGCACCGGCGACTTCGGGGCCAATTGCGGCGGCTCCGGCGGCTAATCGGCGGTGGGGTGGCTTCGGCTTGGTCGTGGGGAAGCTGAGGGACACGACTGAGGTAGTGGGTGGCAGCGGCGACGCCGCGAACGGCCGGGGGAAACCCCGACGTCCGCGGGTCTTCGCGGCGAAAACAGGGGCTACGGCTTCTCGAGCTGTTCCACGGCTGTCCGGCGGCCAACGACGG
This sequence comes from Rhodomyrtus psidioides, assembly GCA_021437785.1. NCBI lineage: Eukaryota > Viridiplantae > Streptophyta > Magnoliopsida > Myrtales > Myrtaceae > Rhodomyrtus > Rhodomyrtus psidioides. Next base: position 490,687 of record JAILYB010000054.1, read on the forward strand.
CGGTGGAGGGGTTGGGGGTGACGGTGACAAGCTGCTGAAGGTGGCGGCCGTAGGTGGTGGGTGGTGGTCGGGGAACGTTCGGCGCAAATCAACAAGAAGAAGAAGAAGAAAGAAAAGAAGAAGAAGAACAGGGAAGGGGGGAGCGTCCGCGAACAGGAGAGAGAGAGAGAGAGAGAGAGAGAGTGAGAGAGAGTGGGCTGATGACTAGGGGCCCACAAGAAGACTTTTGGGCATTTTAGTCCTATTTGCAAATATCCGAGGGCAAAACGGTCTTTTGGCGAATCAGGACTGAAACGAATTTTCGGTACAATGGACGAAGGGTATTTTGGTAATTTCATAGGCTAGGCTCGGTCGAGATTAGGCTCGGGTCGCGAGGATTGAAATCCTAATTTACGGCGACTAGGAATTTCGAACCTAATCTAAACTGACTGAATTTCCGAATTCGTCCAAACATCGTCTCTTCAGTCCTTTCGATCCCATAATATTTAACGACTGAAATTTCGATCTTAATTCCTTTTATCGAAATCAGGGACTTCACCGGGGTCGGATTTCTAGGGCGTCACAACTCTCCCCCACTTAGGAAATTTCGTCCTCGAAATTGAAGTACTGTTATGACCCTTCAAGCAAATCAGAATACTTAGTCCTTACCACATCGGTCCTCAAAACTTCTTCAGTCTCTCTAATAATTCCTTCAGGTTCATGGTGTTATCAAACCACCTTGACTAGCAAGACCGTCTTGTTCCAGTGCACTTGCTCTTTCCTATCCACTACCCTAGTTGGCCTTTCCAAACACGATGCTTGCTCATCCCCTTCACTTTTCCTCTTAACACCGCACACGCGCGGGATTCGGTTCGCACTTCCTCCATATCGACACATGGAAGACACTATCCTTGGACAAGTTTCGGCGACAACACCAGAGAGCACACTAAACTCTCAATTCTTTCCAAAATCTCAAAAGATCTGACATACCTTGGGCTTAACTTTCCTTTATTTCCAAAACGAGATGTCCCTCTTCTTAGGCGACACTTCCTAAAAGACATAATTGTCCATCTGAAATTCCATAGGCCTTCTCCTCTTAATGGCGTAACTTTTCTGATGACTCTGCACTGTTCTCTGTCTGTTTCTGATAACCCTGATAGCGTCTAACGACTAATCTACTGATTCTAATTCAGTAACTTCTTTTCTTTTTCCAACTTCATCCAAATAGATTAGCTTTCTACACACTCTACTACACGATGCCCCAAAAGCACTACTTTAATGCTTCGCTACTGTCTGTTAGATAGGCAACTCCAACAGGTACAACAGTTCCTCCCAATTACTCTTGGAATTCAACTCCAAGTCTTAAACCTGTACTCCAAAGTCTGATTTGTCCTTACAAACTGACCATCCGTCTTTGGATGATAGGTCATACTGAACTACACTTTCATCATCCCAGAGTTCACACTACGTTTGCTTCAAATCAATCTTTATTTCTACCTCATGAATCAAGACCACACCGCGACTACCGAATCCAAGTCAGATTCAAACTTACGATCCTCATTTATCAATAAGCCGCAATTCCATATCCACAATTCGTTTAAACAGGGTGAACCATTCAATCCCAAGGATTCAACTCGACCGTGACCATCTAACTTTATTGTCCTTTTCCTCTGTCGATTGTCCTAGTGGCCACAGTAATTAATCACTCTCGCGAATCCATTATCTCCAAAGTTTAAACTACGCTTATTTCAAATCACTTATTATCACCACTCTGTACATCGAAACCACATAGTGACCATCAAACCCTACTGTTTCGTTCAACTGTTGATTGTCCTAGTAACCGCAGTAATTATCCATTCCCCACAACTCGATTTAGCTATTTCCTTACTTCCAATGAGCAGAGTTTAACGCTGCTTCTCCTCTTGGTCCAAAGATGTCAATCCTGACTAACACTAATGGCAATTTGGGCATTCTGTTTACATGAAGAAGGTCGACTACTGATTCGCCTTTTAACCGACAACTCCTTAGGATCTGAAGTTAGCACTTGTCGTTTCCAGAAACATCTGACGAATTACCGAACTCGGGCTCCAAATCCAACTGAGGGTCAGGACATCCATTCTGTCGAACAGTGTCGACTCACAAGCGACTGGCGAGTCGAGGACCACCTCAATATTCCGGTTTAGGGTTGGAATCACCCGTTCCTAGACCGGTAGTACAATCGAACACTATCGAGATCACCTCTCATGACCAACTCAAGTTGATGCAGGATTAGTTCAACTCGACCCGCATTCTTCCAACAACACGTCACATGACTCAGGGTGATCAACCCTTCGGCTAGTGCGCGGTTGGTACGGGGTTCTAGTACAAATCGTCCTCACTGGGTCCATGGCCATCCTGAATATCGATCAATGTCAGCTTGCAAATCATACCACGAATTAATCCCTGGTTAACTTCAGGGTGATCCTATGGTTGACTTACAGCTGAGCCAGATCAACCCAAATCGTTCCGTGCTTGATTTCAGATCGTCACACAGTCGAACCTCAATCAGCACAACCAACTGGTAAATCAGGCCATCATCCACGTCGAGGGCGACCTCTAAACTCTCGGTGGCTTCCTCAACCATTGGTCGTTGTTTGCGAACAGTCCAAGGTCTTAAGCTTGGGTGGATTCTAGATCTTAGAGTATCACTTTCATACCAAACTGAATCTCTTCACACTGTTAAAACTTGCACATGTATCGTCAATCTGCTTACTGCACTCCAAACTGAGTCATTTATCCTTTGACTACTAGGAAGTTTCCTCACAAATCCATTGTGATCTTCTCCTACCTTTACCTCATAATTCCCAATGACTGCAGTAGTCTGCTAGGCTTGTAATGCTGCTCTTCGACTTACCGATATGCTAGCTCTTCGCCATAAGCTTGGCCGTATCAATCTTTCTGCCAATCCCTTAGTGACCTTATCTTTAAATCTTGGTGTCTCATCCAGCTATTCGGACCAACATTGAAACTACTAGGGTGAGTTCCGATCGACTTTCTGTTTTACCAAAAGCAAGACCCTTATAATCATTACTCCGAGAAATCATGCGGTCCTACGATGCTTCCAATGCGCTACTCTGATAACTAGCCAATCTTAATTGTCACATCTCGCAATCTTAATCTTATTCATGGGTGGCGCCAATCTCCATAGCCTATGCAATCAACTGACGACCTACCCTGTCGTCTAACCCCAGATTGTCCTTACGAACTTTCCTTGTTCGTCTTTACCGTCCTTGTTCTATACACATGTCTAATCACAGTCCTTAGGCGGTGCACATTTCACCATGACTTCATTAAGTTACTAGTCAACTGAACCTTACAGGTCTCAAGTTATCTCAAAACTGCCTTTGACATACTACAAGGCCTTCTCTGATCAAGATTCAGAGGTATCACCCGATCTTCACCAGTTCTGCAAAGCACAAATGTCTTACTTACTCATGACATCTCAATTCATCCCAATCTCCTGTCCATCACCCAAAACACAACACCACACCACGGGCTCACAAAACGATCTTCACTTTTAAGTCCTACTTTATCACATGTAGAGAAAGATCTTCATCGTTATTCAGCGCACATTGTCTGACTTCCCACCGATCCTTATCCATTCGTGTCCTCTGACTCCTAAAAGTTCATCACACCTTAGAGATCAATCTCACAATCCACACTTGCTCATCGGCGGATATTCATCTAATCATTAATTAGGATCCACCGGAAAGGAATAGCTAAGACAATCCAAGCCAAACGACACTTTAAACTTATGCGATCCACAAAGTACCATTCGTCTTAATACCAACCCATATCCATAAGCTTTATCCACAAAAGTCTTTTCCATCCAACCAGTCATAGCTAGTTCATAACTAGTACATCTTAGCTCAAAAGTTACTCTACTCCCAGTAGAGTCAATCTTGGTTGTCCTGCTGAACATTTCCTTGAGTTTGTCCTTCTCGCGGCAGCGGTGCTTGCTCTGTCTTATTTCTCATCGGACAGTCCTTCACTTGGTGTCCCGGCTGGTAACATTTAAAGCACTCTCCACCTCTATACGGGCAGGGACCAGACTCATGCCTTAGACGACACAGGCGACACTTCTCGCTTTGGCGGAACATCGGCTTCTTGATTGCACTCTTCCGGTTAGACGGAATGTGATACTTGTTGACAAACATCGGCCTCTTCTCTATCCGACGGTTATCCCTAGAAGAAAGCGCGAATCGCGATCCAGATGCGATTGCTCTGTCAGTCATGCTCTTCTCCACCGATTGGGCCCTTTCATACAATTCTCTATAACTCCTTATGTCTAGCGACACCAGTCGATCCTTAATCTCAGGTTTTAATCCATCATAAAATCTTCTCATCCTATTTATAGGATCTCTAATCATCCATGGTGCAAACTCAGACAGCTCAGCAAATTTTACTTCATATTGCTCTACTGTCAAAGGGTCCTGACGAAGCTGCAGGAATTCAACCATCTTTTTCTCTCGCCTACAGTCCAAAAAGTACTTGCCATAGAAGGCTTCCACAAAGGCATCCCATACCGGTACCATACCTTCGGGGAAAATCTTTCCTTGTGTTACTTCCCACCATGCTTGAGCGTTACCTTGAAGTTGGTAAACGGCTAATGTCACCTTGTCCTCTTCAGAGCATCTCAACAGGGCGAATGCCTTCTCTATTTCTAAAATCCACCAGATTGCAGCCTCTGGATCTCCTATCTCTTCAAACTTCAGCGGTCCTAGATCTAGAAATCTTTCCATCAACTCAGGTATTGGTCGCGTACCACTCTCATTTCCAGTCAATGAGTCTCCATACGAAACGGCAGTAGCATTAGTTTGACTACACCCTTGTTGTCCAGCTACAGCTCTCAAAGTTTCCAATGTCTGCAGGATCCCTTCTACTCTGGGACCTTCTTGAACTATCCTTCCACTAGACACCATCTCATTACGGTCGCCCATTATACAGGTAATTTACGGAGTCCTGTCCACCCCAGGCAACACGTAATGAGATAACCAATAAACAATCAAAAGTATCGATAACAAACACACGCAAAAGCTTATAATCCTACTAACTATCCCAAATCCCAACACTCCTTATCACTCCAAGCCAATGACCAGATGAATCAGGCTGACCTTGCTCTGATACCACCTTGGGCGGGGATGTCACGCCCCGACTCTCGAGCCCGCGACATCCCTTGCCAAATCGCCACGAGGTCATAGAGATAGCTTCCCAGGCACGCTATCGACCTATCACTTAACTACGCACGCGGAAACGTTCTAACTCCCTGACGACATAAACAAACAGGGATAGCAAAGTAGGCAGTCACAAACGACATTCACAAAATGAAAATCCCTATTCATACATATCAGCAAACCAATCAAGACCTTATTCATACTAACGAATGTACACAACCCCATACTTCAGGGCGACTAGACAAAACCTCAAAAGGTCACTTGGTCAGGTGAGGTCAACTACTCACTTTCTTCAATAGACTACTCCAACAGCCAACTCTTGACATCCACAAGGCTCCGTCACGTGGGACCTGAAAATGTTATCCCACGACGGGGTGAGAATAAATCTCAATGAATCAAGCCTAAGCTCGGTTAGGAAACTGATTCGCCCAGGGCGTCCTAACCGAAGCTCACAAATCACACATGCACATATAGCAACTATCCACAGTTAACAATAGAACCATCATCCACATGCACACTTACCAGCTTCAGCCATACATAATGCAATGCTCGACATGACTCAGCATGTCAACGTCAATCAGTGACTCAATCACAGCATTACATCCACCAGTATGCATAGGACATTCATCAGGACAATGCACACGACACAATAATAACTCGAACACAAGTGAGTATGAACTTCCGTCTTCCTACTCCATTCGTCCCATTCCAAATGTCGTAGTCGGGATACGTTCACACTTACTCATGTACGAAGTTACATTGCACTCAACTCTTTTATTAACAGTTATCGTGCCCACGGCACCAGAGAGGATCTACGCGAAAGAGGGCGTGATACGACTCTCCCAACAACGCGATCCAACACCTCAGTGCGATCCAGCGTCTCACCGGCAGTACCGGTCTACGTTCCTTTACTCTCGGCAACGGCTACTACAAGCGGTGTATCCAGTGTACCCATCACGGCACCAGCAAGTAGGCATCCCTAAACGGGGCGTCGGTCCAACACCAGTTGCGACCGGCATCCGATAATCCCTTAAAACCGTACGTCTGGCACGGGGCATGGATTATCGTGCTTCTGGCAAGTCGTATAGTTCCGTACAAATCATAGAACACGAACTTGCCAGGAACCTCATTGTTTTTCCCTCGTATGACCATATAATCCACACCCAGCAATCAACCCATTTCATTATCTTTGGTTAAGGCCGGATGCTCACTCATGCATGTAAAAACTTTGGCCAAATGCCAATTTCGTGCCAAAATATGTATTTGACTTCGCACACGGTCATATGCAATGCAGACTAACCACTAGTCACCACACACAGGGCGATTAGCCCCCAATCAATGATCGACGCCAAACAGTCATTCCTGTCAATTAATCACACCATCCAACGAGGCAAACAACACAAACACGAACAACCAGTCCGAATAGGCCACATAAAGGCTCGAGTTCATGCAATAATTATTTATTAGTCAATCCAACTTAAACGTCGTCGATCGCTCGCTCGTCTCTAGCCTATCGCATTAGATTGCTTGTTCTCGCAACGTAGTAGTAGATCAGTTGTAAGCTTGCGCAATTGCCCAGAATTTGGAATTGGGAGCTCGCGTTGTTTGGTTGGGATGCTATCTAATGCCGTAGTAGTGGGTTTGTGCCTTTGTGGGGGGGGTATTGACCTACTTTGTGTTATTTTTTTTTTTCAGCTACGAAGAAGCTGAACAGGGGCATCTATGAGTTCGCAATGATGGCGGCGGACACTGAGCCGCTCGAGATCCTCCTCCATCTTCTGTTACTTGCTGAGGATAAGGTGCTTACTCACACAGCATTCGTATTTCTTCTTTTCACTTCGTGAGCTCCCAACTTTTTTGTGAGTAGAATGATGACGGTTGACTCCAATAGAACAGCTAAAGTTTTGGTTCTTACTAGAATTTTTTCGTAAGCGAAGATCGATAAGATGCTTTGGATTAGTTTTAGCTCTTTTTATCTGTCCGGGCATCAATCCCTCGTTAAAGAGTTCGCTGATTTTTGGCAGGTAGGATAGTGTGATTGATTAATAAGAAGCTACCGGTCTCGACTTATACTCTTGTATCGGAGACTTTGTTATACATATGTAAAGCCTAGTTTGTATTTCCTAACTTCATTGGAATAATGATGGGCGTGTTCTCATTGTTTTCGGCTGGTTTTACGGAGCTTCTTTTAGGCTACACATGGTTCTTGGAAACTAAACTTCACTGTTACCTCCATTGTATGCTTTGGCTCATGAGGCATTTCTCTCTCCACATGAGGCCTGTTCTAGGAATATGGTGCAAACCAACCAAAGTACTTTAGGAGGTTGATTGTAAGAATCGGTTTAATAGCCCTTGTAGCATTGGATAAAATGACATGGGTCGAGCATTCTAATTTTGTTCTTGATCTGATCCCTTTAAGCCAATCACCCCCACATTGCCAGTAATTGTCTAGTTGCAAATATTTTCTCTAGTTAATTATAATGTTTTGCATATTTATACAAGTCAAAGTGGAACCATCAGTAATCCCTGTACTTCTATCGTTGGAAGCCAATTGATTGACGGTGTTGTGGATTGATGGCCTGGTTTATGTAGGCATGCGGAAGAGGATATTGCACCGTTGTTAATGTGGCCTAGAAGTTCATAATTTTAACTTTTTTATGAACATTTATGTGAGTATTGCTGAACAACGGATCAGGCATATGAAGTGAGTGTTGCATATCAGCCGATAATGCATTGAGGGATGTTTTTTTACTTCTTGTATAGTTAGGTCGACGAGCACTTGTTTAGTTTTCTATCCGTGATGTGTTGTGAGGAACAATTGGTGTTTTTTGGGTTGATACCGATTCTACTTGGTGCTCAGCTTTGCAATTAGCTTCAATTTGTATATATGGTCATTGGATCATTTTGTCAAGTTGTGAAAGAACCTACTAATTCCTTAGTTTGTTCATAGAATTGGCAAGTTTTATCCGTAATAATTGCTCCTGTTGCATAATGTCCTTTAAAACCTTGCTTGACTGCAGTTGTCAATGCAAGTTGCCTGTTTAAAGAGTTAATTAATAGACTCTGTTGATTTTTTCAGAGAGCTGTAATTGGCTAACTTTTTTACTACGGAGAATATCCTAGTTCTACCTAGGAAGGTTATGAATGTGTTTATCTCGCAATTGTTTTCGGTGGATCTAATTATTCCAATTGTTATATAGCTAGAATCCTAACTCAAAATACGTGGCTAATATATGATGATGTATTGATTTGCGTGTTATTTTCTTATTAAATAATCATGTCTAGATATGGCATCTATTGCGATAATTTCCGCTTCTTATTTTTTTCGCAGCAAATAGACCCTAATTCTTTTTTTTTTTTTTGTTCTTGAAATTGGTTTTCTAACTGACCTGATTGTTTGCTTTATGCTAGGACGCGATCGAGAAGCTCTTGATTTGAATCTTTGTGAAGTGCGAATTAGCATGATGGGCCTCTTGACTCGATTGCGCTTTGGGAGGCTTTGACTGAAATTGTTGCTGTTAGAGGGAGATTGTGTGCTTCTCGGGGCTTTTCTTCTTTCTTCTTGTTCTACTTAATATGACGATTCTTGGCTTTGCTTCAGCTCTATGTTTAAAGATTGGAGTTTGATGAAGTAACGAATTCTCTGAAGTAAGTTTGTTGGAAGAGAAGAGCGTTGTAAATGATTTTCCGATTAGGGTAACATCTGTTACAAAATAAACAAATAGTCTAAGTGAAATATACTAAAAGAGCGCTGTAAATGATTTTCTGGCAAAGCACATCTTCCTCAAATCTTCTTGGATTCTTGTAGTAAAGATACAATCAGTCTTTGAACCTTAAAAAAAATAATAATAAGGTTGAAAACAATATGAAACATGAACCTGACCCGAAAACCCGAACAAGAGACCCGTCCCCAGGTCGGTTCGGGTCTTGGTCGGGTAATCACTCATATCATGTGTTTTGGGTTGGGTCGGGTATCATCGACCCGACCCGTTGACACCCCTGTCGCGAACGCCTTAAATGCATCCGCGATTTTGGAGATCGTGACAGCAAAGGGGGTTGGAGCTTGGCGTGATGTGTTGGGCTCGCGGCATGACCTCTGTCAGAGTCAATGACGCGTCAATTCTTCTTGCACTAGCTCTCTCTTCTCTCTCTCTCCACTGTGAAATCTACTCAAAATGAAGAGACTTGCCAGTCCGATTTCCTCGTGAGGGATGCCTTCGAGATCAGAGTCTTGTCGTAGTCCGATTTCCTCTTGAAGAAGCTAGTGGAGTAGTCTCGAAGCCGACGAGATGAGGCGAGGTCTAGCTGGATCTAGGTTGAAATCGGAATGGCGTTGAAGGGAGAGAACGAGCCGCCAAAGTCATGAGGAGAGAGAACGGAGAGGAAAATTAGAGGAGAGAGAAAAAAGAAGATTTCCCTTTCACATATGCACGAGAGAGAAGCGTGGACAGAGAGGGGGGAAGTGATTTCCGTTTCTAAAAAATGGAAATCAATTTCCTCGGTTTTAGAAGGAAATTTTACTTTGACCGAAAAATAATTTCCATTGACCACATATTTTCTACCCCCAAACGCAAGAAATTGAGAAAAATATCTTCCAGAAAGACCTTTTTCGTGAAATAAACGGGGCCTAAATCAAGAATCAAAAATCAAAGAGAGGCCCACGGATCTGCCAGCTCGTGGGCCTTTCTTATGTTTTCCTCTCAAGCCCATTTGGGCCTTCTTTCTCTGGCCCAACTCCCCCAACGGCCCACCCCCCACGGCCTGCTCATATTCTTTCCCCCTTCCTCGAGCGCGACAAAGGGGAACAGAAGGAGAGAGAAGTGGAAGTCAGTCTCTGTCTCTTTTATCCTCCCCGCAACCTCGAACGCCGATCAACACCCTTCGCTTCTCCTAGTCACAATCGCGATTGCATTCTGGGTTTGCGTTACTTGAGATGGGTCTGGAATTGGGATGTCGCAGAGCAGGGTCAGCGATGGGGGTCCCGACTTTGACCTCACCGAGGAGATACTCGCGGCGATGCCCACCGGCCCTTACGACCAGCTCGATCTGGCCCGTAAGATCGCCTCCATGGCCATCGCCTCCCGCGTCTCCAAGCTCGAGTCCGACGTCGCCCGGTCCAAGCAGAAGCTCCACGACAAGGACAGGATCATCTTCGAGCTCGAGGAGAAAGTCATTCACCTCGACCGCTCCTACCAGGAGCAGATATTTGGGCATAAACAGGGGAGAACCAAGAGGAAAGGTGGTTGCTTTCAAAGAGAAAAGGGGAAGCAGGGAGTGCTCGCTAGCGTCGTCGCCTTCAGCCGGACACGGCTGTCCTGAGCCGTGTCCGTGCTCCATAGCTTTTTTTTATCCCTAAAAAGAAAATCCAATTTTTTTTTTGGTAAGGACGAAAAAAAAAAATGTCGTGGTTTGATTTCAAGAAAACCCACTTTAATTACAAGAAAACCCATAATTTCGAGTTTTGTTACTTGAATTTCAAGTTTCATGTTTTTTACCGTTGCTGTTATTTCCTGTTTGAAAATGCCGTGGTTTGTATGTTCAAGAGCCATGGTTTATAAATGTGTTAGTTTTAGTCCCGTCTCTTTCCTGTCCTGAGTACCTCTCCTCACCGCAAAGTAGAAGAGTTCAGAGAGAGAGAGAGACGTGCAAGAAAAACACAGAGCGATGGAAGGGGTGACCCACAATGAGAACAGCAATGTTTGGAGCGGGGATGGTGATCAATTCCCAAAGGGTATGAGGGTTCTCGTGGTTGATGACGACGTCACCTGTCTCCACCTTCTGGAGAAGATACTTCAACATTGTTCGTACCAAGGTAATTTCATTGCCGTGCTTCGTGCTCTCTCCTCTTACTTCAACTTCGTGTCTGCGAGTAATGCGTGTTGTTTCGTTGCCTTTTCTGAGTCAACGGTTGCGGACTGAAACGCAGAAGGGAGAATTCTCTGCTTTTGTACTCGTAGTAGTAGTCGAGGAAATAGTTCCATGCTGAATTGATGTTCAAACTGCAAACAGATTGATGTATCCAACATAGGCACAGAGGACTTCAATTTCAATTTCCCATCTAACGCTACATGCAAAATCTAAGATATCGCTTCTTTTTTCCCCCGATGCACTCTTGTATTTTATAAAAAAAGAATGAACGAGACGGAGATGACGAAGGTGAGATTAGAAGAGATTCTAATACAAAGTCAAGGAGATTTTGATTTGAGGCAAGAACCATGACCAATCGCTGAACATCATCCAGCTTTATGATAGATGTTAATTTGCTAGTGGATTCCTTATGCTTGTGCCTGAAGTTGGATCGTTTAAACGAGATCAAGAGGAGAAGTTTGATACTGCAATGCGTTTTATGCACATAGTTTAGCCAATAATCTGCACATCTGATATGCCTAATTTGTTTTAACAGTGACCAAGTGCCAGCGAGGAGAGGATGCACTGTCCATGATTCGAGAGAGGAAGGGCGGATTCGATATTGTCTTGACGGATATTCACATGCCTGGCATGGATGGAGTACAACTTCTCGCCGAGATTGCTAACATGGGGATAAACTTGCCTGTAGTATGTAAGTCCTAATATCTCAATTAACTCAAGCCAGATTCATAATGTGACATGTTCATGTTTCTTACCTTTAAATTTGTCAGTGTTTTCAAGCGATGCTGAAAAGGACACTGTCCTGAAAGGGGTGAGGAGCGGGGCTTGCGATTTTCTTGTGAAGCCAATTCAAATCGGGACCCTCAAGATCCTATGGCAACATGTGCTTCGGAGCAACCGAAGGTCAAGCAACAACTCTAGTAAAGAATTGGAGACGCTGCACTCCATGACCACATCTTCATCTATCGGCACTCGCGCTCAGGCAGAGAATGAGGAAGAAGAGAATTCTAAAGGCTTGAAAAGGAGCAGCGAAGATGAAGCCGATCATGGCCAGAGCCAAAGCAGGTCGAAGAAACCCCGCTTGGTATGGACTCCTGAGCTGAACCAGATGTTCATCATGGCAGTCAACAGTCTCGGAAACGATGGTATGTGATGTGCGCATCAACCTCTTTCCTTTTCGAGTTAGATGATGGTTGACCCGACCGTTGTGTTTCGACACTTGATGCAGATGCCAAACCCAAGAAGATATTGGAGATCATGAGGAAAATGGCGGGTGTTCCTCATCTCACTAGGCAAAATATCTCCAGCCACCTTCAGGTAAGAGTCCCTAACTCAATCTCACTCAGGAAGATCAACAGCAAATTGGGAATAGTTTTTAGTAATCGAGACATGCTTAATTAATTGAGGTTATTGATTGTGCAGAAATACCGCATGAACTCTAAGACTATATGTGAAGCCTCGGAGCATCAAAGTGCACATTCTTGTTTCCTCGACAGCCCTAGCTATGCGAATCTGACTCATTCCGCTGCACCGTCATCGTCATTAATCGAGTACCAAACACAACCGGCGCCGTTGCAGCAACCGAACCCAATCCAGAACTACAATTGCCAACAGCAAGTGAATGAATCGGGTCCTAGCTATGCGAATCTGACTCATTCCGCTGCACCGTCATCGTCATTAATCGAGTACCAAACACAACCGGCGCCGTTGCAGCAACCGAACCCAATCCAGAACTACAATTGCCAACAGCAAGTGAATGAATTGGGTCCTAGCTATGCGAATCTGACTCATTCTGCTGCACCGTCATCGTCATTAATCGAGTACCAATCACAACCGGCGCCGTTGCAGCAACCGAACCCAATCCAGAACTACAATTGCCAACAGCAAGTGAATGAATCGGGTCCATGCCGATTGTATGCTCATGAGCCATTCGTTGGTTTCACCTCGCCAATGAATAACAGCGCACACCCTCTTCGTGATCAGACGTATTCAATGCAGAATATGTTTGAGGATCTCAGCTTTTGGGAAGACAGTGCCTTTCTCGATGGTTATATCTACGACATCAGCGCCATGTAGAAGATAAGGAGTAATCTTCTAGCGGCGGCATATTTTTGTAAATAATGTGCACAGATGAGCTTGACTCTGTTATTTTGTTTCACTTCTCATACACTTCATTTCTGCGTTTAATCATGTTACCACCCCGATGATATATAATGTTCTTCGTACACGTGTATTGTAGATTTTGTCTTCTGCGTTTTCTTTTGCTTGGATGTTTCTTGGGTTTTTTTTATACCTTGAAGGGTTGGTTATAAGAGTACAGCAACAGGGATTTCTCATTATTGTTAGGCTATGGTTTACTTGAAGTTAATGCATTGAGTTGCCTCCCTGTTCTGATCATTGTTTTTCTGTGAACATTTGATGAACTCATTTGCTTGCAAGCTGGATGAAATGTTAATGACTGAAGACTGGATTCTTTTTTCTCTTTTGCTCTGATGTGGGGATGCTATCACCTGCCTTACTTTCTGAACATTGTCCTAGTATTGTATATTTTGCCCCGATCGTGCCAAGTCAAAGAAGCCCTTTCATGTTTTTGTAATTATTGGATGGGATGAATCTTTGTGATCTTCCAGATCTATTCGTTCTAGGGTTTCCCTATACATCGACTCTACTTCAAGCCTAGGAGGTTAAAGAATTGTGGTGGTGCGGCTTCTATTAAGGTGTTTCACGCACGTTTCGGTAGGTCAGTGTATGTCTGCTTTACTTATGATTCATGTTGCTCTCTGGGTTAGTCGTAGTCCAGTTCGTTTGCTCAGTCTGCAAGAAAAGACAAACATACTAGAGTTAAAGAGGAACCCAAACATATAACTGACCCTGTTCGTCAGCGGTCACTGATGTGCACAGTTTCACTAAGGTCGATGGCGAGAAAGGACTATGAAAATCTGAACAAACGCTGAGCCCTGTTCGTCATTGCTGCTTCACTAGGGAGAGATCGTATCACTACCGGAACTGATCGTTCTAGTGAAGAATTCCTGTGCTGGTGGTGCTTTCAGGAATAGCCAAGGGTGGCACAACTGCACCTGCGCCGCGATATTGCGTCACTCCTTTCCGTTTTCTTCTACTCTTTCTGGGGCAACTCCTCTTTAGTAGGGGCATTGTGCTGTACTTTTACTGATGTATGAAAGCAACAAATCTTGCCATTTCTATATCTTGTCCGCTCCAAGCGTAATGAGCCAATGGAGCGCCGCTCCAGCTAAACGATCTTTGTTCCCCATCCCTTCGTCTTGTCCGGTCCAATGGAAAATCGAAAAAGTCATAAACTTATTTTCTTTTGGCCTATTTAGTCCTAAACATTTCAATACAGATTCTCGCTGTATTCGCACATTCGGTTGTTGGATGTCGTAATGTAAGTTTGCTAAAGAAATTTCAACTTGCCAACTCAATCTTTCAAGAATTTTTTTCAACTTTGTCCTTGCTTCATGCTTTCCAGACCGCAAATTAATAGCTTAGTCCGGTTATGTCATTTGTACTCAATTGTCTCTAAATTTGTAGCAGTGTTATATGGATTGCCTCAAGGAGAGTCATGTCGAAGTGATAAATGATATAAGTTATGTGTAAAGATACTTGAAGGACCGGGTTTTAAATCTTACTTTTTGATGTGCATCTGCTTGGGACAAAGCAATTAAGTTCCTCCTGGGTTCTTTTCAAGAGACTGTGTTATTTGGCATCATTCAAACAACTCGACAATCAGCTGCAAATGGATGGATTTCTGTAAATGGGTTTCCTTTTGTTTTGATACTGATAAATCCCCTATTGTGTGAGTTATGCTCTCCATTTATTTTGACTGATCCATTTTTCTTGCTTGATAATGCCAACTCCAGGAGTCTGTAAACTTCTTTTGCAATTCTACCTAGTTCCAACTTTATTTTTCTCTCATGTTATTTTTTCTGCTCCATTTGTTCTCCAGGTTCTGATCTTAAAAAGGAGCAATTAGAGCAACTTGTGGTACAGTTGATATTGGATCGAGTGTTGGTAAGAACTTACTCTCCTGACCTTTTAACTTATTTTTGTGATTTTTCTGACGTATTATTGTCCGTTCGTCTAGGATAAGAATGAGTACTTGGATTTGTATCCCTGGAGAATGCTAGAGAAATTCTTAATCTCCCTTGCTAAATAACGGTCTTTTAAGGTGGTTAATTTTCACATGGGTGAAGACATAACTGAATTTTAGTTTCTTTTCTGTCTTTCATAACTAAATGAAACAAGATGTTACACCTGTGTGATGTCCTCATTCTAGATTTTTATTTTCCCTGTGAAGACTTTCCTTGATATATACACCTGCTAGTTAACATGTTCAAACTCTCTTGGTGAGTTCTATTGTTTTGATTATGTAGAAAGAAGAATATCAGCATACAGCTTATGCTACAAATGCTTATGTGACAGTTGGACCATTGACAAAGCAAGTTTTGCAAGGTAAGGATTCTTTCTTCACGGCACATGTCTCTTGTCAGTTTTATTGCATGTCATCCACATAATATTCCCTTCGGTTCTAAATACTACTGAGGTTTGCAATGACCAGGATTCTCTTGTTTTTGGAATATCTGCATTCGGCGTGCCTGATTTCTGGGATTTTTCACTTGCTGACTTTTCCATATGTCCATAATTTGTGAATGTCTTAGCATATATATTGTGAAATCAAAACCAGTAATATCTTGTGCTTAGCGTATATCTTGTGAAATCAAACCTTGTAGTATCTTGTGCATCATGCATGCATGTTTCTTATCTTCCAGCAGGTGAAACGTATACTATGAAAGATTCTTCTAGCTCTTAAAATTTACGTAATCTATGGTTATTTTTATTTGACACCTATTGAGATTGCTTATATATCCTTGATCAAATTGTTCCTTTGCTGGAGATAATGTGAGTGTGGTCCTCTTGAAGCAGTTACTTGTCCATTGGTGATGGCAGTAAAATTTAAGGAGGTGCGTGCCGTAAGATCTAATGTTTTTATCTCAACTTCCTGCAAATAATATGTTTTGGCATATCTCAGGAATCGGACCGGCATATGTTGCCAATTTCATCAGTGTGCCTCTTTATTGTTAAGCAAGTCGGTATTGGAGAGCTTCCGATTAGAACTTCCCAATCCTGCTGTTGAAATTGGCCATACACCAGTGCTTTGGGGAGCTTGGCCACTGGCATCATATTCTTTTAAAGCCAATAAATATGTTTACACACTGCGTCGTCAACTTCCTAATCTGTTCAGATAATTAAAAGGGAAATAATTGGTGGCCTACAGTTACAATGGTTAGGAATGCTGTTCTTAGAACTCACTGATTTTCCATGCAGTGGGACGATGCAAGATTCTATTGATCTGATTTTGTACTAATCTATCGATATGGGTCTTGCTGTCCATCTCAATAAAAGCATTAATGTCCAATTGTCAAACCTCTCCCTACTTGGACACTTGAGAAGGAAGTGCATATTTATACTGGATGCTGCTTCACATTTCTTAGAAAGTTAGAAGCAGGAAATCCTTTCCCATCAAGTAAAGGTTCAGATTATTTGAGGAGTTTATTTTGAGATATGGACAGTGGAATAATTCTGAAAGTCGTGCTTATGAACGAAGATACGGGGACAGTTGACGCCTTTGCTTTTCCTCTGTGAATCTTTTTGGGTTCATACCACAGACGTGGCTACTTTTCTCATGCTGGTTCACGATAAGGGCTTTGTCCACTGATAATTTTTTTTTTCCTGGTTAAAGCTGAATATGTTAGTCAGCTTTTGCATTGATCTTCATCATGAGCGTTTGCATATTACCCTGCCGTAGAATATGTATGGTCGCACATGATATGCCTATGAGGTAGGTCCAGCAGCTTGTCTGAGAGAATGGAATGTATTCAAACACCGACGGTGCTTATTTTCACGCAGGAAAGATGATGATTAAGCTTGAAGTTTTAAGCAATCAGAAGAGAATGAACGGCAATATCAAATCTACTAAGCGCAGCCACACCACCTCTGGTTTGGAGTTTAAACTTGATGAGCTGCGAAAGGTGTTGGGCTTTGGGCCCAATCCAGCCCATTAGGTTGTTAAAAACCTAGGGCAGCAGCAGCAACACATGGTAGAACACACACACGCACGAGAGAGAAATAGAGAGAGCAGCCACCGAGAGGACAAAGAGCAAAAACGCAGAAAAATACTGCAGTTTTTCTGGGCGTCCATCTGAGATCAAATCGACGATCGGAGGTCTTCCCGTGGTCCGATTGGGCTGAAATTTTGACAGCATCTTCAAGACTCGTTGTTCTTGATTCTGTACGGTTGAATCGTGATTTCAAGGTATTTACTGTAGCTGTTCGTGGGTATTTCGGGACTGCATATTTTGGGGGTGATTTTCATCCGGTTCTCTTGTCTACGGTGTTGTTGCTGCTTGATCTCCACTTATAGCTTTGGGATTTTATTGTCGTTGTATTCAGCGAGTTTGTGTATCCAAACGATTGATATATAGTGGAGATTCGGGTAGACTCCGTGAGCGGTCTCGTGGTTTTTATCCTTCGCATTGAAGGGGTTTTCCACGTAAAAGATTCTGGTGTTGTTTTTCTTTCAATTCGCATATTTCCATTGGTTGTGCTCGAATCGGTTTCTCACAGGTTTAGTCAAAGGGGGAAAGTTATATCCGCTGCTTGTCTGTTTTTCCCAACATAGTGGTATCAGAGCATTGTTTTTGACTGAACGATGGAACCGAACGTGAGCAGAATGGTTAGTTTGAATGGAAAGAATTATCATGTATGGAGAGGAAAGATGGAAGATCTACTATATGTGAAACGGTGGCATTTACCAGTATTTGCTGATACTAAACCTGATAATATGAGCGATGCCGATTGGAATCTTGAGCACAAAATTGTGTGTGGATTTATTCGACAATTTGTCGATGATAATGTTTTGAATCACATCAGCAAAGAATCGCATGCTAGGACATTGTGGAATAAGCTGGAGTCATTATATGCACGGAAGACTGGCAACAACAAAATATGTTTGATTAAACAATTTATGGAGTTGCATTATAGAGATGGCCAATCTATATCAGATCATTTGAATGAGTTTCAGGGAGTGATAGATCAACTTTCTGCCATGAATATTAAATTTGATGATGAAGTGCAGGGACTTTGGTTGCTATGTACCTTGCCGGAATCTTGGGAGACTTTTCGTATGTCTTTAATTAATGCTGCACCTGATGGTATTGTTACCATGGATTTTGCAAAAAGTGGTGTTCTGAATGAAGAGATGAGAAGAAAAACACGTGGTTCTTCCTCTCATTCAGAAGCTCTAGTTGTTGAAAACAGGGGCAGAAGTCAGAGTAGAGGTCCGAAAGGTAGATACAAGAACCGAAGCAAGTCAAGATCATGGAAGAAGACTATTGAGTGTCATCACTGTGGTAAGATGGGTCATATGAAGAAAAATTGTTTCCAGCTGAAAAATGAGATGAGGAATGAGAAGAAAAATGGCAATGAAAATAACGAGAGAAGAAATAATGGTGGTGATGATCGGGTGGCAACTGCTACTGATGAACTTGTTATTGTTTGCTATGATGATAATGTTAATTTTGCATGTGATGATTCAAACTGGGTTATTGATAGTGGAGCTTCTCTGCATATTACCTCCAGGAAAGAATTCTTTACATCCTACAGGTCAGGAAATTTTGGTACCTTAAGGATGGGTAATGACGGTTTGGCTACTGTTGTTGGCATAGAAGATGTATGCTTGGAGACTAGTACTGGAGCAAAACTAGTTCTGAAAGATGTTAGACATGTTCCTGATATTCGTTTGAATTTGATTTCGACTGGAAAACTTGATGATGCAGGATTTTGCAGTACTTTTGAC
This sequence comes from Rhodomyrtus psidioides, assembly GCA_021437785.1. NCBI lineage: Eukaryota > Viridiplantae > Streptophyta > Magnoliopsida > Myrtales > Myrtaceae > Rhodomyrtus > Rhodomyrtus psidioides. The sequence goes on from JAILYB010000054.1 coordinate 509,620, forward strand.
AATGGTCAATGGAAACTCACCAGAGGCTCATTAATTGTGGCTAGAGGTATGAAACAATCTTCCTTATATTTGTTTCAGGCTAAGATTTCCAAAGACATGTGTAATGTTGTGGAAGATGAGAATGCAACTGCATTATGGCACAAGAGGCTTAGCCACATTAGTGAGAAAGGAATTGGCTTACTAGCTAAAAATGGTTTACTCTCTGGAGTAAAGAGTGCAAGACTTGAGAAGTGTGCACATTGTTTAGCAGGAAAACAACGAAGAGTTTCATTCAAGAGTCATCCGCCTTCGAGAAAATCAGAGTTGCTAGAATTAGTGCATTCAGATGTTTGCGGTCCAATAAAACCACTAACACTTGGTGGTGCAGCTTACTTTGTAACCTTCATTGATGACCATTCAAGAAAATTATGGGTTTATTTCTTGAAGACGAAAGATCAAGTGTTAGATGCATTCAAGCAGTTTCAAGTTTCAGTTGAAAGACAGACTGGAAAGAAGTTGAAATGCATTCGTTCAGATAACGGTGGTGAGTACATCGGGCCATTTGATGAATATTGTAGGCAACAGGGAATTCGACATCAAAAAACACCTCCTAAAACGCCTGAGTTAAATGGTGTAGCGGAAAGAATGAACAGAACACTGATTGAGAGAGTCAGATGTTTGATTTCAGATGCAAAATTGCCAAAATCTTTTTGGGGAGAGGCTTTGAGTACAGTGGTACATGTTCTTAATATTTCTCCCATTGTTGCTTTAGATGGTGATGTTCCAGACAGAGTTTGGTTTGAAAAGGAAATTTCATATGATCATCTAAAGGTGTTTGGCTGCAAAGTTTATGTTCATGTTCCCAAAGATGAGAGGTCCAAGTTAGATGTCAAGACAAAAGAGTGCATCTTTCTTGGTTATGGTTCTGATGAATTTGGCTACAGGCTTTATGATCCAGTTGCTAAGAAAATTGTCAGAAGCCGAGATGTAGTATTCGTTGAGAATGAGACCATTTGTGATATTGAGAAGATAAAGAAGACAGATTCCCGTGATTCTGATGTGTTAGCTGATACTAGCTCAATCTCACCTTTTGAGTTGCAGGAACAGTTGCATGATCAAGTTGAAGACGATGGTCAGACTACATATCAGCAGGTTCAGGATCAGACTCAGAATGATCAGCCGGTTGAAGATCAGGCTCAGGGTGATCAACATCATTCAGATGACATTGATGCTCAAGAGATTGCACCATTAACTCCACCAACTACTGCTTTGAGGAGGTCTGCCAGAGACCACACCTCATCTACTAGATATTCCTCTAATGAGTATGTTCTGTTGACAGATGCAGGTGAACCTGAAACTTTTGAAGAAGCAGTAGAAGATAAGAATAGGAAGGAATGGTTTGATGCAATGCATGATGAGATGAAGTCATTGCATGACAATCACACCTTTGAGTTGGTGGCATTACCTGAGGGTAAAAGAGCTTTGAAGAACCGATGGGTTTACAGATTGAAGCAAGATGAGACGACTTCGCGTCCTCGATATAAAGCTAGATTGGTTGTTAAAGGCTTCAATCAGAAAAAGGGAATTGACTATGATGAGATCTTCTCACCAGTTGTAAAAATGTCTTCAATTCGAGTTGTTTTGAGTTTAGCAGCTAGCCTTGATCTCGAGGTTGAGCAGATGGACGTGAAGACCGCTTTCCTTCATGGTGACTTGGAGGAAGACATATACATGGAGCAGCCTGAAGGTTTTCAGGTAAAAGGTAAAGAGAATTATGTTTGCAAACTGAAGAAAAGCTTGTATGGCTTAAAGCAGGCGCCGAGGCAATGGTATAGAAAATTTGAGTCTTTTATGGGGGAGCAATCCTATAAGAAGACTACTTCTGATCATTGTGTATTTGTGCAGAAATTCTCTGAAGGTGATTTTATTATCTTATTGCTCTATGTTGATGACATGTTGATTGTTGGTCAGAATACTTCTAGGATTGACAGGTTAAAGCAAGATTTGAACAAGTCTTTTTCAATGAAAGACTTGGGGCCGGCTAAGCAGATTCTTGGTATGAGGATCACTCGCGACAGACAGGCGAAGAGATTATGGTTATCTCAAGAGAAGTACATAGAGCAAGTACTTCAAAGGTTCAAAATGGACAAAGCTAAAGTTGTAAGTACACCTCTTGCTACGCACTTTAAGCTTAGTCATAAACAATGTCCGTCAACTGAGAAAGATCTGAAAGAGATGGAAAAAGTTCCTTATGCTTCTGCAGTGGGTAGTCTGATGTATGCAATGGTTTGCACAAGACCAGATATAGCTCATGCAGTTGGAGTGGTTAGCCGTTTTATGTCAAATCCAGGTAGAGAGCACTGGAATGCATTGAAGTGGATATTGAGATATCTCCGAGGCACTTCTAGTTTGAGACTTTCATTTGGGAGTGATAAGCCGATTCTTGTTGGATATACTGATTCTGACATGGCAGGTGATATTGACACAAGGAAATCTACTTCGGGTTATCTGATTACTTTCTCAGGGGGAGCTGTGGCTTGGCAGTCAAGGTTGCAAAAATGTGTTGCCTTGTCGACGACAGAGGCAGAGTTCATCGCAGCAACTGAAGCATGTAAGGAATTGCTTTGGATGAAAGAGTTCACGCAGGAACTTGGTTTCAGTCAAGAGAGGTATGTTTTACTTTGTGATAATCAAAGTGCTATACATCTTGCAAAGAATTCCACTTTTCATGCCAGGTCAAAGCATATTGATGTGAGGTATCACTGGATACGAGAAATTCTGGAATCCAAAGGGTTAGAACTTGAGAAAGTACACACTGAAGATAATGCTTCAGATATGATGACGAAGGCTCTCACTAGAGAGAAGTATGAATTTTGTCGGCGTCAGGCCGGCATGGATTTCTGATGAATTCTTTTGTCTCGAGATCTCCCTTAATGGGCTGGAGGGGGAGATTTGTTGGGCTTTGGGCCCAATCCAGCCCATTAGGTTGTTAAAAACCTAGGGCAGCAGCAGCAACACATGGTAGAACACACACACGCACGAGAGAGAAATAGAGAGAGCAGCCACCGAGAGGACAAAGAGCAAAAACGCAGAAAAATACTGCAGTTTTTCTGGGCGTCCATCTGAGATCAAATCGACGATCGGAGGTCTTCCCGTGGTCCGATTGGGCTGAAATTTTGACAGCATCTTCAAGACTCGTTGTTCTTGATTCTGTACGGTTGAATCGTGATTTCAAGGTATTTACTGTAGCTGTTCGTGGGTATTTCGGGACTGCATATTTTGGGGGTGATTTTCATCCGGTTCTCTTGTCTACGGTGTTGTTGCTGCTTGATCTCCACTTATAGCTTTGGGATTTTATTGTCGTTGTATTCAGCGAGTTTGTGTATCCAAACGATTGATATATAGTGGAGATTCGGGTAGACTCCGTGAGCGGTCTCGTGGTTTTTATCCTTCGCATTGAAGGGGTTTTCCACGTAAAAGATTCTGGTGTTGTTTTTCTTTCAATTCGCATATTTCCATTGGTTGTGCTCGAATCGGTTTCTCACAGGTTTAGTCAAAGGGGGAAAGTTATATCCGCTGCTTGTCTGTTTTTCCCAACAAAAGGAACTCTCTTCTATTCATGGGGGGATACTACCACATTCAGTGTTGACAACTCAACACATAAGTATGATTAGCGCCATAAAACCCAGCTCAATAGAAGAGGTAAGTGTTGACTATCTTTTTGCACTGAGAATTGATATCTCCTGGTTCAAAGTGTTGCATAAATATGCTTTGTTCGTCAAGAAGAGCTTACCCGAGTATGTTCTCATGAAGATAGAGGAATGCCATTGGAAGCATTTATTCTGGAAATCTTGAAAGTCAAATGTTAATCATGTCACCTGATTATTAGTTCAGAGCACCTTTATTATTCATGCTAAATAGCTCAGAGAAGTTTTAGTTTTCAACTAATTTACTGAATCCGGTGATATTGGTAATTCATTAATTATGTAAAAGAAATTTATGCAGCCAAAAAGATGAAAAGAGTTTGCTTTGTGAAGCCTGCTCCAAAAATGGAGTGGCCCCTAGGTAAGCTAATCCAAAGTGGTACAGTGAAGAGTTTGGCGATCTCCCTACTACCCAAGGAGACAATTTCACTGCATCTCTTTGTTGCTGTTTATTGTCACTTGGATGAGGACTTACTACACCATTTGTTATTCCGGCAGCCGGAGAGCACAATCGGGAAGCTCAAGGCAGAGAAGTACGGCAGTAGAATTCCTGAGGAAGTCGAGAAGTTCGAAGGCTCTGATCAGCCTGACAAGAATTCGTCGCAAAAAAGCCATGGCACTGATAATAGAGCATCGAAGAGACCAAAGACAAAAAAAGCCTCTTGTTCTTATAGAGACAAGTGAAGACGAAGAAGTGTGACAATATCTCGCATCTCTCGAGCAATTTTCGTTGAAGTACCGTGAATTTACTCGAGCAGATGGGAATTAGATAATGCTAAGTAGATTCACATGCTACGGTCCTATTTATAGTTGGCTCAAATCTATCCGATATTTATTCCTCCTCCTCCTCCTCTTTGGGAGGATGTGTGGTCGGTGGATCAGTTCACTTTGTTCATGAGTAGCTTGCTTGTATTTTTGTGGCCCAAATCGCGACTCCTTGGCTGTTTCGGGGTGTGTCAAATTAGCTGAGGATGCGACGAAAAATTCTCGCTTGCTAGCCTCGCTTCTTTCTCGGCAAAACATAAAAAAGGTTCTAAATTTATTGAAATTTTGCCTATTCTGTCTTAATGTATTTTTTGCCGGTTCAATACCAAATTTTTTTGTAATTGTGCCAATTTAATTCATTTTTATCAAAATTTGCTGGCCAGAGTTGATGTTGACGTCGATTTGTGTCAGCTGGCTAATGAGATTTTTTTTTTTTTCCTTTTTTCCCCTCTTCTTCCTCCTCCTCTTGTCGACAACAGGCCAGAGGTTATGGCTGTCAAAGTAGCCCTCGCCGTGGCTGAGTGAGGCCAAGCCTCGCCAGCCCTGATCTGGCCAGCTCTCGGTTGGCAACGAGGTCTAGATCTGACCTTGTCATTGCTGGGCGTGGCAGTTCGAGATCTTGCTAGATTTGCTAGGCCTCTTGCTAGATTTGTTAGGCCTCAAGGACTCGCACAAGCTATCGGTTGTGGAAGTACGTTCAGTAATTGAAGCTCTGTAACCGCCTGCCTACTAGAATCTTGTACAGCCGGTTGTAGCTCACGTTCAAGAACTGGAGCTCTAGACCCACCATGGCCTTTGGAATCGACCCACAAATCTTATTGTGTTTCATGTCCAGGGTCGTCATGCTCTTGTTAAACTCCACCTTTGACACGTTGAACTTGAACTGCTCCTCAAGATGTCGATAAAAATCGAGCCTGACGTAGCTGAGCCCCAGATCTGGACCTTGCCGTTGCTAGGAGAGGCTGACTGAGCTCTCCCCAGCGTGCGTCTGATGTGAAGCATTGATTTCTGAGAGCGTGCATTGATTTCGGTCCAACTTGCGAATCGACTGAAATTGGCGTGGGCGGTCTAGCTCGGGAGGTAACATGAATTGACATGTGCCGGAAGGGGTAAGCCAGTATCCAAATCAAAGAGGAAATCTAATTTTGAGGCCATTATCTTAAAATCAATGCATGGCCGAAATCCACGGGATAGAAAATGGTAATGGACCATGCGCGGTACTTCGTGTTGTGTAGATCATTATAAATTTATAATGTCCTTAGCCCCTAAGAAGTCATCAGCTTAAGCACTTCCATATAAAGTTTGAGTTGTTGTTTGGAGGGGAGAATTGAGGTAAATTGATGAGCAGTATCGTTAATGTCGTAAGCAAGTTCTGATTAAGGGCGTGCCTACTTTTGCGATATAATAAAAGGGAGATTAATATCTTTGAAATTCTATAATGTAGCCTTTTTTTTTATTGGGTCAAATATAATGTAGTATGATGAGAGGAAAGAGAGACAATTAGACACGTCATTAAGTCTTAAATTATTTTAACGAAATGGAGGATTATTAAGGAAAAAAAACACTTATTTTCCCTATTAGATTGAATCCTAGAAACTTAATTTTTCTTTTGTCGAAATAAAGCTCAATCTTCTCCCAACAAAATTGGCCATCCGCTCAAACCATGGCAAATACCGACGGTCGACCACCGTCGGAAGCTCTCTCTAGCCCCGGTTCCGGCGGCCTCCACTGAACAGGTGAGCCGCTCCCTCTCATTCTTTGGTTTTTGAGCAAACCCCCATTAACGTAGTTTAATATCACAGTGGAAAAACGAGTTAAATCGTAAAAACCAAGTGAGGAACCTGATTCCGACTTCAAAGAAAAAAAAAAAACTAAAAGGACTCAATTGCAACAATCGCTCAAATTAGAGGACGAAATTCAAATTTAGACCTTTTATTTTTTATTTTTATTTTTTGGTCGAAATTTAGACCTTTTATTGATAATGCGAGAGTTTTCTCTCAGATTTATAACTGTCTTCATACCTCTTTCGCTCGGTTAGGGTTCCTTTCCGAGCTCCACGATCAGTCCTTTCTTGCAAGTCCCGCGGTCGGCATGAAGCTCTCCTTCAGCGCCTCCAAGAAGCCTCCGAAGCCGGCGGCCAAGCCCCTCTCCACCACCTTCGGCTTGGCCGACGACAGCGAGGGGCCGTCTTCGTCGGCGCGCGAGCAGATCACCCAATTCGATTCCTCCGATGTCCCGGCGGTTGACGCGAGCCGCAGGGTTATCCCGCCGAGGCCCAACGAGTGGCGTCCCACCAAGAAGATGAAGAACCTCGACCTGCCTCTCCAGCCGGACCCCGCCTCCGAATCCTCCGATCTCTCCCGGTTCCAGTCCCAGTCGAAGTCCCTCGACGATGAGGCCAACGCCGTTGCCGTGTCGTACGGCCTCACTGTCCGTCAGAGAGAGAATGGCGACGGCGCCGGCGATCTGTTGGCGGACGACGGCGAGGTCAAGCCCGAAGCGCTGGGAAAATCGAGGCTGGATGATTCCAGGCTAAAACTGAGAGAGGAAATGGCGAAGTTGGGGAATGATCCGGGGTACGACGACATGCCAGTGGAGGAATTTGCGGCCGCCTATCTTAGGGGTTATGGTTGGCAAGAGGGAAGAGGGGTGGGGAAGAATGCCAAGGAGGATGTTCTGCCTAGGCAGATTGAGAAGAGGGGCCGAGAGAGGTTTGGGATTGGGTTTGAGCCCCTGGAGCTAGTGCCGGAAGAGAAGGCGAACCAGAGGGATAGTCGGGGAGGTGAAGGGAAGTTTCGGGTGGGTAAAGAGGTGAGGATTGTTGGGGGAAGTAGAGAAGACTTGTTTGGATTGAAGGGAAAAATTGTGGAAGTAGTGGGGGGCGAATCGGTGATTCTGCATCTCTCAAGGCGAGAAGAGGAAGTCAAGGTCAGGATCAAGGATCTCACTGAGTTGGGTTCTGCTGAGGAAGAGAAGTTTTTGAGGAAGATGAAGGAGCTTCGAATTAAGAATGACAGCATTGGAAGCCGTAGAAAGAGTGGAAATGAAGCGAAGAGAGATGTTCGAAATGGTGGAGATAAGAGGGGCGACAGTGGTAAAGCTGGGTGGCTGATGAGTCACATTAGGGTTAGAGTGATCAGCAAGGATTTGAAAGGTGGGAGATTGTATCTGAAGAAGGGAAGGGTGGTTGATGTTGTTGGACCGAATGTTTGCGACATATTGATGGATGAGAGCAAAGAACTTATTCAAGGTATAGATCAAGAATATCTTGAGACTGCATTACCCAAGCGTGGGGGTCTGGTTTTCGTTTTGTCTGGTCGTTATAAAGGTGTCCATGGGAGTCTAGTGGACAGGGATTTTGACCGAGATACTGGTGTAGTCCGCGATGCTGATAGTAAGGAGTTGTTCAATGTGCGACTTGAGCAAATTGCTGAGTACGTTGGAGATCCAAGCTTAATAGGATATTGATTTGCTTGATGCCTCAACAGTGTCAGAAAGAAGGTAGGCATCCTGTTTGACATGTCTCCTATTTAGTATAGTATTTGGGCAGATTGTCATATTTGATCGATGCATTCAGCAGTTGCTTGACGGGATGGTGATGATGGTATATCTTATAGATACCTTTTTTCGACACTAGAAATGTACTAAATTTTTTAATGTTCTTTTATTGAGCTGTAATGGCAGTAACAACAAACTGCATGCTTGACTTGCTGGATCTCAACCTAATAATCTTATTTGGATGGTACTCCTAAACCTCTTCGTAAGCATTTTGCTGTAAATGATTTTGATTTCAAGTTGTTTGGGAAAGAGCTGTATGGATGTACTCATTGAAAGTGGATCAAGATCGGTTTTGATTTCAAGTTGTTTGGGAAAGAGCTGTATGGATGTACTCTTTGAAAGGGGATCAAGATCGTTGACTGCGGTTTCAAAGAGTTGTGCATGGTGGAAGTAGAGAGTGGATTTCTGAACATGGTGCAGGTTTGACTTACTATAGCTTGTCACTAGCTGAATGATTGTCAACATACAAATAAAATGGTCCAAAAAACAGTAAAGTTTCGTAACATAGCAAATTTTAACTTCCAGTCTCTTGGTCGTGATACTATTTGCTTGTGTCAAAAGCTAGACGAATGATACATCTAATCTTGAGTTGAGTCAAGAGCTGCTTGTTGTTTTATACTCTCCTGCGACAGGGAAGCATGTGGGTCCCGCTCCATGCTGAGCAGGCAGGGGTCTCAAGGGGCAGTGCTCCTTGGACACCAGAGAGCTTTTATGATTTAAGTCCGTAATTTTTCATTAGTAGCTTGGGCTTGGGCTTATGAATAGCTATTGCTTTATATATTCTTTTTCGCTTGTAAGTGAGTGATGTAACGAAAAATGCAAGGTACTAATTATAGTGGAATTTTTTGCTGGACGTAGTCCTAGTTTAAGGGTGAACCATGATAAAATCTCGTGTCTCGATTTCTCTTTCTCGCTACGTTTTACTTCGCTGTGATTGTGCGTAAATACTAACACTTACTTAGTCGAACAATACTAAATCGCTCATCATTTTTTGCTTTTTTCTGGGGATTTTGATGCAACCAATTAGTTTCTCTGGATTGAATCAATCAAATAATCAATTAGTTTGTCTTTGTGCTTGGTGCCTGGTGAATCATTCCTAGATGGGCAATTCAATATGTTTGTCGCTTCGGGTTTATGTAGTTCTTTGGCATGGTTGATGAGCCGTTGTGGTGGTAAAAGTCTTGGACTTTTATCTGACAAGGATAATTTGATAATTTGGTCTCGGGTTGTAGAGAAGCTTGCTGTTAGACTTATTTGTTCGGGTTCCTATGATTGTCTTGCTTGATAAACCTAACCAAATCAATAGTATATGTTGAGGAAATAATTTTTTTGTCAACAATAAGGCTCTGTTCCCTCTTGCACCTAATGAAGAATGTTGTAGCTGATAGTCGTTCAATGTCTTTGCAGTTTGCATTTTTCCTTTAAGGAAATGAGTTTCTTGCTTGATGATAACGATTAAAGTACTAAGTTACTCCTTCGCTTCTTATCTGTCATTGCTTTAGAGGCTCATCTCATGAATGGCGAACTAACTTCATGGTTTGGTTTGACTTTTAACCTTATTAGATTGATTTTGGTGAAAATAAATTTATTTGTTTATTTGGTATAACTATATACCAAACAGAACCAAGAACCAAGAACCAAAAAAGTCCTAGTCACCATGATATGAAGTTTTGTTTTATTAAGTACAGTCGAAACATATTTTGTATTGACACGGTTCAATTGTGCTTTTACTTCCCACTTTTTCTTCCTTGTCAACTCATAAGTATTTGTTCGACCCCCCCCCCCCCCCCCCCCTAAAAAAAAAAAAACATCATTTGTGATTTATTCTTAACTCTTATGGATGGAAGATTTGAAAGAGGAAAAAAGACAACTCACCCGCGATGATTCTTTTATTTGTTGGAACGGAATGGAAGAGAAATTCAGGTACTTCCGTTTGGACTTGAAAAAGTAGTTATTTTAACGTCGGGGATAAATGATGGAAGTTGTGGTGTGCTGATTCATATAATTATAACCACAAGAATATCCTTAAATGAGAAGTGGAAAACAAGAGAAAGACCGTGGTTACTTCTTCAATCTATCGATCAGTTTCATTTCCCTCCACATAGATTTCCCCCAGTATGCATTTGAGTTGAGAATTCACGTTTCTGTCTTATTGTTTCCCTACTGTACTCTCACTGCATAATTAAGTTAATTGAAACTGCTACTCTGCAAGGATGGGTATATGATGTATGTGAGTTGCAGAGATATGGTAAGTAGATGCTGAACACCTAAAAAGTTATGAGGAGCAGCAGATGACCACCCAGGATTTGATACAAATACTTACCTATGTATTCTGTGAACCATCTGCGTTTGGATCTTCACAAACACAATCCCGGGTACGTTCCTCTGTGTGCATGGCTCTATGACGGAATATCATCCCATCAAAAGTTGGGTGGTCGGTCGATTTCGATTTGTATCATTGACATTCAGGTTGCCATAGAATGAGAAAACTGGATGCTGCTATATAACTTGTTCGATTACTTCCAGGCGATTGAAGTGAAGCGCCTCCCTCCTTTCTGTTTCTTTTCCAGGGTCCGTTATTGGAGGAGAAACAAAGGTTTGCTGTATTTTCCTCCACCGTGCAGACACAATATTTGCTTCTGGGAGCATTGTGGTGCGGTTGTATCCGGCGTTCATACTGGACATGCGTCGAGTTTGTTCACAGCAGAGATCCAGTATATCACGCATGTTTCCCTGAACAAGTTGGGACTGCGGTTTGATGACACGGAGGTTATCTCTTCCCTGTTGTTCCAACTAGTGCCGCTTCCCCGTTGTCATGTATTACCTTAGGTCCTTAAGCACTTCTCAACCCCATTTTGGAAGGGGCGAGCCGTTTTAGTCCCCACCTTGTAAGGCTTCATATTTAAGAGACCGGACAGCGGCTCTGCTACGGAATGTGTTTCATGCGGGTTAGGAAAATCACACGATAGGTGGGGACCAAATAGGGCTCCCACTTTTTAGTGGTTTTGTTAAGGTAGCGATGTGGCGGTAAGAGTTCTGATTAGAAATGATGGCTTGAACGAGAGGTGCTCATTATCCGACTGCCGGTCATGGCCTCCCTCTTTGATGAAGTTCATATTTTAACTCATGGGGTTCCTCGAATTGACTCCGTAGCACTGGCAAAATTTAGCGTTATTCAGTACCGTGCTCGTTTCTGGGATTTGCCGCCGGCCACGGCTGCCCTCGTATGCGCCCGCAGAACCTAAAGGATCATGCGAATTATTCAGGATCAATGAATGGTAACATGAGGAAAATCAAATGATGGGCTATTTGGCCACTCTTCTAGTGCAGAAATATGGGGCCGAACACTGATCTCTCCGTTTTGGCTCGTATCAAAAAGGAAACATTAGTTTAATAGATTCGGTCTATAGTATGATCTTACACACGTCCGACGCATGCATGGAATCATGTATGATTGTCGTCTACAATAATGACAATTGGAATTCACACGGTACGGAGATGCGATATTGTCCAGTTTGTGCACACTTTATTGTTAATAATTAGAAATAGGATTATCCCGTTTCTTATCAAGAAACGCAGGGGAAATTGGAGAACATGCTCATATCATACATGATTAACCGTAAGATATTTCGTCCCACTATGTAAAAAATTCAGCGACCATTTTGTTCGCGACCGTGCGATGTTTTATCATTATCAATTGCGAGATGCCGAGACGTGGTGCATAAACGTAACCGATTTGGAATCGGGCAAGGAATCATACGGGCAAAGAACAACTTTTGCGGGGTGCCCGTACTCCCAAGTTATTCGGAATCCCTCTTAATCAATGAATTTGGATCCTCCGATCAAGAAATCCTTATTTGGAGACTATTTCGAGTTTACTCCAACTTGTAATCGTGCGGACGACAACGGGCTTGTTCAAAGTGATGGAGTAGTTTTGGATCAAATGGAATGTAAGGTGCGTTCGTTTCGCAAAAAGAAGAAGAAAGATTTAAAAAATATATTTCAAAAAATGATCACTTGTATTATTTAAAATATATACGATAAATTTTTATTTATATATTTATTTTTATAAGTGATACAAACAGATTATTTTAAAAAAATATGCTTTAATTTTTTATTTTTCGCAAAATGAAGGCGACAAATCCTTCGTTTTTTTTTCCCGAATCCATGGGAAAGAGCCGTGACGAAATGGACAAGTGGACGAACTCAATCCCCCAACGTGTCAACGTCTCACCTGCCGCCATCTTCTCAATCATTCGAGCCTTCCTTTTCTCTCTCCACGATAAAAAAGAAGAAGAAAAAATGATGAATAGGGAAAAGATAAAATTGAATTATTCATTTAATACTCGAGTCCTGCGTTGGTGGACAAATGGAGGACCTGCTGCTCCTCAGTCGCGCTAGCGTCATCGCAGCAGCACGTGGAGGTTCTTCATCGGAGGCCGCGCTCCGTCGTCGTCGTCCTCCTCGCCCTCACGTGCCTTCATCGAGAACCGCCCCGGCCTTCGGTCGCTCGGGCTTTAAGCGTCTTCTCCGTCCTCTGCCCGGTCGCACCTCCTCTGCTGCGGCGTCGTCTCTGTTCAGGTCCGCTTCCTGTGATCATGCATGCTTTGCTTTCGGCGACTGATTTGGTTTTTGATGCGGCGAGTTAATTGCTGGAGGAAGGAAATTTCGGTAGTTCGTCTTTCTCGGCGTTTCTGGGTCCCTGCTGGAGCGAGTAGTCGAGTTTTTGTTCTCATTAGTTTTGAGAGAGAATGTGATGCAATTTTCAGTGAAGTAGAGAGTGTTGCATGCTTTGTGCTGCTTTTTTTGGAGCTGCTTTGCTATTAATATGAAGTTGCGATGAGAATAAACTATTAATTCGACTGTAATATGAAAAATCTCCTCGTGAACACAACCATGTCCCGACTTTCGAGTTAAGGGAAGATCAATGTGTGTGTGATTGGTATCATAGGGGTTGGACCGCTGAAGAAAGAAGGTAAATGGGCGAGTCAACAAGCCGGATTGTTGGATTGACTTCCTATTGCCTCAATCTTTTTCGTATATCAAATTGGTTGTGCTGCTGCAGATTTCGGTATGTAACATGCACAATGTTTCTCTGATGTGGAAATCCCTGCATGTCAAAATCTCTCATGCCATTTTTATATGTTTTCATACGTAACATGCATGATGTGTCTATGATGTGCAGATGAAGTCATAAGTCGTCTCTTATACTCTACTCTAATCAATATTCTTCGATGGGGTTTAGCATTTATGTATCTGCTGGCATGTGGAAAATTCATAAATAGGTGTAGAGCACAGTGATGCCGATGTGAATCTGTGGCATGCAGAGACGGGACGACAAAAAGTAAGAACTCGAGATTGAAACTTAAAATGACTATTCAAGAAGGTGAGGTAGTTGCTGCGGATGTCACCACAGGCGATATGATTTTTGAGCCTATTTTGGAGGAAGGAGTTTTCCGTTTCGATTGTTCTGCAAGCGATAGAGATGCGGCATTTCCTAGTCTTTCTTTTGTCAACAGCAAGGATAGGGATACACCAATAATGAGTCATCATGTCCCTTCTTATATCCCTACTTACCACTGTCTCTACGGGCAGCAGACTGTCAAACTTGAGGTCAGTCACCGCATGCTCTTATTTCTTTCTCCTGAATTAGTTAAATCACTTGTTGGTTGGTAAGTTGCACTCTCTGGACTGTGACCTTTCCACTGCTTTTGGAAACATTATTTGCTTGATTTATGTTTTCCAAGTATGTATTTGCCGAGTTCTTCATAACATTATTTTACATATGATTTAGCTACCTGCTGGGACCAGTTTTTATGGGACTGGCGAAGTCAGTGGACAGCTTGAGCGTACGGGAAAAAGGGTTAGTCCTTTTTCCTCAAGTTACCATGCTAGCAATTTTTTTTTTTCTCCTGAATTCTCAGGGATCTCTCTTGTTGTAGGTGTTTACATGGAACACGGATGCATGGGGTTATGGCTCTGGTACTACATCTTTATACCAATCTCATCCTTGGGTGCTAGCTGTTCTTCCAAGTGGAGAGTCACTGGGGATTCTTGCTGACACGACACGACGTTGTGAGGTGTTGTAAAACTCTTACCTATGATCACATATTGGAGTAATTTCTTGGAAGCTCCAATTTGAACTTGTCTTAAGCTTACTAGTGATATTTTTCTCATGGGCAGATTGATCTGAGAAACAAGTTAAGAATACAGTTCACAGCTCCATCCTCATACCCTGTCATTACATTCGGTCCATTTGCTTCACCTGCCGCGGTTCTAACATCCTTGTCTCATGCAATTGGTAATTATGCTGCACATGTCAGCTTCTTTCCATAAGTGTACTATTCTGCTTAATTCTGCTCCCCGAATCATTTTCAATGTCTGGCAACTTTCCTATGATGCTAATCACTATGTTTAAAAAGGGTGTCAATGAATGAGCCGAACCCAAAACAAATTTTCCAAACATCTCTGATGGGCCATAAGGCAAAGGAAACATGTAAAAACGCATGACCCAAGAACATGGAAGAAGTCCATTTTGTTAACTCACTGGACACTTTCAGTTTAGATGCAAGGCTTTTGTGCTTCCCCTACTGCAGATTCTACCACTTCTTTTATTCTGTCCTTTTCGTTTTCTGGACAAGTGGTACTTCAAATTCTTAGAACCTTTTCTACAGACGCTCTCTAGACTTTAAGATTTTGATTTCAACATTTGATGCCGAAACATTCTAGGCATGTTTACTGCTTTTTACCACCACGTGCCCTTTATTACAAGTACAGTCTTCATTTAAGTGGTTTTCCTGAGGAGTATATATGATACGCTGTTAGAATTACAGACACAGAAAAGTTAGAATGTACTCATTTTATTAGGATATCATGCGTAATTCTTGTTACCATGAGCTCTCTGTTTTTCCTGTCTTTAAATGAAGAAAAAGCTTGATGCTTATAAATGAAGTTAAAATAAATATTTGTCTTTCTATGACTTTTTTTATCTCAAGAAACACCCGTCTGTGGATTTCTAGTTTAGTACTGAATGAACTTTCGAGGACCACCAGAATGACCGGACAATCTTCTTGATAGTCTGTTTATTACTTTTATCACTTGAGTTAACGACATAGCTTGCATACATTGTCAGGAGCTGCGTTTATGCCGCCAAAGTGGTCCTTAGGCTATCATCAATGCCGCTGGAGCTATGACTCTGATAACCGAGTTAGAGAGGTCAGCCCTTATGATGCATCTTGCTTGATTCTACAATCTTTCCTCCTCAACCCTCGTTTTCTTCTACCTGATTTAACAACAATTCCGAACTTTCACTGTATGCTGTCGGCATATCATTCATGAGTTAATGCATGATAGTTCATTTTTGTCCATTTATTGCAGATCACAAGAAAATTCAGAGAAAAGAAGATCCCTTGTGATGTCGTATGGATGGATATAGATTATATGGATGGGTTTCGCTGCTTCACTTTTGACAAGGCATGGATTCCCACTTTGTGTTAACCCTGTTATTGCCTTGTTTGGAAAAATTACAGATTACCTTACTTTAAGTAGGTCCTTTCACATCATCTACCTTACTTTCGATAGGTAACCACTTGCAACTTATGGCTGGCTGAAAATTCACAGTTTTAGCCAGTTTCAAAAAGACGTCACATACTTGTCATTAAAATTCACCTGAAACAGAGCATAACTACATATCTACATCATGAAAGTTCACCTGAAGCAAATCATATATCTACATGTAAGATGTGAGAATTTTGTCAAATATGAGTGAAGATCTGTTTCCAATCTAGGAATAATCTTGAGGAAGATGGTGTTATCATTTTGGAAGTGAGGTAGGTCGTGTGGAATATGTTGTTGGTTAATACACTTTGGAGGCACTGCAAGGATCAGTGTTCTTTTGATATTCTATTTTCGACCTTAGGTATGGTGCTTGATGCAGAAATGCCATCATCTCCGTTTTGTCCATCGCTTCCATACATTCAATCCACTGAGTCCTTTTAGATTGGTAGTCACTTTATGTTCGAAACCTCCAAAGTACATTCATGTCTGGGACTTCTTGCCTCGCTAAGTTGTGTAATAGTACAAGGACATAGGATCAATGCTTAGTAAACAGTAGACACCTATCTACTAAATAAAGAGTGCTATTTTCAGCATGGAATCTGAAACAGAGGATTTACTTTCAGGACCGCTTCTCCGACCCAAAATGTTTGGTAGATAGTCTCCACCAAGATGGATTCAAAGCCATCTGGATGCTTGATCCTGGTATCAAACGTGAAGAGGGGTATTTTGTCTATGACAGTGGTTGCAAAAGTGATGTCTGGATCAAAGCAGCAGATGGAACTCCATTTGTTGGTACCTTGCTGTCTTTCATTGTGGTTTTGGCTAATCTTTATTGTTGTCTATTTGGTTTTACTTTTGCCTTTTTGTCTTCTCCTTTTTGTAACATTTCAAATTTAAGTAACCCGTAAAATCTTTTCAATACATACTTTACCAAAAAAAAAAAAAATCTTTTCAATACATACAAATGTTTACATGCTGAATCATTTGGATTTAGCTGAAAATAAATCTATATGTATGCATGTATGTGTGCAAAATTCTGGAACGAAAAAATTGATCAGACAATGATGAGTAACCGTTTGCTTGTCAGGGGAGGTGTGGCCCGGTCCTTGTGTTTTCCCTGACTTTACACAGTCAAAAGTCCGTCACTGGTGGGCTCAGTTAGTTCAGGATTTCATTTCTAATGGAGTTGATGGTATATGGAACGATATGAATGAACCAGCTGTCTTTAAGGTAACTAGTACTTTTAGTTTCTGTCATTTTCTTTGTTGAACTACGGCTTACAACTTCTCTGCCAGTCTGTGACGAAGACTATGCCCGAGAGCAACATTCATAGGGGAGATGATGAAGTTGGAGGTCTCCAGAATCACTCACACTATCATAATGTATGTTTTCCAGCCTTTTTTCTATTTGTTGTTTGTGTTTCACGTTTTAGATTTATATGGAAATAGATATTAAATATTTTGTAATGCATCCACCATGATTGTATTGGAAAAGCAAGGGGGTCAAGAGTGAAAGAATGAGTTGTTGATTTGGGGTCAAGTGCTAAATGCTCTCTATTGGATATAGTAGAATAAAAAATGATAAACTTCCGGCTTTCCACATTTGTTGCACAAGCAATGTCATGCTTAGAGTTTTGATTATTTTATCATAGCTGTACATTTGGTGTCATATAATACGAATGGTGAGGCTGGTAGAATGAAAGAGTGTCTTGTTTTCCACCTCTTTTTCTGTGGATCTTCTCTGCCAAATTTGCATTGTGCACTCTGACAGCCTTCTCTCCCATGACCTAAGTTTTTTCGTCAATATATACAATCCCAATCAAACCATTAAATTCAAGAAAGCGGAGACTGCGCTAGTGGAAGAAGAGTTTGCGCTAGTGGAAGATGAGTTCTTTCTTAATAAATCATTAGCAATACCACCATCGCAAGATTAGGGAGGAGGTTTATCTTTGATTGTTTGGTACCTTCATCATTTACAGGGTTGCATGTGTGCTTCTTCACAAAACACATATATGAGTCGGTTGAAATATTTCACACAAAACTAATTGGCGGTTCCATAATTACGGTACCAATGGTGTGAAGAGATCAGCAAACAATTGTAAGGTTTTCATTCATCAGTAAGTTTGCTGTCAGAAGGATAACAGGACTGAAGAAAATTATCATTTCGTAGCTCCGGAATAGACATGGCTGATTGGCATTAAACAGCAGTCCAGTGATATGGAGATTGAAATCAAGTGTGCAGTAATCTGACAGTGGAATGAGTTACAAACTTTAACCTAAAACATGTGAGATTCGAAAACGAACCACAGTATTCGAGATTATATCAGTGTGGTAACTTTGGTTAAGTTAAGTCTCGTCTTTATCAAACCATAAGCCGTGCAGGTTCTGAGATTGCATGAAGAACCAAATAGCTGATCAATAACTTCCAAGCATTGAAAGGGAAAACAGTTAAAAATTAATTCTATCAACATCTCAGAGGCAAAGTGAAATGAAGGAAAGGTTAATTTTTTATTCTGGCTTGCATGTGCAATCAACATTGCCTGGTTTTACTTACCAAAAAAAACATTGCTTGGTTTGGTCCTCTGATGCTCCCCAAGTAATTTTTCAAGGCTCATATTTAGCTATAGCTCTAGTTTGAACCTTTACGTGGAAAGCAATGAAGTGAGAAGACATAAGGAAAAAAATACAGTAGTTCAAGGCCTTACAATAATTGGCAATTTTGCCAGATAAGAGTTATTGCTGTTCTAGTGTAGTGGAGAAGAAGATAGAAAAGATACTTTGAATGTACTCACAATTAGACAAACAAATAAGTAGTTCTACTCGTCTCCTTTATTTCGTGACATTATTTTGAGAGGTCGAATTTTTTTTTGGTGATAATTCCCAAGAATTTCCTTGTTATAGATGCCTGTGACAAATAGTACATTCTAACTTTCTTGGTGACTTGTAAGCATTGATCATTTAGCTGGTACTCTTGTTTTTGTCCACAAAAATCTAGTTACTCAGTTTTAGCATCCCTGTTACAGGTTTATGGGATGCTGATGGCTAGATCTACGTATGAAGGCATGAAATCAGCTAATGAAAACAAGCGTCCTTTTGTCCTTACTAGAGCTGGATTCGTTGGTAGTCAGAGGTATGCAGCTACTTGGACTGGTGATAACCTTTCAAACTGGGAGCACCTGCACATGAGCATCTCGATGGTACTTCAGCTGGTAAGTGAATAATGGGGGCTATGCTGCTTGTTTTTGCGTGAAGAAATTCCGTTTGCTTATGGTTTGCGCTGAACTTATTGCATTTTCCTGTCCAACTTCCATCTTTTTTGACTTATTTATGGATACTTCAAGGAAATGACGCTAGCAAATTTAGGTCTTTCCTTCCAATCTTTTGTACTCACGGTGGAGCTCAAGTGTCTATAAACATCAGGGTCATTATGATATTATAACTGCAGTGTGCAGCATGGACATAACAATGGTTTTCACCATCAATCATGGGGTAAACATTGCGCATATCATCAAAGAGAATGTGCTAGCAGTAACCTTAATTTCTATTTCCTTGCTCCAACATTGTTTAGGTACAGTTGTTGTACGCCATGCTGCCACTTTGATTTAAATAAGTAAGCTTGCATTTGACAAGGCATGGCAAAGCAGTAACCAACCCTGAATAATTGAGTTCTACTGTTTGTGGGACCCTCTTCGCAGAATTAATTCTCAAATATCTTTTAAGCGATTTAGACCCTTTGAAGCACTGGAGCCTGGTTTTGTTTGCCGTCACTTTTTTTATGACTTCAACTGCGATTTTTATCAACTTTGGATTCCAAATAGAGGGGCTACTGCGAGCTTATCCATTCGTTTATGCACTTTTTGAATGGGAATTTATGTTATGAAAGATCCTAGGTTTGCACAGATTTTAAACTCCCATCAACAAATTTGATGTGGCCTTTCTCAGAATAGTTCACATGATGGATATTCCCTTATTAGATCATGTGTCCTGACTATTCTTAATTCTGTTCAGGGTCTCAGTGGTCAACCACTTTCAGGACCTGACATTGGTGGATTTGCAGGAAATGCGACACCCAAGCTTTTTGGAAGGTGGATGGGTATAGGCGCAATGTTTCCATTCTGTCGTGGACACTCTGAAATAGACACCAATGACCATGAACCTTGGTCATTTGGTGAGGAGGTTTGTGCTCCTTTTGTTGGTGACATGCTAATGTCATGTGCATGAAATTTTTCCTGATGATTTTTATTTCACTCATTCAAATTAAATTCTCTCCAATCTAAAGTTCTTCTGTCAGCTGACGTTGCTCCCAGTTTTTTTGAAAGAAATGGTTTCCCTCATCTGTTACCGATAGACCTGTTGAGAAAGACACCAAATATCTTAAAATGGCTATGAAAGACGTGAAATAAATCATGTCTCTCGGTCCTTAGAGAACCTCTGGTCCTCCCTTTCTTATAAAGTATATGAAATCATGAATAATTTAGCATGCTGACTATCTAGTATCAGATTCTCTACCTTCATATTGCTGGAATGTATAGATTGCTCTAATTGTCATGGGTACTTATTTTGTAAATTCATCGGTTCCCTCCGAAGATTTTATAGGAATTGATCTTTTACTTTCTTTTTTGTCTCTCTTGCACTAGTGTGAGGAAGTCTGTCGCCTGGCACTGGAGCGGCGCTACCGCTTTCTTCCCCACATATATACTCTTTTCTACATGGCTCATAAAATGGGCAATCTCGTGGCAAGTCCAACCTTTTTTGCTGGTGGGTTAGCATGGTGTTAAATAGAATTCTTCCCTTCTTACCACATGTATTGCTGTTGTTATTTGCATAGGTGTCTAAGCATATACAAGTTCTTGTGCAGATCCTGAAGATCCCAGGTTAAGGACACTGGAAAATTCATTTTTATTGGGGCCACTCTTGGTTTGTGCAAGGTTATCCTCTCAACTATGAAAGTTAAAACAATTTGACCTTGCATATGTCATGAGAACCTGAGCTCCTTGTTGCTTCTCCACATTGTATTGTAGTCACTAGTGTCTTTCCCTTTTTCATTCTCTTTGCTGGTCTAGTTTAGTATCTTTCTCGAAGTTTGAGAAAGAGAATATATTTTTCCAACTTTTGAGATTACAACTTAGAGATACTAAGGCTAATCATGTCATAGGCTATAATTGCTGTCTTTGTCTTATGTAGCTTTATCACTTGACATATGCATGTTTCTGCATGTGTGAACATATGTGATGCGGTATAACATCAAGGTTCTCACCACTGGCGGACCTGGAGGCGCTGGTGGTGGCCCTCACCCCCTTAGGCTCAGTTAGCCATTGCTTCTCACGAATTACATAAATTTCCTACGTAACTATGTTTTCCACATTTGAGTGTGTGTCCCACTGTGAGAGGAAAAGCCCTAACGATGTGAACTGATTAGGTTAATGTATCAGTACTTTTTAACTTCATGTCTCACTTTTAAAGGTCTTCTGCATTTTGTAGCATTGTCGACAAGCCATCCGGTAAGTTAATAGGATCAATTAGCAAAAGATGTGATGGTTATCGAGTCTTTAGTTTGTTCTTATTAGTCCTCAAAATAACAGATGATTGTTTGGATTCTTTGGCCCACGTTTCTAGGACTTATAGATGGTTCTGCGACGGTTTAATAGATTGTATTTAAAAAAGCTTTAAGCCGAGCATCAATCCATATGCATCTGTTAATGTCATTTAATCTTCGTCAGCTCTTTGCCACATGAGGAATCAAATGAGATGCAGCATGTGTTGCCCAAGGGTACTTGGCTGACCTTTGATTTCGATGATGCACACCCGGTACCACAAGTTTTTAGTTTCTCTGTAATGCTCTGTATGTTACTGGTTTGCCGGCAGTTAATGTTATTTTGCTTTAACTTGATAGGATCTGCCCTTATTATTTCTACAAGGTGGGTCAATCATTCCTTTGGGTCCTCCCCACCAACATGTTGGTGAAGCTAATCTTTCAGATGACTTGACACTCCTTGTGGCTTTGAATGAACACGGTATCTCTTCCGCTTGATATTTCTTGTGTGACTTTTTTCTAGGTTAGTGTTGCATCTATGGTTTTGATTATAGACGGGTCACGAACATATTTAACTAGTGAAAATTCATATTTGGAATGCGTCAAATTACTGATTAGAAATCTAATTATTATTGCCCATCACTTTCAATTGAAAGTTTTACTGTTTCCTTTATGGATTCTCATAATTGATTGTTTGCAGAATGACTAATGCCAAAGCTGTTCAAGCTTAGAACAACTTAAGCATGTCATTAAGTGATTTAATTTCTTAATATTGTTAAAAAAACTTGCTAAATTGTGTCTGATTATTTTCTTTCCGTCTTTCCCATAAGTAAGCTTGTCTAATTCTGTATTTTCCTATCCTGTGACATGCTCCTTTGTCACACACTATTGTTGACAAGCATCGAAAACTTTTTTCCACAAAAGTTCTCAATTGATACTGTATAAGTTGATGGCAAAGTGAGGCGATCAGTTTACATTTTTGTTGCTATTAGGCTGAAGTCAAAACGCACTTGCAAGAGAATCTTTTTATTAAGAGAAGACTGGTTTAATATTATCCACTCTGATTTGTATCTTTCTTGCCTAACAGGGACCGCGAAAGGCATTCTTTTTGAAGATGATGGTGATGGATATAAGTATTTGGAGGGAGAATATCTGTTAACTCATTACATTGCTGAACGTGAATCTTCACAGGTTACCGTAAGGGTGTACACAGAAGAAGGTTCGTGGAAGAGGCCAAAACGTCGACTGCATGTACTGCTGTTACTAGGTGGAGGAGCAATGGTAAATTCCTTTTCGTAAGGAAGAACGCTTGTTTTATCTGATCTAAGAACTAAGCACCATTGGACTTCTTATTTGGAAATTCTGAGCAATTATCGTCACACACAGGTTGATGCATGGGGCATGGATGGTGACACTATCCAAATTACATTACCTTCAGATCACGAAGTGTCTAATATGGTAGCTGCAAGTGAGAAGAAATATACTTCACGCTTAGGTAATACTAGTTTGCAAGTTGGCAACGCTATGATGTGTCTATGTCTCTGAGGATGCATTCATTAGTTTTCCTGGAAAAATAGAATCATGTTGTGCCGTCAACATGGCTGGACCTCTCTCATTATCGAGTTCTTATCAAACCGATTTCATAAGTTTATATTGATGTCTATTTTTTTCCCGGTCTTGATGCTACTATTCCTTTTGTGGGTTTAATTGGCTTTTTCGGTGGAAAACATTTACAAATTTCCATTTTGACATTGGTAGGGTAAATATTCTATCCATAACAATTGATTCATTCTGTGAACATGTCAACAACATGGAACTTTAATATTTGTCTATCAATCATAAATGCAAAGTGAAATCATGAACTATGGTTTGGAAGAGATACTTTGTGCTAATTCATAATTGCCAGAGGAAAGTTGCATCCCTAATGACTGCTCACACTTGTTTCAATTCCTTACCGATTGCCATGCATCAACTTTGAACAGTATATGGATGATATTTCCGGGACATCCTTTAGAAACTTTTTGCTGTTGGAACATTACTGCACATCTTGTAGCAAGTTTTCTGAATTTTTGCCGATTTTTGAGGAAGGTGGCTCCTCCTTGACGGGGGATATCATTCTTCCTCATGGATTATTATGGGTTCCAAGGGAGAATGTTTGACAGTCACTGTATTTGTTGATATCATGCAGTGACTTTGCCTATATCTTCTACATCTTCTCCATGCAACCTTTTGTTCTTGATGCTACTGATTCTTGCATGCAGAGAGCTGTAAGCGCATTCCAGATGTTGAAGAGATTTCAAGCCATAAGGGTGTAGAACTGTCGAGGACACCTATTGAGTTAAAAAGTGGGGAATGGATAGCAAAAGTTGTTCCTTGGATTGGGGGAAGGATCATATCAATGGAGCATCTCCCTTCAGGTGATTTGACAGGGTTCTTTTCATCCTGATACTATTAGAACTACTTAAACGATTTTGAATTCCAACTTTTGAAAGTGAAAGCTTTGTTAATATATTAAAGAGTTCGTCCAGCAATAAGCATGCTTTGCTGATTTTCCTCATCGGTAAATTAAACTAAATGCCAATTATCTTCAGCAAAATACAGTTGTACAAAAATTGAATTGTGTGGAAATGTGTTATGCTCTTTGATAGCTATATAGCTGACGATCAGATATACGAGAGGTTCAATTCAAATCCGCAGAGATTCCTTTTGCTCTAGATTTCAAGTATCTATTATTTTTCTTTGCTCAAGAAGTAAATTGATGTGCTTGGATAGACTTTGGGTTAGCATTGCCTACAAAGCTTTGCTTACTTCTGTTCCTCTCTTCTTTATTAGGATAGGTGTGATGCTCCTCTGCATGTGTGACAATTTAGAGCATAAGAAGTTCAATTTAAATAAAAATAGATTTATTTAACTCTGGACTCGTAGGTGTTTCTTTTTCCTTTGCTTGGTGGTGAACTAAGTTCTTGGAGAGACGTATTCGGCATTGCTCACAACGTTTGCATTAATCCTATCGCATCTTTGTCAACATGGATACATCTTGTCTTGCTCAATCTAGAAGGAAGGAACATGACAGCTTGTCCTTAACTTACACTACCCATGAAGCAGCATGTCATATACCAGATATTTCTTGTCATGGGCAATTCTGAATTGTCATGGCCATAATGATAATTATGCCATAACTGGTGCCACAGCCTCTTCAATTGATTTTCTCATGGAAGCAAATATGAAGTCTAGCATCACTATAGTGTGCAAAAGTTGACACTTTGTAAATCATTAAGTTTGATTGTATCGCATACTATTATAGCTTGTGTTGAAGTTGTGTTGTTGTCCCACATCGCTTGTGAATGGGTCTTGTATGCTCTTTATATTCATGTGGCCTCCCTCCACCTAAGAGCTTAAGCTTTTGGGTTGGACTTTCTAACGTGGTATCAGAGCCAATGTTATTTCCTTCCGGTATGTGGGCCCACCCCCCATTAGTTAATTTCCACATGCAGATTGCTTGTACGTGAGAGGGGGTGTTGAAGTTGTGTTGTTGTCCCACATCGCTTGTGAATGGGTCTTGTATGCTCTTTATATTTATGTGGTCTCCCTCCACCTAAGAGCTTAAGCTTTTGGGTCGGACTTTCTAACAGCTTGCTACAAAACTATGACCCTTATGCTGTCACTGCCACTGCCACAACAATGATGACCATTACAGTAGATCCTCTATATTGTGCTATGCTGAGGAAGGTTGAGGTTGATGTCATGATTAGCAAAGCATGAAGGCAAATGCTATAAGACAATTATGCGAGAAAACATATATAATTTATCAGAATTTAAAGTAGAACCTTTAAACTTTATATGTCTGTATCGCAGGTAGACAATGGCTTCATAGCAGAATTGAAATCAATGGATACGAAGAGTATAGTGGAAGAGAGTATAGGTCTGCTGGATGTACTGAGGATTATACTGTCATTGAGTAAGTTTCTCAACTTGTGTCTCAGTTTTGGTAATTACCTCTCTGCGGCATGAGAAATTGTGTAAACTACTTGAGTAAGAAATTTCAGGTATTAGGAGGAAGAAACTAGAGTTTGGATTATCCTTACCAAAAAAACAAGAGTTTGGATTATTAGGGACAAATAGTTTGCTTGAGTTGGTAGAAGATTTAACTTCGTCTCTGTTTTGTTTGATCATTATGGGTCCGGGTATTTCATTGGACCATCGACTGCAAAGCACGACCAAACGTTGCAGTGCAAGGGTATGAATGCTGAATCCTGCAAATACTGGAAAATTTGCGAGTCAAATTTATCTACATTCATCAAGTCTTCTTGAAGAGGTCTTGAGTTTAAAACTTTCCAGGCCCTATTTGCCTCCTTTATCATATACTTCATAAAGTCCAGCTTATGCATGAGGGGCAGTGTTAAAGTATGTGAATATTAGTCTATGCCTACATGTAAAATGTCAAATTTTTAGAACGGAAAGTAATCCTACAAAATTTTACATGATACCAGAGCCAAAAGAGAAAGGGACCCAAGGTTCATCTTTCTTATTTCCGTCAATCTCTGCTTGTCGTCAAATGGAATCACTGTTTGGCCAGATCAAGTAAACTGATTGCCTTCATCAGCATCTTCGTTGCCGTCAAGGAGTTGCTGCTCCTTTGTTCCTCGGAGTCGCGGTCTGTTGACCACCCATCTCAGTTAGTGACCATCAATCTCATCTTCTCCAGCGAGGTCAAGTCCGCTATCGCAAACTTTTCTCAAGCCACTGTCGCTCTTCGCCTCGTCGTTGGTCAGTTCCTGTCAGTTCCAACTGTCACGAGTCTACATTGCTCGCCGTCATCTTCTTGAGCTGTTCTCTGTCACTCGTCCTTGTCTTCATGGCTAATGCAAACTCTCAACCAAGCCCCTCTGATCTCCAATCAAGGGTTTCAGCAATTCCTTCATTCGAGTAGCTATCTTCCTGTCCTCTGTCATTTCTGGTTTGTGTCGGTCAGGCTTTACAAATTTTCTCTGGTTCATGTGCTTTTGTTTCTTTAACAGAGCTCTCTCAATAATAAATAAGATAAGTTGAAAAATATGCTTTATCCAGTGCCAACTCATCTTCAACAATTTCCCCAATTGTGGTCCTTTGAAATCTCAAGAAGCCTACTATGGATGTTATCCATTGTTAGAATCGTCTTCATTTGAGAGCGTCATCGACGAGTGAGGTCGTCGTCAAGTTTCCAAGAAACTGTGAGCGCTGGATACGAACATACCTTCATCGAGCTGCCAAAGTCAAGCATTGTGTGGTGACGGAGTTTATTTTGCCGAAAATCAAGATGATTTTTCGCATGTTTCACCTTTGTTATAAGAGAAAGAGAGGTTTGATTTTTTTTTTTTAATTATCTCAGTTTATTTCGTCAGTCCTTTCATCATAACCGGTGTCAATGTGGATTATAGTCAATTTGTCCTGTATGGTCTGGACACAATTGTCTTTATTTTAAATCCGGTTTGATATATCCACATCCATTGTCTAGATGAGGTCCAGTGTACAAAATGTTTTAGTCACAAACTTTGGACAAAAGTTGCACCTGTTGTATGCAAGGTGGATGCTCTAACTTGAGGGGAAGTGTTGAAATGTATATTTATGATGTTAGCCTATTGGCTAGTAGTTGGTCAGGTCCATAAATAGGGAAATTAAGGTTTTGTTACTGGCCCTCATGCTTTATAAATAGAGCCAGCTATACACTCTTTTATTTAGTCATTGAGTAAAGATGCTGTCTTATTGATTCTCTCTCTCCTTCTTTCTTGAAGATCGTAGAATTACACTTATTAACAGTGGTTCATTTTGTCACAACATGAGTTAGACTACATCCTTTCATGGCTTTGGTACAATAGGAAGTGAATCAGAATATTATTAATCTCTTTGTGCATGTCTCCATCAGTATTTTCAAAGGGCTTGAGAATGCTTTTAGTAATTCCAGCAGTTTACAAATTAGACCAAAGTAGAAGTTGACCTTTCATTTACGTAGAAGCATTTGACCACTCGTAATCTGCTGAATTATTTATTTATCAACATTAATCTATAAATCTTTACTGTTATTACGAACAACTATTGCTCCCCTTACCTGTTAACCTTGAAAACATAGGAATTTCATTTTCAATCGGTACATTTACCTTGTGTAAGCTCTGCATTCCCTGTAGGAGAAATTTTGAGCATGCTGGAGAGGAGGAATCTCTTATAATGGAAGGTGAAATTGGCGGTGGACTGGTTCTTCAAAGACTCATATCTATCAGAAAGGATAACCCCAAGGTCTTCCGAATTGACTCTAGCCTTGTGGCCAGGAAAGTTGGTGCTGGTTCTGGTGGATTTTCAAGGTCAGCTCAAACATTGTCTTGGAGAAAGTTGCACCAACAGGCCTCTAGGAAATAAGCAATTATGTTAATGCTAAGAACATGTTATGAAAAACTCATTTCTCATCACTATTGAGAATACGTGCTTAAAGTTTAGCCTCCATATTTCTTACAGTGAATAAATGTAGTCAGAAAATTGAGTGGAGATATCATCAGAGAACTGCATTTTACGATTTTTGTTTCTTGTCTGACTTTCAGATCATCGATAATCACCTATAATGGTTGTTTATATTCTGCTGTAGGTTGGTCTGCTTGAGAGCACACCCCACATTCACCCTGTTGCACCCTACAGAATCTTTTATCTCATTTACAGCTGTAGATGGTTCTAAGCATGAACTTTGGCCCGATTCTGGCGAGCAGACTTTTGAAGGGAATCTTCTACCTAATGGTAACATTTTCTTCTTACCTTTTCTCTTGGTTCTGCATTTTGTTATCTGCTGCAAAGGCCTGGGTAACTGGAGAGCTATATTCCCTAATAAACCAAGATCCGGTTGCATCATTCACCTTTTGGCACTCTTACATTGGGTTGCCAAAACCTGCATTTGGTTATCTACTGGAAAACCAGGGTAACAGGATCACAAATTCCTTGTTAAACCAAGATCCATGTCCATTGTCAAGATTTTGGTACTTCTACCATCTTGGATCACCAAAAGTTGGTTAGCTTTGAATATTTAAAACAGCTATCAGTTCCACTGAAATATTCCTGAAACCGTTGAATGCTTCAAGTGATAAACAAGAAACAAGAGAGTAGAGGTAACAAAATTGAGCTAAGTACGGGAGAGGTTCAGGCTGCTTCTTACTCATGCCTCCGACCAAGGCTGAGTCCCACTACTTCCACCAAATATATTACAACTCATACTATCTGTTCCACACAACTTCAGCATCAGTTGCTTCTATACTAAACCCTTGTACAGAACCCACCTCTCCTTTAGGACAGAACCATGGTCTCCTATCAATGCCCCCTAGAGTTAAGCCTCTCCCTCTCATCTAACTCCGCAGTGCTTACTAGAGATACGATGATAGTTCAAAATACGCTCAAGGTCTTTCTAAGTTTAGCACTAGCGGAAGTATAAGAATCAAGGTGCATGCTATTCATATTGTTGGTATTCTCGTTACAGACTATCCTTGTCTCCTGCTTCAAATTCCAGTCCTCAATTCTCGTGGGTCCGAATGCCAGGTCCCTTAGCCTCCTGCTTCGAATTCCAGTCGCTCAATTCTCGTGGGTCTGAATGCCAGGTCCCTTAGCCAGCCATCATTGTCTTCCACTCTTCCATCCTCGCATGAATCTTCATGTGGCCTTGTAGTAATCAAAGTCAAGCCATGAGGTATCCTTCCATGAAACCACCAATAGCCGAGGTTCCTCCATGTTTGATTTCATCAATTAGCTACTGCATATCCTAAAGTTCCATTTATCAATAGGTTGAGCATGGCAATCTATGGTTAAAATAGTCATCAAGTGGATCTCCAATCACCCTAGATAATTTCCATACATTTTTTTAGCGATCAATACATATCCCTCAGCAAATGTTGAATCTGCCCAATCTTTTCCATGATATACGGATATCTAGCTTTTGGTTGGGTTCAAATACATTTTGATTAAACACAATTCCATCAATCGAGTGTCAGGTCTTCAGATTGAATAGTTCAAAACTCAATTCAAATTTTGAAGTTGGGGATTCCACTCAGCGCATCTTGCTGCTGTGATTAAACATCCTGCTTCTTCCGTATGTTTACATGGCTTCCAGCTTCTATTTACCTGTCCTTGGTGCAATCTTCTCCTTTGATTACATAACCTAAGTGGTCATTTACTAGCATCCCGCTCAAAAGATTCCTTAATATGATAACCTTTTGGATAGGACGACTATTGATTGGTCATCCAATTAGCAGCCACTCACTTCTGACGTTCTTGTTCCGACAAACGAGGATATTTTCCATCTCAGCGCCTTACTGTCCACTTTTTCAGGTGAATGGTCGCTCTGGGACAGATGCCTTGGTGTGGGACTAGTCAATCGGTTCAATATCAATGAGGTCTTCATGTGTATGATCCACTGGGGAACCGGAACGGTTAATCTGGAGCTGTGGTCAGAGGAGAGGCCCGTTTCAAAACAGTCCCCCCTGAAGATTTCTCATGAATACGAGGTTGTAAGAATGTCGTGACTTTTCAACATTCCACACTGAAATTAAGAAACTGAGAAGCTAGTAATCATTCGAGCTGGGTCCCGTTATCCACAACACGTCTAGAAACTTATTTCGTTCCGGTGTTTCGAGGGAACCACACGGGGGCATTGTCGCAGAGAAAGCTGATTCATGTGCGTTTTGCTGAAGGTATGTCCTACAACGTCATGTGGTCGTTATTACTGAATTCCAGTCACAAGCTCGTCAAAATTGTACAAATGTTGTTTTCTCAGCTATGACCATTGGATGGCCAAACCCGTTATTGTCTCTGCTTATGTTTCCGCAACCTGCATCTGCGGGTAATGTTTCGAATCCAAGCTCTGTGGAAGATCTGCAGAATCATCACAGTTAGCTAAAAAATAGAAAAAAAGAAAAAAGAAAAAGAACAAACGAAGACAAATTTCTCGGGAGAAGTGTAAAAAAAGTCTTAAATTTATTGCACTAGTGCCAATTTAGTCATAATTTTTTTTGTGCTAATTCAATGCTAAACCTTTTACATTGGTGTTAATTAAGTCATAAACTTTTTGTATTGGTGTCAATTCAGTCCTAAATTTTTTGTATTTATGCTAATTGAGTTAATACGACTAATTTTGGCCGAAAATGGTTGTCGTAGACATCGATTGTCCTATTTGGAACGACAAATGCTGACTTGGATATTTTTTTAAATATTATTCTATAATTTTAAATAAATTTTAAGCATTTTTTTTGGTTTTTTTTTTAAATATTTTTAAAATTTATTTAAAATATATCAAAAAATTTATTCACGTTGACGCAAGCCGTGCTACATAGGATAATTGATGTTCGTGTGGCCAAAATTGATCGAGTTGACTCAATTGAAATAAATGCAAAATATTTAGGATTAATTGGAGCTAATGCAAAAAAGTTTAAGACTGAATTAACACAAATAAAAGATTTAGGACTAAATTGGTATTAATGCAAAAAGTTTAGGCCTGAATTGACAGAAAAAAAGGTTTATGACTAAATTGGCAAGGTTTAGGATTTTTTGGACACTTTTTTCCAAAT
The DNA here is from genome assembly GCA_021437785.1 of Rhodomyrtus psidioides. Lineage (NCBI taxonomy): Eukaryota > Viridiplantae > Streptophyta > Magnoliopsida > Myrtales > Myrtaceae > Rhodomyrtus > Rhodomyrtus psidioides. The sequence continues at coordinate 540,284 of JAILYB010000054.1, forward strand.
TTCTCTATTAACATGTCATTCAAAACTGACCAAAACATTCTTTGGAAGACCCTATAATATGTAAATCAGCCAAGGGAATTGTATTAGATCAACTAATTATGTTTTAGCCAATCTAATCACTTGATTAGGTTTTGCTGTTGACGGTTATAATTACGATTGGTTAACGAAGTTCCAGGGTCTTCTTGACGGACTCATTTTCTTGCTAGGCTCGATGTCCAGATCTGGGCAACGCCGGCCCTCGTCTGGGCTAGTGTCCCTCACTATGCCTAAGCGAGCATTGGTGTCTCCCAGTTTGGGTGCCCTCGCCGGGGCCGGTTTCCCTCACTAGGCCAAGGCGAGTGCTAGTGTCTCCTAGTCTTTGTGGCCTTGCCCTTGCCCGGACCTGGTGAGGGTTGCCGGCCAAGGGGATGGCTGGCTGGCATTGCCCAGACCTAGGCGCCCTAGCCTAGGGCCGATGATCTCTATCGGCCATCAAGGCGACGGCAATGCCCCAAGAGCTTGCCATTTCCTTGTTTAATGTAAAAAGATTACTGAAAAATTTGAAAAAAAAAAATCAAATATGATTAAAAATTATCCGGTCAGTGCTGCTCGTACTATCTAGGACGACTGGCGTTCATGTTATTGATTTTTCAGACAAAATTGATTGAGTGAACTTAATTGGCAAAATATGAAAAATAAAAATTATGACTCAACGGGAAAAATTAAAAAGTTTATGATTGAACTGATAAAAGTACAATAGGTTTAGGACGTTTTAGACAATCTCTTTAACGAGATTTCTATCAAAGAAGCCAATAAGATACTTTTAGAGATCTTCCCCGGGGATGAGTAGGTTTCGAGCTGCAGGGGTGGTCTCTACAGAAATCATTCAATGCGATTCAATTTGTAAAACTTGTTGGAGTATAAGCTCTTCCATTCGAAAGAACCCCAACATGAGAAGTTACGTTTTGCTATAAAGATGTTGCTAGATTTTGTAATTTCTAAACCAGGATAAATACACTAGAAGTGTCTTAATTTTTGTACCTTAACTTTCAAAACGTTCACTTAAGTGCTACATCGGAGAAAAAACGTTTAGGTGAGTGCCAATTCCGGCCAAAATCGTTCATCTGAGTGCTATTTTCACCGGAAAAGTTGACGTAGAATTTTCACTATTATTTTATTGATTTTGAGAGTGCTACATGGATTTTCTTTATTTTTTTAAATAATTTCTGATTTTTTTCTATTTTTATTCAAATAAAAAACAAAAAAGGAAAAAAAAGAAAAAAATTAATGGAAAAAAATAAACCCTAAGGGTTTTTTGGTGGTGGCCGGCGAGGGTCGCCGCCGACCACCAACGGCCAACCCAGGAGCCAAGGTCGGCGAGGTCGCGACGGTCGTCGCCAGATTTGGGTGAGGGCTTTGCGCCCTCAATCGTAGCTGTCGAGGCCGCAACGGCCGTCGACCAGGGCCGTTGCGGCATCGCCGGCCCAGGGCGAGCCGACATTGGGCCGGCGATAGAAGAACTTTTTTTTTTGTCTTGGTCCCAATTCAAAATTAAACAAGTCCGAACTAATTGAATACTTGTATCAGAAATTTCCCGAATTGGTTTGCCATTTCTGTAAACAATATAATTAACAACTCGGGGTTGCATATTATCCCTTTCTTGTAACAGATCCAGGGGGAAGAGTGTTGCTAAATTTATACCGTCCGATATTTCATATGTCACTATTGGTCGAACTAAAACAAAATACTTTTTCTTAGTACTTGTGATCCGTTGGACATAGATCCAATTTTTCAATTTTTTGGATTCCTTAGAGTTTATTTTTCTTGGAGGTATCAAGATGTCACTGTGTCGAGATATCTTATCTGCCTCTCCAGAAAAATGGATATCTCCAGAAAAGATTTTCAGTTAAATCCTTTTTTTTTTCTCTCCACTCGGACTAATCCGCCCACTCAGCTTCTTGTATTTAAAACGAGGTGTGTATCTACTCCAATCAGCCTATTGTTCCGTACCATTATTGAAGAAGATTCAGGTAAAATATGCATTTCTTTGGGAATGAAAAAAAATCAATTTAGTTTCATTTGGTATTTTGGTTAAATTCTTTGATTCCTCGTCCCCAGGCGATGGCCGTCACAGCCATTGAGGAGTGCCGTCACGGCCTCGTCGGTCCAGGGCGAGCCGATCCTGGCCCCTGGGCCGACCGATGGTGGCCGACATCGACCTCGCTGGTATCACCGAGAATAACAGTGGTTTGGCCTCATTTTTTTTTAAATAATTACACAAATCAGAAAAATAAAATATGCAAAAAAATAATAATAAAATTAATGGAAAATGCCACGTGTACATTAAATATTCAGAAAAATCGGTTCGCCGGCACTACGTCAGCATTTCCGATGGCCACGTCACCTTTTTCGGCGGCCACGTCAGCATTGGCACTCAAGTGAACGCTATTTGAAAGTTAAGGCACTTAAGTGAACAAAGTGAAAATCCAACTCAATGCGTTTGGTGCGAGCATGAAATACAGGATTGAGAGCAAGATATGTGGCAGAGATGTTGTCACAATAAATAGTGAGAGGAGGAGAAAGTGAGACTTCAAGCTCACGTAATAAATGTCGAATTCAAATGGTCTCAGCAACACAATGAGCAACATCACGATACTCACCCTCTATACTAGAACTAGCCACAGTAGGTTACTTTTTAGCACTCCATGAAACAAGATTGGTGCCTAGAAATACAAAAAAAAAAAAATGACGTAGAACGGCGAGTATCAGAGCACCCAGTCTAGTCTGCATTCGCATAAGCTGTCAAAGAGGTGGGAGAACACCGCTCGAGAAGTAATCCATGAGTGGATGTGCCAGCTAAATACCGATATATACGCTTGACAGCTTGCAGATGAGGTAATCTAGGTTGATGCATATATTGGCTAACCAAGCTCACAGCAAAGCTAATATCAAGTCTAGTCATGGACACATACTACAAAACACCAACTATCTGTCGATAGAGCGTTGGGGAAGCAATAAGCTCACCATCATCAATAGATAATAGAGTTTTCGATGCCAATGGAGTAGAAACAGGCTTTACATTGGCAAGGTCAAATTTGCGCAAAAGACTATCAACATACTTAGCTTGAGATAAAAGTGTACCGGTAGATCAGTGATGAGCTTCGATGCCAAGAAAATAATGAAGTGGTCCAAGATCCTTCATAGCAAATTCTTGTGAGAGGCGAGTAATCAAAGACCGTAATAAATTAGGAGTATCGCCGGTGACAAGGATATCATCAACATACAGTAGAAGATATAGACGACCCCGAGAATAAGCATAGACAAAAACGAAGGATCAACCTTACTTGCCATGAAGCCCAATGATAATAAAAAAAAATTGCTGAATTGAAGAACCCACGCATGTGGAGCTTGCTTTAAACCATAAATGGCTTTTCGGAGACGGAACACGTGATTGGGATATTCGGCATTAGAGAAATCGGGAGGTTGGCGCATGTAAACTTCCTCACAAAGAATGCCCTGCAAGAAGGCGTTCTTGACATCAAGTTGACGAACATCCCATCCTGATGAAATAGCAATAGAGAGAACAACCCGAGTTGTAGCAGGTTTAACGACCGGGCTAAAAGCCTTATCATAATCCAATCTTGCCTGTTGCTTAAATCCTTATGCAACTAAATGAGCTTTGAAGCGTTCAATAGTTCCATCGGATTTCTCCTTGATCTTAAAAATCCATTTACAACTAACTAAATTTTTAGAAGGGTCAGGTGGTACAAGATCCCACATGTGATTAGTGACCAAGGCGTTAAATTCATCTGTCATGGTCGCTTTCCAACGTGGGTCAAGAATAGCAAGTCGGTGTCTCTTCATGAAAAGAATTAGAGAGATTAAAAATTTTCCTTGGTTTAGAAATGTCAGATTTAGCACGAGTTTGCATAGGATGAGTGGGAAGAGATGATACAAAAGTGGATGAACTATGTGGAGATGTAGAGAGAATTTGTGAATCTGATGTAGAAGAAATTTGGTTAGAAACCGAGTTAGATTGGGACACATTGAGTGGGTTCGAAAGGAGAAGCGGTGGAGGTGAAAAAGAATTGGAATCAGATTGGGTAGGTTGAAAAGTGGAGATAGATATATTACGAGGTTGGCTCTGAGTATTTGAGAGAGGTGGAGGAGGAGATGGATGCTCAAAGGAGGTAGAAGGAAGAATTAATTGATTGGAAGGAAACAATAAGGGAAGGAATTGAATTGAAAGAATTATTTATTGAACTAAGAGTCGAATGACTTTGTGAAAAGGGAAAATTCTCCTCATCAAACCGAACATGACGACTAATAAAAACGCGACCACTTGACCGATCAAGGCAACGATAACGTTTGTGATTTGACATCCCAAGAAAGACACATGGCATAGAATGAGGTGCAAGTTTATGGGAGACATGAGATGGAAGAAAAGGATAACAGCACAACCAAAAACTCGAACGAATGAAAAATCAAACTTAAACCCAAACAGACAATGAAAAGGGAAATATCAGATAAGACAGGAGTATGAAGCCGATTAATAGTGTAAACGGCAGTGAGAAGAGCATCATCCCAATACGAGGGAGGCATATGAGTATGGATTAATAAGGTTCGACACATTTCAACTAAATTTCTGATTTTGCGTTCTGACAGATCATTTTGAGATAAAGTATCTCGACAAGAAATGCGTTGAAGAATACCATTTTTAACGTAAATATGTTTTGAACGAATTACTGGTATATTCACCTCCCCCATCAGTTTGTAGGAATTTTATTTTTGCATTGCACCGATTTTTGATGAAACAACGGAAGCGATGAAAATGAGTAGGCACTTCAGATTTATTTTTCATCGAAAAAATCCAAGTGAATCGAAAATAGTTATCAACGAATAACACAAAATCTTAAAACCAGAATTTGATAAAATGGGACTTGTCCATACATCAGAATGAATTACAACTAAATGAAAAGAAGTACGATGATTAACAGACTCGAAAGGCAATCGATGTGATTTGCCCACAAGACAAGACTTACATGATATCGACCTAGAACTAGAATTGCAAACACGACTCAAAACTTGTTTATTTGAATGACCAAAACGAGCATACGAGCGAGTGAGTGAAGCAGAAGAAGCCACGATAGGTTGCGAGTGAGAGGACACCAAGGAATTGGAAATCGGATAAAAACCATGAGAAGAATCAGCTTGGAGGATAATTTTCCCTGTTCGTTTGTCCTTCAAAGAAAAGGATGAACCATTAAAATTAATATTGCAGGAATTTTTATGGCAAAGTTGAGTGACTGAAAGAAGATCACGAGCAAGTTTTGAGACGTGATATACAGGTGATAACAGCAAAGATCAAGAAGTAGTATGTAAAAAAGCTTTACCGACTTGCTTAATAGGCAATAAACGACCATCACCAATGGAAACTTTTGTCGAATCATAAAAGGGTTTAGGATTTAGGATTTTACCAATGTCACTAATCATGTGCCGACGCTCCACTGTCAAGATACCATGTTGGATCAGAGGCCTCACCAACTGAGAGAGCTGATAAGGAATCCGATAGATCCATTGTTGTGAAGGTAGGATTAAATCTTTGTCGATATTGCAGCGCAGTGTGCTCAACCCCATTGCATATTTGAAAAGAAAGATGAGGTCTAGATCCAAGAATGCCTCCTTGAGTGAATGGAGGAACATAGGGTCTCGAACCACCACGAGGTCTACTAGAGGAAGGCGAGAATCGTTCAGCATAGGGGGACATAGAATGACTGTAAATTAAATCGATCATTCGAGGCTCGCCAAAACGATTGATCACGCGAGAACCGTCCACCCTGACTAGATCTTCGGCCCCTAAAATTACGTTCACCACGGCTCCCTCGAAATGGTGGATTAGGTGAAGTGGATTGTCCAATCAAAGCATAATGAATATCAGATGAAGATGAGCCAATCGATTTTCGGAGAAATCGTTCTTCTTGTATAAGTAGACGTGACCGCAGATCATTGAAGGAAAGGATAGTTGGACTATTGGTGACCATTGTGACAAAAGGATCATACTCTGATGGGAGCCCATTAAGGGCTTGAATCACCAAATCCTTATCAGAGACGGATCATTTGATTGCGGTGAGAGAATCCGCAATTGATTTCAAATGCTGAAGATAATCAGACATTGATTGATCTGGTTTCTTGACGGCGTTCTGAAAATCAAGCTTTAATCCAATTTCTTTGGCCGCGCATCGATCAGTAAAGCGTCGCCCTAGAGCAAGCCAAATCTCCTAAGATGTCCGAAGATCATGAACTTCACGAAAAATCTCAACCGTGAGGGTTGAGTTAATCAAACTACGAACACATTCATCCGTCTTGACCCACATTGAATAAGAAGGATTGGCCACCACGGTACCATTCTGATCATTGATAAGCCTTTGTGGACATAGAAAAGATCCATCCACATATCCCAGCAGATCGTTACAGATTAGAATAGATTCAAACTGAAATTTTCACAAGAGATAATTATCCGCATCAAGTTTGATGGAGACAAGATTAGTGATATTGGGAAGAAGATGAGATGACGAGGTTGATTGCATGCTAGTAATTGGAGCAGCAACAGCAGAGTTCGGAGCAGTAGGAAAAAGAGAAGAAGAGGTGAACGGGGTCGGTATATTATTGAGAGATGATGGGAAATTGGGATTAATAGAAAAAAAAAGATGATGACCAAAGAGATGGTAGAGAAGAAGAAAAATTCGTAGATGTACCGAACATTGTTGAGGTGGTAATTGGAGCAAAGGAAGTTTTGATTTGAGACGAAGTTGTCGAAGAACGTGATGCGTTTTCCTGCTCTGATACCATGTTGATGTTTAGAGTCAGAGAGAAATAACGACAGAGTGTTTATGGTGGCTCAACCCAAACTAGGGTTGTGTAAGATGTATTTATATGAGCGACTAATTACAATAAGGGTATAGATAAACACAATTACAGAAATACCCCAATATACATATAATTACACATTAATAAAACCTTCCCAGTTGACCACGATAATTGTCGGCTAGTCATACATCTAGTTGCTACACTTTTTACAAATAAAGTAAGTAAATCCGAAAGAAAATTAACTTGGTACAATCTAAAGAGACTCGCCTATTCCACCATAAAGATGTATCAAAACTGAACCGGCGGCCGATCAATGAATTTCACATCAATGATGAGCACACATCGAAATATCATTCTCCATTTATAGCTTTACCAAAAGGTGGTGCGCATCTAAATTCAGTAGCTCTAGCACCATTACTGAAAAGAGATAACAACAACACCAATATATTGAAAGAGTACAAAAAACACCGTATAAATTTCATATATATTTTTAGATCGGAATAGGAGAGCAGCCAAATCTAAATCTAAATCTGGATCTAGAGAGAAGATTTGCAAAAAAAAAAAAAGTCATTGATCATAAATTTTTTTTCAGATAAGTCGATGGTTGAAGTAACAAATGAGCCGCGCTCAACTATATAAAGCAAGCACAAAAGCCGAAGCAAGCAAGTAGGTCCAGAATAGTTGATTCACTCGAGGTGCTCACACTTCGAACTTGTGAGCTCACCGGACGAAATTCTTTACGTGAAAGAAAGTTGACGCGATCGTCCGAGAAATCAAGGTTAAAAAAAAAAAAAAACTTCAAAAGGATGTTGAGGATGCGACGAGATAAGAAAACAGAAGGGGAACGAAGAGAATGAGGGGTGAGGACCTCTCTCTCCCTCTGAAAGTTGCGGCAGGAGGGGTTGAAAGTTAGAGGGGCAGCTTGGCGGGGAAAGGGGAAAACCCTAGGGGGAGCTCGACTGATAAACCATCCAGTCGCTATACTTCAATCCCCGAAATTTGACTGATGTATACTCTCTAACAAGACTAACAAGTTCGAATTAAAAAAGCGTACCTTGTATTGCAATTAGCATTCGGGCTTCCTCGGAATTCCAGGAGAAAAGACATGACTTGAACTTTTGTCATTCACATCAAGCAGGAAGCTTCTCTCCGGACGAACTCCAATTGTTCGATCAACTGCAAAACAGTCCCTTTTTCTATCTTATAAATCAGCCATTTGAAAAGTACCATCGTGAATCAGAAGGGATGATCTCGGTCAAACATAAGTTCTTCATTAGTTCAGCAACAGCATGATGGGGTTTTTCCATGGAATGAAAGGAATCAAAAGTAAAATTAACAAAAGGTTGGTGATGGTGAAATCTAGTAGCCAATATCAAATTAGGAAATTTTTAAATAAGAGTCTGAAATACCTTAATTTTCTCGAATAAAAGCTTGAAGATCTCATCAGCTCGTCAAAGGCACTTTCATTCTTTACTTTTTTTGTTTTGTTTTTTTTTTCCTTTTTTACTTTTATATTGTCTCATTTTTTCTCTTTTTTGCAGCTGGCAAGAGCCCGACGACCCTCGCCGGATTGGGCGAGGCGATGAACAACTTCGCCCTACTTAGGAGAGGCTGCCCTCCACTGCTAGCAACTATCGCCGCCCTCTCCCAATTCTGGTGAAGATCTGCTGGCCCTCGCATCTGGTCAGCAAGTCGCTCCTTATCGAAGCGCTAGCGGCCCCGTCGATCGTCGCCACACTAGCGATGGGGCGGCGACCACAGGTCGAGGTGGGCCTAGTTTCTTTCTCCTTTTTTGGATTCTTTTTTAAGTTTAAAATAAAAAAAAGGAAAAATTAAAGGACGAAAGTACTTTGATGTGAGGCCCTCTTCAGAGGTTGATATGCTCACTTAGGGCCCTTATTCAAAACTAAGTCCGTTATAGGCCTTTATTCGAGTAAAAGGTTAATACTATGAACAATTCCAAACTGATGCACATGTGATGGATTTACCGCAAACCAATCTTTTGACCACCAAACTAGTACAACCGTGATAAATTTATCATATATTAATTTTCGTTAAATTTTACCGTTAAACTGTTGAGTTGGATGACATATAGTAATTGACGGGTAAACTAGTTTAGGATTTTCACATTCTGTTTGTCACATGTGTACCGATTTGAGATTTTGGTGATATTAACCTAATTTATCAAAAACTAATAGAGGGTAAATTTTTCAGAATATATCAGTTTGAGATTTTTGGTGATCGAAAGGTTAGTTTGGAGTAAATTTATTACATGTGTAACAATTTGAGGTTTTTGGTTGTAGAAAAAATAAGTTAAGGTAAATGTGTCATAAGTGTATCAAATTTAAGATTTTTCATGATATTGACCCATTTTTAAATGAACTGTAAATAACCCATTTATGATCCACTTTGATTGGACTTCAATATTTTAGAATCAGAGCAGCTTCGGCAATCATTCGCCAGTATTCAGCACCGTGCTCATTTTTTGCGATTCACCACCGGTCATGGCGGTCGTCATGCAAGCCCAATGATGGACGCTATCTTGATCAATCTCTCTCGCAATCTTTTCTCGGCGGCCGATCACTATTCTACGGAGTTTCTCTTCATGTCCATACGTACTCCACCTACCTCTTGGTTCAAGCTCACCACGGTTCCCATGGCGAGAACAAGCCGGTCGAAAGCATATTGCCCGTCGCCGCGGCCAAACCATTCGGAAGAGATTGCCAATGTGTAATCGGTCCTGGGAATCCATTTGCACAGGCCATGTCGGGGCATCCTTCTAATAACTGATGGGGCCAAACACCGATCTGTCTCCTCTTTCAAGGAATCCTTAGTTTAGTAGATTCGATTTAGTACATGATGTTATGCACGTTCCACACACGCATGAAAGTTTTTTAGGATTGTCAGTGTCACAAGATCCACAAAATACGGAGATGCTGCACTTGCATGCAATTACCAGACGCCCCCCATTTTCTCTCATTTTAAAATAATTTCTTTTTTTAATTATTATTTTTTTCACATGCAATATTCTTTTGACACTCAGTTTCCGGCGCCGACCAAGTGGTGTACAAATGGACCTGCCAGTGCTCACTCGCAGCAGCATCGTCGAAGGACGCGGAGGTTCTTCACCGGAGGAGGTCACGCTCCGTCGTCGTTCTCGCTTTTCGCCTGCCTTTCTCGATTCAGCCTCCCCTTGACGACCGCGTCTTCTCTGCTGCGGCGTTGGCAGCGTCTCTGTTCAGGTCTGCCCCTGCTTCCTCTGTTCTCTCTGGTTTGCTCGTTTGATCGTGCATGCTTTTGGCAACTGGTTTTGGCTTTTCGACGCTCACCGGTGGCTAATAGAGCGAGTGATCGAGCTTTGTGACTCTCATTGTGGTGTGCTCTTTGATTACTTGTGAGTAGTGACTTGCGAGAGTGCATGTGATGTGATTTTCAGTGAAGTCGAGAGGGTACAAATTGCGAGTCAATAAGCTGCATTGCTCTATCAGCTTACCACTGCTGCAATTTTTTTTTTTTTTCGAATATCAAACTGGTGTGCTGCAGCAGATTTCCATATGTAACATGCACATTGTTTCTCTGATGTGGAAGTCCCTGCACGTCAAAAGCTCTCCTGCCATTTTCATATACTGAGGTTACAAAATTTGTTTCTTATACTATACTCTTATCAATGATCTTCGATGGGTTTTAGCAGTTTTGCATCTGCAGGCATGTGGAAAAATAGTAAATAGGTAAAGAGCAGAGTGATAGCGGCGCGAATTTGTGGCGTGCAGAGATGGGATGACAAACAGTAAGGAGCCGAGATTGAAATCTAAAATGACTATTCAAGAAGGTCAGGTGATGGGTGCAGATATCCCCACAGGGGATATGATTTTTGAGCCTATTTTGGAGGAAGGAGTTTTTCGCTTCGACTGTTCTGCAAAGGACAGAGATGCAGCATTTCCTAGTCTTTCTTTCGTCAACCGCAAGGATAGGGAGACACCGATAATGAGTCATCATGTCCCTTCGCATATCCCTACTTACCAATGTCTCTCCGGGCAGCAGACTGTCAAACTTGAGGTCAGTCCCCGCATGCTCTTATTTCTTTCTCATGAATTAGTTGAATCACTTGTTGGTTGGGAAGTTGCACCCTCCAGACTGTGACATTTCCAGTACTTTTAGGAACTTTGTTTGCTTGATTTATGTATTCGAAGTGAGTATGTATTCGTCTAGTCCTTAAGCCTCCGTTGGATTAACCTTATGACCCATTTGATTTAGCTACCTGATGGGACCAGTTTTTACGGGACTGGCGAAGTCACCGGACAGCTTGAGCGTACGGGAAAAGGAGTTGGTCTTCTTTCCCCAACTTTCCATGCTAGCAGTTGGTTTTTCTATCCTTGAATACTCAGGGATCTCTCTTGTTGTAGGTGTTTACATGGAACACGGATGCATGGGGTTATGGCCCTGGTACTACATCTTTGTACCAATCTCATCCTTGGGTGTTAGCTGTTCTTCCGAGTGGAGAGTCACTGGGGATCCTTGCTGACACAACACAGCGTTGTGAGGTGCTGTAAAACTCACCCTTATGATCACATATCGGAGTAGTTTCTTGGAAGCTCTAATTTGAACCGTTAGAAAGTTCAATCCAAAAGCTTAAGCTAATAGGTGGAGGGAGACCACATAAATATAAAGAGCATATGGAAGACATTCTTAAGCGATGTAGGACAATACACAACTTCAACACCCCCTCTCACGTGCAAGCCGGATTACGAGCGGGCCACGTAGAATTTGAATAATAGGGGATGGATGCACAATTGTGACAACAATAGAAGAGGGAGAAAGAGAAAGAATGCTTTGATATCTGATACCATGTTAGAAAGTCCAACCCAAAAGCTTAAGCTATTAGAAGAATGCGTGGTTTAATATTTATATATTCCAACACTCCAGGGCTTGGAAAGATTTGAACTCGGAAATTAACTAATGGAGGGTGGGTCCACATACGCGGAAGGAAATAATACTGACTCTGATACCATGTTAGAAAGTCCAATCCAAAAACTTAAGCTAATAGGTGGAGGGAGACCACATGAATATAAAGAGCATGAAGAAGACATTCTTAAACAATGTGGGACGACACACAACTTCAACATAAACGTCTTAAGCTTACAAGTGATATTTTTTCATGGGCAGATTGATCTGAGGAAAAAGTCAAGAATACAGTTCACGGCTCCATCCTCATATCCTGTCATTACTTTCGGTCCATTTGCTTCACCTGGCGCGGTTCTAACATCCTTGTCTCATGCAATTGGTAATTGTGCTGCACAACTCAGCTTCTTTCCATAAGTGTGCTATTCTTGCTTAATTCTGCTCTGCCAATGATTTGCAATATCTGGCAACTTTTCTAAGATCCTAATCACTGTGAAAAGTGTGTCAATGAATGTGCCGAGTCGCCGACCTCAAAACAAATTTGCCAAAAATTTCTAATTGGCCATAAGGCAAAGGAAACAAGTAAAAAGCACAACCTAACAACATGGAAGAAGTCCATTTTGTTAGCTTACTGAACACTTAGATGCAAGGCTTTTATGCTTCCTGTACAGCAAATTCTACCACTTCTTTTAGTTGGTCCTTTTTGTTTTGTGGATAAATGATACTTCAAATTCTTAGATTCTTTTCTACAGATGCTCTCTAAACCTTGAGGTCTTGATTTCGACATTTGATGCCAAAACAGTCGAGGAATGTTTTCTGCTTTTTTCCACCATTTGCCTTTTATTGCAAGTATAGGCTTCACTTAAGTGGTTTTCCTGAGTAGTGTACATGATACGCCGTTAGAATTACAGATACAGAAACGTTGAATGTATTCATTTTGTCATGATATCATGCATAATTCTTGTTACCATGAGCGCTCTGTTTTTCCTGTCTTTAATTAAATGAAGAAAATGCTTCATGGTAATGAATGAAGTTCTCAAAATACATATTTCTGTCTTCCTATGACTCTCTTATCTCAAATCCATCTGCTCAATGGACTTTAGAGGACCACCAGAATGACTGGACAATCTTGTTCATAGTCTGTTTATTAATTTTATTGACATAGCTTTCATCTATTGTCAGGAACTGTGTTTATGCCACCAAAGTGGTCCTTGGGCTATCATCAATGCCGCTATAGCTATGACTCTGATGGCCGAGTTAGAGAGGTTGGCCCTTCTGATGCATCTTGCTTGATTCTACAATCTTTCCTCCTCAACCCTCGTTTCCTTCTACCTGATTTTATAACAATGTCCAACTTGCACCTGTATGCTGTCGGCATATCATTCTTGATATAATGCATGATAGTTCTTTTAACTCTATTTTGTCCATTTATTGCAGATCACAAGTAAATTCAGAGAAAAGAAGATTCCTTGTGACGTTGTATGGATGGATATTGATTATATGAATGGGTTTTGCTGCTTCACTTTTGACAAGGTATGGACTCCCATCTTGTGTTAACCCTGTTATTGCCTTGTCTGGAAAAATTTCAGATCACCTTCCTCTAAGTAGGTCCAATTTCACATATTTACCTTACTTTTGATAGGTATCAAACCACTTGCAACTTATGTCTGGGTGAAAATTCACAGTTTTAGCCAATTTCGACAAGACGTCACACCATGAAAATTCACCTAAAACAAAGCATAACTGCATATCTACATTATGAAAGTTCAACTGAAGCAAAGAATATATCTATGAATGAAGATCTGTTTTCATTCTAGAAATAATCTTGAGGAAGATGGTGTTATTCATTTTGAAGTGAGGCGCATTCATGTCTGGGAATTCTTGCCTCGCTAACTTGTCTTATAGTAAAGGGACTTAGGTTCAATGCCTAGTAAGCAGTAGACACCTCTATATTAAATGAAGAGTGCTATTTTCAGCATGGAAACTGAAACTGAGGATTTACTCTCAGGACGGCTTCTCTGATCCAAAATGTTTGGTAGATAGTCTCCAACAAGACGGGTTCAAAGCCATCTGGATGCTTGATCCTGGTATCAAACGTGAAGAGGGGTATTTTGTCTATGACAGTGGTTGCAAAAGTGATGTCTGGATCAAAGCAGCGGATGGAACTCCATTTGTTGGTACCTTGCTGTCTTTCACTGTGGTTTCTTTGTTGTTGTCTATTTTCTTTTTCCTTTTCCTTTTCGTCTTTCCTTTTTTTGTAGCATTTGAAATAGAGGTAACCCCTAAAATCTTTCAAAACACACTGATGTTGACATGCCGAATCATTTGGATTTAGCTGAAAATAAATCTATATTTATGCATGTATGCATGCAAAATTCTGGAAGGCAAAAATCGATCTGACAATGCTGAGTAACTGTTTGCTTGTCAGGGGAGGTGTGGCCTGGTCCTTGTGTTTTCCCTGACTTTACACAGTCAAAAGTCCGTCACTGGTGGGCTCAGTTAGTTCAGGATTTCATTTCTAATGGAGTGGATGGTATATGGAACGATATGAATGAACCAGCTGTCTTTAAGGTAACTAGTACTTATAGTTTGTCATTTTCTCCTGTTGAGCTATGGCTTACAACTTCTCTCAGTCTGTGACGAAGACCATGCCGGAGAGCAACGTTCATAGGGGAGATGAGGAATTTGGAGGTCTCCAGAATCACTCACACTATCATAATGTATGTTTTCCAGCATTTTGCTATTTGCAGTTTGTGTGTCACGTTTTAGAGTTACATGGAAGTAGATATTAAGCAATTTTGTGATGCATCCAGTACCATTGTACTGGAAAAGCGAGGAGGAAGAGTCAAGTGCTAAATGCTCTCTATAAAATATAATAGGATAACATATGACAATGTCCGGCTTGCCACACTTTTAGCACAAGCAATGTCATTGACTTTTGATTACTTTATCATAGCTGTACATTTGGTGTCACATAAAACGAATGGTGAGGCTGCTAGATGAAAGAGTGCCTTGCTTTCCACCTCTTTGTCTGAGGATCTCTGCCATTTGCATTGTGTACTCTGAGAGCCTTTTCTCCTGTGACCTTTCTCTTCCATGTGTATATCACGATCAAACCATTAAATTCAAGAAAATTGAGACGGAGCTAGTGGAAGAAGAGTTTTTTCCTTGTAAAGCACTAGCAATACCACCATCGCAAGATTAGGCAGGAGGTTTATCTTTGATCCTCTGGTACTTTCATCATTTACAAGGGTTGCATGCGTCCTTCTTCACAAAACAAATATTTGAGTGGGTTGAAATATGTTAAACAAAACTAATTAAACAAAAGTAATTAGCGGTTCCATAACTACGGTACCAAGAGTGTGAAGAGATCGGCAAATTGTAAGGTTTTCATTCATCAGTAAGTTTGCTGCCTGAAGGATAACAGGCCTGAAGAAAATTATCACTTTCGTAGCTCCAGAATAGTGATTTATTTGCAATAATCTGACAGTGGAATGAGTTACAAACTTAACCTTAAACATGTAAGATCCGCAAAAGAATCCCAGTATTGGAGAGTAAATCAGTGTAGAAACTTTCGTTAAGTTAGTCTCATCTTTTTATTAAACCTGTGCAGGTTCTGAGATTGCATGAAGAACCAAACAGCTGATCAGTAATTACCAAGCATTAAAAGAGGAAACAGTAAAAAATTATTCTATCAACATCACAAAGGGAAAATGTGAAATAGAGAAAAGGTCAATTTTGTGATTCTGGCTTGCACGTGCAATCCACATTGCTTTGTTTGGTCCTCTGATGCTCCCTAAGTAAATTTTCAAGGCTTCTATTTGGCTATAGCTCTAGTTTGAATGGAAAGCAAAGAAGTGAAGTTGACAAAAGGGTAAAATGCAGTAGTTCAAGCCCTTAAAAATGATCAGCAATTTTCCCAGATTAGAGTTATTGCATTTCTAGTGGAGTGGGAGAATAAGACAGAAAAGATACTTTGAATGTACTCACAATTAGAAAAACAAATAAGTAGTTCTATTCGTCTCCTTTATTTAGTGACATTATTCTCAGAGATCGAATATTTTTTGTGATAATTCCCAAGAATTTTCCTTATTATAGATGTCCAGTGACAAATAGTACATCCTAACTATCTTGGTGACTTGTAAGCATGTCTCATATAGCTGGTACTCCTGTGTATGTCCACAAAATCTGGTTACTCGGTTTTACTGTCCCTGTTACAGGTTTATGGAATGCTGATGGCTAGATCTACGTATGAGGGCATGAAATCAGCTAATGAAAACAGGCGTCCTTTTGTTCTTACTAGAGCTGGATTCGTTGGTAGCCAGAGGTATGCAGCTACTTGGACTGGTGATAACCTGTCAAACTGGGAGCACCTGCACATGAGCATCTCGATGGTTCTTCAGCTCGTAAGTGAATAATGAAGGCTATGCTGCTTGTTTTTATTTCAACATATCCCATTTGCTTATGGTTTGTGCTGAACTTATTGCATTTTCCTGTCCAATTTCCATGTTTGTTGACTTTTTTTTGGTAAGTTACATGTTTGTTGACTTAATAATGGATTACTTCAAGGAAATGACAGTAGTGAATTTAGGTCTTTCCTTCGAATCTTTTGTACTTTTCCTTCCAACTTCCGTCTTTTTTTACTTATTTATGGATTACTTCAAGGAAATATCAGTAGCAAATTTAGGTCTTTCCTTCCAAGCTTTTGTACTCAAGGTGGTGGAGCTCAAGTGTCTATAAACATCACGGTTGTTATGATATTGTAGTTGCAGTGTGCAGCATGGACATTCGATTTTGGTTTTCATCATCGGTCATGGGGTAATCATTGTGTATATTGTCAAAGAGGATGAGCGAGCAGTAACCTTAATTTGTATTTCCCTACAAAGGTGATGTTCCCACATAGTTTAGGTATAGTTGTTGTATGTCAAGCTGCCACTTTGATTTAAATAAGTAAGCTTCCATTTGACGAGGCATGACAAAGCGGAAACTCTGAATAATCGAGTTCTGTTGTTTGTGGGACACTCTTTGCAGAATTAATTCTCAAATGTCTTTTATCGTTTTAGACCCTTTGAAGCACTTGAACCTGGTTTTGTTTGCTCTCACTTTGCTATGACTTCAACTGCCACTTTTATCATCTTTGGATTCCAAATTGATGGTTTACTGTGAGCTTATCCATGCGTTTATGCAATCTTCAAATAGGAATCCATTTTCTGAAAGATCCTTGCTTTTATGCACAGAGTTTGGACTCCCGTAAGCAAATTGACGTGGTGTTTTTCAGAACAATTTACATAATGGATATTCCCTTAGTAGATCATCTGTCCTGACTATTCTCAATTTTGTTCAGGGTCTCAGTGGTCAACCACTTTCAGGACCTGATATTGGTGGATTTATAGGAAATGCGACACCCAAGCTTTTTGGAAGGTGGATGGGTATAGGTGCAATGTTTCCATTCTGTCGTGGACACTCTGAAAAGGACACCAATGACCATGAACCTTGGTCATTTGGTGAGGAGGTATGTGCTCCTTTTCTTGGTGACGTGCTCATGTCGCATGAACTTTTTCCTGTTGATTTTTATTTCACTCATTCAAATTAAATTCTCTCCAATCTAAAGCACTTCCATCAGCTGACCTTGCTCCCAGTTTTTTGAAAGAAAAGGTTTGGCTCATCAGTTACTGAGACCTGTTAGAATGACTCCAAATTTCTTAGATGGTTATGAAAGATGTGAATTAAATCATGTCTCAGTCCTTAGGGAACCTCTGGTCCTCCCTTTCTTTAGAGTATATGAAATCACGACTAATTTAGCATGCTGACTATCTAGTATCGGATTCTCTACCTTCAGATTGCTGGAATGTATTGATTCCTCTAATTTTCATTCGCACTTACTTTGTAAAATCATTGGTTACCTTGGAAGATCTTACAGAATTGAACTTTCACTTTCTTTTTTGTCTCTCTTGCACTAGTGTGAGGAAGTCTGTCGCCTGGCACTGGAGCGGCGCTACCGCTTTCTTCCCCACTTATATACTCTTTTCTACATGGCTCATAAAATGGGCACTCCCGTGGCAAGTCCAACCTTTTTTGCTGGTGGGTTAGCATGGTGTTAAATAGCGTTCTTCCCTTCTTACTTCATGTACTTCTGTACTAATTTGCATATGTATCTAAGCATATACAAGCTCTTGTGCAGATCCCAAAGATCCCAGGTTAAGGACACTGGAAAATTCATTTTTATTGGGGCCACTCTTGGTTTGTGCAAGGTTATCCTCTCCATTAGAAAAATTAAAAATTTTGACCTTGCATATGTCGTGAGGATACATGCAACCTGAGCTCCTTGCTGCTTCTCCACATTGTATTGCAGTCACTAGTGTCTTTTACTTTTTCTTTTCTTATCCCCTTCTTCTCTCTTTCCCGAAAAGCTCCTTTGGAGAGCATAGTATGATGAAAGTTGGTTGTTGTAGGAACGAGATTCTTAATGTTCACAGAAACTTTTCTTTTTGCTGAGCTAGTTAGTATCTTTCTCGGAGTTTGAGAAAGAGTATATTTTTCCAACTTTAGAGATCATAACTTAGAGACACTAGAGTCTAATCATGTCAAAAGCAATAATTTCTGTCCATGTCTTATGTAGCCTGATCACATGACATATGCATGTTTCTATTAAAATATTCATAAAATTGATTTTATAAGACCATGGAGGAGTTAATGCACCATGGAGTAATTAATGCAAGTTTGGTGTGATTATCATTACTAGGTGTTATCATTACTAGGTGTCTTGGGTTTCATAGTAATTACATGTTGTGTCATCATTACTAGGTGTCTTGTGTTTCATAGTAATTACATGTTGTCTTCATAGGAGTGTTTAGTTTTTGCTATAAATACTTGAGTGTGTTGTATTGTAAGATAAGTAAGAGAGAAGCCAAAGCAAGTGTTCTCCAATATACAGATTTTCTCCATCCATTTCGTGCCTCATTTCTTATATCCGAAAGGTCACCCACATTGTGTTTTTCGGTTCCAACATTTGGTATCAGAGCTAGAATGGCATCTACTAGTTCCGTTCAAATGCAGCTTCCAAAGTTGAACGGAAAGAATTTCAACAACTGGGCTGTCCAGATGAAGGTTCTGTTCAAATCGCAAGATTTGTGGAATCTAGTTGAAAGTGGCTACAACGAAGTAGCCGATGCCGAAGCATTCGAGGCTTTGAGAAAGGAGGAGAAAGAATCTCTGGTGGAGTCCCGGAAGAAAGATCAGAAAGCATTATATGCGATTTTTCAAGCCGTGGAGGAAACGATATTTGAAAAAATATCGAGTGCCGAGACCGCGAAAGCTGCCTGGGATATCTTGCAGAAATCCTACAAAGGCGATGATCGTGTCCGGCGGGTGCGGCTTCAGACTCTTCGAGGTGATTTCGAGTCTTTACGCATGAATGACTCGGAAACAATATCGGCATATTTTGATCGTGTACAGGCCATCGTTAACCAATTGAGGGTTAATGGTGAAGAACTTCAAGATGTTCGTGTCGTAGAAAAAATCTTGAGGTCTTTGACCGAAAGATTTGACTACGTCGTCGCAGCGATCGAGGAAGGACAAGACGTATCAACTCTCACGTTGGAGCGGTTGATGGGTTCATTATGCTCCCATGAGCAAAGAATGAACCAGAAGTCTACGGGTTCCGTTCCCGAGCAAGCATTGCAAAGCCGGGTCGCTCAACCAAACCGAGGAGGCTATCAAGGCGGTCGAGGTCGTGGAGGAGCCCGAGGTAGAGGTGAGAATTCAAATTTCACCAGAAAATTTAGAACACCTGACAAATCAAAAGTCAAGTGTTTTAAGTGTAATAAATTCGGACATTATAAATCCGAGTGCCATGCAAAGGCGACGTACGTGCCGGCGGAACATGCACATGCCACAGATGCTGAAGAGTACATGGTACTAGCATGTGCGAAGGATGATTCAACTATCGTGGATACCAACACATGGTATCTAGATACCGGGTGTAGCAACCATATGACCGGAAGAAAGGAGTTATTCTCACAGCTGGATGAGACAAGCCGTGGCGAAGTCAACTTCGGGAATAAATCAAAAATTCCCGTGATGGGCAAAGGTAACATTAATATCAAATCCAAAGATGGTACTAATGTTGCTATTGCAGATGTTTACTTTGTGCCAGGACTTTTTTGGAATTTGCTAAGTGTTGGGCAACTTTCCGAAAAAGGCCACAAAGTTCACATTGAAAATGGAGTTTGCACAATCAGAGGTGTAAACAACAAGTTGATCACGACGGTACAAATGACGAAGAACCGGATGTTTCCCCTGACTCTTCAGACGAAGAATCTCTTGAGCTTTCAAGCGATGACGAAAGACAGCAGCTGGCTGTGGCATCTTCGATTTGGGCATCTAAATTTTCGTGGAATGAAGCAATTAGTCCAGAAAAGGATGGTGACCGGCATGCCGTTGATTAACGATCCAAGGCGTCCTTGCGAAGGATGTCTCGTTGGAAAACAGCACCGAGACTCTTTTCCAGTTGGAAAAGCCAGAAGAGCAAACCAACCACTAGAGTTGGTACATACCGACATATGTGGCCCTATTGAGGTGGAATCGTTCGGACAAAAAAGGTACATGCTAATTTTTGTCGACGATTTTAGCAGAAAAATATGGGTACACTTCTTGAGGGAAAAATCTGAAGCTTTTGGCAAGTTTAAAGAATTTAAAGTCTATGTTGAAAAACAAAGTGGCTTTAAATTGAAGGCGTTGAGATCGGATAGAGGTGGAGAATTTACCTCAAATGAATTTCACAAATATTGTAAAATTCATGGAATCAAACGTCAGTTGACTGCCAGCTATACTCCTCAGCAAAATGGTATAGCAGAAAGAAAAAATAGGACAATTTTTGAAATGGCAAGAAGTATGCTGAAAGCTAAAGATTTGCCCAAGAAATTTTGGGCAGAAGCTGTTGCTTGTGCTGTATTTGTACTAAACAGGTGTCCAACAGTGAGTGTTCTTGGAAGAACTCCAGAAGAAGCTTGGAGTAGAAACAAACCAGATGTTTCGTTCCTACGAGTATTTGGGTGCGTGGCATATCCCCATATACCAGACGAGCGAAGAAAAAAGCTGGATGACAAAAGCGAGAAGTGCATCTTCATCGGCTACAGTGATACAACTAAAGGTTATAAGCTGTATAACCCGGTCACTGAGAAAGTTATTATCAGCAGGGATGTCCAGTTTTTAGAAGATGAGGCCTGGGACTGGAACCAGAAGGGTGACCAGAAAAACATCATCATCGAAGATGAACCACTGGCGGGTGAGACAGAAACACCTCCATTATCTTCAACGAGTGATCCATCTTCCTCATCATCTTCAACTGGAGGTACATCTTCACCAACAGCAGTTTCAGAACCACAACTACGTCGTTCACAACGATTGAAGGAGACGCCAGCAAAATTCAGAGATTATGTGGTCACAAGAAATAGAAACAGTGATAGCGAAATCACTGATGAAACACTGGTAAACTTTTGTTTATTTGCTGATTGTGACCCTGTAACCTATGATGAAGCAGCTGTAGATGAAAAGTGGATTGAAGCAATGGATGAAGAAATTCACTCCATTGAGAAAAACGACACATGGGTGTTGACTTCTTTACCACCCGGTAAGAAGCCTATCGGTGTCAAGTGGGTGTACAAGACAAAGTACAAACCCGACGGTCAGGTGGACCGTTACAAGGCTAGACTGGTTGTAAAGGGCTACAAGCAGAAGCCAGGTATTGATTATTTTGAAGTATTTGCACCAGTTGCCCGGATGGATACTATTCGGATGGTATTAGCACTTGCAGCTCAAAACCATTGGAGAATTCATCAAATGGATGTGAAATCAGCATTTCTCAATGGTGTCCTTGAAGAGGAAGTATATGTGGAGCAACCACAGGGTTATGAGAAGAAAGGGCATGAAAATCAGTTTTACAGACTGAAGAAGGCTTTGTATGGATTAAAACAGGCACCACGTGCTTGGTACACACGTATCGACACATACATGTTGGAGCATGATTTTCAAAAGTGCCCTTATGAGCATACACTATATGTCAAGTCAAATGCTATCGGTGACATCTTAATTGTGTGCATTTATGTTGATGACTTGATATTTACAGGGAGCTGTGAAAAAATGTTTGCTGAATTCAGGGAGGCTATGACTAGCCAGTTTGAGATGACTGATTTGGGACTGATGTCCTATTTTCTTGGTCTTGAAGTGAAGCAAACAGATGATGGCATATTTATTTCTCAGCAGAAATATGCTAATGATATTTTGAAGCGATTTAAAATGGAATCGCTGAAGCCAATCCGAACTCCCGTAGTAGAACGATTGGAGCTGAAGAAAGAAGGAACCGGTGAGCTGGTAAATCCCACTTATTTTAAAGGCATTGTTGGCAGCTTGAGATATTTGGTTTCTACAAGGCCAGATATTACCTATGGAGTGGGTATTATTAGCAGGTTCATGGAAAAACCCTACCAGTCACATTTGCAAGCAGCAAAGAGAATTTTACGGTATGTCAGTGGAACTCGTGATCATGGAATTTTATATTCTTATACTGACAACTTTGGTCTAGTGGGGTACACAGACAGTGATTGGGCAGGTGATACCGAGACTCGAAAAAGTACGTCGGGGTATGCTTTCTTTCTTGGATCAGGAGTATTCTCTTGGTCTTCCAAAAAGCAACAAGTTGTTGCTCTCTCGACAGCTGAAGCAGAATACATGGCATTAGCTTCAGCGGCTTGTCAGGCGATATGGCTTCGTAGGATGCTGCATGAATTGATGCATGAACAAACGGGTCCTATTAAAATGATGTGTGACAATAAGTCGGCTATTGCATTAGCCAAGAATCCTGTATTTCATGGCAGGAGCAAGCACATCGACATCAAGTATCATTACATTCGTGAGCGAGTCAAAGATGGTGAAATCGATCTTAATTTCTGCAGATCAGAAGATCAGCTTGCAGATATTTTGACGAAACCCTTGAAGGCGGATTCGTTCGAAAAATTGAAGAAGATGCTTGGTATGGAAATCAATTTTAAGGGAGGCTATTAAAATATTCATAAAATTGATTTTATAAGACCATGGAGGAGTTAATGCACCATGGAGTAATTAATGCAAGTTTGGTGTGATTATCATTACTAGGTGTTATCATTACTAGGTGTCTTGGGTTTCATAGTAATTACATGTTGTGTCATCATTACTAGGTGTCTTGTGTTTCATAGTAATTACATGTTGTCTTCATAGGAGTGTTTAGTTTTTGCTATAAATACTTGAGTGTGTTGTATTGTAAGATAAGTAAGAGAGAAGCCAAAGCAAGTGTTCTCCAATATACAGATTTTCTCCATCCATTTCGTGCCTCATTTCTTATATCCGAAAGGTCACCCACATTGTGTTTTTCGGTTCCAACAGTTTCTGCATGTGAGAATATATGTGATACGGTATAATATCAATGTCCGCACCACAAGCGGACCTAGAGGGGCTGGTGGTGGCTCAGTTAGCCATTGCTTCTCACAAATTACATTGATTTCCTACGTAACTATGTTATTCACATTTGAGTGTACGCGTCCCACAGTGAGAGGAAAACCCTACCAATGAGAGATTGATTAAGTTAATATATCAGTACTTTTTAACCTTATGTCTCACTTTTAAAGGTCTTCCGCATATTGTGGCATTGCCATCATAAAGATATGCCATCTGGTAAGTTAATGGGATTAGTTAGCAAAAGATGTGATGGTTATCAAATTTTGAGTTTGTACTTCCAAATAACAGATGGTTGTTTGGATTATTTGGCTGTTCAAAACTACCGGTTATCGAAAAAAGACCCAAGTTTCTGGGTCTTATAGATGGTCCTGTGAGGTTTAAAAGATCGCATTTAAAAGTGCTTTAAGCCGAACATCAATCCATATGCATCTGCTAATATCAGTTAATCTTCATCAGCTCTATGCCCCAGCAGGAATCAAATGACTCGCAGCATGTGTTGCCCAAGGGTATTTGGCTGACCTTTGATTTCGATGATGCACACCCGGTACCACAAGTTCTTAGTTTCTCATTAATGCTCTTCATGATTCTGGTTTGTCGGCAGTTAATGTTATATTGCTTTAACTTGATAGGATCTGCCCTTATTATTACTACAAGGTGGGTCGATCATTCCTTTGGGTCCTCCCCACCAACATGTTGGTGAAGCTAATCTTTCAGATGACTTGACACTCCTTGTAGCTTTGAATGAACACGGTATATCTCTTCCACTTGATTTTTCTTGAGTGACTTGAATTTTTCTAGGGTAGTGCTGCATCTATGGTTTCAACTATAGACAGGTCATGAACATATTTGACTTGTGAAAGCATCTTTGGAATGCATCAAATTACTGATTAGAAATCGAATTATCATTGCCCCTCGCTTTCAATTGAAAAATTTACCGTTTCCTCTTTGGATTCTCATAATTTGGCATTATATTAATTGTTGACAAAATCACCGGTGCCAGATGTCTATTTAATAGATAATTTCTGGTTGCTCGAGCTTAAAACAATTTAAGCATATCATTAAGTGATTTAATTTCTCAATCTTGTCAAAAGTACTTGCCAAATTGTGTCTGATTGTTTTCTTTCCGTTTTTCCAATAAGTAAGCTTTTCTAATTCTGTATTTTCCTATCCTGTGACATGCTCCTTTATCGTCCACTGTTATTGACAAGCATCGAAAAATTTGATAAGGTTCAAGTGGATGGCAAAGTGAGGCAATCAGTTTAAATTTTTGTTGCTATTAGGCTGAAGTCAAAATGCACTTGCAAGATAATCTTTTTTGTTAAGAAAAATGGAAGGATGAATATTTGATAAATAGCATGTGATTACCGAGTGTTTTATCCATACCTTTCGTTTTCGTGTCGTAAAGAAGACTGGTTTAATCCTATCCACTCTGATTTGAACATTTCCTGCCTAACAGGGACAGCAAAAGGCATTATTTTTGAAGATGATGGTGATGGGTATAAGTATTTGGAGGGAGAATATCTACTCACTCACTACACTGCAGAACGTGAATCTTCACTAGTTACCATAAGAGTGTACAAAGAAGAAGGTTTGTGGAAGAGGCCAAAACGTCGTCTGCATGTACTGCTGTTACTAGGTGGAGGGGCGATGGTAAATTCCTTTTCATAAGGAAGATCGCTTGTTTTATCTGATTTAAGAATTGGTTATTAAGCACCAGTTCTTATTGAAACTGTGAGCAAATATGATCACACACAGGTTGATGCATGGGGCATGGATGGTGACACTATCCACATTACATTGCCTTCAGAGCATGAAGTGTCTAAGATGTTAGCTGCAAGTGAGAAGAAATATAATGCACGCTTAGGTAATGCTAGTTTTCAAATTGGCAACCCTATGATGTGCCTATGTCTTTGAGGATGCTTTCATTACTTTTCCTGGTAAAATGGAATTGTGTTCTGCTGTGAACTTGGCCGGACCATTCTCATTATCGTGTTCTTATCAAACCATATTGTTTTTTTTTTCTTTCGGTCTGTTGGAATACATAAATATTAAACCACGCCTTCTTCTAAGAACTTAAGCTTTTAGAGATGTAAGATTTTACGGGACTACGACCAACTGCTCTAAAAGCTTAAACTGTTAGAAGAAGGCGTTGTTTAATATTTATTTATTATAGCACTTCCCCTCACGCTTAATCTGATTTTTTGCCTAGTACTAAGCATGGGGCGTGGTTTAATATTTATATATTCCAACACTCCCCCTCACGCTTAGTCTGGTTTTTTGCCTAGTACTAAGTGTGGACATATTCATTGGGGAGGTAAATAGGGGCGGTAAATAGGGGCTTGGAAACCTTTGAACTCAGGACCTCCTGCTATGATACTATGTAAGATTTTACGGGACTACGACCAACTACTCTAGTTGTTAGAAGAAGGCGTGGTTTAATATTTATATATTCCAACACAGTCTTGATGCCACCTATTTCTTTTATGCGTTTAATTGGCATTTTTGATGGAAAACAGATACAAATTTCCATTTTCACATTGGTAGAGTAAATATGCTTTTCATAAGAACGGATTTATTCTGTGAACATGTCAACAACAGGGAATATTTGTTTATCAAATTTGTAGTCATGAATGCAAAGTGAAATCATGAACAATGGTTTGGAAAGAGGTACTTTGTGCTAATTCATATCCACACAGAGTAAAGTTGTCTCCCTAATGATTGCTTACACTTGTTTCAATTCCTTACTGATTGACATGCATCAACTTTAAGAAGTTTATATAATGATATATTCAGGACATCCTTTACGAACTTTTTGCTCTGGGAAGGAGAGAGAGTCCATGAACATTACTGCATACATTACTGCATATCCTGTAGCAGATTTTCTAACTTTTTGCTGATATTTGAGGAAGGTGGCTCCTCCTTGACAGGGGATGTCATTCTTCCTCATGGATTCTAATGGTTGCCAAAGAAGAATTTTCGAAAATCACTGTTTTTGATGATGTCATGCAGTGACTTTGCCTATATCTTCTGCATCTTCTCCATGCACCCTTTTGTTTCTTGATAGCAAGTGATTCTTGCATGCAGAGAGCTGTAAGCGCATTCCAGAAGTCGAAGAGATTTCAAGCCATAAGGGTGTAGAACTTTCAAGGACACCTATTGAGTTAAAAAGTGGGGAATGGATAGCCAAAGTCGTTCCTTGGATTGGGGGAAGGATCATATCAATGGAGCATGTCCCTTCAGGTGATTTGACTGGGTTCTTAACCATCCTGATACTATTACAACTATTTATTCGTTTGTGAATGCCAACTTTTGAAAGTAGAAGCTTTGTTGATGTCATTAAAGAATTTGTGCAGCGATAAGCATGTTTTGCTGATTTTCCTTATTAGTAAGTTCAAACAAAATGCCAATCTCTTCAGCAAAATACATGCTTTTTGGTAGCTATACAAGAGGTTCAATTCAATGTATTTTGCAGAGATTCCTTTTGCACTTGATTACAAGCATCTATTTTCTTTTCTTTGCTCAAGAAGTAAATTGATGTGCTTGGAAAGGCTTTGGGATAACACTGTCTACAAAGCTTTGCTTACTTCTGTCCCTCCCTTCTTTATTAGGATATATGTGATGCTCCTTCTCTACATATGTGACAATTTAGCGCATAAGAAGTTCAATTTAAATTAAGTGGAGAGACTTATTTGGCATTGCCTACAACATCTGTATTACCTATATTGCGTCTTTGTCAACATGATACATCTTGTCTTGCTCAATCTAGAAGGGAGGAGCATGATAGCCTGTCATTAACTTACACTGCCCATGAAGCAGCTTGTCATAGACCGGATATTTATTGTTATAGGGAGTTCTGAATTTGTGTCGTGGCCAGAATGATAATTATGCCATAACTGGTAACACATCCACTTTAGTTGGTATTTTCTCATGAAAAGCTGACATGAAGTAATCTAGCATCACTATAGTGTGTAAAATTTTGAGCCTTCGTGAGCTGTTAAGTTTGATTCTATCTCATACGTGTGCTTGCTACAAAACTGTGACCTGTATGCTGTCACTGCCACGGCAATGATGGCCATTACAGTTGATCCTCTGTACTCTGCTACGCTAAGGAATGCTGAGGTTGATCTAATGATTAGCAGATCATGAAGGCAAATGTTATAAGATAATTATGCGCGAAAAAACATACAAGTTGTCATGGTTTAAGGTAGAACCTTTATCTATTTTATATGTGTGTATTGCAGGTACACAATGGCTTCATAGCCGAACTGAAATCGACGGATATGAAGAGTATAGTGGAAGAGAGTATAGGTCTACCGGATGTACTGAGGACTATACCATCATCGAGTAAGTTTCTCAGCTTATGTCTCAACATTGGTAATTACGTCTCTGCAGCATGAAGAAAGTGAGTCAAATAGTTGTCTAAGAAATTTCAGATATTAGGAGGAAACTTTTCTCAAGCCAATGTTGCTCATAGCCTCATCGTCGGTCAGTTTCTGTCCATCCCAACTGTCCTGAGTCTACATTGCTCGGCATCACCTTCTTGAGATGTTCTTTGTCACTCGTCCTTGTCATCATGGATAGTGGAAACTCTCAATCATGTCCCTCTGTTCTCCATATAGGGTTCTGTTAAGTCCATCATTCCAGCAGTCGTCTTCTTATCCTTTGTTGTCCTTTTCCGTTTCTGGTTTGTGTGTCCGTTGAGCATTATAAATTTGCTCTGGTTCATGTGCTTTTGTTTTTTTAACAGAGCTCTCTTCATTCTAAAAAAGGTAAGTCAGAAAAAAGGCTTCATCCAGTAGCAAATCATCTAAAAAAATTTGCCCAATTGTGGTCCTTTAAAATCCCAAGAAGCCTACTATGGTTGTTACCCATTGTGGGATTTGTCGGCAATAGTGAGGTCATTGTCAAGTTTCCAAGCAGCTGTGAGCACTGGACACCAGCATACCTTCATCGAGATGCCAAAGTCCAGCGTTGTGCGGTGATGGAGTTCAGTTTGCTGCAAATCAAGTCGAGTTTTCACATGTTTCACCTTTGTTATATGACAGAGGTTTCAATTTTTTTCTTTTTTATATCTCAGTTTGTTTCTTGACTGCTTTCATCAAAACCGGTGTTAATGTAGATTATATTCAGTATGTCCTGTTAGGAATGCACACAATTTTCATTCTTTCGGTAGATTTACCTTGTGTAAGCTCTGCATTCCCTGTAGGAGAAATCTTGAGCATGCTGGAGAGGAGGAATCTCTTATGATGGAAGGTGAAATAGGCGGTGGACTGGTTCTTCAACGACTCGTATCTATTAGAAAGGACAACCCTAAGGTCTTTCGAATTGACTCTAGCCTTGTAGCCAGGAATGTTGGTGCTGGTTCTGGGGGATTTTCAAGGTCAGCTCAAACAGTCTTGGAGAAAGTTACACAATTACAAAGAACTTCTTAAAATAGGCCTCTGGAAAACGAACAATTATGTTGATGCTATGAAAATGTTAGGAAGAAACTCATTGCAAATCACTACTGAGAACACATGCTTATTTTATGCTTTTTCGTTTCTTATCTGACTTTCGGATCGTCGATAACCGTCTATAATGGTTGTTTATATTCTGTTGTAGGTTGGTCTGCTTGAGAGCACACCCAACATTCACCCTGTTGCACCCTACAGAATCTTTTATCTCATTTACAGCCATTGATGGTTCTAAGCATGAACTTTGGCTCGATTCTGGCGAGCAAACTTTTGAAGGGAATCTTCTACCTAATGGTAATTTCTTGTTCTTACCTTTTCTTTTGGTTCTGCATTTTGTTAGCTGCTGCTGCAAAGGCCTGGCTAACTGGAGAGCTATACTCCCTAGTAAACCAAGATCCGGTTGCATCATTCCAACATTCTGGAACTCTCAAATTGGGTTGCCAAAACTTGCATTTGGTTATCTGGTGGAAGACCAGGGTACCAGGATCACATATTCCTTGTTAAACCAAGATCCATGTGCATTGTTCAAGATTTTGGTACTTCTACCATCTTGCAACACCAAAAGTTGGTTAGCGGTGAATTTTTAACACACTGCATCAGTTTGACATAAATATTACGGAGACCGATGATGCTTTAAGTGATTAACAAGAAATAAAAGAGTGGAGATAACAAGATTGAGCTAAGTATTGGAGAGGTTCAGGCCCGCTTCATACTCCTCGCTTCCAACCAAGGCTGAGTCCACTACTTCCACCAAATATATCACAACTTATACCATCTGTTCCCCACAACTTCAGCATCAGTTGCTTCTATACTAAACCCCGGTACAGAACCAGCCGCTCCTTTAGGACAGAAGAATGGTCTCCTATCAATGCCTCCTTTCACATAAATTTGTAAACACACTCCGAATAGAGATGATGATTCCAAGATAGTTCAAAATACACTCGAGGTCTTGTAAGTTTAGCACACGTGGAAGTACAAGAAACAAGGTGTAGGCTCTTCATATCGGTGGCATTCTTGTTATGGACTATTCTTGTCTCCTGCTTCAAATTCCAGTCTTCAGTTCTCGTAGATTGGAATGTCAGAGGTCCCTTAGCCAGCCATCATTGTCTTCCACTCTTCCATTCTTGTGTGAATCGTCATATAGCCTTGTATTAATCAAAGTCAATTGATAGGTGAGATTTCCTTCCATGAAAACATTAATTGCTGGTTCCTCCATATCCGATTTAATCAACTAGCTACTTCATATCCAGAAGTTCCATTTCATCAATAGGTTGAGCATGGCAATAATCTTCACTTTCTTCGGACGGTCATATCTACATTAGGGTAAAATCTTCATCAAGTGGATGTCCACACATCTGTTTCAGCATATCTTGAATTTGCTCAATCTTTTCCATGATAAATAGATATCTAGCTTTTGATTGGGTTGAATCATATAAGATTGAGTATAATCTCACCAACTGAATCGTTCAAAAATCGATTCGAATTTTGAAGTTGCAGGTTTGTTAAGCACATCTTGCTCTAGGGATAGAAGTTCCTGCTTCTGTTGTCATTCAAACTTCCTGCATCTACTTTCAGAACCCTTCTTGCTTCCATTTCAACACTTCCAGCTTATATTTTCCTGTCCCCGGTGGAATCTTTTCTTCTTTGATTGCATACCTAAAAATGGTCATTTACTAGCATCCACTCAAATGAACTTGATGGAGAACCTGTATTTAGTTTTGTTGTAACTAACGCATCTTTCTCCTAGTTTAAAAAACTTTAAAATGAAATCCTTTTGGATAGAACGACCATTAATTGGTCATCGAACCAGCAGCCACTCACTTTTGACGATTCTTCTCTGAAAAATGAGGATGTTCTTTTATCTCAGTGCCTAACTGTCTAATTTTTTCAGGTGAATGGTCGCTCTGGGACAAATGCCTTGGTGTGGGATTAGTCAATCGGTTCACTGTCGATGAGGTCTTCACGGGTGTGATCCATTGGGGAACTGGAACTGTTAATCTGGAGCTGTGGTCAGAAGAGAGGCCTGTTTCCAAAGAGGACCCCCTGAAGATTTCCCATGAATACGAGGTTGTAAGAATGTCGTAAATTTCCCATAATCCATTGTGAAATTAAGAAACTGGGAATTAGAGTGAACATTTGAGCTGCTCCGCTTGTTGATCCATTCCACTGGAAAATTGTTTTGACTGAACAACAGGAGCATTATCCCAAAGGAGAAGGTGGATTTGTGTGCGCTATGCTGAGGCTCCATCACGTCTCTGGTCATTATTGTCATTACTAAATTCCCATCACAAGCTTGTCACAATGGCACATATCTTCTCTTTCAAGCTACCTATGACCATGGGACTTGGCCAAACCCTGTTACAATCTCTGCGTATGCTTCAAAAACCTGCATCTCTGTGAGTAACTTTTGGATTCCAAATTTAGTGGAAGCTCTACAGAATCATCACAGTTGCCATAGAAAAGAACACTTATTTGATAACACACTTAGGAAAACCCCCATAAAAGTGCTCAACCTCTTAAATCTTTTAATTGGACAAATATAATCCTATACCTTTTCACGTTTTGCCAATTTAGTCCTGATCAATAATTTTTTTAACGTAAAAAAATTTAGGACTAAATAGGTTCAATAAAAAGCTTTAAGACCGATTTGGTACTTATATAATAGGTTATGACTTTTATGGTATTTTTCCGTTAAATGAAGCAAAAGATTCTTCAGAAGAGCATATAAGTAAATCAGGTGAAGGAATTTCATCGACAGTGAATCAGCTCATTACGGTTTAGCCAATCTAGTCTCTCAATCCAGCTTTTGCCGTTGGTTACACTTACCCAAGGGTCTCCGCTGGTTCATCTCCATAATGTCAGGGTGGTTCCTTCGAATTTGTGGGCTTCTAGCCAAGTAGCCAATAAGCTACTTTAAGAGATCTTCTGTGGGATCGAGTAGTTCCGAGCATAGCACCGTGTTCCCTCCTTAGCTTCTCTTCTGGTTCGACTTGCATTGTGACGCTGCTTCATCTTTGTATTTATTCTACTAAGCATGGTGGTGTGGTTAGAGAAGAACATTTTCCCCAACCTTCGTGCAAACTAGTCACCAGTTAGCAATATACTGTAGTGGACGTCAATATTTATACACTGTTACACTAAGATCGATCATATATCCTCATTCTTTCAGCATCTCCCAATTGCGGGGGTAGTTGCCTGCTATCACGAAACTGCCACCACCACACTGAACCGCCATCACGATGACCATCGCGCTGTTTTGCTTCGAACTTGCGTCAACCTGATTGAACTGGTCCACCGACACCTGAAATTTCCACGTAAATCTATCCTTCCGTTCAAAAGAACGGACATGAAAGTATGTTCTGGAGTAAAGATGTTGCTAGATTTTGTAATTTGTAAACCCTTATCAGTTGAGACGGCTAGTCATGCATCTAGTCCCTAACAAGTTCAAATTCAAGAAGGGTCGACTCAAACTGTTTCCGCCTGATAATTGTACCCTGTATTGCAATTACCATTTGGGCTCCCTCGGAGTTCCAGGAGAGAAGACATGGCTTGAACTTTTATCAATTGCTTCAAGCAGAAAGCTTCTCCCCAGATGAACTCCAACTCTTCGATATCTCATAAATCTGCCATTTGAAAAGTACCATCGTGAATCAGAAGGGAAGATCTCGATCAAACATTAACTTCTTCATTCAGCAACAGCAAGATGGGGTTATTCACAAGGGGACAGAGGAATCAAAGTACAATTACCAAAAAGTTCACGACGATGAACTCCAGTGAGAAATATCATTTTAATGAACACAACACCAGATGGTATACACTGTACTGAGTACCAAACTTATTTCATAGCAAAAGACATAGTCCTCGATCATATAACGAACTTGTAATCCTTCACATCACTCTGGTGACACTGGATATTTTAGTGATACCCAATTGGAGCAGGTGCTTCCCTCAGCTCACGTCCCTGATAATGTATGTCCTGCGACAATTTACCCATTTAAACCAGTCAGGATTGAGTATAAAATCGGATGAATAAGTCGTAGTCATACTTGAGCAAAAAATTGGAAGGTGCTTTGAATAAGATCTGAAAAAGATTTTGTGGGACCACTTGCCGACTGCTCCAAAAATTTAAGCTATTAAAAAAAGGTGTGATTTAATATTTAATTATTCTAACAAGATCATTACCGATGCAAAGTGGTTAACATCCCGGTGATGTGCCTCATCTGCTCTCACCACGAGCACGACATCCCTTAGTGTGGACCCTTCTGGGAGCTGCCAATAGTCGATGGCGATGGCCGGAGCTGGGACATTCTCGATATTTCCGTTGTCCAACTCCCTCAGGAACTCGGTGTAGGAGTGTATGGCCTCTTCTTCGAGGTAGCCAACCATCCGGTGGGCGAATTTGGGAGAGATCAGATAGCCCAGGAAGTAGGCGTTGAAAAAGACGCCCTGGACTGTAAACACGAGTGCGCGCTCATACCATCTTGGCTGCGCAACCTCCATGAAGGTCATGAGGTGCATGCGTTCATTCTCGGCTTCTTCTAGCAAGGCTTTGATCCAACCACCACTGTGCTCGAAGCGCCTCAGCGATTTGCAGTGCAGAAGCAATCCTCCGACCATGCCGGGTACCGCTGCCACGGTCTCTAGCATCATCGCTCGGCAGCCATATCTTCTCTGTTTACAAGGAACAAATGTTCATGTCAAAACTCTGGGAGTGAATCGCGCGTGTTTAGCCTCCTATGCCCTTTTTTTTTTGGGTCAGAATCCTCCTATGCCCTTACATAATACAATTTAACATTAAAAAAAAAATCCAGCTCCTCCGATGGACAGTGGCTCGAAAGAAGACAATCTCCCCTTAATTATCGATTAGATGCATGAACTCGTATTTTGAATGCACATATCCAGGTCAAACTCTAATATATATCTTGAAATTTAATAAAGAAAAATCCAACATCAACTTCACATAATTGCACAAAACATTTTAGGTGTTCGGTTAAAATAAAAATGAAATCTTAAAAGCTAGAAGCAAATATTAAACGACCCCTAAACACCATCAACATCAACACCAACAACACATTTATCCCAAACTAGTCTTAAACGATCCCTAAAAACACAGAAAAAACTGAAATCACAATTAGCCATTCAAGCGCGCTCTAATACTTATGTCCAAGAAATTTTTGTCCATTTCAAGTTCCGTTTGTTTTGCGAAAAACAATTAATTTGGAAAATATTTTCTTAAATGTGACCGTTTGTACCGCTTCAAATAATCTGTAAAAATATTTTTATCATTAACAATTTCTATCTAAGCATTTTAAATATTTAATTTTTTGCAGGTACAAGTCCACATGAAAACATTGATTCCTTTTGTCTCCACAGGTACAAGTCCACATAAAAACATTGACTAGTCCAGACTTAATCGAACAGCAAGATCATGTAATCACACGTTCTAAGTTAAATATTCTAATAGATCTCGACATGCCTAGGGCCTGGCGTACGTGTAGATCAGCCGATGATACAACTTTCCGATCCCATACGGCTTTAGAAATCAGATGGAGAATTATGCGTCCACCCGCCAGATGAGCTAAATTTGCCGGATCATATCCCTCTCCGGCCCTAAATCAACGGAACATGAGGACGTACCTGGAAGAATAAGTCTGTTGGGTATCTCAAGGACTTGACCGTCCAGAAGGCCAATTTGTCCAAGAACGTCAACGGAGCGTGGTGCTTCTTCAGATCTATCGACATGTCCGCCTTGTACGTCTCCCAGGGCTTCATCCATCCCACCGTCAGAACACACATCAGTCAGAAAGCAAACAAACATCTCCAAAAGCAGACTCAACGCAAACGAAACAGAAAAATCGCCAGAGAAAATGCGAGTTACCCGGAAACAAGTCCACCTCCACTCGGTACCGTCGCCCTTGGTGACCTTCGGGGACTCCACGCCCCAATAACTGGCGATCGCTTTCTCGCCCTTGCTCGCTCCGTCGGAACCAGCGACCCCGCGCTTGTCCTTCGCCGGTTGCTGCTGCTGCGCCTCTTTCTCTCCGAGAGCCAAGGTGCTCTCGTGGCGCAGCCAGATCGCCGGAGCCCCAAGCCACGTGGTTGGCCCGCCACGAGAGGGACCGGAGTAGAAATACCTCGCTCCCGTCGCTGCCTCGCCGGTGAAGCCACGCGCGACGCAGGCTGTTGCGAACATCCTCTGGCCCAGCGCTGCCAGGGTGGCGCCGGCGAGCTTGCTCCCGTGGTGTGGTCCGATCATCATCGTCGTGACGTCTCCTCTCCGATCAGCAAAGGAAGAAGAATCGATCGCCCGCACGCGAGAGTCTGGGAGGGAAGCGCTTCGTTTGCTTTTTCTGCGTTTGTTGTGGCGGGTTTATGAGTTCACGTTGAAGGCGTGACGGAGAGGTTTTAGGGGCGGTTGCGTTTTATATGTTGACGGCTCGGGGCATTTTCGGAAATTCGCTTCAAGAGACACAGGGTTCCGTTGTTTCGTTGCTGCCGCCTCGATGGCGTGAGTTGGTATGCGGGTCGACCGCCTACGTGGACAGGGCGAAATCGACACGTGTCAATCGGAGATTGGCCTTCACAGCTGGATCACCTATTTCGGGAATGGAAGGTTCGAAGAGAAGATATTACTTGGGGAGCAAGCCGTGGGTCAAAATTAGATTTTGGATCTGGAAAATTATGGCTTTTTGACCAAAATACCCTCTCTTAATATGTCATGCATTTGCACTCTCCACAGCGAATAAATTCACATTTTAGGGACAACAGTTTTATTTTCATATTTTTTTTTTATTTTCTATTCTGAAAAATAGGTTTAAAAATTAAATTCATTTGGTAACACAATTTCATTTTTCTATTTATTATATAAATTTATTGCCTAGAAATAGATTTGGAATAAAAATAAGAAACATAAATTTTTCACTTTTTTATTTCTATTATAAGAATTCTTTTGATTGTTCATTCCTTTTTTTCTTGCATGTGGTCTCCTCTTTCTCGTGTGTGCAGATCGTCCGTTAGTGCGGGCCCCAGCTCCCATTTGCCCTTTGTCGTTCTCCATCCGCCGGTCGCCAGTCTCCGATCCATCGACCATCGGTCTCCAGCTGATGGGCCTCGATCGACATTCGTAGAAATTTTTTTTATATTATTATCAAACATATTTTCGTTTCGAGAAGAGAAATAGATTGCAGAAAATTAATGGCCGTCAATGGCCCGACCTGGTCACGCACCGTTTCCCGGACTCCACGGGCATTTTCGTAATTGACCGCGGAGGGGAGGGGCATCAATTTTGGAGATCCAAAAACGGCAATTGGAGTAACGCTACGCGTCTAGAATCCTTGACCGGAGCGATTAATTAAGATTTAATTAATTGAACGAGGTTGCGTCGTAGGAAAGGAATTAAGGATGTGGTCCGTGAACCGTGAACGTCTCCAACTTTTCCACTCCCCGCGGGCCTCAAAATCGCTCCTCATTGGCCGCGATCACGTAAGCGCTGACAAAATTTCGCGCTTAGTAACGATCCTCTAGTGTTTAACCGAGAATAATAAAATAATAAAACATGACAAAGTAGTTATGTTATGTCCATTATTCTTCGGGTCGGATCTTTTCTTCGCAAGTTCGGCGTGTGCTGGACACACGCGCCATCGAAGCTCTGACCAGTTTCCATCGTCGATCTCTCTATATATCTCTATATGTTCAAGCCGAAAAATTGATCATCCCGTAGAATTTTCTCTATGTTAAAACTCACTACAACTCCATCTTCACAAATGGTCAGGGACTACCCATTAATCCCATTCAATTAATATGAATTCAATTTTTTTTTTCTAATTAATGATTTTACTTTTATTTATAATCGACGATTACGACGACATCGACATGTGGTACGTGCCTCGACGCTAGAATTATATATAAAAGTCCAGAAACTTTCCCCCCAAACTAGAGGAAAACTCAACCCCGACCATTTCTATTAGGAGAACCTTCGTGAAAATATGCGACTATCTTCCATAGAGTTGATGCTCGCGGACATTGAATTTACGACTTCAAAGATGTCTCTAGTAACTGTTTGGGCTCCTTTTGAATTTTCGTTCAGAGGTCTTTCTCAACTCTCATCAAATGCACAATGCCTGGTCAATGATCAGTATCAAATTGATGTATGACAACTAGTGTGTAGTTGCCTGGAGATACATGATCGAGTCGGTTAGATATCTTTTCGGACAGTTTTTTTTCTCTTTTTTTTGATAACCGAGGTGTCCGGATCAGCTTTCGCGCACATCAACTATTCCTCGGGGGAGACTAGCACAGCAACCCACCACATCTTTTCATACAATTTTTCTATTTTAAGAAATTTAGAATTATCTTTAGGCGCAATATTTTACTTGATTACTTTTAGATTAGATTTGATTTGATTCGTTTTAGTGTTATCTTGCCTAATTTTATTTCCTTTGGGAATCCTATCTTATATAAAGGACGTCCATCTCTTTGTAATCTTTAGACTTTTATCAATTGAATTCAGAATATTCTGTGAAATTGCTTTCCAGTTATCGCTATCCTGCGTCACGGATCAATCCGATCCCAAAAGCATAGAGTTCATGTTTTAATCACTAGTTAAAATGACAATAGATCCCGACTAAATTTCCTTTAGGAGGCTTCCGTACGTATGTTGCTTGCATTCGATACGTAGAATTAAATGCCTTTTTTTTTCACATTAATTGGCACAGATTACATGATCGCAAATAGTCAAACGGCGTACATTAAATTAATTAATGAAATTTCTCATGTGAATATATAACTTATGATTCAATGGTATCCGATTGGAGCAGGGGCCTCCTTCAGCTCTTGTCCTTGGCATTGTATGTCCTGCAAAAATTCAATCGATAAAAAACTTCTGTAAGTACCCGAAACGACAATTTCATAAGAATTCCGATGGGATGTGATATGCGACAATGATGTACGATGTTTCCAAGCGCAAAATACGACGAAGAACATGCCTAAAAATCACGGCGAGAGCGGGTGGACGATTATTTTTCATGTGTCAATTTTTGTAATTGATATCACGTCAGCCGATGATGTGGTGTGTGGTAACCATTAAAAATGTTGTCCGATGTTATGAGCACTTCACGGGTTTAGAACCCTAAAGTAGATCTTTTGCAGTAATGCGTGCGTCAGGACTAAACGTAGCTGCTCGTCGGAAATCATGCAGTCCAAAAACACGCAAATTGAACCAGGTTAGGTTCTTACCGATGCATAGTGGTTAAGGTCCCTGTGATGAGCCTCGTCGGCTCTGATCACCACGATCACGTCCCTCAGCGTCGAGTCCGGAGGCAGCCTCCAGTAATCGATGGCGATCGCCGGCGCCGGCCTGTTCTTGAAACTGCCGTTGTCCAAGTCCTTGAGGAACTCGGTGTAGGAGATCACCGCCTCTTCCTCCAGATACCCAACGATCCTGTGCGCCAGCTTCGGAGAGACCACGTAGGCCAAGAAGTAGGCGTTGAAGAAGGCGCCTTGGACGGCGAACACGATGGCTCGCTCGTACCACGCGGGCTGCGCGATCTCGCAGAAGGTCATGAGGTGCATCCGCTCGTTCTCCGCCTCCTCCAGGAGCGCCTTGATCCACCCGCCGCTGTGCTCGAACCGCCGGAGGGACTTGCAGTGCAGGAGCATCCCGCCGACCATGCCCGGCACGGCCGCCACCGTCTCCAGCAGCATCGCGTGGCACATGTGCCGCCTCTGCAGAAGATCGCATTCACTCAGAATTAGGACTAAGTACTGACAGAGTGGTTCATTTGGGATTTCAGTCACGTGAACGAGCATCGATCCGAGCAGGTCAATCTAGAATCGCCAGAACTCATGACGGGTATCCCCGAATTTACAAGCCGGGCGTTCGGATTTGTTCTGAAAAATTTCCCAAGCAGTCGGAGTTGGGAAGGCTGATCAAGAAGTGTCTAACCTGAAAGAAGAGCCCAACGGGGACTTTGAGAGTCTGAACCGTCCAGTAAGCAAACTTGTCCATCAGATTGCTTGGTTTATGGTGCTTCTCCACATCGATGGAAACATCTGCTGTGTAAGCCTCCCAAGGCTGCCCACGAGACGAAGAAGGAAGAAGAAAAACAAATAAGTCAACGCGTTGACCCAGTTAAGAGCTAGAATCCTTCAAACTCAAGACAGGACACGTTTTTACGGGCTTTGTGTTCGTGCGCATACCCTGAAGCAGTTCCATTTCCAGGCCGAGCCGTCCTCTTTGGTGATCTTAGGCGGCGCGATCCCCCAGTAGCTAGAGATGGCCTTGCTGCTCTCGCCCTTCTCCTCCTGCGGGGCATCAGTGGCCAGAGTGCTCTTGTATCGGAACCCGCCGACCGAACCCACCTGCCTCAAATTAGCCGACGTCTCGATCGCCAGACCCCGACAGGCGGACGTCGAGAGGACCCGCTGGCCGAGCTGCCGGAGCAGCAGGCCGGACATTTTGGTTGCGGCGCTGTGGTTCATCAGGTGCGGGGACCGTAGAGATGTCGAAGATGGTTTTGTCGTGCGTTGAAACGTTTGTGTTGCTTTCTTCTGCGGTAGGTGTGACTTTGAATTCCGGGGGTACATGGAAGGGATGTATTTATACTTGGAGGCCATTTGCAGATGTTGTGGCTCTGATTGTCGTGTTTGTACCTGCGAAAGCCGAAGGAAATAGCAGAAATTTGACCCAAATAATTCGGGTTGAATAGTCCGAAGTCCCGATTCGACACGAAACCAGCAAAGTTTCTGGGACGTTAGAGTTTACTGGTGGGGAGCGTTGACCTTCATAAAATTGTGCGTTATTGAGGAGAAAAGTAAGGGAGGGCTTCATCATTTGCTAATTTGCAACCGCAATTAGAACATGTGACTGAGTGATCGTTTTTTTGTTGGTGGCACGACGTCACAATTCACGTGAGCCTTTCTTTTTAACTTAGGATAAGGTGTAATTTAAAATATGATCGCTGGGAAATTTTTCAGACCTTCATAAATTTTTTGTTGGTGGCACGATGTCACAATTCACATCAGAGATCCATTCAGTAGATTTTGCCTCTCCATGCTTATTAGGACCTTGCATCTCTAAGTTGATCATAGACAAGGAGAGAGAAGTCGGCATAATAAATTTCAGGTGATAATATAATCAACTTATCTTCAGCATTTTTTCTGAGGTCCGAGTTTACTAAACTTTAAAGGAGAATAATCTCTATTCAAATAATGTCCTACATCGCTTGACAATGTATTTTATATGCTCTTTATATATACGTGATCACCCACTACCTATAAGATTAAATTTTTAATTAGCACATTTCAACAATCTCGAGTTAGTACAATTGAAGACATAATTGAGCACCCGATTGATTAGGTAGTGATTTGATTATCATTTGTACATATTTGAACATACCGAGGAGGACACGCGAGGAAGCTTCGAGGTGGGCAAAACGGCATCGCTTTTGGACCAATTTGAATGATTGGCTTTTATAAGAAGACGGTGCCAAAGACGATTGTGACTTTTCCATAAGACAATGTGAACATAAAAAAAATAAAAATAAAAATAAAATAATAATAAAATTTCCTTGGAACCTTCTCAGAGCTTGCCATTACTTGAAGTGGAGGGAATGGAAATCATAACGTTAATTTTACACAGAAATTCTCAAGCTCGTAGAGTTGGAGGTGCCGGGCTTTTTTTTTTTTTTTTTGGGTCTAAACGAGCAACTTCATTTCATACAAAGGAAGTAGAGTTGGAGGTGCCGGGGCATTGTCATGTAAGAA
This sequence comes from Rhodomyrtus psidioides, assembly GCA_021437785.1. Lineage (NCBI taxonomy): Eukaryota > Viridiplantae > Streptophyta > Magnoliopsida > Myrtales > Myrtaceae > Rhodomyrtus > Rhodomyrtus psidioides. Next base: position 580,735 of record JAILYB010000054.1, read on the forward strand.
TATTGCTCGAGTTCAAGCCCGCCCATTTACCTCTCAGCCCGCCTGCCTGGTGACACCGACCTGGTGGCACCATTATGGATCCGATTGTTTCAAATTGATTCATGCTCAATCTAGTCTAATAGATATACGATATGTAATGATTGTTGACATTTCGATAAGGCACAATACAATTAGAAATCTTTTAACACTAAGTTGTTCAAGAGAATGTGTACGCCAAAGACCCATTTCGCAAGGTGACCTCAGGTCTTCCAATCTATGTAGACAAGCTCTCCTAGAGTTCCCAAATTCAGAAATGTCAAGTTCCGCCTCGAAGTTTCAAATTCAAGCCGAACTGAACTAGGAAAACTCCACCCGTGTTCCCAATGAACAATGAACAAAGGCAAAGAAGTTACATATTGTCGGATGGAGGTTCAAGCTGTCAAAGATGAGAAAGAACAAATTGGGGATTATTCAATGGACAATCTAGAGAGTTGAATTGATGAAGATTAGTAGAACAGAGCCAGGAGTCGCAAAAGTCAGCTGGACAACATCATTGTTTTGAGAAATAATGTCCAAGAGACGGCCTTTAGGGCAGAGCAAAGGGCCCATGTGAACGTATACTCCTCCGTTCGCCGCTTCCGCGTGGGCTAGTCAAAGATCCATACAAGAAAAGTACAAGTTCTCCCCTCTCGTCTTACTTCAATGGCGTGGAGCAATTAACAATATTCTAGCGGACCTATTACTCATTGATTTAAATTTTTGAATAAGATAGGCTTGAAATATGCGCAGACTCTGATTTGAGCTCTTCCTTAATGATCTCCCCTATAAATATATAGTTCTGTGTTGCACATCGATGCACATGCACATGCAAGTGAAAGTCCCTATACTTCTCTCAATGGTGCTTGCGGAATATCGTACTGATTAATCTGACAAGATTCAAAATGCTTCGAGAGTTAAATTCCTTGCAGGCATAGTAATGTAAAACACAGGCAAATTATGCGGTCACCAACAAAATAAAAAATAAAATCATGATGCGAAGCCGTCGATCACGGGCACTTAAAAGTGTTCCCGCACACGATAATCGTGCTCGGCCAGCTCTTGATTGTAATTTTTTTCTTCTTTCACAAAATCAAAACTATAGCAAGACTTTATATGATATTGAAAAGGTGGCTTCAGGAAATGGAAAGTGTGATGGTCCGTACAGATGAGCGATGTTAGCAGCAGCAGCAGCGGCGCAGAATCTTGCCTAGAAAAATTAAGAAAGATGAAATAAGGGAATCCCGTCACTTGTTGATATACCTGGGTTTTGCCAAGTTCTTGCTTATGTAGCATCTCTCCTGTACCCAATTAGGGTTTTGTAAATGCGGTCTAGGATTCTTCATTACTTTAGGATAAGGAAGGAGGTGAATCAGCAAAGTACGATGTCAACTCCCTGCTTATGCTCTCTCCGCCCCAGTCTCTCTCTCTCTCAACACGCGACCAAGCGCGCACGAGTGCGCGACTAGTCTAACATATAATAACAGTTCCATGCGAAACGAGCTTGTAATGATTTGTCGCCATCAGCGGAAAGAAAGAAAACAAAAACCTAATCACGCGAATCCTGAACTTCCCTAAGAAGACATGTTAATTGACAAGAGCTCCCGTTAACTTCATCAAATTCAATTCGACCTCTTTTCTATCTATCACACATCGAATAAACGTTACGTGAAAATAAAATATCGTGTACATGTCTTAGAATTAGTACTATTCTGTCAGATTAATTTGCAAAAAAATAATGGTTCATGGATGTAATTAGGTATAAGCTCGTCACTGTATCTATGTGTAGCACAAATGAATCTTTGAAGGATTTTTAATCTCTCGTTGAATGATTTGCTCGAGATGTAATAAAAGTCAAATAGATGATGCCAAGCCAGCTGGACTTGTCAAAATGACGAAAAGCGAATGAAGCCAAGCTTGAAACCCTAAAATATTTTCTTGTTTGTAGTTGTCAATTACGTCAAGCCTCTTACTTTATGCTGCCGCACCTCATCAACAAGAATATTCCATTTTTAACATGAATTTTAACTGTAGAAAAACATTATTGTAAAAAAGATTTTCCATGCGGTTTTATATATATATATTGACATGCAGGAAGCTTTTGCAGACTGCACTAATCCTGGAGTTTTTACTGGCTTACCAAGATTCACATGCACTATTTTTTTGGGTCCATGAACCACGACGTGGATAGTCTTCGTACCAAAGAAAAGAAAAGAGACTGAATAAAATAAAGCTAAGATAGAATAAGTGAATGAGAAAACAATTAAATAACTTTTCAATCGGTCAAGCAGAAGAAAATCGAACGGAGGTGAAGATGAGCATCGAAAATTCAGTTCGAATCGCTAGAAATAGTCGAGAGAGCTCTTATTACGTTCACTCTGTCAATGGAATAGTTTAGCCCACGAAATCATTCCTTCCTCTTTCCCATCGGATCACGAACATAACTAGAGTTCCATTCTTCAAATCAATGTTCATGTGATGTGGCTCAATCAACCGTATCTAAGAATGTCAGTTTCCTTTTTTCCAGCAGTGAAGTTTGAATCTGATAAGTTCCTTGAATTTTGCTGTGGTGGGGTTCGAGAGAAGATGACGGTGGTGGGTCACAGAGGGAGAGAGAGTGTGTGACGGATGATTGGCGGAGATTCTGTGTCACTGATAGAGATACCCCCTCTTGTTTGACTTCTTTTAGATGCCGTCCGGCCTCTGGTTCGTGAGCGAGAGCCACAAGGAACGGAAAAAACACACACGACCCTCTGTGAATCCGCACTCAGGAAGAGGAAGATCAGAGATCCCTTATAAATCCACCGCGTGATTCATCAGTTCAGGCCGTCCAACTGAACACACTGGTGGTCTTGTGTCTTCTTCCTCCTCCTCCATCTTCTTCTTCTGCAACGTCTTTCTTGGATGGCCGCTGGTTCTTCTCCGACGCAGTGTCCTCCGTTGGGATTCGGAGGGAAGTACTACCATGTGTCTGCGGATGGAGGAAGCTGCGTGAGGCAGAGCAGCTTCTTTGGAGGCCAAGCTGTGCTCAATCAGGGTGTCGGGTATTCGGTCATTCTTGGGTTCGGTGCCTTTTTTGCTGTCTTCACCTCTTTCCTGGTACTTTGTTCAGCTCATTCACTCTTTTCCTCCTGCGTAGACTGCTTATTCGGTTCGTTCTGGCCTCTGTTTTCGCTCGTTGCAATCTATGAATCATGGTATTTTTTGGTTGGAAGAAAGCATTTCTCTTCACTGATGTTGAGGTTGTTCCAATTTTGACTATTTATTTGCTAATACTGTGCCATAGAGAGCTTCGTGGCTTTTTTCTTCTTCGGTTGCCGGACTAGATTTTTATGCGGCACTAGTTGATGATTTCCTGATATTCGTGATGAGGTTTTCGTTAACTTCAGATGGTTATGATCCATTGTTGTCATTGGATTCTTGATTTAAGGAGCTTGAGTTGATCTTTTTGAAGAACTCGTTGCTCACTTGGACGTGGAATTGTTGCTCTCTGCTGATAACCTCAGTCTCTTTCTGAGAGTTTGGAATCTACAGTGTCTCTCTGATCATTGACCTGGTGATCAAGCAGGGGCTTTCCCTTTTGTTGTCATTTCTTTTCTCGAACTTCTTTCCGAGATTTTGGGAGTTATCATCTTTAGGAGTTAGGAGGACTGGATTCTTTCGAACTTGTTGCTCACTTCAGCATGGAATTGTTGCCCTCAGAGCCTTTGTGAGAGTTTGAAATCTGCAGACTGCTCTCTCTCACTGACCTGATGATCAAGCAGGGTCTTGGACGTATCACATGCTTCTCTTTTGTCACTTCCTTGTCGAACTTCTTTCCGAGATTGGGGGAGTTATCATCATTAGGAGTCGATAGGACTGGATTCTTGAACCCTCGGTTATTGCCGCCGAACAATTGTAATTCATACAAAAATATCAGAGAGCCAACATTCTCATCTTCGAGAGAAAAATGGACACTCATAATTGTCTTTGCTATCTGGTTGGAACATTGTATTCCTACATCTCTAGCATCCCAGACTGCCACTAGGTGGTCATTCTTTTTCTTACAAGATCAAATGAATCGTTGGCATGGTACAGAACCTTAATGGTGATTCTGATTGCTGTTTTGTATTTTCCTGTGATGCCAGGTCTGGCTGGAGAAGCGTTATGTCGGGTCGCGTCACACTTCTGAATGGTTCAACACTGCTGGAAGGAATGTCAAAACTGGACTAATAGCTAGTGTCATCGTTTCTCAGGTATTTCTTCTGCACTGTTTGTTATGCTGCTTAGACAGAATTGCAGCTCCAACAACTTATATTTCTCGGGTTGATGGAACTCTTGAAGTGGACGTGGGCCGCGACAATCTTGCAAAGCTCCAATGTCGCCTGGGAATATGGGGTTAGTGGGCCATTCTGGTATGCGAGCGGTGCTACGATCCAGGTACGCGCAACTTCCATTCCACCTGATTGCTCATTCTTGTGCATCGACTTCAATTTCCAAGAGAAACTCAACACTGAGAGCTCTCATTGCTGAGTCACCGAATGCTTTTGAACAGGTACTCTTGTTTGGTATAATGGCTATAGAGATCAAAAGAAAAGCTCCTCATGCCCACACTGTCTGCGAAATCGTGAGAGCTCGGTATGTACGGCCTGGCCCAAGATGTAACACTTTTGCTGTTTGGTTTAACTTGTGTGGCAAGAAATTCTCTTATGCTAATCAAGTAAGTCTGAATTTCAGTTGGGGAACTGCTGCGCATATTGTTTTCCTCATCTTCTGCTTCATGACGAACATAATCGTCACTGCAATGCTGCTTCTCGGCGGCTCTGCTGTCGTAAATGCTCTGACCGGAGTGAACATATATGCCGCTAGCTTCCTGATCCCCCTCGGAGTGATCGTCTACACTTTGGCTGGAGGCCTAAAAGCCACCTTCTTGGCGAGCTACATACATTCTGTTATAGGTATTTCGCCGCTAGAACTTCATTGCTTTCCCTGTAAGCTCTACTGATTTGGAACGGAAGCACTAATTGGCCAGTGTTTTCACTCACAGTGCACGTGGTTTTAGTAATCTTCGTCTACTTGGTATACACGGCAAGCAACGAGCTCGGTAGCCCGAGCGTCGTTTACAGTCATCTCTTGGAGGTAGCAAGCAAATCAAGATCATGTCAGGAACCGATTTCCCACAGCGGGCAATCTTGCGGTCCTGTTAGTGGAAACTACGGCGGATCTTATTTGACAATGTTAAGCTCTGGAGGGCTCGTGTTCGGTATCATCAACATTGTCGGCAACTTTGGTACCGTCTTTGTCGACAATGTAAGTTCTGCTAACGAGAATGATCTGTTCGCCCATAAGGAAGCATAACTTTTTCCCTTGCATTAATCGCGATGTCTCGTTTTGACTGAAACATTGCAGGGATACTGGGTGAGCGCCATAGCTGCGAGACCCTCATCGACACACAAGGGCTATTTGTTAGGCGGACTAGTGTGGTTTGCTGTGCCGTTCTCACTAGCCACGTCCCTCGGTCTAGGAGCACTCGCACTTGATTTGCCGATTACAGCGAGCGAAGCAAGCCATGGACTTGTTCCTCCAGCCACAGCTATTGCCTTGATGGGGAAAGGAGGAGCTATCCTCCTCCTCACTATGCTCTTCATGTAAGTTCTGCATCTGTCTATACTACTGTCAGAGACACAAATGAAACTGGGCGATTTTATCATTTGATTCACAGTTGTTGCCTGCTGGGCAGAAAAATGGTTCGTCGGCATTGAACTAAGATAAAAAAAACGAACTTAAGAATTGCTCCGTTCTTATGTGCCAGGGCCGTGACGTCTGCCGGTTCCTCCGAACTAATAGCGGTGTCTTCATTGTGCACATATGACATCTACCGCACTTACATCAATCCAAACGCGAGCGGAAAGAAAATCCTCCAAGTTTCAAGGAGCATCATCCTCGGGTTCGGGTGCTTCATGGGAGTGCTCGCCGTGATCTTGAACAAGGCTGGAGTCTCACTGGGCTGGATGTACCTCGCAATGGGAGTGATCGTTGGCTCGGCTGTCCTTCCCATCGCGTTCATGCTCCTCTGGAGGAAGGCAAACGCATTCGGCGCAATTCTCGGGACGATCAGCGGGTGCATCCTGGGAATCATAACTTGGTTGGTGGTCACGAGCGTCGAGTATGGCCGGGTGAATCTGGACACCACTGGGAGGAATGCGCCGATGCTCGCGGGGAATCTCGTCTCGATCCTTACTGGCGGGGCCATCCATGCCATCTGCAGCTTCCTGTGGCCTCAAAACTATGATTGGGAAACCACCAAGAAGATCACCATGGTTGAAAAGGACAAGACAGAGCTGCCGTCGGAGGAGTTCAAGGAAGAGAAGCTGATGAGGGCCAAGGCATGGATCGTGAGATGGGGCATTGGTTTCACTCTCCTCATCGCCGTGTTGTGGCCGGTTCTCTCGCTCCCGGCAAGTAAGTTAAAATTCCTAAGGCCTTATACCTGCCTAACGTATTGCACGCTACATCTTATCTCTGCTTTTTTCTGAAACTTAACCTGATGCTTGGCTTGTTTGCAGAGGAATTCAGTAAAGGGTACTTTACATTCTGGGCGGTCATTGCGATAGCGTGGGGAACCATCGGGTCTGCAGTCATCATCGCTCTGCCGGTGATGGAGAGCTGGCAGACTATCCGGAGCGTCTGCGTCGGCATGTTCACAAACGACCGGCTCATGGAAAAGATCCAAGAACTCAACGTCAAGCTACAGGCAGTCGTATCGGCCATACCTGAAGCGGAAAGATTGTATCTCCTTGAGGTGGAAAAAACCAAAAAACTGGATGCTAGTGAGCAACAAGTCCTGCCTGCTTAGCTCCCTTGACGTGAGTTGCCGATGCGGAAAACTTCAGGGGAGGAGTGGAAGTTGTGCAGAAAATTGGATGGGTGAACTTGCTTTCTCTTGTTTGTCATGTCATGCCAATCTTTGTGTGCTTGAAGGAGCTCGCTTTGGGCAAGAAAGCAACCGGCTTGGAGGCCATAATGCGTAATTTCCCCATGTAAATGTTCCTGATCTCATTGAATTAAAATCGAGGTCGTCTATAGTCTCTGCCTACTATCATTTCATTTTTACAAGTAACTCACTTTCACGAATTTTCTTCGCATATAAGTGCACGTGCCCTCCTCGTTAACAACTCAACCACAACATATGAAGTTCTCAGGAGCCTCTCTCTGAACGTAAAGGCCATGAACTGCTGCCCCATATCAAATATGTAATTGCAATTTGTTTACAGAACAAACCTTCCATAGGAGTCAACTCAAATGTTTTCCTCTTGGTCATGGAGAACCGGGTCTTTTCCTGACACACTCTCCGTCTCTTGAAAGCAAAAAAGGCTATTGCTTGCAGAAAGGGATTGCCTAACCTTTCCTTAGAAAGTGAGGCCCCAACCTTACAATCCGATAGGCCCCAACCTTACAATCCTAGCCGTCTGTGTTATGAATGGACAGCCCAGATTATTACTAACAAATATATATATAAAATTCAAAAAATTGTCCCCTAAAAACAGGAGATCTGGGCCGTTCATAAAAAAATGAACGATCCGAATTGCAAGGTTAGGTGCTTAACCTTCTGAGGAAAAGTTAGGCGATCCGGACCCCTTGCGTTCATACCGAGTGAATTGCGCTTTCGCATTACCAACCCGATCACAAGCTCATTCCTGGAAGACAGCAAGATTATTCATCTCTATCCTTATCTTTAATAGCTAGCACTCCTGAGCCGCGACCTACCACAACCACCTACCCGCAATCCATCGGCTTCCGAAACAGCTTAGGACGCGAACATTAAGATACATCCTCTCAAAAAAGTTTCAAGCGAACACGTTGGTACTTGTATACAAGGAATTGACAACCTAAGTATTCAACAACTACCCACCATCAAAGTCCTCATCATCTCCCAACAACCTTCCCAACTTGCTTCGAGCAATTAAAACAAGTGCAGGGCATGAGGCAACCACCGATATCAGCAAGTCAAGTCACTGCTCAAGAAAATACTCTTAGCTATAACCTCTGCCATTGTGAATAACACATCCTCTAATCGAATGGAACAAAGAGAGTTCGAAATCTCCTGCCCATGAAGCTATGCCTCGTTCCTAATGTCATTCTACTGGAACGACTTAACCCATTCGTTCATACATGGAGTCATTCACTCCATCACTTGCTCTAAAACTGTGATGCTGGCAACGAGAAATTCGCCATGTTCAAACATGGAGCATCTGTCACGCAGCATTCACCATGTTCGAACACGGAGCTACATTTGCGCCGCCAGTTTACTCTAAAATTGTGGTGTCGGAGAAATCTTTTATGTGACATTCACCATCACTAATGCTATATCCCAGGCAACACATCCATCACATTCCACAAAATAGCTCATAGTTGCAGATCAGAAATTTCTGAATAGACTTTCCATTTTCGAGAACTTGCTAAAAGCAAGACACACACAAAAAGTGAAGTGCAAGGAATAGGATGAAACTGGCTCAGACACATGAAATTTTGAAAAGTAGGCGATCACATAGTGTTCTTAATTCTTGTAGGGTACGAGTTTGAAACACAGCAACAAGAAGCCCCTAGAGGAAGATAGGGTCACAGACATTAAGCAGAGGCAATAGAGGCAGTAGAGGCAGTAGCTTCTTCCAACAGCTGCTTCACCTTTGTGATGTAATCATTCATTGCTTCCTCCGACGATTTCCCTGCCAACGAGCAAAGGATCACTCTCAGAACTAGCAAAGAACGACATGCATTTTAAAATGGAAGTTGCAAGACAAAAACTACTATTTAGTCTTTCTACCTTCAACAGCCTTCCATGCATCCCACTTCGCCCGATCCCTCATGTTGAACATTCCAGGGCGACCTGCACGTTATGTGAAAGAGGCATTAGTTATCTCGGATGTGGAACAAATCAAGAAAAGCATTGAATAGCGACGAATTGCAAATCGAAAACCCGTTAGATGGGGGTGGTTACTAACTAGTGTTCACTGGTCCAACTGTGGCTTGCTTGTAAAGCCCATAGAGGATGAGCTTGCTTTCATTGGTTGTGCTCTCTGGCAAGGTCTTGGCTTTCTCAGCATATTCCTCGAAGTCCTCCTGCATAAACCAAGTAAGTCAAGACCCTAACAAGGATGACATTAAAAGTACACATCAACTTCCTCAAAGTTCTATAAAAGCACACAAGAAGAGAACGACTAACAAGTCTGTAAAGTAGAGAGAAGAAGTACAAAAACCAAAATTATTTTTTTAAAGTAAAACGTTTAAGGAAGATCTATCCTGTCCCCCCCCCCCCCCCCAAAAAAAAAAAAAAAAGCACATGTTATCTTTTGAAGAAGAAGAATATCTTAAGAAACTCACGTACTGGAGATGCCAGTGCACAAAGTTTAGATATAAAAGATCAATTGCTTAAGAATGCAATCTTGAAAGTGTATAGATTCAACAAGCATGCCACTCAACCTCAGGAATAGGATGTACCTTTTCAATTCCCTCATTTTATTTCCTTAGGTAAATTAGCTGTATAACTGGACAACGTAACTAAAAACTACACCGATTATTAGGGGTGAGCATGGTTCCATGGTAGAACCGAAAACCTGGAATCGGAACCTGTAGGAACCAATCTGATTCCAGGTTCCAAGGTATATAGGGTAGGTTTCATATTCCAAAAACCAAGGAACCTGTTCCAACGGGTAGATTTCAGGTTCCACTACCTAGAACCTAGAACCTGGACCCTGGATCTTGATTGTGTTTTTTTTAGTATATATTTTTGTACGATCCGAAAATGTTCTATGGCGTTTGATGATGAGTATATAATCTAGAGCCAAATAAATTTTTATGTTCCAAGTTCTAAAAAATGAAGAGCCTATTCTAACGAGTTAGTTTCAAGTTCTAAATGCAGAACCTAAAACCGCTCACCTCTACTTCTCCTTAACTGTTGTAGTATTTACTCTCATTTTGCTTAACTAAAATTTAAAAATTAAAAAAATAAAAGAAATTAATAGGTTCTCGGATACCTTGGCCTAGAACCTGTGATAGGGTAGATTCCAGGTTACAGGATATGACGAGTAGGTTCTAGGTTCCAAAAAATGAGGAACCTATTTTGATTGATAGGTTCCAGGTGAACCTGTAAGGAACCTAGAACCACTCACTCCTACTGATTATGAATCTAATATCTTCGAAGATATTGTTTAAAGCACAAAGAGGATTACTTCCTCTTGCATGCACATAAATAGCCAACCACAGCAGCTATTTATAATCAATCAGACAGAAGTTACAGATTCACAGATAAGAAAACATCACTAATCGGATGGTGGACAAAACAAATACCCAGGAGAACAAAACCAGCAAAAATCAAACCAAAAATTCGTAAAAAAAGGAAAAAAGAAAAATTTGCACATCATCGGTTTCTCAGCAAGGTCCAAACATGGAGAAATGAACTACCAAAAAACCAAACTTTAGCTCAATAAACAACCGATCTGATGCACCCAATGAAGAACAACGCACAGAGAAAGCGGAAAGATCCGACCCTCTGTTCAGCACAGGTAGATCAAACACATCACAAGCCAGAGCAAGCAGATTCCAATGGCAACAGCGACAGAACAAAGAACGATCTAGTCGTCAATATACAGAAAGGAAAAACAGAGAGAAAGATTTCGAGAAGGCGACCTTCAAACCCATTGCTTGATACGCCTCGCTTTCTCCGGAAATTTGTTTGATGTGAAGCGTAACGTGAGAGTGTCAGATATGTGGGTGGAGAGGGAGTGGATGGTTGGCAATTAAATAGGAAAAGGACGGGGTGATTCTGCTCTGCCGTGGCAATCGCGTTTCTTTGGGAGTTGCATCTTACAAAATGAATTTTTTGTTTTCATCCGGAGTTGGATTATCGAACGGCTGAGATCTGTTTGATTAAAAAAGAAAAAACTCGAGAGAGAGAGAGAAGGGAAAGTTTGGATATTCCTTGCACGAAACTGTACAGGTGGAATAATTTGGCTGGTTGGTTGTTAAGGGGCCCCATGCACACTTTATTTGCGAATGAAACGAGCTAACAAATAAATAATTTCTTTGAGGGATACGTTCACTGGAAATTTTAAAATTTATCATGAAAAATGAAATTAAATACTAGAATTTACAAAAAGTATAATAGAATTCTAAAACTTGATAAAATTAAGTCATTCCGTTAACACCGTCAATTTTATTAACGAAACATGCTGATGTGGTACTTATAAATTAACTTTTCTATTCTAGGTGGCAGTTTCTTTTTTTTTATTCATGTTTTATTGTAAAAAAAAAGTTTGAGAAAAGGATAAAAGGCACGACTTGCTAGTAGGAGGCTATCGCCCATCGCCAGAGGAGCTGGCGACCTCCGTAGGGCAAGGGCGAGGACTCATTGGTCCTAGGTGAGGGCCAATGGCCCTCGCTAGGCCTGGGCGAGGCAGCTCAAATCTGGGCGACGCTAGCCCTCTCTTGGGGCACTGCTGTCGCCCATCTCCGAAGGAGCTTGCTGCAGCCTGCAGCGCACCAAGCTCTACCATTATTCTGTTTTTAAAATTTTTCTTTCTAATTTTTTTTTTAATAAATAATAATAAATGCCATGTAAGAGAGAGAAATTAATTTAAAATGCCACATCAGCATTTTTCATTAATCAAATTGACATTGTTAACGAGACTTGATTTAATCAATTTAACATGATTTAAGACTTGATTGCACTTTTTGCAAGTTTCAGGACCCAGTTGCAATTTTCGTGACAAGTTTTAGAACTTCCAGTGATCATATCCCTTTATTTAAAATAAAAGGAAAATTCTACCAATGATCTTTGAATTATGGGTTAATGTGTAAAGTCGTCACGAAATTTTTAATAAATATTCAATCTACTCCTTTAGATTATGTGAGAATAGCCCAGTTATACGGAATTTGTTGATTTATCTTTTAATTCCATAAGTTTGACCGGTGTAACGTTACACGATTATCCATGTAAAATATTCAACTAAAATTAGGGTATAATAATTCACTTCATCAAATAGCATGGATAATCATTTTTTCCAATTTGAATAATTTAAACGAATTATTTTAATAATTTGAGTTGAATAACTAAAGTTATATCGCGCATGGTATTTTTTTTTCCCACTCTTCAAAAGCACCAGATTGGAGGCCAAATCAGCATATTTTGTTGATTTGAATTAACGAAAGGACAATAGTGAACATTTTCATGTAGTTTGTAGAATAAATTGAATATATGCCAAAAGTTCATGAATTGCATATTGGACTAAAGTTTTTTTTTACTATATTGAATAAATTAAATATTTATATGCGATATTGCACATTGGGTCAAAGTTAAGGAATTATCTAAGTCATTTTTCCAAAATAAAATTGAGTATAAACAATAAACTCGCAAACTGGTAGGTCATATTAAGGGTGAGCATAGTTCTAGGGTAGAACCGAACCGACGGTTCCGGTCCAGTTCCAGGTTCTATTGATATAGGGTTTGTTTCTCGATTTCGCTTTTTGAGGAATCGCCGGTTCCGGTTTTCTATGGAATCAAATCGAAACTAGATCCGGAACCGGTATTTTTAATAGTTAAATGCATGCATTCTTCTTATCAACACGCTCATATTTTGTTCATTGGCTCAACTCTCTTTAAACCAAGCTCATATTTCCACATCATTGGTTCAACTCTCTTCAAGATTCAGCCCCCTAAACGTAGTCTTTCGGCTTTCTTAATCAATTTCTTGTTTCAAAGCAAAATGGCAATAGCTAAATAGAGTCTTTGATCTGATATATACTTATTCCTCTCACTGCTTCAGGTGTATGAGCATGAATCCGTGATGCAAGCATCTAGGCTAATGGGGAAAAGAAGAATTGGAAGGATTCCTGTTGTTGACAGCCGTGGTCAAAAGGCAATGGGTAATATAAGCATAGGAGATATCCAATTCCTTCTGACCTTACCAAAGATCTATCATGACTACAGGTTGGTAACAATTTTGTTCATCTTAACATTCTTCTGATCGACACGATTGTAAGCTTCACATTTTGTTAATAGATATGTATGTTGTGTAGAAATATTGATGATATGTAAAAATCGTCATAAAAAAAAATCCTTTCTCGCAGCTCCATTTGACTTTATATGAATGTCGGAGGCAAGTTCTAGGATACCCTGAAACCGGATCCGGAACCTGTGACAGGATATGTTCTAGGTTCCAGGGTATAAATGGTAGATTCTAGGTTCCAAAAAATGATGAACCTGTACTAGCGGGTAGGTCCCAGGTTTCAGATGGAACATACCCGGAATTTGGAACTGCTCACCCCTAGGTCAAATAGAGTTCGGATGGCCTGAATTAACCCGTTTGGCCTATTTTTATAGTATGATTTTAGCGAGCCATAAGTGACCCAATCCAAAAATCTACTTAATCTGGGCTCCCAACATTCGTATAGTTTTTCCCCTAATATATGAAAAATAGCAAAATGAAAAAAAAATCATTCAAAACAAATATAATATGAATAGAGATAAGTAAAAAAAAAAATTGACGATTCATTCTATTAAAACGTATCTCCTGTTATTTTTTCGAGTGCTAGAAAGTCGATCAGTTATTTTTAGTTGGGTGTTTTCATTTTACATATTTAGAAAACTGAAAAAAAAAACCTTTACTTCACATATTATCCTGTCAAAAAATAATAGGATGTTATTGTTTTAGTATTCGAGAAAAGCATACCGGACATTTATTTCTTGGCCACCGTTGAGACCTATATGTAGTTGTGCATTTACTTATATAAACCTAATTTTAAAATGTTAGGCAACCCATTTATTACACGACCAGTCAAATATGAGTTAAAAAAATAATTATGGATCTTTTTTTTTTACTTCTTACATGACCTCTTCATACTTGCTGATGAAGGACAAACCTAGGTGGTTTCTCAAATAATGTTGATGAATAGAAACATGATTGGTTAATTTATTTTTAGCAATTAAATTTAATTATTTACGTTTTCCATAACTCACACATCCGAACTTTTCAACCCAATTAATCCTCTTTACAAACATGTCTAAGTGCTACAAAATATAACTCTAGCTCCTATTATAGATGGAGGAGACACCTTCATTCCATTTTGCCCTTTCTTTTCCAATTCTATCTTAAAAAGAGTTGAATAAATCTAAGATAAGGCTCAATCGTTAGTGATTAGGAATCAAAACATTTGATTTTTTTTTTGTTCAACTAACATACACATGTACGAATATATATGAAAAGCTTGTGAAAGATTCATTTCGAGCTAAACAGATGATCTTGCTCGTATCACTTTCTCCTCTCTCTCTCTCCCAAGAAATTTAGAAAATTTTCAATTGCGATTTTATCTTTTGTTCGCTAGGGTATCCTTTGTAGGTAATGCCCAAAATGTTTTCTGATCATCAAATGTGATTCTTCGCAAGTGCTTCCGTGAGCTACCACGATATGATTCGATCCACATGACAACGTTGCTCGGGCACGAGACGGCCGCGCCATTTTCAAATCTAAACCCCAACAAGATCTGATAATTTTTAGGATAATGCGGGTGTGTGAATACGAACTCCTCTCAAGATAATATCCGAAGAAAAATCACTTTCTCCATTCAAATCATGGGATTTCTAATTCGTGGTCTGGATCATCATCTGTATAAAAACTTCTCACGACGACCAACTTATAGCAAGAGAAGAAGAGAAGAGGAGAGAAGAGATGGGGAAGTCGAGTCTCAAGAGGTCGTGTCCACATTTCTTGTTGGTTTTCTCGTTTGCTGCTCAGTTGGTGAGCTCTGCAATGGCAGAGAGCTCGCGGAGACGACGATCCAGGACTCGACCTGGTTGAGCGGTACTATGTCGTTTTGGAGCGATTGCTGGAGATGGTTTCCCCTCCCCAGCTTCCCCATATCCCCCCCAGTTCCCCCCTTCTTGCTCCCTCCGTTCCCTTTCCCCTTCCCGTTGCCCCCTTCCGGTGGTCCACCGCCAGCGCCCAAACCGAAGCCGATGCCCTCGGCACCGGCGGGAGGGCCGGCAGGACCAAAGCCTACACCCGTTATACCTGCGCTAGGGCCGATGCCACTGACCCCGGTTGAGGGACCTGCATTGGGGCCGACACCACCAACAGGCCAGCCACCAAGTGAGGGATCGGCGCCGGGGCCAACGCCACGGACCCCAGTTGATGAGCTGGCGCTAGGACCAGCACCCCCGTCCCCAAACGAGGGGCCAGCACTTGGGCCGACACCCCCAACTGAGGGGCCTGCACTCGGGCTAATGCCTCCGACCCCAATTGATGAGCCGGGGCTAGGGCCGACACCACCGACCCCAACTGAGGGGCCTGCACTGGGTCTGACACCACCGACCCCGACTGAGGGGCCTGCATTGGGGCCGACACAGCCAGCACCAGGGCAAACACCGCCTCCGATGCCGGGTCAAACAGCAACATTGCCAGTAGAGGAACCAACACCGGGGCCAAACCCGGCACCGGCACCAGCACCAGCCAAGTGAAAGGCCCATGAATTCTCTCCATAATATTGCTATGCAGTCCTTCATATCATTTGGACAGGATGCCTCGGTCTCCAACGAAAATATAAATGAAGGCAATTGTCTGATCAGTCGCCTCGGAAAATATAATTCGATTACTTTTCACCTCGTGCAAGTTTGCAACATCTATTTAACCAACATGGATGAAAAAACTTATGGAGTAGGATCATCGGGCTCAAGTCCACAAAGGAGGGCTTGAGCTTAGGTATCTACGATCTAGTGCCCCTGTCTGGATCCCTCGACCCTCAGTCCGGACCATTGAGGCAGAGGTCAGGAAACCTAAGCTGCGTATGGTAATGTTTATGTTCAGGAGAACATATTTAAAATAGAAATATTTTTTTTGTGTTTCTGTTCCTGACTACAGTTTCAGGGAACAGAAATGCGTTTGGTAAGTAATTTTTTTTTCCGCCACTCGATCGGCGGCGATTGGTGACGGCCGGAGACCAGCGATCGGTGGCGGTGGCTAGCGGGTGGTAGCCGCGTCGGCGGCGGTGGGTGATGGTTTCAAAAGTGTTCCAAAATCTAAAAGCAAGTTTTTTTTTTCTTCAAAAGTGTTTCCCAGAACAAAAGTGTTTTCCAGAACACTTTTGAAATATTTTTTTACCATTCGTATTTCTGTTTCGAAAGTAGGGAACACTTTCGGAACAGAAATACTTTCCCTAGAGTGTTACCATACGCTGCCCTAATGCCCATGCCCATGCCCGAGCCCTAAGTCGAGGTCCTTCGGGCTGGATTTGGATCTTGATGCCCATGCTTGGTTACCCGGCTGCTTGTGCACAAGTCACTAGTGCTCGAATAATATATGTGTGTTTAGGAAAATCAAATCAAATTTATTTCCAAATGACATAAAATATTTTCCTAATCTTTTTCATATTCCACTCAAAA
Source organism: Rhodomyrtus psidioides (assembly GCA_021437785.1). Lineage (NCBI taxonomy): Eukaryota > Viridiplantae > Streptophyta > Magnoliopsida > Myrtales > Myrtaceae > Rhodomyrtus > Rhodomyrtus psidioides. Next base: position 597,161 of record JAILYB010000054.1, read on the forward strand.
ACCGACAATTATTGCTATTTTCCTTAAATTTAACTGTTTGGAATACATTTTCTAATAATTTGTAACATTTTCCATGAAAAACAAATGGAACCTATGAAAATGAATGATAGCAATAAAAATCAAATATTTTTCTTATAAGTGAGATCTATAATAGGTGTGAGCAGTTCTAGAACCTACCCGTTGGAACAAGTTCCTAAAGCCCACCTTAGAATCCAAGTTCCTAAAACCTACCTTTTTACAAGTTACAAGGTCGGCTCTAGATCATTTTTACATCTGATATATTTAGAAATACGAATAAAACATCGGATGTCATGAAATTTTTTGATTGTAATGAATCATCACATTTAATAACTATCACTTGCTGCCACAGTCTGCACGATTCTAGGAACCATGCTTACTTGCTTTTATGTTCTTTTGTTCTCTGAAAAAAAAAAGAATAGAAAAATATTTATATACGTCAGTTGATTTTTCTATTCTCTCTCCCAGATTAGATCAGTGGCCATGAAATAAGAATTGGAACAAGAAGTCTCTTTTGACCCGGGAATAAAAAAGAAACAAGGTTATTTTAGAGAAATAAGCTCAGCTTAACCTAATGTGACTGACTATCAGCGGCGTCCAATGGCTGATGACCTACTAGTGGTGGCCGATGGTGACCCTGGCACCCGTTGGTGGCGGCCGATGAGATATGGTAAGTAAAATGAAAAGAAAGAAAATTTTTTATGAGAAATCAGAAAATTAAAAGAATTAAACAAAATGACTTGTTTATAAACCTCACCTGTTTATGACCTATTTAAAACTCCTTTAAGACCCATTACCATTTTTTTTTTGTCAGAAGACCCATTAACTTGCTTTATTTGGTTGAAGACCCATTAACTTGTTAACTAACCCATTTATGATCTACTTAAGCTTGTTTTTAAAATTTAAGGCAATCCATTTTTGACTTACGCTGTTAAATATAGGTTAAATATGGATTTTAGACCCATTTTGCTATCTCTACTAGCTGCCCTCGCCCTTTTTGGCCTCAAACGAGGCTCACCCTCACCGATTTGCACAAGAATTGGCTGGGAATTTTCAAATTTCACACATGATTTGACTAAAATCACTTTCTTGCTTGGTGAATCTTCGATCTGGATTCATCTGTATCTTCTTATAGAGAATGTGAGTTAATGTCAATTGCGATTGATGTTAGCTCTATTGATCCAGTAGAGTCGTGCTTACTACTATGTCACGTTCTACTGTGATGTAAAATCAACATGCTTGTTGCCATCCAAATTAATCTTGCTGAAGTTTGAATTTAGCTCGCTACTCTCCCATATGTCTATTTCTTTATTTACACTACCATTTTCTATTTTATTATTTCTAAATTATCTTCTCTTAAGATTATATTGGAGACATCCTTTAAAATCATCTTCTAATTTTGTTTTATGAAGTCATCTTAGAATATCTTGATCAGTTAAGTCGTTACAAAAGTCCAGTTTTATCCGAACATAAATGGTTAAGTCTCCACTGACATTTTTACAATTAAATAAAAAAGTTGAAAAAAGAAATTTTTAGGATCGTACCAAATGCATTAATATTCTTTTTCTATTATGGGAATAGAAATTTTATGAAGTTTTCAAATGCCTTCTTTTGCTCATAAACTTGTCTAGAGAATAAAAATAGAAAAAATTATTTATGAACAGAAATCATTCTTGAAAATAGAAATGTTATCAAACGCACCCCAGAAGTCCAACAGGTCAAAAGGGCTCAATTCATAAAGAAAAACGAAAAAGGGAGGGGGGGGGGGGGGGGGGGAGTCCGGCTGGTTTCCGTGTAAGTGAAAAGCTGAGGAAAAAGTTTTCATCACCTACATTAATAGCAAAATTACCCCGCATTCAAATTCAGACCCTAAAAGCACCGCCACTCTTCCGAAGCCTCCGTGCTGTGTCGTGTTTGACACATTCCGATACTCTTCAACATGTGACCGGCACGTGGTCAGCGCTCTAGAAAAGCTATCAATACGCAAGTCTAGCATTCCGATATTCTATTTTGACACTCATGAAGTCAATTTTAAGTATTTTCAATAAATTAGAGATCAAAATGTAAATTTATCAAAAATTTATATACTTAAATCATATACCCAGCCACCTCAAAAATTACTATATCCAGCTATAAAAAAAAAAACTAATCGTCATTCCCAACAAAAGAAGAAGAAGAAACTTATCATTAATATTTTCCTACATACACATAAAAATATACATTTAATTATAGCATGTCAAAATTTTCTCTTTTTTTTAGAATTACATGTTGGCATATCATATCGTGTCACGTGTTCTTATTGGTGCAACTTAGTTCACACCTACAAAAAGCTGGTCACGTATTATGTGTTTAAAAATTATTTTTGAAAGTGCTCCCTTATCGTTGGTTAAGTCTTATTAAACATATTTTTGAAGAATGTAAATTCTTCTATCCGCAGTGAATGACTGTACCCAAATATATCATTTATTGATCCTTGAGGCGCTTTGAAGAGTGTTAATTTCACTTTTAGTTAACTTCGCTAAGGCTCGGGGTCATCTGTTAACAAGGTCCAATTAAAGTAATGACAAGTCTAACATAAACCTTAAGAAAGAAACTGAGAAGATCGAATCTAAAAGGACTACTTACAGCTAGTGCTAATTTAAAAGAATCAAAACTAGGATGATTAGCTTGAGATGCTTTTGCATTAATTTTTTCAAAAAGGTAAGGTTGCGTTTGGTAAAGCTCCCTGAAACACGTTTGGCAAAAAAATGTTCCAAAAGTGTTCCGAAGAACACTTAAAAAAAAGAACACTTTTGGTCCTAAAAAAAGAAACAAAAGAAAGATGTTTTTTTGTTTTGTTTCCGGAACACTTTTGGTCCTAACGCTCCTTGGTTGGGGGGGTCGCCGGCCGCCGCCGCCGCCGGCCGCCGAGCCGGCGTCGATCCCTTCTTTTGGCGAGAAAAGTGTTTTTTTTTTAACTTACTAAACACGTTTCTATTCCCAAAAATCGTAACCGGGAACAGAAACACAAAAAAATATTTCTATTCCAAATATGTTCCCAAGAACAAAAACGTTACCAAATGCAGGCTAAATGAGCAAAAGAGGTTTCAAGGGTACATCGTGATGCAACAAACTTCTTTCTTGTCTTCAGAGATGACACCGACCCAAAAAAAAAATGCCATTAGAGTGAAGAAATTGGGAAAATTTCTTGTGGAATCATCAAAGAATCGCATAAAGTCAACGCGTTAGAATGATGCAAAGCCAAAGGAAAGAAGCAGAGCCACGAAACGGAAATGATAATGATCCAATTCAAGCAGTGGATGTCGACCAGGATTCGCGATGGATCAAAGTCATCTATCTGCCCTGAAGACCCCGCAGTCCTCAAATTCAGAGTCGCCGGGGAAATAAAGGAGTTCTTCTTGATCGGACTGCTCTCATTCGTGACGGGGAGTTCCAAGGGGTGGTTTTTACCCAAGAACAGGGCTTATGGACATTGAAAGCCGGAGTCTTGGGACGTAAGGTATCATCCTCCTAGTCCTCGCCGTCCTTTTTAAGGGTGCGAACGCGGAGGCCAGAGTGGTGTCATGGTAGCCGCATTGGGACAACATGCAGAATGTGTGGCCATCCGAAAGGGCATCCTTGTACTGGCTCCTCCTGGGGTCGCCCCTCCCTCCCACAGGGAGATGGGGCTCGAATCCGAGTCCGAGTCCGAGTCTTCCTCCCCTTCAGTCTCCGTGGTGCAGCAGTACACGGGAATCCCGCCCTTGTACATGGCCACAACCTCGCAGGGCGAGTCGGAGGGCAAGGAGCCAATGGAAGAATGGTAAAGGATGGAGGACAACTCGGGGTGAGGAGGAGGGGGCAGGCAGGACAAGCAGAGATCGGTGGGGGCAATTCCACGGAGGGAGGCAATGATAGAGCAAGTGAAGGGGTTGAAACGGGAGAGAGAGGAGAGGTGGCAAGGTCATGGGAGAAGAGCTGACTGCGTGACAAGCCGATCCGATTCGACCCCTTGAGCAAGTGCCTATTCTATTTTTAGTTCACTCTGACATTCCTAGGCACACTGATTCAGTTGCCTTAACCAAGTTACCATACTCCGTCAGGCACAAGTATAAATGCCCATGATACGTGATCTCTCTTGTCTCTAGAAAACGAACAATGCCAAATTTCTAGTTTACATTGCAACATGTACATGTGCTAAACAACCAAAGGTAAGATCTACCAAGAAAGATTGAGCATTAGGCTCCTCTGGCTAATTTGGTAAAACAAAAAGCCTTGTTTTTCTTTTGGGCTCCGAAAACCAAAAGCCTTGTTCAATCACCCGATTAGTAAAGTTTCTGGGAATAGAGATGAACGATTTGCATTGGCTTTTAGGCCTAATAAGGGAGAAGCCAGCTTTGTAATGTTAGATCAAAGGCTCGTTTGGCTGGCAGAAGGGTAAAAATATGAATGAATCCTACCACTACCAAGCTGGAGTAAGACCAACTTATGATGTGATTTTGTCACTTAACTTCAATCTATATCATGATCTATCTATTTGCACCCACACCATTGCCCGCATTGTCAACAAAAGGGTGGGTAAAAAACAAAAAAAAACAAGAACATACTTCCCCCTTCGCTCAATGACTATTTACACATCTCTACTGTGAACTGTGAAGTACCAAATCCATACCAGACCATTTTTATGCCTTCCGACCAATTATCTACGTGTCCCTATTTACGAAAATGCCATTTTCTTTCCCAAAAAAACCCCAACCCCAAATCCCCAAATCCTCTCTTAAACAAAAAGCACTCAAAAGTCCAAAGCATCTAACAACTGAATCACCTAAACCTTAAGGAAAATGCTAAAAAAGATTTGCAAGGAAGAGTAATTTGGCCATTTCGATGTGTGGGGTTTATGCTTATAGGTGAAAGGCATTTGGAGAAATCGAGGCTTGTAATAAAAACAGGAAATGGAGCCCGTCCCGTCTCTTTCCAAAAACAGTCATTACCATTCCACTTGACTATTTGTTGCGAAACGACACAGGAAACATAATCTTACTTTCATGTCTCCGAGTCCGTTCATTGTAAAAAAAAAAAAAGGCCATAAGGTGTTGTTCCTGTTCTAGGATAAAACTGCGAGTAATGCTTGTAAAAGATTCCCATAGGTTACGATATGTTCATAATCGATGCGGTCAAAATGCACACAGAAAATATAGCTCTGAGTATACTGTGGTCTTCCACATCCAAAGTGACAAGCCTCGCTGAAAACTTCCACGAGTTTCATTTTCAAAAGCAACCTAGAGAGTCTGAAAAAAATTAAAACGATACTCATTCAATTTCGAATTCCTCCTCTGGCTAAAATGTTAATTACCCACCAAGAAAATTGACCCTGTTAAATACGTTTAGATCAAAACACGTGATGGGCTCACTACTTCTTCTCTTCCTTCTCAGCCTCAGCGGCCTTCTTCATCCTCACGCCAACATGACGTTGGTTCATGCGCTCAACTCTCAGCTTGGCATATGCATTGAACGATTTCATCTCATCCGTGACTTTCACAAGTTCCACGGCTGGCTTTTCTCTTACAATGGGCAGGTAAGTTCCTTGGACTTGAGTTGCATTTGCAAGCTCTACCGGAGTAGAATCACCAGCCTGAATGGAGAAGGAAGATGAGATGTTTTCAACGAGAACAGTGTCAAGGAAAAAAAAGTCCATAAAAATTCTTAAGTGCTCAATTTACCATGACTATCCGTGCGCGTCTTGGGAAGACAACTAGTTTTGCCTTGTATGTCTTCAGTCTTTGCACATTAGCTTGAAGACTTTCCAACGAGCGATTCTTGCGGCGATGATCAATTGCAATTCCAATTGTTGGAGCTAATTTCTTCGGGATGCCCGCTGTCTGAGACATACAAAATGCAAGTTAAGCATGAGGCCTGGACAATATGGTGGAAACTGTAAAAGGAAATCCTTGGAGAAAGAGCAATCAGGGGAAGCATTTTACTTATCATAAAAATAAGGGAGAAAAATGTAGTAATACCAAACCAAGGTGCAAAAAAGCATGCAAAAGAAGAAGATAAAAATCACAAAAAGTTCAAAAAAAGAAAAAGAAAAGAAGTCCCAAGTTCTGTTTATTTAGATAAATGAAGCTAATGATGCAAGTCTACTTGAAAGCTGCCACTTGAATAGCCGAACGCGACTTTGGCCGCAGGTAGACATATGCGAGTAAAAGAGGACAGGGGCTTTAATAAAGCTTCTTATGCAAAATTATGGTGAAAATAATGCTAATGAGGTATAAACAGCCTATCTCCTCATGACTCTTCGTGATTTGGGATAAAAAGATCCGAAAGCAGCATCTTGCCTTTACCCAAAAAAAAAAAAAAAAAAAAAAAAATCCGAAAACAGCACCTTACCTTTACCCCCCCAAAAAAAATAAGAATAGATCCGAAAACAGCAGTGAGCAATTTCCTAAATGACAGAATTATTAAGCGGAACAGCAAGTCAAATAATTGTTGAACGTCGTCATCACAAACTTTGAAAAGGCTGCATGATCGCATCTATTCATTTTACTTGTATCAACTCTGAAAAATTATCTTAACAAGGTAATGAAGATTCTTCATGACAAAGGAGCAATTCAAACAAACTACTCATTGTGACTATACCTTAAGTTCTTCAAGAGAAAATCCCTTCCCAGCCCTAACCTTCATATTGTACTTCACAGTTTGACCATGGACAACTGGTCGGAGTGGACCCGCTGTTGGCCTCGGGAAAATCTTCACAGCCTTTTTTTGCCGAGCTGGGTGGGCACAAAGTAAAGAACATCAGAATGCTCTGAGAATAAGAATGGCAACAAATGGCATCACTTCTATATAAAGGGAGTAATTCAATTACCTAAGCGTCTTCTAGCTTTTCTAGCAGGCTGGTTAAACCAGGTCTTGACGTAATTTTGCCAGTGCTTTCTGAAGTGCCCACTTGGCACAACATTGTTATGTTTAACCATGATTTACCTTAAAACAGAAAAAAGACAGCTTTTAAGGTTAAGATGGCTCTGAGACGTGCATATATGTTATCAGCAAAAGCTATTAGACTGTAAATACATTATGGATTATGATCCAAACACATTCACAAAAAGTACAGCAAATTTGTTTGTTCAGTCTGCACAACGTTAAAACTGGTTTTCAGCGCCTATTCAGAAATTCAGATAACTCAATATCATAACCACATGATCTTCCACATTGCTGACACAATAATATCAACCCAGAATAACCATTTTCACATAAGAAAAAGAATGATATGGTAAGGGACTAAACCAAACAATAGTGTGTTAAACAACATCACTTTTGCATTTGGTGACCTGGTAAGGGACTAAACCAAACAATAGTGTGTTAAACGAGTTTTGTCAACCATCATCTTATATAAGCTGAAACATGTTGAGCTCAAATCAGGATATTCTCAGATGCCTGAGATCCAAGTAAATCTCATTTAAAGTACAAGAATCATGTCCGAATTTAGAATTACGATCCCCTGAATGGGGGTCGGCATTCTTAAACCACACAAAATTCTACATCGCCAACAAATCTGACAAGTAAGAGTACAATCCGATACTAATCAGAACTTATAACCTCCTCAGCCCAAGAAAAGGATACATTTACTTCCCACATTGCCTCGCCCACAAACCTTTTATGAATCCACATAAACAATAATTCAACAGAAGAGATTGAGTGAAAACAACAGTGCAGCATTTCCAACACACTACATTCAGCAGGAAAACAAGAACACCGTGATTCGTGAAGAGAACACCCCCTCGCATCTACAACATTTAATGGACCAATTAGATTGGCCAAAGCCGTTCACAGATTGAACTTGATATCAGCAAAACTGATCGAACGACGCGACAATTAACGAAACTTTCAAACGACCAGGATAAAGAGAGCAAAGGAACAGATTCGAACCCGAAATGAATCGAAGTAAATCCAACGTGAATCAACTGAAAAAGGATCGACGAAGAGATTTTTTTTTTTTTTGGTCGGAATCGACGAAGAGATGAGTACCTGCTTTCAGAGCCGAGAAGCGACCGGTGCGATCATTCGACTGTGAGAAGCGTTATATCGCTACCTACATGAAACCCTAGGGCTCACACAAACCGAATCCGAACAAAAAAAGAGGGTTTTGGGCCTGACCCGATTCTTTTAGCTGTGTTTGGACTCGGGTCGCAGGAGAAACGTTTTTTTTTTTGTCAAGGAGAAACGTTCAAGGCCCAATAAGATGCGGTGTATTGTAGGCCCTTTCTTTTTAGTGACATTAGGGGTACGGGAATGGGAAATGGATCGCCTAACCTTTCCTTAGAAGGTTAGGTTATGTCCTTGAAATTCGGGCCGTCCGTGTTATAAATGGATGACCCAAATTATTATTAACAAAAATATATATAAAAATTTCAAAAAATTACCCCACAAAAACAGGAGATCTGGGCCGTCCGTCAAAAAACGGACTGTACGGATCCCAAGGGTAGGGGCTTAATCTTTCCAGATCTGTTGATATCCACATTACATAACAACAAATTGGATTTAAAAAGACTACCAATCCGTTGCTATCCATACTACAACACAATATATTAGATTTAAAATGACTGGTGTTGTATGGTGCAGTAGATACAACTGCTATTGAGGTCAAGGTCAGTAACGTGATCACTGAATTTGTCACACTCCATCCCTCCCAATCTCCACAAGCAATAATCTCTGTTTCTAGCTAGTGACAAATTATGATTCGAGCTTCAGATAAACGCAACGAGAATCCGCTCATTTGATTCCAAGGCTCCTTTTGAGCCATATCAAGGCCGATATCTCAATGTCATGGTACATTGGATTAGTAAAGCACGTGTTTACATCAGAAAATGATTAGCTTTTATTATCGACAAGTGACAAGTTTGGTCCATTATCCAGGAGGTGGTTGAGCCATGAATATTATCACACCAATCTCCTTGGTTTCCATGGACAATAGGACTTTCTACGTCATCCTCGATCATGTATATTACAACAAAACTTTATGATACTACTGATGTATGTATGGACGAAGATGTTCTCTAAGAACCTAAAAATTGAATTTCATGGGCAATAAAACAACATTTCATAGTAATTTACCAAAACATGCAAACAAACATAGGTTCAGAATCTCCAGACAGGCATGTATAATTGTTCTCGACAAACTACTTAGATATAGAGCATTAAGTATCTAGCTCCATATTTTCTTGTCCGTCAGAGCTTTCCTCACCCTTAGACATCCTTTTCTCATTCTCTTGGAGTAATGCAAGAACCACCTACTCTCCTTGTCAATGATCAAGTTCTCTAGCACAACACCAACCCAAAACCCAACTCCAACGCCAGTCAGCACGATTTTCCAATCTAAGTCGAATAGAGACTCTTCTTCATTATTAATTTTAAAAGATGGCAGTGGCGGTGGTGGACTGTCATCACCATTTCTGCATTTATTTGGGAGAGGACTTCCACACAACCCTTCATTCATTGCAAATGAACTGCTCCCAAATGTGTCAAACTGTGTTCCACGCGGTATTGGTCCCGACAGTCCATTGTGAGAGACATCAAAAATCGCAAGAAATGTGAGGGTGGCTAGTTGTTGAGGAATCTCTCCCATGAGATTGTTCCAGGAAAGATCTAGTGACTCGAGCACTATCAAGTTTGCCAAGGAAGGAGGGATGCTACCGGTGAGGAAGTTGTTTGAAAGGTTGAGCATACGAAGTGCCTTCAGATCTCCAATGAGTTCAGGAATGAAACCTTTGAATTTGTTACTGGAGAGGTCAATTGCAACAAGGTTATCTGGAATCTTCGGATATTCCCTTTCGATGCCCTTATTCATCAGCATCATCGCATAAGTTATCATCATCTTCGCCGCATAAGTCATTTCTTCGACTCTTGTAATATTATGCGGATTAAGTGATTGATGAATGCTCATGTATGCCAACTTATTTTCACCGATGATAACCTTCATGGCGCGGCAACTCTGTAACAACTTGGAAGGAAGTTCACCATTGAAGCTATTGTTGGAAAGGTCCAGGATTTGTAAACTGGTGAAGTTAAACTGGCTTAGATGACCTTCTATGGGACCATGGAACTTATTGGACTGCAAGCCGATAACTTTTAGGTAGGCAAATTCCGACAGCCAAACTGGGAATGTATCATTGAATTCGTTGCCACCAAGATTCAAGTACTCCAGCGTTTCACAATTTCCTAAAGATCTCGGAACAGTCCCTCCTAGTCGGTTTTCTCTGAGGTCGATCATCTTCAATGCACAATCATCGAGGTAAACGGGAGGAATCATGCCTCTGAATCTATTTCTCGCGAGGTTCAAATAAACCAAAGTAGCAATACTACCCAAACAAAGAGGAAGTGTGCCATTTAGAGAATTGTTGGACAAATCGAGCACGATAAGAGAGCTCACCTCACAAATGGATGTTGGAACTTCCCCAGATAGGAAATTGCTGGAGAGGTTGTATAACATGACCGAGGGAGGTGGGACAGGGAGGGTTGTTTCTAGCAAGTTAGAACTAACATCAAGATGCCCCAAATTTGGCAAAGGAAGATCGGTCTGGTTGTTTTCAAAGCCGGTTAAAAGATTGTGAGAAAGATCTATGTACCAGAGAGATTCTTTGCTATTGTTCCACATCCATATAGGGATGGTCCCTCGGATTCTGTTGTTTGATAGGTCTATCCCCTCCAATTCGCTAGAGTAGCCTATAAACCGTGGGAACTCGGTCAAGTTGCATGAATTCAAGAATAATTTGGAAAGCATGGATGAAGAGGCATTTATGGAAGAGTTGGTGAACGATATATTGTTGAAGGACAAATCTAAGGATCTCAAATTGTTGAGTTTGAGTAGATCATTTCCATCGACAACGCCATTGAGATTAAGCGACTCCAGCGTAAGATATACAAGATCCTTCAGTTTCCACAATGAGGCCGGAATATCACCATGCAAAAGATTATCTACCAAACGGAGAAGAAAAAAGACAAAAGGAGCGTTAGTTACACCATTGAATTTCAATTTCATTTTTTTTTTCTCTTTGGTTAAACAATCTTGTCGTGGTTTGAACTATTACCCGAAAACTGGCCAAAAAAGGAGCTAATATTACCTGAAAGGTCCAACTCGGTAAGTCTTGTCAAGTTGACCACCCACTCCAAAGTATCACCACTCAAGTTATTGTTGTTGAGCCGTAGCGTCGATAGCTGGGTAAGATTAGCAAAGGAAACAGGGATTTGACCTTTCAAGTCGTTGCTAGAAAGGTCGAGCCAAGTCAACTGTTTTAGGTTCTCAAATGAAGATGGAAATCCACCGCTAAACTGATTACCTACCAAATAGAGAGCAAAACAGACAAAGGAGCGTTAGTTATACCATTGAATTTCAATTTCATTTTTTTTCTCTTTGGTTAAACAATCTTGTCGTGGTTTGAACTATTACCTGAAAATTGGCCAAAAAAGGAGCTTATATTACCTGAAAGGTCCAACTCGATAAGTCTTGTCAAGTCGACCACCCACTCCAAAGTATCACCACTCAAGTTATTGTTGTTGAGCCGTAGCGTCGATAGCTGGGTAAGATTAGCAAAGGAAACAGGGATTTGACCTTTCAAGTCGTTGCTAGAAAGGTCGAGCCAAGTCAACTGCTTTAGGTTCTCAAATGAAGATGGAAATCCACCGCTAAACTGATTACCTACCAAACAGAGAGCAAAACAGACAAAGGAGCGTTAGTTACACCATTGAATTTCAATTTCATTTTTTTTTTCTCTTTGGTTAAACAATCTTGTCGTGGTTTGAACTATTACCCGAAAACTGGCCAAAAAAGGAGCTTATATTACCTGAAAGGTCCAACTCGGTAAGTCTTGTCAAGTTGACCACCCACTCCAAAGTATCACCACTCAAGTTATTGTTGTTGAGCCGTAGCGTCGATAGCTGGGTAAGATTAGCAAAGGAAACAGGGATTTGACCTTTCAAGTCGTTGCTAGAAAGGTCGAGCCAAGTCAACTGCTTTAGGTTCTCAAATGAAGATGGAAATCCACCGCTAAACTGATTACCTACCAAACAGAGAGCAAAACAGACAAAGGAGCGTTAGTTACACCATTGAATTTCAATTTCATTTTTTTTTCTCTTTGGTTAAACAATCTTGTCGTGGTTTGAACTATTACCCGAAAACTAGCCAAAAAAGGAGCTTATATTACCTGAAAGGTCCAACTCGGTAAGTCTTGTCAAGTTGACCACCCACTCCAAAGTATCACCACTCAAGTTATTGTTGTTGAGCCGTAGCGTCGATAGCTGGGTAAGATTAGCAAAGGAAACAGGGATTTGACCTTGCAAGTCGTTCCTAGAAAGGTCGAGCCAAGTCAACTGCTTTAGGTTCTCAAATGAAGATGGAAATCCACCGCTAAACTGATTACCTACCAAACAGAGAGCAAAACAGACAAAGGAGCGTTAGTTATACCATTGAATTTCAATTTCATTTTTTTTCTCTTTGGTTAAACAATCTTGTCGTGGTTTGAACTATTACCCGAAAACTGGCCAAAAAAGAAGCCTGAAAGATCCAACTCGGTAAGTCTTGTCAAGTTGACCACCCACTCCAAAGTATCACCACTCAAGTTATTGTTGTTGAGCCGTAGCGTCGATAGCTGGGTAAGATTAGCAAAGGAAACAGGGATTTGACCTTGCAAGTTATTTCCGGGAAGGTCTAGCGAAGTGAGATGAGACAGAGCACCCAACGATGAGGGAAGCGATCCCGACAGATAGCAATACCAGGCTTTAAAATCATTCAAGAGACTAAGATTTCCAATCGAAGTGGGTATTTCTCCAGAGAAGTTGGTCCAGGACAGGTCTAACGATCTCAATGGAGAACCCCAGTGCAGTTCGGGGAAAGAACCAGAGAGGTTGCTATTGCAAGCAATGTGAAGGACTTCCAAGTTCGGCAGCTGAAAAATGCTGACCGGAAAGTCTCCATTCAAGTCACAACTTTCAAGCCCAAGCGATGTCAAGGAAGAGAAATTCGCTAGCACAGGAGGGATAGGTGACAACAAGCTTACACCAGAAAGATCAAGTTCTTTTAGCCCAGTCAAATTATGAACAAGGTTGCCCACGTTGAGCAAATGAAATGACTCGATCCCATAATAGGACAAATCGAGAGAAGCTAGCTCAGTGAGTTGCGAGATATCGCGAGGGATTTCACCGGAAAAGTTCGAGGTGGAGAGATTAAGGTAGCTTAACCTCGAAAGATTGCCGAAGCCGTATGGGATTGGGGAGGAGTTGAAGCTGTTGTATGCAAGGTTTAGCGATTCCAGGTGAACGAGTCGAAAGAGAGTGGTGTTGGGACTCATGGTGCCCGAGAGACAGCTGCTACTGAGGTCGAGGGCGATCACTCGGCCGGTGACCTCATCACATTCGACGCCGTCCCACGAACAACAATCTCCATTTCCATCCAGTGACCAGGAATGGACCTTTGGATGAACGCATCTCGAATCTGTCCTGTTGGTTCTGAAACTTCTCTTGAATTCCATTAAGGCAGAGCTCTCATCCGCATGACATAGTTCCACAGCAAACCTATTTGGGAAGAGAGAAAGCAGGGACATCCAAGTAAGCAGCAGATATAACGATAAGGCTGCCATAATTTTCTGCTTGTGTTTTTTTTTTGCCTTCTTTTGGTCACTGAGGTGAGTTCTCGAGGGAGGGAGAAGTGCAAAGGAGAAGCTTTTTATAGGGGGGGGGGGGGGGGGCAACAATTGGCTCTGGCAATGTAGACTACTACGTACCATCTCAACCTTCAAACTCGGTGGGATTCTAATAAAGAGCACACGTGATTCAGGATGGAGACGACTTTGGTCTACTTGATAAAAAGACCGCACCATATATATTTAAGAGACACACTCGATACACTACGCCCATATTGCCTCTCGCTTTAACTTCCCCTTCTCTACCAACATTCCACTAATTCCCTCTCAGTTTTACATTGCTGAGCAAACGTTCCTCTCTTTTCCCGCAATTACTCGAGTGTTTATTTACAAATACTGCATTTCGATAAAATTTCCACAAAAAGACTATTGTCCGTCTCTTTGATTGACCAACGTGAGTCAATCCATAATTTTTAGGGTCACAGTCGTTTTGTTTGGGTAAAATTATTGGCTAATTCTATTATGCGGCCATCTATAAGTGCCATGTTTCTGCTGTGATGCGTGCACCGTCCGTCGGAACTTTGTAGTTCCGAAGAGATTTATGCTCGCTTGTAAAATTTGTCATAATCATGGATATTTTTTTCGTTATAAACTCGGAGATCATATGTAAAATCTAAAAATATTTTTAACCGATAATTACGATCTTTTTTTTTTGGTTATTCGGGGGCTACCTATTCCGCTGGAAACTTCTTATTCATCAGTCTAAAAGATGGCAAAAGTCTTCTCGCGGGTCTCTCAAGTTTGTTCCTTATGTGGAAAAAATTATGAGATATCGTTTGCGAGGACCAACTACGCGATTATGACTGCGCATGCAAGAAAACACGGACTGGTTTGTACCTTGTTGATGCAGGACCATTTTTTTTTCCATCTTGAATATGGAAATGCTATTTGCTTGTAACTCTCACATTATTTTAAAAAGAAATCGCCATGTCTGTGCTAATCAGGCCATGTCAGAGCTGGCCGCCAACATTAGTCGAAAAGACTAAATTGATACAAATGCAAAATGTTTATGAGCGAATCGGCACAAAAAAATTATTTTTGGTAAGTTTCCTTAGATTATTGACAATGAAATTGAATAGTTTGCAAAGAATTACTTTCTTAGACTAGGCCTTTGAAGTTGTGCCAAAAAAAAAAAGCCTTCGATTTTGGTAGCCATGAATGACGATGACCCACTGACGCAGAGAGAAGCGAAAATAATTCCAAAGAATACTCAGATTTTGATTGAACGATAGAATGATTAATGTAGATTATAAAGATGGACGTCATATATAGAGAGATATGACTCCTTTAAGCATCAGAATAACTACAGATAACATTATCAAAATCGTATATATCATATCCTAATAGAATTCGAATCAAAGATAACAAAATTTCGAAATATTCGAAATTGCCTAAAATAGAAAACTGCATGAAAAGTGGTATAAACGATCCCGAAATGCCGAAATCCATCGTATCTCATGGCGAAGCGGTGACTTTGAATCTGACGGCCGTTTCGCTTCAACCGATCAATTTTGAGCGCGATCCAAGATTGTTTGACCTAAGATCCACAATTATCGGCGAAGTCGCGCCGGCTTTTGGCAATCCAATTTGGTGAGATAATCGCATGCCAATTGTTCTACATCACCCACTTTTGTGGAGACGATACGTCATCCAAAAGACTTTGACATTTTTCCTTTACAGTCACCCCCTCGTGTCCTTTCGCATAAAATTATTGGAGTGGTTAATAAGAAGTCCCAGAAATGCTATCCACACAAAAATTTGAAAAAAAAAAAACAGAAGACAATATCATGTCACCGTCCTTATTTTGAATGTTTTACACTTACATCTTTTATCGTATTGGTGTTTCATAAATTTGCTAATCCAATGTGTCACGCTGACGATAACTCGATCACAATATGATTTAAGATCAGAAATCTCATAATCAATCGAGTATATGTTCGTTGTGTTTATCCGAAACTCAAACCGTGTTTATCACTCGTCAATCTCCACAAGGTGGAAATAAAGATTAGTATGAAGTGCGATGAATTCAGCGGTCACGATGTTGGCCTAAACCTTATTAGTAGTTGTGTCTCTCTAGTATCGCTAGTCCTTTTGATACCCTCCTTGTTCACCTGTTAGAAATTCTTTTGTTATCCATAGTTCACAAGGGTTTTATGCTTATTTATAATTTGTCATAATCATGTATATTGTATCATTATTTCGATATAGAATGAGATAACAATAGATGAAGTCCGAAAATACTTTACAATCGATTATGATCATATTTTGTTCGGTGATTCGAGGACTAGGAATACTCCTAGGATTGGAGAATGACACCTATACGTCAAACATGAAAGATGGGCAAAAGACTTTTCGCTAGCCACTCAAGTTTGGTCCTTTCGTGGAAAAAGTATGAGATGCCATTTAAGAGGACCAACTATTCGATTACAACAGCACATGAACTTTTAATCACAACATGGATTAAAAGATGCGAAGGGATCATCTGCCCTTCCCTCAGTAGGGTAGGCCCTGTCCTTGGAATCCGGACCGTCCGTGTTATGAATGGATGACCCAGATTATTACTAAAAAAAATAAAAAAAACCCAAAAACCCAAAAAGTTGACCCATAAAAATAAAATATTTGGGCCGTCCGTATAAAAACGGATGGCCCGGATCTCAAGGGCAGGCGCCTGCCCTTCTAAGGGAAGGGCAGATGATCCGGATCCTTAGAATACGACCTACTTTGTCCCTTAGGGACGTGTGACCATTTTCTCCCTTTTGAAAAATAATCATATTTGCTTATAACTCTTAGGCTTCATTTATTTCACGAAAAATGTGATATTTTTTTTAAAAAAAATTTCTCAAAAAGTAGTTTAAAAAATAATAATTGAAAAGAAAAAAATTATGAAGGAGTGGATGGGAGAAAGATATTTTTCTATTCTCGCAAAGAGGAAATTACTTTCCCCACTTTTGACACTGTTTTTTTTTTTCATGGATGCAAAATGTTTTCCTCAATGCATTTATTTTCCGTGAACCAAATGCCTAAAAATCCGAAAAATATTTTCCTAGATGTTGCTTTCCGCGAAACGAACGAAGCCTTTTAATATTATTGAAAATAAGGAACGGAGACTTAAGCAGCATGTTGATAATGCAAAACATCGATACATCTTGATCATCGCTTAAAGGTTTCCCATGTCGACCGATATTTCATTCATAAGAAGTTATGTGAATATTCATCCATCAAAGAGTCAAGCGGCAAAACCAATTGAAGGTAGGTCATTGACACAGAAGCTGAAGAATTCTAGTCGAGACCGAGAAGATAAATTATGAGAAACAATAAGCAATTTAATCGATAAGACATGGACAAGGGCATCGCTTGTTATCTTTCACAATCAATTCATCTCATGAAGAGGTTTCTAATTTTGGATTTAGAAGAACAAACCGGTATATTTAGCAGCACCGTAGCCACTGAGAAATAAAATAAAAATGAAATAAAATAATAAACAACATATCAATTTTGAATTTGGATTGAAGTATACTTCTGGAATGATTGATTGTTTCCATCGATTCCACATCCCAAGACTTTGGCCGTGTATAGCATGGGGGTCTACTTGCTTTTTCCAATTCTTGGATCGTCTCTTCCTTCAATCAAACCCAAGTGTCTTTTCAGACGTGTATAGTGCATGAATGGCCAAAGCGGTATCAAAGTTCGAGGATGGAATTGCTTACCGCTGCCTATAAAACCTTCTTCACTGAAATCGATCTCTACCAAAAACCAGAAAAACAAACACAGAGATATGGCACCCTCGATATTCTTCATATTTTGTACTTCGTGTTAGCGAAAATACGTGGTTCATGACACAATGAGATTCGTGCGACTTCCTTTACTTTTTATACCGACCCGGATCGATTCACATCTTTTTTTAAAAAAAAAATTGAAATTTCCCGTCAACTTTTTTTTCCTCCTTTTAAAAGGTGTTGTGGATCAATTCGAGCCGTCCATTTTGAAATGGATGGCTTAGATCCCATTATGTTATCCCTACCTTATGGTAAGGGATCCACTTCTGTTTTGTTGTGGCGGTTCGTAAAATGCGATGCGCCTTTTTCATGGGTTTTCTTTTCTTTTCTTCTTTCCGAGTCACATCGAGATCCGATGCCATAGAACACTACTTAAATTTCCATAAAACAAAATTGGAAGAAAACGTCTTTTCTGAGTTCTTATAGATCATTAATTGTGTCTCCTCTTTTTACTTAGCGTTTCTCATTCTTTTTAAAAGAACTGGCTCATATGTAATCAAGTTTCTTTATCGCTCTAGTTACCAGCCTCAGCCCGCACTTCACAGACGTGAGACGAGGACGGAGATGGGGACTTTCCATGGCCCCCGCTCGCCAGCCGTTGTCAGTATTATTCACATGGTCCACTTTCTCGGTGAAATTTCATCTTACGTCTTTTCTATGGAACAGATAAAAAGGGGACCAAACTTGACAAACCACAACAGAGAATTTTCTTCCTTGTGACAAAGCAGTTGTATTGACCTAATTACTCGGATTGTGATAATTTATATGATTTCCACTATTTCATGGCTATTTGTAGATGGATGTTATGATGATACTTTAGCTTAATCTACATCGTAAGTTCATAAATTTATCATGATAAGTTCAAAAATATCTCATGTTTTTATCGAGTCAGTTTGTGTGATCACGATCAAGTAAAGATAGTTCGGTATTTTATGGCAAAAAGAAGGGATAGTTCCACATTTAACATATAGTTTGAGATACTAGTAGAACGTACCATGCGTGTGTTGGACACGTTAATGCCATATATCTTTTAAAACTCCATAGAAATCAAATTTTCTTGAGCATAGTTTGAAGATTATTTTCTTGACTTTCAAAGTTAATCTAATTTTCTTATGCATAGGTCGAATTCTCGTGCATGCCGTGATTGATCATTCATATGCAATCGTGAGACCCGCCATTTAGATTGACCAACGGGAGTCAATTCTATAATTTTTTTCAAGTATTCCTAATCCTTGTAGTATTTGTTTTTATGACCGAGGTGTCCAGGCCCGCTTCGCGGGCTCGAATATTCCTCGAGGGGGACTGACCAGCAACCCACCAGCCGGATAATAATCCTTGTAGTATTCCTGGTCCTTGAATCACAAAAAAAAAAAATAATAATAAAATAATAATAATAATAATAATAATAATAATAATAATAATAATAATAATAATAATAATAATAATAATAATAATAATTCCAAATCATCAACTGGATATATTTTGAGATTTTATGTATCGTCGCCTCATTGTACTCGATAATATTGACAAGAGAAAATTACCCAAAAAGACTTAAACCTATTGTACTTTTGTCGACTTAGTCATAAACATTTTAATTTTGCCAATTGAGTCCATCCAATTAATTTTGTCGGAAATTGCGTAAGCTGGTCGTTGCCACTAGTATTGACATAGCCCACTTTCTCGGTGAAATTTTATCTCACATCTTTTTCATGGAAAAGAAAAAAAAAAGACCAAACTTGATAGACCAGAACAAAGAATTTTCTTCGTTATGATAAAGCAGTTGTCTAGTGGGATTGTGAAAGTTTTACGAAATTTCCCCCATTTTATGGCTTTAGTAGATGGATGTAAGTGTTGTGATGATACTTTAGCTTAATCTACATAATAAGTTCACAAATTTATCAGGATAAGAAATATCTCATCTTTTTATTGAGTCAATTTTTGTGGTCACGACCAAGTATATATATAAAAGAAGGGATAGTTCCGTGTTTAACATATAACTTGAGATACTAGTAAAACGTACGTGTGTAGCACGCGTAAATACCGCAGATCTTTCAAAACTCCATAGAAATCAAATTTCTTGAGCATAGATCGAATTCTCGTGCATGCCGTCATTGATCGTTCATATGCAGTCATAGTTGCATAGTTGGTCCACTAAAAAATGGAATCTCATGCTTTTTCCACAAAAAAAGACCATAACCGTGAGACCCGCCACTTTAGATTGACCAACGGGAGTCAATTCTATATATATTTTTTTGAAGTGTTACTAGTCCTTGAATCACCAAAAAAAAAAAAAAATTCCAAATCATCAATTGAATATATTTTGAGATTTTATGTATCATTCCCTCGCTTTAGTTTATAATATTGACAAGCCTTAGACCTTTTGCACTTTTGTCAACTTTGTATAAACATTTGATTTTGCCAATTCAATCAATCAGACTAATTTTACCTTAAATCGTGTACCTTGGTCATCCTACGTGACATGTCTGGCACTAAGACGGATAACTTTTAATAATATTTTTATTTTTTGGACTTTTTTATTTTTTAATGTTAATATTTATTTTCCTTCTTTTTTTTTTCTTCCTTGTCCCGGTGAGGGTGATTGGCCACTCTCACCGGCCGTGAAGACCTTTGGTAATGGCCTTCACTCCCTGCTACTTATGGGCAAGGCGGCGCTCGCCAGATCGGGCAAAGGGCCTTCATGCCCTCGCCCGCAGCCGATGACGTCGCGATGGCCCTTGACAAGGGATTTGTAGCCCCACCAGTTGCGGACGAAGGCACGAAGGCCCTTGATAGATCTGGGTACAGGCCTTCGCGACCCTATTGACCATCAGCAAGGTCGCCTTCACCTAGATCTAGCACTGGCATTCGTGCCCTAACCCATGGCCGGCGGTGCCGGAAGGGCCTCACTCATGGCTGCGGAGGCCACAATGGCCTTGCCCAAGGCCTTCGCAGCTCTTGCCCAATCTAGGCAAGTCTTTCGCGGATGGCGAGGG
This sequence comes from Rhodomyrtus psidioides, assembly GCA_021437785.1. NCBI lineage: Eukaryota > Viridiplantae > Streptophyta > Magnoliopsida > Myrtales > Myrtaceae > Rhodomyrtus > Rhodomyrtus psidioides. The sequence continues at coordinate 617,621 of JAILYB010000054.1, forward strand.
TACCTAGTGACCCTCACAGTGAAGATCAAGAAAAAAAAAGGAAAATTCAAATAAAAAAATCAAAAAAAGAAAAGCTTGTTGAAAATTCTTCATGTTAGTGTTTTTGGTAAAAATTGATTAGATTGGCTCAATTATCAAAATATGAAAGGGTTATGACTCCATTGGCAAAGTTGAATGGTTTAGAACTGAAAGCAAAAGAAGTACAACAGTTTTAGGATTTTTTGGATAATTTTTCCTAATGACAAAATCTACGTAATTATCATGAATTAGAAACCAGTATAAAGCTCTTGTGAACTCTATAAGCTCCCTAGAACATTGAACACATCGTGGCAGTTAACCTATTGAGTCCTAAAACTTATTATGAAAGTGCAAATTATTCCTAAAACTTATGAAAAAAGCAATCAAGTCGTATAACTTGTCAAGTTAGTGCAATTGAGTTCTTTTCATTAACTCCATCCAGCTTGACTGATGAAAGATGTCAATGTGATTTTTTTTTTTTTAAGTCAGAGCGTGTTGTTTGCTCATATATTTGTGGACTATGCCTCCGAGATAGGCTGGTCAAGCAATTCACTTGTCGGTTCTCCTATTTTCGGAAGACACTCAGCCCTCATTTTATTTATTTGTTATGTATATTCAATAAACGTCTTGTGAAAATTCTAAAGAGCTTTTAAGAAAAAGGGAGAGGAAAAACTCCTATCTTACGGTTGATTCTCGTGTACTTTATCTTGGTTTGGAAAACACTTGTGAGTGAGTGTGACTAAACGATTGTAATCTTCTCTTTGCCAAATATAGTAGAAATATCTGGTCAGTCTCCATGTAAAATTAGGCACCCAACCATGCAAATCTTATGTGTCCAAGTTGGAATTCTGCAATTTTTTTTTCTTGAATCGTTTCTATTTATTCACCCGCGATTGTCGAGATAATAGTTGATGCAAGATTCAAACTATGCAATTCAGTGGAAAAATCTCCCGAGAAAAGCATGGTCAATTGAACCAGGACCAGGAGTGAACCGTTCCACAAGTAATTGATTAGTGTACTTGGAGAATGCAGATAATGCCAAACAAGGACTCAGAATAAACAGGGAAAAGTGGGAGACTCTCAAAGTCTTCGTCTTCTCTTTATTCATCAAGGAAACTTCTGCGAAATAAGAAATGCATTCTAAGTCTTCGCTCAAGTCCACGCTCTTGGCGAGGTAGATGGTGTTGGGAGTCGCTAAAATTTAATATCCCCTCTCAATTTGCATATTCAGTTGGGTGAAGTGTTGTGCGGAACTATTGATCGAGCAATAAATAAACAAAATTAGTAAAGTAAATCGGACACCATATGTACGTGATTCGGTCGTAGAGACATACGTCCACGGGGAGAGCAGCAACAAATTTCACTATAGAATAAGAGATACACATATCACTCGAGTTACATAAATACCCTCCTCAGTGTTTTCCAAGCCCCAATTACATCAAAAAACGCACACAATATTTAGTCCTCAATTCCTAGGGAAATAATCTCTAAATTTCATAAATGAATTACACAAATCTAATAACAAGATTTAATCCGCTAAAACACTGAATCCGTACTCACCATGATGTAATTAGCGAAACTTCAATGCTCGTGAGAAGACCGCATCTGCACATCAACTTGACCGATTAAAATGCCTTTGCGGGACAGTGCTTCCTTTTAGAGCACTCAAAACGGCACCTCCCAACAAAGCCCTAAAATATAATATTTATATTTCAACAATGGGGACCACTTTGTTTTGCCGATTTCTTTCTGGAAATGGAAATCCGTGTGATACGGTGGTTGACTGCAGCTTGGATTTTTCCCTTGTTGACGAGGAAAGTGAGTATTTTAATTTTAATTCCCTTTTCTTAATATACATGTCCAACCATTAACGAATCTCCCTTCTTTTGATTTGTCCTCTTTTATGCCAAAGTCTATATCTCTTTAGACTTCGTGCGTTCAATCTGCAACCCGAAACAAATCCCATTCTTGATCCCATCTTCATTGCAAAAGTAATTCAACAACTTCATTTTGGCACGGGACTTATTCGATAGGCTTAAACTCAAGAAATATTTTAACATGAAGAAATAATATAGAAGGCCGAGAATTCTTTTGAGCACAGTAATGTGTGTGTGCATTTTTTTTTTCGTTTTCTCTTTTCGGGCACCTATTAAGTAAGGTGAAGCTTGTATAACCCTCAAATGTACAAAAATACTCACATAAAAGAACGCATCCCTTCGTGAGCGGCACTCTCATTTGGTCAGTGTTCTGGCGAGTGGAATAGAGGGGAAACACTCTCATTTGAGTAATACTTAAATTTCAATAATAATAAAAATGGCAAGAAAAGGTCTTTTCCGAATCCTTATAAATCATTAACTATTTCCTTAGCAATTCCTATTTCTAAATACATGCTCGCGAGTTCAGATTCAATTTGTCGCTCATGTCACTAATTGGGGACATCCGTGGCTGCTGCTCACTACTCTACTTATTTGAATATGATCCTTATTTTGTTAATTTACATTTATACTCACAAGATTAAATAACCCATTAAATTATTTACTCTTGAAGATAACAATTTTGCATTTAACTTAAGATAATCTCTATGAAAATATTTTTTGTAGGATTCCGCATTAGATTAATAATTTAGTATCCACGTTCTGCAGGAAACAAACACTGGTGATTCGCTAGGAGAACACCCCCTCGCATCTACAACATTAATGTCGCAATCAGATTGGCGAAAGCCATTCACAGATTGAGCTTGGTATCGACGAAATTGATCGAACGACGTGACAAATGACGAAACTTTTAAACAACAGGATAGAAAACAGAACAAAGCAACAGATCCGAACCGAAATGAATCGAAGCAAATCCAACGTGAATCACAAATGAGAAAGGACCGACTAAGAGATGAGTACCTGCTTCAAGCCGAGAAATGAGCGGTGCGATTGTTCGACTGAGAGAAGCTTTATATCACTTTCTACTTAAAACCCTAGGCATTATAGATTGAATCCGGAAGAAAACGGGTTCTTGGGCCTCACATGATTCCTTTAGCTGTGGACTCAGGTCACAGACCAAAATTCGAGGTCCAATAAGATGCGGTGTAGGCCCTTTCTTTCCAATGACATTAGGAGCACTGCAAATAAGCATAGCTGGATAAGATTTGGTAATTGGGAATGATTTAGACTTGAATAGTATCTTTCGCGTTGCATTTGAATTGCAAGATCCGTTGATATTCATGTTACATCACGACAGATTGGATTTAAAAAGATCGGTGTTGTATGGTACTGGAGAGACAATTGCTACTACGGTCAAAGCTGGCAACAAGAACCCGCTCCACTGATGCCAAGAATCTAGCCGTATCAATCAAGGTCGATGTCTCATCGACATGATACGTTGGACCAGTAAAGCATTTGCTTACATCAAGAAATGACTAGCTTTTATTATCGACAAGTAAAAAGTTTGGTCCATTTTCCAAGAAGTCATTTGTGAACAAGGTCGTCGATTTTCTTTTTTCTTTTTTTTTTTCGGTCGAAAGGGTCATTGATTTAAAGGGTACTAACCTACAGTGTTTAGTAAGATTGTCAACAACAAAAGAGAGAAATTATCGATGGCATCATTGCCAATCGACATTGATCATTGATGTTTTGTCGTTTGCAAATTTTGCTCGAGTGTTGGTATTGAAAAAGTTATTTAAAAATTCCTAAACTTATTCCATTTTTGTTCCGGCCAATTTCGATTGAAAATTGTTGACGTGGATACGGGCCATCCTTCATGGCATTGCTGACGCTGATTAGATAATTTTTAATAATATTTTATTTTATTTTTCATTTTCCTCTTCTTTTCTTTTCTTTTTGGTTTATTTATTTATTTTTTGTTCAAAGGGCCAATGAAATTGCCGGCCGCTAGCTGATAATGTTTATGACACATTGACGAAATTAAAAGTTTCAAGATCGAATTGATAAAAGTGTAATAAATTTAAGATTTTTTGGATAATTTTGTCAGTTGAAATTAAAAGACAAAGTGAAATGTGTCAGATTTCAAACGCGGGAGGAGGATTAAAGTACCAAGTGATGGTTGACTATCCTGATAACTTCCGCGAAATCCATGCATGTGATCACAAAAGGCGTGTAGCAGTATTTGTAATTAGGAGTAACGACTGCTTACACGTAACTGTTATTAGTGGGCTACAAATATTCACCATGAACATTGTAAATCTTCTCGCTTTTTCCTATACATTAGTCTGCTCCCATTTCGCTCGCCACTACTACGGATCGGCTTGAACAACTCTGTCTCCGTCTACCTAAACATCCAAGAAATGTCGAATCTTTATTTTAACTTTGATCATATTATCATATTGGATCGAACAAGATGAAGTTTGATTATTTTATGTTGATTCTTCCTTCTCGTAAAGTACTTTCCAGCACTTTACAACTTCCTCTTCATTTCGTCATTCAATTTCCAGCTGAGTAATTTCTTGTCCAAGATCAATACAGAAAACCTCCCTCACAAAAAACAAAAATCAATCTATTTGGTGAAAGATATTCACTTTCTGAGTGAAACAGCATGTATGGGAGCATCAAGATCCAAATGACCCCAGTATAAACAGTGTACACTAATGATGGTGACATCATATGTTCTTTTATTCTTAAAAGTTGTCCAAAAAGTCTTAAACCCTATTATAATTTTGCCAATTCACTCCTAAACATTTTAATTTTATCAATTCAGTCATAAACCGTTTTCACAGTTTACCAATTGAGACTATCCGGCCAATTTTGGCTGAAAATCGCTTTCGTTGATACCGTCCCTTTGCTTGTCCAAAGTGGTGCGAAAGCAGAGTCCAGAGTGGTGTCATGGTCGTCGCATTGAGACAACATGTAGATTGTGTGGCAATTCGACATGGCATCCTTGTACCAGCCCCTCCTGGGGTCGCCCCTCGCTCCACCACAGGGAGACGGGACTCGAATCCAAGTCCGAGTCTTCCTCACCTTCGGTCTCCTTGGTGCAGCAGTACACGAGAATCCCGCCCTTGTACATGGTCACAACCTCGCAGGGCGAGTTGGAGGGCAAGGAGTCGATGGAAGAATGGTAGAGGATGGAGGACCATCGGGGGCGAGGAGGAAGGGATGGGCAGGACAAGCAGAGATCGGTGGGGGCAATTCCAGAGAGGGAGGCGACGATGGAGCAAGTGAAGGGGTTGAAGCGAGTGAGAGAGTATAGGTGACAAGGTCGTGGGGAAGAACTGACTGCATGATGAGCTGATCCGAATCGACCCCTCGAGCAAGTGCCTTTTTTTAGTTCACTCTTGACATTCCTAGGCAAACCGATTCAGCTGCCCTAACCAAGTTAGCACACTCGTTAAGCACAAGTATAAATGCACAAGATACGTGATCTCTCGTCTCTAGAAAATGAACAATGCCAAATTTCTAGTTTATATTGCAACGACATGTACATGTGCTAAACAACCAAAGGTAAGATCTACCAAGAAAGATTGAGCATTAGGCTCCTCTGGCTAATTTGGTAAAACAAAAAGCCTTGTTTTTCTTTTTGGGCTCCAAAAACAAAAAGCCTTCTTCAATCACCCGATTAGTAAAGTTTTTGGGATTAGAGATGAACGATTTGCACGGGCTTTTAAGCCTATTTAAGCTGGAGGAGCCAACTTTGTAATGTTGGATCAAAGGCTCGTTTGGTTGGCAGAAGGGAAAAAATAGGTAAAAGTACACTTCTAATGTCAAAAGTTGTGTACAGAGATCACTTTAGCGCCAAAAGTTTCAAATAAATCACTTTAGTGCCAACTTCTTTTAAAAACGATTATTTCAGTGCTAACTCCGATTTAAACCGACGTGGCTCGCCGAAAATCCGACAAGTATCATTTTTATTATTATTTAAGTTGACGTAGCACATCAGAGTTGGCACTAAATTAATCGTTTCTAAAAGAAGTTGGCACTTAAGTGGTCGTTTTTAAAAAAGATTGGCACTAAAGTGATCCGTTTGAAACTTTTGGCACTAAAGTGATAATTTTATCTCCGACTTGGAACTAAAGAGATCCTTTTAAAACTTTTGGCACTAAAGTGATCTCCATACACAACTTTTGGCACTAAAATTGTACTTTTCCCGAGAAAAATATGAATGAATCCTATCAAGCTGGAGTAAGATCAACTTATGACGTGATTTTATCAATTGAATCGGTATGATACGTCAAGTGAAGTGTACTTATTGATGTTCTTATTACATCAAAGTTTTCTTCAAATAAAAGTTGCCTACTTCAATCTATATCATGATCTATCTATTTGTCCGCATTGTCAACAAAAAGGGTGGAAAAACAAAAAAACAAAATACATTCTTCCCCCTTTACTCAATGACTATTTACATATATCTACTGTCAGAAGTACCAAATCCCTACTATTGAGTTTTACATTTGAAGACCAATTTAATTGTTGTGACGAACGCAGAAAACAAACACAGAACAACAAGGATTTACGTGGTTCGATCAAGGTGATCTACGTCCACGGGCGAGGCAAAACGAGATTTCACTATAATCAAGGAGAGTATAGATTACAAAAGTTATTCTCAGCGACTGAACAAAGCTCAAAGCTCACAAATCTCTCAGATGACGAAAAAAACGCCGTACACCAAAAAACCCTAGCCGCAGTAGTAAATAGGGCCCAAAAATTTTTTCTCGGGGGCTTCGCGTCACGAACCAAATCTTAATTTTCTCTCCAATTTTGGGTTGCACAAAAAATATGTCGGGTCGGGTGATGAGCCGGGCCGAACACATAAAATTCAAGACATATTTAACATTAATTATGCCTTCCGACCAATTATATGCGTCTCCCTACTTACGAAAATGCCATTTTCTTTCCCAAAAAACCCCAAACCCCACATCCTCACTTAAAAAAGAAAGAAAGAAAGAAAAAAGCAGTCAAAAGTACAAAGCATCTAACAACTGAATCACCTAAACCTCAAGCAAAATGCTAAAAAAGATTTGCAAGGAAGAGTAATTTGTCCATTTCGATGTGGGTGGTTTATGCTTAGAGGTAAGCGAAAGGCATTTGGAGAAACCGAGGTTTGTAAGGAAAACATGAAATGGAGGTTTTGCCTCTTTCCAAGATCAGTCATTACCGTTCAACTTGACTATTTGTTGCGAAACGACACAGTAAACATAATCTCACTTTCATGTCTCCGAGTCCGTTCATTGTAATAAAAATGGCCTTAGGGTGTTGTTCCTGTTCTAGGATAAAACTGTGAGTAATGCTTGTAAAAGATCCCTATAGGTTACGATATGTCCATAATCGATGCGGTTGAAATGCACACAGAAAATATAGCTCTGAGTATACTGTGGTCTTCCACATATCCAAAGTGACAAGCCTCACTGAAAATTTCCACAAGTTTCATTTTCAAAAGCAATCTAGAGAGTCCGAAAAAAATTTAAAACGATACTTGAATTCCTCCTCTGGCTAAAATGTTAATTACCCACCAAGAAAATTAACCCTGTTAAATACGTTTAGATCAAAACACGTACGGGGCTCACTAGTTCTTCTCTTCCTTCTCAGCCTCAGCGGCCTTCTTCATCCTCATGCCAACATGACGTTGGTTCATTCGCTCAACTCTCAGCTTGGCATAAGCATTGAACGATTTCATCTCATCCGTGACTTTCACAAGTTCCACGGCTGTCTTTTCTCTTACAATGGGCAGGTAAGTTCCTTGGACTTGAGTTGCATTTGCAAGCTCTTCCGGAGTAGAATCACCAGCCTGAATGGAGTAGGAAGATGAGACGTTTTCAAAGTGAATGGGGTTTAGGAAAAAGGTCCATAAAATTTTTTAAGTTCTCAATTTACCTTAAATTTCTGTGAGCGTCTTGGGAAGACAACTAGTTTTGCCTTGTATGTCTTCAGTCTCTGCACATTAGCTTGAAGACTTTACAACGAGCGATTCTTGCGGCGATGGTCAATTGCAATTCCAATTGTTGGAGCTAATTTCTTCGGGATGACTACTGCCTGAGACATACAATGTGACATCCCCATCCCAAGAGTCCCACATTGCCTAGGGGGGAGCTTGGGATGGGCTTATAAGCATGGTCCACCCTTGGAACTTGTAAGACGTGTTTTGCCGGGCGTTGTGTGAAGGTGCCCGGAAAAGCAAAACCGTGAGGACTGTGTGTCCAAAGCGGACAATATCTTGCAAGTAGTGGCGCAGCGGTGCGCGGTGGGCCCAGATTGTGACATCCCCATCCCAAGAGTCCCACATTGCCTAGGGGGGAGCTTGGGATGGGCTTATAAGCCTTGGGCCCCCTTGACTAGCAAGACGCGTTTTGCTGGGCGTTGTGTGAAGGCGCCCGAAAAAGCAAAACCGTGAGGACTGTGTGTCCAAAGCGGACAATATCTTGCAAGTAGTGGCGCAGCGGTGCGCGGTGGGCCCAGGCTGTTACAGTTGGTATCAGAGCCGACCCCTGACCGCATGTGTGGACTCCCGTAGCTGGGTAGCGGTAGCTGCGGAGTCCGCGAGCCCGTGAGCCCCAGTGCGGTACGGGCACAACGGGGACGTTGTGTCCGAAGAGGGGGAGATTGTGACATCCCCATCCCAAGAGTCCCACATTGCCTAGGGGGGAGCTTGGGATGGGCTTATAAGCCTTGGGCCCCCTTTGACTAGCAAGACGCGTTTTGCCGGGCGTTGTGTGAAGGAGCCCGGAAAAGCAAAACCGTGAGGACTGTGTGTCCAAAGCGGACAATATCTTGCAAGTAGTGGCGCAGCGGTGCGCGGTGGGCCCAGATTGTGACATCCCCATCCCAAGAGTCCCACATTGCCTAGGGGGAGCTTGGGATGGGCTTATAAGCCTTGGGCCTCCTTTGACTAGCAAGACGCGTTTTGCCGGGCGTTGTGTGAAGGAGCCCGGAAAAGCAAAACCGTGAGGACTGTGTGTCCAAAGCGGACAATATCTTGCAAGTAGTGGCGCAGCGGTGCGCGGTGGGCCCAGGCTGTTACAGTTGGTATCAGAGCCGACCCCCGACCGCATGTGTGGACTCCCGTAGCTGGGTAGCGGTAGCGGCGGAGTCTGCGAGCCCGTGAGCCCCAGTGCGGTACGGGCACAACGGGGACGTTGTGTCCGAAGGGGGGGGGGGAGATTGTGACATCCCCATCCCAAGAGTCCCACATTGCCTAGGGGGGAGCTTGGGATGGGCTTATAAGCATGGTCCACCCTTGGAACTTGTAAGACGCGTTTTGCCGGGCGTTGTGTGAAGGCGCCCGGAAAAGCAAAACCGTGAGGACTGTGTGTCCAAAGCGGACAATATCTTGCAAGTGGTGGCGCAGCGGTGCGCGGTGGGCCCAGGCTGTTACATACAAGTTAAGCATGAGGCTTGCACAAAATGCTGGAAATTGTAAAAGAAAATCCTTGAAGAAAGAGCAATCAAGGGAAGCGTTTAGTTATCATCAAAATAAGGGAGAAAAATGTAGTAATACCAAACCATAGTGCAAAAAAGCATGCAAATGAAGAAGATTAAAAAAAAATCAAAAAAAGAAATGATGCAAGTCTACTTGAAAGCTGCCACTTGAATAGCCGAATGCGACTATGGCCACAGGTAGGTACATATGCCAGTAAAAGAGGACAGGGGCCAGAATTATTAAGCGGAACAGCAAGTCAAATGATTGTTGAACGTCGTCATCACAAACTTTGAAAGAGCTGGATGAGCACATTGATTGATTTTACTTGTATCAACTCTGAAAAATTATCTTAACAAGGTAATGAAGATTCTTCGTGACAAAGGAACCATTCAAACAAACTACTCATTGTGATTATGCCTTAAGTTCTTCAAGCGAAAACCCCTTTCCAGCCCTGACCTTCATATCATACTTCACAGTTTGACCATGGAAAACTGGTCGGAGTGGACCAGCTGTTGGCCTCGGGAAAATCTTCACAGCCTTCTTTTGCCGAGCTGGGCACAAAGTAAAGAACATCAGAATGCTCCGAGAATAAGAATGGCAACAAATGACATGACTTCTATATAAAGAGAGTAATTCAATTACCTAACCGTCTTCTAGCATTTCTTGCAGGCTGGTTAAACCAGGTCTTGACGTAATTTTGCCAGTGCTTTCTGAAGTGCCCACTTAGTATAACATTGTTATGTTTAACCGTGACTTACCTAAAAAGGGAAAAAAGACAAAGCTTTTAAGGTTAAGATGGCTCTGAGACGTGGATATACGTTATCAGCAAAAGCTATTAGACTGTAAATACAAGACAGATTATGACCCAAACACATTCACAAAAAGTACAGAAAATTTGTTTGTTCAGTCTACACAACGTTGAGACTGGTTTTTACTGCCTATTCAGACATTTAGATAACTCAACATCACAATCGCATGATCTTCCACATTGCTGACACAATAATATCAATCCGGAATAACCATTTTCACATAAGAAAAAGAATGAATGGTAAGGGATTAAACCAAACAATAGTGTGTTAAACAACATCACTTTTACATTTTGTGTCATGGTAAGGGGCAAAACCAAACAGTGGTGTGTTAAACGACATCATTTTTACGCTTTGTCAACCAACATCTTATATAAGCTGAAACATGTTGAGCTCAAATCAGGATATCCTCGGATGCCTGAAATCCAAGTAAATCTCATTTAAAGTACAAGAATCATGTCTGAATTTAGAATTACGATCCCCTGAATGAGGGTCGGCATTTTTAAACCTACAGAAAATTCTACATCGCCAACAATTCTGACAAGTAATAGTACAATCGAATACTAATTAGAACTTACAACCTCCTCAGCCCAAGAAAAGGATACAATTACTTTCCACATTGCCTCGCCCACAAACCTTTTATGAATCCACATAAAAAATAATTCAACAGGAGATCGAGTGAAAACAACAGCGCAGCATTTCCAACACGTTACATTCGGTAGGAAAACAAGAATATCGTGATTCGTGAAGAGAATACCCCCTCGCATCTACAACATTTAATGGCCCAATTAGATTGGCCAAAGCCGTTCAAAGATTGAGCCTGATATCAGCAAAACTGATCGAACGACGCGACAATTGGCGGAACGTTCAAACGACCAGGATAAAGAGAGCAAAGGAACAGATTCGAAACCGAAATGAATCGAAGCAAATCCAACGTGAATCAACCGAAAAAGGATCGACGAAGAGATGAGTACCTGCTTCGGAGCAGAGAAGTAAGCGGTGCGATCGTTCGGCTGAGAGAAAACTGAATTCGAACAAAAAAATTGGTTTTGGGCCTGACCCGATTCTTTTAGCCATTTTTGGACTCAGGCGGCAGGAGAAAAGTTCAAGGCCCAATTAAGATGCGGTGTAGGCCCTGTCTTTTCAGCTGGCGCAGCTACGATCTTTCCTTTTGTTTGTTCAAGGAAGAGAGAGAGAGAGAGAGAGAGAGAGAGAGAGAGAGAGAGAGAGTTAAATGTGTTTAAGAAAACATGATTGGTCTAAGATTTGGTAAATGGGAATGCTTCAGACTTGAATCGTATAATTTCTCCTTCATGGGTTAAATTTGAATTGCAAGATCCGTTATATCCACATTACATAACAACCAATTAGATTTAAAAAGACCAACAATATGTTGATGTCCATATTACATCACAATATATTAGATTTAACAAGATTGGTGTTTTGTGGTGCAAGAGAGACAATTGATTACGAAGAAAATGATTTCCCACGGTAGTGAAAAGAGTCTAATAATGAGAGGAACGATTCTCTCTTCTTAAACAGCCTATATCCTCCACACTTAATCAGCATTTGCAAGATCACGTTTTCATCGGAGTTCCACTTCCTCCTCAATCCACTCTAAGAAAAAGGCAAGTAAAGCTACTCTACTTAGGTCAAGGCCCGCAACGTGATCACTAAATTTCTCACTCTAATTCTCCCAACCTCCATAAGTAGTAATCTCTGTTTCTGCCCAGTGATAAATCATGATTAGAGATTTAGATAAACGCAACGAGAACCTACTCATTTGATTCCAGAGCTTCTCTTGAGCCATATCAAGGCCGGTATCTCAAAGTCATGGTACATTGGATTAGTAAAGCACGTGTTTACATTAGAAAATGATTAGCTTTTATTATCGATAAGTGGTAAGTTTGGTCCATTATCAAAGATGTGGATGAGCCGTGAAGATTATCACACCAATCTCCTTGGTTTTCATGGACAGTAGGACTTTCTGCGTCATCCTCGACCATGTATATTACAAGAAACTTTATGACACTATTGATGAATGTATGGATGGAGATGTTCTCTAAGAACCTAAAAACTGAATTTCATGAGCAAGAAAACAACATCTCATAGTAATTTACCGAAACATGCAAACAAACGTAGTGAGAATCTTTAGACAGACATGTATGACTATTCTCCGCAAACTACTTAGATGTATAGGATTAAGTATCTAGCTGCGTATTTTCTTGTCTACCAGAGCTTTCCTCATCTTTTGACATCCTTTTGCCATTCTCTTTGAGGAGCGCAAGAACCACCTACTATTCTCGTCAACGACCAAGTTCTCTAGCACAACGCCAATCCAAAACCCAACTCCAGCACCAGCCAACACGATTTTCCAATCCAAGTCGAATAGAGACTCTTCTTTATTATCTATGTCTAAAGAAAGTGATGGTGGTGGAGCGTTGTCGCCATTTTTGCATTTATTTGGTAGGGGACTTCCACACAACCCTTCATTCATCGCGAATGAACTGTTCCCAAATGTGTCGAACTGTGCTCCATGTGGTATTGGGCCCGATAGTCGATTTTGAGAGACATCGAAAACCTCAAGAAATGTGAGGCTGGCTAGTTGTTGAGGAATCTCTCCCGTGAGATTGTTTAGGGAAAGATCCAGTGACTCGAGCACTGTCAGCTTTTCCAGGGAAGGAGGGATGCTACCGGTGAGGAAGTTGTTTGAAAGGTTGAGCATACGAAGTGCCTTTAGATCTCCAATGAGTTCAGGAATGAAATCTTCGAACTTGTTACTAGAGAGGTCAATTGCAACAAGGTCACCTGGAATCTTCGAATATTCTCTTTCGATGCCCTTATTCATCAGCATCATCGCATAACTCATTGCTTCGTAAAATGAATATCTAGACATATTAAGCAGTTGATTAAAATTCATGTATGCAAACTTATCTTGACCAACGATAACCTTCATGGCGCCGCAACTCTGTAACAACTTGGAAGGAAGTTTACCATTGAAGCCGTTATTGGAAAGGTCTAGGATTTGTAAACTGGTGAAGTTAAATTGGCTTAGATGACCATCTATGGGACCATGGAACTTATTGGACTGCAAGCTGATAACTTTTAGGTCGGTCAATTCCGACAACCAAACTGGGAATGTGTCATTGATTTCGTTGCCACCAAGATTCAAGTACTCCAGCATTCTGCAATTTCCTAAAGATCTCGGAACAGTCCATTCTAGTCGGTTTTCTCTGAGGTCGATCATCTTTAATGCACAACCATTGGGGTAAACGGGAGGAATCATTCCTCTGAATTTATTTCTCGCGAGGTTCAAATAAATCAAAGGAGCAATACTACCCAAACAAGGAGGAAGTGTGCCATTCAGAGAATTGTTAGACAAATCGAGCACGGCAAGAGAGCTCACCCCACAAATGGATGTTGGAACTTCCCCAGATAGGAAATTGCTGGAGAGGTTGTATAGCGTGACCGAGGGAGGTGGGACAGGGAGGGTTGTTTCTAGCAAGTTAGAACTAACATCAAGATAACACAAATTTGGCAAAGGAATCTGGTTGTTTTCGAAGCCCTTTAAAAGATTGTCAGAAAGATCTATATACCAGAGAGATTCTTTGCTATTGTTCCACATCCAACTAGGAATGGTCCCTCGGATTCTGTTGTCTGATAGGACTAACTGGTCCAATTCGCTTAAGTAGCCTATAAACCATGGGAACTCGGTCAAGTTGCATGAATCCAAGTATAAGAAGAGAAGATTCGATGTAGTGGCATTGACGGATGATTTGGTGAACGATATATTGTTGACGGACAAATCTAAGGATCTCAAGTTGTTGGGTTTGCGTAGATCATTTCCATCGAGAACGCCATTGAGATTAAGCGACCCCAGCCGAAGATCTTCAAGATCCCTCAGATTCCACAATGAGGCCGGAATATCACCACTCAAGTTGTTGCGAGAAAGGTCGAGAAAAGCCAACTGCTTTAGGTTCTCAAATGAAGAAGGAAATCCACCGCTAAACAGATTACCTACCAAACAGAGAGTAAAAAAAAGAAAAAAAGGAGGGAGTTAGTTACACCATTGAATTTCAATTTCAATTTTTTTCTCTTTGGTTAAACAATCTTGTCGTGGTTTGAACTATTACCCGAAAACGGGCCAAAAAAGGAGCTATTTTACCTGAAAGGTCCAACGTGGTAAGTCTTGTCAAATCGGGTCAAATTCGGGTCACGGGTCAAATCGGGTCATGGGTCAAATCGGGTCAAATTCGGGTCGGGTCGGGTCGAACTGCCACGTCATGATGCCACGTCATCCACCACGTGTCTGCCACGTCAGCGACCACGCAAGCGCCACGTCAGCAAACCGTTTCTGCGGCTCGATGCACGCGCGACGCACGTGGGCGCGTGAGGCCCACGCGCAGAGCGCCCCGTCGGCGCGTGTCGGCGCGTGCGGCGTCGTCCGGCGTCCGTTGGCGGCGATCCACCCCTCAAAATGCTCGTATTGGCGAGACGATTCGGTTGGTATGTTTATTTTCCACTTTCACTGAGCGAAAATATACAAAATCGCGTCGATTCGCCGCTGCCCCGGGAACCCTATCCCGAGGCGGCGCGTGTCGCGCGTGCGTCGCCGTCCGGCGTCGCCTCGTGATGTTCAACCACTCCAAATTCTCGTCTCGTCGAGCCCGTTCTAATGATGTGTTCAAAATAAATTTTCGTCGGCCAGAACAGAATCTGTCGTCGATGAACAGTACGCTCGGGGTCCCGGTTTTCTCCTTAAAAATTGTCGATTTAAAGCACGATAGATCAGGAAACAAGAACCGGCGCTCTGATACCAATGTTGGAAACTAATTCCTAATTCGTATACGGAATACGTGCGGAAAACTACTGATTAACGCCCAGAAATCACTTACTTGGATCACTGATCGGAGTACGACTACACGAGGAACCGTACCCACTGTCCACATATTAGATGTCGCCTTCGCAGTCCTGAGAGTCCTTCGTCGCCTTTGATGCGATTCGATGTCGAAAGGGGAGTGACTTTCTGTCGTTCTATTTGATGACAATGTGTCGTTGGGGAAGAAGTTGAGGAAGCAAGGGACGTCGTCCTCTTTTGACGTCGTTCTATTGACGTGAAGAGACACGTCTCTTCAAAATTGCAGATAACCGCTATTGCGGTTATTTGTGGAGGCGGGTGTGATTGCCCGCATGGGCGCACACCATAAGCCCTATATTCCATCAAAGTATTAAGAAACCATGACGAAAGTAAGAGACACGAAAAATGAATATGTGCGCGTTCAATGTACTTGAATGGTTACTTGAAAAGGAGATGGTTTATCCGAAATTGTTATTCGTTCTTTAGGCTGCGTATGGTAGCGTTTCTGTTCCAGGGAGCATTTTTTGAACAGAAACATTTTTTTGTGTTTCTGTTCAAAATTATGATTTTTAGGAAAAAAACGCGTTTGATAATTTAAAAAAAAACGCTTTTTTCAGTCGCCGACCGGAGGTGGGCGACGGCCGGCGGCGGCGGCGGGGGGCGACCGGCGGCGGCGGACGGCGGCGGCGGCGGCGGCCGGCGGCGGCGGCCGGCGACCGGCGGCGGCGGGCGGCGGCTGGTTACCGGCGGCGGCCGGCGACCGGCGGCGGGCGCCCGGAGACCGGCAACTGTCTCCCGGCGGCGGCGACCGACGGCGGGTGGCAGCTGGCCGCCGGCGGCTGGCGACCGCGACGACGTATGGCTGCCGGCGACGGCGACTCGTACGGCGGCCGGCCACCGCGGCCGGCGACGGCGACGGAGACCGGCGACCGTCGGCCGGCGACAACGGTCGGAGACCGGCAACCGTCAACGGTCGGCTTTTAGCGAGGCGGCGAGTGGTAATCGGGTCGGCGACGATGGATGGTGGTTTCAAAAGTGTTCCAAAAAGTGTTCCCAAATCCCAGAAGCAAGTTTTTTTTGTTCCTTCAAAAGTGTTCTTTGGCACAAAAGTGTTCCGCGGAACACTTTCGGAACATTTTTGAACCATACGCGTTTTTGCTCCAAAAGTGTTCCCGGAACACTTTTGGAATAAAAACAGTTTCCCCAGCCACCATCCATACGCAGCCTTAGCTGCTGAGTTAGAAGTCATTGAGTCATGCCTTGGTACTTGGTACTAAATATTTTGAATTGCATCAATTCCTTCCCTATAAGAAACTATTGAAGGTTAATAAAATAAAGGTGTTTCTCGATCACTAATGATATTATTAAGCAATTAATGGAAAAATCACAAAAGTATTATTGTAAATTTGAGGCGCTTGTTATACACCTAGTGATGAAATGTACGCCGTGAAAGTGAAGTCGATGTTGCGTTTCATCATCGAATCCCACGTTCAGACTCCTCCACTCGAACGTAAGTCTTCCAAGTCTTCCACTAAGAAGCGCTTAACCAGGTCTTTGAGCTATAGTTGAAAAAGTTTGTTTATTATTAAGAAAAGAAAGTGGGAGGGACTCTGAATTTAATTAGGCTAGTAATCTTCTCCCAACCAAGACATTTTGCCCCTTTTTTTGGATTGACGAACGGGAGTCATTTCACAGTTCTTAGGAGTATTTCCGAGTCGTCGAATCACAAAAAGAAAAGACCGCAATCATCCACTGAAAATATTCTCAGATTTTATACATCATTGCCTCATTTTATGTTAGTGACAAAGTAGATAAACATAATTCTCTCGGGAACTACAGAAATCACGACCAACGGTGAACACATCGTGGGGAGAGCGTTTGATCATAAACACTTGTAACGTCTTTACTGATTCATCTAGTAAATCTAGCCAATTAGCTATCATCGTGGAAGAATAGATGTAGGCATTTTCAAGTCAAACCACTATAATCTACATGTGCAATTTCTCTTATCCCTAAAGTCTTTATTTGTTGCATACGATTGTTCGGAATCTCTTTCTCAAAGTCATTTAGATTCTGAATTTGTGATTCATTTGATTTATTTTTTAATTCCGCGTTTTAGAGTAAAATTTGTTCAGAATCACCTATTCACCCCCTTTACGTGATATTGCTAGATACATCAGAAGTTGTTGTATGCAAGATTGAGCGACTCCAGATGAACTAGTCGAAAGAGAGTGGTGTTGAGACTCATGGTGCCCGAGAGACAACTGCTACTGAGGTCGAGAGCGATCACTCGGCCGTTGACCTCATCACATTCGATGCCGTCCCACGAACAACAATCTCCACTTCCATCCAGCGGCCAGGAATGGACCTTTGGATAGCCGCATCGCCAATATGTTGTGTTTTTTCCTGAAACCTCTCTTGAATTCCGTCAAAGCGGAGCTCTCATCCACATGACATAGTTCCTCAGCAAGCCTAGTACGAGAGAGAGAAAGTAGGAACATCCAGGTAAACAACAGATAAAATGATACGGATGCCATAATTTTCTGCTTTTGTTTTTGTTCTTGTTGGGAGTGCGTAGTGAAAGTCCGATACTTTTTGCCAGGGAGATCGCCAAGAGAGAGCCCAAGTCCGAGCCCGTCAATATATCCAGTTAGACCCACATTTACTCAAAAGCTTAAGCCAATGAGTTATGAGCCAACTTGGGTATATTAACTAGCTCAGTACCACACCAATTCTCCTATGTGGGACTTCTCTAACACAACTCACACATGCATCTTAACAATCTCCCCCTCATGTGTGAGCTCCAGTGTTAGTTTTGCTCCCCCTTAATCCAAGTATCATTCCGCACCAACATATATCAACTTGAATCTCCATCAACGCCCATCGGGCCCGTTTCTACACCACAACGTCCATCGGCCCGGAAACCGCGTTGGCTCCATCTCAATCTGAATCTCCATCAACGCCCATCGGGTTCGCACTGTTACACCACAGCGTCCACCGGCCCGGAAACCGCGTTGGCACCAGATTCCTTCTTGAGATGCAATCACCAGATTCCTTCTTGAGATATTCACCAGAACAGACTGGGGGCCCATCAATCAACTATTGGAACAGATTGGGGGCCCACCAATCAACCATCGGCTCTGATACTATTTGTTGGGAGTGCGCAGTGAAAGTCCGATACTTTTTGCCGGGGAGAACGCCAAGAGGGAGACCAAGTCCGAGCCCGTCAATATATCCAGTTGGACCCACCTTTACTCCAAAGCTTAAGACAATGAGTTATGGGCCAACTTGGGTATATTAACTGGCTCAGTACCACACCAATTCTCCTATGTGAGACTTCTCTAACACAACTCACACATGCATCTTAACAGTTCTTTTGGTCACTGAAGTGAGTTTTCGAGGGAGAGTGCAACGGAAAAGTTTTTTATAGGCAAAAACAGATCGTTCTGGCAATGGAAATATCTTGCTCCCATGGTATTTGTTCACGTCGTTTGATTTGACTCATACCTTCAAGGTTGAATTTGTGTTGGAACCGAAAACACACAACGTGGGTGACCTTTCGAATATAAGAAACGAGGCACGAAATGGATGGAGAAAATCTGTATATTGGAGAACACTTGCTTTGGCTTCTCTCTTGCTTATCTTACAATACAACACACTCAAGTATTTATAGCAAAACCTAAACACTCCTATGAAGACAACATGTAATTACTATGAAACACAAGACACCTAGTAATGATGACACAACATGTAATTACTATGAAACCCAAGACACCTAGTAATGATAACACCTAGTAATGATAATCACACCAAACTTGCATTAATTACTCCATGGTGCATTAACTCCTCCATGGTCTTATAAAATCAATTTTATGAATATTTTAATAGCCTCCCTTAAAATTGATTTCCATACCAAGCATCTTCTTCAATTTTTCGAACGAATCCGCCTTCAAGGGTTTCGTCAAAATATCTGCAAGCTGATCTTCTGATCTGCAGAAATTAAGATCGATTTCACCATCTTTGACTCGCTCACGAATGTAATGATACTTGATGTCGATGTGCTTGCTCCTGCCATGAAATACAGGATTCTTGGCTAATGCAATAGCCGACTTATTGTCACACATCATTTTAATAGGACCCGTTTGTTCATGCATCAATTCATGCAGCATCCTACGAAGCCATATCGCCTGACAAGCCGCTGAAGCTAATGCCATGTATTCTGCTTCAGCTGTCGAGAGAGCAACAACTTGTTGCTTTTTGGAAGACCAAGAGAATACTCCTGATCCAAGAAAGAAAGCATACCCCGACGTACTTTTTCGAGTCTCGGTATCACCTGCCCAATCACTGTCTGTGTACCCCACTAGACCAAAGTTGTCAGTATAAGAATATAAAATTCCATGATCACGAGTTCCACTGACATACCGTAAAATTCTCTTTGCTGCTTGTAAATGTGACTGGTAGGGTTTTTCCATGAACCTGCTAATAATACCCACTCCATAGGTAATATCTGGCCTTGTAGAAACCAAATATCTCAAGCTGCCAACAATGCCTTTAAAATAAGTGGGATTTACCAGCTCACCGGTTCCTTCTTTCTTCAGCTCCAATCGTTCTACTACGGGAGTTCGGATTGGCTTCAGCGATTCCATTTTAAATCGCTTCAAAATATCATTAGCATATTTCTGCTGAGAAATAAATATGCCATCATCTGTTTGCTTCACTTCAAGACCAAGAAAATAGGACATCAGTCCCAAATCAGTCATCTCAAACTGGCTAGTCATAGCCTCCCTGAATTCATCAAACATTTTTTCACAGCTCCCTGTAAATATCAAGTCATCAACATAAATGCACACAATTAAGATGTTACCGATAGCATTTGACTTGATATATAGTGTATGCTCATAAGGGCACTTTTGAAAATCATGCTCCAACATGTATGTGTCGATACGTGTGTACCAAGCACGTGGTGCCTGTTTTAATCCATACAAAGCCTTCTTCAGTCTGTAAAACTGATTTTCATGCCCTTTCTTCTCATAACCCTGTGGTTGCTCCACATATACTTCCTCTTCAAGGACACCATTGAGAAATGCTGATTTCACATCCATTTGATGGATTCTCCAATGGTTTTGAGCTGCAAGTGCTAATATCATCCGAATAGTATCCATCCGGGCAACTGGTGCAAATACTTCAAAATAATCAATACCTGGCTTCTGCTTGTAGCCCTTTACAACCAGTCTAGCCTTGTAACGGTCCACCTGACCGTCGGGTTTGTACTTTGTCTTGTACACCCACTTGACACCGATAGGCTTCTTACCGGGTGGTAAAGAAGTCAACACCCATGTGTCGTTTTTCTCAATGGAGTGAATTTCTTCATCCATTGCTTCAATCCACTTTTCATCTACAGCTGCTTCATCATAGGTTACAGGGTCACAATCAGCAAATAAACAAAAGTTTACCAGTGTTTCATCAGTGATTTCGCTATCACTGTTTCTATTTCTTGTGACCACATAATCTCTGAATTTTGCTGGCGTCTCCTTCAGTCGTTGTGAACGACGTAGTTGTGGTTCTGAAACTGCTGTTGGTGAAGATGTACCTCCAGTTGAAGATGATGAGGAAGATGGATCACTCATTGAAGATAATGGAGGTGTTTCTGTCTCACCCGCCAGTGGCTCATCTTCGATGATGATGTTTTTCTGGTCACCCTTCTGGTTCCAGTCCCAGGCCTCATCTTCTAAAAACTGGACATCCCTGCTGATAATAACTTTCTCAGTGACCGGGTTATACAGCTTATAACCTTTAGTTGTATCACTGTAGCCGATGAAGATGCACTTCTCGCTTTTGTCATCCAGCTTTTTTCTTCGCTCGTCTGGTATATGGGGATATGCCACGCACCCAAATACTCGTAGGAACGAAACATCTGGTTTGTTTCTACTCCAAGCTTCTTCTGGAGTTCTTCCAAGAACACTCACTGTTGGACACCTGTTTAGTACAAATACAGCACAAGCAACAGCTTCTGCCCAAAATTTCTTGGGCAAATCTTTAGCTTTCAGCATACTTCTTGCCATTTCAAAAATTGTCCTATTTTTTCTTTCTGCTATACCGTTTTGCTGAGGAGTATAGCTGGCAGTCAACTGACGTTTGATTCCATGAATTTTACAATATTTGTGAAATTCATTTGAGGTAAATTCTCCACCTCTATCCGATCTCAACGCCTTCAATTTAAAGCCACTTTGTTTTTCAACATAGACTTTAAATTCTTTAAACTTGCCAAAAGCTTCAGATTTTTCCCTCAAGAAGTGTACCCATATTTTTCTACTAAAATCGTCGACAAAAATTAGCATGTACCTTTTTTGTCCAAACGATTCCACCTCAACAGGGCCACATATGTCGGTATGTACCAACTCCAGCGGTTGGTTTGCTCTTCTGGCTTTTCCAACTGGAAAAGAGTCTCGGTGCTGTTTTCCAACGAGACATCCTTCGCAAGGACGCCCTGGATCATTAATCAACGGCATGCCAATCACCATCCTTTTCTGAACTAATTGCTTCATTCCACGAAAATTTAGATGCCCAAATCGAAGATGCCACAGCCAGCTGTTGTCTTTCGTCATCGCTTGAAAGCTCAAGAGATTCTTCGTTTGAAGAGTCAGGGGAAACATCCGGTTCTTCGTCATTTGTACCGTCGTGATCAACTTGTTGTTTACACCTCTGATTGTGCAAACTCCATTTTCAATGTGAACTTTGTGGCCTCTTTCGGAAAGTTGCCCAACACTTAGCAAATTCCAAAAAAGTCCTGGCACAAAGTAAACATCTGCAATAGCAACATTAGTACCATCTTTGGATTTGATATTAATGTTACCTTTGCCCATCACTGGAATTTTTGATTTATTCCCAAAGTTGACTTCGCCACGGCTTGTCTCATCCAGCTGTGAGAATAACTCCTTTCTTCCGGTCATATGGTTGCTACACCCAGTATCTAGATACCATGTATTAGTATCAACGACAGTTGAATCATCCTTCGCACATGCTAGTACCATGTACTCTTCAGCATCGGTGGCATGTGCATGTTCCGCCGGCACGTACGTCGCCTTTGCATGACACTCGGATTTGTAGTGTCCGAATTTATTACACTTAAAACACTTGACTTTTGATTTGTCAGGTGTTCTAAATTTTCTGGTGAAATTTGAATTCTCACCTCTACCTCGGGCTCCTCCACGACCTCGACCGCCTTGATAGCCTCCTCGGTTTGGTTGAGCGACCCGGCTTTGCAATGCTTGCTCGGAAACGGAACCCGTAGACTTCTGGTTCATTCTTTGCTCATGGGAGCATAATGAACCCATCAACCGCTCCAACGTGAGAGTTGATACGTCTTGTCCTTCCTCGATCGCTGCGACGACGTAGTCAAATCTTTCGGTCAAAGACCTCAAGATTTTTTCTACAACACGAACATCTTGAAGTTCTTCACCATTAACCCTTAATTGGTTAACGATGGCCTGCACACGATCAAAATATGCCGATATTGTTTCCGAGTCATTCATGCGTAAAGACTCGAAATCACCTCGAAGAGTCTGAAGCCGCACCCGCCGGACACGATCATCGCCTTTGTAGGATTTCTGCAAGATATCCCAGGCAGCTTTCGCGGTCTCGGCACTCGATATTTTTTCAAATATCGTTTCCTCCACGGCTTGAAAAATCGCATATAATGCTTTCTGATCTTTCTTCCGGGACTCCACCAGAGATTCTTTCTCCTCCTTTCTCAAAGCCTCGAATGCTTCGGCATCGGCTACTTCGTTGTAGCCACTTTCAACTAGATTCCACAAATCTTGCGATTTGAACAGAACCTTCATCTGGACAGCCCAGTTGTTGAAATTCTTTCCGTTCAACTTTGGAAGCTGCATTTGAACGGAACTACTAGATGCCATACTAGCTCTGATACCAAATGTTGGAACCGAAAACACACAACGTGGGTGACCTTTCGAATATAAGAAACGAGGCACGAAATGGATGGAGAAAATCTGTATATTGGAGAACACTTGCTTTGGCTTCTCTCTTGCTTATCTTACAATACAACACACTCAAGTATTTATAGCAAAACCTAAACACTCCTATGAAGACAACATGTAATTACTATGAAACACAAGACACCTAGTAATGATGACACAACATGTAATTACTATGAAACCCAAGACACCTAGTAATGATAACACCTAGTAATGATAATCACACCAAACTTGCATTAATTACTCCATGGTGCATTAACTCCTCCATGGTCTTATAAAATCAATTTTATGAATATTTTAATAATTTGAATGACAGAGGTTGTTCATATTTGCTTGTCCAGAGACTTCCATCAATAAGCCCACTTATAAACTCACTTAGACATCAGATCTCTCCCTACTTCACTTGAAATTACGAAATTTAAGACTAATTTTCTCATTCATGGTTTCATCTTGATTTTTGCGCAGTGAAGCTTCTCTCTTAATTATATCTGTCCGTGCAGCATTTTCAATTACCTCTTGCTTTAACTCCCCCTTCACTACCTACTTTCCACTAATGCCCTCCCATTTTTTATATCGCGAAGCAGACGTTTCTCTTGATTTTATCGTTTGCGCTATCATGCGTCTAACACAATCTTGAAAATAACTCGACCAAAAAATGTAGAATAATAGCAACTCAACCATTAACTCAGTGGGATTCTACTATAGGGCTTACGTGATTCAGGATGGAGACGACTTTGGTCTACTGTTAAAAAGACCAAACTATACGAAAATGAGTTTTATCAGGATCGAGGACTACATCGATTGGGAGCCCACTCTGTAATAAGAAGTCAAATTGATATGAAGATGAAACTCATTGATATGAAGGAGGTTGAAAAACCAGTAACCACCCCAACAATTGTTTCCTGTGCCGTTTAACCAGGATTTGAAAACGTCCGAGAACCCAACGATGCACAGGCCATATTCATTCTTTCACTGCTGAGCAAAACTCATTGGGTCATGCCTTGGTATTTCCTTGAATTGCATCAATTCCTTCCCTACAAGAAACCATTGAAGGTTAAGAAAATAAAAGGTGCATCATAAGCAATAACTAGAATAATCACACAAGTACTATTGCAAATTTGAGGCGCTTGTTATACACCTTGTGATGAAAATGCATGCCGCGTTAATGAAGTCGATGTTGCGTTTCATCATTGAGTGCACGTTAAGCATAAGACGCCAACCACTCCACTCGAAAGTAAGTCTTCCAAGTCGTCCACTATGTTGAGAAAATCTGAGATGGCCACTTCAACTATGACAACATGGGACATGCACAAAATCTATTTGACTTGGGCTTTGGGCTATGGTTGAAAAGTCCGTATTATTTACAAAAGAAAGTGGGAGAGACTCTGAAGTTAGGCCCAACTTACCAAGACATTTTGCCCCTTTTTTTTTAGATTGACGAACGGGAGTCATTTCACACCTAGGAGAATTTCCTAGTCCTCGAATCACAAAAAGAAAAGACTGCAATCATCCACTGAAAATATTCTCAAATTGTATACACCATTGCCTCATTTTATATTAGTGACAAAGTAGACACGATTATGATGAATTACAAACAAGCATAAGTCTTTAGGGAACTACAGAAGTCGCGACGGACGGTGAACTCATTGTGGTAGAAATATCGCGCACGGATATGGCCATAGATTAGAATTAGCCAATAATGTTAACCATTCACCCATTGAAATGGATGCCAAGTTTATTAGTCCTGCAATTACAGGCAGTCAAAGGCAAAATTTGCTATTAGATCCACCTTGGCTAAATGCAGGGACTCCCACGCGAGCTGCTGGAATACCAAATTGAGCACAGATTCATCACTCTTTTTCCCCCTTTTGAAGCATCGGTTGACCATTATCGTGTCAAATGTTGATTTTGATGTGAGAATATTCTACTCCTGTTCTTCACTCTAATTTGATAAGGACACTAGAATTGAGTTTCAATCCGAACAAGTAAAATGAATGCTTCATCAGAATATATATTTATATAAGCCAATGAATTTCTATGTTGCAATTTTTTCTTTTGCCAATGGGCCAGCGTTCACGCACCTCAATTATTTCGCTTTCCGGGCGATAATAAGGTTGTACTCTGTTGCGCGAAAATCTCCCTCGGTAAGGCCCAACGGATTCTCCTAGGGTTCGGCCCAGAAGGTTGAAGCCCAAAAGGGTTGTGATCGTGGAAAATTCCTTTTATCGAACGTTAGCAGTTCGTTAAGAAAGAAGGGTTCCGGGCAAGCTATGGACAAAGAGCGTCAAATGCAAGAGATTATTGATAAGAGCGTGTCTTTCGACAGCTTTGTACAAGATTTCGACGGACCTAAAGGTGACGAATTTCAAAGAACTTGTCGAAATGCTTCGATGAAAAAGGTAACCGAGATACAACACCGGAATTGAATCGACGATACAGGAACCTTACTGTAGGACACAATGCCGGAATTTAATCAACGACACCGGGCTGGTGGAAATGTAGGACACATCACCAGAATTTAATCAACGGTACTGGACGGGTGGAAAGTGAACCAATACAGCACTAGAATTTAATCGACGGTATTGGACTGGGTGAGTAGAAGTTGGAATTTAATCGACGACACCTAACTCTGGATATGAAACACGTCAGAATTGAATCGACGACGGAAATCTGAAAGCTACAGCTAAACCTAGGCTAAGTTGAAAAGATAAAGATTTGTTGTGTTGTGTTGTGTTTGGGAGGGTTCGACATTGGATACCTTCAGGTATTTATAGGCGTGCTTTGATAACCGTCGAAAAGGTCTTTCCCTTGGGCTCCAAGTATATCTTCCTTCGATGACTGGGCTTGCTTTGGTAACCGCTGGACAGTTGTCACCTTCATGCTTTTTTGCACGTTCTTCTTCGACGAACCTCGGGGGTGAAGTTTTCCATGGTTTCCGCGCCTTCTTTTCCTTTTTTGATGGGATTGCCGCCAAATCCTGCGACTGCTCTTGATCGTGTCTTCTTTTGCGCGCCTTTTCTATCTGGCACCTTGGGATAGACTCCGCCAAAATTGTCCCTTACGTGGCATCAATGCAGCTGATCCTTGCTTGCGACATACACGCTTTTCTGCAGCTGATCATTTCCTTTCCTTCGTGCACCTCACGTGACCCCTAGGGTAATTTGGGTGTCAAGAAATGCCCCCTTAAAAGATATAAATCAAGGATTTATGTCTTTTAAATGTCGCTCTGATTTGACTTCTGCGCCTCAATCAAGAGTTTTTTCTGATTTCTTTTCCCGAGAGCATAATCATTCTACTTTCCCTTTGACGCATCGACTTTTGGTCCGTAGTGCCTCTTCGGATAGAAAGTCTTCAATTGTCATCTTCCTAGTCGTCTTAAATCCTAAACCTCTATGGTTCTCTATTTCCATCCTTTTTCATGGCATCCTCATCGTCTTCCTCTGACCCGAAACAAATGATCGGTCGCTTCAACCAGCTGAAGGACGAAAACAAAGATGACTGCTCCTGATCGTGTCTTCTTTTGCGCGTCTTTTCTATTTGGCACCTTGGGACAGACTCCGCCAAAATTGTCCCTTACGTGGCATCACTGCAGTTGATCCTTGCTTGCGCCGTGCACGCTTTTCGATAGCTGATCATTTCCTTTCCTTCATGCGCCTCACGTGACCCTAGGGTAAATTTGGGTGTCAACACACTCCCACATATCGAGTTGACGCATTTAGGATTTTACTCCTGAATGGGGAATTACCAAGATTCATAAACCTAATGCAATTATGCAAGTTCAGTCCTAAACCTCTTGCCAATTGAGTCCTATATCTTTGGCATTTGTGCCAATTTAGTACACCTGATCAATTTTAGCCGAAAGTTGCTGAGTGATCGCAGATCGTCCTGCGTGGCACGGTCAATGCTGAAGTGGACAATGATTTTAATAATATTACTTTCAATTATTTATATACTTATTTATTTTCTTTTTCCTTTCTTTTTGTTTATTTTGTTGAGGGGTTTGATGCCGTCATCTAGTTTCTCATAACAAGCGCTTTTGGGTGTCTAAATTTGTGTTTCCAATTGCTATCAAATCTTCTATCATGCCATCATCACTATTTTATGGCTATTAGTAGATGGGTATCAGTGTTATGATGATACTTTGGTTTAATCTACATTGTAAGCCATAAATTATGCAGTATAAGTTAAGATCTCACGTTTCTATTGAATCAATTTATGTAACCACAATCAAGTAAAGATAGTTCAGTGTTTTATAGGAAACACAAGGGATAGTTCAATGTTTGACAAAAATCAAGTTATTTTCGACGTCCACGAAAGTATTTATACGTATATTTTTGTTGATATTGAAATAATTTTCAATAGTTAAATATTTCAAGCGATATAAACAATTATTTTCACATAAAATATTTTTACAAATCGTTCATTTTCACGAAACAAATGAACATGAACTACACTCAAACTAAATATTTTGTCAGGATGCACACTTCGGCAGTGAAGGACTCGATTGGAAAACTACATATATTAAAGATATGAAAAGTAGAATTTTACCTATTAAGAGATAATGGACCAAAAAAACACTGCTCATTTTGGAATTCCAGGCAAGTTTTGTACTTTAACCATTTTCCTTTTCCTTTCGTTTCGATTTCCACCCCTGGACGGCCGGAGAGAGCTTTCCGAGCAAAACTTCATTTTATTTTATTTTTCAATCAGTTCCTTTCTGTCTTTTGAAGAACGTGAATATAGGGGGAGACATCTTATTCCTACATCATCCAGCAGCCACTTCTGTTAAAGATTATCAAAATTGATATCGAAGGTAAAACTTGATTAGAAATCTATGCAAGTCCAAAGATACGATTAAATAAATTGAAGTTCAATAGCTCAACTGAAAAATTACGTAAATTCGGGGAAGATTGTAGTAGAATTGCCTTTACAGATGAGGCTGCTCATTTAGAAATTGCAAGCGTCTTTTCCTTTCAATCTTTCTTCTTTCTTGTCTCTCTTTTTCTCCCTTTTGCAAGGAGGTAATAAAGCTTCCTATTAAAAAGTCCAACCCAAAATCTTAAGCTATTAGGTGGAGAAAGACTACATGAATAGAGCATACATGACCCATTCATAGCCGATGTGGGACAACAACAACAACAACAACTCCAACACCCCCTCTCACGTGCAAGCCGGATTACGAGCATCACGTGAAAATTGATTAATGGGGGTGGGCACACATAAGTGGAAAGGAATAACAGTAGCTCTGATACCAATGTTGGATGGTCTTGAGCTTCTATCAACCTAAAAGCTAGCTCAAAAGTTGAGACTTTCCATCACACTTATAAACCGACTACCAACCTCTTCCACAACTGATGTGGGACAACCCCAACAATCTCCCCCTCACACATCGGGCCATGGGCCGGAGGCCACGACAACCCGTATCTCTCTCGTGTGACTGTTGAGTTCAGATTTGTTGGTAACTTGGGTTCTGATGCCATTGATAACGATCGGGGTCCCACTTGCATGATATTGTCCGCTTTGAGCTTTGCAACCGGTACGGTTTTGCTTTCCGAGCACTCAACCCAGAAAAGGCCTCATGCAAGTCTAAGGGCTCACAATTCCTTATAAACCAACCCAAGACCTTCTTCCTAAGCGATGTGGGACTAGGGGGATGTCATATTCTCTCCCTTTCGAACACAACATCTTCGTTGTACCCCTACCTCACCTGTTTTTTGGGTCACAGTCACCCGCCGGCGCAGCCTCTCCTGCCATTCCGACCACGACTACCCACCCTCAAGGTTTAGCCCCACATGCTGTCGGGGGTCGGCTGTGATACCATGTTAGAAAGTCCAATCCAAAAGCTTAAACTATTAGGTGGAGGGAGACAATATGAATAAAGCATACAAGACTCATTCACAACCGATGTGAGACAACAACAACAACTCCAACACTTCCTAGACAAAGCTTTCTAGTAGATCTTCGAATTGGTTCCGTGGACTATAGAAGGCGGAAAAATAGGACACACATTTTGGCATACTTTATAGAAGTTTCACGGGGGATTGCATAATTGTAGGAAATGTATTTTGGTAGGCTTAAGTACACTATGGCTGCGTTTGGTGGTCTAGATTTGGGTACTAATAGAATAACAAATTATCCTATCTGATGTTTGGCGATGTCGTCCGGACCGGATAAACCCGGATACATCCGAATAAAACACCGTAAGAAATCCGCGGGGGGGGGGGGGGGGGGGGAGGGGGGGAGGTAGGATACATCCGGATTGGATAAAAAATAACGAACCATCGACAACCGCGCCTCGCCCTTTCCTCCCTCGTCCATTTCCGACGACACCCAAGACTGTGCCTGACCTCTAACGACGACCTCGAGAGCATCTCTGCCCGCGGCGGAGGGGTTGGCGACGACTCCGATGACGATTCAGACGAGGAGGAGGACGACTCCGAAAACAACTCCAATGACGAACCCGACGACAACTCCTATGGCGGAGGGGCCGGCGATGACTGCGACGATTCCGACGACGACTCCAACGACGATCCCAAAATCAGTCCAATGTCTTCTCTCACTAGAGCTTCGACTTCTTGCCTACAATCAACTTTTGGCTAACTACACACTAGGTTACGGTGTTTTGCGAGCAAGGGCCGTGGAACGTCTCGCAAATGGAGCCACTTCCGATAGAAGATTCGCAGCCTAATACAACGCCAAATTCAGAGAAGGACTCCGAGATTTTCAGCATCCAGATTGTGTTGATCGACTACACATGGCGCATTCGATCTCGGATTTCGATGTTTGTTACGGCAGCTTTAAAGGTACAGCAATTCTCAACTGGTGGAAACATGGACGTTAGTGGAAACAAGAAAACAAATAGAAAGACTCATTTTTTCATTGTGCTCGTGATGGTTATAGATAGTCGCAACGCAAGAACTTTGTTGGGTCTTGTTGTTTCATGGAGCTGTTGCTGAATTGGTCTCTTTGCATGCCGCCCTCCTCATCCTCAGATTCCACGACCTCGGCTCCTCTGCTGTCACTGCTGCAGCAGCCCGGGACTCAGCCTCGGCCTTTTAACAATGTGAATATCATATCCGTACTTCTACCAAACATATGATGGGATTTTACAAAATCCAAAAGATAATCTGGAGAACTTCTAATCCAACCTTATCCTATCCGGACCCAAATCTGGACCACCAAACGCAGTCTATAAGTGCCAAAACTTGTGTACAACGTTCGCTTTGTTACCAAAACTTTCAAAACGATCGTTTAAATGCCAAACTTTTTAAAAACAATCACTTCAGTTTGCATAATGTTAGAACTGGTTTTCAATGCCTCTTCAAAAATTCAAATAACTCAATATCGTAATCACATGATCCTCCACATTGCTAACACAATAGTTTCAATCCGGAATAAACATTTTTGTATAAGAAAAAGAATGACGTAGTAAGGGATTAAGCCAAAAAAATAATGTGTGAAACGACGTCACTTTTACGTTTTGTCAACCAACAGCTTCTGAAACATGTTGAGCTTAAAGCAGGATATTATTAGATGCCTGAAATCCAAGTAAATCTCATATAAAGTACAAAAATCATCTCTGAATTTAAAACTACGATCCCTTGAATGGTGATCGGCATTCTTAAACCTTCACCCATTCCCCTGCACACTAGACAACAAAATTCTACATCGCCCACAATTCTGACAAGTAGGACAATCAGATACAAATCAGAACTTGATAACCTCCTCAGCCCAAGACAAGGACATAGTTACTCCTGACATTGCCTCGCCCACAAACCTTTTATCAATCCACATAAACAATAATTCAACAGAAGAGGTCGAGTGAAAATAAAACGCAGCATTTCTAATACACTACATGTTAGAGATATGCCATAAAGCAACTGTGTAATAGTTACATATTAGGTATTTCAGTTGTACTTTCAATTTCTAATTTAATTAGTGGCAAATACGTATTTATTCATTTGTCCAATTATTTAAATGTATGAATAAATTCCATAAGAATAGTTGTGACTGGACTTATTCTTGAAATGTTGAGAATATGTGTGACGAGTTCACAGTTAGACTGAATCTTTAAATTGTTCTCGGTCGATGAGTCATTGAATGGATATTAATAATCATGTTAAGGCTGGTGTGTTCTTAAACTTCACCATTAAGTATTGGATACTTAAGGGAATGACGAGTCACAAGTCATTAGATATTGCGATGCCCAAGTTAGAACACAAGTGCTTATATTAGGCAAGTTCACTGAACGTGACACGCATTGAATGATTAGTGACATGAAGCTTTTAGCGTAGTCAATGTCTAATCATTCATGCTTTAGTATTGTGTAAATAATCCTTAGACCTGAGGTATAATGTTGACTTGTGTATTGGATGGCTATGGTTCACAAGTGCCAATATTGGCAGTTCATTGATCCGTCTCTATACTTGATGGTCATAGTT
This sequence comes from Rhodomyrtus psidioides, assembly GCA_021437785.1. Classification (NCBI taxonomy): domain Eukaryota; kingdom Viridiplantae; phylum Streptophyta; class Magnoliopsida; order Myrtales; family Myrtaceae; genus Rhodomyrtus; species Rhodomyrtus psidioides. The sequence goes on from JAILYB010000054.1 coordinate 649,095, forward strand.
CATGCACGTACGAAGTCACACATGTGCACAAAATGAAATCTGTCTCCTTGTTACATGCAAGGTATGATATCCTATGTAATCTAATTATGACAATGTATTGAAATCCTCAGCTGGGGTTGTAATCGAGAATGAAATGTTCATGTCTCATATAAATGCATGTTGAATTAGATTTGTACATATGATCGAATTGGTGGCATGAAAAATTTTTCATAGCCTTTGTTCGATCAGGATATAGTAAGATAGATGGATTAAAATACACCGTAAGCAAAGCTGACAGGGTGGTTGGACAATTATCCAAGACGTCATTTGTGAACAAGGTGGTTGATTTAAAGGAGTTCGGCACGATTGTCAACATGTGATAGAAATTATCAATAGGTACCATTCCCAATCGATATTGATCATTGATGATTTTCCATTTGCAAATTTTGTTCAAGTGTTAACTGAGAAATTGTCCAAAAGGTCATAAACTTATTGCACTTTTGCCAATTCAGTCATAAACCTTTTAAGTTTGACAATTGAGTCCTAAATCTTTTCATGTTTTTGCTGATTGAGTGAATCCAGCTAGTTTTGAGTGGAAATCGTTGACGTGGACAATTTTAATATATATTTTTTTAAATTTTGACTTTTTTTCTTTTCTTCGTCCTCATCTTTTCTTTTCTTTCCATTTTTTTATCTGTTCAAAGGACTGACGAGGCCGCTGGGCACTGGCTGAGGGCTAGCGACCTTTGCCACCCTCGCTATGGGAAGCGGGAGTTGCGAACCCTCACTGTGGCACATAACTCCATCGCCCCTGGCCGATAAGGGCTTGGCGGCCCTCCCCTTTAATCTAAGAAGGAAAAACATGAAAAAGTTTGAAAAAATATTAAAATATTATAAAGAATTATCCACTCAGTACCGGTCATGCCACATAGAATGACCTGTGTCCACACTAGCTATTTTCAGCCAAGATTGACTGAATGGACTCAATTGGCAAAAGATTAAAAAGTTTATTATTAAATTGGCAAAATTAAAATGTTTAAGATTGAATTGCCAAAAGTACAATATATTTAGGACTTTTTGAATAATTTTTCTTGTTGAAATTAGAAGACAAAGTGAGATGTGTAGGATTTCAACACCAGACGAGGATTCAAGTACCAAGTGATGGTTGATTATCCCGATAACTTCCGCGAAATCCATGCATGTGATCACGAAAGGCATGTAGCAGTATTTGTAATTGGGAGTATTAATAGCATATATGTTACGGTTATTAGTGGGCTATAAATTCTCAACATGAATATTGTAAATATTCTCGCACTTTTGCCCAGAAATTAGTCAATGAAATTTGATTATTTTTTCTTCATTCTTATTTCTCTTGAAGCACTTTCCAGCACTTTAAATTCTATAACTTGTTCTTCATTTCGTCTTTTAATTTCCAGTCAAGTAATTTCGTCTTTTAATTTTATCACTTCACTCCTAAAACTTTTCACATTTTGTCAATTAAGTCCATTAAGCCAAGTTTGACCAATAATTGCTGACTTGGATGTCGGTTCTTCGCCGGCCTGGACGTGACTAATTTATGATATTAATTTAATTTTTCTCAAACTTTTTCCTTGGCGGCGACTTCTAAGGCCTAGCCCTAAAAGTAATGCTTTATGAATTGTTCTGTTTGAGTGTCAATGACTTGATAGATCGCCTAAAAAAAAGTGAAAAATGTAGATATTTTTGGCTTAAATAATAGGCGAATTCAATAACTTCCTATAAATGAATCAACAATTCAAAGTGATGATTAGCATCGATTGTCTTGCCATAAAAGCTTCACTACTTTGACATATTGCCTGAATCTCACTGTTCTTTTGTTTTTTTGGGTAAACAAATGTTAAGAGTTATAAGCATAATAGGCTTTTCCTTTTTCAAAAGGGAAAAAAAATGGTCACACATCCACAGGGTACCAATTAGGTCGAGTCCTCGTGCATCCAGATAGAAATTCTGATATTTTTTCAATAACTATCAATACAAAATTATTGGAATATGAATGTTGTATAATAAGAAATGAAAGAAATGAAGAAATTGAAAGAAATGGTCTTTTCTGATTTTTTTTTATACATTAACTATTTTCTTAGTAATTCCTACCTACTAAATACAAGTTGCGTGAGTTCAGATTCAATCTTATCACTCGTGTCATTAATTGGTACAACTACCCTTTTAGCTATCCTCTTTTTAACTTAAGCTATTCTCTAAGAAAATATCTTTCAGTAGGATACCGCATTCGATTTAAAAAATTAGTTTCCAAAACCCTTGTTAACTCACTTAAATTGCAAGCTAATGTATGGAAGAGTAGGGGAAGTGGCAATTCCTAGGCGACTTGAGCACAATTATAAATTTTCTGTGAAGAACATGAACTTGATGACTTAAATGAAATTGACAGGGGATGACATGTTTTACCTCATTTTTAATGAGAAACACTATGTCTTCCAACAAAAATGACATAAATAATCATTAAGAGCATCCTGACACGACATAAATTTCTAATCCCCTATTATTAGGTTATACATCCAAGTTATTGGGAATATCTCTCAAGCTTGAGCTCGTGAAGGAAACAAGATCCAAAAAGAAATTTCAAATCCAAATAGGACAGCCCAACCAGGAAGAAATTATTGAACCAAACGAAGGCCCTATCTACTTATGAACCGTGGAGAATATCACATCAATCTCCTTGGTTTCTGTCACGCCCCAGACCCCGAGCACGCGACATCCCAATCAAATCGTCCCAAGGGTCATAAAGGATAGCGTCCCAGGTTCGCTACCGACCCACGACAGTTTATTACGCATGCGGAAACGGTTTACTCCCAGACAACATAAATTTGAACAGGGATACATTAGTAGGAGATAAATACAAAGACAGTTCACAAAAAGATCATCACACACATTAAACCAAACAACTGATGATAATTAACCCTATTGAGCTATAGCTGACATAAACAACCCCATACTTCAGGGCAGCTCACTAAGACCTCAAAAGGGTATTCGGTCGGGTAAGGTTAACTTCCCATCTACTTCAAAAGATCACTCCTACCGCCAATCCTTGGCGTCCACGAGCTTCATCACTTGGGACCTGAAAAATGTTATCCCACGACGGGGTGAGAAATAAATCTCAGTGAATTAAGCCTAAGCTCGGTTAGGAAACTGATTCGCCCGAGGCATCCTAACAGCAGGCTCACAAACTCATACGATCACATAAAATACCCAAGTATAGTCCCCATATACTAATCAATCACATGCATACTTACCAGTCTGCAGCCACACATAATGCAATGCTTGACTCGACTCAGCAGTGAAATAAGTCAATCACTCAAAACAAGCATCGCATCCACAAGTATGCACAGGACACCACACGAGTCCATTTATTAACGATGATCGTGCCAACGGTACCATGAGAGGATCTACGCGACTGGCGTGATTCCACCCTCATAAATAGTACGATCCCATACTCATCTGGACGAACCGGGCTACGCTCCTTTTCCCTCTCGGCAGCGGCTACTACAAGCGATTATTCCAGTGCACCCGTTGCACGGTACGGCAAGTAGGCATCCCTATACGGGGCGTCGGTCCATCACAAGCTGCGACCGGCATCCAATCATCCCTGTGCCCGTACTAACCGGCACGAGGCAGGACTGTCGTGCTTCTGGTAAGTCGTATGGTCCCACATGATTGGTACTGGTGTACTATTAGTACACTACGAACTTACCAGGAAAAACCCATCATCGTTCCGTCATATGACCACACAATGCACCCGCCAAATCAATCAATTTTATTCCCTTTGATTTAGGCCGGATGCTCACACAACGTGCTCAAAGACTCGGCCCACGGCCGTTTTCATGCTAAAATATATTTATTCGATTTTGCACACGGTCATATGCATATGCAGACTATCAATTAGATACTGCAACCACGGAACGAATAACTCCCAAATACATGTCAATTCATTCAATGAACATTTCAGGCATCCAATCATAAATAGGGCGATAAATTCCCAAGTAGCGATTAACACTCAATAGTAATTCCAGTCACACCATCAGCCCTCCAACGGGATAATCACACCGATAAAAATTATCGAACCAATTACGAGCATTTAATTTCATTTAGACAATATAAAGCTCAATTCGAACAATAATCATTTATTATCCCATTTAATTTATAATTGTCGATCGATCACCCGTCTTTAATATATCGCACTCTCGCGATAAATCAATCAATTTCAACTAATCACAATTAACTACTGACAATATAATTAATCAAGCTAACTTAGTCGATTACGGTCATTTAACCTAAACCGGGGTTTCTAACTAAACCAACCGTAATCACTTTATGTTATTACCAAAATTGCTAACCCAACTAACCCTAGGCGCAATTAGCGTCCTAACCAAGGTTTATGGTCAACTCACAATTTATTTAAGCTCGGGCCGGCTCAAAATCAACAATGTGACGGCGGCGGCAACGAGCGACGACAACGACGGCGGCGACGGTTCTCGGCGATAAAACACGGTTAAGCCTCGGTTCTAAGGTTTCTCGAGAGGCGTCACGACCCGGCACCAACTAGGGTACGTGACGGAGGTCCGGCGAGGTGGCGGCGGCGACGGCGGAGCTCCGGCGAACTCCGGCGACCTAAAACAGAATTTTGCAGCAGCATTAAAACAGAGGAACGGGGCTATTTGAAGCGATCCTGGGCCCCACGGGCTGAGGCGAGGCCGGCCAATGCTCGGGGACTCACCTAGGGGTCGAAGGGGATCGGTTGGGGCCGGAGGAAGGCGGCAGAAGGCGGCCAAAGGCGACGGGAATGCAACGAACAGCAGCGAATAGAATCGGCGAAAACAGAGGATTCGCGCGCAGAAAACAGGGGAGGCTGTTCGGGGTTGAATCCGGGCCCCACGTGCGGCGACCGGCGACCACGAGCTCAGGGAAACTCGTGAGGGGTTCTAGGAAGTCGTCGGCGGCGGTGGTGAGCGACGGTGGCGGTCGGTTCGGACGAAAACAGAACCAAACCGCGACTTACTCCAAAACAGAGTACCGGCGGTTCCGTGGAGATTTGCGGTGGTTCCGGCGACAACGACCGGCGAGCTGGCTTCGGGAAGGTGGTGAGGAGACTGAGGGACTTTAGTGAGGTGGTGGGAGGTTGCGGTGTCGCTCAAAACCGACGGGAGGAGGAGGAGAATGAGGCTCGGTTAAGGGGGATTCTGTTTTCGTGGGGGAAAGGAAGAAGAAAAATAGAGAAGAGAAAGGGAGGGGGCAAGGGAACGTGGGGGACAAACGGCAATGAGGGGGTGTGACAAATGAGTAGAGAGAGAAAAGTGGGTGGGGGACAAACGGGAAGTTTGGGGTGTCACAGTTTCCATGGACAACAGAAGTTACAGAACTTTCTGCTTCATCCTCGGCCATGGATATTACAACGCAACATTATGACATTGCTGATGTATTTATAGACAGATATGTTCTCTAGGAACCTAAAGAACTAATTTTCATGAGCAAGAAAACAGCATCTCATTGCACTTTACGGAAACATGCAAACAAACATGGATCTTGGATGACTGTTACTCGATAAACTACTTAGATACAGAGCATTAAGTATCTAGCTCCATATTTTCTTGTCTGTCACAGCTTTCCTCGCTCTTTGGCATCCTTTTGCCATTCTCTTGGAGTAGTGCAAGAACCACCTACTCTTCTCGTCAATGATTAAGTACTCTAGCACAACACCAACCCAAAACCCAACTCCAGTTCCACACAACACGATTTTCCAATCCAAGCCGAATAGAGACTCTTCTTCATTATCTACGTCGAAAGGTGATGGTGGTGGTGGAGTGTGATCACCATTTTTGCATTTATTTGACAGAGGAATTCCACATAACCCCTTATTCATCGCAAATGAACTGCTCCCGAATGTGTCAAATTGTGTTCCATGCGGTATTGGTCCCGACAGTCGATTGTGAGAGACATCGAAAACCTCTAGAAATGTGAGGCTGGCTAGTTGTTGAGGAATCTCTCCCACGAGATTATTCAGTGAAAGATCCAGTGATTCAAGCACTATCAACTTTGCCAAGGAAGGGGGGATGCTACCCGTTAGGAAGTTATTTGAAAGGTTGAGCATACGAAGTGACTTCAGATCTCCAATAAGTTCAGGAATGAAACCTTCAAACTTGTTACTGGAGAGGTCAATTGCAACAAAGTTATTTGGAATCTTCAGATATTCCCTCTCTGTGCCCTTAGTCATTAGTGTCATTGCAAAAGTCATGCTTGGGTCGATTGAAAATATAGACAGATCTAGCCATTGATGAATATTCATATATGCCAACTCATCTTGACCGACGGTAACCTTCATGGCGCGACAACTTTGTAACAACTTGGAAGGAAGTTTACCACTGAAGTTGTTGTTTGAAAGGTCCAGGATGTGCAAATTGGTGAAGTTAAGCTGGTTTAGATAACCTTCTATGGGACCATGGAACTCATTAGACTGCAAGCCAATAACTTTCAGGTAGCCCAATTTCGATAGCCAAAATGGAAAGGTATCATTAATTTCGTTGCCACCAAGATTCAAATACTCCAGCATTCCGCAATTTACTAAAGATATAGGAACAATCCCTCTTAGTCGGTTTTCTCTGAGGTCGATCATCTTCAATGCACAACTATTGGGGTACACGTGAGGAATCATGCCTTCGAATTTATTTCTCGCGAGGTCTAATAAAATCAAAGGAGCAATACTTCCCATACAAGGGGGAAGTGTGCCAGTCAGAGAATTGTTGGACAAATCAAGCACGACAAGAGAGCTCAATTCACAAATGGATGTCGGAACTTTCCCATATAGGAAATTGTTGGAAATGTGGTATACCACGACCGAGGGAGGTGGGACAGGGAGGGTTGTTTCCAGCAAGTTAAACCTGATGTCAAGATACTCCAAGTTCGGCAAAGGAAGATTGGTCTGGTCGTTTTCGAAGCCGGTTAAAAGATTGTGAGAAAGATCAATGTACGTGAGAGATTCTTTGCTATTCTTCCACACCCATCTTGGAATGGTCCCTTGGATTCTGTTATGTGATAGGTCTAACCACTCCAATTTGCTTAAGTAGCCTATAAACTGTGGGAACTCCGTCAAGTTGCATGAATCCAAGTACAAGTAGGCAAGCTTCGATGAAGTGGAATTGACGAATGACTTGGCGAACGATATATTGGTGAAGGACAATCGTAAGGTTCTCAGGTTCTTGAGTTTGAATAGATCATTTGCATCGAGAATGCCATTGAGATTAAGCGACTCCAGGTTAAGCGTTTCAAGATCCTGCAGATTCCACAATGTGCCCGGAATATCACCGTGCAAGTCATTGTGAGAAAAGTCAAGCGAAGTCAACTGCTTCAGGTTCTCAAATGAAGATGGAAATCCACTGCTAAACCGATTACCTACCAAACAACATCAACATCAATATCAACATCATCTGTATCTCAAACTAGTTGGGGTCGGCAATCGATGAACCCAATAAAAAATAAAAAAATAAAATAAAATAAAAGCATAGATCGATTGGAAAAAAATAAAAATAAAATAAATAGGGAAAAAGGACAAAAAGACTAAAAAGGACATTATGGAACATAGGAACTCGACCCCTCGACAATGCACTCGACCACCCCCCCCCCCCCCCCCCCAATGCAACCCAAATAGACAGCAAAAAATACATGGGACAAAGGAGTGTTAGCTACGCCATTAAATTCAATTTCATTTCTCTTTGGTTAAATAATCTCGTCATCTGAACTATTACCTTGAAAATGGGCAAAAAAGAAACTGTTACCTGAAATGTCGAAGTCGGTAAGTTTTGTCAAGTTGACCACCCACTCCAAAGTATCACCAAACAAGTCGTTTGAAGATAGCCATAACGACCGTAGCTGGGTAAGACTAGCAAAGGAAACAGGGATTTGTCCTTGAATGTTATTTCCTGGCAGGTCCAGCGATGTGATATGAGAAAGATTACCCAATGAAGAGGGAAATGATCCTGAGAAATGGCAATTCCAGGCGTCTAACTCATTCAAGAGACTAAGATTTCCAATCGAAGTGGGTATTTCTCCAGAGAAGTTGGTCTGGGAAAGGTCTAACTTCTTCAAAGGAGATTCCCAGTGCAGTTTGGGGAAAAAACCAGAAAGATTGCTATTGCCAGCAATGCGAAGGACTTCCAAGTTTGGCAGCTGAAAAATGCTGACCGGAAAGTCTCCATTCAAACCACAATCTACAAGCCTAAGCGATGTCAAGGAAGAGAAATTCGCTAGCACAGGAGGGATAGGTGACGACAAGCTTACGCCGGAAAGATCAAGTTCTATTAGCCTAGTCAAATTATGGACAAGGTTGCCCACGTTGGGCAAATGAAATGTATCAGAAAGAGAATCGGACAAATCGAGAGAAACTAACTCAGAGAGTTGCGAGATATCATGAGGTATTTCACTGGAAAAGTCCGAGAAGGAGAGATTAAGGTACTGTAACTTCGAAAGATTGCCGAAGCCATAAGGGATTGGGGAGAAGTTGAAGTTGTTGAAGGCAAGGTTGAATGACTGCAGGTGAACGAGTCGAAAGAGAGTGGTGTTGGGACTCATGGTGCCTGAGAGACAACTGCTACTGAGGTCGAGGGCGATCACTCGGCCAGTGACCTCATCACATTCGATGCCGTTCCACGAACAACAATCTCCAGTTCCATCCAGTGACCAGGAATGGACCTTTGGATAAATGCATCGCCAATCTGTCGTGTCAATTCTGAAATTTCTCTTGAATTCCAATAAGGCAGAGCTCTCATCCGCATGACATAGTTCCTCAGCAAACCTAGTACGGCAGAGAGAGAGTAGGAATATCCAAGTAAGCAGCAAATATGATGATAAGGCTGCCATAAATTTTCTGCTGTTCTTTTGGTTACTGAAGTGGGTTTTCGTGGGAGAATGCAACGGAGAAGCTTTTTATAGGAAGCAACAGTTCGTTCTGGCAATGGAAATATCTTTGCTACCTGGCCCAAATACTTTTTATGGATTTTCTGGATGCCTTCTGTGTGGCACATACTTTCAAGAGCAATACGTTCGTGCTCTTTCGCTTTGGAACTGCACCTCAGTCAAAGCGAATGCCGTGCACGCTTATTCATCGCCAGTAAGTATTCGCATGGCCCGCTTCCGACTGAAATGGCACCCCACATCTTTTTCACGTAAAAAAGAAAGGAAAAAAAAAAGACCAAACTATACAAACCTTAACAAAGAATTTTCTTCCGCATGACAAACCAGTTGTACTAACCTAAGCACTGTGATGGGAATTGATTTTACGATTTCCACTATTTTATGACTATTAGTAGATCGGTTTAAGGACATGTATGGTAACCATTCTTATCCCAAAAAATGGTTCTGATTAAAATGAATTTTTATGTTTCCGTTCCCTGAAAAACTTTTAGAGAATCAGAAGGCGTTTGGTAACTGTCCAAAATTTATGTTCTTGAAATAAAAATGCATTTGATAACTACACAAAATTTCTATTCCTGAGAACAATTGCTCTTCCCAATTTTTGTTATTTAAGTCAAATAATTACGTAGCTATTTTGTAAAATTTCATCCTACATTTCAAAATTAATCGAAGATTAATTGATATTGATTTTCTTATGTAACATATTGAATATTGAAATATAAAAATAAACAATAATCATCGTGAGTCATTTTCGATATTCATTGTGGGATTTCATCGAACTCTTTTGAGCAAGTGGACAACCAACACGAGCGACGCCTTTGCTTTTGCAAGGAAAATACATTGCACCGCATGTGTTGGTATGAGTTTTTAGTTGTAGGAAATCAGATCTCAGTCTTAATTTATCAAAAACTTAAGAACGAGAGTTTGCTAAGTGCTCACGATGGTTTTTTTTTCTTTTTCCAAGATTTTCTAAACTAGACTAAGTCTAATGAGGCAAATCACAATCAATGAAACCAAGTGCGCAATCGAGGAATCATGGCATTAATAAATCGCATCATAAAATCCTAATGAAGCTCTAATGGCTTAGAGAAATGTGGGTTGAGTTTAACTGCAAAGGTGTTTATGATTTTTCTAAATAAAAAAACTGTGAAATCTAGAGAATTTAGATCAAAGTTTATGCAAATGAGGTCAAATTAGACCAATCTAAAGTTCTTCTATCTTTAGGGATTTCATGAAATCTTTATGATTTTTACAATTTTTACAATTTTTTGAATTTTTTTATAGTTTATATTTTGTTATCTTATATAATTTTTTTTTTAAAAAAATGAGACTGCATATTGTTTTAGGTCGAGGGAAAATTGATGAGAGAACTGACAAGGAAAAGTAAGAGATGTGAGACTTCATTTCGTTCTATGATTCTAAAAAATGGCTCTTTTTTCCAGAACCAACTTTTTTGGTTCTTATTTTTGCTTCAAAACTATTCTCGAGAATATAATCAAAATCAAAATCATTTATGTTACCAAATAAGATTATCATCTTTTTTGTTCCGAAAAATAGAATCAGAGAATCAGAATGGTTACCATACATGCCATAAGTGTTATGATGATATTTTGGCTTAATCTACAGTGTAAGTCACAAATTAAGTAGGATAAGTTAAGAAAATATCTCATGTTTCGATTGAATCAATTTGTGTAACCACAATCAATTAAAGATAGTTCAGTGTTTTATAGGAAAAGAAGGGATAGTTCATTGTTTAACAAATAAAATTAAATTATTTTCAATTTCCACGAAATTATTTATACATATATTTTTGACGATATTGAAATAATTTTCATTAATTAAGTATTTCAAGCAATATAAACAATTATTTTTACAAAAATATTTTAAAAAATCGTTCATTTTTATGAAATAAACGGAGTTTAAATTTCATATTGACAGAATAACTACACTCAAACTAAATATATTTGTCAGGACGCGCGCCTCGGCAGTAAAGGACTTGATTGGAAAACTACATATGTTAAAGATACAAAAGTAGGATTTTACCTATTAAGAGATGGGCGCGGGTCCTCTGCCTAGCCACAAAGGGGGTAGGAGGTGCCCAGGTCAATCATAGCCGTTCGTTGATTGAACGGACAGCTGTGATTGATTGGACGCAAAAAGTGACGCAAAAGAAAAATAATAAGCCGGCCGTAATTTGATGTGATCGTGGCCGTCCGTGATTGAACGGACGGCCACGATGGGCGGGGGTACCCCTGCCCGGATTTCACCCGAGCAGGGGATCTGGATCCGAAAGAGATACTGGGACAAAAGTACACTGCTCATTTTGGAATTCCAGGCAAGTTTTGTACTGTGACCGTTTTTTTACTTTCGTTTTGATTTCCACCCCTGGACGACAGGAGAGAGATTTTTAGACAGAAGTTCATTTTATTTTTCAATTAGTTTCTTTCTGTCTTTTGAAGAAAGTGAATATAGTGAGGGACATTTTGGCACGAATTTTCGCGTCAACTAAGTAGTTTCTTACAAACTAAATTTGTTGTAATGACGCATTTTGGCATGGATTTGGCTACAAAGTCAATTTTTGTCCACATTTTATTCATACATCATCCAGCAGCCACATGTGTTCAAGATTATCAAAATTGATATCGAAGGTAAAACTTGATTAGCAATTTTATGCAATTCAAGGATTTGATTAAATAAATTGAAGTTCAATAGGTCAAGTGAAAAATTACGTAAATTCAGGGAAGAAAAGTAGAGTTGCCTTTAACAGATAAGACTGCTGATTTGGAAATTGCAAGTACTTTTTTCTAGTCAACCTTTCTTCTTTCTTGGCTCTCTTTTTTCCCACCTTTGACAAGGGGCCGACAAAGCTTCCTAGACAAAGCTTTCTAGTAGTTCTTTGAATTGATTCTTTGGGCTACTGACGGTGGAAAAATAGGAGGCGAGTTTTGGAACTTGTCCGCACGAGCAAGTTTTTCTTTCCCACGTAAGTACTCTGAAACGGTCCGACAGACCGCGTCAGTTGAAGACCGTTACTTGATTGGATAAATTGAACGTCAGTTGAAAAAAGCACATAAAGTAGGAGATGAAAGTCGAATTTTCCCTTTAAGAGATAGTGGGTGAGAGTTCTCACCGCTCATCTTGGGATTCCACGCAAGTTTTTCAAATCAACCCTTTTTTTTTTACTTTCCTTTCGTTCTTTTCCGCAGTAGAACGCGGACCCGACGCTTCCTGGCCAAAGTTTTGCGTGGATGAAAAGCCCGTTACTTTATAATTACATTGACTTGTATTCTATGTCATGCCCTTTATTAAGCATGAAGAAGCCCGTGACATGCTCGTTGTGAATCAATTGGCCATGGAGGGGAGAAATGCCAAAAAGTCATCTTCTTTTTGTCAATTAAGTCTTAAACATTTATTTTTTCCAATTAAATCCTAAATCTTTATACGTCTTGCCAGTTATCCATCTAGTCAATTTTTTCCAAAATTCGCCAACATGGACCCCAATCGATCATTTCACGTGATTGCAGGTGGTTAGCAATCGGGTACAGCCAATGGCCAGCCACTGGCCATGGCCGAGCGAGCTGGCCTCACCTCAGCAAGGGTCACTGTCATGCGCCTTATTAGGTAAGGCCCGGCCGGCAAGGGTAATCCCCTATGAGGGTTCCTCTTGCTAGATCAGACCTGGGCGAGGTTACCCTTGCCGGTGCTCGCCCTCGCCAGACTAGACTGTGCCTATGGTAGGCGCCTGGTGGCCGATCACTAGCAAGAGGAAGAAGAAAGGGAACAAAAGAAAAAAAATGAGAGAAGAAAAAAATATATTACAAAATCAAAAAAAATGTTAAACATAGTCCATGTCAGCGCTGGTCATGTCATGTGTAGATATGTCGCGGCTTTTTTTTAGTTTATAATGAAATAACAATGGGTTTATAACTGCATTTTCTTTTGCTTTTGCAGTAGTGGCATGTTGTCACATCCCGCACTCCCAGCGAGCACATCACATCCGCTCCAGGCCAGTAAAATAAATCTTAGGAACATCTCACGGCCTAAAGTGAAATGAAATGCACATGTGGAAGGACACAACACTCTGACAATAAACGATATATGGAATTTGGACAAACAGCAAGGCACACACTTTTATACATAACATACATGGAAGTTGCACAACAACAGTGGAAAGGCCCTAGCCAAAAATAAACTGCATACCAGGCTGCGTAGGTACTTAGGCTAATATAAACAGGTTAGTTTGCAAACCTAGCTTAAGTCTCACACCAAAATTCGTTCATACCCCTAACATGACCACTGCACCTCTTTAACCTGAAGAATCGCTCGAGCTGTCGCTACCCTCAGCTTCGTCTTCTTTTGGGTTATAATCTGAAAAGGTCTCTGATGGAACCTCCTCAGAAAAGTCCTCTGTATCTTCTTCGGTCTCCTCCCTAAGGTCTTCTGCTTCGTCAGCTGAAATTTCTATGTAGTTCTGGTACTCCTCTTCAGTCGGGGGTGACCTCAACTCATCAGGAAGGTTTCTGGATTCTTCTATAGGGGCTACATTCTCCACTTCAATTGATGCACGAGAAGGGTGACACCATGCTGGTACTATCTCCTCAGGAACATCTTCCGGTAGTAGAGGACCCTCCAGGCTGCTATCTCCCACACGAAGAAACCGAGCTTCAAAATGATGAGGTTGCAGATCCGCCTTCCCTTCGTCTACCTAGATTGTTGTACACTTCCTAACGTAAATAATCCCCTTCCTTTCATGAAATTCATCAAAAGTGGTGGTCCTATCCTTCGGATCACCCTGCCTGACTGGTAGCATTCTTACAATTTTGGGTCTGGAAAATATGTCCCACTACGGGGTGAGATTTACATCCCGGCAAGTGAAACCCAACCCAAACTAAACCACTAGTCCCACTAGACCACACCATAATGCAACAAGATGCAAAGAATTCAGCAAGTAATGGCATATTGCAAATGATCATAATTTCTTTCAAGTACTTGATATAAAGTAGTAACCATCAAGCACACAACATCACTAGTGACCCAAGCTTCAAACTTTAGCATAAATTAAACATACATTTTTGTGGGTCAATAGAATGACAAAATCTTTTGTTCATCGCCAGGGCTCTCGAGCCGCGATGTAATTCACAGGGCTCTCTAGCCATTCGTCTATATCAGGGCTCTCTGGCCATTTATCGATATCAGGGCTCTCTTTCTATTTATTTGCATCGAGACTCCCGGGCCATGCAATCTCATGGGCTCTTTGGCCATTTAATAAAGCATCGGGGCTCTCTGGCTAATTATGATGCATCGGGGCTCTCTGGCCATTAAAATTTCAAGGGCATTCTAGCCAAACAATCTCATATAGACATTCTCGTCATTAAAACCACACATTCATAGCTATCTTGCTATTGTCACACCACCATGCTACACAAGCATTCATCCAGTTGCGTTCTAGGATTCAAGTAAGCCTTTAGAAAACACTTACCTTAAGCAATCAGTAAAATTTCCCACAAACCAGTCTTTCCCAATACCACCCGGGCACGGCCAACCAAAGTTCTCACGCCGTCCTGGGAATTCATCAATTTAAATCAAAATCCAATCAATTCCCATTACTGTCATACCAATCCTTCAATAGTCAATCAAATGGCAACTCAGGATATCTTTATTAATCGATCAAATACACGTCGACATCTCTATGAACCCTTTATTTATTCGGTTCAAACAACAACCTATAGGGCAGAATATAGCTCGAAGGTTTCGCACCGATAATAGTCCTCAAATCACCTCTAACCCCCAATTCAATTCACACGCCATCCTTTAACACCTCAATCAACATTATAGGTAGTCCTTTGCATTAATTTGAAGTCAAAATACCTTTCTATCAGCCCCCAAAAGATTCGGTACAAATAGAGTATTATCCAAAACAGAACCAGTTCGAGCCTATCCCGAATAATCAGTCCATATTTCAATCCTAGGTCCCAATTTCATATGAAATAAACTTGCTAGAACCTCAATACAAGTGTTAGGCAGGCTCACCGAAAGTTTCGAAGAGAAACAAAACCCCGAAGACCTTCAATCAACTCGGTTTCTCCTTGGCGCGCGACGGTCAGAATCTGTCCAGATTTTGTCACTCAAAATCAGTCATGAAAATACCTCAAACCTCCAAAAAAATTATCATTTCTGCTCTGTGGACTCAAGTACTAGATGTTATAGAGTTCACACAAAAATTTCGGAGCTATTTGAAATTTCTAAGAGGGTGAACCACGGCCTTCTCTCAGTTAGCTCAGAATCCGTCCGCTTTTCTTTCAAAAATTTTCATAAATTAACCAGACGTCCAAAAATCACGAAACCAATTGGAAATTGTCAAGGACATCTTGAACTAACCTATGGTAGTCGGTGGCGGCAAGAAAAATATGGGAGAGGCCGGTCGTACAGACCGAACAAAGGGCTCAGAAACTGTCATCCGGGCAGTTTTTTGGTTAGAAGGAAAAGGGTGGAAAATCAAAGGGAAATGGTGGGGGGAATGGCTCACACAGCTAAGGGGCTGCAAATGAAGGTGTTCCACACCAATAATGAAGGTTAGATTGACAAGATGTGATTAGGTGGGTAATAAATGCCACGTTAACCCTAGCTTGACACTTGTCCTTGTGTCAATTATTGATCCCATGGCCATTGATCATCATTGACCTTCCCCAAGCAGATTTTCGGCAGCCCATGGTGGAGGAGAGAATGACCATTTTGACCTTCAATTCTCCTTAAGACAAAGACAAATGGGCGAGGTGCAAAATGGTCATTTGGCAATTTTCGTCCGAAAATTCGTTTTTCTCTTTTTGAGTGGCCATTGGCAAGAAGATGTCAAATCATTTTCTAATTTTGAAATTCTTCATTTCCAATTGCCAATTTGGAGCTTCCATTTCGTGATCAATCGTTCGTCCATCGTAGCTTCAATTTATCTCGAACTAACGGGTGGCTTTTGCAGACGTTACGCGTATCGACTCTGTGACTCTCGTCACACTTAGGACGACTCAGGATAAGACGACTTTGGTTGTCATGTAATTACGATGGTTCATTACTTGCTCCAATGATCTCAATCGTCACGGTTCGATTTAAGAAAAATTCGCAAATTATACATTGATTATACGGCATCATTCGTGTTCCAATCGTATAATGCTAGTAATGGATTCCTTTATCATTATCAGATCAGCCTCTATTGGCTCTAAATGTCCCTCAACAATCCTTATGGCCAAAGCGTCATTTTCCACTTCGAGTTTCCTAAGTCTACATACCTTGTCATGCGTTAGCCTTTCCCCTTGGGTTAGTCTACTCTAGATTGATCATATCCGAGTGAGATATAACTAAAATACATCAATAAATAGTTCTCATTCAATGGCCTCAAAATGGCAGGAAATTCAGAATGTTACAATTCTTCCCCCTTACAGAAATTTTGTCCTTGAAATTTACGATAAACCCAATTAACTAAACAAATGGGGGTACTGACGTCTCATTGCTTCCTCGCTTTCTCAAGTGGCACCTTCCGTTTCGTGATGCTCCCAGATCACTTTGACTAGCGGAATCATCTTATTTCTCAGGACTTGTTCCTTTCGATCCACAATCCTAATTGGCTTCTCCGCGTATGATACTTTATCATCCAGCTCAATGGTCTCAAAGTCCAAAACATGCGTTGGATCCTGTTCATATTTCCTTAGCATCGACACGTGGAACACATTGTGCACTTGCGACAAACATGGCGGCAGAGCGAGTCGGTAAGCCAAAGTCCCAATCCGCTCTAGGATTTCAAAAGGACCTACATATCTCGGACTTAGTTTCCCTTTCTTTCCAAATCGCGATAACTCTCGCATCGGCGATACCTTCAGAAACACATGATCTCCAACTTGGAATTCCAAAGACTTGCGTCTTTTATCATCATAACTCTTCTGACGACTCTGTGCTGATCTCAACCTTTCTCTAATAATCTTAACCGCCTCAACTGATTGTTCCACTAATTCAAGGCCTGTTATACTTCTTTCTCCCACTTCATCCCAGCATACTGGAGTTCTACAGGCTCTACTATACAAGGCTTCAAATGGTGCCATTGCAATGCTTTGCTGGTAGCTGTTATTGTAAGCAAACTCCACTAGATACAGTTGATCCTCCTATCCACCTTTAAAATCTATCACACAAGCTCGCAACATGTCCTCAAGCGTTTGAATCGTCCTTTCCGTCTGTCCATCTATCTATGGATGATAACCGGTACTAAACTGCAATCTAGTTCCCAAAGCCTCCTGAAGACTCTTCTAGAAATTCGCCGTAAACATGGGATCTCGGTGTACCTATCCATAGCGAAATCTTTTTGCACGGGTATAAAATGTGCAGACTTGGTCAACCTGTCCTCAACTACCCAAATTGAATCGTGGCCCCTCTGACTCCTCGGTAAACCCATCACGAAGTCCATTGTCACATGCTCTAATTTCCATTCAGGAATTTTCAATGGTTGCAATAGTCCCCTAGGCTTGTAGTGCTGGGCCTTCACTTGCTGACAAGTTAAGCACTTCGCCACGTGCTTGGGCACGTCCACTTTCGTTCCATTCCACTAATAATTCTGACGCAAATTCTAATACATCTTCGTGCTACCTAGGTGTATACTATAACTGCTTCTGTGAGCTTCAGACAAAATCCTTTCCTTAAGCTTTTCATCACCAAGTACACACAAACGTCCGCGAAATTTTAAAATTCCATCTTCTGACACTTGAAAATCATATTTCCTTTTTGTCGCATCCATCTCGAGGATTTTCTGAATCTCAGGATCCGTAGACTGTAAAGTTTTAACTCGTTCTCTAATTTCAAGCTCAATTCTCAAAGTTGCCACTAGACTTGACAGTTGGCACACCTCCAACTTAAACTCAGAATCTCTCAGATTCTCTAATAACGACCATCCTTTAACTAGCAACAGCGCAATGCTAGATTTTCGGCCAACGGGGGAACTCTCTCAGGGCCTAGTTTTTTTGGAATCTCTTTGGATCATCCGCGACTCTATTCGCCTTTTTAGAGTGATACAAAATATCACAATCATAATTCTTTAATAATTCCATCCATCGGCGTTGTCTCATATTCAATTCCTTCTGCGAAAATAAATACTTCAAACTCTGATGGTCTGTATAAATCTGAAACCTTTCATAACATAAATAATGTCTCCAAATCTTCAAGGCGAAGATAATAGCAGCTAACTCCAAATCATGCGTCGGGTAATTCATCTCATGAGGTCTCAATTGTCGCGACGTATAAGGAGACTACTTTTCCATGCTGCGTCAACACGCACCCCAATTCTTTTACCGAATCATCGCTATAAATTTCATAACCTCTAGGTCCAGATGGAATCGTTAACACCGGTGCGGTCGTCAAATGATGTTAAGTTCTTGAAAACTTCGTTCACACTTTTCAATCCATGCGAATTTCACATTCTTCTTTGTCAACTTCGTCAGCGGAATTGGTATGGACGAAAACTTTTCCACAAAGCATCTATAGTACCCTGCTAGACCTAGAAAACTTCGTACCTCTGTAACTGTCGTATTTCTAGTCCAATTTATTACTGCTTCAATCTTTGAAGGATCCACGGAGATTCTGTCTCCCGAAATCACATGGCCAAGGAAGGCAACCTTATTCAACCAAAATTCGCACTTACTGAACTTAGCATAAAGCGAATACTCTCTCAAGGTCTGCAAGACGATTCTCAAGTGTTCATCATGGTCCTCATTACTCGTCGAGTAAATCAAAATATTGTCAATGAAAATAATGACGAATCTGTCCAAATATTCCTTCTATGTAAAAGATTTTTTTTTTAAAAAGGGACCAAACTTGACAAACCACGACAGAGAATTTTCTTCCTCATGATAAAGCAATTGTACTAACCCAAGTACTGGGATTGTGATAATTTTACGATTTCCACTATTTCATGGCTATTAGTAGATGGATTTAAGTGTTATGATGATACTTTCGTTTAATCTACATCGTAAGTTCATAAATTTATCATGATAAGTTAAAAAATATCTCATGTTTTTATAGAGTCGGTTTGTGTGATCACGATTAAGTAAAGATAGTTTGGTATTTTATGGCAAAAAGAAGGGATAGTTCCATGTTTAACATTTAGTTTGAGATACTAGTAGAACGTACCATGCGTGTGTAGCACGCGTACCTTGCTTCGGGGCCGATCTCTTGTATCAGAAAATATATTTTGATATGCCACATATCTTTTAAAACTCCATAGAAATCAAATTTTCTTGAGCATAGTTTGAAGATTCTTTACTTGACTTTCAAAGTTAATCAAATTTTCTTATGCATAGGTCGAATTCTCGTGCATCCCGTGATTGATCGTTCATATGCAATCATAGTTGCAAAGTCGGGCCACTAAAAAGGAATCTCATACTTTTTCCACAAAAAGACCAAAATTGTGAGACCCGCCATTTAGATGGACCAACGAGAGTCAAATCGATAATTTTTTGAAGTATTTCTAGTCCTTGGATCACCAAAAAAAAAATCCATTCATCGATTGAATATATTTTGAGATCTTGTTATCATCCCCTTGTTTTATTTGTTAATATTGACAAGGGAAAATTATCCAAAAAGCCTTTAACCTATTGCACTTTTGTCACTAGTTACGAACGAGGACACGAAGGCCCTTGATAGATCTGGGTGCAGACCTTCGCGGCCCTACCAACCATGGGCGAGGTGAACCTCACCTAGATCTGGCGAGCGCATTTGTGCCCTAATCTATAGCCGACGCTGCCGCGAAGGCCCTCACCCGTGGCTGACAAGGCCACGGTAGCCTCGCCCAGGGCCTTCATAGCCCTTGCCTAGTCTAGGCAAGGCTTTCACGGCCAGCAGTGAGGGTACCTGTGATCCTCGCCGGTAGAGAAAAAGAAAACAGATTCAAATAAAAAATAAAAAAATAATAAAATATTATTGAAAATTCTCACTTTAGTGTTTTCTGGGAAAAATTGATTAGATAGACTCAATTGCCAAAATATGAAAAGTCTTATGACTTTATTGGCAAAATTAAAATGTTTAGGACTGAAATTAAAAGAAAAACAATAGGTTTAGGACTTTCTCGATAATATTTCCCAATGAAAAAATCTACGTGATTATCATGAATTACAAACAAGCATAAATCTCTCACGAACTCTATAAGCTCCAGAGGACGTTGAACGCATCGCGCTAGTTAACTTTTTTTTTTTTGGTCAGAAGCAAGTAAACCTATTGAGTACTAAAAACTTATCATAAAGCTGCAATTTTTTCCTAAAACTTATGAAAGAGACAATCAAGTCCTAAAACTTGTCAAATTGTTCAATGAAGATCTTTACATTAACTCCATCCAACTTGGCTGACGAAAAATGCCGATGTGACTTTTTTTTTTTTAAGTCAAAGCGTGTTGTTTGCGCAAATATTTGTCGACCATACCTCCGAGATAGACGGGTCAAGCAATTCAATTTTCGGTTCCCCTAAATATGACCATCACAACGTGTTTAGAAAATATACGTGATTCATGGCACAAGTCGTTTAAACATGTGAGATTCATGCGACTTCCTTAACCTTTTATAACGACTTGGAATGATTGGGGCCATGGTAGAATGTAATGCACCTTTTTCATGTTCCACCGCAAGGAAAGGTGTTTTCTGAGTTCTTATAGATCATTAACTAATTCCTTAGTAATTTCTTACAAGCTTGTGAGTTCAGATTCAACCACTCGTGTCATTTAATAATACCTAAATTTCAATAAATAAATAAAAATGGAAAGAAAAGGTCTTTTCTGAATCATTATAGATCAGTAAATATTTCCTTAATAATTCCTACTTCTAAATACAAGTTCGGGAGTTCAAATTCAATCTATCACTCATGTCATTAATCGGGGACTTCCATGGAACTATTTTGTCATTATTCCAATATGATCCTTATTTTGTTAATCTACATTTATACTCATAAAATCAAATCACTCATTAAATTATATGCTATTTAAGCTATCAATTTTACATGTAGTTTACAATAATATCTATGAAAACATCTTTCGTAGGATTCGACATAAGATTAAAAATTTAGGATCCAGTACTCTTTGTAACACATAAATTGCAAGCTAATGTGTGGAAGAGTATGGAAAGTGGCGATTCCTAGGTGCCTTGTGTACAAATAAGATTTTCCAAGAAAAACACCAACTTAATATGACTTGAATGAAATTGACGCGAGATGACACGTTCTCTCTCTCTCTCTCTCTCTCTCTCTTTTTTTTTTTTATGAGATACACTTTGTAATCAGTCACATCGGAACATTTCCCTTCTACCATAACATGATATAAATAACCAAAAAGAATATCCTGACACAACACAAAATCCTAATCTTTTGTTTTCAAGTTATACATTCAAATTGTTGAGAATATCTCTCAAGCTTAAGCTCGTGAAGGAAACGAGACCCAAGAAGAAATTTCAAATCCAAATACCACCGGCAAAACAGGCAAGAAATTATTGAACCAAACGAATGGCCCTTTCTACCGGTGAACCGTGAAGACCTTCACACCAATCTCCTTGGTTTCCATGGACAACAGAACTTTCTGCATCGTCCTCAACCAACTATATTGCAATGAAAGATTATTACATTGCTGGTGGATATATTGACAGAGATGTTCTTTAAGAACCTAGAGACCTAGCTTTCATGAGCATGAAAACAACATCTCACATCCATGCATACAAACATATAACAAAATCTTCAGACAGGCACGTATAACTGTTCTTGACAAACTACTTAGGTTGATGTAGGACAACTAGCATGTAGTTGCCTGGAGAAACGTGATCGAGTCATTTAAATATGTTTTCGGATAGTTTTTTCAATTTTAGGAAATTGAGCTATATCTTTAATCGTAATATTTGATTGAAATTATGTTTGATTAGATTAGACTTGATTCTTAATATTTCGTTTAGGGTTATATTTAGGGTATCTTTAAGTTATATCTTTATGAAATCTGGAGTCATATCTATATAAAGGACGTCTATCTCTTTTGTAATTTCAAGACTTCTATCAATTGAATTCAGAATATTCTGTGGAATTTTTTCCTCTTATTGCTTACCCTGTATCATTTGGTATCAAAGCAAATTTTTCTTGCGACGATGATCAATAACGTAAATATAACGAGCCTATTACACGGGCTGAGTTCAATCAATTCGTGGGTCAAACCGATAGGAGGTTTCAAGAAGTCCTTGACGCCATCAGCATTTGTCAACGAACCTCATACCTGGCATTCTTCCAGTCGAACGAATTCTTGTCACTCGTGATCCCGAAGTAACTATAGAGCGTGGGGAAAATCTTCGACAACGATGACAAGACTATGTCGAGGATTCTGAAGAAGAAGAAGACGAAGATTTTCAGGATGAACATGAATTTGTTCGTGGAGGCTGCCGACATTGGGAATTTCAGGATGAGCATGTTCGTGGAGGTTGACGATATGTAGGTTACATATGATATCCTGAACAATATCAATTTAATGTTGATCTCTCTAACTTCACTGGCAATTTGGATTTCTATTACTTTTTGGATTGGCTCTAGAAGGTTGATGAGTTTTTTGAAGCCATGGAGATCGATGAGGACGACAAAGTAAAATTCGTGGCAAAAAAGTTGAGGCTCGACGCTTCAGCCTGGTAGGATCAAATGCAAATATCCCGACACCGACAAGGAACAGCACCCATTCGGACGCGGAGACGGATGAAACGAATGTTAAAGGTTCGGTTCCTTCCACCTAACTATGAACAAGACTTATTAAATTCAAACCTTTCGTTAGATTTTTTGTGCCTTCTTTCTCCCATTTTCTTGCCAAGGCCTCCAAAGCTCTTGAACCAGTCGGTCCCTTTGAGTGGGTCTATGTAGACGTTGGCCGAGAAGTGGTTCAGGTAGAACTGGATGTGCTGGACAGTAATGACGTTGAAGCTGATGACCACGAACATGGCCCACTTGCTCCAATTGGACAGGCAAGGCACGAGCAGAGGGAACCAAGTCCAGAACATGAGGTTGCCCTTGGCAACGTTCCCTAGACGGTGGCTCGGATGCCGGCATGTAAGACGGGCGACTAGGACTCCTCCGCATTCGATTTCGAGAAGTCGATTTTCAACCTAGCCTCCGACCCCGAGAAAGAGCTTTTGGACCCATCCATTAAAGGGACGATCAACGTTTTGACAGGGGCTAAAGAAGTTGGGGCTCGACGCGTGGTGGTGACGTCCTCTACCTCCGCCATCACGCCAAGCCCTTCTTGGCCTGTTGATCAAGTGAAGGCTAAAGACTGTTGGACTGATCTTGACTACCGCAAGCAGAATGGGTTGTGGTAACCTGCATCCAAAGCACTTGTCAAGGAGGCTTCTTAGGACTTTGCTAAAGAAAATGGATTAGATGTGGTTGTGGTGAATCCTGGAATAGTCATGGGTCCTGTCATCCCTCCAAGACTCAATGTAAGCATGCTAATGCTTGTACACCATCTTCAGGGGTGCATTGAAACATACAAAGACCATTTTACAGGATCTGTCCAATTTAAAGAATTTTCCTTAGCACACATTCTGGTGTTGGGATCCACGTAACACGTACGGGTAAATAAAAATTAATAAACGCAGCGGAAATAAATAACAACCCATACATGTATCTCCAGAGGTGTACTTCGTGCATTTCAATCGAAAAATCACAAAGCACCAAATGGAGTAAATAGACTACCTCTTGTAGCGTGCTTGA
Organism: Rhodomyrtus psidioides; assembly: GCA_021437785.1. Lineage (NCBI taxonomy): Eukaryota > Viridiplantae > Streptophyta > Magnoliopsida > Myrtales > Myrtaceae > Rhodomyrtus > Rhodomyrtus psidioides. The sequence continues at coordinate 672,771 of JAILYB010000054.1, forward strand.
AACGGAGGTGTCGGTTCGATGTTCTTCGATCTCAGCCCCACAAGTGTCGGGCCTCTAGTTCAGACACACCACCAATTGACGAACGGGAGACGACTAATAATTCCACAACAATTGTGCTAGCAATTTGCGGAATCAATATTCCAAACCAATTTACGGAATCAATATTCCGAACTTGGTATATTTTGGTCACTCAAAATTATGAGAATATAGAGAGTGTTTATGTTATTCTCTCAAAGCTCTCAAAAATCTGCTCACTCTACAAATGAGCTAACCACAACCTCAAAACTCTTGCCATCCTTTTATAGCCAAAAACACCTTCCAATAAATTGTATTGTAAAATAGCACTAACAAATAATAAATGCTTTCTAAAAATAGCACTCACAATTTATGATAAATAAATGCCATATAAAAATAGCACTAACAATAGCACTCACAATTTATAAATAGCACTCACATCTTATAATACAAAAATGCTATTTAAAAATAGCACTAATAATAATAAATGCTATCTAAAAATAGCACTCACAATTTATCATAAATAAATACCATTTAAAATTAGCACTAACAAATGTAAATGCTATCTAACAATAGCACTCACAATTTATCATAAATAAGTGCCATTTAAAATTAGCACTAACAATTATAAATGCTATCTAACAATAGCACTCACAATTTATAATTAGCACTCACATTTTACAATACAAAAATGCTATTTAAAAAATAGCACTAACAAAGGTGTTAAAAATAATAATAACCATTATTATTATTACCGGAGTTAAAGAGGTTACCAAACAGTAAAATACGTATAACATACAAATACGTATAACGTAAAAATACGTAGAGCATATGTGTACATCGTATATACACGTGCAAGTGACCAAAAAGAGAAATAAAATTAAATCTCATTTAATTTAATTTCAACCCAACTAATTGGTATAATTGCAAACAAATTTGCAATGTCGTCTTTCCACAATGCGTTGTCATGTATTGGTTAAGGTGTGTGACATTCCTAGGTTCATCACCGAGCTGGCAGTAAGACATGCACTAACACATTAGTACTTCCAAGAGAATTGATTGTCCCGATCATCCTCTAGGTCCTACAAGCCATGAGTGACATCTAGCAATATGTCATGGCTACCCAGACAGTGTGAATTCTTTTTAAGAACATTATGAACCTGTCAGCTTTGGCTACAGTGTAATTCAATCCTTCTGTCTAACTATGTCCCGATCGAACAAAGGCCATGGAATATTTGTCAAGCCACCAATTCGATCATATGTACAAATCTAACTTGACATGCATTTATATGAGACATGAACATTTCATTCTCAATCATAACCCCGGCCGAGGATTTCAATGCATTGTTACAATTAGATCACATAGGACATCATACCTTTATTAATGAGGAAACAGATTCCATATTGCGTACACATGTGACTTCGTATGTGCCTGAACTACGACCATCAAGTACAGAGACGAATCAACGACCCGCCAATATGCGCACTTGTGAACCATAGCCATTTATCACACAAGTCAACACTGTACCTCAGGTCTAAGGATTATTTACACAAGACCAAAGCATGAACGATTAGACATTGACCACGCAAAAAGCTTCCATGTCGCTAATCATTCAATATGTGTCACGTTCAGTGAACTTGTCCGATACAAGCACCTATGTTCTAACTCGGATATCGCAATACCCAATGACTTATGACTCGTCATTCCTTTAAGTATCTGATACTTAATTATGAAGTTAAGAACATACCGACCTCAACAGGATCATTGATATCCATTCAATAATCCATTGATCGAGAACTGTTTTAAAGATTCAGTCTAACCGTAAACCTGTCACACATATTCTCAACGTCTTAAGAATAGGTTCGGTTGCAACTGATCTTATGGATTTTATTCATTTATATTTGGACAAATGAATAAATACGTCTTTGCCATTGATAATAAATCAGAAGTGCAACGGATATACCCAATATGTAACTATTACATAATTGCTTTAGGGCATATCTCTAACATCTGGTTTACGAGAATGCATAGTTAAAGGAAGGCGTTTGTGTGATGAAGCAATGACCAATCTATTGGCGAAAGACAAACGTGAACTAGTGGATTTCACCAGCTACATGGATCTATCAATGAACTTCTTCGAGTAAGTAATGATGTGCCAATTATTTGTATGGAACTGTTGCCCTCAAATCCATATGATCCTTAGGATGATCCTGATGTTATAGATAATAAGTTTGGCATGGTTGTGGTCGCCCTAGGAGGATGTCTTTGCTTTAGTATTAATGATAATAAAATGCATGTCGATATGTGGATTATGAAAGATTATGGATTGAAAGAATCATGGCCTAACCTGTTATCGATACCTCAATCTGAAGTTGCGAGGCATGGAAATCATGTCTTTTGTACAAAGGGAGGTGATATAGAGTTATGGTCCGAATTCCAAAAAAGAGGTTGGAAGAGGAAGCGGAAGATGAAGAGGCACTAGAAGTACAAGAGAAAGCATATCCATACACGACGAACTCGAAGACGAGTTCTTCCTCTGAATAGGAGAAATGATGTAGGACAACTAGCATGTTGTTGCTTGGGGAAACGTGATTGAGTCATTTAAATATGTTTTCAGTTTTTTCAATTTTAGGAAATTGGGCTATATCTTTAATCGTAAAATTTGATTAGAATTTTTTTTGATTAGATTATATTTCATTCTTAATATTTCATTTAGGGTTATCTTTATGGTATATTCAAGTTATCTTTATATCTTTATGAAATATGGAGTCATATCTATATAAAGCACGTCCATCTCTTTTGTAATTTCAAGACTTCTATCAATTGAATTCAGAATATTCTGTGGAATTGTTTTCCTGTTATCGCTTACCCAGCGCCATATGTTGAGAGCATTAAGTATCTAGCTGCATATTTTCTTATTTGCCAGAGCTTTCCTCACCTTTCGACATTCTTTTGTTGTTCTTGTTAAACGTGTCTCGAGTTTTAAGCCCATTAAACGAAGTCGACTTGAATTGAATAAAATTATGATATGCGGAATTTCAAGAAAAAAATGAATCTTGATGAGTATCGAATTCATTGCGTGTTGAAGTCGCAAATCAGCGAAGGAAAGTGCATCTTGGCCGAGGATGACTTCGTGCATGGGATATCTATCATATTGCACGTGGATTCTATTTTGTGACTTCATCCAAGAAGATTATCAAATATATGGGTATGCATGAGTCAGACCAACAAGGAAAGTGAATCGCAGAGCTTTCTTCTTTGACCAAAATTACTACAGATCTCCTCTGGCGGTGGATATATATATATATATATTAATATATCTAAATTTCTTTGGTGTGTGGCTTTTGCATGGGCATTGCAAAAGGCGCTGCATTTGGTGCATAGTAAATTCTTTTGTGTTATGCACCGTGGTTAGTCGCATGTGAGGGACTTCGTTGTGGAGCCGTAATTGATCAGTGAAGACGCCGTCGAAGCCTTGAAGCGCCATCACGAGTGCTTGGTAGGGGACTTCTTGAAGCGCCGTTCATCGAGTGCTTGATATTGGGTCTTCGTTTGTTTGCGAAATTACATCAAGAATTCAAGTGTCAAAACCGAGTAAATCTTGTTATTAGATTTGTGTTTAATTCCTTTGCGAGATTGAGAGTTTATTTCGCTAGGAATTGGGGGCTAAATACTGTGTGCGTTCTTGAATGTAATTGGGGCTGAGAAACACCAAGGGTGTGTTTGTGTAACTCGTGTGATCTGTAATCTCCGTGTATCGCTCGTTCTATAGTGGAATTCGTTGCTACTCTCCCCGTGGACGTAGGTCTTTACGATTGAACCACGTATATCTGGTGTCCGTTTTACTTTGCTCGTTCTGTCTATTTTTCGATCGATCGCTTGTTCCGCGCAACAATTGGTATCAGAGCTAGGCTTGCTTGAGTTGAAGCGAATCGATGGCGATAGAAGAAGCTAAAGTGAAAATCGATAGATTTGAGGGGAAGGACTTTGGTTTCTGGAAGATGCAGATAGAAGACTATTTATATCAGATGAAGCTGCATGAGCCCTTGTCTGGGCAAAAACCAGAAACGATGAAGCAACCCGATTGGGAATTGCTGGATAGACGAGCGATGGGTGTTATTCGGCTGACGTTGGCTCGTAACGTCGCATTTAATATCGTCAAGGAGAAGACCACTGCGGGTTTGATGAAAGCCTTGTCGGACATGTACGAGAAGCCATCTGCGATCAACAAGGTCTATTTGATGCGACGTCTGTTTAATTTGAAGATGAGCGAAGGTACATCAGTTACTAATCATATCAATGAATTCAATGTGATAGTTAGTCAATTGAGTTCAGTTGAGATTGACTTTGAAGATGAGGTACGTTTTTTGATTCTATTATCCTCATTGCCTGATAGTTGGAATACTACTGTTACTGCTGTTAGCAATTCTTCTGGGTCAACTAGTTTGACGTTTGATGGGATTCGTGATTTAATTCTGAGTGAGGACATCCGTAGAAGAGAATCTGGCGAATCTGGCGAATCTGTATCTACTGCTTTAGTAGGTGAAAGAGGAAGTGCTAGTACTCGTGTTAGCAGAAGTAGTATGAACATGAATAGACGCAGTCAGTCTAGGACTAGCGGAGATGTCTGTTGGAACTGTGGCAAGAGAGGGCATCTTAGAAGAAATTGTTTTAAGCTGAAAAATGAAAGGGCTAAGGGAATTGGAGTTGAATCTATAGATGATGTTGCAGCTGTTGCTGAAAATTTTGATAGTGTCGATTGTGTCTTGTCTGTCACTGAGAATTCGTCGTTTGGTGGATGGATTATGGATTCTGGTTGTTCTTTTCATGCTACACCAAACAGGAACTGGTTTACTTCTTATCAATGCATGGATAGTAGTAAAGTGCAGTTGGGAAACAACGCTGAATGCGATGTTGTTGGTATTGGTGATGTTAAAATCAGAATGCATGATGGTATTGTGAGGACATTGACTGGGGTAAGACACATTCCAGAATTGAAAAAGAACTTAATTTCCTTGGGTGCTCTAGATTCAGCTGGATGCAGGTATTCTTCACGATGTGGAGTCCTGAAGATTCTTCGAGGTGCCCTGGTGATAATGAAAGGAGTCAAGCACAGTGGCCTGTATAAACTTCAAGGTGAGACATTGATAAGTTTCGCTCCTGAGACGTCGACATCTGTTCGAGAGTCTAATGGCTACTCGAGGAAGGCCTAGGTGTTTGTACGAAAGCACAAGTTTGATGCTGTTGTCAGGAATACGCAGTCGAAAGCTTTGATCGGAACGGAGACTGGTAAGTTGATCAAGCATGTGCGAACTAACAGTAGCATGGAGTCCTGCTCGAAGCTGGTAAATAAATTCTGCATGAAAAAGGGCGTAGTGAAACATCTCACTAGTGCCAGTAAATCACAACAATGTGCAGAATTGATGAGCAGAGAGTTACTAGAGACGGCCCGTGAAAAGATCTCTAGTGCTGGTATGGCTGGGAGAATTCCAGCGGATGCGCTTAGTGTGGCGAGCTACTTGGTAAATAGATCCCCATCAACTGCGATTGGATATCGAACTCCCGAAGAAGTGTGGTCAAGTAATGTTGTTGATGATTCTATTTTTAGAATGTTAAATTGCTCGTGTTATTATCGAGTTAGTGATGGTAAGCTCGATGTGAGGGCAAGGTGCATATTCCATGGCTATGCACAAGGTGAGTGTGGCTATCAGTTGTGGTGCCCGAGTATAAATTCACATGTATGCAGCAGAGAAGTTACTTTTGACGAGTCTTCAGTACTTCTAGCTAGGAGTGATTATAGCAGTGTTAATATGGATCTGGACGGTGTTTAGCTTGAGGTGGAGTTGCAACCAGAAACTCCTGAGGTAGCAGGTACTAGCGTGATAATCGACACAGATTGTGCTTGTAGCGAGGTGGAGCCTATAGAGCCAATGGTTGCTGTAACTGCTGATATTGACAAGGTACGTGTTCAATCTCCTGACAGATGTGAATGCAACGAAGGTTTTGCTTTATCTGTGATTAAGGAGCTTGTGTCAGATAGTCCTTGTGGAGTAGTCAAAGGTACATATGCAGTTGGTATTCTGATGAGGTCCTCGGTTATGGCAAAGTTCAAGCGCGGCTTGGATTTGGAAGACGTCTATGGCGGTTGAGCCCATTGGGGCTGTAGGAGAGTAGCAGATGGAATTCTGATTATTAGCGAAGCGATTGTGATATGGAACAAACATCGAGCCAAGGTGGAGATTGTTAAACGTGTCTCGAGTTTTAAGCCCATTAAACGAAGTCGACTTGAATTGAATAAAATTCTGATATGCGGAATTTCAAGAAAAAAATGAATCTTAATGAGTATCGAATTCATTGCGTGTTGAAGTCGCAAATCAGCGAAGGAAAGTGCATCTTGGCCGAGGATGACTTCGTGCATGGGATATCTATCATATTACACGTGGATTCTATTTTGTGACTTCATCCAAGAAGATTATCAAATATATGGGTATGCATGAGTCAGACCAACAAGGAAAGTGAATCGCAGAGCTTTCTTCTTTGACCAAAATTACTACAGATCTCCTCTGGCGGTGGATATATATATATATATATTAATATATCTAAAGTTTCTTTGGTGTGTGGCTTTTGCATGGGCATTGCAAAAGGCGCCGCATTTGGTGCATAGTAAATTCTTTTGTGTTATGCACCGTGGTTAGTCGCATGTGAGGGACTTCGTTGTGGAGCCGTAATTGATCAGTGAAGACGCCGTCGAAGCCTTGAAGCGCCATCACGAGTGCTTGGTAGGGGACTTCTTGAAGCGCCGTTCATCGAGTGCTTGATATTAGGTCTTCGTTTGTTTGCGAAATTACATCAAGAATTCAAGTGTCAAAACCGAGTAAATCTTGTTATTAGATTTGTGTTTAATTCCTTTGCGAGATTGAGAGTTTATTTCGCTAGGAATTGGGAGCTAAATACTGTGTGCGTTCTTGAATGTAATTGGGGCTGAGAAACACTAAGGGTGTGTTTGTGTAACTCGTGTGATCTGTAATCTCCGTGTATCGCTCGTTCTATAGTGGAATTCGTTGCTACTCTCCTCGTGGACGTAGGTCTTTACGACTGAACCACGTATATCTGGTGTCCGTTTTACTTTGCTCGTTCTGTCTATTTTTCGATCGATCGCTTGTTCCGCGCAACGGTTCTCTTGAAGTAGTCAAGAACCATCTACTCTTCTCGTCAATGATCCAGTTCCCTAGCACAAGACCAACCAGAAACCCAACTCCAATGCCAGCCAGCATGATTTTCCAATCCAAGTCGAATAGAGACTCTTCTTCATTATCTAAGTTGAAAGATGGTAGTGGTGGTGAAACATTATCACCATTTGTGGATTTGTTTGGTAGAGGACTTCCACAAAACCCCTCATTCATTATAAATGAACTGCTCCCGAATGTGTTGAACTGAGTTTTGTGTGGTATTGATCTCGATAGTCGATTGTGAGAGACATCGAAAACATCAAGAAATGCAAGGTTGGCTAGTTGTTGAGGAATCTCTCCCATGAGAATGTTCAGGGAAGTATCTAGTGATTCGTGCATTGTCAGGTTAGAAGGAGGGATGCTACCGGTGAGGAAGTTGTTTTTTTAAGGTTGAGCATATGATTTCAATCGAGCATCCCAATGCAATTTGGGGGAAAATTAGAAAGGGTGCTATTGCCAGCAATGTGAAGGACTTCTAAATTTGGCAACTGAAAAATGCTGACTGGAAAGTCTCCATTCAATCTACAATGTCGAAGCCTAAGCGATGTCAAGGAAGAGAAATTCGTAAGCACAAGAGAGATAGGTGACAACAAGCTTACGAAAGAAAGATCAAGCTCTTTTACCCAATTATGTTATGAAAAAAGTTGCTTTCATCCACTAAACTGGACAAATCGGGAGAATCTGACTCGGAGAGTTGCGATATATCATGAGGGATTTCATCGGAAAAGTTCAAGAAGGAGAGATTAAGATATTGTAACCTCGAAAGATTGTCAAAGCCATGCAGGATTGAGAAGAAGTTGAAGTCATTGAAAGCGAGATTGAGCAACTCCAGGTGAACAAGTCAAAATAGAGTGCGATTGGGACTGATGGTGCCCAAGAGACAACTGCTACTAAGGTCGAGGATAATCACTCGGCCTATGATCTCATCACATTCGATGCCATCTCATGAGCAACAATCATGACCAAGACTGGACCTTTGGATTTGTCAGAAAGTCCAACCCAAAAACTTAAGTTATTAGGTGGAAGGAGACCATATGAATATAAAGAGCATACAAGAACCATTCACAAGCGACGTGAGACGACAATAACAACAACTACTTCAACACCCCTTCTCACATGCAAGCCGGATTACAAGCGGCATGTGAAAATTGATTAATAGGGGTGGGCCACATATGCAGAAAGGAATAACATTTGCTCTAATACCATGTTAGAAAGTCCAAATCAAAAGTTTAAGCTAATAGGTGGAAAGAGACCACATGAATATAAAAAGCATACAAGACTCATTCGCAAGCAATATGGGCCGACAACAACTTCAACAGGATTAACGCATCACCATTCTATCATGTTGGTTTTGAAACATCTTTTGAATTCCATTAAGGTAGACACTAATTTTCTCATGTTCTGCAGATGTTTTCTGGAGTAAGAGAAAATGGTGCTCTTTTATCAGCTCTTTGGCTATTTGCTTACGATAAAGAAATAGTGAATTGACTCGAGCACTTCATGGTTTCATTTTGCTTTTTAAGTTGGGGAAGTTTCTCTCTTAATTATATCACATGTGCTATCAAGTGTCTAACACAATTTGTGTAACAACTTGAACAAAAAATGTGAATCAATATCGGCTCAACGATTAATTACGTAGATTTTATTTATAGGGCTTACGTGATCAATAATGGAGATGAGTTTGATGTGCCGTGCTAGTTATTCATTGCTAATATTATTTTCATGGTCCACTTCCGAGTGCAACGATATCTCACATCTTTTCACATAGAAAATAAAGAAAAAAAAAGGCCAAACTACTAGGGGTGAGCATGGTTCCCGGGTAGAACCGGGGACCGGAGAACCGAACCGCCCTGTTCGGTTCCCGGTTCCGATGTGTCCAGGTCCGGCTCTCGGTTCCTCATTTTGAGGAACCGGCGGTTCCGGTTCCGATTCCCCTATGGAACCTACTCGGAACCGGAACGCCTATGTTATAAAACAAAAATCCTAATTTCCTATATTAGTGTTTGAACTTTCCTCAATTGTGCATTGTTAATAGTTAATTATCTACTTCTATTTCCTATAGTTGTTTCCCTTACGATTCATTGAAATGACTAATGGTGTTATAGTATAAAAAGGTATTACTTTACATTTGAGCTTGCATATTCATATAAAAAAAATCTTTTCTCGCGGCTCGGCAGGTTCTAGGGTACCCTAGAACCGGATCCGGAACCTGTGGCAGGGTAGGTTCCAGGTTTCAGGGAACACATGGTAGGTTCCAGGTTCCAAAAAATAAGGAACCTGTACCCGAGGGTAGGTTTCAGGTTCTAGGTGAAACCTACCCGGAACCTGGAACCGCTCATCCCTACAAACTACAAACCTCAACAAAGAATTTTCTTAAGGTCCTAAATTTTTTTTAAGGTCCCAAAAAACAAAGAATTTTCTTCTGTATGACAAACCAATTGCACTAACCTAAGCACTCTGATGGGGATTGATTGTAGGATTTCCACTATGATATGGCTATTGGTAGATGGGTTTTAGTGTTATGACGATACTATTGGGCTTTTTAAAGTCGATCTAGCCCGTTTATTATTAAAGAATGGTTGTTATACCTAGGGTATACAACAGCATTATTAACGTGAGAAAAGAAGTAAAAAACGTGGGAAAACACAATAGCAAAAAACGTGAAAGTGGCAGAAGACAAACGTGGGATAGCAGCAGATTTTTCTGGTGAAAATGAATCTGTCTGAGCAGTGATCAACTCGACGATCGGAGGTCTTTCCATGGTTCAATTGGGCTGAAATTTTGTCAGCAGTTTCAATACTCGTTGTTCTTGATTTTAGATGGTTGGATCTTGATTTGAAGGTGTATACTGCATTTCTTTCGTGAGTGTTTTCAGACTGCGTTTTTTGGGATGTTTTCATCTGTTTCTCTTGTTTAAGGCGATGTTGCTTGATCTTCACTTATAGTTTTAGGATTTTATTGTTATTGAATTCAGCGAGATTTTGTACCTAAACGATTAACATATAGTGGAGATTCTGGTAGACTCCGTGATTGGTCTCGTGATTTTTAATCCTTCGCATTGAAGGAGTTTTCCACGTAAAAATTTCAGTATCATATTTTGTTTGAGTTCCTATATTTTCATTGGTTGTGCTCGATTCGGTTTCTCACAGGTTCCATCAAAGAGGGAATTATATCCGTTGTTTTTTCCAACATAATTATTTTTTGACTGAACGATAGAACCGAATATGAGCAGGACGATTAGTTTGAATGGAAAGAATTGTCATGTATGGAGAGGAAAGATGAAAAATATATTATATGTGAAGTGGTGGCATTTACCGGTGTTTGCTGATGCTAAATCTAATAATATGAGCAATTCCGATTGAAATCTTGAGCACAAAATTGTGTGGGTTTATTCGACAATTTATCGATGATAATGTTTTGAATCACATCAGCAAAGAATCACATGATAGGACTTTGAGGAATAAGCTGGAGTCATTGTATGCACGGAAGACTGGCAACAACAAAATATGTTTGATTAAACAATTTATGGAATTGCATTATAAAGATGGCCAATTTATATCAGACTATTTGAATGATTTTCAAAGAGTGATAGATCAACTTTCTGCCATGAATATTAAATTTGATGATGAAGTGCAGGGACTTTGCTGTTATGTACCTTACTGAAATCTTGAGAGACATTTCGTATGCCTTTAATTAATGCTGCACCTGATGGTATTGTTACCGTGGATTTTGCAAAAAGTGACGTTCTGAATGAAGAGATGAGAAGAAAAATGTGTGGTTTGTCCTCTCATTCTGAAGCTCTAGTTGTTGAAAGCAGGGGCATAAGTCAGAGTAGAGGTCCGAAAGGTAGATACAATAGCCGAAGCAAGTCAAGATCATAAAAGAAGACTATTGAGTGTCATCACTACGGTAAGATGGATCATCTGGAAAAAAAATTATTTTCAGCTGAAAAATGAGAAGAAAAATGATAAGAAAAATGGCAAAGAGAATAACGAGAGTAATGATCGGGTGGTAACTGCTATTGATGAACATGTTATTGTTTGCTATGATGACAATGTTAACTTGCCTGCGATGATTCGAATTGGATTATTGACAATGGAGATTCTCTTCATATCACTTCCAAGAATGAGTTCTTTACATCCTACAGGTCAAGAAATTTTAGCACCTTAAAGATGGGTAACGACGGTTTGGCTACTGTTGTCGGCATAGGAGATGTATGCCTGGAGACTAATAACGGAGCAAAACTAATTCTAAAAGATGTTAGACATGTTCCTGATATTCGTCTAAATTTGATTTCAACTGGAAAACTTGATGATGCAAGATTTTGCAGTACTTTTGATAATGGACAGTGAAAACTCACCAAAAGCTCATTAGTTGTGGCTAGAGGTATGAAACAATCTTCTTTATATTTGTTTCAAGCTAAGATTTCCAAGGACATATATAATGTTATGGAAGATGAGAATGCAACTGCCTTATGGCACAAGATGCTTAGTCACATAAGTGAGAAATGTATTGGTTTGTTGGCTAAAAAGGGTTTACTATCTGGAGTGAAGAGTGCAAGACTTGAGAAGTGTGCACATTGTTTAGCAGGAAAACAAAGATGAGTTTCCTTTAAGAGTTATCCGCCTTCGAGAAAGTCAGAGTTGCTAGAACTTGTGCATTCAGATATTTGTGATCCAATAAAACCACTAACACTTGGTGGTGCAGCCTACTTTGTAACCTTTATGATGGCTATTCGAGAAAATTGTGGGTTTATTTCTTGAAGACGAAGGATAAAGTGTTAGGTGCATTCAAGCAGTTTCAGGTATCAGTTGAAAGACAAATTGGAAAGAAATTGAAATGCATTCGTTCAGACAATGGTGATGAGTATATCAGATCATTTGGTGAATATTGTCGGCAACAGAGGATTCGACATCAAAAGACACCTCCTAAAACACCTTAGTTAAATGGTGTAGCGGGAAAAATGAACAGAACATTGATTAAGAGAGTTAGATGTTTGATTTCAGATACAAAATTACCAAAATCCTTTTGGGGCGAGACTTTGAGTACAATGGTACATATTTTCAATATTTCTCCCATTACTTCTTTAGATGGTGATGTTCCAAACAAAGTTTGGTTTGGAAAGGAAATTTCATATGATCATCTAAAGGTGTTTGGCTGCAAAGTTTTTGTTCATGTTCTAAAGGATGAGAGGTCCAAGTTAGATATCAAGACAAAAGAGTGCATCTTTCTTTGTTATGGTTCTGATGAGTTTGGCTATACATTTTATGATCCAGTTGCCAAGAAAATTGTCAGAAGTCGAGATATGGTATTCGTTGAGAATGAGACAATTTGGGATATTGAAAGGATAAAGAAGACAGATTCCTATGATTTTGATATATTAGTTGATACTAACTCAATCTCACCTTTTGAATTGCAGGAATAATTGCATGATCAAGTTGAAGATGGTGTTCAAGGTCAGACTACAGATCAGCAGGTTCAGGGTCAGACTCAAAATGATCAGCAGGTTCAAAATCAGGCTCAATGTGATTAGCAACATTTAGATGGCATTGATGCTCAAGAGATTGCACCATTAGCTCCACCAACCATTGCTTTGAGGAGGTCTACTAGAGATCGCACCCCATCTACTAGATACTCTTCTAGTGAGTATGTTCTATTGAAAGATGCAGGTGAATCTGAAACTTTTGAAAAAGTAATAGAAGATACGAACAAGATGAAATGGTTCAATGCAATGCATGATGAGATGAAGTCATTGCATGATAACCACACTTTTGAGTTGGTGGCATTACCTAAGGGCAAAAGAGCTTTGAAGAACCGATGGGCTTATAGATTGAAGCAAGATGAGACGACTTCGTGTCCTCGATATAAAGCCAGATTGGTTGTTAAAGGCTTCAATCAGAAAAAAGGAGTTGACTATGATGAGATCTTCTCGCCAGTTATGAAAATGTTTTCAATTCGAGTTGTTTTAAGTGTAGCAGCTAGTCTTGATCTGGAGGTTGAGTAGATGGACCTGAAGACCGCTTCTCTTCATGGTGATTTGGAGGAAGATATTTGCATGGAGCAGCCTGGGGGTTTCCAAGTAAGAGGTAAAGAGAATTATGTTTATAAATTGAAGAAAAGCTTGTATGGCTTGAAACAGGCACCGAGACAATGTTATAGAAAATTCGAGTCCTTTGTGAGGGAGCAAGCCCATAAGAAGACTACTTCTGATCATTGTGTATTTGTGTAGAAATTCTCTGAAGATAACTTTGTTATTTTATTACTCTTTGTGGATAACATGCTAATAATTTGTTAGAATGCCTCCAAGATTGATAAGTTAAAAGTAAGATTTGAGCAAGTCTTTTTTGACGAAAAACTTGGGGCTGGCTCAGCAAATTCTTAGTATGAGGATTACTCGTGACAAATAGACAAAAAGATTATGGTTATCTCAAGAGAAGTACATAAAGAAAATACTTCAAAGGATCAAAATGTATAAAGCTAAATTGGTGAGTACGCCTCTTGCTACACACTTTATGCTTAGTCAAAAACAATGTTCGTCAACTAAGAAAGATCTGAAAGAGATGGAAAAAGTTTCTTATGCTTCTGCAGTGGGTAGCTTGACGTATGCAATGGTCTGTACAAAGCCGAATATAGCTCATGCAGTTAGAGTAGTTAGCCATTTTAAGTCAAATCAAGGTAGAGAGTATAGGAATGCATTGAAGTGGATCCTAAGATATCTCCAAGGAACTTCTAGTTTGAGACTTTCATTTGGGAGTGAAAAGCCGATTCTTGTTGGGTATATCGATTCTGACATGGCAGGAGATATTGACACAATGAAATATACTTCAGGTTATCTATTACTTTTTCAGGGGAGCTGTGGCTTGGCAATCAATAATGCAAAAATGCATTGCCTTATCAACGACATAGGCAGAATTCATCGCAGCAACTGAAGCATGCAAGGAATTACTTTGGATGAAATCACTCAAGAAATGTATGTTTTACTTTGTGATAAAAGTGTTATACATCTTGTAAAGATTTTCACTTTTCATGCCAGATCGAAGCATATTGATATGAGATATTATTGGATACGAGAAACATTGGAATCCAAAGGCTTGGAACTTAAGAAAGTACACATAGAAAATAATGTTTCAAATATGATGACAAAAGCTCTCACTAGAGAGAAGTATAAGTTTTGTCAGCATCAAACCAGCATGGATTTCTGTGGAGTTCTTTTATGTCAGATCTCTCTCAATGGGCTGGATGAGGAGACTTGTTGGGCTTTTTAAAGCCGATCCAGCCCATTCGTTATTAAAGAAGGGTTGTTATACCTAGGGTATATAGAAGCATTATTAATGTGAGAAAAGAAGTGAAAAACGTAGGAAAACACAGCAAGAAAAAACGTGAAAGTGGCAGAAGACAAACGCGAGATAGCATTAGATTTTTCTGGTGAAAACGAATCTGTCCAGTAACGATCAACTCGACGATCGAAGGTCTTTCCGTTTGTCCGATTGGGCTGAAATTTTGTCAGCGGCTTCAAGACTCGTTGTTCTTAATTTTGGATAGTTGGATTGTGATTTGAAGGTGTCTACTGCATTTTTTTCATGAGTGTTTTTAGACTGCGTTTTTTGGGACGTTTTCATTCGTTTCTCTCGTTAAATGTGATGTTGTTGCTTGATCTCCACTTATAATTTTGGGATTTCATTGTCGTTAAATTCGGCGAGGTTTTGCACATAACCGATTAACATATAGTGGAGATTCGAGTGGACTTCGTGATCGGGCTCGTGGTTTTTATCCTTCGCATTAAAGAAGTTTTTCACGTAATGTGTCATATTTTCTTTGAGTTCCTATATTTTCATTGGTTGTGCTCGATTCGGTTTCTCATAGATTCCATCAAAGAGGGAATTATATCGGTTTTTCTTTTCCCAACAGATACTTTGGTTAATCCACGTTGTAAGTCAAAAATTAAGCAGGATAATTTAAGAAAATATCCTGCATTTCTATTTAATCAATTTGTGTAACCACAATCAAATAAAGATAGTTTAGTATTTTGAGGCAAAAATAAGGGATGGTTCAATGTTTAACAAATAAAATCAAATTATTCTTGACGTTCACGAAAGTATTTATATGTATATTTTTGTCAATATTGGAATAATTTTCATTCGTTAAATATTTTAAGCTATATAAATAATTATTTTCATAAAATTTTCACGAAACAAATAGAGTTTAATTTTCATGTGGACTGGATAACTTCATAGATAAGGGTCTAGTCTCACTCCTTCTATCGTGGGGGTCTCTCAAACTAAATATTTTTTTCTGGATGAGCGAACTTGATTGGAAGCTACATATGTTAAAGGTACGAAAAATATATATGTTTCCCTATTAAGAGATAGTGGACCAAAATACACTGCTCATTTTGGAATTCCAGGCAAGTTTTGTACTATAACCATTTTTTCCCCTTTCTTTTCGATTTCCACCCCTGGACGATCGGAGAGAGCTTTCCAGACAAAGCTTCATTTTATTTTATTTTTAAAACTGGCTCCTTTCTGTCTTTTGAAGAAGGTGAATACAGAAGGGACATTATAGCACGAATTTTCGCATCAACTAAATAGTTACGTACAAACTAAATCTATTGTAATGACGCATTTTGGCAAGGATGTGGCTGCAAAGGCAATTTTTTGACCACATCTTATTCCTACATGATCCAGCAGCCACTTCTGTTCAAGATTATCAAAATTGCTATCAAAGGTAAAACTTGATTAGAAAATCTATGCAAGGTCAAGGATTTGATTAAATAAATTGAAGTTCAACAGCTCAACTGAAAAATTGCGCAAATATGGGAAGAAAAGTAGAATTGCCTTTAGCAAATGAGGCTGCTCATTTAGAAATTGCAAGCACGTTTTCTAGTCAACCTTTCTTCTTTCTTGTCTCTCTTTTTCCCCCTTTTACAAGGGGGCGATAAAGCTTCTTAGACAAAGCTTCCTAGTAGTTCTTTGAATTGGTTCCGCGAACTATCGAATGTCGAAAAATCGGACGCGCATTCTGGCGCTTTATAGAAGTTTCGCGGGGGACTGAATAATTGCACTCCATCTAGATGTTCTTTGAGGATACGCATTTTGGTGCTAACATGGCCACAGGAGCAAGTTTTTCTTTCCCACTTAAGTACTATGAAACAGATTGGATTGAGGAAGCTCGATTTTTGCTGAGACAGTTTTAGCCGCGGAAACCCTAGGAGTTCTCACGAGTCTTCGATTTGTAGAAGCAGAGTTTTGTCGAAGAGTACTTGCTGCAGAAAGAGTTGAAGTGGAAACTGATTGTACTTCCCTGATGGGGTGTCTACTTAACAAGGAGCAAGACCCATGGGACATAGAGGCATGGACTGAAGAGTGCAAAACAAAATTGGCCCGATTAAGATTTGTGCAAATTACCCATTTGTCCAAAAGAGGCAAATAAGCTAGTAGATTGGATGGCGAAGGCACATCGGAAAAAAGAACTCCCCACTAATTGGTTGTCTTTTCCTCCTAAACCTATGTTGGATATTTTAATTTCTGATGTTCACAAACTTACTTTGAATTAATAAAATTCTCAATTTTTCGATAAAAAAAAAAGTACTATGAAACGGTCCGACAGACCGCGTCAATTCAAGACCATTACTTGATAAATTGAAAGCTTAAAACACCTTGAAAAAAGCACATAAAGTAGGAGACGAAAGTCGTATTTTCCCTTTAAGAGATATTGGATGAGGGTACACAGCGCTCATCTTCGGATTTCAGGCAAGTTTTTCAAATCAACCTTTCTTTTAACTTTCTTTCTTTTCCCTAGTACAACGTGGAGCAGACGTTTCCTAGCCGAAGTTTCGCGTGGATGAAGTAACCCATTACTTTACAATTATATTAATTTGTGTTCTACGGCATGCCCTTTATTAAGCATGAAGAAGCCCGTGACATGCTCTAGGCCATGGAGGGAAATATTGCCAAAGAGTCATCGTATTTTTGTCAATGCAATCCTAAGCATTTCAATTTTACCAATTGAATTCTAAACTTTTTTACATCGTGCCCGTTGTCCATCTGATCAATTTTTCTCAAAATTCGCGGACATAGACCCCGGTCATCCCATCCCATGTGGCAATGTCCAGCACTGACGTGAATAATTTTTAATAATATTTTTGTGATTTTTTCTTTCATTTCCTTTATTTTTCTTTTTTGTAAGTGGTCAGCCCCACCGGGTATAGCTAATGGCTAGCCACCGACCATGGCCGAGTGGGCTGGCATCACTTGGGCAAACGTCATTGTGGCACGCCTTAGGTGAGACCCAGCTGGGCGAGGGTAATTCCCTATGAGTGCTCCCCTTGCTAGATCTGACCTAGACGAGGCTAACCCTCCCAGTGCTCGCCCTCGCCCCAGCTAGGCTTTGCCTGTGGTAGGTGCCTTGTGGCTAACCACTAGCAAAATGATGAAGAAAGGGAACAAAAGAAAAAAAAAACGAGAGCAGAAAAAAATCAGATTACGAAATCGAAAAAATGTTAAAAATTATCCATGTCAGCATCGGTCACGTCATGTAAAACGGCTAGCATCTACGCAATTTCCAGCCAAAATTAAATCGATGGACTCAATTGGCAAAATTAAAATGTTTACGAATGAATTGGCATTAGGTTTGAAATTTTTGGACAATTTTCGCGATCATGGAGGATCACCATTATAAGCAATGCGTCTGTCAAAAACGATCTAGCCGCTGAAAAGAGCAAACTTTATTCTACTCTATGCTGTAAAACCACATGAAATCACACACACACACACACACATATATTGCATCAAAACTTTAAAAAAACCTACTTAGCATGTCGCATTTGAATTTTTCCCATTTAATGCTTGAAACAGATTATTTTATGTCTTTGTGAGGTGTTGAGCCACATGGATTTTTCTCATAACTCTGTAAGTAGTGATTTCTTAAAAATGTGTTTCAACATCACAAAACTCTGCAGAAAAGAAAAATCAATGAGTTGAAATTAAGTTAAAAGTTCATGTGTATAGGTTTTTAAATATTCTGACTGGTCAGTGTTAAATAGTAGTTATGTTTCTGAAAAATATGAACGCAGAGGTCATTTCTAAAATTCTTCGGAAACGTTAACTTTTCCTTAGCAATTCCTAAGTCCAGATACAATTTTGCGAGTCGGTTTCAATCTTTCACCGTTGCACAGTAAGCAAGGCAATGAGACTTCGTCTGAAGTGGTATAAAACCAACGAAAACTTCGACAATAAGTTAGATCCACAGTAGCTAAAAAAATTCCAGTGACAACACCGAAAGCGAAGGAGTAAATTGGCTGCGCGCCAGGAAAACGTCGGATCGTTTGGTATTGCAGGATCACTGGGGGATGACAGGAGTGCTCCGAGTTACGGAGCTGCCGATGCCGTCAGAACCCGCTAGTGTATATTGGCTCCTTCTCAGGTGGAATCAAAGATCACGTGCGAAGGAACCCTCGGATCGGAGAATCAACGATGACTGATCAAGGAGCACCAGTTCGCTTGGACTCGACTAAAGGCGTGGCTTGGCTTTGTCTCTAGTATGGCGAGCAATACAAGATTCAGCGAGACCGTCTGAGTTAGGGGGCGTCCCTGATGAGTCAGCAGTGTAAGGCTGGAGATGTGGCAACTTCTGGGCGCAGGGATTCAGCCAAAGAGACTCGTGGACCTTCTGGTGTTTTTGGAAAGAAGTCAGCGCAGAGAAGAAAGGAGGGACCTTGACCTTTGACCGTGACTTTTTCTCTGAACCTGTCAAAGGAAACGAAGCTTTTTCTTTCTTTTAAGGATACGGATCGACTAACCTTTCCTCAGAAGGTTAGGCACGCAACCTTGGAATCCGTGTTATCCATTTTTGGGCGGACGATCCAAATCTCCTGTTTTAAGAGGGTAATTTTTTTGAATTTTATATATGTATTTTTGTTAATAATAATCTAGGCCGTCTATTCATAACACGGACGGCCCGAATTGCAAGGCTGTGAGAAGCCTCCTCATGAGCCGTGTCTTCAATGAATATGGCCTCCCTGAACCCTAAAGCACTTATTTATAATAACAAGCTAGGATTTAACGTTATTTTCGTCATTCGCAAAATTGTCCCGGAAGTTTTAAATATTTGCCATTTAGTCCTTGAGAAATTATTTTCTTTTTCCATTTAAGTCCATTGTGGCCGGCTAGCTAATTGAGTGGGCTTGCCTGGCCCTTAGTCGCACGTGTGGGCTCATCCGCTCTTAATTAAATGTCTTTTAAATTAATCAACTTGAGCGGGCTGAATTAAAGCTCAATTTAGGCCCGGAAGCCTTCTAATTTTCGGCACTTCATCCCCTGGCCGAGTTGGACTTGATGGGCTCCGGTCCACCGTGCATTCATTTTAGGCTCATTTTCCTGCCTTCATTCCAAATTAATGCAAATGTAATGCATGAATGATAAAATTAACTATGAAAAAAATGATTTAATTATTTTTGGCAAGAAATTAAATTAAGTCTATTTTTTTATGCAAAAACGGCTACAAAGGTTAGCCAAAATTTAAGTGTCAACGCACACTTCGCACGGGTGGAGCGAGGATGGAGATCAAGACTTCCTCCGCCCCTGCTCAATAATCCGCTCGTTCAGATCGATTAAGTTCAATTTTTATCAATTCAATAAAGTTCTGTTGAAATGGTTAAGAGTTTTAGATTTCATGTTTACATTTATACTCATAAAACTAGTCACTTTATGTATTGAGTGCTCCTTACGTTAACAATTTTACATTGGTTAATATCATGAAAAGTCTTAAATTGGTACATATGTAACAAATTTACCATAAACTATTTTTTTAACACATGAAAAACTCCAAACCGATACATCTGTAACAAATTTACCCCAATTAATTCTAAATAAGTACATCTATGATTAATTTACCATAAATTAATTTTTTTGCTAATTTTTTTATCATGAAAAATTCCAAACTAATAAATCTATGACAAATTTACCGTGTTTTGACCCCCGATCTGATGCAATCTAATTGGTACGTCTATGACAAGTTTATCCCAAAGCCGTGTTTTGAACCCCGATCTTTCCATGTCATTACATCTCACATGTCATATAGTTATATTGCATTAGCATTGCATCTAATAAAAGAAAATCCCAAAAGAATTTAATTCAAATCATCAAACTGAAGTTTCTTTTTATGAAAATCGGGTACCGAAAGGGTATTAATTGAAAAGTTAATATAACCACGTCTCCGAACCCATTTAATCTCTGGTTCGCAAGAAATAAAGTATTTTCTCCCAAATATTTTATTTAGGTTTCTATTCTACCTACCACAAAAGATTAGTGGCAACTCCAAATTAGTAAATTTTGCTTGTAATTGAACCTAAGTTGAGATTCAATAGGACTTGGGAGAGTCCGAATTAGGTTAGTTAATCTAATTAACCTAATAATCCGTTAACCTAAAAAAAATTATTTTTTAGGTTGCGACAATTTTGCACATGGCTTCTTTATATTCTGTCGAGGTGCTTGCTCCTCAAGTGTATAGCACGTATGTCGACTTCTCTAGTACGCAACAAGTGTGGGGACTGCCAGAATATTTTGAGTGCCAACGCATTCTGAGTGCCAACACATTCTGAGTGCACAACCATCTTTATAACTACGAGGAATCATGCCCTCAAGCTTATTTTTCCCAGGATTCAATTTTTGGCGTAGACTCGTGTTTCTTCTAAACATGAAGAAGCGCCGTTTGGACTATTGTTGAACAAGTCAAGCATGGTGACAAATAGATGGACTTTGGCATATATGTTGAAATAAGCTTTCAATAAAGAGCATTTACTAAAAGGG
This sequence comes from Rhodomyrtus psidioides, assembly GCA_021437785.1. Taxonomy (NCBI): domain Eukaryota; kingdom Viridiplantae; phylum Streptophyta; class Magnoliopsida; order Myrtales; family Myrtaceae; genus Rhodomyrtus; species Rhodomyrtus psidioides. The sequence continues at coordinate 693,821 of JAILYB010000054.1, forward strand.
CACATCAAGATTTGGCTTTAGGGTTCATATATGTTGACTTTGATAAGGACGAGCTTATCAGGATTGAGGACTCTGTTGTTAAAGCCAACATTTTTCTAGATGATCTGCGCTTTTCAAAATAAGTAACTGGACAAGGGCCAGTGTCGTTCATTCAAGTTACTTTTTCTTCAATTTTATCTCACGGGTCACGATTGGGACCATGGATCTCTTCTGCTGCAAAGAGGAAAAGTTATACTTGGAGTACATCTGCTGGTGATACATGGAAGCCCAAAAAACGAGTGAAGTCGAAGCTTTGTATTGAGCGGCGCTTCTGTTTTAAGGGTTTCTAGTAGAGTTAGTGAGAGATTGTGCTCTGAATATTTAAACTTCGTCGAGCTAAACATTCTTAGGAACATCGGCGAGAACCGGTGATATCCGAAAGTAACGGGACCGCTATAACTTCAAATCCTCATTTTTCCAGTTGAGATGGTGAATATTGTTGGAAATATGAGGTATTTTGATGGTGAGTGAATGAGAAATTGTTTCTCAAAGAACACTCTTGAGTTGGAAGTGGGAAGTGACAAAGCACTAGTCCCACATAGGAAAGGAAGAAGGCCTTGAAGTGCTTTATATATGTATACACTCTCTTTGAGTGGTAACTATCATGGCACAAGCATTATGCCTCGCGCGCAAGCGCAGGGGGGTGCGAATCCCGGACCCCGACGGAGGCCCGACAAGTTGAACTTGGGTGCGAGCGCACGACCTGCGTACGCGAATGCCGGACAGAAATTCGTCAAATCCTCATTTCTGTTTTAATTTTTCCCAACTCAAGCCGTTAATCGTGCTTACGTTAATTACCGGTGTGTAAATGGTATTAACTAAGTAACGGTTGTTATAATTCTGTGGTTACAGAATTAATTTAGCCGTTATTATTTATTTCCGCAATGCCCCACTTAGCCTATAAATATGTGGTTTTCCATTCTGTTCAAAAGGAGATGAAGTGTGATAGGAAAACACTGCAATCTCAAAAGAAAAACTTTTCTCCCTCTTTTCTGATTCTATGCATTTGCATTGTTTTTCGATAGTGTTCTCGTGTTGTTCAAGTTCGCCGAAAGCGTTGGAGTGCTGTGCTAACATCTATCGCTGTTCAACCGTTGTATCCTAGGAGACAGACGTCCACGAAACCTCAAAGCACGTACTGGAGGGGACTCTGTGTTGAACACAGGCCTCGGTATTCCATCTAAATTCAATTTATTTATATTGTTAAATTTCCGTTCGGATTTTGTTGCTCAGAAGGAAAGCTCAGAAGGAGCTTCAGAAGGAAGGGTCAAAAGGAGCCTCAGAAGGAAGGTCAGAAGGAAGCTCAGAAGGAAGAGTCAGAAGGAAGGTCAGAAGGAAGGTCAGAAGGAGGCTCAGAAGGAAGGCTCAGAAGGAAACTTAGAAGGATGGTCAGAAGGAACTCCCTCTGACGAGTCCAGAAGGAACTCCATCTGACGGGTCCAGAAATACTGCTTCTGACGGGTCCAGAAGGATTGCTTCTGACGGGTCCAGCAGAAGCAATTGCATCTGATGGGTTCAGAAGAAGTTGCATATGACGAATTTCTGCATCTGAAGAATTTCTGCATCTGATGGGTTCAGAAGCAGTTGCATCTGAAGGGTTCAGATGCAGTTGCATCTGATGAATTTTTTACATCTGACGATTTTTGAATACTGCTTCTGAAGGATCAAATTTTGTGCTTCTGCCAACTTAATGTTTTCATATTTGAGGCAGCTTGATCACATTTATTATTGCGATTCGAAGTTTAAATGATTGCAAGTTAAAGTGGCCAAGAACAGATATCAAAGTACATGCTTCAACTGTGACAAGATAGATCACAGTTTTGTGGATTGCAGACCTTCAAAGAAGAAGATTGGTGAGACTTATGGTGAATGACATAGTCTATGACATGTCTGTTATAAATCTATCTTTCATTTCATTGCTTATGATTTGGTTCTGTCATTGTATAGATTAATATACATATTGTACGTTTTTTCTAACAAATACCTCCCCTATGGTAACTAGGCAGGTGTTGGGAAGAAAGTGTCCAGTTCGGTGTAGGAATTTGAAAAAAGACAATAGTAGTTAAAAGTGGATTCAAGAGCAAGCTCTAGTGGTGTCAACAGAGACTGAGATTAAGACTGTTATGATCTAACGAGAAGATACGGCTCCATAATGGGGAAACGAGGAAAAGATGAGTAAAAAGGAAATTATGGAAATAGATTCGACGGAAAATCTTAAGTTTGTACATCTGATTCAAGACTCACATGCTAAATTAAGGGCTATGAAGAGGGGCAATACTCGTTACCCTTCAACCTTTCATTTAACCATTGTTAAGGGACATAGAGAAAGAAATCACAGCAAACACAGAACATTATGTTCTTCTTTGGACAGAACTCAAAAGCCAGCACCCGTATAATTTTCCAAGGTGAAATAATTTCTTCTGTTTTGAGGTAACTTATATGTACAATTCATATTCTAGTTGGCATAACATATGTTGAAACTTGAAAGTACAGTGTGTTAATCGTATGGATTTCTTTGATCCGCGTGCTCCCGTTGTTTGAAAATCAGATATTGTATCCTAGCAGTTCAGTAGATGACTGATCTTTGAGACTGAGTTCCGTGCTGTGGACCCCTTTTTAACATTTTGAGATTAACATGCAACCATGAAAAACTGTCGCCGATCTTTTCAAACGAAGCACAACAGTATACTTCGGAATAACCGGAGAGAAAAATTGAACGAACTCGTGCTTACTTGCTAATTGCCTCAACAATAAATCCCATTTTACGTAGGTAAATCACAGACGCATGAAATTCTCATGACAGATCAAGTAAGAAACATGAACCGAAACCAGTGGGGTGCCCCGAAGACGATATTCATAATTAATTTCATGACGGACCAAGCAAGAAACATGAACCGAAACCCAGTGAGGTGCCCCGAAGATGATATTCATAATTTGGCTGCCGAGTTAAAACTCATTTGGGTCATACCTTGGAACTTGGTATTTGTTTATACCATACGTAAATTAGGTGATTAAATATCTTGAATTGCATCAATTCCCTCCCTATAAGAAACTATTGAAGGTTAAGAAAATAAAAGGAGTATCTCAATTATGGCTGACATCATAAGCAATAAATAAAAAAAATCACAGAAATACCATGGCAAATTTGAGGTTTGTTATGCCTGTGATGGAAAATTCATGCCTGGGTAAACGAAGTCGATGTTGCGTTTCATCATTGAGTCCACGTTCAGCATAAGACGCCATCCACTCCTCCACTCGCAAGTAAGTCTTCCACTAAGTTTGTTGGGAGTGCGTAAGGGAAGTCCGATACTTTCATCGAGGGAGTTCGCCAAGAGGAAGCCAAACTCCGAGTCCGTTAATATATCCAGTTGGACCCACCTTCACTCAAAAGCTTAAGTCAATGAGTTCTGTGTCAATTTGGGTATATTAACTGCTTAGTACTACATCAATTTTTTGATGTGGGACTTTTCTAACACAACTCACATGTGCATCCTAACAAAGTTGAGAAATCTGAGATGGATGACCACTTCAACTTTGACAAACATGGGAAAATTGCATAATGATCAATTTGACTTATGATCAGAAGCGTGATTCTTAATGGGTCGATCCACTTGACCAAGTCTTTGAGCTATGGTTGAAAAAGCCTGTACTATCTAAGAAAAGAAAGTGGGAGAAACTCTGAGAAGTTAGGCAAGTGATCCTCCCCCAGCCACAGGAAATTACATGACTTACCAGGACTTTTGCCCATGTTAGAGATTGACGAACGGGAGTCATTCTACTGTTCTGACTTCCTGTGAGTATTGCTGGTCTTCGAATCACAAAACGAAACGACCGTAATCGTCCAATGGAAGTATTTTTAGATATTATATATCATTGCCTCGTTTTATATAAAATTAATGACGGAGTATACGTGATTATGATGAATTACAAACAAGTATAACTCTCTCGGGAACTACAAAAGTTTCGATGGACTTATAAACACGTCGTGGCAGAGATATGGTGCAAAGGCGTGGCCTTAGATTAGAATTAGTCAATAATTTTACCCATTCACCCGTTGAAATGGATGCCACATTTGTTAGTCAAGCAATTACTTTTTTTCCTTTTTTTAAGCCTCAGTTAATCATCGTCACGTGAAATCTTAACTTTGATGTGAGAAAATTATAGTCATCTTCTTAACTTGCATTGTCATATCGTGACGCTAGAATTGAATTTCAGTTCAGACAAGTCAAATGAATACTTTGTCAACATATATATTTAAAAGCTCCGTCAACATATATATATTTTAAATAAGCCAATCACTTCTAGGTAACAATTCTTTTGGTACTTAGCAATGAAGTGGTATTGTGCCAGCTTTCGCGCACTTCAATCGCTGCAATTCCCTAGGCGAGGTTAAGAGCGCACTACCACATACCGACTATTGATAATACGTGTGGATCACCCTATTTTCAGAGATTCACTTGATAATCTACATCCCAATGCCTCTTTTCATACATAACATACGATGTAAGTGGCGCGAACTTCCGTCGAAAGCCACCAGACATGGCTATCTATAAAAGCTTGCCAAGGGCACTTTACCTTTGCAAGTATTAGCCAACTCCAGTAACGAAAGCACAAATCATGGCGTCCTTACTCTGTGCGCTTCTTCCTTGGATCGTCCTTCTCCTGATGATCCATACTTCACTTGCTAAGCCACTATGCCATCCGGCCGAGAGGTCCGCCTTGATGGAATTCAAGCGAAGTCTCCGAATCGACACAAAACAATTTCGGTGTGTTTATCCAAAGGTTGAATCATGGTCACAAGATGGACATGGAGATTGCTGCTCATGGGATGGCGTCAAGTGCAACGAGGCCAATGGTCGCATGACAAGTCTTGACCTTAGTAGCAGCTGCCTCTTTGGTACCATAACTTCCAACACCAGCCTATTTTGCTTACTTCACTTGGAATCGCTCAATCTCGCTTTGAATGACTTCGACTATTCCTCGATCCCATACGGTTTCGGCAATCTTTCCAGGTTATGTTACCTTAACCTCTCTATATCAGAATTTTCGGGGAAGGTCCCCGCCGATATCTCACGGCTCTCGGGATTAATTTCTCTTGACTTGTCTTCTGAGTGGGCGTCTCTTGAGATGCCCAACGTAGAGAACTTTGTTCAGAACTTGACTATGCTTAGAGAACTTGATCTCTCTTCTATTAGCATGGCATCGCCATTCCCTCATGTACTTGCAAACTTCTCCTCTTTGAAGTCTCTTAAACTTAGAAAATGTGGATTGAATGGAGTATTTCCAGTAAGCATCTTTCAGTTACCAAGACTGGAAGTACTTGACATCAGTTACAATGACAACCTTTCTGGTTTTATTCCAGAACAACAGTGTGGTAATCCCCTTAAGTCATTGTCTCTTGGGGGCACGAATTTTTCGGGTTCACTTCCCTCTTCACTGAGTAACCTTTCTCAGCTTGCTTATCTGGATCTACAAAGAAGTAAATTTATGGGTCAAATCCCTGCTTCCTTCGCTAACCTTACGCAGCTATCATATCTAGATCTCTCTGGCAATAATTTCACGGGTGATATTTCGCATTGGCTCGGCAACTTGGCAAGACTAAACCATTTGGACCTTTCAGGTAATATTCAGCTTGCAAGATTTTCTTTAAAAAAAAAAAAAACTCGAGATGACAAGGTTCGATCACTAGCCATGCTAACAAGTCTTGTCTCTTTACACTCGACAGATAATCAGCTAAATGGTCCACTTCCATCTTCATTTGAGAACCTGACGCGGTTGATTATGCTTAACGCTTCATTCAACAATTGGCGAGGTGAAATCCCAAGCTCTTTATGGGAACTCAAGGGTCTAGAATATCTGGATCTTGGGGGGAATAATTTGAGTGGCACCGTGGATTTACACAAACTCGAGAACTTGGAATCATTCCTTTTGGACTTCAACAACATATCATTTGTCAGCAAGCCCGATATCAATGCCACTCTTCCTAAACTTTTCACGGTAAGTTTAGTTTCGTGCAACTTACGTGAGTTCCCAAGGTTTTTAGGCTACCTAAAGGGGTTGGAGTTGGTAGCTCTGTCGAACAATAAAATAGGAGGGAGTATTCCTACATGGATGTGGAATGGTAGCAGAGAAACATTGATGGTTATGGATCTTTCTCACAATTTTCTCACTGATTTTGAGAACAGCCATATCAATCTGACAATACCCCAGTTGATGTACATGGACCTTTCTCACAATCTGCTCACTAGCTTTCTGAACAGCCATATCAATCCGACAATACCCCAGTTGACGTACATGGACCTTTCTCACAATCTGCTCACTAGCTTTCTGAACAACCAGATCAATCAATCACTACCCATGTTGGTCTATCTTGACATTAGTTCTAACTTGCTCAAAACAGCACTCCCCAGTCCACCTCCATTAGCTGCTTATTACAATATCTCCAACAACTTCCTCTTTGGAGACATCCAATCTATTTGTAGAGCAAGATCCCTCGTCGTCCTTGATTTGTCCAACAATAGTCGTCTGAACGGCACAATTCCTTCATGTCTGGGAAATATAGATACTTTGACAATTTTGAATCTTGGGAGCAATAAATTCGAGGGCATGATTCGCCATGCTTACCGGAAAGGTTGTGCATTGAAGATTATTGACCTCACAAATAATCGACTGCGAGGGCCCGTCCCAAGTTCTTTGGCTAATTGTTCAATGCTAGAGTATTTGAACCTTGGTTACAATCGAATGCATGACAGATTCCCTTCATGGCTATTGAAATTGACAAAGCTGAAAGCTATTATCTTGAAATCCAACAAATTTTATGGTCCAGTAGAAACACATCAAAGCCAGTTTAACTTCAGCAATTTGCATATCTTGGACCTTTCAAACAATGGCTTCAATGGTGCACTTCCTTCCAAATTGTTGCAGAGCTTCCATGCCATGAAAGTGATTGTTAGTCAAGATAAGTTGGAATATATTCATACTTCTCAAAGGCTCCCTCAATACCTGGATAGACCTATAGCAGATGTGGCTTATGAAATGAAATTGATGAATAAAGGCACAGAGAGAGAATACTTGAAGGTTCCGTATGCCCTTATGGCAATTGACCTCTCCAATAACAAATTCAAAGGATGCATACCTAATCTCATTGGAGATTTGAAGTCACTCATTTCACTTAATCTTTCAAATAACATTCTCACTAGTTCCATCCCGCATTCCATTGCAAACTTGAGAGTGCTTGAATCTCTAGATCTTTCTCGAAACGAGCTCTCGGGAGAGATCCCTCAACAGCTAGATCAGCTTACGTTTCTTTCATTTTTTGATGTCTCTCATAATCAACTGTCTGGGCCAATACCACGAGGGAGTCAGTTCAACACATTCGGGACTGGTTCATTTGCCATGAATGAGGGGTTGTGTGGAAGTCCTTTGCCCAAAAAATGCACGACGGATGGGGATAATATACCTTTACCACCATCGCCGCTCGAGGAAGAAAATGACAATGATTCTCTATTCGACTTAGATTGGAAAGTTGTGCTAATTGGTGCTGGAGCTGGGTTTTTGATCGGCGTTTTGCTGGGGAGCTTCATCATTGACGAGAGGAGTAGGTGGTTCTTGTACTACTCCAAGATAATGGCAAAAACATGGAAAACATCGAGACGGCATCAAAAAATAAGGAGACGTGCGGGCAATTAGATACTTACATGACACTGGTTAGTTTTTTTAATTATCGCGTATCCAGTTTGTATTAAACGTTGGAAAAATTAGGACATACCGCGTCAATGCATAGAGAAAATTTCACATAAGTAGTTTCATCCACCCCTGACTTTAAGGGGTCATAAATTTTGGCTCTCTCCACTAAACGGTGTGTAATGCCAATTGTGTAATAAAAAAAAAAAATTTACACCGCCAGTGTATGCTATAATCACTCAAAATAAGTATAGAGCTAAAAGATTCTAATCCATGTTTGCTTCATGTTGAACTAGTGTTTTCCATTAGTTCTTATATGTAAATCCTATTTTCTTGTTCATTATTTGCATCTTTCTATCTATTTTTTCCTTGGAAAATCATATTATATAACGATATAATGCAACATAGACATAGGCAATTCCTCGGAAAATCATATTATGTGCGAAGCAGCACTAACTTTCACTTCTTGGCTGTATAAAGAATCCAATTTCGGACATTCGCTGCTTCTAAAACCTGATTGTGGAAGGCTACTGAATATTGGGGCCGGCGAGCTCAGCATATTCTCTTGCACATCTCTAGTTGCGACTTCCAATCAGAGTCATTTGCAGGCATCACAACTCGACATGAGAATCCACAATGCCGATCAAATGGTAGGTAAGGAGTAAAGGCTTCAAGGAGACAAAGTTTGCTGGGTTGCCCATCTGAGGAGTAGCACATTGTGAAAATGACGAAGTAGTTTTTTTTTTTTAATGTTGGATTTGTTTATTTATTTTTTTACATATTTATCTTTTTTCTCTCGATCGGTCTTGCTTTCATTTTATGTATCATTGGGGTTCATCGACCGCCGATCCCAACTAGTTTGAGACAAATGTGTTTGTCGCGACCTAAAATTAGGCTAATGATATTATTAGGTCAATTAAATTAACTAACCTAACTCGAACCCTCCCAGGTCCTATCAAATCGCAACTTAGGTTTGTTCGTGAAAAAATATTCAATCGGAGTCGACACTAATCATTTATGGTAGGATGATTAGAAACCTATATAAAATAGCGGGAGAACTATTTTATCTCTATGAACCAGAGAAAATGAGTTCGGGGACTTGGTTACATTAATTAAAAAATTAATGCCCTTTCGGTACCCAATTTTCATGAAATCTCCTTAGTTTGATGATTTGAAATGTTTTTTTTAGGGTTTTCTCTTATTAAATGCAATGCTAATGCAATCTAATTATATGACATGTGAGATGATATGACGTGACAAAAATGCATGACATGGTATAATGACGAGGCAAGATGACGTAGCAAGATGCATGACGTGGAAAACATGACATGGCAAGCTAAATTATATGATAAGCGATGCAAATGACATTTTTCGGTATTTTCTATGTATTTTCGGATTTATGGAAAAATGAGGTGAAAAAGCTATCCTAAAGTCAAAAGAAATGTGATTAGACTTAAGAAAATCATGGGATTTTTTGGAGGTTTTTTAGGAATTTATCTAAGCATGAAAACACAAAAAATTTGAACAAAAATAAGCAATATTGTCCATAAAACACCTTTAAATCCGAAAATTTGATTTTATTCACAACATCCCCCATGATTAGGGTTAGCAAGTGAATATTTTATAGAATGATCGTCGTCCCTATATACATAGGGCAAACCTTGAAATTCTATTTATGAATTAGCAATCCGCTCCTCAAGATTGAGGATTTGACATCTAATTCGCACGTACGAGCACGATCGTACTTCGAGATCGAAGTCATCTGTTGCCCTTAATGTACGTTTTCCAAAGGCGCAATTGGGAGCATGTGTTATAGGCAACATTATTTATTAAAGTGCAAATTTGATAAACAATCAAAAACAAACAAGCACGACAAAATAAAAGAAAATGAGGGTCAATCAAATTTGAAATTTTTTTAAAAAAACTAGAGGGGTGGTCTAAAATATGAAAGTAGGATCCACCTTTCCTCATTAAAAAAAAATGATCCAATTTTAATTTGAGAAATTATCCTTAAGTATCGGAAAAATTATTTTTGACAATTCTCGAAAAAATTGGATGAATTCAAATCTTCCGAATTCTATCTCTAATTGTGTGACATTTTGATTTTCCTGTCATTCTGAGACCTTTGACTGTAAGAAACTTGTCTAAGTAAATCAGTTACGTCTCGCTCGGATCTGATCAATCTCGAGTCAATTAACCAAAGGGGAAAGGCTAACGCGCGATGTGATACGTGGACCTAGGAAACTCGATTAGACAACGGCGCTTTGACCATAAGGATTGTCGAGGGAACATTTAGAACCGAGGCCTATCTGAGAACAATTAAGTAACACATTGCTAGTGTCGTACGATTGGGACGTGGGTGATGCCGCTTAACCAATGTATGATTTGCAAAATTTCCTAAATCGATTTGTGACGATCGTTGCCGTCGGGACTAGCGATAGACCTTCGTGATTACATGACAACCAAAGTCGCCATAGCTTGAATTATCCTAAGTGTGATAAGAATCACAGAGTCGTTATGCGTGACGTCCGCAAAAGCCGCCCGTTAGTTTGAGACAGACTGCAATTTCGATCGACGGAAGTTTCGAACATGAATTGGAACCTCGGAAATCGAAAATGGAAATGAGGGATTTCAATATTTGTTATGGATTGGACGCCACCTTATCAAGGACAAAAATGTCGAAAAACTGAAATTTTGAACGAAAAGTACGAAAAGACCATTTTACCCTTGGAGGGTTAGCCTTGTCTAAGTGAATTGAGAGGGGCGTTTTGGTCATTTGACAATTTCTTTCCTCCCCAAGGCTGCAGCCGAAAATTGAGGGGCAAAAATGTCATTGGGGTTTGGATATTATGAGGTTGAGGACATGTGTCATTATTTGGAGAGTGATCATTAATTTTCCACTAGCTTAATCTTTTAGAAGCTTATCCAAGTGGGATGGACTTCCATCATTTGCTACCAGCTCAATTTTCGTGAGCCATCTCCTCATCCCTCTCCATTTGAGCAACTTCTTCAAGAACAAAAAACTGCCTAGTTCGCCTGATTCTGCCCTTCACGTTCGGTCCGTACGAGTGCCACTTCCGGTGACTTTTTGGCTAGCCACCGACCACTTCAGGTTAGTTTCACCCGTCCTTGACATTTTTCCATTGGTTTCATGATTTTTGGAGGTCTGGTTGATTTATGGTGATTTTTGGAAGAAAACTGGACAGATTCTGAGCTATCTGGGAGAGGGCTATGGTTCACATTCTTAGAGACTTCATTTTGCTCCGAATTTTTTTTTTATGGAAGTTACATAAGATATAGTACTACTTTTTGATGGGCAGAAATTAATTTCTCATTCAAGAATTAGGGGTGTTTCATGGCTGAGTTTGAGTAGATAGAATTGGGCGAAAATCTGACCGGTGGACAATCTGTGGAGGTTGAACCATTTGGACATCCTAAGGGTGTTATTTTGCTTCCAAATCATTAAGGGATGTCCTAGACATGTAAATCTAGGTCTTGGCAAGTGGAATTGGTGATAAATTAAATCTTATGGATGTTTAGTGGACTGATCAGCTAAGGATTATGCAGGGCCGGTTTTGTTCGATTGGGGTTTAGCATGAATCGGTTCTGTTTAGGACTGTTCTTGGCGTCGCCAAGTTTCTAATCCGTCGTTGAGTCATACTAGAGTGTAAATTGAAGTGGTAGTAAGGAGCGGTTAATGGAATTGAAGTTTTGGATGGTTAAATGGATTGAATCGGCGAATTGTTTCTGAACTGAGATGCTGCCCTGTTTTGGACAGCGACGTCTTGGGTTGGAGCCGGGCTTGTCGAAGGGAATTTGGCTATAAATTGCTAGTGTGAACCAAGGTGAGTGACCCCTAACCCTTTATTAGGACATACGGACGCGACTGGACAATTTCATTGAGAAATCGATGAGTTTATTGACTTGTATTGCTTGAGTAAATGAAAGTTGAATAGCCTTGATGTGGAATGAAGCCATGAGTGCTTGTGTGCTATAAAATAGTGTTCTCATGATTAAATTTGATGACGTGCTTGTTGATGTGCTTTGCTTGCCTATGTGACGATATGGCATCCGACGCTGGAATTGTTATTTTGTGGCAAAGCACGTTTGTTTGACAAGTAATTGATTGATGATTGTGTGATTGACATTTCCACATGATGTGGCGGTAGTGAAATGCTTGTTATGATGATTCTTGGCTGGAATTGCTCGAGGAAATGTGCCATTGAGCCGTGAGAACACAAGATTGGTGGAACCCTGATGCGATTTGATCACGGGGTTGCGTGACGAGATATACCTGTTGACACGTGATTTTTGACCAAGTCTTTTTCAGTTTTATTTTTGAAAAATCACAAAAAATTCATAAAAATCAAAAATTACAAAATCAACTTTGGTAACCTTGACCAAACCCAAGGAACCATTCTTGACCAAAAAATAATTTTTCATATTTTTCACATTTTTGGTATTTTTTAGAAAATAGAAAAAATACTCAAAAAAATCAAGAACAATAGTAGTAGAGGTCAAAAAAATATAAAACAAAATAGCCAATATTTTTCTTTTTAATACCTTGTATTTTTAACCTCACGGAAAGTTCAAAATCGGATTCAAATTTTAGGTGTTCCTTTGTAACCCATACTATTGAATTTGAGAAAAAAAAATCAATTGAGTCTTTTAATTTGTAATTTTAGCATTTTTTTAGAATCTTGACATTCAATCTAACTGTCCCCTATTTCAATTTGACCTAATTGTTCGGACAAATTGCTCAATTGCAAACTTAATTGCATTTTAGTCCTTGAATTTGAGCATAATTGAAATTACTTTCAATTCAATGGCTATCATTACAAATTGAACATGCTGCCCAATGATTTTTACCATTCTGAATCGATTGGGATAGGTAATTTGGCCCAATTTGGTCATTTGAACCTTCAATTGCACAATCCCTAATTTTGCAATTAAATAGAAATTTGGGGTTTTTATAGAAATTGAGGTGAAATTTTGGGCAAAACCACATTTTTAGATAAAATCCATGCCCTAAACTCAATTCTGAAATTTAATTGCAAAAATTCCCAACAGATTTGGACTAATTTTGAAAATCCCAAATTGGAACCGGTTCGGACCGGTCCGACCTCCGGTCTGACCGGTCGAACCGGTCCAGAACAGTGTCATCGTCTTCCTCAAGCCTACGCGCGAATGAACAGTACAAAGTTGAATTTCAACAACAAAATTGAACGACCAATCGACCATAATCGGAGAGGCATTGTTGGGCGTTTAATCCTTTAGACCATTCCCCATCGATCGGGACCGGAATTGTGATCAACGACCGCCGGAGCAGATAGTAATCGGCCGGTCAAGACGGGAGACCTGCGAAAGTCAACGAGTACCAAATGCAAGTCGAATTCATGCCAAATACAACCACTGGAGGTCCCGAACGGAATAACCACTTAATACCCGTCAATTGCAGTCGCCGGTAACCATTTCGCACGTGTTTTCACGTACGAAGGTCACCTGTTCCAACTTCCCAATTCGGCGCCAAAACTGAAAATGGTATATAAGCCAGAGAGCATTCGCGAAGAGGAGGACGGTTGATTCAGTTAGGGAGAGGGGAATTGAATCGCGCGAGAGAGAGAGAACGCGAGAGAGAGCTCGTTCTCTGACCCCCTGTCGTCGAGAATTCGAGCTCAATTGCAAGGCGCCGGTTGGGCCGTCTCCGGCCAAACCAAAGCCAGAGAAGACCTTTTGAAGTTCGCCCAGAGCGCCAGGAAGCGATCGCCGCAGGCCGCGCCCCGCGAAATCGCCAGAACAGGTAAGTCACAGCTTCGAGTTCTTCATCGAGCTTCAATGGAAGATCTTGCATTTCTTGCCCATTCTTTCAATTACTATGTGCATTTCACTCCTTGAACATCACTGACCATTGTCACATCTTCATTTTGCATTGACTTCACTCACATACCCCGAATCGAGTCTTCAAACTTAGCCCCCCATAATCGGCCCCTGCTCATTCTTGCCCAGCCAAATCTGGGCCAAGCGAGCTCAATCGAAGCTCGAGGTAAGTCTCCCGAACATCAATTGATGCTATCCTGTGATAGAATTGCAATGATTTTGTGTTAATCAAGGAATCGAACTCCCATGGCCATACTCGGCACTATGCTTGATACTCGTGATTTAGCGAATGAGATGTTGCGATCCTAGATATGTGAGTAGAGGCGATTTCGAGTCGATTGGCGTTGGTTTCGCGCGATTTCATCAAAGTTTCACCGTTAGATCGATGCCGGAGTTCCTCAGCCGTCCATTTTGTCGGGGTCGAGAGGTTGAAGACGATGCTGACTTGGCGAGTCAACGAGTCAAACGCTTAGGTGGCTGTAGGTCATTGGTCCACGTGTCAGTACAGTCAGCTCGGCCGTTAGAGGTTGTTGTTCAAACGGGGAGATCCAACGGTTGAGATTAATCGAGTCCAACAAGTAGTGACCGTCCGATTAGAAATTAGGATAATTCGAAAATGATTTTAAAACGGAATAAAAAAATGGTTGAAACGGCGTCGTATGGGTTAGTTAGTAGGCGACGTCGTTCAGGCTAGTAGAATTGGACGGTTCAGATTAAGTCTCAAGTTCTAATTGCGGCCGTAGGTTTAAGTAGTCCGATCAGACGGCCCTGACCAAGTCTTCGCCCAATCTGGACCGTAGGTTCTGATAGTCAGATCCAATGGGCGCAGATTTGTCACGTGGCGCAATTAGCACCCTTGGATCAGATCCAAATAATTCGAAAAAAAAAAGAGTTGGAACGGCGTCTTTTTGAGAGGCGTTGGTTCAGCGGGTTCGGGTCTGGGCCGGGTTCCGACCCGAGTGGGTCGGGTCGACCCGGCCCGAATAACCTTTTTTTTAAATCAGAAAAATCCTAGAAAATTCAAAAAATGCTAGAAAATTCCATAAAATTCCAAAAAATTGTGGAAAAATTGTGAAAAATCCTAGACACTCCAGAAATCCCCAAAAATCGAGGATTGACCACAGACAACTGGTCAACCCTATTTTTGGGGTTTCTTATCCGTTCTTCTAAGACTTGACGATATTACCCTTTAGAGGTAAGTCGCATCTGCTGTATATGCGAGATAAGGCCGATAATGCCAAAGTAAGAATTATGGTCGAGTAGGCGACCAATTCTTAGGTTTGGGTTTTCGAGTCCAGCCTCTTTTCTCAAAATGACGATTTTGCCCCTCATTGGGAAAATCGTCTTTCTTGTTCCGATCGAGTTATGAAAATTGCTTAAAGTTAGGGTTTGGGTCAGGTGGACGACCAACCCTAATATTTAAGATTTTCAGTTCTCATCTTTATCCAAAATGACGACTTTACCCCTCCGATGGTAAAATCACTCTTAAATTCCAGAAAAATCCTGGAAATTTCCGAAAAATAAGAAATGGATTGGATTGATGACCAATCCTATTTCCCCTATCTTTTGACTTCCCAATTCATCTAAAATGACAGATTTACCCTTTCGAGGTTTATTTTCCCCGAATTGTTCAAAATTACGATTTTGCCCCTCATGGGCAAATCATGCCAAAATCATTCCTAAGCCTTGATTGATATTTCTCTAGGCTAATAGGGCCTCATTAGGGATGCCATGTTGATTTCATGTGTTTTATCTGCATGTATTGGATCCTTGATTTGCGCACTTATTTTTAATGATTGTGAGTGATAGGGTAGCTATTCCCATCTGCATGAACTCCTAGATTTAAGATCTGTACCCCATTTGTCTGTATGAAATCCTAGGATCAGATAAACCATTCAGCTTAGGTATCGAAAGGGCGTCAACTCTGACAGTTGGCGTAACTAAGTCCCCGAGCCCAATTCTCTGGTTTCCGTAGAATCGAATAGTCCACTCCCAACTATTCGATAGGGTTTCCGATCGTACCCTCCACGAAAGGATTGGTGGCGACTCCTTGGCATGTACACTTATCACATGTCACTAGACCACACTGAAGGTCGACCACGTATATCCAGCAGTTGCGATTTGGGTAATAGACCTTGGGAGAGGCCCACGTTCGATCAAGCCAGCGATTGGGCGGCCCATTAGCCCCCCGCGAGGCAGGGTCGTGACAGACTGGCGACTCCGCTGGGGACCGAATTCTAAACCAGAATCTCTGGTTACGAATTCCAGAGGACTTGAGCCGATTAAAAAGTTGTTTGGTTTATCTAACTTTATTTTCTGCAGATGCTCTCGAAGGTGAGGTACGTATGCTAACCATTGTGTTAGATGTTTCTGCAGATTGGAGAAATAAGGGGTAGAGTGATTGTTGACATTTTTTCCTGCAGGTTGGAGTTGGGAATGTATGTTTATTTTTATGTACATACTGAAGCGGTGTTTTGATACAAACTGCTGTGCATGACTTTGCATTGTGATGATCACGACACGTTGCACACACTGGCGGTCAAACTGCGACTGCAACCACCCATAGGTTACCTTAGATAGAGAAAGAGTGCAAAAAGGATCTTGTGTTTGATGGCATTCGAGACTTTCGTAATCGTTCCCGCTCACCATCCGCATTGGCGATATCTCGCCCTCTTGGGTAGGTACCCTTGGGGAGGAATCTGCCTCATGTGGATCGTGGGAGCCTGAGCCGTAGGTTCCTCACCTGATTTTCGATTTTTTAGAGTATACCCACTTGTCTCATGCGCGTGTCTATGAATGGTTGGTATACCTAAAACCGCCCGTTGATATAGGGGGACACTCCACATTCCCCCAAGTATGGTTGGTAAGGCATTTATTTCCAATGTACTTTATTATTCCCTGCTCCATAATATGACTCATACATTACATACATTCATATGCATTCGCATCATGAAAATCACTCAAGTGACTAATTGAAACAACAATGATAATAGGGTAGGATGTCGCTTTTCCCTAAGAGTTCGACAGAATTGGTAACCTTCGAGTACCTAAGGAAAGTCACTCGCCCTGGACCAAATACAAGGCTACACTTCACCAGATTCGTGCATGGCCGAGAGTTGACTGGACGTAAGTTGGGATATGCCGAAGATTGCCAAACCCGTTACTATGTCGATAACCTCAGATTTAAGCGACAAACGGACGAGATGATTGAAAATTATCTAGAGATAAAGAGACAGCGTCGCAACCAGTTGGCTAGGGAAGCATATGCCCGTCGGAAGGCTGAACTACTGACTAAAGAAAGTATACCCATGATCACTTTTTGGGGAAGAAAGAGGCGCCTAGCGATCAGGACAAAGCTAAAACGCATCACACTCAATAAGGTGAAACCCGAGAAGGCTCCTGAAGTCATCATACCATGGACCAGAGAATGGCCAGAGGAACTACGACCTTTCGACCAAAGCATTGAAGACAACCCCCTTACACTTGACTAGAGGAGAGTTCTCGACTGACTGTCATTTGGATAGACCTCTAGGAAATGAGTGATTTAGATCCTCACATTCCATCGGCCTTTTATGGCTTTCTTGTTTGAAGAATTTCTCTTTACCTTTCTTTCATTAGGCATCCTGATTGTAATAAAAGTTCATTCCACTTTGTTCATTTAATGTATTGACCAATGGAATGTGACATTACTGTTTCCATTAGTCACTGAGTGAACCTGACTAAATTGCATAATTCACTTCCCTGAAATTCAAGTTAGGCTTTAAGTCAGGCCTTCAAGACCTGAAAAAGGTCCTAATTTCCATTTATTCAATTGAACTATGCAATTAAGTTAGCCTATGCATACCTCATGACATCTGCATAATCATTGTGTTTAAAGTAATTTTTGACAATTGACTTTTTAAAATCATTTGTATATTTTAGACTTGATGGGAAAGAATGATATTCAAGTGTCCAAAGTTCCCCGAGCCGAACTTCAATCGTGGTGGGATAGCATGGGCGAAGCCAGCCAGAAGTATGCTAAATCACGACTAGGATATCTATTAGACCTGCTGAAGATTGAGTGTCCACCTACCTTTATCCAAGCCATGGCGCTCTATTGGGATCCTACCATCGCTACATTTTGCATGGAAGGACTGGAGATTACTCCTACTATCGAGGAGTACAGTGTCGTCATCGGAGTTGAGTTCACTCACACACTCGTCCGACCCCCCATAGGATTTGAACCCTTGAGTTAGGTGGCTGAATTCCTTGACACAAGCCTAAGCGAAGTCAAAGCAGATGCAAAAAGCAATTCTGGACGAATCTCCCTATCTTTCCTTATAGACCGATTTTCCCGCCTCCCTGTTGCTAAAGGGACCAAATCTGGTAGAGCCTTTGTCTTGGCATTCTTCAGCTTCGTGATGTTCCCAATCTCATTTGTCACCTTTGACCCTATCATGGCTGTAGTAGCCAGACAAGTCTGTTGTGGGTGGGATTACTCAAACATCATCCTTTTCGAAACCTTCCTTTCCTTAAATCGCTTCAAGAAAAATAAAAAGGGAATCTTTAGAGCGTCTAGTGATCTTCTGTATCTGTGGTTCACATCCCATATCAGACAATTTCACATCCGCATGGGTTTCACTGAAATCAGCCCTGATGTACATCCTCTTAAAACCTTTGTCAGAACACATACACGTATTCCTAAGTTCAACTTCATAGAGTGGAAAAACTTCCTTAAAATTCTAAAGCCCGAACAACTCCGATGGCGGCTAAGGTTACCAACGCTGGGCAAAGTCAGATTGGCCTGCGATGACAAAGGTCCAGTCCCCTTGCTAGGATTCACGGGCGCTACCGCATACTATCCAAAGAGGGTGATCCGACAGTTTGGGACCCTACAGGAGATCCATTCTCCACCACAACCTGGTATCTTTTCTTTTGACATACCGATCAAGACTCTCATGGAGGAGGAGAAGAGACAGTTTGAAGCCAAGGTGACATCCATCATCCGCTCCTTGAAGAATTTGCAGGCCAAAGAAATAAGTTGGCCAGAAAACATGACTCGTGAAGAAAACATTCATAGAGCCACTGCGGGATACATTCATCACTTTAAGCAACCAGACGAAGCCTTGTCGAGCCCTACGTACCCGAATAAATCATACCGAACGTACCTGGAATAGAGCCGTACGTACCCGAAGACATGGGACCGCTGTCATATTCAGAGGATGAGGAGCCCCAAACTGAAGAGGGGAATCTATACTGGGATGATGAGGATACGTTAGACCTCAAGCGTCCTAGACTTGAATAGGCTATTCTGTCAAGTGTAAAATAAGCAAACATTGTGACACCTTCTCATACATTCTCATTTCTGTGTGATGCTATTTTGGACACATAAGCATGAATGCGAACATGTTTTGAGAATACATAAAAACTATCGTCAGAAATTACGCTTATTTTAATTTCATGAATTCTTGTCGGAAAATGATTAAAAGAACTACTTACATGAGGATAAAACTCACGAGGTAGCCCTTTTTCTCATCTACTGACAAGAAGCATGCAACTGAAAGAATTAGCTGCTTCTTTTTGTCAAAGACAAAAGAAATACTCACTGGGAATCCTTCTGAAACAGGTACACTCCCATCACGGAATTACCAACACATCGTTTCCGTACTCGCCTTAAGACAAGAATGGAGCAACAAGAATTGACTTCGCGTGTGGGCATGTTAGAATCTCAGATGACTGCCCTAGCAACTATGATGGCCGACATCAAGGCAATGCTAGAAGCCACCCAAGCTAAACAAACAACGGCTCATAACCAGGACAACTCAGGTCCTTCTTTTGTACCTGATGTAGCAGATAAGGAGGTGATGAGGGATACCCAACGTGCAGAGGAGGACATCTATGAATCAAACAGCCAGTCACAACAAAAGGCCTCGCCTGTTGTTATCAACCTCGAGAAGGAAGAGAAGGGAAAGCAGGCTGTGAAAACTGAAGTAGAGGCTAAAAGATTGGCCAAGATTGAGAAATACTTGAGCAGCCAGGGCTATGAATTAGTCCGCTTCGACAAAATATCTCCTTTTGCTAAGGTAGAAACTCCTCCTGACTATAAGGAACTAGAGTTCGTGAGAAAATATAACGGGACAGGCTGTCCCCGTGCCCACCTCAAGTATTACCTACCCAAGATGGCACACTATTCGGATTATATGTTAATGAACACGTTCCAAGAGAGTTTGGCTGGCGCCGCTCTGGCTTGGTTCATTGAGCTAGACCTAGAAGATTATGACGGATGGGAGGATCTTGCAGAAGACTTCCTTAGACAGTACAAGTTCAATACGGCTACAGCCCCAACAAGAGAAGACCTTCTGCGAACTTCAAAGGTGAAAGGTGAATTAATCAGAACATATGCCCAGAGGTGGCGAGCCTTGGCTACCCAAGTAAAGCCATCAATCCCAGAGGAT
Organism: Rhodomyrtus psidioides; assembly: GCA_021437785.1. Lineage (NCBI taxonomy): Eukaryota > Viridiplantae > Streptophyta > Magnoliopsida > Myrtales > Myrtaceae > Rhodomyrtus > Rhodomyrtus psidioides. The sequence goes on from JAILYB010000054.1 coordinate 713,854, forward strand.
GAGCTGATTGATTTATTTCTAAAAGCACTCCCTTACGAATACTTTGACAGGCTGAACACTTCCGGATGTCAAACATTTGCACACTTGATTAAGGTTGCTGAAAGGCTAGAATGGGCCTTGAGAGAAAGAAGGCCTCATGAAGTTTCTACTAGGAAGCAGTATCCCTTAAAAAAAGGAGAGAGAAGCCAGACTTGACATAGCATTTATACCGGATCCCCACAAGCCCAAGCCGTTCGGCAATTCTAATCAGACCAAAGGAGGGCCGTCCTGGTCGGCGCCAAAAGTACAAGAACCTAGAAGAAGACAACCCCAGAAGCAATTTTCTCAACTCCCGAGGCCTTTATCCAAGTTACTCCCGATGCTGCTAGAATAATGCCTGGTAGCAAAAAAACCGCCTAGGGCAAACCCTGTTAAATATCCTGGCTTTGACAAGAGCCAAACCTGTGTTTACCATATGGGCGAGAGGGGACATAATGTGGATAACTGTTATATCCTTAAGCTAAAGGTACAAGCTCTGATTGACAGTCAGATTCTGAAGTTTGACAATGTGGCCCCAAATGTACAAGAAAACCCACTTCCAGATCATCAAGCAATAGGAGCGATATGCACTGAAGGGGAGGAAGACTACCTTAAGCTGAAAGTGAACATACCTAAGCTGACCAACCTTCTAGCAACCGCTTCGTCATACCCAAAAGCAGGAGAGATCTTTGCTGACGTAAAGAAGCTATGTATCGCCAAAATGATGAGCTTGGAGGTACTATCTGATATTACCGACGAAGAGTTCGAAGGAGTCGAAGCTTCTCTATCTTTGGAAGGAAGTCACTTCGTGATCAAAACTGAGCGGGGTAGTGCCTGGGACATCCCGCACGAGAATCTGGTAGACGGTCTTGGGCCGGTCACTCAGTCAGAGGAAGAATTCGAAGAGGACGAACTGGAAGCCAAGAGACGAAGTCTAGCAGATCACAAATTTATGGCCGATACGCTTGGAAAAGGCGAAATTGTAGACAACCTTGGTCAAGATTCCGGGGGGTACAACTTCAAAGTGAAATATTCAGCCCCACCTAGCTTTTATCAGAAGTTTGAGGATATCATATCAGACAGATGGGGAGGTATAGATGATCCATCTCAACCAGAAACCTCGAAAGACACGGAAAAACTTTTTTACAAAAGGCTTTGACAACACCGTATCGATGATCGAAGCCGCTACAACCATAGTAATCAGATTGGAAGAACTTGATAGCCTAAGCAGGGTGGAAGATTGCCCAGTCAAGCCTATTGTGATTCGATTGCCACAAGAAGAAGAAGACGACACGGCTCAACCAGAGACGTCTTATCAGACGGCGGTAACCATAGAAGTCCATCCGGTAGAAAAATACGATCCTAAAGCAGTCCATTGGGACTATAGAACAAAGGAAGTAGATGCGGTCATGAGGTCTGGACGATTTTATGCCCCCAGGGAAGGCGAATCTGAAAAAAAAGAGGTCTCGAAGGAAGATGCAGAAAAGCTCATATCGATCATTAAGACCAGCGAGTTCGAATTGATAGAGCAGCTGAGGAAGATGCCAGCTCAAATATCCCTGCTAGATTTATTCATCAATTCAGAGAAGCACAAAAACGCACTGTTGAAAATACTTAACGAAGTACATGTCCCTGAAACGATTAACGAGGTACAATTAGAGGACTTTGTAGGGGCAATCCTTTTAAAAGACCAATTGAGCTTCTCTGATGAGGACTTCCCCATGGAAGGAAGAGGGCACAACAAGGCCTTATATATCTCCGCGCAATGTAATGGGAAAAGAGTGGCACACGTATTGATCGACAATGGATCAGCCTTCAATATTTGCCCTTTGGCTACCCTGAGAGGGTTAGGAATCAAGGAAGAAACGATTAAGGCATCCAAAACAGCTGTAAGAGCTTTCGATGGAATGAAGAAGACTGTAGTAGGTGAGATTAAGCTTGACGTACTCATCGGCCCGACAAAATTCTCTATAAACTTCCAAGTAATGGATCTGCCCAGTGCATTCGGATTCCTGCTAGGAAGACCTTGGATCCATATAGCAGAAGCCGTCCCTTCGAGCTTGCATCAAAAAGTACGCTTTGTAGTGGATAGAAAGGTAATTACCGTACATGGAGAAGTCGACCTCCAGACATACCAGAACAGTGCCATTCCATATGTTGAACTCGAAGTGAAGACAGAAGCAAGCTATCATTCTCTAGAACTGGTAGCGACAGTTCATACCCCGGCAGGGACAAGGTTGAGAACCCCCTACATCTCAGAAGCCAATCTTTTACCAGCTAAGATGCTACTGGCATATGGGTTTAACCTTGGAAAAGGTCTAGGTAAACACAGTCAAGGGATAAATGCTCCCTGCACTTAAAAGCTTGTCGCGACCCTCTCGCGGAGCGCGGAGGGTTAATGGGCCGCCCGATCGCTGGCTGGATCGGACGCGGGCCTCTCCCAAGGCCCATTCCCCAAGTCGCAACTGCTGGATGTACGTGGTCGACCTTCAGTGCGGTCTAGTGACATGTGAAAAAGTGTACATGCCAAGGAGTCGCCACCAATCGTTTCGTGGAGGGTACGATCGGAAACCCTATCGAATAGTTGGGAGTGGTCTATTCGATCCTGCGGAAACCAGAGAAGTGGGTTCGGGGACTTAGTTACGTCAACTGTCAGAGTTGACGCCCTTTCGGTACCTAAGCTGAATGGTATATCTGATCTTAGGATTTCATACAAACGAGTGGGGTACAGATCTTAAATCTAGGAGTTCATGCAGATGGGAATATCTACCCTATCACTCACAATCATTAAAAATAAGTGCGCAAATCAAGGATCCAATACATGCGGATAAAACACATGAAATCAACATGGCATCCCTAATGAGGCCCTATTAGCCTAGAGAAGTATCAATCAAGGTTTAGGAGTAATTTGGACATGATTCGCCTATGAGGGGCAGAATCGTAATTTTGAATAATTCGGAGAAAATTTACCCTCAAAAGGGTAAATCTGTCATTTTAGACGAATTGGGAAGTCAGAAGACAGGGGAAATAGGATTGGCCATCAATCCAATCCATTTCCTATTTTTCTGGAATTTTCAGGATTTTTCTGGAATTAAAAAGTGATTTTACCCTTGGTGGGGTAAAGTCGTCATTTTGGACAAAGATGAGAACTAAAAAGTCTCAAATATTAGGGTCGGTCGTCCACCTGACCCAAACCCTAACTTCAAGCAATTTTCAGAACTCGATTGAGATAAGAAAGACGATTTTCCCTTTAAAGGGCAAAATCGTCATTTTGAGAAAAGAGGCGGGACTCGAAAACCCAAACCTAAGAATTGGTCGTCTAATCGACCCTAATTCTCACCTTGACATTATCGGCCTTTTCTATCATGCACAGCAGATGCGACGTACCCCTAAAGGGTAATGTCGTCATATCTTGAGAAATTGGATAAGAAAACCCAAAAATAGGGTTGACCAGTTGTCTGTGGTCAACCCTCGATTTTTGGGGGTTTCTGGAGTGTCTAGGATTTTTCCATAATTTTCCACAATTTTTTTGGAATTTTCTGGCATTTTCTAGCATTTTTTTGGATTTTCTGAAATTTTTCCGATTTTTTTTTATTTTTTAAAATCATTTTCTGATTTTTTTATTATATATTTTTTTTAAAAAAAATGATTCGGACCGGGTCGACCCGACCCACTCGGGTCGGAACCCGGCCCAGACCCGGACCCGCGCGTGCCCTAGCTCCAAAACGACGCCGTCCCCTCCTTTGAATTATCGGACTTGATCTAACGGCCTTCATTGCGCCGCGTGGCTATTCCACGTCCACTGGATAACCTGATTGGAATCTACGGTTCAGATTAGGCGAAGACTCGATCAGGGCCGTCTGATCAGATTACTTAAACCTACGGCCACGATTAGATTCTAAGATTCGATCTAGACCGTTGATTCACACTTACCTAAACGACGCCGCACGACCACTAACCTACACGACACCGTTTCGGCTCGTTTTAATTTTCCAATTTTAAAACGTTTTTCGAATAATCCTAATTTCTAATCGGGCGGTCACCATTTATTAGACTCGATTATTCTCGGCCGTTGGATTCTTTTTATTTGAATAACAGACTCAACGGCCATGCTGACTCGACCTCCACGTGGACCAATCACGTGTTGCCACCTAGACCTTTGACCTATTGACCGCGCCACGTCAGCTTCGTCTTCAACCTCGCGACTCCGACAGAATGGACGGCTGTAGTTCTCCGGCGATGATCGTGCGGTGAAATCTTAATGGAATCACTCGAGATCAACGGCGATCAACTCGTAATCATCTCTAGTTTAACATATATGAGAATTATAGCGCATCGTTCACAAAATTGCAAGCATCGAGCAAGGTGCCGAGTACGGCCATGGAAGCTCAATCATACGATTCACTCGAAATCGAAGAAATTTAGTCACAGAATAACACCAATGGAGGTTCAGAAGACTTACCTCGAGCTCCGATTGAGCTCGCTCGGCCCAGATTCGGCTGGGGAAATATGAACAGTAGCTCGACAATGGAGGTTGGATTTGAAGACTCGATTGGGCATGTTAAGACAAAACCGACGCAAACAAGATGCGCGATGATGGTCAGTGATGTTCAGGGAATGAAACGCACACATTAATTGTATGAATGATTAAGAAATGCGCGAATCGCCATGGAAGCTTGAAGAAACACTCTAGACTGCAACTCACCTGTTCTCGCGGATTCCTTGTGCGCGGCCGGCGGCGATCGATTCCGGGGACTTTGGGCGACCTTCTGGTGGCCTCGTGTGGCTTTGGTTTGGCCTGGGAAGACCCAACCAGCGCCCTGCAATTCGAGCTCAAATTCTCGACGACGGGGGTCGGAGAACGAGCTCTGCTTCGCGTTTTTTCTTTCTCTCTTGATTCAGTTTCAACTTTCACAACTGAATCTGTAATCCCCTTCAACAGAAAACGAACGCAGGCTTTTATAGCTTTTAGAATTTTGGCGCCGAATCGGGGACGGCCAACTGGCTTGAATAGCACGTGTAGCCACGTGCGATTGGGTCAAAACGAAGTCGGGGAAGATGGGCATTTCGCTCAGTCCCTTTTGGTTCCGCGGTGAGCTTCATTTCGCACGAATTTGGCAAGGATTTGAGCTGTTTTCACCCTTGTTGACTTTTGCAGGTCCAAAGGTTTGACTGGCCGATTGCTCCTTGTTCCGGCGGCCATTGATCGTCGTTCTAGCTCCAATCGACGGTAAGTGATCTAAGGAACTAAACGCCCACCATTGTGTCTTCAATTGAGGTCGATTGGCCCGTCAATTTCCCCGTTAAAGTTCGTCCATTTACTGTTCATTCGCGCAGGTGCTTGAGGTAGGTGACGACACTGTAGCGGACCGGTTCGACCGGTCCGACCGGCGGTCTGACCGGTCAGAACCGGTTCCAATTCACCATTTTCAAAATTAAACCCAAATTAATGGGGAAATTTTGCAATTGAACCTCAAAATCGACTCTAGGGCATGAATTCTATCTAGAAATGTGGTTTTGCCCAAAAGTTTTCATCAATTTCTACAAAATCCCCAAATTCTCATTTGATTGGAAATTGGGGATTGTGTAATTGAGGGTGCAAATGATCAAATTGGGTTAAACCACCTATGCCAATCGATTTAAAATGGTGTAATCCATTGGGTAGCATGTTCAATTTGTAATTATAGTCCTTGAATTGAAAGTAATTTCGATTATGCTCAATTTCAAGGACTAAAATGCAATTATGTTTGCAATTGAACAGCTTGTCCGAGCAATTAGGTCAAATTGAAATGGGGGACAATTAGATTGAATGTCAAGATCCTATAAAATGCCAAAATTGCAAATTAAAAGACTCAATTATTATTTTTTCTTCAAATTCAATAGTATGGGTTACAAAGGAACACCTAAAATTGAATCTGATTTTGATTTTTTTTGTGAGGTCGAAAATACAAAGGATTAAAAGGAAAAATATTGGATATTTTTCCATATTTTTGTGACCTCAAATACTATTTTTCTTGATTTTTTAAGTGTTTTTCTATTTTCCAAAAATACTAAAAAATATGAAAAATATGAAAAATTATTTTTTGGTCAAGAATGGTTCCTTGGGCTTGGCCAAGGCCACCAAAGTTGATTTTGTAATTTTTTGACTTTTTATGAATTTTTTATGATTTTTCAAAAAATAAAAATGAAAAAGGCTGGGTCAAAAATCAGGTGTCAACAGCTACCCCTCTTTGAGAGGAATCTCGTGAGAGGTTTCTCTCAAAGACAGGTGACGCCTGAGTCTAGACCGACTCAACTGTGGAAAAGAAAAACGAATCTTCACACTCAATCTTTCTTGTCCCGCTGGTGAACGTTCTGTTCTGCATTCTTTAGCTGAAGTGAGAGAGAAAGTAGAGAGACCCACCTGTTACTTACCTGTTGATTACCTGCCTGATGCTCGTACGGCATGCGCGGTGTACAGCGGGATCAAGTGGATACCTAGGGACTCGTCTTTTGAGTATCCTAGGGCGATTAAACTCTAGCCTGTATGGTAGGCCGTACCAAAATGGGATTCCTATACTTAACAGGAACCTGTGAATGACGTACCCAGTCTCTTAGGGATTGTCAGAAGTTTTGATCCGTATGGTGGATCAGACCATGAATAGGACTCCTTCCTGCTAGGAACCTATGGATGACGCACCCAGTCTCTTAGGGATTGTCAGAAGTTTTGATCCGTATGGTGGATCAGACCATGAATAGGACTCCTTCCTGCTAGGAACCTATGGATGACGCACCCAGTCTCTTAGGGATTGTCGGAAGTTTTGATCCGTATGGTGGATCAGACCATGAATAGGACTCCTTCCTGCTAGGAACCTATGGATGACGCACCCAATCTCTTAGGGATTGTCAGAAGTTTTGATCCGTATGGTGGATCAGACCATGAATAGGACTCCTTCCTGCTAGGAACCTATGGATGACGCACCCAGTCTCTTAGGGATTATCGGACATTTTGATCCTATATTCTAAGGAATTAACTAGGATTTATACAAGTGAGGTGTGCCTAACCTTCAGGCTTTATCAAATGGGCTATTCTGGGTTTAGGGGTTACCCAGAACCTCACAGAAAGCTGATTCCGAAAATTGTCCTTTCGACATGCGAGGCGTTATTCTGGGATTTGGGGATTCCAAGTATCCTGCAGAAAACTTAGACCTGCAAAATTTAAAATCTCACAGAGGGATGATTTCGGAGATTGTCCTTTTGATATGTGAGGTGACATTCTGGGATCTGGGAGCTCCAAGTATCCTGCAGAAAGATCAAACCTACAAAATTGTTCATAAGAATGTGTTTTCCTGAGATATGGAATTAGCAGGGATCCTGTAGGAAAGTAAACTTGAAAGCTCTTCTTCATAGAGCAAGGCATCCTTCTAGAATCTGGGGTTACCGTGATTCCAAGAGAAGTTGTGCTCTTCTGAGATCTGGGATTGCCAAGAATTCTGCAGAAGTTTAGACATGTTAAACGTTTCTCACCAAGAGTGATACAAGCTATTTTAGGAGCTGAAGTCATCAAGAATCTTGCTGAAGCTCCAATCTAAAATTTTTTATTAAAGACACATCAATGGTCTTTAAATGATATCTGATGTCAGACTGACAGCACTTTATGACTTATAACATAGTCATGAAAAAATTTCAATGAATGCATTACGAGGTTGGAGGTTATCCAAAACACCTTGCAATATACGGGAGTGATCAAAAGTTCCTTGCGGGGAAGGTTTGAATCAAACAATCTGAAATTACCAAAAGAGTTTGGTTAAAATGTCCAACGGAGTATTCTCATCAAAGAGGACTTCTCACCGTTTTGAGGTAATGGTCTTTTACCAAGAATGCACTCGAACTTCCTATCAAACCTGCGCCCAGGGTTCAGGATCATTCGCAGTGAATACACCTCGATCGATCAGGAGGACTTCCAAGGGACCGTAATGTTGGGCTCGGTCAACGGTTTTCAAAGGGGGACTTGCGTGCAAGTCAAGGCTTTTGAAGAGGAGTCTTCAATGTCTGCTCCGGGTTTACAAGTCAAGAAACCTGCAAAAATGAGAGAGAAATAATCTTGCTCGAACTTCTTCGAGCTAAGCTTAGACATTAAACCCTATGTCAATCCATGTGCCTTAATCTGAAAAGGCTCTTCAGGGTTGTAATGTAGGTAGGTTTGGGGACCAAAAAGGCTTGTTTTTGGCTCAGAATACGTGGAGGGTCTAACATTGGTGATCACTGCAGGTTTGCCGCCGATCTTGTCCCTTCTCGTCCAAAGAGCGTCTTTGGTCTTTGAAGTGCATATTTGTCTTTAGAGAACGTCTCTCTTATGTCAAGACGGCGTTAACATCTTGTCTACACTTTCGTCATCTGAGTGTGACATGATTTGGGAGCATCTTTCGCAGTCTAGCTCCCTTGGAATTTTTCTTACTAGTGACCTATACAAAGGTATCATGCCCCCTTTTGGCATTTACAAGATTAAACACATAATTCACAAGTGTACAAGTATTTGGATGGGCATTGGCCTTGCTTTTACCAGGCACTTTGCTTTTTCTTGATGCCCAAGATCAAATTTTTCTCTTCTCTCTTTTTTGAGACCCCTTCTTTTCTTTTCTTTTGGGGATCAGAATTTTCAAATGAATGTGCTAGATGTATAGCTTGAATCTCAGCACTCGAACATTAATCTAGGAATTTTTCACAAATCCTGTGTTTTTGAACTCTTCCGCTCTTGAAGTGACGTCGTTTCCACCTTGGAATATGCAATGATCACCAACGGGTTTGTGAAATGAACGTATAGGCTCAATTGGGCAGTGCGAAGGGTAAAAGTGTATAGGATAGAGAAACGAATGCTTTTCGTCATCCTAAAGCACCTGAATTACCATAGAAGTTAAAATGACAAGCAACACACGAAGATTGATGCAAGTCTGAGCAAGAGAACTTCTAACCATTTACTTCCTGATACCTCTGGACGTACCTCCAGTTTGCCCCACTGTGGGGTGGTTCTTGACAGGGGTATAGAATGAAATCGTCGTTCAAATGGTTATCAATGGTCACCTGTAGTGTTTATGATAGAGAAACGAATGCCTCCGTCGTCTCAATCCATGTAATCATTGCGAATAACCCTTTACGTCCGTAGGTTAAGGTCTCGCTATCTTTACCATTCCACTTATCTCTTAAGTGTGTATGGGACGTGTTTGGACCAGGCTTGCCTCTTGTCTGAGGAAACATCCTTTTGAATGATTTAAACAACTTTTGTTTGGAAGAGTTCATTTTGCTTTCTCCAAAATTTACCCTCCAAGGGGATTTATGATGCACAATGCATATTTCAATCATGTTCGGATAACCTCCAAGTTTATGAATGCTAATGACATGACCATGAGAATTTTGCGTCTTTCTAGACATGAGGTTTGAATACATGCTAGATTCCAAGAAGCCTTCAAATTCTATCAATAAGGATTCCGACAGTCTTGTAAACCTAAAAGATTAGGGAAGGAATACTTACCTGCCCAGCGCGGCTAGGGATTCCTGAAAAACATAAAAGGAATATGTCAGTGTATGCTCTCGAATTTCAGAAAATTAGAACGATACACCTTACCCTTGATCATGCATTCCAATGGAAGTGGATAGATTCGCGAAAATCTGCATTTTTCTTAAAGACACATGATAGTTAAGTTGTTCTAAAATTTCTTAAAATTCTCAGTCTTTGGAGAAGAAGACGTGCACCTGACCACCATGACGTTAGATCTCCTTGATCATGCGTTCCAACTTATCGCGACCCTGCTTCCTTCGATCCTGCAATATTGAACACATGCTAATGTATGCATAGATGCATGACATGCTTATGCAAAGACTATCATGGAGAGTAGGCTCAATTCGAGGCAGGGCATATGACCGGAATCTGATTTTATTTCAAGGGTAATATTTCTTCACAGCATCTGAATTCACAGGGTGCCCCAATTCTTCTCCCTCGGAGTTTACAAGAATTAATGCTCCTCCCGTGAGGATCTTCTTAACAATGTAGGGGCCTTCGTAATTTGGAGTGAATTTTCCCCCTGGATGGGTAGTACTTGGCAAAACTTTCCTAATTACCAAGTCATTTATTTCGAATTTTCTGGTCTTGACCTTTCGATTGAACGCCCTGGCTACCCTCTTCTGGTAAGTTTGTCCATGGCAAATGGCTTTAAGATGTTTCTCATCTATTAAGTTCAGCTGTTCATATCTGTGCTTGAAATACTCTGACTCAGAGAGTTTATTTTCGGATAAGATTCTCAAAGAGGGAACCTTAACTTCTACTGGTAGAACTGCTTCTGTCCCATATACCAAACTATAGGGAGTTGCCCCTGTAGAAGTCCTGATCGACGTTCGGTAAGCCATCAAGGCGAAGGGCAGCCTTTCGTGCCAATCCTTGTAGTTTTCTGCTGTTTTAGCCAAAATCCTCTTGATGTTTTTATTGGCTGCTTCCACTGCCCCATTCATCTGTGGGCGGTAAGGAGATGAATTCAGATGTCGAATGCTAAAGTGATCCAGCAGACCATCGACAATCTTGTTGTTTAGGTTGGACCCATTATCTGTGATGATCGCTTGAGGAGTACCATACCGGGATATGATATCTCTTTTGACAAATCTTGCCACATTTCTCGCAGTGACATTCTTGTAAGAGCTGGCTTCTACCCATTTGGTGAAGTAATCAATCGCTACCAAGATGAAGCGATGACCATTCGAAGCCACAGGATTTATAGGCCCCATCATGTCTATCCCCCATATAGAGAAAGGCCAAACTTCAGACATTTGGTGTAGTTCGTTCGGGGGTGCGTTAATCTTATCCCCGTATATTTGGTATTGGTGGCATGACCGGACGTGCTGACAGCAGTCTGATTCGATGGTCATCCAATAATAACCTAGCCGCATGATCTTCCGGGCAAGGAGGTGGCCGTTCATGTGAGGCCCACACGCACCTTCATGAATCTCTTTCATGAGAATATTTGCTTCTTTGGCATCTACGCATCTCAGTAGAGTGGAATCGAACGATCTCTTGTATAGAATTTGTCCATTGAGGAAGAACTTGCTGGCCATCTTGGTTATGTATTTTCGGTCTCCTGACTGGCATCCTTCAGGGAATTCCCTTTTCAAGAGGTAATTCTTGATGTCATAGTACCATGGCTCTCCATCACATTCCTCTTCGATTAGCATGCAATAAGCTGGCTTTTCAACAATGCCGATCCTCAGAGGTTCTATATCCAACCCTTCAATCGTTTGTAACTTCGAGGCTAGGGTGGCTAATGCATCTGCGAATTGGTTGTGAGACCTTGATAGGTACTCGAATGACACTTCTTCAAACTTGAATATCAATTCTTCAAGGTATTCATGGTAGGGGATGAGTTTTGCATCTTTCGTCTTCCACTCCCCTTGTGTCTGTAGAATAATGAGCATGGAATCTCCAAAGACTTGTAACCTAGGTATCTCCATAGAAAGGGCCAGTCGTAGACCCAGAATGCACGCCTCATATTCTGAAATATTGTTGGTACAAGGGAAAGTTATCTTTGCCGCGACAGGGTAATGTTGACCATCTGGGGATATCAGTACTGCCCCAGTGCCTGCCCCTGATAGGTTAACAGCACCATCGAAATACATGATCCACTTATCCTCTGCTAAGTTCAGAATTCGGCCTTCTGTGTTTGTTACTTCAGGGGATTCAGTGCTCGATGAGTTTTCTGCCAGCATGTCCGCTATAGCTCTTCCTTTTACCGACTTCTGCGGAGAACATTTAATGTCAAATTCAGACAACATTACTTGCCATTTTGCCAGTTTCCCAATTAAAGCGGGTTTCTCCAGGAGGTATTTGACGGGGTCGTTCTCTGTTATGAGCTGAATGTGATGATGTAGGGTATACTGCCTTAGTCTTCGTAGTACCCATACTGCTGCTACGCAGGCCCTTTCAACTGGTATATATTTTGCTTCAGATGGCGTGAATTTCTTACTCAGGTAATAAATGGCCCTCTCTTTTCCATCTATCGGGCTTGTCTGGGCAAGTAAGGCTCCCAAGGACTCTTGTCGTATGGTCAGGTATAAGGTCAATGGGTGACCGGGAATTGGTGGCACAAGCACCGGTGGTGTGATCAAATAGTTTTTGATCATTTGGAATGCCTTGCTGCACTCGGCGTCCCACGTTATTTTCGCGCCTTTCTTAAGCAATTTGAAGATTGGCTTAGCCACATCAGACAGCTGATTGATGAACCTGGCAATATAGTTCAATCTCCCTAGAAGGCTTCTCACTTCTTTTACTGTGGATGGAGTTGATAAATCATGGATGGCCTGGATTTTTGAGGGATCAATCTCAATGCCCCTGTTGCTGACTATGAATCCAAGGAGTTTCCCGGATCTTGCCCCAAACACGCATTTGTTAGGGTTCAGCTTTAACTTGTATTTGCGCAGGCGCTCAAATAATTTTCTTAATACCTGTATGTGATCTTGTCCTTTCTTGGATTTAGCGATCATGTCATCAACATATACTTCAATCTCTTTGTGGATCATATCATGGAATAACGTGACCATAGCCTTCTGGTAGGTAGCCCCGGCGTTTTTCAATCCAAAGGGCATGACTTTGTAGCAAAAATTCCCCCATGGTGTGGTAAATGCAGTCTTGGGTTTGTCTTCTTGTTTCATGGAGATTTGGTTGTATCCCGAGAATCCATCCATGAATGAGAATAATTCATAACCCGCCGTACTATCCACTAATACATCAATGTGGGGGAGTGGAAAATCATCTTTTGGGCTTGCTCTATTCAGATCTCGGTAATCTACGCAGATCCGAACTTTTCCGTCTTTCTTCATGACAGGGACTATATTTGCAACCCAGTCTGAATATGGGATAGCTTCAATGAAGCCTACCCTAAGGAGTTTCATGACTTCTTCCTTAATCTTGTCTTCTAACTCGGCTTTCATCCGCCTACTGCCTTGTTTGACAGGTTTGATGCCAGGATCCGTGGGCAATGCATGTTCCACAATCTTAGGATCAAGGCCTGGCATATCCGCGTAAGACCATGCGAAGATGTCTTGATATTCTTTTAGTAGCTTGGTGAACTCGAGCCTTTCATCACGGGATAGGTGTCCGCCGATCTTGACCTCTTTGACGTTCACGATGTCTCCCAAATTAATGACAATTGGTTCTTCTGAGGTAGGAGGCTTTGATTTTTCAAAGGTGTTCCAATCCCAACGGATAGACGCGTAATCCTCGTCTTCATCTTCCTCAATGTTATAGGAGTGGTTAATGGAGGGATCCGAATTTTGCAACAACCTGGTATGCATGTTTGAGATGATATGCCTGAAATGTCATGAGTATGGTTAGTTTGTGCTCAGTAAAAATGGCATGCATGCTTATGTAAAGTCTTTTTGAAAAAGTTTTTCGAAATAGATGTAGGTACAGATGGGACTAATCCTCATGTCATTGGATATCCCGGCCCCTTGAAAATCTTTTGAAGATTAGGAATCATATGGCAAATCAGGCCTCAAGCTTCTATATGGAAGACCATTATCATCATCGGGCTGATTCGTGGTTCCATATGTCCTTAACAAAACATGCGTGGTTTTATTGAATGCGAAATGGGCCGCGTTACAAGATGTGCTATTTGGACCAACGGCCGGAGATCCAAAGGCGTTTTCTTATGCGTTCAATAAGGAAAGAAAATACAGTGAAATGCAGAAAGTTCTAAACACAGTATTTAAAGATGAAGGAAGAGTCTATTTACTCAGAAGAAGTGGCTTCACTGTCCAACCACTCCATGACGACATTCACAGAGTCATCTTCGAGAAAAGGATTTGTCAGATCTGGTTCCATCGGCGAAGTGATACCCTCTTCAGATAGCCATTTGGAGTTCTGGTCGAAGTAGGTATTTAAGGGATTCTTGAACATTCGAGACCTTCCCTTCCAGGTTAGAGAACCGATGAATGAGCTATTCGGGCTGTTTTCGCCTCCACGGCGTCCCAGGCTTTTGCCTCGGCCTCGGCCTGTTGTTTTCGGGACAGAATCATTCATGGGATACTTCTGGTACCCCAAGCCCATTTTATGTGGATTAGCCTTCAACTGTAGCGGGGCATTTATACCCTGATTATGTTTGCCTAGGCCTTTTTCAGGATTGAACCCGTATGCCAGCAGCATCTTAGCTGGTAGAAGACTGGCTTCTGAGATGTAGGGAGTTTTCAACTTCGACCCTACTGGGGTATGAACTGTTGCTACCAACTCTAGGGAGTGATAGCTCGCTTCAGCTTTCTCTTCAGGATCAATATAGGGAATGGCACTGTTCTGGTATGCCTGGAGGTCGACTTCCCCATGTACGGTAATCACCTTCCCATCTACAACGAAACGTACTTTTTGGTGCAGGCTCGAAGGGACAGCTCCTGCTGTATGGATCCAAGGTCTTCCTAGCAAGAATCCAAATGCACTGGGCAGATCCATTACTTGAAAGTTTATAGAGAACTTTGTCGGGCCGATGAATACGTCAAGCTTGATCTCTCCTTCTACAGTCTTCCTCATGCCGTCGAATGCTCTCACAGCTGTCTTGGATGTCTTGATCATCTCTTCCTTGATTCCCAGCCTCCTTATGGTAGCCAAAGGACAGATGTTAAAGGCTGATCCATTATCGATCAATACGTGTGCCACTCTTTTGCCGTTACATTGGGCAGAGATGTATAAGGCTTTGTTGTGCCCTCTTCCTTCCATAGGGAAGTCCTCGTCAGAGAAGCTCAACTGATCTTTTAAGAGAATTGCTCCTACAAAGTCCCCTAGTTGTACCTCATTGATTGTTTCAGGGACATGTACTTCATTGAGTACCTTCAATAGTGCGTTCTTGTGCTTCTCTGAATTGATGAATAGGTCTAGCAGGGATATCTGAGCGGGCATCTTCCTCAGCTGCTCTATCACTTCAAACTCACTGGTTTTGATGATCGATACGAGCTTTTCGGCATCTTCCTTTGAGACATCTTTTTTTTCGGATTCTCCCTCTCTGGGGGCATAAAATCTTCCAGACCTCATTATTGCATCTACTTGTGTGGTCCCATAGTCCCAATGAACAGCTTTGGGATCATACTCTTCTACTGGGGGGACTTTTATCGTTACATTTGTCTGATGAGGTATCTCTGGCCCTGACGTGTTGCTTTCTTCCTCCTGAGGCAATTGAATTACGACAGGCCTCACTGGGCAATCTTCCACCTTGCTCAGGCTATCCAGCTCATGCAATCTGATCACCACGGCCGTGGCTACTTCGATCATCAATATGGCGTTGTCGAGTTCTTCCATACCTTTTGAGGTTTCTGGTTGAGAGAGATCATCCATACCTCCCCATCCATCCGGTATGATGTCTTCAATCTTTTGATAAAAGCTGGGAGGGGCCGAATATTTCACCTTGAAATTGTATCCTCCGGAATCTTGACCCAGGTTGTCTATAATTTCGCTCTTCTCAAGTGCGTCAACCATAAACTTGAGGTCTGCTAGACTTCTCCTTCTGGCTTCTATTTCGTCTTCTTCAAATTCTTCCTCTGACTGAGTAGCTGGCCCTAGGCTGCTTACCAAGTTCTCATGTGAGGTACCACAGGTGTTACTCTGCCCAGCTGTGATCAAGAAGTGGTTTCTTTTCAAAGATAGAGATGATTCGATCCCTTCAAATTCTTCATCAGTAATATCGGACACTATCCCCCAGCTCTTCATCTTGTCGATACACAACTTCTTTTGGTCGGTTGATATCTCCCCTTCTTTTGGGTATGATGAAGCGATTGTTAGCAGGGTGTCCAGCTTAGGCACATCTATCTTCAGTTTAAGGTAGTCCTCTTCTTCTTCAGTGAATATTGCCCCTACTGTTTGGTGATCTGGCAACGGATTTTCTTGCACATTTGGGGCTGCATTGTCAAATTTCAAAATCTGACTATCAATTAGGGCTTGCACTTTCAGCTTCAGGACATAGCAGTTATCCACATTATGCCCTCTTTCGCCCATATGGTAGGCACAGGTCTGGCTCTCATCAAAGCCAGGATATCTTGCGGGGTTTGCCCTAGGTGGTTCTTTTGCCACCAAGTGTTGCTCCAGCAGCATCGGGAGTAGCTTGGATAAAGGTCTCGGGAGCTGAGAGAATTGCCTCTGGGGTTGCTTTCTTCTAGGCTCTTGTACTTTTGGCGCTGACCAGGATGATCCGCCTTTGGCCTGATTAGCATTGCCAAATGGCTTTAACTTGTGGGGATCTGGTATAAATGCTATGTCCAGTCCGGCTTCTCTTTCCTTCCTCAGAGGATACTGCTTCCTAGTAGGAGCTTCCTGAGGCCTTCTTTCTTTCAAGGCCCATTCCAGCCTCTCAGCAACCTTAATCAGGTGTGCGAATGTCTGACATCCAGAAGTGTTCAGTCTGTCAAAGTACTCGTAGGGGAGTGCTTTTAGGAATAAGTCGATCAGCTCCTCTTCTGGGATTGAAGGCTTTACTTGGGTAGCCAAGGCTCGCCACCTCTGAGCATATGTCCTGATCGATTCGCCCCTCGTTTTTGAAGTTCGTAGGAGGTCTTCTCTTGTTGGGGCTGTAGCCGTGTTAAATTTGTACTGCCTGAGGAAGTCTTCTGCAAGGTCCTCCCATCCGTCATAATCCTCTAAGTCTAGCTCAATAAACCAAGCCAGAGCGGCGCCAGCCAAACTCTCTTGGAATGTGTTCATTAACAACGGAATGTAATCCGAGTAGTGCGCCATCTTGCGCAGGTAGTACTTGAGGTGGGCACGGGGACAGCCTGTCCCATTGTATTTTCTCACGAACTCTGGCTCCCTATAGTCAGGAGGAGTCTCTATTTTAGCGAAAGGAGATATTTTGTCGAAGCGGGCCAGCTCATAGCCTTGACTGCTCAGGCATTCTTCGATCTTGGCCAATCTCTTAGCCTCTGCCTCTGTCTTCACAGTTTGTTTTCCCTTCTCCTCTTTTTCAAGGTTGATGACAACAGGCGAGGCTTTTTGTTGTGCCCGACTATTTGGTTCATGAACGTTTTCCTCTGTATGTTGGGTATCCCTGGTTGCTTCTTTATCTGTTACATCAGGTACCATGGAAGGGCCTGAGTTGTTCTGATTGTGGGCGGTTGTCTGTCTAGCTTGGTTGATCTCCAGCATGGCCTTAATGTCAGCCATCATAGTTGCCAGGGCAGTCATCTGAGATTCCAACATGCCTACGCGCGGAGTCAATTCCTGCTGTTCCATTCTCGTCTTTAGGCGGGTACGGAAACGATGCGTTGGCAATTCCGTGATGAGAGTGTACCTGTTTAAAAAGATCTCTGTGAGTGCTTCGCTTATTTAGCAAAAAGAAGCAGCTAATTCTTTTAGTTGCATGCTTCCTGCCAGTAGATGAGAAAAAGGGCTACCTTGTGAGCCTTAGCCTCATGTAAGTAGTTCTTTTAATCATTTCTCGACAAGAACTCATGGAATTGAAAGAAGCGTAATTTCTGACGATAGTTTTTATGCATTTGTAAAAACATGTTCACATTCATGATCATGTGTTTAAGATAGTATTCCACAGAAATGAGAATGTATGAGAAGGCATCACAATGCTTGCTTATTTTACACTTGACAGAATAGTCTATTCAAGTCTAGGACGTTTGAAGCCTAAGGTATCCTCATCATCCCAGTATAGATTTCCCTCTTCAGCTTGGGGCTCATCGTCTTCTGAACACGACAGTGGCCCCATGTCTTCGGGTATGTAGGGCTCTATTCCAGGTACGTATGGCACGATGTATTCAGGTATGTAGGGCTCGACAAGGCTTTGTCGGATTGCTTTGAAATGTTGAATGTATTCTGTGGTGGCTCTATGAGTGTTTTCTTCTCGAGTCATGTCTTCTGGCCAACTTATTTCTTCAGCCTGGGAATTCTTCAAGGAGAGTATGATGGATGCCACCTTGGCTTCAAGTTGTTTCTTCTCCTCCTCTGTGAGGGTCTGGTTTGGTAAGTCAAAGGAAAAGACACAAGGTCGTGGTGAAGAAGGAATCTCTTGTAGTGCCCCAAAACTGCCGAATCACCCTCCTTGGGTAGTATGCAGTAGCGCCTGTGAATCCTAGTAAGGGAACTGGATTCCCGTCATCGCAGGTCAATCTGACTTTGCTTAGCGTCGGTAACCTTAGCCGCCATCGGAGTTGTTCGGGTTTTAGGACTTTGAGGAAGTTCTTCCATTCTATGAAGTTGAACTTAGGAACACGTGTATGGGTCCTAGCAAATGTTTTAAGAGGGTGTGCATTGGGGCTGATTTCAGTGAAACCCATGCGGATGTGGAATTGTCTAATATGGGATGTGAACCACAGATACAGCAGATCACTAGAAGCTCTAAAGATTCCCTTTTTGCTTTTCTTGAAACGATTTAGGGAGAGGAAGGTTTCGGCAAGGAGGATGTTTGAGTAATCCCACCCACAACAGACTTGCCTAGCTACTATAGCCATGATAGGGTCGAAGGTGACAGTTGAGATTGGGAATAGCACAAAGCTAAAGAATGCCAAGATAAAGGCTCTACCAGATTTGGTTCCTTTAGAAGCAGGAAGGCGGGAAAATCGGTCTATAAGGAAGGATAGGGAAACTCTTCCAGAATTGCTTTTCGCATCTACTTTGACTTCATTTAGGTTTGTGTCAAGGAACTCAGCTACCTGACTTAGGGGTTCAAGTCCTATAGGGGGTCGGACGAGCGTAGGGGTGAATTCAACTCCGATGACAGCGCTGTATTCCTCGATAGTGGGAGTGATCTCTAATCCTTCCATGCAAAATGTAGCGGTGGTAGGATCCCAGTAGAGCGCCATGGCTTGAATAAAGGCAGGTGGGCACTCAATTTTCAGTAGGTCCAGTAGGTATCCTAGTCGTGACTCCGCATACTTCTGGCTGGCTTCGCCCATGCCATCCCACCATGATTGGAGTTCAGCTCGGGGGATCTTGAACACTTGAATATCATTCTTTCCCATCAAGTCTAAAATATGCAAATGATTTTAAAAGGTCAATCGCCAGAAATTACTTTAAATGTATGAATATGCAGATGTCATGAAGCATGCATGAGCTAACTTGATTGCATAGTTCAATTTGAAGAAATGGAGATTAGGACCCTTTTTCAGGTCTTGAAAGCCTGACTCAAAGCCTAATTTGCATTTCAGGGAAGTGAATTATGCAATTTAGTCAGGTTTACTCAGTGACTAAAGGGAATAGCAATGTCACGTTCCATTGGTCAACACATCAAAGGAGCAAAGTGGGATGTACTCTTATTACAGTCAAGATGTCTAATAGAAGAACGGTAAAGAAAGGTTTTTCAAACAAGAAAGCCATAAAAGACAATGGAACGTGAGGGTCTAGATCACTCTTTCTTCAGAAGTCTACCCAAATGACAGTCGGTCAGGAATTCTCCTTTAATCTAGGGTAGGGGAGTTATCTTCAGTGGTTTGGTCGAGAGGTTGTAGTTCCTCTGGCCACTTTCTAGTCCAGGGTACGATGACTTCGGAAGCCTTCTCGGGTTCTATTTTCTTGATTGTGATACGCCTTGGCTTGGTCTTGATTGCAGGGCGTCTCTTCCTACCCCAAAAAGTAATCATGGGTATGTTCTCTTTGGCCAGCAATTCAGCCTTCTTGCGAGCGTACGCTTCCCTAGCTAGCTGGTTGCGACGTTGTCTCTTTATCTCCAGATAATCCTTCATCATTTCGTCTGATTGTCGCTTGAATCTGAGATTATCAGCGTAGCAGCGGGTTTGACAGTCTTCAGCATACCCCAGCTTACGTCCAGTCAGTTCCCGACCATACACGAATCTAGTAAAGTGTAGCCTTGTGTTTGGTCCGGGGCGAGTAACTTTTCTCAAGTACTCGAAGGTCACCAACTCCGTCGAGCTCTTAGGGAACAGCGACATCCTACCCCATAATCATTGTTGTTCTCATTAGTCACCCGAGTAATCTTCATGATGTGAATGCACATGGATGTATGCAATGTATGAGTCATATCATGGAGCAGGAAATAAGGTACGTTTAGAGATAAATGTCTTACCAACCACACTTTGGGGGATGTGGAATGCCCCCTGTATCAATGGGTGGTTTTAGGTATACCAACCATCCATGGACATGCGCATGAGACAAGTGGGTATACTCTAAAGAAAATCGAAAATCAGGTGAGGAACCTACGGCTCAGGCTCCCACGATCCACACGAGGCAGATTCCTCCCCAAGGGTACCTACCCAAGAGGGTTAGATATCGCCAATGCAGATGGTAGGTGGGAACGAATACGAAAGTCTCAAGTGCCATCAAACACAAGATCCTTTTCGCATCCTTTCCCTATCTAAGGTAACCTAAGGGTGGTTGCAGTCGGGGTTTGACCGCCAGTGTGTGCGATGTGTCGTGATCATCACAATGCAAAGTCATGCACATCAGTTTGTATCAAAACACCGCTTCAGTATGTGGATAAAAATAAACATACATTCCCAACTCCAACCTGCAGGAAAGATGTCAACAATCACGCCACCCCTTATTTCTCCAATCTGCAAAAACATCTAACACAATAGTTAGCATACGTACCTCACCTTCGAGAGCATCTGCAGAAAACAATGTCAGATAAACCAAACAACTTTTTAATCGGCTCAAGTCCTCTGGAATTCGTAACCAGAGATTCTGGTTTAGAATAATTCCCCAGCGGAGTCGCCAGTCTGTCGCGACCCTCTCGCGGAGCGCGGAGGGTTAATGGGCCGCCCGATCGCTGGCTGGATCGGACGCGGGCCTCTCCCAAGGCCCATTCCCCAAGTCGCAACTGCTGGATGTACGTGGTCGACCTTCAGTGCGGTCTAGTGACATGTGAAAAAGTGTACATGCCAAGGAGTCGCCACCAATCGTTTCGTGGAGGGTACGATCGGAAACCCTATCGAATAGTTGGGAGTGGTCTATTCGATCCTGCGGAAACCAGAGAAGTGGGTTCGGGGACTTAGTTACGTCAACTGTCAGAGTTGACGCCCTTTCGGTACCTAAGCTGAATGGTATATCTGATCTTAGGATTTCATACAAACGAGTGGGGTACAGATCTTAAATCTAGGAGTTCATGCAGATGGGAATATCTACCCTATCACTCACAATCATTAAAAATAAGTGCGCAAATCAAGGATCCAATACATGCGGATAAAACACATGAAATCAACATGGCATCCCTAATGAGGCCCTATTAGCCTAGAGAAGTATCAATCAAGGTTTAGGAGTAATTTGGACATGATTCGCCTATGAGGGGCAGAATCGTAATTTTGAATAATTCGGAGAAAATTTACCCTCAAAAGGGTAAATCTGTCATTTTAGACGAATTGGGAAGTCAGAAGACAGGGGAAATAGGATTGGCCATCAATCCAATCCATTTCCTATTTTTCTGGAATTTTCAGGATTTTTCTGGAATTAAAAAGTGATTTTACCCTTGGTGGGGTAAAGTCGTCATTTTGGACAAAGATGAGAACTAAAAAGTCTCAAATATTAGGGTCGGTCGTCCACCTGACCCAAACCCTAACTTCAAGCAATTTTCAGAACTCGATTGAGATAAGAAAGACGATTTTCCCTTTAAAGGGCAAAATCGTCATTTTGAGAAAAGAGGCGGGACTCGAAAACCCAAACCTAAGAATTGGTCGTCTAATCGACCCTAATTCTCACCTTGACATTATCGGCCTTTTCTATCATGCACAGCAGAGGCGACCTACCCCTAAAGGGTAATGTCGTCATATCTTGAGAAATTGGATAAGAAAACCCAAAAATAGGGTTGACCAGTTGTCTGTGGTCAACCCTCGATTTTTGGGGGTTTCTGGAGTGTCTAGGATTTTTCCACAATTTTCCACAATTTTTTTGGAATTTTCTGGCATTTTCTAGCATTTTTTTGGATTTTCTGAAATTTTTCCGATTTTTTTTATTTTTTAAAATCATTTTCTGATTTTTTTATTATATATATATTTTTTAAAAAAAAAATGATTCGGACCGGGTCGACCCGACCCACTCGGGTCGGAACCCGGCCCAGACCCGGACCCGCGCGTGCCCTAGCTCCAAAACGACGCCGTCCCCTCCTTTGAATTATCGGACTTGATCTAACGGCCTTCATTGCGCCGCGTGGCTATTCCACGTCCACTGGATAACCTGATTGGAATCTACGGTTCAGATTAGGCGAAGACTCGATCAGGGCCGTCTGATCAGATTACTTAAACCTACGGCCACGATTAGATTCTAAGATTCGATCTAGACCGTTGATTCACACTTACCTAAACGACGCCGCACGGCCACTAACCTACACGACACCGTTTCGGCTCGTTTTAATTTTCCAATTTTAAAACGTTTTTCGAATAATCCTAATTTCTAATCGGGCGGTCACCATTTATTAGACTCGATTATTCTCGGCCGTTGGATTCTTTTTATTTGAATAACAGACTCAACGGCCATGCTGACTCGACCTCCACGTGGACCAATCACGTGTTGCCACCTAGACCTTTGACCTATTGACCGCGCCACGTCAGCTTCGTCTTCAACCTCGCGACTCCGACAGAATGGACGGCTGTAGTTCTCCGGCGATGATCGTGCAGTGAAATCTTAATGGAATCACTCGAGATCAACGGCGATCAACTCGTAATCATCTCTAGTTTAACATATCTGAGAATTATAGCGCATCGTTCACAAAATTGCAAGCATCGAGCAAGGTGCCGAGTACGGCCATGGAAGCTCAATCATACGATTCACTCGAAATCAAAGAAATTCAGTCACAGAATAACACCAATGGAGGTTCAGAAGACTTACCTCGAGCTCCGATTGAGCTCGCTCGGCCCAGATTCAGCTGGGGAAATATGAACAGTAGCTCGACAATGGAGGTTGGATTTGAAGACTCGATTGGGCATGTTGAGACAAAACCGACGCAAACAAGATGCGCGATGATGGTCAGTGATGTTCAGGGAATGAAACGCACACATTAATTGTATGAATGATTAAGAAATGCGCGAATCGCCATGGAAGCTTGAAGAAACACTCTAGACTGCAACTCACCTGTTCTCGCGGATTCCTTGTGCGCGGCCGGCGGCGATCGATTCCGGGGACTTTGGGCGACCTTCTGGTGGCCTCGTGTGGCTTTGGTTTGGCCTGGGAAGACCCAACCAGCGCCCTGCAATTCGAGCTCAAATTCTCGACGACGGGGGTCGGAGAACGAGCTCTGCTTCGCGTTTTTTCTTTCTCTCTTGATTCAGTTTCAACTTTCACAACTAAATCTGTAATCCCCTTCAACAGAAAACGAACGCAGGCTTTTATAGCTTTTAGAATTTTGGCGCCGAATCGGGGACGGCCAACTGACTTGAATAGCACGTGTAGCCACGTGCGATTGGGTCAAAACGAAGTCGGGGAAGATGGGCATTTCGCTCAGTCCCTTTTGGTTCCGCGGTGAGCTTCATTTCGCACGAATTTGGCAAGGATTTGAGCTGTTTTCACCCTTGTTGACTTTTGCAGGTCCGAAGGTTTGACTGGCCGATGCTCCTTGTTCCGGCGGCCATTGATCGTCGTTCTAGCTCCAATCGACGGTAAGTGATCTAAGGAACTAAACGCCCACCATTGTGTCTTCAATTGAGGTCGATTGGCCCGTCAATTTCCCCGTTAAAGTTCGTCCATTTACTGTTCATTCGCGCAGGTGCTTGAGGTAGGTGACGACACTGTAGCGGACCGGTTCGACCGGTCCGACCGGCTGTCTGACCGGTCAGAACCGGTTCCAATTCACCATTTTCAAAATTAAACCCAAATTAATGGGGAAATTTTGCAATTGAACCTCAAAATCGACTCTAGGGCATGAATTCTATCTAGAAATGTGGTTTTGCCCAAAAGTTTTCATCAATTTCTACAAAATCCCAAAATTCTCATTTGATTGGAAATTGGGGATTGTGTAATTGAGGGTGTAAATGATCAAATTGGGTTAAACCACCTATGCCAATCGATTTAAAATGGTGTAATCCATTGGGTAGCATGTTCAATTTGTAATTATAGTCCTTGAATTGAAAGTAATTTCGATTATGCTCAATTTCAAGGACTAAAATGCAATTATGTTTGCAATTGAACAGCTTGTCCGAGCAATTAGGTCAAATTGAAATGGGGGACAATTAGATTGAATGTCAAGATCCTATAAAATGCCAAAATTGCAAATTAAAAGACTCAATTATTATTTTTTCTTCAAATTCAATAGTACGGGTTACAAAGGAACACCTAAAATTGAATCTGATTTTGATTTTTTTGTGAGGTCGAAAATACAAGGGATTAAAAGGAAAAATAGTGGATATTTTTCCATATTTCTGTGACCTCAAATACTATTTTTCTTGATTTTTTAAGTATTTTTCTATTTTCCAAAAATACTAAAATATATGAAAAATATGAAAAATTATTTTTTGGTCAAGAATGGTTCCTTGGGCTTGGCCAAGGCCACCAAAGTTGATTTTGTAATTTTTTGACTTTTTATGAATTTTTTATGATTTTTCAAAAAATAAAAATGAAAAAGGCTGGGTCAAAAATCAGGTGTCAACAAAGCTAACCCACATAGAATGGGCTAGGGGTATCAGAAGTATCACGTGAATGAATCTGTCCCGAAGGCAACAGGCCGAGGCCGAGGCAAAATCCTAGGACGCCAGGGAGGTCGAAACAACCTGAATGACTCGTTCATCGGTTCTCCAACTTGGAAAGGCAGGTTTCGAATATTCAATAATCCTTTAAATGCCCACTTCAACCAGAACTCTAAATGGTTGTTTGAAGAGGATATCACTCCACCAATAGAACCAGATCTGACAAATCCTTTTCTTGAAAGCAACTCTGTGAATGCCGTCATAGAGTGGCTAAGTGATGAAGCCACTTCCTCTGAGTAAAGAGACTCTTCCCTTGTCTTTAAATAC
This sequence comes from Rhodomyrtus psidioides, assembly GCA_021437785.1. Taxonomy (NCBI): domain Eukaryota; kingdom Viridiplantae; phylum Streptophyta; class Magnoliopsida; order Myrtales; family Myrtaceae; genus Rhodomyrtus; species Rhodomyrtus psidioides. The sequence continues at coordinate 738,760 of JAILYB010000054.1, forward strand.
TGCATTTAGAGCTTTCTGCATTTTATTGCACTTTCTTTCCTTATCGTACGTATAGGGAAACGCCTTTGGATCTCCGGCCGTTGGTCCAAATAGCACAGCTTGTAACGCGGCCCATCTTGCATTCAATAAGATCACGCATATTTTGTTAAGGACATATGGAACCACGAATTAGCCCAATGATGATGTTAGTCTTCCGCATAGAAGCTTGAGGCCTGATTTGCCGTATGATTCCTAATTCCCAAAAAAGATTTTCACGGGGCCAGGATGTCCAATGACATGAGGATTAGTCCCGTTTTTACCTATACCTATTTCGAAAATTCTTTCGAAAAGACTTTCCATGATCATGCATGTCATTCTTACGAAGTACGAGCTAACCATATTCATGACATTTCAGGCATATCATCTCAAACATGCATACCAGGTTGTTACAAGACTCGGATTTCTCCATTGACCATTCTTATAGTATTGAGGAAGATGAAGACGAGGGTTATGCGTCTATCCGCAGATATTGGAATGCCTTTGAGGAGTCGACACCTCCTACTTCAGAAGAACCAATCATTGTTAATTTGGGAGACACCGTGAATATCAAAGAGGTCAAGATCGGCGGACATTTATCCCGAGATAATAGGCTCGAATTCACTAAATTACTGAAAGAATATCAAGACATCTTCGCGTGGTCTTATGCTGATATGCCAGGCCTAGATCCTAAGATTGTGGAGCATGCATTATCCACGGATCCCGGTATCAAACCTATCAAGCAAGGCAGCAGACGGATGAAGGCCGAGTTGGAAGATAAAATTAAGGAAGAAGTCATGAAACTTATCAGGGTAGGCTTCATTGAAGCTATCCCATACTCAGACTGGATTGCAAATATAGTCCCCGTTATGAAGAAGGATGACAGAGTTCGGATCTGCATGGATTACCGTGATCTGAATAGAGCGAGCCCAAAAGATGATTTTCCTCTTCCTCACATTGATGTGTTGGTGGATAGCACAGCAGGTTATGAATTGTTCTAGTTCATGGACGGATTCTCGGGATACAACCAAATCTTCATGAAACAAGAAGACAAATCAAAGACTGCTTTTACCACACCCTGGGGGAACTTTTGCTACAAAGTCATGCCATTTGGATTAAAAAACGCCGGGGCTACCTATCAGAAGGCCATGGTCATATTATTTCATGATATGATCCACAAAGAAATTGAAGTATATGTCGATGACATGATCGCCAAATCCAAGAAAGGGCAGGATCACATACATGTGTTAAGAAAATTATTTGAGCGCCTGCGCAAATATAAGTTGAAGTTGAACCCTAACAAATGTGTGTTTGGGGCAAGATCTGAGAAACTTCTCGGATTCATAGTCAGTAACAGGGGCATTGAGATTGGTCCTTCAAAGATTCAAGCTATCCATGATCTGTCAACTCCCTCTACAGTAAAAGAAGTGAGAAGCCTTCTAGGGAGACTGAACTATATTGCTAGATTTATCAATCAACTGTCTGATGTGGCTAAACCAATCTTGAAGTTACTCAAGAAAGGCGCGAGAGTGACATGGGATGCATGTCACGCCCCGACTATCGAGCCCGCGACATCCCTTGCCAAATCGCCCCGAGGTCATAGAGATAGCTTCCCAGGCACGCTATCGACCTATCACTTAACTACGCATGCGGAAACGTTTAAACCTCCTGACATCAAACAATCAAGGAATAGAATAGCAGGAATCAAACACCACAACTTATTCACTCGAAATAAGAATAAACAATTATGCATAACGGCAAACGTTCGAGCATAACCCCATACTTCGGGGCGACTAGACAAGACCTAAAAAGGTCACTTGGTCAGGTGAGGTCAACTACTCACTTTCTTCAACAAACTACTCCGACAGCCAATCCTTGGCGTTCACGAGACTTCGCCACTTGGGACCTGAAAATGTTATCCCACGACGGGGTGAGAATAAATCTCAGTGAATCAAGCCTAAGCTCGGTTAGGAAACTGATTCGCCGAGGGCATCCTAACATCAGTCATACAAGATCACATAGGCACGTAAAACAGCCTCACAAACAACAATATAACAACCATCCACATGCACACTTACCAGCCTCAGCCACACATAATGCAATGCTTGACTCGACTCAACAGTCAAACCAATCAATCACTCAATCACAGCATTACATCCACAATTATGCACACAATACAATAATAACTCGAACACAAGCGAGTATGAACGTCCGTCTTCCTACTCCATTTGTCCCATTACATATTTCGTAGTCGGGATACGCTCACACTAACCCATGCACAAAGTTACATTGTATTCAATCCATTTTTATTAACGGTGATCGTGCCCACGGCACCAGAGAGGATCTACGCGAAAGAGGCGTGATTCGACTCTCCCAATAACGCGATCCAACACCTTAGTGCAATCCAGCGTCTCACCGGCAGCACCGGTCTACGTTCCTTTACTCTCGGCAACGGCTACTACAAGCGGTGTATCCAGTGTACCCATCACGGTACCAGCAAGTAGGCATCTCTAAACGGGGCGTCGGTCCAACACCAGTTGCGACCGGCATCCAATAATCCCTTAAAACCGTACGTCTGGCACGGGGCATGAATTATCGTGCTTCTGACAAGTCGTATAGTTCCGTACAAATCATAGAACACGAACTTGCCAAGAACCTCATTGTTTTTCCCTCGTATGACCATACATAATACATCCAGCAATCAACCATTTTCATTATCTTTGGTTAAGGCCGGATGCTCACACGGGCATGTAAAAGTCTCAGCCAAAGGCCATTTTCGTGCTAAAATATGTCATTTGACTTCACACTCAGTCATATGCACATGTCGACTATCCACTAGTCATAGCAACCATACACAGGGTGATTAACCCTCAATCAACAATTAACAGTGAAAGAACATTCACTACACCCAATCAGGCATTTCAGTGAAGCGATTCAATCAACGAAGCCATAACTTAATCCCGAGTAATCAAACTCCATAAAATAATATCCAACTCAATTCATGCCATGTTATTTATTAATCGATTCAATTTAGCACATTGATCGCTCGTTCGTCTCTGGCCTATCGCTCACTCGCGATCACACAATGGCAATCCATTGCCCAATCAATCAATCAACTAGCAACAATTAGCCACAGACAATTCAATCAATTCGGCTAACTAATCGATCGGCCATTTAACCAAATCCCAATTTCTATTTAGACTAGCCCCGATCGTGTACCTAGATTTCACAATTATCAAAACGGTTAATCTTAGGCGCAATTAGCGCCCTGACCAAGGATTAGGGTCAACTCACATCCAATTTAAGCTCGGGCAGTCTCTACGGCGTCGACATGAGCGGCGACGAACTCACGAACTTCGGTGAGGCTATGAATTCCTCTCGGTGTCTCACGGATCACGGCTCAACTTCCTTGGACAACGGCCCAAACCCACAGCCCATGGGCCACAACTCTCGGCCAACTTGGCCCACGGACCTGGCACGAAGGCCCAGCCACCCGGCCCATGCCACAGGCCACGGCCCAGGTCAGAACAGGCCACGGCCCTGCCCGCTGGCCCACGAACCCGGCCCAAAACAGGGCAGGGGCTGCGGCGGCGGAAACGGTGGCCGACGGCGGGCGGCCGGCTGAAGGGTCGACGTCGAAGGCTTGAGGGGACGTCGGGGAAGTTGATGGAAGCGACGACGGTGGCGAAGGGCGGCCGGAGGCGGCTGAACCGGCGGTGGACAGAACCGGCCGAGCAGGGAACTCGAGCAAGCAGAAAACAGGGCAGCGGCTCGGGCCGATTTCCGGCCACCACGTGCGACGGCAGGCTCGGCCGAGCTGTGGGAAGGTGAAGAGGGGTCTTGGGAGTTCGATGGAGGTGGCGGTGAGCGGCGGTGGCGACCGAAACGGCGGGATCGAAGAAATTCCCAAACCGGACTCAAAAACAGGGCACCGCGAGCTTCGAGGCGGTTCGCGGCGGCTCCGACGGTCAATCGGCGGCGGGGTTGGGTCGAGGGTGTCGAGGGGAGGCCGGTGGGTGTCGCTGAGGTGGTGGCCGTCCTCGGTGGCGCCACGAACGGCCGGAGGACGAGAGGAAGCTCTCGGGTCTGGAGCGGTCCGAAACAGGGGGTGGCTTCCGCGGCTGAATCGCGGCCGTCCGGCGGCTGACGACGGCTGGGGCGGGGTCGGTGGCGACGGCGACGAGCTGCTGAAGGTGGTGGTGGTGACAGACAGTGGTGGTGGTGCACCCAATCGCCAGAGGAAGAGGAAGAACAGGGGAGGAGGTTCGGTCGTGGAAGGGGAGCAGAGAAAAAGAGAGAGAAGATGAGAGCGTTAGAAGAGAGGGAGAAAGTCACGTGGGCTGAGATGAGGTGGGGTCCAAGGGAAGATTTTTTTTGGGGCAATTTTGTCCTATAGTGCAAATACTTGAGGGCATTTTGGTAATTTTGCAAATCGGGACTGAACAAAAATTTTGTACAATGAACGAAGGGCATTGTCGGTATTTTCGCAGGTTAGGCTCGGTCAGGATTAGGCTCGGGTCGCAAGGGTTGAAATCCTAATTCACGGCGACTAAGAATTTCGAACCTAATCTAAACCGACTGAAATTCGATCTTAATCCATTTTATCGAACTCAGGGACTTTACCGAAGTCGGATTTCTAGGGCGTCACAATGCAGAATGCAGTAGAGCATTCCAAAAGATTAAGAACTATCTAGTCTCCCCTCCGGTACTTGTGCCACCAATTCCTGGTCACCCATTGACCTTATATCTGACTATACAGCAGGAATCTTTGGGAGCCTTACTTGCCCAAACAAGCCCGATAGATGGTAAAGAAAGAGCCATCTATTACCTAAGTAAGAAATTCACACCATGTGAAGCGAAATATGTACCAGTTGAAAGGGCCTGTGTAGCAGCAGTATGGGTACTTCGTAGACTAAGGCAGTATACCCTACACCACCACATTCAACTCATAACAGAAAACGATCCTGTCAAATACCTCCTGGAGAAACCCGCTTTAATCGGGAAATCAGCAAAATGGCAAGTGATGCTGTCTGAATTTGACATCAAGTGTTCTCTACAAAAATCAGTAAAAGGAAGAGCTATAGCTGACATGCTGGCAGAGAACCCGTCAAGCGGCGAGCCTTCTAAAGTAATAAGAATAGAAGATCAAATTCTGAACTTAGCAGAGGACAAGTGGGTCATGTATTTCGATGGTGCTGTTAATCTATCGGGGGCAAGCACTGGGGCAGTACTGATATCCCCCGATGATCAACATTATCCTGTGGCGGCAAAAATAACCTTTCCATGCACCAATAACATCTCAGAATATGAGGCGTGCATTCTAGGCCTACAATTGGCCATTTCTATGAAGATACCTAGATTACAAGTTTATGGAGATTCCATGCTCATCATATTACAGACATAAGGAGAGTGGAAGACAAAAGATGCAAAGCTCATTCCATATCACGAATACCTTGAAGAATTAACACTTGAATTTGAAGAAGTGTCATTCGAGTACCTATCGAGATCTCATAATCAATTTGCAGATGCGTTAGCCACCCTGGCCTCAATGTTGCAAACAACTGGAGGGTTAGATATAGAACCCCTAAGGATTGGCACAATTGAAAGGCCGGCTCAGTGCATGCTAATAGAAGAGGAATTTGATGGAGAGCCGTGGTATTACAACATCAAGAACTATCTCTCAGAAGGGGAGTTTCCTGAAGGATGTCGGGCAGGAGACCGGAGATACATAACCAAGATGGCTAGCAAGTTCTTCCTCAGTGGACAAATTCTGTACAAAAGGTCGTTTGACTCTACTCTGTTAAAATGTGTAGATGCCAAATAAGCAAATATTCTCACGAAAGAGATCCATGAAGGTATATGTGGACCTCACATGAACGGCCACCTCCTCGCCAGGAAGATCATGCGGCTTGGCTATTCTTGGATGACCATCGAATCAGACTGCTGCCAGCATGTCCGGTCATGCCACCAATGCCAAATATATGGTGATAAGATCAATGCACACCCCAAACGAACTACACCAAATGTCTGAAGTTTGGCATTTCTCTATGTGGGGCATAGACATGATAGGGCCTATTAATCCTGTGGCTTTAAATGGTCATCGCTTCATTTTGGTAGCAATTGATTACTTCACAAAATGGGTAGAAGCGAGTTCTTACAAGAATGTCACTGCAAGAAATCTGGCAAGATTCGTCAAAAGAGACATCATCTCCCGGTATGCTACCCCTCAAGCGATCATCACAGATAATGGGTCTAACCTTAACAGCAAGATTGTCAATGATCTACTAGATCATTTTGGTATTCGACATCTGAATCCATCCCCCTACCGCCCGCAGATGAATGGGGCAGTGGAAGCAGCCAACAAAAACATCAAGAGAATCTTGGCTAAAACAGTAGAAAACTACAGGGATTGGCATGAAAGGTTGCCCTTCGCCTTAATGGCTTACCGAACATCAATCAGGACTTCTACAGGGGCAACTCCCTACAGTCTGGTGTATGGGACGGAAGCAGTTCTACCCGTGGAAGTTAAAATCCGCTCTTTGAGAATCTTGTCAGAGGGTAAACTCTCTGAGTCAGAGTATTTCAAACACAGATATGAACAGCTGAATTTAATAGACGAGAAGCGTCTTAAAGCCATTTGCCATGGACAAACTTACCAGAAGAGGATAGCTAGGGCATTTAATCGAAAGGTCAAGACCAGGAATTTCGAAGTAAATGACTTGGTAATTAAGAAGACTTTGCCGAATACTATCCATCCGGGAGGTAAATTCACCCCGAATTACGAAGGTCCCTACATTATCAAGAAGATTCTCACGGGAGGAGCATTGATTCTTGTAAACTCTGAGGGAGAAGAATTGAGACACCCTATAAATTCAGATTACCCTTGAAATAAAATCAGGTTCTGGTTATATGACTCATTCCGAATTGATCCGAGTCATCATAATAGTCATTGCATAAGCATATCATGCATCCATGCATACACTAGCATGTGTTCAAAATTGTAGGAATGTCTGATGAAGAAGACAGAAGACAGCAAACGAAGAACATGAAACTTCGAACAATGACATGGGGCACGTTCCAAAGATGAATGAAGCCATCGAGCAGGATTCATTACCCCAATCAGACGAAGGCGTCATCGCCATAAGATAAAATGGCTGATTTATGTAATCTGCTCATTGGCGTTCAGATGAGAATGCATGATCAAGGAGACCTAACGTCGTGGTGGTCAGGTGCACTTCCTTTCTCTTCAAAGACTGAGGGTTTTTAAGAAATTTTAGAACTCTTAACCACCCTGTGTTGTTAAGAAAAATGCAGATTTTCATGAATCTATGAATTTCCATTGGAGCGCATGATCAATGGTAAGGTGTATCGTTCTAATTTTCTGAAATTCGAGAGCATACACTGACATATTCCTTTTATATTTTTTCAGGGATCCCTGGCCACGCTGGATAGGTAAGTATTCATTTCCCTATCTCTCAGGTTTTAAGACTGTCAGAACCCTTTTTGATAGAATTTGAAGGCTTCTTGGAATCTAGCATGCATTCAATTCCCATGTCTAGAAAGGCACCAAATTTTCACAGTCACGTCATTGGTATTCATGTTTTAACTTGGAGGTTATCTAAACATGGTTGAAATATGCGTTGTGTATCATAAATCCCCTTAGAGGGTAAGTTTTGGAGAAAACAAAATAAACTTTTCCAACAAGAGTTGTTTAAATTGTTCAAAAGGATGTTTCCTTAGATAAGAGGCAAACTGGGTCCAAACACGTCCTATACACACTTGAGAGATGAGTTGAGTGGTAAGGGTAGCGATGCCTTGACCTACGGACGTAAGGGTTATTCGCAGTGATTACATGGATCGAGACGACGGAGGCATTCGTTTCTCTATCATAAACACTACAGGTGACCATTGATAACCCTTTGAACGGCGGGTTCATTCTTTACCCCTGTCAAGAACCACCCCACTTGGGGCCAACTGGAGGTAGGTCCAGCAGTATCAGGAAGTAAATGGTTAGAAGTTCTCTTGCTCAGACTTGCATCAATCTTCGCGTGTTGCTTGTCATTTTAACTTCTATGGTAGCTCAAGTGCTTTAGGATGACGAAAAGCATTCGTTTCTCTATCCTATACACTTTTACCCTTTGTATAGCCCAGTTGAGCCTATACGTTCGTTTCACAAACCCGTTGGTGATCATTGCATATTCCAAGGTGGAAGCGACATCACTTCAAGAGTAGAAGGGTTCAAAATATAGGATTTGTAAAAAATTCCTAGATTAATGTCTGAAAGCTGAGATTCGAGTTGTACATCTAGCACGCTCATTTGAAAATTCTGGTCCCCAAAAGAAAAGAAAATATGGGATTTCAAGAAAAAGAAAAAAGAGAGAAAAATTCGATCTTGGGCATCAAGAAAAAGCAAAGTGCCTGGTAAAAGCAAGGCCAATGCCCGTCCAAATACTTGTACACTTGTAAATCATGTGTTTGATTTTGTAAATGCCAAAAGATGGCATGATACATTTATATAGGTCACTAGTGAGATCTGGTTGTAAAAGAAAATCCCAAAGGAGCTGGACAGCAAAGGATACTCCCAAATTATGTCACACTCAGAGGATGAAAGTGTAGACAAGATGTTGACGCCGTCTCAACACGAAAGAGATATTCTCTAAAAACAAATGTGCGCTTCGAAGACTGACAATGCTCTTCAAAGACTACCAATACACTTCAAAGACTGAAGACGCTCTTTGAACCAGAAGGGGGAAGATGGCGGCAAACTTGTAGTGATCACCAATGTTAAACCCTTCGCGTATTCTGAGCCAAAAACAAGCCTTTTTTGGACCCCAAACCTACCTACGTTACAACCCTAAAAATCCTTTTCTAATTAAGGCACTTGGATTGACATAGGGTTTTATGTCTAAGCTTAGCTCGAAGAAGTTCGAGCAAGATTATTTCTTTCTCATTTTGCAGGTTTCTTGACTTGTAAACCTGGAGCAGACATTGAAGACTTCTTTTCAATAGCCTTGACTTGCTTGCAAGTCCCCCTTTGAAAACCATTGACCAAGCCCAACATTACGGTCCCTTGGATGTCCTCCTGATCGATCGAGGTGTATTCACTGCGAATGATCCTGAACCCTAGGCACAGGTTTGATAGGAAATTCGAGTGCATTCTTGGTAAAAGACCATTATCTCAAAACGGTGAGAAGTCCTCTTTGATGAGAATACTCCGTTGGACGTTTTAACCAAATTCTTTTGGTAATTTCAGATTGTTTGATTCAAACTTTCCTCACAAGGAATTTTTTTATCACTTCCGTATGTTGCAAGGTATGTTGGATAACCTCCAGCATCGTAATGCATTCATTGAAATTTTTCATGACTATGATATAAGTCATAAAGTGCTTTCAGTTTGACATTAGATATCACTTAAAGACCATTGATATACCCTTGGTGAGAAAATTTTCAGATTGGAGCTTCTGCTAGATTCTTGATGACTTCGGCTCCTAAAATGGCTTATATCACTCTTGGTGAGAAACGATTCACATGTCTAAACTTCTGCAGAATTCCTGGCAAGCCCAGATCTCAGAAGAACACAACCTCTCTTGGTAAGAAAGAGTTTACATGTTCAAGCTTCTATAGGACCCCTGGTATCCCCAGACCTCAGAATGCTACTTCTTTTGTAAAGAAGAACTTTCAAGTTTAAAGCTTCTGCAGAATTTCTGGCAATCCCAGATCTTAGAATAACACAACCTCTCTTGGACTTGTGGTAGCCCCAAGTCCCAGAATAACACATTTTTCTAAGAAGGAGAGTTTATATGCCTGAGCTTCTGACAGAATCTTGGTAACCCCAGATCTAGAAGGATGCCTTGCTCTGTGAAGAAGAGCTTTCAAGTTTATTTTCCTGCAAGATCCTTGGTAATTCCATATCTCAGGAAAACACATTCTTATGAACAATTTTGTAGGTTTGATCCTTCTGCATGATACCTGGAGCTCCCAGATCCCAAAATGTCACCTCAAATGTCAAAAGGACAATCTCCGAAATCATCCCTCTATGAGATTTCAAATTTATAGGTTTGATTTTCTGCAGGACGCCTGGAGTACCCACATCCCAGAATGTCACCTCCCATGTCAAAAGGACAATGTTTGAAATTATCTCCATGTGTGAGATTCCAGTATTACAGGTCTGAGCTTTCTACAGGATGTCTGGAGTACCCAGATCCCAGAATGTCACCTCCCATGTCAAGAAGACAATCTTTAGAAATCATCTCTCCGTGAGATCCCAATGTTATAGGTTGGAGCTTTCTGCAGGATACCTGGAGCTCCCAGATCCCAGAATGTCACCTTCAATGTCGAAAGGACAATATTCAAGATAGTCTTTCTGCGAGATCTTAGGTAGCCCTTAGATCCCAGAAGAATCTTATCAAAGTTTTTGCAGGTTAAAGTTTTCTGCAGGATACTTGGAATCCCCAAATCCCAGAATAACGCCTCGCGTGTTGAAAGGATAATTTTCAGAATCAGCTTTCTGTGAGGTTCTAGGCAACCCCTAAACGCAGAATAGCTCTTGTGGTGAAGCCTAAAGGTTAGGCACACCTCACTTATATAAATCCTAGTTAATTCCTTAGAATATAGGATCAAAAACTTTTGACAAAATCAGCTTTCAGTGAGGTTCTAGGTAACCCATAAACCCAGAATAGCCCATGTGGTGAAGCCTAAAGGTTAGGCACACATCACTTGTATGAATCCTAGTTAATTCCTTAGAATATAGGATCAAAATGTTCGACAATCCCTAAGAGACTGGGTGCGTCATCCATAGGTTCCTAGCAGAGAGGAGTCCTATTCTCGGCTTGATCCCCCTGAAGGATCAAAATGTTTGACAATCCCTAAGAGACTGGGTGCGTCATCCATAGGTTCCTAGCAGAGAGGAGTCATATTCTCGGCCTGATCCCCCTGAAGGATCAAAATGTTCGACAATCCCTAAGAGACTGGGTGCGTCATCCATAGGTTCCTAGCAGAAAGGAGTCCTATTCATGGTCTGATCCACCATACGGATCAAAACTTCCGACAATCCCTAAGAGACTGGGTGCGTCATTCACAGGTTCCTGTCAAGTATAGGAATCCCATTCTGGTACGGCCTACCATATAGGCTAGAGTTTAACCGCCCTAGGATACTCAAAAGACGAGTCCCTAGGTATTCACTTGAACCCGTAATACACCACGTATGCCGCACGAGCATCAGGCAGGTGATCAACAGGTAAGCAACATGTGAGCATCTCTATCCCGTCTCTCTCTCACATTAGTCAAAGCAGAACAAGTAGAGCGTTCACCAGCAAGGCAAGAAAGATTGAATGTCAGGATTCATTTTTCTTTTCTCCAGCAGAGTCGGTCTAGACTCAGGTGTCACCTGTCTTTGAGTGAAACCTCTCACGAGATTCCTCTCAAAGAGGGGCAGTTGTTGACACCTGATTTTTGACCAAGTCTTTTTCAGTTTTATTTTTGAAAAATCACAAAAAATTCATAAAAAGTCAAAAAATTACAAAATCAACTTTGGTGACCTTCGCCAAGCCCAAGGAACCATTCTTGACCAAAACATAATTTTCCATATTTTTCACATTTTTGGTATTTTTTAGAAAATAGAAAAAATACTCAAAAAAATCAAGAATAATAGCAGTAGAGGTCAAAAAAATATAAAACAAATAGCCAATATTTTTATTTTTAATCCCTTGTATTTTTTACCTCACGGAAAGTTCAAAATCGGATTCAATTTTAGGTGTTCCTTTGTAACCCATACTATTGAATTTGAGAAAAACAAAATATCAATTGAGTCTTTTAATTTGCAATTTTAGAATTTTTTAGAATATTGACATTCAATCTAACTGTCCCCTATTTCAATTTGACCTAACTGTTCTGACAAATTACTCAATTGCAAACTTAATTGCATTTTAGTCCTTGAATTTGAGCATAATTGAAATTACTTTCAATTCAAGGGCTATCATTACAAATTGAACATGCTGCCCAATGATTTTTACCATTCTGAATCGATTGGGATAGGTAATTTGGCCCAATTTGGTCATTTGAACCTTCAATTGCACAATCCCTAATTTTACAATTAAATAGAAATTTGGGATTTTTATAGAAATTGTGGTGAAATTTTGGGCAAAACCACATTTTTAGATAAAATCCATGCCCTAAACTCAATTCTGAAATTTAATTGTAAAAAATCCCAACAGATTTGGACTAATTTTGAAAATCCCAAATTGGAACCGGTTCGGACCGGTCAGACCGCCGGTCCGACCGGTCGAACCGGTCCAGAACAGTGTCATCGTCTTCCTCAAGCCTACGTACGAATGAACAGTACAAAGTTGAATTTCAATAACAAAATTGAACGACCAATCGACCATAATCGAAGAGGCATTGTTGCGCGTTTAATCCTTTAGACCATTCCCCATCGATCGGGACCGGAATGGTGATCAACGACCGCCGGAGCATATAGTAATCGGCCGGTCAAGACGCGAGACCTGCGAAAGTCAACGAGTACCAAATGCAAGTCGAATTCGTGCCAAATGCAACCACTGGAGGTCCCAAACGGAATAACCACTTAATACCCGTCAATTGCCAGTCGCCGGTGACCATTTCGCACTTGTTTTCACGTGCGAAGGTCACCTGTTCCAACTTCCCGATTCGGCGCCAAAATTGAAAATGGTATATAAGCCAGAGAGCCTTCGCGAAGAGGAGGACGGTTGATTCAGTTAGGGAGAGGGGAACTGAATCGCGCGAGAGAGAGAGAACGCGAGAGAGAGCTCGTTCTCCGACCCCCTGTCGTCGAGAACTCGAGCTCAATTGCAAGGCGCCGGTTGGGCCGTCTCCGGCCAAACCAAAGCCAGAGAAGACCGTTTGAAGTTCGCCTAGAGCGCCAGGAAGCGATCGCCGCCGGCCGCGCCCCGTGAAATCGCGAGAACAAGTAAGTCACAGCTTCGAGTTCTTCATCGAGCTTCAATGGCAGATCTTGCATTTCTTGCCCATTCTTTCAATTACTATGTGCATTTCACTCCTTGAACATCACTGACCATTGTCGCATCTTCATTTTGCATTGACTTCACTCACATACCCCGAATCGAGTCTTCAAACTTAGCCCCCCATAACCGGCCCCTGCTCATTCTTGTCCAGCCAAATCTGGGCTGAGCGAGCTCAATCGGAGCTCGAGGTAAGTCTCCTGAACATCAATTGATGCTATCCTGTGATAGAATTGCAATGATTTTGTGTTAATCAAGGAATCGAACTCCCATGGCCGTACTCGGCACTATGCTTGATACTCGTGATTTAGCGAATGAGATGTTGCGATTCCTAGATATGTTAGAGTAGAGGCGATTTCGAGTAGATTGGCATTGGTTTCGCGCGATTTCATCAAAGTTTCACCGTTAGATCGACGCCGGAGTTCCTCAGCCGTCCATTTTGTCGGGGTCGAGAGGTTGAAGACGATGCTGACTTGGCGAGTCAACGAGTCAAAACGCTTAGGTGGCGGTAGGTCATTGGTCCACGTGTCAGTACAGTCAGCTCGGCCGTTAGAGGTTGTTGTTCAAACGGGGAGATCCAACGGTTGAGATTAATCGAGTCCAACAAATAGTGACCGTCCGATTAGAAATTAGGATAATTCGAAAATGATTTTAAATCGGAATAAAAAAAATGGTTGAAACGGCGTCGTATGGGTTAGTTAGTAGGCGACGTCGTTCAGGCTAGTAGGATTGGACGGTTCAGATTAAGTCTCAAGTTCTAATCGCGGCCGTAGGTTTAAGTAGTCCGATCAGACGGCCCTGATCAAGTCTTCGCCCAATCTGGACCGTAGGTTCTGATAGTTAGATCCAACGGGCGCAGATTTGTCACGTGGCGCAATTAGCACCCTTGGATCAGATCCAAATAATTCGAAAATAAAAAAAGAGTTGGAACGGCGTCGTTTTGAGAGGAGTTGGTTTAGCGGGTCCGGGTCTGGGCCGGGTTCCGACCCGAGTGGGTGGCGTCGACCCGGCCCGAATAACCTTTTTTTAATAAAAAAATTGAAATTGATTTTAAAAATAAAAAAAATCAGAAAAATCTTAGAAAATTCAAAAAATGCTAGAAAATTTCAAACAATTCCAAAAAATTGTGGAAAAATTGTGAAAAATCCTAGACTCTCCAGAAATCCCCAAAAATCGAGGATTGACCGCAGACAATTGGTCAACCCTATTTTTGGGGTTTCTTATCCGTTCTTCTAAGACTTGACGATATTACCCTTTAGGGGTAAGTCGCCTCTGCTGTATGTGCGAGATAAGGCCGATAATGCCAAAGTAAGAATTAGGGTCGAGTAGGTGACTAATTCTTAGGTTTGGATTTTCGAGTCCCGCCTCTTTTCTCAAAATGACGATTTTGCCTCTCATTGGGAAAATCGTCTTTCTTGTTCCGATCGAATTCTGAAAATTGCTTAAAGTTAGGGTTTGGGTCAGGTGGACGACCAACCCTAATATTTAAGATTTTCAGTTCTCATCTTTATCCAAAATGATGACTTTACCCCTCCGATGGTAAAATCACTCTTAAATTCCAGAAAAATCCTGGAAATTTCCGAAAAATAGGAAATGGATTGGATTGATGGCCAATCATATTTTCCCTATCTTTTGACTTCCCAATTCATCTAAAATGACAGATTTACCCTTTCGAGGTGAATTTTCCCCGAATTGTTCAAAATTACGATTTTGCCCCTCATGGGCAAATCATGCCAAAATCATTCCTAAGCCTTGATTGATATTTATCTAGGCTAATAAGGCCTCATTAGGGATGCCATGTTGATTTCATGTGTTTTATCCGCATGTATTGGATCCTTGATTTGCGCACTTATTTCTAATGATTGTGAGTGATAGGGTAGCTATTCCCATCTGCATGAACTCCTAGATTTAAGATCTGTACCCAACTCGTCTGTATGAAATCCTAGGATCAGATAAACCATTCAGCTTAGGTATCGAAAGGGCGTCAACTCTGACAGTTGGCGTAACTAAGTCCCCGAACCCAATTCTCTGGTTTCCGCAAAATCGAATAGACCACTCCCAACTATTCGATAGGGTTTCCGATCGTACCCTCCACGAAACGATTGGTGGTGACTCTTTAGCATGTACACTTATCACATGTCACTAGACCACACTGAAGGTCGACCACGTATATCCAGCAGTTGCGATTTGGGTAATAGACCTTGGGAGAGGCTCGCGTCCAATCAAGCCAGCGATCGGGTGGCCCATTAGCCCCCGCGAGGGAGGGTCGCGACAATACCCTAAGGCGATTTGATCGCGGGGTTGAGGAACGAGATACGCCCTGAGGCGATTTGATCGCGGGGTCGTGGATTGAAAGTACACCCTGAGGCAATTTATCGCGGGGCTGAAACATGAGGCACATCCTGAGGCGATTTGATCGCGCGATTGTGAAGTGAAGTGGAACCACCTTATAAATTTTTTTTGTGATGCCATAAATTTTTGTAAGCTAGTACGGAAGCTTGGTCACTTTATACTATTTTGCCTTGAGTTGATGCCATGCCTTGCTTTGGTTAACTATATGCATTGCTTTGTTTGCTTTGGTCTGGTAGGACGAATGGCCTAGGTAGGGTTAGGCTAGCTTGCTGAGACGTAAGTCTCACCCCGTCGTGGGATCCATCTTTTTCAGACCCGAAGCACTGAAGATGTTACCGATTCGCCTTGGAGATCCGAAGGAGATGACAGTTTATATCGATGAGTTCCAGCTGATCGTGGTATAGTCTATGTAGGGAAATGTACAGTAGTGTGAGTTGATGAGGGAGAGGAAGACTGGAAGCCACACCATTTTGAGGCCTGGTTCAGGAGGGCAGGAGAAACTATTACTGGTCCACTAAAGGCTCACGAGGTTCCAAGCCGCGTAGTCCCGTCGTGGTGTCATCCTTCTAGAGATAAGATCGAAGTGGAAGTTTCTATGGAAGGATCAAGAAATATTCCAGAGGAGACCCCAACTAGGGACGAGAGCATAGAGGTGATTGAGATATCGGAAACTGAGGACGATATAGAGGAGGACACTATAGAAGTGAGTTCCGAGACTTTTTCAGAGTACGATCCCGCAGAAGACATGAGTCAAGCCGAGGATACTAGTACCACGTAGTGGGCTCGGCGTCACTGGTTCTTTTTGTTTAGACGTCTTTTGGTGGTGACGATCTTTTTGGTGGGGGTCTGATGGTGGTCTTTTGTTCGCCCTTTTTGTCTTCCTCGACCTTAGCTGGTAGTACTAGTTAGTGCCTGATCCAGACGGTATAAACTCGTCCTTTGTTATGTAAATACCCTTTTCTTGCCCCGTGTCTCATTCTTGTTTATCTTGACTATCTTGTATGGTGATGTGTCTTCATTTTTTTTTCTTTTACACTTCCGCATGCGAGTCACGTGTCTTTTCGCCGTGTTCTTGAGCATCCTAGGATTAAGTTACGGCAGGGGCGGTTAAGCGCACTCATACAGGGGGAGCGGGGCGTGACAAATCGGATATGGACCAACAAGGCACGCCATTCAACTGAACCCGTAGGTTAAAGATATAATTGGGATACAAATTTCTTTCCACAGCAAATCGTAAATCGATCCATATCATGAAGAAGTTAAACAATTAAAGGTGATGTCATTCAAACCAACATGCTGCAGAAACCATCAATCGTGGAAATCATCCACGATACATACTTTTGGCCAACAAAAGTGATAAACCATGAACATCATATTCCACTTGCAAAAAAAAAAAATGCATGTAAATTCAAAGACCAGTGACATGGAATTCTCGGCTATGAAGGGATATGCCAAAGGTTCACAATTTCCCCAATTTTCAATTTCAAATGTACCTAAAAAACTGCTGGACAGCTTGTTACTATAAGGAAAAAAATAATAGTCCCTATTTTACTCATCCATTCCAAATAGTGTCCATCAATCTTGTGAGTCAACTGAACTTGCACCAAAAATTTGTTCCACAAAATCAAACCTTCGGTTCTTTGAAAAAATGAAGTGATATTGCTTATCAAAGATCAAGCTATTCCCAATTTTCCAACTTTTAATTGCAAATCAAAGTATGTTCACGAACACACATGCACGTTACCAAGTTAGCGAGCATATATTAGCAATCAAGCGTTGAAAACTTTACCTTTTCCGTACCAAATTTCCACCAGCGCGCTTGACGAATTCCACCCCAAATTTACGCTTTTTTTGAAGCACAAATCACCAGGGATTGCTTCGGAAGCTCTATCACACGTAGCACCAGAGTTAGATCTTTAAATAATGGAAAATCAAAGGCTAATGCACCTTGAACCGAAACTGGACAGCACTGCAAATTGACTGGTCGGTGGCTGCAGCTTGGACTGTACGTCGAATGCACTCGCCGAACTTTTCGAGTGACAAACAAGATTAATCGTGACTGGAAGGCTACAAGAGAAACCCAGAATTGCATGGTACAATGGCTGATTTGCGAGGAGCATCAGTTTGATCTTTGGAAAGCTTTGGCTGAGGAGATTGCGTCAAGAGATCCCTCCGTTCGGTTCTTAGAAGTGACGTCGATTTCCCGAGTGTATGCTCTCTCGCTTGTGCTCTCTTTTCTCTGAAAAAATTCTGAGTGCCTCCGCCCCTCCTTCAACGTGAATGAGCCTGTATTTATAGAGCTTGACGAGTAGAGTCCCAGTACGAGTAGGAGTTATGAATGATCATTGGATTCGCAATCCTAGTCGAAGTGGGATTTAACGTTCACCGTTAGATCAAATTTTCTAAATCTCAAGGAGCCCCAACCTGACGAAACTCTTGGTTATTTCAGCTAAACAAAGATAGAATAGTAGTTCTTCATAATTCTAATCTCTAGCTAAGATATGACTCTTTTAATAAATCGAGATTTTGAATCTATTAAAGAGTCCTAATCTAGCAAATCACCTATCAATTTCGGCCAAGGGAGGTGTCATCGTGGGCTGCCGAACTTCTTCATACTCATGGACCATCTCACGATTAATTAAAGGCTTTAATAACCACAAATGGGCTATATTACAAGTAAAATTCGACTGCCCCTCTCAATGTTATGATCAAGTCAAGACAAATCATGGGCTCACTTTGTTTATTGACTCAAAAACATCCCACGCCTGCACCAAGAAAAACTCACCTGCAGATTCTTCTCATGATTCCTCATTCATGCCATCACTTCTACGGCCACCCTCTTGGACATGCAACAATTATTAAAATCGTTCCTTAAGATTCAGTCTTGGTCCAGTCACCCGTCAAAATTAAGCATCACTTGCCTCACAAATGACACATGAGAGAGAATAAATATAAAATGCATGCGAATTTATTTTTGCGAGAATTATTATTAACTTTCATTTTGTGAAATAAATGAATTTCCTAAAGATCAAAATTTAGGTGTCAACAGTGTTGTTGATATTGATGACAATGGGTCTTATATGCTCTTTATGTTCATGTTATCTTCCTCCACCTGTTAGTTTAAGCTTTTAAGTTGAATTTTTTAACATGATATGAGAGCGATCTCTCTTTCTCTACAGCCATTCCCTCATTAGTCAAATTCCACAGGTCATTTCCTCACCCTGCAAGCTCTATAGTCTATGCCGTGAGAGGCGCGGTTTTCGTATTTGAATGTTGTAGCAGCACCAAATATGCCCCATATATTGATTTATGATTTTTCACGTTTTTATTTTATTTCTAGATATGTTGGAATTATCCCAGTAAATTTATGTGTCACGCCCCGATCCTCGAGCACACGACATCCCTACCTTATCACCTCAGGTCATAAGATATAATGTCTCAGGTACGTTATCGACTCATTATTTTTATCTTTGATTATACACATGTGGAAACGTGCAACTCCCAAACATCAAATCAAACAACAAGGATATTTAAACATCATTCATCTCAGACAAATCATGATAGCTTACAAAGTCAAACTTTTAATTAACTATCTTATTTAGACAATAGTCACAAGCCATTCTTCGGCTCCTGGTCTACAACTCCCTGACTATCAGGTTCGGTCTAACACGATCTCTGGGACTACTCCAATAAGTCCACGTCTTAGTATCCTCGAGGCTCTGTCATTTGGGACCTAAAAATATTATCCCATAACGGGGTGAGAAATAAATCTCAGTGAAATCAACGCCTGAGCTCGGTTAGGACGTTCATTCACCCAGGACATCCTAGCAAATCAACATGGCATATCACCCAACACAGGTATCCAGTCACATGCAACTTACTCGCCAGGAAGCCACACATAATGCGATGCAGACACGCCATGATAGTCAAACAGCCCAATCAAGGCAAAGCATCACAAGCTTACACATGCAGGACACCATGCGAAGCCATTTATTAAGAAATGAGGTCTGTCACCCGGCACACTGATCATTGGTGCCTAGTACACTGGTCAATTGGTACTCTTCTGGCGGCACCAGGCATCGTCCTTTACTTCCGACGACTGCATCCAGTATTTCATGGGTTATCCGGCTGTCACGGCAGAGAACTACCAGGAATCCCTTCCGGGTTTCGGTCCGTTATAAGCTGCAACCGACATCCATCAAACTAGTGTCCCAAAATGATGTGCTTCCGACAAGTTGTATTCTTCCAATTGTCACGGTACAGTCTTGTCATGACCTTGGCAGGAATTTCATTGTCACATCATATGACCACACATCTCATCCGACAATCAATCAATTTTTATCATCTTTGATTTAAGCCGGATGCTCATACATACGTGCTCAAAGACTTGGCACAAGGTCATTTTCATGCTAAATCATGCAGTTTGATCCCACACAGGTCATATGAATACGCAATTTCACAACCAGGCTTGCGCCTGACACGGACTATGAATCACACAAAACTTCAGTCAAATCACATGATAGTCAATCAACTGCACTCAATCAAGCAGCCAATACATGATCAATTAACCAATTCAATTAATCAAACGACAATGATTGACTTCCAATTTCATTAAGTTATGGATCGATCGCTCGGCTCTGAACTATCGCTCGCTCGCGATCAAACAATGGCAATCAATTGTCCAATCAATTAGGCAAGTCATCTAGCAATCAATTAGCCACAGACGACCTAAACTAATCCGGCCAACTTAATCAATCGCGGCCATTTATCTTAAACCCAATTTATATCTTAACCGACCGCGATTAATCTAATTAAACCCCATAATCTACTAGTTAACTAATCCTAGGCGCAATTAGCGCCCTAACCAAGGATTAGGGGTTAACTCACGTCCAAATCAATCTCGGGCATCAAGGACAGCGGCAGCAACAGCGAAGCGGCGGCGACGACGGCTGCGACGACGGTTCTCGATTTTCCTTTGGACAACTTGGGTTTCTCAGCCAAATAAGCGGCGACTTGGCCCAACACCGACTAAGACTTGAAGCGAGGGTCGGGTAAGAGGTCGACAACGGCGGTGTAGCTCCGGCGAGCGGCGACGACAGACAATCAAAGACGATGATCGGGATCGGCTATGGGCGGCGGAGGATGGCTAGAAGCGGTGGAGACAGCCACGAACAGAATCGGGCTCTCCTTGGTTCGAAAACAGGGGCTCGAATCCGAGGCGATTTTCAAGCTCTACCGGCGACCAATGGCTGTCAATGGCCATGAGCTTAGTTGAGGGATCGGAGGGGGTCGTCTAGGGAGGTCGGTGACTAGCGGGAGGCAATCGGAGGCTCGCGAAGGGCAGCCAAACACCCTCGGACCCGAAACAGAGTACCGATTCTATTCATGGGTTACAGGGCCTCCGCGGCGGCTTCGAGCGACGTCGAGCGGTGAGAGGGAGTCAAGGGGGTCGGGGTGAGGTCAGAGGATGGTATCTCGACTGTTGGTGGCGGTCGGAAGCAGCGCATGAGCCGATCGAGACTTAGAACGCCCACTGAACTCAAAACAAGACAGGGGACGCCGGGGCTGTTTCTTGGCTCGTCGGCGGCGCGTGGCGGTCGGGACGGTGGCTGGAGGTGTGCGGTGGGCAGAGGAGTGGTGGTGGCGCAAATGAATGAGGAAAGAGGAGGAGGAAGTCGTTTAGTGGGAGGAGATGGGGGAGTGGTCCACGACAAAAACAGGGAGGAAAAGGGAGAGAGCAGAGGGAGGAGTGGTTGAGAGTTGACCGGTAGGTGAGACTTTGACATAGGTTGGTGGGAATTGACCAATGGTGGAACCCACACGTCAAGTCAAATTTGAATAATTCATCTTGTAGTGAATAATTGAAGGGCATTAAGATAATTTCACTTTTCGGGACTGAAACGAAATTTTGGCTCGATTGACGGAGGGCAATTTTTGTACTTTCACAGGCTAGGCTCGGTCAAGATTGAATCTTAATTCACGGCGACTAAGAATTACGGAGCCTAAACTAAACCGACTGATATTTCTGGAATCGTCCAAAATTCGTCTTTTAATTCCTTACGGTCCAAAATTTCGCATTGATTGGAATTCGATTTCGTTCCCTTTTATTGAATTCAGTCATATTACAAAAGGCAAATTTCCAGGGTGTCACAATATGCAACTTCTATGGAACGGCAAAGCAATGATTTCTCACTGGCAATCGCAGTTGGTTCTGAGTTCTTCCAATTGCTTCTAATTTGAATCTATTCAATTCATGATCCCCCAACATCTTCCAATTCTTTGCAGTGCGTTTGGAAAGAGAAATTAGCACATTCATATGACGACAACGACGACGACAACAACAACATGGCCTGAAACAGCAGGAGATACCATAAAATCAACAATCACAACATGACTTGAGTTATCGAAAGTTTTAGTATTATATACTCACTGCCTAAACTTAACAAATTAGACTTCCACCATAATGAGAAATGTAAACTATTTAGGTGCGCGCTTCACTCGCCACACATTTAGCAATATAAGGACTCTTAAACCGTCCATCTGGTTACATAATGATATAAAGCTAGGACAAGCAAGAGTTGTACTCAAAACACATCTTTCATCACATAAACCAAACCAAACACTTACTTGCGGATCAAACATTTCTCTCTTTTCTGCTAAGCACAATATTCATCAAGATCCTGCAATTACATTAGTAGCAGAATCCTGAAGCCCAAGGTGACAAAACAAAATGGCTTTCCCGAACCGCCTATGGACATGAATCATAGGAAGGCCCATCCTTTTTCAATATTGTAAAGCAAGCCAACCCGTAAAAGATACATATGCCACACACAAAAAAGCACGATTCGATCGGTTCGCACTAACAGTGCAAGGAAGCATCCTGGTTGGACGTAGCCAATGCCGAGATTTCTCATCTATTGAAAGAGTCTGATAAAGCTCATTGATATTAAGGAGGTTGAAAAACCAGTAACCAGCCTAGCAATTGTTTCCCATTTCCCAGGGAAATGTAACATCTACACTGCACTACATTGTCGCGACCCTCATTCGCGGGGGGCTAATGGGCCACCCGATCGCTGGCTTGATCAGACGCGGGCCTCTCCCAAGGTCCATTACCCAAATCGCAACTGCTGGATATACATGGTCGACCTTCAGTGTGGTCTAGTGACATGTGATGAGTGTACATGCCAAGGAGTCGTCACCAATCGTTTCGTGGAGGGTACGATCGGAAACCCTATCGAATAGTTGGGAGTGATCTATTCGATTCTGCGGAAACCAGAGAAGTGGGTTCGGGGACTTAGTTACGCCAACTGTCAGAGTTGACGCCCTTTCGGTACCGAAGCTGAATGGTTTATCCGATCCTAGGATTTCATGCAGATGAGTGAGGTACAGATCCTAAATCTAGGAGTTCATGCATATGGGAATTACTACCCTATCACTCACAACCAATAGAAATAAGTGCGCAAATCAAGGATCCAGTACATGCGGATAAAACACACGAAAGCAGCATGGCATCCCTAATGAGGCCCTATTAGCCTAGAGAAATATCAATCAAGGCTTAGGAATGATTTTGGCATGATTTACCCATGAGGGGCAAAATCGTAATTTTGAACAATTCGGGGAAATTTCACCTCGAAAGGGAAAATTTATCATTTTAGACGAATTGTAAAGTTAAAAGATGGGGGAAATAGGATTGGCCATCAATCCAATCCATTTCCCATTTTTCGGGAATGTTCAGGATTTTTCTGGGATTTAAAAGTGATTTTACTCTTAGAGGGGTAAAATCGTCATTTTAGACAAAGATGAGAACTAAAAATCTCAAATATTAGGGTTGGTTGTCCACCTGACCCAAACCCTAACTTTAAGCAATTTTCAGAACTCGATTGAGACAAGAAAGATAATTTTCCCATTAAGGGGCAAAATCGTCATTTTGATAAAAGGGACAGGACTCGAAAACCCAAGCCTAAGAATTGATCGCCTACCTGACCCTAATTCTTACCTTGGCATTATCGGCCTTATCTCGCATACACAACAGAGGCGACTTACCCCTAAAGGGTAATGTCGTCAAGTCTCGGAAGAACGGATAAGAAACCCCAAAAATAGGGTTGACCAGTTGTCTGTAGTTAATCCTCTATTTTTGGGGATTTCTCGAGTGTCTAGGATTTTCCCACAATTTTTCCACATTTTTTGGTATTTTCTGGAATTTTCTGGAATTGTTTTGGATTTTCTAAGATTTTTCTGATTTTTTTTTTATTTTTTAAAATCAAATTCGGAATTTTTTATTTAAAAAAAATGTTATTTAGGCCTGGTCGAGTGACCCGGCCCACGACCCACGGCGACCGACCCGGCCGAATCCGGCCCCGCACCGAAACGGCGTCGCTTCGGCCTTCCCGCTTCTAATTTTCAATTTCCCGTCTAAATTGAACCAACGCGCCTGATCGTGCCACGTGGCGGACTACGGACGGTCTGATCTTCATAATGAACCAACGGTCTAGATTGAAAGGATTGACTAAATCTTAACCGTCCGATCTAAAGTATTTTTTTATTTCTGAAAATCATTTTTTTATTTCCGAAAGAGCGAGATCGCGACACGTGGCCAACTATCCACCGTCCGATCATTTCTTTTTTTTTTTTGTTATTCGGTTATAACAACCGACGCTGAGACGGTTGCCACGTGGGCGCCACGTCAGCGCCACGTGGGCGTTGACCCGGTCAACTTTCGTTGACTGGTCAACGACTCGCCGGGGAAGACGACCGGCTCCGGATCTATCTCGCCGGCGCCTCGTCGGAAGGCCATATCACGGCCTTCCGGTATCCGATCGACGCGAAACCAACGGCATTCAACTCGCCGTGACTTCCTCTACAACATATATCAAGCTCGACATAGCAGAATCAAGTCTCATCTACTTGCTACCTTCGGCCGAAGCTAAGCTCCGGCAAGAGTCCGCCATAGCCATTTCTAACGTTACCTAGCTAAACAAACCGAACAGGAAGCATCACCGAGGGTTGAGGAGACTTACCTGGCCATCGGGAAGGCTCGACAAAGCCTGGACCGAGTTGAACCGTTCTCGGTGACTCAACCAAGATTGAAGGTCGGCACGGCGTTTTATGCAACGACAAAGCAGAAAAAAGGTCGGAGAGGGATCAGTGATGCACAAGGAGCAATGTGAGATCAACAAATCGTGAAACGAGCAGGTGGAACTCAAGATGTCATTGATGGCCGAGGTGAAGCTCGAAGAGGAGTCTCACATGTTTTGGCAATGAAATGCGACATCGCTTGGTTTTGGAGATTCCTTGGGATGTCACGAAGCTCGGAGGATGTATCCGAAGCTTCAGTTTCGCGCCGCTCGCCGTGGTCGAGCCTTCGAAGCTCACGGCTTCCTTCCTTCCACGACGCCAATCTCTCTCTCTCTCTCTCTTTCTCTCTCTCTCTCTCTAGCTCTCTGTCTTCCTCCTTCTCTCTCACTCTCTTTCTCTCCCTTTCTAGCTCTCTCTTGGCTCTCATTCGTTTGCCTCCTGCGCGAAATCCCCCCCGTTCTATTTTTGCCTTTCACGAAGAAGCCCCGAACAAACAGTTGTTCTATTTGTTTAAGTTGACCTGGTCAACTGGGTTGACTGGGTTGGGCCAACCCGACCCAGTTGACCCGATTTGCCAAAATAAGGCAAATTGACCGACAAAAATTCCTAATTTCTCAAATTAAATCCAGAAATCGGCTTCCATGAGATGAATCCCATCTAATATGGTGATTTAGTGAAAAATGAATGTGGAATTAAACGAAAACCCCAAATGTTGAGTAGGATCTGAAATCGATTTTTGCCAAATTGAGGTTTCCTAATGGACGAATTGGCCCCAATTGAGCCCACCATTAGATTCAGGGGGTCGAATACTATAGGGAGAAAGCATTGGGGTTCTATGGGTGTCCCTCAGAAAAGTTTAATTTCATAATTGGCATTATAGGGACTAAAATGAAAAGAATTTTATGCAATTAGATCCCTAAAGCCAAAATTGATCATATCAACGCACAATTGAACCAAATTGAAATGTAGGGAAATCAAGTTGAATGTCAAGACTCGAAAAATGCAAAAGATTGCAAATAGAAAGACTCAAAACATATTTTTTGATAAATTTAACCATGTACATTACAAAGAAACACCCAAAACTAAACTTGAATTTCAACTCTTGATGAGGTCAAAATGATAAGAAAATTAAAATAAAAATATTGACTATTCTCCTATATTTTTGTGACCTCCAATTCTATTTTTTGTGATTTTTTTTAGTATTTTCATATTTTCTAATAATACTAAAAAATGTGAAAAATATGAAAAATTATTTTTTGGTCAAGAATGGTTCCTTGGGCTTGGCCAAGGCCACCAAAGTTGATTTTGTAATTTTTTTACTTTTTATGAATTTTTTGTGATTTTTCAAAAATAAAACTAAAAAAGACTTAGTCAAAAATCAGGTGTCAACAGCTGCCTCTCTTTGAGAGGACTCTCGTGAGAGGTTTCGCTCAAAGACATGTGACACCTGAGTCTAGACCGACTCGACTGGGGAAAAGAAAAATGAATCCTGACATTCAATCTTTCTTGCCTTGCTGGTGAATGCTCTGCTTGTTCTGTTTTGGCTAATGCGAGAGAGAGACGGGATAGAGATGCTCACCTGTTGCTTACCTGTTGATCACCTGCCTGATGCTCGTGCGGCATGCGCGGTGTATTACGGGTTCAAGTGAATACCTAGGGACTCGTCTTTTGAGTATCCTAGGGCGGTTAAACTCTAGCCTGTATGGTAGGCCGTACCAGAATGGGATTCCTATACTTGACAGGAACCTGTGAATGACGCACTCAGTCACTTAGGGATTGTCAGAAGTTTTGATCCGTATGGTGGATCAGACCATGAATAGGATTCCTTTCTGCTAGGAACCTATGGATGACGCACCCAGTTTCTTAGGGATTGTCAGGGGTTTTGATCCGTATGGTGGATCAGACCATGAATAGGACTCCTCTCTGCTAGGAACCTATGGATGACGCACCCAGTCTCTTAGGGATTGTCGAACATTTTGATCCTTCAGGGGGATCAGGCCGAGAAATAGGACTCCTCTCTGCTAGGATCCTATGGATGACGCACCCAGTCTCTTAGGGATTGTCGAACATTTTGATCCTATATTCTAAGGAATTAACTAGGATCTTTAGAAATGAGGTGTGACTAACCCTTTGGCTTCACCAGATGAGCTATTCTGGGTTTAGGGGTTACCTAGAACCTCACAGAAAGTAGATTTTGTCAACAATTTTTGATCCTATATTCTAAGGAATTAACTAGGATTCATACAAGTGAGGTGTGCCTAACATTTAGGCTTCACCAAATGGGCTATTCTGGGTTTAGGGGTTACCTAGAACCTCACAGAAAGCTTATTCTGAAAATTGTCATTTCGACACGCGAGGCGTTATTCTGGGATTTGGGGATTCCAAGTATCCTGCAGAAAACTTAAACCTGCAAAAACTTTGATAAGATTCTTCTGGGATCTAGGGGCTACATGAGATCTCGCAGAAAGACTATCTTGAATATTGTCCTTTTGACATTGAAGGTAACATTCTGGGATCTGGGAGCTCCAGGTATCCTGCAGAAAGTTCCAACCTGTAACACTGGGATCTCACGGAGAAATGATTTCTAAAGATTGTCCTCTTGACATGGGAGGTGACATTCTGGGATCTGAGTACTCTAAACATCCTGCAGAAAAATCAAACCTGTAAATTTGAAATCTCACAGAGGGATGATTTCAAAGATTGTCCTTTTGACATGTGAGGTGGCATTCTGGGATCTGGGTACTCCAGGTATCCTGCAGAAAGCTCAACCTACAAAAATTTGAAATCTCACAGATGGATGATTTCGAAGATTGTCCTTTTGACATGTGAGGTGGCATTCTGGGATCTGGGTACTCCAGGTATCCTGCAGAAAGCTCAACCTACAAAAATTTGAAATCTCACAAAGGGATGATTTCGGAGATTGTCCTTTTGACATTGGAGGTGACATTCTGGGATCTGGGGACTCCAGGTATCCTGCAGAAAGATCAAACCTACAAAATTATTCATAAGAATGTGTTTTCCTGAGATATGGAATTACGAGGGATCTTGTAGGAAAATAAACTTGAAAGCTCTTCTTCACAGAGCAAGGCATCCTTCTAGAATCTGGGGTTACCAAGAATCTGTCAGAAGCTCAGGCAAATAAACTCTCCTTCTTAGAGAAATGTGTTATTCTGGGACTTGGGGCTACCACGAGTCCAAGAGAGGTTGTGTTCTTCTAAGATCTGGGATTGCCAGGAATTCTGCATAAGCTTAAACTTGAAAGTTATTCTTCACAAAAGAAGTAGCATTCTGAGGTCTGGTGATACCAAGGGTCCTATAGAAGCTTGAACATGTAAACTCTTTCTTACCAAGAGAGGTTGTGTTCTTTTGGGATTTGGGGTTACCTGAAATCCTGCAGAAGTTTAGACATGTAATTTGTTTCTTACCAAGAGTGTTACAAGCCATTCTGGGAGCCAAAGTCATCAAGAATCTTGTAGAAGCTCCAATCTGAAAATTTTCTTACCAAAGGCACATCAATGGTCTTTAAGTGATATCTGATGTCAAACTGACAGCACTTTATGACTTATATCATAGTCATGAAATATTTCTATGAATGCATTACGATGCTGGAGGTTATCCAAAACACCTTGCAACATACGGAAGTGATCAAAAATCCCTTGTGAGGAAAGTTTGAATCAAACAATCTGAAATTACCCACAGGAGTTTGGTTAAAACGTCCATTGGAGTATTTTCATCAAAAAGGACTTCTCACCGTTTTTTGAGATAATGGTCTTTCATCAAGAATGCACTCGAATTTCCTATCAAACCTACGCCTAGGGTTCAGGATCATTCGCAGTGAATACACCTCGATTGATCATGAGGACTTCTAGGGGACCGTAATGTTGGGCTTGGTCAACGGTTTTCAAAGGGGGACTTGCGTGCAAGTCAAGGCTTTCGAAGAGAAGTCTTCAATGTCTGCTCCAGGTTTATAAGTTAAGAAACCTGCAAAATGAGAAAGAAATAATCTTGCTCAAACTTCTTCGAGCTAAGCTTAGACATTAAACCCTATGTCAATCCAAGTGCCTTAATCAGAAAAGGCTTTTCAGGGTTGTAACATAGGTAGGATTAGAAACCAAAAAAGGCTTGTTTTTGGCTCAGAATATACGAAGGGTTTTAACATTGGTGATCACTGCAAGTTTGCCATCATTTTGCCCCTTCCGGTTCAAAGAGCGTCTTCAGTCTTTGAAGTGCATTAATAGTCTTCGAAGAGCATTGTTAGTCTTCGAAGTGCACATTTGTCTTTAGAGAATATCTCTTTCATGTTGAGACGGTGTCCACATCTTGTCTATACTTTCATCATCTGAGTGTGACATGATTTGGGAGCATCTTTCGCAGTCTAGCTCCCTTGGAATTTTCTTTTACAACCAGATCTCACTAGTGACCTATACAAAGGTATCATGCCATCATTCGGAATTTACAAGATCAAACACCTGATTCACAAGTGTACAAGTATTTGGATGGGCATCGGCCTTGCTTTTACCAGGCGCTTTGCTTTTTCTTGATGCCCAAGATCGGATTTTTCTCCTTTTTTTTTTTTGAAATCCCTTCTTTTCTTTTGGGGACCAGAATTTTCAAATGAGTGTGCTAGATGTACAACTTGAATCTCAGCACTCAAACATTAGTCCAGGAATTTTCATAAATCCTATATTTTGAACTCTTCCGCTCTTGAAGTGACGTCGCTTCCGTCTTGGAATATGCAATGATCACCAACGGGTTTGTGAAACGAACGTATGGGCTCAACTGGGCTATGCAAAGGGTAAAAGTGTATAGGATAGAGCAACGAATGCTTTTCGTCATCCTAAAGCACCTGAATTATCATAGAAGTTAAAAATGATAAGCAACACACGAAGATTGATGCAAGTCTGAGCAAGAGAACTTCTAACCATTTACCTCCTGATACCGCTGGACGTACCTCCAGTTTGCCCCAATGTGGGGTGGTTCTTGACAGGGGTAAAGAATGAAACCGCCGTTCAAAGGGTTATCAATGGTTACCTGTAGTGTTTATGATAGAGAAACGAATGCCTCCGTCGTCTCGATCCATGTAATCACTGCGAATAACCCCTACATCCGTAGGTCAAGGTCTCGCTATCCTTACCACTCCGCTTATCTCTCAAGTGTGTATATGACGTGTTTGGATCCAGCTTACCTCTTGTCTGAGGAAACATCCTTTTAAACAGTTCTAAACAACTTTTGTTGGAAAAGTTCATTTCGCTTTCTCCAAAACTTACCCTCAAGGGGATTTATGATGCACAATGCATATTTCAATCATGTTCAGATAACCTCCAAGTTTAAACATGAATGCCAATGACATGACTGTGAGAATTTTGCGTCTTTCTAGACATGAGATTTGAATGTATGCTAGATTCCAAGAAGCCTTCAAATTCTAGCAATAAGGATTCTGACAGTCTTAAAACCTAAGAGATTGGGAAATGAATACTTACCTGCCCAGCGTGGCTAGGGATCCCTGAAAAACATAAAAGGAATATGTCGGTGTATGCTCTCGAATTTCAGAAAATTAGAACGATACACCTTACCCTTGATCATGCACTCCAATGGAAGTGGATAGATTCGTGAAAATCTACATTTTTCTTAACAACACAAGATGGTTAAGTTGTTCTAAAATTTCTTGAAATTCTCAGTCTTTGGAGAAAAAGGACATGTACCTGGTCACCACGACGTTAGGTCTCCTTGATCATGCCTTCCCGTCTGAACGCCAATGCGCAGATTACATAAATCAGCCATTTTGACCTATGGCGATGACGCCTTCGTCTGATTGGGGCAATGAATCCTGCTCGATGGCTTCATTCATCTTTTGAACGTCTTCCATGCCATTCTTCGGAGTTCCTTATTCAAGGAAAAATGAATTCTTATCAAAATGTATGCTAAAGCATGTGGTGTGGAAGCGATACTTTTTACCCTCCACTTGATCTTGTAGCCAAAGATCATTTCTTCAGTGCTTGACTTCCGAAGCTGTTATCTCCAAAGATCATCTTGCCTTGAAGTTGAGTCGGCGAGTTCTTTCCTTTTGAGTCCTTTTGAGTGCCAGTAATTTTCTGTTGAAATTAAGGCCAATTCATATTAGGAGAAAGATCATTGGAGATCAAATTAGAACGACACAAAGTTACCCTTCACTCAAGTTTGTATCTTGAGGTTTGACTCTGATGTGAACGACTCTTCCATCACGTTCATTGTTCTTGCTGGGAATGAAATGCCACCTTTGCATCCAGTCGCGTAGATGATTCGCTTGCCCCAGTTAGGCATGACTTGTCATGGCTAGGTAATGCTTGCCCCAGTCAAATGGTTCTATTCATTTTTGCATTTTCATGCGATCCCTTATCCAGTTTGGATTATCTCTTACTTGGATCTTCACTTTACTTTTCACCTTTGAAGTGTCATCCTTCCAATGCTTGAGAAAATCGTTTGCTTCATATATCTTGTCACTTGTGACCATCCTTGTGATGTTTTCCTCTTTGTTGGATCCATGATAATGTCCTAATGGCGTATTCTGCTACAGAAAGAAATGGTTTTGCATTAGCAAATGCAAGAAAAAGGAGTAAATTGGATACGACACCCAACTACCCTTCTTTTGTCAATTGTCGACATTTCTTTCTTGATTGAGTCCATTCCAATATAGTATGCTGATATGGACAACATTCGTCGAATCCCTCTATCCATGCTTGAAGGTATTGATAACATCAACAATCCATTTGCCCTAGTTGGGTGACGTCTGCCTTGGCCAAACGCCTTAGCATTTTTCATATCATTTGACGATTTCCAATCCTATTTGAAGAGGCCTTTGTACCTGTTCATGAAGAAATGAGTACTCATCCATGTTTAACTTTATATAAATCATCAAGGAACGTGATACTCCCTTTGAGGTATTGAATTTCCGTTGATCAAGGAAATCATCGCTTTCGGTTGCTTTGCCCCAGTAGGGCATGTCTTGACATTTGTCGTCTTTGGGCTTGATAACTTGCTCCAACATGCTATCTTGGTGGCACACGAGCATCTTGCCCCCAGCTTGGTCTCTTGACAGGAAAGGAGGGGTTTTCCCTAATGAATATTCTTTGCCGGTTCTGGTTATTTATCTCAACCATCTGGATCTTTGATCACTTTTATCTACCTCTTGGTAGCTCGACATCTTTGGAATTTGCTACATGACATCTTAACGACCTTCTTAGTAGTTCTGTGAACCTGAATCTTTCATCTCGGGATAAATGTCCACCGATCTTGACTTCTTTGATATTTTCAGTATCCCCCAAATTAACAGTAACCAGCTCTTCCGAAGTAGGAGGCGTTGATTCCTCGAAGACACTCCATTCCCTGCGGATAGACGTATAACCTTCATCATCATCTTCTTCCTCTGTCCCATAGTCCCAGTGGACCGCTTTAGGATCGTACTTTTCTATCGGAGGGACTTTTATAGTTATTGTCGTATGATAAGATGTCCCTGGTTCAGCTGTGCCGTCTTCTTCCTCTTCCGGCAATCGAATCAAAATAGGCTTTATAGGCAATCTTCTACCTTATTCAAGCTGTCAAGCTCTTCCAGTTTTATTACCACAGTCGTAACGGTTTCAATCATTGACATAGTGTTGTCAAGGTCCCTTGAGGAGATTTCATCTCTTAGTTGACAATGTCGGTCGTTGTCACCTAGTACTGCTGATGTGGCAGATCTCGGGTATTCTCTTTCAGCTAAACCCTGCTGTTGATTCTTTGATCTCTTTGTTTCGGCATACTGCTTTGTGTCAAGCTTAGTAACCCTCACTTGGTCAAGGATGACTCAGGTTCTTTTGAAAAAGGCTTTTTCAGGTTGAACGGGATCATCCATGCATCCCCATCTGTCTGATATGATATCTTCCATTCTCTGATAGCAGCTAGGGGGAGCAGAGTACTTCACTTTAAAGTTGTATCCTCCAAAGTCCTGACCCAGGTTGTCTACAATTTCACCTATTTCAGGTGCGTTAGCCATGAATCTACGATCTGCTAGACTTCACCTCTTGGCTTTCAGTTCGTCCTCTTCGAATTCTTCTTCTGACTGAATGACCGGCCCAAGACTGTCTACTAGATTCTCGTGCGGGATGTCTCAGGTGCTACCACGCTCAGTTTTGATCACGTAGTGGCTTCCTTCCAAAGATAGAGAAGCTTCGACTCCTTCGAATTCTTTATCGGTAATATCGGACATTATCCCCAAGCTCATCATCTTGACGATACATAGCTTCTTTACGTCAGCAGAAATCTCTCCTGTTTTTGGGTATGATGAAGCGGTCGCCAGAAGGTCGGTCAGCTGAGACATGTCCATCTTCAGCTGGAGGTGGTTTTCCTCATCTGCAGTGAATATTGCCCCAATTGCTTGATGATCAGGGAGCGGGTTTTCTTGTACGTTTGGAGCCACGTTGTCAAATTTCAGAATATGACTGTCAATCAGAGCTTGTACCTTCAGCTTAAGGATATAGCAGTCATCCACAGTATGTCCCATTTCGCCCATATGGTAGACACAAGTCTGGCTCTTGTCAAAACCAGGATACTTAACCGGATTTGCCCTAGGTGGTTCCTTTTCCACCAAATGTTGTTCTAGCAACATCGGGAGTAGCTTGGGCAAAGGCCTCGGGAGCTGAGAGAACTGCTTTTGAGGTTGCCTCTTTTTGGGTCTTGCCTTTTTGGTGCCGACCATGATGATCATTCCTTGGTCTGATTAGAACTGTTAAGCACCTTGGGTTTATGGGGGTCTGGTATGAATGCTATGTCGAGCCTAGCCTCTTTATCCTTTTTCAGGGGATACTGTTTTCTGGTAGAAGCTTCATGAGGTCTCCTTTCTCTTAAGGCCCATTCGAACCTTTCAGCCACCTTTATCAAGTGTATGAAGGTCTGACGTCCCGAGGCGTTTAACCTGTCGAAGTATTCGTAGGGGAGTGCTTTCAGGAACAAATTAATTAGCTCGTCGTCTAGGATTGACGGCTTTACTTGGGTCGTCAAAGCTCGCCATCTCTGGGCGTATATCTTGATCAATTCTCCTCTTGCCTTTGAGGTTCGTAGAAGGTCTTCCCTCGTCGGGGCTGTAGCTGTGTTGAACTTATACTGCTTGTGGAAACCTTCTGCAAGATCTTCCCACTGATCCTAATCATCCAGGTCCAATTCAATGAACCATGCCAGAGCGGCGCCAGCCAGACTCCCTTGGAACGTGTTCATCAAATAGTGGTACATAGTCCGAATATTGCGTCATCTTGCGCAGGTAATACTTGAGGTGAGTACGGGGACAGCCTGTCCCATTATACTTCCTCATGAAGTTTGGTTCCTTGTAGTCAGGAGGAGTCTCCACTTTGGCGAAAGGAGATACCTTATTGAAACGGGCCAACTCATAGCCTTGGCTGCTTAAGCATTCTTCGATCTTGGCTAACCTCTTTGCCTCCACTTCAATTTTTACATTCTGCTTCCCTTTTTCCTCATTCTCGAGGTTGATAACAACAGGGGACGCTTTTTGTTGCGACGGGGTGTTCGACTCATGGATATCCTCCTCCGCACATTGAGTATCTCCCGTTGTTTCTTTATCAGCTGTATCAGGTGCGAATAATGGATTCGAGTTGTCAGGAACTACTGTCCGTCTGGCTTGGGAGGCTTCCAGCATTGCCTTAATATCAGCCATCATAGTTGCCATTGAACTATTTGATATTTCCCTATCAAAGGAAAGAAGGTTCGTGTCTGAACAACATACAAAATGGGTAATTGGAATTGATACAATTTACCCTTCGTTCCTTGGGTCTTGGCATTTCCCTTTTATTTGGATTCTTTTGCCTTGACCTGTCGACATCTTTCAAGGAATAATATGCATATAAATGATGCATGCACGATATGTATGATGCAAGTGATCTAAGATGATTCGTGTTTGCAACGAAAAATGGATTCGTGCCTTTCATTCTTGTTCACAGAAAGTATCTCTTCATCAAGTATGCCATTCTGTAAAGTTTGAATTCTTTCTTTTTGAATGCTCTTTTCAAAGAGACTTCTAATTATTAAGAAACTTTTTCAAGTTTTCTCGAGAATTTTGTTCGCAGATTGAGCCATTATGACGCTCTTGAAATCATTTATCCTAAATGCATGTGTGAGATGATATGAAAAGTGGGTACTCCCTGTTCTGTCATTTGAAGTCGTTGCTTCTTGGGTGTCTTGACTCTGTTCATCACCTGAGAGGAAAAAGATAGGAAATATTATTTCCACATCTGATTGAAACTTATTTAGGAACGATACGTCCTTTTCTACCAAGAGGAATGGTTGGGCATTGTTCTTCTTGGAAGCATTGTTGCTATGGCGAAACGCTTTTTGTACTCAATGGATGGATTTCATTCCATTACGTTCCATGAGTGATAACCATCATTTCGGGGACTCGCCTTACGTATCACCATGATGAATATGATGTCTTCGACTTTGGCATGCTTTCTGGATAGGGAAACGATTTGTCTCCAGCAACTGAATATTCCACCTTGAGTTAGCTGATTTAGCCATATGAAGCTCCATTGTATCGCGCTAACGCCTTCCCTGTTGGTTGAGTCAATCATATCCATGTCAGGTGATTTTGGCGTTTGACATTCTTCGATCTATTCTGACACCTGTCTTCAACTAATATTCTCTGTACATGAAAGAGAAGCATCTCAGTCATTTGTATGAAATGGAATCAGAATAAGGGAGAATTTATTCCCTTTTGTGACATCAGAGGATAAAACTTCATCGTAATTATCCGAAGGTCTCGGCATTTGATGTTGCACGATGTTCGACACTATTTAGGTTCTGCCACTCTCCTTGAGGTAGGGTGATCTTTCGCCACTTTCGCCCTATTGATGCATTTCAATCTGTTTAGAGAGGAAGAAAAATGTTTGACTTTTGATTATGAAAATCAATTACTAAAACAAGTACTCCCTCTTGATTCAAAGATGGGCGACGATCATCTCTTCGTGGTCTTTTCGATTTGTCATGACTTCATGACGCTCCTCGAGCACCCTACTACTCGAGATCCACAAGTGTAGATTTATCTCTATTCGTGTACATTTACACCTTGAAGTGTTGCTTCGCAAATAAGCATTCAGTTTTCTTCATCCCCTTTTATGGTTGAGTGATCATCAATCTCATGATGAGAAACACGAGTGTTTGTACTCTTTGAGATGCGCTTTAATTGGCGATCATGCCATGTCACATTGGCCTCCAGTTTTGAGGGTCCACAATTGAGTCTTCTTTAAAGGGACAAATGTCGATCTCACACAATCCTTTTATTTCACCTGCAAGTGTGAGTAACCATGTCATCCTATAGGCAAATCAATTTAATTTGGAACGAATACACCCTTTTCGACTTAGAGAGGTCAATCCAAATCAGGTTGCCTCTTTTTTCATGTTGTCTTGTTCCGGGCTTATCATAGTCGATTCATCTTATTTTGGAAACCCAATGGGTGGTGCCTGATGAAGGCGCATTTCCTTTCATATTACAGGGGAAGTAAGTCTCGCATCATTGGCCTTCAGCCGTTTTGACCTGTTGGCAAAAGAAATAACCAAACAAGTCAAGTATAACACTCGAAGTTTTTATTGGAATGATTACAGTTTTACCATCGTTCGATCACATCTCGCATGCGATTAGATGAAGGAATCTTCAATAAATGTATGTCATGTTTAACCTGTCAGAAAGGAGACACACTTAGCATTTTACATAGCAAAGACATCTCTCAATGAGGTCGCCTCTTATAATGAAAACGATGCGACAATACATATCCCATAATCCCTATTTACGGGCATCTGATGTCCGCCAAGATTTCAAGATAAAAGGATACGTCATTAAAAGATCGATCCATGGTCATCAACCAAACACTCATTTTATTCCAAACGTTTAATACGCAAATGAGGGCATTAATCTTGAAAGATTGCGTTGTGACATTTTTCTTGTGAAAATCATGTGATCCTTGTTTTTAAGAAATCACTACACAAAATGTGATTGCAAATATGGCTTTAACTTTATGCCTCAAAATCTTGAATTTGAAAAATTTCAGACATAAAAAATGTCACCTTAATCCATGATTGAAAATTTGGATGAACCATCTATTCCGTAGGGACGGCTTAGAAGTGTTCCAATTTTACATCTCAAATTCATTGTCAAAATTCTCATTTATAAACTCAAACACCCAAGGCATTCGGTTGATTTCCATGAATTTCCTATCATGAAATTTCACTAGGAAATGAACAAGTACATGGAGAAATCATACTTATAGTGATCTGCGGGGGGTTTTTTTTTTTTAGGTATACCAACCTCTCACAGACATGCGCATGAGACAAGTGGGGGGTATACTCTAAAAATCAAAAATCAGGTGAGGAACCTATGGCTCAGGCTCCCACGATCCAAATATGGCAGATTCCTCCCCAAGAGTACCCACCCAAGAGGCTTGGATATCGCCAATTTGGATTGTGAGCAGGAATGAACACGAAAGTCTCAAGTGCCATCAAACACAATATCCTTTTCGCACCCTTTCCCTATCTAAGGTAACCTAGAGGTGGTTGCAGTCGGGGTTTGACCGCCAGTAAATACGATGTGTCATGATCATCACAATGCAAGGTCATGCACAGCAGTTTGTATCAAAACACCGCTTCAGTATGTGCATAAAAATAAACATACATTCCCAACTCCAACCTGCAGGAAAAATGTCAACAATCACTCCACCCCTTATTTCTCCAATCTGCAAAAATATCTAACACAATGGTTAGCATATGTACCTCACTTTCGAGAGAATCTGCATAAAATAAGATCAGATAAACCAAATAACTTTTTAATCGGCTCAAGTCCTCTGGAATTCGTAACCAGAGATTTTGGTTTAGAATAAGTCCCCAGTGGAGTCGTTAGTCTGTCGCGACCCTCCCTCGCGGGGGACTAATGGGCCGCCCGATCGCTGGCTTGATCGGACGCGGGCCTCTCCCAAGGTCCATTACCCAAATTGCAACTACTGGATATACGTGATCGACCTTCAGTGTGGTCTAGTGACATGTGATGAGTGTACATGCCAAGGAGTCGTCACCAATCGTTTCGTGAAGGGTACGATCGGAAACCCTATCGAATAGTTGGGAGTGATATATTCGATTCTGCGGAAACCAGAGAAGTGGGTTCGGGGACTTAGTTACGCCAACTGTCAGAGTTGACGCCCTTTCGGTACCGAAGCTGAAAGGTTTATCTGATCCTAGGATTTCATGCAGATGAGTGAGGTACAGATCCTAAATCTAGGAGTTCATGCAGATGGGAATTACTACCCTATCACTCACAACCAATAGAAATAAGTACGCAAATCAAGGATCCAGTACATTCGGATAAAACACATGAAAGCAGCATGGCATCCCTAATGAGGCCCTATTAGCCTAGAGAAATATCAATCAAGGTTTAGGAATGATTTTGGCATGATTTGCCCATGAGGGGCAAAATCGTAATTTTGAACAATTCGGGGAAAATTCGCCTCGAAAGGGTAAATTTACCATTTTAGATGAATTGTAAAGTCAAAAGACGGGGGAAATAAGATTGGCCATCAATCCAATCCATTTCCCATTTTTCAGGATTTTTCAGGATTTTTCTGGGATTTAAAAGTGATTTTACCCTTAGAGGGGTAAAATCGTCATTTTAGACAAAGATGAGAACTAAAAATCTCAAATATTAGGGTTGGTCGTCCACCTGACCCAAACCCTAACTTTAAGCAATTTTCAGAACTCGATTGAGACAAGAAAGATTATTTTCCCATTAAGGGGCAAAATCGTCATTTTGATAAAAGGGACAGGACTCGAAAACCCAAGCCTAAGAATTGATCGCCTACCTGACCCTAATTCTTACCTTGGCATTATCGGCCTTATCTCGCATACACAGCAGATGCGACTTACCCCTAAAGGGTAATGTCGTCAAGTCTTGGAAGAACGGATAAGAAACCCCAAAAATAGGGTTGACCAGTTGACTGTGGTCAATCCTCGATTTTTAGGGATTTCTGGAGTGTCTAGGATTTTCCCACAATTTTTCCACATTTGTTTGGTATTTTCTGGAATTTTCTAGCATTTTTTTTGGATTTTCTAAGATTTTTCTGATTTTTTTTATTTTTTAAAATCATTTTCGGAATTTTTTATTTAAAAAAATGTTATTCGGGCCGTATCGAGTGACCCGGCCCACGACCCACGGCGACCGACCCGGCCCGGATCCGGCCCCGCATCGAAACGGCGTCGCTTCGGCCTTCCTGCTTCTAATTTTCAATTTCCCGCCTAAATTGAACCAACGCGCCTGATCGTGCCACGTGGCGGACTACGGACGGTCTGATCTTCATAATGAACCAACGGTCTAGATTGAATGGCTTGACTAAATCTTAACCGTTCGATCTAAAGTATTTTTTTATTTCTGAAAATCATTTTTTATTTCCGAAAGAGCGAGATCGCGACACGTGGCCAACTATCCACCGTCCGATCATTTCTTTTTCTTTTTTTGTTATTCGGTTATAACAACCGACGCTGTCGCGGCTGCCACGTGGGCGCCACGTCAGTGCCACGTGGGCGTTGACCCGGTCAACTTTCGTTGATCGATCAACGGACTCGCCGGGGAAGACGACCGGTGCCGGATCTGTCTCGCCGGCGCCTCGTCGGAAGGCCATATCTCAGCCTTCTGGTATCCGATCGACGCGAAACCAACGGCATTCAACTCTCCGTGACTTCCTCTACAACATATATCACGCTTGACATAGCAGAATCAAGTCTCATCTACTTGCTACCTTCGGCCAAAGCTAAGCTCCGGCGAGAGTTCGCCCTAGCCATTTCTAACATTACCTAGCT
This sequence comes from Rhodomyrtus psidioides, assembly GCA_021437785.1. NCBI lineage: Eukaryota > Viridiplantae > Streptophyta > Magnoliopsida > Myrtales > Myrtaceae > Rhodomyrtus > Rhodomyrtus psidioides. The sequence continues at coordinate 778,050 of JAILYB010000054.1, forward strand.
AAACAAACCGATCAGGAAGCATCACCGAGGGTTGAGGAGACTTACCTGGCCATCGGGAAGGCTCGACAAAGCCTGGACCGAGTTGAACCGTTCTCGGTGACTCAACCAAGATTGAAGGTCGGCACGACATTTTATGCAACGACAAAGCAGAAAAAAGGTCGGAGACGGATCAGTGATGCACAAGGAGCAATGTGAGATCAACAAATCGTGAAACGAGCCGGTGGAACTCAAGATGCCATTGATGGCCGAGGTGAAGCTCGAAGAGGAGTCCCACCTGTTTTGGCGATGAAATGCGACACCGCTTAGTTCTGGAGATTCCTTGGGATGTCACGAAGCTCGGAGGATGTATCCGAAGCTTCGGTTTCACGCCGCTCGCCGTGGTCAAGCCTTCGAAGCTCACGGCTTCCTTCCTCCCACGGCGCCAATCTCTCTCTCTCTCTCTCTCTCTCTCTCTCTCTCTCTCTCTCTCTCTCTCTCTCTCTCTAGCTCTCTATCTTCCTCCTTCTCTCTCACTCTTTTTCTCTCCCTTTCTAGCTCTCTCTTGGCTCTCATTCGTTCGCCTCCTGCGCAAAGTCCCCCCCCCCCCCCGTTCTGTTTTTTCCTTTTGCGAAGAAGCCTCGAACAAACAGTTGTTCTGTTTGTTTAAGTTGACTTGGTCAACCAGGTTGACTGGGTTGGGTCAACCCGACCCAGTTGTCCCGATTTGCCAAAATAAGGCAAATTGACTAACAAAAATTCCTAATTTCTCAAATTAAATTCAGAAATTGGCTTCCCTGAGATGAATCCCATCTAATATGGTGATTTAGTGAAAAATGAACGTGGAATTAAACGAAAACCCCAAATGTTGAGTAGGATCCGAAATCGATTTTTGCCAAATTGAGGCTCCTAATGGACGAATTGCCCCCAATTGAGCCCACCATTAGATTCAGGGGGTCGAATACTATAGGGAGGAAGCATTGGGGTTCTATGGGTGTCCCTCAGAAAAGTTTAATTTTATAATTGGCATTATAGCGACTAAAATGAAAAAAAATTATGCAATTAGGTCTTTAAAGCCAAAATTGATCAAATCAGAGCACAATTGAAACAAATTAAAATGTAGGGCAATCAAGTTGAATGTCAAGACTCGAAAAATGCAAAAGATTGCAAATAGAAAGACTCAAAACATATTTTTTGACAAATTTAACCATGTACGTTACAAAGAAACACCCAAAACTAAACTTGAATTTCAACTCTTGATGAGGTCAAAATGATAAGAAAATTAAAAGAAAAATATTGACTATTCTCCTATATTTTTGTGACCGCAAATTCTATTTTTTGTGATTTTTTTAGTATTTTTCTATTTTCTAATAATACTAAAAAATGTGAAAAATATGAAAAATTATTTTTTGGTCAAGAATGGTTCCTTGGGATTGGCCAAGGCCACCAAAGCTGATTTTGTAATTTTTTGACTTTTTATGGATTTTTTGTGATTTTTAAAAAATAAAACTAAAAAAGACTAGGTCAAAAATCAGGTGTCAACATACATGTCGCAACCCTCTAGCGGCGGAGGGGGCTAATGGGCTGCTTGATGTCACATGATCGGACGCGAGCCTCTCCCAAGGTCCATTACCCAAATCGCAACGGCTGGATATACGTGGTCGTCCTTTGGTGCAGTTTGGTGACATGTGATATGTGTACATGCCAAGGAGTCGCCACCAATCGTTTCGTGAAGGGTATGATCAGAAACCCTATCGAATAGTTGGGAGCGATCTATTCGATTCTACAAAAATCAGAGAAGTGGGATCGGGGACTTTATTACGTCAACTGTCAGAGTTGACGCCCTTTCGACACCTAAGTTGAATGATTTATCTAATCCTGAGATTTCATATAGATGAGTGGGGGTACGAACCTAAGTCTAGGAGTTCATGCAGATAGGAATGACTACCCTATCACTCACAGTCAGTAAAAATAAATGCGCAAATCAAGAATCCAAAACATGCGGATAAATCACATGAAAGCAGCATGGCATCCCTAATGAGGTCCTATTAGCCTAGAGAAGTTTCAATCAAGGCTTAGGAGTGATTTTGACATGATTCGCCTATGAGGGGAAAAATCGTAATTTTGAGAAGTTTGGGAACAATTTGTCCCAGAAGTGAAAAATCGTCATTTCAGATGAAGTGTGTGGTCAAAAGATGGTGGAAATAGAATTGGCGATCAAGCCAATCAATTTCCTTTTTTTCGGAAATTTTCAGAATTTTTATGGAATTAAAATGTGATTTTACCTTTAGGGGTAAAATCGTCATTTTAGGCGAAGACGAGAACTGAAAATCTCAAATTTTAGGGTTAGTCACTCACCTGACCCAAACCCTAATTTTAAGCAATTTTCAGGACTCGATTGGAATAAGAAATACGATTTACCCATTGAGGGGTAAAATCGTCATTTCGAGAAAAGGGACGAGATTTGAAAACCCTAACCTAAGAATTGGTCACCCAACCGACCCTAATTCTTATCTTGGCATTATCAACTTATCTTGCGCTCACAACAGAGGCAACTTACCCTTAAAGGGTAATATCGTCAATTCTTGGGAGAACAGATAACAAACTCCAAATATAGGATTGACCAGTTGTCTGTGGTCAATCCTCAATTTTGGGGGACTTTTGGAGTATCTAGGATTTTTTAATAATTTTCCTACATTTTTTTGGGATTTTCTAGAATTTTCTAGCATTTTTTTAGGATTTTCTAGAATTTTTTTGATTTTTTTAAAATCATTTTTCGATTTTTATTAAAAAAATATGATTCGAACCGGGTCGACCCAACCCACTCGGGTCAGAACTCGGCCCAGACCCGGACCCGCGGAAACTAAACACCAAAACGACGCTGTTTCTCCTTTTTTTTCTGATTATTTGGACTTGATCCGACGGTCCCTATTGAACTACATGGCTAATCCACGGCCGCTGGATGATCTGACTGAAATCTACAGCCTAGATTGAACGGAGATTCAACCAGGACCGTCTGATTGACCTATTAAAATCTACGGTCAGGATTAGAACCTAAGACTTGATCTGGACCGTCCACCCTCATTAACCTAAACGACGTCACTTGCTCACTAACCCCAAATGGCGCCGTTTCGATTCAATTTGATTTTTCGATTTTAACATATTTTCGGATATTCCTAATTATCGATTGGACGGCCACTAAAATTTAGACTCGATTTATCTGAGCCGTTTGATCCGTTTATTCGAATAACAGACCCTAAAGGCCATGCTGACTAGACAACTACGTGGATCAATGACAGACTGTCACCTAGGAACGCTGACTCGTTGACTCGCTGCGTCAGCTTCGTCTTCAACCTCGCGACCGCCTCTGAACGGACAACCACGACTCTCCGGCGATGATCCAACAGTGAAACTTTGGAGGAATCGAGCAAGACCGGCAGCAATCGACTCGTCTCGGCTTCGCATGCAACATATCGCGGGATTACACGATTTCACCCATAGAATCAAGCGCGGGTAGATTCGAACCAGTACGTATACATGTACTCTAATCATGCGATTCACGGCATTTTAGGCTAATTCATCGACACATAAGCAGTATTCAATGTTCAGAAGACTTACCTCGAGCTCCAATCGAGCTCGCACGACCTAGATTTGGCTAGGCAAGAATGAACAGGGCACGGCTAGGAACCTGTAGATGACGCACCCGTTCTGTAGGGATTGTCGATAGCTAAGCTGACCCTACATCTTGAGGAATCAACGAGGGTTTATACAAACGAGGTATACCTAACTTTTAGGCTTACCAAATGAGCTATTTTGGGCTTATGGATTATCTAAAACTTTTTTGAAGGCCGATTTTGACAATTATCCTTTCAACATGCAAGGCTTTATTCTGGGACTTGGGGACTTCGAGTGTCCTGCAGAAAACTCAAACCTGCAAAAATATTGATAAGATTTTTCTGGGATTTAGGGATTACCTGAAATCTTGCAAAAAGACGATTCTGAAGCTCTTCATCGCGAAGCAAAGTGTACTTCTTTGACTTGGGGCTGCCATGAGTCTTATAGAAGTTTAGACTTTAGAGTTCATTCCTCATTTGAAAAGATATCAGTCATCTCGAGGGAATGATAATTATAATGCAAGCAAAGCTTTACTTTGAAGCTTCCAACCAAATCTTGCTTTCAAGCATTCTATTGGAATGCCTCTGTCAGAAAGGGCTTCTTATCGGGTTTCTTACCAATTCTTTGACTTGGTCTTTTTACAACAAGAGCACTCGAATTTCCTGATACCCTGTACCTGGATTTTCGGGGCCATTCGCAGCGCATACATTTAGATTAATCAGGAGGTTTTTACGGGACCGTAATGTTGGGCGTGGACATGGTTTCCAAAGGGGGACTCACTCTCTAAGTCAGGTCTTTTTGAACGAAAAATTTTCTTCATCTGCTCCAGGTTTACAAGTCAAGAACCCTGCAGAAATGAGAAAGAAATGATCTTGCTCGAACTTCTTCGAGCTAAGCTCAAACATTAAACCCTACGCTAACCCAAATGCTTTAATCAGAAAAGACTTCTCAAGGTTGTAACGCAGGTAGGATTGGGGACTGAAAAAATTGGTGATCACTGCAGGTTTGCTGCTGATATGGTCCCTTCCGGTTTAAAGAGCGTCTTCAGTCTTCGAAATGCATTGATAGTCTTTGGAGAGCATTGTCAGTCTCTGAAGCACACATTTGTCTTTAGAGAACATCTCTCTCGTGTTAAGACGACGTCAACATCTTGTCTATGCTTTCGTCATCTGAATGTGACATAACTTGGGAGTATCTTTTGTAGTCTAGCTCCTATGGGATTTTCTTTTACGACCAGATCTCACTAGTGACATATACAAGGGTATCATGCCATCTTTTGGCATTTACAAGATCAACCACATGATTCACAAGTGTACAAGTATTTGGTTGGGCATTGGCCTTGCTTTTACCAAGCACTTTGCTTTTTCTTGAGGCCCGAAATTGGATTTTTCTCTCTTTTTTCTTTTTCTCATCTTTTGTTGAAATTCCACATTTTCTTTCTTTTGGGAATTAGGATTTTCAAATAAGTGTGCTAGATGTACAACTTGAATCTTAGTACTCAAACATTAACCCAGGGATTTTTTTTTTATAATTCATATATTTTGAACTCTTTCGCTCTTAAAGTGACGTTGCTTCCACCTTGGAATATTTAATGATCACCAACGAGTTCATGAAATGAATGTGTAGGCTCAACTAGGCTGTGCAAAGGGCAAAAGTGTATAGGATAGAGAAATGAATACTTTTCGTCATCTTAAAGCACCTGAATTACCATAGAAGTTAAAATGACAAGCAACACATGAAGATTGATGCAAGTCTAAGCAAGAGAATTTCTAACCATTTACCTCTTGATACTGCTGGACTTACCTCCAGTTGGCCCCAATGTGGGGTGGTTCTTGACAGGGGTAAAAAATGCAACCGCCATTCAAACGGTTATCAATGGTCACCTGTAGTGTTTAAGATAAAGAAATGAATGCCTCCGTCATCCCAATCTATGTAATCGATGCGAAAGACCATTATATCATCAGATTCAGGCTTTTCTATCATCATACCTCTCTCATCTCTCGAGTGTGTGTAGGACGTGTTTGGATTAGGTTTGCCTTTCATCTGGAGGAACATCCCAGCTAGATAGTCTAAGCAAGCCGTGTTTTGGAAAAATCACTTTATTTTTCTCTAGGCATTTTACTCCACATGAGATTTCAATGATGCATCATGTATACCTTGACCATGCTTGGACAACTTCCGGTTCTAACAGGTGTGTAATAATTGTCAGGAATTCTTTTTTCAAAAACGAGGTTTATTCCTAAGTTCGACCATATGATTATTCATTCTCCTGCTCTTTTTATCTTACAGGGGGTAAGAGACTTTACAGTGTTTCTCCTTTGTTGTCTTCTGCTTTCGTCAGGTATTCCTACATGTAAAATAGAATAGACATTCCTGTAAGTGAAAGATGGTGTAATCCTTGATGGAACAGATACATATCACTTGGTTCTTGATGTCGAGGACTATTCTGTCTAGGGTTCCATCCGATTTTGAGCTACTTCTTGGAACCCTGCAAAACCGAACACATGTTAATATATGCATGGTATGCTTATGTAATGACCGTCACGGCGACTTGGATCATTTCGGGACAAGCCACATAATCAATATCTGATTTCATTTCAAGGATAATATTTCTTCACAGCATTTGAATTTACAGGATGCCCTAATTCTTCTCCTTCAGAATTTACAAGAATTAACGCTCCTCCTGTGAGAATTTTCTTGACAATATAAGGTCTTCATAATTCGGGGTAAACTTGCCTTTCGGATGAACAACATTTGGCAAAGTCTTCTTTAGCACCAGGTCATTCACCTCAAAACTTCTAGCTCTAACTTTCCGATTAAATGACTTGGCCACCCTCTTCTGGTAACCTTGACCATGACAGATTGCTCTAAGACGTTTCTCGTCTATTAAATTCAGCTGTTCACATCTGTGTTTATAATACTTTGTCTCGGAGAATTTAGCCTCTGATAAGATTCTCAAAGAGGGAACCTTAACCTCCACTGGCAGGACAACTTCCATCCCATATACCAGAGCATAAGGAGTTGCCCCTGTGGAAGTTCTGATTGAAATTTGATATGCCATTAAGGCGAAGGGTAGCCTTTCATGCCAATCCCTATAATTTTCTGCAGTCTTACCCAGAATCTTTTTTATATTCTTATTAGCCGCTTCTACTGCCCCATTCATTTGAGGGCGGTAAGGGGAAGAATTAAGATGTCGAACACTAAAGCGGTCCAGTAGATCATCGACAATCTTGTTGTTCAGGTTGGACCCATTATTTGTAATGATCGCTTGAGGGGTACTATATCGAAAGATTATGTCTCTCTTAATAAACCTTGCCACATTCCTTGCGGTGACATTTTTGTAAGAATTGACCTCTATTCACTTTGTGAAGTAATCGATCGCCACCAGTATGAAGCGATGACCATTTGAAGCCGTTGGATTAATAGGTCCTATCATGTCTATCCCCCACATAAAAAAAAGGTCAGGCTTTAGACATTTGATGCAGTTCGTTTGGGGGCGCATTAATCTTATCGCCATATATTTGGTACTGGTGGCATGACCGAACATGCTAACAACAGTCTGATTCGATGGTCATCCGATAATATCTAAGCCGCATAATTTTCTTGGCGAGGAGGTGGCCGTTCATATGTGACCCACATATACCTTGATGGATCTCCTTCATGAGAACATTCGCTTCTTTAGCATATACACACCTTAACAGAGTGGAGTCAAATGATCTTTTGTTCAGAATTTGTCCACTGAGGAAGAACTTGCTGGCCATCCTAGTTATGTATCTCCGGTCTCCTGCCTGACATCCTTCAGGAAACTCCCCCTTTAAGAGATAATTCTTGATGTCATCGTACCACGGCTCTCCGTCAAATTCTTCTCATATCATCATATAGTAGGTCGGTTTTTCAACTATGTCGATCCTTAGTAGTTCTATTTCTATCTCACCAGTTATTTGCAGCATTGAGGCCAGTGTGGCTAGTGCATCTGCAAATTGGTTATGAGATCTTGGCAGGTATTCAAATGACACCTCCTCGAACTTAAGTGTCAACTCTTCAAGATATTCATGATAGGGGATGAGCTTTGCGTCCTTTGTTCTCTACTCCCCATGTGTTTGTAAGATAATGACCATGGAATCCCCATAGACTTGCAGCCTAGGTATTTCCATGGAGACGGCCAATCGTAGGTCCAGAATACACGCTTCGTATTTTGAGATATTGTTGGTGCAAGGAAAAATCATTTTTGATCCAACAGGGTAATGTTGTCCACAAGGGGATATTAGTATTGCCCCAGTGCCGGCTCCTGACAGATTAACAGCGCCATCGAAATACATAACCCACTTATCCTTTGCCGGGTTCAAAACTTGATCTTCCGCCTTTATCTTTTCAAAAGACTTGCAACTTTGTGAATTTTCTATTAACATATCAGCTATGGCCCTCCCTTTTATTGATTTTCATGGAGAACACCTGATATCAAATTCGGATAACATCACCTGCCATTTTGCTAACTTCCCAATCAGAGCGGGCTTCTCCAGGAGGTACTTGACAGGGTCATTTTCTATTACCAGCTGAATATGGTGATGTAGGGTATACTGTCTTAACCTGCGAAGTATTCTTACAGTTGCTACACAAGCCCTTTCAACAGGTACGTATTTTGCTTCCGACGATGTGAATTTCTTGCTTAGATAGTAGATGGCTCTTTCCTTACCATCTATCGGGCTTGTTTGGGCAAGTAAGGCTCCTAAATATTCCTGCTGTATAGTTAAATATAAGGTCAAGGGGTGACCTGTGATGGGCGGCACAAGTACTGGTGGAGTGACTAGATAGTTCTTGATCTTTTGGAACGCCTGACTGCATTCTGCATCCCATGTCACTTTTGCACCCTTCTTGAGTAGTTTGACGATCGGTTTACCTACATCTGATAACTGATTGATGAATCTGGCAATATAGTTTAATCTCCCCAGAAGACTTCTTACTTCTTTTACTGTGGAGGAAGTTGCTAGGTCATGGATAGCTTGAATCTTTGAATGATCAATCTCAATGCCCCTGTTACTGACCACGAATCCGACAAGTTTCCTAAATTGTACCCCAAACACACATTTGTTAGGGTTCAACCTCAACTTGTATTTGAGTAGTCGCTCAAATAGTTTTCTTAGCACCTGAATGTGATCCTGTCCCTTCCTGGACTTGGCGATCATATCATCGACATATACTTCGATTTCCTTATGTATCATGCCATGGAATAGTGTGATCATAGCCTTCTGATAGGTGGCCCCAGCGTTCTTCAGTGCGAAGGGCATAACCTTATAGCAAAAGTTTCCCCAGGGCGTGGTAAATGCAGTCTTCGGTTTGTCCTCCTGCTTCATGAGGATTTGGTTATATCCGGAGAATCCATCCATGAATGAGAATAGCTCATACCCCACGGTACTATCCACCAGCTGGTCAATGTGAGGTAGTGGGAAATCATCTTTCGGGCTCGCTCTATTCAAATCTCGATAATCTACGCAGATCCAAACTCTGCCATCATTTTTCATGACGGAGACTATATTTGCAATCCAATCCGAATACGTGATAGCTTCAATAAAGTCTACCCTAAGAAGTTTCATCACATCTTCCTTAATCTTATCTTCCAACTCAGCTTTCATCTGTTTGCTGCCTTGCCTGACAAGTTTAACACTGGGATCGGTGGGTAATGCGTGTTCCACAATTTTGGGATCCAAACCCGGCATGTCTGCATATGATCACACAAAGACATCCTGATATTCACTCAGTAATTCTGTAAATCTGAGCCTTTCATCTCGGGATAAATGTCCACCGATCTTGGTTTTCTTGATATCTGTGGCGTTACCCAAGTTAATAACAACTGGTTCTTCTAAAGTAGGAGGCATTGACTCTTTGAAGGCACTCCATTCTCTATGGATAGATGCATAATCCTCATCCTCATCTTCTTCAATATTGTAGGAACAGTCAATGTGGTGATCCGAATCGCATAACAACTCAGAAGTAGTGGCTTCATCACCCAGCCACTCTATGATGACATTCACGAAGTCGTCTCCCAAGAGAGGGTTTGCCAGATCTAATTCTGCTGCTGGAGTTATATCTTCTTCTGACAGCCCCTAGAGTTCTTGCTGAAGTATTCGTTCAAAGGGCCGTTGAACATCTTAGATTTACCCTTCCAAGCTGGAGAACCAATGAATGAACCTTTCTGATTTTTCTGGCTTCCATGGCGTCCCTAGCTCTTGCCTCGGCCTCAACCTACTGTTTCAGGAGTAAACTCACCCATGCGAGTTTTCTGATACCCTAAGCCCATCTTGTGCTCGTTAGATTTCAACTGTAGAGGAGTACTCATTCCTTGACCATACTTGCTCAAACCCTCTTCAGGGTTATATCCGTATGCTAGTAGCATCTTTGCTGGTAAAAGGTTGGCTTCAGAAATATAGGGAGTTCTCAATCTTGCCCCTACGGGAGTGTGTACTGTTGCTACCAACTCTAGGGAATGATTGCTCTCTTCCAGCTTAATTTCGGGTTCAACGTAGGGAATGGCACTGCTCTGATATGCTTGAAGATCAACTTCTCCATGCACGGTAATCACTTTTCCATCCACTACAAATCGTACTTTCTAGTGTAGGCTTGAAGGTACGACTCCTGCTACATGAATCCAAGGTCTTCTCAACAAGAATCCGATTGCACTAGGTAAATCCATCACTTGGAAGTTTATAGAGAATTTGGTTGGGCCGATGAACACGTCGAGCTCAATCTCACCAACCACAGTCTTATTCATTCCATCAAAAGATCTCACGGCTGTTTTAGAGGTTTTAACCGTCTCTTCTTTGATGCTCAGACTCCTCAAGGTAGCTAAAGGGCAGATGTTGAAAGCAGATCCGTTGTCAATTAATACGTGCGCTATTCTTTTTCCATTACACTGTGTTGTAATGTATAAGGCCTTGTTGTGTCCTCTCCCTTCCATGGGGAAGTCTTCATCTGAGAAGCTCAATTGATCTTTTAGAAGGATCGTCCCTGTAAAGTCCCCTAACTGCACATCATTAATAGTTTCAGAGACATGCACCTCATTCAGTATCTTCAACAGTGCATTCTTGTGCTTCTCTGAGTTGATGAACAAATCCAACAGAGATATTTGGGCCGGCATCTTCCTTAACTGCTCTATCACTTCAAACTCACTGGTTTTAATGATGGACATGAGTTTTTCCGCGTCCTCCTTCGAAACTTCTTTCTTTTCGGATTTGCCCACTCTATGGGAGTAAAATCGTCCAGACCTCATTACCGCATCTAATTCCTACGTCCTATAGTCCCAGTGGACTGCTTTAGGGTCGTACTCTTCTACCGGAGGGACTTTTATAGTTACTGTCGTCGGGCAAGATGCTTCTGGTTCAGCTCTATCGTTTGCTTCCTCCCTTGGCAATAGAATCACAACAGGTTTAATCGGATAATCCTCTATCTGACTCAAGCTATCAAGCCCTTATTGTTTGATTACCACAGTCGTAGCGGCTTCAATCATCGACACAGTGTCGTCAAAGTCTTTTGAGAAGATTTCGTTCTCCAGTTGACGATGTCCATCATTGTTACTTAGTTTTGCTGCTATCGCAAATTTTGGGTACTCTCTCATTCCCTTGAATAGTTCAACTGAGTTTTGCTGCTGAGCTTTTAACCTCTCCATATCAACATACTGCTCCGTGTTAAGCTTGGCATCTATCATCTGGTCAAGCGATGATCCAAGTTCTTTCGTAAAAGGCTTTTCCACATCCTTCGGGATCTCTGGTTGAACGGGATCATCCATACCCCCCATCCATCTAGTATGATATCTTCCATTCTTTGATAGAAACTAGGATGAGCAGAATATTTCACGTTAAAGTTGTATCCCCCAGAATCTTCGTCCAGGTTGTCTATGATTTCTCCCATTTCTAGTGCATTAGCCATGAATCTACAATCTGCCAGATTTCGCCTGCTAGCTTCTAGTTCGTCTTCGTCAAGTTCTTCTTTTGGCTTGATAATCATCTTAAGATCGCCTACCAGACTTTCGTGCGAGATACTCCACATGTTTCCCTGTTCAGTTTTAATCACAAAGTATCTCCCTTCCAAGTTTATAGAGGCCTCGACTCCCTTAAATCTTTCATCAGTAACACTCGACATTATCCCCAAACTCATCATCTTAGCGATACACGATTTCTTCATGTCAGCAGAAACCTCCCCTTATTTTGGATATAGCGAAGCGATCGCCAGAATGTTGGTCAGTTTAGGTATATCTATCTTCAGCTCAAGGTGGTTTTCCTCTTCGTTAGTGAATATTGCCCATACCGCTTGGTGATCAGGGAGCGGGTTCTCTTGTACATTCGGAGTCATGTTATCAAACTTCAAAATCTGACTGTCGATCAAAGCTTGCACCTTCAACTTAAGGATATAGTAATTATCAACGTTGTGTCTCATTTCGCCCATGTGATAGACACAGGTCTGGCTCTCATCAAAGAAATGATATTTAACAGGATTTGCCCTAGGTGGTTCCTTCGCCACCAAGTGCTGTTCTAGCAGCATTGGGAGTAGTTTGGACAAAGGCCTTGGAAGCTGAGAGAACTGCTTTTGGGGTTGCCTCTTTCTAGGCTCTTGCCCTTTTGGCGCCGACCACGACAATCCTCCATTGGTCTGATTAGAGTTGTTAAACACCTTGGGCTTACGGGGGTTTAGTATGAAGGCCATGTCAAGCTCAGCCTCTCTCTCCTTTTTCAGGGGGTATTGCTATCTGCTAGAAGTTTTATGTGGCATCCTTTCTCTTAAGGCCCACTCGAGTCTCTCGGCCACCTTTATCAAATGTGTAAATGTTTGACATCTTGAGGTGTTCAATCTGTCAAAATATTCGTAGGGAAGCGCCTTTAAGAACAAGTCAATCATCTCTTCCTCTAGGATTAATGGTTTCACTTGGGTTGCCAATGCTCGCCACCTCTAAGCATATGTTCTGATCATTTCACCCCTTGCTTTTGAGGTTCGTAGCAGGTCTTCTCTCGTCGAGGCCGTAGCTGTGTTGAACTTATACTGCCTAAGGAAATCTTCTACAAGATCTTCCCACCCATCATAATCATCTAGGTCCAACTCGATGAACCAAGCCAGGGCGGCGCCAGCCAGACTCTCTTGGAACGTATTCATCAACAGCGCAACGTAGTCTGAATATTGTGATATCTTACGCAGGTAATATTTGAGGTGAGCATGGGGACAGCCTGTCCCATTATACTTTCTCACAAAGTCTGGCTCCTTGTAGTCAGGAGAGGTCTCCACCTTGACAAAATGAGATATATTATCAAAACGGGCCAACTCATAACCTTGGCTGCTTAAACATTCTTCGATCTTGGCTATTCTCTTAGCCTCTGCTTCAGTTTTCACGGTCTACTTCCCTTTTTCCTCATTCTCGAGGTTAATGACAACAAGGGGTGCCTTTTGCTGTGACTGGATGTTTGGCATATGGATATCTTCATCTGTACGTTGGGTATCTTCTGCCATCTCTTTATCAGCCATATCGGGTGCGAAGGATGGACCTGAGTTGTTCTCGTTAGGAGCCATCGTCTGTTTGGCGTGGGAGGCTTCCAGCATTTCCTTAATATCAACTATCATAGTCGCCATAGCAGTCATCTGAGTTTCCAGCATGCCTACTCACGGGGTCAACTCCTGTTGTTCCATTCTTGTCTTAAGTCGAGTGCGAAAACGATGCGTTGGTAATTCTGTGATTAGAGTGTACCTATTTTTTAAAAAGAATAACAAGTGAGTGTTTCTTCAGGATTGACAAAAGGAAGTACCTGATCATTCTAATTGCATGTTTTCTATTGTTGAATGAGAAAAAGGACTACCTCGTGAGCCTTAGTCTCATGCGAGCAGTTCTTTTAATTATTCTCCAAAAGAATTCATGAAATTAAAAGAAGCGTAATCTTTGACGATAGTTTTTATGCATTTATAAAACATGACCACACTCATGCACATGTGTCTAAAATAATATTCAGTAAAAGTGAGTATGTATGAAAAGGCATCATAATGTTTGCTCATTTTACACTTGACAAAATAGCCTATTCAAGTCTAGGACACTTGAGGTCTAAGGTGTCCTCATCATCCTAATATAGATCAACCCCTTCAGTCTGGAACTCTTCATCTTCTGAATATGACAGTGGTCCCATATCTTCGGGTATGTACGGCTCTACCCCAGACATGTACGGTACGATATATTCAGGTACATAAGGCTCGACAAAGCTGCGTCTAGCCGCCTCAAAGTACTGAATGTACTCTGTGGTAGCCTTGTGAACGTTCTCCTTGCGAGTCATATCTTATGGCTACTTTATATCTTTAGCCTGAGAGTTCTTCCAAGAGTGTATAATAAATTCCACCTTAGCTTCAAACTGTTTCTTCTTTTCTTCCGTGGGGGCCTCTTTTGGCATGTCAAACGAGAAGATACCGGGTCGAGGTGGTGAAGGGATCTCCTGTAATGCCCCAAATTGTCGGATAACCATCTTCGGATAGTATGCAGTAGCGCCTGTGAATCCTAGCAAAGGGACTGGGTCTTCTTCATTACATGTGAGCCTGACTTTGCCTAGTGTTGGCAATCTAAGCCGCCATCGGAGCTGTTCTGGTTTCAGAGTTTCAAGAAATTTCTTCCATTCTATAAAGTTGAATCTAGGAATACGTGTATGGGTTCTGACGAAGGTTTTAAGAGGATGGGCATCGGAGCTAATCTCAGTGAAACCCATGCGGATATCGAATCTTTAGACCCTCTAGTGATCTTTTGTATCTATGGTGACTTGTCTGACCACTACAACCATAATAAGGTCGAATGTAACATACGAGATTGGGAATAGCATAAAGCTAAAGAAAGTCAAGACAAAGGCTTTACCAGATTTAGTTCCCTTAGCGGTAGGGAGGTTAGGAAATCAATCTAGAAGAAAGTATATGGAGATTCGTCCAGAATTGCTCTTGGCATCTGTTTTGACTTCGTTGAGGTTTGTATCAAGAAATTCAACTAGTTGACTCAAGGGTTCAAATCCTATGGGAGGTTGAACTAGTGAGTGAGTAAACTCAACTCCAATGAAGGCGTTGTATTCTTTGATAGTAGGGGTAACCTCCAGTCCCTCCATGCAGAATGTAGCGATGGTAGGATCCCAATAGAGTGCCATGGCTTGGATAAAGGCAGGTGGGCACTCAATCTTCAGCAGCTCCAATAAATACCCCAGTCGTGATTTGGCGTATCTCTAACTGGCTTCGCCCATGCTATCCCACCATGATAGGAGCTCAGTCCGGGGAACTTTGAACACTTGAATATCATTCTTTCCCATCAAGTCTAAAATATGCAAACGATTTTGAAAAATCAATCGTCAAAAATTACTTTAAACATGTGACTATGCAAATGCTTATGAAATATGCATGGGCTGACTTAATTGCATAGTTCAATTGGAGAAATGGAGATTAGAGCCTTTTTCAGGTATGGAAGACCCGACTTAAAGTCTAATTTGAATTTCAGGGAAGTGAATTATGCAATTTAGTCAGGTTCACTCTAGTGACTAAAGGAAACAACAAAGTCACATTCCATTGGTCAATACATCAAATGGGAGTAGAGCAGAGTGAATCTCTTTTTACAACCAGGACGCCTAATGAAAGAAAGGTAAAGAGAGACTTTGCAAACAAGAAAGCCATAAAAGGCCCATGGAATGTGATGATCTAAGCCACTCCTTCCCAAAGGTTTAATCTTCTTCAAAATGGTAGTTGGTTGGGAACCCTCCCCTAGTTGAATGTAAGTGGTCGTCTTCAGTGAATTGATCGAAGGGTTTCAGCTCCTCTGGCCATTCTCTGGTCCATGGTATAATGACTTCAGGAGTCTTCTCGCGTCTCGTCTTTTTGAGTACGATGCGCTTTGGTCTTGTCTTGATCGCAGGGCGTCTTCTTTTTCTTCAAAGGGTGATCATGGGTATATCTTCATTAGCTTGCCGTTCAGCCTTTCGACGAGCATACACGTCTCTAGCTAAGTGATTGCGATGTTGTCTCTTCGTTTCCAAGTAATTCTTGAACATTTTGTCTGCTTGTCACTTGAACCTGAGGTTATCGACATAGTAGCGGGTTTGGTAATATTCGGCGTATCCCAACTTGCGTCCAGTTTGCTCTCGGCCTTGCACAAATCTGGTAAAGTGCAACCTCATGTTCGGTCCAGGGCGAGTGACTTTTCTTAGGTATTCGAAGGTCACCAACTCTGTTGAACTTCTAGGAAACAGCGACATCCTACCCCCTTATCATCGTTATTTCAATTAGTCACTTGAGTGATTTTCATGATGCATACAAATGCATGTGGATGTATGTAATGCATGAGTCATACTATAGAACAGGCAATAATAATGTACATTGAAAGTAAATGCCTTACCAACCAAACTCGGGGAATGTGAAATGTTCCCCTGTAACAACGGGCGATTTTAGGTATACCAACCATCCATAGACATGCGCATGAGACAAGTGTGTATACTCTAAAAATAAAAAATCAGGTGAGGAACCTATGGCTCAGACTCCCACGATCCAAATGAGGCAGATTCCTCCCCAAGGGTACCCACCCGATAGGGCTAGATATCGCCAATTTGGATTGTGAGCGGGAACTAACACGAAAGTCTCAAGTGACATCAAACACGAGATCCTTTCGCATCCTTTCCCTATCTAAGGTATCCTAGAGGTGGTCGCAGTCGGGGTTCGACCGCCAGTGTGTACGATGTGTCATGATCATCACAATGCAAGTCATGCAGAGCAGTTTGCATCAAACACCGCTTCAATATGTGGGTAAGATAAACATACATTCCCAACTCCAATCTGCAGGAAAAATGTCAACAATCACTCTACCCCTTATTTCTCCAATCTGCAAAAATATTTAACACAATGGTTAGGATACGTACCTCACCTTCAAGAGCATCTGCAGAAAATAAGGTCAGATAAACCAATCAACTTTTTAATCGGCTCAAGTCCTCTGGTCTGCGAAACAAGAGATTCTGGTTTAGAATAAGTTCCCCAGCGGAGTCGCCAGTCTGTCGCGACTCTCTCGCGATAGAGGGGGCTAATGGGCCGCCCGATGTAGCCTGATCAGACGCGGCCTTCTCCCAAAGTCCATTACCCAAATCGCAATGGCTGAATATACGTGGTCGACCTTCAGTGCGGTCTGATGACATGTGATATGTGTACATGCCAAGGAGTCACTCACAATCGTTTCGTGGAGGGTACGATTGGAAACCCAACCAGATAAGTGGGATCGGGGACTTTGTTACGCCAACTGTCAGAGTTGACGTCCTTTCGGCACATAAGTTGAATGATTTATCTAATCTTGAGATTTCATATAGATGAGTGGAGGTACGAACCTAAGTCTAGTTTTTCATGCAGATAGGAATGACTACTATATCAGTCACAGTCAGTAAAAATAAATGCACAAATCAAGGATCCAAAATATACTGATAAATCATATGAAAGCAGCATGTCATCCCTAATGAGGCCCTATTAGCCTAGAGAAGTATCAATCAAGACTTATGAGTGATTTTAGCATGATTCGCCCATGAAGGGCAAAATCGTCAATTCATATGAAGTGTGTGGGAAAAAGATGGTGGAAATAGGATTAGCGATCAAACCAATCAATTTCCTATTTTTCGGGAATTTTCAGAATTTTTCTAGAATTTAAAAGTGATTTTACCTTTGGGGGGTAAAATCGTCATTTTAGGCGAAGACGAGAACTGAAAATCTCAAATATTAGGGTTAGTCACCTACTTGACTCAAACCCTAATTTTAAGCAATTTTCAAGACTCGATTGGAATAAGAAAGACGATTTACCCATTGAGGGGTAAAATCGTCATTTCGAGAAAAGGGACGAGATTCGAAAACCTTAACCCAAGAATTGATCACCCATCCGACCCTAATTCTTATCTTTGCATTATCGACTTATCTTGCACACACAGCAAAGGCGACTTACTCCTAAAGGGTAATATCGTCAATTCTTGGGAGAACGGATAAGAAACCCCAAAAATAGGATTGACCAGTTGTCTGTGGTCAATCCTCAAAATAGGATTGACCAATTGTCTGTGGTCAATCCTCAATTTTTGGGGATTTCTGGAGTATCTAGGATTTTCCCATAATTTTCCTACATTTTTTGGGATTTTCTAGAATTTTCTAGCATTTTTTAGGATTTTCTAGAATTTTTTTGATTTTGATTTTATTTTTTTAAAAATCATTTTTCTATTTTTATTTTTAAAAAAATGTGATTCGGACCGGGTCGCCCGACCCACTCGGGTCGGAACCCAACTAAGACCCGGACCCGCGGAAACTAAACCCCAAAACAACGCCGTTTTTCCTTCTTCTTTTTTCTGATTATTTGGACTTGATCCGACGGCTCTATTGAACTACGTGGCTAATCCACGGCCGTTGGATGATCTGACTGAAATCTACGGCCTAGATTGAACAGAGATTTGACCAGGACCGTTCGATTGACCTATTAAAATCTACGGTCAAGATTAGAACTTAAGACTTGATCTGGACCGTCCACCCTCACTAACATAAACGACGTCGCTTGCTCACTAACCCACACGGCGCCGTTTCGATTCAATTTGATTTTTCGATTTTAAAAATTTTTCGGATATTCCTAATTATCGATCGGACGGCCACTAAAATTTAGATTCGATTTATCTGAACCGTTCGATCCGTTTATTTGAATAACAGACCCTAACGGCCATGCTGACTAGACAACTACGTGGACCGATGACAGACTGCCACCTAGGAATGCTGACTCGTTGACTCGCCACGTCAGCTTCATCTTCAACCTCGCGACCGCCTCTGAACGGATGGCCACAACTCTCCGGCGATGATCCAACGGTGAAACTTTGGAGGAATCGAGCAAGGCCGACGGCAATCGACTCGTCTCGACTTCGCATGCAACATATCGCGGGATTACACGATTTCACCCACAGAATCGAGCGCGGGTAGATTCGAACCAGTACGTATACATGTACTCTAATCATGCGATTCACGGCATTTTAGGCTAATTCATCAACACATAAGCATTATTCAATGTTCAGAAGACATACCTCAAGCTCCGATCAAGCTCGCACGACCTAGATTTGGCTAGGCAAGAATGAAAAGGGCACGGCCATCGAGGTCAGATTTGGAGACTAAATTCGAGGTATTCAAGCGAGGCCGATGCAAAATGAATATGCGACGATGGTTAGTGATGCTTGGGGAGCAAAACACACATGCTAACTACAAGGATTATGGTCAGAAGCGAGATCCGCCATTGATGCTTAGTAAGAAAGCTCGAAGGCCAGACTTACCTATTCTTAGGCTTTCCGACGGCGCGGTCGGTGGCGGTCGATTCCTGGCGGCTTGGGTGATCTCCTGATGACCCCTTTGAGCATTGGTCTGGCTTGAAAAGGCCCAATCGATGCTCTGCATATCCGAGCTCCACCCTCGACAATGGCGATGGAGGGGAGCTCTCTCTCTCTCTCTCCTTCTCTCCCTCTGTTCGATTCAGTTCTTCCTGCTGTAACCGAATCCACCTACTTCTTCCTCCTTTTTTGCTTTCTTTTATATTTTTCCTTTTCAAAAAAGGTTCGCGCAGGGAAAAAGAGGGCCGGTAACCTCCGCACGTGCAGACACGTGCAAAATGGTCACTGACGACCGGTGATCGACGGGAATCAGATGACCAATCCCTTTAGAACCTCCGGTGATCACATTTGGCGTAAATTTGGACGAATTTCATCTGAGTTCTGTCATTGTTGACTTTTACAGGTACCGTAGCCTTGACCGGTTGATTACTCTCCGTTCCGACGACCATTGGTCGTGATTTTGGTTTCAATCGACGGGGAATGGCTTGAGGAACAAAACCCCTCCTCAAACTCCTCCAATCGTGGCCGTTTTTATCCTCATTTTCGCCATTAAAATCGAGCTTGGCACTGTTCATCTGCTCGAGTTATTGAGGACGAAGATGATACTGTAGCAAACCGATTCGACCGGTCTGAACCGGTTCCAAATTTCAATTTTTCAAATTAAACCCAAATTGATGGGGGAATTTTTGCAATTGGACCTTAGAATCGAACTTAGGGCACGAATTTTATCTAAAAATTTGGTTTTGCCCAAAAGTTCATGTCAATTTCAACAAAAATCTCAAATTTTCATTTAATTGGAATTAGGCTAATCGTGTAAATGAAGGCTCAAATGATCAAATTGGACCAAATTACCTATGCCAATCGATTCAAAATGATGAAAACCATTGGTCAGTGACTTTAATTTGTAATGGTAGTCCTTGAATTGAAAGTAATTTCAATTATGCCCAATTTCAAGGACTAAAATGCAATTAAGTATACAATTTTGCCCAATTCATGCAATTAAGCAATCTGTGCAAAACATTGGGCTAAATTGCAATAAAGAACAATTAGATTGAATGTCAAGATCCTAAAAAATGCTAAAATTGCAAATTAAAAGACTCAATTGACATTTTTTTTACTAAATTCAATCATATGTGTAATAAAGAAACATGTAAAATTGAATTTGATTTTGGACTTTTTCTGAGGTCAAAAAGACAAAGACTTTAAAAGAAAAATATTGACTATTTTTCCATATTTTTTTGTCCTTAAATGCTATTTTTCTTGAAATTTCAAGTATTTTTCTAATTTCCAAAAATACTAAAAAAATACAAAAAATATAAATATATATATATATATATATATATATATATATATATATATATATATATATATATATATATATATATTTGTCAAAATGGTTCCTTAGGCTTGGCCAAGGCCACCAAAGTTGATTTTGCAATTTTTTGACTTTTTATGAATTTGTTTATGAATTTTATAAGAATAAGCTAAAAAAGCTTATCCAAAATTAGGTGTCAACACTACACTACGAAATGTTACAATCAAACCCTCTTTGATCTTTGAACAATCAAGGTCACTGATCAATTTGTAAATCCAATAGACTCATTCCATCATTGAAGCAGATTAGACAAATATAAAGCATGTACTCTAATGACGGTGAGATATGTTGTCTTTCTCTCTCTTTTTTCTTTTCGACTTTGGTGTTTGTTATTAGAGCACACACGTGATAGAAGAGCCATAGGATATTGTAGTGGCATAGCTTTCATGCTTAGCAATTTTTGTGGACAAAAAGACTCATGAATGTCAATATTTATGTACGGTGCTCATTTTGATGCCAATATTTTTTTATCACTTGAGTGCCAATTTTCTTTTAGAAATAGTTATTTCAGTGCCAACTCCGATGAGTTACGCCGAAAATCATACGTGGCTCGCAGAAGGATCCAGGCATCAATAAAAAAAAGGTAAAAATCGATAATTTAAAAAAAGTTCCATGTCAAATTAAAAAAAATAGAAAATAAGCAATAAAAAAAAGTGCAGTTGCGAGGGCTTGCACAGTCCTCGCGGCTGCACTTCTATTTTTTATTTTTTATTTTTTATTTTTATCTGATTTATCTGTTTAATTTTTATTTTTAAAATTTTTAAATTTTGTTTACAAGTCCACTTGGAAGCCACGTGGACTCCACGTGGCCGATTTAAAAAAAAAAATTGTCACATAATGTTTTAGAAAATTAAAAATAAATGACACGTAATTAGGTGGTCGGAATTTTTTACCGTTAGCACTAATATGGTCTTATTTTCTCCAATTTAGAACTTAAGTGATGCAAAAAAAAAAAAATATTGGCACCATAGTGAGTGTTGTACATAAATATTGACATTCTATATGTCCTTTTGCCAATTTTTGTTGGTACAAATTCTGGGGGCTTCTAATTTTTTTTTCTTTTTTTGGGTCAATTGGGGCTTCTAATTAGCCACTCCAAAATTCTATGTGAAAGGACACATAGGCGTGACTAATCTTATCATCTTCACATAAATAGGGTCATTGTGAACATTTCTGTTTGACCATCAATGACCTACCTTCATTTAGATCAAAGATGCAAATTTAATGGGTATGTGAAATCTGACTTGAGATATCACCCCAAAAACCAAGTGAAAATTTTATATGTTTTGAACGTCTATAAGAGGCACATTCAATTGGTCTAGCTGCTTGACTCCTTAGTGGGTCATTGTTTCCATAACTTCCTATAAATGAACCAACAATCCAGATGAGAGACCTAGAAAGACAAAGTGACGATTAAGACCATGCCATACTTGTATGTTTGTCTTGCCATAGATGTTTCGCAATTTCAACATATTGCGTGAATCTCATTTTTCTTTTTCTGTTTCACACTAATGTCAAGAGTCATAAGCAAATAAGCCTTTTCTTTTTCCTTTGGAAAAAGAAAATGATCACACATGCCCACCCATAAGTAGCTTAGTTGGTTAGGGCGCACTTGGGATTGTGTGGTTAGGCGCACTGATCTGAGGTTTGATTCCCCAGCCGAGCACCTGTGAAAAAAAAAATGATCACACATCCACAAGGTACAGATCTAGTCTTAGGGTGCGTTTGTTTTGGGAAAAGTATTTTCAGGTGTTGAAGTTATTGTTGTCCCACATCTCTTGTAAATGAGTGTTGTATGCTCTTTATATTCATGTGGTCTCCCTCCACTTAATAGTTTAAGCTTTTGGGTTGGACTTTCTAACATGGTATCAGAGCCTAGTTAAAACGTAAACCCAAAATAGCCGATCGTCACCGCCGATCGCCAACCACTGCGAATCTCGTCGGAATCCTCGGATTTAACCGGCAACCCGTCATCCGACGGGTTGTACCAGTGCTCAGCCGTGAAGGAGCCTCTGCATTGTGAAACACCCCCGAAGCTCCACGTTGTGCTGCATTCTTGCTTATGAAATCAAGAGAATTTCCCCTCGGATGAATTCTGAAGGTTATGTTACGGTTAAATGCATCAGTCGCTGGATCCCCTATTGTCCTTTTATGAATTTGTCTGATCTGGGTCCGTTTCGAGCATCGTCATTTTTCAAGGATCTTCTTGTTTTTTCGGCTTTTAGCTTGTGGGGGTGTCCGGGCCAATCTGGTTATAGTCTCTCCTATATGTGGTGTTTGTGATGATGTTGAAATCCCCGATATGTGGTGTCTGTGGTGTCTCCTTTTTTGTGGTGATGTTGAAATGCCTCTGTACTAATCCATTTGAAGATGGCTGAGAAGTCTTCAGATTGGGGATGAATAAGGATGGAGAAGGCCTAGGCCTTCATATAATTCTAAGTGATGCAATTTGAATTTGTTGCCCTTTTTCCTATTGTCGTGGTCTGTGAACCAGAGGAGAGAGCAAAATTTTGTTCACCAAGGAGCATTGCGGTATTGTTGATGTGTTGGTGTTGAGTTTGGTTTTATACGATCAGACTAGTAAAAAAAAAATGGAGCTGGTCAGGTACATGTCTTGGATTAGGCTTTCAGGTACATGCCGTGGATTAGGCTAAGTCGGATGCTCAGAGTGACGGAATTAATCTAATGAGAGCGACAAGTGGTGATTATCGACTACAAGCAATTCGTCGATTTGCTTAGTGTGGCTGATTGTGATAGTAGAGTTAAGTTAATGATTTTTGGTAGTGATTTTTTGACAGAACTCATTATTATGTGGTGATTCTGAGAAGTGCATATATTCATGCCAATGAACTTACTTGTTGATGGTTGAAGGGATTGCAAGAATATTAATATTAGTTAAGTTTTAATATTGAGTTATGGCTACTGCTAGTAAAGCTAGTGTTAGCATGGATACTAGAAGTTTTCGTTATTGCCACTACTGTCGGCAAATTGGCCATATTGAGGGTTATTGCCATACTCTACATCCCGAGCTTCATCCACGGGTAGCACATGCCGATGTCGAGTCTCCAATACATAAGGTTCCTGATCAGTCACATAAAATGCCTAGCACTATTATGTTGCCTCGCGTCGAGTATGAGTCCTTAGTACGTCCCAACCGGGTGATGGAATCCTCTACTCCTACTGTTACTTTGGCACAGACTTATTTAGGTAATTCATCTTGTTTACTTTCTGCTACGCCCACTTCCTGGGTTGTAAACTCCGGTGCTTCAAATCATATGACCGGTAATTCTAACTTATTGTCTAGTATTACCTCTATATCTCCTTGTTCTGTTACACTTGTTGATGGTTCGAAGTCTCGTATCACTGGTCAAGGAGATGTAACCTTGGGTCCCTCTCTTTCTCTCTCATATGTTTATCATTAACCAGCTTTCCCATGTAACTTACTTTCTGTCAGTTCTCTTACCAGAGATTTGAACTGTTCTGTGACATTTACTTCTACACATTGTGTTTTTCAGAATCTGAGAACGGGATAGGTGATTGGTGGGGGGGCATGAGTCCAATGGGTTGTACTACTTGGACAAAGACCTTATTGCTGCTGTTGTTGAGAAAAGAACTGCCTCTGACTTCTTTCAAATGCATTGTTGTATGGGTCATCCACCGATTGACGTACTTCGTCATTTCTCTCCCATTACAGAATCTGACTCCTATCCAGTGTGATGCTTGTCAATTTGGCAAACATCATCAGGTATCTTTTCCTTCTCGTGTCCAGAGTCGTGTGTCAAGTCCTTTTGAGTTAGTCCACTTTGATGCTTGGGGACCATGCCGTGTCAAAGATATATCTGGTTACAAATATTTTGTTACATTTGTGGATGATTATTCTCGCATAACTTGGTTATATCTAATAAAAGATCGAACTGAAGTATTTTCCTGTTTTCGTATGTTCTATTCTGAGATTCCTAATCAATATAATGTTTCTGTTAAATGTTTGCGTTTTGATAATGCCAAAGAATACATTTCCAACAGTTTTAAATCATTTCTTACATCTCATGGGATTTTACATCAGACATATTGTCCTTATACTCCCCAGCAGAATGGGATGGCCGAACGAAAAAAATCGTCATCTCTTAGATGTTGCTCACTGTCTATTTTTTCATATGAACCTCCCTAAAATGTTTTGGGGGAAAGCTATTCTTACAGCATGCTATCTAATTAATCGTCTTCCATCTTCTGTGCTTCGTGGAGGCATACCTTTTTCTACTCTCCATCCTTCGAGTCCACTTTTTTCTTTACCACTTCAGGTGTTTGGATGTGTTTGTTTTGTGCATCTTCTAGGTCCTAGTCATGATAAGCTCGATCCACGGGCTGAAAAGTGTGTGTTTCTTGGGTACTTTAGAACTCAGAAATGATACAAGTGTTATAGTCCAAATAGTCGGCGCTTTTTTGTCTCGGTAGATGTTACCTTTTTCGAAGACCAGCCATATTACACCTCTGTTGACCAAATGATGACTTCGTCTGAAGATATATTGTCATCAGACATGGCTTCACTGCCGCCTATTCCCTTAGCGGGAGCAATTAGGCCTCGCCTTATTTTCATTTTTTGACCAGACCTATCAACGTCGTCGTTCTGTTCAAAGAGAGATAGCATAGCCGCCGCCTACATTGGACATGCATGCTTCTCCACCAATTCATGTCTCGACCTCTGATCCGCCAATCTCTTCTGAGCTTGATTATACTATCGATATTCCCATTGCATTGCGCAAAGGTACGTGCTCTTGTGTCAGTCAACCCAATTTCCGATATGCTCCATATACTAGTTTGTCTTATCGTACACATACTCGTCATCCTCTTTCTCAATTTTTATCATGCGATAGTCTTTCTCCTACATATTCCTCATTTGTTGCTTCTTTATTTGTTGTGTCTATGCCAAGTACTGTTGCAGAGGCTCTTGCCCATCCAGGTTGGCGGCGGGCTATGGAGGATGAAATGCAGGCACTACAGAAAGGCCCATAATCTGACCAATGTTCAGAAGCAGAAGATATGGTAACTGTTGAAGTAGAATCTGAACCCTTTTGATTTAGTCGCCGATACAACCAAATCTTCAGTTTCCAAAAGTAGAGTAGAATCAAATAAGTGACAAGATTTATTCTTGGAAACTAATATCCAATCGTAAATTTCCTCCTGATTTGATTGAAAGAATATATTGTCAATCAAATATCGCAAACTTCCATAAAAGAGCTTGCCTTAATTGGAAACCTACCATTCGTGGGTCTTTAGAATCTAAAAGGCCCATAATCTGACCAGTGTTCAGAAGCA
Organism: Rhodomyrtus psidioides; assembly: GCA_021437785.1. Taxonomy (NCBI): domain Eukaryota; kingdom Viridiplantae; phylum Streptophyta; class Magnoliopsida; order Myrtales; family Myrtaceae; genus Rhodomyrtus; species Rhodomyrtus psidioides. The sequence goes on from JAILYB010000054.1 coordinate 803,688, forward strand.
GTTTTCAGAAGAAAGACCTTCTAAATCTGAATAGATATTTTAGGACAGTAATACTAAGGGGGTGCATGATTGTCTTTCTATTTCTCTATTTTTTAGTTTTTTTGTTCCAGGGAATAGCTTTGGAACAGAAATGCGTTTGACAGCGCAAAGTAATTTTTTTATTTCCGGGCTAGTTTTTTGGCCGAGAAATAGATTTGGCTGAGATTTGAGAAATAGAAAAAAGTAGCTTTTTTGTTTCTGAAACAGATTTGAGAAATAAAAAAAAAATTGCCGCCCGCCACCGCAATCGCCAGTCGCCGGCGGCCGCCGCCGGTCGCCGGTGGCCCCCGTCGGTCGCCGGCCGCCGCCGCCGGTCGCCGGCCGCCGGTCGCCGGTCTCCGGTCGCCGGCCGCCGCCGCCGGTCGCAGGCCGCCATCGCCGCCGGCGGTCACCGGAAATAGAAATTTTATGCTATTATCAAACGAATTTCTTTTTGGGAAATAGAAAAATTATATTGTTGTCAAACGCGATTTTTGGTTGAGAAATTCGTCTAGGAAATAGAAATCGAAAAATCTATTTCTTGCTAGAAACATAGTCCTGAAAGAGAATGACAATCATGCACCCCCTAAGTTTCAATAAGGTCCATCTAACATATCATATAGCTCTTTAGACGAATAAGCATTCAAATGAGAAATCATGTTCCATCTGTTCCTCTAAAGCAACTCCGTCTAAACGTCCTCTGAAGCAACTCCATATCCTTTTGAACGACTTCAGAAACAACTATATGACTACTCCTTCTCGAGTCTTAATGCCAGAAAGGGAGCAATACAAACTTTTGTTTACACATTCATTCCGCAATAAAAACATCACAAATATCACACGGATTCTTACTAGAGTAGATAGTTTTGTTAGAATCAAAACATTCAAAGAGAAAGTTTCCACAATAGCAAGAACTTGCCCGCGAAGCTGCGAAAATACAAAATTGAGCATATATTCGAGAGAAGCAAACGGTTGCACAGATGCTTTGGCCGTGCTTGCAAGGGAACAACATCTACAACTCTGCTAGTTTTGCATATTGAGATTTGTCATGACACCAGATGAGATATTGTGTAGATAGAGCATCGTCGTCCCTTTCCCAAATTGACATGTGGTGCATTCGAGATTTTACTTACCCGTGCCTGTTGTCAAACGCAAAGCCCCGCGTATTAGTATGATGCAGATTTTTCAGAATGTGTGGCTCATATCAAACCCAAAGCCCTTTTCACCTATAATATCCGATGCAAGTAGCGTGAATGTCCATCATTTGTGACCATTTGGATCATGTCTAGAAAGCCACCATGCTATCTGGAAGAGAGCTCAGCCTTGATGGAACTCAAGCGAAGCTTCAGGACCAACAAGACAGATCCTCTTTGTGTTCATCCGATGGTTGAATCATGGTCTCCAGATGGACATGGACATTGCTGCTTATGGGACAACACCAAATGGGACAAGGCCAGCGGTCACGTGACTGGCTTTTACCTTAGTAACAGTGTACAGTAGATTCCCCTCCAAAAGATTTAAACTCAAGACCTCTTGCTCTGATACCATTAAAATTTTTATGGGACCACTTACCAACTACTCTAAAAGCTTAAGCTGTTATAAGAATGCGTGGTTTTATATTGATATATTCCAACAATTTCAACTCTTCCTCGATCCCATATGGCTTCGGCAATCTTTCCAAGTTACACTACCTTAACATCTCTAATTCATACTTTTCTGGAGAAGTCCCCTTGGATATCTGACGGCTCTGCGAATTAGTTTCTCTTGACTTGTCTTCTGAGATGGGGTCTCTTAAATTGCCCAACATTAATAGCTGCGTCCACAACTTAACTATGCTTAGAAAACTTTATCTCTTTTTTATAAGCATGCCATCACCATTCCCGCATGTACTTGCAAACTCCTCTTCTTTGAGGTCGCTTAAACTTGATGTATGTGGATTGCTTGGAGAATTTCCAGTAAGCGGTCTTTCATTTACCAATTCTAGAAGTCTTGCTTTCTTAAATAAATTATCGATTGGGGATTGCCATTTCTCGGGTTCACTTCCCAATTCATTGGGTAACCTTTCTCAGTTCGCTTAACTGGATATATCACGAAACAAATTTCAAGGTCAAATTCTCGTGGCTACTCTTTCTTGGCTTGTCAACTCGGCAAAACTCACCAATTTGAAACTTTCAGGAACGAGCAAGGTTCTTTGATAGATTAAAAAAAAATGTCAGAGATTCAATTGTTAGCCAAATTAACCGTCCTTGTTTCTTTACATATGGCAAATATTCACTTAAGTGGTCCAACTCTATCTTCACTGGTAGAAGTTGACGCGGTTGATATGGCTTGACCTTTCATCCAAAAATTTGTAAGGTGAAATTCCAAACTTATTATGGAAACTCAAGAATCTTGAATTTCTAGGACTTAATCATAATAATTTGAGTGGCACCGTGGATTTACACAAACTCAAGAACTTGCAAAGATTACTTTTGTCCTTCAACAACATAACTTTTGTCAGCAAGACCGGGATTGATGCCAGCCTTGAGAAACTTTCCACTTCAATTTTAGATTCATGTATCTTACAAGAGTTCCCAGAGTTTTTGGGCTACCAAAGCAGATTAGAGATCGTCAGTCTTTCAGACAATAAAATAAGAGGGAGTATCCCTACTTGGATGTGGAATGGTAGCAGAGAAACCTCAATCATCTTTCTCACAATTTTCTAACTGGCTTTGAAAACAACCAGATCAATCTGCCAGTTAGAAAATTGCTCAAAACAGCACTCCCTAGTCCTCCTCCATCAGTGGTTTATTACAATATCTCCCTCTTTGGAGAAATTCAATCTATTTGTAGAGCAAGATCCCTTGTCATCCTTGATTTGTCCATCAAAAATCTGAATGGCGAAATATCAACTTGTCTGGGAAATATGGGTTCTTTGTCGATTTCGAATCTTGGGGAAAATAAACTAGAGGGCATTATTCCTCATGCTTGCTCAAAAGGTTGTGTGTTGAAGGTTATTGACTTGGCACACAATCGATTGTGAGGGCCTGATGCAGAATCTATTAGTAAAGCATTTTTGGACCGATTGGACTGACGAAAATCCAATCGGAAGGCAAAACGATGATGCGACTAGAACCGGCGGACCCAAAAACGACATCGGATTGAGCTCAAATTCGGTCGGCTGAAGTGAAACGGCGTGCTAATCAAAAGTCAGAAAATCAACACGTGAGATCTGCAAAGACTTCGATAAAATTACACAAATATGGTCTCAGCTAGAGTTTAACTCAATAGAGAGACCTAATAAGTATAAATAGAAAGAAATCAATATAAGGGACCTTGAAAGTAATTACACAAACATAAACCGAACCGGAGTTTGACTCGATGGGATGGTTTGGCAAGCATAATATCTTTCAATAGATAACGAACCAAAGGTACCCAAAACTGTTCGGAGTTTAACTCAACAATAAAGCCTGAATATGCCTCAATAATACACCAAGGTTGACTCGATGGTGTAAAATCTAAGATAAAGATAAACAACTAAGTTTGACTCGATGACGAGAATTTGAAAGCCACAGATAAGGAAAGTAAAGTACAATACGATAAGTAAAGATAAGATTAATCTTGTTGATTTGTTTGAGGCTTTTTCTATAGATGCTCGGTGGTATTTATAACGGTGGAGTAAGTAACTTCCCTTTAACAGTTGTGACTTCTAGTGCGCCGATAGTTGCCACGTCTATCATCTCCCACGAACTCTTTTGACCAGGTCTTCAAGCAGTTATTTCACTTAAAATAATTGTTACTATTCCAGCTTCAAATTCGCCCCTTTGCTCGGACTAATCATGTCCACGTTCTCCCCTTTGCTCGGACTAATATTCCAGCTTCAAAACCCCAATAACTTAGTATAGCCTTCAGAATTCTTTCATGTAGCTTGTGTTTATGTCCACGGTATCATACAGAATCCTGGACCTCATCACTACCTGCTGATAACTGTATTCCCATCAAGTAATTCAAGGAGGATTTTTGTCTTCTTTGGCGCTCCCTGAAAGCGTTTGGATCGTTGGTGGGATTACTTTCATAGGCAACCATGTTTGTAGCTTGCTTTATCCATCCTTGATATTCTCCGCTACCTTTGACACACTGTGTTACCCCTGCTACCTGGACAGGTGGCATTGTTCCCTATTGATATTGATAGCTTGCCTAGTATTCTCATTGATCGACACCTATAGCAATTCTCACGCGTTCTGCACATGGTTTTCTCCTCACGTGTATAGCACATGTTTCGACTTCTCTAGTGCGCAGCACGTGTGGGGACTGGCAGATTATTTTGAGTGCCAACATATTCTCAATGCACAACCATCTCTATAACTACGAGGAATCATGCCCTCAAGCTTATTTTTCCCGGATTCAAATTTTGGCAAAGACTCGGGTTTCTTCCAAACATGAAGAAGCGCCGTATGGACCATTGTTGAACAAGTCAAGCATGGTGACAAATAGATGGACCTTGGCATATGTTGAAATAAACTTTTTAAATTCATGTATAGATAACAAAGAGATAGATTTTTGGCATATGTTGGAGGAAAAAATGGGCAGGCGGTGTGGAAATTGGAGGCTTCACCATTAGTCTCGAATCATATATTCTTTTGGTCCCTAGGCACAGAAACAATAAAGGAAAAGTCAATAAAAAGCATTTAATAAAAGGGCACATCAAGATTTCACGTTGGGGTTCATATTTGTTGACTTTGATAATGGGAACTCAGGATCGAGGATTCTGTTCTTAAAGCCAACATTTTTCCAGATGATCTGCGCTTTTTTCAAAATAAGTTACTGGACAAGGGCCAGTGTTGTTCGTTCAAGTCACTTTTTCCTCAACTTTATCTCACGGTTCACGATTGGGACCATGGATCTCTTCTGCTGCACAGAGGAAAAGCTATACTTGGGATATATCTGCCGGGGATACACGGAAGCCCAACAAAGAGTAAAGTCGAATCTTTGTATTGAGTGGCGCTTATGTTTTAAGGGTTTCTAGTTGAGTTGGCGAAGACTGTGCTCTGAATATTTAAACTTCGTCGAGCTAAACATTCTTACGAACATCGGCGAGAACCGGTGATATCCGAAAGTAACGGACCGAGCACTTCCGATAACTTGAAATCCTAGTTTTTCCAGTTGAGATGGTGAATATCTCCCCTGTGGTAGCGAGGCAGGTGAAGTACCAGCATGCCCACATGATGTTTGGGAAGAAAATGTCCAGTTCCGTGCAGGAATTTCAAAAAAAGACAATAGTAGTTATAAGTGGATTCAAGAACAAGCTATAGTGGCGTCAACAGAGAGACAGAGATTAAGACTGTAATGATCTAATGAGAAGATACGGCTCCATAATGGGGAAACGAAGGAAAGATGAGCATAAAGGAAATTATGGACATAGATTCTACGAAAAATCTTGAGTTTGTGGGGATACATGACAAAATTTCTGTTCCAGAAAGAGTTTCTGGAACAGAAATAGTTTTTTGTATTTCTATTTCAGAATGAGTTTCTAAGCAAAATAAATGCAGTTGATAATGGCAAAAAATTTCTATTTCTGGAAATGAAATTTATTTGACCGGCGGAAGTGACAGGGGGGGGGGGGTGGGTATGGGGGGCGGCGGCGGCGGCGGCCCTTTGGCGATCGGCCTGCCTCCAGCGGTGGCCGTCCGACGACCGGCAGCGGCTTTCGACGGCCGTCCGGCGACCTCCGATGACCGTCGCCGACTTCCGGCGGCCGGCGGGGGCGGCCGTAGTCGACGAAGATTTCTATTTCTCGGAGAAGTTACTTTTTTTTGTTTCTCGTTTCTGCTTGAAATCTATTTATGTTTCTCAAAATTATTCCAGAAATAGTTTCTTGCATTTGCGTTACCAAACGAATTTCTATTCCAAATCTATTCCAGAAATAGAAATCTGTTCCAGAAACTATTTCTGACAAGTTATAATGCACCCCCTGTACATCTGATTCAAGACTCACTGACGCAGGGAAGTAGTATCTGGAAAGCTTTTCCAAAAGGATTGACTAAAATTTTATAAAATGAATCGTGAATATTACAACGGGTGAACGTCCTTTATATAGAAAGAACTTCTTTAGAGAATTAAACATACCATAAAACGCCATAATGAGAATCAAATCAAAATGGAAAGAGAATAAATAGAAATACGAATGATATCTCGCAAAGTTGCCTAAAATAGAAAAATGCCTAAAAACACATCTAAACGAATCTGAAACGCGAAAATACAACATCGATCACTACATAGAAGTGAGTATTGATCAACGGCATGTTTCCATGCAGCCCACCGAATTTGAACCTATTTTGAAGTTCTAATTATGGCGGCGCAATTGTCTTGGTTTCTGATACCAGTAAAGGAAGCGGATACAAGCCTGGGCGAGATGAGCAGGTATGCTATCCCCACAAACACGGCGCTCCTAGCCTTAAAAGGGGACTGCATGTTTGCTCACTCAAGCCCATTCTTGAAACTCAATCCTTAAGGTGCCAGATATTTCTGCTTCAACAGGTTCCATATAGTGGCAAGTTGAAGAGCATACTAAACCAAACCAATCGTACTACTGAGTCAACAAGAGGATTCAGATATACGAAAGACCATGCTTATGGGAAAGAAGAAGAAAGGAAAGTTTAGAAACTCATGATTTTGGAAAGCATACTGATATTTCACATAAGGTGGTTCCTCCCCGTTTACAATGCCTTCGGGGGCCTTTTATAGGCCAGTATCATACAAAGAGACTTCTGACAACCTGACAGATGAATTCACGACGAAAAATTAAAAAGTCTTCGGGTGAACAGTGTTGCTACAGTGCTACAGTACTGCTACAGTGCCAAACAGTGTCTGCTACAGTGATTTGCTACAGTATCGTGAATAGTAATTTTCGTAAAAGTTTTCTGATTCTGCATGATATTATTCTGACATACGTACTTACTTCTTAAGACTTTAGCACACCTAATAACAACAAATGCACGAGGATTTTTGACACATGTGAGGAGACTTTGATGGTTCTTGATGATTCAGAGTCGACGTCGGTCTGGGTCTGGATGATAATTGGCGTCGTCAGAGTCAGAACTGTCTGCGCCATCTTTGTCCTTTTTGAATTTATTCCAATACCACTGTTCTTCGAGCTGGGACAGTCCAATGTCTGGGTCTTCAGTGAGTGATGGACTATCTTCTTCTTCTGCCGCGTGTCTTTCGCCTGATAAAATATCTTCCATGGTGACTGGGTCTGGTGGATCTTGTCGCGCGCCTTAATTAGAGCTGGATGGTATCTTAGGCTGGGGGCATAGTTGGAGCTGAGGCCACGTGTACGAGCTGGATGGCTGGTCTTGGGTGCTAGATGCAATGTCTGGTGTAGAGTATGGGTTTTGTGACAATTGTCCTCCCCAAGGGTCTTGAGTGTCAGTGTCCATAGAAGAACTCGGCCGGTTGCTTCTGTAATCTTCAAGAGCTTGAAGTACCTGGCGGTGCATTTTGGGCCTATCCCAAGAGTGGTTCATATGATGGTATAGCCAAATTTCAAGAGGAATTTCTTGATTTTCTTGACATAGGACTCGTTGGAGTTCTCTATACTCATACTGCATCAATGTGATGGACTTAGGAAGTGTTGTGTAGATCCGAAAAACTTGTCGATGAAGATTAGGCTTGAATGTAGTGGTGCCATATGTTGACACCTGATTTTTGACCATCTTTTATTTTGGTTTTTATTTCTAAAATTAATTAAAAATAGCAAAAAAGGCCAAAAAATTGCAAAATCAACTTTGGAATCCTTAGCCTAGCCTTAGGAACCAATTTTGAACAAAAAATATTTTTTGAATTTTTTAATATTTTTTGGAATTTATTTAATTATTAAAATACCCAAAAAATCAGAACAAATACCCTTCGTGGTCAGAAAATTACACAAAAATATTTAGAAATTTTATTTTAATTTCCTCTTTAATATTTTCACTTTTTATCAGGGAAATTGGGCTCGATTCATGGGGTTCCTTCACAAACCTAAAACCGAAACGAGCCTAAAAAATCCTTTTCGAGTCTTTTAATTTTCAATTCTTGGTTCTTATAAGCTATGACATTGGACTCTAAAGCATTGAAATGCAATTGGGTCAATTTTCCCTCCAATTTGATCAATTTTAACCAAAAGGGCTTAATTGCACAAAAATCTTTCAATCTAGTCCCTGGTTTTACAATTTGTGAAATTAAATTTCACACGGGCACACCCATTAAAATTAAACACCTCTACCAAATATTTTTCATCATGCTGAATACATTGGTGGCCTCAATTTTGAATAATTTGATCGTTTAGGCCTTCGATTTGGCGAAATTCATTTTCGGATCCTAGGGACAATTTGGGGTTTTCACTAAATTTCAATCAATTGATTCACGAAAATACCCATATTTGATAGAAAACATGTCAAGGAATCCGATTTTGCCATCAATTTCATGAAAAGAGGTCAATTTGGGACCCAATTTGGATGAATTGGTCGAACCGGGCCGGTCGGGTCAGACCCGACCCGACCCGGTCCGACCGGGTCTGCAACATTGTTGCAGACCCAGCACGCCGAGCATGGGAAAAAACAGGGAAAGATGGGGGGACTGCGGGGAGCGATTTTTCGAGGAGAAAAGGACGAGCAGGCGTGGGGGACATCGACAAAAGGGCCACACTCATCTCAGCAGGCGTGGAGGCAGGCCGGTCGGCCACGAAACCGGCGGAGATTCTCGGTTAAAACCGAGCTCGGCCATGAGAGGGGGAGGATTTGTTTGCGCGAGTTTGGGAGAAACCGGAGGTCGACGAAGCTTCCCCGGACACCACGGGACCTCACCAGAGCTTCAGCCATCGCCGTCGAGCCCGGAGCAGGTCGGTATTCTCCCCCCCGACCACCGTTTCTGACATGCACACCACCTGTTCGACGAAATACCCGAATGGGCTTTGTATTTTTTGAGTCTCGACCGGGGCTCCTCGTGCCTCATTTGATGCGTATTTCGTCCCTAAGCTCCACTATAACTGTCCTTCCGCTCGTTTCGATCTTTGTCTTGCAATAAAACCGCGCGAAACCGGTCGCCGGAGCTCCACCATTTTTGGGCCAAGCCGAGGACCCGATCCGGCGAGGAAGGCGGTCGCCGAGGCCTAGGCACCCTCAGGTAAGTTTGCTAGCCTCCATTAGATGCTCTTTGAATGATTAAAGTTGAGTTTGGTCGCCAAATTGTTTTTAGCAAATTGCTTCGCCGGAGCCGGTTCGGTGGCCGGTCGTTTAGGCTTTTTCAACGTTGTTTCTTGCCATGTTTTGGCCTTATGTTGGTTCTGGTAGTCTAAGGAGGAGAATGCCGAAAAACGGGCGAAAAATACCAAGTTTCGGGCCCGTTTCGCAATTTTCCGGCGACCTCGCCGAAATTTTCACTGTTCATCGTCTTCTCAGGCGACCTTCCGGCCGGTCAACGGTCAACGACCGACGTGGCGTGCCACGTAGGCAGCCACGTCAGCCGGGTGGGGTCCGGTCCGCTTATTTTTAAATCAAACGGAATTAACGGCCACGATCACGACACGTGTCGCGATCCTAGAATTTTGGAAAATAAAAAAAATGATTTTCGGATAATTAATTCAAATCGATCGAACGGACGAGAATGTGCCAAGTGGCTTTCTATGGATCGTCCCATCTTGTCCAAGATCGGACGCACCAGAAGTAGCCACGTGGCACAACGTGGAACGTTCGATCCGAAGGTTTTTCTAAAAAAGAAACTAAATTAATTTTTGATCCGATGGCTACGATTTGGCCACGTGGCTCACTGAGGGACGTCCGATCTAGTGTGTATCGGACACACGAGACGAAGCCACGTGGCACCATGTGGACCGTCCGATCCAGGAAATTTTCGGATAATTAAATAAAATAGATAAAAAATCAAAAAAATTGTTAAAAAATAGGAGAAAATATTTAAAAATATAAAACGGTGTCGTTCTAGGCCGGTGTCGACCCCTAGGGTCGGGCCGGGCGCCCGAGAGACGCGGGCCGGGTTTGACCCGGCCCGAAAAATATTTTTAAATATTAAAAAATTCAAAAATTATAATAAAATAATCAATAAATCAATAAAAAAATAGAAAATCATAAAAAATTCAAAAAATTCGGAAAATTCAGAAAAATTATAAAAAATTCCAGAAAATAGGAAATGGCCACATTCAACTGGCTACGACCTATTCCGGGTCATTTAACCCCCGATCTTTCCAGAAATGACGGTTTTGCCCTTCCGGCAAACCATCTTCCAAAAAAATTCTAAAAAAATCCAGGAAAATCCCAAAAAATGGAAAATGGCTACAATCAACTGGCCATGGAATATTTTGGGTAATTAGGTATCCAAACCTTCCAAAAAATGACAATTTTGCCTTTCGGGCTAATTGTCCCCGAATCTTCCCATTTTACCCCTAGCCCTAAATCACATCTTCCCTAAGCCCTTATGGCTATACTAGGAGGCCAATGATTGAAATTGATGTGCATTGACATGATTTATTTATACACTTGACTTGCGCTTTCATTATATTGACTGTGATCTGATAGGACCAGTCTTCCAATCTGCATGAAACCCTGAATCAAAACTACCTCACCCAAAATTGCGCCTGCATGAAATCTTAATTAGGAAAATCACTCGCGTTAGGTACCGAAAGGGCGTTGGTAATGACACCGACGTAACCAAGTCCCCGAACCCAAAATCTCTGGTTCCGCAGAACTGATCGATCTCTCCCAATCGGTCAGTAAGGTTTCCGGTCTACCCTCCAAGAAAGACCGGTGGCGACTCCAAATGCATGCACAAGTTGCACATACCACCACGACCACACTAAGGTCGAAAGCGATCGACTCTTATCGTCGAATCCTTTGAAAGATACTCCCGCCGCGATTTGGTATGGGCTTGGGAGGGCCCGCGCCGATCCACGACCCGCGATAGGTAATCTATTAGCCGCGTCCGATTTTCGGACGGGTCGCGACACCATAATACAATGCTTTTTCTCAGACATCTCCGGTTGGGCTGAAGAAAATCCAAGGCCTATGAAAAAGGACTGTGGTGTGTCTTTCTGGGTCAACTATTCCACAATTTCGCTGAAAGATGAAGTGCTGTTTCCATGCTGCTAAAGGCTGGAACCAAGTGAGCATTTCTGTCAAAGCTTTTTGGTTTGAGAAATCTCCCATGAGTGCTCTGGACAAGACTCGGAAATCATGTCTGTGGGAAATTCAATGGCAACAGCATATACGTTGAGAAAATACCAAAAGAACCATTTGAGGTCTACAGAGAAATCTTGATCAGGAGACCACCGTAAACTGAGAATGAGATTCAGAACAGCATGATAAGAGACTTTGGGTAATTGGATCAAAGATTTCTGGCTGAATGATGAAAAGTCTCTGGATATCCACATATTCACGAAACTGGTCATCAAATTGTAAACCAATAGGTTTAATTCTGAGTTGGGAAAGCTGGGATAGAACATCCCAACCAATGATGAGGTCTTTATCTGGGGAATTACAACCAAGGATTTTTGTGGATATGGAACAGTTTGGAAATATTTGGAGGGTGATGATTTTGCTGCGAAATTTTGTGGTAAAAGTATCTCCGGAAGCAGAATGGAAATACCTTGTGTAAGGCGTCCAGAATTCTTCTAGGAGTACTTTTATATCCATGAGTGATGCTGCCGCGCCGGTATCAATGAGAGCAATGACTTGGACAGGTTTGTCATTTTCTGGGGTGTGGATTTGGATGGGGATATATGGAGAGTGGAAAACGGGTTGGACATGGAAAGAGTCAGAGATAGTATCAGGGAAGAATGCAAAGATATCACTTGGGGATTCATCAGAGTTTGAGGAAAATGTTTGGAGGGCAAACAGTGTGTCGGGTGAAGGTTCATCCTCAACAGAGAAGATAGACTCGATATCTTCATCATCCAAGGGGATTCCTGTGGTGGAGGAAATCTTTTGGATCATGTAGCTTCCTTGGCGCTTTGCTTGAGGACAGTTTTTTGCAAAGTGTCCTTTCTTGCTACAGATGTAGCATCGGTCGGATTTCTTCTTTTTCTTGAAACCATAAGCAGAGGAGTGATGACGCTTCTTTTTTCGAAGGAATTTCCAATTGCCTTTCTTAGGTCTTCGTTTGCCAAAAGAGAACTTCTCAAAGGAGAAATTCTTGAAGTGCTTGCGTTTCTTATTGCCAGCACAAGAGGGATCACTGCAATTTCTTGAGCACTTGATCTTCCAATGAGGATTGTCATAATTCTTTTCGAGAGAACGATTCTCCCGGAGGTAACTTCTGAAGACTTCTTTTCTGTGGCACATTTCTTCAATGGCAAGGTGGACAGACTATTGGATTTCTCCAAAAGTCGCATCTGTGATGGTCTTGTTTTTTAGCTTCAGGGCTTTCTCAACAACTTGACTAATCTCTTTAGGGATGGAAGCCAGGAATACGGACTTGAGATTAGGATCAGAACCAAGTTGGTAGAAAAGCTTGATCATTTCTCGGAAGTGTCGATCCAAGTCTTTTTTGGCCAGAGAACAGCATTTTCTTTCAAAGAATTCTTTTCTTTTGAGTTCTTTCGAATATTGAGGTTGGCCAATAAAGAAAAGATGAATCAGCTGAATCGCTTCATCAAAGGACATGGTTAAAAACTGAAGTTGGTCTCTTTCTGGGGCTAACTTCCACCAATCTTTCAAGGAACCAGTGAATCGAGTGACAAACTCAAGGAGAACATCATAAGAACTGTGTTCCTTCAGGTTTCTGGTAATCAACCAAGAATGAAACTCTTGATGCCTTTCTGCCCATTTATGGTAAGGGATATCATCCAAAGTGAAGAAATTAGACGAATAGGGTTTATAGGTTGATGACAATGGGTCATGGTAAGGCTGTGAAGGTGGATGCTCAACTTCAGGTTGGTCTTCCATTTCTTCTTCAATGATTGGCTCTGCAGGGTCAGCCATCATGACGTTTGCCACAACAGACTGGGTGCTAGAATCATAGGATTCAGTATCTGGAATGGAAGATGACTCACTGATAGAGATTTCAGGAGTAGCTGGGGGTGAAGGATTTATGGGTTTCACTGTGGAGATGGTAGGAACCTGGTTTCGAAGGAAATTTTCCAATGGATTTGAAACCATGTATGAGTGGAAAGGTTTATGAGGAAGGGATGAAGGAGGAGATTTTTCTGGTGGTGTTGAAGGAGGTGGAAAAAAGGTCTGTTTGTTTTTTTCTTTTTTCTCTTGGTCCAACTTTTTAAGACGATCCCGAAGAGCAAGGATGTTCGTCTTTGGAGGAGGTGGTGCTGTGCTGAGTACAGCTACAAAAGAGTTGGGGTCTGGGGAACTGGACATGAAGGATGTGGGGTTAGGAGTTGCTGTTGGAAAGAAAATTGGATTCAGGGCTTGTAGATTCCTTTGCTCAAAGAGAGCTTGTTGTTCTTGTAGTATATAGACCTGACGTCTAAGCTTCTCAATCTCAGGAGTTTGGTCATCCAGATAATGACTTGTAGGAATCTGTTTTGTCTCCATCAGGTACAGCCTCAGACTTTGGAAATCTTCCAACATCTTCTTTGAGACAGATGTAGCATGGTCTACCCTGTCAAGACGAGTAGCCACTGTGTTTCTTGCTACATTCTGGGCCACAGCATTCTCTGTTTGCCAATTTAGAACAGCCTCAACTGGTGTAGGGTCTTTCCTTCTTCCTTGAAGATCGACATCCTGTGGAGTTGTGATCTTTGGGGAATGGAAGTATTTATGCTGTGCGTCAGAGAAACTTTCAACATAAGGGAATCTGAAAGTGGCTGAGCTTTCTTCAGATGGGGCAGGCTGTAAGGGTGGAAAGTCTTCTGGTCGGAACATGCAAATACTGGGTAAAACATGAGGTGGTTCAGGTTTAGGATTGCAAGTGTATGGCTGAGGGAGTTTGATGTGACAAGAGTTTTTCTTTACCAATTTGAGGATGTGTTTGTAGAATGGGGAAGTGATGGGTTTCTTTGGTGATGGAGGTGGCGGCTTTGGTTCATCTGGGGGACAAGCAGGTGGAGGTGCAGTAATTTGAAGAGGTTTGGGAAAACCATACTCAACCATATATTGCCAGCGTCCGCCGTCTTCACCAAGAGGACCCACGGTTGGATCACCGTCTAGGTACCTTTGGTAAAGTGAATCTTTCTTCTTCTTCTTCTTCTTTCTGGAGGACGGTCTGTCACCCTCATCTTCTGGGTTCAAACATGACGAACAGGAACAGTCAACATTCCAAAAGCAGTGTCCGGAGGGATCCTTGTAATAATGGATGGGTCGTCCATGGTCATCAAAGGATTGGACATGGGCTTTAGGATCTGGATCTTCCATACTAATAGACTCAGTTGGACACGGGGTAAAGCACAAGATGGTAGGAAATGATGGAAAAACAGAGGAAGAAGTGTCTTCCTTCTCTTTTGTGAATTTAATGGTGACAGTACCATCTTTTTTTTCTTGATGTACTGTGGCTCAGAGGATTGGACATGTTGGGAATTTTGATGGAGTTTTTCATAGTTGGTCACCCAACTGTCAGGAAGGAGTTTGATAAGCTGATCTCTTAGAAGTTGACGAGGGATGTGAATACATGAAGTCTGGTCGTTGTCAACAGAGATAAGCAAAGCATCATCTGCACTTGGTAGGTTGAGATCAATGGCATGATTTTGTACTCTGTACACCATCTGGTAATGTAAAGTAGCAATTATGGCTGATGTGGTTTGAGGAGCACCGGGAGTTAGGCACATTGGCATTGACTCGGGAGTTAGGCACAAGTTGGCATTGACTCGGGAGTTAAGAGTTTGGCAAGTTTGGCAAGTATGAAAGACAAGAGTTTGGCAAGTATGAAAGACAAGAGTTTGGCAAGTTTGGCACCTCTTTCTTTTGACTTGGAAATTAGGCATAAGTTGGGCACAAGTTGGCATGCTTCCTCCTTCCATATGGCTATATAAGGAGAAGAAGATGCAATTGAAGAAGTGCGCCAAAGCCAAGTCATTCGGTGGCCGTGAGAAGAGAGAGTTCTTCTCGTGAGGGTTTTGCTTGTCGTAATTACACCTGAGTGTTTTAGCCAGATAAATTCTTGTGAGTAGAATTTGTATAATTCCTTGAGTGAGGTTTCACTAGGAATTGTGAGGGTCTAAACACTGTGTGAGTTTGAGGTGTAATTGAGGTTTGGGAAACACCAAGAGTGTGTTTGAGTGCTCGAGTGATTGATCTCGTTGTATCGCTTGTTTTCTATAGTGGATTCTGTGCTGCTCTCCCCGTGGACGCAGGTTCCGACATTCGGACCGAACCACGTAAAATCTCGTGTCCTTTGTTAGTATTTCGTTTTATTTTTCTGTCGACTCTGCAAACGCTCATCGATCCGATTCCGCTGCGACACCGATCAAGGTGTCCTATTCCACAACAATTGGTATCAGAGCTAGGCTTGCTTGAGTTGAAGCAAATCGATGGCGACAGAAGCTAAAGTGAAAATCGACAGATTTGAGAGGAAGGACTTTGGTTTCTGGAAGATGCAGATAGAAGACTACTTATATCAGATGAAGCTGCATGAGCCCCTGTCTGGGCAAAAGCCAGAAACGATGAAGCAACCCGATTGGGAATTGCTGGATAGACAAGCGATGGGTGTTATTCGGCTGACGTTGGCTCGTAACGTCGCATTTAATATTGTCAAGGAGAAGACCACTGCGGGTTTGATGAAAGCCTTGTCGGACATGTACGAGAAGCCCTCTGCGATCAACAAGGTCTATTTGATGAGACGTCTGTTTAATTTGAAGATGAGCGAAGGTGTGTCAGTTGCTAATCATATCAATGAATTCAATGTGATAGTTAGTCAATTGAGTTCAGTGGAGATTGACTTTGAAGATGAGGTACGTGCTTTGATTCTATTATCCTCATTGCCTGATAGTTGGAATACTACTGTTACTGCTGTTAGCAATTCTTCTGGGTCAACTAGTTTGATGTTTGATGGGATTCGAGATTTAATTCGGAGTGAGGATATTCGTAGAAGAGAATCTGGCGAACCAGTATCTACTGCTTTAGTAGGTGAAAGAGGAAGAACTAGTACACGTGTTAGCAAAAGTAGTATGAGCACGAATAGACGCAGTCAGTCTAGGACTGGCGGTGATGTCTGTTGGAACTGTGGCAAGAGGGGGCATCTTAGAAGAAATTGTTTTAAGCTGAAAAACGAAAGGGGTAAGGAAATTGGAGTTGAATCTGCAGATGATGTTGCAGCTGTAGCTGGAAATTCTGATGATGTCGATTGTGTCTTGTCTGTCACTGAGAATTCGTCGTTTGACGGATGGATTATGGATTCTGGTTGTTCTTTTCATGCTACACCAAACAGGAACTGGTTTACTTCTTATCAATGCATGGATAGTAGTAAAGTGCAGTTGGGAAACAACGCTGAATGCGATGTTGTAGGTGTTGGTGATGTTAAAATCAGAATGCATGATGGAATTGTGAGGACATTGACTGGGGTAAGACATGTTCCAGAATTGAAAAAGAACTTAATTTCCTTGGGTGCTCTAGATTCAGCTGGATGCAGGTATTCTTCACGAGGTGGAGTCCTAAAAATTGTTCGAGGTGCTCTGGTGATAATGAAGGGAATCAAACATGGCAGCCTGTATGAACTTCAAGGTAAGATATTGATAAATTTTGCTCATGAGACGTCGACATCTATTCGAGAGTCTAACGGCTACTCGATGACGGCCTGGGTGTTTGTGCGAAAGCACATGTTTGATGCTGTTGTCAGGAATACGCAGTCGAGAGCTTTGATCGGAATGGAGACTGGTAAGTTGATCAAGCATGTGCGAACTGACAGTGGCATGGAGTCCTGCTCGAAGCTGGTAAATAAATTCTGCATGGAAAAGGGCATAGTGAAACATCGCACTAGTGCTAGTAAACCACAACAGGTTGCAGAATTGATGAGCAGAGAGTTACTAGAGACGGCCCGTGAAAAGATCTCTAGTGCTGGTATGGCTGGGAAATTTCCAGCAGATGCGCTTAGTATGGCGAGCTACCTGGTGAATAGATCCCCATCGACTGCGATTGGATATCAGACTCCCAAAGAAGTGTGGTCAGGTAATGTTGCTGATGATTCTAATTTTAGAATGTTTAGTTGCCCGTGTTATTATCGAGTAAGTGATGGTAAGCTCGATGTGGAGGCAAGGTGCATATTCCATGGTTATGCACAAGGTGAGTGTGGCGATCAGTTGTGGTGCCCGAATATAGATTCACATGTTTGCAGCAGAGAAGTTACCTTTGACGAGTCTCCAGTACTTCTAGCTAGGAGTGTTTGTGGCAGTGTTTATACGGATCTGGACGGTGTTCAGCTTGAGGTGGAGTTGCAACCAGAAACTCCTGAGGTAGCAGGTACTAGTGAAATAATCGACACATATGATATTTGGATTAAGGTGGAGCCGGCAAAGCCAACGATTACTGTAGCTACTGAATTTGATAAGGAGCATGTTGGACTTTCTGTCAGATATGGATACAATAATGATTTTGCTTTATCTGTGATACAGAAAGTTATGTTAGAAAATCCTTATGGAGTAGCTAACTGTACAGGTGGAGCTGATGTCCTGAGGCCTATGATTATGGCAAAGTTCAAGCGTGGCTTGAACTTGAAATATCTTTGTGCAGATTGAGCCCAAGAGGGCTGTGGGAGAGTAGCAGGCGAATTCATTGAAGCGAATGTGACTTGGCTCAAATGTCGAGCCAAGGTGGAGATTGTTAAAAACATGTCTCGAATTTGAGTCCCGAATGAAACTCGGGAGTTAGGCACATTGGCATTGACTCGGGAGTTAGGCACAAGTTGGCATTGACTCGGGAGTTAAGAGTTTGGCGAGTTTGGCAAGTATGAAAGACAAGAGTTTGGCAAGTATGAAAGACAAGAGTTTGGCAAGTATGAAAGACAAGAGTTTGGCAAGTTTGGCACCTCTTTCTTTTGACTTGGAAATTAGGCATAAGTTGGGCACAAGTTGGCATGCTTCCTCCTTCCATATGGCTATATAAGGAGAAGAAGATGCAATTGAAGAAGTGCGCCGAAGCCAAGTCATTCGGTGGCCGAGAGAAGAGAGAGTTCTTCTCGTGAGGGTTTTGCTTGTCGTAATTACACCTGAGTGTTTTAGCCAGATAAATTCTTGTGAGTAGAATTTGTATAATTCCTTGAGTGAGGTTTCACTAGGAATTGTGAGGGTCTAAACACTGTGTGAGTTTGAGGTGTAATTGGGGTTTGGGAAACACCAAAAGTGTGTTTGAGTGCTCGAGTGATTGATCTCGTTGTATCGCTTGTTTTCTATAGTGGATTCTGTGCTGCTCTCCCCGTGGACGTAGGTTCCGACATTCGGACCGAACCACGTAAAATCTCGTGTCCTTTGTTAGTATTTCGTTTTATTTTTCTGTCGACTCTGCAAACGCTCATCGATCCGATTCCGCTGCGACACCGATCAAGGTGTCCTATTCCACAACATTAATCGTATGGATTTCTTTGATCCGCGCTCTCCCGCTGTTAGAAAATCAGATATTGTATCCTAGAAGTTCAGTAGTGACTGATCTTTGAGGCTGAGTTCCGTGCTGAGGACCACTTTTTAACATTTTCAGATTAACATGCAACCATGAAAAAACCGTCGCCGATCATTTCAAACGAAGTACAACAGTATACTTCGGAATAACCCGAGAGAAAAATTGAACGAACTCCTGCTTACTTGCTAATTGCCTCGTTACTCCATTTTTCCACGACAGTAAATCCCATCTTAGGTAGGTAAATCGCAGACGCATGAAATTCTCATGTAGGACCACGTAAGAAACATGAGCCGAAACCCAGCGGGATGCCCCGAAGATGACATTCATAATTCGGCTGCCGAGTTAAAACTCATTTGGGTCATACCTTGGTACTTGGTATTTGTCTATACCATACGTAAATTAGGTGATTAAATATCTTGAACTGCATCAATTCCTTCCCTATAAGAAACTATTGAAGGTTAAGAAAATAAAAGGAGTATCTCAATTATGGCTGACATCATAAGCAATAAATGAAAAAAATCACAGAAGTACCCATGGCAAATTTGAGGCTTGTTATGCCTGTGATGGAAAATTCATGCCTGGGTAAGCGAAGTCGATGTTGCGTTTCATCATTGAGTCCACGTTCAGCACAAGACGCCAACCACTCCTCCACTCGAAAGTAAGTCTTCCACTAAGTTGAGAAAATCTGAGATGGACGACCACTTCAACTTTGACAAACATGGGAAAATTGCATAATGATCAATTTGACTTATGTTCAGAAGCGTGATACTTAATGGGTCGATCCACCTGACCAAGTCTTCGAGCTATGGTTGAAAAAGTCTTGTACTATCTAAGAAAAGCAAGTGGGAGAGATTCTGAGGAGTTAGGCGAGTGATCCTCTCCCAGCCACAGGAAATTACATGACTTACCAGGACTTTTGCCCGTGTTACAGATTGACGAACAGGAGTCATTCTACAGTTCCTATGAGTATTGCTAGTCTTCGAATCACAAAACGAAAAGACAGTAATCGTCCAATGGAAGTATTTTTAGATAATATATATCGTTGCCTCGTTTTATATATAATTAATGACGGAGTACATGTGATTATGATGAATTACAAACAAGCATAACTCTCTCGGGAACTACACAAGCTTCGATGGACGGTAAACACATCGCGCCAGAGATATGGCGCAATGGCGTGGCCTTAGATTA
The DNA here is from genome assembly GCA_021437785.1 of Rhodomyrtus psidioides. Lineage (NCBI taxonomy): Eukaryota > Viridiplantae > Streptophyta > Magnoliopsida > Myrtales > Myrtaceae > Rhodomyrtus > Rhodomyrtus psidioides. Next base: position 823,421 of record JAILYB010000054.1, read on the forward strand.
GAATTAGTCAATAATTTTACCCATTCACCCGTTGAAATGGATGCCACATTTGTTAGTCAAGTAATTACTCTTTTTCCTTTTTCTAAGCCTCAATTTTTTTTGGGGGGGGGGGGGGGGGGGGGGGGGTTCGAAAAAGCCTCAGTTTATCGTTATCACGTGAAATCTTGACTTTGATGTGAGAAAATTCTAGTCATGTTCTTAACTTGCATTGTATCATGACGCTAGAATTGAATTTCAATCCAAACGAGTCAAATGAATGTTTCATCAACATATATATTTAACGATCTGGATCCTCTGTTCTAGTGGAAGGGGATCCCACCCTTGGATCATCCCCCCTTATATCCAAGGGTGCTTGGTGCAAGGCACCCCTACCACTAGGGTAGGGGATCCTGACCTTATATTTAAATAAGCCAATCACTTCTATGTAACAATTCTTTTGGTATTTAGAAATGAAGTGGTATTGTGCCAGCTTTCCCGCACTTCAATCGCACTAATGATATTTGTTTGAAAAACAAAATAATATATATATGCACGATCACATGTATGGATCACCCTATTTTCAGATATGCCAATCATATCAAATACAGAGATTCACTTGATAATCTATATCCCAATGCCTCTTTTCACACATAACATACGATGCAACTTGTAAGTGGCGGGAACTTTACCTTGTCAAGGGCACTTTTCACACATACCGTCGAAAGCCACCAGACATTGCTATCTATAAAAGCTTGTCAAGGGCACTTTACCTTTGCAAGTATTAGCCAACTCCAGTAACGAAAGCACAAATCATGGCGTCCTTACTCTGTGCGCTTCTTCCTTGGATCGTCCTCCTGATGATCCATACTTCACTTGCTAAGCCACTATGCCATCCGGACGAGAGTTCCGCCTTGATGGAATTCAAGCAAAGTCTCCAAATCGACACGGAACAATTTCGGTGTGTTTATCCGAAGGTTGAATCATGGTCACAAGATGGACATGGAGATTGCTGCTCATGGGATGGCGTCAAGTGCAACGAGGCCAATGGTCACGTGACAGGTCTTGACCTTAGCAGCAGCTGCCTCTTTGGTACCATAACTTCCAACACCAGCCTATTTCGCTTACTTCACTTGGAATCGCTCAATCTCGCTTTGAATGACTTCGACTCTTCCTCGATCCCATACGGTTTCGGCAGTCTTTCCAGGTTACGTTACCTTAACCTCTCTATATCAGAATTTTCAGGAAAGGTCCCTGCTGATATCTCACGGCTCTCGAGATTAATTTCTCTTGACTTGTCTTCTGAGTGGGCGTCTCTTGAGATGCCCAACGTAGAGAACTTTGTTCAGAACTTAACTATGCTTAGAGAACTTGATCTCTCTTCTATTAGCATGGCATCGCCATTCCCTCATGTACTTGCAAACTTCTCCTCTTTGAAGTCTCTTAAACTTGGAAAATGTGGTCTGCATGGCGTACTTCCAGTAAGCATTTTTCAGTTACCAAGACTGGAACTCCTCGACATCAGTTACAATGACAACCTTTCTGGTTTTATTCCAGAACAACAGTGGGGTAATCCCCTTAAGTCATTGTCTCTTGGGGGCACGAATTTTTCGGGTTCACTTCCCTCTTCACTGAGTAACCTTTCTCAGCTTGCTTATCTGGATCTACAAAGAAGTAAATTTATGGGTCAAATCCCTGCTTCCTTCGCTAACCTTACGCAGCTATCATATCTGGATCTCTCTGGCAATAATTTCACGGGTGATATTTCGCATTGGCTCGGCAACTTGGCAAGACTCAACCATTTGGACCTTTCAGGTAATATTCACCTTGCAAGATTTTCTTAAAAAAAAAAAAAAAAACTGGAGATGACAAGGTTCGATCACTAGCCATACTAACAAGTCTTGTCTCTTTACACTCGACAGATAATCAGCTAAATGGTCCACTTCCATCTTCATTTGAGAACCTGACGCGGTTAATTATGCTTAACGCTTCATTCAACAATTGGCAAGGTGAAATCCCAAACTCTTTATGGGAACTCAAGGGTCTCGAATATCTGGATCTTGGGGGGAATAATTTGAGTGGCACCGTGGATTTACACAAACTCGAGAACTTGGAATCATTCCTTTTGGACTTCAACAACATATCATTTGTCAGCAAGCCCGATATCAGTGCCACTCTTCCTAAACTTTCCACGGTAAGTTTAGTTTCGTGCAACTTACGTGAGTTCCCAAGGTTTTTAGGCTACCTAAAGGGGTTGGAGTGGGTAGCTCTGTCGAACAATAAAATCGGAGGGAGTATTCCTACATGGATGTGGAATGGCAGCAGAGAAACATTGATGGATATGGATCTTTCTCACAATTATCTCACTGACTTTGAGAACAGCCATATCAATCTGACAATACCCCAGTTGACGTACATGGACCTTTCTCACAATCTGTTCACTAGCTTTCTGAACAACCAAATCAATCAATCACTACCCATGTTGACCTATCTTGACATTAGTTCGAACTCGCTCAAAACAGCACTCCCCAGTCCACCTCCATTAGCTGTTTATTACAATATCTCCAACAACTTCCTCTTTGGAGACATCCAATCTATTTGTAGAGGAAAATCCCTCGTCGTTCTTGATTTGTCCAACAATAGTCTGAACGGCACAATTCCTTCATGTCTGGGAAATATAGATACTTTGACAATTTTGAATCTTGGGAGCAATAAACTCGAGGGCATGATTCGCCATGCTTACCCGAAAGGTTGTGCATTGAAGATTATTGACCTCACAAATAATGGACTGCGAGGGCCTGTCCCAAGTTCTTTGGCTAATTGTTCAATGCTAGAGTATTTGAACCTTGGTTACAATCAAATGCATGATAGATTCCCTTCTTGGCTATCAAAATTGACTGAGTTGAAAGCTATTATCTTGAAATCCAACAAATTTCATGGTCCAGTAGAAACACATCAAAGCCAGTTTAACTTCAGCAATTTGCATATCTTGGACCTTTCAAACAATGGCTTCAATGGTGCACTTCCTTCCAAATTGTTGCAGAGCTTCCATGCCATGAAAGTGATTGTTAGTCAAGATCAGTTGGAATATATTCATACTTCTCAAAGGCTCCCTCAATCCCTGGATACAACTATAGCAGATGTGGCTTATGAAATGAAATTGATGAATAAAGGCACAGAGAGAGAATACTCGAAGGTTCCGTATGCCCTTATGGGAATTGACCTCTCCAATAACAAATTCAAAGGACGCATTCCTAATCTCATTGGAGATTTGAAGTCACTCATTACACTTAATCTTTCAAATAACATTCTCACTGGTTCCATCCCGCCTTCCATAGCAAACTTGACAGTGCTTGAATCTCTAGATCTTTCTCGAAACGAGCTCTCGGGAGAGATTCCTCAACAGCTAACTCAGCTTACATTTCTTTCATCTTTTGATGTGTCTCATAATCAACTGTCTGGGCCAATACCACGAGGGAGTCAGTTCAACACATTCGGGACTGGTTCGTTTGCCATGAATGAGGGGTTGTGTGGAAGTCCTTTGCCCAAAAAATGTGCAACAGATGGGGATAATATACCTTTACCACCATCGCCGCTCGAGGAAGAAAATGACAATGATTCTCTATTCGACTTGGATTGGAAAATTGTGCTAATTGGTGCCGGAGCTGGGTTTTTGATAGGCGTTGTGCTGGGGAACTTGATCATTGACGAGAGGAGTAGGTGGTTCTTGTACTACTCCAAGATAATGGCAAAAACATGGAAAACATCGAGACGGCATCGAAAAATAAGGAGACGTGCGGGCAATTAGATACTTACATGACACTGGTTAGCTTTTTTAATTATCGCATATCCAGTTTTTATTAGACGCTGGAAAAATTAGGACATACACCGTCAATGCGTAGAGAAAATTTCACATAGGTAGTTTCATCCACCCTTGATTTAAGGGGTCATGAATTTTGGTTCTCTCCACTAAATGGTGTGTAATGCCGATTGTGTAAAAAAAAAAAAAATTACACCGCCAGTGTATGCTATAATTACTCAAAATAATTATAGAGTTAAAAGATTCTAATCCATGTTTGCTTCATGTTGAACTAGTGTTTTCCATTAGTTCTTATACTTAAATCCTATTTTCTTGTTCATTATTTGCATCTTTCTATCTGTTTTTCTCCTTGGAAAATCATATTATATAACGATATAATGCAACATAGACATAGGCAATTCCTTGAAAAATCATATTATGTGCGAAGCAGCACTAACTTTCACTTCTTGGCTTTATAAAGAATCCAATTTCGGACATTCGCTGCTTCTAAGACCTGATTGTGGAAGGCTACTGAACATTGGGGCTGGCGAGCTCAGCATATTCTCTTGCACATCCCTAGTTGCAACTTCCAATCAGAGTCATTTGCAGGCATCACAACTCGACATGAGAATCCACAATGCCGATCAAATGGTAGGTAAGGAGTGAAGGCTTCAAGGAGACAAAGTTTGCTGGGTTGCCCATCCGAGGAGTAGCACATTGTGAAAATGACGAAGTAGTTTTTTTTTTTTTCTGTTGGATTTGTTTATTTATTTTTTACATATTTATCTTTTTTTCTTTTCTCTCGATCAGTCTTGCTTTTTATTTTATGTATCATTGGGGCTCATCGACCGCCGACCCCAACTAGTTTAAGATAAAGGTGTTGATGTTGATGACAATGTGTCTTATATGCTCTTTATGTTCATATTATCTTCATCCACCTGTTAGTTTAAGCTTTTGAGTTGAACTTTTTAACATGGTATGAGAGCGATCTCTCTTTCTATGCGGCATGGTTTCGTATTTGAATGTTGTAGCAGCACCAAATATGCCCCATATATTGATTTATGATTTTCATTTTTTATTTTATTTCTAGATATGTTGGAATTATCCCACTAAATTTATATGCAGCTTCTATGGAACGGCAAAGCAGTGATTTCTCACTGGCAATCGCAGTTGGTTCCGAGTTCTTCCAATTGCTTCTAATTTGAATATATTCAATTCATGATCCCCCAACATCTTGCAATTCCTTTACAGTGCGTTTGGAAAGAGAAATTAGCATATTCATATGACGACAATGACGACGACAGCAACAACTTGGCCTGAAACAACAGGAGATACCATAAAATGAACAATCACAACATGACTTGAGTTATCGAAAGTATTAGTATTATATACTCACTGCCTAAACTTAACAAATTAGACTTCCACCATAACGAGAAAGGCGAACTATTTAGGCTGGGTATGGTAACTCTTCAGGGAAACTGTTTCTGTTCCCGGAATAGAAATGCGTATGGTTCAAAAATATTCCGAAAGTGTTTTGCGGAATACCTTTGTGCCAGGAAACACATTTGAAGAAACAAAAAAAAAACTTGCTTCTGAGTTTTGAAACACTTTTTGGAACACTTTTGAAACCATCACCCATCGTCGCCGACGCGGCCACCACCCGCCCGTCGCCGCCGCCGGCCCCCAGTCGTCGGCCACCGCTGCCTCCAGCCGCCACGGAAAAAAGTGTTTTTTTATACTTTCCAAATGCGTTTTTTCCCAAAAATCGTAGCCGGGAACAGAAACACAAAAATATATTTCTGTTCAAAAATGCTCCAAGGAACAGAAACGTTACCATAGCCTTAGGTACGCGCTTCACTCGCCACGCATCCAGCAATATAAGGACTCTTAAACCGTCCATCTGGTTACATAATGATATTAAGCTAGGACAAGTAAGAGATGTACTCAATACACATCTTTCATCACATAAACCAAACCAAACACTTACTTGCGGAGCAAACGTTTCTCTCTTTTCTGGTAAGCACAATATTCATCAAGATCCTGCAATTACATTAGTAGCAGAATCCTGAATGCCAAGGTGACAAAAAAAATGGCTTTTCCGAACCACCTATGGACATAAATCACAGGAAGGCCCAGCCTTTTTCAATATTGTAAAGCAAGCCAACCCGTAAAAGATACATATGCCACACACAAACAAGCACGCTTCGATCGGTTCGCACTAACAGTGCAAGGAAGCATCCTGGTTGGACGCAGCTAATGCCGAGATTTCTCATCTGTTGAAAGAGTCTGATAAAGCTCATTGATATTAAGGAGGTTGAAAAACCAGTAACCACCCCAGCAATTGTTCCCATTTCCCAGGGAAATGTAACATCTACACTGCACTACACTACACTACGAAATGTTATAATGGGTCAATGACCTATTTTTTACCCATATTTTGTATAAAATAGGTCATATATGGGTTGTAATTTTTAGGGGGCTTACTAAATATGGGTCCAACAAAATTGAAGAAAAATCTGATGGGTTGAAAATGGTCCATGCGTGAACCCATTTTCAACCCATTTTCGACCCTTCAAAGCCAACAAGCAATGTGTGTGTGGGAACAGGAGTGGGGTCGGGGCCGAGACCGAGATCGGGACCGAGGCCGAAACCGAGACCAGGACCAGGGTCGGGGACCAAGGTGGTCAGGTCCCGAGACTAGGGCTGGGACTGGAATAGTGGCCGGGGTCGGCACACAGGGTGGGCGCCAAGGCAAAGGACCAGGCCGGGGACAGGTCCCGGGACCAGGGACGGGTCCCGGGACCGGGGACCGGGGACAGCCGTGTCCCGAGATCAGGCAAGCGACCGAGGCCGGGGATGGGACCGGGGCCAAGGCCGGGACCAGGACCGGGGCCGGGGAACAGGGCCGGGGTCAGGACTCGGGGAGTAGGGGTGAGCGATTCCCGGTCCGGTCTGGTCCGGTTCCCCTCAAGAACCGGGAACCGGACCAATAGTCTCGGTTCCCATTTTCGGAACCGTGGACCGGACCGGCCACCCCGAGAACCGGGAACCGGACCGGACCGCCGGTTCGGTCCGGTTCCGGTTCCGGTTCCAAGGAACCAATAACACAAATAAAAACAATCACTCTGAAGCCGAACTCTAACCCAAAAAGTCAAAACATATTCCTCTACATTCTGGTTCTCAATAGCAGATGATTCTGGATGAAGCACGCAAAGGAAGAACAAATCTGACTTTGTGAAGAATGATTTGTGGCTTTGCCTGTGATCGAACATGAGAGATAGTATGTGAGAAAAGAGAAGGCAAATTCGAACATCAGAAGGCTAAACACAGAAATCTAAATGAGAACCAAAACTATTAATGCACCACAATCTAAAATACAGGATCTTCTTTACCTGAAACAGAGGACTTCGACGAATTTAGTGTCTACCTGTAGAACATAGAAGAAAAAGGCTTTAATTGGAATTCCCAAGGTGAAACGCCTCAGACAGTTAGCTTTCTACACAACACAGAACTAAATCACTTACTCCCGTCTCTTCCTTTACTTCCCTGACAACTGCTTCGCATATACCCTCACCCTACAGAGATAGTCACAGTCAAACCATTGCAATACATATTTATACTTCTTATGTAGCACTTGGATGGCTTAAACAAACTCACCTCATTCGCAACTCTAGTGGGGTGTTTCCATACACCCGTACCTTGGAACCTTCCAATATGCTCTTTAACCACAAACATCTAGAAAGGGGAGAATGTTTTTTAAATTCTTTGAAGCATTGAGTGTGTGGTTGCATTAGAATCACGATGAAAACAAGATAAGGCAGAGCGAAAGTGTGCGCACAACGATAGTGAGCATAAAACTTTACTGCATTGTATCTTTTTACTAAGTAAGGCTGTTATCCGCGCGCTGAATCGCTTAAGAGAAGAGCAACGAGAGAAATTATTTGATTGTTGCTAAGACGAGAAGATTTATCGTACTCCAAATGCTAATGTACCCTGAAGTCACATTACTAAATAGCTTGTCACAGAGCTAACCTATCCAAACCTTAAGATAATAGCAAGGCCATGGCACCAAAGACTGGTTCTGCTAGGAAAAAGAAAACAAATCCGACATCTCTGCTTATCCACAATGGGTACATGCGCGCATATGAATCCAATGAACGTTGAATGTATTGTTGGAAATGTAAAATTGATTGTGTTTGGCAACCTACCACTTGGTCAAAGATTAAAAGTGGACGGTAGCACACCTTTCACATTTCACATTTGTAGCACACCTTCAAAGTTAGGCAAGTTAGGCAACATTTGTTTTTACACTTGAAGGTCAACAAATTGATGCTTTGTTAGGCATGGAAACTCTCTATAAATAGAGATGTCTTGAAGGCATTTGAGATATGCCATAGTTGTATTTGTGTGGTGTTAGAACATAGAGAGCAAGAGAGTTAGAGAGTTGTGATTTTTTGTATCTCAAGCTTAGGAAAGCTTGTATGTGTGTTTTGTTTGTGTAAAAGCCTTAGCAAGGCTATTTTGAATACCACTCTCATTTTACATATTCGAAAACTCTCTCGCCTTGTAACCACCAAATTTCCGCAAAGAACCATCCGGGTTTCTACATTTGGTATCAGAGCCACGGTGTCGAAGGATCGTGCCGGAACCTAGGCGGTCAAGAATCCAATCGCGGAGACCGAGAACCTAGAGTGGACGATCGAGGATCGTGAACCCGGAGATAGCTATGGCATCCACAAGTTCCGTTCAAATGCAACTTCCAAAGTTGAATGGGAGGAATTTCAACAACTGGTCCGTCCAGATGAAGGTTCTATTCAAATCACAGGATTTGTGGAACCTGGTGGAGAGTGGCTACACCGAAGTAACTAACGTTGAAGAATTCAATGCTTTGAAGAAGGAAGATAAGGATTCGTTGGTCGAGTCCCGAAAGAAAGATCAAAAAGCATTGTATGCGATCTTTCAAGCTGTGGAAGAAATGATATTTGAAAAAATATCGTGTGCGGAGACGGCAAAAGCGGCGTGGGATATTCTACAAAAATCCTACAAGGGCGATGATCGTGTGAAGCGAGTTCGGCTACAAACTCTTCGAGGTGATTTTGAATCTTTACACATGAACGACTCTGAATCTATCTCGTTGTATTTTGATCGTGTACAAACCATCGTTAACCAATTAAGGGTTAATGGTGAGGAACTCCAAGACATTCGTGTCGTAGAAAAAATTTTGAGGTCTTTGACCGAAAAATTTGACTACGTTGTCGCCGCAATCGAGGAAGGACAAGATGTGTCAACTCTCACGTTAGAGCGGTTATTGGGTTCATTATGCTCTCATGAGCAAAGAATGAATCAGAAGTCCGCTGGTTCCGTTCCCGAGCAAGCATTGCAAAGTCGGGTCGCTCAACCAAACCGAGGAGGCTATCAAGGCGGTCGAGGTCGTGGAGGAGCCCGAGGTAGAGGTGAGAATTCAAATTTCACCAGAAAATTTAGAACACCTGACAAATCAAAAGTCAAGTGTTTTAAGTGTAATAAATTCGGACATTATAAATCCGAGTGCCATGCAAAGGCGACGTACGTGCCGGCGGAACATGCACATGCCACAGATGCTGAAGAGTACATGGTACTAGCATGTGCGAAGGATGATTCAACTATCGTGGATACCAACACATGGTATCTAGATACTGGGTGTAGCAACCATATGACTGGAAGAAAGGAGTTATTCTCACAGCTGGATGAGACAAGCCGTGGCGAAGTCAACTTCGGGAATAAATCAAAAATTCCTGTGATGGGCAAAGGTAACATTAATATCAAATCCAAAGATGGTACTAATGTTGCTATTGCAGATGTTTACTTTGTGCCAGGACTCTTTTGGAATTTGCTAAGTGTTGGGCAACTTTCCGAAAGAGGCCACAAAGTTCACATTGAAAATGGAGTTTGCACAATCAGAGGTGTAAACAACAAGTTGATCACGACGGTACAAATGACGAAGAACCGGATGTTTCCCTTGACTCTTCAGACGAAGAATCTCTTGAGCTTTCAAGCAATGACGAAAGACAGCAGCTGGCTGTGGCATCTTCGATTTGGACATCTAAATTTTCGTGGAATGAAGCAATTAGTCCAGAAAAGGATGGTGATCGGCATGCCGTTGATTAACGATCCAGGGCGTCCTTGCGAAGGATGTCTCGTTGGAAAACAACACCGAGACTCTTTTCCAATCGGAAAAGCCAGAAGAGCAAACCAACCGCTGGAGTTGATACATACCGACATATGTGGGCCTATTGAGGTGGAATCGTTCGGACAAAAAAGGTACATGCTAATTTTTGTCGATGATTTTAGCAGAAAAATATGGGTACACTTCTTGAGGGAAAAATCTGAAGCTTTTGGCAAGTTTAAAGAATTTAAAGTCTATGTTGAAAAACAAAGTGGCTTTAAATTGAAGACGTTGAGATCGGATAGAGGTGGAGAATTTACCTCAAATGAATTTCACAAATATTGTAAAATTCATGGAATCAAACGTCAGTTGACTGCCAGCTATACTCCTCAGCAAAATGGTATAGCAGAAAGAAAAAACAGGACAATTTTTGAAATGGCAAGAAGTATGCTGAAAGCTAAGAATTTGCCCAAGAAATTTTGGGCAGAAGCTGTTGCATGTGCTGTATATGTACTAAACAGGTGTCCTACAACGAGTGTTCCTGGAAGAACTCCAGAGGAAACTTGGAGCGGAAACAAACCAAATGTTTCGTTCCTACGAGTATTTGGGTGCGTGGCATATCCCCACATACCAGATGAGCGAAGAAAGAAGCTGGATGACAAAAGCGAGAAGTGCATCTTCATCGGCTACAGTGATACAACTAAAGGTTATAAGCTGTATAACCCGATCACTGAGAAAGTCATTATCAGCAGGGATGTCCAGTTTTTAGAAGATGAAGCTTGGGACTGGAATCAAAAGGGTGACCAGAAAAACATCACCATCGAAGATGAACCATTGGCAGGTGAGATAGAAACACCTCCATCATCTTCAACGAGTGATCCATCTTCCTCATCATCTTCAACTGGAGGTACATCTTCACCAACAGCAGTTTCAGAACCACAACTACGTCGTTCACAACGACTGAAGGAGACGCCAGCAAAATTCAGAGATTATCTGGTCACAAGAAATAGAAACAGTGATAGCGAAATCACTGATGAAACACTGGTAAACTTTTGTTTATTTGCTGATTGTGACCCTGTAACTTATGATGAAGCAGCTGTAGATGAAAAGTGGATTGAAGCAATGGATGAAGAAATTCACTCCATTGAGAAAAACGACACATGGGTGTTGACTTCTTTACCACCTGGTAAGAAGCCTATTGGTGTCAAGTGGGTGTACAAGACAAAGTACAATCCCGACGGTCAGGTGGACCGTTACAAGGCTAGACTGGTTGTAAAAGGCTACAAGCAGAAGCTAGGTATTGATTATTTTGAAGTATTTGCACCAGTTGCCCGGATGGATACCATTCGTATGGTATTAGCACTTGCAGCTCAAAACCATTGAAGAATCCATCAAATGGATGTGAAATCAGCATTTCTCAATGGTGTCCTTGAAGAGGAAGTATATGTGGAGCAACCACAGGGTTATGAGAAGAAAGGGCATGAAAATCAGTTTTACAGACTGAAGAAGGCTTTGTATGGATTAAAACAGGCACCACGTGCTTGGTACACACGTATCGACACATACCTGTTGGAGCATGATTTTCAAAAGTGCCCTTATGAGCATACACTGTATATCAAGTCAAATGCTAACGGTGACATCTTAATTGTGTGCATTTATGTTGATGATTTGATATTTACAGGGAGCTGTGAAAAAATGTTTGCTGAATTCAGGGAGGCTATGACTAGCCAGTTTGAGATGACTGATTTGGGACTGATGTCCTATTTTCTTGGTCTTGAAGTGAAGCAAACAGATGATGGCATATTTATTTCCCAGCAGAAATATGCTAATGATATTTTGAAGCGATTTAAAATGGAATCGCTGAAGCCAATCCGAACTCCCATAGTAGAACGATTGGAGCTGAAGAAAGAAGGAACCGGTGAGCTGGTAAATCCCACTTATTTTAAGAGCATTGTTGGGAGTCTGAGATATTTGGTTTCTACAAGGCCAGATATTACCTATGGAGTGGGTATTATTAGCAGGTTCATGGAAAAACCATACCAATCACATTTGCAAGCAGCAAAAAGAATTTTACGGTATGTCAGTGGAACTCGTGATCATGGAATTTTATATTCTTCTACTGACAACTTTGGTCTAGTGGGGTACACAGACAGTGATTGGGCAGGTGATACCGAGACTCGAAAGAGTACATCTGGGTATGCTTTCTTTCTTGGATCAGGAGTATTCTCTTGGTCTTCCAAAAAGCAACAAGTTGTTGCTCTCTCGACAGCTGAAGCAGAATACATGGCATTAGCTTCAGCGGCTTGTCAGGCAATATGGCTTCGTAGGATGCTACATGAATTGATGCATGAACAAACGGGTCCTACTAAAATAATGTGTGACAATAAGTCGGCTATTGCATTAGCCAAGAATCCTGTATTTCATGGCAGGAGCAAGCACATCGACATCAAGTATCATTATATCCGTGAGCTAGTCAAAGATGGTGAGATTAAACTTGATTTCTGTAGGTCCGAAGACCAGATTGCAGATATCCTCACAAAACCTTTGAAAGCGGATTCGTTCGAGAAATTGAAGACGATGCTTGGTGTTATAAGTCTCCAAAATCAATTTTAAGGGAGGCTGTTGGAAATGTAAAATTGATTGTGTTTGGCAACCTACCACTTGGTCAAAGATTAAAAGTGGACGGTAGCACACCTTTCACATTTCACATTTGTAGCACACCTTCAAAGTTAGGCAAGTTAGGCAACATTTGTTTTTACACTTGAAGGTCAACAAATTGATGCTTTGTTAGGCATGGAAACTCTCTATAAATAGAGATGTCTTGAAGGCATTTGAGATATGCCATAGTTGTATTTGTGTGGTGTTAGAACATAGAGAGCAAGAGAGTTAGAGAGTTGTGATTTTTTGTATCTCAAGCTTAGGAAAGCTTGTATGTGTGTTTTGTTTGTGTAAAAGCCTTAGCAAGGCTATTTTGAATACCACTCTCATTTTACATATTCGAAAACTCTCTCGCCTTGTAACCACCAAATTTCCGCAAAGAACCATCCGGGTTTCTACATGTATAGGTTTTCTTCCCAGGCAAAATTAGCATGGTCCTATCTATCCTTCTAAAGGATTCAATGCCTATCAAGCAGGCTGATTTCACGCACTGCACATCTCGAGTCTTACTTATTGCCACAGAGAGAAGCGTATGGTCCAACTCCAAACTTCTTAGAACAACTGAATGAGCAAATCCAATGTCACATTTCTATCTTTTCACATCTTCCCATTAGAGTCTTAAAACGGTGAATGCAAAAAGTGGGACAATGGCAATGCAGAAAGTTACCTCTCTTTTATCATTCAAGACGAAAGCACCAACGCCCACTCTATGTGAAGAATTCACAGGAATAGTGTCGGGGGTCCCAGGAAGCCAGCGAGCAAGCATTAAGTAATTCGGTTCAGCATGATGGTACCTAAATCCTTCCTGCCAAATTACCAGACAATATTTCAATGAACCGTCTATTCCATACCTCAACCGATCAAACTTTTTGCTAGAAAGCGATTTAACGAGTATCTGCTGTCAAGGTGAAGTAAATCTCAAAGGGGCCAATACTAATTCTTTGCCAAGAAAACACTTTTATATGTACCTTCACTATAATGTCAACAAGATGTGAATATTCAATAGGCAATTTGATCCACACGCCATGTAAAAGCTAGTAAATCTTACATCTCTGGCCATGGTCATTGTCCCAAATGCATTAAATGGAAGCTTTTTTTTAGCCTTGCAAAGGCCAAGCTCCTGTAAGATGAAAAGCATCGAGTTAGAACAGTCGTGAAATTTAAATGGTGCTAATAACTACTTAAATTCCAACAAGTCAATACTATACTTGTGACCTGTAGGATTAGTCCTTAAAATCTAATGTTCATTACACAACAAGACCCGGGAAAAATCTATTGTCGCTCCTGAAGTAAATCGTTGGTTCTGCCGCTAAAACCAATGATGGGAAGCAACTAAAAGAAAAAGAAACGCAGTTTACCCTGTGGGGAGGCTATCGACGTAGCTGATGATCATCTTGAGCTTGCTGCGGCCGTCGGACGCGAGGCCGGCGTGCATCTCGGCGACCATCGCATCCGCCACCTGCCTCAGCTTCCAGACGGGGGTCCCGCACTTCTCCTCCAGCTCCTTCACCATCTCCGCCGCCCTCTCCCACTTCCCATCCGACTCCGACCACCCTTCCTCCACTCCTCTCCTCTCCCCCTCCTCCTCCTCACCACAACCGCTGCTCCCGCCGCCGCTGCCGCCACCGCGGTGGCGTACGCGACAATAGCTGCCTTCATGGCCATCTCCCACCGCCACCACCACCGCCACCGCCACCGCCACCGCTAACCCCCAACCCCACAGCAAAAAGACCCCGAGGGAGTTTGCGGTTTGCCTCACCAGCATCACCCTACGTCGAAGCTCGTTCAACAAGTCGCCAACGGATCGCGTGCCATAGGGCCTCCTCGCTGATCGTCGACCACTGATTGATCAACGCCGGGATCTACCAACAACTCTGTCGGCTCGCGGGACTGAGGGATCGATCATAGAAAAAGACTCACCAAGCACGACTGAGGATCGATCGAGAGAGTGTGAAGGGGAAGCACTTGGAGGTGTCGAGTAGAGGCGCACGCACGCGTAAGACGAAGGCAGAACAGTCGAACAGAGACTTATTGTGTTTGGATAATATTTGTCAAAACGGGTCGAGTTGGGTATGGGTCAGTCGCGGGTCCGATCGGATCGGGTTTGGGTCGTTAAATATGGGTCGGACCATATTCAACTCGACCCGACCCACCCATTTTGTCGAGAACATGGCAAGGAGCGAGCCGGAGGGCACCAGCTAGCGATTTTGTCTTGTTCCGGAGAAGATGAGATGATTCTCTAAGAAATGTCAGAAGATAAGGTGAGTTTTACAAGAGAAAGTGTGAGACAAAGGAGGAGAAAAGCTAATAATAGAAAGCAGAGCTGCAGGATGCAGCGGAAGTTATAGCTCCAATGGGGAAGTAGTGGTAGCTTAAAGTTAAAAGCAATTTGAGCAGAGAGGAAAGACTGGGGAATTGCTGGGAAATTGCATTCTTAGGTAAAAAAAAATAGAAAGCAGAGCTGCGACAAAGGGTGGAGGGAGAAAATGCAAGAGAAAAATGAGGCTGAAACCAAGGAAAATAGAAGGTAAACCGGACACGAGGGACAACTATTCCTCACATGGCAATCCTTTTTTTTACGGAATGGGTTGAGCGAATTTAAGTTTGAAATTAAATTTGACAAATCTAATAGGGGTGGCTTCAACTAGATTTCCCGCTTATAAAAGATAGAAACAGCATCGATCCATGGTGCAACTCTTCCAAAGATGTGAAGAAAAGGAGAAAAAATCTCTCATACCTCTCTCTCTCTCTCTCTCTCTCTCTGTGTGTGTCTCACGTTAGTTCACTCTGTTCCCGGTGGTCATTCGCTTTCTGAGTCTCTCTTTCGGAAGCCCGCTCTCTCTCTTCCAAGAGGTCCCACCAGTGGCATCCGGAGGTCACATCCGTCCGCCTCCTCGCCGTGGTCGGCTCCTGGAGCCACTCCCTTTCTTCAAAGCTAAAACCTGGAGTAAGTAGAGTTTAGTTTTTTTTAAACCAAAAAATTGATGTGTACGTGCGTTTTAGTTTTGAAGAAAGGGAGTAATAGACAATTGATAATCGACAAAAAGACCTAAAAGGCGTTAAGGTAAGGTGCGTCTATTTTTCATGGGTGGCCAAACGAGCACTTGCTACAAACGACTATACTACTGTTTATTATTTGTAATTTGTCTCGAGTTATTGAAGAACCTTCCTAAATTGATCCATTAGAACCAGCCTAACAAGCCATTAGGTACGTTGGTTTTTCTTGCTGATGGAAAGATAGATTCCACTTTATAGACCATATATTCATAGAATCTGTATGGTTTTCATTTGCATGCACCAGGCAGAGATCTCTCGAGCGACTCTTTGCGTGGTCTGGAGAGAAAGGAATAGGAGAGCCTGGAACCGTTCTTGTTTATTCATTAAAATGTTTGTTGTGTGCGCGATGTATGACATCCTTGAGATGGCAAATAAATTATTTTGTAGATGAAATTTGTATTGGGAAAAGGCCAGCACTTTCTCGTACGGTGTCTTATTTGTGATGGCAATGTATTGTATATATATTATTTTATTTTAAACCACAGTTTGGTCATTAAATTTTTAGGTAGATGTCCTCATGCACATCCATACCTAAACCCATGCATGTGAAACATGTACTCGTCAATACCATACTCATGTACATTCTTTCTTTCATTCTTTCTTTCTGCAGACTTTTGGAGACATGTTTTCTCATTCTTCCCCACCCCATAACCTCTATAATAATCTACCATCCTGGAAATCCTAAGTCTACTTTCTCCTTAATCAACCTAGACCTCCATGGACTGGCTTAAATTGCCCTTACTCACCATGTACTATTCCTAGGGACAGGAAGCTTTATTCGAACCACTTTTATCTCCCATTGTCACACCGCAGAAGCTAGAATTGCCTCATTGAGCTATCTAATGTCCCAGTCTATAATCCTCCCATGAACAACTTGATCCGGCCCCTTTGAAGCCCTCTCTAAGTGAATACATGGCTGAACCATTTGACATAACTTTGTAAATAGTTCCCTTCTTATCAAATTTTAATGTTATTCTCTGAAGCCTATTTCATTGATCTTCTTAAAGCCTCACCATTCACCTTCTTTCTTAAAGGCCCCACCCGTGACATTTCGAGTTCTGACACTCATCAAGGCCATTGACGTGGTATGAGGTCTCGAAATTAGAAAATGGACAATGAAGAATCACAATGTTTGAAATGAATTGGATGTCGCCTTATCGAGGGTAAATTAAATTTGAAAAGTGAAATTTCGGACGGAAAGTGCAAAATGATCATTTTGCCCCTCGAGGACTAACCTTGCTTTAAGAAAAGATTAAGGGTGTTTTTGTCATTTTCAATTCCCCATTGTTGCCGAAAATTGGAGAGCAAAGTTGTTGTTGGAGCCAAGATTTTTATGAGCAATTGGACAAGTGTCATTACTTGAAGGTTTAGCATTAATTAGATCACTATTCTACCTACCAATCAACCAATTAACCAAGAAAATTTGTGGATGACTCTTTCTCTCTCCTCCCTATCCCATTTTCGGTAGAAACCCCCTTCCCGTCACTCTCTCTTCCTTTTCTTCTTCTTCCTCATCTCTCTCGCGTGGTCCAACTCGCTGCCCTGTTCTGACAGCTTCACTAATACGGCCATAACTTCTTCGTCCGACATCGGATTGAGGTGAGACCAGTGCCATTAGAAAGCTTATTGTCTTGTGGTTCTATGACATATTATAAGCTCAATTTGGCCCATCCGTTTTTCCCGTAGGTCTGTTGAAGGGGAGAAGGTCAGGCTGGTCAGTGTTAGAACCCGATTTGGGAGAGAGCCTTCTCGCATCTGCTTCAAGGATTCGATTGACTTCAAATTTTCGGTGAGGTCTTCTAAAATTATAATAATAGAGCTGGCTGAGCTAGGGTTGTAAGTTTATTAGAGTTTGGATGGGTTTCCATGGATGAAATGGAGTGATTTTGTGGAACAGATTCTGACCGTCTGCTGGCTGAGTAAAACCAAGTGGCTTTGGAACACTTCGAAATGTTATTTTGCTCCGAAACTCACGGTGAGACTCTTAAACATGTAGATTGATGTATTGGCAAGTTGATTTCTCGATAAATTGAAATTTAGAGATGATTTAAGGGCTGGTTGGTGATGGAATCAGGACTAGTTCTGCCCCTGCTTCGGACTAAGTGAACCGAACCCTTTTGAGGTTCATGAAGGTGTCGCCTTGTGTCGAAATTTGTGGTAAATCGCCTAGGAATGTTAATTGATGTGTTGGCAAGGTGTTTACCTGGTGGAATTGAGATTGGAAGAGTTTTATTGATGAAATCGTGAGGCCGAGATCGGGACCGAAGTCGGGATTGGGATCGGGACCTAGGCCAGGGTCGATGCACCGGGGGCAGAGTCGGGGCTAGTGCCACGGCCGGGGGCCGAGGGCCAGGGCAAGGGCCAGGGCTGGGGCAGGGACTGAGGCCAGGGTCGGGAAGTACTTTAGTATTATTATTTTCTTAAATTATTATTGTGTTTTGATAATATTGGTCAAAACGGGTCGAGTCGGCTATGGGTCAATAGCGGGTCGGGTCCGGTTTGGGTCGTTAAATATGGGTCAATATGGGTCGGACCATATTCAACTCGACCCGATTCACCAATTTTACCGAGAACATGGCAAGGCGCGAGCTGGAGGGCACCAGCCAGCGAATTTGTCTTGTTCTAGAGAAGATGAGATGATTCTCTAAGAAATGTGAGAAGATAAGGTGAGTTTTACAAGAGAAAGTGTGAGACAAAGGAAGAGAAAAGCTAATAATAGAAAGCAGAGCTGCAGGATGCAGCGGAAGTTATAGCTCAAATGGGGAAGTAATGGTAACTTAAAATTAAAAGCAATTTGAGCACAGAGGAAAGACTGGGGAATTGCTGGGAAATTGCACGCTTGGGTAAAAAAATAATAGAAAGCAGAGCTGCAACAAAGGGTGAAGGGAGAAAATGCAAGGGAAAAATGAGACTGAAACCAACGAAAATAGAAGGTACACCGGACACGGGGGACAACTGTTCCTCACATGGCAATCACTTTTTTTAGCGGATTGGGTTGAGCGAATTTAAGTTTGAAATTAAGTTTGACAAATCTCATAGGGGTGGCTTCAACTAGATTTCCTGCTTATAAAAGTTAGAAACAGCATCGATCCATGGTGCAACTCTTCCAAAGATGTGAAGAAAAAAAGAAAAAATCTCTCATACCTCTCGCTTCTCTCTCTCTCTCTCTCTCTCTCTCTCTCTCTCTCTCTCTCCGTGTCTCACGTTAGTTCTCTCTGTTCCCGGTGGTCATTCGCTTTCTGAGTCACTCTTTCAGAAACTCGTTCTCTCTACCAAGAGGTCCCGCCAGTGGCATCCGAAGGTCACATCGGTCCGCCTCCTCGCTGTGGTCGGCTCCTGGAGCCACTCCCTTTCTTCAAAGCTAAAACGCACGTACACATCAATTTTTTGGTTTAAAAAAAGCTGAACTCTACTTACTCTAGGTTTTGGCTTTGAAGAAAGGAAGTAATAGACAATTGAAAATCGACAAAAAGACCTGAAAGGCGTTAAGGTAAGGTGCGTCTATTTCTTATGGGTGGCCAAATGAGCACTTGCTACAAATGACTATACTATTGTTTATTATTTGTAATTTGTCTTGAGTTACTAAAGAACCATCCTAAATTGATCCATTAGAATTAGCCTAACAAGACATTAGGTGCGTTGATTTTTCTTCCTAATGGAATGATAGATTCCACTTCATAGACCATATATTCATAGAATCTGTATTATTTAATTTGCATGCGCCAGTCAGAGATCTCTCGAGCGACTCTTTGAGTGATCTGGACAGTGATCTGGAGAAAAAGGAATAGGAGAGCCTGGAACCTTTCTTATTTATTCATTAAAATGTTTGTTGTACACGCAATGTATGACATCCTTCAAATGGCAAATAAATTATTTTGTAGATAAAATTTGTATTGGGAAAAGGCCAGCACTTTCTCGTACGGTGGCTTATTTGTGAAGGCAATATATTGTATATATTTTATTTTATTTTAAACCACAATTTGGTAATTAAATTTTTATGTAGATGTCCTTACGCACATCCATACCTAAACCCATGCATGTGAAACATGTACTCGTCAATACCATACTCATGTACATTCTTTCTTTCTTTCTGCAGACTTTTGGAGACATGTTTTCTCATTCTTCCCCACCCCACAACCTCTATAATCATCTACCATCCTTGAAATCCAAAGTCTACTTTCCCCTTAATCAACCTAGACCTCCATGGATTGGTTAAATTGCCATTACTCACCATGTACTTCTCCTAGGGACAGGAAGCTTTATTCGAACCACTTTTATCTCCCATTGTCACACCGCAGAAGCTAGAATTGCCTCATTGAGCTATCTAATGTCCCAGTCTATAATCCTCCCATGAACAACTTGGTCGGGACCCTTTGAAGCACTCTCTAAGTGAATACATGGCTGAACCATCTGACATAACTTTGTAAATTGTTCCATTCTTCTCAAATTTTAATATTATTCTCTGAAGCATATTTCATTGATCTTCTTAAAGCCTCACTGTCGCGACCCTCTTGAGGTTGTCGGGCTCTCGAGGGCTAATGGGCCGTCCTGTCTGGTCGGACGCGGGCCTCTCCCAAGGCCCATTACCCAAATCGCAACGGAGGTATGCGTGATCGACTTTCAGTGTGGTCTACTGACATGTGCTAAGTGTGCATGCCATGGAGTCGCCACCAATCATTTTTTTTAGAGTGTGATTGGACCACCCAATCGAATAGTTGGGAGTTTCTATTCAATTCTGCGAGAACCAGAGAAATGGTTTCGGGGACTTAGTTACACCAACTGTCAGAGTTGACGCCCTTTCGGTACCTAAGTTGACTGAATTTTCTAGCCTGAGATTCATGCGGATGAGTAAAGTATGAACCCTAAATCTAGAAATTCATGCAGATAGGAGTGATTATCCTAACAATCACAATCAGTAATAAAATGCGCAACTCAAGGAATCTAGATATGCAAATAAATCACATGGCATTCCTAGTAAGGCCCTATTTATCAATCACAGCTCAAGAATGATTTAGCTGTCCTAGCCATTCTACACACGATCTAACCTAAGAAAAGCATTATGAAGCATCGAAGGAGTTCGAGAGTACTCACATGGGGTTCGCCGTGCCCTGGTTTGGTCTTGGACGAGCTATCGAGCTCATGCCGACCCGATTATATTTGGGGATCCACTCGGCGTTTTACATCATGAAATCATGTGAAACAAAAACGAAAATATTCAGCAAGGGAAATTTATTGTAGATGGTGGTCGATCTAATTGGACGTCAAGACTAAAAAATATGTAGAAATTTACAAATTAAAATACTCGAATGACATTTTTTTGCCAAATTCAACTCTATGCGTCGTGAAGAAATACATGCAATTGAACTTGAATTTTGACTATTTATGAGTTCAAAATGAAAAGGAAATTCAAATGAAAATATTGACTATTTTTCTATATTTTTACGACATCGAACGCTATTTTTCTTCATTTTTCATGTATTTTTCTATTTTTGGAAAATATTAAAAAAATATGACAAATTATTTTTTTTTTATCAAAAATGGTTCCTTTAGCTTGGTCAAGGCTACCAAAGATGATTTTTTAATTTTTTTTAACTTTTTATAGATTTTTTATGAATTTTTAAAAAATAAACTATGAAAGACTGATCAAAAATCAGGTGTCAACAGCTGCCCCTCTTTGAGAGGAATTTCGTCAGAGATTTCTCTCAAAGACAAGGTGACACCTGTGTTCCGATCGACTCGACTGGGAAAAGAAAAGAAATCATGACATCCAATTTTCATGTCCATCAATGTGTGCTTTTCCTTAAAAAGAGATGTGCTCGTTCAATTCCCTGATATGATGTAAGAAAGTTAAGGAGTAGATAGACTTCCCTGCCCCTTACCTGTCGAATGCTTGCGGCATTTTCTGTGTCTGATGGGTTCAAGTAGATTCCTAAGGACTTGTCATCGGAGTGTCCTGGGGATGTTAAGCTCTGACCTGTATGGTAGGTCAAACCATAATGGGATTCCTAACTGATAGGAACCTAAGGAAGACGCATCCCACATTTGGGAATTTGCCAAGGGTTTTGATCCGTGTGGTGGACTAAACTAGAAATGGCTTGCCTAATGTAAGGCTTATTAGGGAAAACGAATCCTCTCGCGTTCGGGATTCATCAAGGTTTTGATCCGTATGGTGGATCGGACCATTGGGTTGATCCTTCAGGCGGTCTCTACCAGTCCTTTGACCCTTCAGGCGGTTTCTACCATTCATTGACCCTTCATGCGGTTTCTACCATTGGTTGACCCTTCAGGCGGTTTCTACCATTGTTTTGACCCTTCAGGCGGTTTCTACCATTGGTTGACCCTTCAGGCGGTTTCTACCATTGTGTTGACCCTTCAGGCGGTTTCTACCATTGATTGACCCTTCAGGCGGTTTCTACCATTGAGTTGACCCTTCAGGCGGTTTCTACCATTTATGAGATTCCAAATTGATATGAATCAAAGGATGACGTACCCGCTCTTTGGGGCTAGTCGGAGACTCGATCATTCTGTGGATCGGTCTTAGAAAAGATTTGCCTACTAAAAGGCTTCACCTAAGGATGACGCACCCAGTCTTTGGGGCGGCCAAAAGTCCTGCAGAAAGCTTAGACCTGAAAAAATTTTCCTCGCCAAGAAGATATTAGTAATCTTTGGGAAGACAATAATTGTCTAACTGACAAAATTCTACAACTTAAGTTTTAGTCATGAAATGTGCATTTTGATTGCTGGAGGTTATCCAAAACATTCCTACCATATACAGATGTGATCATAAATTCCTTGCACGGAAACTCTAGATCAAACAATTTGAAAATTTCAAAAAGAGTTTGCTCAAAACATCCATTGGAGTATTTCTCATCCAAGAAGGCTCCTCACTGCTCAGTGATAATGATCTTTAATAGGGAAAGTGCTCAATTTCCTACCGACCTGTGCCTGGGTTTCAGGATCATTCGCAACACATACATTTCGACCGATCAGGAGGTCTTTCACGGGACCGTAGTGTTAGGCTTGGATATCGGTTTCCAAGGGGGACTCACTTTTGAGTCAAGGCCGTTGAACGAAATTTTTCACTATCTGCTCCGGGTTTACAAGTCAAGAACCCTGTAAAATGAGAAAGAAATAGTCTTGCTCGTACTTCTTTGAGCTAAGTTATACATTAAACCAAGTGTCTTAGTCAGATAAGACTGCTTCGGGGTTGTAACATTGGAAGGATTGGGGACCGAAAAAGACTTATTTTTTTGCCCAGAAATTGTGAAGGGTTTGGCATTGGTGATCATTGCAAATTTGCCACATGTCCTTCGAAGAACATCTCCATTTCTTGAAGTGTACACTCCTCTTTTAGAGCGCACAAGGATGTTTAAAAGCGTCTCTTGTTACATTAAGAGACCGTCTGTTTGTGTGTTTGCAATTTGAGCACGACATCATTTGGAGAGTAGTCATCTTGATCTGACTCCTTTGCAGGGTCTTTTCATCGTATATCTAGACTTTACTGGGGATATTTTGAATAGACATCAGCCTTGCTTTTTACCAGGCACTTTGCTTTTTCTTGATGTCTAGGGATTTTTCTTTTCCCCCTTTTTTTAATCCCGTGTTTTTCTTTTCTTTTGGAGCTTGGATTTTCGGCAATCATGCTAGATATGCAACTTAAACTTTGGCACGCTTCCATTCCTAAAGTGATGTTGCCTTTGCTTTGGAATATGCAATGATCACCAATAGGTTGATGAAATGAATTTGCTGGCTCAACTTGGTCGTGCAAAGGATAACAGTGTGTAGGATAGAGAAATGAATTATTCTCGTCATCCTATGACACTTGGATTATCATATAAACAACACACAAAGATTTATGTTAGTCCGAGCAAGAAAATTTCAAACCGTTTACTTTCTGATACTGTTGGACTAACCTTCATTTGCCCCAATGTGGGGTGGTTCTTGACAGGGTTGAGAATGAAAATCGCCGTTCAATGGGGTTCTCAATGGGCATCTGTAGTGTTTGGAATGAAGAAATAAATGCCTCTGTCATCTCGATCCATGTAATCGTTGCGAATGACCCTTATATCCATAGGTTAAGGTTTCGCTATCATTTCCAATCTCCTCATCTCTCAAGTGTGTATGGGACGTGTTTGGATTAGGCTCGCTTCTCTTATGAGAAAATACCCTTTTGAACAGTTCAAACGACTCTTGTTGGAAAAATTCATTTCATTTCATCAAGATTTATCCTTCAAAGGGATTTTGTGATGCACCATACATGTGTAATTCATGTTCAGACAATCTCATGTTTTAAAACATGAATGTCAATGAAGTAAGAATTCTATGTCTTTTTAGATGTGAGAATCGAATTAATTCTGAAAGTTTTTAATCTCCAATGAATTGGGAAAAGGGATACTTACCTGCCCATCGAGGCTGGAGATCCTGGAAATATAAAAGGGATATGTCATCGTATATTCTAAAAATTTACAAAAATTGGAACGATACATCTTACCCTTGGTCATATGCTCCAACGAGTGTACAAGGGTTGTGAAAATATGTCTGCCCTGATGGCGAGCTCCTGCCAAGGATAAATATTAAGCATTATTTTGGGTTTCCAAATTCAAAACAAATTGGGACGATACTACTTTACTCTTGATTTGAATTCCATTCTGCATGCCAATGTGCAGATTGTAGAAGCCGGCCCTCAAGCTTGTGGCCATGATTTCTTCGTCTGGTTGGGCAACAAATCCACCTCGAGGATTTACGTCGGAGGAGATTCATTCATCTTTTTGGGCGTGTTTCATGCACTGTTATGTTATTTGAATGCATGGCTTCTTGGGTGCCTCGTCTCTGTTCATCACCTGAGAGGAAAATGAGAGAACATTATCCCCGCATCTGATTGAAAATCATTTAGGAACGATACGTTCTTTTTACCAAATAGGTGGCTCCGCGGCCAAATGCGTTTTACATTGAAAGGATGGATTCCATTACGCTCTGCGGATGATAACTATCGCTTCAAGGACTTGCCCCATGGATTAAACGATGAATTTGATGTCTTCGGCTTCGACATGCTTTCCGGATGTAGGAATGGTTTGCCCCCACTTTCAGTGGAGATGGGTTTTGTCGAGTGGGCAACATCAAAAACTCATCCTAGATTTGGCTTTAGTCGAAGGTTGAAATCCCGACCTTGGATAAGCGAATCATGATTCATCTCCTTCTGCTTCGGATTTGTCATTTGCATGCTTCACATTTTACAATACCAACTTCGCCGCTTGATGAAAATGAATCGATGATTTTCGAATTGCCCCAAGTTCTATAGTCATCTGCGTCGAATCTCTTTGAACTTCATCGGGTGATAGACCAACTGATAAAATGATTTTTCAATCCCGAGATCGAACTCCTGACGTTTCGTACCACTTCCATTTCACTGACTACCAGGACACAGCACTATTGGCGTCCCTAACTGGTTCGTTTTTTTTATAAAATTCTTGAAGCAGTTAGCGACCCCCATCAAGAATGAAACAAGCTCAATTTAGAGTTCATAACGACTAAAGGTCCCTTAGAACGATACAGAGCTAACCGTCTTTGAGCTCGCTCGGGCTTTTGCTCGCATTTTCCTATGTGAAGCCTTTAAATGTTTTTCTTCGTGGCGTTCAATTGATTCGCCTCGACTCTAATCTAACAAGGGATTGTCGCACTCAAGCATGATGATGCTCGCAGGTAGTACTGATCGCTGCCCCAGATTAACTCTAGGCATTAAGGAAGATTATCTTGCATGGAAGACTTTATGACAGAAAGATTAATGATACATCCAGTCACATGTGCCTAGTTCCCTTGAGGATTCTCGGTGATCAGCCAGTTACACCATGAATCAGACATATAATCGTCATTTTGGATCATAACTTCATAAGTCCATCAGTTTTAAACTGATCGATCCAGATATGGAGCTCCTCATCAAGGAAATCTTTTGATTCTTCGAGCAACTGATATTCGGGTTGACCATCATCGCTTGGCGTTGAAGGATTCCTGTTTCTGTTGTGAGCGATCTGATTCTTCGAGCTAGAACCTTCGTCGTTGCTCGAGATTATAAGAGGATGATTGATCGGTTCACTATCAAAAGCACCTTCCATTTGGGAATGGAAGAAACAAAAATCCTCAGAGCATCCGCCCGCTTGATCTTCCGAAATCATATGCCCAAGCCGGGCAGATCTTTGAACACTAGGCGCAATATGTTGATCGGGGATAGGAAGAGCACTAGCGAAAAGTTGCTGCTCAAACCAAGGAGTTCGTACCTGCTGCACTTGTGGCATATACTCTTGAGGGGTGCTGAGATGATTCAGGGGAATATTCTGATTAGCGCCCAAGTAGTCAATGGTGCTGCTACCAGCTTGGTCGGTGCCTAGATTCGGCAGGGTATTTCTTACTTCAGGGGCATTGTAGTTATAGCCATGCCTAGTGTTTAGGCACAAGTTGAGTTCTTTCAGGTTCAGTGCTGTGTGGCGCTGTCTTAGCGCCCTTCTGTAGCTCTTGAGGTGACTCGCGACTCCATCTTTAGTGAGTCCTGGTATGTTCATGATCTCAAGTATGCGCGTTGGATATGCTGAGTTGATCCCTAGTTGCTGAACCGCACTAAGGAACTTGAGATGAAGCTCGGGGGACCAATTGACCCTCGTCTTCTTGCGACCCGGAACAGTGTTGACAACTTGGCTATTGCTCTCTGGCCTATTTCCAGTAGGATTTGATCGAGCCGGAAATTGTTGTGGAGGGAATTCATCAGCTTTGGATTGGTCGGTCGTGATAGTAAGCTCATCGTTAAGGAAACTCCAATCATGGTGACGCATATCACATCCTTTAGAAGGCATCGGTATTGACTTCGTAGAATTGATTTGTTCATGCATATCTCCAACAAAATCCGATTGTATCGAAGATGGTTCGAGGGAGTGGGGTGGTGAATGAGCATTTTCAGTCCTCATATAAGGCTTATCAAGGAACATTTCGCCGAGAGTGATAGGGCCACCGCAATTAAGGCAAGCGATAGTGCTGGGAGCTTTCTTATACCTCATGTTCTCCGCTCGAAGCTTTTCGTTTTCCTCCTTTAGAATCGCAAGTTCTTGACGTCTGTGTTGAGCCCTCAATTTGGCTCGCTTATTTTGAAACCAAAACTTGACCCTCAAAGGTTTCATCCCTAGCTTCTGGCCCAATTCATTTTTTTGTTTCATGTTCGGGAGAGGGCATTCACTAAAGAAAGCTTCAAGCTCTTGGATTTCATTCTGAGTGTGGCACTGGCGACGTTTCCTTTTCCGGGATTGACCATCGCTGCTGCTGTTGTCGTCGCTGCTGAGATCCTGAACTTCGTTGCCGAAAGGGTTGGGTTCTGTGGTTCTGGTACCAGACGCCATCCTAGAATCTTCGAGATCTCTCAGTAGTTCATTTTCTGAGATTTTTGGATCAGTCGCCTCTAGCAACTGATGGTAACCCTCAAACATGTTGGATCGAAAAATGTTCGATCAATTTTTGCTCACTCAGGGTTCTCTACTCTCTCATGTATGCTCACTCTCTCTAAATTTTCTTTTGAGTGGTTCTGTATGCCCATGAAACGTTCTTTAAACATGGATGAAGATCATCAGGCAAGCGTTGCTCCCAAGATTTCGTATTTCCCGCTTTGTCGTCTTCTTTCTTCTTTTCAACGTGGAGGGACACCAAATCGATTTCCTTTTCTCGATATCCATGTCTGTCTCCCACTTATTTTCAAAAAGGTGGAACTACGCTCTCCTCCCGCTCAGTTTTTTAATATGATGGGACCGCCAAATCCTTTCGCAACTTTTTTCGATAGTTGCGCTTAACTCCCGTTCAATTTTAATATGGTGACACCGACATATCTTTTTACAACTTTTTTAGGTTTATCAAGCCTGAAATCGCGGACTGGGATAGATCTGATGGTTCACCGAAAGAGCCACCATTGCTTTACCCAATTAACTTGGCTCCACGAGCATTATTGCTATGCCTTTCTTCATTCTCGAGTTGCTATAAAAGGAGGAGTTAATGCAGAGAAGATTAACACTCTTACATAATTGCCTTTTCGTATTTTAATCACTCTACCACACTCATCTTCTTCTCCCTCACTCCAACGAAAATGACCTCCTCTCCTATTCGCGCTTTCTCGGCCGAAATTTTGGCCCAGTGGGAAAAACTCTATAACCTCCTCGGTCGAGGCTATGCTCATATAGCCGATCACCCAGAAACTGAAGATGAAATCCGTATTTTGCTCGTGGAAATAGACACCACCTCCATCGAGGGCACTAATTTAGAGAGGGAATATAGAATCTTCCCAACCCTCTTTATAAACTTTTTAGAGACTTATCGTGTCGCTCATCGAAAAGCTACCGTGGCTCACGTTTTGCGAGCTCGCTATGAGGATCGGTCCAACTGCTTGGTGTTGGCCAACCTTGTGGCCGATAGTCACAGAAAGGCTGTTGAGTTCGCCAACAAGCGAGTCTCGATGTTGCTTCGCGAGAGGGGAAATTTGGTGGAGCGCTTGGCCTTATCCCTGACCACCTATGAGCACGACCGTCGTAATGTCGTGTTGAAGTTTCAATGTGAGTGGCAGGAAGAAAGGCTTGACAGCATTACCGCGGATATAGCCCATGGGAGAGGACTAGTTCGGGACCTGGAAATAGCCACCGAAGATCACGGGACCAAGGTTGCCGATCTTAAATGGGAATGTAAACGCCTTCTTCTTAAGCTTGCAGATCTCGAGTCTCGAGGTGGTGAGTATAAGCAAAGCATCAATAATATGGAGGGCCAACTAGGTTCCTTTGTGATGCTAATTAGGGCTCATTGCGGTTTTATGTTTCCACCCCGATGATTTGTATGATCTGCTTTTAAGGTCCCTCGATTGAGCGAAATGAATGAAAGCTCTAATGTGTGTGTCTCAACTTCTGTATGGCTGACTTTCTCGAACACCTGACCACTCTCAACCTAGGCAAGCTGCGCTTTGACATTGATGATTCGAGCGTGTACATCTTAATTTTTTAATCTTGCTTATGATCGGATAAAGGAACCTCCCACCGCGATTATCCACAAAAAGACTTCTCTTCTCTACTTGTTTTTAATCTGTTTCAAATGAAAAGGCAGAATCAGAAGAAAGAATTTGAAAAATAAAGCATAAATCCTTTCAATTTTATGCTTACTTGTGATTAATAGGGATAAGAGCTTTTACAAGGGTTTTGGCCTTGTGCAAAAGCTTTTATCAATATTCCTCAAAGGAAAGCATATCATTGAAAGGAATGTAATTCACGATAATCGCCTTTGATCAATTCCAAGAAAATCAATGGAATGTTCAAAAGTACACAATTACGATGTGTTTTAAATTCAATTGAAGATACGGTATCCAAATTAAAGCTGTTTGCTAAGAACGAGAGTAATTTGGATATCTATCTTTTCATTAAATTTGAAAAACACGAATACTCTTGATCAATTATTGTGGATTACCAATGATGCAAAACATGCATGAACCAATTCAAGTTTATAGTTCCTTCTGGCGAAATTGGGATTGTATTGCCCTATACGGCCAAAAGGTTGTATAAGACTTCCAATTTCAATTTCATCCAAAGGAATTATAAAATTGATTTTGGAGTATTCGAGTGATTAGAAGAAATGCCACTATCACATTCCAATGACAAGTCAATAGAAATACAACAAATTTCAATCTGAATGTATATAAACACAAATAGATCCCTAATACAGTCAATCTAAGGGATCAGATAGAGAGGATCTCAGCAAAATAAATCCTATACAAGAAGGCTAGAAATGAAAAATAAAACAAAGGAATATGATCTTAATACTTAGGCTCTTCTTGTCCACTTGGCGCTCGTAATGGGATGACACCATCTTCATCTTCCATCAAGAACATTGGGAGGAAAACACACATATCTATCCTCAAAATGGCATTTAATCCAATCACCGGAATTATGCAATGAATATAATGATTAAGAGCTGTAACAAGTTCGAGGGATAGAAAAGTCTTACCAACCAAACTTAAGAGAAAATCAAGCTTCTCTGTATTTTTTGCAGTGTTAGGTATACTAACCTTCCATAGACAAACGCATGAGACAAGTGAGGGAAAACTCCTAAAAATCAAAAGATAGGGCTTGGTACCTAAAGCCAAGGTTCTCACCTCGAATTCTGGGAAGAGCCGATTCCATTGCACAACTATCGTTGCATTGGGACTCAATCCATAGTTCGAAGTGAGCGGAATTGAAAAGTGGATTACCCCATGTTTTTCCTCACGGAGATTCCATTTTCAATTCCTTCTATTGTGTTCCTAAAGAGGGCGCCTGGGGTTTTAGGCGCAATTGTGTGTATTCATTGTGTCGTGCTAAAGCAATAGACATGCATTTTATTTAACAATCACCGCTTCAATATAAACATCCACACAATCATACATCCAAAACTCCTGCCTGCATAAAACAAAGTTAACAAGCACTTCACCCCTTATTTCTCCCATCTACAAAAACATCTAACACATTTGTTAGCATATACACCTCACTTTCGAGAGCATCTGCATAAAATTAGGTTAGAAGAATCAATCAACTTTTTAATCGGCTCAAGTCCACTAAATGGTTAAGAACCAGTCCCCAGCGGAGTCGCCAGTCTGTCGCGACCCTCTTGAGGTTGTCGGGCTCTCGAGGGCTAATGGGCCGTCCTGTCTGGTCGGACGCGGGCCTCTCCCAAGGCCCATTACCCAAATCGCAACGGAGGTATGCGTGATCGACTTTCAGTGTGGTCTACTGACATGTGCTAAGTGTGCATGCCATGGAGTCGCCACCAATCATTTTTTTTAGAGTGTGATTGGACCACCCAATCGAATAGTTGGGAGTTTCTATTCAATTCTGCGAGAACCAGAGAAATGGTTTCGGGGACTTAGTTACACCAACTGTCAGAGTTGACGCCCTTTCGGTACCTAAGTTGACTGAATTTTCTAGCCTGAGATTCATGCGGATGAGTAAAGTATGAACCCTAAATCTAGAAATTCATGTAGATAGGAGTGATTATCCTAACAATCACAATCAGTAATAAAATGCGCAACTCAAGGAATCTAGATATGCAAATAAATCACATGGCATTCCTAGTAAGGCCCTATTTATCAATCACAGCTCAAGAATGATTTAGCTGTTCTAGCCATTCTACACACGATCTAACCTAAGAAAAGCATTATGAAGCATCGAAGGTGTTCGAGAGTACTCACATGGGGTTCGCCGTGCCCTGGTTTGGTCTTGGACGAGCTATCGAGCTCATGCCGACCCGATTATATTTGGGGATCCACTCGGCGTTTTACATCATGAAATCATGTGAAACAAAAACGAAAATATTCAGCAAGGGGAATTTATTGTAGATGGTGGTCGATCTAATTGGACGTCAAGACTAAAAAATATGTAGAAATTTACAAATTAAAATACTCGAATGACATTTTTTTGCCAAATTCAACTCTATGCGTCGTGAAGAAATACATGCAATTGAACTTGAATTTTGACTATTTATGAGTTCAAAATGAAAAGGAAATTCAAATAAAAATATTGATTATTTTTCTATATTTTTACGACATCGAACGCTATTTTTCTTCATTTTTCATGTATTTTTCTATTTTTGGAAAATATTAAAAAAATATGACAAATTATTTTTTTTATCAAAAATGGTTCCTTTAGCTTGGTCAAGGCTACCAAAGATGATTTTTTAATTTTTTTTAACTTTTTATAGATTTTTTATGAATTTTTAAAAAATAAACTATGAAAGACTGATCAAAAATCAGGTGTCAACACTCACCATTCACCATCTTTCTTAAGGGCCTCACCTGTGACATTCCGAGTTTCGACACTCATCAAGGCCATTGACGTGGTATGGGGTCTCGAAATTAGAAAATGGACAATGAAGAATCCTAATGTTTGAAATGAATTGAACGTCGCCTTATCGAGGGTAAATTAAATTTGAAAAGTGAAATTTCGGACGGAAAGTGCAAAATGATCATTTTGCCCCTCGAGGACTAACATTGCTTTAAGAAAGGATTAATGGTGTTTTTGTCATTTTGAATTCCCCATTGTTGCCGAAAATTGGAGGGCAAAATTGTTATTGGAGCCAGGATTTTTATGAGCAATTGGACAAGTGTCGCTACTTGAAGGTTTAGCATTAATTAGATCACCATTCTACCAACCAATCAACCAATTGACCAAGAAAATTTATGGAAGACTCTTTCTCTCTCCTACCTCTCTCATTTTCGACCGAAACCCCCTTTCCCGTCACTCTCTCTTCCATTTCTTCATCTTCCCCATCTCTCTCGTGTGGTCTAGCTCGCTGCCCTGTTCCGACAGCTTCACTAATACGGCCATAACTTTTTCGTCCGACATCGGATTGAGGTGAGACCACTGCCATTAGAAAGTTTATTGTCTTGTGGTTTTAGGAAATATTATAAGCTCAATTTGGCCCATCCGTTTTTCCCGTAGGTCTGTAGAAGGGGCGAAGGTCAGGCTGGTCAGTGTTAGAACCCGATTTGGGAGAGAACCTTCTCGCACCGGCTTCAAGGATTCGATTGACTTCAAATTCTCGGTGAGGTCTTCTAAAATTATAGTATTAGAGTTGGCTGAGCTAGCGTTGTAAGTTTATTAGAGTTTGGATGGGTTTCCATGGATGAAATGGAGTGATTTTGTAGAATAGATTCTGACAGTCTGCTGGCTAAGTAAAACCAAGTGGCTTTGGGACACTTCGAAGTGTTATTTTGCTCCGAAACACACGGTGAGACTCCTGGCCATGTAGATTGATGTATTGGCAAGTTGATTTCTTGGTAAATTGAAGCTTAGAGATGATTTGAGGGCTGGTTGGTGATGGAATCAGGACCAGTTCTGCCCCTGCTACGGACTAAGTGAACCGACCCCATTTCAGGTTCGTGAAGGTGTCGTCTTGTGTCGAAATTTGTGCTAAATCGCCTAGGAATGTTAATTGATGTGTTGGCAAGTTGTTTACCTGGTGAAATTGAGATTGGAAGAGTTTTATTGAAAAAATCGTGGGGCCGAGATCGGGACCCGGGGTCGAGATTGGGATCGGGAACGAGGCCAGGGTCGATGCACTAATGACGGAGTCGGGGCTGGTGCCACGGTCGGGGGCCAGGGACGAGGGCCGGGGCAAGGACTAGGGCCAGGGTCGGGAAGTACTTTATTTTTATTATTTTCTTAAATTATTATTGTGTTATGATAATATTGGTCAAAACGAGGCGAGTCGGCTGTTGGTCAATCGCGGGTCGGGTCGGGTCGGGTCGGGTTTGGATCGTTAAATATGGGTCAATATGGGTCGGACCATATTCAACCCGACCCACCAATTTTACCGGGAACATGGCAAGGAGCAAGCTGGAGGGCACTAGCCAACGATTTTGTCTTGTTTCAGAGATGATGAGATGATTCTCTAAGAAATGTCAAAAGATAATGTGAGTTTTATAAGAGAAAGTGCGAGACAAAGGAGGAGAAAAGCTAATAATAGAACGCAGAGCTGCAGGATGCAGCGAAAGTTATAGCTTAAATGGGGAAGTAGTGGTAACTAAAGTTAAACGCAATTGGAGCACAGAGGAAAGACTGGAGAATTGTTGGGAAATTGCACGCTTGGATAAAAAAATAATAGAAAGCAGAGCTGCAACAAAGGGTGAAGGGAGAAAATGCAAGGGAAAAATGAGGCTGAAACCAACGAAAATAGAAGGTAAACCGGACACGGGGGACAACTGTTCCTCACATGGCAATCCCTTTTTTTTGCGGATTGGGTTGAGCGAATTTAAGTATGACAAATCTAATAGGGGTGGCTTCAACTAGATTTCCCGCGTAAAAAAGATAGAAACAACATCGATCCATGGTGCAACTCTTCCAAAGATGTGAAGAAAAAGAGA
The DNA here is from genome assembly GCA_021437785.1 of Rhodomyrtus psidioides. Lineage (NCBI taxonomy): Eukaryota > Viridiplantae > Streptophyta > Magnoliopsida > Myrtales > Myrtaceae > Rhodomyrtus > Rhodomyrtus psidioides. The sequence continues at coordinate 856,955 of JAILYB010000054.1, forward strand.
AAAAATCTCTCATACCTTTCTCTCTCTCTCTCTCTCTCTCTCTCTCTCTCTCTCTCTCTCTCTCTCTCTCTCTCTCTCTCTCTCTCTCTCTCTCTCTCTCTCTCTCTCTCCGTGTCTCACGTTAGTTCACTCTGTTCCCGATGGTCATTCGCTTTCTGAGTCTCTCTTTCGGAAGCCCGCTCTCTCTCTCTTCCAATAGGTCCCGCCAGTGGCATCCAGAGGTCACATCCGTCCACCTCCTCGCCGTGGTCGACTCTTAGAGCCACTCTTTTTCTTCAAAGCTAAAACGCACGTACACATCAATTTTTTGGTTTAAAAAAAACTGAACTCTACTTACTCCAGGTTTTGGCTTTGAAGAAAGGGAGTAATAGACAATTGATAATCGACAAAAAGACCTGAAAGGCGTTAAGGTAACGTGCGTCTATTTTTTATGGGTGGCCAAATGAGCACTTGCTACAAACGACTATACTACTGTTTATTATTTGTAATTTGTCTTGAGTTACTGAAGAACCTTCCTAAATTGATCCATTAGAACCAGCCTAACAAGCCATTAGGTACGTTGGTTTTTCTTGCTGATGGAAAGATAGATTCCACTTCATAGACCATACATTCATAGAATCTGTATGGTTTTCCTTTGCATGCGCCAGGCAGAGATCTCTTGAGCGACTCTTTGAGTGATCTGGAGAGAAAGGAATAGGAGAGCCTAGAACCTTTCTTGTTTATTCATTAAAATGTTTGTTGTGTGCGCAATGTATGACATCCTTGAGATGGCAAATAAATTATTTTGTAGATGAAATTTGTATTGGGAAAAGGCCAGCACTTTCTCGCACTGTGGCTTATTTGTGACGCCAATATATTGTATATATATTATTTTATTTTAAACCACAGTTTGGTAATTAAATTTTTAGGTAGATGTCCTTACGCATATCCATACCTAAACCCATGCATGTGAAACATGTACTCGTCAATACCATACTCATGTACATTCTTTCTTTCTTTCTGCAGACTTTTGGGGATATGTTTTCTCATTCTTCCCCACCCCATAACCTCTATAATCATCTACCATCCTTGAAATCCAAAATCTACTTTCGCCTTAATCAACCTAGACCTCCATGGACCGGCTTAAATTGCCCTTACTCACCATGTACTACTCCTAGGGACAGGAAGCTTTCTTCGAACCACTTTTATCTCCCATTGTCACACCGCAGAAGCTAGAATTGCCTCCTTGAGCTATCTAATGTCCCCGTCTATAATCCTCCCATGAACAACTTGGTCGGGCCCTTTTGAAGCCCTCTCTAAGTGAATACATGGCTGAACCATCTGACATAACTTTATAAATAGTTCCCTTCTTCTCAAATTTTAATGTTATTCTCTGAAGCCTATTTCATTGATCTTCTTCAAGCCTCACCATTCACCTTCTTTCTTAAGGACCTCACCCGTGACATTCCGAGTTTCGACACTCATCAACGCCACTGACGTGGTATGGGGTCACAAAATTGGAAAATAGACAATGAAGAATCATAATGTTTCAAATGAATTGGGTGTCGCCTTATCGAGGGTAAATTAAATTTGAAAAGTGAAATTTCAGCTGGAAAGTGTAAAATGATCATTTTGCCCCTCGAGGACTAACCTTGCTTTAAGAAAGGATTAAGGGTGTTTTTGTCATTTTGAATTCCCCCTTGTTGCCGAAAATTGGAGGGCAAAGTTGTTATTGGAGCCAAGATTTTTATGAGCAATTGGACAAGTGTCATTACTTGAAGGTTTAGCATTAATTAGATCATTATTCTACCTACCAATCAACCAATTGACCAAGAAAATTTGTGGATGACTCTTTCTCTCTCCTCCATCTCTCATTTTCGATCGAAACCCCCTTATCCGTCACTCTCTCTTCCTTTTCTTCTTCTTCCTCATCTCTCTCGCGTGGTCCAGCTTGCTGCCCTGTTCCGACAGCTTCACTAATACGGCCTAAACTTCTTCGTCCGACATCGGATTGAGGTGAGACCACTGCAATAAGAAAGCTTATTGTCTTGTGGTTCTAGGACATATTATAAGCTCAATTTGGCACATCCGTTTTTTCGTAGGTCTGTTGAAGGGGCGAAAGTCAGGCTGGTCAGTGTTAGAACCCGATTTAGTAGTGGGCCTTCTCGCACCGACTTCAAGGATTCGATTGACTTCAAATTTTCGGTGAGGTCTTCTAAAATTATAGTATTAGAGCTGGCTGAGCTAGGGTTGTAAGTTTATTAGAGTTTGGATGGGTTTCCATGGATGAAATGGAGTGATTTTGTGGAACAGATTCTGACCGTCTGCTGGCGGAGTAAAACCAAGTGGCTTTGGGACACTTCGAAGTGTTATTTTTCTCCGAAACTCACAGTGAGACTCCTAGACATGTAGATTAATGTATTGGCAAGTTGATTTCTTGATAAATTGAATCTTAGAGATGATTTGAGGGCTGGTTGGTGATGGAATCAGTACCCGTTCTGCCCCTACTTCGGACTGAGTGAACCGAACCCATTTCAAGTTCGTGAAGGTGTCACCGTGTGTCGAAATTTATGGTAAATCGCCTAAGAATGTTAATTGATGTGTTGGTAAGTTGTTTACCTGGTGGAATTGAGATTGGAAGAGTTTTATTGACGAAATCGTGGGTCCGAGATCGGGACCGAGGTCGGGATTGGGATCGGGAACTAGGCTAGGGTCGATGCACCGGGGGCGGAGTTGGGGCTGGTGCCAGGGTCGGAGGCCAAGGACTAGGGCAGGGGCCAGGGTCGGGGCTGGGACTTGGGCTAGCGTCGGGAAGTACTTTAGTATTATTATTTTCTTAAATTATTATTGTGTTTTAATAATATTTGTCAAAACGGGTCGAGTCGGCTATGGGTCAGTCGCGGGACGGGTCGGGTTTGGGTCATTAAATATGGGTTAATATGGGTCATATGGGTCGGACCATATTCAACCCGACCCGACCCACCCATTTTACCGAGAACATGGCAAGGAGCGAGTTGGAGGCCCCCAGCCAACGATTTTGTCTTGTTCCGGAGAAGATGAGATGATTCTCTAAGAAATGTCAAAAATAAGGTGAGTTTTACAAGAAAAAGTGTGAGACAAATGAGGATAAAAGCTAATAATAGAAAGCAGAGCTGCAGGATGCAGTGGAAGTTATAGCTTAAATGGGGAAGTAGTGGTAACTAAAGTTAAAAGCAATTTGAGCACGGAGGAAAGATTGGGGAATTGTTGGGAAATTGGATGCTTGGGTAAAAATATAATAGAAAGCAGAGCTGCAGTAAAGGGTGAAGGGCGAAAATGCAAGGGAAAAATGAGGCTGAAACCAAGGAAAATAAAAGGTAAACCGGACACAGGGGACAATTGTTCCTGACATGGCAATCTCTTTTTTTTTTTGGGGTGGCTTCAACTAGATTTCTCGCTTATAAAAGATAGAAACAGCATCGATCCATGGTGCAACTCATCCAAAGATGTAAAGAAAAAGAAAAAAAATCTCTCATACTCTCTCTCTCTCTCTCTCTCTCTCTCTCTCTCTCTCTCTCTCTCTCTCTCTCTCTCTCTCTCTCTCCGTGTCTCACGTCAGTTCACTATGTTCCCGGTGGTCATTCGCTTTCTGAGTCTCTCTTTCGGATGTCCGCTCTCTCTCTTCCAAGAGGTCCCGCTAGTGGCATCTGGAGGTCACATCCGTCCGCCTCCTCGTCGTGGTCGGCTCATGGAGCCACTCTTTTTCTTCAAAGCTAAAACGCACGTATACATCAATTTTTTGGTTTAAAAAAAAAAACAGAACTCTACTTACTCCAAGTTTTGGCTTTGAAGAAAGGGAGTAATAGACAATTGATAATCGACAAAAAGACCTGAAAGACGTTAAGGTAACGTGCGTCTAGATTTTAGGGGTGGCCAAACGAGCACTTGCTACAAACGACTATACTACTGTTTATTATTTGTAATTTGTCTTGAGTTACTGAAGAACCATCATAAATTGATCCATTAGAACCAGCCTAACAAGCCATTAGGTACGTTTGTTTTTCTTGCTGAAGGAAAGATAGATTCCACTTCATAGACCATATATTCATAGAATCTGTACGGTTTTCATTTGCATGCGCCAGGCAGGGATCTCTCGAGCAACTCTTTGAGTGATCTGGTGAGAAAGGAATAGGAGAGCCGGGAACCTTTCTTGTTTATTCATTAAAATATTTGTTGTGTGCGCAATGTATGACATCCTTGAGATGGCAAATAAATTATTTTGTAGATGAAATTTGTATTGGGAAAAGGCCAGCACTTTCTCGTACGGTGTCTTATTTGTGACGGCAATACCACGGCTTGGTAATTAAATTTTTAGGTAGATGTCCTTACGCACATCCATACCTAAACCCATGCATGTGAAACATGTACTCGTTAATACCATACTCACTTTCTTTCTTTCTGTAGACTTTTGGGGATATGTTTTCTCATTCTTTCCCACCCCACAACCTCTATAATCATCTACCATCCTTGAAATCCAAAGTCTACTTTCGCCTTAATTAACCTAGACCTCTATGGACTGGCTTAAATAGCCCTTTCTCACCATGTACTATTCCTAGGGACAGGAAGCTTTATTCGAACCACTTTTATCTCACATTGTCTCACCGCAGAAGCTAGAATTGCCTCCTTGAGCTATCTAATGTCCCCTTCTATAATCCTCCCATGAACAACTTGGTCGGGCCCCTTTGAAGCCCTCTCTAAGTGAATACATGGCTAAACCATCTGACATAACTTTGTAAATAGTTCCCTTCTTCTCAAATTTTAATATTATTCTCTGAAGCCTATTTCATTGATCTTCTTCAAGCCTCACCATTCACCTTCTTTCTTAAGGGCCTCACCCGTGACATTCCGAGTTTCGACACTCATCAACGCCATTGACGTGGTATGGGGTCTTGAAATTGGAAAATGGACAATGAAGAATCCTAATGTTTGAAATGAATTGGACGTCGTCTTATCGAGGGTAAATTAAATTTGAAAAGTGAAATTTCGGACGGAAAGTGCAAAATGATCATTTTGCCCCTCGAGGACTAACCTTGCTTTAAGGAAGGATTAAGGGTGTTTTTGTCATTATGAATTCCCCCTTGTTCCCGAAAATTGGAGGGCAAAGTTGTTATTAGAGCCAAGCTTTTTATGAGCAATTGGAAAAGTGTCATTACTTGAAGGTTTAACATTAATTAGATCACTATTCTACCTATCAATCAACCAATTGACCAAGAAAATTTATGGAAGACTCTTTCTCTCTCCCCCCTTTCCCATTTTCGATCGAAACCCCCTTACCCGTCACTCTCTCTTCCTTTTCTTCTTCTCCATCTTCTCTCTCGCGTGGTCCAGCTTGCTGCCCTATTCCGACAGCTTCACTAATACGGCCTAAACTTCTTCGTCCGACATCGGATTGAGGTGAGACCACTGCAATTAGAAAGCTTATTGTCTAGTGGTTCTAGGACTTATTATAAGCTCAATTTGGCCCATCCATTTTTTCCGTAGGTCTGTTGAAGGGGCGAAGGTCAGGCTGGTCAGTGTTAGAACCCGATTTAGGAGAGAGCCTTCTCGCACCGGCTTCAAGGATTCGATTGACTTCAAATTTTCGGTGAGGTCTTCTAAAATTATAGTACTAGAGCTGGCTGAGCTAGAGTTGTAAGTTTATTAGAGTTTGGATGGGTTTCCATGGATGAAATGGAGTGATTTTGTGGAACATATTCTGACCGTCTATTGGCGGAGTAGAACCAAGTTGCTTTGGGACACTTCGAAGTGTTATTTTTCTTCGAAACTCACAGTGACACTCTTAGACATATAGATTGATGTATTGGCACGTTGATTTCTTGATAAATTGAATCTTAGAGATGATTTGAGGGTTGGTTGGTGATGGAATGAGTCCCAGTTCTGCCCCTACTTCGGACTAAGTGAACCGAACCCTTTTCAGGTTCATGATGGTGTCGCCTTGTGTCGAAATTTGTGGTAAATCGCCTAGGATTGTTAATTGATGTGTTGGCAAGTTGTTTACCAGGTGGAATTGAGATTGGAATAGTTTTATTGACGAAATCGTGGAGCCGAGATCGGGGCCGGGGTCGGGATTGGGATCGGGAACTAAGCCTGGGTCGATGCACCGGGGGTGGAGTCGGGGCTGGTGCCAGGGCCGGGGGCCAGGGACCAGGGCAGGGGCCAGGGCCGGGGTAGGGACTGGGGCCAAGGCTGAGAAGTACTTTAGTATTATTATTTTCTTAAATTATTATTGTGTTTTGATAATATTGGTCAAAACGGGTCGAGTCGGCTATGGGTCAGTCGCGGGACGGGTCGAGTTTGGGTCGTTAAATATGGGTCATATGGGTCGGACCATATTGAACCCGACCCGACCCACCCATTTTTCGAGAACATGGAAAGGAGTGAGCTGGAGGGCCCCAGCCAGCGATTTTGTCTTGTTCCGGAGAAGATGAGATGATTCTCTAATAAATGTCAAAAGATAAGGTGAGTTTTACAAGAGAAAGTGTGAGACAAAGGAGGATAAAAGCTAATAATAGAAAGCAGAGCTGCAGGATGCAGCGGAAGTTATTGCTTAAATGGGGAAGTAGTGGTAACTAAAGTTAAAAGCAATTTGAGCGCAGAGGAAAGACTCGGGAATTGTTGGGAAATTGGATACTTGGGTAAAAATAATAATAGAAACCAGAGCTGCAACAAAGGGTGAAGGGAGAAAATGCAAGGGAAAAATGAGGCCGAAACCAAGGAAAATCGAAAGTAAACCGAACACTGAGGACAACTGTTCCTCACATGGCAATCCCTTTTTTTGCTAATTGGGTTGAGCGAATTTAAGTTTGAAATTAAGTTTGACAAATCTAATAGGGGTGGCTTCAACTAGATTTCCCGCTTATAAAAGATAGAAACAACATCGATCCATGGTGCAACTCTTCCAAAGATGTAAAGAAAAAGAGAAAAAATCTCTCATACCTCTCGCTTCTCTCTCTCTCTCTCTCTCTCTCTCTCTCTCTCTCTCTCTCTCTCTCTCTCTCTCTCTCTCTCTCCGTGTCTCACGTTAGTTCACTCTGTTCCTGGTGGTCATTCGCTCTCTGAGTCTCTCTTTCAGAAGCCCTCTCTCTCTCTCTTCCAAGAGGCACGCCAGTGGCATCCAGAGGTCACATCCGTCCACCTCCTCGCCGTGGTCGGCTCCTGGAGCCACTCTTTTTCTTGAAAGCTAAAACGCACGTACACATCAATTTTTTGGTTTAAAAAAGAAACTGAACTCTACTTACTCCAGGTTTTGGCTTTGAAGAAAGGGAGTAATAGACAATTGATAATCGACAAAAAGACCTGTAAGGCGTTAAGGTAACGTGCGTCTATTTTTTATGGGTGGCCAAACGAGCACTTGCTACAAACGACTATACTACTATTTATTATTTGTAATTTGTCTTGAGTTATAGAAGAACCTTCTTAAATTGATCCATTAGAACCAGCCTAACAAGCCATTAGGTACGTTGGTTTTTCTTGCTGATGGAATGATAGATTCCACTCCATAGACCATATATTCATAGAATCTGTATGGTTTTCATTTGCATGCGCCAGGCAGAGATCTCTCGAGCGACTCTTTGAGTGATCTGGAGAGAAAGGAATAGGAGAGCTTGGAACCTTTCTTGTTGATTCATTAAAATGTTTGTTGTGTGCGCAATGTATGACATCCTTGAGATGGCAAATAAATTATTTTGTAGATGAAATTTGTATAGGGAAAAGGCCAGCACTTTCTCGTATGGTGTCTTATTTGTGACGGCAATATATTGTATTTTTTTTAAACCACAGTTCGGTCATTAAATTTTTAGGTAGATGTCCTTACGCACATCCATACCTAAACCCATGCATGTGAAACATGTACTTGTCAATACCACACTCATGCATATTCTTTCTTTCTTTCTGCAAACTTTTGGAGACATGTTTTCTCATTCTTCCCCACCCCCACAACCTCTATAATCATCTACCATCCTTGAAATCCAAAGTCTACTTTCTCCTTAATCAACCTAGATCTCCATGGATCGGCTTAAATTGCCCTTGCTCACCATGTACTACTCCTAGGGATAGGAAGCTTTATTCGAACCACTTTTATCTCCCATTGTCACACCGCAGAAGCTAGAATTGCCTCCTTGAGCTATCTAATGTCCCCGTCTATCATCCTCCCATGAACAACTTGGTCAGGCCCCTTTGAAGCCCTCTCTAAGTGAATAAATCGCTGAACCATCTAACATAACTTTGTAAATAATTCCCTTCTTCTCAAATTTTATTGTTATTCTCTGAAGCCTATTTCATTGATCTTCTTCAAACCTCACCATTCACCTTCTTTCTTAAGGGCCTCACCTGTGACATTCCGAGTTCCGACACTCATCAAGGCCATTGACATGGTATGGGGTCCCGAAATTGGAAAATGAACAATGAAGAATCCTAATGTTTGAAATGAATTGGGTGTCGCCTTATCGAGGGTAAATTAAATTTGAAAAGTAAAATTTCGGACGAAAAGTGCAAAATGATCATTTTGCCCCTCGAGAACTAACCTTGCTTTATGAAAGGATTAAGGGTGTTTTTGTCATTTTTAATTCCCCCTTGTTGCCGAAAATTGGAGGGCAAAGTTGTTATTGGAGCCAAGATTTTTATTAGCAATTGAACAAGTGTCATTACTTGAAGGTTTAGGATTAATTAGATCACTATTCTACCTACCAATCAACCAATTGACCAAGAAAATTTGTGGAAGACTCTTTCTTTCTCCTCCCTCTTCCATTTTCTACCGAAACCCCATTTCCCGTCACTCTCTCTTCCTTTTCTTCTTCTTCTTCATCTCTCTCGCGTGGTCCAGCTCGCTGCCCTGTTCCAACAACTTCACTATTACGGCCATAACTTCTTCGTCCGACATTGGATTGAGGTGAGACCACAGCCATTAGAAAGCTTATTGTCTTGTGGTTCTAGGACATATTATCAGCTCAACTTGGCCCTTCCATTTTTCCCGTAGGTCTATTGAAGGGGCGAAGGTCAGTCTGGTCAGTGTTAGAACACGATTTGGGAGAGAGCCTTCTCGCACTGGCTTCAAGGATTCGATTGACTTCAAATTTTCGGTGAGGTATCCTAAAATTATAGTATTAGAGCTGGCTGAACTAGTGTTGTAATTGGAGTTTGGATGGGTTTCCATGGATGAAATGGAGTGATTTTGTGGTACATATTCTGACCGTCTGTTGGCTGAGTAAAACCAAGTGGCTTTGGGACACTTCGAAGTGTTATTTTGCTCCGAAACTCACGGTGAGGTCCTAGACTTGTAGATTGATTTCTTGATCAATTGAAGCTTAGAAATGATTTGAGGGCTAGTTGGTGGTGGAATCAGGACCAGTTCTGCCCCTGCTTCAGACTGAGTGAACCGAACCCTTTTGAGGTTCGTGAAAGTGTCGCCTTGTGTTGAAATTTGTGGTAAAGCGCCTAGGAATGTTAATTGATGTGTTGGCAAGGTGTTTACCTGGTGGAATTAAGATTGGAAGAGTTTTATTGACGAAATCGTGGGGCCGAGATCGGGACCCGGGGTCGGGATTGGGATTGGGACCTGGGCCAAGTTCGATGCACCGAGGGCGGAGTCGAGACTGGTGCCAGGGCCGGGGGTCTGGGACAAGGGCAGGGGCCAGGGTCGGGAAGTACTTTAGTATTATTATTTTCTTAAATTATTATTGTGTTTTGATAATATTGGTCAAAACAGGTCGAGTCGGGTATGGGTCAGTCGCGGGTTGGGTCTGGTTTGGGTGTTAAATATGGGTTAATATGGGTCATATGGGTCGGACTATATTCAACCGACCCGACCCACCCATTTTGTCGAGAACATGGCATGGAGCGAGTTGGAGGGCACCAGCCATCGATTTTGTTTTGTTCCGGAGAAGATGAGACGATTCTTTAAGAAATGTCAGAAGATAAGATGAGTTTTACAAGAGAAAGTGTGAGACAAAGGAAGAGAAAAGCTAATAATAAGAGGCAGAGCTGTAGAATGCAGCGGAAGTTATAGCTCAAATGGGGAAGTAGTGGTAACTTAAAGTTAAAAGCAATTTGAGCACAGAGGAAAAACTGGGGAATTGCTGGGAAATTGCACGCTTGGGTAAAAAAAAATAATAGAAAGCAGAGCTGCAACAAAGGTGGAGGGAGAAAATGCAAGGGAAAAATGAGACTGAAACCAAGGAAAATAGAAGGTAAACCGAACAGGGGGACAACTGTTGCTCACATGGTAGTCCCTTTTTTTTGCGGATTGCGTTGAGCGAATTTAAGTTTGAAATTAAGTTTGACAAATCTAATAGGGGTGGCTTCAACTAGATTTCCCACTTATAAAAGAAAGAAACAGCATTGATCCATGGTGCAACTCTTCCAAAGATGTTCAGAAAAAGAGAAAAAAATCTCTCTCTCTCTCTCTCTCTCTCTCTCTCTCTCTCTCTCTCTCTCTCTCTCTCTCTCTCTCTCTCTCTCTCTCTCTCTCTCCGTGTCTCACGTTAGTTCACTATGTTCCCGTCGGTCATTCGCTTTCTGAGTCTCTCTTTCGGAAGCCCGCTCTCTCTCTTCCAAGAGATCCTGCCAGTGGCATCCGGAGGTCACATCCGTCCGCCTCCTCACCGTGGTCGGCTCCTGGAGCCACTCCCTTTCTTTAAAGCTAAAACGCACGTACACATCAATTTTTTGGTTTAAAAAAAAACTGAACTCTACTTACTCCAGGTTTTGGCTTTGAGGAAATGGAGTAATAGACAATTGATAATCGACAAAAAGACCTGAAATGCGTTACGGTAAGGTGCGTCTATTTTTTATGGGTGGGCAAACGAGCACTTGCTACAAACGACTATACTACTGTTTATTATCTGTAATTTATCTCGAGTTACTGAAGAACCTTCCTAAATTGATCCATTAGAACCAGCCTAACAAGCCATTAGGTACGTTGATTTTTCTTGCTGATGGAAGATAGATTTCACTTCATAGACCATATATTCATAGAATCTGTATGGTTTTGATTTGCATGCGCCAGGCAGAGATCTCTCGAGCGACTCTTTGAGTGATCTGGAGAGTAATCTGGAGAGAAAGGAATAGGAAAGCCTTGAACCTTTCTTGTTTATTCATTAAAATATTTGTTGTGTGCGCAATGTATAACATCCTTGAGATTGCAAATAAATTATTTTGTAGATGAAATTTGTATTGGGAAAAGGCCAGTACTTTCTCGTACGGTGTCTTATTTGTAACGGCAATATATTGTATATATATTATTTTATTTTAAACCACAGTTTGGTCATTAAATTTTTTGGTAGATGTCCTTGCACACATCCATATCTAAACCCATGCATGTAAAACATGTACTCGTCAATACCATACTCATGTACATTCTTTCTTTCTTTCTTTCTTTCTTTCTTTCTTTCTGCAGACTTTTGGAGACATGTTTTCTCACTCTTCCCCACCCCACAACCTCTATAATCATCTACCATCCTTGAAATCCAAAGTCTACTTTCGCCTTAATCAACCTAGACCTCCATGGACTGGCTTAAATTGCCCTTACTCACCCAGTACTACTCCTTGGGACATGAAGCTTTATTCGAACCACTTTTATCTCTCATTGTTACACCACAAAAGCTAGAATTGCCACTTTGAGCTATCTAATGTCCCCGTCTATAGTCCTCCCATGCACAACTTGGTCGGGTCCCTTTGAAGCCCTCTTTAAGTGAATACATGGCTGAACCAGCTGACATAACTTTGTAAATAGTTCCCTTCTTCTCAAATTTTAATGTTATTCTCTAAAGCCTATTTCATTGATCTTCTTAAAACCTCACCATTCACCTTCTTTCTTAAGGGCTTCACCCGTATCGTTCTAATTTTCTGAAATTCGAGAGCATACACTGATATATTCCTTTTATATTTTCAAGGATCCCTAGCCACGCTGGGCAGGTAAGTACTCATTTCTCTATCTCTTAGGTTTTAAAAACTTTCAGATTCCTTATTACTAGAATTTGAGGACTTCTTGGAATCAAGCGTGCATTCAATTCTCATGTCTAGAAGGGCACCAAATTTTCACAGTCACGTCGTTGGCATTCATGTTTAAACTTGGAGGTTATCTGAACATAGTTGAAATATGCATTATGCATCACAAATCCCCTTGGAGGGTAAGTTTTGGAGAAAGCGAAATGAACTTTTCTAACAAGTGTTGTTTAAACTGTTCAAAAGGATGTTTCCTTAGATAAGAGGCAAACCGGATCCGAACACGTCCTATACACACTTGAGAGATGAGTGGAGTGGTAAGGATAGCGAGACCTTGACCTATGGAAGTAGGGGTTATTCGCAGTGATTACATGGATTGGAATGACGGAGGCATTCGTTTCTCTATCATAAAAACCACAGGTGACCATTGATAACCCCTTGAACGACGGTTCTATTTTTTTTCCCTGTCAAGAACCACCCTACATTGGGGCCAACTAGAGGTAAGTCCAGCAGTATCATGAGGTAAATGGTTAGAAATTCTCTTGCTCATACTTGCATCAATCTTCGTGTGTTGCTCGTCATTTTAACTTCTATGGTAATTCAAGTGCTTTAGGATGACGAAAAGCATTAGTTTCTCTATCCTATACACTTTTACTCTTTGCATAGCCCAGTTGAGCCTATACGTTCGTTTCACAAACCCGTTGGTGATCATTGCATATTCCAAGACGGAAGCGACATCACTTCAAGAACGGATAAGTTCGAAAGATAGGATTTGTAAAAATTCCTGGACTAATGTTTGAGTGCTGAGATTCAAGTTGTACATCTAGCACACTCATTTGAAAATCCTGGTTCCCAAAAGAAAGGAAAATGTAGGATTTCAACAAAAGATGAAAAAAAAGGGAGAAAAATCCAATCTTGGGCATCAAGAAAAAGCAAAGTGCCTGGTAAAAGCAAGGCCAATGCCCATCCAAATACTTGTATACTTGTGAATCATATGTTTGATCTTGTGAATTCCAAAAGATGGCATGATACATTTGTATAGGTCACTAGTGAGATCTGGTTGTAAAAGAAAAATCCCAAGGGAGCTGAACTGAGAAAGATACTCCCAGATTATGTCACATTCAGATGACGAAAGCATAGACAAGGTGTTGACACCGTCTTAACATGAAAGAGATGTTCTCTAAAGATAAATGTGCGCTTCGAAGACTGATGATGCTCTCCAAAGATCAGTAATGCTCTCTAAACACAAAGAGTGTTCTCAAAAGACTGACAATACTCTTCAGAGACTATCAATGCACTTCGAAGACTGAAGACGCTCTTTGAACCGGAAGGGACAAGATCGTCGGCAAACCTGCAGTGATCATCAATGTTAAACCCTTCGCGTATTCTGAGCCAAAAATAAGCCTTTTTCGGTCCCCAATCCTACCTACGTTACAACCCTAAGAAGTATTTTCTAATTAAAGCATTTGGATTGACATAGGGCTTAATGTTTAAGCTTAGCTTGAAAAAGTTCGAGCAAGATTATTTCTTTCTCATTTTGCAGGTTTCTTGACTTGTAAACATGGAGCAGACGTTAAAGACTTCTCTTTAAAAGCCTTGACTTGCTTGCAAGTCCCCCTTTGAAAACTGTTGACCAAGCCCAACATTACGGTCTCTTGGAAGTCCTCCTGATCGATCGAGGTGTATTCACTACGAATGATCCTGAACCTTAGGCACAGGTTTGATAGGAAATTCGAGTGCATTCTTGATAAATGGCCATTATCTGAAAAACGGTAAGAAGTCCTTTTTTTTTAGAATACTCCAATGGATGTTTTAACCAAACTCTTTTGGTAATTTCAGATTGTTTGATTCAAACTTTCCCCACAAGGAATTTTTTATCACTTCCGTATGTTGCAAGGTGTTTTGGATAACCTCCAGCATCATAATGTATTTATTGAAATTTTTCATGACTACGATATAAGTCATAAAGTGATGACAGTTTGACATTAGATATCACTTAAAGACCATTGATGTGCCATTGGTAAGAAAACTTTCAGATTGGAGCTTCTGCAAGATTCTTGATGACTTCGACTCCCAGAGTGGCTTGTAGCTCTTTTGGCAAGAAACAATTTACATGTCTAAACTTCTGCAGGATTTCTGGCAACCCCAAATCCCAGAATAACACTACCTCTCTTGCTTCTGTAGAATTCCCGGTAATCCCATATCTCAGAAGAATACAACCTCTCTTGGTAAGAAAGAATTTACATGTTCAAGCTTCTGTAGGATCCCTGGTATCCCCAGACCTCAGAATGCTACTTCTTTTATGAAAAATAACTTTCAAGTTTGAGCTTCTGCTGGATTTCTTGCAACCTTAGATCCCAGAAGGGCATATTTCTTGGTAATGTTTGTTTAAGCTTCTGCAGGATTCCTGGCGATCCCAGATCTCAAAAAAAAAAAAACACAAGCTCTCTTGGATCTCTGATGAACCCAGATCTTAGAAGGACATATTTCTTGGTAAAGAAAATTTGCTTGTTTAAGCTTCTGCAGGATTCCTGGCAATCACAGATCTCAAAAGAACACAAGCTTTCTTGGATCTTTGATGACCCCAAATCTTGGAAGGACATAACATTCCTTAGTCAAAGCTTCTGCTGGGTTCTTGGTAACCCCAAATCCTAGAATGCTATCTTTTGTCGTTTAAACTTCTGCAGGATTCATGGTAACCCCAGGTCCCAGAAGGACACCTCTCTCTGAGAAGAAGAGTTTATATGACTAAGTTTCTGGCGGATTCTTGGTAACCCCAGATCCCAGACAGCTATCTTTCTTGGTTTAAATTTCTACAGGATTCGTGGCAACCCCAAGTCCCAGAATGACACCTTTCTCTAAAAAGAAGAGTTTATATGCCTGAGCTTCTGACAGATTATTGGTAACCCCAAATCCCAGAATGTCATCTCTCTTGGTTTAAACTTCTGCAGGACTCGTGGTAACCCCAGGTCCCAAAATGACACCTTTCTCTGAGAATAAGAATTTGTATGACTAAGCTTCTGACGGATTCTTGGTAACCCCAGATCCCGGAATGCTATCTCTCTTGGTTTAAATTTCTACATGACTCGTGGCAACCCCAAGTCCCAGAATGACACTTTTCTCTATAAAGAAGAATTTGTACGACTAAGCTTCTGACGGATTCCTGGTAACCCCGGATCCTAGAATGCCATCTCTATTGGTTTAAATTTCTGCAGGACTCGTGGCAACCCCAAGTCCCAGAATGGCACATTTCTCTAAGAAGAAGAATTTGTATGACTAAGCTTCTGATGGATTCTTGGTAACTCCAAATCCCAGAATGCTATCTCTCTTGGTTTAAATTTCTGCAGGACTCGTGGTAACCCCAAGTCCCAGAATGACACCTTTCTCTGAGAAGAAAAGTTTATATGACTAAGCTTCTGACGGATTCCTAGTAACCCCAGATCTCAGAATGCTATCTTTTTTTGTTAAACTTTTACAGAACTCATGGTAGCCCTAGATTCTAGAAGGATGCCTTGCTTTGTGAAGAAGAGCTTTCAAGCTTACTTTTCTGTAGGATCATTGGTAATTTCGTATCCCAGAAAAATATCCTTTGATGAAATGTTTGTAGGTTTGAGTTTTCTGCAGGATACTTGGAGTCCCCAAGTCCCGGAATGCCACCTCACATGTCAAAAGGACAATTTTCATAATCTTCTTTCTATGAGATTTCAGGTAACTCCTAAATCCCAAAAGAACGTTATAAAAGTTTTTGTAGGCTTGAGCTTTCTGCAGGATGCCTGGAGTTCCCAGATCCCAGAATATCACCTCCCATGTCGAAAGGACAAACTTCGGAATCATCTCTCCGTGAGATTTCAGTTTTATAGGTTTGAGCTTTCTGCAGGTGTCGCGACCCTCTCGAGGTTGTCGGGCTCTCGAGGGCTAATGGGCCGTCCAGTCTGGTCGGACGCAGGCCTCTCCCAAGGCCCATTACCCAAATCGCAACGGAGGTATGCGTAGTCGACCTTCAGTGTGGTCTAGTGACATGTGCTAAGTGTGCATGCCGAGGAGTCGCCACCAATCATTTTTTGGAGGGTACGATTGGACCACCCTATTGAATAGTCGGGAGTTTCTATTCAATTCTGCGATAACCAGAGAACTGGGTTCGGGGACTTAGTTACGTCAACTGTCAGAGTTGACGCCCTTTCGGTACCTAAGTTGACTGAATTTTCTGACCAAAGATTTCATGCAGATGAGTGGGGTACGAGTTCTAAATCTAGGAGTTCATGCAGATAGGAATGACTATCATAGCAATCACAATCAATAATAAAGTGCACAAATCGATGAATTCAAGTGTACAAATAAATCACATGGCATTCCTAATAAGGCCATATTGGCCTAGAGAAGCATCAATCAGGCTTAGGAATGATTTAGACATGATTTTGCCCATCAGGGGCAAAATCGTAATTTTGAGACAAATGGGACAATTTGCCCAAAAAGGACAAAATCATCATTTCGGAATGAATCCGGAGTCAAAACAGGTTTGGTCACTCAATTGACCCATTTCCTATTTTTTGGCAATTTTCGTGATTTTCGGGAATTTTAGAAACCGATTTACCATTCAAAGGGTAAAATCGTCATTTTCTAAAAATGGAAATGAAATGTGGAAATCTTAGACATAAGGTTTAACCACCCATCTGGCCCATCACCAAATTCTAAGCAATTTCCACAATTCATCAGAATATCAAAGACGATTCACCCTTTGAGGGGTGAAATCGTTTGGATTAAATGGGAGAAAATTCCAAAAATGAAAACAAATCAATTTTTTGTCATTTTAAGCCTTGGACAATTTTTAGAATTTTTCTGCAATTTTTCTCATTTTTTTTTGTTTTTCTTTAATTTTTCCATTTTTTTGCATTTTTGATTTATTAATATTTTTTTATATTTTCAGAAAATATTTTAACAAAAAGCATGTCTTTGACAATAGATAACACTCAACCAGATAAATAAGCTAACCACTAGACTGAAACAAATACATACAAATCAAGTCTATAAATGCAATATTTTAGAAAAATAATCCTGATATACGGATCGGGTACGTAAAACATACCGGATTGGACACCAGCCTTCAATCGCCCAGCCCCAGCCTGCGACCATCCCCATGTCCGTTACCTGTCGATCACCATTAGAATGTGGATAGTCAATTTCACAAATTAAGACTAAAAAATTAAAAAAAAAATTAAAAAATTAAAAAATTGACACTGTTCATGCACTGTTCATGCACTGTTCCGACACTGTTCATGCACTGTTTCGACACTGTTTCGACACTGCTCGGACACGGCTCCGACACGCGCCGACACGTCCGACACGCCCGGACACGTTCGGACACGCTCCGACACGTCCGACACGTCCGACACGCCCGGACACGCTCCGACACGTCCGACACGCCCGGACACGTCCGGACACGCTCCGACACGCCCGACACGCCCGGACTTGTCCGGACACGCTCCGACACGCCCGACACGCCCGGACACGTCCGGACACGCTCCGACGATGGGGTGGTGACCCGAGGCTGTTTCTGGGCTCCACCAGCGGCGCGTAGGCTCCATAAGCTCCGAGGGAGGAGGTAGGACTCCGGGGTTGTCGCCGGAGGCGATAGCGCGCTTTGGCGATGACGGATTTGGCCCGATCCGAAATAATCCCGAACCAAACTTCGAAACGGGTGGAGGCCGCGGGTCTTGGGTTATTCACGGCGGCTTTGAGGTACGACGGCTAGCGACGACGGCGGAAGGGTCGAAGGCGAAGGCAAATAGTGCACGAAGGTGAGGATTCCATTTTTTTTTTTAAGAAGAAGAAGAAGAAAAGAAGAAGAAGAAGAGGAGGAGGAAGAAGAAGAAGCACCGTCCGTCCAGAAGAAAAGAAAAAGAAGAGGAAGAAGGAGGGGAGACGGATGATGGGAGGGGGGAGGTGAATAAAAAAATAATAAATATAAAATAATAATATAATAAAATATTAGAAAGTAATAATAATAATAAAGTAATCGAAAGCGAAGACAAAATGATTATTCATCTTTTCCTTTTAAATGATGATGTTTTCAATCCTTTTCCTTTTAATTATTACTAATATTTTTGCCAAATTCAATTTTATGGTGATCAGAGAATACCTAAAATCGAACCTGAATTTTACTGTTTTATGAGGTCAGAAAATATATAAAATAAAAATAAAAATACCGACTATTCTTATATAATTTTTGTGACCTCAAATATTATTTTTCTTGATTTTCTTCTTTTCTTTTTTTTGTATTTTTCGAAAATATTAAAAAAATGAAAATTATGAAAATTATTTTTTTTGGTCAAAATGGTTCCTAAGGCCAAGCCAAGGCTTCCAAAGTTGATTTTGTGATTTTATGATATTTTTTTGATATTTTTATGAATTGTTTTTAAAATATAAAAATAAAAATAAATAAATAAATAAAAGTTTGATCAAAATTTAGGTGTCAACAGCAGGGTGCCTAGAGTTCCTAGGTCCCAGAATGTCACCTCCAATATCGAAAGGACAAAATTCAGAGTCATCTCTCTGTGAGATTTCAGTTTTATAGGTTTGAGCTTTCTGCAGGATGCCTGGAGTTCCCAGATCCCAGAATGTCACCTCCAATGTCGAAAGGAAAATCTTTGAAATCATCTCTCTATGAGATTTCAATTTTATAGGTTTGAGCTTTCTGTAGGATGCCTAAAGTCCCCAGATCCCAGAATGTCACCTCCAATGTCAAAAGGACAATCTTAACAATCGTCTTTCTGTGAGATTTCAGGTAACCCTTAAATCCCAAAAAAATCTTATCAAAGACTTTGTAGGTTTGAGTTTTCTGCAGGATACTTGGAGTCCCCAAATCCCAGAATAATGCCTTGCACGTCAAAAAGATAATTTTTTAGAACCAGCTATTTGTAAGGTTCTAGGTAATCCCTAAACCCAGAATATCTCATTTGGTAAACCTAAGAGTTATCTTAGGGAGATTAAGCTATTTGTAAGGTTCTAGATAATTTTTTAGAACCAGCTATTTGTAAGGTTCTAGGACTCGTTCAGAATATCCTAGGGAGATTAAGCTCTGACCTGTATGGTAGGTCATACCATTATGGGGTTCCCGACTGGTAGGAACCTAAGGAAGGCGCATCCCACGCTTTGGAATTTGCCAAGGATTTTGATCCGTATGGTGGATCAGACCATAAGCGGTTCACCTACAGTAAGGCTTACCTAGGAAAATAACTTCTCCAACATTTAGAATTAGTCAAAGTTTTGATCCGTATGGTGGATCGGACCATGGGATTGATCCTTATGGCGGTATCTACCTTTGGATTGACCCTTCAGGCGGTTTCTACCTTTGGTTGACCCTTCAGGCGGTGTCTACCTTGAGTTGACCCTTCAGGCGGTATCTACCTTTGTGTTGACCCTTCAGGCGGTTTCTACCTTGATTTGACCCTTCAGGCGGTATCTACCTTGAGTTGACCCTTCAGGCGGTATCTACCTTTGTGTTGACCCTTCAGGCGGTTTCTACCTTGGTTTGACCCTTCAGGCGGTATCTACCTTGTGTTGATCCTTCAGGCGGTATCTACCTTTGTTTGCTTTGAAAATGGGTCTCATGACGAGGGTTCTCCACGTCCGATGAGACTGTTTGATATTTTTGAAAAGGGGGTCTCATGACAAGGGTTCTCCACATCCGATGAGACTGTTTGATATTTTGAAAAGAATTTTTTTTTTTAAGGGTTTCTCTTCCCCAAGAAAATATTGGTAATCTTTGAGAAGACAGCAATTGTCCAATTGACAAAATTTTATGACTTAAGCTTTAGTCATGAGATGTGCATTTTGATGCTGGAGGTTATCCAAAACATTTTTGCAACGTGCAAATGTGATCACGAATCCCTTGCATGGAAAATCTGGATCCACAGTTTGAAAATTCCCAAAAAGAGTTTGCTCAAAACGTCAATTGGAATATTTCTCGACAAGGAGGCCATCTCACCTGTTTTGAGGTGATGATTTTTAGGGGATGCACTCAATTCCCTACTGACCTGTGCCTAGGTTTTAGGCTCATTCGCAGCGCATACATTTTGATCGGTCGGGAGGTCTTCCACGGGACCGTAATGTTGGGCTTGGATATTGGTTTTCAAGGGGGACCCGCTTTGGAGTCGGGGCCATCGAATGAAAATCTTCACCATCTGCTCCGGGTTTACAAGTCAAGAACCCTGCAAAATGAGAAAGAAAGAGTCTTGCTCGTACTTCTTCGAGCTAAGCTATATGTTAACCCAAGTGTCTTAGTCAGAGAAGACTGTTTCAGGGTTGTAACATTGGTAGGATTGGGGACCGAAAAAGGCTTGTTTTTGGCCCAGAAATCACGAAGGATTCGACATTGGTGATCATTGCAAATTTGTCACATGTCTTTTCCATTCTGCATCTTCCATTTTTGAGGTGTGCAACCGCTTTTGAGGTGTGCACAAATCCTTTAGAGAACGTCTCTTGTGGTATTAAGAGATTGACAATTCTGTCCGTGTTTTTGCACCACGGCTGACATCGTTTGGGGAGCAGTCTTCTTGATCTGACTCATTTATGGGTTTTTCTCTC
Source organism: Rhodomyrtus psidioides (assembly GCA_021437785.1). NCBI lineage: Eukaryota > Viridiplantae > Streptophyta > Magnoliopsida > Myrtales > Myrtaceae > Rhodomyrtus > Rhodomyrtus psidioides. The sequence goes on from JAILYB010000054.1 coordinate 877,496, forward strand.
TTCCCAACTAGGCTTTATTGGGGATCAATCAAACAGTTTTCACGAGCATCGGCCTTGCTTTTACCAGGCACTTTGCTTTTTCTTGATGCTGGGGATTTTTTGTTGAAATCCCGCCTTTTCTTTTCCTTTGGAACTACGATGTTCAGAAAATTGTGCTAGATATACAACTTGAATCATAGCACACTTAAACGCCGATATGAGATTTTTCTATAAATCCCATCTCTTGATTTCTTCCGTTCTTGGAGTGATACAGTTTCTATCTTGAAACATCCCATGATCACCAACAGGGGTTTATGAAATGAATTCGCAGGCTCAACTTGGCTGTGCAAAGGATATGGTGTGTGGGATAGAGAATGAATGCTTCTCGTCATCCTATGGCACTTGGATTACCATATAAACAACACACAAAGATTAATGTTAGTCCGAGCAAGAAAATTTCTAACCATTTTCTCCTGATGCTGCTGGACTTACTTCCTTTTTGCCCCGGTGTGGGGTGGTTCTTGACAGGGTTAAGAATGAAAACCGCCGTTCAAGTGGGTTGTCAACGGTCACCTGTAGTGTTTATGATATGAAACGAACGCCTCCGTCGTCCCAATCCATGTAATCGCTGCGAATGGTCCCTGCCTCCGTAGGTCCAGATTTTACTATTTGATTCGCTCCACTCATCTCTCAAGTGTATGTAGGATGTGTTTGGATTTGAGCTTGCCTCTCTTTTGAGGAAACATCCTTTTGAGAGTTTTGAACAACTTTTGATTGGAAAAATCTCTTTCGTTTTCCCAAAAATTTTACCCGTCAAGGGGATTTTATGGTGCACAATGCGTGTTCAGACAACCTCATATTTCAAAACATGAATGCCAATGAAGTTAGAATTCCATGTCTTTTCTAGACATCAGATTTTGAAAGCTTTTTCTTTTTCTCTCTGTGTTTTTTTTTGTTTAACATCTTCAATGGATTGGGGGAAAGGGATACCTACCTGTCCACCGTGGCTGGAGATCCCTGAAAATGTAAAAGAAGCATATCATTGTATGTTCACGAATTTTTCGAAAATCGAAACGATACATCCTACCCTCATGTACCCTAACAGGTAGTATGTGGGATGTAAAAACTTATTCGTCTCCAAGGCGATTCCCCTGTCAAGGATAAAAAATAAGTGTTAATTCATATTCCCAAATTCAAGACAAATTGGGACGATACAACTTTACTCTTGATTTTCATCCCATTCTGATGTTGCGTATTGATATGAACAACCTCTATCAAATCCGCCTATCCATGCTTGGAGTGTTTGTAACATCAATGGTTCATCTGCCCCCCCAGCTGGGCAACGTTTGTTTAGCCATTTGAATGCATGGCCTTTTAGGGCCTTGTCTCTTTTTATCACCTGAGAGGAAGAAGAGAGGAAACATTATCCCCTGATCTGATTGAAGATCAACTAGGAACGATACGTCCTTTTACCAAACGGGTGGCTCCGCGGCCAAATGTATCTTGTATTGAAGGAATGGATTCCATTATGCTCTGCGGGTGATAATTATGGTTCATGGAACTTGCTCTACGGATTAAGTGATTAATCCACGGCCTTCGGCTTGAAGATGCTCAAAGGGTGATGTTGACACTCACGCGCAATTAGTTCTAGATATTAATGAAAGATGTTCCCGTGGGAACCTTACAGTGCGATCAACAACATATGCAATAGGAGTATTCAACCCCTTTTCTCGAAGCATTTTTCATCGAGTAGCCATGCCTTGCATCAGACGTTTGATCACCGGCCTCGCGTCACCACTGCGATGGTCCTCCGGCTCCAAATTGATCGAGCCAAAGATTGAACTCATCGCCAAGGAAATTGCTCGGGTCTTCGAGCCATTGATGTTCAAGTTGGGTATCAACGATTGTTGGGGGCAGATTTCTTTCATTGCCTTCGTTGTGAGGGATTGGAGTCTTTGAGCTGGAACCTTCATCATTGCCCTGTTGGGGTTGAGACATACATTCCCGAAGAGTATTGATCCAAGTGTCCAGCTCCTCATCAAGGAAATCACCTGTTCTTTCTAGCCCTTGGTGCCCAGATTGGGTGTCGTCGACTGCAGGCGAGGGATTCCTCTCTTTGCTCTCGCCGTGAGCAATTTGACCCCTCGAATTGGAACTTCCTCCGATGACCGGCAGGTTCATATGTGCACTCTCTACCAATGCCAGATCCGCTTCAGGGACAGCATTAATGACTGATTCGCGCTCAAACTGAGGAATTTCTATGTGCTGGAACTGTGGCATATACTCCTGAGGAGTATTGAGATAGCTCGGCGGAGCATTCTGATTTGGGTTAGAGGAGTCGCTGACACGACTGCTAGTCCCGTCATTGCTGAAACACGGTTGGGTGCTCTTGGCTCTCCAATCATCATGGTTGTAACTCTGCCCAGCACTTGAGCTCCAACTGGCTTTATGATGGTTTAACGCTATCCTTCCATCCCTTAGCAATCTCCTATAGTACTTGAGGTGAGACTCAACGTTAATTCTAGAGAGCCCCGGCACATTCATAATCTCTAGTATGCGCAGTGGGCTAGCCGAATCAACTCCCAGTTCTCGAATTGCATCAACAAATTTGGTGTGAAGCTCATAGGTCCAGTAAAACCTTGTTCTCTTATCACCCAAAATATCGTCAATACTTCGGTAGCTATTCTCTACGGGATCTAGTCGTTTCAAAAGTTGTCCAGGGAGGGACTCACCGACTTTGGATTGGCTGGCTGCGACAGCGAGTTCGTCATTGAGAGAATTCCCCCTGTGATGATTCATATCCCATTTCTCAGAGGATGTTGGTGTTGATTCTATGGTGTTGACTTGCTCATGCAGATCTCCGGCGGTATCTGGCTGTGTCGGAAAATGCTGTGGAGAATACGGTAACAGCTGAGCGTTATTCGTCAACAGGGATGGTTCATCGAGGAACACCTCGCCGAGGACAACAGGATTACCACAATTAAGGCAGGTGGCCTTGGTCAGAGCTTCCTTATATCTCGCGCTTTCAGCTTGAAGCTTCTCATTCTCCTCCTTCAGGACCAGTAACTCATGGTCTGCGTATTGCTGTTTCACCCGGGTTCGTTTGTTGGCGAACCAAAACTTGACCTTCGAAAGCTCCAATCCTATTTTTCGGCTCAACTCCATTTTCTGTCGTTTGCTTGGAGTGGGGCATTCATTGAAGAAAGCTTCGAGCTCTCGGATTTGGCCTGGAGTGTGGCGTTGTAGTTGCTTCCTTTTCCGACTCCGGTCATCATTGTATACTCCTTCTTCGTAGCTGAAACCTAGAATTTCATCGCTGGAGGAGTCAGTCTCTATGGCCTTCGAGCAGGATTCAGCTCCAGGATCTTCAAAGTCTCCCAGCAGTTCGTGCTCAGAAATGTCCAGGTCGGGCGTTTCTAGCAGATGGGAATAACTTTTAAACATGATGGATCGGGGTATCTCGGGCTGATCTAGTTCACTCAGCTTTCTCAATTCGCTCTTACGTGTTTGCTCACTCTAGAAATTTTCTCAAGTGATTGTGCGTGTCCTGGAACCATCCTTCAGGCTGCATATGAAGACCAGCAAGCAAGCGCTCCTCCCGAGATCCTGCAATTACTCATCGTCTGTATTCCCCTTTCTTTTTCCTCGTGATAGGATCACAAACTCTCTTGCATTGATTCGGTTTCATCGAGTATTGCGCTCGTCCCCTAGTTCAGTCTTCAAAGTGGTGGGTCTACAATCTTTCGGCGCCTTTTATGATTTGCTAGGCCCGAGAACGTGGGGAGCAGCGGTGGACCCGCAATTAATGACTCCGTTTAATTCATTTAGCTCCATGGGAATTAACGCTATGATCTTCTCTCAACCCCTTTTCATCGTTCAAACGAAAGTGGCATTTTCCCTGTGCATGTTGTTACTCTTCATTTCAGCATCCCGGGCGCTTGGTGAGGAATGAGTTCGTGGCCACTCAAAATTTTAAAGACCGTCTCTGGTTTCAGACTTAATCTAACAAGGGATCATCACAACTGAGCATGACGATGTTCGTCGATAGCGTTGGTTTTAATATAGAATTAACTATAGTCATTAAAGAAAAATGTTCCCGTAGGAACTTTACAACGGATAAAATGAGTGATCTACTCGTGAACATGTTCTTCTTTCTATGGGTGTTCGTAGTGACCGACCCATCGTGCCCCGAGTCAGGTGCTAGATCATGGCTGTCCAAGCATGCCAGCTTCCCACTGATTGAACAAGGCATCGAGCCCCTCATCGAAGAAATCGTCTGTCGTGGGTTGACCAGCGGCAGGCAGAGCACCAGCCGACTGCTGCTCGAATGGAGGAGTGCGCACTCGCTGTACTTGTGACACGCGCTCTTGAGAAGTGTTGAAATGGCCTGGGAGGACATTCTGATCAGCTTTCAGTTTGCCGGTGGTCGGGTTGCTAGCTTGATTGATGCTTAGATTTGGCCGGGTATCTCTTGATGCCTGAGCATTACAATGGCGGTCGCCCCTAGCTTTTGAGCTCGAGACGGATTCCTCCCGATTTAGCTCCGCTCGACGTTGTCTTAATAGCTTTCTGTAGGCAGCAAGGTGATTCCTGACCAGCTCCTTACTAAGCCCCGGTACATTCATGGCCTTAAATATGCGCGTCGGAGTTGCTGAGTCGATCCCCATTTGGTGAACCACATCTAGGAATTTGGAATGCAGTTCAGGGGGCCAAGCGAACCTCTTCTTATCGTGGCCCAAAATTGCATCGATGGCTTGACGACTGATTAACTCATCTCCAGCAGGACCCGACCCTATCGAAAATTGTTGTGCATGAGGCTGATATGCTTTGAGCTGGTCGGTGGTAACATCCAGCTCCTTGAAACTGTAACTCCAATCAAAGCGATGCAAATCCCATCCCCCAGGAGGCATTTGTATCATCTTCGTAGGATCATCCTGCTCATGCGTGACTCCGGCAAAATCTGGTTGAGCAGGAGATGCCCCGAGGGAGTAGGGTGGTAAATGAACGTTTTCAATCATCGCGTGAGGCTTATCGGGGAATATCTTACCGAGGGCGACGAGGTTATCGCAATGAGGGCAAACGGTGATATTGAGAGCTTTTTCATACCTCATGTTTTCTGTTCGCAGCTTTTGGTTTTCTTCCTTTAAAATCTCGACCACCTGACGTTTGCGTTGAGCCCTCGATTTGGATCTCCTATTTTGAAACCAAAACTGGATCCTCGACTGATTAATCCCCAACTCCCGGCTCAATTCAATTCTCCACTTCTTTTTCATGTAATGGCTTTTACTGAAAAGGGTTTCCAGCATTTGGGTTTCCTCCTGAGAGTATTGGTGAGGACGTCTTCTTTTCCCGAGTTGAGCATTGTGGATGTCGTTGTCGTCGTCGCCGTGATCTTGATTTCCGTTGCCAGAAGTGTTGGGCTCCATGGTTTTGGCGTTAGCCTTGATCTTGGAATCTTCGAGATCCCTCTGTGGTTCAATTTCTGAGATTTTTGAGTCAGTCGCCTCTAGCAGCTGACAGTAACCTCTTAAATATGTTGGATTGAGAAATGTTTGATTGGTTCTTGCCCACTCAGAGTTCTCCACTCTCTCCTGTATGCTCACTCCCTATAAAGTTTTCTTCGAGTGACTTTGCATGTTCAGGAGACGCTCTTCAAGCATCATTAGGCAAACGTTCCCCCTCAAGACCTTGAATTTCTCGCTTAGCTTTTCAACGTGATGGGACTGCCAAATCCTGTTAGGGCTCTCTTCGATAGTTGCGCTTACCTCCCACCTAACTCTAATAATGGTGATCCCGACAAATCTTTTACATCTTTTAATTGATGAGCCGGAAATCGCGGATCGAAACGAATCCATTGGTTCTCGTGAGGGGACCTCCTGCTTTACCCCCTAACTGGGCTCCACCAGCATTATTATTGAGACCCTTCATCATCCTCGAGTTGCTATAAAATGAGGAATTAATGTATGGAAGGTTAACGTTCTCGCATAATCAGCCTCTTCCTTCTAATCTCTCTGTTAAACTCGTCTTATTCTCAAGCCAACCCAACGCAAATGGCCTCCTCTCCCGTACGCACTTTTTCAACTGATGTCTTGGCCCAGTGGGAAAAGCTTTATAACCTACTGGGTCGCGGTTACGCGCACATAACCGATCATTCTGCAACCGAGGATGCAATCTGTGTCCTGCTCGAGGACCTTGATATCACTTCTCTCGAAGGTACTACACTGGGGAGGGAATATAGAACTTTCCCGACTCTCTTTGCACACTCCTTAGAGGCCTATCGTGTTGCTAATCGGGAGATTCTGGTGGCTCGCGTCTTGCGGGCTCGTTATGAGGATCGATCTGATCATTTGGTGCTGACCAACTATCTGGTTGATAGTTACAAAAAGGCCATCGAGTTTGCTAATGAGCGGGTCGCGACGTTGCTTCGCGAGAGGAGAAATCTGGTGAATCAATTGGCCATATCCCTGACCACCGGCGAGCATGACCGCCGCAACGTCCTGTTGAGGCTTCAGAGCGACTGGCAGGAAGAACGGCTCGACAAGATAACCGAGGACATAGCTCGCGGGAATGGACTGGTTCGGGACCTGGAAGTAGTCACCGAAGAACACGAGGCCAAGGTCGCCGAAGTTAAGGGAGAATGCAGAAGTCTTCTCCTCAGGCTTGCCGACCACAACATGCGGAGCTGGGAGTATGAGCAGAACATTAATAACATGGAGGGTCAGTTGGGATCCTTTGTGTCGTTAATTAGGGCTCACTTTGGCTTTACTTTTCCACCCCGACTTGTATGACCTGCTTCTGAAAACCCTCCGCCGAGCAAAATAAATGAAAGTTCTCGTGTGTGTGTTTTAACTTCTGTATGGTTCATTTCTTCGAGCATCCAAACATCTTCAACTTGGGTGAGCCGAACCATAATATCAATAAGCCGAGCAAATACGTCCTGATTTTATAACTCGCTCATGATCAGATGGAAGAATAGTTGCAGATTTGTCCAAGAGAAGATTTCTCTATACTACTTGTTTTTCACCTGCAAATGAAAAGACCGAGTCAGAAGGAATAATCTGAAAAAGAAAGCATAGACCCCTTTCAATCTTATGCTTGCTCGTGATTAATAAGGACAAGAACTTTTACAAGGGTTTTAATCTTGGGCGAAAAGTTTTTATCAATATCCCTCGAAAGAAAGCATACTATTGAAAGGAATGTAATTCACAATAATCGCTTTTGATCAATTTCGAGAGGAACGAATTACTCAAAAGTGCGAGGCATAATAACGTGTTTTAAATTTAATTGAAGATACGGCATCCAAATCAAGGCCGTTTTGTTAAGAACGAGAGTAATTTGGACATCTATCTCGTCATTAAATTCAAAACAACGTCGATATTCTCGATCAATTATCGTGGATTACCAGCAACGTAAAACATGCACGAAACAATTCAAGTGTATAATTCCTTCTAGAGAAATTGAGATTGGACTACTCTATACGACCAAAAGGTCGTGTAAGACTTCCAATTTTAATTTCCTCTAAAGGAATTATAAACTTGACTTGGGAGTATTCGGATGATTAGAGAAAATGCCACTATCACATTCCCATGACCCGTCAAAAGAAATACAACCAAGTTCCATCTGAATGTATACACCAATAGATCCCTAATACAATCACTCTAAGGGGTAGGATAGAAAAAGCCTCGATAAAAATAAACCCTATACAAGAGGACTAGTAATGGAAAATGAAACAAAGGAATGTGATCCTAACGTTTAAGGATGCCCCAAGTTCGATCTGTGGCTTCCGGATCACTTGCCCCAACTCGTCATCTTCATTGGACGATATCTCAATAAGGTCCATAGTAGGCTCTTTTGTTGCTCACTCGGTGTTCGCCATGGGATATCATCCTCCTCGTCTTCTATCAAGGACGTTTGGGAAAAACACACACATCTATCCTTGAAATGGCATTTAATCTAATCACCAGAATGCAATGAATGAAATGCCTATATTTATATGAACTGTAATAGATTTGAGGGATAGAGAGTCTTACCAACCAAACTCGTCGACTTATGTGCGGTTTTAGGTGTACCAACCGCCCAAAGACATGCGCATGAAACAAGTGATGGTAAACTTCTAAAAATCAGAGGATTTGGCACCTAAGGTTAAGGTTCCCACCTCGAGTTCTGGAAAGAGCAGATTCCATTGCACAACTATCGTTGCATTGGGGCTCGATCCATATTTCGAAATGAGCGGAATTGAAAAGTGGATTACCCCGTGTTTTTCCTCACGGAGATTCCATTTTCAATCCCTTCTATTGTTTTCCTATAGGCGGCGCCCGGGGTTTTAGGCGCGGTTGTGTGTATTTTCGGTGTCGTGCTAAAGCGATAAACATGCATCTCATTTAGCAAACACCGCTTCAATATAAACATCCACACAATCATACATCATAAACTCCTACCTGCATAAGACAGAGTTAACAAACACTTCACCCCTTATTTCTCCAATCTGCAAAAACATTTAACACCTCAAGGGTTAAAGTACGTACCTCACCTTGAAGAGTATCTGCATAAAACATGTTAGAAAAATCAATCAACTTTTTAATCGGCTCAAGTTCTCTAAGTCCCCAGCGGAGTCGCCAGTCTGTCGCGACCCTCTCGAGGTTGTCGGGCTCTCGAGGGCTAATGGGCCGTCCAGTCTGGTCGGACGCAGGCCTCTCCCAAGGCCCATTACCCAAATCGCAACGGAGGTATGCGTAGTCGACCTTCAGTGTGGTCTAGTGACATGTGCTAAGTGTGCATGCCGAGGAGTCGCCACCAATCATTTTTTGGAGGGTACGATTGGACCACCCTATTGAATAGTCGGGAGTTTCTATTCAATTCTGCGATAACCAGAGAACTGGGTTCGGGGACTTAGTTACGTCAACTGTCAGAGTTGACGCCCTTTCGGTACCTAAGTTGACTGAATTTTCTGACCAAAGATTTCATGCAGATGAGTGGGGTACGAGTTCTAAATCTAGGAGTTCATGCAGATAGGAATGACTATCATAGCAATCACAATCAATAATAAAGTGCACAAATCGATGAATTCAAGTGTACAAATAAATCACATGGCATTCCTAATAAGGCCATATTGGCCTAGAGAAGCATCAATCAGGCTTAGGAATGATTTAGACATGATTTTGCCCATCAGGGGCAAAATCGTAATTTTGAGACAAATGGGACAATTTGCCCAAAAAGGACAAAATCATCATTTCGGAATGAATCCGGAGTCAAAACAGGTTTGGTCACTCAATTGACCCATTTCCTATTTTTTGGCAATTTTCGTGATTTTCGGGAATTTTAGAAACCGATTTACCATTCAAAGGGTAAAATCGTCATTTTCTAAAAATGGAAATGAAATGTGGAAATCTTAGACATAAGGTTTAACCACCCATCTGGCCCATCACCAAATTCTAAGCAATTTCCACAATTCATCAGAATATCAAAGACGATTCACCCTTTGAGGGGTGAAATCGTTTGGATTAAATGGGAGAAAATTCCAAAAATGAAAACAAATCAATTTTTTGTCATTTTAAGCCTTGGACAATTTTTAGAATTTTTCTGCAATTTTTCTCATTTTTTTTTGTTTTTCTTTAATTTTTCCATTTTTTTGCATTTTTGATTTATTAATATTTTTTTATATTTTCAGAAAATATTTTAACAAAAAGCATGTCTTTGACAATAGATAACACTCAACCAGATAAATAAGCTAACCACTAGACTGAAACAAATACATACAAATCAAGTCTATAAATGCAATATTTTAGAAAAATAATCCTGATATACGGATCGGGTACGTAAAACATACCGGATTGGACACCAGCCTTCAATCGCCCAGCCCCAGCCTGCGACCATCCCCATGCCCGTTACCTGTCGATCACCATTAGAATGTGGATAGTCAATTTCACAAATTAAGACTAAAAAATTAAAAAAAAAATTAAAAAATTAAAAAATTGACACTGTTCATGCACTGTTCATGTACTGTTCATGCATTGTTCCAACACTGTTCATGCACTGTTCCAACACTGTTCATGCACTGTTCCGACACTGTTTCGACACTGCTCGGACACGGCTCCGACACGCGCCGACACGTCCGACACGCCCGGACACGTTCGGACACGCTCCGACACGTCCGACACGCCCGGACACGTCCGGACACGCTCCGACACGCCCGACACGCCCGGACACGTCCGGACACGCTCCGACACGCCCGACACGCCCGGACTCGTCCGGACACGCTCCGACACGCCCGGACACGTCCGGACACGCTCCGACGATGGGGTGGTGACCCGAGGCTGTTTCTGGGCTCCACCAGCGGCGCGTAGGCTCCATAAGCTCCGAGGGAGGAGGTAGGACTCCGGGGTTGTCGCCGGAGGCGATAGCGCGCTTTGGCGATGACGGATTTGGCCCGATCCGAAATAATCCCGAACCAAACTTCGAAACGGGTGGAGGCCGCGGGTCTTGGGTTATTCACGGCGGCTTTGAGGTACGACGGCTAGCGACGACGGCGGAAGGGTCGAAGGCGAAGGCAAATAGTGCACGAAGGTGAGGATTCCATTTTTTTTTTTTTTAAGAAGAAGAAGAAGAAAAGAAGAAGAAGAAGAGGAGGAGGAAGAAGAAGAAGCACCGTCCGTCCAGAAGAAAAGAAAAAGAAGAGGAAGAAGGAGGGGAGACGGATGATGGGAGGGGGGAGGTGAATAAAAAAATAATAAATATAAAATAATAATATAATAAAATATTAGAAAGTAATAATAATAATAAAGTAATCGAAAGCGAAGACAAAATGATTATTCATCTTTTCCTTTTAAATGATGATGTTTTCAATCCTTTTCCTTTTAATTATTACTAATATTTTTGCCAAATTCAATTTTATGGTGATCAGAGAATACCTAAAATCGAACCTGAATTTTACTGTTTTATGAGGTCAGAAAATATATAAAATAAAAATAAAAATACCGACTATTCTTATATAATTTTTGTGACCTCAAATATTATTTTTCTTGATTTTCTTCTTTTCTTTTTTTTGTATTTTTCGAAAATATTAAAAAAATGAAAATTATGAAAATTATTTTTTTTGGTCAAAATGGTTCCTAAGGCCAAGCCAAGGCTTCCAAAGTTGATTTTGTGATTTTATGATATTTTTTTGATATTTTTATGAATTGTTTTTAAAATATAAAAATAAAAATAAATAAATAAATAAAAGTTTGATCAAAATTTAGGTGTCAACAGCAGGGTGCCTAGAGTTCCTAGGTCCCAGAATGTCACCTCCAATATCGAAAGGACAAAATTCAGAGTCATCTCTCTGTGAGATTTCAGTTTTATAGGTTTGAGCTTTCTGCAGGATGCCTGGAGTTCCCAGATCCCAGAATGTCACCTCCAATGTCGAAAGGAAAATCTTTGAAATCATCTCTCTATGAGATTTCAATTTTATAGGTTTGAGCTTTCTGTAGGATGCCTAAAGTCCTCAGATCCCAGAATGTCACCTCCAATGTCAAAAGGACAATCTTAACAATCGTCTTTCTGTGAGATTTCAGGTAACCCTTAAATCCCAAAAAAATCTTATCAAAGACTTTGTAGGTTTGAGTTTTCTGCAGGATACTTGGAGTCCCCAAATCCCAGAATAATGCCTTGCACGTCAAAAAGATAATTTTTTAGAACCAGCTATTTGTAAGGTTCTAGGTAATCCCTAAACCCAGAATATCTCATTTGGTAAACCTAAGAGTTAGGTACACCTCACTTGTATAGACCCTAGTTGATTCCTCAGATATAGGATCGGCTTAGTGTTCAACAATCCCTACAGAACGGGTGAGTCATCCATAGGTTCCTAGCAGAAAGGAGTCATATTCACGGCCTGATCCCCCTGACGGATCAAAAATGTTCGACAATCCCTACAGAACGGGTGCGTCATCCACAGGTTCCTAGCAGAAAGGAGTCCTATTCACGGCCTGATCCCCCTGACGGATCAAAATGTTCGACAATCCCTACAGAACGGGTGCGTCATCCATAGGTTCCTAGCAGAAAGGAGTCTTATTCACGGCCTGATCCTCCTGACGGATCAAAATGTTCGACAATCCCTACAAAACGAGTGCGTCATCCATAGGTTCCTAGCAGAAAGGATTCCTATTCACGGCCTGATCCCCCTGACTGATCAAAATGTTCGACAATCCTTACAGAACGGGTGCGTTATCTATAGGTTCCTAGCAGAAAGGAGTCTTATTCACGGCCTGATCCCCCTGACCGATCAAAATATCTGACAATCCCTACAGAACGGGTGTGTCATACATAGGTTCGTAGCAGAGAGGAGTCCTATTCATGCTTTGATCCACCATACGGATCAAAACTTTTGACAATCCCTACAGAACGGTTGTGTCATCCATAGGTTCTTAGCAGAGATGAGTCATATTCATGGTTCGATCCACCATACGAATCAAAACTTCTGACAATCCCTACAGAACGGGTGCGTCATCCATAGGTTCCTAGCAGAGAGGAGTCCTATTCATGGTTCGATCCACCATACGGATCAAAACTTCTGACAATCCCTACATAACGGGTGCGTCATCCATAGGTTCCTAGCAGAGATGAGCCCTATTCATGGTTTGATCCACCATACTGATCAAAACTTCTGACAATCCCTAAAAGAATGGGTGCGCCATTCATAGGTTTCTGTCAAAAATAGGAATCTCACTCTAGTTTGGCCTACCATACGGGCTAGAGTTTAACCGCCCTAGGATACTCAAGAGACGAGTCCCTAAGTATTCACTTGAATCCGCCATACACAGCGCATGCCACACGAGCATCAGGCAGGTGAGCAATAGGTAAATAGCAGGTGAGTCTCTCTACTTTCTCTCACATCAACTAAAACAGAATGAGTACAGCGTTCGCCAGCAGGACAAGAAAGATTGGATGTCGTGATTCGTTTTTCTTTTCCCCAGTCGAGTCGGTCTAGACTCAGGTGTCACTTGTCTTTGAGTGAAACCTCTCACGAGATTCCCCTCAAAGAGGGGCAACTGTTGACACCTGATTTTTGACCAAGTCTTTTTCAGTCTTATTTTGAAAAATCACAAAAAATCCATAAAAACTCAAAAAAAAATTACAAAATCAATTTTGGTGGCCTTGGCCAAGCCTAAGGAACCATTTTTGACCAAAAAATAATTTTTCATATTTTTCGTATTTTTTAGTATTTTTAGAAAATAGGAAAATAAATGAAAAATCAGCAAAAATAGTATTCGAGGTCACAAAAATATGAAAAAATGCTCTATATTTTTATTTTAATTTCCTTGTCATTTTGACCTCATCAAGAGTCAAAATTCAAGTTTAATTTTGTGTGTTTCTTTGTAACGCGCAGGGTTGAATTTGTCAAAAAATATGTTTTGAGTCTTTTTATTTGTAATATTTTGCATTTTTCGAGTCTTGACATTCAACTTGATTGCCCTACATTTCAATTTGGTTCAATTGTGCACTGATTTGATCAATTTTGGCTTTAGGGACCTAATTGCATAAAAATCTTTTCATTTTAGTCCCTATTGTGCCAATTCTGAAATTAAACTTTTCTGAGGGACACCCATAGAACCCCAATGCTTCTTCCCTATAGTATTCGACCTCCTGAATCTTATGGTGGGCTCAATTGGAGCCAATTCCTTCATTAAGAACATCAATTTGGCAAAAATCGATTTCGGATCATACTTTATATTTGGGGTTTTCAATCAATTCAAGAAGTATTTGTCACGAAAATCATATTTTTAGATGAAGTCTGTGCCATGGAGTCTAATTTTAGTGTCAATTTTGTGATATTTGCACATTAGGACACCTAATTTGTAAAACAAATGTCAAATCGGGTCAACTGGGTCGGGTTGACCCAACCCAGTCAACTCATTGACCAAAGTTAGTAGAACGAAGACAATGTTATCTCAGGGAGGCTTCCTCTCGCACGTAGAGAAAAATCGAGGGAGAGGGAAAATAGTTTTTCGACGAGCAAGAGAGCGATATAGTTGAGAGGATGGGCTGGCACTTCGAGGGGGGAGTTAGTTGCAGTTGCAATGGGGGGAACAAGAAGGAGGAGATCGGTTGGAACCGAAAGAGAGAGAGAGGACGAGAGACAGTGCTCGCAGAACAGAAGGAGATCGAGGAGAGTCGGTTGAAGAACGGAGGCAAGAACAAAATAGAGAAAGACAGAGAGCTCGCGAAGAGAGCGAGAGGCACAGAAAGGAGAAACGCACAGAGGCTCAGAGAGAGAAAGAGAGAGAGACGGCGACCGAAGCTTGCTCCCACCAAGCCTGTGCAAGCTTCGTCGGATCATCACCGGCGAAACCAAAGCCAGCGACAACCATATTCGACTTCTCTGAGCTCTAGAGAAGCTATCGAACCCTTCCGATCGGCCTTTCATTTCGAAAAACGGTGAGACTCCTCCCCAAGCTTGGCTTCAGCCTCTAATGGCAACTTGCGTTCCTCTAGATCATTTTACATTTTAGGAGTCGCGATTTACTCCTTGTGCATCACTAATCCTTTTCCGTTTGGTTTCTTGCATTTTCCTTGTGTGAAACGTCAGGTCTGTCTGACCTCCGACCATCCCAACCTGTCGAGAGCTTGAGAGCTCGATCCGAGCGAAACCGACGCCCCGTGATCATCAAGTAAGTTCTCTCTAAATCCATAGATGTTGTTTGATGATCCGAAACGCACGTTCGACGTTAAAAACGGCTAGGGCGGACTCTCGCCGGATATTAGCTCCGGCCTAGGTTGGCGAGTTTATCAAACTTGATTCTGCTATGTTGATTGTGATATATGTTATAGAGCTCCTCGGGCTGAGTTGAATGGCGTTGGAATCGTCGAAATTGGACGTCGGAAGGCCGAGATATGGCCCTCCGACGAAGCGCCGGCGCCGATCATCTTCCTCGGCAGACCTGTTGACCGGTCAACGAAAGTTGACCGGATCAACGCCCACGTGGCGCTAACGTGGCGGCCACGTGGAAGCCACGTTAGCGTCGGTTGTTATAACCGAATAAAAAAAGGTTGATCCAACGGTGGTAGGTATGCCACGTGTCGCGATCTCGTTTTTAGAAATAAAAAATCCCTTAGATTGGACGGTCACGGTTCAATCAAGCTCTTCAATCTGAGCCGTTGGTTCATTGTGAAGATCAAACCGTCCGTGCATCAACACGTGGTAAAATCTGAACCGTCAGTTTTCAGCTTTAGATCGGACCGTCTGTAGCTCGACACGTGGCACAATCTGGACTATTGGTTCGAATTGGGCGGGAATTAAAAATTTGAGCGGGAGAAGTAATACGGTGCCGTTTCGGGTTGGGTCCGAGGGGGTCGGGCCGCCCGCCCGTGGGTCGTGGGCCGGGTCACCCGACTCGGTCCGGATGAAAAAAAAATTAATAAAAAATCATGGAAAATGATTTTAAAAATAAAAAAAAATCAGAAAAATCCTAGAAAATCCTAGAAAATCCCAAAAAAATATTTGAAAATTGTGAAAAAAAATCCTATATACTCCAGAAATCCCCAAAAATTGAGGATTGACCACAGACAACTGGTCAATCCTATTTTTGGGATTTCTTATCCGTTCTTTCGAGAATTGACAATATTACCCTTTAGGAGTATGTCGCCTCTATTGCGTACGCGAGATAAAGTCGATAATGCCAAGGTAAGAATTACGGTCAGTTAGGTGGCCAATTCTTGGGCTTGGATTTTTGAGTCTCGTCCCTTTTCTCAAAATGACGATTTTACCCCTCAATGGGTAAATCGTCTTTCACATTCCAATCGAGTCTTGAAAATTGCTTAAAATTAGGGTTTCGGTCAAGTGGGTGACCAACCCTAATATTTAAGATTTTCAATTCTCATCTTCGTCTAAAATGACTATTTTACCCTCCAAAGGTAAAATCACTTTTAAATTCCAGAAAAATTCTGGAAATTCCCGAAAAATAGGAAATGGAAGGATTTTATTATCAATCCCATTTCTACCATCTTTTGACTGTACATCCCATCTGAAATGATGATTTTTCCCCTCTGAGACAAATTATCCCCAAAATTTCTCAAAATTACGATTCTACCCCTCATTGGCGAATCATATCGAAATCATTCCTAAGCCTTGATTAATACTTCTCTAGGCTAATAGAGCCTCATTTGGGATGCCATGCTTCTTTCATGTGTTTTATCCGCATGTACTGGATCTTTGATTTGCGCATTTACTTTTACTGACTGTGAGTGATAGGGTAGCCATTCCTATCTACATGAACTCCTAGAATTAGGATCCGTACTCCACTCATCTGTATGAAATCTTAGGACTAGATAAATCATTCAACTTAGGTGCCGAAAAGGCGTCAACTCTGATAGTTGACGTAACAAAGTCTCCGATCCCATTTCTCTGGTTTTCGCAAAATCGAATAGATCGCTCCCAACTATTCGATAGGGTTTCCGATCGTACCCTCCACGAAACGATTGGTGGCGACTCCTTGGCATGTACACATATCACATGTCACCAGACCGCACTGAAGGTCGACCACGTATATCCAGCCGTTGCAATTTGGATAATGGACCTTGGGAGAAGCCCGCGTCCGATCAATCGACGATCGGGCGGCCCATTAGCCCCCTCCGGCGCTTCGCCGCGAGCGAGGGTCGCAACAGTCATTCAGAGAATTGTTGGACAAATCGAACACATCAAGAGAGCTCACTTCACAAATGGATGTTGGAAAGATAGGAAATTATTGGAGATGTTGTATAGCCTGACCGAGGGTGGTGGGACAGGGAGGGTTGTTTCTAGCAAGTTAGAACTAACGTCAAGATACTCCAAGCTCGGCAAAGGAAGATCGGTCTGGTTGTTTTCCAAGCCAGTTAAAAGATTGTGAGAAAGATGTATATACTTGAGAGATTCTTTCCTATTGTTCCACCTCCAACTAGGAATGCCCCTCGGATTCTGTTGTGTGGTAGGTCTGACCACTCCAATTCGCTTAAGTAGCCTATAAACTGTGGGAACTCGGCCAAGTTGCATGAATCAAAGAGCAAGTAGGTAAGCTTCGATGAAGTGGCATTGACGAATGATTTGGTGAACGATTTATTGTTGAAGGACAAGTCTAATATTCTCAAGTTCTTGAGTTTAAATATATCATTTGCATCGAGAACGACATTGAGATTAAGCGACCGCGGGTGAAGCTCTTCAAGATCCTTCAGATTCCACAATGTACCCGGAATATCACCATGCAAGTCGTTGTGAGAAAGGTCGAGCACAGTCAACTGATTCAGGTTCTCAAATGAAGATGGAAGTCCACCGCCTAACCGATTACCTACCAAACAGAAAAGGAAAAAAAAAACACACATAAGAAAACAGAAAACTGGCAAAAAAATAAAAATAATCTATTACCTGAAATGCCCAAATAGGTAAGTTGGGTCAAGTTGACCACCCACTCCAAAGTATCACCACTAAAGTTATTGGAAGAGAGCCATAGCGATGATAGCTGGGTAAGATTAGCAAAGGAAACAGGGTTTGTCCTCGAATGTTATTTCCTGGCAGGTCCAACGAAGTGAGATGAGAAAGATTACCCAATGAAGAGGGAATCAATCCCGAGAAATGGCAATTCCGGGCGATTAACTCATTCAAGTGACTAAGATTTTCAATCGAAGTGGGTATTTCTCCTGAGAAATTCGTGTGGGAAAGGAATGACGATTTCAATGGGGCACCCCAATGCAGTTCGGGGAAAAAACCAGAAAGGTTGCTATTGCCAGCAATGAGAAGGACTTCCAAGTTTGGCAGCTGAAAGATGCTGACCGGAAAGTCTCCATTTAGTCCACAAAATACGAGCCTAAGTGATGTCAATGAAGAGCACAGGAGGGATAGGTGACAACAAGCCTATGAAAGAAAGATCGAGTTCTTTTAGCCCCGTCATGTTATGAACAAGGTTGCCGGTGTTGGGCAAATGAAGTGTCTCGGGCAAAGAAGCGGACAAACCGAGGGAAACTAACTCCGAGAGTTGCGAGATATCGTGAGGGATTTCACCAGAAAAGTCCGAGATGGAGAGATTGAGGTGTTTTAACCTTGAAAGATTGCCGAACCCATAAGGGATTGAGGAAAAGTCGAAGCTGTTGAAAGCAAGATTGAGCAACTACTATTAGAATATTATATTTTTATATTCAATTGTGGGCTTTATTTAATTATTATTGTAATTATTAATTGGTCTAATAAAGAAAGATATATACAGTTTCCTAATTTAGTCTGATATGGGACTGGATAGTATAGGTCGAGATAAACCTAATCTTTGATGAGGGGATAGGTTTCATTCTCTATAAATAGAGTTCAAGTCCGTCCTCTAAACCTAATATCCGCATGACCTCACAAAAGAGCCGTCAGACACCACGTGTGAGGGGCCGCCTCATTGAAGTCAGCGATAAAGGGGTTTCATAAAGGAGAAGATCTTGAGCATCGGATCGTCGTAATTCCGCATCAAGAACGATGGATCCAAAACAGGTGCGTCAATTATTTACCTTTATGGACTGGTGATTCGTGTATCTATACGTGAGATATTGGGTTGCTGCATACAGATTTAAATACGCAGCCTACAACTCCAGGTGAACGAGCCGAAAGAGAGTGGTGTTGGGACTCAAGGTGCCCGAGAGGCAACTGCGACTGAGGTCAAGGGTGATCACTCGGCCAGTGACGTCATCACATTCGACGCCGTCCCATCAACAACAATCTCCGCTTCCATCTAGTGACCAGGAATGGACCTTTGGATGAACGCATCGCCAATCTGTTGTGTTGGTTCTGAAACTTATCTTGAGCTCCAGTAAGGCGGAGCTCTCATCCACATGACATAGTTCCTCAGCAAATCTAGTTCGGAAGAGAGAAAGTAGGAATATCCAAATAAGCAGCAGATAAAATGATAAGGCTGCCATAAATTTTCTGCTTTTGCTTTTGTTCTTTGGGTTACTGAGTGAGTTTTCGAGGGAGAGTACAACGGAGAAGCTGTTTTATAGGCAGCAACAGTTCGTTCTGGCAATGGAAATGTCTTGACTCCCATGTAATTTGTTCATGTCGTTTGATTTGAGATTTGATTCGAAGCTTCAAATACAGAGGTTGTTCATGCTTGTTCGTTCATTTATTATGTGACCAAAATAATTAATAATCGTCAATTGCTGAGATTACATTTGCTTTATATGCTATATCTCGCCATAAGCATCAGATATTGCACAGATTTTATTGGGCGTATGCATTACATATCGGCACGTGTAATACTTGGATATGGTACAAACATCTAATTTCCTTTTGCAAACATCCCTAATATCGTATGCATCTGGGATTCATGGTTTAGGAAAAATATTTTGAGAAAAATCACCGCATACTTTTATATATTCTTAAAATGCACATTTGATACGTAGCAAACTTTGATCCCCAATTCGAAGGAAGGTATGTACACAAGCTGGATAGTCTATATACCATGAGAGGCGTGGCTTCTATCATTCTATGGAACGAAAAAGCAGTGATTTCTCACTGGAATTGCAGTTGGTTCCGAGTTCTTCCAATTGCTTCTAATTTGAAACTATTCAATTCCTGATACACCAACAAAGCTTGCAATTCCTTTACAGTGTGTTTGGAAAGATAAATTAGCGTATCCTCAAACAGTAGGAGATACCATAAAATCAACAATCACAACATGACTTGAGTTATCGAAAGTATTAGTATTATATACTCACTGCCTAAACTTAACAAATTATACTTCCACCGTAATGAGAAAGGCAAACTATTTAGGTGCGCGCTTCACTTGCCACGCATTCTGCAATATAAGGACTCTTAAACCGTCCATCTGGTTACATAATGCTATTAAGCTAGGACAAGCAAGAGATGTACTCAATACACATCTTTCATCACATAAACCAAACCAAACACTTACTTGCGGAGCAAACGTTTCTCTCTTTTCTGCTAAGCACAATATTCATCAAGATCCTGCAATTACATTAGTAGCAGAATCCTGAATGCCAAGGTGACAAAAAAAAAATGGCTTTCCCGAATCACTATGGACATGAATCACAGGAAGGCCCAGCCTTCTTCAATATTGTAAAGCAAGCCAACCCGTGAAAGATACATATGCCACACACAAACAAGCACGCTTCGATCGGTTCGCACTAACAGTGCAAGGAAGCATCCTGGTTGGACGCAGCCAATGCCGAGATTTCTCATCTGTTGAAAGAGTCTGATAAAGCTCATTGATATTAAGGAGGTTGAAAAACCAGTAACCACCCCAGCAATTGTTACCCATTTCCCAGGGAAATGTAACATCTACAGTGCACTACACTACGAAATGTTATAATCAAACCATCTTTGATCTTTGAACAATCAAGGTCACTGATCAATTTGTAAATCCAATAGACTCATTCCATCATTGAAGCAGATTAGACAAATATAAAGCATGTACTCTAGTGACGGTGAGATACGTTGTCTTTTTCTCTCTTTTTTCTTTTCGACTTTGGTGTTCGTCACTAGAGCAGACACGTAATAGATGAGCCATAGGATATTGTAGTCGCATAGCTTTCATGCTTAGCAATTTTCGTGGACAAAAGGACTCATGAATGTCAATATTCATGTACGGCGCTCATTTTGATGCCGATATTTTTTATCACTTGAGTGCCAATTTTCTTTTAGAAATAGTTATTTCAGTGCCAACTTTGATGAGTTTCGCCAGAAATCATACGTGGCTCGCAGAAGGATCCAGGCATCAATAAAAAAAAAAAGGTAAAAATCGATAATTTAAAAAAAAAAAGTTCCACGTCAAATTAAAAAAAAATAGAAAATAAGCTATTAAAAAAAAATGCAGTTGCGAGGGCTTGCACGTACAGTCCTCGCGGCTGCACTTCTATTTTTTATTTTTATCTTATTTTTCTGTTTAATTTTGGTTTTTAAAAATTTTAAATTTTGTTTAAAAGTCCACTTGGATGCCACGTGAACTCCATGTGGCCGATTTTAAAAAAAAAATTGTCACATAGTGTTTTAAAAAAATTAAAAATAAATGACACCTAATTAGGTGGTCGAAATTTCTCACCGTTAGCACTAATATGGTCGTTTTTTCTCCAATTTAAAACTTAAGTGATGCAAAAAAAAAAAATATTGGCACCATAGTGAGCGTTGTACATAAATATTGACATTCCATATGTCCTTTTGCCAATTTTTGTTGGTACAAATTCTGGGGGCTTCTAATTTTTTTTCTTTCTTTCTTTTTTTGGGGTCAATTGGGGCTGCTAATTAGCCACTCCAAAATTCTATGTGAAAGGACACATAGGGGTGACTAATCTTATCATCTTCACATAAATAGGGCCATTGTGAACATTTCTGTTTGACCATCAATGACCTACCTTCATTTAGATCAAAGAAGCAAATTTAATGGGTATGTGAAATCTGACTTGAGATATCACCCCCAAAAACAAGTGAAAATTTTATATATTTTAAACGTATATAACAGGCACATTCAATTGGTCTAGCTGCTTAACTCCTTAGTGGGTCATTGTTTCCATAACTTCCTATAAATGAACCAACAATCCAGATGAGAGACCTAGAAACCGACAAAGTGACTATTAAGATGGACCATGCCATACTTTGTATGTTTGTCTTGCCATAGATGTTTCGCAATTTCAACATATTGCGTGAATCTCATTGTTCTTTTTCTGTTTCACACTAATGTCAAGAGTCATAAGCCAATAAGCTTTTTCTTTTTCAAAAGGGAAAAGAAAATGATCACACATCCACAAGGTACAGATCTGGTCTAATTCTCGTGCATGCCTGTTTGATCGTTCGTGTGTGCACTCATAGTTGTATAGTTGGTCCACTAAAATGGAATGTCATACTTTTTCCACAAAAAGATTAAATGATAAGACTCGCCAAAAAGTTTTGTCCGTCTCTTAGATTGACCAACGGGGTTATTTTATAATTTTTGAAGTATCTCTTGTCGATGAATAAAAAAAAATCGAAATCATGATTGAATATATATTTTCAGCTTTTATGTATCATCCCTCGTTTTATTTGATAATAATGACAAGAAAAAATTATCCCTATTGTACTTTTACCAATTCAAAAATTTCAATTCACTAACTGAGTCCATCTGGCCATGACGCAAATGACAGACCTACATGGCACATCCAGCATTGGCGTGGACAACTTTAAATAATATTTTAACTTTTTTGAATTTTAAATTTCTTTTCTTTTCTTTTTCTGAATCAGCCATTGCTGGCCGCGAGAGAGGCAGCCCTCACCCACGACTGGCTATGTTGCGAGGGCTTCCAACCTCGCCAATCGTGGGCGTGATTGTCCTCTACGGGGCAAGAGCCTTCACGGCCCTGCCAACTATGGATGAAACGAACCTCACTTAGATTTGGCAATGGCGTTTACACCCTTGCCTATTGCCAGTGAGGCTGCAAAAGCGCTCACTCGTGGCCGCTGAGGTCGAGACGGCCTCATCCGAGGCCTTTATAGGCAAGGTGGCTCTCGTCTAGTCAAGGAAAGACCTTCACAGTCGGCAAAGGTAGACGCGCCAGCAAAGAAAAAAAACAAAAAAAAAGGAAAAAAATTAAAATTAAAGAAATTTGAAAAATTATTATCATAAATTGTCAATTTCAGCACAGGACATACCATGTAGGACGAACGACGTCCACGTCAGCGATTTCCAGCCAAAATTGGCCGGATTGACTCGGTTGGCAAAATGAAAAAAGGCTTATGACTCCTCTGGCAAAATTAAAAGGTTTATGACTAAATTGGAAAAAATGCAATAGGTTTTGGACATTTTGGATCATTTTTCTCAATGACAAAACATACGCGATTTATCATGAATTACAAACGCGCATGAATCTCTCGGGAACTCTATAAGCTCCGGAGGATGGTGAACACATCCCCGCAAAAATGTGGCGTTGTGAGATGGCCTTAGATTAGAAGGAGCAAATAATGTTATCCGTTTACACATTGAAATGAATACCATGTCCGTTAATAATGCAATTACAGGCACCCAAGCATTACCTGCTAGGCTGAGCGCGGGAACTTGCTTACGGAGCTGTAGGAATGCAAAATTGAGCATATGTTCAGAGAAGCAGATGGTTGCACGGATGCATTGCCCCTGCTTGCAGAGGAACAACATCTGCAGTTTGGTACGTACTCCTCTGTTTTAGATGTTATTGGAGATCTTTTGCATTGACTAGTTTTGTACGATGATCAACAGTTAAGATTTGTTACGACGCCAAATGAGATATTGCTGTAGATAGAGCATCTTTGTCCCTTGCCATATTGACATAGTGCGGGATTTCACTTTTGACATGCCTGTCGTCAAGACCCGTAGAGTTAGTTAGGCCTGTCAAAATGAGTCTAACCACATTTCTTAACCCATATATAATGGGTTGAGTTGTTATATAAGTTAGTCATATTCAATAAATGGGTCATAAATTGATTTAAATATAATATGAATGTCAAATGGATCATAAATAGATTGTAAATGTGTTTACAACTTAGTTAGATCCAACCCATCTCTATGTTTATTTCTTCATTTTTTTTTTCTCGCTCTCACTCGATCTAATACTCACTCGCTCTGCACTTTCACTTAAGGGTGAGCAAGTCAGACCAATTGAACCGAGAAAGGCCTGGACCAGACCGTGGTCCGCTTCCCGGATTCAAAGGGCGGTGTTCCGATTTTTGTGGTCCTTAAAATTGAAACTCAGTTCCAAGTGGTACAGGACCAAGCCGAAAGATTTTATTTATTTTTTAATTTCTTAATTTCTTAAACGTAACCCTAAGAAGAAATACAATTCTCCTTCATCTGCTTCGCTGCCTCTACTCAGTTCCTCAAGTGTTCTCTGATGGAGTAATGATCTACACCATCTTCGCTGCCCCTTTAAAGGAATAATCATCTCCTCATACCTCGACACTGAAGAAGAAGGAGAAGATGGAGGCAAGTTATCAACCCCATCATCGTCGTCTTCATCAACACGACCCATCAAACTCTCAGCAAGAAAAGCAAGAATGACTCCAAAACACCCTCCCTTTTCGACACCCTTTACTGTGCCGAGGAACGTTGGGGAGGAGAGGACGAAAAGAGGAACCTGCGAGTGATGGGATTTTGTCGGAAGGTAGAGATCACATATTGTTGAACCCCGAATCTTGCTTGATGAGCACTTGCTTTGGAAAGATGAGCAGTTCCATAGGATCGCTCGGAAACCGAATTATGAAAGTGCCTTAGAAATATGTGTCGGGTGTGTTATTAGATTTGCATTGCACGGGAAATGTATCAAAACGTGTTAAATGAGTCTATTTAAATTAGACTTTTCCGACTTAACTCGACCCACTCATTTTAAGAGAGTTAGAATTGGGATGAGTGGAGAAGATTGGATTTCTTCAATTGCTGCTATCTAGGCAGTGGTGAGGCGATCTTCCTTCACTCTACTTTTTTCTTTCATTTATTACGATGTATTGCAAGGGCATGGTTTCCTCGCCTTACCATGGCTAGTTTATCTTTCAAGGCTCGGCTTGAGGTGGAGTTTTGCGTTATTTTGAAGGGCAATCTTCGCTGTGATCTCAGGATTCAGAACATTCAACAAAAAGACAAACAAGAATGATATCTAATCATGATGCGATAAGTATACTGGTAGTCCTAAAACTTATCATGAAAGTATAATTAAGTCATAAAACTTACAAAAATACAATCGAGTCTTAAAACTTGTCAAATTGGTGCAATCGAGTTATTCTATTAATTCCGTCCAACTTGGCAAACGGAAAATACCGACATTGCTTTTTTTAAGGTCATAGCGCACTGTTTGCTCAAATACATATTGACTGTAAATTCGAGATGGGCTGGTCAAGTAATTCACTTGCCGGTACTCGTAAACATGAGGATCTCAACGTGTTTAGCAAATGTACGTGTTTCGCAACACAAATCGTTTAAGCATGTGAGATTCGTGCGACTTCCTTCATTTTTATTAACGACTTGGAATGACTGGGGCCATGGCAGAATACAATCGTGCTGTTTTCGTGTTCCATCAAAAGGAAAGGTCTTTTCGGTGTTCTTACGTATATCATTACTCATTAGCTAATTCCTTAGTAATTTCTTACAAGTATCTTCGAGATAGACTGGTCGAGTAATTCACACGCCGGTACCCCTAAATATGATTGATCTCAACGTGTTTAGCAAATATACGTGTTTCGCGACGCAAGTCGTTTAAGCATGTGAGGTTCGTGAGACTTCCTTTACTTTTTTATGACGACTTGGTATGATTGGAGCCCTGGTAGAATGCAATGCACCTTTTTCATGTTCCCTTTTTTTTTACCCTCTTCTTTCCATCCTGGTAGAATGCAATGCACCATTTTCATGTCCTTTTTTTTTTACCTTAATTTCCAAAGTGGTCGGGATCCGATGGGCATAGAAAAGGAAATGTCTTTTCTGAGTTCTCATAGATTGTTAACTATTTCCTTACTAATTTCTTACAAGCTTGTGGATTCAGATTCAACCACTCATGTCATCGAATTATACTTCAATTTCAATAATTAAAGAATTGAAAGAAAAGGTCTTTTTCTGAATTCTTTCAGATCATTAACTACTTCGTTAGTAATTCCTACTCTTAAATACAAGTTCGTGAGTTCAGATTCAATCTATCGCTCATGTCATTAATTTGTACGAGTAGTCTCCTTTAATCTCTCCTCTTTTGTACTTATTTTTTTCTCATTCTTATTGAAAGAAATGGTGCAGATATAATCCATTTCTTTATCGCTCTAACCACAAATCTTGCCCCGCACTTCGCAGGCGCGGGACGAGAATGGAGATTGGGACTTCCATGGCCCCTGCTCGCTACTCTACTTATTCCCATATAATCCTTTTTTATTATGTTCAATTCTAGAAATTTGTTTAGTACATCGCTCGTTGAATTACATTATCTTTAAGATAACAATTTTACATTTAACATAAGACAATCTCTATGAAAATATCTTTTGGTAGGAGACCGCAATAGATTATAAAAATTAGCATCCAAAACTCTTCATAACGCACTTAAATTGCAACCTAATATGTGGAAGAGTATGCGGGATAAGGATGCTCAAAATCCTACAACTTATCGTGAAAGTATAATTGAGATTCAAGTGTTTTGACATGTTACTTCCCTCATTGTATCTCAAATTCATAAGTCTTTTAACTAGAAAAGCTTTGTTTTGTGGGGTTTTCTCTCATAGAGATATTGTGTCGTATCTATTAGATATATTGTATATATTAGGAGTAAGTCTTTTCTTTATGTATTTACATTCTTGCCCTTCTTTGTATGTATATTTATATTGGCCTTGTGCCTAATTGTAATTTAGGGAATTCTATTATTCAATTCTCAAATCTAACAAGGTATCAGAGCTAGGGTTTCTCGCTCTTCCCCCGTAGGCGACGTGGTGAATGAGCGTGTTGGATTTTTCTTCCCTGTTTGTGGTTCTGGTGGTTTTGGTGTCCCCTGCTGGTGGTTTTGGATTTCAATCGCAGAGTCTCGCGTTGGATTTCGATCGAACTGGTGGATTTTTCTTCACTGTTGTGGCTTTTGGATTTCGATCGCGTTGAACTGGTGTCTTCTGCAGGTGAATCGTCTTCTCCGCAGGTGAACACCAAATCCGAAAAGTGCAAACTCAGTGGGTGATTTTTTTTTGTCGCTTTATGAATTGACGTATTTGGTGTTCTTAGTGATTCGGACTTGGATTATAGCGATTTCGATTTCTCACCAAAATCCGATTGTTTTGGCGTCTTCCTTCATGTCAAGATATTAGTAGGCTTCAAGCCCTTGCAAACTCTCTTTCAAGGTGAACGTCAATTTGGAATTTCATCCTGCTCGTCAAGATTCCGTGGGGATCTGTTGTGTGCTCGCTGGGAAATCTGTTATCACCGTTAGATTTGGACAGTTCTCAGTGTGTTCCCTCAGTTCTATATAGCGATTTCGAAGTGGCGTCGTGTTTAATAAATACACCATCGTCCATCGGAGAAAGAGCCGGAGAACGAGAAAGTGGCGTTGTGAGCTCAGTGCAATTTCTCAGTGAAGTGTCATGTGTTTACTCTCAGCAAGAACTTGAGGGAAATCAGGCGCTGGCCCATCGGTCCTAGCTTGGAGTGCAATTTTAGCTTTGAGTTGCACCTGTTTCTTCTCTATCCATGGATCGTGTCACTTCATCCTCGTCTTTAGATGATCGTCTTACTAATATTGAGGCTTAGCTTTCTCGTTTAGTTCAGCTACATGGTTTTTCTAGCGCATCCTCCACTGTTGCTACAGCAGCCACTGCACAATCTTCAGGTGATAGGTCATCGTGGATTCTTGATTCTGGGGCTGCTCATCACATGACTGGCTCTGCTCACCATCTCACTCAGCTGACTGCACTCAAAAGTCCAAAAGGGTTCTTTACAGCTGATGGATCCTCTCTTACTGCTGCAATGCAAGGCCATCTCATTATCCCTGGCAGTTTTAATGTGCCCAATGTGTTGCATATACCGAACTTAGCCATGAATCTTTTATCTGTTGGGCGACTTGCCGATATGGGTTATATGGTGACATTTACTGTTGATTCTTGTGTTGTACAGGATCGTACGAGTGGCCGGACGATTGGTAGGGGTAGTAGACATGGAGGATTGTATATGATGCAGCATCTCCAGCTTCCTTCACCTCAACCTGATCTTGCCATCTACGATCTTGACTGTTGGCACCAGCGTCTAGGTCATATATCTGCTTCTCGTTTGTCTTTTCTGCGTCAACAGGGTGTACTTGGGCATGTTTCATCTACTGTTATGCGTCCTTGTACTAGTTGTCCTTTAGCTAAACAATCTGCACCTCCTTTTCCTGTTAGTTCTTCTATTTCCACTTCTTGTTTTGATTTAGTACATTCCGATGTTTTGGGTCATGCTCCCCAAATTTCTAAAAGTGGATTCAAGTATTATGTATCGTTCATTGATGATTATTCTCGTTATACATGGGTTTATTTCATGCGTTCTCGTGATGAATTTCTTTCTATCTATAAAAACTTTACAGCCATGATATCTACTCAATTCTCTAAAACTATTAAAGTTTTTCGTTCTGATTCTGGTGGAGAGTAGCTTTCTACAGCTTTTCGCTCCTTCTTAACTTCTCAAGGCACCTTACCTCAGTTGTCCTGTCCCGGTGTTCCTGCTCAAAATGGTCTTGCTGAGCGTAAACATCATCATATTCTGGATACTACTCGTGCTCTCATGTTGTCCAATTCGGTGCCTACTGAATTTTGGGCTGAAGCACTATCTACTGTTGTCTATCTCATAAATTGACTTCCTTCTCTCGTCCTCTCCAAAGCCACCCCTCACCAACGTCTTTTCTCAAAACCACCCACTTATCATCAACTTCGTGTTTTTGGCTGTACATGTTATGTGCTTCTTCCACCTCATGAGCGTACCAAACTTTCTGCAAAATCAATTCGGTGTGCTTTCTTAGGTTACAGCACAGAACACAAAGGTTATAGATGCTATGATCATTTTTCACGGCGTATTCGTATCTCTCGTAGTGTTCAGTTCTTTGAACACCTACCGTTCTTTTCCGCTGCCTCTACTTCTTCACAGTCTTCTCCATCTGTATTTATGGATTTTCCTCTTGATCCACCTCGTGTTCGTCCTCTTATATCTTCTCCGTCAAATCCAGTATTGCCACCTTCACCTATTATGCCTCCTCCTTCATCTACTTCGCTTGCTACTTTGACGCCTCTTGACGATTCTCCTTCACCATCCCCTCGGCGGAATCCTCCGCCAGATTGTCGTCCTCCAGCTAGGTACGTGGCGGCTACAAGTTATTCTGATGACTTTGGTTCCTTTCTGGCTGCTATCCACACTTTGCAGGAACCATCCAATTATCGTATGGCCGTACAACATGCTGAATGGCGTAATGATATGTCTGAGGAATTATCTGCTCTGGAGCGCACTGGTACGTGGGATCTTGTGCCTCTTCCTCCAGGAAAATCCTTGATATCTTGTCGTTGGATCTATAAAATCAAAACTCACTCTAACGGTAAGATTGAGCGTTATAAAGCACGTCTTGTTGCCCATGGCATTGACCAGGAGTATGGGATAGATTATGATGAGACCTTTGCTCATGTTGCCAAAATGGCTTCTGTTCGCACTCTTATTGCAGTAGCCTCTATTCGTAATTGGCCTCTTTTTCAGCTTGATGTGAAGAATGCTTTTCTTCATGGGGTTCTTGAGGAGGAACTCTATATGCAGCCACCTCCAGGTCTGCCTCATTCGCCCGACCAGGTATG
The DNA here is from genome assembly GCA_021437785.1 of Rhodomyrtus psidioides. NCBI lineage: Eukaryota > Viridiplantae > Streptophyta > Magnoliopsida > Myrtales > Myrtaceae > Rhodomyrtus > Rhodomyrtus psidioides. The sequence continues at coordinate 906,729 of JAILYB010000054.1, forward strand.
CCGTCTTCGAAAGGCTCTTTATGGTCTCAAACAAGCTCCTCGAGCTTGGTTTGAACGTTTTGCAGATGTTGTTCGGTCAGCTGGCTTTGTTCAGAGTGAGAATGATCATGCTATGTTTACTCATACATCTTCAGCTGGTTGTACTGTTCTGCTACTCTATGTAGATGATATAATTATTACTGGGATGACTCTACTCATATTAATTATACTAAGCAACATCTTCACCGTCAGTTTGCTATGAAAGATCTGGGTTTCTTACGTTATTTTCTCGGTATTGAGGTTGCTCACAGTCGACGTGGTATTCTTCTCTCCCAGCAGAAATATATTGCTGACATTTTAGCTCGTGCTGAATTATCTGATACTCGTACTGCAGCTACTCCTGTTGAACTTCATTTACAGCTTCGTCCGAATGATGGTGAGCCTTTGTCTGATGTCACTCGCTACCGAGCTCTCGTTGGCATTCTTGTCTATCTTACGACCACTCGTCCTGATATCGCATATGCTGTTTATCTTGTCAGTCAATTTGTCGCGGCTCCTCATACAGTTCATTATGCTGATGTACTCCGGATTTTGCGATATCTTCGTGGTACTATGACTCGCTCCGTTTTTCTTCCATCGACTTCCTCACTTGCTCTCCGTGCTTACTCTGATGCTGATTGGGCTTCGAATGTCACTGATCGCAAGTCCATTACAGGATTTTGTATCTTTCTAGGTGATTCTCTGATTTCTTGGCGTGCCAAGAAGCAGCCTGTTGTATCTCGCTCTTCCATTGAGTCTGAGTATCGTGCTATGGCTGACACTACAGTTGAGATTATTTGGCTACGTCGCCTTCTTGTTGATCTTGGTGTTGCCTCCTCTGCTCCCATTCCTCTTCATTGTGACAACAAGAGTGCTATTCACATTGCTACAAATTCGGTGTTTCATGAGCGTACCAAGCACATTGATATTGATTGTCATATTACGTGTCATCAACTCCAAGCGCATATCATTTCTCTTCCTTTTGTGGCCTCTGTAGCCCAGCTTGCTGACTTATTCACCAAATCCCTTACGTCACAACGCTTTGCTGCTCTTCTTTCCAAACTCTCATTGGTTGACCCACCTTGAGTTTGAGGGGGGTGTTAGATATATTGTATATATTAGGAGTAAGTCTTTTCTTTGTGTATTTACATTCTTTCCCTTCTTTGTATGTATATTTATATTGGCCTTGTGCCTAATTGTAATTTAGGAAATTCTATTATTCAATTCTCAAATCTAACAGTATCCACTTCCATTTCTTGACCAACATGATGAAGCACACTACTGTCAATCCATTGTCTAAAAAACCCAATCGTTTTTCGATTCATTCGCACCCACTCTTTGTCTTCATTGTCTCATTTAGCCTCATCGCCATCGACAGGATCATACAAATACTTACAATATAACATATCTTCTATCTGAGGCTTCCAAATGGAGTAATGCGACACATTTAACTCAAATGGTGTCACTGTTTTCCTCCATTTAACACTTGAATCTCAATGCTAGCTCTAATACCACTTTGTCAGGGAGAACCGACCAATACTTCGCTAAAAACTAATCCAATCTGTGATCAATTTCTTTCCCAAAACTAAACTAATCAAAATCAATTTAACCCCAGCAACAACCAGCAAAATATTCCAGCAATACAACTTCAAATTTGTAAATGTAATGCTGGAATGATAAAGAGACAAAGGTAACCAACACTATGTCGAATCAGAGAGAGGCGCAGCTCTGATAATCGAAGGTGAAAGGCTCACTCAATAACACTCACAGGAGAAGCTCTCAGGAGAGGAGATGAATAAATTTTTATTCGCCTTATTCATCTCTATCGAAACGATTACAAGACTTGCCTTTATACAGGCTAGACACATGACTCTTGACATACCCTAGGAACGTGAAAGGACACATCTAGATACATAGCCATAATTACACATCGGAATACTAAAGCACTCTCGAGACATACAACTAATGATAACTCTTGAAAACAACAAAACAATAAAGACAATAAAGACACTTTAACACACTCGCCGAAAAAACATCCATTGGGAACTGAACAGTCTTTCGACATCTTATCAAAAATACCAAGAGTCACGCTATTGAAGATTCTAGAGTAGGCGGTGATATCTTTAATACTCCCCCTCACTGACTACTCCCTCTGAGGATAGTCCTCACGACTATACCAAGCTGAGCTCGAAACTTTTCAAACCTTGCAGCTCCAAGACCTTTGGTGAAGACATCAGCAACTTGATCATCTGTCTTGTTGTACTCCATCTTGATCTCACCCAGCAACACCTTCTCTCGTAGAAAGTGATAGTGGACTTCCACATGCTTTGTTCTATTATAAAAAACTAGATTCTCTGCTAAGCTTATAGCGGATAGATTATCACAATATATTGTTCTCGAATAATCTATCGGTTGATGAATATCATCCAATAACTGTACTAGCCACATGCTTTCCTGAGCTGCCATTGCTGCTGCTCTGTATTCAACTTCTGTCGTCGACAAAGACACAGTCTGCTGTCTCTTACTGCACTAGATACTGCCGATGATCCAAGATTAAACGAGTATCCAGTAGTTGATCTTCGTGTGTACTGATCTCCAGCATAGTCAACACTCTTGTGTACATCTCCTCACAATTACAATGGATGAATCAAGAAGTGTGTTTGAAATGAAGTACTCTCAATCTAAGAATTATAAATACTTTTCTATCTTAACGCCGATCTCTTCGTTCCCTTCGACCTTGAGATGTCTTTTATACTCCTTCGCATCCAATCTAACCGTTGCAAGGCTTCCAGAAGAGGTCTCTTCAAAACTTCCCTTTTGGACAAGACAGATACCAAAAGAAGATCTCGTAGCCGTTGGGGATCGCCAAAGAAAAGTCTTCCCTATTCGGATCAAATCGCCCATACAATTACGATCCTGGGTTTCCATAGATGATTTCATTCATTTAGAAAGTCGTATGTATGTCTCCTTGATTTTGCATCCTTGATTGATCTCTATCCCCGAGAATCCTAAAGAATGATCCAGCTCGATTGTATCCGTTGTAGTGTATCAAGTAAGTGCATTTCAAAGTTCTCTTCAAGTTCTGATTACTGCACGTGAATACTCCACTCAGAGCTTAAGCATCATTCCAACGTCTGAGCTATCCCCGCTCAACGTCTGAGCTCAAACCAGCCTCTGAACCCCTCGGAAATCCCATCTGAGCAACATCCTTTTTGACAGATTCAATCCCGTGCATACCCGCACCAAAGGATAATTTGCAAAATAAGTTTTCCACGGCATTATCTCGAAACTTAAAAGTACTTGGATTGTTTTGTCAACTTCAAAATTACTTAGGGATTTTTCTTAACAAATGGCTCGATCACACCAATGTCTTCAGTCAATGCCGAATTGGCATACTTGGGATTTGGCCTCATTTGCCACCTCGATCTCCGAAGTTGAGGCTCCTCTTCTTCGATTTCTTCGACCTGACTTGGTCGAAGTTCTTCTGTCAATATTCGACGCTCACTAGATGAACTTGTCGATCCTAGTGACTATGCTTCAACATCCTTGTCGACATCTTTTTCGACAGGCCGATCCTCATCGAATTCCTTCAGTTTTTCTTCGACCTTTTCTTCAATATGTTGTGAATTTGGCAATTCGACAGCTTGGGGTGACCACCACGATGACAACTCGTCGAACACAACATTCCTCGAAGTATACCACTTCCCTGTTGTAGGATCACAACACTTCCACCCTTTTCGCTGGTTATCATAGCCAATGAATATGCAGCAAACGGCCTTCTTGTCGAATTTGCTGCGAAGATGATCTAGCACAAAAACATAACATACACATCCGAAAACTCTAAAATGACTTACCATAGGCTTGCAATTTCATAGCTTTTCATACAGTGACATAAATCCAAGCCTTGGCTGCAGTAATCTATTGATCACGTGTGTTGTTGTCTTCATACACTCCACTCAAAACTTCGGTGGGACATTCTTTGCATGTAGCATGCTCCTGCATGTCTCTGCCAAATGTTGATTCTTCCTTTCGGCGACTCTGTTCTGCTGTAGCGTATACGGACAAGTATATTGTCGACGTATCTTGCACTCACGCAAATACTTCATAAATTCAAAAGAAGTATATTCTCTTCCATTATCAGTACGAAGGCAAAGAATCTTCTTGCCTACATCACTTTCAACCTTCTCCTTGAACTCTCTAAATTTGATAAATGTTTCAGGTTTATCCTTCATGAAATCAACCCATACATACCTGGAGAAGTCATCGATGAAAGTGATTATGTACTTGAATCCGCTGACAAACGATTGCTTTACTAGACCAAACACATCCGAGTGAATGAGCTCGAGAGGTCTACGAGCTTTAAATGATGATTCCTCATAAGGAAGCTAATGTGCCTTTCCGTACTGGCACCCGGCACAAACCACGTCTTCTTGAACTTCCAACTGGGGAAGACCCTTCAAAATATTATTCTGCACCATAATCTTCAGCTTGTGATAACTTACATGCCCAAGCTGCGCATGCCACAAGTTAGGTGTATCATTTTTTCGGGTTTTGTTTACCTATGCCGTTTGAGCAGACATCACGTAAACGGACTCCAATCGACGTCCCTCCATGATAGGTCGACTAGTGGGCTTCACACTTCGGTACACCTTAACATCTTATAGATCGAACTCCACAAAATTACCCGAGTCTGTGTGTTGGGACACAGACAACAAATTCTTCTTCATTCCGGGCACATGATACACATTGTTCAATTCAACTCCTCTGAATTGAATCGGAGCATTATCACCGTCTTACCAATTTGAGAAATTGGCAACCTCATATTGTCTGCAGTAATGACAACACATCCACCAGCATAATCAAGCAAGTTCGACAGCTTGCCTTGATCTCTAGTCATGTGATTCAAACATCCTGAATCAACAATCCTATCAGCATCATAATTAATCAACTTATCACTTACGGTGACTAAAGCCATCGAATCGCTCATCTCGGCAATAGACAAGGCAGCGAACTTGTCATGCACCTCCGTCGCAATGACGCATGGAAATCCCATTCCTCTTCGTCATCGATCTTTTTTTATGATGCTGCAACATTTTCTTCAACTCTCTTGGCTCGACACTCTCTGGCAAAATGACCTTCCGTGCCACAGACGTAACATCGTCCTCTACGTCTTTTGTCATTGCCAACGTGATCTCGCCAAGCTCCCCCTAATTGGCGACTCGTCTCTCCTGGACGCCTTTGTCATTCTCCACGAGCTAGTTGCTGTTGTCTTTCGACATGGCTTTTCTCCAATTTGTCATCTCTATTGTTGACACCGAATATCCTCTGGCCCTTGAACCCTCTCTTGTCACTGAAGAGGGCACTTTCGTCTCCCTTGATCGTGACTTTAGACATTTGATTATCTAAAGCCTCTTGGTTGGCTAAGATATTCTCCAGATCGGTCAACGTTGGTTGAGTTGCCCATCCACAAGTAGCCGTAACAATGCCGTTATACTCTGGCTTTAACCCGTGAACAATAAATCTTCTCATTCTTGTTTCTGAGATGGCATTATTCGGATCCATTTTTGAAATGTCGTCACAAATAGACTTAACTTTGGAGAAATACTGACTCGCTGTCATATTTTACTGTGACATCGACAACAGCTCGTTCCCCAACTTTTGCAACTTGGCATCATTTGAACTCATGAATAGCGCTACCAAGTTATCACATGCCTCCTTGGGAGTCTGCGTGCTCATAATGTGCTGCAACAAGTCATCTTCAACAGTTACAGCAAGAACATAAAAAGCCTTACCCCCTTTGATCTTCCATCTCCTCTGCTCATCATCGTCTTTGGGTGCCGTGGTGTTCCTGCCGCCAACGATATCCCACAAGTCTTGACCCAGCAAGTAAAACTGCATACGGGTACTCCAATTATTATAATTGGAACTGTTGAGCTTCTCAATGCCATTTGCCGAATTTGAAATCTTTGCCATCTGACTGGAAATAATGCCCAACACTACTCCAAAATACCTTGGTCCCTGACTAATCGAACACAGTCCTTGACTGTATACTGGCAAAACTTTGACGTACTCCGGTCCTCGACCACTTGCACACAAACAATGGTCTCTGACCACCGTCTTCACGTATCACGCTTCGGAAGGCGATTCACAATCCCTGACAACCGTGCTCCGATATGGTCCCAAACAACTGGGCTTTGATACCAAATGTCGAATCAGAGAGAGGCGCAGCTCTGACAATCGAAGGTGAAAGGCTCACTCAATAACACTCACAGGAGAAGCTCTTAGTAGAGGAGATGGATAAAATTTTGTTCGCCTTATTCACCTCTATCGAAACAATTATAGGACTCGCCTTTATATAGGCTAGACACATGACTCTTGCATACCCTAGGAACGTGAAAGAACACGTCTAGATACATAGCCATAATTACACATCAGAATACTAAAAGAGTCTCGAGACATACAACTAATGATGACTATTGAAAACAATAAAGCAATAAAGACAATAAAGACACTTTAACACGCTCGCCGAAAAGACATCTATCGGGAACCGAACAGTTTTCGACATCTTATCGAAAATACGAAGAGTCACGCTATTGAAGATTCTAGAGTAGGCGGTGATATCTTCAACACACTAATATTTTACACGGATAACCCAGTGAGGGAAAAAAATCACAGACGACACAAAAACTTTCACTAATCATCAATAATAGAATGATACAAAGGGTTTCTTCTCTAGTTAGACACTAGAGGCTCAGCATAACAAAAAAATACAAAAATATTTGATCATTATGAAAGTGGATTAACACAAATGGGGCAGAAAAACCCTAACAGATCGGAGAAAACAAGAGACAATTTGAAGAAAGTTCTCAATGTGTTAAATGTCTCGAGTTTTCAATCGTTCGCGAATTGTTTTATTTGGATATATGCAGCGGACAATTCTTGGTGCAGAGTGAATATTGCCGCCACAAAAGACAAAAGGGGACTTCTTCTGGCCGAATGAGAAATAAAAGGAAGGGAACTCATATATATCAATTATATCAGTATTATATTGTGGGCCCACGAGTCAAAAGAAAAAAAAGGTTTCTTTCTTCCCTTGGTGGCCGCACAATAGACTTGTCAGGAAAAGTAATAAAAGGGCAAAGGCTTTGTTTTATTTTCACGACCTGCTGCAGCCGCACGAAAAAGAGGATTTCTTCTCTGAGCAGGGGTCTGCATCGTGAAGAAGAGAACAGGGAGAAGGAGCTGCGACGTTACTCCTTCGTCCGTACAAGAAGAATTCCGAATACAAGATTTGGCGTTCGTGAGTTTATTTTATTTTGTTTATCCAATAGAGTTGTTTTATTGTAAACACTTGGATTTGGGTATAATCAAGGTGCGGGAAACACGAGCGTATTGAGCGATTGTAAATTCAATTCTCCGATTATAGTGGATTGTTCTTGCTGGCTCTCCCCGTGGATGTAGGTACCGATATTCGAACCGAACCACGTCATCTGGTGTTCTTTATCGTTCCTCGTTATTTTCTCTAGGCTTTCGCATTGACGTATTTACAAGATCCTGGTAGTTTCCGCGTTTAATATTACAACAATTAGTATCATAGCTTGGTTCAGATTTTTGGATTGTGATTTGGGGCTTTTGCTTGTCTGATTATTATCTGGATATTTGTGATTGCAATTATGTCTGGGGTGAAAGCTGAAATTGAGAAGTTTAACCGGAGGAACAACGTTGGGTTATGGAGCCTCAAGATGGAGGCATTATTGATAACTCTGGGTTTGGCAGAAGCATTGAAGGGCAAAGCTAAGTTGCTTGAATCAATGAAAGATGCTGATAAGGATGTGTTGATGAGGAAAGCTAGGAGTCAAATCCTGTTGAATTTATCGAATGAAGTGCTAATAGAGGTAGGCGAGGAGAAGGATACCGCAGCATTGTGGGCAAAGCTTCAATCGCTCTATGTAAAGAATGGTTTGAACAATCGCTTGTACATGTTGAAGAGAATGTTCCAGTTCAGATATACTGAAGGTACGTCCATCAGAACCCACCCAGATGAATTTAATAAACTCATGATGGATTTAAAGAACGTCGGTAAGACACTTGATGATGAAGAGCAGGGCATGATGTTGTTAGCTTCTTTACTAGAGTCATGGGAGCACTTTACTGACTCTCTATTGTAGGGGCGTACTACGATTGCCTCAGAGGAGGTAAAGTCCGCCCTATTTTCTAAGGAGTGGCAGAGAAAGTTGCGAGATGACAGTCTGGCGCAGGATGTAGCGCGGGGACTAATGATTCGGGGTAGAGAGCAACAGCAGGGGTCTAGTAGCAGCAGAGGTAAAAGCAGGTCTAAGTTACGCCATAGAAAGTCCAAGGGACGCGTGAAGTGCTTTGAATGTCACGAGGAGGGGCACATCAGGAGAGACTGTCCTAAGTTGAGAAACAGAGGTGATAAGCATAAGGCCACAAGCAGTGTGGTAAATATTGCTGAGGAGAGCACTAGTGATGTAGAGGCTGTCTTATATGTGACTACAGATTTGTCAGGAGACGAATGGGTGCTAGATTCGAGGTGTTCTTATCATATGATGCCTCATAGGAACTGGTTTACTACTTACCAGACTACAGATGGTGGTAGAGTTCTATTGGGGAATAACACAGCTTGCAAGGTTGTGGGGATAGGGACAGCTCGTATTCAGATGTATGATGGTGTAGTTCGCACATTGACAGATGTGAGGCATGTACCGGAGCTCAAGAAGAACCTTATTTCTCTGGGGACACTCGATGATATCGGGTGTAAGTACACCGCTGAAGGTGGAGTGCTGAAGATCTCTCGAGGTGCCATGACAGTGATGAAAGGGAAGAAAGCTAATTCTCTATATCATCTACTGGGAGAGACCGTGACAGGAGCTGCTGCAGTTTCATCAGGTGAGTCAGATTCTGACTTAACTCGTTTATGGCATATGCGTTTAGGGCACATAAGTGAGGCAGGTATGACGATGCTGAGTGATAGGGGGTTGTTAAAGGGTCAGAAGACAAGTAAGTTAGACTCATGTGAGCATTGTATCTTTGGGAAGCAGCGCAGGATTAAGTTTACTACAAGTATTCATTCGACTAAGCAACCAGTTGAGTATATCCATTCAGACGTTTGGGGCCCGTCTCCGGTTCCTTCGAAAGGAGGTGCCCGTTATATGCTGACATTTATCGACGACTATTCCAGGAAGGTATGGGTATACTTTCTGAAGCACAAATCAAATGTGTTTGATCGGTTCAAGAAATTTAAGGCATTGATTGAGAAGCAGTCAGATAAACAAATCAAGTGCTTGAGAACCGATAATGGCATGGAGTTCTATGGTAAGATTTTTTCGAGTTCTGCGAGAGAGAAGGTATTGTTAGACACCGCACATTACCTGGGACACCACAGCAGAATGGCGTGGCAGAACGGAAGAACTGAACTTTACTTGAGCGGGCTCGGAGCATGTTATCGCATGTTGGAATTGGCAAGGAATTTTGGGCCGAAGCAGTGAACATGGCATGTTACCCGATTAATAGATCTCCATCATCTACTACTGAGTGGAAGACTCCATAGGAAGTATGGTCGGGAAAAATTGTTGATTACTCCGGATTACGAGTATTCGGATGTCCTGCGTATGCTCATGCTAGTGATGGTAAGCTTGAGCCGAGATCGAAGAAGTACATATTTCTGGGTTATGCACATGGGGTGAAAGGCTACCGGCTGTGGTGCACTGATCCCATATCACTCGATTTTCTAATCAGCAGAGACGTGATCTTCGACGAGACTGCAATGCTTCGACAGAGGAGTCCTGAGACACTACCAGCAGAGCAGACAGATCATGGTGTCAGTAGTGAGGTAGAGCTTCAGGTGGAGACTCCGGAGACCTCGGAGGTAACAGATGTTGAGACTGCATATGATGCCACAATTCCTGAGGTCGGTGATAGTGAACAACCAGTACAACCGTAATAGACTCTAGTTGAGGGCAGACAGCGAAGGCAAATAAAACCACCAGCACGTTATGATTATACAAATATTGCTTATGCTTTGACTGTAGGTGACGAGGTGGAGACAGATGAGCCTTCGTCTTACTCTGAGGCGATGGCTAGTTCTGAGTCGTCGCAGTGGCTAGGGGCTATGAGTGAAGAGATGGAATCACTCCATCGAAATCAGACATGGGAACTAGTTAAAGTACCCAAGAGCCAGAAGATTGTTGGAAGTAAATGGGTCTACAAATGGAAAGAGGGCATTCTTGGTGTCGAGGTAGCAAGATATAAGGCGAGACTTGTGGCGAAGGGGTTTACACAACTGGAGGGCATTGACTACAATGAGGTGTTCTCTCATGTGGTAAGGCATACCTCTATTTGTATTTTACTTGCCTTAGTTGCTGCACAGGATCTCGAGTTAGAGCAGGTTGATGTGAAAATGGCGTTTCTTCATGGTGAGTTGGAGGAGCAGATTTACATGAGGCAGCCAAAGGGATTTGCTATTCCGGGTAAGTAAGACCATGTTTGCTTGTTACAGAAATTATTGTATGGGCTGAAACAGTCTCCTAGGCAGTGGTATAAGCGCTTTGATACTTTCATGGCTAGTCAGGACTATTCTAAGAGTCAGATGGATAGCTGTGTTTATTTTAGGAGACTAGATGATGGGTCTTTGATATATCTACTGTTATATGTTGATGATATGCTGATAGCAGCTAAGAATATGTCTGATATTGATGTGCAAAAAAGGCAGTTGAGTGCTGAATTTGAGATGAAAGATTTAGGTGCTGCAAAGAAAATTTTGGGTATGGAGATTTTGCGTGACAGGACTGCTGGATTATTACGTCTGTCTCAAAAGAAATATATTGAGAAAATTGTTGCACGTTTTAATATGCAGTCGGCGAAGTCTGTAAGTACACCATTAGCGAAGCACTTAAAACTTTCAGTTAAGTCATCGCCGCAGACTGAGGAGGAAGAGGAGCATATGTCTCGTGTTCCTTATTATAGTGAAGTGGGTAGTATTATGTATGTTATGGTATACACTAGGCCTAATATTTCACAAGCTGTCAGTGTAGTTAGTCGTTTTATGAAGCGTCCTGGTAAAACTCATTGGGAAGCTGTGAAATGGATCCTTAGATATTTGAAGGGGACAGCAGACGTTGGTATAGTGTACCGGAGGAACAGTAATGGTAGTGAAACCACAGGTTATGTGGATTCTTATCATGCAGGTGACTTGAATGAGTGCAGGTCTTTAGCATTGTACTTGTTTAAGCTTGCAGGTGGTGTAGTTAGTTGGAATGCATCCTTACAAGACCACGTGGCCTTGTCATCGACTGAGGCGGAGTACATGGCACTGACCTTTGTAGCAAAAGAGGCGATATGGTTACAGGGTTTGCTCTTGGACTTTGGGTTGGATCAGAAAAGTGTTGATATATACTGTGACAATCAAGGTACGATATTTCTAGCGTATAATCCAGTTTATCACGAGCGAACGAAACATATCAATATCAGGTACCACTTCATCTGAGATATATTAGCGAAGGGTAAGGTTGTTGTGAAGAAGATAGCGACAGCAGAGAACCCGGCAGACATAATGACTGAACTTGTTCCTTTAGTGAAGCTCAAGCTCTGCTTGAGCACTATTGGCGTCTGTAGAGAGTGATCGCCCTTTGGGGCGATGGGAGAGCAGCATGTATAATGAGCATTATCGATTTGGTTTCAAACATCGAGTCAAGGTGGAGAATTGTTAAATGTCTCGAGTTTTCAATCGTCCGCGAATTGTTTTATTTGGATATATGCAGCGGACAATTCTTGGTGCAGAGTGAATATTGCCGCCACAAAAGACAAAAGGGGACTTCTTCTGGCCGAATGAGAAATAAAAGGAAGGGAACTCATATATATCAATTATATGAGTATTATATTGTGGGCCCACAGAGTCAAAAAAAAAAAAGTTTCTTTCTTCCCTTGGTGGACGCACAATAGACTTGTTAGGAAAAGTAATAAAAGGGCAAAGGCTTTGTTTTATTTTCACGACCTGCTGCAGCCGCACGAAAAAGAGGATTTCTTCTCTGAGCAGGGATCTGCATCGCGAAGAAGAGAATATGGAGAAGGAGCTGCGACGTTGCTCCTTCGTCCGTACAAGAAGAATTCCGAATACAAGATTTGGCGTTCGTGAGTTTATTTTATTTTGTTTATCCAATAGAGTTGTTTTATTGTAAACACTTGGGTTTGGGTATAATATAGGTGCGGGAAACACGGGCGTATTGAGCGATTGTAAATCCGATTCTCCGATTATAGTGGATTGTTCTTGCTGGCTCTCCCCGTGGATGTAGGTACCGACATTCGGACCGAACCACGTTATATCTGGTGTTCTTTATCGTTCCTCGTTATTTTCTCTGGGCTTTCGCATTGACGTATTTGTAAGATCCTGGTAGTTTTCGCGTTTAGTATTACAACACAATGAACGAAACCGATCAACTCATAACTCTCGATCTCACGAAAACATATTGAAGCTTGAGCCAATTTCGACAACGATTGGCCTTCGCATTGGAACCGCGGCACCCATTTTTCTTCGTTTCTCTCGTGTTCTCTCTTGGCCAAGAGCTTCCCCCTCTTTTCTTTTTTCCACCTTTCACAAAGCAACAACCCACTCTTATCTTCTTCTTCTTTTGGTAAAAAAAACCACTCTTATCTTTTCTGTTTTGCTTTTTTCTCTTTTCTTCTTTTTGACTCTCTTTTCTTTTTCTTTTGTTATGTTAGCTGGGGCCTACATAAACGGAACCAGCCAACAAGACCAACACCTCAACACGAGGATCTCAACGTGTTTAGCAAATAGACATGATTCACGACCCAAGTCTTTTAAGTATAATGTGAGATTCTCGTGCGACTTACTTCACTTTTTATAAATTATAAAGACTTGGAATGATGCTGGCCATGGTCGATTGCAATGCTGTCTTTTCATGTGCCTTTTTTTTTTCTCTTCTTTCCAATGTCGTCGGGATCCGATGTGGATCGATTATCCACGGTTAGAAAAGGTCTTTCCTAAAAAAAAATTATATCCTATGGAATCGTTTGTTAAACTGATAGGATCTTTCAATCACACGAACATAAGATTGAATTGACAAATAAAGCGTACCCGAATCAAAAGAAGCCATTGTCGATTCGATGAGAGAGAAGATGTCTCCTTGTAGGTATGGATCTTCACCACTCTTTTCTATAGCAATTAAGATGGATGTGTATTTTTCTCTTGGTAATTTTGTGGAGAAAACAGAAGCGTTAGGAAGCGTTAACCGTTCTCCACAAAAAGAGATCTTATATAGAGGGAGTGATGGGACCAACCTTAGAACTGCTTAATCTCAACCGTCCATCAAGGTTTAAAGATAAGATTCTAGAAGCCCAATCGGATGTCATAAAATATTCTCTAAAAAAATTAGCATCCAGAACACTTCGTAACGCACATAAATTGCAAGCTAATGTCCGGAAGAGTATCGGAAGTGACGATTCCTAGGTGACTTGAATGCAAAATAGAATTTTCTGAAAAAAAAAAATGATACGACTTAAGTGAAATTGACACGGGATGACATGTTCTCCGTTATATTTAATAAGAAAATACTTTGTAATCATTCACATCGAAATAATTGTCTTCCGACACACAATGACATAAATAACCAAAACTAATATCTTGACACGACATAGATTTCCAATCCTCTACTTTTAAGTTACACATTCACATGGTTGAGAATATCTCTCAAATACGAGCTCGTGAAGGAAGCAAGATCCAAGCAGAAATTTCAAATCCAAATAGTACCGCCACCAAACAAGGAAGAAATTATTGAACCAAGCGAAGGCGTTTTTCTACTTATGAACCACGAAGATTTACACACCTATCTCCTTGGTTTCCTTGGACAGCATAACTTTCTTCCACATCCTCGACCATCATAACAATTTACTGCGACATGCGAACAAACTAGAAATGCTACGGTTCTCAATAAACTACTTAGATACACTTAGATACAGAGCATTAAGTATCTAGCTGCATATCTTCTTGTCTTCCAGAGCTTCCCTCACCCTGTGACATCCTTTTGCCATTCTCTTGGAGTAATGCAAGAACCACCTGCTCTTCTCGTCAATGATCAAGTTCGCCAGCATAACACCAACCAAAAGCCCAACTCCAGCGCCAGCCAGCACCATTTTCCAATCCAAGTCGAATAGAGACTCTTCATCATCATCTACATCGAAAGATGATGGTGGTGGAGGAGCGTTATTACCATTTGTACATTTATTTGGCAGAGGACTTCCACACAACCCCTCATTCATTGCAAAGGAATTGCTCCCGAATGTGTCGAACTGTGTTCCACGTGGTATTGGTCCTGACAGTCGATTGTGAGAGACATGAAAAACGGCAAGAAATGTGAGGCTGGCTAGTTGTTGAGGAATCTCTCCCTCGAGATTGTTCAAGGAAAGATCCAGAGATTCAAGCACTGTCAGGTTTGCCAAGGAAGGAGGGATGCTACCATTGAGGAAGTTGTTTGAAAGGTTGAGTATACGAAGAGACTTCAAATCTCCAATGAGTTCAGGAATGAAACCTTCAAACTTGTTACTGGAGAGGTCAATTGCCACAAGGATATCTGGAATCTTCGTATATTCCCTTTCCGTGCCCTTATTCATCAATGTCATCGCATAAGTTATCTTACTTCCACTGACTAAAGCAAAAGACAGATCAAGCCATTGATGAATATCCATATATGCCAACTTATCTTGACTGACGGTAAACTTTGTTGGGAAAATGACTTCGTATGGGATTAACAACAGAATCAGACTTTGAGGCGTGTAAGACACTTTCTTTAAGGATTTATTTGCCCCACAAGGTTGCTAATGGTCTCGGCAAATATCCTTCAGGATACAACAAAGTCTCACGAGAATAGCAGATAGCAATTCTGATAAATCTCCAGGATCTCTCAAGGGAAACAATCGGAAACGATGGCTGTGTATCTTTTGAGAAAAACGAAAAACTTGAAGTTCAGAAGCAATATCAGAAAATTGAACAAATCACTCAATATATAAAACTTGAAAGAAGACAACACTTCATGTCTCAAAAAGTACCATTCAATCACAACTATTCGTTTCCAAAAGTTGTTAATTTCAGACACCACTTCATGTCTGAAGTGCAGTTGATTTGGACACAACTCTTCGTTGTCCAAAATTAGTTTATTCGGACACAACTTTTCATTGTCCGAAAAACTGCCACTTCTGAAAAATTGCAACTCTTGGACATAAACAGTTAATTGAATTTCGAAAAAATTAAATTCAATAATTGCAACGTCTACGTGAAACAGTCGCACTGTTTCGGTTGTAATCAAAAAATTATTTTAATTATAAATTCGAAAAGTAAAAATAAATTGATCGTTGATTAGTGCCATTAATTACTCGCGACCGCGCAAGCGTGCAAAGTGCTAAGTGCGCCTAATAATCGCGCCAAAATCGCGCAATTACACGCGCACCCGCACGCGGGTATGGTGGGGACTATCCCATTTACCCATTTCTCTTTATTTGAAAAGCTATAACAGCTTTCCAATTAATAAAGAGACTTTCTCTCTCCCTTGCATCCTATGTGGGATACAAAAAGGCACTATTTTGTTTTGTTTTTCAAACAAACAACAACAATCCCCCACTTTGTTTGTAAAACAAATTTGTAAAATAAAATTTCTCAAAAATACAGCCAAAATTTCCATGAGATCAATATACATACGTGAAGGTCTCTTTCGAGTTAAACCTTCATTTAGTGCAAGTATCTCAAAACTCTATCAGAGTGACAAATAGCTGCTGGCTTTAAATTTGCTACTCTATATAATAGAATCGGACATACCGCACATATACGAATCTCTTGTCTCAACGAGAAGTTCATATTTACTCAGCACTATTATGGCCTTGTGCTTGTACCTGTTTCATGAGCTCTCTAGAAAGCAACCCCAACTTTCGTAAGAAGCGGCACCACTTCTAAGCCCATATAGGTGAAGTATTACCACGTGTTTCTGTTACTAACAAACACGTTACTAAATCGTATTATACTTCATTAAGAGTATAACTCAGCCTCTTAACTGTAACAGACAATACTGACTTCTCATGTCCGGGCTAATGCCAGTATAAAACAATCGCTTTCAGTAATTTGTTTTTACCCATTAAACCTTGTAACTAGTGATATGCTAGTATTAGGTCGGGTTACCATTACTGGTGATTTTAAGTAAAGGGTTTCAGCCCCATTTCATTTGAAGTCACCTTTACCACATCTCTTGATAGAGCCTTTGTAAAGGGATCGGCTAGATTCTTACTTGACCTCACGTAAACAATTGTTAGGGTACCATTCTGAATCAATTGTTTCACGTACTCATGTCTAAGACTGATATGTCTAGACTTTCCATTATAAGTGCTACTATAAGCTCTTGCTAACGTAGCCTGACTATCACAATGAATAGAAATAGGAGGCATAGGATTGGGCCATAGTTTAATGTCCAACAGCAAATTTCTAATCCACTCAGCCTCTTTTCCAGTTGCCGCTAAAGCAATAAATTCCGATTCCATAGTTGAGTGAGTTATGCATGTCTGTTTCTTGCTCGCCCAAGATACAGCACATCCACCTAAAGTAAAGATCCATCCAGAAGTGGAATATTTATCTCCCACACTAGAAATCCAACTGGCATCGGTGTATCCTTCTAATACAGCCGGATAATTATTATAGAACAATCCCAAATTTTTAGTTCTCTTAAGATAACCAAAAATTCTGGTAATGGCATTCCAATGTTCTATACTTGGATTACTAGTATATCTACTCAACTTACATACGGAAAAGGCAATATCAGGTCTAGTACAATGCATCGCATACATTAAAGACCCTATAGCACTAGCATATTCAAGTTGTGCTATTGCTCTACCAGTATTGTAATTTAATTTATTACTGGGATCAAACGGAGTAGTTACTTCTTTGAAACCAAGATGTTTAAATTTACTTAACATTTTCTCAATATAATGACATTGGTTCAAAGAATAACCCCCACTATGTTTTTTAACTTTGATACCTAAGATAGTATCTACTTCTCCCAAATCTTTCATTTTAAAATTTGAAGTTAGATACTTCTTAGTCTCAGTGATTCCAGTCATATTAGTTCCAAAGATAAGCATATCATCAACGTATAGACAAACTAGAACACCATAGTCTTTAGTGAATTTAGAATAAATACACTTATCAGCACTATTATGCTTGAAACCATTGGATAATATGACTGAATCAAATTTCTCATGCCACTGCTTCGGTGCTTGCTTAAGCCCATAAAGAGATTTAATCAATTTACATACTTTCTCCTCATTTCGAGGAAGAACAAAACCCTCTGGTTGTTCCATGTAAATTTCCTCATTTAAATCTCCATTTAAGAAGGCAGTTTTGACATCCATTTGATGAACACAGAGATCGTAAATGGATGCTAGAGCAAAAAGAATTCGAATAGATGTTATACGTGCTACAGGAGCATAAGTATCAAAATAATCTATTCCTTCTTTTTGTCTATATCCCTTAGCCACTAACCTAGCCTTAAAGGCTTGGATGGTACCATCAGAATTGTATTTTCTTCTAAATACCCATTTGCACCCAATTGGTTTAGATCCTCTTGGTAAGTCTGCTAATACCCAAGTATTGTTGGACATGATCGAGTCCATTTCATCATCTATAGCTTCTTTCCAAAAAGAAGCATCTCTAGAAGACATAGCATCACTAAAACTTTTAGGATCGTCTTCTAAATTTAATACTAAAGGGTATTTATTTACCACTTTATTGTCTCTGTCTCCTTCAACGAGGAAAACATGGGTAATAAAGTTTGGACCAAAATCCTTTGATTTTCTTGCTCTAGTACTTCTCCTTGGTTCAATCACGTCATCAGAATCATTTGTTATTTTCTTATGAGAATCTACGTATGTTTCTATAGGTTCTGAATTATTCGTATCTTGCGTTTGAGCATTATTCTCAAAATTTTCAGAATCCGTAGAACATTTATTCTCAAAGAACTCGACATCTCTTGATTCTACAATGACATTTGAATCTAAATCAAGAAGCCTATATGCTTTGCTATTTTCAGCATACCCAAGAAATACACTTTTCATGGCTCTAGGACCAAGTTTTGTTCTCTTAGGATCTGGCACTCGGTAGTATGCCAAACACCCCCACACTTTAAGATGTGACAAGTTCGGTTTTCTACCTTTCCAAACTTCATATGGACTAATGTTATTTTTCTTGGATGGTATTCTGTTATGAATATAACATGCAGCAAGCAATGCTTCACCCCATAAATTAATTGGTAGCTTTGAATTAGAAAGCATACAATTAATCATTTCTCCAAGAGATCTATTTTTTCTTTCAGCCAAACCATTCTGCTGTGGAGTATATGGTGCTGAAGTTTGATGAATAATACCATGTTCTTCACAAAAGGCTGAAAAATCATTTAGGAAATATTCTCCGCCTCTATCTGAACGTAGAATTTTAATTTTCCTTTCTAATTGATTTTCCACTTCAGCCTTATATTTCTTAAACATAGTAAACGCCTCATCTTTTGATCTTAGGAGGTAGACATATAAATATCTACTGCAGTCATCCACAAAGGTAATGAAATACCTTTTACCACCACGTGTTAACATGCCATTGAATTCACATATATCGCTATGTACCAAATCTAATAAATTCGAATTTCTATTAACACTAGGAAATGGTCTTTTTGTCAACTTAGACTTAGCACAGATTTCACATTTGTCTAATTCACCATCAAAACTTATCAAATCTGATTTTTTCATATTCTTTAAATAACGAAAATTTAAATGTGCTAATCTACTATGCCATAAATGAGGGGTATCAACAACATAAGCAGAAGAGACGATATTATTATTGATACTTAGTTGATACATGCCTTCATTGGAGTAACCCTTTCCCACAAACAGTCCATTCTTCGACAGGATAACCTTGTCGGACTCAAATAAAACCCGAAATCCCCTCTTACAAAGCAAATCAACAGAAATCAGATTTCTCTTGATTTCGGGTACAAATAGTACATTAACAAGGTAAACCTTCTTTCCAGAAGTAAAGTCTAAAGCAACTGTGCCTTTGCCAGCGACCTTTGCAAGAACTTTATTTGCCATCTCGACCTCTTGGAGATGAGCTTCAACAGTTTCTTCGAAGTGTCTGAACATTGATCGATCCTTGCATATGTGCACTGTTGCACCAGAATCTATCCACCAAGAAGATTCGATAGAAGCAGAATTAATCTCAGAAATCATGGCCACAGAATCCTTAACTTCATCAGAAATGTCCAAGTTCGAAAACTTGGTTGAAACCATGGCCACGTAGTTCTCTTCAACCATATTTGCATCTGCCTTAACTGTTGAAGTGTTCTTGTCCTTGAATGTACTCTTGCGGTGCCTGCACTCCTTTGCATAGTGACCCTCCTTGCCACAAACAAAGCAACTACCCTTTTTCTTCTTCTGTGGCTTCTTAAAATTCTGCCCTCTCTTGCGTTTCAAATTCTGGTGGGTTTTGGATTGAAATCCATTTCCCTCCACAGCATTTACTTTGGTATCATACGAAACAGATTTATCACGTAAACGTGACTCTTCCTCAATGCGAAGATGTTTCTGAATTTGTTCCAAAGTGATATCCTCAGATTTATGCAGCATCCTTTTTCCATAATCTTTCCAACTCGGAGGCAATTTTGCTATAATTGCCCCAACTTGAAAAGATTCAGGAATTTCTATCTTGAGAGCACGAATTTTATTGACCAGTACTTGCAATTCGTGGACTTGCTCCAACAGGGGTTTAGAATCAATGAACTTGAAGTCAAAATACTTAGCGATCAGATATTTGTTCGTACCTTGCTCTTCTGCTTTATACTTGAAGTCGAGCGCGTTCCATATTTCTCTAGCAGATTTCATCTCAGTGAACAAGTCATAGAGACGATCGGATAACGTGTTCAATATGTGGCCTCGACAAAGCAATTCGTCCTCTTCACGTTTCTTCCTCTCCTTGTTGACTCTCTCAACATCTTGTGCACTAGGCTCTCCTCCTGCAGTGGTAGGCACTGGATCCTCTATGGGCATCAAATCGGGGTCGAGGATATAGGATATCTTCAGGGCAGTGAGGAGAAACATCATCTTGTCTTTCCAACGAGCGAAGTTGTTGCCATCGAATCGGTCCAGTTTCACCATGTCCTGGTTCATGACTTTGATGGATTCTGACTCCATTGTTGTGCGATTAAATCCTTAAAATTGTTGGGAAAATGACTTCGTATGGGATTAACAACAGAATCAGACTTTGAGGCGTGTAAGACACTTTCTTTAAGGATTTATTTGCCCCACAAGGTTGCTAATGGTCTCGGCAAATATCCTTCAGGATACAACAAAGTCTCACGAGAATAGCAGATAGCAATTCTGATAAATCTCCAGGATCTCTCAAGGGAAACAATCGGAAACGATGGCTGTGTATCTTTTGAGAAAAACGAAAAACTTGAAGTTCAGAAGCAATATCAGAAAATTGAACAAATCACTCAATATATAAAACTTGAAAGAAGACAACACTTCATGTCTCAAAAAGTACCATTCAATCACAACTATTCGTTTCCAAAAGTTGTTAATTTCAGACACCACTTCATGTCTGAAGTGCAGTTGATTTGGACACAACTCTTCGTTGTCCAAAATTAGTTTATTCGGACACAACTTTTCATTGTCCGAAAAACTGCCACTTCTGAAAAATTGCAACTCTTGGACATAAACAGTTAATTGAATTTCGAAAAAATTAAATTCAATAATTGCAACGTCTACGTGAAACAGTCGCACTGTTTCGGTTGTAATCAAAAAATTATTTTAATTATAAATTCGAAAAGTAAAAATAAATTGATCGTTGATTAGTGCCATTAATTACTCGCGACCGCGCAAGCGTGCAAAGTGCTAAGTGCGCCTAATAATCGCGCCAAAATCGCGCAATTACACGCGCACCCGCACGCGGGTATGGTGGGGACTATCCCATTTACCCATTTCTCTTTATTTGAAAAGCTATAACAGCTTTCCAATTAATAAAGAGACTTTCTCTCTCCCTTGCATCCTATGTGGGATACAAAAAGGCACTATTTTGTTTTGTTTTTCAAACAAACAACAACAATCCCCCACTTTGTTTGTAAAACAAATTTGTAAAATAAAATTTCTCAAAAATACAGCCAAAATTTCCATGAGATCAATATACATACGTGAAGGTCTCTTTCGAGTTAAACCTTCATTTAGTGCAAGTATCTCAAAACTCTATCAGAGTGACAAATAGCTGCTGGCTTTAAATTTGCTACTCTATATAATAGAATCGG
This sequence comes from Rhodomyrtus psidioides, assembly GCA_021437785.1. Taxonomy (NCBI): domain Eukaryota; kingdom Viridiplantae; phylum Streptophyta; class Magnoliopsida; order Myrtales; family Myrtaceae; genus Rhodomyrtus; species Rhodomyrtus psidioides. The sequence continues at coordinate 928,106 of JAILYB010000054.1, forward strand.
ACATACCGCACATATACGAATCTCTTGTCTCAACGAGAAGTTCATATTTACTCAGCACTATTATGGCCTTGTGCTTGTACCTGTTTCATGAGCTCTCTAGAAAGCAACCCCAACTTTCGTAAGAAGCGGCACCACTTCTAAGCCCATATAGGTGAAGTATTACCACGTGTTTCTGTTACTAACAAACACGTTACTAAATCGTATTATACTTCATTAAGAGTATAACTCAGCCTCTTAACTGTAACAGACAATACTGACTTCTCATGTCCGGGCTAATGCCAGTATAAAACAATCGCTTTCAGTAATTTGTTTTTACCCATTAAACCTTGTAACTAGTGATATGCTAGTATTAGGTCGGGTTACCATTACTGGTGATTTTAAGTAAAGGGTTTCAGCCCCATTTCATTTGAAGTCACCTTTACCACATCTCTTGATAGAGCCTTTGTAAAGGGATCGGCTAGATTCTTACTTGACCTCACGTAAACAATTGTTAGGGTACCATTCTGAATCAATTGTTTCACGTACTCATGTCTAAGACTGATATGTCTAGACTTTCCATTATAAGTGCTACTATAAGCTCTTGCTAACGTAGCCTGACTATCACAATGAATAGAAATAGGAGGCATAGGATTGGGCCATAGTTTAATGTCCAACAGCAAATTTCTAATCCACTCAGCCTCTTTTCCAGTTGCCGCTAAAGCAATAAATTCCGATTCCATAGTTGAGTGAGTTATGCATGTCTGTTTCTTGCTCGCCCAAGATACAGCACATCCACCTAAAGTAAAGATCCATCCAGAAGTGGAATATTTATCTCCCACACTAGAAATCCAACTGGCATCGGTGTATCCTTCTAATACAGCCGGATAATTATTATAGAACAATCCCAAATTTTTAGTTCTCTTAAGATAACCAAAAATTCTGGTAATGGCATTCCAATGTTCTATACTTGGATTACTAGTATATCTACTCAACTTACATACGGAAAAGGCAATATCAGGTCTAGTACAATGCATCGCATACATTAAAGACCCTATAGCACTAGCATATTCAAGTTGTGCTATTGCTCTACCAGTATTGTAATTTAATTTATTACTGGGATCAAACGGAGTAGTTACTTCTTTGAAACCAAGATGTTTAAATTTACTTAACATTTTCTCAATATAATGACATTGGTTCAAAGAATAACCCCCACTATGTTTTTTAACTTTGATACCTAAGATAGTATCTACTTCTCCCAAATCTTTCATTTTAAAATTTGAAGTTAGATACTTCTTAGTCTCAGTGATTCCAGTCATATTAGTTCCAAAGATAAGCATATCATCAACGTATAGACAAACTAGAACACCATAGTCTTTAGTGAATTTAGAATAAATACACTTATCAGCACTATTATGCTTGAAACCATTGGATAATATGACTGAATCAAATTTCTCATGCCACTGCTTCGGTGCTTGCTTAAGCCCATAAAGAGATTTAATCAATTTACATACTTTCTCCTCATTTCGAGGAAGAACAAAACCCTCTGGTTGTTCCATGTAAATTTCCTCATTTAAATCTCCATTTAAGAAGGCAGTTTTGACATCCATTTGATGAACACAGAGATCGTAAATGGATGCTAGAGCAAAAAGAATTCGAATAGATGTTATACGTGCTACAGGAGCATAAGTATCAAAATAATCTATTCCTTCTTTTTGTCTATATCCCTTAGCCACTAACCTAGCCTTAAAGGCTTGGATGGTACCATCAGAATTGTATTTTCTTCTAAATACCCATTTGCACCCAATTGGTTTAGATCCTCTTGGTAAGTCTGCTAATACCCAAGTATTGTTGGACATGATCGAGTCCATTTCATCATCTATAGCTTCTTTCCAAAAAGAAGCATCTCTAGAAGACATAGCATCACTAAAACTTTTAGGATCGTCTTCTAAATTTAATACTAAAGGGTATTTATTTACCACTTTATTGTCTCTGTCTCCTTCAACGAGGAAAACATGGGTAATAAAGTTTGGACCAAAATCCTTTGATTTTCTTGCTCTAGTACTTCTCCTTGGTTCAATCACGTCATCAGAATCATTTGTTATTTTCTTATGAGAATCTACGTATGTTTCTATAGGTTCTGAATTATTCGTATCTTGCGTTTGAGCATTATTCTCAAAATTTTCAGAATCCGTAGAACATTTATTCTCAAAGAACTCGACATCTCTTGATTCTACAATGACATTTGAATCTAAATCAAGAAGCCTATATGCTTTGCTATTTTCAGCATACCCAAGAAATACACTTTTCATGGCTCTAGGACCAAGTTTTGTTCTCTTAGGATCTGGCACTCGGTAGTATGCCAAACACCCCCACACTTTAAGATGTGACAAGTTCGGTTTTCTACCTTTCCAAACTTCATATGGACTAATGTTATTTTTCTTGGATGGTATTCTGTTATGAATATAACATGCAGCAAGCAATGCTTCACCCCATAAATTAATTGGTAGCTTTGAATTAGAAAGCATACAATTAATCATTTCTCCAAGAGATCTATTTTTTCTTTCAGCCAAACCATTCTGCTGTGGAGTATATGGTGCTGAAGTTTGATGAATAATACCATGTTCTTCACAAAAGGCTGAAAAATCATTTAGGAAATATTCTCCGCCTCTATCTGAACGTAGAATTTTAATTTTCCTTTCTAATTGATTTTCCACTTCAGCCTTATATTTCTTAAACATAGTAAACGCCTCATCTTTTGATCTTAGGAGGTAGACATATAAATATCTACTGCAGTCATCCACAAAGGTAATGAAATACCTTTTACCACCACGTGTTAACATGCCATTGAATTCACATATATCGCTATGTACCAAATCTAATAAATTCGAATTTCTATTAACACTAGGAAATGGTCTTTTTGTCAACTTAGACTTAGCACAGATTTCACATTTGTCTAATTCACCATCAAAACTTATCAAATCTGATTTTTTCATATTCTTTAAATAACGAAAATTTAAATGTGCTAATCTACTATGCCATAAATGAGGGGTATCAACAACATAAGCAGAAGAGACGATATTATTATTGATACTTAGTTGATACATGCCTTCATTGGAGTAACCCTTTCCCACAAACAGTCCATTCTTCGACAGGATAACCTTGTCGGACTCAAATAAAACCCGAAATCCCCTCTTACAAAGCAAATCAACAGAAATCAGATTTCTCTTGATTTCGGGTACAAATAGTACATTAACAAGGTAAACCTTCTTTCCAGAAGTAAAGTCTAAAGCAACTGTGCCTTTGCCAGCGACCTTTGCAAGAACTTTATTTGCCATCTCGACCTCTTGGAGATGAGCTTCAACAGTTTCTTCGAAGTGTCTGAACATTGATCGATCCTTGCATATGTGCACTGTTGCACCAGAATCTATCCACCAAGAAGATTCGATAGAAGCAGAATTAATCTCAGAAATCATGGCCACAGAATCCTTAACTTCATCAGAAATGTCCAAGTTCGAAAACTTGGTTGAAACCATGGCCACGTAGTTCTCTTCAACCATATTTGCATCTGCCTTAACTGTTGAAGTGTTCTTGTCCTTGAATGTACTCTTGCGGTGCCTGCACTCCTTTGCATAGTGACCCTCCTTGCCACAAACAAAGCAACTACCCTTTTTCTTCTTCTGTGGCTTCTTAAAATTCTGCCCTCTCTTGCGTTTCAAATTCTGGTGGGTTTTGGATTGAAATCCATTTCCCTCCACAGCATTTACTTTGGTATCATACGAAACAGATTTATCACGTAAACGTGACTCTTCCTCAATGCGAAGATGTTTCTGAATTTGTTCCAAAGTGATATCCTCAGATTTATGCAGCATCCTTTTTCCATAATCTTTCCAACTCGGAGGCAATTTTGCTATAATTGCCCCAACTTGAAAAGATTCAGGAATTTCTATCTTGAGAGCACGAATTTTATTGACCAGTACTTGCAATTCGTGGACTTGCTCCAACAGGGGTTTAGAATCAATGAACTTGAAGTCAAAATACTTAGCGATCAGATATTTGTTCGTACCTTGCTCTTCTGCTTTATACTTGAAGTCGAGCGCGTTCCATATTTCTCTAGCAGATTTCATCTCAGTGAACAAGTCATAGAGACGATCGGATAACGTGTTCAATATGTGGCCTCGACAAAGCAATTCGTCCTCTTCACGTTTCTTCCTCTCCTTGTTGACTCTCTCAACATCTTGTGCACTAGGCTCTCCTCCTGCAGTGGTAGGCACTGGATCCTCTATGGGCATCAAATCGGGGTCGAGGATATAGGATATCTTCAGGGCAGTGAGGAGAAACATCATCTTGTCTTTCCAACGAGCGAAGTTGTTGCCATCGAATCGGTCCAGTTTCACCATGTCCTGGTTCATGACTTTGATGGATTCTGACTCCATTGTTGTGCGATTAAATCCTTAAAATTGTTGGGAAAATGACTTCGTATGGGATTAACAACAGAATCAGACTTTGAGGCGTGTAAGACACTTTCTTTAAGGATTTATTTGCCCCACAAGGTTGCTAATGGTCTCGGCAAATATCCTTCAGGATACAACAAAGTCTCACGAGAATAGCAGATAGCAATTCTGATAAATCTCCAGGATCTCTCAAGGGAAACAATCGGAAACGATGGCTGTGTATCTTTTGAGAAAAACGAAAAACTTGAAGTTCAGAAGCAATATCAGAAAATTGAACAAATCACTCAATATATAAAACTTGAAAGAAGACAACACTTCATGTCTCAAAAAGTACCATTCAATCACAACTATTCGTTTCCAAAAGTTGTTAATTTCAGACACCACTTCATGTCTGAAGTGCAGTTGATTTGGACACAACTCTTCGTTGTCCAAAATTAGTTTATTCGGACACAACTTTTCATTGTCCGAAAAACTGCCACTTCTGAAAAATTGCAACTCTTGGACATAAACAGTTAATTGAATTTCGAAAAAATTAAATTCAATAATTGCAACGTCTACGTGAAACAGTCGCACTGTTTCGGTTGTAATCAAAAAATTATTTTAATTATAAATTCGAAAAGTAAAAATAAATTGATCGTTGATTAGTGCCATTAATTACTCGCGACCGCGCAAGCGTGCAAAGTGCTAAGTGCGCCTAATAATCGCGCCAAAATCGCGCAATTACACGCGCACCCGCACGCGGGTATGGTGGGGACTATCCCATTTACCCATTTCTCTTTATTTGAAAAGCTATAACAGCTTTCCAATTAATAAAGAGACTTTCTCTCTCCCTTGCATCCTATGTGGGATACAAAAAGGCACTATTTTGTTTTGTTTTTCAAACAAACAACAACAATTCATGGCGCGACAACTGTGTAACAACTTGGAGGGAAGTTCACCATTGAAGTTGTTGTTGGAAAGGTCCAGGACGTGCAAACTAGTGAAGTTAAGCTGGCTTAGATGACCTTCTATGGGACCATGGAATTCATTGGACTGCAAGCTAATAATTTTTAGGTAGGCCAATTTCGATAGCCAAAATGGGAATGTATCATTGATTTCGTTGTCACCAAGATTCAAATATTCCAACATTCCGCAATTTCCTAAAGATCTCGGAACAATCCCTCCTAGTCGGTTTTCTCGGAGGTCTATCATCTTCAATGCACAACCATCGGGGTAAACGCGAGGAATCATGCCGCTGAATTTATTTCTCGCGAGGTTCAAATAAATCAAAGGGGAAATACTACCCAAACAAGGAGGAAGTGTGCCATTCAGAGAATTGTTGGACAAATCGAGCACGGCAAGAGAGCTCACTTCACAAATGGGTGTTGGAACTTCCCCAGATAGGAAATTATTGGAGATGTTGTATAGCCTGACCGAGGGAGGTGGGACAGGGAGGGTTGTTTCTAGCAAGTTAGAACTGACATCAAGATACTCCAAGTTCGGCAAAGGAAGATCGGTCTGGTTATTTTCCAAGCCAATTAAAAGATTGTGAGAAAGATCTATATATTTGAGAGATTCTTTGCTATTGTTCCACCTCCAACTAGGAATGCTCCCTCGGATTCTGTTGTGTGGTAGGTCTAAACACTCCAATTCGCTTAAGTAGCCTATAAACTGTGGGAACTCGGTCAAGTTGCATGAATCCAAGAGCAAGGAGGTAAGCTTCGATGAAGTGGCATTGACGAATGACTTGGTGAATGATATATTGTTGAAGGACAAGTCCAACATTCTCAAGTTCTTGAGTTTAAATATATCATTTGCATCGAGAACGCCATTGAGATTAAGCGACCGCAGGTGAAGCTCTTCAAGATCCTTCAGATTCCACAATGAGCTCGGAATATCACCATGCAAGTCGTTGCGAGAAAGGTCGAGCACAGTCAACTGATTCAGGTTCTCAAATGAAGATGGAAGTCCACCGCCTAAACGATTGCCTACCAAGCAGAAAGAGAAAGAAAAAAAAGACATAAGAAAACGGAAAACTGGCAAAAAAAAAGGAAAAGAAAAAGAAAAAGACATAACCGATTACCTGAAATGCGGAAGTAGGTAAGTTTGGTCAAGTCGACCACCCACTCCAAAGTATCACCACTCAAGTTGTTGGAAGAGAGCCATAGCGACGATAGCTGGGTAAGATTAGCAAAGGAAACAGGGATTTGTCCTCGAATGTTATTTCCTGGCAGGTCCAGCGAAGTGAGATGAGAAAGATTACCTAATGAAGAGGGAAGCGATCCCGTGAAATGGCAATTCCAGGCGATTAACTCATTCAAGAGACTAAGATTTCCAATCGAAGTGGGTATTTCTCCCGAGAAATTCGTGTGGGAAAGGAATAACGATTTCAGTGGGGCGCCCCAATGCACTTCGGGGAAAAAACCAGAAAGTTTGCTATTGCCAGCAACGACAAGGACTTCCAAGTTTGGCAGCCGAAAGATGCTGACCGGAAAGTCTCCATTCAATCCACAAAATGCAAGCCTAAGTGATGTCAACGAAGAGAAATTCGCTAGCACAGGAGGGATAGGTGACAACAAGCTTATGAAAGAAAGATCGAGTTCTTTTAGCCCCGTCATGTTATGAACAAGGTTGCCCGTGTTGGGCAAATGAAGTGTCTCAGGCAAAGAAGTGGACAAATCGAGGGAAACCAACTCCGAGAGTTGCGAGATATCGTGAGGGATTTCACCAGAAAAGTCCGAGATGGAGAGATTAAGGTGTTTTAACCTCGAGAGATTGCCGAAGCCATAAGGGATTGAGGACAAGTTGAAGCTGTTGAAAGCGAGATTGAGCGACTCCAAGTGAACGAGCCGAAAGAGAGTGGTGTTGGGACTCAAGATGCCCGAGAGGCAACTGTGACTGAGGTTGAGGGCGATCACTCGGCCGGTGACGTCATCGCATTCGACGCCGTCCCACGAACAACAACCTCCACTTCCATCCAGTGACCAGGAATGGACCTTTGGATGAACGCATCGCCAATCTGTCGTGTCGGTTCTGAAACTTCTCTTGAATTCCAGTAAGGCGGAGCTCTCATCCGCATGACATAGTTCCTCAGCAAACCTAGTACGGAAGAGAGAAAGTAGGAATATCCAAATAAGCAGCAGATAAAATGATAAGGCTGCCATAAATTTTCTGCTATTGCTTTTGTTCTTTTGGTTACTGAAGTGAGTTTTCGAGGGAGAGTACAACGGAGAAGCTGTTTTATAGGCGGCAACAGTTCGTTCTGGCAATGGAAATGTCTTGACTCCCATGTAATTTGTTTCATGTCGTTTATTTTGACTCGGAGCTTCAAGTACAGAGGTTGTTCATGCTTGTTTGTTCATTTATTATGTGACCAAAATAATTAATAATCGTCAATCGCTGAGATTACATTTGCTTTATGTGCTATATCTGCCATCAGCATAAGATATTGCACAGATTTATTGGGCGTACGTATTACATAACTTGGCATGTGTAATACTTGGATGTTGTGACGAATGCGGAAAACAAACACAGAACAACAAGGATTTACGTGGTTCGATCAAGGTAATCTACGTCCACGGGCGAGGCAAAATGAGATTCCACTATAATCAAGGAGAGTACAGATTACAAAAGTCGTTCTCGGCGACTGAACAAAGCTCACAAATCTCTCAGATGACGAAAAAACCGCCATCTACCAAAAAACCCTAGCTGCAGTAGTAAATAGGGCCCAAAAAATTCGGCCCAACTCTCCCCGTCACGAACCAAATCTCAATTTTCTCTCCAATTTTGGGTCGCACAAAAAATATGTCGGGTCGGGTAATGAACAGGGCCGAGTACATAAAATTCAAGACATATTTAACATTGGATATGGTACAAACTTCTAACTTCCTTTTTCGAAATACATCAGTAATATCCTTTTGGGGATCTATGAAAATCATGATGTAATCAAAGAAGGATCACAAATGAGGAATATCCTTTATGAAGGAAAAGTTAATTTTCTGCACATGCATGTTTGGATACGAATTGGTAATAATTTTTGCCATGTCTATAAGATCTTGCACAGGTCTACCGCTTGAAACATGTACGTCTCTTTTGCAAACATCGCTAATATTGTATGCATCTGGGATTCATGCTTTAGGAAAAATATTTTCAGAAAAATCACCGCATACTTTTATATATTTGGATGCACTTGCTGTATTCTTAAATGCACATTTGATACGCAGCAAACTTGATCCCCAATTCGAAGGAAGGTATGTACACAAGCTGGATATTGACCGGATGGACTGAATTGGTATCAATACAAAAAGATTTTACACTAAATTGATCTAATTAAAAGATTCAAGACGGAATTGATACTAATGCAATAAGTTTTTTTTTTTTTTTGGGTATTAAAGTGCAAGCACGATTAGATTTACTTTGTTGGTCGGCTGCATTGTGGAAAGGGAACTAAGCCCGTGGAATCTCCGCATCTGGATTGAGGAAAGCAAAGCGAAGCTGGCCCCGTCTACAATTTCTGAGTCTAAACCATTGTCCGGGAGAGGCTAGCAAGCTAGCGCATTGGGTTGACAAGGCCAACGGAAAAACGTACTTCCTCTTTAATTGGTTGTCTTGTCCTCCGGACATTTTAAGCTGTGTATGATAACGTTTCTATTCCTGGATCAACTTTTGGAACATAAATATTTTTTTAAAATTTTTTTTATCCCGTAACGATTTTTTAGAATAGAAACGCGTTTGATAACTATAAAAATAAAAAATAAAAAATAAAAAATTGTTCCTGGAACAAAAAGAAAACAGAAACGCATTTGATAACTGTGTAAAGTTTCTGTTTCCAGAACCAAAGAAAAGAAAAGCATTCGATAACTGCAAAAAAAAATTATTCCTAATTTTTTTTCATTTAACTAAGGGGACTATATATATTAAAATTAATATGTCTTTATCTTTTTAACTTACTAAATAAAATTAAATCTCATTTATTCAATTTACTAAATCAAATTAGATCAATATATGTATAAGTAATTTATGCACGATTTATCAAATTATAATGTGGACGAGATCAAATTAGATCGATGTGGAATTGAACAAGGAGAACATCAAATATTTTTTCTATAGATAGGAATAATTACAATTATGAATCACATGCAAATGTTTCCAAATAGTTAAAAATATGATTACCTTTAAATGGGAACCCTTAAAAAAATATTAATTATACTTTGAGTGAAACCGAAAATTAAAATAAAAAATATTTGTGCATTTAGGTCTTTTTAGTCCAATTATGCAATTTTTTTCAAATATGAGGACTGAAATGAGATACAAGGTATCAAAGTATCATATCATGACTCTAGTAAAAAAATTTGGCTAAAATGATTTAAAATGAAATTTTTTAGTCAATTTGGGATTATGTCCAATGAAGAAGCATGTGGTCCCAAATTGAATTTTTAAAACTTTAAGATGCCAAAATGGAAAGAAAATTAAAAAAAATATATGGACTATTTCTGCGCTTTTTCTAACCACGAATACTATTTTTCCTATTTTTGGCTATTTTATAATTAAAATAAATCCAAAAATTACGAAAAATATTTTTATTCAAAATTGGTTTCTAAAGCTAAACCAAAGCTTCCAAAATTGATTTTGTAATTTTATGAATTATTTTGATATTTTTAATTAATTTTTTAAAATAAAATTATCAAAGATCAAATATTAAGGAAAGGTGGATGAGCTATTTTAACAAGATTTTTAATGGAGAGGGCGATAGAAGTGAGATAGATTTGGAGAACGCTTATGATTATTTAAACAGAAGATATGTGCGTAAGATTAAAGCGGATGAGGCTAAGGAGGCATTAAAGAAGATGAAGACTAGTAAAGTATTGGGGCCTGATGGGGTCCCTATTGAAGTGTGGAGAAGTTTAGGGATTGTGGCAGTAAGTTGGTTGACTAATCTTTTTAACAAAATTTTACATACTAATAAGATGCATGATGATTGGAGGAATGGTCTTCTTGTGCCTATCTACAAGAACAAGGGGGATATACAGAACTGTTCTAATTATAGAGACATTAAACTTATGAGTCATACAATGAAGTTGTGGGAAAGAGTTATTGAACATCGTTTGAGAATAGAGACCAAGATTACTGCAAATCAGTTTGGATTTATGTCGGGAAGATCTACCATGGAGGCTATATTCTTGATACGACAATTGATAGAGAGATATCGAAAAAAGAAAAAGGATTTACATATGATTTTTATTGATCTAGAGAAGGCCTATGATAGGGCGCCTAAAAATGTTCTGTGGTGGGTTTTGGAGAAGAAAAAGGTTCCTTCAAAGTATGTAGAGGCAATTAAGGACATGTATGATGGTGCTACTACATGTGTGAAGGCTTGTAATGGCACATCGAGTTATTTTCCAATCACAGTAGACTTACATCAAGGCTCTACTTTGAGTCCTTATCTTTTTGCCCTAATTATGGATGAGCTAACAAAAGATATCCAAGATGAGGTACCATAGTGTGTGCTTTTTGCAGATGATATTATGCTTATTGATGAGACCAGGGTTGGGGTTGATGCTAAATTAGAATTATAGATATGTACATAAAAGGCCAAGGGATTTAAGTTAAGTCAAAATAAGACCAAATACATGAAGTGTGAGTTCGCCACGGCGAGAGGAGGAGATCAAGAATCGGTTAATATACTTGGACAGGAAGTGCCCAAGAAAGATGATTTTAGATATCTAGAATCAATATTGCAAAAGAGGATAGAGATTGATGAGGATGTAAACCATAGAATCAGAACAGGTTGGGTGAAATGGCGCAGTGCATCAGGTTTTTTGTATGATCGCAAAATCCCTCTTAAGCTAAAAGGAAAATTTTATAGAACATTAAGACCCGCAATGCTATACGGAGCTGAATATTGGCCAACACATACGCAACATGAGCATAAGATGGGAGTTGCAGAGATGAGGATGTTAAGGTGGATGTGTGGGCATACAAGGATGGATAAGATAAAAAATGAAGATATTCGACAGAAAGTTGGAGTAGAACCAGTGGCAGAAAAGATAAGAGAACCTAAGTAGCACCGATACTGATACCGACACGACACAATACGTCGATACGTCATTTCTCAAAACAGAAAAACCCGATACGTCGAGGATACGTTGTATTAAATATATATTTTTAAATATAAAAAATAAATAAAGCTAAAATATATATTAATGAGCCTAATGACCATTTTGCTCTTAAGATATTATTGGTAGAAGACAAAAATTCATATTTGAGTGACCTGTAGGCCCCACTAAAGTCCTATCACCCCCTCCCCCTCCTCTTTTACGCTTGCCCCCACGCAACCTAAAGTCCTATCAGCCCCCCCTTCTCTCTCTCTCTCACGCTTGCCCCCATACGACCCCAACTCTCTCTCTCTCCCTCCCTCCCATCTTCTTCTTCTTCTGCTGGTCTTTCCTTTCTCTCATCTTTTCTTCTTCTGCTGGTCTCGGCCAACTCCAGCGGCCCAACCTCGCTCTGCTCGCACCGACGCCACCACCGCCCTCACACTGTTCGGCCGTCGTTCCATCCACTGCTGCACCACCAGCCCGACGTCCAGCTCCGCGAGGCCTGAGCCCCTTCATCCCCGTTGTTCAGTCGTGCGTCCCGTGCCCCGCGACCCACTCCTCCCCTTCATCAGTCCGAGATGGACGCGATTTCTCCTCCATGTCATCTGTCCGAGAGGGGAGAGGCTTGTCGCGGACGGTGAATCTGGTGTAGTTCTCCAGGAACGAGAATCGCTCCCCCCAATACTCCTTCCACCCTTCCCAATGCTTACTGAAGAAAGACGATTTCGCCATTTTCTCGTCGATTGCTCGAGAGGAACGAATCGGAGCAGAGAGCGACAGTCGATGAGGCCAAACCTCACTCAGATTCCGTATCCAATACATATCCAGAACGTGTCCTTGGCGTTGACCATGTGTCCGACTTCCAATACGCGTTGATCGCGTATCGGACGCGTATCCATATTCGATACGTATTCGACACCGACACGTCGACCTCCATGGAGTATCGATGCTACATAGGAGAGAGCATAAACTGAGATGGTTTGGGCATGATCTTCGAAGACCCCTAGATGCTTCAATAAGAACATAAGTTTGTTACCGGGAGCATGACATGAAAAAAAGAAGAGGGAAAGTAATAAACCAAGATTTAAGGATGTGAGAAATAGATTGACGTATGGTTTGTTCTAGGACGAATTGAAGAGAAGCTACTAGTATTAAAGGGGTAGATTTTCTATATTTCATACTGACATTTTTAGTCCTTGGTCCCTTTTTTCCTATTTTTATTTATATTCTATTCTTTTTTCTTCAATTGATCTTTGCATTTTATTTTTGTTATATCATATTTTATTCTATTTTACTTTTTTGGGTTTATCAACCGCCAATCACAACTAATTTGGAATAAAAGTGTTGTTAATGTTGATGTTAAAAGATCAAATATCAACATCGTGCAAGAATAAACAAGAAGAGAGTATGTTCAAAAATAAAAGTATTCCCAATTGTTACTAAAAAATATTCCAAGTGTGTTTCTAAAAAGTGTTACAAAAATACAGAAGCAAGTTTTTTCTCCCCTATTTCTGCTCCAAAAGTGTTTCTGTTTCTCAAAAATGTTCCCGAAATATCTTGGGAACATTTTTTTACCATGCGCATTTCTGTTTTCCAAATTATTCTAGAAACACTTTGAGAACAGAAATACTTTTTCTGGAGCGTTACGATACGTGGCCTAAGTTTCTGAGGTTAACAAGCGTTCAATTAATCGAAATTTCAGTATTCCAGATCAAAAACACACATTCTGCAACAAAAGGACCATAAACTAGGTCTGTTGTTTTTTCCCGTCTAGTTACATAATGATATTAGCTGGGGCAAGTAAGAGATGTACTCAATACACATCTCACATCCCAAATTCAGGATGATTAAGCCATCAACAGCAGCATTTTGAATTGCCTCTTCCTTTAGCTTCCCCGTCACTACATACATCCCTCTACTCCACACATAAACCAAACACTTGCTGAGCAACCGTTTCTCTCTTTCTGCTAAGTACAATATTCAACAAGATCCTGCAATTACATTAGTAGCAGAATCCTAAATGCCTAGGTGACAAAAAATGGCTCTTCCAAACTACCTATGGACATATATCACAGGAAGGCCCAGCCTTTTTCCATATTGTAAAGCAAGCCAACCAGTAAAAGATACATACGCCACAAACAAACAAGCACGCTTCAATTGGTTCGCACTAACCATGCAAGGAAGCATCCTGGTTGGACGCAGCCAATGCCAAGATTTCATCTGTTGAAAGAGTCTGATAAAACTCATTGATATTAAGGAGGTTGAAAAACCAGTAACCACCCCAGCAATTGTTTCCCATTTCCAATATCTAGCTCTGATCTTGCCGGTTATCCAGGATTTGAAAATCGCTGAGAACCTGACGATGCACAGGCCACATTAAGTACTTTAGAAACCATGATGCAAGAGAAACAACAAAAGAATACGTACGGGCTAAATGTAGGTCAAGGGTCACTTCAAAAGGAAATGGAAATGCAGCATTTGGAAGGTTACATAATGGCGAATATGATCTTTCATGCCAGCAAAAAATCAGACATTATATTCTAGAAGTTCAATAACAACTGATGTGTGAACAGACAAGACGGTAATCTCAATTGCAATTTGGCTTCATCAGAAGAAGAAATTACAGCACAATCAGATGTACGTGGTACATGGCAGTGTAGGTTTGCGTGATTCTTGAGACTGAGTACTACCATGTAGAGATTAGCATGCAACTCAGATGGAAAAACAGTCATTGGTCACTTCAGACAGAGCACAACAGTATACTTCAAAATAGTTGGACAGACCGGACTCTGACCGCAAGAATGAACTGATTTCAAATATCCCGAGAAAATCCTTCATATTAATGAAAGATGCTGAAGCAAACAGAAAGAAAAACAGAACGGTAATCCGACCATCATAAACTATGTGAGTAATGCAGTATTTTAAAAGTCGGATTGGACTGTCCAGTCCTACTCGTTGGCCAAGGGCAGATTTCAGGTCCTGAACACCACAACCATGAGTGGTTGAAACCAGAGTGAACCGGTGTAGACCTGATTCAACTTAGGCAGCCCCTGCTTGGCAGTTTGCTGAGAGACCACACTCCACTTTGTTACCAGAACAGACAAGAGATATGAGTTTCAAGCTCTGCACAAGCCCAGGGTAATAATGCAAACTGCAACGCTAGACGTGATTCAAACTGATGATCAGTAGATCATGCATACTTACTTCCAACACTTTCGACCACCGAGCCAAACTCCCATGTGGTCCTAACTTAAAATATAACAGAACATAAAAATGGAAGTACCGAAACCATCTAAATGACCATTAGACAAGCCAGTCAGGGTCGGGTTTTAAAATAGTGTATTCATTTTCGGTGCAGAGGAACTGCCTAACCCTTTTGCTGTTACATTCCTACACAAAAAGGAATAGAGGCCCAAAAAAGGAAGCAAGTACTCACAATATACTGTATCTCCTCATCATCTCCACTGCAGATGGATCTTTCGCTTGGCAACTGAAGAAGTCATCGTGATAGATGCTTACTTTAGAACTGCTAGATGTATACCAGCAGTCATAAGTATTATTTACCTAAAACCCAGTGTGAAAATAAGTCATGAAGTTGTCATTCAAAAAACACATACAAAAGGAACCATAGCAATCCCGGTGAAATGAACCTATTATTCAGGAAGATGGCAAGAAACCATATATAATGGCTTGAATTTAGGTGATAGCACTTTGAAAAGGTGCATTTCTTACCTTAAATTTATCTTTGGTCAACCAAGCAACACCAAAACCAGGTCTGCAATCAGCAGGAAGGGCCTCGTTTGGGGCCTCTGCAAGTGCTAGTCGAGTCTGACCCGATAAATGATCCTTGTATTCTACCTGCAATTGAGGAAGTTGCAAAAACATAATATTAATTCAGCAGTCATTAAGTCCAGTAGCTTTCTTTTCCTACGACTGCTCTTGCCATTCTTTTACCTCTTCTTAGTTAAACTAAGCTACTGAGCCTGATAAAAACGTCTCTAATCTTGTCTATCTATGTATGGAGCACAATTGACTAATGACTATAATAAAAGTTCATAAACACGGAAGAAACACATGAATGCACCAATTCCCAGGAATGCCTCATTTGAAAGGAGCATAATAAGGTTGTTATGAACTTACTAAAGCTAATAAGAGCCAACAATTTGCTATCTGACTCAATTCTAAACTGTACAAACCGACAGTCATAAAGTATAAATATACACTAGCCCTAATTACAGTCAGGAACATCAAAATGATCAAATTTGAACAAAGTAATTGTCTGAATAAGAAGACTGAAGAAATAGGAAAAAACCAGCAATTTATGTCTGCCGCTTTTACTAATTGTATTAACTATATATTAGATCAAGCTGGCTTGGTTCATTTTTTACTCATAACAAGTCACTTTCTAGAAGTAAGATTGGTCAAATTAGGCAATTAGCATATTAAGTGTCTTCAGAAATACTATGGGAAACCAGATTTAACATTAAATGATTCAACAATCCATTCAAGGTAAGAGTTATCAAATCTAAACATAAGGAGGGCATTTGCCAGAGACAGGTTTAACCTACTCAAACAGATTTCACCACCCCCTTCTCCTCTTCTCACCTTCATCCAAATCATAGAAGTAATTTCTTTTTCTTTTTTCTTTTTCATCTCGAATGGTTCTTTCAACTTTTATGGCCATCTCAAGCGAAGCAAGAATACTCACGTAGATGAACGTTTCTAAACAGCTTTGAACTTCATTGTATCCAATGTATAAACCAACACACATAAATGCTTTTCAGCTTCACGGCAGCTCATTGAATTCTTACACGAGAACAGTATTTTTGAAGAATGACTACCAGCTGATTCACAAAGTTCCCCTGTGACTTAAAGAATGATATGGCGCTCGCAATATACTGGCTCATGACAAACAGACAATAAGCATAGAGTAGTTTTACTATATTTCTTTATTTCCTCAACTGAAACTTGCAGCTAAAATATAAAGTAAGAGGTTGATTATGAAAATAGGACAAATGACATGACAAATATTTCCTCCGACACATGTTGACTTAATTTGTTGCAACCCATATAATAACTGATGGCAATACAAGATTCATTACGTACTCAAATGAATAAAAAGATAGCTTATTGCGGTCGTGCGCACCATTATCCAATCTAAAACTCTGCTTGAAATGGCATAGGTACATGGGATGTTCATGCTCTTGCGCACTCTAGTGCACACAGAGATCAGTAAATCCTAAGTAGCGCTCTATAGCATTATAGATGCATGTCACATAAATGCAGACATTTTGTCAGGCAGCTGTTTTGACAATAACAATTAGGATAGAGAAAAACATGCAGATAACTATGAAAATTCTGCTGTTCCGGGTAGAACAAGGGGACAATGGAATCGGCGAAGCGGAGCCTCACTGGCCGAATGGTAACATGGTTAATTAAAAATCACGCACTAAAAACGGTATTTACTCCTCAAAGGACATAGAATCACCTTAAATACTGAAGCCCAATAGTAGTCATAATGGCACCGGAATTTCCTTTTCTCGGCCGAACTGAAAACAATCTTGGCGTTGTAATTCAACAGCCCAAGCTCGCAGACTTTAGACGATCTTATGTCCACGCCTGCACAAAAAAATAAATAAATAAATAAATCAAAAATCAAAACTCAGCATATGACACTCCAGTGAATAACACGACCAACAACACGAAGATGGAACAAGCTATGTTTCATCTAACGAGTCATCACATTCTACATCTTGCCCATTTCCCATCATTAGCTAGCAGCGGAAGTAGTAAAAATGACCAAGACAGTAATAATCCACAACTCAGCTCAGCAAACTCAAATGGGTAAAGACCCGAAAGCATAACCAATAATTCAACCCAACTTACTGCTGGAGACGATTGTGCACTCAGAAGGCAGAGTCATAGGGCTCGGGATCGAGAAATTACTGACGAGGAGAGCGACGACGCCGATCAAAAACGACGAAGAGAAGAAGACGACGACCGGGAAGAGAAGAGCTACAAACAATCGGAGCAACACGTAGAGTATCCCCTTCTCATTCATCGCCTCGCGATCAGGTGGCGAGGCCGCGTCGCCGCCGGAAGAATCCATAGGCTCCCGACGCTTACCCCGTACGGTGATATCAGGACACACAACGAAGAAGCATGGTGAGACCAAGGTCCTCTCTGCGTCGAACTGAGCGATCCGAAGGGGCAATCGGAGAAAGAACCTCCGGTCGCCGAGGAACCCAGGATTTCCGGCGAGGGAGGCGAGGCGGGTCGTCGTTGTCGGCCTCTCGCGGGGGGGCAGAGAGAGCTGTAGTAGCGACGGGACGGTGGAGGAAGATATTTTGTCGGGAAGTCAACGGTTCATTTGGGCTTCAGACAGACGCGTTGACTGGGCCTAGCGAAAGGCCGAAACAGCCACTCCAACTCAATTGGAATCCCGGAACGGTTTATTTCGCGAAAATTAAATAATTTGAAAAATATATATTCTCAACAATAATTAATTATATTACTTAAAATAGTTACTCAATCAAAATATTTTCATTGTCGACCATAATTTATGACTATAATTTTTCGTGAACAATGAAAATATTCTTGATTGATTCACTTTTGTAAATAGTAGAAGGGATTTTTTTTAGTAAGATGTTTATATATTTTCCATCTTTCGCGAAACATAAAGAAGCATTTAGCTCCATTCTCATTATCTACTCGGATTCGAGTGACTCGAGTAATTGATCTGGACGAGATTGAGCTCGATTTTGATTTTTACTTGTCAACCTCCATTTTAAGTATTTCAAGGGCTTTAACCAAGATTAGGCGAAAATTTACCGACATAAAACGCTAGAGACGAGTCGAAATTTGAGATTACTTCAAGTTTAATCGAGTGGACTTCGAGATAGAAATATTTAGGCTAGAAAAAAGAAAATCGAGCTCGAGTCGCTACTGAAGTCAGCACGCGATTGCTAAAGGGGTATTAATACTGCAACGTGGCTTTGTTTTTTTGTATCTGCGTCCGACAAACCTAGCTCACGCGACGTTAGCTATAATGTCTTCCTCCGGTCAATTCGGAACGTTATTCCGATGTTATCCGAGCGAGAGTCGAGTTCGAGTTTCGAGCGGCTTATTCCAAATCACTTTTCATGATATATTTATGCCGATGATGACAAGGGTAATTTTTTGCAAAGGATAAGGAGATGTCCTTTGGCAATATTTTTTTCGAACAAATGATTAATTTTTCCTTAATCTTGAGGCACCTAATTAGTATCTTCCCAATATTGATTAATGACGTCAGGCCCGAGGCTCTTTTTTTTTTTTTTCTCTCTCTCTCTCTGTGGCTATTATCTCTCTTGGCAGGCGACGTCGTATAGCCTTAGGTGTAAGCTAGAAGAGAAAGTGGGTGTCTCATCTCAATGACTAGGCCTCTTTATCATCTCCAATCATAAAATTTCATATGATATAAAAGGCAAACAATTTTGTGTCCAAACAGAAAAATAAAAGTCAAACAATTGAAAAAAATTGTGCAAAAAAATGTAATTTCTCTTTCTAGATGAAATTATTGGGACCTAGCAGTTCTCTAAGAAATATCGGAAACAGTCAAAGCTAGATTCGTTCCTGTCAAGATTGGTGAGATAAGGATAAAGGTAGGGTTTGGACCGCCTCATCTAGACTTAGAATTGAAGTTTAATTATCCAAAATCATTGATTATTATTTCTCTCCATCATGGGTTTCTTAAATAGAATATCACTTCGAAGTTAAGAAAGAAAAAAATTCAACTTTATTGAGTTTGGTAACGGCCCAATTTCTCTTGAAGCCCCGGCGTCACGGCTCCCTTGATCCTCGCCACCTAAGCGTGGAGCGAGACCCATGTATTTTTCTATCGTTATGAAGTATGAATTACGCTCCAACATTAATTCTAAGCTGAAATCTCTTCTTCTTTTTTTCTCTCCAATTTGGCACTCAAATTTAGCCTGACCTTAATCTCGTCACCATCAAATCTTTTGTCCAATGATGCAATTAAAGATTCAACGTGTCAGGTCTCTCTTTCTCTCTCTCCCCTCCGCATGTCATGTCTCCCACGTGATTTATAATTTTTTTTTCCCTTTGTTCGTTCTTTTCTAAACGAAAGAATCTCTCTCGAGCTGGCTTGAGCTCGGTGCTTGCCGGTCGCGCGAACACCTCGGTCATAAAAAAAAAAAAAAAGAATCTCTCTCGAGGCAGAAGCTCGACATGTGAGCTCGGCATGCGCAGAGAGAAATGAGTTTTCGGTCCGTTGGGTCGTAAGACTGTGCAAGGTTTTGATCGCGATGGGTGCATTTCTTCGCCAAGAAGGAGTTCTTTGGAGACGAAGAAGATTGAAAGGGGAAAAAGAGAAAAAGGCAGAGGAAATGATAAAAAGACAACGTGGAATGGCACATGGAAGGAGGGATAGAGGGGGGGGTATGTGCATGTGAAACGACACGTCCTATCTTTAATGGCATTTTAGTCGAAAACTTGACGGGGCCGGAATTGGGACCCAACCTGAAATTTGTACATTTTAGTGAGACAAACATTATATAAAATAAAATAAAAAAGTTAGGGTAAAATTGGAATATAAATTTCAACTTTACGACTGTTTTGTGAAATGAAAAATGTTGAGGTGGGGTTCATATTCATCATCTACAGGAAAGCACGTGGGTCTCGCCACACGCTGAGCGGGCGAGAGTCCGGAGAAATCGTCTCGACGGGAGTCTCAAGGGAGGCAGCATCCCTTGAACACCAGAGAGCTTTTACTATTTAAACTCATAATTTTGCATCAACATGAAATAGTTACATGCTCTTTTTTGTCTGTAATTGAGTTACACAGCAAAATGTGCGACGTGCTAATTACAATGGAATCATTTGATGGATGTAGCCCTAATTTAAGAGTGAATCAGGATAAAAATCTCGTATCTCGATTTTCTTTTTAATCGAAAGTTGTTGTTTTTCGAATCTCAACAATAATAAAAGAACGCGCCTTGATCAGAATTGGAACCAAATTGAAAGACGACAACTTTTTAAGGAAATCAGGCCGTCCGAGGAAAGAAACATATTGCGTTGTACTAACTCTCTCTCGAGTGAGAGAGAGCGCATTCTCTTGCCCAAGTAGCGGCCGAGAGAAAGGTCGCGTTCGTCAGGTGCGGACACGGACGCACCGCGCACGTCCTTTTACTTGTCAAGAGTTTTTTTAGTTGTCTTCTCGTCCGGTCCTTTCCTCCGTTCTCTCCGAAAACCAGGAAGAGGCTCGTCCAGGCTTGGATCTACTACCTTAATTTTTTCCAAGGCAATAAATCTCCACCCTTGATAGTGCTCTCCCCCCTATATCAAGTGTGCATGGGGATCCCCTGCCTTAAGGCAGGGGATCCGAGTCCGGCTCGTCCTGCCTTGTGTCGTCTCCATGTGGTCTCTTCACGAATGGTAAGAGCTTGATGACTTATGATTTATAGATGAATGCGAGGTTTGAGTTGCTATCCAGTTCCATTCAATTGACCTCTCGGGTTATCAAAAGGAAAATCCATTATTTACAAATTTGTTAAGGGATCATCATCCAAAAAAAAAAAGTTATAAAATTATTATGTGGATTTCAATTCCGTCGTAAACCTTTTTTAATTTGATCAATTTAGTCGTAAACCTTTTGACCGTTTGCCGATACAATCCTTTCGGCCAATTTTTTTTGTTGGCAAATGCTGATATGGACAACGGGTCGTCCTACTCGGTGCTGACGTGAATAATTATAAAATAACATACAAAAAAGTTGTGAAAATATTTTTCAGGTCAGTGCTGGCCATCCATGTCATGAGGGATGCCCGGCGGAGATAACGGTTGATCGGGACGCTGCTTCAAACTCTAATGTCCGCATCATTGAAAATGATCCGTGATTTTTTTTTTTTAAATGGACCGCCTATTGACAAGGAAACACCATTGCGGGGACCCCGATCATCGGGGCCAAAATACATGTAGCTTCTCCCAAAATAAGAGAGAAAATCCACATGGAAAACAATTTCGTTTTTTCCTCATTGGATTTTTTTTTTTTTTTAAGAAAGGGGGAGCCGGCACGGCACTTCTTTTTTTTTGGGGGTACAAATGACTCTTGATTGCTTATCATATGCCTATGGCGTTAAGTTTCGCAAGACCCCCCCCCCCCCCCCCCCCCCAAAAAAAAAGGCCTTTGAACGTTTCTTCGATGTTAAGTATGATTCCTGATTTTTTTTTTGGTTCTGTTGAATCTAATTGTTTTGAACTTTAAAAAAAATGATCTATATGATACGTGTTAGGATTCGGGGCGCAATCAGATCAAAGTAAAGCGTAAAGCGATAAAAGAGAAATCGGCACAAGATTTATCCTAATTTACCCTCAAACTAGGGCTACGTCCAGCAGAAGATTCCATTGTAATTAACACCTCGAACATCTCGTTACATCACTAAATCACAAGCGAAAAAAAAAAAACATATATATAGAAGTAGTTATTCATGAGCCCAAGCCTAAGCTACTAATGAAAAAAATTATGGGCTAAAACTATAAAAGCCCTCTGGTGTCCAAGGGGCACTCTGCCCTCTTGAGACCCCAGTTGGGGCGGCTCCCCCGTACCCCCGCCCGCTCAGTATGAAGCCAAGGCTCACGTGACTTTTTTATCGATAGGGAGTATGAACCGCACCCCAACAATATGATCTTTCTATTTGAAATTCCAAACGCCTATAGCCAACACGGCCGTTATTTTTGTCCGACGACTTAACCTCAGATTTGCCATGCGGGCCCCCACGTGATTTACCAGGCAGTTTCCATGGCACGCGTGCACCCGCATTCCCTCTCATTGTTCTCCCAAAATACAAGGGACAAAAGAGGAGGAGGGGTAGAAAAAGGTTTTGCTAACTTGGGTAAATACTAAATACTAAATAGCACGGCATCTCATTTTCGCTCGGTACACTCTAACGCGACAGTCCCCATGAAAAAGTGCACGTGACGTCGCGATGTGCTTGACAAAAGAGACTATGACGTGCGGATTTTTGTAAAGTTTAAGGAATGTAGCTTATCGTAATTTTCTATAGAATAAATCTTCACAGATATATATATATATTCGCGATGGCATATGAACCTGACTTACAGACAAATCATAAGAGATTCAATATTTTAAGGTGGATGGAACATAGAAGTCTCAAAAGGCAAATACCTTCCCTCATCCACATCCATTTTTTGTCCCAATTTGGCTTCTATACATAGGTGTCAAACGGGTAGATCGAGTTGGGTCGAATAGGATCCAACCCATATTGACCAATTTAACCCCGCTTTAATACATTTTCATGCTATGCAAATCTAGTGACCTATATGCCACCCGACTTATATTGTTAAAACATTTCAATATTAATCGAAACACAAAGATCTATGAACCAATTCATGCTTGACTAGCTAAGAATACAAACGACCTACATCTTAAAATCCAGTTTATAGAAAATTATTTCTTATACATTTTTAAAGATATATATGTACTACTAATTTTTTTTTTTAGTTCTCTTAGTTAACTCATTTATGACATATTTAAAACTTGTTATGACCCATTAAGTTTCTGAATAACGCCTTTATGATCCACTTTTAAAACTGAAAGAATCCATTTACGACATACCGCCATGAATTATGGGTTTTAGACCCATTTTACCACCTCTACTCCTATAGAACCAAAAACAATGAGGTGACAGTTGGTTTCGAAGGAAATTCCGCTGGTAAACGAAAATACTTTTTTTTATGAAAACCATCTTTAAGTAAAATGTTTATCGTGGATAATTCATTTTCCTGTTTTCTTCGGCCTAAATGGTTTTCATTTTCCACGAATCCGTTTTTCGATTTGCCGCGCGGTCGGTGACTTGCTGAAAATGATCGGTCAGCAGAACCCATTTACGGTCAGCAAAAACATCCATGTATACTTAAAGTTAGAAAAGTGAACTCCCTAAGTCAAGAAGGAGAAAATATATTCCCATGATAATATTTCTCGGAAAGTATTTTCCTTCACGATGAAATATTCTTCGAAACAAACTCAATCGCCTCCCTAATTTTCAAACTACTCAAGCCTTTTCTCTTCATATGTTCTTCCGCGGGTCAAGCGGATTTTCTTCCGGATCAATCTTGAACCGCTAATGACGATGAACACGCGATTAGTCTTTTCGACTAATCAATCCAAGATTTATTTATTTGACAAATCTCCAAAAATAGTGAAACATACTATTATTATATTCATTACATGTGGGCGTGGAAAATACGTTGCTTGCATGTCGGTGACGACTCCGACTTTTCCCGGATTCTTTTGTTCACGAGAAAAGATAAGGAATGCGACAATGGCAGCAGCAACGAAAAGAATAAAGTCGGGAACCGACACTTGTCGGTGACGGAGATTTATTTTTATTTTATTTTTTTTGGTTTGGCATTAAACTTGGTATAATCATATTCTATTTTCCAATCTTGGAAATTATATTTTAAAAAAAAGGAAAAAAAGAAAGAAAGATAGACGTGCATGCATGTACGTGAGTAGTGTCGTGGACGAGGTAGAATGAGGTGTTCACGTTAAATTACGATATTAATTTTGTACATGATTAGATGTTTAAGCGCGCCCTTTAATCGGATGGTTATGTGTAAATATATTTGTAATCTACCAATCAGAAAAAATTGATCGAAGATTTTAGAGGAGGTCCGGGGTTGGAGAAAAGTATGAGCTAGTTTTTCAAATTGGTTAAACTTTAGATTTTGCTTCCACTGGAGATGTTATGAAGCCTTTTTTTCTATTTATATAATTAAAATGTTCTTACCAAGTAAGTAAAAAAAAGGAAATTACCAAGAAGGTCAAGTGGGTCATGTTTGTGCCCTCTTGGAGCCGTCTTCTATCTTCATCAAGTATGCATAGAACCATCGATGTGCGATAAATGTGAAAACAATGACTTTTTTTTTTCAACATTAAGTCGCAAATCGTCAAAAGGTTTAGGGCCAAAATCGACACGATTAAAATATTTAGGACTAAATTGATGCGATTGAAAGGTTTAGGACTGGATTGGCCGCCGTACAATAGGTTTAGGATTCTTTGAAAAGTTTTATCGAACAGTTAATGTGCGACAAGTGTCGACGTGCGATAGAGAAATCAATGATGTTTCTTTTCAGATCAAACAATAGATTGACGCATGGCATGTGTCAAATGGCCGAACGAATGGAGTAGGAGATAAATTGCAAGAGATGGATGTAGGGGAAAGGAAAGGGGGCCTAGCTATCAACACCTCCATAACCCTCTCCCATCACCATCCATTTGAATTGGTTTGATGCGTGGCACATGACAAATTAACATCAAATTAAGAGGGAAAAAGCAAGCGTAGTGTGGTGGCAAGAACACTACAATGGTAATATATGAAGAGAGCGCGAGGAAGCGAACGATGTGACCTTTTTTGATTACGGGGTTGATCGATACATGATATGTCTGAATGATCTAGCTAACGGATGCGCGAGGTGAGCGTAAGAGGAGGAAAGAGCCCGTCACCACCTCCAATCACGATCTATTATCGCCGACGAATAGACAGATGAGTGCCACCTGACAATTTAACACCAAACTAAATGCACTCTCTCTCTCTCACACACACACACGCGCGCGCGCATACGTACGACTCTTTACGTGCAAACCCAAAGACCGAATGCCGTCTCGATTCAAATTATATCCTAGAAAGATATATAAAGAAGGATGTGAAGTTTTCAACCCATGCCATGATTCTCAAACTAGGGATGAAGATTTTGCCACGCACATCTCCAACTAATTAAAGACACATAAGTTCACCTCAAAATTTCTTCACACGATTCTTTATAAACAGAGCTATCGATTCAGAAATTCTCCTCAAATTTCATCCTTTGGTTCTCGTTTTCTTCTCAGGTTTCACTAAACTACTTCTTTCTCCCAGCTCTCTTACATGCATTTGTGTATGTGTAAGCCACTGATCGCTCTCAAGAATGCAAGTTTCTGCTATAATATCAAGGAGAAAATTGTCCAAAAAGCCCTAAATTTATATATTACATTTTGGATAGTTGAAAGACAGAATTTTCAATCTTGCCAATTGAGTCCTAAATCTTTTTACGCTCTGTCAATTGAGTCCATCCGATCAGTTTCTAGCCGGACATCGCTGACATGGATGCTGGTGGTGTCATGTGAGATGGCCGACGTTGATGACATTTTACAACTTTTTTGTTTTTAAAATTTGAATTTTTTTTATAAGTTTTTTTTTTCTTTTTATCAAGTCCGGCGAGGATTAGCGCGTTGACTGTTGACATGTGAAGGCCACGAGATCGTACATCATTGAATTCAGCGTCTTTGCCGCTATTAATATTATTATAATCCCCCCAATCTTTCTGTGCAGCACCGTCACGGTGCACTGTAATAATTGAAGGGAGCATCTTCACTTTTTAATCCTTATTTTGTCCTTGTCATCAAGAGAGGGAGACATGGTTTTAGTGATTCTAATGATGTAATTACTGCTTACCGTGCACGGCTTAATCAACACGCGAGAGACCACTAATCCATGTGCCGTGCATGGCCCCATTCCCACCTTCCGCATATATCTAAAAGTGAAGATTTTAGTGCTTGATTAACTTAAGACACTTTGTTAAGCGGTGAAATTGAGCCACTTCTTTTGTGATCGCGCTCGATCAAGCGTCGGTACATGTCTCCCATTTTCAAATGCGTGCTTTCTCATCTCTTTCGCCGGCATCTTAGACGCGGGAAAACTCGATGGAGTCGTGATTTTTATGTCGAGGAGGATAAATCAATGTGGGAGCACGTAGCATGTCCCGAATAACATAAGCTATCTTCCGAGTTAAAGGACAAAGCCGTCTTTAAAAGCAACCTACAAACTACGCATTGAAACGGGTTTGAATCGGGACCACGCTAGATGGGTAGGGGCACTTCGAACTGAATTTACCATGGCCGAGATTCGAAAAATGAAGACATATTTCCTTGGTACTGTCTCTTCTGGGAATTTTTTTTTTTTTTATCAAAGTACTTGGCCAAATATGAATTTAACTCATGTCATGTGTACCTCACCATGAGATAAATCCAACCCATTTCATCAAACTTAGAACATTCTCTCTCTCTCTCTCTCTCTCTCTCTCTCTCTCTCTGAACGTCAGTACAGACTACAGACACGATGAAGGGTTAAGGAATTTTCTCTTGTGGGTTTGATCGTACGTTTTTTTTTTTTTTTTGCTTGGGGGGGGGGGGGGTGTCCAAGGTTTGATCGTACGAATTACAGAATCAAAAAAGGCACAGAAAAGAGAAAAGTGAAAAGTGAAAAGCCAAGAGAGAAAAGAAAAGGAGACATTCTCAGAGCCCATCTGAAACAGTGTCTGGTAGAGAGAGAGAGAGAGAAGGAAACTTCGAGGAAGAAGACGGTGAAAGTGAAACGCACCTTGTAGAGAGAGAGAGAGAGAGAGAGAGAGATTCACAATGTGATTTCATCAATGGCTATAAAGCCGTACCGCATGCGTTCGTAGTTTAGTCGGAACGGTCTCATTTTTCGCCGGCATTGGTTCCGGTGGGGAAAAAAAAAATCTTTGAATGAACCAAAGCGGAGTCTTGTTTTTTTTTTTTTAATGTATCTTTTTTAAATTGAGCATGACGAGTCCTGTTAGTTTTATCAATTTCAAATTAATTGGTAGGTAATATCGATGAATTAGAAGTGATCGATGAGCAAACTTGAATCGTGTAAGACCTTAGAAATGGGCGGAAATTAGAGCCCGAGCCCTACTGATGATTGGACATATATGTGCGCGTCGCGCCCGCGAGTGCAAGCTAGGTAAGACCTAGCTTGGTCCTGTAACTCGGCCTAAAGGTGCCTATGGGCATTTGTGGCTTGGTTCGGGTCTAGGCAGGGCCGTGGGCAGGCGGGCTTATGATCAGGTCTGGTTTGGACATCATCCACATACAGACTTAATTGATAAGAACTATGGTGAAGGTCGTCATTGACAAGGTCGAGCACCGCTGCTGCAATCGCTATCTCTTCACCGTACATTTACGTATCCAATATCCATTTAGGGTTGCCGAAAATAGTATCGAACAATACGCCCATTTTCGCAATTGCATCCGATTTTCTCCCAAGCAAGAGATAGATGTCTTATCTAACTTTATCCTATCTTTGCTGACATTCTGTGTGAGTGACCAAACATAGTGCAAAATCTTTTCTTATCGTAGAAACACAAACCAAGTATTTGAGTATAGAACGTGCCAGGTATGTTATAACCTTTTTGTAAGAGTGGTATATTGAGCAATGTAACACTTACCAAGCGTTCCATACTTAAAGACTAAATAAAAAAAAAATTCAAATAAGGGCTTGCAGCGTCTTCATTTTTTTTTCATAATAAAGCCTAAAAGTGAATGTTGTCTCAAATAAAAGCCTAAAGTGATCGAGTGAGTCTTAAACAAGCACCTAAGATCGCCTACTGAGGAGCAATTGATTTTTCCGATGGCAAAAACAAGGTATTTGTCTCAAAAACAAAAACTTCGAATAAAGATTAACAAGAGAAAACTAAAAAGCAAAAGGCAAAAACAAAAAGTAATTTAAACCGGAAGAAACAGATCGTAGATGATCGTCTGTGTGCGCCACCGTCGTTCCAACTTTACCGACCTGTGACCCCCGTCAAGGGCAGGCTGACAATGGGCAGACCTGTGGCGGCGAAAGCTCGATGTCGGGCTTCTCTAACTCTCCGAGCTCCCCCTCCCGCCTCTACCTCGCTTGATTTGAAACAAATTTTTAATTTCAAGAGATTTTTTCGAGGGGAAAAAATGAGAGCACTTCATATTCTTATCCGGAACTATACCTAATGTATCAATTTCGGAAAAAACAAATATTTATTCACCTAAAATCTCTCTGAAAAAAGTAACAACTTCCTCGTCTTTTCTGCGTGTAAACCAATGGGGGTCTCGCTTTTTGCCTGATGATGACGACTCCTGAGGAAGACGGTGGGGGTGGGTGTGGGGCGGGGGCGTGAAAAAGGGCAAAATGAAGCAAAGAAGCCCAGTAATAAAATCCCTTTAAAAGAAAAGGTAAAGACCCACAAGGACGGTGAGCAGAGCACTTGCCATAAGAGGAGAGAGAGAGAGAGAGAGAGAGAGAGAAAACAGGGACGACACAGCGAAGCAGAGGGCGAGAGAGAGAGAGAGTTGTTAAGATTAATGCTTATATACCTGAAAGTCCTAGGAGGCCATCTTCATTCCTCATCCTCATCTCTGTATTGCTCGCTCTCTCTCTCTCTCTCTACGATTGAGTTTGAGACCAGAGACCCCACAAGTGGTGGTGGGTTGCTCTGCTTCTGGTCTCCCAAGATTTGAAGCAGAGAGGTTGTCCAAGACTCCTCTCTCTCTTCGGAGTCGGAGAAGGTACTTTCTTGACGCACGTACACTCCCCTCCTGACTCTTCTTCTCGTTCTGTTTCGCACCCTGTTCATTTTCGTTCCTCGGTACTTGCTTTTTCTCCTTTCCTTCTATGCCACACGTAACGCAGATCCCGTCAACGTTTGACCCCACACTCCCTCCATTTCGCTCTTCTCCGTTTCTTCGGGAGTGATTCGCATGGGATCTGATTGTTCTTGGGCGTGCGTTCATTTCTTGATCCTAGCTCCGCGAATTCAGTTGACCAGCGTCCTTGCTTATCATAGTCAGATTCTGCATGAGCAAGGACTAGATGGGGAGGTCACGAATTTGGCTGATTCTTGGGTGGTATTCCTTAGATTCAGTTCCCCCTCGGCAAGAGTACAGAGTACTCTCTCTTCAATCGTACTCTGCATTCTTTTTGTTTCTTCTTCGGATCTTTGTTTGCTAATTAGGCTCGGCCTTTAGTGGGCGTGCATTTCAATGAAGATCTTTCGAGTTCTTGCTTTTCCTCCTGTTGT
Organism: Rhodomyrtus psidioides; assembly: GCA_021437785.1. NCBI lineage: Eukaryota > Viridiplantae > Streptophyta > Magnoliopsida > Myrtales > Myrtaceae > Rhodomyrtus > Rhodomyrtus psidioides. Next base: position 957,528 of record JAILYB010000054.1, read on the forward strand.
TTCGTTCTCTTTTCATTGTTGAGTTTCTCTCGTTGGAAGTCAGCAATTATTCTGAAGAGAAAGAACATCATCAATTTCGATATTACCGACAGCTGAATTGGGAAATGCCTCTCTCTCTTCTCAAGAAATTATGAAATCACATGAAGCGTGTCCAATTAGTTTGCTTTTCTTGATTATCCATGGTTTCCTTTTTGCCTTTTTGTCCCAGTGGGGCTTCCCTGTTAAGAGAGAGAGAGGGTTCTACTATTAGTGTTATTAGGACGGCTGGTGTTTGTTGAGTTTGGGCCCATTATCATGTGAGCAAAAGGGAAAGTGACATGAAATACTTTTAATTCGTATGAAGTTGCTGTCATGCCTTGTGAGCTTTGGACGGATTTGCGAATTCTCTAATGAAGTCGGCATTTGAGTTATTGACCACTATTTGTTCTAGATCCGGTGTATATAACTATCTTTCTTAGATCTGTTTATACTGATTTGTCTTTGCTCTAATCTCCCTTTATGCTAATATGGATGCTGTTGAAGATAGCCATTAGTCCTAGAGACTTGATTTGAGTCCTACAATCGCACTCACCTAACCCTCTTCCAATGATCACTCGCTTTCATCGACACTGCATTATCGGTTTTCTCGCCTTTTGGAGGTCGCATCTATGGGTTCTCTTTGATGAAAGTAGTGAAGATGCACATTGTCACTTTTCTCTATGAACCATAGATTTCATAAGACGACAAGGTCATTGATGTTATAATGTTGTACCAGTTCAAGTATCGTTTGTCCATTCGGCGAGCTTTCACAAAGATTCATTTATCTAATAAGCATGGTGAAGAGTTCATCGTAAAGTAAGCTACGAGCAGCTTTTAGATGTAGAGTGTTAGGAAGTTTTGACTTAAAAGCTACATCTGATCTGTGCAGAGAGTTGTAATTTAATAACAGTAGGATGACGAAGCATAAGGAGGGAAAACCAGGGTCCCTACAGGACAAGCGACCTGGAGTTCTTCCGACGACAGTTTTGCTCGTTGCCTTATGTGGCTTTTCGTTTTATCTGGGAGGTATTTTCTGTGCTGAGAAGAACAAATTTGAGGTAAAGAACGTCGTGGACATTGCTAAGGCCGTCCCTTCTCCTAAAGAATCGACAGTTGCTCCACTTCAGATGAAGTTTGCCACATTCCCTGAGTGTAGCTCAGACTACCAAGACTACACTCCCTGCACGGATCCTAAGGTACCAGCAGACCATCTAGTTGGTTATGATGTGATCTTAACAGAATGAATCTAAGATGTATGGTCTTCTTCTTCTGGGTACAGAGGTGGAAGAAGTATGGCATACATCGTCTGACTTTCATGGAGCGCCACTGCCCGCCGGTTCTCGAGAGAAAGGAATGCTTGGTCCCGCCACCGGAAGGGTACAAGCCGCCGATCAGATGGCCAAAGAGCAGGGGCGAATGTTGGTACAGGTAATTGTGTTTCCTCAGTCATGCTTGAGAGTAAAAAATTGTGGAATTCACAACACGATAGTGAAATGGATTTGTGAATCGGGTCATAGGAACGTGCCGTATGATTGGATCAACAAGGAAAAATCGAACCAGCACTGGCTGACAAAGCAAGGGGAGAAGTTTCTTTTTCCTGGTGGCGGTACTATGTTTCCCCAGGGTGTGAGTGCATACGTTGATTTGATGCAAGATCTGATCCCGGGTATGAAAGATGGCACAGTTCGAACTGCCATTGACACGGGTTGTGGGGTGAGTTTGTACTAACTTATGAAGGGAAAAAGAATTGTGTACTCGTTGTCATTAGCATTTCTGAGATGGGCAGATGCTTTTGTGTTTTAATAGATTTGGCACTTACAGTTCTAGCAGCAGTTTTAGCTGATTCCTACAATATCTTGAAATTGTTTAAGGTTGCGAGCTGGGGAGGCGATTTGTTGGATCGTGGGATATTAACGGTGTCTCTCGCCCCTCGTGATAATCACGAAGCTCAAGTTCAATTCGCCTTGGAACGGGGGATTCCGGCAATACTAGGCATCATCTCTACGCAGCGGCTACCTTTCCCGTCGAACTCATTCGATATGGCGCACTGCTCAAGATGCCTTATCCCATGGACGGAATTCGGTAACTCCCTTTCCTGATGCATCGAATCTAAATAGCAGGAATAGTTGAATGTGAGGGTATGAAATCTCTCTTATCTTACTTATGAAAGTGCATTGGTCACAGGTGGATTATACCTCCTAGAAATCAACCGGATACTGCGACCCGGAGGTTTCTGGGTCCTCTCAGGGCCACCAGTCAACTACCAAAACCGCTGGCGTGGATGGAACACCACTGTGGAGGATCAGAAGTCAGATTATGACAAGCTGCAGAAGCTGCTCACATCAATGTGCTTCAAGCTGTATAATAAGAAGGACGACATCGCCGTGTGGCAGAAAACCTCGAACAGCAGTTGCTACAACCGCCTCGCGAAACCTGACGCCTACCCGCCGAAATGCGACGACAGTCTCGAGCCGGACTCCGCTTGGTATACTCCGCTCCGCACTTGCGTGGTCGTTCCAAATCCAAAGCTCAAGAAGATCGGTCTCAAATCTGTTCCCAAGTGGCCCGAGCGACTGCACATTGCACCCGAGCGCATGTCAGAAATACACAGAGGAAGTGCGAGTGCTTTCAAGCATGATGATAGTAAGTGGAAGGTGCGGGCAAAGCACTACAAGAAAGTACTACCTGCACTCGGGACTGATAAAATAAGAAACGTCATGGATATGAACACTGTCTATGGAGGTTTCGCGGCTGCTCTGATTGATGATCCCCTATGGATTATGAATGTCGTCTCGTCCTATGGTGCCAATACTCTTGCCGTCGTTTATGACCGTGGGCTTATCGGAACATACCATGACTGGTAACTTCAGCAAGTTGATTTTTGTTTGTAGGATCTCCGACTACAACTTTAATTGCATTTGATCATTCCAATGCTTATCTGTTTGTTCTGCGTCTTTTGGCAGGTGTGAGGCGTTTTCAACATATCCTCGAACATACGACCTTCTTCACCTCGATGGTCTCTTCACTGCCGAGAGCCACAGGTATTACCAGCCGTCTTCCATTTCAAGTTTTCCCATCACCATGAATGTGCTTTTAATAATTGGCGTCTTCTCTAGTGTCTTTGCTTTAGGGGAAGCACTTTAGATCATGACACCATTATTATGGTGTTGCTTTCTAAATTGACCTGAACATGGCCATTTCATGGCACACTGATGAACAAACAACTTAGTTGTGAAGTAATGCCATGATTGCCATCAACGAACCGGAACCGGTATCGCCTATATAAAACAAGTACCTTTAGGAACTCAGATCTATATTTCCTGAAAGTGGGGGTGTTTGAATTTTTGGCAGATGTGATATGAAATTCGTTCTCTTGGAGATGGACCGAATCCTCCGTCCGAACGGGTACGTAATCATGCGGGAGTCTAGCTACTTCATCGACGCGATCTCGACCATTGCAAAAGGAATGAGATGGGGTTGCCGCAAAGAGGACACCGAGTATGGCGTCGAGAAAGAGAAACTTCTGATCTGCCAAAAGAAGCTTTGGTACGCGTCGAGCAAGAGTTCGTCGGTGAAAAGTTAAAAGGAAGGCACACAACTTCAACGCACAGCAAACCGCAGAATAGTAAGTACAGACAATTGAGAGTTTCAATCCTGCATCAGACACACACAGAGGAGATCAGTCAAAAAGAACCCAAGAAGTGGTTCCAGGAATTCCAGCATTCAAAATTCTTTCAAGCATTGAAAAGTGACTAGTAAATAATACCTGATTCTGGTCATGCAACCATGTTGTCCCAAAGGCTGAAGATGTACTTTCCTTCTCTCTCCCTCCCTCTCTCTTCCTTTTTGGTACTTTAATTTGTGATTGTTGTCATTCTTTTAGTCTCTCTGTTTCTCTGCCCCTGTTTGTCCTTTTGGTTTCCACACCAGTTGAAAATTGTCGTCATCCCTTTTCTCCTGGCCAAAGCAACATCAGTCATGTTTACCTCCTCTTGTGACCGTTACAAGAGTGAAAGGAGGGTGTCTGGGCTATCGCTTGGATTGTGTCAAATGTGTGATGATAACAAAGGTGGTTCATAGATAAATATGCAAATTTCTTCTTTGTCAATTGGGAAAAAGAACGGTTTTTTTTTTCCTGAGTTTGTAATATGTGGTGCTCTTGTGTAATGAGTTTCTCACGGTTGAGTTTTGACACGTCGGGACGTAAGAATTTTCATGGAGGCTTTTGTGAAGTTGAAATTTGGAAAAATTTCAAATAAGGATCTAAAACGCTCTTATGTGAGAAAATAATTATTTGAAGTAAATTTCATTTTAAATAAGGACCTAGGGTGGCCATATCAATCTCGAATAAGTATCTTAAGTAGTCATGATCATTTCAAGTAAAGGTCGGGCTGGTTAAATATTCTAGCCTATTAAGGATATTTCGTCGAAAGATATCCGGCGAGGGTTGCCGCCCTCGCCTATGGCTTTCAAGGGCGACCTAGCCCAACCGGTCACTGGCAAAAAGAAAATAAAAAAAGAAGGAAAAAATATAAAAAAGTAAAAGACGAAAATGCCATTGATCAGCTTAAAGTCAGCCCCTTCTCTAAGTTGACATAGTCACTCGAAAAAAAAACGAGGAAAAATAAAGTCCAATTCTGATCATTATTTAAGGAATGCTTATTTGAAATTTTCCCTTCAAATTATTTTGTTTCTTTAGAGAGATGTAGTTATGAACGTAGGGTTATCTTTTGGTGCGACTGTAGCTTGTATACGGCTAGAATAATGTGATCATGAATTGTCTCATTGGTTTACAGTTACTTCAAAGGTTGGCACTGCAAATAAAGAAATTATCCTATCGTCCTGAATGCGTCTTTTCCTGACGGACAAAGTTGCAGAAATCTTTCCTCATCGAAAAGCTTTGATGAGCACTTAGATCTCAATAACCTTCAACAAAGAAAAGACAAAATCTCATTTTTCCTGGTAGACTAATTTTCGTAGACTAATTTTCGAATTCCCGCGATATGCAAGCTTATTAAGCATTTTACGATAAGAACGACGTCGATTCAAATTTCCTTCCCTCCGCTTTCAAATTGCAATGCAATAGAAACCAAACAAATAGGCAACGGCAGGCATTTATCAAGCAGAATAGCAGATCATCTACTAAGAGCCATTATTTTATTTCAACAAACAGAACCCTCTCAATAGCCATGACGCAACAAAGAGAACAGTTACTTAACAAAACAAATGTCACCACCACAAACAAAGCACTGCAAATCTGATTTTATTCTCTGCAACAGGAAGAAAGACGCACAGCTGCCCCCTATGCGTTCATCCCGCAACTCTGCGGTTATAGCCTCGGGCAGGTTGAATCCACTGTCCATGGCGTTGTCCATAATACATGTGCACCGGTTCATCACGCCATCCGCCGGCCTTCAGAGGCGGAGGGAATTGCTGCATCTCCGGACCTTTACGAGCACCAAAGCTCATATCGGCCAACTTTTCAGTCACATCAACCACTTCTCTGGACATTGGACCTTTTATCACAGAGGCTGCAACATTGAGAAGTACCATTTGTTAACAAGAAATAAATGACTAGGTACATGAACTTAGTTAACAATTTGTTAACAAGAAATAAATAAGTACATGAACTCTCATCAACATTCCACATCTGAAGCCATTGACCGTGGGTGCATGTCATCTTTCCTGAATCAGAGTCTTATTTATGCGCTCACGATGAGCTTATATAATAAAGAGATTTTAATTTAGATAGGATTTAGCTTCCACACAATGAATGAACATAAAGTTAAGCGTGCATACGATATCCAGGAAACCTCCCTCACAGAAACAACGCAAAAACGAAACGAACAATGACATCGCGGAAAATGTCAATGTGGTCACACAAACCCCATTAAATGAAAACCAACTTAACTTTCGTCGGGAAAGTGAGCCACGCAAGCACCACATGACAAGGTAATCAATTTAATGGAGACCTCACTTTGAAATTAATTTGGAAAGTCAACGTACTTGATTAAATAAACAAAAAGCAAAAGTGCAAATACTTAGGATGTCATTACCCCATAAAGAAATTAAAACTTACTTGGGCTGTTATTTCCCGATGGTCGAAATATTGACTGTTTGACCGAGGAATTTGAATATGGCTCAACCTTGTTTGAATCCTTATGGAACAAAATAAACTGTTTAGTACCTCATGACATGCGATAATATTGACATTGATAATAGTTAAGAGCTTCGAACCGCTCTAGCTACTGATAAATTACAGCGGATGCAAGCAGTTGTTATCTAATAGCCACAAGCATTTATGACATTCGCCTAGGCCCAAAAACCCAAAGATAAAAAACCACACGAGGACCTTCCCTTAAAATGGTCATGAGCATGTATGCATCCATATTCAATAAGTTGAAAATGTTTACTTCACTAACTACCTGACATGTTGAACAGTTTTAGACATATTGAACAGTTTTAACCATGACGATCATTATTGTTTAATAGGAAAGGCACAAGAACTCACCTGATTTACCATATTAAGCTTCCGCTGAGCACCTGTAAAAGTACAAATGATTACACTTAGTTTTGGCTTGGTAATTTAATATACGTAGTGCTCATTTATGGATATCAATTCAAATAACCAGTAATTTATCTCATGCTACCTGTCTTCATAGCCACTGCTCTTGGTGATGAATTGTTGTTGGCAAGCTTTCGATTATTCAGCACCCCAGGATACCTTCTGCCATTTGGCACCTCCAAAGAGCCTCTTGTTCCTACTGCAGCGGAACACGGCAAATTAACTCCAAGCTGATGATCGATGATAAAAAAGTAAAGTCAAGATAAGAAGACAACCAGGTGGAGGCGTCCTATTGGCAGTTGATCTCGAGCGGAGGGCAGGAGGAATGTAATAGCAACTCTGGCACAGAAAAAATGAACAATGAGCTAATATAGCAACAGAGCACCATATAGGTATCATAAATTTAACAACAAAAATTCAGTGGTAGTATAAAATCTTCACCTGAAAGAAAGGATGCTGAAGGGCCTCTGCTGCTCCTGGCCTCTGGAATGGATCCCATGAACAAAGGGACTGCATTTCACAATAAAATGTTATGATCGATGAATCTGGAGCAAGTAATCTGTCATAGTAATGATGCTCACCCTAATGAGATTGACTGCATCCACACTGGCAGATGGTATCATTCGGGATAAATTCACACCAGGAAACTACATCACAGAATAGCTGAGTCAGATCGTGCCTGCTGACAGGGAAAACAATGATCAAGCAGGTAAAACGTGTAAGGGTACCTGCGGGAATTGATAATTAAGGGCCCTAGCAAGATGAAGACCCTCAGCCCACGACTCCCAAGTAGGACTCCCTATAACAGCACATATTTTGAAAACTTCATCCGCTTCACTGCAAAGCACCCAAGCAAGGAAGATCATCAAACACTGAATTACCAACAAAGCACTACAACTTCAACCCTGAACTAAGTATGAGGATCATCAGAAATCATTACATTTGACATAATAGCAACTATGAAAAGTATTGATTGGACAGTAAGTGAGGCGAAAAGCAACAGATGTGACTTAGCTAAAGATCATATACCTTATGCCAGGGAAGAGCGGGCGTAGTGTGAACATTTCAGCCATAATAGCACCCATAGCCCACATATCTATAAGAACATCAAAATCTCTAAAAGTCAAAAAGGAAAGTACGATATCAAGTCAGAAGACATCTATATTTTACTTCTAGGACCCTTACCAACTTTAGAACCATAGGAGTGTGACTGAAGCAGCACTTCTGGCGCTCGGTACCTGTAATAATGTTTAAGATTTACCATCCTGTTAAGACAAAAGAGTGAATCAATCAGAGATCACATGAAGGATAAATAACCCACCATCGTGTTGAGACATATTCAGTGTATGGCGGATCCGAATTTATCTCACGAGCAAGACCAAAATCAGCAATTTTCACTGTGTCTTTGGTTATCAACAAGTTCTCTGCAATATAGAAACAACAGACGTAAGACTAAAACACTAGCCAGCCAAAAAGAAACCTATAGCTGCTTTTGCGATCATTATGTTCAGATAGAGACTAAAGAAACAACCCAAAAATTTCCAGTAAATAAAGCTGGGACAGATAAATTGATCCTGACTGTTTTAACTACTAGTAAGCACGACTTACCTGGCTTCAAATCACGGTGGAAGTACCCATGATGATGCATATAAGCAAGACCTTGAAACACTTGAAAGAACCAATTTCTTATTTCAGCCTCCGAGAAGAGCTTCTCTCTGTCCTTCATGAGCTGGTAGAGGTTGCACTCCTGACAAAAGAAGACATAACATCAGCCAATGAAACCCAAAAGACCAAAAAAGGAATAATGCAGCACTACTTACCATGTACTCAAACACAAAATACAGGATATCATTTTCCCGGATGAGTTCTTTAAGCTTCACAATACTAGGATGATTCATTTTCTGCAATGACTGCCACAAGACAAAACCAATACAATTAATAAATAACCATGAAATAATATGATAAGAAAAACACAAAAGGAAAACTAAATTTTAGTACCTTCACTTCTCTCAGGTTCATGCACTCCTCCCACGAATAATATTTCTTCTTCATTTTCTTTATTGCAACCTGTTAAGGTCAAAGATAGACTAAGTACATATACGCATGCAGACGAATAGTAACAGCACCAAATATATGGAGAAATTGCAGATCCAGCCGAGTCATGAACAACTTACAACGTCTCCAGTATGCTTATTAATAGCTCGCCAAACATTCCCAAATGTTCCATCACCTACTTCTCTGACAAAGTCGTACCTGCATAAGTCAAAAGAGCAGTCAAAAGGAAATCAAATTGCAAAACCTTTGGTCTACAATAGTATCAGAAGAAAAACTCACCTCTCCATTCTAGCAGCAACTCCCAGTGCAACAAAGCTCTTTCTTTATTCAAGAAAATAAAAGAAACTAAAACGGAAATATAACATCTACTCCAGTGGATGTCTTGTGCTGAACACCTCCAAATACTAATAAAAGCGCCAAAAACTAGGTCCCAGCTGAATCATCCTTTAATTTTCTAAAAGCTGAATATGCTGATGGATAAATTTCTCAGCTTTCCTCACTGCTGGAGCCATGGATTGTTGATCACAAATTGGCACCCGTGGCAAGAAAAGACGATGAGCTAGAATCATGTCGATAGCGACAACAAACTTAACAAAAAGACAGCCTCAGGGATACAAGCAGCAGCTGAGGTTTCAGGATCCCCTGTAATCCAATAAACAGCTTCCTCCCACTCTAGCCGCTTGCCACAAAGAGAAACTTCAGATGACGTACCAAGTGCTAAATAAGCAAAGCCTATACTCAATATCCGCCAAACTTCAACTTCAGATATGCATTAGCAGACTTCAACCCTGTAATAATGTCACTAACTGTGTTAAAAGACATCAAACCACATAGAAATTGACCATACACTGAAAATTGGACATAAAAGGAGAGAATAGGGAAACAAGTCACAGGATCGCTTCTACCTCTGAAGATGTCCTCCCGGAAAATTTCACTTGATGGCCTGTTGATGCACTACCAAGTGCAATAAAGATCCAGGATAAATCACAGCTTGCATTACGCCTCCAGCAGTGATCATTCACAGAGAGCAACCACTAGGTGCAATTAACGAAGGAAGCACGAAGAAAGCCGCCAAGCATAAGAAAACGCCAATCAAACACTTCCCAAAATGAAAAGAGACGAGTCTGATCGCCGGTTGACCAGAGGCAGGCTTGCTCCATATCTTAGAATATAAAAAGCCCCTTAAATCCAAATCCTCAAAAACCTGATAACCATTACCAAAATCAAAGAACCACAAAAGAGATTTCGTCATATACAGGAAATCAGACCATAAACAAACATTCATCAACTAGTTTCATTGCAACTAAGACTTGCCAGAAATAATCTAAACGCTAAAAATCAGAATCAATCGCTTGAAACAAAAATAACATTTCCACGAACAGTACCCTAGCACAGTTTAAATAGAAGCCACGCCTCCATCTACCAGATTAGAATATTTCTCCATGGTAAAAGAGTAAAAAGATTCACTATTCGAGTTTTCAGGCACTTCATTCATGTCCCAATTATCATCGGTTTTGCGCTTGATCTTAGTTAGATCTACCATGTTAGAAGAGAATCACACAACAAAGCACGTTGATCAATACTAAATCAAGCCCAATAACAATTCACAAGGAGTGATAACTACCGCGACATCAATGTCTCCACCGAATAGAAATCAGCTGATATCTTAGGAAAAAAGAGGGGGCGGGGGGTGCGGGGTTGGGGGGTGTGTGGAAATCGCCTTAGAACATGCCCCCAAGTCAGCAAAACCCTAAATTAATCGGAGAGACCAAAACCTAGTCCACCCAGCCTTGAAAGCTTGCAATCGTAATAAACGACGCAACAAAAATGAACAATTACCACATTCAAGCACCCCAACTCATGAATCATTCCAAGCCGCGCAACATCACAAAAAACTTGCGTACCACGTAATTAATCGAATCGCCGGAAAACCTTAGCCCTAAAAGCAGCCGAATTCCTCAAAATCACGCCGCCATGAAGCACCCCGGTAAGCGACAATCCGCGCACAACCCAAAGGGATAGCGACAGCAAGCAAGCGCGCGCGAGGGAGAGAGAGAGAGGAGCGTACCAGAAAGCCGAAGCGCATAAGAACCGGCGCAGAATTCGGAGGAAGGAAGAATCCAGAGCTTCCCCTTCGGATTCGGTAAGAGATGCCCACCAAACTCGAATGTCTTCTGATTCGCTTTGGCTCCTTCGCTCTGCAAGGACGTGGCTCTTTTTGTAGAGAGAGAAACTTTGACCCTCACCGCACCCCGCCTATTTATAGCAGGAGAACGTGTCGCCGATATTGGGAATGGGGGAGATTCCGAGGACGCCGTGACGTGGCACTGCGGGCTCCCGGGCGCGGAGGATAACAGGCGGCTCGGATCTGACGGCTGGGAATCGCGGGGCGCTTTCCATCTCGCGGCCACAAATCGAGTGGGCTCGCGTGCTCGTTGGCCGCCACCCCTCCTTGAGCCTTCTTATCGTGGCGACCTAATTTTTTGCACGAGATCCGGACCGTCCGTTCCTTGGTGATCGACCTAATTTTTCTATCAAATCTGGACCGTCCACTCCGTTGGAATTCTTAACATGATCGAAATTTTCAATTAATTTCCATAAATAAGCAAAAATCATGTCCTTCACGGCCACGGGTATCAATAACTTCTTGCACCATCAATTGCATAATTCATTAATTTCCGCAAATATTTGATATAGTTTTCCGGTCCCACCTATGGTTTGGTGGTCCCAACCATCAAGTGGCACTTTCGTGAGCATCCAATTAGAAATATTCTTTCCTTTCTCGTTTCGCACATGCATGACCTCACCACTTATTATGGTTCATCGGAAAAATTTCCGGAAATATTATTATTATTATTATTATTATTTTGAAAAGTAAAGTCGCGCGTAACAAGACTTCTCTGCTCTAGAAATCAATTTCTGCTTCCGAGCAAAAGTTAGTATTTCTATTTTTTGGAAAAAAGAATATTTTTTTCACTTCTTCAAGAGGATTCCAAGTTATTTTTGGAGCAAAAAAAAAAATACTTCGAAAATAGAAAAATGAAGTTACATAACTAAATAGATTTTTGCTCCACAAATTACGTTACTAAATGGATTTCTGCTCCAGAGATATTGTCATGGTCGCAAAGTGTGCTAGGGAAATTATTTGTATAACAAAGCTTCGGTTTCACGCCATCGGTGGTTGTCCGTTTCATGCGCTGAATTTTCCTTCATCGTGCTCGTATATTGAAATCTTGGAGCAATAAAAAAAAACAATAGTTCGAAATGTGTGTTTTTACTTTTGTGCTTGTGAGTTTTTTCATTGACCTTCCCGTCGAAATTTAAAAATATCATGCAAAGCTTTTTTAAAGTCGTGACGAGATGACACGTGGATAACGCGATTAATCGGGATGTCTTGGGACATTTTGAGCGCTCCGTGCGAAAGTGTTTCGTGAAAAAGCATCGACGAAATACGATTTAAGCATCAATATCTACTACCGGCATTTAACATTCGGTCGCGAGAAATCAAATGCACTCTATGTGATTCCTAGAATTCAACAATTTATGTTCGCGAATGGTTATTCAATAATCAATACATATCGTGTTAGTCGAACCTTATTTACCGACGCCCGTGGATCAGCACTTGGCTATTTCCTTTTATATCTCTCGTCCACGAAAACCAATTCATCTTGTCAGCGAGCCGTACTTACCGACTAAGAACCTTCAATATTTAGCAAACTATGCCGTATTTTGCTCGACCTCTTTCAAATCTGAGACGACAATTTGGTGTCGACAAAAGTAAAGGTCTAAGTACGAGGGTCGCGACATTCAAAAAGTAAGAATAAGACTTACTCCAAGCGGACCTAAATTGTAGGGGGTGAGCAAAAAAGACCGCCCAAACCGGGACCGCCCGGACCGGACCGAGACCGATGGTCCGGTTCCCGGTTTTAGGGGGATCCGATCCGGTCCCCGGTTCCTAAAATTGGAACCGGTGACCGGGCGGTCCGGTCCCCGGTTTTGGGCGCGGAACCGGGAACCGGACCGCCCGGACCAGACCGGTCCCTTAACAAAAAGAAAAAACATAAAGCTTACGTTAATGTTCTGCTGTTTCAAGTCCTGGGAGATTCCACAAACATATTTGGATAACCAAACCAAAAGTGGGAACCGATCACTTTTGATGAGCTTACGTAGAACCAGACCAAAAATGTGTTTACTGCTTAATAGTTACTGATGTTTGGGTTGCATCACAAGAGAACTCACTTCAATCTCCAATGAGGCATACCTTTAGCTCGCAGGCTTCCAAAATTTCTTTCGCAGAAGCATACATGCATTCAAAATACATGATGTGCTGGCAATGATTCTGAATCATGGTATTGGAGTCATGTTATCCCAATGGTTGATCTTGGAATAAAGTGGATAGAATGGATGAAGGATTCTTGCATCTCTCAGTTCTTTGAGCCGCAAAGTGGAATGAATAATGACCCGAGAACTCGATCTCGGACATCCTTATTGTGGGTCTATTCTTCTGTCGTGCACATGCTATCTACATGCTATCTACTGTTCTTGAAAGAGTGGGGCTAGAGAAAATAGTCATTAGCGCCGATGATGGCAAGTCACTGCCTCGGCTTCCCGAGTTTGTCCCAACACTGGATGTTTGCATATAGAGGCAAAGAATGGTGAACGTGTAGGCTGTAATAGATTTTACTTGAAGACTGTATGTTTACTTGCGTGTCATTGGTTGAAGAATTACGTCGAAAAGTGCGCATCCACTTTTCGGAACCGCGGACGGTCACTAGACCGGCCACCATTGGAACCGCTAGGGAATTGGTCCAGTCCAGTTCCCGGTTCCGAGAGTGGCCGGTCCGGTTCGCAGTTTCGAAAAAAGGGAACCGGGACTATTGGTCCGGTTCCCGATTTTTTATGGGAACCGGACCGGACCGGAAACCGCTCACTCCTACTAAATTAACGATAGAAGTATCATATTCTGCGTAAGATTACGTGAAAACATTGCCATACACAATGTCGATATAAATGTCCTAAGTTCATCAACTCCAAAATTTTTCCAAAGAAGCCAAACGTACGCCCGGCATTCAAACCATATTAAAAGTTTTGTTCCTCTCGTTGGATTATTGTCAAACCTGCCCGTGAATTTACTTGACGTACGGCCTCTTAGTCTTTATGACCGTTCAACCTTCATGAAGAGGGTTTGATAAAAAAAAAAAAAAAAAAAACCTTCATGAAGAGGGAGAGCTTGACCCCAAAAAAAAAAAATCACAGAGAGAAGTTGAGCTTCTCACGACCAAGAGCGTTAATAAAAACTTGGAAAATGGTTGACGTTTTACCCTGCGTGATTAAATTTTTTTAAAGGTGTGTTTTTTATATTGAAAACTTCATGATTAAGAAAAATATTTTCCGCAAAAATAATTGTTAAGAAAAATTGTTAGTTTTCGTCGGATTTGAGATTGTTATTTTCGATTTATGGGAAACGTTCCATATATTGATTAGGTTTCCATTCGTTCTGTTGTCGCAAAAAATTCGCTTGGTTGGGCTCGCTTAATCTTCTCAGGGTTTGGCCCAGGAAGTAGAAGCCCAAAAGGGTTGTCGATGCGGGAAAATCCATTTATCGAACGTTAGCAGTTCGTTAAGTAAGAAGGGTTCTGTGCAAGTTTTGGATAGAGAGTGTCAAATGCAGGATATCTTATTGATAGGAGAGTGTCCTTCAACAGCTTTGTACAAGACTTCGACAGAACGCTTGGAGACGATTTCGATGGAACTTGTCGAATTGCTTCGACGAAATGGTAATCGAGATACAACACCGGAATTGAATCGACGATGCTGAACCTTACTGTAGGACACGATGTCGGAATTTAATCTACGACATCGGACGGATGGAAATGCAGGACACAACATCGAAATTTAATCGACAGTACTGGACGGGTGAATGGTAAACCAACGCAGCATTGGAATTTAATCAATGGCACTGGGCTGGGCGAGCAGACGCTAGAATTGAATCGACGACACCTAACTCTAGATATGAAACACGTTGGAATCGAATCGACGATAGGAATTTAAAAGCTACAGCTAAGCTAAGAGCTAATTGAAAATATAAAGACTTGACTGTTGTGTGTTGTTGTGAGGGTGGGTTGCTGTTGGATACTTGTTAGTATTTATAGGCGTAATCTGGTAACCGTCGATCAGCAGTTGCCTTGGGCCCCAAGTATGTTCTTTTTCAATGACTAGGCTTGCTCTGATAACCGTAGAACAACTAATGTCTTGGGCCCCAAGTACGTTCTCTTTCGATGATTAGGCTTTGACAACCGTCGGACAGCTGTCGCCACAGGCTTTTAAGCACGTTTTCCTTCGGCGACCCTTATGGATAAGGCATTTAACAATTTCCGCGCCTTCCGCTTTGCTTGATGTGATTGACACCTAATTCTATAACTGCCATGATCGTGTCTTCTTTTGCGCGCCTTTTTCCTTTGGCTTTTCTGGATAAATACCGCCAAAATCACCCTCTGCACGTGGCAGATCTGCAACTTGTTCGAAAAATAATTTTTCGAAGATTGTTTTCCTTCAAACAAATGGACAATAATGTTAAAAGGTAAAGAAAGAACATAAAGAACACACGATTTAACGAGATTTAGCAATGTGCCTACATCCTCGGTCAAACACCTCGCCCTCTTTTTTTTTTTCCTTCTTCATTAGCTCATCAAATATGTGCAGACCCATAAATATACAATTAGACTGACTCCTTTTACAAGTCAAGTCTCTACAAAATAGGAAAAAGAATTCTCTACAAACTCTACAAATCAGGAGGAAAAATCAAATTTCCTACACCAAAAAAAGAGAATTACAGCTCTTGCCAACAAATAAATAGTCATAATTGAAATGTGCAAATCCCACTTATTTCCACACCCAATGAGATCATTCATTACATTTCTCAATTAACAAGAAAATCTTCGCAAGACTTGTCATTTTGTTGATCTTAAAACAAGGGGTAGCTCGAAGTTATTAAAAGAGAGAGAGAGAGAGGTTTCTCGGTATCTTGGGTGTCCTGTCGATAAGTTTATTGTATATCGATGAATGCATACACTGATTTTTTAAGTGAGAATTTGTTTCACTGAAATTTTCATGATCAAGAAGACAATTTTGATGAAAATTATCGTTACATAGCTACTTTTCATTCATTTAATTTCCCCAAACGACCAACGAAATTGCAAAAAAAAAAAAAGTAGGAAAAAGGTGATGGAAAAGATATGTAGGGATTGTGAGGTGATGATGACTTCGGCTTTGTTGTGGGGAGGGGAGTGATGATGACTTTTATTGACTATTTTCGTTGCTGGCAAGCTAGAAAAAAAAAAATCTGCTCATTATTTTCATTTTCCTTTTTTTTTTCCCTTTTTAGAGAAATTTGTTTTTGTATTTGTGGCGATGGATATTCCATTCAATCATTCACTATATTGCACTTGAATGGGTGGCCAATAGATTTTTTTCCTTAAATATCCAAAAGAAACAGATTAAAAAGCGAGGAATATCTCGTATAACCCACCCACGCATGACCGAGTTGGTTAAGAGATGGACTATCCCTTGTCAGTTTCCTGGTTCAAATCTCTCATCTCGCGCTCCGTGACTTAAATGGGGGTCGCGGCTGGTGGTTGTCGTGCTAGTCCCCCCGAGGAATAATCGAGGTGTGCGCAAGCTGGCTCGAACACCTCGGTCATAAAAAAAAAATCCCGTATATTTTCATGCTTTTATTTTCCTTTTCTATTTCTATTTGAAATACTGAATATTAGAACAACTCCATTCGAACATTAATTTAACTAAACATCCTGCTAACCTCACAGCCTTTTTTTTTAATGATTAGATCAGGATGTTTGCCTCGCTAATTTTGATTTAGTGTTAGTTCATCCTATATATAATCCTTTTTACTATTGTACCCCTGACAAAATCCGTAAAAGAAGTTCTTTGAGAAGTCCTTATTCCATATTTTCCACAAATTTGCAGAACTACCTGCACATGAAAATCCTACTATAGGATCCTATATATTTCGAAGATTTTACGTATTTTTTACGTAATTAATTTATTTGTGTCAATTGGGTCAAAAACGAGATGGTACCAAGGCGACGGAGGCACGAAATTATTTAATTTTTTTTTCAGACGTCCCGTAAAGATTTTTAAAAGATTTATTGTCTTTTGAAATTGTACGTGGGTCTCTTCCTCCCCCGCCCCCGCACCACTTGCGACCCAAACGTCGGGATTTTGCAAAGCCCATCACTGGCAGCTTTGGGACTGCATGATAACATTTCTACTTTCTGGATTTCTCTGCCAGAAATCAATATGGCAGAGAATCAGTTTGGTAAAAACACCGTCGAAGCATAAATACGTTTGGTAAAAAAAATTGACTTATGGTGGGATTTTCTACTTATGGTTGTATTTTTACTTCTTGTTGGATTTTTGGCAAATATTGAGAAGTAAAAAAAATTTACTTCTCGACTCCGGAGTCACTTCTTCAATCACACCGGCCTCCGCCGACCACTGCCGTTACCGACTAACGCCTGCTTGCCCCCGTCATGACCATCGCTCGTCGCCGGCCGCCGCCGCCACAGACAGCCCGATGACCGCCGTTGCTGATTGCCCGACAACCACCGACGCTGTCGACCAACGCCCACCCACCGCCACCGTGACCACCAGCCGCCACAGCCTAGGCCACCGCCGTCGCCCGCCCGCTAGCCACCGTCGGCCGCCGCCGCCACCCACCGCCGACAACTGCCACCGAGCGCCTACCTGTAGACCACTGACGCCGAAGATTTTGTTAATAATGTTCTAAAAGTAGAAATTTTTATTCATTACCAAACAAATTTCTCTGTTGAGAAGTTAACCTGGAGTAGAAGTAGAAAAACCAACTTCTGTTTTTGAGGAGAAGTAGATAAATCAACTTTTGATCAGAAGTTAATTTCTAACAAGGAAGTGGGCTTGCATGGTAACACTTCATAAATTAACTTTCTTTGCTAGAGTCAATCTGGCAGAGAAATTAATTTGGTAAAAACATTGCCGAAGTAGAAATCCGTTTGATAAAAAAATTGACTTATGGTAGGATTTTTAACTTTTGAGGTGAAAAATTGAGAAGTAAAAAATTTTAGTTTCTCGGCTCCAAAATTACTTCTTGGATCACACCCGCCTCCGATGACCACTGCCCGCCCGCCACCACTGCCGCCGCCATAGACCACCGATCACCGCCGCCGCCTGTCATCACAGTCACCTGCCGGTAGAGAAGTGTTGTCATGCGCGCCCAGGCGCGCATGACAACACTTTTGCTTCTTGATTTCCTGCCAGAAGTCAATTTGATAGGGAAATCCGTTTGATAAAAGTCTTGCCAAAGTAGAAATCCGTTTGGTAAACAAATGGACTTATGATAAGATTTTTAACTTTTGGTAGGATTTTCAACTTATGGCAAGAATTTTGGCCAACTTTAATAAGTAATTTTTTTTTACTTCTCGTTTCCAGAAGTGATTCTCACCTTCGTCGACCACCGCCGCCGCCACTGTCGCAGTCGCCGTTGCCATTGCCGTCGCCTCTCCTCCCCTTTGACGAAGATTTTGTTACTAGTGTTTCAAAAATAGAAATTTTCAATCGTTACCAAACGAATTTCTCTGATCAAAAGTCAATCTGGAGCAGAAGTTGTGTAGAAAAATCAACTTTTGCTTTTGAGGAGAAGTACAAAAATCAACTTCTTGCTAGAAGTCACTTTTAGGTGGAGAAGTGTTGTCATGGGCAGCCCTAAAGTGCGAAAAGAGGAGAAGTGGGAAGCATTACTTATTTTTCTATTTATTTTATTTTATATTTATTTTTCTAGGCTGATTGGATCAAATTATGAAAATATTCATGGTATGAGCTTTCTTTTCTTTATATGCACTCTTTTTGTAAATTTTCCATTTTATAAAATAAATTATAGAAATAATAATTTATCATGCATATATAAAAATATATATAATATACAACGTGTCTCCAACGTATCGAAAATTTTTATTTTTTAAAGATGACGCGTCGACGCGTCGTGTTGTATCGTGTCGTGTCACGTGTCAGTGCTCATGCTACTTGGCTCATGGGAGCCCTCACGTGCTCTGCACATGATCCTCTTTGCGTTTTCACATCATGATTCGATTTCGATGTCTCCCTCTCACGCGTACGGTACGTGCATCGACAGTCGGACAGGTCATTTTTGGGTGCCCCAACAAGGTTACGGGAAAGTCAAAATGAAACATTTAAATTAGACAGAATGGTGAAAAAAAAGACATAAGAACACTACAAGTGCCAATATTTATGTACGGTGCTCACTTTAGTGTCAATATTTTTTTTTTGGATCACTTTAATCCCAATTATTGTCAAAAATGATTATTTCAGTGCCAACAGTACACGTGTCATGATTTCCGGCAAGCCACGTCAGATTTGGCACTGAAATGATCGTTTTTGACAAAAATTGGCACTGAAGTGATTCAAAAAAAATATTGACAATAAAGTGAGCGTCGTACACAAATATTGACACTCCTGCCGTCCTTTTGCCTGAAAAAAAAAAAAAAAAAAGGTAAAAACCAGCGGTGTGCGCTTCAAATGAAGCCGAGGGGAGTAAATATGCAGTGACGGTAGGCATGGAACGAGCGAGCGCCGTACACTACTACTTTTCAAATTTCTTCAGCGGGTCGCTGCGTTCGTTCGCCTTTTTTTTTTTTTAATTACTGGATTCGCCGGTCAAATTACAATCCTCCACGTTCTCTCCCTCTCTCTCTTCCTTGGATCTTTGAGCTGAGCGTCTCCGAAATCGGCATCGTACCTCATCCGTCGTCTCCCTCTCCCGCGGCTTTGCTCGCGGTGGACGACGACGTACTCGACTTTGCCAATCGAAAGAGCTCCTTTTTGGGCTGCGGAGCTCCGGCCTCTGCTTCGCTTCAGCTGCAATTCAGTAGCTTGTGTCATCTCAGCCGACTGATCTCTGGATCCTTGGGAGTCATGGCGCCTGTCCAATTGTTTCGAATCGTACTTAGTCTGCTAGATAGGTGAATGTTGGGGGCCGCGAGAGTCGCTCCGGTGGATGGCCTGCTCCTGATCTAGAGAAGCGCGGATGTCGCCGTTGTAGCTTCGAGAGCAGCTGGAGCTTCGAATTTTTGGGGTGCTGTTCCTCTGCTCCCCGAACGGCGATGTCGAAGGTGGTGCACGAAGGATGGATGGTGAGGTACGGGCGCTGGAAGATCTATCGATCCTATATACACATGAGGTATTTCGTGCTGGAGCCTCGGCTGCTCGCTTATTACAAGAAGAAGCCTCAAGACAAGCAGGTTCTCTCTCTCTCTCGCGTGCGTGTGTGCTTTGGTCGTAACTCGTAGTCCTTGCCTCCATCAAGTCTCCTGAGAGTTAGCCGCTTTATTCCTATGGAAAGTAGAAGAATGGAGTGCGGGCAATTCGCATGCTTGGTAGCCGCAGCTGTTTCCTATGATATGCAATTTAAATTGCCATCTTTGGCTTTTTTCCCTTGTGGGAAAGAGGATTACCATTTTGGAGTGTCGACTGTTTGTTTGTCTTAGGTTCCGATCAAGACCATGGTAATCGATGGCAATTGCAGGGTGGAGGATCGTGGCTTGAAGATGCACCACGGACACGTGAGTTGTCATTTCCCTTGACTGCTTATTTTCAGGCATCCTATGACTGCATTTAATTTTACGGAAATGGTTCGGCCCAGAGTGTATTGTTCCTTACTCTAATTTTAATGTATAAGAAGGTAACTAAATCTTCTCCTGAGATAATTACCTTACCTCATGTCACTGCGCATAACTATACCCAGTTCCTCCGGTGCTTTTTATGTTACTTATAAAATGATCCTCTGGGATGTGTAGGTTCATTAGAAGTATAGGCCACATGGTTACATCGACACTTTGTGTTAGTTATTTTGAGCGCCACCTCTATTTATAGGTGCTTCAAAACCAAGCATGGCATCCATCGAGTACTCATATTTGTTTTTGGGACAACCCAAGTACCCTCTTTCCGTGTGAAGTTTACTTGACTTGCGGATGTCTGCTTGTCTTTTATCCTTCTGGATTCAACCCTAGTAGCAATAAAATAGCTGCGCTTTGTCGTTGAAGTAGTAAAATTGATTCTGATGTACTCTAAAGACGCGAGCCTGTTTAGGATGAGAGGTCATGGGAGGTTGCTCTGAGGCCTTTCTTTCTCACGTGTTTATTAACCTTATGTGGTAATTTTGTTGTCTGCAATATGAAGCTTTTATCTTGAGTCATGTCCCACGTTAAGCAAACTTCTTATCAATTTGAGATGATCTGATAATTTCTGCAGTAGAACCTTATTTACCTTGGTTTAGTTTCAAGGTAGCTTGTGGCGTGGTCTTAGAGTTGCTCTTTGCTTGTGGTCTAAGTTCATTGTAGAAATTCATGATACCTCAATTGAAGGTTGAGGCTATCAAGGCAGATTCTACTGATGCTAAGTTGTCAAGACCTCTGTCAATTTGCAATAGTGTTTTTCCCAAAAAAAAACATTCATTTTAAAGATAAGTAGGCTCTGACCAAAAAAAAAGATAAGCAGGCATTTTTTAAGATCATCCACTTGCCAGATGCACCTTCTGCTGGGATGCACAAACCTTTTGATGTGAAACGAATGAATGGTGAAGGTTGTTGTAGAATATGGTCTGGATGCTCCACATAACAAAAATTCATCAGATCTTGATTCCTTTGCTTTGTGTAAGCTTACTTCTGTCTGCCTTTCTCACCAGCCCTGTTTTCCCACTAGATACCTTGTAGACTTCAGTATTGGAATTTCTGTGGTGTTGCAAGTTAAATGCTCAGCATAGTACTATCCTCAAAATGCAGTTTATTTCATGAAACTATATCATGAACTGAACTAAATAAACCATGTCATGTTTCATCTAACGATGTTTTTTTATCGCAGATGGTTTATGTATTGTGTGTTTACAACAAGAAGGAGAAGCACCATCGAGTCACGGTGTGTGGTTTTTATTATTTGCATGGATTCTCTTTTAAAGCGGGAAATGTTATAATTCTCATTCTCAATCAGCTGACAATGATGAATAGGAGATCAAATTTGGTTGTAGAGAAGACTTTTTTGTGGCTTTCTTTCCTCCTGGGCGAACTACATACAAGACCTGTAATGTTGATCAAATTCCCGTCTGGTATTTCTCATAATAAATCCAAATAATTCATTGTTTAATAGACAATGATATCAATGGAAATTCTCCTGATGGCTAAGAGCAATGTTTATGGCGCGGAAATTTAGGTCCTTTCCTGAATAAAGCCATGTTTTTCTAAAGCTGCTGTACCTTGAAGCTAGTTGAGCAGTTTCATGGAAGTTGCTGTGAGATGCCGCAATCGTGAAGTGTTGACCAAGCACCTTAATATAACTTGCATTCAATTTTTCACATGGTTTTTGGGGCCAGATGGAAGCTGTACAGACACCCGTTAAGTCTGCAATACCCAACTGTGCATCTAGCCAGCGTGAAGTAGTGCACAATCTGTTGAGATCTGCATTAGGAATAGTTAGTTAAAAGTATCCGGATGTCCTTAGTTTTTCTTTTGGCCCTTCATTTTTCTCTTTTTCTAATGATTTTTTTCGACCATTTCTTTGTCCTAAAAGTGTAATATAAACTGGCCAACATGTTTAAGGCAACTGAAACCCAAGCTTGCGTCATTCTTTCAAACTTTATTGCAGAACTCTGGATGTTCTCTTTCCTTTTTGTGTACTTGCAAAAAGTGGTTGGCAGAAAAAGTGGGGGGTGGGTTTGTGGATCCTGCAAATACTTCCATACTATGTCGGAAGGATGAATATGGATTGCTTTAGTATCGAGGAATGCAATTTACTCTGCATTAAATCGTACATCGGCCATCCGTTAAAGCAAAAAGAAAATGGCACTGTAGGCATACACCATCACAGATGTGTGCCAGACGACTATATTGACGATTGGCATTGAAGTTTTGAACCATGATGGTGCTATTTTAAACTTATATATTATACTCCCCCGACAGTAAAAGAGAAAACTCTGTATGAAATAAATACAGACCATTTATAAACAGTCAAGCATAACGATTTTTTTGTTCAATTAGTTTGGGCTAGTTGCCAAGCTACATCTAGGTAACTTCAAGTACCGACTCTCGTAGAGCCTACACTTATGAGAGAATAAATGCTTCATTTAATGGTTTATTTTTGCTATAAACTGTTGGTAATTTATTCATTTTGCTGTAGTTTTGGTAGTGTAATGGGAAATCTTGACTCTGAACATCGCAAGCTTCTTTACGGGAACGAGTAACTATACTATGCTCTTGTTCCAGATGGCAGCATTTAAGATCCAGGAGGCCTTAATCTGGAAGGAAAAAATTGAGACAGCGATTGATCAGGTTTGTATTTCTTGAAAGCAATCGCATAATGACCTCCCTCTCAAATCTCTGATTCTTGGTTTCAATTGCGGACTGACTTGAGTAGCACTTGTTAGAACTGTTCTGTTGACTAATTATTGTCGTTTGAGTAGACTTCTGCACCAAGTCATCCAACATTATTACTTCCTGTGTTTAATGCTTAAATATATCAGTGTCTGAGCTTTTGATGTCAATATTGGAGTCTTAAACGTGGATGAGGAACTAAATACTTGCTGTTGTCACCAGCACCAGGAATCACGAACTGTAAATGGCAATAAGTACGTTTCTTTTGAATTTAAGCCTGGGATGGACAATGGAAGGACGGCTTCGTCTTCAGACCATGAAAGTCAGTGAGTGCTTCGGATAAGATCTCTCTAACCATGTCATTTGACATGACAACCTTCTCGAGTTTGTTGATGCTTTTCTCTTTTCACCAACATTTTCTTTGTTTTGCTGTATGGCATTATCCCAGGGATGCCAATTCTTAGTTCTTTATTTTGCTGCGTAGCATCATCTGGCTTTTCTCAAGGAATTCCCTCATTTCCTTAATTTTCTGAGTTCTAAAATAATTAGACCAGCCTTGGTACATGGAATGGAGGTTGTAATGGAACGCGATTCGGTCTCCATTCACATCATTAGCAGAATGAGCATTCTGATGGGAGTGCCAATTCCATCAACTGATGGAATTAGCATTCCTTTGCCATCCATATACAAAAGCTGGAGGCCAAAAGAGCCCAATTACAACACAAGTCATTTATAATGTTGATTAAAGCACTTACATCCACACATAACTGTCAATTATACAAAAAGTGTAAGACTTTCAACCAACTTTCAATAATTACAAACAGAGGCATCTCCTCTCCAATGAAAGCTCTCTTATTCCACTCTTCCCAACTCAACCTATAAACAGCAAGAGGGATTCGAGAAATCACTTTCTTAACACAACGCAAAAGAAGACCGTGCCAAGCCCAACTCTTGTTCAATAAGTCCTCCTATACCACAAGATAGCCCAGTGCACGCATAAGTGGCCACCCAGATCAATCTTGTCTGCAGACAGTGAAGAAGGAGATGTCTCGCCAATTCCGCCTCTTTTTTGCGAAAAAGGCATCTGTTGACCAGTACAATCCTTCTTTTCTGCAAATTGTCTAAGGTGAGAGTTCGTTCCCAAGATGCTTCCCAAACTAAAAATGGAACTCTAGTTAGTACTCTCACTTTCCAAATAGCTTTCCAAGGAAAAGTGTCCCTGCCACCAACAATCTTCTACTCGGGATAACTATAATAAGAATTTACAGAACAAATTCCGTCTCTACGAATGTTCCAAGACAAAGTATCCACAGAAAGTAAGAGTAAGTCTTAGAATTTGAACAGCAAATAAGGAAAAAAAAAAAAAGACAAAAGCTTCAAGTGTCCAATCTCGGGCTTGTCTTGAGTCGGTCTCCCAAGTCATTGTCCCTTAGGAGAAACAATAGCAATCCAATACAAGAGCTTCCTTGTTTCCTAGTTGTCAAAGAGGTCAGAGAAATGATCTCTGAAAGACATATTCCCACACCAAGTGTCAAGCCAAAAGTGCATCCGTTTGCCATTTCTCACAATATGATCAGGGCAAATCTAGCAATAACCACTTCCTTCCAAGGATGATTATGTTCAACATTGAACTGACGTTAACCATTTGCCTTGAAGGACCTTGTTGAGCAGTAAAAGAGACTTGATGCCAATACCATCATTACAAAAAGGTTGCTAAACTGCATTCCAATTTACTAGATGAAATTTACGGAACTCATCTTAATCCCCCCCCCCCAAAACAAAAATCTATTTTGAATTAGTTCCAACCTTTTGCCAACCGTACATGGGATAGGAAAGAGAGACATGAAATAGAGTGAGTGCGTTTGATGAGGGTCAATTTTCCTCCTTTTGTTTCGTGAGATAATGTAAATGTGCCGCTAGATTCCTCCCTTCATTCCATTTTCTTCCTACCAGACATGCCATTTGAGTAGTTTTTTTTCTCTCGCTTTCTGTTGACTCGTGATCTTACATAGATAAACCAAAACAAAAGATAAAATTCGTGCTACTTGAGTACACGAAAACATGCAGAGAAACCTCACATTGGGGAGACTATTTGTTAGGAAGCATGGGTTACAGTTTCTCGTTGTGAAGTGGGCCTCTACTTGGATTATGGAAGGAGTCCACTGAAGATCCAAAACAGTTCTTATTTTGTCTAGTCTTTGTTATTTTTTCATTCCTATTGAGTTGTAACATTATTCTCATTAGCGGTCCACTCCAGGCTGCTGAACTTAGAATTTATAAACTTAGTAGTACTTGCCACTGTATACATAGAGTCTCCCTGGGCACTTTGACAGTAATAATTTGGTCATTCATGCAGATACCTCTAATCTCTGGTGTAAATTTTCTTACTGATTTGATATTCAGGTTCAGTGCACCAGAGGATGAAGATGATTCTGATCGAAACCTACTGCGAAGGAAAACAATTGGAAATGGTTATTCATTCCCTTTGATTTCTTATATTTGTCACAATTGCAATTTCTACTGCAATTTCTACCTATCTAACTCGGTCTCCATACTTTGGTTAGGTCTTCCTGACTCGGTCCTTGACTGGACCAGCGAAATGGGCTCAGAAATGTCTCATCAGAATAACAATAACCAGGGATTTCCCAGAAAGCATTGGCGTCTGCGCCAGTGTCAAAATGGTTGCATGTTGTGACTAAATTTGGTAAAAGTTGACCATTCCTGATGTAAAATAAATCAGTTGATGTTTCTATTGGTGACAGGACTTCGGATTTCTGAAGAGCTTGTTGAAGTCGATTATTTGGTATGAATCTTTGACTTATACCTTTTGTGTGGATGAATTGATTACCTCACCAACCTTCTTTTATATTTGTTTGGTGGAGTTGCTTGATCTGCTGCATGTTAGGATGTTTTGGGCTCGTCCAACATTTTTAGTTGCATTCTGTGCAGCCAAGGAGCTGTGGTAGAGCAATGAAGGCTGTTGGAGTCGTTGAGGCTACGTGTGAGGAAGTATTTCAGCTTGTAATGAGAATGGACGGGACTCGGTTTGAGTAGGTCTTTTCCGTACCATTTTCTGGGTATTAAAAATGGGCTCTATAGAACTGCGATATGGCTTCGCTAGCGTACTCTGAGGCATTGTTGATACTTTATGTACACATTTTGGTTTATTTTGGGAATGCTTGTTGTTTATTCTGACGTCATCTAGCGTAGTTGATCTAGTTGTTGGGTAGCATGATCTATCAGCATGAAAAGGAACTACACAGATTTGTCAACTCTGAAAGTTTGACAGCTTGGTGGCTATTCTGGTTAAACATAATTATTTACTTTGAAGTTACTCCGTGGAATCTCTGCATCTATGAGATGATTGATATGGTATGCAAATTGAAATGAGAAAGGACAATTTACTGTCTAAGCAGGTGGGATAGCAGTTTCCAGGATGGTAGTTTAGTTGAAGAGGTGGATGGGCATACGGCAATATTATATCACCGGCTTCAGCTGGACTGGTTCCCAATGTAATCCTCTCTTCTTCGGTTCGATCTCCTCTTTGTACTTCTAAATAATGAAGTTAAATGGCATAGCTTTCTTTTCTGATGTTGAGGTTGTTACATAATGAATATGCTTTAGTGAAATTATGCATCGACACTCTGATGTAATGGCAGATGTGTTCTCTACCTGTGTGACCGTGGGTTATGAGGATACAATATTGTAACTATTATTTTGATGAAATGACTGGAATTGCATAGCTCAAGTAGATTTGAAGAGTTTATGAAAATTATGGAAAATTCATGAGGTACAAAACCAAAATGCCAAGGAAAGCTAGAGAGAGTTGTTGACAACCTAGCTTCAGTTTGGTTTTTAGTTTGGAGTTTGCATTTTTGAAGTCGTAAGGCCCTCAAGAATGAGAACTTTCATGTCTCTCTCTTGTGGTATGATCCTGGGAAAACTTTTACATGGTTATCCTGGTCTGTTTGGACATTGTAGTGACATTTACTTACTACTTTATGCCTTGTCGTAAAATTCTTTTATTTTTTATTTTTTATTGAGCACTTGAAACCTTTTGGAATGTATAAATATTGACACATTAAGCAATTTAGAATTTTTCCCATAATTTTGAAATTATGTATTTAGGAGGGAAATGAGAGTACTTATAAATCATATAAAAACGAAGACCTGTAATATCTACACAGTGACCTTAAAATTTTTCCATAACTTTGACATTTTTGTATTTGGGAGGAAAAAATGAGAGTACTTATAAACCATATAAAAATGAAGACCCATAATCTCTACAGGGTGTCATGTCGTTATTACATCTAATATAAGATCATAAGCTTTTTAGGCACTGATAACGTGGTCTCCGACTAATCCCCACTGAGTTTTGTGCTTTCACTTCTCTGATCTAAAAGCATAAGACCTTGAGGGAAAATGGACTTAATTTATACTGGTACTGAGAGTCTTTAACAGATTCTTATGTCTAAAATCACCGAATTTAACTGCTAAGGCTTCATGGAACTAAGGACGTACGTCTTTTGGTTAGCTTGAAGGAGATTGCACATACATAAAGTTCGTTTTGCAAGAATGTTTTTATACATTGGTTGCATCTTTATCTATTTTATGTCAATTTGTCAAGAAAATGTCACTTATTTTAAATTCATAAGTATCTAAATAATTCAGGATTTCATACTTAATAGGTTTCTGTTTCTAAATTATGTCATGGAAAATCTAATGTCATTGACATATCAAAGACTTAGGTCATCCTGTACTTTTTGTCGAACTTAAATGTACCCAGGGAAAGGTTCTAGAAAGAGGGGGAGTCGTTCTCTTGTAAGTGAGTCGGTGGTATCAGATCCAGTGTTCATCAAGATTATGTTAGCTGTTCTCTTGGATTTTGTTAAATTGGTGAATTTTTACACGTTGTTTCCCTCAACAGTGTGAAGCCTGACATTCATTCAAGTCTGTCATGTGATGAACTTTGGTGCAAACTTACATTAGAAGTCTTGACCTTGGAGAAGTATTTATGGGCCATATACGTCTTATGCAATTTTTTCGGATGAGTTGTGCGGAATAAGTGATTCAATCAGTCATTTAATTCTTGCTATTACAAATTTGAGGAAGTCAACGGGCGACTTTGGCATTTGATTTTCTGGTTTGTTTACTGGTTCTGCTTGTACTTGGTGAGTACATCCTTCTCATTTATGAGTAGCTCACTCACAAAAGACTGGACGGTGTCAATAACTCTATTGCAGGTTTGTGTGGCCACGTGATCTTTGTTATGTGCGATACTGGCGCCGAAATGATGATGGGAGTTATGGTACTGTGTTTCTCCGCTGGTCTCAAATTCAGTTATTTTTGTTGCATGAAGAGTTTCCTTTGCTTAATTTTAATTTTAGAACAACCTAGCATTGGCATTGCTATTTGTGTATGGTATTTCAACCTTTATGTATAATTGCTTGACTGACTAGGCGCATTTAAATATTGGATTCATTGCAGTTGTGCTATTTCGTTCTAGAGAGCATGAAAATTGTGGCCCACAGCCTGGATATGTGCGTGCACATCTTGAGAGTAAGTCATAGATTTAGATTCGCAAGCGAAAAAACATTGTAAATTTCCTGGTATGAGAATCATTAGGGCAATTTTAACATGTGCTCTCAGGTGGAGGGTTCAACATCTCACCTCTAAAATCTCGAAATGGGAGGCCAAGAACACAGGTTCAGCATCTTATGCAAATTGATTTGAAAGGATGGGGTGCGGGCTATATTCCAGCCTTTCAGCAACATTGTCTCCTTCATTTGTTAAGTAGTGTAGCTGGTGAGTTCCTTCCCGCATTTCTCTCTTTAACTTTCTGAGGTTAAGGTTGTTGCTGATGTGCATTATATTTTGAGGGGTTGAAGACTGTATGTTCCCGCTTATTATATGTACGTCATCATCTTTTCCATCTCCTTTCCATTTGCATCTTGTCTGGGTTTCAGCAGTAAAATCTCACATGTTCTATAAAATAGTTTGACTTGATTATACTTAAGTGTGAAGACAATTTCTGTTGTCTAAATTCATTGGTTTTCACCAATTGCAGTACACTAGAGTTGTAATGCACTAGTTATTCCATATGCTCGCCAAGTTTGAAAACCAGAGGTTATATTGTGTTCCTTGAAAACCCCCGCCCACATCGCTATTCATTATTTCTTGGTCCACTATTGGACAAACCACCTGGGCACTAGGTCCAATGGAATTGGAAAACAAGCACCATGGAAATACATGCCACTCAGCCAAAGAAAGATAATGAAAAGTTGGCCAAAATGAGCAGTAAATACTTTCCAAGAGGTCTCCTCCAAATCATTGATATGACTATTGAAATCGTGAGCATCGGCATGTAGGTTCCGGATCCAAGTGGCAGTATCAGGGCCCTTAGCTATTGTTCTTGAGAAATAACACGGTTTGGCCCATTCCTCAAAAGAAGTGCTAGCTGCAATAGATATTGAGTACTTGCTAGCTGCATAATTTCCTTTTCAATTATCAGAGCTAATTTTCTAGCTTAAAATATATTGGTTATCATGGTTAGACATATGAAAGTCTGCTTACTTTTATGTTTGAATATCTATGAGCTAGAGACAATTTCACCTTTCTCTGCTGCTGACAAATCTTCATTATGTACTTCTTGCTTAAAGGAATGCGTGAATGGTTTGCCCAGACAGATGAAAGAAGTGCCCTTCCAAGAATCCCTGTCATGGTTAATATGACATCAGCTTCTGTTTCTTCAAATAAGGCTAAACATAATAAGTTCACTGTGCATCCAACACCTTCTCTTCAAACTAATGCTTCCGGTAGAAATTCTGTTATGATGGACGAATATTCTGATGAAGATGAGGAATTTCAAGAACAAGAGGTGTGATTTACTTTTGGGTATTCCTCACATTATGGATGCCTACCTTTTCATGACCTTAACTTCCTTGTCTTTTCATAATGTAACGATGGTTTAGGGATACTCAACTGGTCTTGAGGATGAAGTCAAGAAAGAAGGTAAATGTTGTGCTTTGAACTTTGACTTCTTAATGTCTCAAATATTGTGTAAATTGAATATAACACTTTACTTGCATGCCGTAAAAAAAATGAAGCCATGGAAGAGGAAGCAGTGGAAGAAATTGATTTCTCATGCTTTTCTGGTAATCTACCTCACGTTGACCGCGATAATGCTCGTGACTGCTGGAGGATTTCTGATGGGAATAACTTCAGAGTTCGGAGCAAGCATTTTGGCTATGACAAATCAAAGGTCCTTTATATCTTTCTTTTGTGCTCAAATACTCATTTTCGAAATATCATTGGTAGCTATGCACTAACTACATTGTTTGCAACTATTTTTTATGAAGATTCCTGCGGGAAAACATCTAATGGATCTTGTTGCTGTTGATTGGTTCAAGGACGCCCAAAGAATAGACCATGTTGCTAGACGAAAAGGATGTGCAGCACAAGTCAGTTCTCAAATTGCTCAAATATTTTGCTTAAGACTCCTCTCCTGTCTGAAACCCGGTTTACTTGTTGTATGAGGTGCTTTTCATCATGGTGTGGTGGGTGGGACTTCCGTTTTGGTGCTTTTGGGGGGTCTTGAGACATTGTGGAAATGATTATTCTGAGTAGCTACATGTCATTAGTGTCCCCATATTTAGCTCAGTAAATGTGATGTATTGTGTTATCCAATAACATCATCTTAATGCCACTATACTCAAGAATAGCTAATCAAGTCAATACGGACAAAGAAAGGAAAGAGTGATGCTCAATTGATGTAAACTGGACTATCATCTTACAACCAGATAGAAACAGATAGGGATAGTAGGTGGGCAGTTTGGGACTGCTGACCCTGTTCCAAACTGAACCACATTGAATTTCAAATAAGACCACGAACCTGTTACCATCTTGAGTGGGGTTTACAATTGTAGTCTATAATCTGTCCCACTTAAGCATATGAGAACCTGAAACCCAACTGGAACACGAATAATATGTTTGCATTTATTAATCGATACATTAATTTAGAAATTAAAACTATAATTGCCTGAATATGTTTAGTACGCTTTGAGTTTCGGAGCACCGGTCAACTAAATTCGGTACTCGTTCTATTCTTACAAGTTTCCTAAATGGGACTTCAGATCTGTTCCACTATTCAGGTGTGGAAACTAGTCATGATACAATGGGGTTTGGGCTGTTCAGGAATCTGATTTAACTTGATCCATGAACCCTTTGAAGCAGAACAAATAGAGTCAAAATTCCACACAAAGAGTCACTGTCAGAGTTACTAATTATGTCTCCTTTTCAAGTTTGCACCTCTTTAAATAGCGAAAGTAGATTTCTAGCTTTTCCTTATAGGCAAAAGAATCTTTCTAGCTTTTCCTTAGAGGCAAAATTATTTTCACAATTTCAGCTCCTTGTACTTTTTATATTGGTGGTAGATGTTGATGGACGGTTAAATTTTGTGCGAACTTTATACAGGCTAGATTGGCCTACGCCATATTAGCATATAGCCAACAGTTGGTTGAATTTGATCTAAGCACAGAATTTTGCAAAGGAAAGGGCAGAACTAAAGGGGTTCGGTCTTCAATCGCTGTTGATAAGTGTGCATGTACCTTTCCCATTTCTAGTTCAATAGAACAATCAGAAAAGAAGGGCAGTTTTCTTTTGAGATTTTCGGAAACCGTGTAGTCTTAATATGAGTTTTAAATCTTAGAGCAGTCTCTTAAGAAAACTTTCTTTTGTTATTGTGAGCACTTCATTTTTCCTTGCCACTTAGAAGCTGATAGTTTTTGTTTTTCCTTCATTTGAAGTCTTAACCAGGTCTAGATGCATTAAATGATGACATCAGGGAACTATATTCAAACTTGAAGGAAAGAAAAGTTGCAAGATTAAAATAGCGTATAAAGTCTAATTCTATCTAATTGAACCCAAGCATCGCCATATTCTTTTAAGGGCTATTTGGACAAGGCTCTTGTTAATGCGTGTCCTGGGGTGCTTGTTAATCATACATAGTGCAGAAATGTTTTCATTTGCAATGTATCGATTGTGCCAAAAAAGGGAAGAACAGTGCTTTGGAAATGAGAAAGCTTTCTTTAATTGGATGCTTAACAAGTGCCCTGGGGTACTTCTTAACAAACTCCTCTAGGCAAATATTGATGGTGTTCATTAATCTTCTTAGGTGATTTGTTCTAGTAACACTTAGTGTGACTTGGCTTCATCTTTGCCTAATTGGCCGTGGACATCACATATTTTAGTGAATATTGCTGCGAAATGAATATAACCACAGCTGATGCATTAATGGTCTCTAGGATTTGTTTATGCAGTGATTATACCTAACTCCATATATCTAAATAGCGTCTCTCTGTTCATACAGTTGTAACTAGATGTTTCATGCTTATTTTGTGACGTTAAGGAGCTTTCATATGAATTTAGGTCTTTCTACGTGCCTCTACAGGTTGCTTCAGGGAAGGGGCTTTTCTCCATTGTCGTCAATGTGCAAGTAAGCACCTCAAAAAAGATCCTCAAATTGGATGATCATTTCTTTTCAGTTCAGCAATAGCATAACCTATCATCTATGCAGGTACCTGGTTCAACCCATTACAGCATGGTGTTTTACTTCGTAACAAAGAAACTGGAACCTGGATCCCTCTTGCAACGATTTGTTGATGGTGATGATGAATTTCGCAATAGTAGACTCAAGCTCATCCCATCAGTACCAAAGGTACTTGTCTCAGCCATTTTATGGTTTCAACAGATTGACCATACTAAAAGTACTTAATTGCCCTCCATTTTTCAGGGTTAAACATATGATTACTCCAATCCTTGCATTAGACACAGAGACATGTCTGGCCACTAAGTTCCTGAGTTGCTTTGCTGGAAATGCTTGTGTTACTAAGAAAATTGTGATGATAAAATCTCTCTCTAAATTAAAAATTTTCACTTTCCATCGATTAAAGATCTATCAGTACTGAGAAATCCTTACCAAAAAAAAAAAGATCTATCAGTACCTATATCTATCACTGTATGGTAAGAATCCTTTTAATTTCGTAGAATACTTTTTCTATAATTGGATCCTCACCTTTTCTTCTTTTTCTGCAGTAAACTTTTTCTTGAGGGTGTTGACTTGTAACGTATATTATGCAGGGTTCATGGATTGTTCGCCAGAGTGTTGGTAGTACTCCTTGTTTGTTGGGGAAAGCAGTTGACTGCAACTACATCCGTGGTCCTAACTACCTGGAAGTAAAGAGTCATCTGGATTTTCTTAGATATGTTTATGAGTATTTGACAATATTCCATTGGTTTTAACATGATTTCCTCTTTTTTGTAGATTGATGTCGACATTGGTTCTTCTACTGTTGCTAATGGAGTTTTGGGGCTTGTGATCGGAGTCATTACAACATTGGTTGTTGATATGGCTTTTCTTGTCCAGGTATGCTAATGATATGTGCAAACTCTGTTGTATGTCTTCTATTGTGGATTTGTCCCCACTTGATGCAGTTTTCATATAGCCCAAAGTACATTAATTGCTAACCGAACCTTTTAAATGTGGTCTAAGCTTTCGGCATTTATAACTTGACTTGATTCTATACTTAATAACAAATACACAGAAATATTATACAATATCAAGGCATATTTATTCTTGTAGCACAATGTCTAAGCTAGCAAGTTTCTGGTTTTACTAGAGCTAATATGGAGTTGATGGCAATCTTCCCCAGTACTTACTCTGCCTGAGACATATGAATATACAACATTGATAGCTGTGTAGTATGTAAATAGGGTTCTCATATTGAGGGATACATCAATAAGAGATGTGCATTGGTTTTCCGTGTTAACTTTTCTAGTAAGAAAATGAAAAAGAGCATGTAACTTCAGATTAGGAGCATTGCGCTAGCCTGTAAACTTTTTTGGGTTGGATTTTGACCATCTTACTCATGTAATTCCACATTGATGTGATAGGCCTTGCTACCAGTCATAGCCTCAAAAGAAACATGATTCTCTTAGAAAAATATTTGATGGAATGAATGATTTAAAGCCACCTGAAAAGAAAGACAACAAAAACGACTACCAAAAACCAAGCCTTTCCCACAAGGTGGGGTCAGCTACTTGAATCCTTTTAAGCTCTAGATGCTCCATCTCTTTTTGTGTTGTTTTCTCCCAAGTCCCTGTAAGCCTTTCCATACCCTGTCTAACCGAAGTCTCCTCCATCCCAACATCTGTCTGGGGTTTCCTAGGGTAGGCTTTTCTTTGCTGCGTTTTGGGTTTCCCTTGCATGTACTCAACAAAGGAGGGCAATGATGGATCATTGAGAACTCAGGAAAATAACATGTTATGAACAGCTGAAAAAAGGGATACTGGCGCTAGAACCTCTTTATTAACCGCACGAAGCTCAAAGGCTAATTCACGATGCCCCGGAGGGACTTCGATGAGGAAGGTAGAAATAAACAAATAGCAAATGAGGAGAAGTCTTTAACCACGATAAGCATAATATGTTTTATTATTCTCCGTAGCTCCTTGTGAGATAGTGATGGTATGTAGGATGTCTTAAGATTGGAAAAAGGATGGCTCCATTGTCTGTGACTATATTCATTCTGTTGCGGAAGCATTATCTATCAAAATGTCATTTTCTTATTGGCTCGAGGTGCAGACTCTGGCGGGCTTAATTTTGGGACAACTAACGCTTGCTGCGCAAGACTAGAGGAAAAAGGGAAAGATAAAAGAAATCTAATGCCATTTTGTGTAATGAATGGTGCAGGCTAACACTGCTGATGAGTTGCCAGAACGGCTGATTGGAGCAGTTCGTGTCTCTCATATAGCGCTTTCATCCGCAATTGTTCCCAATCTGGAAGCAGAATCATCATGACACGTCCAGGTTTCAAATGCACATCATTTATTCAGGCAGAGGGTTACTGGTCACTGCCTCATTTCTTATCACTAGGAGAATTACTGTCTGTTGGGAGGTACGAAAAGAATGATCGTCCTTATCTTTACGGCCGACCTTCTCAATCACAATGGCACAATTCATTTGTCTTCTCATAAATTTTCTCCATACGTGCGGCATTTGTGGGTCTGGTACGTGCTGAGACTAATGAGTTTTGGTAGTAAATCTTTGATCTTCAAAAGCGTCTGCAGATATACTCGCCTGTCAAAAGATTATCGGCTCTGTATTACTTAGTCTCGTAAGAGAGATTAATAGCCTCGGGAATCTAATGTCGAACCAGTAATATCTTTGGGAAAACAGGGATTGGAGGATCATCACTGAGTGACCCCTGAACACATTTATCGCCGAAAATGGGAGAAACTGACCGTCGCTTGCTCTAGCTTCAATCCTTTACCCCCATACAAGCAGGCTAGGGGTGTCAATGGGCCGGGTCGAGCTGGGTCTCGGCCCGGCCCGAGCCCGAGCATGGTACTGCTCATTTCGAGCCGGCTCGGGCCGGGCCGAGACCCAGCTCGACCCGGCTCGAAATGAGCAGTACCATGCTCGGGCTGGGCTGGATTCGGGCCGAATTATTTTTTTTCTTTCATTTTTTTTAAAAAAAATTTGGAATCAAAATCAATTAACAAACTATCAAATGAAGAAATATAAAAATAAAATATAAAAATAAATTAAATTTAAAAGAAAAAATGGATATTAAAAAAAATTGGTGCCGGGCCGGCCTGGCCAGGTCCGGCCCGAAAATGCAAGAAAATTTCGGGCCGGGCCGGCCTGCCCGGCGCGGGCCAAATTGACAGCCCTAAAGCAGGCAACCACAAAGCAAACAGTGCCTAAGCTGTTTTCCGGTGGACAAAATCTCTAAGAGAATCCAATGAACTCACTGAGCTCTCGGGAAAGCCCTTCTTGAATCTCTGTCCGAGACACAGCGATCTCCTTCTAATCTCTTCATCCGTCAAAACCCGCTCAATTCCCTTCAAGACATCATCCTTCTTCACCATCTCAGCTGGGTACTCATCAGACACCAAGACCCCGATCTTGAGATGATTCACCACCAGCTTGGCATTGTAGTATTGGTCGCCCCTGATTGGCCACGCCAAAATCGAGACTCCTCTCACTATTGCCTCCACCGTGGAGTTCCACCCGCAGTGCGACACGAATCCGCCGGTGGACGGGTGGCTCAGTATCAGCAGCTGCGGCGCCCACCCGTGTACGATCAGCCTCCTCTCCCCCACCCTGCTGTCCAAACCACGTGGGAAGTAGCCGCTTTCCATTTGGGCTGGTCCTCCGCCCCGCGGGCTGGGCTGACCTGACTTCTTCTGGATCACCCATATGAATGGCCGGTTCGACTCCTCCAGTGCCTTGGCCAGCTCCGGGTACTCCTCCGTCGAAGGGCCCACCTCGCTGCCGAACGATATGTACATGACGGAGCCGCCAGGTTGCCGACCGAGCCACCCCATTATCTCGTCGTCCGAGTAGTTGGACTCCCTCTTGGGCCGGATCTCCCGCTCCTGTAGCAAGGACGCTGCGGACCTCCAGTATTCATCCGGCAGAACCGGGCCCACGCCCCAGACGGGCTTACCCGTCAGATTGGCCACGTAGTCTAGGAACGGGCGCTCCAGATCATCACACGTGTTGATTAGCAACGCTACCGAGCTCTTCACTTCTTCCACCCAGGGGGCTGGCTGACCCGGAAGAGGCGGGCCCATCTGCGGCCTTGACCCTCCCGGTCCCCTTCCTCCTCCTCCTCCCCCTCCCCTGCTCGAGGGCATCCAGTGGCGCCTCTGTTTAAGATCCGAATAACTCAGCACCATCTCATTGGGCAAGCCCGGCAAGGCACGAACCTCCCCTGGCTTCATGTCGTCGGGCCGGACCACGTACGCCGCGTGCTGCACCGCCGCCCAGCACGCCCCGGAAGTGATGAAAGTCACCGTGGGGATCCCGAGCTTGGAGAACACCTCCTGGGTCTTGTACATGATGTGGTCGACCACCGCGCAAGCAGGGCGGGGTCGAGCTGGGTCGCGCCCGGCGAGGAACGAATCGATGCCTTGGGCCATCTGTTGGTGCTGGCGAGGGAAGCTAGCAGGTGGGTCCGGTGTCGTGTCTTGTGGGGGTGAGACGTTGATCAGAGTGAAGAGAGGGGATTGGTGGAGAGCGGAGGGGATGGAGGAGGAGATGTCGGAGTCGGCGACGACTGTGATGCGGAAACCGCGGCGGAGGAGGTGGTTACAGAGCTCGATGCAAGGGAAGAGGTGGCCTTGCCCGATCTTGGGCACCACCAGGATCTCACTCTCGGCTGACATGTCTTGATGTTAGTGCTGGTTAAGGATGTCCAAGAGAAGGAAGGTTTCGTAGGCTAAGTATTTGTGGCCCGATCACAATTCAGAGAGAGAGAGAAGAAAGACCAGACTTGACTGTTAGGTGGCGACCAAGATCGGATTTTGCAGAAGGACGATTGTTGTGAAGTGGGGTATAATATTTGAATGGAGGAAGTACCATACAGTCTCGGGTCCCCTGTTTGGGTGTGGTGCGTTTCAGTCTCTCACGTTCTTGTTTTCTGTCATCAAGTTGTGAATATGATCTTCCTCCTTCGAGGTCGGATTTTGGGTTCAGTTCTCGTCGCCCTGCGTCTCATCGCCGACGCGAACCTTGCTGAGTGGCCAAAGACCCGTTTTTTTCCCTCTCGACGGAACTGACCGCTAAACCCAAAGGAGTATGATCATTGATCAATCATAGTATTGAACAATTGAGTGTACCCAACATCAATACTGCGTAGACTAACTAAATCCCAACCCAAATGTGGACTCTGATATTTGTTCACTCTTAACTAAGTTTAGGGGATTGGCAACCCCTTTCGGAAAGGAAAGGTCTAGACGCACCGAAATTATGCGACAGCGAAAGGGAGAAAGACAATTTGATAGGTCGGCTATTCTCGCAAAGTGATTGGGATCCGACGTCACGACTCACGTCAAAGGATCGAAAGGGACAATGTCCCCCAAATTAGCTAATTGGATTATGGTCTTTCTTTTCAAGTTCAGGAGGAACAAGATTGAAATCACTCTCTCTCTTTCAATTAAAGCATTGTCTTTTTTCCCCCCCTTTCTTTCTGCTAGCTCTTCAAACTCTTACAGATTTAACAAAGCAAACTTTACCTTGGCTTGAATCAGTGAATTCATTAACTTAAAACACACATACCCATTTTAATCCGATGGTTTAACATGGCCAAAGATTCAATTTTTAACAAACTGGTTCAAAGTCTTCTGTTAATGAAATCTCTAAAAGCATCGATCGCAGTCTCCGAGCTCGCCGGGAAGCCATGGCCGAGCTTGGCCTTGATCGAAGCCGCTCTCTCGTGCATCTCCTCGTCCGACATGAGGCTCTCGATCCCCTCCGCTATCTCGTCCTTCTTCACCGCCCGCGACAGATCCTCCGCCACTCTGTACCCGACCTTGAGATGGCTCACCACCAGCTTGGCGTTGTAGTGCTGGTCCCCTCGGATCGGCCACGCCAGGAGCGGCACCCCCCGCCCGACAGCTTCCGCCGTCGAGTTCCACCCGCAGTGCGACAGGAACCCGCCCGTCGACGGG
This sequence comes from Rhodomyrtus psidioides, assembly GCA_021437785.1. Classification (NCBI taxonomy): domain Eukaryota; kingdom Viridiplantae; phylum Streptophyta; class Magnoliopsida; order Myrtales; family Myrtaceae; genus Rhodomyrtus; species Rhodomyrtus psidioides. The sequence goes on from JAILYB010000054.1 coordinate 996,108, forward strand.
TGGCTCAGGATCAGAAGCTGCGGTGCCCACCCTCTTATGATCAGGCCCCTGTCCCCCACCCTGCCCTCCAGGCCGTCCGAGAATCCCCCTCCAGACTTGGACCCGATGACCCATATGAAGGCCCGGGTCGTCGACTCCTCCAGCGCCGCGGCCAGCTGCGCCAGCTCCTCCTCGTCCGGGCCCACCTCGCTGCCGAACGCCACGTATAGGACCGAGCGCCGAGGCTTGCGGTCCAGCCACTGGATCACCTCGTCCTCGGTCCAGTTCGACTCGCGGCTGTGTCGCCGGATCTCGCGGTCCGAGATCAGCGAGTCGGACGTCTTCCAGTACCGCTCCGGTAGGAGCGGGCCCACGCCCCAGACCGGCATCTTCATCTGGTCCCCCATGTAGTCGAGGAACGGGCGCTCCAGGTCGGCGCACGTGTTGAACATGAGCCCGATTGAGCCCTCGACTTCCGGGACCCAGGGAGGCCGGTCGCCGGGCTTCGGCGGCCCGCCTCCGCCGCCTCCGGGCCTCGGCCCCGGGCCGGGCGGGCCACCTGGAGGAGGCCCGAAGGGCTTCCTTTTGAGATCGGAATACGTGACGGCCATCTCTTCGGGCAGCCCGGGGATCAAGCGAGCTTCGCCGGGCCGGACGTCGCCCGCCTGGGCCCTCCACGCGCCTAGCTCCATGGCCGCAGCGCACGCGCCGAACGTGAAGAGGCTGATCACCGGGACATCGAACTTCCAGAACACTGCCTTGGTCCACCCCACCTGGAAATCCACCACCGCACACAGCACAGGGGGCGGCTCGCTGCCGGCCGTCCGTTTCTCCAGGTGGGCAGAGAGGTCCCGGCCGGCGGGCTGATTGAGCGGGTCGGAGACGCGCATGGGGGGGCCGGAGGAGCCGGCGATCTGGGCGACGGCGACGAGGGGGTTGGAGGAGAAAGAGGGAGGGATGGCGGAGGAGAGATGGGAGGGTATGACGAGGGTGGCGAGATAACCGCGGCGGGTGAGGTGGAGGCAGAGCTCCATGCAGGGGTGGAGGTGGCCCTGGCCCGGGCCGGTGACGACGAAGATCTCCGACGTCGCCGACATGGGAATCAGGCGATTGAATCGTTTCTTGGGATGCGCGTTGGAAGCATTCAGGTCAGGAGCGAGGAAGCTGGGTGTTACGGATCATCAGGAGAGCAGTGACGAGGGGAGGGGACGGTTTGGCATGACTCATGACCGTTTGGTAACATCAATATTTCAATTATTTCATGAGTTTTTTCCTTACCCATTATTACTCTAATTATATCAAATATAGGCATAATAGTTTAGATTATCCAATTGATTTTGCCCTTCCTTAATATGTGCATAAAGTTGACATCTTGTATTAATCCAACCTAATTGCACTATTTTTTTGTTGTTGTTCTTCTTTACTGCATTTGTCTATTTGTTATAATGCAAAAAGATTTCCAGATTTTTAATATACTTCTCTTAAATGAGATCTCAATCCCAACGACGATCGTGGAGAAAGAGTCTTTCTGGCCTATCCCTCAAGAAGAGTGTGGCATACCCCAATGGAGTGGAGGTCGACCAAAAAAATACTAGTTGCTTGGCCAATTGTTCGAAAAGAAGAAGAAGAAGGTTGAATTATGAAGTGCTTCAAGTGAACATGCCTTTCCCTCTTCTTTTAGCCTAGTTGCAACATCCTTCTTGAGAAATTATTTCATGCCTTTGCCTACTAATCTTTATATATTAGCGTATTACCCCCGACATCTTCCAAGAAAAAATTACGAATTGAAAATTTCTAATTATCGAGTAAATGTGAGTTTATTCATGGGGTTATACACTCTTTGAATATGAATCAACTTTCCGAATGAACTTAGCTTCGTGCTTTGGTGGGTCTCTGAGGCCCTTCTGGTAACCTATGTTGTATCGAGGGCATATCTACGTGATTTGATTGGTTGTGTAAGGACTACGGTAGCAAAGGAACCAGAGAAATAAATCCAGTTTCTCGTGTGCGACCATTTCTTTCAGTCCAGCTAGCAGCCGACCTTGGCCTGAGGGTGTGTTTGGCTCAGCCTTGGGAGAAAGTCTTTGGGGAAATGCAAAGGCCTACGGACCAAGGAGGTTTTTTCGAAATGCAAGCAGTGTTGGATAAAATTGGGAAGCAACTTTGAGTTAAATATCGTTTGGTAAAAGATATACTTTGTAAATGAGTTTTTCTTTGTTGTAAAAAAAGGAATTTTTCTTTTCATTTTTTTTTTCGTTTTATTTTTTAAAAAAAAACTCTCATACTATTTTCCGGCGGAACTCAATCGTCGGCGAACCAAATCGGTTGCTAGCCAACTGTCGGATGCCAGATCAAGTCACCGGTCAGCCTCACATGACCTTAAGCATCGCTTGGGGTCGCACGACCTAGGTTCCCGCTACCCCGACGATGCCGCTTGAGGTTGGGCAACCTTAGGCGTGGTTGGCCAGCATCCATATTTGGCCTTGTCGGTGATGTTACATGAGGTGAGAACATTTCGAAAATTATGAAAGTTGAGCAAATGCAAAGTTGGAAAAAAAAAATTGTGCTTGCAACGAGAAAATGTAGCATTCCAAAGCACATCCGGACTTGCCTTGGGCCAAAAGCCTTGAGGCCTATGCATTTCCCCAAAGTTTTCCAAAAAATTTGCCAAAACGTCGTTTGCATCTGTCTATAGGGTCTTGGCAAAGCCGAATCAAATGCACCCTTAGTCCACTGATATTGAGCATATTTTTCATCTCTTTTAGGGAAACAAGTGGACTATTCCTTTGCAAAAATTATGCCAAATTTTGTATTTGGCGATTCTGCCCAGATCTCCTTATTAGTTGGGCAGGAAGGCTTGGCTTGTTCCTTATGAGGGAAGAGTTCATAAAGCGAGACCGATGTGTTAACACTAAAAGTCACCCTAGGGACTGCGCGAGGAACACGTGAGAAAGGTATGATTAGTTGCGAATCAGTGTACAGAAGAGATAGATGGTCGAAAGAGCTGACGTAAACTGACCCAGCCAAGCCCCGACCCTGGTCCCGGTCCCCGGCCCCGGCTCGGGCCCCAATCCGGGTCCTCGACCCCGGCCCCGGTCCCCGATTCCCGGCCCCGGCCTCGGGTCTCGGCCCCCGGCTCCGGTTCCCGGCCCCGGGATCCGCCTCAGTCCCGTTTTCAAAGAAAGTGAGAGACTCAAATTTGGCCAGTTAAAGGAAGCGGAGACAAGCATGGGCGAGATGAGCAGGTATGCTATCCCCACAAACACGGCGCTCTTAGCCTTAAAAGGGGACTGCCTGTTTGTTCACTCAAGCCCATTCTTGAAGCTCAACCCTTAAGGTGCCAGATATTTCTGTTTCAACAGGTTCCACATAGTGGCAAGTTGAAGAACATACTAAACCAAACCAATCATACTACTGAGTCAACAAGAGGATTCAGATATGCGAAAGACCATGCTTATGGGAAAGAAGAAGAAAGGAAACTTTAGAAACTCATGATTTTGGAAAGTATACTGATATTTCACATAAGGTGGGTTCTCCCCGATTACAATGCCTTTGAAAACCTTTTATAGGCTTACAATCCTTCAAAACAAGCTTCTGACAACAGACGGACAAATGCATGAGAAAAACTAAAAAAGTCTTCAGGTGAACAGTGTTTGCTACAGTGCTACAGTACTGCTACAGTGCCAAACAGTGTCTTCTACAGTGATTTTGCTACAGTACCGTGAATAGTAATTTTCACAAAAAGTCTTCTGAACCTGCATACAACATTATTTTGACAAATGCAACAACCATTAGACTTAAAGACTTTCTATCATAACTAGACGGCGACATAATACATGCAGGTGAAACTGGGTAGTTCAAAGCCGACGACAATCTGGATCCGGGTGGTAATTGGCATCGTCAGAGTCAGAGCTGTCTGGGCCGTCTTTGTCCTTTTTGAATTTATTCCAATATCACTGTTCTTCGAGCTGGGACAGTCCATCGTCTGGGTCTTCGTCTTCAGTGAGTGAGGGACTATCTTCTTGTTTTGCCGTGTGTCTTTCACCTGACAAAATATCTTCCATGGTGACTGGGTCTGGTGGATCTTGTTGAGAGCCTTGATTAGAGCTGGATGGCATTTGAGGCTGGGGCCATAGTTGGAGCTGAGGCCACGTGTACGAGCTGGATGGCTGGTCCTGGGTGCTGGATGCAATGTTTGGTGTAGGGTATGTGTTTTGTGATAATTGTCCTCCCCAAGGGTCTTGAGTGTTAGTGTCCATAGAAGAACTTGGTTGGTTACTTCTATATTCTTCAAGAGCTTGAAGTACCTGAGAGTGCATTTTGGCCCTATCTCACGAGTGGTTCGTGTGATGGTATGGCCAAATTTCAAGAGGAATTTCTTGATTTTCTTGACATAGAACTCGCTGGAGTTCTCTATACTCATACTGCATCAGTGTGATGGACTTGGGAAGTGTTGTGTGAAATCGAAAAACTTGTCGATGGAGATTGGGCTTGAATGTAGTGGTGCCATAATACAATGCTTTTTCTCGGACATCTCCGGTTGGGCTAAAGAAAACCCAAGGCTTATGGAAAATGACTATGGTGTGTCTTTCTGGGTCTGCTATTCCATAATTTCACTGGAAAATGAAGTGATGTTTCTATGCTGCTAAAGGTTGGAACCAAGTGAGCATTTCTGTCAAAGCCTTTTGGTTTGAGAAATCTTCCATGAGTGCTCTGGATAGGACTCGGACAATCTTGTTTGTGGGAAATTCAATGGCAACATCATATATGTTGAGAAAATACCAAAGAACCATTTGAGGTCTTCAGGGAATTCTTGATCAGGAGACCACCGCAAAACATGGATAAATGGATAATCAGGATTAAGACCATGTGGTCCTAACATTAATCCACCATAAGTGCTGAATATGCGGTTTTGGTACTCATTCATGTAATACTTCAAATTCTCACAGAAATTATTTTCTGCAACATGCCTGGGGACATCTAGAGGATAAGTGAGAGTATTCTATGATGTATCTCGCATTGGTGTGGTACGAAATGTTCTTGCATCCAATGGATTTATGCGGACATACATGTTGATGGATTCAACTGGCTGCTTAGGTCTGGACATGAAATCTTCGAGGACATTCTTTTTGCCTGCTATGTGTTTAGCATCAAAAGAATATTTCGAGAACCATTCAGCCCACCTTAACAATTGCCGATGGGGAATCTGTTTCTGCTTGAAATTGAGCATTTGGGGAAATGAAGACATATCCATTTCGACCAGAAAGTGATGCCCAATAAGGTGGTATTCAAACTTCTTGATGCCGTATTTGACTGCGAGAATCTCCTTAAAAGTGAAGTGATAATGCATCTCTACGGGAGTGAATCGTCCACTTTTGTAAGCACAAATAAAGCGCTTATCTTTGATTTCTTCAAGGAGAATGGCTGCCCAATATTTATCACTAGCATCTGTTTGCAAAATTCTTTGACCAGTGAAAGGAATTTGCAAAGGAGGAAGATGCTGCAAAATTTCTTTGATATGAGCTACAGCCTGTGTCTTCTTTGGTCCCCATGGGGGAGCATCTTTCTTCAACATCCTTTGAAGAGGATAGAGTGTTTTAGAGATTTTTGGCACAAAATCTCGGAGATAATTAACAATTCCAAGGAAAGTCTGGATTTGGCTAACTGTCAAATTCTCAAAGGGGAATTTTTGGAGTTCTTCTGCTAAGTGAGGACCTGGACAATAAGTTCCTTCTTTCAAATGCATACCAAGGAACTCAATTTCCTTTTGAGCAATGATCATTTTCTTTTGGGAAAGCATGATTCCATGGTTTTGGACAATTTCAACGAACTGGGAGAGTAATTTACAATGAGATTCCTCATCAGGACTGTAGAGGAGAATGTCATCAATGTAAATTTGGGCATGTGAGAGAATGGGTTGGAAAATTCTCCACATGACTTTTTGAAAAATGGATGGAGCTGTTTTAAGACCAAAAGGGACAACTGTCCATTGGAAATGCTGGTTTGAAATGCAAAAATCAATTTTAGGACGGTCATCAGGATGCATGCCAATTTGCCAAAAACCTGCTTTCAGGTCGAACTTTGAATAGATCTTAGCCTGGGCTAGGCTACCAAACAAAGAGTTTTTGTGAGGCAAAGTGAATTTATCATCTTGAAGGAATTTGTTCAAGGGCTGGTAATTGATCGCCAATCTGAGCTTACCACGATTCTGTTTTGCTCGCTTGTTCACATAAAAGGCTTCGCAAGCCCATTGTGAATCCGAGGGTTCAATGAGGCCTTGAGAGAGCAGGTCAGTACATTCCTTCTGGGCCAGAGCAAGATATTCAGGATTCATACCAGAATGACTGGCTTTTGTGGGATTAACATCTTCACTTTTCTTGGATGAGAGTTTGACAAAGAAGTCAGGGTTTTTCCAAAGAGGGTTTGAACAGGTTTGGATAAACTGGGAATGAGATTCAGAACAACAAGATAAGAGACTTTGGGTAATTGGATCAAGGATTTCTGGCTGAATAATGAAACGTCTCTGGATATCCACATACTCACGAAACTGGTCACCAAACTGTAAACCAGTGGGTTTGATTCTTAGCTGGGATAGCTGGGCTAGAACATCCCAACCAATGATGAGGTCTTTATCTGGGGAATTACAACCAAGGATTTTTGTGGTTATGGAACAACCTGAAAATATTTGGAAGGTGATGGTTTTACTGTGGAATTTTGTGGTAAAAGTATCACCGGAAGCAGAATGGAAATACCATGTGTGAGGCGTCCAGAATTCTTCTGGGAGTACTTTTATATCCATGAGTGATGCTGCCGTGCCGGTATCAATGAGAGCAATGACTTGGACAGGTTTGTCATTTTCTGGGTGTTGACACCTAAATTTTAATTTTTATAAAATCATTCATTTGTTTCATAAAATGAGAATTAGTTTTAATTCTCACAAAAATAAACTGTCATACATTGCATATTTGATTTTTGTCATTTAAGTGCATATCATTGCATAACCAGGGTTGAGTCAGTTGAGGCAACGAACGAGAACTCACACTGTAGAAGAGACTATGAACTGAAAATTAGAAGGCCTTCTAGTTTTTCAATTCGACATTGGTTTGGGAGATTTAAAGCTTAAAGGGCTTTGGATTTTAATTACATATTTTGCTTGTGGTAGAGCTCATTAAGCCCATCCATTCCTGTATACGTAGGTTGAGAACTTTGGAAACGGGGATAGCAATTTAATATTAAAAAATTGCAAGAGAAGAGCTCAATAATAAAAAGTTCGTAAAAAATATGCATGGGGGATAACGAGAATACAATTTGTAAGATTGCAAATATACAAGCGGAAATTCTCTTTCTTAAAAAGGGCAAGACTATATTTCAAAAGAGAGAAAAGAATAATGCATGGGGATTTGATTTTGTCTTGGAGCCCAACCCTTTTCATGCCTATAAAAGGAGGGGATTTCGGCGACAACAGGGAGGAGACCAAAAAAATTCCGCACGTATATTGCTCCGGTCTTTCTCATTCTTGATACTCTCTCTCTCGCTCTTCACCGACTCACTTTTTCCTTCCTCGCATCCCACCATAGTCGTTCACGTGCCATCACCACGCCACACACACCCGCCTTCGCATTTGCTCCTCCTTCCCATCGCCGCCTCGATCGCCCTCGCCATCCTACTCGAAGACCGACGCCCGCTCGCCATCCTACTCGAAGACCGACGTCCGTTCGCTGCCCTATTCGAAGACCGACGCCGGCTCGCTATCGTTTCTGCTCACCCGTTCGCCGCTCCCGCTGCCGCTGTTCTGCTCGTGCCGGCATCTCCCCTCTCGAGCAATCCTGCTCCTGTCGTTTACCGAACGCCACTATCACGTCTCGGGTGCCCCTGAAGGAGCCAACTTGTGTTCGGTCTCCCTTAAGCTGATCGTGACACTTGGAAGTTTGATACAAGTGCGTGAGTGTGCGTTCAAACCGGAAGTTCATCCTTGCAATTAGGTATTTTTCCTTATTTCATGGTCTGTGATTTTGATTGCTAGATTTCCTGCATTGTCTGAACACCTGATCATGTGCCTTGGGAAAATTAGGTTTAAAAAAGGGAATGTCCAAGAATTGCCTACTTTGATAACCACGCATGAAAATTAAGGCAGAGGGTTCTTGGAGTTGCGAGCATGAGATTGGCTTTTTTTTTTTTCATATTCCTTTTGATGCCGACACTAAGGAGAAAACTAAAACTTTTTCGGAAATTCAAGATATTGACCTTTTTTCGATCTAATTGTCAAAACCAAATTTTGCTAAGTAAATCTTGGATTTAGTCAATTCGACCTATCGTCGCTTAGGTCCGATACGCTATCTTCAGAAAATCAATCTCAAATTTGCAAGGCTGAATTTTTTTAAGAAAGAAATAATAAAAGGAGATATTGCCTTGATTTTCTTTCCTTTTCTATGTGGATGGATTACTTTTTTGACTTGATTTTGTCATGTTCTGAGAATTCCTAAAAAACGTTAGTAAGATATGGTTTCCTAGAAATCCTGTCTAATTAATTTTTTAGGAAGATGAGGTTTCCTAGAAGCCTTGTCTCATAAAACTTTAGGCAGTCAAATCAAGATAACAAAACCTCTAAGGAAATTCTCACCATGGCCGAAAATTCCAAAAAGGAAAGGGAGCAAATCATATCCACGTATATCTTGTCATGGCTCATGCATATATCATCTTTAGCATATCTTGCATCTCATATTTTCGAATATCACCTCATATATTCCATCTTTTCGAAATCCCCTAGCATATATATTTTTTTAAAATCATATTTCATGCATTGCTGAAAATAACCAAAAAATAAAAAATATCACCCGCATTACATATCGTATAATTTAGCTTGCATTACTGTGTTTTCCCATATCATGCATCCTTGCCACATCATTATGTCATATCATGCATCCTTGCCACGTCATTACGGCATATCATGCATCTTTGCCACTTCATTGTCGCATGTCATTATCGCATGTCCATGTCGTATTCTTATGCCATGTCATTTCGCATGTCTTAATTAATTAGTTAATTTTTGCATATAGGGTAATGTGACCTTTAATTTGCATGGTTTGCATATCGTCCATAGTATTCATGCATTTCATGTAAAAAGTAAAAAAACCAAAAAAGAACTCCATTTTATGAGCTTAAAAGACAAATTCAATCTGAGTTGCCAAATTAGGACATCTCATGGAATTAAGGTACCGAAATGGCATTAGTTTTAATTAACTAGTGTAACCAAGTCCCCGAATCCACAAATCTCTGGTTCGTAGAAGTAAAATAGTCCTCCCGCTATTTTACTTAGATTTCTAATCAACCTACCAAAAATGATTAGTGGCGACTCCAAATTCTAAATCATTTTGATTAATCTAAGTTGCGATTTGGTAGGGCTTGGGAGAGTCCGTATTAGGTTAGTCATTAAAATTAACCTGATATTCCATTAGCCTAGAATTAAGCCAAAATTTTTAGGTCGCGACACTGAGGTGTGGATTTCGATGGGGATATATGGAGAGTGGAAAACAGGCTGGACATGGAAGGAGTCAGAGATAGTATCAGGGGAAAATGCAAAGATATCACCAGGGGATTCATCAGAGTCTGAGGAACATGTTTGAAGGGCAAAGAGTATATCGAGTGAAGGTTCATCCTTAACAGAGAAGACAGACTCGATATCTTTGTCATCCAAAGGGATCTCTGTAGTGGAGGAAATCTTTTGGATCATGTAGATTCCTTGGCGCTTTACCTAGGGACAATTTTTTGCAAAGTGCCCTTTCTTGCTACAAATGTAGCATCGGTCGGATTTCTTCTTTTTCTTGAAACCAGAAGCAGATGAGTGATGCCGCTTCTTTTTTCGAAGGAACTTCCACTTGCCTTTCTTAGGTTTTCGTTTGCCAAGAAAGGTCTTTGTTTGCCAAAAGAGAACTTCTCAAAGGAGAACTTCTTGAAGTGCTTGCGTTTCTTATTGCCAGCACAAGATGGATCACTGCAATCTCTTGAGCACTTGATCTTCCAATGAGGATTGTCACAATTCTTTTCGAGAGAATGATTCTCCCGGAGATAACTTCTGAAGACTTCTCTTCTGTGGCACATTTCTTCAATTGCAAGGTGGACAGACTGCTAGATTTCTCCAAAAGTCGCATCTGTGATAGTCTTATTTTTCAGCTTCAGGGCTTTCTCAACAACTTGAGTAATCTCTTTAGGGATAGAAGCCAAGAATACTGACTTGAGATTAGGATCAGAACCAAGCTAGTAGAAAAGCTTGATCATTTCTCGGAAGTGTCGATCCATGTCCTTTTTGGCCAAAGAACAGCATTTTCTTTCAAAGAATTCTTTTCTTTTGAGTTCTTTCAAATCTTGAGGTTGGCCAATAAAGAAAAGATGAATCAGCTGAATCGCTTCATCAAATGACATGGTTAAGAACTGAAGTTGGTCTCTTTCTGAGGCTAACTTCCACCAATCTTTCAAGGAACCAGTAAATTGAGTGACAAACTCAAGGAGAACATCATAAGTACTGTGTTCCTTCAGATTCCTGGTAATCAACCAAGAATGAAAATCTTGAAGCCATTTTGCCCATTTATGGTAAGGGATATCATCCAAAGTGAAGAAATTGGACGAATAGGGTTTATAAGTTGATGACGATGGGTCATGGTAAGGCGTGAAGGTGGAGGTGGACGCTCAACTTCAGGTTGGTCTTCCATTTCTTCTTCAATGATTGGCTCTGCAGGGTCAGCCATCATGACGTCTGCCACAATAGACTGCGGGCTAGAATCATAGGATTCAGTATCTGGAATGGAAGATGACTCGCTAATAGAGATTTCAGGAGTAGCTGGGGGTGAAGGGTTTATGGGTTTCACTGTGGAGATGGTAGGAACCTAGTTTCGAAGGAAATTTTCTAAGGGATTTGAAACCATGTATGAGTGGGAAGGTTTATGAGGAGGGGATGAAAGAGGAGATTTTTCTGGTGGAGCTGAAGGAGGTGGAAAAAAGATGTGTTTACTTTTTACTTTTTTCTCTTGGTCTAGCTTTTTAAGACGATCCTGAAGAGCAAGGATGTTCGTCTTTGGAGGAAGTTGTGCTGTGCTGAGTACAGCTGCAAAAGAGTTGGGGTCTGGAGAGCTTGACATAAAAGATGTGGGATTTGGAGTTGCTGTTAGGAAGAAAAATGGATCCATGGCTTGTAGATTCCTTTGCTCAAGAAGAGCTTGCTGTTCTTGCAGTATCTGGACCTGGCGTCTAAGCTTTTCAATCTCAAGAGTTTGATCTTCCAGATAATGACTTGTAGGAATCTGTTTTGTCTCCATCAAGTACAGCCTCTTCTGGAAATCTTCCAACATCTTCTTTGATACAAATGTAGCATGGTCTACCCTGCCAAGGCAAATAGCCACTGTGTTTATTGCTACATTCTGGGCCAGAGCATTCTCTGTCTGTCAATTCAAAATAGCTTCAACTGATGTAGGGCCTCTCCGTCTTCCATAAAGATCGACATCATTTGGAGTTGTGATCTTTGGAGAATGGAAGTATTTCTGTTGTGCATCAGAGAAACTTTCAACATGAGAGAATCTGAAAGTGGCTGAGCTTTCTTCAGATGGGGTAGGCTGTAAAGGTGGGAAGTCTTCTGGTCGGAACATGCAAATACTGGGTAAACATGAGGTGGTTCAGGTTTAGGATTGCAAGTGTATGGCTAAGGGAGTTTGATGGGACAAGAATTTTTCTTTACCCATTTGAGGATGTGTTTGTAGAATGGAGAAGTGATGGGTTTCTTTGGAGGTGGAGGTGGTGGCTTTGGTTCATCTGGGGGACAAGCTGGTGGAGGTGCAGTAATTTGAGGTGGCTTGGGAGAACCATACTTAACCATATATTGCCAACGTCCGCCGTCTTCACCAAGAGGACCCATGGTTGGATCACCGTCTAGGTACCTTTGGTAAATGGAATCTTTCTTCTTCTTCTTTTTTCTGGAGGATGGTCTGTCATCCTCATCATCTAGATTCAAACAAGAGAAACAGGAACAGTCAACATCCCAAAAGAAGTGTCCGGAAGGATCCTTGTAATAATGGATGGGTCTTCCATGGTCATCAAAGGATTGGACATGGGCTTTAGGATCTGGGTCTTCCATACTGACAGACTCAGTTGGACACGGGGTAAAGCATAAGATGGTAGGAAATGATAGAAAAACAGAGGAAGAAGTGTCTTCCTTCTCTTTTGTGAATTTAATGGTGACAATACCATCTTTTTTCTTGGTATACTGTGGCTCAGAGGATTGGACAGGTCGGGAATTTTGGTGAAGTTTTTCATAATTGGTCACCCAACTGTCAAGAAGGAGTTTGACAAGATGATCTCTCGGAAGCTGACGAGGGATGTGAATACATGAAGTCTGGTCGAACAGAAATAAGCAAAGCATCATCTGCACTTGGTAGGTTGAGATCAATGGCATGGTTTTGTACTATGTACACCATCTGGTAGTATAGAGTAGCAATTATGGATGATGTGGTTTGAGGAGCACCAGTGATCTGCAACTGGACCTTCAAAGCAGAGAGAATGTTGGGATCTGCGTTCAGAGTGGTCTGAACAGTGCCAATGCAAGCATGTTGATATTCCAGGAAGCGATTATCGAGGAGTGCAACCCGAGCAACTACGGGTAAACCTTTTCGTCCATGCAAGGATAGGGCCAACCGGATAGCGCCAAAGTGGAGATGAGTGTAACCCTGTTGAGCCCACTGGGCAGGGAACTCAGGTGGAATTTGGAGAGTTACAAACTGCTCTTGTTGCATAGACAGGATGGGGTGCTGGTCAAATTTGGTGGACTGAACATATTCTTTGACAGAATGAGGGGTTTGTTTGATGAGATGTTTGATGGAGCGAATGGGGGAAAATGATGATGGTTTACAAAAAGCGGAGTAGGGGTTCATGAGTGGGAGCTGTGTTTCGGAGATTTTGTGATCGTCATTCACATAGGATACCTCATAGAGGTAATCCATTTTTGAGGAAGTAGATTTGCGGAGTTCGGGTGGTGGTGGTAGTGAGATGGCGGTTTCTAACTGAACTGGAGCTGAAATATCTGTGGAGTTTTTCATGAGAGTTTGAATTTCTCCTTTCCCTTCAGCAGGTCCCGAATATAAGAATACTAATCTTGACTTAGTTTCGACGATGTATGGCTTTGATACCAGTTAAAGGAAGCGGAGACAAGCATGGGCGAGATGAGCAGGTATGCTATCCCCACAAACACGGCGCTCCTGGCCTTAAAAGGGGACTGCCCGTTTGCTCACTCAAGCCCATTCTTGAAGCTCAGTAGTACGATTGGTTTGGTTTAGTATGCTCTTCAACTTGCCACTATGTGGAACCTGTTGAAACAGAAATATCTGGCACCTTAAGGGTTGAGCTTCAAGAATGGGCTTGAGTGAGCAAACAGGCAGTCCCCTTTTAAGGCCAGGAGCGCCGTGTTTGTAGGGATAACATACCTGCTCATCTCGCCCATGCTTGTCTCCGCTTCCTTTAACTTCACCTTTTTATTTTGGGGAATTCACTTTCCTATTTTAATGAATAAAATTTTTGTTGACTGGAAAGTACTTTTCGTTGACTAAATCATTTTCCGTGAACCAAACAGACGAAAGTCTAGAAAATACTTTCCCTGAAAACACTTTCCCCAAAACAAACGCACCCTTAGATTGATTATTCAATCAAATGACATTCAATATGTTTTCGATCGCATCTTGAGGAACGAGCGGACTATTTCTTTGCAAAAAAAAAAAAATTGTGCGCAATTTCGTATGTGAAAATTCCGCCAATATCTTCTCGTCAGTTAGGATGGAGGCTGGGGGTTGATCCGAATGAGGGCAGGGTTCATAAAGCGAGACTTATTTTGGCATGAAATGAATATATCCATATATCTCTAATTTCTATTTGTGAGTTGATAAAGGATGACAAAATCTACGCTAAGAATCGGTTCATTTAGAAGTGTCAGTTCAGTCTTAATCATTATAGAGTGAACATGGGTCATGTTTTATTTGGGAAAATCATCGAAAAAAGTTATAAATCTATTGTAATTATGCCGATTAAGTCCTAATTTTTTCGATTTAGTCCTTAACCTTTTGTAATTATGTCAATTCAGTCCATTCGACCAAATTTGGCGGCCGGTGTTGACGTGGATGCCGGTTGGCACCGGCTGTCCGGCAACATACTATTTTAATTTTTTTTTTCCTTTTTTGGTTTTCTTTTCTTTCTTTATTTTCATGCCCACTTCTTCTTATTCTTTTGGCAAAAGGCGACAGCCGGTTCAGGCGAAGCTCGCCCTTCACTGGTGAGGGCGAGCCTCGCCATAGTTGCGTGAGGCATTGCTTTGCCAGCCCAAATCTGACGAGGTTGAGCCTCACCCAGCCATGGTGAGGCTCGACCTCGTCATCGATGGCAATGTTGAGCGAGGCTATTGGAGGGAGAGGAAACCCAATGAGCGAGAGAGAGGCGCGATGAGAGGCTCAACCGAAGTCTACATGAATCCGAAAGCTCGAAGGCCGTAGATGTTCTCGATTAGCTCCATTTTCGGCCTCCCAAAAAGACAACAAGGCTCGAGCAGAGACGCGCAGGACTCGCCTTGCCATTGGCTGATGGGGGTGAGCTTTGCCTAAGCAGGCCATCGTCTATGGCTAGAGGAAGAAGAAGTGGGCAGAAAAAAAAAGATAGAAAAAGAAATGAAAAAAGGAAAAAAAAATAAAGAATTAAAAAAAAAGTAAAATATCATGTCAGCAGACGGCAAGATATGGCCAGATGGACTGAATTATACAATTGCAAAAGGTTTAGAATTGAATCGGGAAAAAAATATGACCGAATTGATAAAATTACAATATATTTAAGATTTTTTTGATAATTTTTCCTGTTTTATTTCACTGACCGATGATGGTTCTTTTCTCTTTTTCTTCGTGATACTATGTTGCTCTCGATCACCATGAGTATTTATCTTTGCAAAAAAAAAAAAAAATAGCCCTTTGCGAATTCTCGTCATGCGCGGCAAGAGAAAAAATTACCAAAAAAATGTTAAACCTATTATAATTGTGCCAATCCATTCCTAATTTTTTTAGGCCAATTCAGTCCTAAACTTTTTGTAATTATGTCAATTCAATCTATCCAGCCAATTTTGGCTGGCCAACGACATCATATTTTAATAATATTTATGAATATTTTATTTTTGATTTTATTTTATTTTTGTTTTTTTCGCTACTATTCTTCTTCCTCCTAGAGACTGAATTGCTTGCGATGGTGAAGATAACGATGACCATGAACTGCTTCCTCCTAGAGTAGAGATGGTGAAGATGACCATGAACATGAACGATCTCGCTTGAATTTTTTTGTCACGCGACCGAGAAGTTGATCCAGAGGCGACAAACCTCCAGCAAAGATCGCCTATGCGGCCACTAGAGAGGGTGAGCCTCACCGTGGCTATGCGAGGACGTGCCTCGCCAACCCATATCTGCCTAGGCTTGACCTCACCATCGCTAGGCAAGACCAGCCGAGACCTCGGCAGGCTAGCCCCTGGCGAGGCACGAGGTCGATCCTCACCAGATCAGAGTTGGCGAAGCACAGCCTCGCGCAGCTACCGTGAGGGTGCTGGTACCAAATTCTCGAGGATGAAGGAGTTGCTGCGAGGGAGAGATGGGAGGACGATCGTCAGCTTCAATCTCTATGAGGAAGAAGAACAGTAGATGAAAAAACAAATTGAAAAAAGAAGGAGAAATGAATAAAAAATTTCAAAAAAATTATTAAAATATTATGTCGCTGGACCATTGGTGTCGGCCGGCACCCAAATCAGCGCCAATCAACCAAAATTGGCTAGATAGACTGAATATATACAATTACAAAAAATTTAGGACTTAATTAATAAAAAAAATTAAAATTGAATTGGCACAATTATAATAAATTTATGGATTCTTTGGTAATTTTTCCGTTGTCTGACTATCCCTCTCACAAATCCGACGCTTTCCCATATTTCCCAATCAACGTAGACAGGTCAATCTGTCATTAAATCACCAATCGTTGTACACTCTTCCCAGCATGACGTCACTGCTTACGTGGGATGAAAGGACCTGTCCTTACCATACCATCAACCCATATTTCGAATCAAGAATTACAGGTGCACATACGATCTTCATCACGCTACTGCACAGTACATAAGGAGCAAGCATGCGCTTTGAGCTAATGCATCTACCGCTAGTGTTTGGGCAAAACTGCTACTTACGTAAATCAATTAGACGATCAACCTTGATTTCATGCTTATATGCCTCACCGGCTTTCTCAAAAGATGAAATTTCTGGCGTTAGAGCACTGCTTTTTCGAGTTGTTGCCATTAGAGGGCGATCGTCAAATAACTTTTTGGCATCCAATTTATCTATTGTATCTCGTCATTATGATTTTTATTTATTTATTTATGGGATCAAACAAGGATAACTTGTATAAGATTCGGAAATTGTCACTAATCATGTTAACGGGGTGGTCTCACAAAGGACAACATCGATGACACAGAAGTCGCCATGAGAAGTAGAAAATAATGTCCGAGTTATATCATTATATCTCAGACCCCTCCATGTCTAAGAAATTACCTATATGGTACATCGATTAAAGATGTGCGGTGTGAATGCTACAAGCAGCGCGCAGGGAGTACTTTAAATTTTTATTTTTTTTGGCCTTTTGGCCGTTTTGGCTTTTAGCTCCCTTTTTTTTTTTTTGCCTTTTTGGCCTTTTGGCCGTTTGGCTTTTGGTTTTGTTTTTTTTTTTTTTTGGCAATTGCTTCCCTTTTGTTTTATTATTTTATTTTAATCATATTTTAAATTTTTCCTTGTTTTCTTTTATTTTTATTCAATTTGTTTTCAATTAATTTTTTTAATTTTTTTCTCGTCGCTTTGCTGTCATGTCGCCTTGCTCGTTTGTTTGCTCGTTCGATGACGTGCCTCGATTGGCCTCGTTGTCTCGTTCGTTTTTCTTTTTCCTCATCACTCCGCGTTCTCGTCACCTCAATCGATGATGTTTGCTCGTTCGTTTTTCGTTTTTCTTTTTTCTCGTCACTCCGCGGCCTCACCACCTCAATCGATGACGTTCGCTCATTCGTTTTTCTTTTTCCTCGTCACCTCAATCGCGCGAACGTCATCGATTGAGGTGGCGAGGCCGCGGAGTGACGAGAAAAAAGAAAAACGAAAAACGAACGAGCAAACGTCATCGATTGAGGTGACGAGGACGCGGGGTGATGAGGAAAAAGAAAAACGAACAAACGAGGCAACGGGGCCACGGGGCCACGGAATCGAGACGCGTCATCGAACGAGCGAACAAACGAGTAAGGCGACATGGCAGCAGAGCGACGAGAAAAAAATTAAAAAAATTAATTGAAAACAAATTGAATAATAATAAAAGAAAACAAGGAAAAAATTTAAAATATGATTAAAATAAAATAATAAAACAAAAAGGGAAGCAATTGCAAAAAAAAAACAAAACAAAACCAAAAGCCAAACGGCCAAAAAGGCAAAAAAAAAAAAAAGGAGCTAAAAGCCAAAACGGCCAAAAGGCCAAAAAAAAAAACTTTAAAGTGCTCCCTGCGCGCTGCTTGTAGCAGCGCACAGGGAGCTGCACGCTGCTTATAGCAGTGCGCAAGTACTGCGCGCTGCTTATATCAGCGCGCAGGTCTCGCGCGCTGCCCTCCTCAGCGCGCGAGACCTAAATTGGTAAATAAATTTAAATAGTATCTAATTTTGTAAATAATTTTTTTTTGTATTAAATTGGAAAAAAACCCATTCTTCTGCCCCTTTCGGCCAATTTTACATTATGTAGAATATAGACAAAATTATTGGACGCGAAATTGCATGTTCCGCCGACATGGCATTGTCCTTCCAATCACATCTCTTTGAATTTCATAGCTTCAAAAGCATCAGCTCCATGAAAAAATTCGATTGAAATGAGTGATGCCACGTCAATAGAACACGTAGAATTACCGTTTTATCATATACTTTCGTTCTGAATTTACCAAAAACGCCGAAAATGAGGTAATTTCTCGATCCAAATGCCGATACTTAGGGGAGAAACTTGTTACAAATGTTTCTCCAAACACATAGGGAGGAGAAGTTATCTCAAAAGTCATCATGATTTTTGGTTTATGAAGCTCGTGAAAGCATCTAAATCAGCCAGTGCACTTGCGGGGAACCCACCCTGAAACACATCGCTGCTAACCTTGGCAGCTCTCTCCTTCACCCCTTCGTCACTCATGAGCTTATCAATTCCCTTCACTATCTCCTCCTGCCTCACCGTCACCGGGTCATGATCCGATACCATGTGCCCCACCTTGAGATGGTGCGCCACCAGCTTAGCATTGTAGAATTGGTCTCCCCTGATGGGCCACGCCAAAAACGGGACGCCGCGCCCCAGGGCTTCCACCGTCGAGTTCCACCCGCAGTGCGATAGGAACCCGCCCGTCGACGGGTGGCTCAGTATCAGGAGCTGCGGGGCCCACCCGGTTACTATCAGGGCCCGCTCCCGCACTCTGGCCTCCAGCCCGTGAGGGTAGTACCCTTCTTCGGACCCGCCCGAGCCCGGTTGGATCGCCCATATGAACGGCCGCGTGGACTCTTCCAGCGCTTTGGCCAGCGTGTCGTACTCCTCCACTGTCAATCCCACGGAGCTGCCGAAGGACACGTAGATCACGGAGCCGCGCGCCTTCGAGTCTAGCCATCGGATGATGTCCTCCTCGGTCACGTTGCTTTGCTTGTTGGGTCGGATCTCGCGATCTCGGAGAAGAGAACCGGATGACGTCCAGTATCGATCCGGGAGAAGTGGACCCACGCCCCACACGGGTTTACCGACTTGATTGGCTAGGTACTCGAGAAATGGACCATCGAGATCGTGACACGTGTTGATCACCAAGGCCATAGAGCTCTCGGTGGCATCCACCCAGTATGGCTTCTCGCCAGGCCCCGGTGGGACCATCCTTGGCGGCCCACCTGGACCTGGAGGTCGAGAAGAAACCGGAGCCGAGTCCGACCCTGCTCCACTTCCCTGCTGCTGGCCCCACTTAAGCAATCTAGCCACGTGGGACCGCCTTTTAAGATCCGAAACTTTGAGACCCATTTCTTCGGGTAACCCCGGGAGCAAACGGGTCTCCCCAGGCTCGATGTCCAATGGGCTAGCCTTCCAAGCTGCGAGGTCCATCGCAACGGAACAGCCTCCGGAGGTGAAAAATCCGACCGTCCGGACTCCAAACTTGTCGAACACTTCAGCCGCCCAGCCAATTATGATGAGAACATCGAGAACGGCGCAGACAGGCCGGGTCGAGCTCGCCGAGAGGATGTTCTCGAGGAAGTCGGCGAGTAGGGCCTTGCTCTGTTCCATCTGGTGGTGGAACCCGTCGCCGCCGGGACGCGGCGCAGTGGCCGGGACGATGACGACGTCAGTGAGAGGGTCGTCATGGAAAGAGGAGGGAATGGAGGAAGAGAGATTGGAGAAGACGACGAGGGTGGCCTTGTAGTTTCGTGAGGCGATGAGCTTGCAGAGCTCGATGCAGGGGAAGAGATGGCCTTGCCCGAAAGCCGGGAGGACCCAAATCTCACCTCCTGCCATTTATTCCGGGAGGGTCTGTTTTTGGACCAATCTATGCAAAAGACCACAACCTTTGAACATGCTTATAGACAAGAGAAGCTTTGACCAAAAGGTAACTGCGTGACATGTCAGCTTTCTCTGACTTTGATGTAGGCGGCGAGTTCTTTCTGCTTTGACAAGCTTAGTTAACAACTTAACATATCAAATGACTGAAGATTAGAACGTAATCGCTTACGTAGTGATGCTGCGTGTTTTGGCAAGGTTACTGAGTTCTTCAGGATGTCGGTTTTTCATCCACGGCCCATAAAAAGTTTTAAGGATAATCACACAAATAATTCCTTAACTTTGACCCAATGTACAAAGCAGTACTTGAAATTTTAATTTCATCAATTTGGTATTTGAAGTTTAATCCAATGTGCAACGTGGTCTTCGAACTTTTAATTTGACCGATATGATCCATGAACTTTAGGAGTCCCTGAACTTGAATCAATAGAAAGACTACATTAAATATTTTCCTATAGTTCAAGGACAAAGTTGAACATGTTCCAAAAGTTTAAGAATTATATCGGTTAAATTGAAATGGACTACATTACACATTGGGTTAAATTTCAGCGACCATATTGGTGAAATTAAAAGTTCAAGGATTACTTTACACATTAGGTCAAAGTTCATGGACTATTTATGTAATTTTACCAAAGTTTTATTGAGTTAGCTATTCAATTAGGTCCGTGAACTTTGTGGGTCAGGTTGAATCATTGGTTCGATTCAAATAGGCTAGTTTAACCCGTTTATAACCCATTTACTATAACGCAATTATAGGGACTTGCACCCAACCCTACTCATAATCTTAAAACAGTTCAATGCTTAATTCAACCTAAGAAAACTCATATCCAAATTGAACACTCATTTATGATCAAATTTACGATCTATTTATGACCCATTTAACATTTTTATTATGTTCCCGACCCAAAAAAAAATATTTTTATTATGTTTAAATCTATTTATGAGTCAATTATTGAATACATCTAATTAATATATCACCTCAACCCATTATATGTGAGTTAGGAAATGAATTTATGACCATTTTTTCTCTGTGTTTATATTCGAATTGAAATAATCCAGTGAAATGGGGAAATGAAATTCAAGTTTGCGGAAGGGTACGATGTAAGCAAGGCACAAGACTGTACAGACGATACAGAGTTCTGATTGGGAAATTACAAGCCGGGCATCGATGAAATCGAGACTTCAAATCTAAGAGAAATAAACGCCGATCATGAAGTCCCCAAACGCGTCCAAAGCGGCCGCCGCGCTGGCCGGGAAGCCATGCTCGAACACGGTCCGGATGCGCGCGGCCCTCTCCCGCGAGCCCGCGTCGGTCATCAGCCTCTCGATCCCCTTGCCTATAATGTCCCTCGGGACCCCCTTCGACATGTCGTCGGACACGACGTGTCCGATCTTCAGGTGGTCCACCACGAGCTTGGAGTTGTAGTACTGGTCGCCCCTGATGGGCCATGTCAGGAACGGGACCCCGCGCCCGATTGCCTCCACGGTCGAGTTCCAACCGCAGTGCGACAAGAACCCGCCCGCCGATGGGTGGCTCAGGATCAGCAGCTGCGGGGCCCACCCGCGTATGATCAGGCCTCTCTCTCCGACCTTCTTATCCAGCCCGTGAGGGAAGTAGCCTTCGTCCGAGTCCGGAGTCCCACCCAGGAACGTCCTCGGCGGGCCCCGACGGCCCGCCCCGTATTGGATTGCCCATATGAAAGGCCGGGTCGATTCCTCAAGCGCGGCCGCCAGCTCCGGGTACTCCTCCGCTGTGGGCCCCACTTCCGACCCGAACGAGACGTATAACACCGAGCCCCGTGGCTTGGAGTCCAGCCACTGGATGACCTCATCCTCGGTCACGCTGGACTGCCGATTCGACCGGATCTCCCGGTCGTGAAGGAGCGAGCCGGCCGACTTCCAGTACTGCTCAGGCAGGAGCGGCCCCACGCCCCAGACCGGCTTGCTGACTTGGCGGGCCAGGTAGTCGAGGAACGGCCCCTCGAGTTCAGCGCATGTGTGGAACAGCATCGCGATCCAGCTGCCGGACTCGTCGACCCACGGTGGCTGCTGGCCCGGTCCAGGCGGGCCCATGAACTTCGGCCCGAAAACACCCATCGGGCCGGGGGGCCCGGATCCCGAATTTGGAGCTCCTCTACCGCCGCCTCTGCCGCCACCGGCGCCGCCGCGGAGGTGAGGCGGGCCCCCGGGGCGGTGCTTGAGGTCCGACGCTTTGAGCGCCATGTCTTCGGGGAGGCCCGGGAGTGGGCAGGTCTCGCCCGGCTTGAGATCCTCGACCTTGGCCTTCCAGACCGCAAGCTCCATCGCCGCCGAGCACGCGCCGGAGGTGAAGAACCCAACCGTCGGAATCTGGTACTTGGCGAAGATCTCGCCGCTCCACCCCATCATGACGTCGAGGACCGCGCAGATGGGCCGATCCGGGCTAGGATCGTCGGGCCTGGGCGGCGCGAGGATGTTCTCGAGCCCCTGAGCCATCTGGGAGTGGTGAGCCCGGTGAGCCTCCATAGGGTCGGATCCCGGCTCGGCAGGAGGGGGCGGCGAGGAGGGTATCTCGGTAATTTGGAGGAGGGGGTGGTGTTGGCGGAGGGAGGAGGGGATGGAGGAGGATAGGTTGGAGGAAATGACGAGAGTGGCCCTCAAGTTGCGGGCGGCGATGTGCTTGCAGAGCTCCATGCAAGGGAGTAGGTGGCCTTGGCCGAAGAAGGGCACTACCAGGATCTCAGGCGGAGGCGGCGATGAGGACGACATGTCTGCAAATCTTTCCTCAGACTTGGGTAGGTTCTTGATCTTGGTCTTCTGGAGGGTTTAGTTCGCAAGATCTGGTCTTTATAGAAGGAAGAAGCAGAAGGGGGGTTATAGAGATAGAAGACTTAACCGGAAAGAAAGGGACTATGAGGGTCCCGTCATGGAAGCAGGGGTGGAAGAGTTTGACCAGTTGGTGGGTTGTGTTGTCGACAAAAGACGAGAAGCATTCGTTCATTTCATCCCCAACATGTAGGTGATATGGTAATGCGACGAGGCAACGTGCCTTCTCTCAGTTGTGCAACCGCCATGACTCGAAGAGTACGCGTGTCGACATTCCCGTTAGAACCTTTTCGTTACAGAACCATACCTTAACTTGTACAGCAGCGAGGAAAACAGCAGGGGAATCACCCAATTCATCACCCTCCTCCAAACAATGCTCTGCAAACCCGAATCACGTTCATATGAAACTAAGCAGAAAGCTTCGGCTAGATGGGTAACGACTTCTTGCGTTTGTGCTCTCCGTACCGATAAGCGAAGCCAATTTCGCCTTTCCCTTTTTCTGTTTTCCGAAATGTTAAGTGAATTTTACTAGCGAAGGGAGTATAATTTTCTCCTGTTCATGTGGATCCATGTTTATCACCATTAGCACAGGGAATAATACAATTGGATTGTTCCAAGTTATATTGCACAGTGAATTAACAAGATCTGTCATCACATTTACAAACTCTGCTCAGCACCCGATTAGCATGTTCGGTGGTCTTATACATGAGCGTCGGTAATGTCTGTTACATACAACGTGTTGAATGTTCAGGAAGAGGGCAGAATGTCCAAGGCGACTTCCTTGAGGGAGGGCATCGCTTCCTGCTGATGCAAAGTCATGTAACGGTTTCCGACTCTTCTGAGAACCTTCCATGGGCCAGGGTAGCATCTACATGACATTGCAAAAGGAATGGATGAGATAGAATTTTGCCATGAAAAGGGACATTCGTAATGAATAGATCAGCATCCACAAACCTGAAGAGCGTTCCTCCTTTCATTCCTTTAAAGTTGTGAATGTAGTACACAGTCTCCATTTTTGGGAAAAGGGTCTTTGTAAGGGCTGCCAGCTTCGGATAGAAAAATGCAGGATAGTCTTGGTACTGTTAAGGATAAAATCCGGAGGGCACAAGGGCGAAAATTCTACAACATTCCGGCAACAGTGAAAAGTTCACGCTGTTCATATGATAGTAAAACAGAAAGCACCTTCCTTAAGAAGGTCCAAAGAAGGCCAGATACACGCACATTAATCTCCGGTAATGCTTGGGACACAGTGAAGTATCTGTAACCAACGGTCTAGTCATCCGCTCTTAAGCCAGATGAGTAACTACACGATTACTGTTCAACTCAGTAACTAAGTGACACTGTTCAAGAGACCAAAACCAAGAAAGGTGGTCATGAATTCAGCAAATATAGTTATCCAAATTGAAGCTGTGAGTGGATCAAACATCTATAAGTCGTGTGACTTGATAAGGTAGAAGAAATGTGAAAAACAAGCTGGGAAAAGGATACATCCAGACCTTATACGGTCGAGTTCTCCATTGAATATAATAAGCTTTCGGGCTGTGTTCGCGACAGCTTCTCTGTAAAGCTCTTCCACAACAAGCATTTCTGAATTGGACAATAATCTCCCGACATAAAACTTAGTTAAGCCAATATCAACAAGAAGACAGGATATTTGGAGCTACCGTTGACATTAAAGTAGGGATAGGCGACGAGAAATAGCTCATCTTCTGGTCTCACGCGGTCCATCATTTTCACTTTCTCAGTAAAGCCGAAATCTTCAAAAAAGGACGGTTTGGTTAGGTAGTCCAACTTAAATGAAGCTCCTTCGAAAGCTGATTTTCTTGCGAATTTGACTTCATTGGCCTCAGGGAAAAACTGAAAGTTGAAATGGCACTTGGAAGTCAATAAACTCTTCAAGAGCAGAAAAGAAAGGAAAAATAAAATGCATCAGTAAGAGGCGCATGGCATAGAGTAAGAGTCCTATTTGAAGATCAATGACCCTCTTTTGATTGAATCCCTGTATTTCTGTTTATATTTGTCTTTCCTGTTGACCCACATCCTTCACCAACATAAGCTCCAAAGCAAACTAAATCAACAATCTAAGAAAGTTGCTTATCTCCTTTTATGAATGTTACAGCTTTATAGGAGGATAAATACGTACTCACAATTCTGGTTCGTGTAACCTTCTCAGAATCAACCAACTGGTCGCAAAATTCACGAATCAACTGCATGCTTCCTGTCATCTCTATTCCTCCTTCACCATCACCTGACATAATCCCATAAAGTGACACCATAGTCAATGAAACATGGATCATATAGTGTTCAAGGATACTTAGCCAAACAGAAAAGACTTTTTTTTCGCTCGTTTAGTATCTGTATTTATGCGAGCGAGCGAGAGAGAGAGAGAGAGAGAGAGAGAGAGAGAGAGAGAGAGAGAGAGAGAGAGAGAGTCATCACCCTTAAACCACAGAGGATATTCTGCTTGAAAATCCTGACCTCCTAAATGCTTAATAATCCTTACGAGTGATGTCAACAAGTCATAAACTGCTAGGTAGTGAAAGAACTGCCTTTGATGGCAAAGATTGCGACTAGAAAGAGCAGATATCGACAACACGCACAAGCACAAAGAGAGTGAAGGGGAGCTCAAAGCTTTGGTGCTAACCTGGGACAGAATCTAGTCCTGATGTTGGAAATTCAATCTCCTGCAATCAAAATACGTTAACACTAGACTCAGGTTTACAGCTTCTCTTTCCTGCTTCTAGCCATAACAGAAGAAAATGACGAAAGAAACGCACCATTAACTGTCTGTTGCCACTAACGGCCAACTCGGTCGCCCGTTTAGCCTGTCAATTGATAAGGAAAGAAGAAATTATGTCACTGGTATTCTTTAAAGGGATGTGGATATATATAGCTGTAGCCACTAGCCACCAGGCCGAGAGAGAGAGAGAGAGTTGAACATTGGTTGTAAAGCTTGTTCTCAACAAATGTTTTTTTTTTGGACAGAGCTCAACAAATGTTCAGCAGACAAGAAAAATCACATCTTCAACCATCCAAAGGAAGATCGAAAAATACATTCTGCACAAGCATGCAGAGTGAACATGAAGAGTGCCAAGATCTCATCGTTATAGCCTATGAAAAGAATTTATAACAATGCTAGCACATATTCTACATAGAAGAGTGTCAAGAGCTCATCATTATTGCATATGAACAGAATTTGAAACGAAGCACATATTCTGGACACTTGCAAAGATAAAAGGGACTTCTAAAGCACAGTGTATTAAAGAGCAAAATTTGAAAGGAATACATTACAATATGGTGCACTTTATTGATAGTTACTGAAGAAAAAACATAGAGTAACATGCTTACTTGTTCAAGCAATTCATCGTAGTCCCTCGGAAACGGCACATCTACCTCGACAGAGGAATGACTTTCACCAGATACTGAACTCCTCAAAGGTCTGAAATCCCTTCTTACAATCTTACTGTTCTTCCTCCACGAATTCAAGCAACTAACCAGCTACACCCCCACGAAAATTGTTAATTACGAACACCAGAAGCGCACGACATTAAAAAGGCGACACTTTTGGAAGCAAATATTTGGACAGCTACAGAGTTCATATTCATAAAACATGTAAACCAAGACAGTTGGAACTTCCTTGACATAACCCTTTTTTGCTGATTCGATAGGAAACATTGGGGATTCAAACACTACACAACCCACCAAACCGGGTTCTAAGAGCTTCACGGTAGAGAAATTTCAATCAGAATTTGCTTCCTGATGTGAGGACTCCAGATAATTTTTGTATTGTTGAAACGTTGGGCCCTTCATGGTTCCAAAATTAATGACCCACAACAATTTCTATCGCCTATAAACATTTGCCATTTTGGGTCCCTCTGCAATTGTTCAGCATGGATCGGAAGTCTGCAAATGGAAATTATCCTCTTCCGCAGAACACAGGTCTCCAAGAATTTATTTAAGAACCAGACGCACAAAGCATCAACCGTGCCAAAGGACCGACAACCCAAGCTGTTTCTATGAATTGCAAACCGAGACATAACTACACACGCAAGAGAGAATTTGGTTCACTCCATAATCACGAGTCGCTGACCTCTCTATCTGAAAGATGAGATTTTTGGAGCGGAAAGAGCGATGCAACTCCAGCTCCAGAAGCACTGGATAACGGCATTTTCCGACCACTCCTCGGTTCTTAGGGCACTGCGAAACGAGAGGACGTACTTTTGACGAGGGAGAAAGGGGAGAAGCATTTTGCCATCGAAGCAAAAGCGACACGAACGAACCATGAGCGCGCGTCTCACATTTCATCTCACGACCGACCACCTGGGCCCAACATTGGGGACCCATTTACATCCCCGGACAAGAATATAGAATCGATAGTCCTTATAGATATCATGTAGTAAATATTAAGGGAAAAAAATGGGTATGTACATAAATTAGCAAATTAAAGATACAATAAGTTCATTGTTATTCGATTTTAAGTACCGGCAAACAAATTCAACAAATTTATCTGTTGGGGTCTCATGCTCAAGACACTGATGTTAGTCTGAAACAACACAAATCTTTATCATTTATATACCACTTGAATCCAAAGAACATGTATTCGAAATTTAAAATGCGTGATTTGATTTTAAGCAGAGAGATGACACACCGTGTTATTATGTTACATTTCGTTTTCCTGAAAAAGAGCACATAGTATCGTGGATCAACATGATTATTGCACGATTGACAGAGTTCCGAAGCAGCAAATTCATTCGGGCTATAAGTAGCGCCGCAAGTACTCTTCGACAGTGACATATTCTATGTCCGGATAGAGCTCGGAAGCATCGACGCCATCTTCCCCGATCTCGAAGTTCGCAAGGCATCCCTCGAAGCACACATGGTAGTAATGCGTCAGCCCGACTTGTTCCGCGTAGTTTTGCTCTTCATTCAGAAGATGAAAACGCCCATTAACAAGCCGATCACAGTAACAACTACACGCATGCGTCTGCAATTTCACAAAAGATATAAAGAGTGCAAGAGGAAAAGCTTTCCCACAAGCTGCTTGTAGCAAAAGATTAGACCTCCTGTGAAGTTAAACTTTACCTTTCATCAAAGCCAGGAAGTCTTGACCTGAGATGGAGGACTTCTGCAGATCTTTCCCGATGAGTTTCTCCCAGATCCCGACGACTTCGAGCTGAGACAGGATATTCTTAGGTGGCCTGATGTACACAGTCTTGTTGAGAGTCCGAGGGTCATCGACGCTTTTCATGGCATACATGGCGATGTCGTCTTCGTCGACGTATATCGCTGTGCCATACGGGTCAACACACGCACATTGATCATAACCCTTTCGCGGAAAATAGCGAATTTAACTTTTCTTTACCAGTGTAACTTTGGAGACTAAATTGAAGTGTCAAAGGGATGTGAAATAGGCAATTGTTGCGGAAGATCGATACCTTTCTTGTCACCATCTCCTAACAACAGCACAGAGTCTGTAGATGGGAGGATCTTTCCCGGTTGGCATAGGCCGCCGAGGAAGTAGCCAGCGAAGCAATTCGCCGACACGTACGTGTGCGGAATCCCGGCATCCTCGATCGCCCTTCTCACCACCATTTTCTCATCGAATGTCACCCTTCCGGGATCCATTGCATTCTCCATTCTTGCCGGGTCAGTTCCAAATTCAGATGGCAAGAACCTCTGCGAGAATGAACGAACAAAGGTCTTTAGTATGATCTTTCTAAGTGCTTCTCTTGAATCTCAATCTTCATCCCGTCTCTCCTCTACGAACAACTTTGCGGTGTGATCTTTTTTTTTTGTCCCCTTCTCTCACAACATTTTTGTTATAATGAAACGTCATAATGCAAATGAAATAAGAATATTCACATTGAACGACGTTTTACTCTTGGCACGTGTGGCAGTACCATAAAAATAAAAAAAAAAAAGGAAACTTATGACATTCACTCGGTTAAAATAAAAACTTAAGTAAGGATCTAAACAAGAAAAAATTCCCATTCTATAAAGTTTTGCACTTATGATGTAATGTCGGAAATATTTCTATATACTATCATAATCGTGACGTTATAAAAATCATTTTTTTCTCTTCATCAATCGGTGGGGCCACGTTGTAAAAATTAAACAAAAAGGCATTTTATAACATAATGCGTAACATGATTATGATCAAAACTAATTAATCACATCTTCACATAGTAAATTCGAAAATTTTTATTTTAATTTTCTAATAATGGGAATGTAAATCTTGGAAGATGGATTCGCAAATTTTCCTAACAGCGATGCGAGTCGTGATTCTACCTTAACGTTTCCGGCCTCTTTGATGGCGTCGACGAGCTTGAGCTGAAGGAGGATGTGGTGGCTCCGGATGTGGACGCCGGAGATGGCGCACACGACCACGTCCACCAGCTTCACCGCGTCGACGAGGCTCTGGTGATCGTCGAAGGAGCCAGGGACGAGCTTCGCCCCTCGCCCCTTGAACGACAGCAGCGTCTGCACTTTCTCTATGTCCACGCCGATCTCCGGCCTGTGGAGGACGTGCGTCTCGTGCCCTAGCGTCAAGCTTGCGTCCACCAACCTCTTCCCCAGGTACCCCGTTCCACCAACTATCAAGACTTTGCTCTTCCCCATCTCTCTCTTTCTCTCGTGGTGGGTAGAGAAGCTAAACTTCAGGCGGCCATTTATGGATGCGAGAGGGTTTCTTCCTTCTTCTTTCTTGGTGGGGTTAGGTTGGGAGGAAAACTTGGAGGGCCATCGTCGGGCGCTAGGTCAGGTAAGGTGACAGCGCTTTGCTTTGTTGTGCAATTGAAGATTTGATCGAGTTTGCTTTTGACTAATAGCTGTGAGAGTGAAGTTCTGTGTCACTGTTCAGATGTTGAAGATGAAAGTGAGGAAGTTTCCGCCGGTCCAGATTCGTTTAGAATAAGTTTGCTTTTTAGCGATGACTGAGAGTGACGGCCTGACTCATTGTTCAAAGCTGCGGAGATGGACAGGTAAAAAGTTTCTGCCGATACAGATTCGTCGGCGTAACCATTTATATGGTTCATCATTGCTGGTCCGCAATGCGGAGAAATTCTCTCCCGTTGACATCCCCACCCTCCATGTGAGTAGGGCTCCCCATATAGAGGGTGGGGATCTCAATGAGCACACACACCTATCAGGTCTTCGTGTCGGGATACATTACACGGTTCAATTTCAACACATGACCGACACATAATTAGCGCTTCAGACATGTTAACAACATGTGCTGTTGTCATATGATGCTATGCTGCATGTTTCTGAAATCTTACTAGGGTCAGTTCGACACGACACGACGAGACGAAGTATATGTGGCCGTTTTTTTTTTTTACGTTGGATCATCTTATTCATCAACTTGGCGTTGATAGAGGAATATTGTGTTGAACTCTCAGCGGCCGGTGAACCTTTTGGGAATAATTGATTGAATGGCTTGAAAAAAGAGAGAGCATCTAGTGGCCACAGGCGGAAAATTTGTTCTTCTTTGATTTTTTTTTTCCCTGGTCATAAAAAATTTAAATTTCTTCTTTGATTCAAAAATCAAAATTTAAACGAAAATGGGACTGCATCTAGTGGCCACGTGCGGAAACTTTTCTTAAGTATGATTTTTGATTTAATTATAAAAAAATCCTAAACCTATTACAATTATGTCAATTCAATCCTAATTTTTTTTTTGTCGATTCAACCTAAACCTTTTATAATTATGCCAATTCATTCCACTTTGCTAGTTGACGTTGATGTGTCAGATTTTCAATATTATTGTAATATTTTTTTTTTGGGTTTGGACTGGTAAAGGTCGTCGGCCACTGGATGTGGGCTCACGACCATTGTCCAACCGCTAGGTGAGGGCTTGCAACCCTCACCCTCTATCGGCTCAACCAAAAATAAAAATAAAAAACACAAAAAATTATTTTAAAGATAATTTAAAATTAAAAAATCAATATATTATTAAAAAAATTCATGTCAATGCCGACCAGTCAAATGGACTGAATTAGTACAATTGTAAGAGATTTATGATTGAATTGAAAAAAAAATGAGATTGAATTGTCACGATTGCAATAGGTTTCTACGATGTTTTGGGACAACAGACTCTTTATATATACGCACAGTCTCCCTCTACCTAATTCGAAAATTCAAATCTTTGCAAGTCCTTATTTGTCTCTCCGATTACATATTGAATTCGATAACGGGCGACCTAGTCTCCCGGCAAATACCACTGCTTCTGTAATCTTAGTATCTTCGACCCCATTGTCACCGGTGCTTTGTCTTCTCTCCCGCGATCCTCCTTCAATCTCTCCCGCCATGACGGTGCCCTACCCTTTGACTTATACTCACCTTTCTTGCACCGGAATATTCGTCTAGAAAAAGAAAAAGAAAAAGAAAACCTGATCTAACTCATCAAGCCAATCCTAAAGATCCTCAGTAGATAAATATAGCTATCGAAATGAGTAGCATTTTCTTTGAAGTCGACTCCATTGGATCCTTTGCGTTTCATGTAATTTTGATTTTCATGATGATATCTATCACACCCGACCCTCAAGTTTGGTGTAATTGTTAGGACCTCGATGACAATGGCGAACACGGTAATCGTGAAATTTCAAGAGGTCTGATCTCCTTGTGAACGTGTAGGTCGTATGATTTTGGTCCTATGCCAATTTCAAATGACTTCAATTTCTGCAACTTAACTTCCTTGCCCCTTGCTCATTCAGTCTCCTTTTCAGACTTCAGGAGCATTGAGTAAAGGGAGGCAGGGGGCCCGGAAGATCTACTCATTCAAAAGGAAGCGACCTCAGTTTATTCTCACAAGAAGAGGAGATGGTGGATGGACCTAGACGTGCACGGTTCCGTCGAACCGCCGGTTCTGGTTCAGGAACCGGCGGTTCCGGTTCCGCCAAATGGTGGAACCGGAACCGGCCCATAAAGGACCGGTTCCGGTTCCGGGCCGGTTCCGGTTCCGGTTCCAGTTCCGGTGCAGGTTCGGTACCGGACGGTTCCGGAACCTTTAATTTTATTTTTAAAATAATAAAATAAATTAATAAATTATTAATTAAAATTTATAATCAAATTGTACATTGTAAAAAAATTTGAAAAAAAAAAGATGAGGAATGGGCTTGAACTTAATGAATTATCATTAAGCGCCTACATATCTTCTTGGGGATAGAAGAATCAAAGCCCATGTAGTTCTCTTACCTTTGGTAACCCCAACTTACCTCATCCTCAATCGTCGCTACCTGTTGTTGTGGTGGCAGTGGTATCTCCACAATCATCACTGAAGAATTCGTGTTCTCAATCCAACTCTTGTTGTCAAAGCTTAGCCCTTGTCCAATCATCGACGCAAGCTTGAAACTCCACACTTTTCGGATTTAATCTTGAACGGCGGGAGTCTAAAATTAATCCTCCAGCACTAAATGCTTGTTCAACTGCCACTGTCGAAGAAGGTGTCGCTAATATTTGTCTTGTAATGAAGGAGAGAAGTGTATATTGAATTGAATGGTTCTTCCACCACTCAAGAATCTTGAAATCTGCTGCGCTGTGTTCGGAATCACTAAACTCAAAATAAATTGTTAAATAGTTTTCTAATTCGGAAATACTACCTGTTGTCCCTTTTTATTTTTTTTGCCCACTCATGAGCATTTTATACCCTCTACCAAGTGAAATACATGTATTGCTTCGTGAGACACTAGGCTGGACAGATTCACATCCACTATCACTTAAACCATATTTACTACAAAATTCATTATATAATTATACTATAACTTTTTTAACATCTCCTTGTATACTATGAATATCTATTACTTCATTCAAATGTAAACATTCATAATAATAAGCATTCAAATAATCTAATAAACCATCTAATTTAGTACGTGGATCGAAAACAATACCAACTAAATAGACAAGAGGAATGTTCAAGTAATAATGCAACTATTTTTCTCGCATTACTAAAATACTCGAAGCTAATTCAGTATCTTTTTCACATTCATTAAAAATACCAGCAATGTTAACACACTCTATTAAAAATAAATGCGTAGTAGGATAATAAACACCAGATAAAATATTAGTAGCATCATTAAAAACTTTCAAAAAATCTAAATTTTTTTTTGCAAACTTCCCAATGTTGTGGGAGCACAGCAATATCGGGAACATTATTCGAAATAAAGGAACATAATAAATCTTTGTAATCAAAAGTTTGTAGAAGCATCTTGTAGGTAGAATTCCAACGAGTCGGAATATCTTTTGGAAACCTTCTTGCCCTTCTCCCACTTTTTTTACAATATTTTCCCCACTCTTTCATAAGTTGAGGACGGCACCACAAATATCTAATTGCATTATTTATTGGCTGAAGAGATGTTGCAAGAACTCGTAAACCATCTTGAACACATAAATTCAAAACATGGCAAGCACATCTAATGTGAAAAAATTGTCCGCCAAAAGAGGGATTACAAAGTTTTTCTAACTCAGGAATGTAAGCAGTATTTGCGGCAGCATTATCAAAACCAACTGAAAAAATTTTATCAATCAAATTAAATTCTTCTAAAACTTGCCTAATTAGTCTATAAATATTATGGGCCGTATGCCTTTCAGGAAAAACTCGAAATGCAAGAAGTCTTTTTTGAATAACCCAATCATCACCTATCCAATGGCACGTGATGCCCATATAAGAATTAATATTCCAAGAATAAGTCCAAATATCACTACCTATATGTACACGTCCATTGAATTCTTTAAAAAATCTTAACAATTTCTTTTTTTGTTTTGTATAAACATGTTCAAGTTCGCGTTTAAGAGTATTTCTCGAAACAGATGGTGCTTGCGGAGCTAACGCAGTGTTTACCAAATATATAAAATTAGGATTTTCACCAGTATTAAACGGAGCATGCTCAAGGGCAACATATTCAGCTAATGTTTCTTTGTAAAGTGCATTAGTGAAACGAAATAAAGGATGAACGTTAGGATTGACGAACCCAGGAATTTGTTGTTGGCTAATGTCGATCCCCGCTTGCGTTGAATATTTTTTCGTCACATGCCGACGAAATGTTCCATAGCCATCTCCTTTACCAAGCTTGTATGTCTGCGGACAATATTTACAGCTTATATCAAACTTGCCTTCATTTTCATTCCACACTTTGTTAAAGTGTAGCCATAAATCGGATTCTCGGCTCTTTCGTCCCGGCTCCTTCGCTATCGACGATTCTTCGACACCACGAGGACGAAGACTTTCTTGCGTTGAGACGCGCTCGACGTTGGGATTGGAAGCATCGTCGTCTTCCCAACATGCATATTCACGAGGATCATATTCATGAACGGGATAATCGGATTCTCCCATCTCGATCGGCATCGGGTTCTTTCCCTTTCTAGTATTTCTGTTTCCACTTGCCATTTTTTGAGAAAATTGATCGAAAAATTGAGACCAAATTTAGAGAGAATAGCAGATTGAGAGAATTTGAGAGATTGTGAGACTTGACACTTGAGAGTATTAGAGAGAATTGAGAGAAATTGTGAGAAAAATAAATAAGGATGGAGAGGTATTTATAGAGTTTTTTTTTTTTAATTTTTTTACTTTTTTTTTAAAATTTTGGCCTTCGGGCTGTTGGGGAAGAGCCAACGGCTCTTTCCCGGGGGAGGGGGGCCCCGCCCCCTGAAATTTTCAGGGGGCGTGGCCCACAGTTTTTTTTTTTAAAAACGGGTTGGAACCTGAACCGGGCCGTGAAGGTCCGGTTCCGGTTTCGGTTCGGAACCGCGGACCCGGTCAATGGGCCGGTTTCGGGCCGATTCCGGATCCGGGTCTAATTTGGCCATGTCTAGATGGACCCTTTTCCCATGCCAGCGGGGCAAAGAGTTAGAAGAGACGATCAGTACTAGTGATTTTTTTTTAACGTATCGTGAGAAAATCTCAAACCAACTATGAAATGTTCAGTTTGTTCAATAATTAATCCGCGCCAACCGTGAGAGGAAGATTGGAGGTTAGCGAGCCTATCGCTGTAGCTGCACTAAGATGGTAGCAGTTAGGAAGTCTCTCTACCTTTAAGCAAGTCGTCGCAACTTAGAATTGATGGGATTTATCGCAACCGAATCAGAATGATCAAACAGAAAATCAAGAAAAATTGAACGACGCACAGTTTACCCAGGTTCACCTCAGAATAGGGCTACCTCCTGCAAAGAGATTTCACTATGATATTCGGTTTACAGCCACTCAACTCGTTACAATGTCAGCATAAACGAGCAAAATATATATGCCATAAACGGGCCCAAAATCTAAACCTAGCGAAACCTCTATTAAGCCCACAACATACGGGTTAACTTAAATAAAAGCCCAAACCCGTTGAGGTTCGGGGGCAGTGCCCGCTCACCAGCGAGCGAGGCAGCCGTCTGCTGACCGGGCAGCAGAAGCCCCGCCCGTTGACCGGACAGCGGGACACCCGTGTCGGGGGCGCTGCCCTCGAACCCGCACATTCTGCGCGCATGTGTCACATGTCGTCGGATAACACTTTGGTTTCCCTAAACTCACGTGGGCGTACCCGGTGTGAGAAATAAGGGTCCCCGAAGTATTCGCCAACTCCAACAAAAATCACAACAGTAGCCGTTTAGAAGTCGCTTACGATGTAAATCAAATCCGTAATATCTAAAGGACAAATAATCTTTTTATCATTAGGCCAATCGCTAGGTATCTAAGACAGAAAATATTCGTAGACATTCTAGGAAAAATGTTTCCTCGTAGTCAAGTACAAGTGATTCGGATAAGTGTTTAATTATTGCCGTACGATCCCCTGGTATTGTTCGATCGACGTGTAATCAACAAGTAATTAGGCAAAAACGGAAGAAGCTTGAAATGATTAAGTTGTTAAAATATGTCCGGAGTTGGAATCAATGTACAAAATTCTCGTACTGTTGGATGATGTAGATCTGTTGGTGCTATACGACCGATTTCGGAAGTGTCCAAGGTGGTCAGAAATCAAGCCTAGAGTTGGATAGAAATTCCAAAGCATTTCGTTCACTTCACGTGAAATGGACAGAGAGTCGTTTCTCTTTCGATCTTTGGAATCTGATGACTTCTCCGGACTTCGAGGGTGGTGGGAAAGAGACAATGGAAGATTGGGCTCGCTTGTCAAAGGATAAGAAAAGAACATGGAGCTCACGTATTGAAGCTTCCTTATCTTGCCAAAAGCAAAGCTAAATTGGTGTATTGCGATTGTGAGATTTTGTGGGACCACTTGCCAATTGCTCTAAAAGCTTAAGCTGTTAGAAGAAGGCGTGGTTTAATATTTATATATTCCAACACTCCCCCTCATGCTTAGTCTGGTCTTTTGCCTAATACTAAGCGTGAACAAATTTATTGGGGAGGCAAATAGGGGCCTGGAAAGATTTGAACTCAGGACCTCCTGCTCTGATACCATGTAAAGATTTGGTGGGACCACTTGCCAACTGTTCTAAAAAGAATGCGTGGTTTAATATTTATATATTCCAACAGCGATAACGAGAGGTTCACGGCAACAGCAATGTCAAGCGGGTGGTGATGACTGATGAACAGGAAAACGGTGAGCAACTCCGGCGGGCGACTCCTAGTGACGGCAGCACCGGAGATTAAAGGGCAGCAAAGATGGGTGATTAGGCCTTGTCGGGGCCTGCAAGGGTGCTGTGGTGGCTGACAAATGCGTCGGAAGCCGTTGGTGGCTAATCGTCAGGGGGCTGCACGGACACCGGGAAGACTAGGGACTCATTTGGATCGCGGCGGCGGCCGCAGGAGCCAATGAGGTCAGTGTAGGTGTATGATATGTAAACGTTTTTCTGATGTAAGCTATATTAATTGGAATTATAATTTGCAGTTTTACGAGATTAATCTAATAAGAAAAGATATAAAAATTCTTAATTAGTCTAATATGAGCTTAATTTGTATGGGCCGAGTTGAGCCCCGCCAATAAGAGTGCCTGATTGAAAACTCTATAATTAGTGTTCAAGTGCCTCATGTCTCGTCTAACTTAATGCACAAACAACCTTACATAAGGAACACTATAATTGCGTTGAGGGGCAATATCATTTGAACTTTGAATGACCGCTATTTCGCATCAAGAGCACAAATCTCTTAAATCGATTACTGTACTTTTAGTTTCTAGTTATGATGATCTTAAAGCCGGTGGTTTTTCGCGGCTGACATGTTGGTCTTGGACCGGAGAGGCTAGACGAGCGCGAGGGAGGCTGCAGCGTTTGGGCGCGCGGTGGCCGGGCGGGCGGGCGAGCGAGCGTGGACCACACGAGGAAGGAGGTCGGCCAACGACAACCGCGGAAGAGGGTTGTTGCTCTTTTTCTCCCCGTCTAGGCTATAACACGTACGTATTCCTACTCTCTCTCGTGTTTTCAACCTCTCTACTCAAACTCGATGAGAACAAGTCATCGCGTAGGCTTTGCTTTCAGGGCATCCTTGCAAGAAGTCACCTTCCTAAAGTTTGCTGAATAAGTCAATTTTCCCAATCCCAACTTGGCACCTCATCTTATCGGTTCCGGTCACCACACGATTCATTGGCTTTTGGCCACATTTTCATAAACTTGTGGGTTACTTCTCAATTTTTTAATTAAACTTAGAACCTTGCCACACCAGTCCATTTATGCAACCTATGTGAACTTAAATATCATTAGCTGAAAATTACTCTCGATATGCAAATGCAATTGACAATATTTTGGTTAATGGTCGGGGCCAATTCCTCTAATTTTTTTTTCTCTATACAATTAACGTCTAAATAGGTCGCACGATTTAATATATTGTCGACAGTGTTAACGTTTGTATACATTTGTGTAATGTTAGTGGGACATCCTATTTGGCCTCTCTTCATTAACATGATGGAGCTGCATGTGTAGGAAATTGGAAAGCGTCTCTTTATAATGCCAAAAAATTGGCGGGTCTTCAGGCTTTTTTGCAAAAGAGAGAAGAAGTGCAATCCTCGTCACGGCACTAGTATAAAATATAAATAATGCAGCTCTTGGAAGTGACCAGGCAGAAACGCAGAGCTTTCCCGAAGCAAAACGTAAGAGCTCTCGATAGAGGGAAATTCTCATTATAATTACACCCGGAGTGTAATTCATAAGAGCGAGATTTCTCTATAAATTGCGAAGAATTAAATATCGTGCGAGCTGCTGGATGTAATTGAAGGTCAGGAAACACTGAATGCGTCTGAGCGCTCCGGTGCGATTGTAATTTTCGGTGCATCGTTTGATTTACAGCGGAATCATGTGTTGCCCTCTTCGCAGACGTAAGTCACACTTCTCGGAATGCACAAATTCGATGTTCGATTTTTTTTTTTTTTATTTCTGGCATTCTATCTGTTATATCGATAGCTTGTCCTAGGGGTGTGCAAACTGGACCGGACCGGCCCGGGACCGGCCCGGACCGGGCGGGTTGGTCCGGTCCTTGAGGTGGATGGGTTGGTCCTCGGTCCCAATAAATGGGACCGGTGACTGGGCGGTCCGATCCTCGGGTTCTTGTGTTGGGACCGGCCCGGCCCGGACCGGACCGCCAATAATATATAATTATTTTTATATATAAATATATACAATTACAAAAGAAATTGAAAACAAAATAAAATCCCCTTCGCTGTCAAGAGTAAGAATAATCCCGGACTGGCCCAGCATTCATATGGCGTTCAGTTTGCTATCCTGGTAGTGTTTTGGCATTCGGTGACTCAAGTTGTCGAGCCCCAATGTGGAATACAATAGTCGTTTAATATATTTTAATATTTTTCTGGGATTTGTTTTTCCTTTTTTTTTCTCTCTTTGTTCTTTTATTTTCATCTTCTTTCTTGGGCCAACGAAGCTCGCCCCCACCTCTGGTTGGTCGCTAGGCTTGGCGGTCAGTTGGAGGAAGAATAAAAATGTAGTAGTATGCTTTGTAGTGGTTGGGCCGGGACCAGGACCGGACCGGGACCGGACCGGACCGACGGTCCTGGTCCTGTTCGGTCCCGGTCCGGTCCATGGTCCTGAAAGTATGGGGACCGGACTATTGGTCCGGTCCTCGGGTTCATGCCGGGACCGGACCGGCCCGGACCATGCACACCCTAGCTTGTCCTGCTCTATATTTTACAACAAATTAAAAGTGGTGAAAGTAGGGTTGTTTTTTTTTTTTTTATAGCTGTAATAACAGCAAATGATTTGCTGGCATTATTGCGCCTCTTTATTGACGATCTTCACAGTTCACCTAATGTCGGTCTAAGTCCAGTTAATCTAATAATAATGCACCTCAATTATGTATCGCATCTTCATGCATTAAAAAAAAAATAAGGCTCAATTGACAGTATGGCTCTCTTGGCTGGATGAGTAATCTCAACATGAAATTATGCAATTTTGACCCCCCCCCCCCCCCCCCCCCCCATTCATTTCGCAAAAAATTGAATGATTTAACAACTATTTTTCTTAAAGAACATTTGTATCGCTTAAAAAAAAAAGAACGAAGTACATTTTTTATTGCCCACGAAAAAGTTTATATATAATATTTATTCATAATAAAATTATTTTTTATTAATTAATTATTTTAAATAATTTATTTTTTACGAAAATAAGAGCTCTTCGCTGTCTCATGCTTTGGTAGGTAATAAATAGGTCACCAACTCAAAAAAAGAAACACATCTCTCTCTCTCTCTCTCTCTCAAAGAACGAAGACCGCCCTCCAAAACTCCTCACATCCCATGGCAAAGAGCAAGGTCCTCGTCGTCGGGGGCACCGGCTACTTCGGGCGGAGGCTCGTGCGGGCAAGCCTGGACCAGGGCCACCCTACGTACATCCTCCAGCGGCCGGAGATCGGCCTCGACATCGAGAAGCTCCAGATGTTGCTGTCCTTCAAGAGGCGCGGCGCCCGGCTCATCGAGGGCTCCTTCTCGGACCCAAGGAGCCTCGTCGACGCCGTGAGGCAGGTCGACGTCGTCATCTGCGCCATGTCGGGCGTCCACTTCCGGAGCCACAGCATCCTGATGCAGCTCAAGCTCGTGGCGGCCATCAAAGAAGCTGGAAATGTCAAGGTAATCAGCGTCCGCCTAAATTACTTTTTTTTTTTTTATCTCTTTAGAGCAGCCCTTGTCGACTTTTTACTATTTACCACTCTTTTCCATATAGGAAAAATCTCGATATATCAGCGAAAATAATTTACTTTTTTTACCTTCACAGTACAGACGAAATATAATCGTCCAATTTTCAACTCATGATAGGACTTTGTTCACTTATTTCTCTTTTTTTAATTTTCCTTCCTTTACTTAATGTTTATACATAGCATAGAGTGGGAAATTTTCGAGGAGATCTTTTGCGGACTTTCTGAGCGTACACATGTTCGAACGGAAATTTTAGTATATTCGCAGACTTTGCACAAACGATCTTATCTATTTTCAATTTGAGAGCTTTTATCGTTCACAACTCACACTATTCATCAAATCAAACGTGAATAAAGTCGCTCGTGAAAGAAAAATTTACATTGACGATGTAACTTATGACTACTCGTTTGAATGTCTACATGGTTGTGCAAATTATGACATGTGCAGACGCCTCGTGCGATTATCACGTTTAGAGGGTCTAATAGAATATATACGTCAAATAATTTAAAAAAAAATCTTCAAATCTAGTAGTAGTTCTTATCTTAATTAAGATTTTATTTGTTTCACGAAAAATTACTGATTTTAAAAATATTTTTCTTGAAATAATAATTTAGTAAAAAAATTATTTCCATTTAGCGACTAGAATTTATGTCTATACGAAAATATTTTTCGTTCGTTCGTTCATTTTTATAATGATACACGAGATCCTTATTAGGAAAATATTTTCTAAATCATGCATTTTTCAGGAAACAAACGAAGCCTAATTTTTTAAAACTATCCGGCCGGTGGAAAACCTAAAGAATAATTTTTAATAGACCCATTTCACTAAATGAAATTAATCAAATATCAGGAAAGAGTATGGCACGTTTGATCAGCTAACGATTGCTGGATGATGATTTAATCATGGCGTCATCCATTTAATCGAGATGTTTCAAAACGGTTTTACCTAACTATTCGTTAGGTACAGTACAATTACGAAGAGCAAGACAGCAGAAAAAGATTTTCATGTTAAAGTCAACATTGACCAATTTGAGAGATGGCATCATCTGCTCGATCATTTGGCACATTCAAAGATTTAATTAAGGCCATGGACCCCGACCTCAATGAAATTATTGAACCTTTCTATAAAGTTCACTTTTACAAAAAGACGTAGAAAATTCAAAAATGTTTCGCATAAAATAATAATTTATATTTAGGAGTGATGAGCTAAAACTTAAAAGTGGAATATCACTTCGAATAAACAGAAATCAGGTCGATTTCGTCTCTATATGTGTAGAATATCCTAATTTGACTCCCAAAAAAGGCCAAACATGCCGTGCAAATTCTATACACAATTTGCATGGAGTGCCGATTAGGTCAAGAAGCTTTTCGACTGACCATATTGTAATGGCAAATATATGGTGGGGATCTGCTGCCCTACAAAAAAAGTACGGCAGGGGATCCCCACCCCCACATGAAGATGAGATTGATGCAGATCTGCCCACTGATTTTTGTTCGGTGGAGAATTTCTTGCAACGGAACCGACAAGGCCAACCGAGCATTATTCTAAGCGGACAATATATCAAATTGAGTGTACAATAATGTCAGAAAAGTAGATATGCGTGCCTTCTGAGCTACTGCTATTGGTCGGTTGGGTGCTGTTTTTATTCGTTGAAGATATGGTAGGGGAGGGGTGCCACAAATTGTGACGGTTGCTGCCTTTTTTCCAGGTTGACCGATTACCCCCGAGAAAATTATGTGTACTCCTTTACCATTCCAATAGTGACACCTGGATCGAAAAAATAAAAGAAAAAAAACTGAAAACATGTCCAATAAAAAGAGGATCCCACACTATTCCGTTTCTTCGATCGCCGCTGCCGTTACTTTTTCTCTCTCCTCTTACTTTCGTTCGTCTTTCTTTCTCCTCTTCGCTGGTGAAGCTCATGGTCATGGCGAAAGAGGTTTTTTTTTTTTTTTTTTTTTTTGTAATGTTGAGAAACAAACGAAGACAATGATTTAACGAGGTTCGGCAATTTGCCTACATCCTCAATAAAAATCTCACACCCTCCTTTCTCTTCTTTTTTTGTCGTGAGATATATTCTGTCATTATTCACTGTATATACAAGACAAGGTTGCTACGACAAGGAAACATGCAACCACAAAGGAAAAAAGTATCAAGGAAAAAAATATCCCTGAAATCAGGGTGCAAGAATAGGAAATACAATATTGACATCTCCTTTCCAAGGATAGGAGCACGAATTCCTCCAACACTCCACCTCAAGTTAGACCAAAGATATCATCGAAGGTCAACTTGTTTACAATATCTTGAAACACTCCTTTAGACAGAGCTTTGGTGAAGACATCGGCCAATTGATCTTCGCTGCGAATGTATGGGGTTTCAATGGTCTTATCTTGCACCTTTTCTCTTACAAAGTGACAGTCCACCTCTATGTGCTTAGTCCTCTCATGGAAAACTAGATTGGAAGCAATATGAACAGCGGCCTGATTATCACAGAACAGCTTCGTTGGTTCGGTTATAGAGTTGCAACCCAACTCCTGAAGTAACAATCTCAACCACACTATCTCACTTGTAACCATAGCCATAGCTCGATATTCTGCCTCTGCACTAGATCGTGCAACAACTGCTTGTTTCTTGCTCTTCCAAGTGACAAGATTTCCTCCCACAAAGGTGCAAAAACATGTAGTAGATTTTCTATCAACAGGGCTGCCAGCCCAATCTGCATCCGCATAACCAATGATGTGACCATTATTCTTCATCGGAATTTCCTTTCCTGGAGAGCCCTTCAAGTACCGAAG
Source organism: Rhodomyrtus psidioides (assembly GCA_021437785.1). Classification (NCBI taxonomy): domain Eukaryota; kingdom Viridiplantae; phylum Streptophyta; class Magnoliopsida; order Myrtales; family Myrtaceae; genus Rhodomyrtus; species Rhodomyrtus psidioides. The sequence goes on from JAILYB010000054.1 coordinate 1,038,386, forward strand.
CAAGTGATTTATCAATTCCATATGCCCCTTTGTTGGTTTCTACATGAATTGACTCACATAGCTATCAGGTCTAGTAATAGTTAAGTGGATCAGTCGTCCAACAAGACGCTGAAATTGTCCAACATCATGCAACAATGTATTATCAGAAATAAATTTACTATTATAATCCATTGGGGTGCTCGTTGGCTTAACGCCTAACTTACTAGTCTCATTCAGTAAATCAAGAACATACTTTCGCTGAGATAAGAATAATCCTTTTCGAGATCTAGCAACCTCAATACCAAGAAAATACTTCAAATTACCAAGGTCTTTGATGTCAAATTCTTTATTTAAATGTTGCTTGAGAGCTTCGATCCTGAACTGATCACTGCCTGTAATCACAAGATCATCTACATATACTAGGACAACAACAATTCCTTTGTCCGTAACTTTGGTAAACATTGAGGAATCTGCTGCACTTCGCTTGATTCCAACCTTGACAAGTGCATAGCTAAGTCTACCGTATCATGATCTAGTGGATTGTTTAAGACCATATATAGCTTTCTTCAGTCGGCACACAAATCCATCTGCATTTTGTAAGGAATGCCCAGGTGGAAGATCCATGTAGACTTCTTCTTCAAGATCTCCGTGAAGAAATGCATTCTTAACATCCATTTGGAATAATGGCCACTCACAATTAACTGCTACAGACATCAGAGTACGCACTGTATTCATCTTGACTGCCGAAGCAAACGTTTCTTTATAATCTATGCCAGAAGTTTGCGTGTACCATTTTGCGACAAGTCTTGCTTTGCGTCTTTCAACTGACCCGTTGCTATTGTATTTGGTCTTGTAAATCCATCAACATCCTACAGTTTTCTTCCCTTTTGGTAGCTTAACTAATTCCCAGGTTTGATTTCTTTCAAGAGCATGAAGTTCATCCTTCATGGCACTAATCCACACATTCTTCTTACTTGCTTCTACAAAGCTACTAGGTTCTTGTTGATCTTCAATGGCAGATAGGAAACTCTAAAACTTGGGAGAGATTTTGTCAAACCTTATATAGTCTTGAATAGGATGGTGAGCAGAATAATATGTGGTGAAGTCCCGAAGGCGAGTTGAAACTATTGGAATGCGGGATGACCTTCGTGGTTGAACAGGTGCAGCTAATATGTTATCCGTTCCCCCTTCGGTTTCAATAGCAACTTCAACTGGTATTAGTGGCACGGCGGTGCTTTGTTGTCCTTCAATTCCGTGGCCCACTTATGTGTTTTCTTGCCCCATAAAGTCTTGAGCATCTTGGCTAGCGGATAATCTTTCAATGTGTGTAGTGTCGGCATTCACCGGGATAGGAGCAAATTCAAAAGAAAATTCGTTGTATTCATTTTGCTCCCCTTGAATTTGAGTCATGTATGAATAAAACATGTGAGTTTCATCAAAACTGACATATCGAGAAATATAAACACGTTTTATGCTAGGATCATAGCACTTGTATCCTTTCTTGGCAGAAGAATATCCAACGAACACACACTTGCGAGCACGAGAATCCAACTTACCCCCACTTTGAGAATGAACATAGCAAACGCACCAAAGATTCTTAAATGAGAGAGATCAAATTTGCGATTGTGCAACACTTCCATAGGGCTTATATAATTCAAAATACGACTAGGTGGTCGATTGATCAAATAGCAGCTAGTAAGTACGGCATCTGCCCAATAAGTTTTGGGCAAGTTTCCAGAGAAAAGCAAAGCTCGAGTGACTTCCAACAATTGACGATTTTTCCTCTCAGCTACTCCATTTTGTTGAGGAGTACCAACACACCATGTTTGGTGAGATATGCCCATACGTTATAGCACAGCTTGGAACGCCTGATTAGTATACTCGGTACCATTGTCCGTTCGAAGAGCTTTCACTGTAGTGTTAAACTGATTTTTCACCATACTGCAACAATCTTGAAAGATTGTAAGAACTTCACTTTTTGACTTAAGAAGGTAAAGCCAAGTTGCACGGGATTTATCGTCAATAAAAAGTAACAAAGTACTTAAATCCTTCTTTAGAATCAACGGGAGAATTTCCCCAAACATCAAAGTGTACTACATCAAACAAGTTATTTGATTTATTGAAATGTTGAGGAAAAGGCAACCTATGTTGCTTAGCAAAATGACATGGATTGCAATTACTAGAATCATGTGTCCATGACAATTCTAAAGCTTGCAATACTCTATCAGAAGGATGCCTTATTCGCCAATGCCATAGCCGAGAATTTGTAGAAATATGTTTTGTCGCCACGAGACTTGCACCACCAAGATTCAAAGTGTACAGTCCGTCTTGTAGCTGTCTCTCACCAATCATCCTCTTGGTAATGCGATCTTAAAAAATCACCTTTTGATGAGTAAAGATGACATTTCAATTCCACTGTTTGGTACATTTGCTCACAGACAACAAATTACTTTTCAACCTTGGAACTAGAGCTTCAGCCTTCTTTGAAAAAATGGTTACTTGCCTCGTACCTTGAATTGGGACTTCCATTCCATTCGCAATGGTTATAGGAGGGTATAAAGTGCTAGAGACGGTATTAGATAACATATGTGAAGACCTGCACATATGGTCTGTAGCCCCAGAATCAACAATAATAGGAAAAATAAACTTAGAAGAAAGAGCATGGATATTACCAGAGGTCTTAGCCATATTTCCAGATTCAATGCTTGTAGCACTCGATCCTTGCCCATGAGTTTGAAACAACTGCTAAACTTGTTGAGTTAAAAGTTCTAGTTTAGATTGAAACTATGTGGCATCCCCTTGAACCGCTAACTTCACTTCAGGACCTTTATCTTTACTTGGTCGCAACTGTGGATTAAGAACCCAACATCGTTCCTTAGAATGCCCGTCACGATTACAGTGATCACAGTGAAATCGTATGGGTTTCTTGCCCTTTCCTTTTGTCCACCTATTGCTGGAATCCCTTGCTTGAAATTAGACATAGTATAGTGAGCTGAATTTTCCAGCGAATCAACAGATGTCTTCGCCTTTGAATTTGCGGCCATGACTCTTTTCCGTGTTTCCTCATTTTATATGATGGAACACACAATATTGAAAGACGGCAGCATAGGATGCATGAGAATACCTCTTTTGGTATCCTCAAATTCTGACGTGAGACTAGCCAAGAGCTGGAAAATCTTGTCTTGTTCTTCCTGTTGAACATAGTCCCGAAAATTTGCAGTAATAGGCCTGTAATGCCGAAGTTCTTCCCATTGTTTCTTCATTTTGCCCAGATGTTCCGTGAATGATTCATTCATCCCTTGCTTGGAATTAGTGAGATCTTGCTGAAGTTCAAACATCCGAGATGCATTATTGGCTTGCCCGTACATTTCATATAAAGAATCCCACAAATCCTTAGCGGTATCCACATAGGCGAATATCTTATATATTTGAGGCTCCATAGAGTTGAAAATCCATGACAAAACATTATGGTCGTTGGCTTGCCATTCTTCAAACTTGGAATCGATTTCAGCAGGAGCTTTTGTCCGTCCCGTAACATGACCCTGTTTGGATCTCCCTCCAAGAGCGATTGTGACCGCACGAGACCATGGAAGATAATTCTTTCCATTCAACATCAAGTTTGTAAGCCGTTGATTATTTGTGTCTTGCACAGCACCCTTGATTCTAGAGGTAGAGTCACCCATAGAGTTGCAGCACGAACAACAAAAAAAATAACAATAAGAACTTGGATCAGGAACAAGAAGTAGGACCAGATCGATTCACTCATGCTCTAAAACCATGTTGAGAAACAAACGAAGACAAGGATTTAACGAGGTTCGGCAATTTGCCTACGTCCTCAATAAAAATCTCACACCCTCCTTTCTCTTCTTTTTTTGTTGTGAGATATATTCTGCCATTGTTCACTGTATATACAAGACAAGGTTGCTACGACAAGGAAACATGCAACCACAAAGGAAAAAAGTATCAAGAAAAAAATATCCCTGAAATCAAGATGCAAGAAGTCAGGGTGCAAGAATAGGAAATACAATATTGACATCTCCTTTCCAAGGATAGAAGCACGAATTCCGCTAATAGGTAAAGTCATGGCGGAAGAGTTGTACGGAGTTGGAATGGAGAAACCAGAAAAACTTTACCCGAAGCAAGAAAATGGGTCGTTCGGATGCAGGTTCGGAGTGCACGGAGCATCTAAACCACGAGCAGCTCCCCAAAGTGTGCTCATCATGCCTCCGAGAGAGGCTGTCCCAGCTCTTTGCCGCCTCCGAGACGAGCGCCTCCTCTTCCGCCACCTTCGCCGCCTCGACTTCCCTTGACTCCTCCCTGGCGTTTCTCCTTCGCGTCCTCTTCCTTTTACCACTTGCCTCCTGCGTTATCGTGGCGGTTGCGGAGGTGAGGGAGCGCAACGCCACCACAGGAACGTATCGGAGGCGATCGGGTCCACGTTCCTCGCTGTGAGCATCGGCGACAACTGCGACCGAGGGATCACGACAGCCAGGGGCTGAGGAATAGTAGATCGATCGCGATCGTACCAGAGAAGAGGCGAGGGTTTTAGAGGTGGTTGCTGCTCTTGAAAGGAGGGGGGTGGAGCCGAGAGGAGGATGGGTGAAGGCTCCGTCGCCCGAGGCCGGTGAAGGAGATTTTGTAACATGTAATATAGACGATGGCGAAGGTGATTTGCAATAAGCGAAAATAGCCGACAACCAAATCATTGTAAAGCTTTGATCTCTACCAGAATACGAAATAACACCAGTGGAAGTCCCGAGAAAGTGGGGCCGGTGGTGAGGGTTCTAGCGACTGCTGCCGTGGAGGAAGGCGGCAACACCATCAGTGCAGCAGGAGGTGGCGATGCGGAGAAATGGGAGAAGCGGTTGGGTAGGATGGCGATGAAACTATTTTTAAGGAGTTATTCAATTTTCACAGCTGCATGGGCTGTACAACTTTCAATTTTTTGTTTGCCGTGTGTTTCATTGAGATTTTTATTTCGAAATTTTCCCGCTGTCCAAATTTTCCTGTTGTGAGCTTCGAGTCGTCGTCAGGTTGCGCCCCTTCCCATGACCATGAGCTTCACCAGCGAAGAGGAGGAAGAAGAATGAAAGTGAGAGAAGAGAGAGAAAAAGTAACGATAGCGGCGATAGAAGAAACGGAATAGTGTGGGACCCACTTTTATTGGCGAAGGGATCGTCTACCCTTCCCTTAGAAGGGCAGGCACTGCCCTTTGAATCTGGACCATCCGTGTTATGCATGGATGACCCAGATTATTACTAAAAAAATAAAAAACAAAACACCCAAAAAATTACCCCCTAAAAATAGGAGATCTAAGCCGTCCGTTTAAAAACGGATGGCCCAGATCGCAAGGGCAGGTGCCTGCCCTTCTAAGAGAATGAAAGATGATCCGGATCCCTTTTATTGGGACTTGTTTTTAGTTTCTTTTTGTTGCATTTTTGGTCCACGTATCACAATTTGAATGGTAAAGGAGTAAATGTCAGTAGTACTCCGAGAGTACCTAATATTTTCTCGATTGCCCCTAGTTTGTTGCTCAATCTAACAATCTTTTGGATCTTTGCAACATTCTGTTTTTGTTTTATCATGCTTACGGCCAAAGTGAAGGACTTGTATTATGAAGTTTTTGTTGAATGGGTTTCTTCTTTTCTTGTCTCTACTAAATAAAAAATTTCTAGTTTGTTGCACCTTGAATTTGTTAAGTTAATTGCATGCTTTTAACTTTAGTTTTAGTCATGCTCTGAAATTAGTTTGTTGGGTTGTTTTTATCTGTAATATTTCATGCCACTTTTTATGGTCATGAATTCAAACCTTCCTGGAGTTCATTCTCCAGCGAACTCCATTTGGAATATCATGACGAATTCTTTATAATTTCCTCTTTTATTTATGATTCCTAGACAATTCCTATTTAATATAGGCTTATCGGGTTGTTTTTATCTGCAATATTTCATGCCACTTTTTATGGTCATAAATTCAATTCCAACTTCGGTTGTGGTTTACGTTGTAATCCTAGTTCTAATTGTGAGGGGAAACTACACATCTTCCGCGCAATTTGGAGGTAACACACGTTTATATTTTCAACTGTTACATCTTATGTCCTGAACCTTCATTTTGCTACTGTCATTAGCCTTCTTTGTAGTGCCCTGTTAGTTTGTGCAAAGGATGTGACTTTTAAGAAGCAAAATGCGTATTTTCATCTCTCTCTCTCTTTTTTTTATTCAATTTTCTCAAAAAAAAAAATCGATGAAAATATTGACAGAACTAATTAAAAAGAATTTAATAAAAAAGAAACACAACTATGTATGAGGAAAAAAGGTGTCAATCAGAAAATGGTCGAATGACAGATATCGGATACTCATTGGAAAGTACTAAAAAAATTCACTTTATATTTTCGGTAATCATTTCCTTTTATGAGTTGAGGATGTCATTTTTTTTTTTACAAATTGTAAGTTGTTAATCAATCGCTATTTACATGAACTAACTCTTTGGATATGTATAATGAGTTATGAAGTGGCTACATCTATCAAAAAAAATTATTGTGTAATAGTACTGATATTTACTTATATGTTACTCAGCATTTGAGTTAATTTAGGTTTCTCTTTTTTATGTTTTTACGGAAATTAAGGGTAAAAGAGATAGTTCCTAAAAAAAAAAAATGATAGCAAGTGACAGCCGGGAGAAAATCAAAGTTTTAGTGATATTGTGCAAAGTAGAAAGTTCATGGGTAAATGTATGATAGCCTAAAAGTTCAAGTTGAAAGTGAAGGGTGTAAATGAGGATTTGAATGTTTGCTAATTCTTTGTAGCGGTTCTTGCCGTCTGAGTTCGGAATGGACCCGGCCCTCATGGGTCATGCAATCGAACCGGGGAGGGTCACGCTCGATGAGAAAATGGAGGTGAGAAAAGCGATCGAGGAAGCTAAGATCCCCTTCACCTATGTCTCCGCCAACTGCTTTGCCGGTTATTTTGTGGGCAATCTCTCTCAGATGTCGAGTCTCACCCCTCCCAAAGACACTGTACATCTTTATGGAGATGGCAACGTCAAAGGTATGTAACGTGCATAACCCTAGTTCAAGGCATTATAACAAGGGTCATGTTTTCATGCATTCCTTAATTGGAGGAAATTTCCTCTAATCACGCCTCTATTGGAAAGGTTACAAGAGCGGTAGCACACATAGCTAGCTAAAATAAAAAAATGGATGATATCCATGTACGTAGCCCACCAATCAAAAGACCTGACGGAGCAAGTTTCCTCCAACTAGAGACGGAGGAAAACGATGTTCCCCATATGCAATGTAGACGCGGTTCCATCCCCTGCGCCTTAAGAAATCCTAAGTACTCATGTTTGATTTCTTATCGAGACGACCGACTCTAATCCCGCCGCGTGTCCCGAGTGCTTAACATGTTAAATAATCGGTTCATGTCAAAGTGGGTCATTCATCTATTTGAGTTTGGAATGAGAGGGTGCTATTACTTGTATCTATATATTTTCCAACAATTTCATGTTAGGCATGATTGAGTCATAATTTAAGTGTTCATCTTATGTCAACAATGGGGGGTAAGAGCTTACTTTAGTCAACGAGTATCCTCATAGTGGTATCCTTAGACATCTTCATTAGATCACAGTTACACCCAATCCAAAGGGCAAGTACTAGCTATAAATCTAGTCTAAATCACGACCTTCACGAAATATTTGGACTGCTCATAAGTCATGTAGCCAAGTTCAACACATGTTGTTCACAATAAAGTCACAAAATATGTACGAAATTATTCTTGCAGCTGTTTTTCTCGATGAAGACGACATCGCCACGTACGCAATCAAGACCATCGATGATCCGAGAACACTGAACAAGACGGTGTACCTGAGGCCACCGGAGAACATTCTGTCCCAAAGACAACTGGTGGAGATGTGGGAGAAGCTCAGTGGAAGGACTCTGGAGAAGAGAAGCATTTCTGCAGAAGACTTCCTTGCCTCCATGGAAGGTATTTACCTAATTTTTCTCTTGCCTTTATGATGAAATGTACCTTTACCTAATTATAGGACAATTTCGATATAGTTTCAACACATTAAGAACTTTACATAGGTGCACAGTCGGCGTGGACTATAAATTGAGAGAATAATCCGAATCGACCTTAAATGAAAAGGCATGATTCTTAGGGGATAAATGCACTAGAAATTATAAAACTTGTCAAGAAAGTTCGATTGAGTTCTAAAATTTTCAGAAAGTATAATTAAGTCTTAAAACTTATCAAATTGGTGCAATCGAGCCTTTCTATTAACTCCATCAAATTTGGCTAATGAAAAGTATGGACAATTTTTTTTTTCTCTCTCTCCTACTTGGGTTCTACGTGGCATTAAAGTTGACTAAGGCATTGAAACACGATCAAAATCCCAATGTCTATTGGCTAGCCTAAGTTTTAGTTATATTATGTTTACAAAAGATAATTTAAAAAAAAACACACATACACAAAAAAAAGAAGAAGAAAAAGTACAGGCTAATTTAAAATAAAGTTGCTTGTGGGCCGTCGCCCCATCACCCGAAAGGGGAGCCTTAGCGAGGGCCGCCAACCCTTGCCAACCACAGGGAAGAGCCTACTTTCCCTCGCCAAATCCGGGGAACGGTCGATGCCTCACCAGCGATAGCGCCGCCGCCACAAGCAGAGGGCTGGCCCTCATTCTGCCGATGGTTTTTCTTTTCTTTTGGTGTACTTTTTAAACTTTTAGCCTGTTTTTTGAGTTGTTTAAAAGAAAATTGGATTTTTAACCAAATTTAATTCAGATTTGTTGCAAATAATTAAGGCTTGGATCAAATGACGTGGTTTTAGAACTTTTATTAATTTTAATGCCTTATAGGAGAGAAAAAATCATTTAGAAAAAGAAATCGTATCCGCGTTTTCCATTAGTCGCACTTTCGCAATAAGCTCTAAGTGTTATGATGTAGTTATCCCATTAATTATTTGTCCACCTTTTGTGAAATATAGCCCTGGACTTTCTTTAGGTTCACCGATTGCGCAAACAATAAACATGTCCTGCAACGGTGATTACGTTTTCTCATGCTAACAGAGAACCTAATAAAAATACTCGATATACTAAATTTATCATCAACAGGATTTATAATTACTTACAACATTAGCTTCACAACTATGTTAGATCATGTGTAGATAATATTTTGATTTATCCTTTTGTGTCAGGAATGGATTATGCGCAGCAAGTGGGGGTGGGGCATTTCTACCACATATTCTATGAAGGCTGCTTGACAAACTTTGAAATTGGGGGAGATGGAGAAGAAGCTTCCCAGCTCTATCCTGAAGTTCAGTATACCCGCATGGATGAATACCTTAAGATTTATGTATGATCGTGCTGCTAAGAAGCATAATTCTCTATGATGATCCTATCGTTTCTGCATTTAAACAATGGGCTAAGCTGAGACTTTTCGATCGATGATTGTATTCCGTTTGGTCAGGGTAATGCAAAGACCATCTCAGAGTGTTCCTACAATAATCTTAGCCAAGGTCTTTCTGGGTTATTCAAAGGCTTGCTTGTCTGAAAGTGTGAGGGAGTGGTGCTTGGGACTTTGTCACTCTACTTCGAAACGGAAATCACTGTTATGCAGAAGTAGCTTTCGGAATTATAATTCGACAACATCATCTATCATATATGAACCACCTTATTGGCCAGTGACGAACTCAGAAATTTATGTAAAATTCCAAGGCCTCGTCAGGGACCAAGAGTATTAAGAATCTACCTCAAAGCACAGATGAGAAAACATGCCTCATCAACCTTTCTAAGACCACTGGCCATTATTCGAAAATTTTCACATATTTAAGCATCAACCATTAGGTGTCAAAGTACATTCTTAGTTTTATGAGTACACACCCGCATTTTACTTGATGACGAGAGATCGAGCGTAAAAGTGCCCGCCTGAACCAAGAGGCCAAATACAGTATTGGCTTGTGATTCTCCAAGTGAAAGTGCAGACTACAATGTTCATTCAACCCAACTAGAAATAGTGAAGGTGTTGAGACGCTCATTAGGCCTCCGAAACTCTTCATGTTGTCTCAATAGATAGTAAAAGGGCGCAAATGGGAGACACAGGCTACAATATATGAGGAAGAGATGAAGCATAGGCTTAAGTTTAAGTTTAAAGCCGAATGAAGAAATTGTCTCGCTTGTCTCTTCACAATCTCTTCCCCGATGAGGTCTTGGCTTTTGTTCTATTGGGCAATCGCACTAGGATTGATCTACCAAGGAATTTCTAAGGTGTCGCGCACGCCAAACTAGTGAACATAGATATCAGCGGCAGTCATGCGAAAAATGAGCAAATCCTTAGGACAACATGTCAAGAAAATTCATCTAAGCAACTATCGCCATGCATTCGTGATGGAGCTGGTAAGCTTACTGCACACACTTCTTTGCTTTTCGCTGACACTGGGGAACCAATAGAACCAAAAGATAGCACATACACCTCCTTTATGATCGACGTAACACCAAGTTCTAAAATAGCTAATTGAATTATCACTTCATCGGGATCCAGCGTACCCTCTGAAAGAATAAGGACGCAGGAAACTGCAGAATCATGCATGTGATCATGACGACGACGTCGATGCCCTCTGCGCTCTCCCTCATCATCTGCATATGCCGGAAATTCAGTGAACTTCAGGATGGCAACTGATAGGTTAGAACAGGACACCATGCTGTGCTGCATGACACCATGCTGTAGCTGTGCTGCCAAACCCACTCCAATGCCGTGGTCCGCCATGTACACACAGCCCCAAACATCCGCCGTATCTTCTGTGTCTCCACTGAAAAAAAAATATTAAGAGCCATAAGCCCAAAGATTAATACCAAAATTAAATTCCCAAAACAAGCCCCAAAAAAAAAAAATTCATCTCCACGTCACACGTGGAACACCCTTGGTAGCTTTATAAGAGCCTGTCTTCTAATCCCTAGTCCCTCTTTAGAAATTTAGGTTGCATGTCATGGTAACTATAGCTGGTACATTGCTGGCATCACTCCGAAACAGATCTAATATGCCTCAAAGAATCTTCAGAAATCAGCTCACATAAGGAAACGAGAGCATAGTGATGGCCCTGATGAGACAGATCATCAAGCCAGTTGTACAGAGGGTAATAGAGAAGAAGAACTTGAGCTCGGACCATCGTTTTTCCACCTAAAGAGAGGTGGATTCGAAATCAGGTGCACAAACTCTTTTCTTCCTCCATGCAGCATTCTACGTCTAATTATGGTGATCTTGGGACTATCGTCGTAAGTTTTTAGCAGCTAAAAACATGTTTTGGTTGTGTTATACTCAATGTCACAGGCCGGAAGATCGTGATCGATCTGTGCGGGCCGGGACTATTGAACCTGTATAACACAACCAAAACACATATATTAAGGTCGATGAACAAGTTGGGATCTTCTTGTCTTTGGTTGGTCATGGTAAATCTAATAGAGATTTATATGAGAGGTTCCAACATTCAGAACAAACAATCAGCACGTATTTCACTGATGTGCTGAAAGCATTTCTGAAACTGTCAAAAGAGATTATTAGGCCACCATCATTTGATGATATCCCAAAGGAGATTCTTATGGATCGTAACCATAGACGCTACTTCACGGTATGATTTGCAGGGCTGTATTGATTCTTATAGTTGATAATCTTGTATAACAATAGACTTTTGTGAAATTGCAGGGCTGTATTGGTGCTATTGATGGCACTCACATTCATGCTTCTGTCCCTGTGTTGATGTAAATCCCGTATAGAGGCAAGAAAGGGACTACCACCCAAAATGTGCTGTGTATTTGTTCATTTGACATGAAATTTACTTTCGTGTATGCTGGGTGGGAAGGCTCTGCCAATGATTGTCGAGTCCTCTCGGCAGCACTAGAGACTCCTCGACTGCAATTTCCTCGACCACCACCAGGTATTTGCTTTGTCCATGCGGAGTAATTTTCTCTATGTTTGCATTAAAAATGCATATCATAACAAATGTTCATATACTTTGTTATAGGCAAATATTATGTGGTAGATTCTGGTTATGTTGCACTTCCGGGATTTTTGACTCCATTTAAAGGCGAAAGGTATCATCTAAATGATTACAGGGGTAGAGGGAGACGACCCAGAACAACAAGAGAATTGTTTAACCATAGGCACTCTTCACTAAGGAATGTCATTGAGAGGTCATTTGGGGCATTGAAAAATCGTTTTGCCATTTTGAGACAGATGCCTCCATTTACACTTCGTAAGCAAGCACGTATTGTCATTGCTTGTTGTGCTCTGCATAATTATATTTGTGACCAAAACAAGATGGACAGAAATTTTTCTCGATATGGTGATCCGAAGTACGCATGTGGACCTATACAAGAAGAGTTTGCAAATGATATATTTCATGAGGAGGCCTCTCAGATAAACATGCTTAGGAAAGGTATTGCAAATCAAATGGCAAGGGATAACAATATGGATGAAATTCCATGACTTTGTATTTTGAATTTTTGTAGTCTTTTTTTGTAAGTGATCCTCGACCCCTTCGTATTTTCGTATTACTGCTGGTTGCCCCTGCTCATTGGGCCTTCAGATTGCTGTTGCTGTGCTACTTTTGGCTGCACCGAAGACTCTTTTATTTTATTTTTCTGTTTCTGTATGTCCTTTTTCTCTTTTATTATGGTTCTGTACTGTTCAGACTTCTTCCCTCAGTTGGGGTGGGAGTTCTGTTTACTCTACCTGGTTCTGAGACTGGCTTTTAGGCCTCTTTTTTGTCGTGGTTCTGCTACATTGCTCCCAGGTCAGTCTTCTGTTGGTGATGGAGGGCGATGGCCACCTTTGGCTACCCTTATCGCTATTCCAGATTACTTCCTGGCTAGATTTTCTGCTCACAGGTCTACTTACTTATCTGCTATTTCAAGACCAAGATGTCTCCCCAACTTTTTGCTGCGGATGCTTTTGGGGATGTCCTTAAGAAGCGATTATTGCTGGTTCCTTTTGCTGCTATCCTTCTGCTCACTCAACTGCTGTCCACCATGAACCCACCGGCCAGCCACTCTAGCTCTTTAGCATTACTTACCTGGCGATGGTTTGGTGTTATTTAAGTAGGACTTAGCTGGTCCTTTTTATCCGACTCTTTAGGCCTCATGTTTGGCCCCCTTTTTTTTAATGTTGTACATACCTTGCCCGTTCTGTTCCTTGGGGCTGCTACTTGTTTTTCTGGAGATGTTGTTTGGCTCGCTCCCTTCTTGTATGCTGGCCGTGTTGGCCTCTAGAATCGACTTGCTTATCTAGCTGATGTATCTTGCGACCGGTCACCGTTGAACCCATCTTGGCACTGTTGCCAATATTGGTTCATGATTTTTGTGTCCAGTTCCTCTTTTGTATGGATGATTTTTGCAATCAAATGGCAAGGCCTCTGACTTTGTAATCTTAGTTCTTTTTTTGTAATGTGGCTAGTTATCTGGAACTTGGTTTATTTCATTTTTTTTCGCACTTTCGCAATAGTATGCAGATGAAACTCGTTGATTCTGATTTTGTGGAGTTGGATTTACAAGTAGCACAAAATATTACGTTCGCTAATTTAAACTTCCTTTGACCCGCATTTCAGATTACAAGTTATAATCAACGATGCCCTATCCGATTACAGGACGTTTATAAAGTCTGTTAAACCAAATCTATAAGGAAATAAATCTAAAATTTATATTTGTATCAGAATTTCTCTCGAACGTGAGATGTTGTGGATGCCGATATGTTGAGATTTGTTTTTCCTTTTGAAGATGACTTGTCCAATGAATGCGCATAAATATTTGAACGTGCGAGGAAAACAATCATCCGAGAATCGGCCTGATGTCCAAGAAACGGACTTCTTTGCCCAAACCCTGGGCATCCACTTTGGTCTTTAAATTAACAATCGGATAGCACAGAATTTTACGTTTGATGAAACTCTTTGACCCGCATTTCAGATTAAATGGTTTGAAAATATGTGCGTCGCGGAAATACAAACGTAATTGCACGACGCCAAAAGCCGAATAACCTAAACAAAGAACCTGCGTCCACCTTTCATTAAATCCATCAAATTGTTCATCCGTGTGCACATTTGAAATAGTTGAGCAATGACTTGGCTTACCTAATGTTGATTTCATTTGTTTTAGTGAGCACGCTGCAAATTAAATCTAAGGGAAAAAAATTAAATTATTCTTTTCAATTGAACTTTAAACGTCGTGTATTCAAATTTGTGTTTCATTTATGATATGCTAAAAAATAATATATATTTAATTATTTTAGTATGCATTGAAAATTAATCTTCAATTTATGATAATTACATATTTATTTGGCTTAAATGTAAAAAATTAGGAAGAGAAACAGTTTTTAGAAATAGAAACTTTATGCAGTTATCAAACGCGTTTCTCATCCAGGAACAGAAATGTTAGGCAGTTATCAAATGCATTCTCATTCTCTAAAACTCATTCTGGAACAGAACGAGAAAAGTCATTTTAATCAGAATTAGAAATCAAAACCAGAATGGTTACCATGCGCAACCTAAGTAGTCACAAAAGAATCAACAGGTTCGCAAAGGTTAGGCTACGCTTTGACCATAGGTTAGACATAGGCAAGGCAACAACGAATTTTGATCAATGATGGTGATATGATGCGGGCCAGCCTGAAGTCGCAGTCAGAAGAGTCAAAGAGATTCCATTTTTGGGAGGAAAAGTTTGAATTGAGTCGATCCAGCTAGAGATACGGAGGAAGCAACATGGGATTTTACGTGGTGAATAGATGGGGTATCAAAGAACTTGAAAAGCATCCTTGTAGAAAAGGAAAGATGCCGTCTACTTAAAAGATGCACTGCCTCCTCTCCTCGTGATCAATCGTTGAGCTCAGACCACCATTCGATTTCTCCAATCTTGGAATGGCGGTCGGTGGGCCGGCAGCCACACAAAACGCTGCCATAGCACTATGGTAACAAGAAAGCAATAATAACACGAGAAGCGTCGTCCAATTTCGAGAACTGTGAAGTTTCAGCGCTGTCTTTGTCGCAACATTTAGCACAGAGAGCCATGGGAAACAATATCCTGAACTAGTTGATATTGTTCCAAAATAGGTGCCGCGGCATGAATCTATAGACAGAGGAATTGCGAATAACCAGACCACAGCAACTTGGCAAGTTCTGTGTAAATACCGAATCAGCTCTAATCATTAATGACCGGAGTAGAAGTGAAAAGAGGGGACCGAGTGATCGACTTGCCAGCAACAGAAGGAAACTGAACTAATCTGACATATCAGCCAAATGAACCTTGAATGAATTTTCTTGTGTGAAAACGAAATCAGGGCAAGACATAAAAGTGTAGAAATACAAGTCGGCATTAGAGCAGGACACACACATCTTCGATAACAGAATCCAATGCGTCATCTAATCCAAAAGAAGTCCACTCATCATGTAATGAAAAAATTGGACGCAGCTCGTGAAGACGCGGCAGAATCGAGATGGAGATCCAGAGTAGATTATATTGACTAGAGATGTGGAAGCAAAGTACACTGCACAATATTCTGCAGATTCAGAGGTTTTTCTTTCCTTTTGCCTGCTTTGCAGTTGCACTCACTTTCAGTGTTGCTAATTCAGAATCACAAATTGTTTTAACCACACCTCTTATAATATATTCATGACCAACCAAGCAAGTTGCTTTATGATTGATTGATTCATGCTCATCGAATGAAATGAAAAAGAAGGCCGAGATATGGCCCTCCGACGAGGCGCCGGCGAAGGAGCGCCGGCGCCGATCGTCTTCTTCGGCGAGGCAGTTGACCGGGTCAACGCCCACGTGGCGCTGACGTGGCGCCCACGTGGCAGCCACGTCAGCCGTTCGGTTACCGATTAAAACAAATTTAATCCGACGGTGAGAAATGTGACACGTGTCACGATCTTAGAATTTTGGAAATAAAAAATGATTTTCTGAAATAAAAAATGCTTTAGATCGGACGGTCGTGATTCAACCTTGCTTTTGAATCGTGACCGTCGATTCCTTGTTTTAGATCGGACGTGGCGCAATCAGGGCCCTTGGTTCAATTTGGGCGGGAATTGAAAATTCGAGCGGGAGTGGCCAAAGTGACGTCGTTTCAGTGCGGGGCCGGATCCGGGCCGGGCCGGGCCGGTCGCCCGCGGGTCGTGGGCCGGGTCACCAGATCCGGCCCGAATAATATTTTTTAAATAAAAAATTCAGAAAATGATTTTAAAAAAAAAAATCAATCAGAAAAATCTTAGAAAATCCAAAAAAAATGCTAGAAAATTCTAGAAAATAAGGAAAAATTGTGGGAAAATCCTAGACACTCCAGAAATCCCCAAAAATCGAGGATTGACCACAGACAACTGGTCAACCCTATTTTTGGGTTTTCTTATCTGTTCTTCCGAGACTTGACGACATTACCCTTTAGGGGTAAGTCGCCTCTGCTGTGCATGCAAGATAAGGCCGATAATGCCAAGGTAAGAATTAGGGTCGATTAGACGACCAATTCTTAGGTTTGGGTTTCGAGTCCCGCCCCTTTTCTCAAAATGACGATTTTGCCCTTCAATGGGAAAATTGTCTTTCTTGTCTCAATCGAGTTCAGAAAATTGCTTGAAGTTAGGGTTTGGGTCAGGTGGACGATCAACCCTAATACTTGAGATTTGCAGTTCTCATCTTTGTCCAAAATGACGATTTTACCCCTCCGAGGGTAAAATCACTTTTAAATTCCAGAAAAATCCTGGAAATTCCCAAAAAATAGGAAATGGATTGGATTGATGGCCAATCCTATTTCCCCTGTCTTCTGACTTCCCAATTAGTCTAAAATGACAGATTTACCCTTTTAAGGGTAAATTTTCCCCGAATTATTCAAAATTACGATTCTGCCCCTCATAGGTGAATCATGTCCAAATCACTCATAAGCCTTGATTGATATTTCTCTAGGCTAGTAGGGCCTCATTAGGGATACCATGCTGATTTCATGTGTTTTATCCGCATGTACTGGATCCTCGATTTGCGCACTTTTTTATTGATTGTGATTGATAGGGTAGTATTTCCCATCTGCATGAACTCTAGATTTAGGATATGTACCCCACTCGTCTGTATGAAATCCTAAGATCAGATAAACCATTCAGCTTAGGTACCGAAAGGGCGTCAACTCTGACAGTTGGCGTAACTAAGTCCCCGAACCCACTTCTCTGGTTTCCGCAGAATCGAATAGACTACTCCCAACTATTCGATAGGGTTTCCGATCGTACCCTCCGCGAAACGATTGGTGGCGACTCCTTGGCATGTACACTTATCACATGTCACTAGACCACACTGAAGGTCGACCATGTATATCCAGCAGTTGCGATTTGGGTAATGGACCTTGGGAGAGGCCCGCGTCCGATCAGCCAGCAATCGGGCGGCCCATTAGCCGCTCCCCCGCCTCGCGGGAGGGTCGCGACAGATTGTCACAATTCTTTTCGAGAGAACGATTCTCCCGAAGATAACTTCTGAAGACTTCACTTGCAAGGTGGACAGACTGTTGGATTTCTCCAAAAGTCGCATCTGTGATGGTCTTATTTTTTAGCTTCAGGGCTTTCTCAACAACTTGACTAATCTCTTTAGGGATGGAAGCCAGGAATACGGACTTGAGATTAGGATCAGAACCAAGCTGGTAGAAAAGCTTGATCATTTCTCGAAAGTGTCGATCCATGTCTTTTTTGGCCAGAGAACAGCATTTTCTTTCAAAGAATTCTTTTCTTTTGAGTTCTTTCGAATCTTGAGGTTGGCCAATAAAGAAAAGATGAATCAGCTGGATTGCTTCATCAAAGGACATGGTTAAAAACTGAAGTTGGTCTCTTTCTGGGGCTAACTTCCACCAATCTTTCAAGGAACCAGTGAATCGAGTGACAAACTCAAGGAGAACATCATAAGAACTGTGTTCCTTCAGATTTCTGGTAATCAACCAGGAATGAAACTCTTGAAGCCTTTCTGCCCATTTGTGGTAAGGGATATCATCCAAAGTGAAGAAATTGGACGAATAGGATTTATAGGATGATGACGATGGGTCATGGTAAGGCTGTGAAGGTGGAGGTGGATGTTCAACTTCAGGTTGGTCTTCCATTTCTTCTTCAATGATTGGCTCTGCAGGGTCAGCCATCATAACGTCTGCCACAACAGACTGGGTGCTAGAATCATAGGATTCAGTATCTGGAATTGAAGATGACTCGCTGATAGAGATTTCAGGAGTAGCTAGGGGTGAAGGATTTATGGGTTTTACTGTGGAAATGGTAGGAACCTGGTTTCGAAGGAAATTTTCCAAGGGATTTGAAACCATGTATGAGTGGGAAGGTTTATGAGGAGGGGATGAAGGAGGAGATTTTTCTGGTGGTGCTGAAGGAGGTGGGAAAAATGTCTGTTTGCTTTTTTTCTTTTTTCTCTTGGTCTAACTTTTTAAGACGATCCCGAATAGCAAGGAAGTTCGTCTTTGGAGGAGGTGGTGCTGTGCTGAGTACAGCTGCAAAAGAGTTGGGATCTGGGGAACTTGGCATGAAGGATGTGGGGTTAGGAGTTGCTGTCGGAAAGAAAAATGGATCAAGAGCTTGTAGATTCCTTTGCTCAAGGAGAGCTTGTTGTTCTTGCAGTATCTGGACTTGGCGTCTAAGCTTCTCAATCTCAGGAGTTTGGTCTTCCGGATAATGACTTGTAGGAATCTGTTTTGTCTCCATCAAGTACAGCCTCTTCTGGAAATCTTCCAACATCTTCTTAGAGACAGATGTAGCATGGTCTACCCTGTCAAGACGAGTAGCCACTGTGTTTATTGCTACATTCTGGGCAAGAGCATTCTCTGTCTGCCAATTCAGAACAGCTTCAACAGGTGTAGGGCCTTTCCGTCTTCCATGAAGATCGACATCATGTGGAGTTGTGATCTTCGGAGAATGGAAGTATTTTTGCTGTGCATCAGAGAAACTTTCAACAAGAGGGAATCTGAAAGTGGCTGAGCTTTCTTCAGTTGGGGCAGGCTGTAGAGGTGGAAAGTCTTCTGGTCGGAACATGCAAATACTGGGTAAAACAGGAGGTGGTTCAGGTTTAGGATTGCAAGTGTATGGCTGAGAGAGTTTGATGGGACAAGAGTTTTTCTTTGCCCATCTGAGGATGGGTTTGTAGAATGGAGAAGTGATAGGTTTCTTTTGTGGTGGAGGTGGCGGCTTTGGTTCATCTGGGGGACAAGCAGGTGGAGGTGCAGTAATTTGAGGAGGTTTGGGAGAACCATATTCAACCATATATTGCCAGCGTCCGCCGTCTTCACCAAGAGGACCCACGGTTGGATCACCGTCTAGGTACCTTTGGTAAAGTGAATCTTTCTTCTTCTTCTTCTTTCTGGAGGACGGTCTGTCATCCTCATCATCTAGGTTCAAACAAGAGGAACAGGAACAGTCAACATCCCAGAAGCAGTGTCCGGAGGGATCCTTGTAATAATGGATGGGTTGTCCATGGTAATCAAAGGATTGGACATGGGCTTTAGGATCTGGATCTTCCATACTGACAGACTCAGATGGACATGGGGTGAAACACATGATAGTAGGGAATGATGGAAAAACAGAGGAAGAAGTGTCTTCCTTTTCTTTTGTAAATTTAATGGTGACAGTACCATCTTTTTTCTTGGTGTATTGTGGCTCAGAGGATTGGACAGGTCGGGAATTTTAATGGAGTTTTTCATAGTTGGTCACCCAACTGTCAAGAAGGAGTTTAACAAGTTGATCTCTTGAAAGTTGATGAGGGATATGAATACATGAAGTCTGGTCGTTGTCAACAGAGATAAGCAAGGCATCATCTGCACTTGGTAGGTTGAGATCAATGGCATGGTTTTGTACTCTGTACACCATCTGGTAGTGTAGAGTAGCAATTATGGCTGATGTGGTTTGAGGAGCACCAGTGATTTGCAACTGGACCTTCAAAGCAGAGAGAAGGTTGGGATCCGCCAAAGCCATGTTGAAATTTGGGAAGAGTGTGACAAATAATGTGCATGCGTTCAGAGTGGTATGAATAGTGCCAATGCAAGCATGCCGGTATTCCAAGAAGCGAGTATCAAGGAGAGCAACCCGAGCAACTATGGGTAAACCCTTTCGTCCATGCAAGGATAGGGCCAAACGGATGGCGCCAAAGTGGAGGTGAGTGTAACCCTGTTGAACCCACTGGGCAGGGAACTCAGGTGGAATTTGAAGAGTTACAAACTGCTCTTGTTGCGTAGACAGGATAGGGTGCTGGTCAAATTTAGTGGACTGGACATACTCTTTGACAGAGCGAGGAGTTTGTTTGATGAGATGTTTGATGGAGCGAATGGGAGAAAATGATGGTGGTTTGCAAAAAGCGGAGTAGGGGTTCATGAGTGGGAGTTGTGTTTCGGAGATTTTGCGATCATCATTCACATAGGACACCTCATAGAGGTAATCCATTTTTGAGGAAGTGGATTTGCGGAGTTCGAGTGGTGGTGGTAGAGATATGGTGGTTTCTAACTGAACTGGAGCTGAAATATCTGTGGAGTTTTCTATGAGAGTTTGGATTTCTCATTTCCCTTCAGCAGGTCTAAGAATATAAGAATATTAATCTTAACTCAGATTCCATGTGTGAAGGCTTGTAATAGCACATCAAGTTATTTTCCAATCACAGTAGGCCTACACCAAGGTTCTGCTTTGAGTGCCGTGGTGTATGCTATTTGCAAATAATATTGTGCTTATTGATGAGACCAAGGCTGGGTTAACGCTAAATTAGAATTATAGAGAAGCACGTTGGAGTCTAAAGGATTTACATTAAATCGAAGTAAGACAGAATACTTGAAGTGTGAGTTCGACACGGCAGGAAGAGGGGATCAAGAAGCCGTAGATATGCTCGAACAGGAGGTACCCAAGAAAGATACTTTTAAATATATGGGATTAATATTGCAAAATGGGTGAGAGATTGATGGGGATATAAGCCATAAAATCAGAGCAGGTTGGATGAAATGGCGCAGTGCATCAGGATTTTTGTGTGATCGCAAAATTCCTCTTAGGTTAAAAGGAAATTTTTATAGAACAACAGTGAGACCTACTATGCTATACAGAACTGAATGTTGGCCAGCGCAGAGGAAACATAAGCATAAAATGGGAGTAGCGAAAATGAGAATGTTAAGATGGATGTGTGGTCATACAAGGATGGATAAGATAAGGAATGAAGATATTCGACGAAAAGTTGGAGTAGAACTAGTGGTAGAAAAAATGAGAGAGCATAGATTGAGATGGTTTGGGCATATTCTCCAAATGCTCTTAGATGCTCCGGTACGAACAGAAATTTGCTATCGAAAGCATAACACGAAGAAAGAAAGAGGTCGGCCGAAACTTACTTGGGGGAAGTAGTAAAACAAGATTTAACGGAGTGAGAAATAGATTGACGTACGGTTTGTCTTAGGACGGAGTGAAGGAAGATTATTAGTATTGTGGAGGGGTAATGTGTGTGTGTATTTGTTTATTTACTTTTACATATTTATTTATTTTCCCTTGATTGATTTTGCTTTTTATTTTTATGAATCTTTGGGGTTCATCGACCGCTGATCTCAATTAATTTTGGATAAATGTATTGTTGTTGTTGTTGTTGTTGTTGTTGTTGTTGTTGTTGCTGAATGAAGAAGTTATGTTTGACCGAGATCGTCCCTTCTGATTCACGATGTTACTTTTCAAATGGTAGATTTATGAGATATCGAAGAATTGAAGTTCATCCGGGGAGAAACTTTCTGCTTGGAGCAATTGATAAAAGTTCAAGCCATGTCTTCTCTCCTGGAACTCCGAGGGAGCCCAAATGGTAATTGCAATATAGGGTACAATTATCAGGCGGAAACAGTTTTAGAGTCGATCCTTCTAGAATTTGAACTTGTTAGGGACTAGATGCATGACTAGCCGACAACTATCGTGTCAACTGATAAGGGTTTAGAAATTACAAAATCTAGCAACATCTTTATAGCAAAATATAAGCTCATGTTGGTTCTTTCGAACGGAAGGATAGATTTACGTGGAAATTTCAGGTGTCGGTTAACCAGATCAATTAGGTTGACGCAAGTTCGAAGCAAAACGGCGAGATGGTCATCGTGATGGCAGTTCAGTTTGGCGGTGGCAGTTCCGTGAACAGCAGACAACTACCTTAGCTTCTAAATGTTGCCCGCAATTGGGAGATGCTGAAAGATCATGAGGATATATGATCGATCTTAGTGTAACAGCGTATAAGTATTGATGTCCGCTATAGTATATTGCTAACTGGTGACTAGTTTGCACGAAGGTTAGGGAAAATGTTCTTCTCTAACCACTCCACCATGCTTAGCAGAATAAATACAAAGATGAAGCAGCGTCAATGAAAGTCGAACCAGAAGAGAAGCTAAGGAGGGAACACCGTGCTATGCTCGGAACTACTCGTTCCCACAGAAGATCTGGCTTATTGGCTACTTGGCTAGAAGCCCACAAATTCGAAGTAACCACCCTGACTTTATGGAGATGAACCTGCGGAGACCTTGGGTAAGTGTAACCAACGGCAAAAGCTGGATTGAGAGACTAGATTGGCTAATCCATAATGAGCTGATTCACTGTCCGTGAAATTCCTTCACCTGATTTACATGTATGCTCTTCTGAAGAATCTTTTGCTTCATTTAATGGAAAAAGTACCATAAAACTCATAACCAATTACATAAGTACCAATTCAGTCTTAAAGTTTTCAATTGAACCAATTTAGTCCTAATTTTTTTTACGTTAAAAAAATTATACCTTAGCTATGTTACAGGTGTAGGACTAAATTGACAAAACATGAAAAGGTATAGGATTAAATTTGTCCAATTGAAAGATTTAAAACTGAATTGTTATCGATGTAATAGGTTGAGCACTTCTATGGAGGTTTTCCTAATTTAAGTGTGTTATCAAATAAGTGTTCTTTTCTATGACATCTGTGATGATTCTGTAGAGCTTCCACTAAATTTGGAATCCAAAGGTTACTCACAGAGATGCAGGCTTTTGAAGCATGCGCAGAGATCGTATCAGGTGGCCGCGTCCAATGATCATAGGTAGCTTGAAAGAAAAGATATGTGCTACCGTGACAAGCTTGTGAGGGGAATTTAGTAATGCCAATAATGACAACAGACGTGATAGAGCCTCAGCATGGTCCACACAAATCCGGATCGGGACGCTCCAGTGCCAGGCGACAGACTTCCTCACACTAGTGCAAGAGAGACAAAAAAGAAAGTAAAAGTTCAATTCTGTAAGATCTTCCAAGGTAATCAATGATTTTACAAAGTAAGTGCGAATGAAAATTAGAGGAATCGATACATTCCAACGCTCGAAATTCAACTCAAACTCGATCTGAGTACTTTTTCCCTGTTCTAATTCGACTCAAACTCGATCTGATTTAAATATATAAATCCCAAAATCCTCGACTTTTCTCGCTTGACCGAATTCAACTCGGCTCGAAATACTCGCGCTTCCATTTTGTTTGTTTTTAATATTATATGGTCCAAGCGTAGTCATATATTAAAAGTAATATCATAGAAATATATTAAGTCTTGTCTTCCACCAAAAAATAGAATTTAATATACCAAAAAGAAAACACTTGATTAAGTTCGCCAGGCGGCCGAATGAAATATCTTTAGACTCGAACTCAGCTCGACAGAGTGCTCGGGCGACGCGAAGACAACTCAGAGCTCAAAGAAATCTAGTCAAACTAGGCACGATCGAACTAAGGAAATATAGGAATCTAGATTTTAGTTCTTCATGGGATTCTGTCCTGCGTCTCTGCGTGATCAAGACGATGGTTCAAGCTGAGTTCTTAAAACCCTAAGGATTACGTCAATTGCTGTTGGCAGACTGCTTACTCCCAGGTTGACTCAGATGTCAACCTGTGGAGGCCCATTTGTGTCCCTATTGCGTAAACTTATTCTTTGATCCTCAAAATAATAATAATAATAATAATTTGGAGAGTGGAGCATTTGTACCACATATTCTATGAATGCTGGTTGACAAACTTTGAAATTGGGGAAGATGGAAAAGAAGCATCCCAGCTTTATCCCGAAGTTCAATATACCCGCATGGATGAATGCCTGAATATTTATGTATGATCATACTGGGAAGCATTTGAACTAATCCGCAGTTCACTATCGCTGTCAAAATAAAAATCGAGTTCCGTATCACGATTCTATCATCTATGTTATTAAAAAATGGTTTAGGCCGAGATTTTCGATTGATGGTTGTGTTCTTTTCAATCAGGAGAAAACGAAGACCAACTCAGAGTATTCCTACAATGATCCTAGATAAGGTTTTCTGGATTATTCAAAGCTGTTATTTTGTAATTAGTGGAACTAAGATAACTCAGGCACAAGGGGATTCACAAGAACAGGCTTGATCATTTCTCATAACTCCACTTATAATTTCAGGTATTACCAATAGGCAATCTTTTTTTTTTCCATAATACAAATCCCAGTCATTTGAGACTATTCCAATTACAGAGAAGCTCCCAGTTACAGAGAAGCAGCAGTTCACGTATTCCTACTCTGTCATCCAAATAGTATTCCCACTATGCATTTGTTAGGAAGCCGTCCATAGTCCGTCCTTACTTATCGGCATCATGTTATAGTTAATCCGTTTCTGACATAAATCAACATACCCGACACTTCCATTCGTTATATTTTGATTGAGTGCGTCACACAAGACACCCCTTGAAGCCTTTTCGTAGGGCAGTTTCATCGAGGTTCCTCCCAATAAAGACGAGCTTGTTCATTTTCTTCTCATCAGGACCCCATACTTTTCCGGGACAGCCATCCAATGTCGAATGAACCCCCTGAAAGAGAGGTAATTTTTGAAGTAGAATAAGATGAGGATTTAAACCATAATGGCTAGAAAGAAGTACGTAAACACAAATAGTGGAACCTGGAATACATATCGTTGCTCAAAACCAGTCACAGACAATACACCCTTCATTCTGTACAAGTCGTCCCCTTTTTCTTCAATCAGTCTCTCTAACCAATCATCGACCTAATCCATCAACATTGCATATGAGAGACATGTTTAAACAGATATCATCAGAGCTGAGCAAAAGCAAACTGCAAGCGCTAGAATGCAAATAACAAATGGGACACAAATTCCAATGCACATTACTAGCCCAGTGACCAAACCAAGAGTATTAAGGTTCTTTCTCAAGCACGGATAAGGAAACGTGCATTATCAACCTTTTTAAGACGCTGGTCATTTCATGAATTTTTCACATATTTAAGCACCAACCATTAGATGTAAAAGTACATTCTTAGCTTTACAAGTACACCCACAGTATACTTGAACGACAAATGATCAGGTGTACAAGTGCTTGCATAAGCCAAGTTGTCAATGTTCGTTCAACCCAGCTTGAAATAGAATAGGGGAGATGCCCATTAGGCATCAGAAACTCTTCATTTTGTATTCATAGATAGTACAAGGGCACAAATGGGAGACACAGGCTACACAAATGAGGAAGAGCTGAAGCATAAACTTAAATTTAGACCGGACAAGAAGGCAAGACTTTCAAATAATTGTTTCCCTTGTCTCCTCAATGTATCTCCTTCGGTTCTCTGCTTTTACTTTGTTTGACGACCGCACTAGAATTGATCTACCAAGGAATTTTAAAAGTATTGACCAGGGGCTAAACTAGTGAACAGATATTAATAGCAGTCACGCAAAAAAACAATCCATAGTACATGTCAAGAAAATTCGTCATACTACCCCCACTTCTAGTTTTTCACTGCCAAATGGCGATGGGCTGGTCAGGCACTTTGGGCCATCAGACCAAGGTGACAGAACACGAAGCTATGGCCCTCTCTACGGCAATAGATGCACTGACCAGACTACACCGCACCTCATGGCACCCGTAGCTACAAGAAGCTCATGGACAGTCCATGGACTCTCAAAGTGAATGACTAAACAAAATCATGGCTTCACATCTTATAGTGAAACTCGTGTCACTTATATTATTACTCCTTGACGGGAGCAATATCACAAATAGAATAAAGGATGCAACAGTGCATGCATATCTTTCCCATAGACTAACTAATGCACCACACTGAAATGATCGAGGAGCGAGAGAGGGTCTCAGATGTCTATTTACATGCACAAACACGAGACTCCTGCAAACAGTTCCTGCCCAACCATATCATTCACTTTTCCATAATTAAAGCCTCCAGGGTGAATAAACTAACACACAATTTGGCACATCTTTCTACGGGGAACTAATTGAATTAAAAGATAGCACATAACCCCAGGGTTGACCTAAATTAAAACGCCAAGATCTAAAACAGCCAACCGAATTATTACCTCATCAAGATCCAGTGTACCCTCAGAAACAATACTGACACTGGAAACGGCAGAATCATGCACATGATCATGGTGATGATGATGCCCTTTATGCTCTTCTGCATTGCCTTATGCCAGGAAATTCAGCCATCACAGGTAACAAAACTGCACAGAACTGATCGCAATACGAGAAGACAAAAGCAAAAAATGTTTTGTACACGTTACCATCCCCATGTTGATGAGCATTACAGGATGAGCCATCTCCATGAACTTCAGAATCGATTCTGCAGAGGCAACTGACAGGTTAGAACATGACTCCACCCTTGCTGCAAGACTTCCTTTTAATTGACAGCCAGTCAAATACAAGTATCGTTTCCTAAATTGCAGAAAAAGCTACCTTTCCAGATCATAGCCTCCCACTCCCAAAACAAAATCCATGTCAACACTTCCATATTTAGCTAGCTTGACTTGTGCCATCCCATTGATGTGCTGGAAAGTGCCAGTGCAGACATAATTAGAAGACGACAAACAAAGACAAAGCCCATTCTAACTTTTCTAAGAAAACATAACACACTATAAGCAACTTTATGATGCTCGAGGCACACATTAAGGATATGTTACAGCTTACGACTTGATCAATTTCCATAAAATCTTCAGAAATTTAGGTTCCGTGTCACAGTAACTATAGCTGATTAACTGTTGGCATCACCCCGAAACAGATCTAATCTGCCTCAAAGAATCATGCACTCGTACACCGTTGAATATGTTATCCTTCCTCACAGTGTGTTTACCGTGACTTGTCTATTTAATTGCATTCTTGGTTTTAATATTTGGGAGAACACTCGAAATCTTCAAAAGGAGATTGATTATGAACATCTAAAGCCAGTTGACGCCATGCAAATTTTTTCTATTTTTAAAAAGTCAAAAGTCACCTTTTTTTTTGTTCTAGCGGGAGATTCATTAAGTACTTTTGGCCTATTGATCAATACCCCTAGTCATGAGACATTACTGATTATCCACTTTATCCAATTAGCTTAGCCAAAGAAAAGTCCAACTAACCAGGACATGGAGCAAAGATAATGATAACCTCTGTCCACAAACTCCTATCAGGAAGAAATGCAACTCTCATTGTGGTGGGAAAGTGAAAAGGCAAAAATGATACTTCAAATAACCTATCTCCAATTGGCTTCCACGAATGCTATTCGGATTTAAAACACATGGAAAGAGTTACTGTGGTCATTACTCATTTGAATTCAAATTATAGGAAAATGTATATGCAAGTTTCAGCCATTAAACATGATACCAGATTCCTATTTATGGTCTAAGAGACACATGTCCGTCATGTGTTCTAACCAACTCCAGAGGAAGTTGGGATGTGTTCACATCATCATTCTAGATTAAGAGGTTCATAAGGAGACCGCTTATCCAATTCCAGCCCATCTCTTTCTTCTCGATTGTCCTTGAAGAAAGGAGCTTACAAAATATTAACGCCTACTGCAAAAGCATACCTTGATCCTTTTAGTCAGTATATCCAGCTCAGCTTCAGTTGCCAAGTCAATCTACCAATATATGAAGAAAGACATCTTAAGAGATTAGAAATGACAAATATACGCTTAGGCCCTATTAAAAAGAAAAAATTGGATGTGAAAACAAGAAGAATATCTGCAAGCGTTAAGGCAACCTTGTTTATAATAATACGATCAGCGTAAGCAATTTGTTCAACCGCTTCATTCACAACAAATCTCGGTTTCACTTCATTTAAGTGCTTCATAGCATGCTTGGAGTCAACCAAGGTAACAACACCATCCAATTTCACGTGTCTTGAAACCAATTCATCAGAACAAAATGTGTCAATAACTGGACCTGGCTTAGCAAGGCCTGCGAGAGTATTTCATAATTAATGCATAAGTGATAAAAAAAAAAAACGGGTTTAAAAGTATCATAATCATACTATCGAGACCATAGAACCTACAAATTTAGGATATACAAATGCATCTCTTGAGACTATGAGATGAGGAAACACAAAATTCCACGAATGCAATGCTTGTCGATTTAAAGTAATATAAATTATGTGTAAGCGGAGTTACCTGTGGTTTCAATCACAATATGATCAAATTTGTCCCTTTTCTTCTTAACCAACTCCAGTAACATCTTCACCAAGTCTCCACGCACGGTACAGCATAAGCACCCGTTGTTAACCATTATAATTTCCTCGGACGCGGACGAATGACTTGCAACCAATGAACCATCAATATCTACCTCACCAAACTGAAAAGGTGGGGAGTTAAACAACAAATGAGTATCTGCATCATCAATTCTAATTGCATATGCATTAAAGTATAGCTGTTGATGTCACTGCACACCCTAACCAAACAGCCAAAATCTCCATTAAGCACATAAGTATTAGCAATACGAGAAAGAGCCCTGTTTTAAACAAACTTGCAACATCCACGAGAGCCCACAAAATCTATGACGAAATTAAAAGCCCTCAAAGCCAGTATTCTGCAAAAATAGACATCGAAAACCTGAAGTAGAAGAAATAAACAAATTACACATTTCATAGTTTGGACACAACCGAATGAAGTGAACAGGGTTACCTCATTTTCAATGACAGCAATGCGCTTGCCATGTTGAGCTGTTAGAATATGGTTGAGCAGAGTTGTCTACACCACAAACAATCTCAACTAAGAACTACTGCCACAGCACAACATCAATTACAACAATTTGTCAAATCAACAAAAAGGAAAAAGATGCCAACCTTTCCGGAGCCGAGGAAGCCAGTGATCACCGTGGCAGGCACGCGGTCGTCGAGATTGAGCGCGGCGGCCGCTGCTTCTTCAACCCTGTAGTCCGGCTCGGAGACGAAACCCCTAACGCCCCGGCGACGAGAGCTTGCGGGATCGAAGTCCCGAGAAACGAGCGAGTGGAGGCTCCGGAGGAATTGGGACACAGGAGAAGAAGGGGCGGTACAGCATGGTTGGAGATGGCGATGGAGGTTGTTGTTCGATGTCGCCCTGGATATCAAGAATCTAAGCGTCGCCATTACGGAGGGCTTCGCGGAAGAAACGCGGTATGGGGGTCGCTGCTTCTCGCAGTGGCGAGGGAGGTTCAGGGGAAGAAGCAGTTGGTTAAATCTCGCGAAGGGTTTAAGAGGGAAGACGAAGGCGGAAGTCAAGTGGGACTCGGCCGAGCTCGACCCATGGGCCCGATGACGAACAAAATGCGAGATTTTATATTTCTGGAGATCCAAACGTAAAAAAGAGGACAGTTTTATTATGGGCTTTTAGTTGGGCAATTTTCCAAATTAATTTTTTTAAAAAATATTTATTAATTTAATATTAAAAAAAATATTTACCAAATTGGGTGTCAATCGAAAATTGGGCCGCCGATTGGCACCCAAAATGGAATTTTGGGCCGGCCCCCAATCGGCAATTGGGCCGCCGATTGAGGCCCAAAACCAACATTTGAGCCCCAATCGGCGGCCCAACTGCTTATTGGGGCCGAAATTTATTTTTCTATTTTTTTTCAATGGATTCGTCTCGAAAAATTATGCGAAATAAAAAAAAATCATTCTAAATGGACACCCGAGCGATGAGATATGCCCTTTCAAAGTATTATTCCATCGGATTTTTAAAACTTTGCTAATTTAGGCATCCATTTAAACGAGTAAATTATAAAAGTATCAATTAAATAATAAATTATATTGAAATTGCGTAAATTTTGAGGAAAAAAAAAACACTACATAATTCATATTCCACCATTAAAATTGACTTTTAATTTATATTTTTTATAAAAGTTTTTAATTAAATAATAAATTATATTGAAATTACGTAAAATTTGAGGAAAAAAAAAGCACTACATAATTGATATTCCACCATTAAAATTGACTTTTAATTTATATTTTTATAAAAAAATTTAATTAAATAATAAATTATGTTGAAACTATGTAAACTTTGAGGAAAAAAAAGCACTACATAATTCATATTCCACCATTAAAATTGACTTTTAAATTTATATTTTTTTATAAAAGTATCAATTAAATAATAAATTATAATTGAAATTTCGGCATCAATTACAATTTATTATTTAATTGATACTTTTATAAAAATATATATATATATATTTAAAAGTCAATTTTAATGGTGGAATATGAATTATGTAGTGCTTTTTTTTCCTCAAAGTTTACGTAATTTCAATATAATTTATTATCTAATTGATACTTTTATAATTTATTCATTTAAATGGATGCCTAAATTAGCAAAGTTTTAAAAATTCGATGGAATAATACTTTGAAATGGCATATCTTATCGCTCGGGTGTCCGTTTGGAACGATTTTTTTTATTTCGCATAATTTTTCGAGACGAATCCATTGAAAAAAAAAATCGACCCCAATCGGCAGTTGGGCCGTCGATTGGGGCCCAAATGTTGGTTTTGGGCCCCAATCGGCGGCCCAATTGCCGATTGGTACCAATTATGTAAATATTTTTTTAATATTAAATTGGTAAATATTTTTTTAAAAAAATTAATTTGGAAAATTGCCCCTTTTAGTTCACGCGAGCGATGTGACGGACAGTTTCGATCATCGAAACAGCATAGTTATACGAAAAATTTCAATTAAGGATACGTAGTATACTCATTTTTTTTAATAAGGGCAGAAGTAGATATTATTTCAAATAAGGATCTGAATGAACCAAATCATCTCAAACAAAGACTTTTGGCCTACTGGTCGGCGAGTGATTGTTCCGGCCATAAGAGAAGGGGTATTTTCAAAAAAAGAAATCCTAAGTAATACCATTTTTTTTTACTTTACTTTACTTTTTTTTCTTTTTCCCTCTTCCCTCCCCTCGTCGATATCCGGTAGATGCTGCTGGCCTCAGGCAATGGCTATCGTCATCGGTATCAGACGAGAGTCGCCCTCACTTGAGTCTGGCGACCTCTGCCGAGGCCTAGTGATGACGGAAAAGGGAAGAGAAAAAAGAAAATATCAAAAAAAGGAAAAGGAAAAAAAAAATAAAAAGACGAAAATGTCTTCGATCCGTCGGCGAGGTCATATTGGAGAATTAAGACGCTTCATATCCTTATTTAGAATTTTCTCTTAGGATTACATGTGAATTGGCGGTTTTTAGTCGGACCAACCAATGAGGGTTCAATCAGATTCTCGACAAGGGGCGTCCAGTAGTTTTCAACTTTTAATCTGTGCAGCAGCTGACTAAAAGGTGAAGGACATTTCCTTTTCCCACGTATCGTCAAGCCGCTTCGGTAGGCTGTGTAGCTCCGGTCTCCTTCGGCCACCAGAACGGGACCCACCCACCACTCAGCATGCTCCGGGGTCCCAGCGAGCCTAACGGCACGTCCGTCGCAAGATTTGGGCGGCATCGGTCCCACGTCATCTACTAAGTATATGTGAACCGGGCGGGTTTTCGCGTGGGAAGAAGAGAAGGGGGCCCACTTTGTGGTTTTTTTTTTTTTTAAATGTCAGCCGCGCAATCAATTTGACTGTGACAAGTGATGAAGCTTTGCAAGGCATATTAGGACAATTTGAAGGTGGGAAGATGGATTACGGAATGCGAAGATGGGAGTGAATTGACAAGAGCGCCCCCAGAAAGAATGAGAAAGAAGAAACAGGACAAGAAAAGACGGAAGAAAATGACACGACCAATACGTGACGTGATCCCTGAATTTGTAACTTGTTCAACGTGATCTCTGAACTATAGCCTATAGCTCAATATGCAATATGGTACATGAACTCTTAATTTTTTTCAGCGTGACCTCTGAACTTTTTGTATATGTTCAATTTAGTCCTCGAACTACATGAAAAATGTCCAATGTTGCCCCCTTAGCTCGAATCAATGGAAAGACAACATGAAAGTCCAAAGGCCACGTTTTCACATTATACATTAGATCAAAATTCATGAATTGTTTACGTAATTATCCTTATGCTGAGGATATAAAAGCAACGTCCAACTCTGCGAATGTCATATGTTCCTCAAGCTTACACTAGTTGGACCGTATCTTTTGTTTTGTTTTATTTTGTTTTGTTTTGCCTTGCCAGCAATTCAAGTACATTGACATGAGTGCAAACTCGGAATCCACTTTGGTATTTTCTTTTTTCTTTTTTTAGTCCAAATAACATTTCATTTATTTTCTCGCTATACAAAAGAGAGCCATAGCAGATCAACTGCGGACCAAAATAAATTATAGACAGCTTCAAAATCAAATGATTCCAGATTAAAAAAAAAGAAGAAATCATCGGAACATCATTATGGGTTACACGCTCAAATATCACATTTACAACTTCTTTTTAAAAATGAGAGAAAAAAAAAACTTCTAGATCTAGACTAAATCGAAATAAATAAAGCTCCCAAACGGGAGGAAAGCAAGAAGAACGAAATATAGAAGTAAAACAGCTTTAAGAAAATGGGGAGGGGGGAGGGTGAGATCTAGCTCAAATCCTTCGTTTCATGGACTAGAGAAAATAAGCTTTGGTATTTCCATTTTATTTTATTTTTTGGGTCGAAGGCATTTCCATTTCACGAGGATGTTTTATCGGTATTTGCAAAAAATCAGGTGTTACATTTATTTAGAGCGCAACTGCAATAAATTCCAGAGACTGCTTCAAGACGATTCGGACACCCGACTGCAACAGCGAGTAGTTTACTGATGACAATCTTCAACCACTCACTGGATTTGAATCTCCGTTGAGATGAAGAAACTTCATCCTTTCATGTGGCCAACATTAGCTTCCTTTACTGAGAATAAAAACGACAGTAAAGAAACAGAAAGCGACAGCCTGATGGCAACATCGACAGCAACGACAAAAACCAGCTCCCTTCAGCAGGAAGGAATTTGTCCAAAACAGACAACAGGAAAAATTTCCCCTTTTCGCCCCCTTTTGGATTTGGCTAATAACCAGAGGCTCCATTAGAACGAAATCAGCTTTTCTTGTGGTTTATCAAAACGATGCACTTAACACATGATTTAGGAAGATGGGTCTGCCTCAGCCTGTACCAAAATGGCAAGAATCAAGAAGTTTGAAGCAAGCTTCCCAGTTCACCAAAGCCCTGGCTGGATTATAAGGACCCAAAATGAGTTCCCAAAGTTCTATCCACAGCTAAAGGGAAAACACACTTGAGTAAGTGCAAGGAAGAACTCCTTGATGAACAGAAAGAATCTTATAAATTCCAACTCAAATCACTTACAAAAGCACAATCAACCATCACCACAAATTCAGTATTGCCAAACTACCATAACAAAAAAAAAGAAAAAAAAAAAAGACGCAGCTCCTCTACACAACCCTACCAAGTACATGCACAAGTTCCACCATTAAATTCGACAGGATGATAAAACCGTTTCCGGCGTCGTTACACAAACTCCTATGTTTTTCCGAGGTAGCACTATCATGAAGTGGGGGGAGAGAGAGAGAGAGAGAGAGAGAGTTAGTAGCGATTCGTGGTTTCTATGGTGCTTCCAAATGCAGCGGGTTCTTCACCATCATGCCCCTATCCACACTGCGCACCGGCGAACCCTTCTCGTCGTCATCCCTCACGTTGCCAGCAGCTAGGGCCCCGCCAAGATCGCTTACGTTCCCGAAGACGAACATCACCGCCCCGAGAATAGCACAAATGAAGGCGATGCCGAAAGAAGTGCTCACGCTCCGCGGGACGACCGATGCGATGCCGAAGCCCCCGCAGGTTCCCAACGCTTTCACCCACGAATACCACACAGAGAAAGCACCTTCCTTTGCAGATGGCGCGCAGTCCAGCACCAAAACCCTACCATAAGCATACAAGATTCCCGCTGCCGTGCTCTGCAAAGTCGCGAAGAAAATCACGTGCCCCTTGCTCCATGTTTTGTTCCGATAGTAGAATCCAACCCCGCAAGTGATCATCGAGAGAAGAAAGCCCAGTAGCTTCATTTTCACTGCATTTGCCTTGATGAGGTTCTGAAACGGGTGCAGCAGCGGCAAAGAAACCAGAGGGAAAAGGAAATAGGTCAACCAGAAATATAGCACAAACACAGGTTTCAGGCACAATTCCCCGACTAAGAAGAGCACCGCCCCCGTGAAGATGCACATTGTTGTGAACGAGGAGAGGAAGACGCCGACGAGGCTTCCCACTGCATGAGGGTAGCTAAAGATGGAGATAATATAGGTAAATGGAGGAGGAGGAGAGTCGGGACCAGGCCTATACGCCACGATAACATAGAGAATGCCGAGAAGCCAAAAAAGGCCACCAAAGATTGAAACCACCCATAAGCTGATAAATCTATCTTTCTGATCAAGCATGTGATAAGAGAATGCAGAAATTAATGCAGCACCGAAGCAGCCAGCTGCCGTGGCGTAAAGCGAGAGCCATCCCGAGACAGATCTTCTGACTTGGAATTGAGTCTTCTTGAGAGCAGGGCCCGCGAAACCCCGGATCATGAGGCCGAGGTTGCGGGTGTGGGCAGCCGAGGACACCAGACCGGCAGCCACGATCACAACAATATACGGCAGAAAGATCCAAGGGGTGCGGAAGAATCCTGCAGGAAGACAGAAGATGGCCCCGACAACCGTGGCGGCTCCGGCAATTAGCTGTTGGTATTGCCCATGGTCAAGGCGCATGGAGACAAAGTTCAACAGCGGTGCAGCCATAACCAAACCAATGAACCAACAAACCGCAGTCCACTCCAGAGGGGAAATATTAGCCTCGTTCATGGACCGGTGCGTCAGCCCCACAAACCTGGAGATTAATCCAACCAAGAAATAAGCATCTCATGTCATAGTCGAATGAAACATCCATGGATAAGCCAGTGCGCCTAAGAATTGCGTAATTTAATTAGGTCACACGTCTAAGAACCGCAAGATTAAGTTAGGTCATGCAAGCTGGATATCTTTCAAAGATCATTTCTAGCCATAGACTCCTGTTCAAATGCAATGAACCGGAAGAATGTACTACATCACCCGAGATACTTATTACAATTCGATTTTGGAAAGCTTATACTCGCAGGAGGGAATGGTAAGCCCAGGCTTCTTCCATTTTATTTTAACAATACATTGCAAACATTCCGGATTCTTAGTCTAATATCCCCAGAATACTTTCTCAGCCCAACCATCGCAGCGACCAATGGTTCAAAAATTGGAGAATTTGTACCAAGGAATGAATGCCGATTGAGAAGGATCCGGCACAGGACATGCTTAATTCAAATGTCTCTCATTCCCTAGGGGATACATACCCTATGAAACACTTATGAAGGGACCACTTGTGCAATTTCACAAAATAATGGGTCCTTTCTTTTCTTTTTTCCTCAAATAGTTCAGACCCTTCAAAAAAGATCCCACTTTTTTCAAAGCATGGTCCCCCAAATAGGTCTTCCTCCCTTCCTCTCCTCAGTCGTCGTTCAAATTTTGAACGCATCTCAGAATCTTTCGTGCGTGCGTGCGGTGTTTGTTGTTCGTTGTTGGTTCACATCAAAACACAAAAAAGTTTCACCCCCGGGGGGGAAGTGGTCCCCACCTCATATCCCATCGGCCTCTCCTGTCGGTTTCATAATTAAAGCAGCTGTTTATCCAAAACATTATTCAACACACTCACTCATTTTCTTTTTCTTCCCCTGTCCTTTTCCGCACTCTCTTTCTTTTCCATTCTACCCCCCAGAAAAGTTCGAATTTTCAACCTCGCCCCCCCACCCCCCCCCCCCCCCCCCCGGGGGGGCCGCCTTCAACCAAAGCCCACACACCATTAAAGAACCAACGGTAACTTCAACTTCCCCCGAGGTACCAGAACCATGAGGGCAGGCACGAACCAGTAGGCCACCGAAAACAGCCAAAGAACTCTCCAAGGATTAATCCTTGAATCTATAAACATACAAACACATGGTTAGAGCCTGCTAAGGTTACAAAGTAATGAGCTTTGTGGGTAACACAATAGTGTCAACAAGCCGACAAAAGTGTGAGGCCTTCTTCCCGACACTTTGATTTGTCTGGACTCTCTCCTAGCATGAACGAACCAAGCAAGACCCCATCATTTTAACAGAGGATTTTTTTTTTGGACACTGTACTGTAGCTTGGCCTTTCTCTGTGCCTGA
This sequence comes from Rhodomyrtus psidioides, assembly GCA_021437785.1. Classification (NCBI taxonomy): domain Eukaryota; kingdom Viridiplantae; phylum Streptophyta; class Magnoliopsida; order Myrtales; family Myrtaceae; genus Rhodomyrtus; species Rhodomyrtus psidioides. The sequence continues at coordinate 1,074,721 of JAILYB010000054.1, forward strand.
GCACTCGACCCAACCCCCCAACCCCCACGAGAGCGACCAAGCCCGTGATCTTTCCGTACCTCTGCAGCTTCCATGTCTATGTTTTTTCCCTCTTATTTGTTCATTTCCCCCCTTGTTTCACATTCCCATGCTCAGGGGTTTGTTTGGCGAACGAGGGAGGAGAGCAATGAGGAGAGAGCTAAAACGAGAACAGAACAAGGGCTTCCCAAGGTGGTCGGGTTCTTGCTCGAGAACTCTAACAAGAAAAATAAGGGAAAAACAAAAGAAGGTTTGGAACGTTTTGTGTGAGTTCAGCACTCTGTTCTTGACACTATTGAGACATAATTTTCACGCAAAAATTTAGTAGCAACAGGCAGCTAGGCAAGACATCATGATTCATGACAACGAAACGCTGAAAACCTTAGACTAGAAGAAGAGTAAGGAGCGGAGAGAAGAGAAGAAAGGGAAAAAAAAAACTCACAGTTTCATCTCCTTCTCGCGACAGGTCAAGCCCTTGTGGCTCTTGGTCCAGCCCTGGGACGGCTCCGGCGGGGCCCCCACAACCTGGCTGATGATGAGCGGGAAGACGATGGGTATGAGCGCGGTCTCGATGAAGTAGGTGCAGAAGCCGTACAGGTGCCACCCCCACACCTCCACCCTCGACGGCTTGTCCTCCATGGCGTCGTACGCACCCCCGTACGTGTCCCTCCCCCTCTCTATCTGCACCCCGGTCCCGCCCCCTCCTCCCCCTCCGCCGCCGCCGCCGCGAGCGTCCGTCGTGGCCAGCACCTTCCCGATCGACGTCGTCCCCCCGGAAGACCCTCGGCTGTTCCCGCCGTCAGCGGCCGTGTCCGCCATTACCCAAAGCTCAAGGCCGAAGCTTTTTCGAAGCAAGACGACCGGGTAAAGCGAGATAGTGAGGTGGTTGCCGGAGGAAGGTATGAATTTACGCAAACACCCTCGACGGGAAAAACCCTAGAGAGAAGGAAGGAAGGAAGAGAGAATGGTGGGTTCCTAGAGAGAGAGAGTATAAATGTGAGAGACAGAGGTGGTAAAGTGGGAACAATGATTTTTGCCGAGGGGGAGAGAGAGAGAGAGAAAGGCGTGGGAAACAGCTGGTTCTCGCGAGACTATCGAGATCGAGAGAGAGAAGAGAGTGAGAGGACCTTGGGTTTGATCATAAACAAGCTTTTCCCACATTTGTTTAATAAAAGAAGAGTAAAGCAAGTTTAAGGGGGAGGGGCGCCATTAACGAGGCAGTGTCTTTACGCCCTAAAAAGCCACCATGGGAGGGGGGCCCCATCGTGCTCGATGGTCTCTCTCTCTCTCTCCTCTGCTTTGCTCTGTTACTGTTTCTTCTCTCTCTACTGTGAGAGAGAAGGGTGCTGTTTCTGTGGACTGCGTACCGGGAGCCAGTCGTGGCAGCAGTGATCAATAAATTTAGTGTAAAGGCAGTTAGGAGGGTTCCATTTCCATGTGTCTTTCGACCTTTGTATTTTGTCTATCCATTGCCCGATTTGATTATACCATGGATCGCGGATTCTTAACGAGACATGAGAAATATTTTCCGAGCATAAGGTGCTAAGATTAAAATCGAACCCGAGGCCACGCGAATTGGGTCGGTTCTTCGAATGAGCGTACCGTGTAGCAAAGGAGTAGATCTCGATCGTTCATCTAAAAATTTATTGAAATACTTGTACGGTGTGATACTTTGTATGGAAAATGCTGTGGAATACCTTACTGTACGACGATGAATCGATCTTTCCAGAAGCCATAAATAGTAAACCAACCTTGGAGAACTCCAGCTCCCTTGGAATCAAGTAAATAAGTAGGCGAATTTTTGAAACTGTCCTGATATGACATGTTGTCGATGTGGTTAATAATGCAAGATTAAACACTTGAGAAACACTTACGATGACGCAATATGAATCCACGGTCGTTTTTATATGGACTTAAGCACAGTGTCAATGTGGCTTAAAATTAAGTAATGTTAACTCTCCTAGAGGTCAAAGGTCATCATTTAAGGCTCCGTTTATTTTACGAAAAGCGAATGGTGTGAATAATACTTTCAACCGTACATGTGGAGGGAGGGCAAATATAACTCATTTTTCATTAAACTGCTCAATTTTTTTTTTAGAAAATACTTTTCCGATAGTACCGTTAGAAACGGTACAATATCAACCGCAGATCCACGCATTATTATCATTTTTTTTGCATGAAGCACTCATTGACGAGGAGATCGTATGATTATAAATAATTGATAGTTCTGTCGGGTCTATAATTTTTTTTTTTTTTAAATGTTGGGCGACTCAGAACGGAAAGGAAGGAGAAACGTAATGAAAATTTGAAAGTACAGCGGAACGGAGAACCTGTCGTGGATTATAATTTTTATTTTTTGCAGTATTATAAGGGGAGGAGGAGGGGTGGGGATCCTCTGCCTTACATTTTTTGTAAGGCAGGAGGAGTAGTCCTGAAATCACGTTTGTTGTAATGATTTCAGGACTACTCCGCGAAGAGAGCACAGTGGAAATGATGAGAAGCGTGCCTTTTTGCTCCGCTTCGGAGGAAATAATAATAATGTTATTTTGCATGGGGGGCATTTCGCCGACCTTAATTTTTTTTATTTTTTATTTTATTTTGGTCGAACGGCAACCTTAAATTTGGCTTGTAGTATTTCTGTACAAACGCCCATCATGATCTTTATCATTACCATCTTTAAAAAGCGAGAGCTTGCTCACCCGAAGCATCGCAACGGTCTTGTGAACGACTAACGAGTGCCCCTAACGATGGCTTTGGACCCGGTCATTTTTGAATTTCATCGTGATCCTTCTTAGTTGTTGGGTCGGTGATGTTGAGATTCCGCCCGCACAGTCATGACGAGGTAAAGTGTAACAGCGAGAAAGGGAAATCGAGACGCAATGTTTTATCCTCGTTCCACCTTTAAACTAGATCCACGTCCAGCAGAGGGATTTCGCTATGATTAGCATCTCGCGCCCCTTAGTTGCACCCCTCCGTGCTTTCTTATCGATGGGGAGTATGAACCACGCTTCAACTAGTAGCTTCGAAAACCTAGCTCATGCCCAATCGTTTCATGCGCAGTCATTTCTTCGACGGGATTCATTTGCGACAGAACATGGCATGAGAAGTAAAGAATGTTGATGAGTTACGAGTTATCTGAACGCGCATCACTCGTTCGATTCTTCATGTCACTGATCACGGATAGTTTCATTCTTTTACTGCTAAGAAGCTATCTAGATTTTTCAGCCCACGTCGTACTTAGATTGAGCTATTTTCATGTGTGTAAATTCCTCAACCAAAGGGGGGGAAAAACACATAAGGGTCGCTGCCATTAGAACTCCTAAAATGGAACCACGCAATACATTTACCTTGACTAATTTTCGTATCATGAAAATTTCTCAAAACCGATACATCCGTGACACATTTACCCCAAACTCGTACCCTTGAACCAAATCTATGCTCCATTAAATCCCAACTAACAGTTCGGGGTTTTTGTAAGACGAAAATTAGTTAGTAGATTAATGGGTCACGATTTTAAATGGTAATAATCTTAAAAAAAAAAAGCCCGTTTATCTGGAATCCTAATGTCAACAAAGGAAAGACCATAATTATCAAGAGCATTAGCGGAGAAAATTGTAATTTTCGCAAGATTAATCATTTGCGTAACCCACTTTTTTTTTTTACCCCAACTTTAGTGCATCGTATGGAAAGATAAGGTGCACGCTCAGGAGCTTTTAAGCTCTACAGAGACATGACCTTTAACAAACCCTCGCCTTTTGTTTTTGTCCTCCTTTACTTTTATTGAGTGGTTGAACATTGTTTTGGTTTTAGAGGAAAGTGAGAGGTTTCACCTAACTCACGGAAAGAAATATATAACCCATATAACTCCCCCTCTTAATGACGTCATAAAGTGGACCATACCAAAAAAATAATAATACTAATAAAGAGAATAGAATGTGTATAGGAGTGTACATATATACTTGACGGAAATGGGAGGGAAAATAAAGAGCGAGCATGCACATGCATCCAATCTGCCTTACGTGACGATTCGATGGCTTGGCAGAAAAAGAAAAACGAAGAAAAAGAGAAAATGCTTACCATGGCGCTCGATAAAAAGAACCGGCGGTACAGAACGGCGTAAATTCTCTCTGAGTTGAGGAGAAATTCGAACACGACCGACTCGGTTCGATATAGTCCGGACTTTATGAATAAAGGGTAAACCCTAATTTAACTATCTACTTAGGGCTCTCTAAGCCGTCTTCCTCATGCGAAGATTGTATTATCTCATGACCATTTCCCATCCGAAGGAACGACAGACCCGTGAGCTATGATTGTGGAAATGAAGTTACATGCTGCGTTGGAATGCGTAAGCCCGTGTCGCATCTACCATCACGTGGGGTTTGACGAAAGATGGCGTGGGATGCGTATGTTTACTTTACTTGGAGGGCAAAGGAGGAAGAGATTCGTATACACAAAAGTAGTATAGAGGTTTCATCAATAAGACAGGAAATTGACAAGTGATTTTTTATGTTCTAAATATTTTAATTATGTCGATTGAGTTCTAAATATTTTGGTGATTTGCTAATGCAGTTTATTTGGTCAAATTTGATCGGAGATCGGTGGCATCGATGTTGGCCATCTTACGTGGCACTACTGGCTCGGACGTGTACAAATCTTATAATATTTTATTATTATTTTTTTTATCTTTTTTTCGCTCCTTTCTTCTTTTCTCCCCAACCGTGGATTAACAAGGTCACTGGCCTACCCTCACCTGGTCTAGGAGAGGGCATTGCGTCCTGCGCCATCCACATGCAAGGGCCTCGACATCCTTGTTGGCCACAAGCAAGGGGCTTACAGCCATTGAGTGTAGCCGATGAGGGCCTTTGCGCCCTCACCTAGATCCCACCCGTGGTTGGCGATGGTCAGCTGACGGCCTCGCCATCGAGAAAAGAAAAGAAAGGAAAGAAATTTTTTTTTAAAAAAGCAAGAAATAAATGATGCTAGCGCATTAAGTCACCTGCCCGACTTGGCTCAGTTTTGATAGGAAATCGGTGACATCGATGATGTACAAATCTTATAATATTTTAATCTTTTTTTCACTCCTTTCTTCCTTTCTCCCCAACTGTGGGTTAACGAGGCCATTCGCCTACCCTTACCTGATCTAGGAGAGCGCATTGCGTCCTGCATCGGCCACAGGCAAAAGCCTCGACACCCTCGTTTGCCACAAGCAAGGGGCTCACAGCCCCTGTGTGTGGCCGTCGAGGGCCTCTGCGCCCTCACCCATATCCCACCCGTGGCTAGCATGGTTGGCCCACAGCCTCGCCAGCCTACAATCAAGAAAAGAAAGGAAAAAAAAAAGGAGGAAAAAGATAAATGACGCTTGTACACAAAGTCATTTGCCCAACTTAGCTCTCAAGGTAATCAAAAGCCCGAAAGAGATGCGACTAACGTCGTCGGCACTCACCAAGTACCATCAATAGGGATTCCCACATCGTTTACAACATATGCGACATTGAGCCGCAGTTACCTTCCTAAAGTACGAGGCCGTTGTCTTGTCACGACGCTTGCACGAACATTTAGATCCAGAAGCAGTTAGTATTTGAATTTGGGGGCGAAGGGCTTCTTTAAAACACTTAAAAGGATCCGGTTTTGCATTGCTTAACAACGTTTCTCAGAGCCGCTTCTTACGCAATAAAGTCCGCTCGACAGTTGACTCCTAAGGTCTTTTCTTCTCTTCAAGACACCGGCCTAAAAAAAAAAAAACAAAAATCTTAATTTAGGAAGAGGTTCTAGGAATCTTTTTTAAGGTTGGCCTATCATATTAAGCCAATTAATTAAAATTTCTAATCTCGAAATCCGTCGGCTTATGGATAAGGCGTTTCATAAAATCTGTCTTAATCTCGGGCATGGTAAACAATGGCGGAAAGCGTGGGAGTAGGTAGTGGCTTCAAAACATTGAAATTTTTTTTCGCGCGGCATCTTCTTCTTCTCCTTCCTTCTTCTTACTTTTTCATATTTCTACTTTCACTTTTTTTTCTTCCTTTGCTTTTTCGTTTTGCTTTCCATTAGTTTGTTTGTACTTTTGGAAAAGAGGCGGGGCATGATGATGCATGTGCCCTAATTAAAAATTGGGGGCATAATTTGATTTCTTCGCAAGTACTCATCCGAGGCTGTCATTTCATCAAATTGAGTTAGACAACTCATTTTTTTTGCCTTTTGGCATAAAAATTACATGGGCCCAACTGATTAATTTCGGCGAGCTCGATTTTTCTCCCTTTATTCATTTAGGTCAAATTTGGTAGATGCCGGCGTGTAGATAGCCAACAAAAAAAAAAGTTAATTATTGGTTCTGCTCGCGATTATGCGTCCAAAATTTGAAAACGAAATTTTTTTAATAAGTTAGTATATTTGTGGTAAATTTACTCAAAGTTAATTTTTCGATCATAAAGAGTCATAAGCTGGTACACTTTAATAAATTTACCACGAATTAAATTTTTTTGACAACCAAAAATCTCAAAGTGATATACCCATTATTTTCTGTTAAATCAGATGAATACCGTGAAAAATATCAAGCCGGTACACATGTACCAAACGAAAAGTAAAATCCTAAACCACCAATACACCTATTTCCTATCACGTGTCATTCAACTCGACAAAATTGACTGTGGAATTTCACATAAACTAACGGAGGGTAAATTTATCACATGAGTACCGGTTTGGGATTTTTGATGGGTAAAAAATGAGTTTGGGATAAATTTATCACGGGTATGAACTTTTTCGTGATATTAACCCAAAATATAAGTCTGTTAAGTCTCATTGAATTATGCTCAATTATGTTATAATCCTACACGATATTTCTATATTGGAATAATTTAAGACCTTTTCCTCTTTAAAAAAAAAAAAGGTCGAAGCGCGAGTGAAAAAAAAAAATTACGAAAAAGTGGTAAATCAAAAACGATGGATGGGATCGCTCCAAATGTTGCACATTTCAGCATGGTCTCTTTCGAACTCTTTTTTCATCATTCAACAGCAGACAAAGAGGGATAACAATAAAAATATTCATTTCCATTCCGATGCTATTGCTCTCCCAGCCGGCCGTCTGCTTCCTTTCCTTCGTACGTCCTCCTTTCAAATTATTAGGGGTTCTCACTCTCACCCCTACAAAGCACGACCCCTGCAGCCTATAGGTCCTTTCCCGAGTGGTAGCCTTGTAGGCAGGACAAGATCCCGTGGCTCGACTTTTAACTATAGGTACTGACTTCTAGATCACACAACATTAAGACAGTGTGTGCTTGGAAATTGAGAAGCCTTGGGGGGAAAAGGCGACAAAGCCACGCTCATAATGTCCGAGAAAGAATCCACAAGTAGATAAGGTGGATTTGGGGGTTTCCTATGATTGTGGCTTTATTGCGAGTTTTGATTAGTGGCGTGGATTTGGTGGTTGCTTTGCGAATTCTAGAAGTGTGACCGGCTTAGTCTAGCTTTCTTGGTAGTTTAATGTCGTTTCGTCAACTAATCCCCACCTTTAAGCCTAGACGTGATCGGGTGGGCGGGTCTCCTCGGATCAAGCATCGAGTCTCGATTGGAGATGTCAATGGGCCGGGTCGGGTTGGATTTCTGCCTGGCCCGAAAATGAGCAGTATTGAGCTCGGGCCAGCCCGATTTTTTTTTTTGAATCAAAATCAATTAACAAATTCATCAAATGAAATAATATAAAAAGAAAAGCAAAATAAAAATAAATTAAATTCAAATAAAAACATGGGTGTTAAAAAAAAAGTCGGGCGGCGGGCCGGGCCGGCCCGAGTATCAAACACGGCCCGAAAAGACCCCAAAATCAAGCGAATTTTCGAGTTGACAGCCCTAGACTAGATACCCTTTATACCTCCTGCTTGATTAGTTGCGATCGTGGAAATAACCGATTTGAATGGGCCCGACTTTGGGAGCAGCCCAAGAAAGGAACGGTTTGTTCAAGCTCACTCGCTTCTCTTGTGGGCTTGGGCGAGCCCAGAACGCTGTCAGGCCCATTGTCAACTCTCTTGGGCCCGTGTCATGATGATATGACATCGATATGATGGGGGGGGGGATTAGTTTGAGATGGGACGACTATTGAATAGTTATTTTCCTTTTTTTTTTAATTAAGGGATAAATATACTAGAAGTCATAAAATTTGTCAATTTCATCACGAAAATGCATTCGAGTCCTAAAACTTTCAAAAAGTGCAACTAAGTCCTATAAATTGCCAAGAAAATGTAACCGATTCCTAAAACTTTCAGAAAGTGTAATCGAGTCCTAAAACTTGCCAGGTCGGTCCACATGGAATCGAGGATCGAACTGCCCGGTCATCGGTCCCACTTATTGGGACAGGGGACTAGACCGCCCACCTCAAGGATCGGATCAACCCGACCAGTCTGGGCCGGTCAGGTGCAGTTTGCACATCCCTAATTCTAATGAAAAAGTATCGACGGGTTCGGCAACCTAACTTGTTTACTAAATCTGTAGGACCCACTAATGGGATTTACCCAATTTTTCGACCTTGGTTTATTACTTTTGCCTACCATCAGCAAGGCAGTTTTGATGGACTACGCAAACCTAAGTATAGATTAATATACAACAACGTTGTTTATCATGGGGGGCGAAGAGATATGTTCACTATAAATTCTAAAACTTGCAAAAAGTGCAATTAAATCCCAAAACTTATCAAGACGTTGCAAACGAGTTATTCCGTTATCTCCGTCCAATTTGACTAACGAAAAATGCTGACGTGATTTTTTTTAAAAAATATTTTCTCTCCAACGTGGAGATGATGTGTCTAAAACGACATCATTTTGGTCGAAATATGATTTCCAATATAATTTCCATACATCTAATTAAAAAATAAGGTAAATTAAAAGTAAAAATAAAAGGAACCATGCTCAGAACCAGCGGCGGGGAAAAGGTTTAGGGTTGGATAAACTCGGTGAATTCCGGTGGATGTTCACTTTCTTTTCTCCGAAATGTGGACGAACAACTTTAGCTCAATTTAGTAAGCACGCTCCAATCGGATCCAGATTGTGACATCTTTTTTTTTTTTTTTTTGCTGACGGTTGTGACATTCACTTAAAAAAAAAACCATTTTTTTTTGCCAGTATATCAAGAACTTGAGCAGTTGAATCGAACAAAACTTGGCCTATAAAACAAAAAAAATCCAAGCAAACGATCCCGAAACAGATACAACACGCCAAGCAAAAATGCCATCTGAGAGAGAGAGAGAGAGAGAGAGGGGTTTAAGAAGGGAGCGGTGGAGGTAGACATGGCCAAACGGAACCGCGGACCCGGAACCAGCCCGTTGACCGGGTCAGCGATTCCGAACCGGAACCGAAACCGAAACCGGAACCAAGGCCGGTTCCGGTTCCCAATTTGTCAGAACCGGCCCGAAACTGGCTGTTCCGGGTCGATTCCGAACCGCAATTTTATTTATTTATTTTTTTTAAAGGGTATGGGGAAGAGCCGTTGGCTTCCCCGCTCTTCCCCAGGGGAGCCCCAGTGGGCCCCCCTTCCCTGGGGAAGAGCCGTTTCTCTTCCCCAGGCGCCTGGCTCTTATATATATTTTAAAAAATTCGGTCGGAACCGGCCATGTCTAGGTGGAGGCTTATTAAACCCTGTAGCAGCCATTAAAGTTGGAGAGAGAGAGAGAGAGAGAGAGAGTGAGTGTGTGTGTGTGTGTGTGTGTGATGCAGAAAGTGAGAGATTGTGGAGCTAGGAAAATCCCGAGACAATCCCACCGACCGAACACTAACGGGGTTCGGCCACCACTAGCGGCCCTTCACTAGAATTGGACTAGGGAGAGGCGGCGACCCTCGCTCGATCTGAGTGAGGGCCGCTCCCCTTGCCCAGATCAAGACGAGGGCCAGCCAGCCTAGTCGGCGAGGGTCACCGGCCCCTCTTCCCCACCATCGTCGATCTTTTCCAGATGTTGTGGCTGTCAGGGCATCCCTGATCACGGGTTTTATTTGAATTCTTTATTATTATTATTATTATTATTATTATTATTATTACTTAAATTTTACCTTAATTTATAATTAAATTAAATTAAATTATGTTAAAAAATTATATTTGAATAAAAAATGAGTCGTTTTAGCTATATAATCGCTGCATAGGAGAGAGAAAATGTTAAAAAAGCCATTTCATTAGCCAAATTAGACAGAGTTAACGGAAGAACTCGATTGCACCAAATTGACAAGTTTTAGGACTCGATTGCACTTTTTGCAAGCTTTATAACTCTTCTGATAAGTTTTAGGACTTCTACTGAACATATCCCTATTTTTTTCTGTTTGAAATCCAACCAAAGTAGAACAAATTTGATTAGTTTCTAAATATAAAATATTTCATATACATAACCAATTAGAAAAAAATGTTCCTTTTCTTTGGGCTTTGGTGATCTGGCCCGCAAGTTAGTTGGCTCCATGGGGGCAATGGATTACTTTGACAAGTCTTAGCCGGGCCATAGAATTCTTGCACTCTTCTATGAAATTCCGCATTTCCCATGGGCTTTGAGCCTCACCCGAGAGAAATTCAACATCGGATAAACTATCAGTTCCAACTCGATGCTCCGACCTGTAGAAGACTTTGAGTTCATCCTGTAAGCATCGAAAACGGCCCGCCCAAGATCTCAATAGCTAGAATCCAGAACACAGTAATAAACAAAAAAAAAATGAATTTGCACACCTGATTTGAAATCCATCTGTTCTTGATGCGAGGAAACGAAGATCCGGTTGGCTTCTCCTTTATCGCCCTTTGAATCGCCGTCTCAATGAAACTAATCCTCAAGAACTGTGTTCAGTAAGTGCTCTTTACATGAGTTTATTTGCGCATCAGGGTTAAATGAGAGACTTAAACACTGTTTATAGAGTTTTCAGCACCGGACCCTCTTATCACAGAATGACCTACTAGCCCCATGTTAGACTGATTGAGAATCTTTATATCTTATCTTATTAGACTAATCACGTAAAACGTTAAATATTAATCTCGATTAATGTAGCTCACATCATAAAAACTCTTGCAGATCCCTATCGGTCGAGTGCATCATAGCCTCTTTTAACGTTAGGGTTTCTACAGGGGAGAGCGGAGGGAGCTCATGGTGGCGGGTAGCAATGTCCATATACAAAATCAAAGGGTGGGTCCAATGGTATCCGCCTCACGTGAACTTGTGAGCTCACCAATGTGAACCGAAGTGGGAAAAAATCAGGCAACAAAAACATGTAATGAGGACAAGCACAAAGTCCAGGCAATGGAGCACTTGACGTGAAAGCATTAAAAACCCAAAGCAAAAGGAATATTATTTGGACGCAATAGCACACAATCCTCGTTGGATACACAGCTGTCCACCACGATTCCTATACTAATGATAAAGACGATGCCTACTAATCATCAATCATCAAGCCCACCAGGCCACCATCATACGACATTTTATCGATAGGAGTTAATGAAAAGAAACTGATATCCGATCGCTTATCGATTTCAAGATTAGCAAGCCAGTGAGCAGAGCGATTTTTTTTTTCTTATTTTAGGAGAGTGATCTTGCGCTTTAAACTAATTAAAGGTGAGAGCTAATCAATTTTAGTGGACGATTCTATTCTTGGGTTGATTTGTGTAATTGCGGGATGGGGAGCCGAAAGCAGAAGAGCTCAGGCTTTCTTCTGTGTGTTGGGCACCGGCAAAGAACTGTGCGGTCCAAAAACATACGTGTTGGGTGCACGTAGCGAAAGTCCGATACTTTTTCATCGAGGAGATCGCCAAGAGGGAGCTCAAGTCCGAGCCCGTCAATCTATCCAGATTGACGGGCTCGGACTTGAGCTCCCTCTTGGCGATCTCCTCGGTGAAAATATCGGACTTCTACTGCGTGCACCGAAGATGAAAGATACGCGCATTTCGCTGCCTTTCACTAGACAAACACAAAATCATAGGCGCAGCCCCACCGAAACAATGTCGCCACAAGCTTAAAAAAAGAAAAAGAAAAAGAAAGGGACCCATAATGTCATGGAATCTTTATTGTTCACGAGGGCGAGACTAGCCCATACTTGGATTCATATGAATAAGCATAACGGGATTACGGACGAATGGTTCCATGATCTCTCTAAGCTGTACCAAAAAGTTGTTTGAATCGATTCCCTAATCATTAGAATCTAAAATTTACTACACATACCGTGTACCCTCGAACATATCATACATACCCTAACATAAAATCAATCCGGTTCCCCAGTTTTCGATTTTGCCCTGAAACCTTACCCACATGAAAACTAAGACCAGTGTCGTGTGGTCCGGCCCGATCCAATCCCAGGTGGAGAGGGTCAATTCCTGATTTCAAAGTGGGAACCGAATCGGGGAACGGGCACCATCTTGAAACTGATCACCCGTAATTTAGATTTTTATTTTTGTGCCCATGGGTCTTCAACACTAGAATTTGTCGAGCGATCACGGATGACCCACCCGCACCGTGTGGGGGGCATTTTTCTTCAAAGAGGTTTAGGATTGGAACTTTAGGCCGCGGAATGAGATGAAAGCAGGACATGGTGCCGGTGGTTCTTATAGGAAATCGCCGTGCGCAGCGGAAAAGAAAGAACACGATCGTTTGATTTTTCACGTGACCCAAGTATCATATTCATATGTCGAACAAACTTGATTTTTTCTGAATTTTAATAGTCCAATTTTTTTTTTTGTTTTTTGTTTTTTTTTTTGGGGGGGGGGGGGGGGGGGGATCATAAGCAAGAACTGGTCAGTATGGCCTTTGGATTTTGCTGAAATCCAACTTTTGTACTGGAGCGACTAAAGCTGCCGTGCAACCAATTTGCATCAGTTAATGTAGCATCAAAATTGTGTTCCCTATGCCATTCCAAAAAATTTAAAAAATTTGCATAAGGATTTCCTAATTTTCTTTTAAATATGTTTTGTCAATATATCTAGCAGAATAAAAAATAGGATAAGAACACCATAAGTATCATAAATACGACGTTCACTTGAATATGCTAACTTCTTTTTTATGTCACGCCAGTCCATTCATTTCCAAAGATGATTTAATTACTTGAGCATTGTTGGTGATTTCCCTAGCCGAAAAATCAGACATAGCGTTAATCAATTATAGATCGGGGCGATGTGGCTCGCCGGAAAAACTCAATCAATAAAAGAGTGTGGAAACGATGCCGCTGGCTCTTTGTTCTTGCACCCAAATTGACGAAATGGGGTCGATACCTTCAATCGAAACCCTAACCCCAATTTACCATTCAAGAATCGACCAAGCATTGCAGAATGGATGAAGACAAAGAGGACGATTTGCGCAGGCAATTTGAAGCGGCTTATGAACTAATTTGGGAAAATTATCGAAAAAGTTCTTTATATAACAGTACACATAATGAATATAATCCTCACTACTGCTCTCAAACACAGTACACTTTGAAATTCAAAACAATAATTGCTGCCCTCGCATTTCCACATCTCTTGACATTATGGCTTGGACTTTGAGTTGCTGCTGACTTATGCTTTTGCGATGATAATAAATGAGCGACTCGCTCACTATAAACTAACTTATTGTTAGAAACATATAATATACCTTTACAAATATATTTGATTTATATAAAAATAGTCGCACTGGTCTTATGTTCGATTCCTCATATGAGCACATGTGATTTAAGTAGGGGGCCATGGCGGTGAGTTGCTTTGCTAGTTTCCTCCGAAGAATAGTCGAGATGCGCGCAAATTGGTCCGGACACCTTGATTATAAAAAAAAAAGAAAAAAGAAAAAATAAGATAAAAACACCATAAGTATCATAAATACGATGTTCACTTGAATATGATAACTTTTTTTTTTTTATGTTACGCCAGTCCATTCATTTCTAAAGATGGTTCACTTGAGTATTGTTGGTGATTTCCCTTAGACATGACGCTAATCAATTATAGATCGGGGCTATGAGGCTCGCCGGACAAATTCAATCAACAAAAGAGTGCGGAAACGATGCCGTTGGCTCTTTATTTTTTATGTGCCAACCCTTATTTAGGGGATGTGACGCTAACTTTTTTTTTTTGTTGGGTCGAAAACAAAGCCTTTCATTCATTTAGGAAAAAAAAATCGGAATCAAACATAACTGTTTCTGAACATAAATGTTACTAACTTACTCCTCACTATTTCATCTCGAATAAACTCTTCTATTTATCAAATTACTGCGGACAACTTGTTTGAAAATTTTAATTGAGTGTTGAAAATTCAAAAAAATTAGCACCTAATTAGATGACGATTGCTTGATAACCATCGCTAACAAAGAATTAAAAAGATTCACCTAGTTAAAACAATCGGCTAATGCGGTAACTGTAAGTAAGGAAGGGGTTACCCTATGGATGGAGAAATAGTCAGTGCCAATCGGAATCTTACAACTTATATTGCTAAAAACATACCAATGATCATCACAATTCCATATATACAGTGAGGAATTAATAACATCTGGTCTTCAATTTCCAGTTATTATCAAACAACTTTGATTTCTATTTTCAACAGTAAAAATTCAGTGTTTAAATTTTGAACACTTTTTTTTTTCAGTTTTATCAAAACGAACCCCAAGACATGTCCGGTAAAATTATTCGATTAGTCCTAAAGCTAATTCTACAGATGCCGATTCAGTCTTACCCTTTTTAATTTTGACAATTCAATTCTAAATCTTTGTGCGAAATTTGAATGTAGTTCCAACAATCAATTTTCGCCGGAAATTCCTAATGTTGCAATCCAGTACTCGCCGGCCTCCTACGTGGCGCAATACAGCGTCAACGATTTTTTTGGTGAAAATTGATCAGAATGATTACATGAAAATTTGCGTAGAAGTATTGGAATAAAATATCAAATTTGAGAAGTTCAAGACTACGTTGACATCGGTACAATTATTTCGAGATTGATTGGACAATTTCTTCCCTGGGTCATGAACAAATCAACCAGAATGTTTGGGGGATAATATATTGGTTTATGACCTGTCCTGTCCACCTATCAATCTATCACCTGTCCTAACCAGTCTCCTAAGGTTTAAAAGATTCTTTGAACTAAGTTCATGCCTATTCCATTTCTCTTTAAATTAATAAAACCGTGTCCCACTTCACTTAAGAAGGGTTAGGAATTAAATAATGGGACTGGCGGTCATGATAAGCAGTAGCACCCCCCAAATTCTGCCCACTTTTGGGCCGTTGATTTCGGAAAGCCCATGCTTTCGTTAAAGTCCAATTAACCTTTTTTCTTTTGTCTTTTGTCTTTTTCTCGTTTACCAAACCAAAGCTATTGCATGCCAAAAAAGACGATCCTGACAAAGACAGCATTTGACATTTTAGGGAATCACATTTAGTATCGAGAAATTATAAAATTTAGAAGCTTGTGCATAAAAAAACAAGTGTCCATATGAAAAGTTTACCAACTGCTTGCCAAAATTATGATTAATATATGGAAAGAGAAATGCGCACTCGCGATTGCGAAATTACAAACCGATGTGAAGATGTTGCTCGTCACGTTCCAATCTACTTCTTAGGATGTTGGTAAGTTACTTTTCAAATTACGGAGATGTTTGATGTGCTTTTGAGTTATGAAATTAGTAAAAGGTCTAGGAAAATTATAAAGCGTCACAGGAGCGAATTTACTTTCGTACTCGGGAAAGTAATTTTATTATACAAATGAATCACTATTAATGTATTTGGTAACTTTTAATATAAGAGAGTAACAAATCATATGCGATTAGTAACCTCTTGTTTACCGGTAATATCCATTTGCAATAGGCAATGTTGCTTTAGATCAAAGTAGTTTTCAATAATCTTGGTGAGCTTCAACATAGAAAGTGACACATGTTATGCGATTAGCGAATTTTTATGTTCTTGCAACATCCATATTTGGTTATTCATTGAAGCAACGCTCCGTTTATCTTGCGAAAACTAAGAGATTTGAATTTTTTTCTAAAAGAAAAAATGAATGAAATAAAAATATTTTCATCATCCACGAAAATATTTAGATATAAATTACCACGACAATAAGAACATCTTTTCTTACTTAATTATCTCAAGCAATATAAGCGATCATAGTTAATTTCAGTTCGCGGTGTGATTCTACTTTCCTTTTTCTTTTGGCCAGATTTGATTTGTTTCTTAAAGACCACCCACCTTTAACAAACCTTTTCTGAAAAAAAGGAAGAAGACCCACTTGATGCCAAGAAAAAGGTTGCACCTTTGAGAGATCACTATTTGGGATTGGGATTAAAGGAAATCACTCAAGTGCCAACACAGAGAACATGTATTCTACATCCACGGCTTACTTTGCTTATTGTCTAAATGATCAAAAAGCACAAGAACTTGAAGGATGAAGAACACATCATATCGTTAATACGTCTCTTTTATCAGACGTGTTGTGATACGCGCGTGAGTCGTGTCGATTTAAGTATGAATATTACCTTATGTTTGTGAATGGAGGCAAATGATCCAAAGCCCAATCCGGCTTGAAAGCGCGCGCTTTTACTCTCTCGTGTTTCCTTTTCTACTTCCTTGTCGCTTTTGCTTTACACTTTCTCCTCGTTCTGTTGCTGTCTTGGAGGAGATTGTAAATTGACTATGGAGAGTCACGAACAGAACAGTTTTAACATAAAATAGTCTAAGCCCTCGCTTTCAAGGAGGACCTAATCATTCCCCATACAGTCCAATGCACATGCACTTGATGGAGCGGATGATGGTGCAGAGACCCAGCAAACACAATCTCTCCAAAGAACCCCAAAAAGCTAATCCCAGTGACCAGAGCTCCACAGCCTCAATCCTCCAAAATCCGCTCTGGACTCATCCATTCCCTTGAAATGGAACGACCCAAGATTTATTGAGCAGCACAAAAAGTCAAATTCTTCTTCCCCATCTCTTTCCAGGCCCATCACCTTCTCCCTATCTCCACCGAACTTTTTCTCTTCGTTTTTTTCCTTGTTTCTTCACTCTCTCTGCAATTGAATGAACTCCCATGGCCACTCTGGAGGACATTGGCGTGTCGGCGTTCATTAACATAGTCACTGCCTTCTCTTTTCTCCTGGCGTTTGCTCTGCTCAGAATTCAGCCCGTCAACGACAGGGTCTACTTCCCGAAATGGTACATCGCCGG
The DNA here is from genome assembly GCA_021437785.1 of Rhodomyrtus psidioides. Taxonomy (NCBI): domain Eukaryota; kingdom Viridiplantae; phylum Streptophyta; class Magnoliopsida; order Myrtales; family Myrtaceae; genus Rhodomyrtus; species Rhodomyrtus psidioides. Next base: position 1,091,842 of record JAILYB010000054.1, read on the forward strand.
GTCGAGGACCAGCCCCAGGTCCCGGAACTTCGTGGGCAAGTTCGTCAACCTCAGAATCACGACTTACTTTACCTTCTTGAATTGGATGCCCCAGGCCATGAAGATGAGCGAGGCCGAGATCATTGGCCACGCCGGTGTTGACTCTGCCGTCTTTCTCAGGATTTACACACTTGGGTATGTACTGGTTTGCGTGCAAATTCCAACTTTTTCTCGAGCATGTTTCACGTTCTGTGTAACGCAGGATTGTGAGGGAGAATTTTGGATAATTGACTGAATTATGCTGATATTTCAGTTTTTCTTTTCTGGGTTCACGTTTGTCGGTTGTTTTCTTACTTTGTAGATACTGAATGGACTTTTAGTTGACTAGTTCAGAAGTTTAGAGCTGCTTGTTTTGGCGATAAAATTTGTTGAAATGCATGCACTCAATTATGCTCCTTTGTTGTCATTCAATCAAAACTCTACCCCTGAGTTTCACCTTCTTTTGGCTACGGAAGTTGTTTCTTCTTGGGTGAGGGAAAAAAACAAGTTCAGGCTATTGAATTTGGCGAGTAAAAGATGATAAAATGAGCTATATTACAATGAATAAGAATGTAATATTTCTACTTTTTCTGGCGATGCACTATGAGCTGTTTTTTTCCTTTTCAATTTCTTGTTTCTTTAGAATTTCTTTGTGATTGCTCCGGTAGGATGTTCAAACGTCAGAGGACTGGCAATTACATAACTTCGTTGCGTACAGTCAGACCGCGTATCTTGCCTGCTCTCAATTTTTTAACAAGAGTTCTTAGCCTACAAACAGAGCTGATTACTCTTAGTCTTGTTTGTTGAATTTGCATGGATATGTTGTTTTCAGAAAGTCAGTGAAAATTAATACAAATCCATGATGAGGAATTCTAATTTTCTGAAATTTTTGAGCTTAAGTATCAGACATTCGTGATTGCTTTGGAAGAGATATCACCGTATGCATCTACCTGGATGCGTACATAAGTACTCTCTGTCGTACCTCTTTCCAGTTTTTCTCTAGACAGTATTAGAGCATCTTGCAGAAAAAGAGAAGAAAAGGAAATAGGAGACCTCGTTACTACTTATTCCTGAAGGAACTGTGGAACTGCTTAGCTCATCTTTTGATGACCATTTACCATTTAGGATTCATATATGCATCCTGACAGATGGTCAATACTTGAATACATAAGAGTTAGCTGGGTCAATGATGGACATTAAGATTTTTTCATATTATTTTGATTAAAAGTTTCTCATTTCCATTTGGCAGCTTGAAGATTTTTGTACCAGTTACAGCGATTGCCCTCTTGATTCTTATCCCAGTCAATGTATCAGACGGGACATTATCTTTCCTCAAGAGAGATTTGGTTACAAGCAACATCGATAAGCTATCAATATCAAATGTTCGTCCCAAGTCAACAAGGTAAGTGTACTTTTCTTGCAGCAAAGATAGTTACTGTTATTAAAAACACGTGACACAATACCGGCTGGTTAAAAATCATCAGGTCTAGTAATTGGTACTGTTTGAAGATAAACTTGATGAAACATGATAGCATAAATTTTCTTTTCCTTTTGAGCTCTAATTTGATGAATAAAGGTTGCTCTTGTCTCGCAATACTTTGTTCCTCATTCTCTTGCCTCCAAAAAATTTCAACAATGACGTTGTAGCATTCAATTTTCAGGTTCTTTGTTCACATCGGATTGGAGTACTTGTTCACTCTATGGACGTGCTTCATGCTATTCAGGGAGTATGATATTGTAGCTTCTATGAGGTTGCGTTTCTTGGCTTCACAACGGCGCCGTGTCGAGCAGTTCACAGTGAGTTGAACTCCAACCACATTCTGTGGAAGTATATCCTGTACCACTTTTAATAAGAAGAGGACTCGGTAAGAGGCAAAAAGAGGGTACAACCACATATATTTGAAAGAGCTCCAGGAAACCAAAGAGCTAGATCACTGCATGAAAAATATAAACTTTTCCTCATATTTTCTAGCTGAGGTGATTTTGCTGAAAAATATCTTTTGCAGGTAGTGGTTCAAAATGTGCCTCGTGTTTCTGGCAAGTCAGTATCAGATACTGTGGAGCATTTCTTTAAAACTAATCACCCAGAACACTATCTTTGTCACCAGGTAAAGCTTGCTTAATGTGGACTGTTCAATTAGTTGTTTACTTGAAAATAGCTTGAAATTCTTCTGCGAAAATTCATTTGGTTGTGAATCTATGATGAGAAGTTCATGTCCTTTTTTTTTCTTTTATTTCTTGGCTTGTGGGTGCATGACAACTTTATATCATTAAAATAGTGCTGAGGTTTTAAACATTTCAGGCGGTATATAATTCAAACAAATATGCCATACTTGTGAGGAGAAGAGACAGGCTCCAGAATTGGCTTGATTACTATCAGCTTAAGTTTGAGAGGCATCCTGAGAAGAGACCAACTAGCAAGGTATTTCTTTTCATAAGCTAGTCTTTGTTCACGTGGTTTCTTGGGCACGTGCCCCTGCACTTACGCACAGACACACTTGATCTCGGCCAAAATACCAAGAAAGGTATTACACACAGGAACACACTCCTTGAGCTATACTCCTCTGTAACTGTGCCTGGCATAGTAGCTGGTTTAAAATTTCAGAATAGCTTGTCCAAGATCTTAATCCTTCGAATTCTTTTTTGATTCTTATTCCCAGATTGGTTTTTGCGGGCTCTGGGGTGAACGAGTAGATGCAATTGACTACTATAAAGAACGGATCAAGATTCTTGACAAAAGAGTAAAGACATGATCTGGATTTTCAATCTAATTCATACATTCTGCATCATACAGCAAATTTCCAGCTGTCATCTTTAATTTCCTCTACCTTTGGAATCAGTTCTTTGATATGGATCAGCACTAGTTCTTCCAATAGTCTATATTGAAATCTTTTTATTGTATCAATTTGTTCTATTCTACTTGCTTCCTTCGTCAGATGGCCGTGGAGCGTGAACAAGTTATTAAAGATCCAAAGTCCATTCTACCAGTTGCTTTTGTTTCCTTTAATTCACGATGGGGAGCTGCAGTTTGTGCACAGACGCAGCAAAGCAAGAATCCCACCTTATGGTTGACAAACTGGGCTCCAGAACCTCGGGACGTCTATTGGAAGAACTTAGCTATACCATTTTTTTCATTGACCATTCGGAAACTTGTGATATCACTGTCGGTGTTTGCTATGGTGTTCTTTTACATGATACCGATTGCATTTGTGCAATCTCTTGCCAATTTGGAGGGTCTAGAAAGAGTTGCTCCTTTCCTTAGGCCTGTGATTGAACTGTAAGTATATTACAGGACTTATGATTTCACATATTAAACCAAATAATAGGCTGTTTACCTCTTGGAAATGCAATTTTGGTACCTTCTTCATTCTTGACTGAAAGAGAGAGCTATCTCTAGTTTCTAAAAGGGGTAATGAGATTTGTGGCCATAATTGTCATGGAGGTCTGCCTGTTCGCACGTTTATCCTCACATCTTACACTGTATTTGCAGGAACTTTATCAAGTCATTCTTACAAGGTTTCCTCCCTGGTCTAGCCCTTAAGATTTTCTTGTACATCCTTCCTACGGTGCTGGTGATCATGTCAAAGGTTGAGGGGTACATCGCCATGTCGGCTGTGGAAAGGAGGGCTGCTTCAAAGTACTACTACTTTATGCTGGTTAATGTCTTCTTGGGAAGCATTATAACAGGAACAGCATTTCAGCAGCTGCATTCTTTCTTGCATCAGTCAGCTACTGAGTAAGATTACAACATTTGGTTTTTGATGCTAGTTTCCTGTGCATATTGTCTCAGATACTCCTGCTCATGATAACCGTGTAGACCTCTGTGTCAGTGCTGATTCAATCAGTCTATTATTTCATTTAATTCAGCGGGAGTTTGACCATCTCTCTTATATAGTTGAAGCACTTATCACTTGTTACTGCAAACAAGTATGGAAGAAGAAGTTTCAATATTTTACCCAGTGGTCTTTGGCATCACAAATCCCAGTTTACTGTTACAGATGATCTCTCTTCTTAACCCTGGAGCATTTCTGATTTTTCCTTTTCTTTAGTAATAAGGATTAGATGTGTCAAAGGAAACTACAATTCTCTTGTTATGTATTCATGAACACACATGCCGGCACAGTACACACGCACATGCATGCGTGCACCCCATGCACTTTTCTTGGTAGTATTCTAGTTCATGAGACACTTGTCACACCTTCTATTGCAATTGCTTTCTTTCTTTCTCCAAACAATGCCTTTTCTTTCTAATAGGGTTTTCTTGTACAAATTAATTGGCATTAGTCTTTATTTATTTTCCTGATTCTGTATTTACAGTCTCATAGTTCGAGATTCTCTGTAGTAACCAATAAGATGCTGCTATGAGTAAACTGGGGAAGAAATCTTCCGCTTACTGCTTTGCAGTGCATAGTAAAACGTATGTTCTACAGAGATTTAAGTCATACCCAACGGTTATTGGTGCATTTTATCCCCAGAAACTCAATTAGATGTTTCAGATTTCTCAGCAACTGCAGCCAATTAGTTTTTAAGTCGTTTTTCTGTCATAAGAAGAATTTACTATTGAGTTTTAATCACGTTTCAGGATACCGAGGACTATTGGGGTGTCGATACCAATGAAAGCTACTTTCTTTATTACCTACATAATGGTTGATGGTTGGGCTGGGATTGCTGCCGAGATTCTCCGTTTAAAGCCATTGGTCATATACCACCTTAAGAATATGTTTTTGGTGAAGACTGACCGGGACAGGGGAAGGGCCATGGACCCTGGAAGTGTAGATTTTCCAGAGACTCTTCCAAGCCTCCAGCTGTACTTTCTTCTGGGAATTGTTTATGCTGTGGTTACTCCGATTCTTCTTCCTTTTATTCTGGTGTTCTTTGCCTTTGCATACTTAGTCTACCGTCATCAGGTCAGCTAACGCCTGAATGCTTTGCTTTCTTGTGATGTCTCTTCCTAGAGTTCATTTATTTGCATTAAGTCTCCCCCTCTCCTTTTAGGGATTTACTTATACAACCTCGAGAGAGCCTAGAGCATAAAGAATGGGAACTGCCTAGAGATTGAAAACATTTAGAAGCTAAATTTTCATGGGAAATCGAAATGATATAAGTAATGAGGCTCAGTTGTAGAACTGATTTTTGTTTGATTTGATTCTGATATTCTAGTTGGTAACTGCTGGAACTTAAATTCAACGATAGCAAATGAAGCTTGTTCTACCTCATCTCCAGCCCCTTAGATTTTAAGCAGGAGATATCCGCTGTTGGATTAATAGGTGATCTGTTTGCAGATAATTAACGTCTACAATCAGGAATATGAGAGTGTCGCTGCATTCTGGCCTCATGTTCACAGCCGCATTATCGCAAGCTTATTGATATCTCAACTTCTGCTAATGGGGTTGCTCAGTACCAAAGAAGCTGCTAGTTCAACTCCTCTGCTTGTTGTATTACCGGTCTTTACGCTGTCATTCCACAAATATTGCAAGCATCGGTTTGAACCTGCCTTTAGGAAGCATCCGCTCGAGGTTATCCACCAGTGTCCCTTACTGGTCATTTCTGGATGACAGTCTCAAACGGACTCCATCCATTATCTTCAGTTCTCCAGGAATTTATGTCAATGGTGAAGTGCTTAATTTTTTTGTTTATTTTCTTCATCATTATTTTCCTTTACAGGAAGCAATGGCAAAAGATTTAGCGGAACGAGAAGAAGAACCGAACCTTAACTTGAAAGCATACTTAGCTGATGCGTACCTGCACCCTATTTTCCGGTCATTTGAGGTGGAGGAAGAGGAAGAGGGAGTAGTTCAAGTCGGAGCAGACAAGCACCAATCTCCTGTAGCCAGCCCTTCTGGAAGCGAACTTAGCTCGCCCTCACCTATCCATCACGCTTTTCACTACGAAGTTAATGCACAAAATTACTATTCTTATCATTATGAGGCTGAGCCTTGAAGCAACAGATCCTCATCCACTCGCTTATGAAAGCCTAACCTATTTTTTTTCCGTCTTCTAACAATCTCTCTGTCCAATATAATTACTTAGCTTTGGAGTGACGTATTTTTTTTTTCCTTCTCATTTCTAGTTTCCTTGTTTGTATTTGTCCTTCTGTGTAAATTCGAGTGAATGTAACTTTCTGTTCAGACAAACTCTGATGAACATGAAGATGCTATAGATTTTTGTCGTCTTCTCTTTTGCTTCATCGTAGTTCAGGTGACCAAAGTGTAAACGGTTGTAACTATTTGGGGCAAGGCATTGTGATTTATCATGAGATATTCTCGTCCTTCTCATTTTGATATTCGTTTCTCGTTTGGAGTGTGGTAGCTGATGCTATTTCGTTCGGAGATGGTGATGACTCGGCGATGGTGATCAGACAGGCGCGCATAGCGCGGCGCGAGTGATTAGTAAGATAAACACGCTTTCTTCACCATTGGATTGAGTCTCCTGCGTGGCCTGACTCAAATACATTACCCCCCAGATTCCTTGAAATCCTTTGCCTGCAATGGATGTTCATGAAAAATCAGTTCACTGTTGTGTGATTCACTTGCTTAGCCCCTAAAAAAGGTGTGAACGCTCTTATTTCTCTTGTTCAATCTTTGATCAAATAATATTTGTGATATTGATGATCTCTAATGAGAGATCTAAATATCAATTCGCCTCATATACCGACAAGTGGGGATTTACTTTTCGAACCAATTTGATGTTAAACGGATGGGTTGGGTCGAAAATGGTCCGGTCTATATTAGCTTATTTAACCCTTTTGACCTATTTTCATGTAGTACAAATCTACCGATTCATATCAACTCGTGTTACTTAAAAACTTCTATATTTAATAAAATCCTAGAATACTTGTTCCTTATAATTTGTTAATAAACGATATTGCCAAAATACCTTCATGTTTATCTTTTCGGGGATTGGAAAAGAAATTTTGGAAGATCCAATGGCTGGGCTTCGGGTAGACACGGGGATCAAGTGATGAAACCTCATCTGTAGCTTTGTTCGACTTTCGGGTTCTTGCTTTGGAGACCTTGTTTATGTTCCCCCGTTCCACACTGGTTGTTCAACATGATGTGTACTGGTTCTAACTGATCGTCAAAATCAGTCCGGGGCCAGTGTATTTGCTTCATGAAGTGCATTCTGGAGATCTCTACCAGACGGAATAGAATTTGCAACTGCTTGCTCCCTTGGCCTCCGACGGCTTGTGGACCGCTTAATCGTCGGCTTTCCACATCCGTGATCTCCCTTGGCAGGCGGTCGCCGTCGCAAGTTGAGGGATTTAATATTTAAGTGTTTTAGCAATATGAATCGGGTATGTGTTGGGTTGGGTCGGGTCTTAGTACGTAGTAAGATTTTGTATTGCATGAAATGAGTTAAAATGGATTAAATGGATCAAAATTGGTCGGACTACTTTCCACCCGGCCCACCCATTTGAAAGGTCTAGTTGCTGGCGAGGGCCTGCTGACAACCCTTGCGAGACTCATCAGGGAAAAAATAAATAAAAGAAAGGAAAGAAAAGAAAAGGAAAAAAAAATCAGAACATATTTTTACGACTTACTTAAGATAATAAAGTAACCCATTTATGACCCATTTAAAACACATTTAAGATCCATTGAATTATTAAGTGACCCTTTTATTACCCGTTTAAGTTTGTTAAGCAACATTTTTATGACCTACATACTTAAATGTAGGTCAGGGAAATTTATTTATCCCATCAATTAAGCATTTGGGGGAATAAACTAATTCTTTAGTTAGAAACCATGGAAATAAAAATTTGCGAAAATACAGGGATACCGATATCTTAATGTATTTAAGAGATTCATTCATCAGCATGCTCCGATTATCATGCAATTAAAACAATTTCCCACTTAAATCTTGATATTAAGCTCCTTAATGTCCTTTTTACTCAATTTAATTGCGCGACTAATTCGGTGCAATGTAAATTCTAGCAACTTATGAAAGAAGAATCATTTCCTGCGCTTGATGTCTTTGAGAAATCAGTTCATTCTCGTGTAATTCACTTCTTTGGCCTCTAGAAAAGAAGTGATTGGACACTACGGCCCTGCATGATAACTTGCCAATTTCTCAATTTCCCTGCCAGAAGTCATTCTGGTAGGGAAATGCGTTTGATAAAATACTGCCAGAAGTAGAAAGCCGTTTGGTAAAAAAATTGACTTATGGTAGGATTTTCTACTTCTAGCAAGAATTTTTTATTTATGATAAGATTTTTGGTCGATTTTGAGAAGTAAAAAAAACTAGCTTCTCGGGCAGAGAAGTCATTCTCGCGGCGACCGACCGGCGTCCACGGCCATCACGGTCGCCGGCCGCCGTCGCTGCCGCAATCGCCGGCCGCCGCCGTCGCTGCCGCAATCGCCGGCCGCCGCCGACCGGTCTCCGCCGTCGCCGCCGCCGCAATCGTCGGCGCCGCCGCCGCCACAACCGTGGGCGCCGCCGCCACAACCGTTGGTGTCGCCGCCGCCGCTATAGCCGGCCGGTCGCCGCCGCTATCGCCGGCCGGCCGGCAGGGGCCGCAGCGGCCGCCGCCACCTCCGTCGCCGCAACCGTCGGTCCACTGCCGCCGCAACCGCCGGTCGGCCCCCCCCCGCCGCCGTCGCCGGCCGGCCGCGATCGCCACCACCGCCGTCGGTCGCCGCCATCGAACATTTTTTCAAATAGTGTTTCGAATAATATCTTTTTTAATCGTTATCAAACGCATTTCTTTATCAGAAATCAACTTCTGAAGCAGAAGCTGAAAATTTCACTTCTACTTCAAAGCAAAAGTTGAAAAAACCATTTTCCTGCCAGAAACCATTCTTGGGCAAGAAGTGTTATTATGCACACCCTACGTAACTTCAACTTGGAATTTTTCAGAATGTTAGGGTGCGCATGAAATCTTGCCGGAGTCAAGAATGACTTCTGGCAAGGAAGTCATTTTTTCAGCTTTTGCTTTGAAGTGGAAGTCGAATTTTCAGCTTCTGCTTCAGAAGTTGATTTCTGATAGAAAAATGCGTTTGATAACAATTAAAAAAGACGATGTTCGAAACATTATGAAAAAAATGTTTCGACCGTTGGCAAGCCGCGGCCGGTGGCGGGCGACGACCAGCGGCGGCGGGCGACCGGCGGCGGCGACCGGTGGCGGCGGCGACCGGCGGCGGTGGTGACCGGCGGCGACCGACGACTGGCGGCGACCGACGACCGGCGGCAGCGGCGGCCGACGACTGGCTAGTCTCGCGAGAATGACTTCTCAAGGGGAGAAGTGAAAATTTTTTACTTCTCAAAATCACTCAAAAATCTTGCCAGAAGTTAGAAATCTTGCCAGAAGTAGAAAATCTTGCCAGAAGTCAATTTTTTTACCAAACGAATTTCTACTTCGGCAGTATTTTTATCAAACGAATTTCCCTGCCAGATCGACTTCTGACAGGGAAATTGAGAAGTTGGTAAGATTTCATGCGCACCCTTAGAAGACGATTATCAGCCGCATTTTCGTGAAAAAAAAAGTTTAATTTTCACCGGGGATGAAAAGGCATAGAAAGCTAGAAAAGTGCCAGTGTCTTTCTAGTTTTCTAAAGGTACAGAACAATCTTTATTGAAAAAAAATTAGTCAATATGCACATAAAGATGACAATTAGAAAAACATTTTTGGTAGGTCACATTGTCCAGAAATGCCTCAGACCCTCTCCACAACCGCCCCCATGGCCAAGGGCTTCAAGCTCAAGCTCTCCCGCGCCCTCCAAATCTGTTGCCCCAAAAACATCCCCGACTTACCCGCTTCGAGATTCAACGATGCCGACGTGGAGATGGCATCGCCGGTCCTGGTGAGGCAGGGCGACCGGAGGATGAAACAGAAGAAGAAGAGCTAGGTGAAAGGCGGAGCGACGTCGTCGGTCGTCGAGAGGAGCGTCATGTCCAGCGACAAGCGAAATCAACGGACTGCTTATCGACCTCTTCAATGTCCCTCTCACGTGCAACTTATGTGCAAGTCTCGTGACTGGTTTGTCTCTCATTATTGGTCGGCATCACATTTGTAATAAACCGGGAGGGGGACATGGAACTACATTACTATTACGGACGTGGTTGTGAATGCTCCCAATAATACCGACGATATGATGTGGGATTTCCTAATACAAGTGACCGTCGATATATACGAAGAGTACGTAATGACTTCAGATAATAATAAAAAAAATCTAATGATGACCAGAGATGACATTAGCCGAATGGCGATCACTGGCACTCGGAGGAGGAACCGGATCCCCTGCCGCGCTGCAATCGGGGCAGGGGTGCCCTGACAGATTAGGAACGGACGGCCATGATCTCTTAACAATTTTTTTTTTTAAAAACCAGCCGCAATTTTAAGAGATCTGGGCCGTCTGTTGTTGAACGGACGACCCTGATCTGTTAGGGTACCCCTAACCTCGATTGTGGCAGGATAGGGGATCCAAATCCCTCGGAGAGAGGTCGTTGGGCGAACCATGATCACTTGTGCAACATTCAACAGGATTACCTCATTTTGTGGGATAATACTTGAACACCCTTTTCACATGCAAGTCCCGTCGTGAGATTTTAAATAGCTAGCATGCTTGTAATATTGTCGATGTAATATTTTTACTTTGACTAAATGCTCGTGTCAATAATGAGAGAGAATTCACGACCATTATCTGTTAGTGGTCTGCCCAAGGAATCAATCAATGTTGATACTCTAACATTGGTTGTAGATTAGGTTGTGTCGAAAATCGACCTTCACTATACTTAGGTAATTATAATGTCTTGCTAGAGACTGCTTATGATTTGTGGGCAAATGGTTTCGGTATTTCGCTGCGTTTTTAATAACCAAGAAACCTTACATTACCTACGCGGCCCTAAACTATACTAAAGACTTGTGGCTAATTTATGACTTATTATTGGTTGGCACTAGATGTTGCAATATGGGTCACAAACCCATATTTGTAAAATATGGGTCAAATATGGGTCATTAACTTTTAAAAGGTTCACTAAAAATGGATTAACAATGGGTCACACTTAAATCAATTTTCGACCCACATTGACCCACTTTCGACCCATATTGACCCACTTTCGATTCATAAGGACAACATCCTTCCACAAGTTACAAATGGTCCCGGGGCCTGGTCCAGAGGTCGGGTCCCAGGGCCAGGGAGGGTCCCGGGACAGGGTGCCGGGGCCAGGGCCGAGGCCGGGGTCAAGGCAGGGGCCGGGTCTCGGGGCTCGAGCCGAGACAGAGGTCGGGACCGGGTCTCGGGGCTGGGGTCGAGGCGTCCCAGGGGAGGGGCGACGTCGGGTCACGGGGCCGAGTCCCGGGGAGCTGTCCGGGGTCCCAAGGCCGGGTGCAAGGGCCGGGGCCGTGACCGGGATCGGGGTCGGATCTCGGGACTGGGGCCGGGGCAGGGTCCGGGGCTGAGGCCGGGTCTCGAGGCAGGGGGCCGGGTCGGGTCCCGTGTCCGGGGTCGGGGTTGTGATCGAGGCCGGGTCTCGGGCCGTGACAGGGGCCGGGGTCCCAAGGCCGGGTCCCAGGGCCGAGGCCGTGACCGGGACCGTGATTGGGGCTGGGGTCGGGTCCCGGGACCGGGTTCGGGCCCTTGACTGGGGCCATGACGGGGACCGTGGCCGGGGTCGGGTCTCGGGACCGGGATTGGGGCCGGGGCTGGAGCTGGGGCTTGGTCTGGGTCCCGGGGCCGGGTCCCGGGGTCGAGGCCGGGTCCCGAGGCCGTATCTGGGGCCGTGACCGGGGCCGGGTCCTGGGGCCGGGGTCCCGGGACCCTGCCTGGTCACGGCTCCGGCCCCGACCCCAGACCCCGACCCCGGACCCCGGGGCTGGGGGGCGGGTCCCGAGGCAGTGATCGGGGCCGTGACCGGGGCCAGGGGCGGGTCCTAAGGCCGTGATCTGGGCCGGGGTCCGGAGGTCGGGGCCGTGACTGGGACCGGGACCGAGGTCGGGAAGTATATTTTAGTAATATTAATTTCTTAAAATATTGTTGTGTTTTGATAATATGAGTCAAAACGGGTCGGGTATGGGTCAGTCGCTGATCGGGTCGGGTTTGAGTCATTAAATATGGGTTGATATGGGTCGGACCATATTCGACCCGACCCAACCCACCCATTTGCCACCGCTAGTCGGCACCACGGTTGTGGTAAGCCGGGACGAGACAAGAACAATATCAATGACACAAGGGCTACTTCTTAATGCATGTGACTGCCGATATATACAAGGCGCATCTAACAATTCCAGGTAACAAAAAATATTTGATGATGACCGGAGACGACATCAATCTAATGGATATAATCGGCAATCGGAACATGATCGGTCACCTGTGCAACATTCACTTAGACCTCCTCTTTTCTTGAGACAATACTTCGACACTCTTTCCACGTGCAAGTTACGTGCACGTTTGGTAAGGTTTAAATAGCTCACAAGTTTGTAATATTGTCCCCGTAACATTTTTACTTTGACTAAATACAGCGTCGATAACGATAGAGAACTACACTGAAGTCTTATGACTGGTTTTCTTTCGCTGATGTTTGGCACCACGGTTGTTGTAAAAGCCAGGATGGGACTGAGAACTATTAGAAAAATCGTACAATATGTATATTAATCTATATAATGACAGAACCAAATCATAAGCAATGAAATGAAAAATAGGTTTATAACAGACATGTCATGGACTATGTCATTCACCATAAGTCTCACTAATCTTCTTCTTCTTTGAAGATCTGCAATCCACAAAGCTGTGATCTATCTTGTCACAGTTGAAGCATGTACCTTGATATCTGTTCTTGGCCACTCCTCCTTCTGATCCCAACTTTAACTTGCAATCATTTAAACTTCGAATCGTAATAATAAATGTAACCAAGCTGCCTCAAATATAAAAACATTAAGTTGGCAGAAGCACAAAATTTGATCCTTCAGAAGCAGTATTCAAAAATCGTCAGATGCAAAAATTCATCAGATGCAACTGCATCTGAACCTGTCAGATGCAAAAATTCGTCAGATGCAAAAATTCGTCAGATGCAACTGCATCTGAACCCGTCAGATGCAGAAATTCGTTAGATGCAAAATTCGTCAGATGCAGTCCTTCTGGACCCGTCAGAAACAGTCCTTCTGACCTTCCTTCTGAGTCTCCTTCTGACCTTCCTTCTGAGGCTCCTTTTGAGCCTTCTTCTAAGTCTCCTTCTGAGTCTCCTTTTGACCTTCCTTCTGAGGCTCCTTCTGACCTTCCTTCTGAGTAACAAAATCCGAATGGAAATATAACAATATAAATAAATTGATTAAAAGAATACCGAGGCCTGTGTTCGACACAGTTTCCTTAAAACAGATTCGTCCCCTCTAGTACGTGCTTTGAGGTTTCGTGAACGTCTGTCTCCCAGGATACAACGGTTGAACAGCGATAGATGCTAGCACAACAACCCAACGCTTTCGGCGAACTTGAACAACACGAGAACGCTATCGAAAACAATGCAAATGCATAGAATCAGAAAAGAGGGAGAAATTTTTTTCTTTTGAGACTGTAGTATTTTCCTATCTCACTTCTTCTCTCCAAAACAGAATGGAAAAATCACCTATTTATAGGCTAAGTGGGGTATTTCGGAAATAATGAATAACGGCTAAATAATTCTGCCGTTTATAGCCGTTATGTAATTAATTCTGTAACTACAGAATTATAACAGCTGTTTCATAGTTAATACCATTAACACCCGGTTATTAACTTAAGAACGGTTAACGGTTTGAGTTGGAAAAAATTAAAACAGAAGGCAAAAATGGGTTTGTCGTGAGGCCCACTTTTCGGTCCCGTATTCGAGTACGCAGGTTGTGCGCTCGTGCCCAAGTTTCAACTTGTCGGGCCTCCGTCGGGGTCCGGGATTTGCACCCCCCTGCGTGTGCGCGCGAGGCATAGTACTTGTTACAATAGTTACCACTCAAGAGGAGTGTAACCACATATAAAGTACTTCAAGGCCTTCTTCCTTTCCTTTGTGGGACTAGTGTTTTGTCACTTCCCACTTCCAACTCAATGAGTGTTCTTTGAGAAATAATTTCTCATTCACTCACCCATCAAAATACCTAATATTTTCCAACAATCCCCCATATGAATGAAAATTATTTTGATTTTGACTCTGTGATAGTGTTCAACAAATGAAACCTGCATATGATAGGTATGTGTCACCCTTTGAACCTTCCCTTGTGAAAGTATATTTAATTTACCAGCTGTCCAGTAGACATGATGTTCTTGAACTGTCCTGCTTTCTTAGTAAATGACCCATATACTTCACACAGGAATCATCTAAACCTTTGTTTAGTTCTCATGAGTATGTTCGTTTTGGTCATGAACATCGTCCTGGTTCTGCGAGAGTTTCTAGAGAATTCAGCCCTCAATAATTCTCCTTTGAAGCGACCCCACTTTTCTCTCACATAGGTGATTACTTAATCTTGAGTAATTGATTTACTCCACTTAAGAATCATTAAAGCAATAGTTGCTATCCTTTTCCTGATAAACCCCCACAGTAATTTGTTTACTCCACATACTTAGAGGATATCAAATCACTGTTTCTTTTATAGGAATGATTTGAGGGATAGACCCCCACAGTGATATCTTAAGTTCGTATACTTAGGTTGTCCCTTTTGAACCTAGATCTTGAGATCTCCAGTCAGCTAGGTTGGGTTTTCCGTTATACAAACTTTTCTGTAATGAGCTGTAGTCTCATTCCTATTATTGATTTTCCAACTAACTCTCTGTTTAACCCTTTGGTTAGTAGATCTGCAATATTATCCTTTGACTTTACGTAGTCAATAGAGATAATTCCAATTGAGAGTAGTTATCTAATGGTATTATGTCTATAACATATATGTCTAGTCTTACCATTATACATAAAACTCCGTGCTCTTACAATCGCAGATTGGCAATCGCAATGTATACAGATTGGTGGCACAGGTTTTTGCCATTTTGGAATATCCTCTAGGAAATGGCGTAGCCATTCAGTTTCTTCACCACATTTATCCAAAGCTATTACTTCGGATTCCATTGTGGATCTAGTTATAACAGTTCGTTTTCAGGATTTCCAAAATATGGCTGCATTCGCTATTGTGAATACATATCCACTAGTAGATTTTGGATCAGCCATTTTTGCAAGACACCCCCACACTTGTAAGCATTTGTAAGATGGTCTCCTACCTTTCCATAGCTCATAAGGGGTTTTATCCTCTTTATTTCGAGGTATTGCATTATTCTCACCTTAAGAAGGAAATAATGCTTCACAAGGTCAACAAATGACTTGTTATTGCCCTAATTCATGAAATCGTCAATCACATAAGTTGAGTTACCATCACTGTTGATTTTCTTCAACTGGCTAAATCCCATTTCCCTCGAGGAATAGTCAGAGGATCGGCCGAATCCATTTCTGACTTCATATTATCAATGGACATAATTCCATTTTCAAGCAATTGCTTTATCACATCACTCATCGAGCGAACATGTCTCTTTCTACCATTGAAAGTTTTACTCTTTGCAATGGCTATTGTCACTTGGCAATCACAATGTATAGACATGTAAAGTGCCGATTTCATTTCCTTGAGCAATCCTCAAGTCATCAAGATAAAATATTTCATTCTTCTTCTCCTACTAAAGTGTAAGAGGATAAACGTTATATTTCCAAAAATATGCTTGGTAGCATCTAGGTTTATCACCTATTATTTTTCGTTAGCCTCAATATTGGCTCGGGAAATGACCGCAACATTTTTTATAATCATCTGCTTCAACCAAATTGACTTTTGGTTTAGCAGGATTGTCATTTTCTCCAAAATATTTTGTTTGGTTGAGTTCCAAACTACAACATCCCACCAAGTATGAACATGTATCAAACAGTGGATATCGTCTCACAGAAATCACCAATTGGTGTTTCTCATTGCTTCTTATAGAGAACAAATTTCTCTTAAGAACTTCATATTTGCTTTTAAACAAATACACATAGCATATTTAGTGCTATCATCGATAAAGGTAATAAAATTTTTATTACCGCCTCTTGTTTGTATGAATTGCAAATTCACATACATCATAATGAATCAATTTCAAGAGGATCTGAGTTTCTTTTACACGCAGAGCCTCCATTGGTTCATCTATTTTGTACATAGAGCCTCTATTGGCTCATTCCTTTCGCGTGCAGAGCCTCTATTGAACCTTTTGTGTTCAAGGTTTCTATTGAACTTTTCGCGTTCAGAGTCTTGTTCTCTCTTGATTAGCAACGCAAGTGTACGTATCGAACAAGTAATAGAGTGATGAATAAAAGTATCGTTCCCACGGAGATTGTAGACAAATCAATCAAATTACTTACTAAACGTGGACAATTCTCAAATTTATCTAACCAATTAAAGATCCAATACAGCACTCGAAAATTCTAAAGGAAAATAAATTAACCAATGCAGCAAACCAAAATAGAAATTAGAAATTTCGAATATAAAGAGGCAACAAATAATGGATTTCTATCAAGAATGAAAAAATGTTAGAGCATCCGATTTCACTTAACCAATCAAGATTAATTAACCAATCTCATCATGCAATTAAATTGAATTCATAGTGTGATTGTAGAACTTCCTAATGTAAATCACTATCCTTGGTCCGGTATAGCAATCCTGATTAGATTTAGCAACTCACACTTGATCCATGTGAATTTAAGTAAATCCAAACGCATTAAGATCTATGAACGTTCCCAAATTCAATAAACCACCCTCGATTTACCTACTACCGAAACCACACAAAAAGCATAAGATATCTCTATCTGTGATGAATTCATGGCTATATATCATAAAACACTTGCACGGAATCTCCTTTCAGTCTCATACGTGCAATAAATATCATTCAAGTGGTGATCAATCACTTAAAAGCATTAAGAACATGATATATAACTCACATGTATGAATTCTAGAATTGCATAAACGAGTATGAAAAATTAATCCATCATAGTTAAGTTACATCGTAGCCCTAACAAAAAGTAGTCTAAAACATAATAAAGATTAAACTAAAAAAAATGTTTTAACTAAACATGATGAAGAACGAGAACAAGTGCACCAAGAATAATCGAGGATTGACTTTGAATTCGCCTCCTTCTTCTTCACTTCGCATCCGGCATTGAAAGGAAGAATAGCAGAAAAACTGAACGTCGTCCTCTGAGCGTCTTCTGAAAAGTAGCTTCTCCCCTCCTCTAAAAATCTCACGTTATTTTCTTTTTCTTCCTTCATATCGATATCTTTTTTATTTCAAGAAAAAGAAATCTGAATCACATTCCTAATTTAGCTTTGGATTTTGAATATTTCCCCAAGATAGGCTTGATTCTCCTTGATTTCAAATTTGCATATCTGAAGATTGTGTTACCTACAAAATCAATTAAAATCAATAAGTAGATATCGAATTCAATTAAAACTAAGCAAATATTAAGTCTAAAATAATAAATAAACTCTATATAAAATAGAGTTATCAAATACCCCCAAACTTATCATTTTGCTAGTCCTCGAGCAAAACCACAACTAATTTTTTTTTATCAATCATAGTTGCTTGAATTCTCAAAAAAAAAAAAAACATCAGAATCAATGACAAGTTGAGTCTAATCCTAAACATGCAATTCGTGTGTGTGTGAAATCCTCAATTCTCAACTCACATGCAACCTAGATAAATCCACGTTGATATGAAAACTCATAAACTCAAAATCCACGTGACCATATCTCATAAGTTTGTCGTTCATTCCTCTCTCCACTAATGTAGGCCATAAACTCAACCAAGAATCAATAGGTCTTAATAAGCTTGTAACGTGGCTTGGTTAAGGGTTTGACAAAGATATGTTTAAGTTCAGATTACCCTACAGACACATCAATTCCATAGCTTAGTTGGTTCTCTGGATTCAACAACAGTCAGCATTTTTTTTTTCAACTTGTTTTTTTTTTCAACTTCTTTCTTTTTCATTGCTTCTCTTTCCATGCTTTACGGCGAAGTTTCTTCCTAAGTCCCTCCTTATATAGTGCAATTCCAACCCATTGAGTATCCAAAAGGCTCACTCAAGTTGAAAGTTGGATATAGGGATCCGTATAAGCAGTACTGAAAAAAAAACAATATCCATATATTTCCTTTTTTTTTGCACACTTTTCTCTTCTTCTTTTTTCTTTTTCATTTTTTTGTCAAACATGTCAAGAATCCAGAGTTTATGAAATCATAAAGAATTACATGTGTCCATAGGGTACAAGGAAAATTGATATCAATAAGCTCAGGCTACATTACAAGGGTATACAAAGAAATTAGGTAATATCAGGCTCAATGTGGTGACTAAGGATACATAAACAAGGTTGGCTTGAAAGGCTCAAACGATCCAATGAATGCCTAAATCATTTTCTTAATTGAGTTTAGCCTAGAATTTCGCCTCGAGAGAAAATCGGACAAATTCTAAGATCTGGGTGAGTTCTAAGAGAATTACATACTTCGCATAAATCTTCTCTAGGTACACATGACTCAAAAATAAGGATTAGTGCTCAAAATATGGACTACATGTTCAAGATCGAGACTAACTCACACATCTTTCCTGATTTTGAATTTTTTTTTTCGAAAATTGCATCCAAATTTCAAATTAAGCAAAGATTTCATGAAAAGTTTTTAGGGAAAATTTTAACTTCCAACCCCAAACTAAATTGCAGCAGTGTCCTCAATGCTGAAAAGTAAAGAAAAAAATAATAAGAACAGAGAAACTCCCCTGGAATATGATGAACGGATGTCATAGGAGATAGTTGGGGTAGAAAGCTTGAAGAAAAATTGGAGAAAAGTCCCTACAAAAATAAATCAAGTAATTAGGGAAAATTATTATCATGAGGTTTCAATTTTTTTTTAATAGAACAAAATAAGGCTAAAATGCAAAAAATTAAAATGCTCGGGTTGCCTCCCAAGAAGCGCTTGCTTTATAGTTTGCAGCCAAACTCTTCCAACTCTTCTAAGCAGGAGAAAGTAAGGCAATGGTGGCTGCTTGTGAGTCGAAACCACCTCCAAAATAGGGCTTGAGACGTTGCCCATTTACTTTAAAGGTTCCCTCATTGTCATTAGTAACTTCAACTGTTCCATAAGGGAAAACCTTAGTGAT
The DNA here is from genome assembly GCA_021437785.1 of Rhodomyrtus psidioides. NCBI lineage: Eukaryota > Viridiplantae > Streptophyta > Magnoliopsida > Myrtales > Myrtaceae > Rhodomyrtus > Rhodomyrtus psidioides. Next base: position 1,110,955 of record JAILYB010000054.1, read on the forward strand.
GGTAAAAGGTCCAGACCATCTCGACTTCAACTTACCTGGAAATAGACGAAGACGTGAGTTATATAATAAAACTCTTTGACCTATATGAAACTCCCTTCTTAAGATGTGTCTATCATGCCATCTCTTCGTCCTCTCCTTATAGATCTTGGCATTCTCATATGCTTCATTGCGAAACTCATCCAATTCATTCAATTGCAACAATCTCTTCTCACCAGCTGCTTGCATATCAAAGTTGAGAAAACGCAATGCCCAATATGCTTTATGCTCTAACTCAACAGGCAAATGACATGATTTTCCATAAATAAGCCGAAAATGTGACATACCAATATGAGTTTTATAAGCAGTCATATAAGCCCACAATGCATCATCAAGTTTAATTGCCCAATCCTTCCTATTATGATTCACCGTCTTTTCCAATATTCTCTTTATCTCCCTATTAGAAATTTCAGCTTGACCACTAGTTTGAGGGTGATAAGTGTTGACACCTGATTTTTTGTCATTTTTTATTTTAGTTTTTATTTCCAAAATTAATTAAAAATAGCAAAACAAATCATAAAATTACAAAATCAACTTTGGAAGCCTTGCCCTAGCCTCGGGGACCAATTTTGAACAAAAAATATTTTTTTTTAATTTTTTAATATTTTTTGGAATTTATTTAATTATCAAAATACCCAAAAAATCAGAAAAAATACCATCCGTGGTCAGCAAATTACAAAAAAATATTCAGAAATTTTATTTTAATTCCCTATTTAATATTTTCACTTTTTATCAGGGAAATTTGGCTCGATTAATGGGGTTCCTTCACAAACATAATCACGAACCGAGCCTAAAAAATCCTTTTCGAGTCTTTTAATTTTCAATTCTTGGTTTTTATAAGCTATGACATTGGACTCTAAAGTATTGAAATGCAATTGGGTCAATTTGACCTCCAATTTGACCAATTTTAGCCAAAAGGGCTTAATTGCATAAAAATCTTTCAATTTAGTCCCTAGTTTCACAATTTTTGAAATTAAATCTCACACGGGCATACCCATTGAAATTGAACACCTCTACCCAATAGTTTTCATCATGAAGAATCCATTGGTGGTCTCAATTTTGACTAATTTGGTCATTTAGGCCCTCGATTGAGCAAAAATCATTTTCGGATCCTAGGGACAATTTGGGGTTTTCACTAAATTTCAATCAATTGATTCACGAAAATACCCAAATTTGATAGAAAACATGTCAAGGAGTCCGATTTTACCATCAATTTCATGAAAATGGGTCGATTTATGGTCCAATTTGGCGAAATTGGTCGAACCGGGCCGGTCGGGCCAGACCCGACCCGACCCGGTCCGACCGGGTCTGCAACTAAGTTGCAGACCCACCGGCCAGCGAGGCAGAGGAAAACAGGGGGACGGCACCGAGCATGAGTGCGTGTTTTTTTTAAGAAAAGAAACATTGAAAGTGGGAGACAAAGGGAAGTGGTCGAAGGGCAATATTTGGTGGGAGATGGGCGCAAAAGAGAGGACCGGTTGGACACGGAAGTGGGAGGTCTCGGTTTTGAACCGAGCGGAACCGAGGGAGAGAGGAGGGGTTTTTCGAGCGAGACCGAGGCTGAAGAGAGATCCTCGAGGTTTAGGACGACATACCAATCATCACCAGAGTATTGCTTTCCGTCGATAAGGCCCGGACAGGTCGGTATTTCTTCAAAACTCCAATTTCACCGTCGCACGCCACATGTTCGATGAAATGCCTGAATGGGCTTCGTATTTTTCGAGTCTTGGCCGTAGCTCCCCCGGCCTCATTTCATGCGAATATAGTCTAAAAGTTGTTCCTCCCCGCCTCTAAGCTTGTTGCGACCTCTGTTTTGCATTAAAACGCAATGAAATGGAGCTCGGAGCTTCACCGGCCGTGACTCGGATCGGGACTCCGACGAGGAGTTTTGTGCGGTCGTCGATCCCAACGGGGACTCAGGTAAACTTCTAAATCCCTTTTGGATGCTGCCTAGATGAATGGAACTCAGCTTTGCATAAAAAAATTTTGCGAAAGGTATCGCCGGAGCCGCCTCTGTGGATGTTCGGTTCCTCTAGTTTTAACGTGTTCATGGCCGCTTTTCTCGTCGTAAATTAGTGCTGGCTTCATAAGTAGTCGAACGCCGAAGGAATGAGCGAAAAATATTAAGTTTCAGGCGTGATTTGGGCCCTCCGGCGACTTTGGCCGGAAAAAACACTATTCATCGTCTTCTCCGGCGAAGTCGCCGGCGGTCAACGGTCAGCGGTCGCGGTCAACGGTCAAAGCTGACGTGGCGTGCCACGTGGGCAGCCACGTCAGCGAGGTGGGTCAGGGCCGGTGAAATCAAAACAGGATCGGACGGCCGTGGTTCCGCCACGTGTCACGATCCTGGATTTTTAAAAATAAAAAAATGATTTTCGGATTAATTAAATGAATTTCGGATAAATAAAAAAAATTATTAGATCCGATGGTCGATATTTCGCCACGTGGAGAGTCGTCTGATCATGCCCAAAGATCGGATGCTTCAGAATCGACCACGTGGCACGATCTGGTCCGTCGGAGGGTTTAATTTTCGGAAATTATAAAAAAATTTGATAAAATGTATAAAAAATCGAAAAAAATGATAAAAAAATAGAAAAATCTTTAAAAATGAAAACGGCGTCGTTTTGCACCGGTTCTGACCCGTAGAGTCGGGCCGGGCACCCGCGAGGCGCGGGCCGGGCTTCACCCAGCCCGGAAAATATTTTTAAATAAATAAAAAATCATAAATAATAAAATAATAATAAAAAATTCAAAAATCAATAAAAAAAATAGAAAATCATAAAAAATTCAAAAAAAATTCGAAAAATTCAGAAAAATTCTAAAAAAATTCCAGAAAATAGGAAATGGCCACATTCAACTGGCCATGACGTATTTCGGGTCATTTGACCCCCGATCTTTCCAGAAATGACGGTTTTGCCCTTTCGGCAAACCGTCTTAAAAAAAAATTCTAAAAAATCCTGGAAAATCCCAAAAAAATAGGAAATGGCCACAAACAACTGGCCAAGTCTCATCCCGGGCGTTTTGAACCCCGACCCTTCTTAAAATGACGATTTCGCCCTTTGGGCGAATCGTCTTCCAAAATTGAAGAAAAATCAAAAAATTCCAAAAAAATTCTCAAAAATGGGAAATGGCCACAAACAACTGGCCATGGAATATTTTGGGTAATTCGGTATCCAAACCTTCCAAAAATTGATGATTTTGCCCTTCGGGCTAATCATCCCCAAATCTTCCCATTTTACCCTCGGTCCGAAATCACATCTTCCCTAAACCCTTATGGCTATATTAGGAAGCCATTGATTTGAATTGATGTGCATTGATGTGATTTATTTATGTACTTGATTGCGTTTTCATTTAAATTGATTGTGATTGATAGGAACAGTCTTCCAATCTGCATGAAACCCTGAATCAAGCCTACCTCACCTAAAATTGCGCCTGCATGAACTCTTAGCTAGGAAAATCACTCGCGTTAGGTACCGAAAGGGCGTTGGTAATGACACCGACGTAACCAAGTCCCCGAACCCAAAATCTCTGGTTCCGCAGAACTGATCGATCTCTCCCAATCGGTCAGTAAGGTTTCCGGTCTACCCTCCAATAAAGACCGGTGGCGACTCCAAATGCATGCACAAGTTGCACATGCCACCACGACCACACTGAAGGTCGAAAGTGATCGACTCTTATCGTCGAATCATTCTGAAAAATACTCCCGCCGCGATTTGGTATGGGCCTGGGAGGGCCCGCACCTATCCAAGACCCGCGATTGGTAATCCATTCGCCCGTCACACAAACGAGATCAATCCCCCGCACCGTCGGATCGGGGGGAAATTTCGGACGGGTCGCGACAATAAGCAGCGGCTACTTTATGTGTCACACCATATTTATGTAAAAGTGACTCAACTTGCTTATTCAAAAAGTGTGTGCCTTGATCACTTATAATCGCTCTAGGCGTACCAAACCTGGTGAATATATTCTTTTTCAAAAATTTAATCACCACTCGAGCATCATTGGAAGGCAAAGCTACGGCCTCAACCCATTTAGAAACATATTCCACAGCAACCAAGATGTAAGTATTACCATAAGAAGATGGAAAGGGTCCCATGAAGTCCATACCCCAAACATCAAATAATTCACAGATTAAAATATTGTTTAAAGGCATTTCATGTCTCCTAGATATATTACCAGTTCTTTGACACCTATCACATGCAGCAACATAAGAATATGCATCTCTGAATAGTGTAGGCCAATAAAAACCAGACTGTAAAACCTTAGCTGCAGTCTTTGTGGCACCAAAATGACCTCCTGCTTGTCCATTGTGGCAATGAAAAAGAATGTCAGATACTTCTTCATTAGGAACACATCGCCTAATGACTCGATCAGCACATACCTTAAACAATAAAGGATCTTCCCAAAGATAGTGTTTAACATCAGAAAAGAATTTCTTCTTTTGTTGATAAGTTAATTCGGGAGGGATAACCTTACTTACCAAGAAATTAACATAATCAGCATACCAGGGGGTTTCGATTTTTACAGAGAAGAGTGACTCATCAGGAAATTCATCCAAGATTGGTCTTTCTTCCACAGGGGCATTCGGCAATCTAGAGAGATGGTCAACCACTAAATTTTCTGTCCCTTTCTTGTCTTTGATTTCCAAGTCGAACTCTTGCAGCAGTAAGATCCACCTAATCAACCTAGGTTTCAAGCAAATACTTAAGAGCAGAGTGGTCAGTGTAAACGATGACTTTGGAACCAATCAAATAAGAGCGAAATTTATCAAAAGCAAATACTACCGCTAAAAGCTCTTTTTCAGTTGTGGTATAATTCAATTGAGCTCCAGACAGTGTGCGGCTTGCATAGTATATTGTTCGAAAAATTCCATCATTTCTTTGTCCAAGTACGGCTCCACAAGCCGAGTCACTAGCATCGCACATCAATTCAAACGGCAAATCCCAATTAGGTGCAGTCATGATAGGAGCCGAAACTAACTTCTCCTTCAATGTGTTGAATGCCTGAAAACAATCATCGGAAAATTCAAATTTAGCATCTTTTTCCAATAATTTGCAAAGGGGTCTAGCAATCTTAGAAAAATCTTTAATGAAACGCCTATAAAATCCTGCATGTCCCAAAAATCCTCGAACGAGCTTCACAGAGGTAGGAGGCGGCAATTTTGAAATAACTTCAATCTTAGCTCGATCCACCTCAATTCCTGTGACAAAGATCTTATGGCCTAGAACAATCCCTTCCTGCACCATAAAGTGACACTTCTCCCAATTCAAGACAAGGTTAGTCTCCTCACACCTTTGTAACACTAAAGCTAAATTATTCAAGCATGAATCGAAAGATGAGCCAAAAATAGAAAAATCATCCATAAATATCTCAATAAATTTTTCGATCATGTCAGAAAAAATAGCCATCATACATCTTTGAAAAGTAGCAGGTGCATTACAAAGACCAAAAGGCATCCTCCTAAAGGCAAAAGTACCATAGGGACATGTAAAAGTGGTCTTTTCTTGATCTTCAGGTGCAATAGAGATTTGATTATAACCAGAATATCCATCTAAAAAACAGTAAAACTCATGCCCTGCAAGTCTCTCTAACATTTGATCATTAAAAGGCAAAGGAAAGTGATCCTTACGGGTGGCATCATTTAATTTTCTATAATCCATGCAAACACGCCACCCAGTAACTGTCCTAGTAGGAATCAATTCATTATCATCATTAGGTTGAACAGTCATACCTCCTTTTTTTTGGAACAACTTGCACAGGACTTACCCAAGCACTGTCAGAGATAGGATAAATAATCCCTGTATCAAGTAGTTTAATTACCTCGGCCTTCACCACCTCCTGCATTTTCGTATTGAGCCTCCTTTGAGGTTGGATGACCGATTTGAATTGCTCATCCATCAATATTTTATGCATGCATATTGAGGGGCTTATTCCTTTAATATCTGCAATAGTCCATCTTATTGCTCTTTTATGGTCTCTCAGAACTCGAAGTAACTTCTCCTCCATCACACCTGTTAAAGAAGAAGAAATAATTACTGGAAGAGAAGAAACTCCATTAAGAAAAACATATTTAAGGTGCGATGGCAAAGGTTTGAGTTCTAAAATTGGTGGTTCTTCAATAGAGGATTTCCTCTTCTTCAAGTTCGACCCCAATTCTTCGAATTTTGGTGGCCTAAATCTCGAAAGAGGTGGATTTGCTTCCAAAAATTTCGCGTACTGCTCGACTTCTTCAAGTTCGGCTTCTCCTTTGCTTGGCCGAACTAAGCATGCCTCCAACGGGTCTTTAATTTTGGCTTTACAAAAAGTCAATTCCACAAGTTTATCAACTGCATCAACTCTCAAACAATCATTTGGCTCAGCAGCCTATTTCATGGCTTTGAACACATCGAATGTGACTCGATCATCTTGAACTCTGAGAATTAATTTTCCTTGTTGCACATCAATTAAAGCTCCCCCTGTTGCTAGAAAAGGTCGGCCTAGAATGATCAGAACCTCGAAATCTTCCTCCATCTCTAAGACGCCATCTCCTTGTCGCGACCCGTCCGAAAGGCGGACGCGGCTAATGGATTACCGATCGCGGGTCTTGGATCGGCGCGGGCCCTCCCAGACCCATACCAAATCGCGGCAGGAGTATTTTCTTAGAAGGATTCGACGATAAGAGTCGATCGCTTTCGACCTTCAGTGTGGTCGTGGTGGCATGTGCAACTTGTGCATGCATTTGGAGTCGCCACCGGTCTTTCTCGGAGGGTAGACCGGAAACCTTACCAACCGATTGGGAGAGATCGATCAGTTCTACGGAACCAGAGATTTTGGGTTCGGGGACTTGGTTACGCTGGTGTCGTTACCAACGCCCTTTCGGTACCTAACGCGAGTGATTTTCCTAACTAGGATTTCATGCAGGCGCAATTTTTGGTGAGGTAAGTCTGACTTTGCACATTAACCAGTTTAACATGCTCACGTAATCATAATAAATAAATAGATGTCAATCACATAAACATCTATCCTACGTGGTGATCATGGAATTATGATTTAATGGGTCTCGAGCCAATGAGACCACATTTAATCATTTTAATATTTTAATAACGGAGAGCCGCTCTTCGCTTCTTCTTGGTTTCTTGAACTCTTCAAGAATTGGGTCCTAAAGAGCTCGCCGACTTAAAAGGCTCCCCCACGTAATCCTCGTAGCATTTACATCAACAATTGACTATGCTAAAAATAAAGATTACATGAAAAATAAAAGGAGTACGCAGCCTCCATTTAATAATTACAACCCCAAATATATAAATAATCATCATACATTCATATATACATCAATCACATCGATTAGGGATTTTTCCATGATCACCACCCTTCCACGTAAGTAATAAATTCACAATTTAAAACTTAGGAAGGCACAATAAAAATTCTACGTTGAATCATATTCAGAATTTTTACGTAAAATAAGATAGCCATAAATTTTCGATTCAAAATTGATTTAGTCTCAATTTTTGCTACGTTGATTAATTTATCATATAAAACAATCAACCTCCATTAGCCATGTAAGACGAACAATTCGTTAATACATATTGGCCATAGTATTGCAAAAATTGCAAAAATCAATTAAATGCACGAAAACACCTAAGGATTGGCTCTGATACCACTGTTGGGATCCACGTAACACGTAGCGGAAATAAATAACAACCCATACATGTATCTCCAGAGGCGTACTTCGTGCATTTCAATCGAAAAAAAAAATCACAAAGCCTCAAAGGGAGTAAATAGATTACCTCTCGTAGCGTGCTTGAACGGAGGTGTCGGTTCGATATTCTTCGATCTCAGCCTCCACAAGTGTTAGGCATCTAGTTCGGACGCACCACCAATTGACGAACGGGGAGACGACTAATAACTCCACAACAATTGTGCTAGCAATATGCGGAATCAATATTCCGAACTTAGTATATTTTGCTCACTCAAGATTATGAGAATATAGAGAGTGTTTGTGTTCTTCTCTCTAAGCTCTCAAAAATTTGCACACTCTACAAAATGTCTCCCCCTTTCAACCTCAAAACTCTTGCCATCCTTTTATAGCAAAAAATACCTTCCAATAAATTGTATTTAAAAATAGCACTAACAATTATAAATTCTATCTAAAAATAGCACTCACAAATAAATGACATTTAAAAATAGCACTAACAATAGCACTCACAATTTATAATACAAAAATGCTATTTAAAAATAGCACTAACAATAGCACTCACAATTTATAATACAAAAATGCTATTTAAAAATAGCACTAACAATTATAAATTCTATCTAATAATAGCACTCACAATTTATGATAAATAAATGCCATTTAAAAATAGCACTAACAATAGCACTCACAATTTATGATAAATAAATGTCATTTAAAAATAGCACTAACAATAGCACTCACAATTTATAATACAAAAAATGCTATTTAAAAATAGCACTAGCAATAGCACTCACAATACAAAAATGCTAAAAAAAAGGCACTAACAAAGGTGTTAAAAATAATAACCATTATTATTATTACAAGAGTTAAAGAGGTTACCAAACAGTACAAATATGCATAACATATAAATACGTATGACGTATAAATACGTAGAGCATACGTATACATCCGTGAAACCGGGGACTAATTGAAAGAAAAATGTGCAATTAAGCCCTTTTGGTAAAAATTGATTAAATTGGAGGGCAAATTGACCTAATTGCACTTTAAGACTTTAGAATCCAATGTCATAGCTTATAAAAAGTGAGAATTGAAAACTAAAAAGCTCGAAAATGATTTTTTTTAGGCTCGGTTCGGGTTTATGTTTGTGAAGGAACATAGTGATCCGAGCCGAATTTTTGAGATTTAAAGTGACACACTTGAAGAGGAAATTAAAACAAAATTATCGAATATTTTTGGGTATTTTTCTGACCACGAATGGTATTTTTCTGATTTTTTGGGTATTTTTATAATTAAATAAACTCGAAAAATATTAAAAATACCGAAAAATATTTTTTGTTCAAAATTGGTTCCTAAGGTTAAACCAAGGCTTTCAAAGTTGATTTTGTGATTTTATGACCTTTTGTGATATTTTTAATTAATTTTAAAGAATAAAAATCATAATAATAAATGGTAAAAAAATCAGGTGTCAACAGCTACCCCTCTTTGAGAGGAATCTCGTTAGAGGTTTCTCTCAAAGATAAGGTGGCACCTGATTCCTAACCGACTCAACTGGGAAAATAAGAGAAGAAATGTTATGACATCGGATCCTTAAGCCTATTGATAAAAGCTCAAATCAATCCCCGGTTTGCTCTAACAATTTGAACATGGGCCGGAGTGAGAGAGGCTTACCTGAAGCTCACCTGTCGGATGCTGCCGGTTGCGACGACTTTCAAGAAGATGCCTAGGACTCGTCATTCAGAATATCCTAGGGAGATTAAGCTCTGACCTGTATGGTAGGTCATATCATGATGGGATTCCTAACTTGTAGGAACCTAAGGAAGGCGCATCCCACGCTTTGGGATTTGCCAAGGATTTTGATCCGTATGGTGGATCAGACCTTTGTGTTGATCCTTACTACAATATTTATCAATGAGTTGACCCTTATGCGGTTTCTACCAATGAATTGACCCTTATGGCGGTTTCTACCATATGTGACCCTTCAGGCGGTTTCTACCATGGTTTGACCCTTCAGGCGGTTTCTACCTTGAGTTGACCCTTCAGGCGGTTTCTACCTTTGATTTGACCCTTCAGGCGGTTTCTACCTTGTGTTGACCCTTCAGGCGGTATCTACCATGTGTTGACCCTTCAGGCGTTATCTACCTTGTGTTGACCCTTCAAGCGGTATCTACCTTCGATTTTGACCCTTCAGGCGGTATCTACCTTTGATTTGACCCTTCAGGCGGTATCTACCATATTTTGACCCTTCAGGCGGTATCTACCTTGATTTGACCCTTCAGGTGGTATCTACCTTCATTTGACCCTTCAGGCGGTATCTACCTTTGAGTTGACCCTTCAGGCGGTATCTACCTTATTTTGACCCTTCAGGCGGTATCTACCTTCATTTGACCCTTCAGGCGGTATCTACCTTTGTTTTGACCCTTCAGGCGGTTTCTACCTTGTGTTGACCCTTCAGGCGGTATCTACCATGTGTTGACCCTTCAGGCGGTATCTACCTTTGGTTTGACCCTTCAGGCGATATCTACCTTGCGTTGACCCTTCAAGCGGTTTCTACCTTGGGTTGACCCTTCAGGCGGTATCTACCTTGAGTTTTGACTTTGAAAAGGGGTCTCATGACGAGGGTTCTCCACGTCCGATGAGACTGCCTAAATTATGAAAATGGGTCTCATGACGAGGGTTCTCCACGTCCGATGAGACTGTCTGATTTTTGAAAAGAGGTCTCATGACGAGGGTTCTCCACGTCCGATGAGACTGCCTAAATTATGAAAAGGGGTCTCATGACGAGGGTTCTCCACGTCCGATGAGACTGTCTGATTTTTGAAAAGGGGTCTCATGACGAGGGTTCTCCACGTCCGATGAGACTGTTTAAATTATGAAAAGGGGTCTCATGACGAGGGTTCTCCACGTCCGGTGAGACTGTCTGATTTTTGAAAAGGGGTCTCATGACGAGGGTTCTCCACGTCCGATAGGACTTTTCTTTTAAAAGGGTTTTTCTTCCCATCTTTTTTTTAGAGATCCCGAAGTTTGTCGGGAATTCAGTTTTTGAAGCAGTGAAAGATTTTATTTTGACAAAGCTTCACTTGAGTCTGTTGAGGCGACATTCTGGGAGCTGGGTTCTCCAGGTATCCTGCAGAAGTTTGAGCCTGAAAGATTTTTTTCTTCACCAAGAAAACGTTAGTAATCTTTGGGAAGACCACGGATGTCCATTTGACAAAAACCGTATGACTTAAGTCTTAATCATGAAATGTGCATTTTGATGCCGGAGGCTATCCAAAGCATCCTTGCAACACGCAAATATGATAACAAATTCCTTGCATGGAAAATCTGGATCAACAGTTTGAAAATTCCAAAAAGAGTTTGTTCAAAACATCAATCGGAATATTTCTCGACAATGAGGTCTTCTCACCTGTTTTGAGATAATGGTTTTTATAGGGGATGCACTCAATTCCCTACTAACCTGTGCCTAGGTTTTAGGCTCATTCGCAACGCATACATTTTGATCGGTCGGGAGGTCTTCCACGGGACCGTAATGTTGGGCTTGGATATTGGTCTTCAAGGGGGACTCACTTTTGAGTCAAGGTCATTGAATGAAAGTTTTCACCATCTGCTCCGGGTTTACAAGTCGAGAACCCTGCAAAATGAGAAAGAAATAGTCTTGCTCGTACCTCTTCGAGCTAAGCTATATGTTAACCCAAGTGTCTTAGTCAGAGAAGACTGTTTCGGGGTTATGATGTTGGTAGGATTGGGGACCGAAAGAAGCTTGTTTTTGGCCCAGATTTTATGAGGGGATTGACATTGGTGATCATTGCAAATTTGTCACCTGTCTTTTCCATCTGCATCTTCAGTTTTTGAGGTGTGTGCAACCGCTTTTGAGGTGTGCACAAGTCCTTTAGAGAGCGTCTCTTGTTGCATTAAGAAGGTTGACAACTCTGTCTGCGTCTTTCCTCCGTGCTTGACATCATTTGGAGAGCAGTCTTTTTTATCTGACTCCTTTAGGAATTTTCTCTTTTCCCATCCAAGTTTCACTAGGGATCAAGCAAACAGCTTGCACGAGAATCGGCCTTGCTTTTACTATGCACTTTGCTTTTTCTTGATGCCGAGGATTTTTCTCATTTTCATTTTTGAAATCCCACTTTTTCTCACCTTCATGGGATCATGTTAGACATATAGTCTAAACATGCTTTAAATATCAGTCCGGGAATTCTCTTCGTAATCCCTGAGTCTTGAACTCTTCCATTTTTGAAGTGGTGCGACATCCGTCTTGGAATGATCACCAATGGGTTCATGAAATGAATTTGCAGGCTCAAGTTGGCTGTGCAAAGGATTCGGTGTGTGGGATAGAGAAATGAATGCTTCTCGTCATCCTATGGCACTTGGATTCCCATATAAACAACACACAAAGATTAATGTTAGTCCGAGCAAGAAAATTTCTAACCATTTTCTCCTGATGCTGCTGGACTCATCTCCATTTTGCCCCGATGTGGGGTGGTTCTTGATAGGGTTAAGAATGAAAACCGCCATTCAAAGGGGTTATCAACGGTCACCTGTAGTGTTTGAGGGATATGAAACGAATGCCTCCGTCGTCCCAACCCATGTAATCGCTGCGAATGGTCCCTACTTCCGTAGGTCCAGATTTGGCTGTCTTATCCGCTCCATTTCTCTCTTAAGTGTGTATAGGACGTGTTTGGACTAGGCTTTGCCTCTCGTCTTTTGAGAAAACGTCCTTTTGAAAGTTTTGAACAACTTTTGATTGGAAAAATCTATTTCTTTTTCTCCAAAAATTTTATCCATCAATGGGATTTTATGATGCACCATGCACGTTCTTATTCATGTTCAGACAACCTCCTGTTTCAAAACATGAATGCCAATGAAATTTGAATTCTATGTCTTTTCTAGACATTAGATTCTGAAAGCTTTTTTTTTTCTTCTCTATTTTTTATTCAACATCTTCAATGGGTTGAGGAAAGGGATATTTACCTGTCCTCCGCGGCTAGAGATCCCTGAAAATGCGGAAGAAACATGTTATTGTACGTTCACGAATTTTTCAAAAAATTAGAACGATACAATTTACCCTTGGTCATGTATTCCAACGGGTAATACATGGGATGTGAAAACCCGCTTTGCCTTGATGGCGAGCCCCTGTCAAAAACAAACAATAAGTGTCAGTTTGCGTTCCAAAATTCAAGACAAATTGGAACGATACCGCCTTGTTCTTGCTTGGTGTTTTCATTTGAACACAAACGCGCGGCTTGCAGAAGTTTGCCATCCATCTTGTGGCCTTGATCCCTCCGTTTGGTTGGCGATGAATCATTTTCCAGGATTTGCCCCAGAGGAGATCCATTTGTGTTTTTGGACGCATTCCAGCGCCACTCTTCAGAGTTCCTTTTATTCAAGGAAAAAGGAAATTGTTATCGGAATGCATGTCAAAGCATGAAGTGTGGAAGCGATACTTTTTACCCTCCACTCGATCTTATAATCAAAGACCATTTTCTGGAATCCTGACTTCCAAGGCCAATGATTCTATTCGCCTCCCTATCAGCGAGCTCTTTTCTTTTGAGGCTTTCGGCGCCAACGACTTCCTGTTAAATGAGAAAAACTCATGTTAAGCCCGTGATCTTCGAAGATCAAATTGGAACGATACAAAGTTACCGTTCGCCCAAATTCGTATCTTGGGGTTTGATTCTGATGCGGACGACTCTGCTATTTGACTTTGCCGGAGAAGACACATCTTTCTTTGTCCAGCGCAAAATTAATTCACTTGCCCCAGTTAGGCGTGATTTATCACAGCTAGGTGACGCTTGTCTTGCTGTTTGTCATCTCTGGATTCGATGACCCTGGTCTGATGCGCTTTCATGGGGGATCATGAGAGTTTGCCCCCAGTTTGGCTCCTCAAAGCAAATGGGGGGAACCTGCTCCCATTGATTTTTGCAGATTCTGATCATCCATCTCGATTGTCAGAGTCCTTGATCAATTTTATCTGTCTCAAGACAGCTTGATATTCTTGGGATTCGTCATGTGGCGGTTTGGTGATTCTCTCTATCACAGTCGACATTTGAGGTATTTGATGTTCCGTGTTTGTTATTTGAAAGCATTACATCATGCGTCCTCTGCTCTTGATCATCATCTGAGAGGAAAAAGAAAGGAACCATTATTCCCATATCAAGAAAATAATCATTTTGGAACGATACGTCCTTTTACACTTGATTTGCACTCTGTTTTGATGTTGCATATTGATATGAACAACATCTATCAAATTCCTCCATCCGTGCTTGAAGGTATTTGCAACGCCTACGGTTCATTTGCCCCAGCTGGGCGACGTCTGTTTTGTCATTTGAATGCATGAGCTTTTGGGTGCATTGTCTCTTTTATCACCTGAGATAAAAAAAATGTAGAAAAACTTATCCTCAGATCTGATTAAAAATCAATTAGGAACGATACGTCCTTTCACCAAACGAGTGGCTCTGCGGCCAAATGTATTTTGCACTGAAGGGACGAATTCCACTATGCTCCACGGGTTTGGGGAATTTGCCCCCATTTTCGATAGGAATGAGCCTTATCAAGATGTATACAATACAAATAGATCCCTAATACAATCAATCTAAGGGACGAGATATAGAGGCTCTCAGCAAAATTAATCTTATACAAGAGAACTAAGAATGTCAAATCAATCAAAGGAATGTGGTCCGAACACTTGGAGATGCCCCAGTTCCAGTCTTCGAGATGTGACTCCAGGATCACCGATTTTTTTTTTTTTAGGTGGTTTTAGATATACCAACCATCTAAAGACATGAACATGAGACAAGTGAGGATAAAACTTCTAAAAATCAAAGGATTTGGCACCTAAGGTCAAGGTTCCCACCTCGAGTTCTAGAAAGAGCAGATTCCATTGCACAGCTATCGTTGCACTGGGACTCGATCCATAGTTCGAAGTGAGCGGAATTGAAAAGTGGATTACCCCATGTTTTTCCTCATGGAGATTCCATTTTCAGTTCCTTCTATTGTTTTCCTATAGGCGGCGCCCGGGGTTTTAGGCGCGGTTGTGTGTGTCCATGTGTCGTGATCATCACAATGCAAGTCATGCACAACCGTTTATCAATCAGCACTTCAAATCATCCACACAACATACATTCCTACGCCAACCTGCATAAGACAATGTTAATCACGGACTACACCCCTTATTTCTCCAATCTGCAAAAACATATAACACCTATCGTAAGTGGACTTACCTCACCTTTGAGAGCGCCTGCATGGTTAGAAAAATCACTCAGCGTTTTAATTACGGCCTAAGTCCACTTGAGGTCTAGAATCATATGTTCTAGAGGTTCGGTCCCCAGTGGAGTCGCCAGCTGTCGCGACCCGTCCGAAAGGCGAACGCGGCTAATGGATTACCGATCGCGGGTCTTGGATCGGCGCGGGCCCTCCCAGACCCATACCAAATCGCGGCGTGAGTATTTTCTTAGAAGGATTCGACGATAAGAGTCGATCGCTTTCGACCTTCAGTGTGGTCGTGGTGGCATGTGCAACTTGTGCATGCATTTGGAGTCGCCACCGGTCTTTCTCGGAGGGTAGACCGGAAACCTTACCAACCGATTGGGAGAGATCGATCAGTTCTACGGAACCAGAGATTTTGGGTTCGGGGACTTGGTTACGCTGGTGTCGTTACCAACGCCCTTTCGGTACCTAACGCGAGTGATTTTCCTAACTAGGATTTCATGCAGGCGCAATTTTGGGTGAGGTAAGTCTGACTTTGCACATTAACCAGTTTAACATGCTCACGTAATCATAATAAATAAATAGATGTCAATCACATAAACATCTATCCTACGTGGTGATCATGGAATTATGATTTAATGGGTCTCGAGCCAATGAGACCACATTTAATCATTTTAATATTTTAATAACGGAGAGCCGCTCTTCGCTTCTTCTTGGTTTCTTGAACTCTTCAAGAATTGGGTCCTAAAGAGCTCGCCGACTTAAAAGGCTCCCCCACGTAATCCTCGTAGCATTTACATCAACAATTGACTATGCTAAAAATAAAGATTACATGAAAAATAAAAGGAGTACGCAGCCTCCATTTAATAATTACAACCCCAAATATATAAATAATCATCATACATTCATATATACATCAATCACATCGATTAGGGATTTTTCCATGATCACCACCCTTCCACGTAAGTAATAAATTCACAATTTAAAACTTAGGAAGGCACAATAAAAATTCTACGTTGAATCATATTCAGAATTTTTACGTAAAATAAGATAGCCATAAATTTTCGATTCAAAATTGATTTAGTCTCAATTTTTGCTACGTTGATTAATTTATCATATAAAACAATCAACCTCCATTAGCCATGTAAGACGAACAATTCGTTAATACATATTGGCCATAGTATTGCAAAAATTGCAAAAATCAATTAAATGCACGAAAACACCTAAGGATTGGCTCTGATACCACTGTTGGGATCCACGTAACACGTAGCGGAAATAAATAACAACCCATACATGTATCTCCAGAGGCGTACTTCGTGCATTTCAATCGAAAAAAAAAATCACAAAGCCTCAAAGGGAGTAAATAGATTACCTCTCGTAGCGTGCTTGAACGGAGGTGTCGGTTCGATATTCTTCGATCTCAGCCTCCACAAGTGTTAGGCATCTAGTTCGGACGCACCACCAATTGACGAACGGGGAGACGACTAATAACTCCACAACAATTGTGCTAGCAATATGCGGAATCAATATTCCGAACTTAGTATATTTTGCTCACTCAAGATTATGAGAATATAGAGAGTGTTTGTGTTCTTCTCTCTAAGCTCTCAAAAATTTGCACACTCTACAAAATGTCTCCCCCTTTCAACCTCAAAACTCTTGCCATCCTTTTATAGCAAAAAATACCTTCCAATAAATTGTATTTAAAAATAGCACTAACAATTATAAATTCTATCTAAAAATAGCACTCACAAATAAATGACATTTAAAAATAGCACTAACAATAGCACTCACAATTTATAATACAAAAATGCTATTTAAAAATAGCACTAACAATAGCACTCACAATTTATAATACAAAAATGCTATTTAAAAATAGCACTAACAATTATAAATTCTATCTAATAATAGCACTCACAATTTATGATAAATAAATGCCATTTAAAAATAGCACTAACAATAGCACTCACAATTTATGATAAATAAATGTCATTTAAAAATAGCACTAACAATAGCACTCACAATTTATAATACAAAAAATGCTATTTAAAAATAGCACTAGCAATAGCACTCACAATACAAAAATGCTAAAAAAAAGGCACTAACAAAGGTGTTAAAAATAATAACCATTATTATTATTACAAGAGTTAAAGAGGTTACCAAACAGTACAAATATGCATAACATATAAATACGTATGACGTATAAATACGTAGAGCATACGTATACATCCGTGAAACCGGGGACTAATTGAAAGAAAAATGTGCAATTAAGCCCTTTTGGTAAAAATTGATTAAATTGGAGGGCAAATTGACCTAATTGCACTTTAAGACTTTAGAATCCAATGTCATAGCTTATAAAAAGTGAGAATTGAAAACTAAAAGGCTCGAAAATGATTTTTTTTAGGCTCGGTTCGGGTTTATGTTTGTGAAGGAACATAGTGATCCGAGCCGAATTTTTGAGATTTAAAGTGACACACTTGAAGAGGAAATTAAAACAAAATTATCGAATATTTTTGGGTATTTTTCTGACCACGAATGGTATTTTTCTGATTTTTTGGGTATTTTTATAATTAAATAAACTCGAAAAATATTAAAAATACCGAAAAATATTTTTTGTTCAAAATTGGTTCCTAAGGTTAAACCAAGGCTTCCAAAGTTGATTTTGTGATTTTATGACATTTTTTGATATTTTTAATTAATTTTAAAGAATAAAAATCACAATAATAAATGGTAAAAAAATCAGGTGTCAACACTCCTCTAAAAGATCAAAAGCTTCCTTAGGTGATTTGTTGTTCAACGTCCCTCCAGCTGCAGCATCAATGGTAGACCTCAAATTCGGCATCACTCCATTATAGAAAGTATGCACTTGCATCCAAACTGGTAGACCATGATGCGGACAACGCCTTAGTAATTCTTTAAATCTCTCCCACGTTTCATATAGAGATTCACCATCCATTTGCACAAAAGTAGAAATATCGTTACGCATCTTGGCAGATTTAGCAGGAGGAAAATACTTACTAAGGAATTTTTGAGCCAAGTCATCCCACGTCGTGATAGATCCTGCAGGAAGGGAAGTTAACCACGATTTAGCTTTGTCACGCAAGGAAAAAGGAAATAATCTCAACTTGATGGCATCATCAGTAACACCATTATATTTTATGGTGTCACAAATTTCAAGAAAAGCATCTAAATGGATATTAGGATCATCATTCGGCAATCCACCAAATTGGACTGCATTTTGAAGCATCTGAATCAGGGAAGGCTTGATTTCAAAGTTGTTAGCTTGTATGGTTGGCCTCCTAATGCTCGATGTTGATCCTTGGACCATAGGTGCAGCATAATCCTTTAAAGTTCTTCTTTGTTCTCCGTTTTCGTCAGCCATGATCTTGTTGTTTTGCTCTCGTCTTCGCCGTAAGAAAGTGCGCTCAATTTCAGGATCAAACTTCTCAAGCTCTCCCTGTTGGCTTCGAGTGACGGGAGTTTGCAGTCGACGCTGAACCCTTGTCCTCTCTATTTCTTTTCTACTTATTTTTTTTTTCTGTAAAATCAAACAAAATAAAAATAAAATAAAATAATATCAAATAAAATAAAATAAAGTTAGACTAAACCAAAAATTGCTCGATATTAATAGTAATTGTCAATTATCAAACAATCCCCGGCAACGGCGCCAAAAACTTGTTCTCTCTTGATTAGCAACGCAAGTGTACGTATCGAACAAGTAATAGAGTGATGAATAAAAGTATCGTTCCCACGGAGATTGTAGACAAATCAATCAAATTACTTACTAAACGTGGACAATTCTCAAATTTATCTAACCAATTAAAGATCCAATAAAGCACTCGAAAATTCTAAAGGAAAATAAATTAACCAATGCAGCAAACCAAAATAGAAATTAGAAATTTTGAATATAAAGAGGCAACAAATAATGGATTTCTATCAAGAATGAAAAAATGTTAGAGCATCCGATTTCACTTAACCAATCAAGATTAATTAACCAATCTCATCATGCAATTAAATTGAATTCATAGTGTGATGGTAGAACTTCCTAATGTAAATCACTATCCTTGGTCCGGTATAGCAATCCCGATTAGATTTAGCAACTCACACTTGATCCATGTGAATTTAAGTAAATCCAAACGCATTAAGATCTATGAACGTTCCCAAATTCAATAAACCACCCTCGATTTACCTACTACCGAAACCACACAAAAAGCATAAGATATCTCTATCTGTGATGAATTCATGGCTATATATCATAAAACACTTGCACGAATCTCATTTCAGTCTCATACGTGCAATAAATATCATTCAAGTGGTGATCAATCACTTAAAAGCATTAAGAACATGATATATAACTCACATGTATGAATTCTAGAATTGCATAAACGAGTATGAAAAATTAATCCATCATAGTTAAGTTACATCGTAGCCCTAACAAAAAGTAGTCTAAAACATAATAAAGATTAAACTAAAAAAAATGTTTTAACTAAACATGATGAAGAACTAGAACAAGTGCACCAAGAATAATCGAGGATTGACTTTGAATTCGCCTCCTTCTTCTTCACTTCGCATCCGGCATTGAAAGGAAGAATAGCAGAAAAACTGAACGTCGTTCTCTGAACGTCTTCTGAAAAGTGGCTTCTCCCCTCCTCTAAAAATCTCACGTTATTTTCTTTTTCTTCCTTCATATCGATATCTTTTTTATTTCAAGAAAAAGAAATCTGAATCACATTCCTAATTTAGCTTTGGATTTTGAATATTTCCCCAAGATAGGCTTGATTCTCCTTGATTTCAAATTTGCATATCTGAAGATTGTGTTATCTACAAAATCAATTAAAATCAATAAGTAGATATCGAATTCAATTAAAACTAAGAAAATATTAAGTCTAAAATAATAAATAAACTCTATATAAAATAGAGTTATCAAGTCTCTGTTAAGCGCTATTTTTGTTCAAGGCGCCACACATGTTTCAAGCAATCTCTTTCGCATAGGAAGGAAAGAATCGCTTTTCGAAACTCAGCCTCAGATGCCTCCCATGTCTTGATATGGTTGGCCTTATCGTTGCTCTTGATGCATCACCATAGCAACGCATTTTCCAAATACAAGGGTATGGTGTTCACACGTACCTTGTCATCCCGAACTCCTTGGGTTTCTAATTATCGATTCTTCGCCCATAGGAAGATATCCACAATCTTGGAATTCCTCGAGCCTTTAAATTTCTCGGGTCGAAGAATGTTCAATCTAAGTGGTATGGGGCTTGCCCCGTTCACATGCCCAGAGTCCATCATAGCCATCTTGGCCTTTAGCTCAATCGATCCAGCATGTAACTTGGTCCAAGGATTTACTCAAGTACATTTTTTCAGCCCGAATCTCATGCAAGATCACTTGAATTTCTTGCACCTGACTGATCACAGTCTTAGAGTCCACCATCATATAATCAAGGAATCATCCGACAACAAATTTCTTTGCTTCGGCATCCTTTGTTTTATATTTCCGGTCAAGGATTCTCATAATTCCTTTGACGTCCTTATTGCACAATAGACATTGTACAAGGAGTCATATAAGTCATTCATGACATAATTCCTACATAGGAAGTCAGAATGCTTCCAGGGCCTCAACCTCGTTGAAGGCTTGCTTATCCGTTTCTCCATCGGATACCTTAAGAGGTTCCTCAGTCAAGAATCTCGCAAGATTCAAAATTGTTGAATAAACCAACTGTTGGAAAACAACGTTAAACAAATAACAAAACAGTTTAAAGAGTATGGAGGATACTTACAATTCGAATGACAATAATAAATATAAGCAAGCTGCCTCAAATATGAAAATACTAATTTGAACCTTCAGAAGCAGGATTGAAAATTCATCAGATGCAAAAATCCGTCAGATGCAACTGCATCTGAACCCGTCAGATGCAACTTAGATGCACCCGTCAGATGCAGTCCTTCTGGACCCGTCAGAAGCAGTCTTTCTGGACCCGTTAGATGGAGTCCTTCTGAACTCGTCAGATGCAGTCCTTTTGGACCCGTCAGATGGAGTTCCTTTTGAGGCTCCTTCTGAGGCTTCCTTCCTTCTGAGCCTCCTTCTGAGACTTCCTTCTGAGGCTTCCTTCTGACCTTCCTTCTGAGTCTCCTTCTGACCTTCCTTCTGAGCAACAAAATCCGAACGGAAATATAACAATATAAATAAATTAAATTTAGATGGAATACCGAGGCCTGTGCTTAACACAGTTTCCTTAAAACAGATTCATCCCCTCCAGTACGTGCTTTGAGGTTTCGTGGACGTCTGCCTCTCAGGATACAACGGTTACACAGCGATAGAGGCAAGCACAGCACTCCAAAGCTTCCGGCGAACTTGAACAACACGAGAACACTATCGAAAACAATGCAAATGTAAACAATTCAAAAGAGGGAGATTTTCGCAGTTCTTTTCGTCATGTACTGTCCATTTGAAATAGAATGGGAAGCCACCTATTTATAGGCTAAGCGGGGCATTGTGAAAATAAATAATAACGGCTAAATTAATTCTGCCGTTATGTAATTAGTTCTGTAACCACAGAATTATAACAGCCGTTACTTAGTTAATACCATTTACACACCGGTAATTAACGTAAGCACGATTAACGGCTTGAGTTGGAAAAAATTAAAACAGAAGGCAAAAATGGGTTTGTCGCGAGGTCCACTTTCCGGTTCGGCATTCGCGTACGCAGGTCGTGCGCTCGCGCCCAAGTTCAACTTGTCGGGCTTCCGTTGGGGTCCGGGATTTGCACCCCCTGCGCGTGCGCGCGAGGCATAGTGCTTGTGCTATGATAGTTACCACTCAAGGAGAGTGTATCCATATATAAAGCACTTCAAGGCCTTCTTCCTTTCCTATGTGGGACTAGTGCTTTGTCACTTCCCACTTCCAACTCAATGGTGTTCTTTGAGAAACAATTTCTCATTCATTCACCATCAAAATACCTCATATTTCCAACAACCCCCCACATGAATGAAAATTATTTTGGTTTTGACTCTGTGATAGTGTTCAACAAATGAAACCTGCATAGGATAGGTAGGTTTCACCCTTTGAACCTTCCCTTGTGAAAGTATATTTAATTTACCAGCTGTCCAGTAGACATGATGTCCTTGAACTGTCCTACTTTCTTAGTAAATGACCCATACACTTCACACAAGAATCATCAACGTTTGTTCAGTTCTCATGAGTATGTTCATTTTGGCCATGAACATCGTCCTGGTTCTGTGAGAGTTTCTAAAGAATTCAGCCCTCAATAATTCTCCTTTGAAGCGGCCCCACTTCTCTCTCACATAGGTGATTACTTAATCTTGAGTAATTGGTTTACTCCATTTAAGAATCATTAAAGCATAATTGCTATCCTTTTCCTGATAAACCCCCACAATAATTGGTTTTTCTCCACATATGTGAGGGATATCAAATCACTGTTTCTTTTATAGGAATGGTTTGAGGGATAGACCCCCACAGTGATATCATTCAGTTCATATAATTAGGTTGTCCCTTTGAACCTAGATCTTGGGATCTCCAGTCAACTAGGTTGGGTTTTCCTTTATATCAACTTTTCTGTAATGGGCTTCAATCCCATTCCTATTGTTGACTTTTCAACTAACTCTCTGTTTAACCCTTTGGTTAGCGGATCCGCAATATTATCCTTTGACTTTACGTAGTCAATAGAGATAATTCCAGTTGAGAGTAGTTGTCTAATGGTATTGTGTCTACGACGTATATGTCTAGACTTACCATTATACATGTTACTCTGTGCTCTTCCAATCGCAGATTGACTATCACAATGTATACAGATTGGTGGCACTGGTTTTTGCCATTTTGGAATATCCTCTAGGAAATGGCGTAGCCATTCAGCCTCTTCACCACATTTATCCAAAGCTATAAACTCGGATTCTATTGTGAATCTGGCTATAACAGTTTGTTTACAGGATTTCCAAGATACAGCCGCACCTGCCATTGTGAATACATATCCACTAGTAGATTTTGAGTCTTTTATATCAGATATCTAGTTGGCATCACTGTATCCTTCTAATACAGATGGATACCTGGTATAGTGCAGGCCATGATTCCGAGTATACCGTAAGTACCTGAGTACTCTCACTATTGCTTTCCAATGATCAGCACTCGGATTGCTCGTATATCTACTCAATCTACTAACTGTATAGGCAATATCTGGTCTAGTATAACTCATTAAGTACATTAGACTTCCAATAATTCTGGAGTATTCTGCTTGAGAAATACCCTCTCCTCTATTCTTGGATAGATGAAGACTATTGTCTAATGGTGTTCTAGCAATACCAGAATCATTCTTGCTGAATTTTTCAAGAATCTTGTCCACATAGTGTGACTGGTTTAAAACTAAACCTTCTGACGTTCTTGTGATCATAATCCCTAAAATCACATCAGCAAGTCCCATATCTTTCATGTCAAATCTTGAATTCAACATATTCTTGGTAGATTTGATCATTCTGTCATCACTACCAACAATGAGTATGTCATCTACATATAAACATAGAATGACATATCCATTCTCTGTCTCTTTAATGTAGACACATTTATCACATTCATTGATTTTGAAACCATTGATAATAATTGCATTATCAAACTTTTCATGCCACTGCTTTGGCGCTTGTTTTAGACCATACAATGATTTTACCAATTTACAGACTTTCCTTTCTTGTCCTGGAACTACAAAACCTGAAGGTTGTTCCATATAGATTTCTTCATCCAAATCACCATTTAGGAAAGCTATTTTTACATCCATTTGATATACTTCTAGATTTCGCAATGCTGCAATCGCAAGTATCATCCTAATGGAGTTTATTCTCGTCACAGGAGAATAAGTATCAAAGTAATCTAAGCTTTCTCGTTGTCTGTATCCTTTGATTACAAGTCTGGCTTTATACTTATCAATGGAGCCATCTGCTTTCATCTTCCTTTTAAAGATCCATTTAGACCCTAAAGGTTTACAACCAGGAAGAAGATCTACTAGCTCCCAAGTATGATTCTGCAAAATAGAATCAACTTCACTTTTTATTGCCTCTTTCCATAGAGGTCCTTCAGAAGAACTCACAGCTTCTGTATAAGTTAGTGGTTCCTTTTCTAACAAATAAGTTAGAAAATCATTTTCAAATGATTTTTTCACTCTTGCTCTTTTGCTACGTCTCAGTTCATGATCTGAATCATGACTTTCATCGTTCATAGTTTCATTTGTTCGTTTGGACGAACTTGAACCATCATTGGATTTATAAGGAAAAACATCTTCAAAAAATGAAGCATTCCTAGACTCCATGATCATATTCTTGTGTACAACTAGAATCTTAGATTCATGCACAAGAAATCGATATGCACTACTGTTATGTGCATAGCCTATAAAGATACAGTCCATCGTTTTAGGACCTATCTTAATTTTCTTTGGTGTTGGAACAATTACTTTAGCAAGGCACCCCCACACTCGTAAGCAATTGTAGGATGGTCTTCTACCTTTCCATAGCTCATAAGAGGTTTTATCCTCTTTCTTTCGAGGTACCTTATTTAAAAGGTAATTGCTTGACAAAATAGCTTCACCTCACATATTTTAAGGTAAGGCTGAACTTAGTAACATCGCATTCGTCATTTCTTTCAATGTGCAATTTTTACGTTCAGCAACACTATTTGATTGAGGTGAATATGGCGCAGTTACCTCATGTATAATTTCGTGTTGTGCACAGAATTCACCAATTGGTACTTCATACTCACCGCCTCTATCACTTCTCAATCTC
The DNA here is from genome assembly GCA_021437785.1 of Rhodomyrtus psidioides. Classification (NCBI taxonomy): domain Eukaryota; kingdom Viridiplantae; phylum Streptophyta; class Magnoliopsida; order Myrtales; family Myrtaceae; genus Rhodomyrtus; species Rhodomyrtus psidioides. The sequence continues at coordinate 1,135,646 of JAILYB010000054.1, forward strand.
TTGATTTTCTTATCAAGTTGATTTTCAACTTCATTCTTATAGAGAATAAATTTCTCTAAAGCTTCATCTTTCCTTTTAAGCAAATATACATAGCAGTATTTAGTGCTATCATCGATAAAGGTAATAAAATATTTATTACCACCTCTTGTTTGTACGAATTTCAAATCACAAACATCACTGTGAATCAATTCAAGAGGTACGGTACTTCTGTCAATTGATTGAAACGATGATTTCGTTAATTTTGTCTCAACACAAATTTCACATTTGTGTTTTGAATCAATTTGGAATGAATGTATATGTTCCAAGTTAATTAATCTACGCAATGTATCATAATTAACATGTCCGAGTCTACCATGCCATAAATTGGATGACTCAAGCAAATAAATGGAAGGCTTATTATCTTTATTGATAATAGTCATAACATTGAGCTTAAAAAGCCCATCAGTTACATATCCCTTTCCCACATACATTCCAGATTTTGACAAAATAACTTTGTCTGACTCGAACACCATGCGAAATCCATGCTTGTTCAACAGTGATCCGGACACCAGATTCTTTCAAATTTCCGGCACATACAAGACATTGTTCAAAGTCAGCTCTTTCCCAGAAGTCATCTTCAGAAGCACCTTCCCTTGGCCTTCAACCGCAGAAGAGGCAGAGTTTCCCATGAACACTTTCTCCCAATCAATTGGTTCGAAAGTTGTGAACAATTCCTTATTGGAACACATGTGCCTTGTAGCACCAGTGTCAATCCACCATTCCTTTGGATTGGACCCAACCAAGTTCACTTCAGAAATCATTGCAGAGAGATTTATGTCTGACATGTCTTTTGTCATGTCATTCACCATATTTGTCTCATAACTCTTCCTCTTTGGAAGTCTGCAATCCACAGATCTGTGACCCGTCTTGCCACAGTTGAAGAATTTTCCTAGAAACTTGTTCTTGGAAACTCCTCCTTTTGGTCCCAACTTCGGCTTGGCGACCTTCTTGTTCTTGTGGCCATGCTTATGCTCCACAACATTTGCCTTAGCTGTAGCAGGATTGAATCCTTTGCGTTCAGAGCTTCTGTTGTCTTCTTCAATTCGAAGTCTAACAATCAGCTCCTCTAGGTTCATTTCCTTTCGCTTGTGCTTGAGGTAGTTCTTGAAATCCTTCCATCTAGGAGGTAGCTTCTCAATAATTGCAGCCACTTGGAAGGTTTCACTCAAGTTCATTCCTTCAGCCTGAATCTCATGCAAGATCACTTGAATTTCTTGCACTTGACTGATTACAGCCTTAGAATCCACCATCTTATAATCAAGGAATCGACCGACAACAAATTTCTTTGCTCCGGCATCCTCTGTTTTATATTTCCGGTCTAAGGATTCCCATAGCTCCTTTGCCGTTTTTATTGCACAATAAACATTGTACAATGAGTCATGTAATCCATTCATGACATAATTCCTACATAGGAAGTCAGAATGTTTCCAAGTCTCAACAGCATTGAAGGCTTGCTTATCAGTTTCTCCATCGGATACCTTGAGAGGTTCCTCAGTCAAGAATCTCGCAAGATTCAATGTTGTTAAATAAAACAACATCTTCTGCTGCCACCTTTTAAAGTTCGATCCGTTGAACTTTTCAGGTTTCTCACCATGGTGGAAAGAAGGCGCAGCAGAAGCAGAAGATGATCCAGGTTGATGGACAGCAGAAGTAGAGCTTTTGGTGATGTCATCAGCATGCACATCAACAGCTTCTTTTCCAATAGCCATTTGAATTGTAAGTGTCGAATCGAATCGAATCTGTTTTAAGATTGTTGGAAAACAGCGTTAAACAAATAACAAAACTGTTTAAAGAGTATGGATGATACTTACAATTCAAATGACAATAATAAATATAAGCAAGCTGCCTCAAATATGAAAATACTAATTTGAGCCTTCAGAAGCAGGATTGAAAATTCATCAGATGCAAAAATTCGTTAGATGCAACTGCATCTGAACCTGTCAGATGCAACTTAGATGCACCCGTCAGATGCAGTCCTTCTGGACCCGTCAGAAGCAGTCCTTCTGGACCCGTCAGATGGAGTCCTTCTGAACTCGTCAAATGCAGTCCTTTTGGACCCGTCAGATGGAGTTCCTTCTGAGGCTCCTTCTGATTCTCCTTCTGAGGCTTCCTTCTGAGGCTTCCTTCTGAGCCTCCTTTTGACCTTCCTTTTAAGCAACAAAATCCGAACTTGAACAACACGAGAACACTATCGAAAACAATGCAAATGTAGACAATTCAAAAGAGGGAGATTTTCGCAGTTCTTTTCGTCATGTACTGTCCATTTGAAACAGAATGGGAAGCCACCTATTTATAGGCTAAGCGGGGCATTGCGAAAATAAATAATAACGGCTAAATTAATTCTGCCGTTATGTAATTAGTTCTGTAACCACATAATTATAACAGCCGTTACTTAGTTAATACCATTTACACACCGGTAATTAACGTAAGCACGATTAACGGCTTGAGTTGGAAAAAATTAAAACAGAAGGCAAAAATGGGCTTGTCGCGAGGCCCACTTTTCGGTCCGGCATTCGCGTACGCAGGTCGTGCGCTCGCGCCCAAGTTCAACTTGTCGGGCTTCCGTCGGGGTCCGGGATTTGCACCCTCCCTGCGCGTGCACGCGAGGCATAGTGCTTGTGCTATGATAGTTACCACTCAAGGAGAGTGTATCCATATATAAAGCACTTCAAGGCCTTCTTCCTTTCCTATGTGGGACTAGTGCTTTGTCACTTCCCACTTCCAACTCAATGGTGTTCTTTGAGAAACAATTTCTCATTCACTCACCATCAAAATACCTCATATCATCTTTTGCTGCTACCTTTTAAAGTTCAATCAGTTGAACTTTTCTAGTTTCTTACCAAAGTGGATAGAAACAGCGACAAAGGTAGACGATGGTCCATACAGAAGCCTTTAGACAGCAAAAGCAGAACCTTTGGTGATGTCGTTAGCAGCCACATCAACAACTTCGTTTCCAGTGGCAATCTGAATACTGAATATGTATTCTCTTTGTCTGCATGATTGACAGTACAAAAAACACAATAGTCAATCTGGACAAAAACCATAAGAAAGCAAATCTACCATTATATTTTATTGATGATAGGGCAAAGCACCACATCAAAGCCATAAATATAACTTGGTATCAGCCATTGATTAGACCGTTGGGGTCACGAACGAGAGTTCATTATGAATTGATGGCAACGCTTCAGACTTGCGATGACTCATAGGCTCTCGAGGCACATAGATACTTCTTGGAATGCCACAGACAAGGCTGGTCATCGTAAGGAGTCCACCAAAGAATATGTAAAAGACACCTAACACGCAAAGATGAGATTTGCATGACCTGTTGGTGTTATTGACAAATTAAAAATTCGCCAATTTGGTCAAGGATTTATTGAACCGTTTGACAATTAAATCCTGTCCAGAATACTTCATGAGACTTCTCGCTTTTCGTCCATTCCTTTTATTCTCCTTTAAAAGACGTTTGATCCCAAAAATCAAACTGCACTTATATGGAAAAATTCAGATATCATTGTTCCATCACAATCTTCAATCCCTAGGGGACCCCTTTCGAAGGTCCTCCTCGAATCTGCAGAAGAAGGAATAAAAGACTTCTTTCCTTCACCATATCTGTCATGTAAGTGATTAATCTTTTAAGAGAAGACTAATCTGTTTTAAGATTGTTAGAAAAATCGTACAATATGTATATTAATCTATACAATGACAGAACCAAATCATAAGCAATGAAATGAAAGATAGGTTTATAACAGACATGTCAAGGACTATGTCATTCACCATAAGTCTCACTAATCTTCTTCTTCTTTGAAGATCTGCAATCCACAAAGCTGTGATCTATCTTGTCACAGTTGAAGCATGTACCTTGATATCTGTTCTTGGCCACTCCTCCTTCTGATCCCAACTTTAACTTGCAATCATTTAAACTTCGAATCGTAATAATAAATGTAACCAAGCTGCCTCAAATATGAAAACATTAAGTTGGCAGAAGCACAAAATTTGATCCTTCAGAAGCAGTATTCAAAAATCGTCAGATGCAGAAATTCGTCAGATGCAGAAATTCGTCAGATGCAAAAATTCATCAGATGCAACTGCATCTAAACCCGTCAGATGCAGAAATTCGTCAGATGCAAAATTCGTCAGATGCAATCCTTCTGGACCCGTCAGAAGCAGTCCTTCTGACCTTCCTTCTGAGTCTCATTCTGACATTCCTTCTGAGTCTCATTTTGAGTCTCCTTCTGACCTTCCTTCTGAGGCTCCTTCTGACCTTCCTTCTGAGTCTCCTTCTACCTTCCTTCCGAGACTCTTTTTTGAGTCTCCTTTTGCGTAACAAAATCCGAATGGAAATATAACAATATAAATAAATTGATTAAAAGAATACCGAGGCATGTGTTCGACATAGTTTCCTTAAAACAGATTCGTCCCCTCCAGTACGTGCTTTGAGGTTTCGTGAACGTCTGTCTTCCAGGATACAACGGTTGAACAGCTATAGATGCTAGCACAGCAACCCAACGCTTTCGGCGAACTTGAACAACACGAGAACACTATCGAAAATAATGCAAATGCATAGAATCAGAAAAGAGGGATAAAAGTTTTTCTTTTGAGACTGTAGTATGTTCCTATCTCACTTCCTCTCTCCAAAACAGAATGGAAAAATCACCTATTTATAGGCTAAGTGGGGTATTTCGAAAATAATGAATAACGGCTAAATAATTCCGTCGTTTACAGCCGTTATGTAATTAATTTTGTAACTACAGAATTATAACAGCTGTTTCATAGTTAATACCATTAACACCCGGTAATTAACTTAAGAACGGTTAACGGCTTGAGTTGGAAAAAATTAAAACAGAAAACAAAAATGGGCTTGTCGCGAGGCCCACTTTTCGATCCCGTATTCGCGTACGCAGGTCGTGCGCTCGCGCCCAAGTTTCAACTTGTCGGGCCTCCGTCGGGGTCCGGGATTTGCAACCCCCTTGCGCTTGCGCGCGAGGCATAGTACTTATTACAATAGTTACCACTCAAGAGGAGTGTAACCACATATAAAGCACTTCAAGGACTTCTTCCTTTCCTATGTGGGACTAGTGTTTTGTCACTTCCCACTTCCAACTCAATGAGTGTTCTTTGAGAAACAATTTCTCATTCACTCACCCATCAGAATACCTCATATTTTCCAACAAGAACTACATTACCATTGAAGATGCGGTCTTGAATACTCCCAACAATTCCGACGACACGAAGGGGTACTAGTACACGTGATCGTCGATTTATACGAGGAGAACGTCAAAATTCCAGATAAAAAAAATATATCTGATGATGATCGGAGTCGACATTAACCGGATGGTGATCACTGACAATCGGAGTATGGCCACTTGTGCAACATCCGATAAGACTTCCTCATTTCGTGAGACAATATTTCAACACCCCTTTCACGTGCAAGTCTCGCGAGTGTAGAAATAGCTCAGAAGCTCAGTTTTCGTTGCATTATTGAGGAGGCAATCATTGAAAGCCGAAGGCAAAGAACACTAGGATTCTCGTCATATAAGAAAGTTATTCCCAACTAAAAAAGATATTAAAAAATTTTCTTGTTGAAACTTTTTGAACACTCTTAGAGAGTGTATGACAATCATTCTACTTCTCTGTTTCTATTCCAACAATCATTCTACTTCTCTGTTTCTATTCCAAACCTATTTTGCCACTTTATGGCAGATATTGGTGCATAGACCTTTTTTTTTTCTCTATATTTTCAGAGAAAGAGAATTAGTATATGATCTATTTGAAGCTGCCACCGGTATGAGAATGATGCATAATTATCTTCGTAACGGGGGAGTAGCGGCTGATCTACCTTATGAATGGATATATAAATGTTTGGATTTTTGTGATTATTTTTTAACAGTGGTTTCTGAATATCAAAAACTTATTACGCGAAATCTTATTTTTTTAGAACGAGTTGAGGGACAGGCATTATTAGTCCAGAAGTGGTAACATAATTCTATTTTGCTATTTTTAGAACAAAAAGTTATTCCAAAAATAGATTTGCAAAGGAAATCAAAAATAAAAAAATGTAGCTTCTTAGAGAAAAAAATCAGAAATAATAAACCCTCACTTTTTCTCAATTACTCACCGTCGCCAACCACCACTTGCTATCGCCCGTCGTTGCCCGCTAACCACTGCTGCCGACCACCGCCTGCCGCTGACCACCGCCAACCTCTACCGCCCTTTGTCGGTCGCCACATCCATTGTCGGCAGCTGCCGACCTCGCCGCCCGCCGTTGCCCCCCACCTCACTGCCAGCCGCCACCATCCACTGCCTGTCACCGCCAACCTCCGTCAATCTCTGCTGCCAACCATTGCCCTCGATCGCCTACCGCGGGCCGCCGACCACCACCCACTGCTGCCCTCCATCGCCCCCGCCTCACCAACACCCACCGCTTGTCGCCGCCACCCGCCACCCGCCTCACCAACACCCACCGCTTGTCGCGCCACCCGCCTGCCGCCAACCAGCACCCACCGCCAACCTCTGTCGCCCACCGCCACCCTTCGCCGATCGCTGCAACCATCGCCGGTCGCCGCCGCAACCGCCACCGCCACCCGAGTAAATTTTTTTATTTTTAAATAGTAAATAATAATTTCTAGAAGCAAAAATTTTCAACGGTTGTCAAACAAACTTCTGTTCCAGGATTAGAAATTTTATGTCATTATCAAACGCATTTTTTTGCTAAAAAACTCATCTAGAAATAGAAATAGAGAAAAATCTATTTTTGGAACATAATGGTTGTTATTGACCCCCTTTAGTTCTCATTTCTTCCTTTTACACAACAAAAGTACGTGAGATTAGGAGTCCTATTAGGATAATCAACACGAAGCCGCAGAAGCCAAAAGGCGGAAAAAAAAGGGGGAACGGCTAAAATATAGCGCTTTCCACAGCGGCAACGACACCGTAAAACAAGTTGAAATACAGTCGGAGTTATCGTTACGCTCGACACATCAAACCAATCTTAGGATCGTGACCGAGGAGGGCGCTAAAGCCCGTGACAATGAACCTTAACCAAGACAACCACCAACTCCGATAATTTAACTGGGCTATATCAATTATCAAACCATCAATGACTGCTATGTTATCCGTCAGCTTCGGGTTTCCAATTCTTTCCTGCTGAAATGCAAAGTCCCTTTAGAAACTTCATAAGATTATACTAGACTTAACATCGTCCTGCAACCTCGAAACCGGCTATAAACTTTGCAAGACGAAGAATCCGATCCGACACAATTAGGGCTGTGGTGTGATGCACCGAGACCGAGCGTCCCGTCGCGTGGAGAAATTTTTCACTCCAAGGGCCCAATAGGCGAAGCAAGCTTTGACCGACTGTTCACTGTGAATGCAACCTCCGAAAAGCTCCTAGGGCTGTGCATGTCCCCCGGTCCCCCAGATTCTACCTGATTCTCGAGAGGCCAAATCTACAGGAATCACCCTAGTGGGGGGTTTTTTTTTTTTTGGGGTGTTGTGGGGTCGGAATCCCCTATTTGGTATTTGTCCAAATCTCATCTCCAATCTCTGTAGTCCATACAAACTCAACTCTCCAAGAAAGGCCACGCAACAGATGACAGCCAAAAACATGGTTCCTCTCTCTCCCTCTCAAGAATTCCCCGCCACTTCCTCGTTTTCTTGCCATGGCGATTATCTCAGCCACACTCCACCACTCACCCTCCCGTCTTTTCAATCACCACCGCCGACCCTGGGAGAAGCCCTTTCCTTCAAGTTCCCTCATTTCGCCTTCTTCTTCCGGAAGAATTCGATCGTTTGCATCGTCACGACTCGCTTATAGCGATGGCCAATCGGCTGATAAGAGTCCCAGTTTGGAGAAATCATGTTCAGGAATCAGGAACGATTCTGGGTTCTCTCCCAGATTCTTGCAAATGGGTGTTGAGAAAACCTGCTCTGATCGAACACTTCTGGTGAAGTCAGCGACTGCAGACAGTGGTGGCGCTTCCGCAATCTCTCAAAAGGTTCTCTTTTTCTTTTCTTTTTTTTGAGTCACTTGGCATGTTGTATGGGTTCTCAGCTGGTACGTTTTAGCTATGTTTCAAAAAATTTGATCAAAGGATGTCCTTGATGTGCATTTTAGGCCTTTGGGGTGTTGCATTTGGTTGTCTCGCTTGGGATAATCCTTGCAATGGATAAGTTCTTGAAGAAAGCGTTTGTCGCGGCGGCGATCAAGTTCCCGAGTGCTCTCTTTGGAATGTTCTGCATATTCTCCGTTCTGATGATTCTTGATTCAACAGTGCCCGCCGCAGCCACTGCTTTGATGAGCTTCTTTGAGCCGGCGCTTTTGTTCATACAGAGGTGGCTTCCTCTGTTTTATGTTCCATCTCTGGTGGTTTTGCCTCTTGCTGTTAAGGACATTCCTGCGGCTTCAGGGCTCAAAATTTGCTTTATATCGGGTACCGCTCACTTTGATCACTGTGTAGTTAAGTGTTTTTTCCTCACTGTGGTTGCTCGTGTTGTGACTATCACGTGAAATCTAATGACCTTGGACCAAAGTCTTGCGCCACTCTTATGGCCTAAGTCTATATCCACTTTGTCTTTCTGGGTTCTATCGTGCATGTCAATGAGTTGGTGCGCCGTGACGGCACAGTATTACTTGAGAATGCAATATTCCCAGTGCTCTGAAAGAAGCTCCTCATTGATGTTGTCTTTGTGCAGACAATAGCCTAGATGGAAGCACAAAACGAAATCACAATCTTCATGTGTAAACTTTTAGACTTTGAGATTATGAGAAGCTTACATTGCAGTTTGACTCGAGAGTTTGCGTGAGGATATAATGTAATATAGGCGGAAAGAAAAGAAAACGCAAGGCGTCTACATTAGTGTGTCTGTCTTGCTGTTGCTAGTTGGGATCAGTAGGTTCATCTGTTAGATTGATATTTTTAACTCTGCAACTGTTTTCATTTTTTCTGTTGCAGTTGGAGGATGGTTGGCTTCGCTTTCTGTAGCTGGTTATACTGCGATTGCAATAAGAAAACTTGTTAAGACAGAGATGACGGATGCTGAGCCAATGGCGAAGCCTTCACCATTTTCGTCACTTGAATTGTGGACTTGGAGTGGTATTTTTGTTACATCATTCATTGCAGCATTTTTGTACCCAACTGCTCTAGGAACCAATGCCAAAACATGCCTTCCTTTCCTCCTGGCATCCACCGTTATAGGCTACATGTTTGGTTCTGGGTAATTTCTGCTACCTATGAGCAAATTTTCATCGTAGAAGTCCTGCTGGATCTATAATTTGGTGATCTATAAGTGTTCAAAAGGCCATCTTCATGAGCTTTCTTTTTTAGGTTGCCATCTGGTGTGAAGAATATTTTCCATCCAATTATTTGCTGTGCATTGTCGGCAGACCTCGCAGCACTTGCATTTGGGTACCTTTCGAAGTCTGGACTGAATCCTGTCCTAGGTAAACTGTTGTGAAGTCATAACTGTTACTTGATTTGGATGATTTGCTTAAACTGATCAGAAGGTGGTTCACATACTTCTGCGTTATTAAGAACCAACTAACTATTTGTATCTCATGTACACCTCTTTAAAATATTTTCAGTTCACTTGATGCAATTCTGGAGGAAAAATTAATGTCCCTGAGTGGTAAAGTAGTTATGAAGCAGTATTCCCATCAATCATCCCTATGCCATTCCATTCTGTTGCTTTATGACTTTTTGATTTGCATCCTCCTTAGTGGAGATTGACATTGTTTTTCTATATGGATGACATAATTCGAAGTATAATGGCCTTGCAATGTATGCGTAGAATGGGGGCTGAGTCCATCAGTTTGATCTCAGATGGTTCATGATGTCCAGAAATCTGCAAAACTTTCGATCTGATACCCAACGTACTCACAGGATACTACCTTACAAAGTCATCTGCCAATCCTGGAGCTGGTGATATTCTAATGGGATTCTTGGGATCTGTAATTCTCTCCTTTGCGTTCTCCATGTTCAAGCAGAGAAAGGTAGCTTATGTCTTCTTATCTAGTTACTCAGATTGTAAATTAACCCTCAGTTCTTGATACTGCTGTTATGTCGAGTTGCCAGTTTGGAGCACAGTTAAGCCTTCTAAGCAAATAGTGCAGGTTAAGCAGTTATTAGCTTGTTTAAGAGGAAAACTTGCCGGTATAGTTAATTCATGCTATTATAAGCTTTCTTAAGAGCTTGGATGTCTAGGAAACATGAAAAGTCAAAGTTGAAAGAACATTTTATCGGTCGAAATGGAATCATTCTTTCTCGGACTAGCACGTGTGCACCTGGTGCTTTGTGAAAAACTAGTCAAGAAACATGGTTCAGTTATATTGAACTTAGCTGCTAATTCATATTTCTTCTTCAGTCTAATTGCAGTCCACTGATTGGTAACTTGAGAATCCCTTTTTATTCTTATTTTGGCTGCAATTACAATCACTATTCTCTGTTGTTGCAGCTTGTTAAGAGACACGCAGCTGAAATTTTCACGTCAGTCATCATCTCAACAACTTTCTCGTTGTACTCAACTGCTTTAGTAGGACGTCTTGTTGGACTGGAACCAACTTTGACCATTTCGATTCTGCCTCGGTGTATTACTGTGGCATTGGCCCTTAGCATCGTGTCTCTTTTTGAAGGTATTGCTAGATTTTCGATTGAACTGCAATTGACAATAGGAGATTACTTCTGCAATCATCTTTTAAATCACAATTGAAGCCCATGCGACAAATTTCTTTAACTTTTCTTACTCAATAAGCGTTCTTTCCGAGTGAGGTATATTTTTTGTAAATGGCAACTGGATATTCATGCTTGAAATTCCGTTTCTCTATCGACTGGTGCAGGCGCCAATTCATCTCTCACAGCTGCTGTGGTGGTGGTAACGGGTTTAGTTGGTGCAAACTTTGTGCAAGCGATGCTGGATAGACTTGATCTCCGCGATCCTATTGCCCGAGGAATAGCTACCGCATCGAGGTATGTCTACTGACATTGGCCATCTTTCTGGAATGTCGTGGCCATGTTGCGCACTTTTGTTCTCCACTCCATGAAATTCTCAGGACTGATTAAGTAAGAGACAGCAAATACATACTTGTATCTGAAAGCCGTATATCTCGCGCTATCCTGCAGTGCCCACGGATTGGGAACAGCAGCATTGTCGGCGAAAGAACCCGAGGCCCTCCCTTTCTGTGCCATTGCCTACGCTCTCACCGGCATCTTCGGCTCCTTGATTTGCTCGGTTCCTGCCGTCAGGCAAAGCTTGATTGCTATAGTCGGCTGAGACTACAAGCAGCATCGCGTCGCTCCGACTCTGCATTCTCTCCGCCTTTTCACCAGATCCGTCTGGTTTCTACGCTCAAGGGTGTACAGAGTTCAGAAGAGCCCCCTTCTAGGATTGTCCCCATTGTTTCGGTAAAACTGGGTCAGTCCAATAGTGGGACGCTGTTTAGCATTTTTCTGCTCATGTATATGTCAACATATAGAGAATCGACATCAATTGGTATTGATGATACTTTCAGCGTCTCTATTGTAGTTTAGCTACAACATGGAAATAGATTTGGTAAAATTGGGATAAAAAAAAAAATTGAGTACGGACTATCGGCGTCAATGACTTCGGCTGTCAGCTCGAGACTGAAGATAAGATTGGAGTTTAACCCGTTGTTCGCATCATCTTGTCTCGAGGTTAGCGAGTTTGTAATAGCAGCCCGACAACGCGTGAATATACTCCCCAAGAAATCAAATCACAGGCCAAGAAATCAAATCATTTTTTGATGTATATAAACTATGTGAAATTTAATTCTATTAAGATTGCAAAAAAATGAATAATTTGAAAAATATTTTTCTTAAAAATGATTGTTTATTTCGATTGTAATAGTTAGTCAATTAGAAATATTTCATTATCGATAATAATGTGTGTATTAAAATGATTTTCTTATTTATTTTTATAAATAATACAAAAAAATTATTTTTAAAGAAAATATTTATAAATTATTCTCTTTTTTTTATCGAATAAATGTTTATAAATTATTCATGTTTAACTCCCCAAGAAATCAAATCACTGGCCAAGAAATCAAATCACTTTTTGATGTATATAAACTATGTGAAATTTAATTCTATTAAGATTGCAAAAAATAAATAATTTGAAAAATATTTTTCTTAAAAATGATTGTTTATTTCGATTGTAATAATTAGTCAATTAGAAATATTTCATTATCGATAATAATGTGTGTATTAAAATAATTTTCTTATTTATTTTTATAAATAATACAAAAAAATTATTTTTAAAGAAAATATTTGTAAATTATTCATGTTTAACGAAATAAACAGAGCTGCTAGTCTGCTATGAAGTCCTTTTCATATTCCGAAAATAATCAATCTCATCCGTTCGCACCATCGGGCTCAACGGTCTGGATCCGCAACAGACACGGCATCTCACTTGCGCAGGAGCGTGCCCTGCAAACCCTCCAACTGGCGCGTGGGGCAAAGTTTCGACTGAACTCTCGGTGCGCTAAAAAATGATCGAAACAAAAGGCGAAAAAGGAAAGGAAATTGTCTGAACAGGAACAGTCTTCTTTTGCTTCTCAGCTGCGTGCGAGTGAAGTCCTTCTGAATCGCTCCCTCTTTCTAGGTAAATCGAAGCTAAAAATCGTTCCTTTTCTTTGGAATAGCGCGACGAAGCCGATCGGTTCGTCGTTTCCTCGTTTGTTTTGACGAATTTGATGCCGTTTCGTGGATGTTGAAGCTTTACTTAATCTGCTTACTGGTAGTTGTGATGTGGGATAGATTGCTTCTCTTCGGCTTTATTGTGGGTCGTTTCGTTGTTTTGTTGGGTGAGGTGGGTGTGCATGGTCACAGGTGGATGTGATGAGCCTGAGTCTGTTTCTTGCTGGCCCTTTTGGTGTGTTTTGAGGGTTTTTGGCTGCTTCGACGATATGTGGTTAAAATGTTGTACTGTGCTACAATCTGCTGGCTTGTGTAGGCATTTCAGTAGCTGATGATTGTTCAGCTCCTGGTTTCGTTAGTGGGTTTACTAGATTTGTGTTTAAGAGTCAGGAATTAGTTTGGGTTTTGGGTGGAAGTGCAGCTCTGCATAACTTTTTCCTTTGGTCGATTTGAGATTTTACGAGGCTTTCGAACTTTGTCGGTTTTGCTTCTCCGAGTAGAGAGGCAAGTTCCTATTTTTGTGAACTGGAAATGGTGCTGCATGAGATTGGTTTTTTCCTATCTAGATTGTAGGTTTTTCTGGTCCTTAAGATGCTATATGTTCTGCCGGTAGGTGTTCATTTTGTCTCTGCTAGACATTGCATATTGCTGCTTGTTGTTGTTGAATGATTTTAGCTAGTTGTTTGAGATAAATACCTTTAACTTATCAATGTGGATTTGACTTGGACCGTGATGAACTTTTAATAGATGTTGTCATCTGTATAACTATGATACAAAAGGTCCAGTGAAAATCCTCTCTTCTTTAAATTAATTTGTCAGTGTAGTCTTGAAACTGAGTAATCTTTTTCTTCTACTGTAATGTACAAGAGTTACCTTCGCAGCACGTGTCATTCTATTGGTACTCAAAGCCAATGCAATAGGCATTATGATTGATTCTATTCAATATTTTCCTAACAAATAAACTGGTTGGAACTTGGTATACTTCTTGAAGTATTCATGCTGTACTGCTTTGCCGATGCCAGAAATGAGAAATGCTCAGAGCAACCTCTGGATGTAGACCTTTATGTTGATTGCTCGGAGAATTTTCAATAGCTTTCGAAGATGGGGACATACTCAAACAGAGGCCATATCATGCCTGATGCTAACAATGGACCGTCTCTTTCACATATCGCCTGGTTCTATGGGAGTGGATTTTTCCCTTCTCCCAAAGTCAGCGCAGGTCCTTCCTCGCAAACCCAATTGAACCCAGAAGATGGTCTTCCTGCACCTCCAATTCGCACAGTTGCTTCAACGACTGAGCCCGCAAAGAGCATCAACCCTGGAACAAAATCTGCAAAACCTAAGAAACGTAAGCCCTCTTCAAAAGAATCTGATCAGATTACATCCAAGGTATTGAAGCAAAAGCAACCCAGGAAGAAACAAAGTTCTGGAAAAGGAAAGGGACAGAGCTTCCCAGAAGCAAAACGGGAAAAGAAGGATCTGAACATGAACATTGATTTAACCAACTTCGATTTCTCTGGGGTTCCTTCCCCTTATTGCTCTTGCACTGGAATTGCTCGAGTTTGCTACAAATGGGGTGCTGGTGGGTGGCAATCTTCGTGTTGCACCATCAGCGTATCTGAATACCCGCTTCCAATGAGTTCATCGAGGCCTGGTGTTCGCTTGGCCGGGCGGAAGATGAGCAATGGAGCATATGTGAAACTCTTAGTAAGATTAGCTTCAGAAGGTTACGATCTAACTCATCCGGTTGATTTGAAGGATCACTGGGCAAGACACGGTACTAATAAGTTTGTCACCATCAAGTAGAGGTGTTAAAGCGATCTTTTTCAAGTAATGTCACTAGTGTAGATAGCATTTCGAGCATCTGAGTGTCATTCTTCTGTTCAATTGTGATGTTTTATTGTATCCTTGCGATGACTCGGTTGAAGTGACTTGGTGGTGTATATATTTTCTATCTAATGTAGCCTTTTCTATTATATGCTAATGCTTCTCCAACTCAAATATGGGTTCTATTTCGGCTTTGTTGTACTGATTAAATATCCTTTGCACAGTGCTCATTAATTCTCGTTGCAGACTTAAAAGTTCTATCTTACTCATGCCCACATTTTACAGGAGAGAACTTGAGGTCTCCAGTTTGCTCATACCAAAACTCAATTGTGGTTCTCTATAGGCAAAGTTAGCAACTTTAACTGTTAAGAGTACCTCAAAATGTTTCAATACTTGAAAATACTTCGAAAATGGTCTTGCTGTATTGGGAATGTTGACGGAGAAACTATAAAGTACAAAACCAAGTATCACTCCATATCTCCCTCCTCCTTCACTCCTCTCTCTCTCTTTGATCCTTGTCTTCATCAATTCTTCTTTAGTGGAAAAAGTGGCAGAGTTGCGCGTTTGCTTGCCCCTACCATCAACATTTTGTTGCTTAACCCTTGGAAGCTGTTATCTGAGACTGTTTTGACTTCAACACCGATTTCCTTTCTCCCTGTTTTGCTTCTCATTTGGTAGATATATGTTAAATTCCCTAGTGGCCCCCTATTGAGCTGCCGGTCGGATTCTACTGAATTCAACTCTCTTTCCTATGTGAGGGTTAAGCAATACAAAGATTCTTTTTTTTTTGGCACCGCAGGTTGTTCTGGGAAGTATTGCAGAAACCTGCAAATATGTTGCAGGACCTGCAAATGAACTGATTTTTTTCCCTGATTTGACTGGATTTTTCCCTCAAAAACTCGTAATCTCCTGAACCAACCTTCATCAACGAAGGAATTAGGAAAGAATCATCTGAACGCCCCTTCATCACAAAGGGACCTATATATGATTTGAGACCACTGAGAATTTATGCAAAGACGAGTGCGCAACGCGGGGCGTACCAATTCTCTTTTTCATGACCACTAAGAAATTTATGCAACGACGATTGCGCAACGCGGAGTGTACCAAACTACCAATCGCTTTTTTGAATTTTACCAAGTAACTGATCTCTTTGCCCCTGTTTGTCTATGTTACAGATCTCCATACAACAATTTATCCCCATGAGAAAATACGTGCAGATCCTTCCCTTCTCAGCAATCCTAAACACTCGCATTGAACCATGAATGAACAGTGAAAACAGTAGGATTGAATAAGGGGGGAAAAGAAAGAAGAGGGGGGAGCTAGTATTTGAAAGTTTCTAAGCTTTAGTGGCTTCTAATGGTGCAGCTGCTTTGCTGGCTGTGATTTGCTCATAGAGGTCTCTGATTTTTAGCCCGACGATGGTCTGGAAAAGACCGGTGCCGTTGTTGCTTCCGGGGAATTCGGAGTGCTTCAACAGCTGCTGGGTGACTTCACCATAGAATTTGGAGGAGAGGTTGCTCAGATGGCTCTCCACATAGATGAGCTCATCTAGTCTGTCAAATTGCCCATCCATCTCCAACACAGACACCTACAGCTCGAAGCACGTAGGAATTGGTCTTATGTTCAATAAAGACTACAACTTTTGGACAATGAACGCAAAAAATTGTTGATGATGCCATATAATATTGAAATGCTAATGCCTCCCAGCATTTGTTTCGTGAAAAAAAAATGGAGAAAGTACGTATAAATCATCCTCAATCGAAATATCACGTGAAAAAAATCGTAAGTTTTGTCAGGTTTATCCATCCTCATTATATCTACCTGAGTACTATGTGAAACCAAATTTACAAGGATCACGGCGTTAAAATGTGAAGTGTGGTGCGCAATCTAAATCAATAGCAGTATTCGCTAGTTCATGTACATTTGGGTTTCAACAGCTTTTTCTGGACCTAAATGTGAAAATTTTCTTGTTTCAGCTGAAGAAGATTTTCATCAAACAGAGGATTTACGGCAAGGCGAGAACAAAATTACGTGATCTTGAGGTATACCTCGTGGCCGAAGTAACTCTCGGGGCCATAAGTGAACTTGATACCGGGGTAAGAGCAAGTGAGCTTTCTTCCACATGGGATCCAAGAGACGGTTGAGCCTTCATCGAACAGGTAAACCGGGCTGAAATACTTGACACCCTCTTTCATTATCAACCTCACTCTAAGAATCTTCCCTTCATTATCACCGGGGATTAGCTGTGTTGGCAACACTTCAATCACTGCGTCTGCATACTGCTTTTGTGGGTCTGTGCAGAAAACAAATGAGCACATGGTAATGAGTACACTGTCCATACTCCATAGGCATGGTAAATGGAAGTTTCAAAACAAGTACTTTTCAATGTTAGACAAATATAACCGTGTGTCACGCTGTCAGAAAGCGAATTTTGGTTTGGATCAAATAGTTACTTTGGGGAACATAAGTACAGAGTGTGAACATATACAGTTGAGGTTTAATATCACTTTAAGGTATCACTGTAATGCAGCTGAAAGATTGTTCCCCCTCAATAGGAGGGCCAAAGTTGATGACACTTTAGAGTGTCCCTAACTGGAGTTGCTAGTGGCATCCTTTCAATCAGCATTTGTTCAATGGTCAGTCTAGAAATCTACTACATCTGTATGAGAGGAATCAATCCCAATCAAGGTTCAAAACTGTAGTTCAGGGAGTGATTTCGATTCACCTATATAGGCTTCGAAATCTGGCTTTCGGGCTTCAATGCTAGCTTTGATGCTCTCGAGACTGTGTCCTCGCTCGGCCATGTCCCTCTGCAATTCATCGGTTATATTAGGATGACAGGACATGAATGTAACAGGGGCAACAATAGCAGGCTTTGCCGTGAGACAGATCAAGTACCTGAATTTTCCATGCAAATTTGACCTCATTGCTGATGTCCAAATATATGCTGAAGTCCAGCAAGTCCCTAACGCGCTGGTCGAACCTGAGCATGCATAATTACATTAGTTTCCTTTGGTCTTGGACGTCCATCAAAGAGCGGGCGCAAAGTCGTCTGTTGATTCTCTTACTTTGTTTTAGTTAAACTAAGAAGTGCGTTATAATTGAAAAAAAAAAAAATCATCAGTATCTTCTCCAAATCTTGGTAGAGGATATATTCTATGGCAACTTTGTGAATTTGTTAATCGATTAAGACGATCACATTTCAAAGATCTAAATGCAAACTAATTCTAAAGTTCAAGAGAAATATCGAACCCACGAATTTGTTACTCTGTGATTTGCTGAAAATTTTTATGGTTCAATTAGAATGAGTCCATTCCAGGACTGATAGAATTCGTCATCTCAGCTCAATCTGTCTGCCATAAATGAAGGGGCATGGGAGCGAATTGGGCTCGTGCGAGGCCCATCAGACAAAAGGTGATAGGGACACGGCATGTTCCTTAGCCACAGGAAATCCTGCTCGAGGCGCTGACTTCAGTTTCTGTTATTATCACTTGTTATCTGAAAAATCAAACTCTTCCTGGCCACCTATATTATTCTACCTACACTCTAAATCAGAATACACAACATATCAGCTTGATTAATCCTTCCTGACAGTGCAGAATAGTAGATGACTAGACCATCTTCTAATCATAGAGAAAAGAACAAGAAGATAGATTTGCAATCTGAAGATAGGACTTACATTGGGTGAAGTCCCTCGATGACCAGGATCCTGGGAGGCTTGATGAGCTCAGGAGGGTCCAAGAGGCCAGTGACATGGTTATAGATAGGCTTATCCACGGCCTTGCCTTCCTTCATTGCCTTAACCTGTTCATACATGAGATCAAAGTCGTTCGCCCTCGGGTCAAGTGCGGTCACTCCCTTCTCTTTCCTCCCGGTCCTGTCCAGGGAATGGTAGTCGTCGAGGCATATCACGGTGGTCGTGTCGCTGATGAGGGTGT
Source organism: Rhodomyrtus psidioides (assembly GCA_021437785.1). Classification (NCBI taxonomy): domain Eukaryota; kingdom Viridiplantae; phylum Streptophyta; class Magnoliopsida; order Myrtales; family Myrtaceae; genus Rhodomyrtus; species Rhodomyrtus psidioides. Next base: position 1,154,097 of record JAILYB010000054.1, read on the forward strand.
TCGAGTCCGGGTTGCCCCCCTTCGGCGGCTCGGCAGCGCCCCCGAACACGCTGGTCAGCCTCCTCATGAAGGTGCTCTTGCCGCAGCCCGAGTCGGCTGCTAGGCCAATCACTACCGTGTCCCCTGAGCACCTGATCACCCATGGGACTGTGGTGATGCCCCTGTTGGCGACCCTCTTACCACTGTTGTAGAACAAGATTTGCCTCTTCTGGTTGAACCCCAAGTGGGTCTTGGAGGGTGTGGAGATTGAGCATGTTGAGTGGAGGGATTGGGTAGTGTAGGCTGTACAAACTGCCATTTCTCTTGATTCTTGCTCCTTCCCTCTCTCTGCCTAGAGAGCAATTCTAAGCCTCTCAACAGGGTAAGAGCTATGTGATCTTGGGTTGTGGGTATATACCAAGTAGGTTCGTGGATAGAATGGCCTGTGGTTTCAATGAACCAATTTGGAACACAAGTTTTTAGTGAGGTGAATTTTGGATGGAGAGTGAAGTACAGTGGTTTTTTGTGATGGCATACAAAAAAGAAAAATGTCAGCTTGATGGATGGAGGCTTATGTGTCCTTCTTGGGATTGGCTTCTTTGGCCAGACCTTGGTTCGGACAAAAACTTCGGGAGCTGATCTTGAGGTGGCAAGAGAAAGGAACATGGGTGGCCTAGACAGAAAGTGATGCCTTAACTCTGAAAAATCATTGAATAGCAAAACTACTGCACAAGATATTTTTGGCAGTCAAATTTGAGAAATGGGCTTCATGAACTATGAAGGGTTTGTGTGGGAGTGATTAATACAGAGGAATGGGAAAGCTTGGTGGTCATTTGATGCAGGTTTGGATATTTGACAGGACACATGGCATGGTGTGGCTGGCTGGTTCAAGATGAGGAGTGTAAGGTTGTGGAGTGGGGGGAGAGGTTATGGAGGCTCTCTTCCCTCCATGAAAGTTTTGTACTATTCGATTGAGAATGCATGGAGTGACCGAATATTTAGTCTTCTATCTTCAGCAAATAAATAAATAAAATAAAATATGCAGCATCCTGGTGGTTATATTGAAAAGCACAACCTTCAAGCTTAGCCACAACACAACCCGAGGATGGGCAAGAAAAGTGAGTGAAGAAAAGATAATTAATTGACCATCATCGTCAAGAGGACTTATATATATATATATATATATATATATACACACACATGCGTGCGCGTATACACACATAGGGATAATGCTCTAGTATAAGAAAACTATAAAAATGCTAAATTTATTGCATTTGTGCCAATTCAGTTCTAAACCTTTTAATTATGTCAATTAAGTCCTAAGTATTTTACATTTGTGCCAATTGAGTTTATCCGATCAATTTTGACAGGAAATCGTTGAGGTGGACACCGACGGTCTTACATGACATGGTCAGCGCCCAAATGGGCTTTTTAAATAATGTTTTAAATTTCATTAATATTCGCTCTTGATTTTTTATTTTATTATTGAGGGTGTCGAGGATCGACGACCCTCGCTAGCGTTGGGCAAGGACCGCATGCCCTTGCCGAATCTAGGCGCCATAGCCTCGCCCGGCCATAGTTGAGGGCATTGCAGCCCTCGCCTAGACCTCACAAGCTCTCGCCTACCAGAAGGGGAAGGCGTCACAACCCTCGCCTACCAGTCGGGGAGGGCGTCACAACCCTCACTTAGGGCTCGCAGGGGTCGGTCTGTAACCCTTATCGGCCCTCAATAAAAAAGAGTAAAGAAAAAAAAAGAAACAAAGAAGAAAAACCAAAAAAATTAGTAGAAACTTAAAAAAATGTACACATTAGTGCCAGCCGTGCCACGTAATATGATCAGCATCCACATTGACGAGCCGAATTGACTCAATTGACACAAATGCAACATATTAAAGACTAAATTGGTATAATTAAATAGTTAAAGACTGAATTGACATTAATACACACATCATTTGTTTGTATGTTTTTTTTTTGGGTTTTTTTTTTTTGGGATGGGGAGGGGGGGGGTGTTGAAATACCTATTTAGAATTTTTTTCAGTAAGATTAATATTCCAACCTGAGTTGACTAATCTTCTAATTAGGATGAGAAGCAGACCTCCTATCATGTGCATCAAATAAGACTCTACTACATGGTAGAGCGCCCGTGCGAGCCTTTATATTACCTTTGAGTGACATGTGATTCTGAAATGAAATTAGCCTCGTCCAAAACCAACGCTTTTGCTAACTTTTCCTTGTTGGACAGGGATCCCGTAGGCGAGCTTGATCAATTCCCGTTTTTCTCTTTTGTAGATTTGGCTTCCCAAAACGTCGTCGCTTAGAAGTGCAATTTGTTTTGACACCCCCCCCCCCAAAAAAAAAAAAAAAAAGGAAGAGCAATTTATGCTGATTTGCACGTCAATTGAGTAGTTTGCCACGTGTGTTTCTATATTAGCAATTTAACAGGCATATTGAACGGAAGAAGCTAATGGATGATAGACTTGTCGTGGGCTTGGAGTTTTAGGAACACGAGAATTAGTTTGAGTTAAATGTATTATAGATGTACCAATTTGGTGTGATATTAATCAAGATAATTGTCCAAAAAGTTTTACATCTATTGTACAACAGTCTACTCATTCGTAAATCTTTCAATTGTGTCTTTTTATTCAGATATCTTTTGATGATTTGCCAATATAGTCTTTCCTGCCAATGGAAGCCGATTACATATTGGTTAATAATCATCTTATATGGCATAATCAACACTGATGTGGATAATTTTTATAGGTATTTTATTTTATTAATTAATTATTATTTTTTTCATGCTGTCGGCTACAGGTAGACATGGCCAATTGGAACCGTGGACCCGAAACCAACCCGTTGACCGGCCCGTTGACCGAATCTGTGGTTTTGAACCGGAACCGGCCTGGAATAACCGGCCCGGAATCGGCGGTTCCAAGCCGGTTCCGAACTGCCACTAAAAAAAAAGGGGCATGGGCCCCGTCGGCTCGCCCCCTGGCCCTGCTAGGCTGGGCCCGCTCGCCCCTTGGGAAGAGCCGTTGGGCTCTTCCCCCACGGCCCAACGGGCCTTCGGACGTAACGGTCTGAAGGCCATTGGCTGTTGCTATTTTCTTAAAAAAATAATAAAAAAAGTCTATAAAAATCTCTCAATCCCTCTTCATTTTTTTTTTCATAATTTCTCTCAATTCTCTCAAATTCTCTCAACTCTCAAGTCTCAATCTCTCAAATTCTGTCAAATTCTCTCAATCCGTCATTCTCTTTCAATTCCGTCTTAATTCTTTGAATCAACTTTCCAATCAATTCTCTAAAAAAAGGGCAAGTGGAAGCAAAAATACTGGAAAGGGAAAGAGCCCGATGGGAGAATCCGATTATCATGTTCGTGAATATGATCCTCGTGAATATGCATGTTGGGAAGACGACGATGTTCACAATCCCAACGTCAAGCACGTCCTAACGCAAGAAAGTCTTTATCCTTCTACTGGTGTCGAAGAATCATCGATAGCAAAAGAGCCCAGACGGAAGAGCCGAGAATCCGACTTATGGCTACACTTCAACAAAGTATGGAATGAAAATGAAGGCAAGTTTGATTTAAGCTGTAAATATTATCCGCAAATATACAAACTTGGTAAAAGAAATGGCTACGGAACATTTCGTCGGCATCTGACGAAAAAACATCTAACGCAAGCGGGGATCGACACTAGCCAACAACAAATTTTCGAGTTCGCCAATCCTAACCCTCATCCTTTATTCCGTTTCACTAATGCACTTTATAAACAAACATTAGCTGAATATGCTCAGTTTAACACTGTTAAAAATTTTAATTTTAGATATTTGGTAAACACTGCGCTGGCTCCGTAAGCATCATTTGTTCCGAAAACTACTATTAGACGCGAACTTAAGCAAGTTTATAAAAAACGAAAAAATGATTTGATAAGTTTTTTTGGAGAATTCAATGGACATGTATATATATGTAGTGATATTTGGAGTGATGCTTGGAATATTAATTCTTATATAAGTGTCACATGCCATTGAATATGTGATGATTGGGTTATTCAAAAACGACTTCTTACATTTCGAGTTTTTCCTGAAAGGCATACAACCCATAATATTTATAAACTAATTAGGAAAGTTTTAGAAGAATATGATTTGATTAATAAAGTTTTTTCAATTGATTTTGATAATGTCGCTACAAATACTGCTTCCATTCCCGAGTTAGAAAAAATTTGTAAACCCTCTTTTGGCGGACAATTTTTTCACATTAGATGTGCTTGCCACGTTTTGAATTTATGTATACAAGATGGTTTACGATCTCTTGTGACTTATCTCCATCCAATCAATAGTGCAATTAGATTTTTATGGAGCCGTCCTCATCTTAAAAAAGAGTGGGGAAAATTTTGTAAACAAAATAGGAGAACGAAAAAAAGATATCCAAAAGATATTTCGACTAGTTGGAATTCTACCTACGAGATACTTCTACAAACTTTTGATTACAAAGATTTATTATGTTCCTTTATTTCGAATACTGTTCCCGATATTGCTTTACTTTCGCAACATTGGGACGTTTGCAAAAAAAAAAAAATAGATTTTTTGAAAGTTTTTAATGATGCTACAATACTTTATCTGGTATTTATTATCCCACTACGCATTTATTTTTAATAGACTGTGTTAATATTGCTAGTGTTTTTAATGAATATGAAAAAGATACTGAATTAGCTTCGAGTATTTAAGTAATGCGAGAAAAATTGTTGCATTATTATTTGAACATTCATCTTGTCTATTTAGTTGGTATTGTTTTCGATCCACGTACTAAATTAGTTATTAAATTATCTGAATGCTTATTATTATGATTGTTTACATTTGAATGAAGCAATAAATACTTCAATTATACAAGCAGTGGTTAAACAAGCTATAGTAGCATTATATAATGAATTTTATAATAGATATGATTTAAGTGATAGTGAATGTGGATCTACCTAACATAGTGTCTCACAAAGCGATGTGGGTATTTTACTTAGTAGAGGTTATAAAATACTCATGAGTAAGCAAAAAATATATATATATATATATATATAAAACTATTTAACAATTGCTTTTGAGTTTAGTGATTCCGAACACAACGCAAATTTCAAGATTCTTGAGTAGTGGAAGAACCATTCAACTCAATTTCCAGTTCTCTCCCTAATTGCGAAACAAATATTAGTGACCCATTCTTCAACAGTGGCAGTTGAACAAACATTTAGCGTTGAAGGATTAATTTTGGACCCCTGCCGTTCAAGATTAAGTCCGAAAAGTGTGGAGATTCAAGCTTGTGTCGATGATTGGATAAATGCTAAATTTCGACAACAAGAGCTGGATCGAGAACACGAATTCTTCAGTGATGACTGTGGAGATACTACTGCCACCACAATAACGGGTAGAGACGATTAACGATGAAGTAAGTTGGGGTTACCGAATGTAATAGAACTACATGGGCTTTGATTCTTCTATCCCCAAGAAAATATGTAAGCGCTTAATGATAATTCATTAAGTTCAAGCCTATTTCTCCTCCTTTTTTTTTTTCCAAATTTGATTACAATGTACAATTTGATTAATGATTATAATTTATAATTTATTTATTTTATTATTTTAAAAATAAAATTAAAAGTTCAGAACTGAAAACGGAACAGGGAACCGGCCCGAAACCGCCGGTTACGAACCGGAACCGGAACCAATCCCTTAAGGGATGGTTCCGGTTCTGGGCTTTTTTCCAAATTAATTTTTTTTAAAAAATATTTACCAAAATAATAGTAAAAAAAAATTAATTACCGAATTGGATGCCAATCGGCACTTGGGACACCGATTGGCACCCATTGGGCCCCAATCGGCGGCCCAATTGCCGATTGGGGCAATTGGGCACCCAATCGGCACTTGGGCCGCCGATTGGGGCCTAATTTTTATTTTATTTTATTTTATTTTCAATGGATTCGTCTCGAAAAATTATGCAAAAAAAAAAAATTCGTTCCAAACGGACACCCGAGCGATGAGATATGCCCTTTCAAAGTATTATTAATAAAATTTTAATATTATTTTGGTAAAAGTATTATTAATAAATTTATATATTTTATAAAAGTAAAAAAAATACTACATAATTCATATTATGTATTATTAATAAAATTTAAAAAAAACTACATAATAAAATTGACTTTTAATTTATATTTTTTTATAAATTTTTTCAATTAAATAATAAATTAAAATTAAAATTTTATTAATAATTTAGGCATCAATTGAAAACTTTTATAAAAGTATTATTAATAAAATTTTACTATTATTTTGGTAAAAGTATTATTAATAAAATTTATATTTTTTATAAAAGTAAAAAAAAACACTATATAATTCATATTCCACAATTAAAATTGACTTTTAATTTATATTTTTATAAAATTAAAAAAAAAACTACATAATTCATATTCCACCATTAAAATTGAATTTTAATTTATATTTGTTATAAAAGTAAAAAATCACTACATAATTCATATTCCACCATTAAAATTGACTTTTAATTTATATTATTTATAAAATTTTTCAATTAAATAATAAATTATAATTTGAAATTTTATTAATAATTTAGGCATCAATTGAAAACTTGTGGTTCTCCCTTTTGGTGGAACCGGAACCGCCGGTTCCTGAACCGGAACCAGCTATGTCTAGCCACAGGGAACAAACAACGGAAGGAAAGGAAAAAAGAGACAAAAAAGAAAAAGAAATGAGAATAAAAAATGGAAAAAATTATTAAAACTCTAAAAATCATCTATGTCAGTGCCAACCACGTAAAACAATCAGCATACACATCATCGAATTTCGGCCAAAATTCGCCTGAAGCACTGCATTTTCATTGTAGACGAAGTGTTTAAACGTAAATTACTGCTCATAATAAATCTTTTTATTGGCTAATTATTTCAAGCATTACAAGCAATTATTTTTAGGGAAATGCTTTTCAAATCATTCATTTTTCGTGAGAAAAACGTTGCCTAACTGAACACAACATTAATTTAAAAAAAGCTCATTTCTTGATAACACGGTAAGAAAAACTACATTTGCTATTCTAAATACAAGACAGGACAATTATTCTCGAACCAAGCATTAATAAATTCACATTAACATAAGATAAAAGACGATTTCAAATAGAAGACACATATAAAATTTATTTTTTTACCACTTTAACTGTTTCAACAATCTGACCATGTTATAGGAACAATTTTACACGGCAATGAACCCTAATTTCCTCCTGTTTCCACTTCAATCCATCAAACTACATAATATTTGGTAGCCCTTTTCTATTGACAATTGTCGAAAAAGTTCTACACCTGTTGCGCAGTGGCCAATTCAATATCAAACTTTTAAATTTTAGCAATATAATTCTAAACTTTTTTTATGATTTATCAATTTTTTTTTGTCAAAGATGATTTAACAATTTGGTTCTCAAATTTCTGACAATTTGTCAATATAGTCCCACCAACTAATCTTGACCAGAAATCGTTGCCGTAGGATGGCATGACAACTTGTGTCTATGTCAGCGATTCTCGTCGAAAAATCGTCCGAAAGGATTATGTCGAAAAATTATCAGAAGGTTTAAAACTTAATTGAAAAAATTTAAAAAATTCAGGACTGAATTGGTCACCGTACAACAATGAATTTAATTTGATAGATTCAAGGATTTCATTGGACTTTTTGGTATTAACTCACACAAACAACAGCAAGAGGCCAATCCTATTACAAGCCCAGATCATCACCATCGGGCGTTTGACTGGCCCATTACTGACTACTAAGTAAATGCCCAATCCAAAATTGTCACGAGATGAATTCGGCTGTACTCTTTCTACACATGGGAATCCACAAAAATTCCACTACTTCTTTTCCCGCATTATTCTTAACTTCTAACTATATTTCCATTTCTACTAAATGAACTCTAATAGAAATTAGACTATATGGACAAAGTGAATTGTGACTTAAGGACGAGAAGAAAACGTGCTACGAGCCGAACTATTGGACCAGACAAGTCAGGTCGGGTACCACATCCTTGACGATCGCAGATCAAAGATAACAAAAATTCGTTAAAGATCAAAGACCACACCCTTGTCGCCCCCGGCAGATTAAAGATCACCATAGTAATAACATACCCGTTCTCATTCGAGGGCGTGCCAACGTTTTTTTTTTCCCCGAATTTCAGTAGTTCTAGTTCTTCCGTCGCTTCCAATTTAATTTCTTGCATTTAGTTTCGACGATGCGCAAAAACTTCTCGCAGTTAACGTTTTTCGTACTTTAATGTCTAGTCCTTCAAGTTTGCTGCACTTTTAAGCGGGGTGGTTTAAGCAAATGAATCTTGGTTAACATCCGACAAAAGTTTATCACATCACTTACTATTCAAAATTCACAAGATTGGTGTTATTTAACTGTTTGTTTTTATGTTGGAAGGCTTGCCAATCGCCTCATTAACATATTAGTAGTACAGGTTACTTTCACAAAAGTGCTAGCTAGTTTATTGGAGCTTTGAAAAAGCGTAAACAGTTCTTAAAAATCACTTCGAGACGCCAACCAAAGTCATCAAGGATCAACCGCAGCTTCCTTTTCAATCTAAGCTAGGAATTGCTCTTAAAGGCATGGCCTTTCTTAATGTAACTCCAAATTGCTCTTGCATATCCAAACTCTCGGGCGCCATTCCCTCGGGAAGTTTCCAGCTAAACGATTGAACGAGGGAAGCCACCATGAGATGAACCATCCGGACGGCCAGCGGTAATCCGGGGCAGATCCTTCGGCCAGCGCCGAACGGGATGTATTCGAAATTCCTCCCTCTGTAATCCACATTCGAATCCAAGAACCGCTCGGGCCTAAATGACATCGGGTCCTCCCAATAGTTCGGGTCTCGCCCTATGGCCCATGCGTTCACCAGGACTTGCATGCCCTTCGGGATGGCGTAACCGCACACTTCCACGTCGTTCTTGGATTTGTAAGGGAGGAGGAGAGGCGCCGCGGGGTGGAGGCGCATCGTCTCCTTGACGATTGCTTGGAGATATGGTAGGTGGTGAGTGTCCGATTCTTGAACTGGCCGCTCAGTGCCGATGACCATGACAAGTTCGTTTCTTGATTTTTGGAGGAGGCTAGGATTGTGAAGGAGCTCTGCCATCGCCCATTCCGTCGTTAGCGCAGATGTGTCGCTTCCAGCAATGAATAGATCCTGTGTTAAGTACATTCATAAGTAAAGCGTGTTTGAGAGTTATACTCATAATATTTCATAGAACAGGAGTGTCTAGAAAAATTATGAACCTAACGATTCATAATAAGTGATATGAAAGAAATATCAATTTAAAATTTTTGCGAAAATGACACAAATGATTCATGAACCGTGATCTAAAAAAAATCGATCGATGAACTTTGGTTCAATGTGAGGAAAATTGTTCAAAATTTCCTAAATCTATTTATCGTACGACAACTAATTTAGTCATAAACTTTTCAGTTGTACCAATTTAGTCCTAAACCTTTTAGCGATTTGTCAATTTAGTCATTATGATCAATTTTGGCCAGAAATCGATGACATGACGGTCTATTCAGAGATTAATTGCACATTAGATCAAAGTTCATAGATCATAAATGTCATATTCGCTAATTCTTAGCCTAATGCTATCCAATGCATAATAAAGAGGAAACAAATACATCAATGACTAGAGTTCAAATTCCTTTCACCAGTGTATTACAAATAATTCCTAATGTGATGCACAACAAAGTGGTATCGTGACTTCTATGGACGCACGACGTTCATTGAAATATGTTTAGTATAACCGGGAAATAATTAGAAGTCTAGGATATAAATTTGAGCTTTTAAAGTTATTTTCTTTCCTTGAAATGGACCCTAATGTAGTCAGCATCAAATAAAATTTCACGAGTGAAAGCTTCAAAGATGCTAGGTCTAATGATTGTCACTATAATACGAGATCTATCGGTTGGGCAGTTCACCTAATCGAGTGTGGGACATGTCAGGCAAATCTTCCATTGGACACGTCGGGGAGATCGCACCTAACGATTAACTGCTTGCTGGAATATAATCACCCTTTAATACGGTTATTAAGGATAATAATAAGTAATTAGTACGTGAAAGAGACAACATCAATCGGGAAGATCGCGAGCGCTGCTATTTCTTCGGTGGTTGTCGCTTTATTGACCTTGTCGTTTACGCGGTGAACATAAACTATATTTTGAGCTTTGCATTATTGACATTGTCGTTTGTGCGCAATGGTATTATTTAGGAACTTTAGGTACCATTTTGATCGTTATTTAATCTGTTCTAATTTTTTTTTTTGGTTTGCTTCATCATAAGAAAAATAAACGCCCTGAATCACGACCCAACAAGACCAAAAACTGGAAAAATTCTACCTACGCATAATTTTTTTTTCTTTAAATGTAAGCTTTAACTAAACGCTTAACCAACCTAAATATGGAGATTGTTTGAGAGTACTTAAGAATTTTGGTGATCTAGTTGACTTGGTCGCTCTCTTTTTTCCTTTGAAAAAAAAAATTATTAAAAAGCATGGAGTATCTAATTGATGACAAAACATCGTCATCTGCTGAAGTTGCAATTATGATTGTTGAAATTGGTCCCTCACCTCACGCCTAATAAGACTCATCCTGTAGTTAATTCAGACATTTGAGGCTCTATTAAGTAGATGCTTTTATTATTTGGTATAGATCTCCACTTCAAAGATCCTATGTTATGATGTTCACTTATCAGGATCATTAACTTTAATCAGAATGACCCTCTTTGAGTTATTTAGAGATCATTACAACTTTGGGATTGGCTCTTCCCATCTCCTAATAGAGCCGGGCTACAAATCTTGAGAATTATTTTATGCCGACCTGAGGCCGACATTCAAGGCCCTCAATTCTTACCAAATTAATTGATAAGAGGAAAATATCAAAAAGACTTATAGAAGCTTTGCTTCCAGTTTTTTGTTAAGCCTTGTAAGGCATACTCAGATATAAAACTTATCATCTAGTTAATTCAAACGCCATGGATCTCTATTTAGTACATGCTTCTATTTACTAAAGATCTCTACTTTAAAGATTCTACTTTATGATCTTCACTTACCAGGATCATTGGCTTGATGCTTTGCCGGTTAAAATCGGACCCTTCTTCTTCGCACTGATCCAGTAGCACATCCAAGAAATCACCCCTCTTCGACGATGCGGACGAGCCGGCCCCTCTCTCTTCCAAACGTTTGTCGATGATCCCATCGACTATCTCGTGCAACCTCATGTAAGACGGCCGTATGTGTCGCTTAATGCCTAGCAAATCGAACCGCCGGACCGCCGGGAAGTAGTCCGACAAGTTCGGCTTCCCGGCATCCTCCATGATTCTCCACACCAAGTCCTTGAACTCCTGAGCCGTTTGGAATTCCGGGTCGACGATATCAATCGAGAACATGGTGCTCGACATGAGGTTCAAAGTCGTGGCGAAGGCCAGTTGGCCGATGTCGACCTCTTTCCCCACTACGCAGCATTTCTTGATGTGGTCGATGAGCTGGTGGACCTTGTGGTGGCGCAGGTGCTGGAGGGCGTCCAGGCGCTGGGCCGTGAACATCTGGGTGCTGCACACGCGGCGCCGGGCCCGCCACCGCTGGTCGCCGGGGACCCACGCGAGGGTGAACTCTGGGTTCGGCTGCGCGGTGATCACGTCCGGGATGCCCCGGTCGGAGAAGTTCTCGTCGTGCCTCTGGAGGGTCTCCCTGGCGGCCTCCGGGGACGAGACGACGACGTTGGTCACCAAGCCGAGGCGGAGGGTCATGACCGGGCCGTGGCGCCTGGCCATGTGGAAGAGGGACTCATGGGGCCGGGGGCCGAGCTGGATGAGCGAACCGAGGAAGGGGAGGCCGGCCGGGCCCGGGGGGAGGTTCTTGGGTTTCGATGGGAGGAGGAAGGGTTTGAGGAAGAGGAGGAGGGAGATGAGGAAGAGAATGAGGTACAGTTCCATTTCAGGGCGGGTCTTGTGACTTTGGTGATGGGAAATGTCTCGATGATGAGAAGTGAAGTGTGTTGCTATATAAGGTGAAAATGGTGATTTGCATAGAAGGGCGCTGAAAAGAACGGCCGGTAGCTCGCACTTTGTTTTTGTCAATTTGGGAAGAACGTTACATCCATGAATTATAACCATATATTGTAAAAAAAAAAATTGGATACAATAGAAATTTAATAGGTCTAGCATATAATTATATCAGTAGATAAATATATAACATGGATACTAATACAAAGCTAACCTAACCTCGATGTCCAAAATGCGTTATGAGAGCTTCCATTTTGGTGATTGCTTGGGTAGATGATACTTTACACCAGGGGGTTGTACCTAAATCTACTAATTAAGACCCCGATAGTGAACGAAAACGTGACACACAGTGGAGGACTAATTGGGGACATTCCCTTTGGTAAGGGGCATTGGACATTTAAGAGTTAGGAAAGTCGAACAGTATTTTGAAATGAATGAACTTGAAGAACTTCACATGGCAGACTTGAAAATTTGCTGTCTAAGGTAATTTAAGACTCTGACCAAATTCAATACACCCTATCTATAACAATTTTTAATTCATTTCATGGCCTCTTTTTTTTTTTTTTTTCCCTTCCAATTTTGCACATAAGTATATGTGGTGTGGCTTTTTCTGCTAATATCCAGTAAATCAGATGCGAATTGATGTGCACATGGACTATGATGTCGCTGCCCTTGGTATTTTTCCCATTGATCTTTTTTGGGACCAAATCGGCCGCCCATGAGTTGACCATTTGGTCAGATTTGCTAAGCATATGTGCATGTACAATAGTGATCTAACACCTTCCTCACTAAGGCTCACATCTTACCCAGAAACCCGCGCAATCGTCCACGTGCTCCGATGGGGGAGTTGTGTCGAAAGATCGATTCACATACGAATAGAATTAAGTTATCCAAATCGATACATTAATACAAGAAATATCCTTATAATAAAGTGGCATCGGTCAACTTGAAACCACACGACAAAACTTTCCATTTTTAATACTTCAAGGGCCTGCATCATTGGCGACAAGTCAGCTAGGTGGTGGAAGCCAGGCCTACTGAAAAACGACCTCCTAGAGTATCTATAATGTAGAAAATCTGGAGAAAATTTGAATTCCGTCAAAGAGTTTCGATTCGATAGAACTCTTATCGTGACATTGGTTAATTAGAAAGTATATCGTATAATTTCGTGTTGAGTAAGTCCAAAATGCGATTATTTTCTGGCCTAACATGATGAATTTGTGTGGGCGATGATAACCATAGAAGAAGCGTTCGTCCTTCCTTCCTTTTGTAAGTATCATTTAAGTCATGCTTGGATAAGCAAATAAAAAACAGCTAGCCTTCATGAACGATGGTCTTTATTCCAACATTGTATTTTGAAATTGGAAGCTCTTGAACTTTATTGTACATATAGTCAGTGGCCATCAAGGGTGATTTCCAAAATGACAAGACCTTTCAAGCGTGAAAAGAACAGGTTATGTTATGGCATGTTAGAAAAAAAAGGGGGCAAGTGTTAAATGAAGTTGGTGAATTCAGTGATTGCTTTTAAGACATCCGAAAAGCTTTCTCGTTGTTGCCTTCGCCGCCGTTGTTGAGTGAAGAGTGAAGAAAGCACGAGGAAGTTTCAAATTCAGTCTTGACAGGAGCATCAAGGACGACGAACTTTTCGCGTGTTTCGTGTCATCGCCCCGCTCTTTCGATGTACTTCCCCGGTCGATCCGTCGGTCCGAAGAACGGACATGGAGGTTATCGCAAACTAACCTAGGGTCGAGCTTCCTTTGTGGTATGCAAAATGCGTGTTTAGCACATAATTTTGTTTAGCGGATAATATATGTGCTTCGAAAGTACCTTTAAACCTCGAAATCGGTCGGATCCTTAGCTACAATATGGACCTCTCCCCGTTAATGGTTTTGAGGTCCCCCATCTAAGTATTTGGAAATAATTTTAAGTTAGCTTTTGATAGGAAATGTTTTAGTGAAGAGCTCTTCATTTTTTGGGGTGTCAAAACTGAATCGTGAATTGAACTTCAGTTCGGTTCGATTCTCAGTTCGGATAAAGAACCACAATTTATTTTTTTGGTTCAGTTTTTTTTCCCCATAATAAATAAAGACTTAAAAATCTTAAGCTCACGTTTGCCATGGAAGATGACGTCGTGGACTTACCTCCGGGCTTCAAATTCCACCAAACGGACGAGGAGATCATCACTCAGTCCACCACCTCGCCAAGAAAGTCCTCAACCCTAATTTTTTGCCGCCTGTGTCGTGGTGAGTCCTGTTGGAACCAAAATAAAGATCGGAGGAAACAGTTCTTTTATTGGAATGCAAAATACTTCGTGGTACAACTGAACTGAAGCTCACTATTTTGTTTCTGCGGCTTCTGATGTAATTATACAAACCGATCGAATCAACTTTTATAGAAGCTGGAGGTACAAAAGAAACAAACGAAGCACACGAGAACATTAAAATGGCTTCTTTTTCTTTTACTATTCATGAATATTTCCGTAGAAACCTTTGTCTTGTTTCTCCTTGCTCACCATGAATCGCGCTCAGCCTGATTCATTTTTATTCTTCTTCTTCATGCACACACACCCTAACTCAAGGCCACCAACATCCAAATCCAGAAACTGCGGCAAAACGTGCCCATATCCAAAAAATCAATTTTATATTTTTCAAACAATTCCTCGTCATTTTCGGTCGAACGGAGTGATCATCAAATCTGTCTGAGATGAGTACATGGCCCAAGTAAGGAACCGGCGAGCGAATCCTATGTTGTTTCTTCAAGACCAAGCCCTCAAGATTAAACCCTACCACAAAACCCTCGCCATTTTGCAGTTCGAAGGTCACGTTCATTCCAACTGTTGGTTCACAAGCTCAGAGACACAGATATAGCTACACCCTCCTAGTTTCACCTCCTCAAGCGCGCATTTTCCACCTCCTTGCAAGCCAGCGACTCAGTCATTACCCTCAAATCGACCCACGATTGCGTCTACAAGGAGCGCAGCTTGAAGCGCCTAGTCGCGCTGTTCAAGAAGTCGTCGGCTTTCGACCATTTCGGCACCCAAATCGGCACGTATCAGTACGTCGTCCGCCGCCTCGCCTCCGCCAGGCGCTTCGACATGATTGGAAGGCAATGGCGTGGGGCTTCTTGGCATGTGTGAGCTGAAGATGAGGATGAAGCAGAAACATGAAGAAGAAGAAGGAGAGAGAGTTGGGATTAGGGTTTGATTGGAATTAGCGACGAACAGGCGGCAGATTTGATTGTGTCGAATTGGAAAATTTTTGGTCTGGTTCAAATGGCTTGCGAATTAGGGGTTCTCTGGAGAAGAAGGCGGTGGAGGTGGGTTTCGGGTTGGGGGAGAAAGGAACAGTGGGCGACTTGCGATACAGCTAGGTCGGGGCGTTTTGGGAAAGGAAATAACATGAGCTGCACTGATTTACCAAAAATCATAAATCGAATCAAATCGAACCGAATTGATTTTTGTAGCTCAATTCGATTCGGTTCAAGACTAGTTTTGGTTCAATTCAAGCATATTCCTTAATGATTCAGTTTAGTTTATTTTTTCAAAAAGTCGAGCTGAACTGAATTATTGACACCCGTACTTCATTTATAAGGATAAAGATATATAAATCTCGGTTGTGCCTCGGAGAGAAGCCACTTCCTAAAATGAGAGACTGCCTGTTCGCACGAAAATTAGGACAGAGGGAGCTTTCTGGTGGGCCGTAGACAGCCGTCACTCATATGCGACCGTCTTTCTTATTATCTTTCGCGCCTTCCAACGCGAACCTTATTGGCACGGATCCGGATCCCCTACCTTACTTACTTTGATCACTCATTTAGTTTTCATTGTATAAAAATATAACAGCCCTGATCCATGAACAAAAATATCATGCAGAATTAGAGATGTCAGGGGCATTTGCATCAGTAGTTAATTAAGCCTCGTGCATTTGCGTATTTATCGCATCGGCGGCGAGCCGGCTGTGAGAGGAGATACGGCCAAGCCCGTGAACATTCTTGCCAAGTTGGAAAATCGGTTTATTCCATGGCTTAGGAAAAGATCAGTATTATTCCTCCAATATTTCGTTCATTTGTCATATATTTTGAACAAAGCATAAGAGGAAAGAAACGGTTTATTCTCTCGCTCTAGAAATCCCACTCCCAGGTCATCTTCCCCTGTAAAAAGTGCATCGCTAGACCTTCAGGGGGAAAAAGTGGCTGAATAGGGTTATTCAGATCTCCATTGCCGGCGACCGCCTCCCATCGGGCATGGAGTTCTTCCGCAACGCCAGTGCCGCCAAGAGGCTTCATGAAACGGGCAATTTTCCAAATCCAGATTTTTTTAAAAAATATTTACCAAATTAATTTTAAAAAAATAAATACCGCATTGGGTGCCGCTCGGCATATGGGCCGCCGAGCGGCACCCAGTGACCAGAGCTGGGCCTCGCTCGGCTGTCCAAATGCCGAGCGGGGCGCCGGCCCGCCCCAATGGGCAAATGAAAATATGGGCAGCCCACTTTAATTTTTTTCTTTTAAGTTTCTTTTGTATAAATTAATTAAAGTGTAAATAATATTGTCATTCCCACATGTTTACCTTGTTGGTTTTCATTTGGGCAAAATGCTTTGGTAGTCATGGGTTTAATTCCCAGTTTGTTCAATTTCTTTCGTTTTTGTTTTCTTTTTCTTTCTTTTTCCATCTTCACCTGAAAAAAATTGAGTCATTTAAAATAAAATAAACTTTATAATGTATTATTTAATTGATAATTTATTTTATGAATACTAATTTTTTACATAATTCCAATATACTTTATTATCTAATTGATAAATTTATAAAAATTATAAATAAAATAAACGTTATAATTTATTATTTACATAATAATTTATTTTATGAATACTAATTTTTTACATAATTTAAAAATTGAAAATTTTATAAAAATTAAAATCAGGTTCGGCTCGGCAGCCCAATAAAATTTTCAATTAAATGTAAAAAATTAGTATTCATAAAATAAATTATCAATTAAACAATAAATTATGAAGTTTATTTTATTTTTAATAATTTTTATAAATTAGTATTTTATGAATACTAATTTTTTTACATAATTTCAATATACTTTATTATTTAATTGATAATTTTATAAAAATTATAACTGAAAAGAAGGAATACTTGGATGTCAACGGCCCTCCACGAATTCTTCTTACAGCAGAAGGCAAGATGCCTTGTTGTGGTTGATAATTTAGACGTCGGGAGATGTTGGAAAAAATTCGAAGAAGTCTTGCGCATAGCTCAACACATGCCGAGTGATCTTCATAGCCTGACATGCACGGTTCCGTCGAACCGTCGGTTCTGATTCAGGAACCGGCCCATAAAGGACCGGTTCCGGGCCGGTTCCGGAACCTTTAATTTTATTTTTAAAATAATAAAATAAATAAATAAATTATTAATTAAAATTTATAATCAAATTGTACATTGTAAAAAAATTTGAAAAAAAAGATGAGGAATGGGCTTGAACTTAATAAATTATCATTAAGCGTCTACATATCTTCTTGTGGATAGAAGAATCAAAACCCATGTAGTTCTCTTACCTTTGGTAACCCCAACTTACCTCATCCTCAATCGTCGCTACCTATTGTTGTGGTGGCGGTGGTATCTCCACAATCATCACTGAAGAATTCGTGTTCTCGATTCAGCTCTTGTTGTCGAAACCTAACCATTGTCCAATCATCGACGCAAGCTTGAAACTCCACACTTTCCGGATTTAATCTTGAACGGCGGGAGTCTAAAATTAATCCTCCAGTACTAAATGCTTGTTTAACTGCCACTGTCGAAGAATGTGTCGCTAATATTTGTCTTGCGAAGAGGAAGAGAACTGGATATTGAATTGAATGGTTCTTCCATCACTCAAGAATCTTGAAATCTGCGCTGTGTTCGGAATCACTAAACTCAAAATAAATTGTTAAATAGTTTTCTAATTCGGAAATACTACCTGTTGTCCATTTTTATTTTTATTTTCCTACTCATGAGCATTTTATACCCTCTACCAAGTAAAATACCTGTATTGCTTCGTGAGACACTATGCTGGACATATTCACATCCACTATCACTGAAACCATATTTATTACAAAATTCATTATATAATTCTACTATAACTTTTTTAACATTTACTTGTATACTATGAATATCTATTACTTCATTCAAATGTAAACATTCATAATAATAAGCATTCAAATAATCTAATAAACCATCTAATTTAGTACGTGGATCGAAAATACTACCAACTAAATAGACAAGAGGAATGCTCAAGTAATAATGCAACAATTTTTCTCGCATTATTAAAATACTCGAAGCTAATTCAGTATCTTTTTCACATTCATTAAAAATACCAGCAATGTTAATATACTCTATTAAAAATAAATGCGTAGTAGGATAATAAACACCAGATAAAATATTAGTAGCATCATTAAAAACTTTCAAAAAATCTAATTTTTTTTTTTGCAAACTTCCCAATGTTGCGGGAGCAAAGCAATATCGGGAACATTATTCGAAATAAAGGAACATAATAAATCTTTGTAATCAAAAGTTTGTAGAAGCATATCGTAGGTAGAATTCCAACGAGTCGGAATATCTTTTGGAAACTTTCTTGCCCTTCTCCCATTTTTTTTACAATATTTTCTCCACTCTTTCATAAGTTGAGGACAACTCCACAAATATCTAATTGCATTATTTATTGGCTGAAGAGATGTTGCAAGAACTCGTAAACCATCTTGAACACATAAATTCAAAACATGGCAAGCACATCTAATGTGAAAAAATTGTCCGACAAAAGAGGATTTGCAAAGTTTTTCTAACTCAGGAATGGAAGGAGTATTTGCGGCTGCATTATCAAAACCAACTGAAAAAAATTTATCAATCAAATTAAATTCTTCTAAAACTTGCCTTATTAGTCTATAAATATTATGGGCCGTATGCCTTTCAGGAAAAACTCGAAATGCAAGAAGTCTTTTTTGAATAACACAATCATCACCTATCCAATGGCACGTGATACCCATATAAGAATTAATATTCCAAGAATCAGTCCAAATATCACTATCTATATGTACACATCCATTGAATTCTTTAAAAAATCTTAACAATTTCTTTTTTTGTTTTGTATAAACTTGTTCAAGTTCGCGTTTAAGAGTATTTCTCGAAACAGATGGTGCTTGCGGAGCTAACGCAGTGTTTACCAAATATCTAAAATTAGGATTTTCACCAGTATTAAACGGAGCATGCTCAAGGGCAACATATTCAGCTACTGTTTCTTTGTAAAGTGCATTAGTGAAACGAAATAAAGGATGAGCGTTAGGATTGGCGAACCCGGGAATTTGTTGTTGGCCAGTGTCGATCCCCGCTTGCGTTGAATGTTTTTTCGTCACATGCCGACGAAATGTTCCATAGCCATCTCCTTTACCAAGCTTGTATGTCTGCGGATAATATTTACAGCTTATATCAAACTTGCCTTCATTTTCATTCCATACTTTGTTAAAGTGTAGCCATAAATCGGATTCTCGGCTCTTTCGTCCCGGCTCCTTCGCTATCGACGATTCTTCGACACCACGAGGACGAAGACTTTCTTGCGTTGGGACGTGCTCGACGTTGGGACGTGCTCGACGTTGGGATTGGAAGCATCGTCATCTTCCCAACATGCATATTCACGAGAATCGTATTCATGAACGGGATAATCGGATTCTTCCATCTCGATCGGCATTGGGTTCTTTTCCTTTCTAGTATTTCTGCTTCCACTTGCCATTTTTTGAGAAAATTGATCGAAAAATTGAGACGAAATTTAGAGAGAATAGTAGATTGAGAGAATTTGAGAGATTGTGAGACTTGAGAGTATTAGAGAGAATTGAGAGAAATTGTGAGAAAAATAAATAGGGATTGAGAGGTATTTATAAATTTTTTTAATTTTTTTTTTAATTTTTGGCCTTCGGGTCGTTGGGGAAGAGCCAACGGCTCTTTCCCACGGGAGGGGGGCCCCGCCCCCTGAAATTTTCAGGGGGCGAGGCCCACAAGGGGGTGGGGTTTTTTTTTTTTTTTAAACGGGTTGGAACTGGCCCGGAACCGGCGGTTCCGGGCCGGTTCCTGTTCCGGTTCGGAACCGCGGACCCGGTCAACGGGCCAGTTCCGGGCGGGGTCTGGGTCTGTCTAGCCAAGACGCAAGGTGGGTTCGTCGGACAGACAAATTTACTAGCATGTTCAAATCTACCGGTGGGGCGGTTTTGAATCCGTCACCAAATGAACCAAAGAATGAACATGAAGTTACTACGCAGAGCTTAAGGCAGGATGGCAAGAAATTTTTACGGTCAGGTTTGCAATTTGGTCAGGCTTTGATAGGACAGAAAGTTGTGCCCAACCATACCGTCAAAACAAGAGATGAGCAAATGGCAATGTTTCGACCGAGGCAGCTTCAGTACTCGTTGTTGACAGGGCGTGTAGAAATATTTTCATCACTCTGCAAGTTATAACATGATCCACAGCCAGCAGAAGTGGGTTTGCAAGATCTGGAAAAATTCATCAGCCAAATTTCAACGATTCAAGTGAAGCACGATGATAAGGGATTACTCGCCCTCTCACCTAAAATCCAATGCTTCACACCCGAATCAGGGAGTACGCCCTTGCTTCTTCAATGAAAGACGAAAAACATCGAAAGTGAATGGAATTTTTGAAGAACGCAAACAGATTTTACGACCAAATTGATTAAGCCAAGTGTAGATATTCTAGGATTTTCAAGAGAGAAAATCACTAAAGAATACATTGTTGCTCAATTGGCTTCACTTCTAACTGTTTAAGATAATAAAAATAATCGACAAGACAACCACGCTGCAAGAAGAAGTCTTGGATTTCGGATGAAATTAATCCGCGGGGTGGGCCTATTCTCCTCAACGATGGTCTCACAGACACCATCCAATCTAGAAATGGGACATCCTGACGTACCCTGTGGCAGCCCCTCAGATTTATCTCCCTCAATGCCTTGCAATTCTTCACCACCCTTTCTACCCCCTTGGTCGACAGATGCACACACTCCTCTAAGTTGAGACGCTTGAGATGGCGACATCTACTTATAAATGCCGCTAGTTGCTCGTCACTGAGTTTCAAGCCTTCTGCTTGCAAGAACTCTAACTGTGGGAGTTCAAAGTCGATGCACAGATTCCCTAAGTTTTCTAAGCAATGCATCTCTAAATGCTTGATTTCGGGGCAGCTCTTCAGCACACCCGAAATGCCTTCCCCAGTTATCTCCCGACTACGGCCCACATCAAGATACCGCAAGTTGGGGCACATACGCCCGATCTTCTTGAGGCATTCGTCGGTCAAATTCGCATTAGCAACTATGGTAAGAGACCTCACTTGAGAATTCACCACAATATCAGTTTCATGACGGCCATACATCCTTTGGTTCGTCCACACCATAACGATATGCTTTAGGAAGGGACATTGTCTCGTGAGGTTATACAATGTCGGCTTCCTGAGATTGAAGCAGTATGTGAGGTTAATGGAGGTCAGGCTGCGAAGATTTCTACATATCAAGCTCATGTCGCCATCCGTGAGGAAATCTATCTTCTCCAAATCTAAGACCTTGATGCCCCGGTGCTTTAGGATGATCTGCTGAATCCCGTAGAACGAAAACCCCGAAGCATTAGAAAGACCGAGCCTCTCTAGCGGAATATTTGCCCCCGCGACAGACATCAGCAAACCATCCCATATAAATGAGCACGAGAAATCCAGACTGCTCAAACTCTGCGCGTAACCAAACGAATCCGCCAACTCCTTACAGAAAATCCGGTCCTTCTTCATGCCAGTCAGGGCCAAGGAGACCAAGTGAGGCCTCTTCTTTATCAACGAAGCAATACCTCTCCCAGTAATTAAGCCACATCCCCTAAACACAATTTCCCTCAGAGACGGGCAATTCACCGACAGAACCGCAAGAGACTGATCAGAGAGAGACAGATTACCCGAAACGTGGATTCGCGACAGCCTCTGTAGCTTCTGCGACAGGACCGAGATACAGTCATCCGTGACCCGGCTCAGCCTCGGATAGCTAATGTCGAGTTCTTCGAGCAAGGGAAAGTAGTCCGCGATTGAAACCAGCTCGTCATCCGCCAAAAGCCTAATCTTGGACAGCACCAAGACCCTCAAAGCCCCAAACTTGGACCCCATCTCGCGCAACCCATCGAAGCGGAGGGACTCCTGGTTCGAGAGGTCGAGGCGCTCGAGGGGCAACGGGAACTGCGCGATCTGGCGGAGGACGGAGGACAGATCGCCCCGGAAGGAGCTGAGGTCGATGGACTTGAGGGATGTGAAGCGCCGCGAGAGGAAGGCGTCGAGGCGCGGGGTCAATTGGTTGGGGATGGAGAGGGAGGTGCGAAAGGCGTTGGAGATGTCTAGGAATCGCTTGCAGACGGAGGAGAAAGACTGGAGGTCCGCATTGGAGCGCAAAGAACCGAGGACGGCCTCCCAGCACAGCGGCGGCAGGTCTTCCCACGGCGGTTGTTCCGCCATAGTTGAGGCCAATGGAATTGAGATGTGATGGAGAATGACGGATGCATTTATTTGACGCTGCTTTGGCTTTATGTCCCCCTTTCCTGTCTACGGTTTATCAAAGTTCCAAAATCTATTGTTTTAGCCCATGGTTGGAACGCGCCGAACAAAGATGTGCATTTATCTTCAGAGTACAATTTTCGAAGTCGAGAAAAAAAACCCTGTTAATGTACCTGCATGCTCCAAAGAACATATCCATCGAAATTTGGGCTTTATGTTAGGTCGGGTTTTTTTTTTTTTTTTTGGGGGGGGGGGGGGGGGGGGGGGGGGTCAGAATTGAATTTATTTCATAAACTATCTCGGGTTAAGAGGCATAGATGGAGGGGCATCTATACAAAGAAAACCCGAGAGGGATTGGGGAGGATAAACAAGCCAATTGTTAGACGAGTTCATTCAGCCTCTTGGTTTTCGGAGCCCAATCAGCGGCTGCGTTTGAAGCTCTTGGACAATGGGCCACGCGGATTTTTGGTTGGGCCGACATAAGCTTCGAGCAGTCATCAATGAGCACCCTTTTTTCCCATGTGAAGTAACCTGCGCTACCACTAATCAAGGTATTCGCTAGATCCAGTCGATCCAACTCGATCGTGAGGGTTTCAAATGGAAGAGAACAACAAGAAGCGAAGAGAAGGGCTTCATGTAATGCTAGGGTTTCCACCTGAGCTGGAGAATAAGCCTTAACAGATTTCGTGAAACCGGCAATAAGCATCCCCTGGTGATCTCTGCATTGTCTAGTGAGCATGCCATCTACAGGAGCCCTCTTTCATAGAGTCATCCACATTCAACTTGAGTTGGCCTTTAACAGGAGCAGACCAAATCTGAGAACCAATAAGTGAGGGCTTCGTGCTAGGTCCGTTAAACAATCGATAATGTCACAAAATCCAAATTGCACTTAGTGTGTCCAGTAAGTTTAATCATGCTACGCGATTCTGTCATGATCCAGCAAGTGATATCAGAGTTGGTGGTGGTGTGGGTGAGCGTAGCCTGCAGATGTGTCGATCAACATTTGGTAATTAATCTTCAGGGAAAAATTATCATATGTGGCTTCTTGATCAAGGTTATGACTTTCGATCAAGCTTTGCTAGGCTAAGGCAATTAAGTTAAAGTCTGAAGTGCACATGTTTTGTCTCTCCAACATCCTGCTGAACTTTCCAAGGCCAAGATGGAGACTTGAGTAGAAATATAATATAGTGCGTAAAAATACCTAGATTAAGAGGGAGTGAGCCCAACACAATAAGCGCACATGAGGTATGCATGTTAGGATGTAGGCGAAAGAAGTCTCACAATCATCATTACTAAGATGATTTGTGTTGTCATTAGTGAAATCATCTCATCGATTCCTCGAATTCAATTCAATCATCAAGGTCTCATTCCCCTCCTAGGACAATCTTCCATCAAGTTGAAGCTCGAGAACCGCGCGCGACGTTTGGTCAGGATCATTGATTGATTAAAGCACCATATTTTCCATTAAGCCAGCAAGTCAAGAAGAGTGATTTTTGAGTGGAAAAAGAAAATCCTAACATGAATGTAAGCATATGAGTTATATATCAGTAAAACTAACATGATTATATACATCAGATTTGCTAAAAGCATATATAATAGTGATGTAAGATCTTCCTCGTACTCTTATCTTTCCAAGAAACCCGCTTAATCGTCCACGGCTTCTGGTGGGGAATTGTGTGCTCAATCCAAAAATGGATTAACATACGAATAGAATTAAGTAATCCAATCTATATATCAATGCGAGGAATATCCTTATAATAAAGTGGCATCGATCAACCTAATATCACACGACAAAATCTTCCATTTTTGTACTTCAAGGGCTGCATCATTGGCGACAAGTCAGCTAGGTGATAGAAGGCACGCCTATTGAAAAATTACATTAAAATTGATCTATTATAGTATCCATAATGTCGAAAATCGGAAAAATTTGAAGTCCATCATAGATTTTTTATTCGAGTAGATATGGCTATCAAGGCGCATGAGTAGTACTCATTTAGTCGTGGATGGCCATCAAGGGTGATTCCAAAGACCAAGGGCTTTTCAAGCATGGAAAGAATAGATATGGCTATCATGGGCCCGTGATTTCATGAAAGTCAAAGCTTAAGAAAACTTCCATTTTTTTTTTGAACTAAAAGAAATGATCTTTGCTATCCGTGCGTTAAGTGAAACTTCGCACGAAAGAAAACGCGGGTAAGCATTTAAATGAAGTCGGCGAGGTAGGTGGAAGCTCAATGCACTAGGAAAAACGTTCTTTTCGTTTTTTTTTTTTTTTTTGATGATGTCAGAACACTCATAAGAGGATCCTATAAGTAACCCAATCTTTTCTTAAAAAATATATTATATTATCTTCATTGATAATACCTAAAAATATAACTCATATCTTATGATTTCAATTTCCTGAGTAGTCCGAGGAGTTAAAAGATTGGAACAGATAGATGCATGGCATCCATGCGTGACTCGAAGAACCCGTTGACATACATGGGATTTTAAAGTACGTCGTCGTCTCAAAATCGGGAGGGAAAAGCAATTGTTACCAATGTACTGTTAAATAGCACGTTAAACCAGCTCCTTGTAGTCGTTGCTGCTTTTGTTCGCTCTTTCGACATACTTCCCAGTCGAAGGAAGAACGGACATGGAGGTTGTATCACGAACTGTCCTAGGTCAAGCTTCTTCACGGTATGCAAAACGCATAGTTAACATATCATTATTTTAAGTGGGTAATACACACGCTTCGAAAGTACCTTTAAACCTCAAGATCAGTCCGGTCCTTAGCTACAATATTTGCCTCTCCCACAATAAATGGTTTAGAGGTCCCCCATCTAGGTATTTAGAAATAATTCCGAGTTAGCTTTTGATGGAATACATTTTAATGGAGAGCTCTTCATTTATAAGGGATTAAGGATGAAGATATATGTCCCAGCTGGAGGACCTAGTTGTCCATGTTAGAAATATCGTGTACACAATTATGGATGTTAGAAGCATTTGCATTAGTAGTTAATTAAGCCCATGCATTTGTGTACTTATCAGACCTGCGGGGACATGAGTTAGTTTCAAGTGAAAACCTCTGAACTTAATAGGATTGATTGGATTAAGCCCGCCCCGAGAGACCATATTTGGATGATATTCTTGGCAAGTTGGAAGATCGGTTTTTATTCCATGGCTAAGGAAAAGATTATTATTATTATTGTTCCTCCAATATTTGGTTCATGAGAATAGACAAGAATTCGTAAGCGAAAGAAAGGAAAATCAGGAAGAGTAAGACCTCGAAAATATATTTGCGACGCTCCCTCTTCTAGACATATTTAGCATTTTGCGAGTCAAGTTCCAATGCTAAAGAGCACCATGTTTTGATTCAATTTAAATTAAACGAATGCAATCTAGAAGCACTCTCCCCCTGTACGATTCGATATTAGGATCCATTTGGTCCCGACCATCGTTCCCCAGTCTCGTCAGAACAGACCATCACAATCGACGTTCTTGAATATTGCAAGTGAAACCGCAGAGTGAAGAATGGTCAATTATTCATGAGCGGAGAGTTTTCGCAAAGATTTACGTACGGATTGAAATCAGCAATGCCACTATGCTGTGAAGAAACATCAGCTAAAAGCCGTGGTGGTTTGACTCAAGATCAAATGGTGAATCGTGTTTGGTGCTCTCTCTGCTCATTAAATATTATGTGCTTTGGCCTCGAAATTCATTCATTCATGACTAGAAATAGATTGTCAGGAAATAAAGGGCACCGAAAGAATTAAATCTTGTTCTTCAGGAATTTGTGCCTGTCTATTCCTCTTCAGCTCTCCCATTTTATATTTGTTTTGTCCATAATTGCCCCCACCAAAAACTCCACCGACCCTTAGAGGAAGAATTATATATAAAAAAAAAAACAGCCATAAACTTATTGCGATTGTATCAATCCAGTCCATTTGATCTTAATAATATTTTAATATCATTTTATTTTTGAATTATTTTAATAATTTTTTTCTGTTTTTCTAAGAGGGATTTGGGCTGGCAGAGGGCCAAGAAAAGACAGAAAAAAATAATTATAAAAAAAGGCGATTGGCAATATCATTCAGATGAATAAGATTTCCATTCAATTATCTGGATTGCGAAAAACGCAAAAAAAAGAAGAAGAAGGAAAAACAAATTTTATTCTATTAGAATAGAAAATCATTGGTCGAATTTATGATTTCGGAGGACGTTTCATGGATGCTAGCTAAAGCCTGGGCCATCGGATTGGTAGGCACAACAATCTGGTCCTTTCATAATTGTTTTAACCGACTAAAAAATCACTATTCTTAATTTATGTCAATCGTAACGGACTTGGATCCCTTGCCTAGCGGCAATCTAGGCAGGGGTGTCAAGGTCCAATCCGGGCCGTCCGATCAATCACGGACGGCCTGGATTTGATAGAATAAAATAATTTTTTTTCTTTTTTTTATTCATCAAATCTGGGCCGTCCGTGATTGATCGGACGGCCCGGATTTGACATATACACCCCTGCCTAGAATGCGGTTAGGCAGGGGATATCATAACCCTCTCTTATGGGAAAATTGCATAATCACCAAAATAAACAAACTCAATAATTAACTCTTACAAGGAATACGTTAGTATATACTTATACTTCGATTTATTTAACTAGGTCAGAAGTCCGGTGCAGGTTTAGTATTTCTGCGAACCACATATCGATATACCATGGCCGCTACTAATTGGATCAAGCCTCCAGAAAGAGTACTCACGATAATAAGCGCATGAGAAGGTGACCTTCCAGAAATAAATCTTATTTTTGAATAATTCCGCAAGATCTCACTCGTGCAAATTCAAAAATGTCAAATCGGGGCAGTTTATTAAAAAAAATAAGAATAAATCAAGAAAATTGAAAATTATTAATTGTTTAGTCTTTTATTGAGGTGCGTTAAAAACTCGATACCTTAACCTCACGAGATCATTTGGAGGGAATAAAAGTTCAACCATGTGTTTGTATCAAATTTAACTTATATTAACTCAAAACTTTAAACAAATAAGTTATCAGAATACGTTATCTGCTACGCTCTACGCCACATGCTCGAGGTGTGACTTCTTCGGCCTGACATCCTTGCATGTGTACATCAACAAATCTTCGCCTCACGTATGACTGTCGTGTTGGATCCACTCCCCCTTAATCTAGGTATCCTTTCGCACCAACATTAGCTCAACTCGAATCACCGTCTTAGCCTTGCAAAATTTACTTGCCGAAGAGAAACAACATGTGCACTTCAGTCTCTATCTTAATCGCCTTAGCCTAGCCAAAATCGATAGGTAGGCCGGGGAAACAACATAGGTAACCTTGATCAGGAAGTCACATACGAGATTCCTTCCCTAAAGATTAACTATCGAATGTTGATCGGCACATGTTTATGCTAGACTTGCCCATTTCATCAACTCTGATATCACTTGCTCTTTTTTTGGTCAAACTGATATCACTTGCTTGATTAGCACTTAAATCGTGGTCTCATGATTAAAGCCATTGGACGCACTCACTCGGTGCAAAATAGATTCTGTGTCATTGTTTAAAGGAGAAAGCATAAAATCCAAAGGGAAAATTTCAAAAAAGAACCTCAAAGTAATCATTTTCTCAAATAATGGCTCAAACTCAAACTTGTTTAAAGAAGGGCCGCAACTGCTTTATTTGTTCCAAAGAAGGGTCTGATTTTTGTCTTCTTCTATTTTTACAATTTTGTCTTTCTTTTTATTCTTTCTTTTTACTTTTTTCCGTTTTCTTTTCCCCTCCCCTCCCCTTCCCCAGCCACTGTCCACCACGATGCTCCCGCTCTGGGCGATTCGCTGCAGCACCTTCACCACCATGTAGGCGCTGGTCGAGTCGAGCCCCAAGGTCGGCTTGTCGAGGAAGAGGACGATTGGGTCATGGATGACGTCGGTGCCGATGGAGACGCTCCGCCAGAGACGCCGCGGTGGTCCTCGTCGCCGATCACCGTTTTTGCCGCGTTCCGAAGGCCCAGCTGGTCAATCAAGGCCTGGACCCGCATCCGCTTCTTTGACTTGGACAGCATCCAGGGGAGTCGGAACTCGGCCGCGAACATCAGCGTCTCCTCCACCGTGAGCATCGAGAAGAGGAGGTCGTCCTGCATCACATACGTCGATATCACTTTCAAGAGCCTCGACTCGAGCGCCTCCCCATTCAAGGTGACGCTCCCCTTCAGGCTTCCCTTCGCGATCCGGTTCGCGAGCGCGTCAACAAGCGTCGAATTCCCGGAGCCATTGGCCCCAAGGACGGCAAGGATCTTGCCTTCGCGAGCCTCGCCGGAGATGTCGTTGAGGAGGACCTTGCTCCGGGTGAAGAGGCTCTCCCCAGCGACGGGGTCCTCGACGGTGGCAGAGCCAAGGCAGAGGCTGACCGTCGGGAGGACCTCGGCGTACATGCATCCATCGTTTGCTTCCAGACTCGAACCACGAACGCACCTCCTACGTGTTGGAGTTGGCGAATATTTCGGGGACCCTTGTTTCTCACACGGGGTACGCCCACGTGAGTTTAGGGAAGCCAAAGTGTTATCCGACGACATGTGACCCATGCGCGTGGGATGCGAGTTTTCGGGCGTAACGCCCTTGACACGGTTGCCCCGCTCGCCGGTGAGCGGGTGGGGGTTCGGGGGCAATGCCCCCGAAACCTCAACTGGTTTGGACTTTTATTTTAGTTAACCTGTATGTTGTGGGCTTAATAGAGGTTTTGCTAGGTTTAGGTTTTGGGCCTAAAATTGTTTGTTGTTTCTTTTTTCCTCTTCTTTTCTGAATGTTAGACTAAAAAATCAACACACGACGTCGTTTTGGAGAGTTTGTGTGCGCGGGTTCGGATCTGGGCCGGGTTCCGGCCCGAGTGGGACGGGTCGACCAGATCTGAATAATATTTTTTTTAATAAAAATTTCGAAAATGATTTAAAAAAATCAGAATTTTTTTTAGAAAATTCTAAAAAAAATGTTAGAAAACTCTAGAAAATCCAAAAAAAAAATGTAGAAAAATGGTATGAAATTTCTAGACACTCCAGAAGCCCCCAAAAATTGAGGAATGACCACAGACAACTGGTCAATCCTATTTTTGAAATTTCTTATCCGTTCTTTCGGAATGTATGATATTACCCTTTAGGGGTAAACCGTCTCATCCTTATATACAAGATAAGTCAAGGACGCCAAGATAAGAATTAGGGTCAGTTAGGTGACCAATTCTTCTGCTTGGGTTCTCGAATCTCGTCCTTTTTAAAAAAATGACGATTCTACCCCTCAAAGGGTAAATCGTCGCCCCTATTCCAATTGAGGCTTGAAAATTGCTTAAAATTAGGATTTGGGTCAGGTGGTCGGCCAATCCTAGTATTTGAGATTTTCCTTTTCCCAAAAATGATGATTTTTCCATCTAATTTCTCACTTTATTCAGGCTTGGCTACGATATCCTAGTAAGCTAAAGCCATTGTGTCTGAACACAAAGTTCAATAGACATGTACTCACGAACTACTGATGTCTATACATTTATGCATCTATTTTACACTAACTAATTATATTAATGAATAATTTCATATAAGGTCTTAAAGTCGAAAGTTCACTATGTTCCCAATCATCGTTTGAGAATCCTCGCTTGAAATTACCATTAATATAATCATTTATGTAAAATTGAGTTCATGAAGTTACTAAAACCTTTTAGAATTCCCCATTTATCCATATACCACCAAGGTGTTACATAACATAAAATCCTCATACCATTCACAGTTAAATGTTTCATAAAATATGTACATATAACATGAATAACAATATATTAACATATGTACACATACAATCATAACTGTGAAACTCTAGTACTACAGTATCACATGATATAATGTATTCCAAGAACGGGAAAGGATTCAATGAACTCTTTAGGGAACTTCTTGACCCTAGAAGGCGTCCTTATAGCGGCTCTTAGGAAACTCTCTGGTCTCAGCCAAGGGACCAAATCTCTTTGTCAAGGCGCATTCTGTCTACGCCAGGACCCATTCATAGCAAGGGTCGATGTCTTTCTTGCCCCGACCTCAAAGAACTCTATTAGGAATCTTATTCCAAGTACCTTATAAGAATAGTAGCATGCATCTTTCCATAAGCGGTCCAAAACCTCATGCCAATCAGGAAGAGTGATTTGTAAGGCAACAACCCTAAAATAGTTTGGCATGACAAAATCATTACAAATGATTTCTAATATCATTTTGTTCACCGTTATGATGTGAGTCATCATGTCAACTCTACCATCCCATCGATAAAGTGCCAACTCATTCCTTAGCTTCAGGAGTCTCTCATATTTCTCGTCTGTCCACGAGAATAATGAGGTTCACACTATACTTTGTTCTATAGTTCCTGCAACGAATGCAGAACAATAAAAGGGATTACACATAATTCATAATGCATAAAATGGTAAAACAAATATACCATATTGTAGGAAATTTCAATACGAACACATCGGCATCAAAATCACCTCAATCGGACTCCACACACGCCTTCACGCGCCCCTAGAAGCCTCTGCGCGTGGGCTTCACGCGCCTCACATACAGGGCATGCGCAAGTTTGACCGGTCAACGGTCAGCGTTGATCGATCAATGGTCAACGGTTGACCCATCAACTGTCAATGGTTGACCGTTGCCCGGGTCGGGTCATGGGTCAATTCGGGTCGGAAAGACCGAACCGCCATGTCATCGGACATGTGTTCGCCACGTCAGCGGCCACGCAAGCGCCATGTCAGCACACCGTTTCGGCGTTTTCAGGCATGCGGGACGCACGTTGGCGTGTGCGTCCCACACGCAAAGTGCTCCGGCGGCACGTACGGCGCCGTCCGACCTCCGTTTGTGGCGTTCCGCCTGTCAAAATGCTCGTATGATGATCCTCTTTCTAATGGTATGATCAAATCGTGTTTTAGCTTAGCCAAATTTCATGAATCAAACATTTTCTCGTCGGTCACCGAGGGGGATCGCCCCGCCGCGGTGTGTGTGGCGAGTCTAGCGTCGTCCGGCCTCCTCCGGCGACGGGCAACCACTCCTCGGAATCGTATCGACGAGCCCATTCTGAATATGCAATAAAATTTCACTTTCACCGAACATAAAATTTCGAAACAAGCCTAAAAGTATTCTGACGAACCGAAATTGAAACGACGACGAATGGGTTCCAAATTTCGATTCTTACAGTATGTTACGATTAGGAAAACAAGCATGACCGGCTCTGACCAATGAAAGAAACACATACCTAATTTGTATACGAAATACATGCGGAAAACTAATGAATTATGTCCAAGATCAATTTACTTGTATCACCGATCGGAATAGATCACACGAGGAACCGTACCCACTTTCCACAGATTAGATGTCGCATTCGCAGTCCCGAGTGTTTCTTCGCCTTTGATGCGATTGACATAGAGGGGGGAGAGACGTTCGTCATCCCTTTTTTGTGTGAACGACCAAAACGTCGTCAAAATCACTGAGGAGGGAGAGTGCCAGTTCTTTTTTACGCAAGCCAACAGACATGACTCTTCACGTCTGTATTTCAAAATTGCAGATAACTGCTTCAGCAGTTATCTTTAGGAGCGGGTGTGATTGCTCGCATGGGCGCACACCGTAAGACCTTTTTCCAACAGCGGGCAAGTATTAAATGAAGTCGGTGAAGTAGGTGGAAGCTCAATGCACTTAGAAAAACGTTCTTTTCGATTTTTTTATTATTATTTTTATGATGTTAGAACACATATAAGAGGATCGTATAAGTGACCCAATCTTTTTTTAGAAAATATATTATATTATCTTCATTGATAATACCTAAAAAATATAACCCATATCTTATGATTTCAATTTCCCGAGTAGTCCGAGGAAATAAAAGATTGGAACAGATAGATGCATATGTCATAAGAGCATCCATGTGTGACTCGAAGAACCCGTTGACATACATGGGATTTTAAAGTACGTCATCTCAAAACCGGGAGGGAAAACCAATTGTTACCAATGTACTGTTAAATAGCACGTTAAACCAGCTCCTTGTAGTCGTTGCTGCTTTTGTTCGCTCTTTCGACATACTTCCTAGTCGGAGGAAGAACGGACATGGAGGTTATCACGAACTGTCCTAGGTCGAGCTTCTTCACGGTATGCAAAATGCATAGTTAACAGATCGTTATTTTAAGTGGGTAATACACACGCTTCGAAAGTACCTTCAAACCTCAAGATCAGTCCGGTCCTTAGCTACAATATTTGCCTCTCCCACAATAAATGGTTTAGAGGTCCCCCATCTAGGTATTTAGAAATAATTCCGAGTTAGCTTTTGATGGAATACATTTTAATGGAGAGCTCTTCATTTATAAGGGATTAAGGATGAAGATATATGTCCCGGTGATAAATGCTAATCAGCTGGAGGACCTAGTTGTGCATGTTAGAAATATCGTGTACACAATTATGGATGTTAGAAGCATTTGCATTAGTAGTTAATTAAGCCCATGCATTTGTGTACTTATCAGACCTGTGGGGACATTACAATCGATGTTCTTGAATATTGCAAGTGGACCCGCAGAGTGAAGAATGGCCAATTGTTCATGAGCGGAGGGTTTTCGCAAAGATTTACATACGGATAGAAATCAACAATGCTACTATGCTGTGAAGAAATATCAGCTAAAAGCCGTGGTAGTTTGACTCAAAATCAAATGGTGAATCGTGTTTTGTGCTCTCTCTGCTCATTAAATATTATGTGCTTTGGCCTCGAAATTCATTCATACACTTTCGATCATTTTTTAGAATAGAGATTGGTTTGTCGTATTCTTAGTACGCCAATGATTTGTCGCAAGGAAGTAACCTTTCCCAGCGTCTTGATGTATATAATCACGTCATTTTTATATGATTTATGACTCATGCTAACATTTGTGTTAAAAAGAGAAGAAGAATTTCCGATCAAAAATCGATCTCCACGAATTGTTGGCTTGAGACAATGGAAATATGGTGCTTTAATCAATCAACGATCCAGACCAAACGTCACGGTTCTCGAGCTTCGAATTGATAGATGATTGTACACTAATTGGGAGGCGCAAGAACTTGATGATTGAATTGAATTAAAAAAAATTAAGGAAATAATTTCACTAATAATTACACAAATCATTCCTCTTCAGCTCTCCCATTTTATATTTGTTTCGTCCATAATTGCCCCCACCAAAAACTCCATCGACCCTTAGAGGAAGAATTATAAAAAAAAGAAGAAGAAGCTATAAACCTATTGCAATTGTATCAATCCAGTCTATTTGATCTTAATAATATTTTAATATCATTTTATTTTTGAATTATTTTAATAATTTTTTCTATTTTTCTATAGGGGATTTGGGCTGGCGGAGGGCCAAGAAAAGACAGGAAAAAAATAATTATAAAAAAGGCGATTGGCAATATCATTCAGATGAATAAGATTTCCATTCAATTGTTTGGATTGCAAAAAACACACACAAAAAAAGGAAAAACAAACTTTATTCTATTATAATAGAAAATCATTCATCGAATTTATGATTTCGGAGGACGTTTCACGGATACTAGCTAAAGCCTAGGCCATCGGATTGGTAGGCACAACAATCTGTTCCTTTCGTAATTGCTTTAACCGACTAAAAAATCAGTATTCTTAATTTATGTTTGTCAATCATAACGGATTTGGATCCCCTGCCTACCTGCCTAGATTGCGGCTAGGCAGGGGTGTCGAGGTCCAATTCGGGCCGTCCGATCAATCACGGACGGCCTGGATTTGATAGAATAAAATAATTTTTTTTTCTTTTTTTTTTCAACAAATCCGGGCCGTCCGTGATTGATCGGACGGCCCGGATTTGACATATACACCCCTGCCTAGATTGTGGTTAGGCAGGGGATATCATAACCCTCTTTTATGGGAAAATTGCATAATGGCCAAAATAAACCAACTCAATAATTAACTCTTACAAGAAATACGTTAGTATATACTTATACTTCGATTTATTTAACTAGGTCAGAAGTCCGGTGCAGGCTCAGTATTTCTGCGAACCACGTATCGATATACCATGGCTGCTAGTAATTGGATCAAGCCTCCAGAAAGAGTACTCGCGATAATAAGCGCATGAGAAGGTGACCTTCCAGAAATAAATCTTATTTTTGAATAATTCCGCAAGATCTCACTCGTGCAAATTCAAAAATGTCAAATCGGAGCAGTTTATTAAAAAAATTAAGAATAAATCGAGAAAATTGAAAATTATTAATTGTTTAGTTTTTATTGAGGCGCATTAAAAGCTCGATACCTTAGCCTCACGAGATCATTTGGAGGGAGTAAAAGTTCAAGCATGTGTTCATATCAAATTTGACTTATATTAACTCAAAACTTCAAACAAATAAGCTATGAGAATGCGTTATCTGCTACACTGTACACCACATGCTTGAGGTGTGACTTCTTCGGCCCGACATCCTTGCATGTGTACATCAACAAATCTTCGCCTCACGTATGACTGTCGTGTTGGATCCACTCCCTCTTAATCTAGGTATCCTTTCGCGCCAACATTATCTCAACTCGAATCACCGTCTTGGCCTTGCCAAATTTACTTGCCGAAGAGAAACAACATGTGCACTTCAGTCTCTATCTTAATCGTCTTAGCCTAGCCAAGATCGATAGGTATGCCGGGCAACAACATAGGTAACCTTGATCAGGAAGTCACATACGAGATTCCTTCCCTAAAGATTAACTATCGAATGTTGATCGGCACATGTTGCTTGCCCATTTCATCAACTGTGATATCACTTGCTCTTTTTTTTTTTGGGGGTCAAACTGATATCACTTGCTTGATTAGCACTTAAATCGTGGTCTCATGATTAAAGCCATTGGGCGCACTCACTCGATGCAAAATAGATTCTGTGTCATTCTTTAAAGGAGAAAGCATAAAATCCAAAGGGAAAATTCCAAAAAAGGGCCTCAAAACATTCACTTTCTCAAATAAGGGCCCAAACTCAAACTTGTTTCAAAGAAGGGCCGCAACTGCTTTATTTGTTCCAAAGAAGGGTCTGATTTTTGTTTTCTTCTCTTTTTACAATTTTCTCTTTCTTTTTATTCTTTCTTTTTACTTTTTTTCCTTTTTCTTTTCCCCTCCCCTCCCCTTCCCCAGCCACCATGATGCTCCCGCTCTGGGCGATTCGCTGTAGCACCTTCACCACCATGTAGGCGCTGGTCGAGTCGAGCCCCAAGGTCGGCTTGTCGAGGAAGAGGATGATTGGGTCATGGATGACGTCGGTGCCGATGGAGACGCTTTGCCAGAGAAGCCGCGGTGGCCCTCGTCGCCGATCACCATTTTCGTCGCGTTCCGAATGCCCAGCTGGTCGATCAAGGCCTGGACCCGCATCCGCGTCTTCGACTTGGACAGCGTCCGGGGGAGTCCGAACTCGACCGCGAACATCAGCGTCTCCTCCACCGTGAGCATTGGGAAGAGGAGGTCGTCCTGCATCACATACGCCGATATCACTTTCAGGAGCCTCGACTCGAGCGCCTCCCCATTCAAGGTGACGCTCCCCTTCAGGCTTCCCTTCGCGATTCGGTTCGCGAGCGCGTCAACAAGCGTCGACTTCCAGGAGCCACTGGCCCCAAGGACGGCAAGGATCTCGCCTTCGCGAGCCTCGCCGGAGATGTCGTTGAGGTGGGCCTTGCTCCAGGTGAAGAGGCTCTCCCCAGCGACGGGGTCCTCGACGGTGGCGGAGCCAAGGCAGAGGCTGACTGTCGGGAGGACCTCGGCGCACATGCATCCATCGTTTGCTTCCAGACTCGAACTACGAACACACCTCCTACGAAGACGACAAAGAAGAAGAAGAGGAAGAGTAGGAGGAAGCCCTGACCTCGCTCGCTATGGCATTACAGGCCAGCCCGCGCCCGTACCCGCACCGCAGGCACTAGGCAAAGTTCTCTGCTGACGCGACCCCGATGGAGAACTCCAGCTCGCCTCCCTGCCGTACCACCTCCACGATGTTCAGCCATACCACCGTCACCTTCACGTTCACCCCATTCAGCCTCTTCAGCCTCTCCTCTCGATCACCCAATCGATGCTTCGCTCGTACATGAGTTGGTACGAGTTCTCGAGCGTAGAGCTGCACGTCTCGTTTAGACTCACCGTGAACTCGCCGGTGGCCTCGTCCAGCTCGTACCCCATTATGCCCTTCGGGGGGCAGGCCAACTGGGAACCCGTACGACTGGAGCACCTCATACGTCGATGGCGATCACTCCTCGCCAACAGAGGAGGCGACACGTGCCGAGAGGATGGCAACCAAACGAAGAAGAAGAAGAAGAAGAGTAAGGCCGTCGCGCAGACAGTGGCTGGGGAAGGGGAGGGGAGGGGAAAAGAAAAAGGGAAAAAGTAAAAATAAAGAATAAAAAGAAGGGAAAATTTCAATTAAGGGCCTTAAGTGCCCTAATTTTTTCAAAGAAGGGTCCCTAGTGAATATTGTATCAAATAAGGGCCCCAAGTGCCTCGTTTGTTTCAAAAAAGGGCTTATTTTTGTCTTTTTCTCTTTTTTCCCAATTTTCTCTTTCTTTTTCCTCTTTTCTTTCCTTTTCATTTTTGTTCCTTTTCCTCCCCCTTGCTGCTTCTCTCTCTCTCTCTCTCGAAATCCCGTTCACCATCTCCTCCAATGCGTCTTCTCCAGCAGGTCCTCCACCCCCCGTCCTCGTCATGGTACGCGTACGTGAACCCGCCGTGCCTGGTCAAGTCCATCCCTTGCATCTCATCCTTGCTCGAAATCCTTAGCAGCTTGAGCTTGTGCAGCCCGTAGAAGAGCGGGCCCATCGTCGCCGTCACCCACCCGCATATCACCACGATCTGTATGACCTGCGCCACCAGCAGCCGCACACCACCGCCCATGAGGAGCCCATGCTGCCTGCCCCCTCCCCGTCGTAGACCTCGTCCACATAGAGCCCTCTTGCGAAGAGCCCCGTGAAGAGCAGCCCCCATGCGCCGTGGAGCTGCGCTGCCTCGAGCGGGTCGTCGTACTTGCGCTTCTCCGTGAGCTTGTTGCAACCGATGAGAACCCATGCGGCCACGAACCAGCACACGATCGCCGTCCACGGCTCGACCACGGAGCAGCCCGAGGTGATCGCGGCGAACCCGCCCAGCAGGCCGTTGCACACGTCAGTGACCACGCTTCTCCATCAACTTCTCTCTCCAGTCGTCCACCATTCAGAATCCTCTCTTCACACCCCGCTTCTCCATCGACTTCATCTCCATGTACTGGATCACAAATGGCGCATTCTTACAGTACATTCTTTACTGTGACGTCCTTACCGAGAGAAAACAGAAAGAGCACGAGAGATTGAGAAGGAGACGGGGGCCGAGGACAAAAAAGAGAGATTTCTGGGGAGGGCCGTTCCAGCATGAGAGAAAAAAAGAGAGTTGAGCGTGAGAGAAAAATGGAGAGCTTTGGTGGGTGAGTTCTTGAGAGAGAGGGGTCTGGTGGGAGTGCTTCCACACGAACAAAAGGAGCGAAAAAAAAAGGAAGAAGAAAGAGTAAAAAAAGGGGGAAGATACACACACATGGTGTTGGATATATTGTGAATATAATCCATGTAATATGTTCACATACAAGCCCAATAGGTGAAGGCTTGGTTATTTGGGTCCATTTGGGCTGGAGCCTAATAGCTTGCTTATATATATTCTAGGGTTCGCCCTACGCTGGAGGTAACACTGTTGAGCATTCCAAACTTGATGTCTCAAGGTGTAATACTTCAAGCAAACACTCTCTACTCTCTCAAAACCCATTACCTCCAACAATCTTGAAGTATTATCTTCGGGTGTCGGATTTGAGCGAGCAAGGTGTCTACTTGAAGGTCTCGTCGAGACGAACTTGCAGGTACGAATTACTTTCGATTTCGACGGTTGGTTTGGCCAAGATCTGAGGTTGAAGATTCGGGTTTTACTGTAGCACCCGAAATCTTTGAATCAAGATTTCAGAAATTATAGCTAGTTTCAGAAAGTGAGACCACTTGGGTTTTGTTCGTCTCGTCGATACGAACGTTTTGAGTGGTCACTCGCGTCGAACGGAGGTCGGACGAAGGAGATACGGCCGTCGGAAGAAACACTGTAGATTGAAGATTACTGTAGCTCGAGGTTACTGTAGATTGAAGATTACTGTAACTCGAGGTTACTGTAGATTGAAGATTACTGTAGATTGAAGATTTACTGTAGCACCCGGATTACTGTAGCACCACGCGGGTACCGTATTTCCAGGCGTATTTGTGGAGTATTTTCGACGTATTCTCAGTGTATTCCCGGAGTATTTCCAGTGTATTCTCGGCGTATTTCCAGTGTATCCTCGGCGTATTTCCAGCGTATTTCTGGCGTATTTCCAGCGTATTTGTGGCGTATTTTCGACCAACTTTCAGCGAGTTTCCGACGACAAGGCAGTCCATCTTAAGGTGTTTGGGCACTCCGGACTCAATTTTGGGGTCAGTTTTGGCAAATTCCATCTCTACAGAGCAGTTAGACCAAGGTTAGAGGCATTATTCGACTTTGGGAGCTTCGAGGACCCCAAGGTGCACTCTTTCTAACTCTTTGCTCTGATTGGAATGGCAAAACATAGTTCCTATGATATTATAAAGCTGTAATCCTTTGATGTCACTGAATTTCATGGTTGGAAATTGCATGTTCAATTTGGCATGAAAGAGCGTGAAATATTCTACACTGTTTTAAGTGACTTTGCATCTACCACTGAGGATGTCGATGAATATCAATGGAACAAAGATGAAGATTTTTGTAGAGATTACTTGTTGAATTCTCTAAATCCTCGTCTAGCTATGACTTATAGTGAGTATAAGACGGCGAAAGAGATATGGGATCACTTGAACACTCAGTTCCAAAAGCAAGATGGGCTCTCTAAAACTCTCCTAGCGGAGAAGTTCTTTGATTTTAAATTCAATACGAATTCGAGTGTCACCTCACAGTTAGTTGAACTTGAGAACATGAGGAACAAGTTGAAAGAGGATAACTCTGATTTGTCCGATAATCTCTTTGTCGGTCTTGTGTTGAGTAAGCTACCTGCTGAATGGAGTTCTTTCAAGACTGAAATGCACAGACAAAAAGAACAGATGGGACTTGATGAACTAAAGAGGTATATTCATATTGAGGATCAAAACTTTTCTAGGAAGAGTTTGGAACAAGCAGGACAACAAAAGTCAGTTGCCAACTTAGTTTCACATTCCTATAAACCTCATAAAAGGTTCAAGTCACCAAAAGGTGAATCTTCTTCACAGTTAGAGGCCAAAAAGACTATCTTCAAAAGAAAGAAGAAGGGCAAGTGCCATAACTGTGGAAAGTGGGGTCACTGGGCAGCAGAGTGTAAGCTACCAAAGAAGCCAAAGAAAGACACACCACAAAATGAGGCTAATATGCTAGTTAATGAGTCTGAGCCTCAAGCCTTTATTGGAATGATGAAGGATGGAAAGGCCAATGTCTCTTCTGAGTGGTGGTTGGATAGTGGCGCTACTTGTCATGCTACAAATGACAAGAACTTACTCACTGAGGTCACAGAAGTGAAAGACACCGTAGAAAATTGCAATGGTGGTAAGGCAGAGGTTACTCATGCTGGAACTGCAAATTTGGTGCTTTCTTCAGGTAAATTACTAACTCTTAAACATGTTAGAGTAGTACCTTTACTGAAAAAGAATTTGATTTCTATGAGTTTACTTGATAAAGCTGGTATGTCCTTTTCAACTATGAATGGTAGAGTAACTTTATCAGTTAACTCATGTTATTTCGGTTGTGCATTCATGGTTAATGGCATGTATAGGTTGAGTTTAGATACTGGTAGCATAAACCATGTGAGTTCTACTTTGATTGATCCAAAGTTATTACACAATAGACTTGGACATGTGAACTACAGGAAAATGCAATATCTAGCTAAAACTCACAACATTCCATTGGACACATCTATTCGATTTGACAAATGTGAAGTGTGTGCACAAGCTAAAATCACTAGAAAACCTTTTAAGTTGGTTTCTAGAAGCACACAACTTCTTGAGCTAATACATTCTGATCTCTGTGACTTTAGAAATTTCGTCACAAGAGGTGGTCGGAAGTATTTGATAACATTCATAGACGATTTTTCAAGATATTGTCATGTCTATTTGTTGAAATCGAAAGATGAGGCTTTTGAGAAGTTTAAGATCTTCAAGTCCAGAGTAGAAAATCAACTCAACTTGAAAATTAAAAGGCTTAGGAGTGATAGAGGAGGAGAATATACAATGACAGGGTTCAAGGAATTTTGTGCTTCAGAGGGCATAATACTTGAAACTACCGCTCCTTACTCACCCCAATCAAATGGTGTTGCAGAGCGTAAGAACAGAACGTTAACAGAAATGTTAAATTCAATGCTACTTACAGCTGGCATGCCTTCCTCCTACTGGGGAGAAGCAGTTCTAACTGCTAATCACATCCTGAACAGGTTGCCACACTCTAAGTTGTCTATGACACCTTATGAGATATGGCATAAGCATTCTTGTAGATATGATACTCTTAAAACTTGGGGCTGTATTGCTTATGTAAGAATACAAGATCCTAAGAGAACTAAGGTGGGACCTAGAACAATTACTTGTGTATATCTAGGTAGTGCAGAAGATAGTGCTGCAGGCAGGTTTTTGGATCTATCTACTAACGCAGTGATAGAATCTAGAGATGCAGAATTCTTTGAAAATAAGTTTCTCAAAGATCATGGATTGAGTGTTTCTGGATCTACAGATATGATTACAGAGTCTAATGTAGAATCTGAAACAGGCCCTTCTGACACTAATCCCACACAACTGGTTGTTGAACCAGATCCAATTAGAGTATCTACAAGAGAGAGAGAGTTTCCAAAAGTTTTGGTAAGGACTTTGTCACTTATCATCTAGAG
This sequence comes from Rhodomyrtus psidioides, assembly GCA_021437785.1. Classification (NCBI taxonomy): domain Eukaryota; kingdom Viridiplantae; phylum Streptophyta; class Magnoliopsida; order Myrtales; family Myrtaceae; genus Rhodomyrtus; species Rhodomyrtus psidioides. The sequence goes on from JAILYB010000054.1 coordinate 1,195,579, forward strand.
GATGATCCATTCTTCTATCAGGAAGCAATGAGATCTAGGGAATCTCTACTTTGGGCAGAAGCTATAGATGATGAAATTAACTCTCTGCTACAGAACCACACTTGGCAGCTAGTCAATTTGCCAAAAGGGGCTAAGGCTATAGGCTGTAAGTGGGTATTGAAGAAGAAACTGAATAGTGATGGATCAATAGCCAGATACAAAGCACGTTTAGTAGCTAAAGGCTATAAACAGCAGAGTGGAATAGACTATTTTGATGTCTATTCACCTGTGTGTCATCTATCAACTATAAGAATTATTCTTGCTTTGGCATCTATTGAACACTTTGTAGTGCATCAATTGGATGTAAAAACAGCCTTCCTAAATGGAGAGTTAAATGAGGAAATTTACATGGAACAACCGGAAGGGTATGTCATGAAAGGACTTGAGGACAAAGTTTGTAAATTGAACAAATCTTTGTATGGTCTTAAACAAGCACCTAAGATGTGGCATCTTAAGTTTGACAAAGTGGTAAAGAGTTTTGGCTTCCAGTCTAGTTACTCAGATAAATGCCTTTACCATCGTTCTATGTCAAATAAGATAGTTATCATTTGCTTGTATGTTGATGACATGTTAATTCTTGGCTCCGATCATTCTGTAGTGAGTGACGTGAAAGCTACTTTAGCTAAAGAATTTGACATGAAAGATCTTGGTATTGCCAATACCATTCTTGGTATGAAAGTAAGCTTTGAAAGGCAAGTCGTCTCCCTTAGCCAGACTCATTATATTGAGCAGCTACTTTCTACCTGGGGATACAGTGAGTGTAAACCGATTGAGACACCATATGATTATAATAAAAGACTGAGTCCCAATGAAGGGACCAGTGTGGATCAGTTAAAATACTCGAAACTGATTGTTAGTCTCATGTATGCTATGAGTTGCACTAGACCTGACATAGCCTTTACAGTTGGCATGCTGAGTCGTTTCACTAGTAATCCTAGTAAAGAGCATTGTGATGCCATCAGTAGGCTGATGAGATACCTTAAAGGTACTAAAGATTATGCTCTATGTTACTCTGGTTTTCCTCCAACTGTGGATGGATATTCTGATGCCTCATGGTGCTCAGAGATTGGAAATAGTAAGTCCACAAGTGGATATGTATTCACGTTGGGTGGAGCTGCTATTACTTGGAAATCCAAAAGACAGACTTGTATTGCATTGTCGTCTATGGAATCAGAACTCTTTGCTTTAGCTTCAGCCGGTGAAGAGGCAGAGTGGATAAAGAATCTGATTATGGATATTCCGTTATCTCGGCTAAAGATAAATTCTTTAAGCCTGTTCTGTGATAATCAAGCGGCAGTCCAAGTCGTCAAAAATGCTCTCTTTAATTCAAAGAGAAGACATGTGAGACTGAGACATGCATTGTTGAATTATCTGAGAGAACAAGGAGTTATCACCTTGATCGATGTGAGATCGAAGGATAACTTGGCCGATGCTCTCACAAAAGGTTTGTTTAAAGATCGATTATTCAAAACAGTGAGGGAAATGGGGTTAAAGATTTTGAAAGATAAGTCTTAATTACCATTTACTTACCTTCTAAATGTGTGTTTTGAATTATCGAATCTTCTTTTGTTGGCCAAAATGATAAGCACATTCTATGTGTTTCATCGATGTTCATGGTTGCCGATAAATCTGAAAAGGGTTAGTTGTCTCATTCCAAACTTGATGAAGATGGCTTTAACCTGATTCAGAGGTTCTATCTGGGAAGCTTGTGTCATTCCAAACTTGATGATACAATCCGACCAGGTTTGGACTATCCTTTGGTTAAATGATCTCATTCCAAACTTGATGCGAGATTATTTGACTTTAAGGAATCAGTAATTGTGACATTCCAAATTGGAACACAGAAATAGTTGGTTGCATAAGAAGCCTGTTGGTCTTGTTCTTAATTGAAACTTGACATTACATGACTAAGTTATTGTAAGCGACTTGATTGTTGGTCCGGTTCTTTGAAACTAGACAATGGTTATTCTCTTACGAATAAACTTGGGTTGATGGCTCTTTGTAAATCAAACGGTTTAGGCCTTGTTCATAATTTATGAAACTGGCTTGATGCTTATGAACATGATATTATGATTCTTTATGACATCAATATATGTTCTTCTCTGCCTTGTGTTATGGTGCTAAGTTCTTTTAGTAGAACTAGACACTTTTAGTAGATTATTCAAATGATTGAATTCATAGTAATATGAAATTCATATGTGAAATTCTACAGGGGATGGCAGAGATGGAGGAGAGCTTAATGAGTGGGATCCTGACCAGGATGACCTACTTAATGAATGAATATATCATTCAGTGTGTGTGGGGGACTTGACAGTTCACCTGCAAATGCCCATTTTGATGAAGTCCATTTACTTGAGACTTATATTTTCTGTCATTGTGTTGTGAACATCATTATGCTTATCTTTTGTATTTGTAAGGCCTTAGACTATTTTGATCGGCCTACTTATACTTGACTGCTATGCATATGTTGATTGTGAACTGATTCAGAGATTTATTATGGTATGCTGATCTCAGAACAGATTCATGATAAGGATGATTCACTTATTTGGACAGAATGTGGATGATTCATGTTTGTTTGAACATCACACTGACACCGTATTGGATTGTGCTGTATGGTGAACATAGGAGGAGATTGTTGGATATATTGTGAATATAATCCATGTAATATGTTCACATACAAGCCCAATAGGTGAAGGCTTGGTTATTTGGGTCCATTTGGGCTGGAGCCTAATAGCTTGCTTATATATATTCTAGGGTTCGCCCTACGCTGGAGGTAACACTGTTGAGCATTCCAAACTTGATGTCTCAAGGTGTAATACTTCAAGCAAACACTCTCTACTCTCTCAAAACCCATTACCTCCAACACATGGTTCCATGGAGAGAGATGCGAGAATAGAGCCGAAGGCTCACGGTCCAAAAAAAAAAGAGAGAGCCAGAGGAGCATTGCGCTCTGATTGAGCGGTGAGCGAAGCAGGCCAAGAAGAAGAGCTCAGGAGGGAGCCCTCGGCCTTCCAAAAAGCTCGTGTCGCCGCTCCCGCCGTGCTTGCAGTCGCGCGACCAACAAACCTGTATTGCCATCTCATAGTTGCACCGCTGTTCTCGCAGCCAGCCTCACGCAGGGCTTGCATCGTGGCCCCATGGCTGGTTCGTGAAAAGAGGAACAAAATAAAGAAAAGAAAGAGAACGAGAGGAGGCATCATCCTTCTCAGGGAGGAGTTTTTCATTCGGTTCTTAGGGGGAGTTTAGTTTTTCTTTTTGGTCTGCTGATTCCACCGACATGCGCTTGGAAGTCGTGGAGCTCGGCGACGAAGCCACACTGTGAGCACACCAGGATGCGCGAGACGTCGTTCCGGATTAGGGATGCCCAAGAGAGAGAGAGAGTATGGACGACTAGAGAGATGGAGAGAGAACCAGACATTGGTGGACCGTGGCGGGAGGGGGAAGAAAAAAGGAAAGGGAAAAAAATGAAAAGGAAAGAGAAGAAGAAAAAGAAAGATAAAATTGGAAAAAAGAGAAAAAGATAAAAATAAGCCCTTTTTTTGAAATAAATGATGCACTTGGGACCCTTATTTGATACAATATTCACTTGGGGCTCTTCTTTGAAAAAATCAGTGCGTTCGAGGCCCTTAAATGAAATTTTCCTAAAAAAGAAAGATAAAATTGAAAAAAAAAAGAGAAGAGGACAAAAATCAAACCCTTCTTTGGAACAAATAAACAGTTGAGAAAGAAGTTTAAGTTTGGCCCTTATTTGAAAAAGTGAATGGTGTTGACTGTTGAGGCCTTTTTTTGACATTTTTCCAAATCCAAATTTTCTTTTTCTTTTTGCTAAACCCTCGCCAAGAAAGGGGATGTAAGGCCAAAGCAGCCGCATAACTCTGACGATGGCGGAACGACTGCCGTGGGAAGATCTGCCACCGCTGTGCTGGGAGGCCGTCCTCCGGTCTTTGCCCTCCAATGCAGACCTCCAGTCTTTCTCCACCGTCTGCAAGCGATTCCTTGACATCTCCAACGCCTTCTGCACCTCCCTCTCCATCCCCAACCAATTGACCCAGCGCCTCGACTCCCTCCTCTCGCGGCGCTTCACATCCCTCAAGTCCATCGACCTCAGCTCCTTCAATGGCGATGCGTCCTCCGTCCTCCTCCAGATCGCGCAGTTCCCATTGCCCCTCGAGCGCCTCGACCTCTCGAACCAGAAGTCCCTCTGCCTCGATGGGTTGCGCGAGATGGGGTCCAAGTTCGGGCTTTTGAGGGTTTTGGTGCTGTCCAGCATTGGGCTTTTGGGGGACGACGACTTGGTTTCGATCGCGGAGTACTTTCCTCTGCTCGAAGATCTCGACATTAGCTATTCCTATTCGTCTCGTGTCACGGATGACGGTATCTCGGTCCTGTCGCAGAAGCTGCAGAGGCTGTCGCGAATCGACGTTTCGGGTAATCAGTCTGTCTCTGATCAGTCTCTTGTCGTTCTGTCCGTGAATTTGCCGTGTCTGAGGGAAGTTGCGTTTGACGGACGTGGCTTAATTACTGGTAGAGGGATTGCTTCGCTGATAAAGAACAGGCCTGACTTGGTCTCCTTGGCCTCGACTTCTATGGGAAAGGAGGCGATTTTCTGTGAGGAGTTGGTGGATTCCTTTCGTTGCGCTCGGGGTTTGAGTAGGCTGAATTTCTCGGGCTCATATATATGGGATGGGTTGCTGATGTCTGTTGCGGAGGCAAATATTCCGTTACAGAGCCTCGTTCTTTCGTATGCTTCGGGGTTTTCAATCGACGGGATTCAGAAGATCGTGCTAAAGCACCGGGACATCAAGGTTTTAGATCTGGAGGAAGTGGATTTCCTGACGGATCGCGACATGAGCTTGATATGTCGATATCTTCGCAGTCTGATCTCTGTTAACGTCAGACACTGCTTCAATCTCACGATGACGACATTGTGTAACCTCATGATACAATGTCCCTTCCTAAAATATATTGTTATGGATTGGATGAACGTAAGGATGGAAGATGCTGTTGAAACAGATATCGTGGTGAATTCTCAAGTGAGGTCTCTTTGCCTAGCTGGTAATGTGAATGTGACTGACGAATGCCTAAAAAAGATCGGACGCATGTGCCCCAACTTGTGGTATCTTGATGTGGGCCACTGTAAGAAGATAACTGGGGACGGCATTTCGGGTGTGCTGAAGAGCTGCCCTGAAATCAAGTATTTGGTGATCCATTGTTTAGAAAACTTGGGGAATTTATGCATCGACTTTGAACTCCCACAGTTAGAGTGTTTGCAAGCAGAAGGCTTGAAACTCTGTGACGAGCAACTAGTGGCATTTATAACTAGATGTTCCCATCTCAAGCATCTCGACTTACAAGGCTGTATGCATTTGTCAACCAAAGGGGTAAAAAAGGTGGTGAAGAATTGCAGGACATTGACGGAGATAAATCTGAGGTACTGCCGTAATGCACGTGGCGATGTCCCATTTCTAGATTGGATGGTGTCTGTGAGGCCATCGCTGAGGAGAATAGTCCCACCTCGCAGATTAATTTCATCCGAAATCCAAGACCACTTCTTGCAGCGTGGTTGTCTTGTACTAGACTGGGTAATTTTCTAGCAGCTTGGTTGTCTTGTTAGGGGTATTATGCGGTATTAGGGGTGAGCATGGTTCCAGGGTAGAACCGAGAACCGGAGAACCGAATCACTGGTTCCGGTCCGGTTCCCGGTTCTGATGTGCTAGGGTCCGGTTCTCGGTTCTGTATTTCGAAGAACCGCCGGTTCCGGTTCCCGATTCTCTGTGGAACCGAATCGGATCCGGAACCAGATTTTTAAAACCCCTAGTTTCTACTTTACTTTCTATTCTTAATGGTCTCGTCTCCAACCTCTCTATTCTGGAGGTATCCTCCTCCGTCCTCTCTCGTGGTCCGCTAGGCTTTGCTCCCTCTCCATCCCTTCAACGACGGCCCTTCCCTCGCTATCCATCGCCTCGTCGGACGGCCCATCCCTCGACCGCATCGGATAGCCATCCCTCAACGGTGCTCGAGGTTCGTTGATTTTGTGGGTCGATTTTGCTTTTTTACGTATCTCTTCATCCTCGTGGACTCGACAAGAATACAACGCTGGTTTTTTTGTTGATTGCTGCTTCAAACTTCTCTCTCTACCGTCGTGGCTCTAGCCGTGAATCTGAGTTGGCTTTCGGATCTGAAGTATTGATTCCGATGCTTGTGTTTCAGTTTCAAGGTTGCATATTAAGTCTGAATCTCCCTCCCTCTCTCGATGCAAAGCGAAGAATACTTCACAGACTCAAAACTTTTGTGGTTGATTGGCCTTTTGCTGCTAACACCTGATCCAATAACTTCGAATTTCGTCCTTACTGTTTTTGTAGAGTTTCTGATGTGTTTTCTCCCCTCTTTCTTCTTTTAAATAATTTTTTTTTGGGCAATTAACTTATTTGTAAAAAAATATTATGTAAAAAATTCATAGATTTGGATGGGGCAATTTCATATAATCTCTGCTTGTTTCAGCTTCTTATACATGCTTTTTCTCCAATGCCTGCTTGACTGAAAACTTTTTGATGAATTTTCTCCTCTGCATTCAGGTGAATCATTATAAAGGTAATGGCTTGTGCACGAGTGGGCCACAATGGGCAATTCAGCGCAGTGCACCTCGAAGAGGCGGCAGATGCCTTCTTGCGGTGAAAGCTCAAGCAACTGTTGAAGGGGCAACGCTAATGAGAGAGCAGATGCAGTGACCAACAGAAATGGTGATTAGACAATCATCTCGGGACTTGTATTTTTCTGATGCACTTTGATTTTGCGCAAATGCTCGCGAACATCTAGCACTTTAGTATCTTGCAGTTCAAAGCATCTGGCTACTACTTTTTTAAGTTTCTAAATTTTATCTCAGAAATCGTTTGGTTCCATGTATTTCTTTATGGATCGTGTCACTTCTATGTGCGATTTACTGAATTTTGTGTGGTAGCTGGTTGATATCAGATGGAGAATTGGAGTTGACAAATTGATTTGAAATGTTAACCTGCCGATCCATATCAAATTACAAAGTGTGAAGCACATCTCCTATATGGTTAATTAGGAGTTTAGAAGTACATTGATCGGATCAGTGAGCTTAGCAGAAGGAAATAAATTTGTGCCTTTTCAGTGTGGTGGGTCGAAAATAGCCCGTAGAGTTACTGATCATCACTCAGTTGCTTGTCTGGTCTGGTCACAGAGTGATCATCTTGGAACATTGAATCCCCAAGGTTATTTTTGCAGGACTACTTGTTTGCTGGCATAGTTATGCTTTTGCAAACCTTTGAGGTTTAGTAACATTGAATGTTAATGCAGATATCGGATTCCTCAGTATTCATCACGTAGGAATCCTATGCGAAAATCTCGAAGGGTCACTTGACTTTTATCAAAACCTTCTTGGTGAGTCCAACTTCCCATGCCTGCATCAATGCATGTGAGGATGGATCATTTTCTGCTTGTTTTCAGTCCAAATGGTCAGACTTTCTTCTATTTTGATGCAAAGAGAATTATATTGACAGGTTCTAGGGTACTCTAGAACCGGATCTGGAACCTGTGACAGGGTAGGTTCCAGGTTCCAGGGTATAGAGGGTAGGTTCTAGGTTCCGAAAAATGAGGAATCGGTACTAGCGGGTAGGTTCCAAGTTCTAGGTGGAACCTATCCGGAACCTAGAACCGCTCACCCCTTTGCGCTATAACACATATTACTTGATAGCTTATTTTCTTTCCTATACATATTATTCTGATATTAATGCCCTTGATTATTGAGCAATAACGTAGTCTTTGTTGATTCTCTCTCTTGAAGATCCTCTAATATTTACACTTATTTGGAGATGGAGAATATTTATACTGGGCTTAAGACTTGTTTGCTGTCTTCCATCAACCTCCGATATTTTTCGTCTTCCATTTAATTTAAGAAGCGACGGCGTGCCCCCTGATTCAGACTTGAACCATTGGATTCTAGGTGAGAAGGCGAGGAATCCCTGGTGCGTGAATCTTTGAATTTGGCTGATGAAGTTGTCAATCTAACCCACTTCTGTTGGCCGTGGATCATATTACAACTTCCTGATTGCTGAAAATACTTCTGCACGCCCTGTCAAAAACAAGCACTGAAGCTGTCTCGGATGAAATATCTTTAGATTGTTGGGCACAACTTTCGACCTAGCAAAGCCCCGAGCAAATGCAAACTTCACTGGTTGAGCTCAAGTTTATATTTCTTGTAAGTTATGACTGAGCTTGGGCATGGCCAATCAGGGCATTTCTCCGAGCCCTGCCTCACCGATTCGAGTATCGAAATTTCTTGCCATCCCGTCTTAAAAGCTCGGCGTAGAAACTTCATGTTCATGTTCTCATTCATTTGGTGAAGGATTCGAAACCCCACGTGTGTCCTGGATCTTAGTGCGAGTGCTGCTCCTCCACGTGCATATTCAAATGTTATTACCCAACACGAGCGGATTCGTGGACCGTGAGTTTTCGAAAGAAAAAAGCAAAAATTTGGTTTGGTCCGAATCTACTCAACTTTACGCAGCTTCTTCATTATCAAATCTGTACGTCTAAATGAAGTTTTCCCTGCTCGACAAATTGGACTATGAAATTTAGAAAATGGATATAGCAGTAAACGGGAGTACGGGACTCATGTATATAAAAGAAAATGAAAATCTTAGAACAGATAGGATTGTTGTGTTACAAGTCCCACCCAGATATTCGATCACGGCTTTACTTGCTTGGATCTTGAAAGCTGCACTTCTCAAAGAGCTGTCGCCAGTGTTCCGTTCTCTGTCGGGATTGCCTTTGAATATCTGTTTGCAAGATGGCGAGAGAACACTTTCTGACCAAGTCAGAAAGCTTTTGCAGACCTTGGAAGATCACATATTGATTGATTGGGTTTTGATTCTTGCGTTCTGCCCAAGTGTTTTAAGTTGTCTAAGTAGCTCCTTGCAAAAGTACACACTTCCACAAGGCTACAAAGCTAACCAAAAAAGAGGGGCCTAAAATCAAAGTGTAACAGTCTAAAGATTGATTATGATTGTCGATCAACAGCTAATATCGTCTCAATCATTCAACAATTTTGCTATGGTATTATTGTAGACAAAGCAACCCTTGACCACATAATTCTCGGTGTCTCTCAACCACCTCACGTGGTGCCGCTCTGTGCCGAAAAATTGAATAGCAACATCCCTGAAATTCCATCAACGCCCATAGATGTGAGGGTCCTTACAATCATGCCAATCGAGAAGTGCAGCATACAATATCCCAAGCAGGTGCACCGAATTCACCTAACCAGAAAGCAATGTCGGACGCAGACCAAGCACAAAAACAACACATGCAGAAAAACATAGGAGACTTAGGCTGCATATGGTAACGCTCCAAAAAAAGTATTTTTGTTCTCAAAGTTCCCAGAACACTTTGGGAACATAAACGCGTATGGTAAAAAAGTGTTCCGGGAACACTTTTGAAAAACAGAAATACTTTAAGAGCAGAAACAAGAAAAAAAAACTTTTTTTTTTTTGTGTTTCGAGAACACTTTTAGGAACACATTTGGAACATTTTTAAAAAAATGATTGGGAATAGTTTTGTTTTTGAATACACAATCTTCTCTTTTATCCTTACACAATGTTGACACTTGATTTTTGCTTATTTATTTAAAAAAATTAACTAATATTGTTGCGCGAGATGGGGTCCAAGTAGCCTCGGATGATGCTAATGAAGCTAATATTGTGGTGAATTCTCAAGTGAGGTTTCTTGGCATAGCTGGTAATGAGAGTTTGACCGAGGAATGCCCCAAAATGATCGGGCGTATGTGCCCCAACTTGTGGGGAGATATCTGGGGACGACAAATCGGGTGTGCTGAAGAGCTGCCCTGAAATCAAGCATTTGGAGATGCGTGGTTTAAAAAACATAGGGGGGGGATCTACGAATTGACTATCAACTCCCGCAGTTAGAGGGCTTGCAAGCAAAAGGCTGGAAACTCAACGACGAGCAACTAGCGGCATAGATGTTGCCATCTCAAGCATCCTGACCTATCGCACTCTGTGCATCTGTCGAGCAAAGGGATGGAAAAGGTGGTGAAGATTTGCAAGACGTTGAGGGAGATAAATTTGTTGGGCTGCAATAATTAGAGGTGGCAATATGGGTCACAAACTCATATTTGACCCATATTTTACAAATATGGGTCAAATATGGGTTAGTAACTTTTAAAAGGTTCACTAAAAATGGATTAACAATGGGTCACACTTAAATCAATTTTCGACCCACATTGACCCACTTTCGACCCATATTGACCTACTTTCGACTCATAAGGATAACATCCTTCCACAAGTTACAAATGGTCTCGGCACCGAGACTCGGTCCCCGGGCCTGGTCCAGAGGTCGGGTTCAAGGGCTAGGGAAGGTTCCGAGACCGGGTGCCGGGGTCGGGTTCGGGGGCCAACTCCGGGGGTGGGTCCGGGGCCGGGGCCGAGATCGGGTCCCGGGGCCGTGGCGAGACAGAGTCCCGGGGCCGGGTCCCAGGACCGGGGCCGTGGCCGGGTCCCGAGTCCCGGGCCGGGCAGGGGCCGGGTCCGGGTCCAGGGCCGGGGGTTGGGTCCCGGGTCCCGGGTGCTGGGGCCGGGGCAGGGTCCCGGGTCCGGGGTCGGGTCGGGGGCTGGGTCCAGGGGCAAGGCCGGGGCGGGGGTCGGGGGCCGGGGCCGGGTCCCGGGTCCGGATCCGGATCCGGGGGCCGGGGCTGGGTCCAGGGGCCGGGTCCCGGGTCCCGGGTCCGGGTTCGGGGCTGGGGCAGGGGCCGGGTCCCGGGTCCGGATCCGGGGGTCGAGTCAGGGTTTGGGGCCGGGGTCAGGTCCCGGGCGGGTCCGGGGCCGGGGTCGGGTCCCGAGATCGAGTCGGGGGCCGGGTCCGGGGCAGGGTCCCGAGGCCGGGTTCGGGTCCGGGGTCCTGGGGTCGGGTCGGGGACTGGGTCCCGAGGTCGGGGCTGGGGCGGGGGTCGGGGCCCGGGCCGGGACCGGGTCCGGGTTCGGGTCCGGGTCCGGGTCCCGGGGCCGGGGCCAGGGCCGTGGCCGGGTCCCGGGTCCGGATCCGGATCCGGGGGCCGGGTCAGGGTTTTGGGCCGGGGCCGAGTCCCGGGTCCGGGGCTGGGGCCGGGGCCGGGTCCGGATCCGAAACTGGGGGCCGGGTCAGGGTTTGGTGCCGGGGCCGGGTCCCGGGTCCGGGTCCGTGGTCGGGGCCAGGTCCCGGGGACGGGGTCGGGTCCCGGGATCGGGTCGGGGGCCGGGTCCGGGGCAGGGGCCGGGTCCAGAGGCTGGGTCCGAGTTCGGGTCCCGGGTCCTGGTCTCGGGGCCGGGTCCGGGGCCGTGGCAGGGGTAGGGGTCCGGGGCCGGGGCCGGGGCCGGGGCAGGGATCCCGAGGCCGGGGCTGGGGGCCGGGTCCGGGGCTGGGGCCAAGGCCGGGTCCCGGGTCCTGATCCGAAACCGGGGGCCGGGTCAGGGTTTGGTGCCGGGGCCGGGTCCCTGGTCCGGGTCCGTGGCCGGGGCCATGTCCCGGGGCCGGGGTCGGTTCCCGGGATCGGTTCGGGGGCCAGGTCCGGGGCAGGGGCCGGGTCCAGAGGCTGGGTCCGAGTTCGGGTCCCGGGTCCTGGTCTCGGGGCCGGGTCCGGGTCCGAGGCCGTGGCAGGGGCAGGGGTCCGGGGCCGGGGCCTGGGCCTGGGCCGGGGCCGGGGTATGGGTCCCGAGGCCGGGTCCGGGTCCGGGTTCGAGGCCGCGGCCTAGTCCCGGGGCCGGGGTCGGGGCCGGGTCCAGAGGCCGGGGCTAGGGTCCGGGTCCGGGGCCGGGTCCCGGGTCTGGGGCAGGGTCCCGGGCCAGGGCTGGGTCCCGAGGCCCGAGGCCGGGGGCCAAGTCCCGGGGCCGGGACCGAGTCCGGGGCCGGGTCTCGTGTCCCGGGGTCGGGGCCGGGGCCAGGTCGTGATGCCGGGCCCATGGTCGGGGTCGGGTCCCGAGGCCGGGGCAGGGAGCGGGAGCGTGGGCGGGAGATGGGTCCCGGGTCCGGGGGCCGAGGGCCGGGGCCGAGTCCGTGTCCATGGCCGGGGCCGGGGTCGGGTCTCGGGACCGGGACCGGGTCCGGGTCTCGGGACTGGGTCCGGGGCCGGGTCCCGGTGCCGGGGTCGGGACCGGGGCCGGGTCTCGAGGCCGGGGCAAGAAGCGGGGGCGTGGGCCGGGTCCCGGGTCCGGGGCCGAGAGCCAAGTCCCGGGGCTGGTGCCGGTTCCCCGCACCGAGGCCGGGGTCGAGTCTCGGGGCCGGGGACGGGGACGGGGCCGGTGCTGGGGCGGGGGCCTGGTCCGGGTCCCGGGGCCGGGTCCCTGGGCCGAGGCGGGGTCCCGGGGCCGTGTTCGGGGTCGGGGCCGTGACGGGTGCCGGGGCCGTGACCGTGACCGGGACCGGGGCCGGGACCGGGACCGAGGTAGGGAACTATTTTAGTAATATTATTTTTTTAAAAAAATTGTTGTGTTTTGGTAATATGGGTCAAAACGGGTTGGGTCGGGTATGGGTCAGTCGCGGGTCAGGTCGGGTTTGTGTCATTAAATATGGGTCAATATGGGTCAGATGGATCAATATGGGTCGGACCATATTCGACCCGACCCAAACCCGACCCACCCATTTGCCACCTCTAGTGCAGGGCAAAGGAAGCTTTCCTTTTTTTTTTTTCTTTTACTTGATGGACCCGCCATATAATATGTAAAGAAATTTGGTACCCCTTCTTTTGCCCGAGTACACCAGCAGTAGAGCTCCCCTTATTTGTCTTCTTGTATCAACTCAAATTACTGAAAAAAACTCGAGTCACAAGTAACAAATTTGTTGCAGAAAGTGAAGCAATTCCATCTTTTCTGAATTGAAAGGCCATTTTAGATTTTGGGTGTTTTTTGTTTGTCTTCATGTTTTTAATGTGTTTAACTTATACTAAAAAAAGAAAGTTGGGATTATACGTTTAATTTTCTAACCATCTTATTCGCCCCAAACAAAATTATGAATCACTTTATATGACATTTATCACCGACGCATTCCACGCAGAAATTTCCTTATTTTTTTCCCCCTTTGATTTTGCCATATAATACAACCAAGTTAGCGCCGAAAGAATACGAGATCTAATTCAATCTAATCTAGATGCTCTTAATCCTGATCGAAGAATCCCTGTCTGCGGTCTTCCAAACTTGACAGGAGCGCACCTGCAACAGCTGAATTCATGGTGGACAAAAGACACAAGGAAGACAGAGTGGTCCTTCGATCTACACCGAGTGCAGTAGGGGCCGGGCTAGCGGCTGCAGCTCTGGGATACTGTCTCAGGCGCTTTTTCCGTGAGATCAAGGCGGGCCTCAGCTGGACCCAGGCGCCCTTGCGAGTTCACCTGCTCCCACCAAAAGTCACTGCATAACAGGGGAAGGAATTTCTGTCATCATGAGTCCTCCAGGGGATTCAGGTGTGACCCTGGCGATCCGGTCGGATTGCACGGTCATAAGGAGCAGCTGATCAAGTCGCTTCTTGGGGACAACTCCAGAACGGCCGATGTGTTCGTAAAGGGGAGGGTCGGGGATGACGGCCCTGGTCAGGAAGGTCCACGAAGATGTCCGCACGAGGGAGCCTTTCAACACCATTGCCTGGATTAGCGTTCCCCAAGAATATGATACTGAGTTGATCAGCATAGAAATGCTTCTGTAGCTTCTTTTCGAGAATACCGCTTCCCCGACGATTTTGACGTGGATCATCAGGAGGTGAAGTACTTCACAAACTCCTCAGAGGATAATAACGCAAGATACCTCATTGTGATCGATAATATAATCTATCCAAGAACTCAAAACTTTAGGAGAAGTCTTGTGTTCATTTTAGGCAAGGGTCAAAGGTTGGGCCTTATCCATTCAATAGAGACAGATTTATGTTTGACTTCCTTACATGAGCAAGAATGTATTCACCATGTTTGAAAGTCTCACAGGTGCTTGCTGGAGGAACCAAATGCTCATTTGATTTTGGTCAGTCAAAAGGACAAACTTTCTTGGGGTATTTGATTCAGCACCAACACCTCCATTTTTCCCGATGTCGAGGGAAAACGGAATTCCTTATGGCAATGTCAACAATATATTGCTGTCATCTCGAACTTTAGCGATGGATTCACAACCCGTCTCGATCAGTCTTATGTCCTAACTCAGGTTGTGTCCATGATCAAACTTGGTTTACAAGGCAAAATTCGAATACACATGAAATATAACTCTATGAAGCATGGTTTAGCAAATTGCAGAAGTACAGCAACCTATGCATCTTTGTCCCTCCATTCCCTGTTGTGTAAGTTTAGATTTGTTAATTTTGATTTGATTCGGTAACAGTCGGATCTTAATTCATTTCTCTACAATCCTTCCCTTGTCTTGATCAGGCATAAGAATAGGAAGACACGATCATCAATAGAAAACTGATTTTATGGTCTATAATTCGATCGGAAAGCGATGTACTTTAACCAAAATAAGAGACAGTGGCCTAAGAATATGGATATAACAAATGGTTATCAAATTAATTGCATGTTTTTTCAAGACTTGTTAGGAGGGAGTTCCTGTCTTGACTTGGAATCGTGGCTTGATAAAGCCATCTATTCCTTCACAAGGAATCCATATCAACTCCACATAATAGACATCGAAAGCCGCTCTAATCTTATCGAAAAGACGCCCTCATTCTGCATTTTGTAAAGATTTAGTTGATGTCCTCCTATTAATTGTTGCTCAACCGTCGTTAATGACTGAAATTTGACCCTATGCTTTATCAGGTAAATTGCTTCACAAGTAATGATAGTCCTGTTTTTAATCTGAACAATGCTGCTTTCCCTCTCAAATATTGTCCACTTGTCCTTCTTCGGTGGAAGAACAAGACGTATATGTCGCTAGAGATTTACATGTACGATTTTCATCCAAAAACTTTTAGATGGGAGTGATTTACCTTTCTTCCACTCCATTCTTCTTCTAGTAACTTGAAATCAAGTAGAACTAAAGGTCCTCTGTTGATCAGATATGCCGCTATGTTAATTGCATCCGCCCAAAATATCTTGGGTAATCCTGCATGCATCCTCATACTTCTTGCACGCTCATTCAAAGTTCTATTCATTCTCTCAGCAACTCCGTTTTGCTGCGGTCTATTGGGAACAGTTCTTATCATTCTGATTCCATTCTCTGCACAAAATTGCTTGAACTCCTTGCTATCATACTCACCACCGTTATCGGACCTTAGACATTTAATCTTCAGGCCACTCTCGTTCTCTACTTCAGCTTTCCATATCTTAAAAGTAGCAAACATGTCAGATTTATTTTTCAAAAAATAAACCCATACCTTTCTGGTGGAGTCGTCAATGAGTGTGACAGGAGCTGGCCCCCATACATCTATATGCACCAAGTCTAATTTTCCTTTCTTTGGTTCTTTCCTAATTTTCAAAAAACTGACACGTTTCTACTTACCCAGAACGCAATCCTCACATAGACCAATATCTATGGACTTCAAATCAGGCAGTTTTCCCTTAGAAGCTAACAACTTCATCCTCTTTTTGCTCATGTGTCCAAGCCTACAGTGCCACAAATTAGAATCTGCTTTCGACTCAGTAATAGCTGCGATTTCTCTACTACTTTCAGTCATGTACAGTGTTCCTGACTTTGTTCCCCATGCTACAACCAAAGCACCTTTAACTATTTTTCAAGAGCTATCTCCAAAAATAGTTTTATATCCTCTACTATCTAATTGACTTATAGAGATCATATTTCTCTTAAGTCCCGGATTATATCTGACATCATGCAACTTCCATTAATATCCATTAGTAGTTTTAATATAAACATCACCCTTTCCCATAATATTCAAAGGCTCATCATCAGCAAGATAAACCTTTCCAAATTTTCCAACAACCAAATTATGCATTAATTCTTTGCAAGAAGTAGAGGCAAACGACGCACCTAAATCTAGAATCCAAGATTCAATTGGACTGTCAATGCTCAAATTAAAGCATCATTATCACTCATCTCTTCAAGAGTCGCACTCACTGATTTTTCTTCTTCTTGATTTCGATCGCCATACTGAAATTTCTTCTTTGGTGCTCTACAATCTCGTCTCAAATGACCCCTTTTTTCGCAATTCCAGCAAGTTATTTCACCATGACGTCTCGATTTGCTTCTTCCTCTAGATTTCGATTTACCACGATTCTGGTTCCGCCATCGTTGATTGCTTCTCCCTCTGCCTTATGTATTTAAGGCAGCACCTGAAAATTCACCCAACTCTCTTCTGCGAATATCCTCGCTAAGAATCAAATCTCGGATTGCTTGAAGCTCCAACTTTTTATTACTAGACGAACTGCTTACTGCAGTCACAATTGCACTCCAATTCAGGTAGAGAAGATAATAAAATTAAAGCTTTTACCTCGTCGTCGAATTTGATTTCCACCGAACTCAACTGAGTCGTGATCACATCGAATTCGTTGATATGATCTATCACAGAAGCACCTTCGTCCATCTTCAGATTGAAAAGACGACGCATCAAATATACCTTGTTCAATGTGGAAGGCTTCTCGTACATGTTGGATAAGGCCGCCATCAAATTTACCGTTGTTTTCTCATTAGCGATGTTGAAGGCGACGTTCCGCACTAATGAGAGACGAATCACACCCAAAACTTGTCTATCTAACAATTCCCATTTTTCTTGCTTCATCGATTCTTGTTTTTTTCCCGACAAAGGCTCATGCAATTTCTTCTGATACAGTAGATCCTCGATCTGCATCTTCCAGAATCCAAAATCTTTGCCATCGAACCGATCGATCTTCACGTTCCCTTTGTCCATATTCGTGCTCCCACTATTTCGCCAAACCAGGCTCTGGTACCAGTTGTAAGGAACACGAATCTTTGAAGAGAAAAAAAAAAGTAGAGAAGAAGAAGGTAAGAGAATTTTTTACGTGAAAAAACCATTCTAAATCAGAAAGGGAAAAAATCAAGGTGCCGCACTAGGCAATCTCTACACTATCAGTTTTCAACGTTACGGATACAAAAGATATCGCCTCAATATATAACATGAGTCTATGGCATACAAAGTTGAGAAGTAAGTTACAAGTATGCCACATACAATATCTACGCTTAATATTGCTTTTTATTTTTCTTTATCAGACTCCACAAAATCCATCAATCTCCCACTTGGAGGCTGATCTTCAACACGACAATAATCTTTCATAGTCTTCATTCCTCTTTGTAACCGAAATTGTCCTAGTGCAGAGGTCCACCTCATCACTATCCATGGAGGCCAACTGAGGCAATGCACAGCCTTAGTTTCTCAATGGTGATAGTTCTTATCATTCTAATTCCGTTCTCTGCACAAAATTGCTTGAACTCTTTGCTATCATACTCACCATCGTTATCGAACCTTAGACATTTAATCTTCAGGCTACTCCTATTCTCTACTTTAGCTTTTCATCTCTTAAAAGTAGCAAACACGTCAGATTTATTTTTCAAAAAATAAACCCATACCTCCCCAGTGGAATCACCAGTGTTGGGTGGTCTTGGGCCTCTTTCAACCCAAAAGCTAGCTCAAAGGTTGAGGCTTTCCCTCACGTTTATAAACCGACCATCAGCCCCTTCCAGAACCGATGTGGGACAATCTCAACAATCTCTCCCTCACACATCGGGCCATGGATCGGAAGGAGCGACAATCCGTACTCTCTCGTGTGACTATTGAGTCCAGACTTGTTGGTAACCTAGGTTTTGATATCAGTGTTGGGTGTTCTTGGGCCTCTCTCAACCCAAAAGCTAGCTCAAAGGTTGAGGCTTTCCCTTACACTTATAAACCGACCACCAGCCCATTTCACAATCAATGTGGGACAACCTCAACATCTTGACCTTTTCATAATTGAAATGACTTGGTATGGCAATGCCATGGAAAAATCAAAGCAGTGTACAATGAAGTTCACGAATAATCTGAGCTCATTTGCTTGTTCATCGTGTCACTATAGTTATGACATATTGTATGAATTTCCTTCAGGTAACATGGTCAAAAAATAAATTTGGCTTATGCCATTCTCAGTGATAAGTCCGCGGAATTCACTTGAATGTTCAAGCGCAGACGGGCCTCGGGTGTTGAAGTCCTGATTCTGATGAATTCTTGGTCGTCATGATATTCTTAATTGAATGAAAACTTGCTCCGTTGATCTCAGTCATAAATCAGCTCTCTTGCCTTGCAATGCAAGTTCTTCAATAAAATTTAAGTCGACTATGCTATGATCAAGCATGACTTGATAACTGAAATATATTTCGATAAGCTGCATGGAGAAGATGACATGATTGTGAACTCACAACAAGCACATCTAAATTAGTTGTTCCTAGATTCAAATAAGAATCTATCCTCTAAAATAAAACTCGAAAGTTCCTTAGAAACTTCCCATGAATTTAAGTTAGAAATATAATATGAAGATAGCTTTGTACAAGTAATGTTTGCTGACAAATAGCTTGTCCAAATATGATGAAAGCACAATTGAATGAAGTACTAAACAATTAATCTTAGTGAATCTTCGTAGACTTTTCTATATGAAATTTCTGCTGCTGACAAATAAAACGAGGTTTCTCTTGGTTCGCTCTTAATCTAGAGCTACGTCCAATAGATGATTCCACTATAATTAACACATTGTACATCTCTCTTACATTTGATTACTCGAAGCATTGATTCGCGACAGCCTCTGCAGCTTTTGCGACAAGGCCCAGATACAGTCATCCGTGACTCGGCTCATCCTCGGATAGCTAATGTCGAGCTCTTCGAGCAAGGGAAAGTAGTCCACGATTGAAACCAACTCCTCATCCGCCAAAAGCCCGGTCTTGGACAGCACCAAGATCCTCAAAGCCCGGAACTTGGACCTCATCTCGCGTAACCTATTGAAGCGAAGGGACTCTTGGTTCGAGAGGTCGAGGTGCTCGAGGGGCAACGGGAACTGTGCGATCTGGAGGAAGATGGAGGACAGATGGCCGTAGAAGGAGCTGAGGTCGATGGACTTGAGAGATGTGAAGCACCGCAAGAGGAGGGAGTAGAGGCGTAGGGTCAATTGGTTGGGGATGTAGAGGGAGGTGCGGAACGCGTTGGAGATGTCAAGGAATCGCTTGCAGAGGGAGGAGAAAGACTGGATGTCTGCATTGGAGCGCAAAGAAAGGAGGACGACCTCCCAGCACAGCGGGGGCGGGTCTTCCCATGGCGGTTGTTCCGCCATAATCAGAGTCCCGAGTTGAGTCCAATGGAATCGAGATGTGATGGAGAATAACGTGTGCATGTATTAGACGCTGCTTCGGCTTCATAATTATGTCCCCCTTTCCTGGCTAGGGTTTATAAAAAAAAAATTTCAAAATCTATTGTATTAGCCCATGTTTGGAGGAGCAAGATCCCTGCCACGGTGGACATCAGCGGAATCCCTTGCCTGGGTTGGAACGGCGACGGGCATTCACCTTCAGAGTATAATTTTCAAACTCAAGAAATAACCCAGTTAATCTAACTGAATGCTTCAAAGAACATATCCATCGAAATTTGGGTTTTATGTTAGGTCCAGCTTTTTTCTTTTTCTTTTTTTGTCAAAATCGAATTTATTTCATAAACTATCTCAGGTTAAGAGGCCTAAATAGAGGGGCGTCTATACAAAGAAAATCCCATAGGGATCGAGGAGGAGAAATAAGCCAATTGTTGGGGAGTTCAT
The DNA here is from genome assembly GCA_021437785.1 of Rhodomyrtus psidioides. NCBI lineage: Eukaryota > Viridiplantae > Streptophyta > Magnoliopsida > Myrtales > Myrtaceae > Rhodomyrtus > Rhodomyrtus psidioides. The sequence goes on from JAILYB010000054.1 coordinate 1,215,335, forward strand.
TCAGCCTCTTGGCTTTCGCGGCCCAATCGGCAACTGCATTTGAAACTGTTGGACAATGGGACACACGGAAGCTTCAAGTAATCATCGATGAACACCCTTTCTTCCTACGTGAAGTAATCTACGCTACGACTTATCAAGGACTTCACTAGATCAAGTCAATTAGACTCGATCGTAAAGGTTCCAAACTGAAGAGAACAGCAAGAAGCGAAGAGAAAGGCTTCGTGTAATGCTATGGTTTCCACTTGAGCTAGAGAAGAAGCCTTCACAGATTTCACAAAACTGACAATAAGCATCCTGATGTAGGACAACTGACGTCGTAATTTCACTAATCGGGATGTCACCAATTCGGGGAAGTTACCGATGTCCAACTTACCGATCGGATGCCTTATCGAATCTCGCAGACGACTTATCGAGTTTCCAATCTGCCGAGTATCGTTTCGATTCAATTTCAATATTCGTTTTAGGATATCTTTAGATTTGATTTGCAATATTTCAATATTTGTTTTCTATTTTAGGAAACTTAACAATAGAGATATATGCGATATTCATTTTGAATTCTCTTTTAATTAAGATTAGATTTGATTCGTTTTAGCGTTATCTAAGAATTAATGTAAAAGTTAATATTATAATAAACTCGTTTGTTGATATAGTTTACTTACATCTTTAGATGACATTCTATCAAGCAAGTAGCGCAAATGTAGCAAAGTATGTGTGGGTATCGCCGTTGTCCGTCGTGCCTGAATCCATCTGCAGCAAAAAATGAGATCTTAATATCATATCCATACAATAAAGAATTAATGACTTGAACTGAAAAAGTATTAACTTACATACCGGCTACCGAGAGGTCTATTTGGAAAAGGATTAGGGTTCCTCAGGGATGGGGAGATACATTTGAAATGCTCCCATGCCCAAATTTGCAAAACATGTAGGGCACCGCCAATTTGCTTTGACTCTGGATCAGTTGCACTGCACAGTTCTCGATACAGCCACGCAAGCGCGGCTGAACCCCAACTGTACGGGGTAGGATCGTCAAGGTTCTCCAGTAATGGAAGAAATAGCAAACTAATCCTGGAGGATGATTGTTGACACCTAAATTTTGATCAACATTTTTATTTTTATTTTTATTTTTATTTTTATTTTTGAAAATTCATAGAAAATCCATAAAAAGTTGAAAAATTGAAAAATCAATTTTGGTGACCTTAGCCAAGCTAAATGAACCATTTTGATCAAAAAAATAATTTTCATAATTTTAATTTTTTTAATATATTTTCGAAAAATACAAAAAAAAGAAAAAAAGAAAAAGAAAATCAAAAAAATCAAGAAAAATAATATTTGAGGTCACAAAAATATATAAAAATATTCAGTATTTTTATTTTATCCATTTTCCGACCTCATAAATAGTAAAATTCAGGTTTGATTTTAGGTGTTCTTTGATCATCATAAAATTGAATTTGGCAAAAATATTAGTAATGATTAAAAGGAAAAGGAGTGAAAACATCATCATTTAAAAGAAAAGGGGACTAATCATTTTGTCTTCGCTTTTGATTATTTTATAATTATTTTTACTTTTTAGTATTTTATTTTATTATTATTTTATTATTTTATTATTTTATTTTTAATATTTAAGGCACCTCCCCCCCATCATCCGTGGCTCCTTCTCCTCCTCCTCCTCCTTCTTCTTCTTCTTCTTCTTCTTCCTCTCCCACGCTCATTCCATATATTCTCTCTTCCATTTTTTTTGTCATCACATTACCACCCTCCACATTTCTTGCGTTTCCGGCCGATCGAACCGTTGGATCGAGCTGAATTTTTGTGTACAAGGTCTTCTTGATCCCTTCTTCATATCCACCGTTCGGATCTTTAAACAAATCTCTCAAAGTGGTCGCACAACAGCCAAATCAGAAGCTGTTCCAGGCGTGGGAACTGTATACCCGCCGACATTTCTTGCGTTTCCGGCCGATTGAGCCGTTGGATCGAGCTGATTTTTTGTGTGCAGGGTCTTCTTAACCCCTTCTTCATATCCACCGTTCGGATCTTTAAACAGATCTCTCCAAGTGGTCGCACAGCAGCCAAATCAGAAGTTGTTCCTGGCGCGGGAACTGTTCATCCGCCGGTATTTCTTCAGTTTTTGATCAATTCGACCATCGGATCGAGGTAAAATTGTGTATAATCTCATCTCAATTCTTTCTTCATCTTCACCGTTCGGATTTGTGAAAATAGTTCAACGTCCTCCTCATCCGAGCTCGGATTATTGTTTATTTTGTATTTTTTCGTATTTACTGTGTATTTACTTTATGTCATAGCATTTCTATATTTCGCATAAAAGACCCAGAATCGGAAGGCCGAGCCTCCTGTTGGTGTCTAAATATTTGCTGTGTATTTACTTTATGTCATAGTATTTCTTTATTTCGCATAAAAGACCCAGAATCGGAAGGCCGAGCCTCCTGTTGGTGTCTAAATATTTGCTGTGTTTTTACTTTATGTCATAGCATTTCTATATTTCGCATAAAAGACCCAGAATCGGAAGGCTAAGCCTCCTATTGGTGTCCAAGGTGTTTTATTTATTTATTTTCTGTAAATTATATTGTGCTACCCCAGAATCGGAAGGCCGAGCCTCCTGCTGGTGGTTTATATCCCCACACATTGTTGCACGAGCACCGACGGACTCCGACGTCGTAAAATTCACCGGATCCCATCTCCTTTGCTTATGTTTATGTTGTATAATGACTTAATATCTTCTTTATTTTTTGCATTGTGTTGCGTACTATAAAAACAAAAACAAAAAATGCTAGATTGGATGGTTGTAGATGAGCCACGTGCCGTGATCCGATGATTTTCAAAATAAAAAATATTTTTAACATTAAAAGAAATGAATTTCAAATTTTACAAAAATTAAAATGATTCGATTATCACCGAGACGCCACGTGGCGAGTTAGGGACCGTTCAGTTGGGACTTATTTTCAGGAAATTTAAAAAAAAATCTAATAAAAAAAGTGAAATTATTAAGGAAAAATTCAAAAAAAAATTGAGAAAAATTGCAGAAAATTCAATCAACTTAGGTACCGAAAGGGCGTCAACTCTGACAGTTGACGTAACTAAGTCCCCGAACCCATTTCTCTGGTTATCGTAGAATTGAATAGAAACTCCCGACTATTCAATAGGGTGGTCCAATCATACCCTCCAAAAAATGATTGGTGGCGACTCCATGGCATGCACACTTAGCACATGTCACTAGATCACACTGAAGGTCGACTACGCATACCTCCGTTGCGATTTGGGTAACGGGCCTTGGGAGAGGCTTGCGTCCGACCAGACTGGACGGCCCATTAACCCTCGAGAGCCCACATGCAACCTCGAGAGGGTCGCGACAGACTGGCGACTCCACTGGGGACTGGTTCTTAACCATTTAGTGGACTTGAGCCGATTAAAAAGTTGGTTGGTTTTTCTGACATGTTTTATGCAGACGCTCTTCAAATTGAAGTATGTACTTTAACCCTTGAGGTATTAAATGTTTTTGCAGATTGGAGAAATAAGGGGTGTAGTCCGTGATTAACATTGTCTTATGCAGGTTGGCGTAGGAATGTATGTTGTGTGGGTGATTTGAAGCGCTGATTGATAAACTATTATGCATGACTTGCATTATGATGATCACGACACCTGAACACACACAACCGCGCCTAAAACCCCGGGCGCCCCTATAAGCAAACAATAGAAGGAATTGAAAATGGAACCTCCGTGAGGAAAAACACGGGGTAATCCATTTTTAATTTCGCTCACTTCGAACTATGGATTGGGTCCCAATGCAACGATAGTTGTGCAATGGAACCTACCCTTTCTAGAACTCGAGGTGGGAGCCTTTAAGCCTCAGGAACCTTACCATTTAGGTGTCAAAACTTCACAAGTTTACATGCGCATGATCGATGTGTTTGACATGTCTTACCCCCTTCAAAAGGTCTGTAAGTATCATTCCTTTCACCCTTTGAACTCAGTATAACTTTTTTCCATATGCTAACACGTCTTTCTACCTACCACAGGGCAGGTAGCTTTAATCACGGAACCAAGAATAACTCGTATTATAACTCGTCTCCGAGCCAGAATGGATCAAGAGGAGTTGGGATCTCGCGTGAATAGTTTGGAAGGTCAGATGGCGTCAATGGCCACCATGCTAGCAGAAATGAAAGCCATGATGGTGGCTGCACAAGAAAGAAATCATGACCTCAGCCAGGATGCTCCGCCCGCACCCCCCAATGCTTCGAATGTGGCGCGAACTCGGGAAGAGAATGTGGCAGAGAATGTTAATCGAATGTTAGCAGCTGATGCACTACCGAAGGCCGCGTCTGTAGTCATCGACCTAGAAAAAGACAAAAAGGAGAAACCCCCGGGCAAAATCGAAGAAGGCGCAAAGAGGCTAGCGAAGATAGAGGAATGCCTAAGCAGCCAAGGGTATGAGCTGGCTCGATTTGACAAGATATCACCATTTGCAAAAATTGAAGCGCCGTTAGACTATAAAGAACCCGATTTCGTCAGAAAATATAACGGGACGAGCTGCCCCCGAGCCCACTTAAAATATTACCTACGCAAAATGGCACTTTTTTCTGACTACGTTCCCTTGCTGATGAACACGTTTCAAGAGAGTCTGGCGGGTGCTGCTCTGGCTTGGTTCATCGAATTAGATTTGGAGGACTATGATGGATGGGAAGACTTGGCGGAGGACTTTTTACATCAATATAAGTTCAATACTGCTACAGCCCCTTCCAGAGAAGAATTGCTGAGGACCACTAAAGGGAAGAATGAGGCAATCCGTGCCTACGCTCAAAGATGGCGGGCCTTAGCAACACAAGTCAAACCGTCCATTCCAGAGGACGAGCTGGTCGACCTTTTCTTGAGAGCGTTGCCTTACGAGTATTTCGATAGGCTGAACACATCTGGTTGTCAAACATTTGTACACCTCATAAAAATCGCAGAAAGGCTGGAATGGGCGATGAGGGAAAGGAAAGCACCAGAAATCGCAACAAGACGCCAATATCCGGCCCGAAGGGAGAAGGAGGCTGAAGTTGATGTGGCCTTCGTACCAAACCCACCCAACCCTAAGCAGTTCTCCAATTCAAGTACGGTGCAAGGAAACTCGTCGATGTCGGTACAGAAACCATATGAACTAAGGAGGAAGTTGCCTCCCAAGCAGTTCACCCCCCTGCCAAGGCCGTTATCGAAATTACTTCCTATGTTACTAGAGGAGCACTTAGTGGCTAAAGAGCCTCCAAGGCCGAATCCGGTGAAGTTTAACGGGTACGATGAAAGCCAGTCATGTGCCTATCACATGGGAGAGAAGGGCCATAACGTAGACAATTGCATTGTTTTGAAGCACAAGGTGCAAGCCCTTATCGATAATTGCATCCTTGAATTCGACAAAACAGAGCCGAACGTGCAAAATAATCCACTTCCTGATCACCAAACCGTGGGGGTGATCTTCGACAACAAATTCGACTGGTTCTTCTCCAAGGATTCCAAATGGTCGAAGGACGAGGGGATAAAAACGACATCGGAGGAACTTGATTTGACCAGCTTGTCTTTGGGAGATTTTGTCAAATCACTCGACGGTGACGCTCCTACCATGGAGTAAAGAGATATCTGTCTCTCTTCGACGCATCTAAATCCACATTAGGTGCCTCAGGCTTTTTCTTACGTGTTGTATTGTAATATAAGTATACTAAAAAAAAAATCAAAAAAAAAAACCAAAAAAAAAAAAAAAAACCAAAAACCAAAAAAATCATCAAAAATCAAAAATAAAAAACGGGGACGTGTGGGAGCCACAAATCAGTCAATGACGAAAAAAAAAAAAAAAAACTGAGACCTGATTTCCCACATGTCTCCTGGTTTGCAAAGTTTTGGGATGCGAGGATGCCCAATGATATGAGGGCTAGCTCCCATCCTACCCTTTCAATTTTTCTTAAGACGTCTCCCAAGGAAGTTTATCATTACATGAATTTTCTCTATTTTATAACCGTCTTTGTGACATTTCAAGCATGCCATTCCAAGCATACATAGCAGTTGTTAAATAACTCAGGTTCCCGAGGAGGAGCTTCCCTCCTAAATGGGGAATAAAACGATGCGGAGCCATCCATTCCAGCGACGATCAAAAGCAGGGGAATCAGATGGCAGTGCTTCCAAATGACGAAACAAGGAGTACCCCTTTTCATAACATAAGTCTGACTGAATGTTTTCAAGAGCGTTCTAATGGCTCAATTTGTGAACAAAATCTTTGAGAAAACCTGAAAAAGTTTCTCATCACCTGAAAATCTCTGTGAAAAGAATGCTTGAAAAGAAAATCTCAAGTTTTATCAATACCTTCTTTGAATAGAATGAAAAGCACGAATTCATAGATGACCAGGATTGGCAAAACTCGTGGGAGCAAGTCTCTCCCTTTTCTCCGAGAAGCCCAGCCAGGGGCAAACTCTCATGATCCCCCCCTAAAAGTGCAACAGACCAGGGTCATCAAATCCAAATAGGACAAACAGCGAAACCGGCCTCACCGGGGCAGATTGCTCGAAAAGCACGAAAGGACGAAACTTCGGAGGGAGTACCTCTTTTCAGAAATTCCAAATGAAGTCAGATAAAAAACCCACGTCTATTTCTTCACATGCAGGTGCGTGGACTCCTTCAGATTGGATTAGAAATCTCCAACAAAAGCGGAAAGCGTTAAGGCATGACTGGGGCATGCGAATCAATTTTGCCCTGGGCAAAGAAAGACGTTTCTTCTCTGGCAAAATCCGTAGACGCAATGACAGAGTTATCTGCATCAGAAATAAACCCCAGGATACAAACCTAGAGGCGGTAACTTTGTATCGTTCCAATTTGATCTCCATAAATCCCATGCTTAACATGAGTTTTCCTCATTTAACAGGAAGTCGTTGGCGCCAAAAGCCACAAAAGAAAAGAACTCGCCAATGAGGAGGCGAATAAAATTATTAACCTTGGGAGTCAGCACTCCAAGGAAGGGTCTTTGATCAAGTGGAGGAACTATGAAGAGTGACGCTGAAATGCGCCCAAAAACACAAATGGATTTCCTCTAGGGCAAATCCTCGAGAATGATTCATCGCCAACCAAACGGAGGAATCGTGGCCACAATATAGAAGGCCAATTTCTGCAAGCCGCGCGTTTATGTTCAAATGAAAACACCAAGCAAGAACAAGGCGGTATCGTTCCAATTTGTCTTTAATTTTGGAACGCAAACTGACACTTATTGTTTGTTTTTGACAAGGGAGTCGCCTTGGAGATGAACAAGTTTTTACATCCCACGTACTACTTGTTAGGGTACATGACCGAGGGTAGGATGTGTCGTTTCGATTTTCAAAAAAATTCGTGAATATACAATGATATGCTTCTCTTACATTTTCAGGGGTCTGCAGCCGCAACAGGTAGGTAAGTATCCCTTTCCCAGTTAGCTGGAGATAAAGAATGTTAAAATCCTTTCAGTCGTCATGAAAATTATCCAATGCATCGATGTTCATGATTTAAATCGGGAGGTTGCCCAAAGCATGAATAAAACATGCACGATACATTACAAAATCCCCTCAATGGATAAATTTTGGGAAAGAAGGGAGTAAATTTTTCCAAATATCATTATTTGTCAAATCATTCAAAAGGAAGTTTACTCAAAAGAGAGGCGAGTCTAATCCAAACATGTCCAACACACACTTGAGAGAGGAGTGGAGTGGACAGATAACAAAATCTGGGTCTACGATGGTAGGGACCATTTGCAGCGATTACATGGGTTGGGACGACAGAGGCATTCGTTTCATATCCCCAAACACTACAGGTGGCCGTTGATAAACCCCTTTGAACGGCGTTTTTCATTCTTAACCTTGTCAAGAACCACCCCACATCGGGGCAAAATGGAGGTGAGTCCAGCAGCATCAGGAGAAAATGGTTAGAAATTTTCTTGCTCGGACTAACATTAATCTTTGTGTGTTATGGTAATCCAAGTGCCATAGGATGATGAGAAGCATTCATTTCTCTATCCCACACACCGAATCCTTTGCATAGCCAAGTTGAGCCTGCAAAATCATTTCATAAACCTGTTGGTGATCATTGCACATTCCAAGACGGATGCAGCATCACTTCAGAAACGAAGGAGTTCAAGACTTAGGGTTTGCAAAAAATTCCTAAGTTAATGCTTAACCTTGTTAGACCTTTGATCATAGGTTTAACACGATCCCATGAAGAGGAGAAAAAAATGGGATTTCAAAAATGAATGAGAAAAATCCACGGCATTAAGAAAAAGTAAAGTGCCTGGTAAAAGCAAGGCCGATGCTCGTACAAGTTGTTTGATTGATCCCCAATGAAGCCGGATGGGAAAAGAGGAAATCCTTTAATGAGCCAAACCCAAAAGGGCTGCTCCCCAAATGCTGCCAAACACAGAACAAAGACATAGAGAGAGTCGGTCTCTGAATGCAACAAGAGACGCTCTCTAAAGAGCTGGTGCACACCTCAAAATCGGTTGTGCACCTCAAAGACTAAAGATGCAAAAAGGAAATGACAGGAGGCAAATCAGCAATGATCACCAATGTCAAACCCGTCACGAATTCTGGGCCAAAAACAAGCCTTTTTCGATCCCCAATCCTACCAATATTACAACCTTGAAACAGTCTTCTCTAACTAAGACACTTGGGTTAACATATTGCTTAACTCGAAGAAGTACGAGCAAGACTATTTCTTTCTCATTTTGCAGGGTTCTTGACTTGTAAACCCGGAGCAGATGGTGAAGACTTTCATTCAATGGCCCCGACTCAAAAGTGAGTCCCCCCCTTGAAAACCAATATCCAAGCCCAACATTACGGTCCCGTGGAAGACCTCCCGACCGATCAAAATGTATGCGCTGCGAATGAGCCTAAAACCAAGGCACAGGTTAGTAGGGAATTGAATGCGTTCCCGATAAAAAACCACTATCGCAAAACAGGTGAGAAGACCTCCTTGTCGAGAAATATTCCAATTGGTGTTTTGAACAAACTCTTTTTGGAATTTTCAAACTGTTGGTCCAGATTTTCCGTGCAAGAGATTTGTGATCACATTTGCATGTTGCAAGAATGCTTTGGATAACCTCTAGCATCAAAATGCACATTTCACGATTAAAACTTAAGTCATACGGTTTTTGTCAAATGGACAGCCGTGGTCTTCCCAAAGATTACTAATGTTTTCTTGGTGAAGAAAAATCTTTCAGGCTCAAACTTCTGCAGGATACCTGGAGAACCCAGCTCCCAGAATGTCGCCTCAACAAACTCAAGTGAAGCTTTGTCAAAATAAAATTTTTCACTGCTTCAAAACTGAATTCCCGGCAAATTTCGGGATCTTTCAAAAGAAGGGGTGAGGTTAGACCCCATTTTCAAAAATCAAGCAGTCCTAGCATGACGTGGAGAACCCTCGTTCTAGGACTCCTTTTCAAAAATATCAAACAGTCTCACCGGACGTGGAGAATCCTCGTCATGAGACCCATTTTCAAAATCAAGCAGTCCTAGCATGACGTGGAGAACCCTCGTCCTAGGATCCCTTCTCAAAAATATCAAACAGTCCTAGCATGACGTGGAGAACCCTCGTCTCTGGACCCCTTTTCAAAATTTAGGCAGTCTCATCGGACGTGGAGAACCCTCGTCATGAGACCCCTTTTCAAAGCAAACAAAGGTAGATACCGCCTGAAGGGTCATCTTACGGTAGATACCGCCTGAAGGGTCAACTCAAGGTAGAAACCGCCTGAAGGGTCAACTCAGGGTAGAAACCGCCTGAAGGGTCAAACTCATGGTAGAAACCGCCTGAAGGGTCAACACAACGGTAGAAACCGTCTGAAGGGTCAACCCAATAGTAAAAATCACTTAAATGGCCAACTCAATGGTCCGATCCACCATACGGATCAAAATCCTTGGCAAATCCCAAATGGGACGCGTCTTCCTTAGATTCCTATCAGTTAGGAATCCCATTATGGTTTGACCTACCATACGGGTCAGAGCTTAACCTCTCTAGGATGCTCTAGTAACGAGTTTCTAGAAATTCTCTTGAATCCATCAAACACCGCGAAAATCGCACAAACATCGAACAGGTAAGTGGCAGGTATGTCTCTCTATTATCTCACTCTCATGTCAAATGAATGTTTCCCCCTTCAAGAAAGAGCATACATGGACAAGCATGAAGATTGGATGTCATGACTCCTTTTCCTTTAGTTTCCCGAGTCGAGTCGATCAGGACTCAGGTGTCACCTTATCTTTGAGAGAAACCTCTAACGAGATTCCTCTCAAAGAGGGGCAGCTGTTGACACCTAAATTTTGATCAACATTTTTATTTTTATTTTTATTTTTATTTTTATTTTTATTTTTATTTTTGAAAATTCATAGAAAGTTGAAAAATTGAAAAATCAATTTTGGTGACCTTAGCCAAGCTAAATGAACCATTTTGACCAAAAAAATAATTTTCATAATTTTAATTTTTTTAATATATTTTCGAAAAATACAAAAAAAAGAAAAAAAGAAAAAGAAAATCAAGAAAATCAAGAAAAATAATATTTGAGGTCACAAAAATATATAAAAATATTCAGTATTTTTATTTTATCCATTTTCCGACCTCATAAATAGTAAAATTCAGGTTTGATTTTAGGTGTTTTTTGATCATCATAAAATTGAATTTGGCAAAAATATTAGTACTGATTAAAAGGAAAAGGAGTGAAAACATCATCATTTAAAAGAAAAGGGGACTAATCATTTTGTCTTCGCTTTTGATTATTTTATAATTATTTTTACTTTTTAGTATTTTATTTTATTATTTTATTATTTTATTATTTTATTTTTAGTATTTAAGGCACCTCCCCCCCATCATCCGTGGCTCCTTCTCCTCCTCCTCCTCCTTCTTCTTCTTCTTCTTCTTCTTCTTCTTCTTCTTCTTCTTCTTCTCCCACGCTCATTCCATATATTCTCTCTTCCATTTTTTTTGTCATCACATTACCACCCTCCACATTTCTTGCGTTTCCGGCCGATCGGACCGTTGGATCGAGCTGAATTTTTGTGTAAAAGGTCTTCTTGATCCCTTCTTCATATCCACCGTTCGGATCTTTAAACAAATCTCTCAAAGTGGTCGCACAACAGCTAAATCAGAAGCTGTTCCAGGCGTGGGAACTGTATACCCGCCGACATTTCTTGCATTTCCGGCCGATTGAGCCGTTGGATCGAGCTGATTTTTTGTGTGCAGGGTCTTCTTAACCCCTTCTTCATATCCACCGTTCGGATCTTTAAACAGATCTCTCCAAGTGGTCGCACAGCAGCCAAATCAGAAGTTGTTCCTGGCGCGGGAACTGTTCATCCGCCGGTATTTCTTCAGTTTTTGATCAATTCGACCATCGGATCGAGGTAAAATTGTGTATAATCTCATCTCAATTCTTTCTTCATCTTCACCGTTCGGATTTGTGAAAATAGTTCAACGTCCTCCTCATCCGAGCTCGGATTATTGTTTATTTTGTATTTTTTCGTATTTACTGTGTATTTACTTTATGTCATAGCATTTCTATATTTCGCATAAAAGACCCAGAATCGGAAGGCCGAGCCTCCTGTTGGTGTCTAAATATTTGCTGTGTATTTACTTTATGTCATAGTATTTCTTTATTTCGCATAAAAGACCCAGAATCGGAAGGCCGAGCCTCCTGTTGGTGTCTAAATATTTGCTGTGTTTTTACTTTATGTCATAGCATTTCTATATTTCGCATAAAAGACCCAGAATCGGAAGGCTAAGCCTCCTATTGGTGTCCAAGGTGTTTTATTTATTTATTTTCTGTAAATTATATTGTGCTACCCCAGAATCGGAAGGCCGAGCCTCCTGCTGGTGGTTTATATCCCCACACATTGTTGCACGAGCACCGACGGACTCCGACGTCGTAAAATTCACCGGATCCCATCTCCTTTGCTTATGTTTATGTTGTATAATGACTTAATATCTTCTTTATTTTTTGCATTGTGTTGCGTACTATAAAAACAAAAACAAAAAATGCTAGATTGGATGGTTGTAGATGAGCCACGTGCCGTGATCCGATGATTTTCAAAATAAAAAATATTTTTAACATTAAAAGAAATGAATTTCAAATTTTACAAAAATTAAAATGATTCGATTATCACCGAGACGCCACGTGGCGAGTTAGGGACCGTTCAGTTGGGACTTATTTTCAGGAAATTTAAAAAAAAATCTAATAAAAAAAAGTGAATTATTAAGGAAAAATTCAAAAAAAAATTGAGAAAAATTGCAGAAAATTCAATCAACTTAGGTACCGAAAGGGCGTCAACTCTGACAGTTGACGTAACTAAGTCCCCGAACCCATTTCTCTGGTTATCGGAGAATTGAATAGAAACTCCCGACTATTCAATAGGGTGGTCCAATCATACCCTCCAAAAAATGATTGGTGGCGACTCCATGGCATGCACACTTAGCACATGTCACTAGATCACACTGAAGGTCGACTACGCATACCTCCGTTGCGATTTGGGTAACGGGCCTTGGGAGAGACTTGCGTCCGACCAGACTGGACGGCCCATTAACCCTCGAGAGCCCACATGCAACCTCGAGAGGGTCGCGACAATGATTTGTCAGCAAAAATAGAACCTCCAAGCAACCGGAGAATGAATGCTCTAGCATGCTGTCTCACGGTGACTTCATTGGCATCGTCTGGAATCTCAGCAAAGTGTTCTCTCAGCCAGGCCAACCTCAATTGCGTGCCACGTAGATTGTCTGGACGAGCACCTAGTAGGTCGTCACAAAGAGCGCCCCAATTCCTATTAGTAGGGCCCGTAACTGCCCGTCCATTAATAGGAAGGCCTGTCAGCACTGAAATATCCTGAAGCGTTATCGGGCATTCGCCATCAGGCATATGAAAGGTGTGGGTCTCTGGCCTCCATCGCTCGACTAGTGCAGTAATCAGGTGCCAATCCAGGTGGAAAAATCCCATCAAATGAACCTGATAAAAGCCCGAAGCTCGCAGATATGGGACTATGCGCGGATCAACTTCAGGTATATGTATCGTCGATCTCCGACACATGAGCGCTTCATTATGATGACCCTGTGAAATGTGACATGGAGAAGTGTTATTATGAATATTGATAATGATGTTACAAGTGACAGATCAACCGCTAAATTAGTCAATTACCTTAGCGTTCCATATGGCCTGCGATCTATGTCTATCCTGTCGTATAAGTAGCGAATCATCCACAGGTCCCGGCTGAATGTACGTCCTCTGATCCATATCTATGAATATATTACAGAGGATCCCAATAAATATCGCACATTTGTAAATTATAACAGTACAATAAAATTAACATGTATGATATGCATATAGCATGGAGAACAGAGTAAATAATTATCGCGCAATTGTCATATTCTATCATTACAATAAATTTTGGCGATAAATGTTACACATAATTGAAAGAGGAACTAAATCAAAACCGTACAATTGTCATATTATAACATTACAATAAAATGAAATTGCCATTGTACACAACGCACACAATTGTGATCTATTGTCGACCAGATCTCACTGCACAAGTTTTTCTATTGTGCCCTGGCTTTCCACAGTCGCTGCAATGGTTACGCGCATTACTACTGCTCGCAGTCTTCCAGTCCATCTCATTACGTATTCGTGATGTACGGGGCCTTCCTTTCCTTCTAATACGCCTCGGGTCTGGTCTTAATGGCATATCACCAGGTCTAGACCAGTAGTCAGGATGCCCCAACGGGTGAAACATGTATTGATAGCACTGAAGGGTTTTATCCAATGAGTAGCATTCATCTACGTACTCATGGTAATCAATTCCATGTGCTTGACATGTTGCAATTACGTGGGAACATGGAATTTTAATCTCTTCAAATTTTCCACATGTACAGGTTCGCTCGGCTAGGCACACTATTTGTATCTGACCCCCTGATCTTCTGTTTCTATCGCGGCCAGTTTTAACTTCGAAAAGTCCTTTATCAGAATCGAAACATGCCACTTCATGCTTATTTGATTTGGCACTGTTTTCAGCGAGCGTCGCATCGGCAAATTGCGTATGTATACGCCCTTGCCTAACCTGCGCCCTGTAAGTCGTTCTTCTGGTGTCGAAATATTTGGACAATTGGGAAAATATCTTAGCGACCATAGCTGCTATTGGCAAACCACGATAACCCTTCAGCATCCCATTGACAGATTCAACTAAATTAGTTGTCATCGCTCCATATCGCCTTCCTCCATCATAAGCTTTCGTCCATTGTTCTCTTGGAATCTTGTCACACCATGCAGCTGTGCGTGCATCCATGCCCCTAATTTCGCTCATGATGCTAACGAACTTCCGTCGTTGATTCGCGTAAGCTGTATATTACAATAATAATTAGTACTATCACATCCAAATTTATGAACACGCAATTCTCTCAATTGTTAAAATTTTAAAATTTACCTACCGTCTCAATAAGACTTTTGCCGTGATTGTTTTTAAATTTTATATTGTAATTGCTGACAAGATGCCGAATGCAAAACCTATGGTAGCCATGTGGAGGAAACCACTCCGCTGTCTCCATTGCTCTTATAATCCCAGGATGTCTATCTGATATTACACAAATATTCTCCCTTCTAGTGACATATGTCCGCAGCATAGTCATAAACCAAGTCCAATTCGACCGATTTTCTCTGTCGACCACAGCAAATGCCAATGGGTATATATGATTGTTCCCATCAAGTGAGGATGCAACAAGGAGCGTTCCTCGGTATTTCCCGTACATGAAAGTACCATCAACAAATATTACAGGCCGACAACTTGCGAAGCCATGAATCGTCTGCGCAAAAGTCCAAAACATTCGATCGAAAATCATGCTGCTCAGATCCTCACTCATGTGATCTTCGATCACAAAATGAGAACCTGGATTTTTTACCACCATTTCGTTCATGATCGTCCTCAACCTACCGTACGACTCATCCCAACCTCCAAAAGCTTCATCAATTGCCATTTGTTTAGCTGCCCAGGTTTTACGGTAGGTAGGTTCGAACTCCACCTTGTCTTTAATCTCCGCCATCAGTGTCGCGATTTTGATATCTGGTTGGGTGGTGACAATTGCTTTAACCTGGCTACACAAGTACTTCTGATCAAGTTGTCGATGATCCCGTGATGACGTCGTCCTCCTGCATGTGTGTGGCCCATTGTACTTAGTAATTTTCCAGAGTAGTGTACCCATTTTATTAGTCGCGCGGAGCCTCCAACCACACGGATTGTCTTCGTTACCACACTTTACAGCATATTGGGAAGCATTTGTTACATAACTGCGAAAATGATGATTTCTTCTCAGAGAGTACTCATTCGCAGCCAACTGCAACGCGTCCCGTGATGGAAATACCATGCCAACTTCAAATTCATTTGATGGATGAAATAACGAACGGTTTGGCTTGGCTCTTGTATCGACTTGCATTACATCGAAGTCGATTTCAAAATATGACGGTGGATCTACCACCGGCATGATGGGATTGCTGTAATGAGCATTGTAGTAAGCATCCATATTGTCGCCTTCGACATCTTCTTCACCACTGTCATCAGTGTCTATCCAATACTCATCATCTTCTTCAACAGAGTCATCACCATCATTATCATCATTATCATCTTCTTCAACAGAGTCATCTCCATCATTATCATCATCACCAACATTAGAGCCTTCCCCAACAAAATTGTAGCCTTCCCCAACATCATCTTCATGAACATGCTGGTTTTCATCTATAGTTATATAGAATTGTAAAAAACCCGTCGAACCCCCCGAAAGTGCAAATTGTTGGATCATCGTAACTGCCCCATCATTATGCACCTCCATAATATCATATACAACATAATGTGAATCCATTCCGCTCGGGTATCTATACATTATGCTCCGAATATACTGATTTGCTGTTATATTCAACGTGCGCCCAATCGTAGCACGTAACTCATCAAATGATGATAAATTTTCAAATTTGAACATAGCATATTGTCCACCATCGTAATCAACTCCATATTGATTTCGTACTATTGTACCTCCCCAACGCATTATCGCAAAAGATGTAGACGACATTCTGCTAAATAAATAAATTTTAAATTATTTCGCATATAGTAATTTGCCTATTTTATTGGATTTTTTTTTCTCAAATTCTACAAAGTAAAAAATTCATTAATTATTTGAAACATTTCCAAAAATATTAACAATACTATAAGAAACGTAAATAAATTTTTATTCATCTATGAATAATAAAAATAAATATCTATCTAAACCCAACAACTTGAAAAAAATTCCTACGTAGGAATTTACCTCAAGCTCAAGCTGCTGGCGGAGTGCACGCGTGGAGGGAGGACGCCGATTGGAGTTTTTTTTTGTCAAATTCTACAAAGTAAAAAATTCACTAATTATTTGAAACATTTCCAAAAATATTGACAATACTATAAGAAACGTAAATAAATTTTTATTCATCTATGAATAATAAAAATAAATATCTATCTAAACCCAACAAATTGAAAAAAATTCCTACGTAGGAATTTACCTCAAGCTCAAGCTGCTGGCGGAGTTCACGCGCAAAGGGAGAACGCCGATTGGAGTTTTTTTTTGTCAAATTCTACAAAGTAAAAAATTCACTAATTATTTGAAACATTTCCAAAAATATTGACAATACTATAAGAAACGTAAATAAATTTTTATTCGTCTATGAATAATAAAAATAAATATCTATCTAAACCCAACAAATTGAAAATAATTCCTACGTAGGAATTTACCTCAAGCTCAAGCTGCTGGCGGAGTGCACGCGTGGAGGGAGGACGCCGATTGGAGTTTTTTTTGTCAAATTCTACAAAGTAAAAAATTCACTAATTATTTGAAACATTTCCAAAAATATTGACAATACTATAAGAAACGTAAATAAATTTTTATTCATCTATGAATAATAAAAATAAATATCTATCTAAACCCAACAAATTGAAAAAAATTCCTACGTAGGAATTTACCTCAAGCTCAAGCTGCTGGCGGAGTGCACGCGTGGAGGGAGGACGCCGATTGGAGTTTTTTTTTGTCAAATTCTACAAAGTAAAAAATTCACTAATTATTTGAAACATTTCCAAAAATATTGACAATACTATAAGAAACGTAAATAAATTTTTATTCATCTATGAATAATAAAAATATATATCTATCTAAACCCAACAAATTTAAAAAAATTCCTACGTAGGAATTTACCTCAAGCTCAAGCTGCTGGCGGAGTGCACGCGTGGAGGGAGGACGCCGATTGGAGTTTTTTTTGTCAAATTCTACAAAGTAAAAAATTCACTAATTATTTGAAACATTTCCAAAAATATTGACAATACTATAAGAAACGTAAATAAATTTTTATTCATCTATGAATAATAAAAATAAATATCTATCTAAACCCAACAAATTGAAAAAAATTCCTACATAGGAATTTACCTCAAGCTCAAGCTGCTGGCGGAGTGCACGCGTGGAGGGAGGACGCCGATTGGAGTTTTTTTTGTCAAATTCTACAAAGTAAAAAATTCACTAATTATTTGAAACATTTCCAAAAATATTAACAATACTATAAGAAACGTAAATAAATTTTTATTCATCTATGAATAATAAAAATATATATCTATCTAAACCCAACAAATTGAAAAAAATTCCTACGTAGGAATTTACCTCAAGCTCAAGCTGCTGGCGGAGTGCACGCGTGGAGGGAGGACGCCGATTGGAGTTTTTTTTGTCAAATTCTACAAAGTAAAAAATTCACTAATTATTTGAAACATTTCCAAAAATATTGACAATACTATAAGAAACGTAAATAAATTTTTATTCATCTATGAATAATAAAAATATATATCTATCTAAACCCAACAAATTTAAAAAAATTCCTACGTAGGAATTTACCTCAAGCTCAAGCTGCTGGCGGAGTGCACGCGTGGAGGGAGGACGCCGATTGGAGTTTTTTTTCTTAAATTCTACAAAGTAAAAAATTCACTAATTATTTGAAACATTTCCAAAAATATTAACAATACTATAAGAAACGTAAATAAATTTTTATTCATCTATGAATAATAAAAATAAATATCTATCTAAACCCAACAAATTGAAAAAAATTCCTACGTACGAATTTACCTCAAGCTCAAGCTGCTGGCGGAGTGCACGCGCGGAGGGAGGACGCCGATTGGAGTTTTTTTTGTCAAATTCTACAAAGTAAAAAATTCACTAATTATTTGAAACATTTCCAAAAATATTAACAATACTATAAGAAACGTAAATAAATTTTTATTCATCTATGAATAATAAAAATAAATATCTATCTAAACCCAACAAATTGAAAAAATTTCCTACGTAGGAATTTACCGTTGGCCCCCCATTAAGTAGAGAACTTACTGTTGGCCCCCCATTAGCTTCAGCTGCAGAACCATTTGCCGTATGTGTTTCTTCGGTACGGTGCTTTCTTTCAGCTGGACAACCACAATTATGTCAACAATAGAAAAATGTATCATCGAGAATAGAAAAACATCTATTGCTTGGACAAATTGTAAACTAAATTGAGATCATGCAACCTACTATCAGAAAGTCAAACATAGGACCTAGAAATCAGTCAACACAAGGAAGAGAAAAGACTGGAACATGCAAAGTTGCAAAACTGGGTGCGTACAAGTAGGTCTACATGCATAAGTGCACCTACAGATCAAATGCGCACACATTCCCGTCTCACCATTCTTATATGGCTAATAAAGAATCATGATTGCATAAGGCAGTGCAATCCCATTTAGTGCCATGAGCAATGTTTTGATGGCCATAAATCAAAACAAACATGCTCAATTTGCCAATGATACCAAATGCAGAACGTGCAAATGTAGTAAAGAATGCATCAACATAAAAAATGGAGCATTATAAAAAGCATCTTAAAATTACAATATGGTTTAAGGTCACACCTCTAATTTAGAAAATGTCAAATTCTACAAAGTAAAAAATTCACTAATTATTTGAAACATTTCCAAAAATATTAACAATACTATAAGAAACGTAAATAAATTTTTATTCATCTATGAATAATAAAAATAAATATCTATCTAAACCCAACAAATTGAAAAAAAATTCCTACGTAGGAATTTACCCCAAGCTCAAGCTGCTGGCGGAGTGCACGCTCGGAGGGAGGACGCCGATTGGAGTTTTTTTTTCTCAAATTCTACAAAGTAAAAAATTCATTAATTATTTGAAACATTTCCAAAAATATTAACAATACTATAAGAAACGTAAATAAATTTTTATTCATCTATGAATAATAAAAATAAATATCTATCTAAACCCAACAAATTGAAAAAAATTCCTACGTAGGAATTTATCTCAAATTAAAAAAATTCACTGATCTTTTATAGAAGTTCGCCAATTCTTAAATCGACATTCAGTCTTATACCACAAATGAAATAACTAGATATAAATTCGACATTGCATTTGCCGAATCTAAAACCTGAGTCTAGAAGGAATGTAGGCTATACTTGTCCAATACTTTTCTTGAAACAGATGCCTGTTTAATGATTCCTCAAAGAAGGCTAACAAATGAAGTGCAGGGGTTATCATAGTTTTCCATGTCTAGCTAACAAATGATTGAATTGCAATCTCAACCTAAAGAACTTTACCTTCAACAAATTTGCAAGGGATGCCTTGGCATTGTCTTGGAAACGATCTGGACGATGAAGACGAGCAAGGGAAATGAGAGCAAAAACAGAAGAGTAGAAGAAGGCGAAGAAGAAGGTAGAAAATGAAAAGAGGAAGAAGGAGGAGCGCAGAGCCTAAAAGGCTCTGCCGGGCGCAATTTGCGCCCGTGAGCCTGAAAAGGCTCTCTGCTAGGCAGAGAGCCTCTTCAGGCCACCCACACGTCGCGCGACTGTCGGTGAGGCGCGGCCAACAGTCGCGCGATGTTGCGCGCAGCGCGCGACTGGTTGCGCGCTGCTGGGCTCAACGCGTGACCAACCGCGCGCTGCTTGGCCCAGCGCGCGACTCGTTGCGCGCTGCTGGGCCCAGCGCGCATGCAACTAGATTAACCGGTTTATTTGTTGAGTTTGAAAATTGTACTCTGAAAATGAATGTCCGTTCAGCCCGTTCCAACTGTGGGCTAATGCATTAGACTTCAATTTTTTTCTTTTTTCCCCTAAACCCGAGTCAGGAGAGGGGACATACAGCCAAAGCAGCCGCATAACCGTGCTCCGACAATGGCGGAACAACCGCCGTGGGAAGACCTGCCACCGCTGTGCTGGGAGGCCGTCCTCCGTTCTTTGCGCTCCAATGTAGACCTCCAGTCTTTCTCCTCCGCCTGCAAGCGATTCCTAGACATCTCCAACGCCTTGCGCACCTCCCTCACCATCCCCAACCAATTGACCCCGCGCCTCGATTTCCTCCTCTCGCGGCGCTTCACATCCCTCAAGTCCATCAACCTCAGCCCGTTTCGCGGCAATCCGTCCTCCGTCCTCCGCCAGATCGCGCAGTTCTCGTTGCCCCTCGAGCGCCTCGACCTTTCTAACCAGGAGTCCCTCTGCTTCGATGGGTTGCGCCAGATGG
Source organism: Rhodomyrtus psidioides (assembly GCA_021437785.1). Lineage (NCBI taxonomy): Eukaryota > Viridiplantae > Streptophyta > Magnoliopsida > Myrtales > Myrtaceae > Rhodomyrtus > Rhodomyrtus psidioides. The sequence continues at coordinate 1,235,909 of JAILYB010000054.1, forward strand.
GGTCCAAGTTCGGGGCTTTGAGGGTCTTGGTGCTGTCCAGGATTCGTCTTTTGGGGGATCACGACTTGGTTTCGATCGCGGAGTACTTTCCCTTTCTCGAAGAGCTCGACATCAGCTATCCGAGGAGGAGTCGCAAGGCTCGGGTCTCGGATGACGGTATCTCAGTCCTGTCTCAGACGCTGCAGAGGCTGTCGCGAATTGACGTTTCGGGTAATCAGTCTGTCTCTGATCAGTCTCTTCTCGTTCTGTCAGTGAATTGCCCGTGTCTGACGGAAATTTGGTTTAGGGATTGTGGCTTAATTACTGGGAGAGGTATTGCTTCGTTGATAAAGAAGAGGCCTCACTTGGCCTCCTCGGCCCCGATTGATATGGAGGAGGAGACGATTTTCTGTGAGGAGTTGGTGGATTCCTTTCGTCATGCGGAGGGTTTGAGTAGTCTGGATTTCTCGGGGTCGTTTATCTGGGATGAGTTGCTGATGTCTGTCGCGGAGGCAAATATTCCACTAGAGTGCCTTGTTCTTTCGGATGCTTCGGGGTTTTCGTTCAATGGGATTCGGAAGATCGTGCTCAAGCACCGGGGCATCAAGGTCTTAGATTTGGAGGGAGCACGTTTCCTCACGGATGGCGACATGAGCGTGCTTTGTAAAGATCTTGGCAGTCTGACCTCCATTAACGTCAGTCGCTGCATCAATCTCACAAAGACGACATTGTATGACCTCACAAGACAATGTCCCTTCCTGAAGAGTATCTTTATGGAGAGGACGAACCTAAGGAAGGATGATACTAATGAAACTGATATCGTGGTGAATTCTCAAGTGAGATCTCTTAGCATACCTAGTAATGAGCATTTGACCGACCAATGCCTCAAGAAGATCGGGCGTATGTGCCCCAACTTGTGGTATCTTGATGTGGGCGTTTGTTTGAAGATAACTGGGGATGGCATTTCAGGTGTGCTGAAGAGGTGCCCTCAAACCAAGCATTTGAACATGCATGGTTTAAAAAACATAGGGAATCTATGCATCGACTTTGAACTCCCGCAGTTAGTGGGCTTGCAAGCAGGTGGCTTGAAACTCAATGACGAGCAACTAGCGGCATTTGTAAGTAGATGTTGCCGTCTCAAGCATCTCGACTTACAGAAGTGTGTGCATCTGTCGACCAAAGGGGTAGAAAAAGTGGTGAAGAGTTGCAAGACATTGAGGAAGATAAATATGAGGAACTGTCCTAATGTACGTGACGATGTCCCATTTCTAGATTGGATGGTGTCTGCGAGGCCATCGTTGAGGCGAATAGTCCCCCCTCACAGATTCGTTTCATCCGAAATCCAAGACTCGTTCTTGCGGCATGGTTGTCTTGTCCGTGGTTATTGACTTCAAAAGGGACGATGAATGAGGTAATTGTGGTTGTCTAGCAGCTTGGTTGTCCTGTTAGAGATAATTTTTAATATTCTAGGATAGCTTTTTTTCTTTCCTATACAAATTATTCAGATATGAATGCCCTTTATTCTGAAAAGGTTAGAAGCGAAATCTATTGAGCAATGTTGTAGCTTTATTGATTCTCTCTTAATGTTCGTAGAATATTTACGCTTGGCTTAATCAATTTGGTAGTAAACTTTGTTTGCATTCACTACAAAAAAACACGCAATTAGTCACGACATTAGCGACGAGAATTTCGCAAAAATTCGTAGCTAAATTGATTTGGCGACGAATTTTCGATGAGAAAAAATCTGTAGCTAATTCGGCGTCGCTAATTTTAGCAACGAAAAATTGGCGACGAATGGCCTTGTTCATCACTAATTTTGGTGACGTACACTGTTGTTCGTCGCTAAAATTAGCGACGAACAAGGCCATTCATCGCCAATTTTGGCGACGTACGGCTTTGTTCGTCTCCAAAATTAGCGAGATTAAAAAACCCTAATCGGCGACGAACATTTACTTTCTTGCTAAATTTGCGACGAAAAATATAGTCGTCGCTAATTTGTATATTTTTGTTTTTTTTTATTTTTGGTCGGAGGAAGTTTTGGGAAATTGTCCAAGAAGAAGATGGCAGCGAAGATTGCGAGGAAAATGAAAGCGGTGCATAAGCAAAAGCAGAAGCATTTCCAACGATGGCTACAATTCCAGATACACAGACACATGAAGGGAGAGAAGAGGCCGGCAAGAGGGAGGGGTTCGGGTGGTGAAATCACCGGCTCCGCCGTCGACCGGAGAGGGAGGGGTTCGGGTCGATCGCCGGAGTGAGCTTCCTTCCCTCCGAGCTCGCTCCTCGATGATTTTACTGAGGGTGGACGACGGAGTCTGGCGTCGAGGCAAAGGGAGAGAAGAGGGAGGGAGTGGCAAGTGGAATGACGAGAGAGGGAGTGACGAGAGCGGCCGGGGAAGCTAATTTATAGACGAGCGGCCCGGGAAAAAAAAACGCCATTTTTTTTAGCAGCGAAATTGAAAATTAGCGACGACCTTCGAAGGTCATCGCTAAATCGTCGCTAATTTTCAATTTCGCTGCTAAAAAAAATGGCGATTTTTTTTCCCGGGCCACTCGTCTGTAAATTAGCGATGACCTTCGAATGTCGTCGCTAATTTAGTGACGAAAAGAGATGTTCGTCACTAAAAATAAAAATAAATAATTCGCTAAATTAATTAGATACATCAAAATAAACCATAGCCGCAGCATAAATAGAGCAAAAAAAAAAAAAATCAGGGGCGTTGCCCCTGGCCAACTCTCCGCGTCATGAACCAAATCTCATTTTTTTTCTCTACTTTTGGGTGATGAATCAGACCGAGTACATAAAATTCAATACATATTTAACAAAAATGTGAAGCTTCTTAAAATTAGTAAGAAAATATATATCCTATATAATTCAAAAGAATTCGTTAAATTAGCAACGAAACAAAATGAATAAGATGAAACAAGCTGGGAATGGAACCCGCAATCACCGAAGTACTTCATCCATGCGACAACCAACAAGGCAAAAGATGTGGTATAATGTGTAATAATGATTACACATAAATAATGAAATAGAATGAATGCTTTCTAATTCAAGAATAAGGATAACAGAAATAAACCTCAATTCCAAGAAATTATATCTTCTTTAAAGCATTCACTGAAGAAGCAGAAACCATTTTCAAAGAAGCTATCTATGAACAAAAGGAATCCTTTCTAATTTAGGAACAAGGATAATAAAAATAAATAAATTGATTGCTCTTCATTTATGCTTATTAATGTAATCTTTACTTAATTAATAATATATTCATTTTAAATTTCAAAAAAAATATTTGCTCTATTTTCATTTTCTTTTAAAAAGAATTAATGTAGATTAATATAAAATAATATAATCTAAGAAATAACATAAATAAGCTAAGCTAAATGATGTATCATAAGCGTTTCTTATTTATATCATTCACCGTTTGAAGAGAGCAAAGATTCCAAATAATCGATATTTCTTTTAGTTATTGAACATTTCTTTGGTTGATTAACGTGTGATATATTGAACCCTCATTACTAATATTGAACGAAACTAGATCTAATAGAATCACATTTGAATATTTGATAATACATTCCGTACCTTGCTAAAAAACTGATCCTTCTAATGTTTTTGAAATCTTTATTAATTGATTTAGAACATCTCTTATTCGCTTATAGTATCTTATCTATCTTTCAAAATTGGAAGAAAGAACCGATCGATTTCAATTCCGTGGATCACACAATTACAATATATATTTTTGGTGATCAAATATTATGCAAAGTAAATCATTTTCGAATAGATCCTTACTCTACTCTATTTAGTATCTTATCAAAGAAGATTTTTTTTTCTAAGTTATATTTTATCAAAAGAATTGATCTCCATTTTTTGTTTGTTCACAACTTTATATATGTAATAAATATAAAAAAGGGTCCCAATAAACCTTGAAAAAAAATATAAATTAAGGACAGCAATTAGCGACGAACAATTGTTTTCGTCGGCATAGAAAAATTACATAAGATTCACGAAGCTTGTAGCAATTGATAAAAGAAAATTTTAAAAAAAAAGAACTAATTAGCGACGAAATTGACATTTCGTCGCTAAATTAATTTAAATAAAAAATAATATTTAGCGACGAATAAAGTCTTTCGTCGCTAATTATACTTTTTAAAAAATTATTTTTGCGACGAAACGACAATTTCGTCGCTAATCAATTCTTTTTATTTTATTTTTCCTCAAATTATCGACGAACAACACTGTTCGTCACTAAATTTGCCAAAAAAAAATACAAAATTAAATACAAAAGAAACACTAAATTAGCAATGAACAAAGGGTTTCGTCGCTAATCAATTCTTTTCATTTTATTTTTCGTCAAATTAGCGACGAACAACACTGTTCGTCGCTAATTTGGCCAAAAAACCAAAAAAAAAATTAAAATAAAAAAATAAATTTTAGTCACGAATAACATTGTTTGTGGCCAATTTAGCGACGAACAATGATTCTCGTCGCTAAATTATTTCTTTTTTAAAATTTCTGGTCATTTAGCGACGAAATTGTATATTCGTTACTAAATTAGCGACGGATTGTTCTTCGTCGCTAAGTTCATCTCAATTTAGCGACGAAATTAATTTTTCGCGCTAATTTAGCTACAAATGTCTTGTTTGTCGTTAATTTCGTTGCTAATTAGCTACGAATTTCTTGTTCGTCGCTAATTTCGTCGTTAATTAGCTACAAATATTTTTTCGTCGCAAAAATCGTCACAAAATTTGTGAGGAATTTTTTTGTCACTATTTTCGTCGCGAATAGCGACGAACTTCCTTGTCGTCGCTATTTGAGTCACAAATTAGCGACGAAAATTATCTCGTCACTAATTGCTCGTGGCTAAATCGCTGTTTTTTTGTAGTGATTCTTCAAAAATTCCATCAACTTTTGATATTTTTCGTCTTTCATTTAAGAAGCGACGTCCTGCTCCTGATTCGAACGTGAAGCATTGGATTTTAGGTGAGAAGGCGAGTATCCCTGGTCGTCGTGGTGCTTCGCGTGAATCGTTGAATTTGGCCGATGAAGTTGTCAATATTCTAACCCACTTCTGTTGGCTGTGGATCATATTGTGACTTGCTGAGCATTTTAAGGAAAATATTATCTAACAAACAAAACCTTGCTGATTGCGAAGGGTTGTGAATCTTTTGATCTGCCGATCATATAAAGCTTTCTTAAAATTAGAAAAGAAAAACTCTTTTGGGCCCCATTAAAATGTGCATATGAATTATACGCCGACAGAACATTGTAAGAGTGTAACCTTTTCTCATACATAATCAAAATAGCAAATCTGAGGGCTCTAAGGCTGCGTATGGATGGTGGCTGGGGAAACTGTTTCTGTTCCAAAAGTGTTCCGGGAACACTTTTGGAGCAGAAACGCGTATGGTTCAAAAATGTTCCGAAAGTGTTCCGTGGAACACTTTTGTGCCAGGGAACACTTTTGAAGGAACAAAAAAAACTTGCTTCTGGGATTTTGGAACACTTTTTGGAACACTTTTGAAACCACCATCCATTGTCGCCGATGCGATTACCACTCGTCCCCACGCTAAAAGCCGGCCGTCGATGGTCGCCGGCCGCCGCCGCCGGTCGCCCGTCGCCGGGCGCCTGTCGCCGCCGCCGCTTGTCGCCGGTCGCCGCCGCTGCCTGCCGCCATTCGCCGGTCGCCGCCGTCGCCGGCCGCCGGTCGCCGCGGCCGCCTGCCGCCGGTCGCCTCCCATCGCCCGCCGCCGCTGCCCATCGCCCGCCGCCGCCGCCCATCGCCCACCTCCGGCCGTCGCCCACCTCCGGTCGCCGGCCGCCGCCGATCGCCGGTCGGCGACTGAAAAAAGTGTCTTTTTTTTAAATTACCAAACGCGTTTTTTTCCTAAAAATCGTAATTTTGAACAGAAACACAAAAAAATATTTCTATTCAAAAAAATGCTCCCTGGAACAGAAACGCTACCATATGCAGCCTATTTTCCCTCTAGAATAGCACTTGATTGATCTAAACTACTTGATAAGTGCATCCATTTAATAAATATAGATTAAACTACCACTACACTTTAGACCTCATGCCCGATGTGCGACTTCGTTCACTTGACATCCTAGCATGTGCACCTCAAAAATTTGCATCCCATGTGTACCTCAACAAATCTGCATCTCATGTTTGACTATTATGTTGAGCTCTCTTCGCTTTACTCCAAGTATCGTTCTGCACTAATTTTTTTTTTCTCAAATTGAATTTCCACTTGGCTTTGCCAAATTTAGCAGGATGTTGGAGAGAAACAGCATGTGCACTTCAGGCTCTACCTTAATCGCCTTAGCCTAGCCGAGATTGATTCGAAGCCGAGCAACACCATAAGTGACCTTGATTAGGTAGTCACGTATGAGATTTCTTTTCTGAAGATCAGTTACCGAATGTTGATTTACAAATTTTTATGCTAGGCTCGCCCAGGCCATCAACTCTCATATCACTTGTTGGATCAACACTGAATCAGGGTGAAGTGGTTAAAGCCATTGGACACACTCATGCAAATTGGATTTCAAGACGTTATCAATTATTTAACGGACCTAGCATAAAATCCAAATTTCGATGGATATGTTCTTTGAAGCATGCGATTAAATTAACTGGGTTTACATCTTGAGTTTGAAAATTGTACTCTCAAGATGAATGTCTATCTTTGTTCGGCCTGTTCCAACTGTGGGCTAACGGAATAGATTTTAGAGTTTCTCTTATAAACCCTGGCCAGGAAAGGGAATATAAAGCCAAAGCAGCGCACCATCGGACTCAACTCGGAACCCTGACGATGGCGGAACAACCGCCGTGGGAAGACCTACGCCCACTGTGCTGGAAGGCCGTCCTCCGTTCTTTGCGCTCCAGTGCAGACCACCAGTCTTTCTCCTCCGTCTGTAAGCGATTCCTAGACATCTCCAACACCGTCCGCACCTACCTGGACGTCGGCAACCAAATGACGCCCCCGCGCCTTGACTCCCTCCTCTCCCGGCGCTTCACATCCCTCAAGGAAATCAACCTCAGCTTCTACCACGGCGATCGCTCCTCCGTCCTCCTCCAGATCGCGCAGTTCCCGTTGCCCCTCGAGCGCCTCAACCTCTCGAACCAGGAGTTCCTCCGCCTCCATGGCTTGCACGAGATGGGGTCCAAGTTCCGGTCTTTGAAGGTCTTGGTGATGGCCAATATTGGGTTGTTGGAGGATGGGGACTTGGATTCCATCGCGGACTACTTTCCCACGCTGGAAGAGCTCGACATTAGAAACCCGAGGCTGAGCCGGGTCACGGATGACGGTATCTCGGTCCTGTGGCAGAAGCTGCAGAGGCTGTCGCGAATTGACATTTCGGGCAATCAGTCTGTCTCTGATCAGTCTCTTGTCGTTTTGTCCGTGACTTTGCCGTGTCTGAGGGAAGTTGGGTTTACGAAATGTGGCTTGATTACTGGGAGAGGGATTGCTTAGTTGATAAAGAACAGGCCTGACTTGGTCTCCTTGGCCCCGACTTTTATGGAGAAGGAGACGATTTTCTGTGAGGAGTTGGTGGATTCCTTTCGTCGCGCACAGGGTTTGAGTAGTCTGAATTTCTGGGGCACATATATATGGGATGAGTTGCTGATGTCTATCGCGGAGGCAAATCTTCCGCTAGAGCGCCTCGTTCTTTCGCATGCTTCGGGGTTTTCGTTTGACAGGATTCGGAAGATCGTGCTAAAGCACCGGAGCATCAAGGTCTTAGATTTGGAGGAAGTAGATTTCCTCACATATCACGACATGAGCTTGATATGTAGAGATCTTCGCAGTTTGACCTCTGTTAACGTCAGAAACTGCTTCAATCTCACGAAGACGACATTGTATAACCTCACGAGACAATGTCCCATGCTAAAGGGAATCGTTATGGAGAGTACCAACCTAAGGATGGATGATGCCAATGGAACTGATACTGTGGTGAATTCTGAAGTGGGGTCTCTTAGCATAGCTGGTAATGTGAATTTGACCGACGAATGCCTCAAGAAGATCGGGCGTACGTGCCCCAACTTGTGGTGTCTTGATGTGGGCAATTGTTTGAAGATAACTGGGGACAGCATTTCGGGTGTGCTGAAGAGCTGCCCTCAAATCAAGCATTTGAACATGAGTGGTTTAAAAAACATTTGGAATCTTTGCATCGACTTTGAACTCCCACAGTTAGAGGGCGTGCTAGCAGAAGGCTGGAAACTCAGTGAGGAGCAACTAGTGGCATTTATAAGTAGATGTTGCCATCTCAAGTATCTCAACTTATCGAACTGTGTGCATCTGTCAAGCAAAGGGGTAGGTGAAGTGTCACGCCCCGATCCTCGAGCACGTGACATCCCTACCTTAACACCCTTAGGTCACGAAGGATAGCGTCTCAGGCTCGCTATCGACCTATGATCGTAGTACGTATGCGGAACGTGCCAAACTCCCAACAACAAGATCAGCATTGGATATGACAATAGGAACATTCATTTAGTCAATTCATCAAAAGATAACTTCAACCCTCAAATCAAAAGCAGATACTAATTAACCCTATAAAGCTAACAACATACAACCCCATTTTTCGGGGCGGCTCTCTAGGACCTCAAAAGTGACAATGGTCGGTAGGGTTAACTCCATAGCTACTCCAAAGGGCTACTCCAAAAGTTACACCTCAGCAACCTCGATGCTCCGTCACTTGCGACCTGAAATTGTTATCCCACGACGGAGTGAGAAATAAATCTCAGTGAAGTCAACGCCTAAGCTCGGTTAGGACGTTGATTCACCCAGGATATCCTACCAAACAGACACGGCACATCAACCAATACAGATATCCAACCACATGCAACTTATCCGCCAGGAAGCCACACGAAATTCGATGCAGACACGACACGACAATCAAACAACCCAATCAAGGCAAGCATCACAACAAACTGACATACATGACGTCACACGTAGTCCATTTATTATGAGATAGGGCATGTCATCCCGGCACACTAGTAAGTTGGTGCCTAGTACACTAGTCAGTTGGTACTCTTCTGGCGGCGCCAGGCATCGTCCCTTACTTCCGGCGACTGCTTCTAGTAGTCTGTGTGGTTCCGATCGTCACGGCACGGAACGACCAGGAATCCCTTCCCAGGGCTTCGGTCCGTCACAAGCTGCGACCGGCATCCATCAAACTGACGTCACAGAATGATGTGCTTCTAACAAGTCGTATTTTTCCGATCGTCACGGTACAATCTTGTCAGGAATCTCATCGCCCAATCATATGACCACACATGACACCCGACAATCAATCAGTTTTATCATCTTTGATTTAGGTCGGATGCTTATACAGACATGCTCAAATACTCGGCCTCAGGCCGTTTTCATACTAAATCGTGCAGTTTGAGCTCACACAGGTCATATGAATGCATAACCTCATAACTAGGCTTGCGCCCGACACGGACGATGATACACTCAGAAATTCAATCACGTCACATCACAATCAATCAACTGCAATCAGTCAAGCAATCAAGACACGATCGATTATCCAGTTCAATTAATCAAACAGCATTGATTAATCTCAATTACATCAAATTATGTATCGATCGCTTGGTTCGGAACTATCGCTCGCTCGCGGTCAAACAATGGCAATCAATGCACAATCAGTCAATCAATCAATTCTAACCACCAATTAGCCACAGACAACCTAACTAGATCGACTAACTTATTTAATCGCGGCCATTTAACCTAAACCTGATTTCTATCTAAACCGACCGCGATTAATCTAACTAATTATCCTAATTGACTAATTAACTAATCCTAGGCGCAATTAGCGCCCTAACCAAGGATTAGGGGTTAACTCACTCTTAAATCAAGCTCGGGCAACAACCACGACGGTACGGTGACGGCAAAACAGCGGCAACGAAGTCCGGCGACAACGACGGCGACGATGGTTCTCGATTTCCTTAGGACAACTCGGGTTTCCTTGATTAATTAAGCGGCGACAAGGCCCCACAGTGGCTAGGACACGACCAGTAGGTCCGGCAAGGGGTTACCGACGGCGGCGGCGGAGCTCCGGCTACCGGCGGTCCGATCAAAATAGAACCGGTCAGTAGCTGCAACAGGGAAAAATAAGCTGATTCGTAAGGAACCTCAACCTCAATGGCGGAGACAAGGTCGGGGCCGGCTACGGGACTCACCAGCAGGTCGAGGACGACGGTCGGAGGTGGCTTGACAGCTGCAAACAGCCTCTCGGCCAAAAACAGGAGAAGTGGTCGGGGGACTGTTTCCAAGCTCCACTGGCGTCCAACGGCCGTCAATGGCCGCGAGCTTCGGTGAGGAGCTGGAGGAGTTCGCTTGGGGTGGTCGGCGACCCGCGGGAGCCGTCGAAAAATGACGAAAGGCGGCGGAGTAGTCCCGGGCCCAAAACAGAGCACCGAGTCTCCGAGGGTCCGCGGCGGCTCTGGACAGCAACGAACGGCGAGGGGTGGTCGAGGGGGTCGTGAGGGAGGCGGGGGATGGTGGGACGACGGCTGGTGGTGGCCGGACGAAGCTCGAGCAGCCATTGCTCCCCAAAACAGAGCAGGAGGCTAACGGGGCTGTTTGGGGCTCTCCGGCGGCGCGTGGCGGCCGGACAGGGGTCGGCGAGGCGGCGACTGGTTGGTGGAGGAGCGGGGAACGATCGACGGTGGTGGTGACGCAAACGAACCGGAGATGGAGAGTAAGGAGGAAGAGGAATGGAGGAGGAGGAGTTGGTCGGGTGTCGCGACCCTCTCGAGGTTCGCCGTGGGCTCTCGAGGGCTAATGGGCCGTCCAGTCTGGTCGGACGCAGGCCTCTCCCAAGGCCCGTTACCCAAATCGCAACGGAGGTATGCGTAGTCGACCTTCAGTGTGGTCTAGTGACATGTGCTAAGTGTGCATGCCATGGAGTCGCCACCAATCATTTTTTTGAAGGGTATGATTGGACCACCCTATTGAATAGTCGGGAGTTTCTATTCAATTCTACGATAACCAGAGAAATGGGTTCGGGGACTTAGTTACGTCAGCTGTTAGAGTTGACGCCCTTTCGGTACCTAAGTTGATTGAATTTTCTGCAATTTTTCTCAAATTTTTTTTTTTGAATTTTTCCTTAGTATTCACTTTTTTTGAATTTTTTTTATTTGATTTTTTTTATTATAAATTTCCTGAAAATAAGTCCCAACTGAACGGTCCCTAACTCGCCACGTGGCGTCTCGGTGACAATCGAATCATTTTAATTGTTGTAAAATTCGAAATTTATTTCTTTTAATGTTAAAAATATTTTTTTTATTCTGAAAATCATCGGATCACGACACGTGGCTCATCTGCAACCATCCAATCTAGCATTTTTTTTTGTTTTTATAGGACGCAACACAATGCAAAAAAAAATAATAATAAAGAAGATATTAAGTCATTATACAACATAAACATAAGCAAAGGAGATGGGATCCGGTGAATTTTACGACGTCGGAGTCCGTCGGTGCTCGTGCAACAATGTGTGGGGGGTATAAACCACCAGCAGGAGGCTCGGCCTTCCGATTCTGGGGTAGCACAATATAATTTACAAAAAATAAATAAATAAAACACCTTGGACACCAATAGGAGGCTTAGCCTTCCGATTCTGGGTCTTTTATGCGAAATATAGAAATGTTATGACATAAAGTAAATACACAGCAAATATTTAGACACCAACAGGAGGCTCGGCCTTCCGATTCTGGGTCTTTTATGCGAAATATAGAAATGCTATGACATAAAGTAAATACGCAGCAAATATTTAGACACCAACAGGAGGCTCGGCCTTCCGATTCTGGGTCTTTTATGCGAAATATAGAAATGCTATGACATAAAGTAAATACACAGCAAATATTCAGCAACCTTAAAATTTCAGAACATAGCCTATCATCTTAGGAAGCCATCACCGAAAATTTCACCTTAAAAGGAGTCCAAATGAGTGAGATATGACCACAATACCTCAATTCGCTCGATTTTCGTCGACTGTTTTTCAAAAAATCACCATAATTTAACCAGACCTCGAAAATTCACGAAACCAACGGGAAATTGTTAAGGACATCTTAACTTAACCTGTGATGGTCAGAGGGAGGCGCAAAGGTCGCCGGAAGGGCTGATCGTGGAGGACGACGGCGGCGGCAGAAACTGGTCGTTACAGGGTCAGCAGCGACCTTTGCTCATTCAAACGGCTCCATCGGACGAATGGCTGGGCCAAATGAGCCTTATAATATATCCCTGGAAAGATAAGACGATAAGCTTTCTATTGGAGGTGGTTTTACCTCGATCTGATATTGGACGACGGAGTTATGACCGGAACAGTGAGATGGTTCGGGAAAGGGAGAGGAGAGAGGAAGAAGAAGAAGAAGAAGAAGAAGAAGAAGAAGAGGAAGAGGAAGAAGAAGAAGAAGAAGGAGGAGGAGGAGGAGGAGGAGGAGGAGAAGGAGCCACGGATGATGGGGGGGAGGTGCCTTAAATACTAAAAATAAAATAATAAAATAATAAAATAATAAAATAATAATAAAATAAAATACTAAAAAGTAAAAATAATTATAAAATAATCAAAAGCGAAGACAAAATGATTAGTCCCCTTTTCTTTTAAATGATGATGTTTTCACTCCTTTTCCTTTTAATCATTACTAATATTTTTGCCAAATTCAATTTTATGATGATCAAAGAACACCTAAAATCAAACCTGAATTTTACTATTTATGAGGTCGGAAAATGGATAAAATAAAAATACCGAATATTTTTATATATTTTTGTGACCTCAAATATTATTTTTCTTGATTTTCTTTTTCTTTTTTTCTTTTTTTTTTGTATTTTTCGAAAATATATTAAAAAAATGAAAATTATGAAAATTATTTTTTTGGTCAAAATGGTTCATTTAGCTTGGCTAAGGTCACCAAAATTGATTTTTCAATTTTTCAACTTTTTATGGATTTTCTATGAATTTTCAAAAATAAAAATAAAAATAAAAATAAAAATAAAAATGTTGATCAAAATTTAGGTGTCAACATCGGGGAGGGGGAGGCACAGGAGAGGGGGAAGAGGCAGAGAGGAAGAGAGACGCGTGAGAGAGAGAAAGGGGAGCGGGTGGGAGACGTAGACTAGTTGGTGGGTGATTGACAAGTGGGGCCCACCAAATTTTGAATATCTTTGACTCAAAGTGAATTATTGAGGGGTAAGACTGTAATTCAATAATTCTTGACTGAACGAATTTTTGGGTCGACTGAACGAAGGGCGTTTCGATAATTCCAATAGCTAGGCTCGGTCGCGAGGATTTGAATCCTAAATCGTTGTAACTAAGAATTACAGAGCCTAATCTAATTGACAAGCAATTTCGAGGATCGTCCAAAATTCATCTCTTAATTTCTTACAGTCCAAAATTCGTATAGACTGAAATTCAATTTCATTCCTTTTTTTGAATTCAGGCGATTTGTAAAAAGTCGAATTTTCAGGGCGTCACAACTCTCTCCACCTTAGGAAATTTCGTCCCCGAAATTACAGTACACTCAGAACTACTAAAAAAGATAAGGATAACTACTCTTCATGACTTCTTCGTTCTCCCAAGTCGCTCCTTCGGTTCCATGGTGTTGCCAAACTACCTTAACCAATGGGACTGTCTTGTTCTGAAGCACATGCTCTTTTTTGTCCACAATCCTGACTGGACGTTCCACGTACGATGCTCGCTCATCCAATTCAATCTCCTCATAACTTAGCACATGATCGGGATCAGGCTCGTACTTTCTTAACATCGACACGTGGAAGACGTTATGCACTTGAGCGAGTCTCGGCGGCAACGCAAGACGATACTTCAGATTTCCAATTCTCTCCAGAATTTCAAACGGCCCGACATACCTTGGGCTTAGCTTTCCTTTCTTGCCAAAATGAGATGTCCCTCTCATAGGCGACACCTTCAAAAATACATGATCGCCTACCTAAAACTCCAAAGGTCCGCGCCTCCTATCAGCGTAACTTTTCTGGCGACTCTGAGCTGTCCTTAGTCTATCTCTGATTACTTTAACTGCCTCCATTGATTGCTCTACTAACTCATGTCCAGTGATCTTCCTTTCACCAACCTCATCCCAACAAATAGGCGTCCTGCACGCTCTGCCATACAATGCCTCGAAAGGCGCCATCTTAATGCTTTGCTAAAAACTGTTATTATAGGCAAATTCCACCAAATGCAACTGTTCCTCCCAACTGCCTTTGAAGTCTAAGACACATGCTCTCAACATGTCCTCTAAAGTTTGAATAGTCCTTTCAGACTGGCCATCAGTCTGCGGATGATAGGCCGTACTAAACTGCAGTTTTGTCCCCAAAGCAGTCTGTAGACTTTTCCAAAAAGTGGCAGTGAACTTGGGATCACGATCTGAAGTGATCGTCACTGGCACTCCATGCAACCTCACGATGTGCCTCACGTACAAATCTGCATATCTGTCTAAGGCGAAGTCCTTTCTCACTGGAATGAAATGCGCTGACTTTGCCAATCTATCGACCACAACCCAGATTGAATCATGCCCTCTTTGACTCCTTGGCAATCCCTTCACAAAGTCTATCGTGATATGCTCATATTTCTACTCTGGGATCTCCAAAGGCTGCAGCAATCCTCCAGGCTTGCAGTGCTGCGCCTTGACCTGCTGACAGGTCAAACATTTAGCCACATGCTTGGCTATATCAGCTTTCATGCCATTCCACCAGTAGTGCTGTTTCAGGTTCTGATACATCTTTGTACTTTCAGGATGGATACTATAGCTACTACGATGTGCTTCCGATAAAATATCCTCCCTTAAACCTTCATCAGCAGGCACAACCAAACGTCCACTTGGAAGTCAACTCTTCGCTTAGTTGAGTCCTCTTGAAGTATCTTTTGAATGTCAAGGTCCGTCGACTGCAAGGTCTTAATCCCTGCCTGCACTTCCGGTTCAATCCTTAGGGTAGCCACAAGACTCGACAAATGGCTTACTTCCAGTTTGAAGTCGGAGTCTCTCACTTGCTCTAATAGACGCCATTCTTGGACTTGTAATTGAGCAATCACTGATTTTCTACTCAGGGCATCTGCAACCTTATTCGCCTTACCCGGATGATACAGGATCTCGCAGTCATAATCCTTAAGCAACTCCATCCATCGACGTTGCCTCATGTTCAACTCCTTTTGAGAGAACAGATACTTCAGACTCTGGTGGTCGGTATACACCTGAAAACTTTCCCCGATCAGATAGTGCCTCTAGATTTTCAAAGCGAACACGACAGCAGCCAATCCCAAGTCGTGCGTCGGATAGTTCAACTCATGTGGCCTCAACTGACGCGATGCATAGGCTACAACTCTCCCATGTTGCATCAGCACACAACCCAAACCTCGAAGCGAAGCATCGCTATAAATCTCGAATCTACCAGGACCAGACGGAATCGTCATAACAGGAGCAGTTGTCAGCCTATGCTTAAGCTCTTGAAAACTACGCTCGCACTTGTCTGTCCATTCGAACTTCATGTCCTTCTTCAGCAGTCCGGTCAAAGGCGAAGCTATAGCTGAGAACTTCTCTACGAAATGCCTATAATAGCCTGCCAATCCTAAGAAACTTCTGATCTCGGTCACAGTCGTCGGTATCAGCCAATCCTATGTAGCACCGATACGACACGGACACGGGGACACGATACGACACGACACGCCGACACGGCGATTCTCAAAAAATAGAAAATTCCGACACGGCGGGACACAGCGCAATATATATATATAATTCCCTTCTATCAATCCTTGAATAACAGAATTATCCATTTCACAAGGAATAAAAAAAGTAGGGGTGAGCATGGTTCCAAGGTAGAACCTGGAACCTGTAGAACCGGACCGGTAGGAACCGATTGGTTCCAGGTTCCAAGGTAAGAGGGTAGGTTCCAGGTTCCAAAAATTTGGGAACCTGCTTTGACGGGTAGGTTCCAGGTTCCAAGTAGGTGGAACCTGGAACCGGAACTTGGAACCTGAAGCAATCTTTTATATTATTTTTTAGTATATGTCATCACGTCATTATGAGGGATTTCATAAGGACGATAATGAGTATGTAATTTGAAACTACTTTATCATCGAGTTTTTTACTCTATTATTGTTTTATACTTTTCGTGTATATATGTATGAGTTATAGTTAATAGATTTTAGTAGTAGATGGTGGTCATTGGAGGTAATTATTCGCATTGATCGTTCAATCAATAATATATGTGGAACCTGGATAGAACCTGAAACTGCTCACCCCTACTTTCTTCTATTTTAGTGCAAATGGAGTTTTATTGATAGGTTTTAGGGTACCCTGGAACCGGATCCAGAACCTGTGACAGGATAGGTTCCAGGTTCCAGAGTATAGAGGGTAGGTTCTAGGTTCTAGAAATTGAGGAACCTGTAGTAGCGGGTAGGTTCCAGGTTCTAGGTGGAACCTACCCAGAACCTGGAACCGCTCACCCCTAAAAAAAAGGCAACAAAAAAAGGAAGGAGAAAAAAAGACCATCATCAAGTGTTGCTTAAGTACATTATGCATCCTCTAGTTAATCTACATTTTACACCTTTGTCCAAGAACCTATATTTTACACCTTGAGGTTTCAGGAAGTCTATGACTTTTTCCTTAAGGCATAACTAGCACACATCAGCTGAATGAATTAAACGAAAATTACTACTATGGCAAGGAATAAACCATGCACATGCCAAGACACCTCATTCGCTTGAGCTCTTCAGCTTCTTCTATTGTACAACCATGGGTGCATCCAGAGAAAGCCAACATATCCATCTCATATCTTAGATGCAAAGCCATGAAAGACCCCTTTTCTTGAAGGAGACGAACTAAGTTGTTCCCCAGAGCCTCAATCTGAGGAGTAAATTTTAGAGCCTGAAAGTTGACTCAACATCTGAGCCTCTGAAGATCTAGTGAAATTCCATTAACTGCGAAATCATGCACAAGTTCCTAAAACGTACATCATCCGAAAGTAGACTTTGCACAATTGAATCAACCAGAATCTAAACCAAGGGACATATGTGATATCAATATCACGGGCAGCCACTGTATGTACACAGTTGGAAAAATGCAAAAATATTAGCTTTATGTAATGGTATTACATGAATTAGCATTTAGCAGGCTTACTTACAGTTACGCATTGCAGTTCAGAATCTTCAGATCAATCCATTTCACACAGACAATGAAACACGTATCGTAAACAATGAGAACCTAAAATGTACAGAGGGATCCAATGCGTTTCTCTCCTATTTCCCCCGTACTTCAAAACCAGTCTCGACTCTTAAAAGAAAGCGAAGCAAAACTACGACATCAGTACTTCCGAGAAGAAAACCAGCCCAATCAGAACACCGGATAAGGGAAAGATTCAAACTAAGAAAAGCAAATTGCCAATATGACTCAGATCATCAACTAGCTCTGCATAATAGCAAGCTCATAAGCAGACAGTTGATGAGCTTATACCACCTTCCAGCACGCAAAATCCACAGAGGAAACCCCAATAGCATATATAAGCAGGTTGCTTTCTCTTTGTCGATAATTCATTCACTGAAGGGACCTGTAGTGCTAACTGCTAGGATTGTGATTGATGGCCTCTATGCTTCAAGAATTGTTCAAAATAATCCTATTGTTCAAGAATTGTTCAAAATAATCGTCACTCCTCACTCCTCAGTCCTCAAATCATCTGAGGACTGTGGAGTGACGAGTCTCAGAGTCTGACCGTTGATGAGTGACGACGCGAGCTGAGGTCAAGGGAACCAAGAATGAAAACTAAAAAGTAATAACGCGAGCTAAGGTCACGGCCTCACCAGTCCAGTGGCGATTGGCGATTCGGCGAATGGCGATCTGAGGAGTGAGGACTGAGGAGACCTGAGGCCGGCGACCCGCGACCACGCGGCGACGAAGAGAGACGAGAGAGCTGCTGAGAGCGCGAGATCGCCGAGATGCAGAGGAGACAGAGGCGTACGACCTAAGGCGTTGCCGAGGCCGGCGAGCCGCGACGCGACTGCGAGGCGTCGAAGAGAGGCGAAAGAGGCTGGCTAAGACTGAGAGCGTGACGGCGAGCCCGCGAGATGCAGAGGAGAGGAGACTGAGTCTGAGAGTGGAGTGGAGAGGCGAGGCGCACGAGACAGAGTGACAGACAGAAGTGAGGAGAACTGAGAAAGTGAGATGTGAGGAGAACGATTTAGGTCATTTTGCCCCCTTTTCACTGTTTTCAGTCGGACACGCGAGTTTTTTTTTAACACATTCGGACATGGGGCCGGCCGTGTCCGACAAGCAAAATTTGCCCCCGCCGGCATGTCCGTGCTACATAGGGCCAATCTATAACAGCCTCAATCTTAGATGGATCCACAGCGATACCTTCACTAGATACTACATGACCTAGAAATGCCACGCGAGCTAGCCAAAACTCGCACTTGCCGAACTTGGCATACGGCTGATGCGCTCTAAGAGTTTCTAACACAATCCTCAAGTGTTGTTCATGATCCTCTAGACTCTTCGAGTACACCAAGATGTCGTCTATAAACACAATGACGAAGCGATCCAAGAACTCCTTGAATACTCTATTCATTAGATCCATGAAAGCAGCAGGGGTGTTTGTCAGACCGAAAGGGATCATAGTGAACTCATAATGTCCATAACGTGTCCTGAAGGTCGACTTCGGTATGTCCTCCTTTCTGATCCTCAACTGATGATAACCCGTCCGTAGATCGATCTTGGAAAATACCGATGCTCCCTGCAACTGATCGAAAAGATCGTCAATCCTCGGTAGTGGGTACTTATTCTTGATCGTCACTTGATTCAACCGCCTATAATCAATGCACAACCGCAACGATCCATCTTTTTTCCTCATAAACAGCAGAGGCGCTCCCCATGGCGATGCACTAGGGCGAATAAACCCTTTATCCAACAACTCCTGCATCTGAACCTTGAGCTCCTTTAGTTCCGACAACGCCATTCTATACGACGCCTTAGAGATCGGCTCCGTCCCAGGAGCTAACTCTATCACAAACTCAATTTCCCTTTCTGGTGGCAAGCCAGGTAATTCTTGGGGGAAAACATCTGGGAACTCACGCACTACCCCAATATCCTCCAACTTAAGTTCCTCGATCGATGTGTCAATCACAGCAGCCAAATAACCTTGACAGCCTTTTTCCAACAAACGGGTCGCCTCAAGCGACAAGATCACCACAGTTGAGGTTCCTCCTCGATTTCCCACAAACTCATAACTAACCCTATTCAACGGGTTAAACAGTATCGCCTTACGAAAGCAATCCATTCTGGCCATTTGCTTTGTCAACCAATCCATACCCACTATCAGATCAAAATCATACATCTCCAGCACAATCAGATCTATCCTACTTTCATGACCATCTACAACAAGTCTACAACCAGGACAGCCTATTGCAGCTACCACACTATCTTTTAAAGGTGTAGACACCTTGAAGACAACATCTAAGGGCACGAAATCCACACCAGACAGTTTAACAAATTGCTCAGGAACAAATGAATGCGTGGCACCCGGATCAAACAAGGCATAAGCAACCTGATTATGCAAGAAGACCGTACCTGTAACGGTCGGCGAATCCTTCGCCTCCTCTCGGGTAACAGCAAATACACGTCCCTGCGCTGGCGGTCGGTTCTGAAAGTTCTGTGGAGCATTCCCTTCAGCTTGGCCTCCATGCGGCCTGTACTGCTGCCTTTGTGGGCAGTCCCTCGCTCGGTGGCCCTTCTGACCACAGCCAAAGCAAGATCCATCAGCATACGGACACGGAGCAGAACCATGTCTCTGACGACATAGGCGACACGTGTCATCCTGACGATGTACAGGCTTGCTGATCGCTCCTTTTCGGTTTGGAGGGATGTAGTGCTTACCACCCGACATCGGCTTCTTCCCTTTCCAGGTATCCTTCTTAATCCAAGGCATGAATCGTGATCCACTTGCAGCAGCCCTTTCCTTCAGATTCCGCTCAATCAGCTGAGCCCTCTCATAAATATCATTGTAGTCCTTTAAGTTGAAAGGTATCAGGATGTCCTTTATCTCCTGCTTCAACCCATCCCGGAATCTCTTAGCCTTATCCAAAGGATCCTCAATCATCCTTGGAGCATACCACGACAGTTCAGCAAATCTCGCCTCGTATTGATCCACAGTCATTTGATCCTGATGCAGGCGCATAAACTCATTCACCTTCTGCTCTCTAGCACAGTCCGAGAAGTACTTGCCATTAAAGGCTTCCACGAACACTGTCCAACTTCGAATGGTCCCTTCGAGAAAAATCCTTCTCTTAGATGCATCCCATCAAGTTCTAGCGTTTCCTTTTAGTTGAAAAACGGCTAGGGTGACCTTATCTTCTTCGGTACACTTCAGTAGCTCAAAAATTTTCTCCAATTCCTTGACCCACGAGGCAGCTGCTTCGGGATCTCCATCTCCAACAAACTTCGGTGGCATTAGCTTGAGAAACTGTTCCACCAGCTTATGCATTGGTCGTTCTCTATTCTCATTCCCAGCCACTGGGTTTCCTTGGGGTGCCTGAACAGCAGCGGCAACAACAGGAGCACCCTGGCTCCTTTCCTGTCGATCCAACCTATCTCCCAGCGCTCCCAACGCTTGAAGAATATTAGCCATAGTCGGCTCGTGCCTAGCAGGCTCAGCAGCATGAGATGTTCCTTCATCAACTACGATCTCTTCGACCGGCCTAACAGGCCTCCTTCGGGGTGCTCGGGGAGCTCTTCTACCGCGTCCGCTCATTTTACAGGTGAGTTATGGAGTCCTGCTCATCCCATAGCAAAACGCGGTCAAAAGGCAACCCAACTACTTAAGACAAAAGCAGCAATCACATGCACCACGCTCACAGTCCTACTAACTATCCCAATTTCCATCGCTCCTTATTACTCCAGGCCAATGACCAGATGGATCAGGCTGACCTCGCTCTGATACCACCTTGGGCGGGGATGTCACGCCCCGATCCTCGAGCACGCGACATCCCTACCTTAACATCCTTAGGTCACGAAGGATAGCGTCCCAGGCTCGCTATCGACCTATGATCGTAATACGCATGCGGAACGTGCCAAACTCCCAACAACAAGATCAACATGGGATAGGACAATAGGAACATTCATTTAGTCAATTCATCAAAAGACAACTTCAACCCTCAAATCAAAACCAGATACTAATTAACCCTATAGAGCTAACAACATACAACCCCATTCTTCGGGGCAGCTCTCTAGGACCTCAAAAGAGACAATGGTCGGTAGGGTTAACTCCATATATACTCCAAAGGGCTACTCCAAAAGTCACGCCTCAGCAACCTCGAGGCTCCATCACTTGCGACCTGAAATTGTTATCCCACGACGAGGTGAGAAATAAATCTTAGTGAAGTCAACGCCTAAGCTCGGTTAGGACGTTGATTCACCCAGGATATCCTACCAAACAGACACGGCACATCAACCAATACAGATATCCAACCACATGCAACTTACCCGCCAGGAAGCCACACGAAATGCGATGCAGACACGACACAACAGTCAAACAGCCCAATCAAGGC
The DNA here is from genome assembly GCA_021437785.1 of Rhodomyrtus psidioides. NCBI lineage: Eukaryota > Viridiplantae > Streptophyta > Magnoliopsida > Myrtales > Myrtaceae > Rhodomyrtus > Rhodomyrtus psidioides. The sequence continues at coordinate 1,257,423 of JAILYB010000054.1, forward strand.
AAGCATCACAACAAACTGATATACATAACGTCACACGTAGTCCATTTATTATGAGATAGGGCATGTCAGCCCAGGGCATGTCAACCCGGCACACTAGTCATTTGGTGCCTAGTACACTAGTCAGTTGGTACTCTTATGGCGGCGCCAGGCATCGTCCCTTACTTCCGGCGACTGCTTCTAGTAGTCCGTGTGGTTCCGATCGTCACGGTACGAAACTACCAGAAATCCCTTCCCAGGGCTTCGGTCCGTCACAAGCTGCGACCGGCATCAATCAAACTGACGTCACAGAATGATGTGCTTCTAACAAGTCGTATTTTTTCGATCGTCACGGTACAATCTTGTCGGGAATCTCATTGTCCAATCATATGACCACACATGACACCTGACAATCAGTCAATTTTAACATCTTTGATTTAGGTCGGATGCTCATACAGACATGCTCAAATACTCGGCCTCAGGCCGTTTTCATGCTAAATCGTGCAGTTTGAGCTCACACAGGTCATATGAATGCATAACCTCATAACTAGGCTCGCGCCCGACACGGACGATAAACACTCATAAATTCAATCACGTTACATCACAATCAATCAACTGCAATCAGTCAAGCAATCAAGACACGATCGATTATCCAGTTCAATTAATCAAATGGCATTGATTAATCTCAATTTCATCAAATTATGTATCGATCGCTCGGTTCAAAACTATCGCTCGTTCGCGGTCAAACAATGGCAATCAATGCCCAATCAGTCAATCAATCAATTCTAACCACCAATTAGCCACAGACAACCTAACTAGATCGACTAACTTATTTAATCGCGGCCATTTAACCTAAACCCGGTTTCTATCTAAACCGACCGTGATTAATCTAACTAATTACCCTACTTGACTAATTAACTAATCTTAGGCGCAATTAGCGCCCTAACCAAGGATTATGGGTTAACTCACTCCTAAATCAAGCTCGGGCAGCAACCACAACGGTACGGTGATGGCGAAACAGCAGTAACGAAGTCCGGCGACAACGACGGCGACGACGGTTCACGATTTCCTTAGGGCAACTCGGGTTTCCTCGATTAATTAAGCGGCGACAAGGCCCCACAGCGGTTAGGACACGACCAGGATGTCCGGCAAGGGGTAACCGACGGCGGCGGAGCTCCGGCGACCGGCGGTCCGGTCAAAACAGAACCGGTCAGTAGCTGCAACAGGGAAAAACAAGCTGATTCGTAAGGAACCTCAACCTCAATGGCGGAGACAAGATTAGGGCTGGCTACGAGACTCACCAGCAGGTCGAGGACGACCCTCGGGACCGACGTAGGGCGGCGGACAGCGGTTGGAGGTGGCTCGACAGCTGCAAACAGCCTCTCGGCCAAAAGCAGAGGAAGTGGCCGGGGGACTGTTTCCAGGCTCCATTGGCGTCCAACGGCCTTCAATAGCCGCGAGCTTCGGTGAGGGGCTGGCGGAGTTCGTTTGGGGTGGTCGGCGACCCGCGGGAGCCGTCGAAAAATGACGAAAGGCGGCGGAGCAGTCCCGGGCCTAAAACAGAGCACCGAGTCTGTTCTCGGGTCTCCGGGGGTCCACGGCGGCTCTGGACAGGGACGAATGGCGAGGGGTGGTCGAGGGGGTCGTGAGGGAGGTGGGGGACGGTGGGACGATGGCTGGTGATGGCCGGAAGCGGCGGCGTGGCCGGACAAAGCTCGAGCAGCCGTTGTTCCCCAAAACAGAGTAGGAGGCTGACAGGGCTGTTTGGGGCTCTCCGGCGGTGCGTGGAGGCGCGTGGCGGCCGGACAGGGGTCGGGGGGGGCAGCGACGGGTTGGTGGAGGAGCGGGGAACCATCGACGGTGGTGGTGACGCAAACGAACCAGAGATGGAGAGTGAGGAGGAAGAGGAAGAGAGGAGGAGGAGTTGGTCGGGGAGGGGGAGGCACAGGAGAGGGGGAAGAGGCAGAGAGGGAGAGAGACGCGTGAGAGAGAGAAAGGGGAGTGGGTGGGTGACGTAGACTAGTTGGTGGGTGATTGACAAGTGGGGCCCACCAAATTTTGAATATCTTTGACTCAAAGTGAATTATTGAGGGGTAAGACTGTAATGCAATAATTCTTGAATGAACGAATTTTTGGCTCGACTGAACAAAGGGCGTTTTGATAATTCCAAAAGCTAGGCTCGGTCGCGAGGATTTGAATCATAAATCGCGATAACTAAGAATTACGGATCCTAATCTAATTGACTGGCAATTTCGAGGATCGTCCAAAATTCGTCTCTTAATTTCTTACGGTCCAAAATTCGTATCGACTAAAATTCAATTTCATTCCTTTTTTTGAATTCAGGCGATTTACAAAAAGGCGAATTTCCAGGGCGTCACATGAAGAATTGCAAGACATTGAGGAAGATAAATATGAGGGATTGCCATAATGTACGTGACGATGTCCCATTTCTAGATTGGATGGTGTCTGTGAGGCCATCACTTAGGAGAATAATCCCACCTCGCAGTTTCGTTTCATCCGAAATCGAAGACTCCTTCTTGCAGCGTGGTTGTCTTGTTCGTGATTATTGACTTCAAAGGGACAAACCATGACGTAATTATCTGCGAAGATTGAGTTGTCTAGCATGTTGGTTGTCTTGTTAGAGATATTATTGGATATTATTGGATATTTTGTATTTTCTAGGATAGCCTATTTTCTTTCCTATACATATTATACAGGTCTAAATGCCCATGATTCTAAAAGGAAGCCGCTAATATGACAATCTGACAGTATTGTCATTATTTCTGACCTCACGATATTTCAATTAATAAGTACTTTATGCAAAAAACGCGGTGATGGTGTGTAGATCTATGATTTGGAATAACTGACAGTACTGTCAAATTATCAAGGAAGCATTTTTCGTTCTAAAAAGTTAGAAGCAAAGCTAAGTGGTGATGCGTCGATCATGGATAAACGAGCAGAGAGATAAAATGAGAGAGAGAGGGAACTGGGCAAATTTTCTTTTCTTTGACATGGTTGACATTGAGTGTTGGCTACCATATTTACATGTCATTTTAATGGGTGTCTAACATAAAACACGAGCGTACTTCCATATAGTTGTGATATAAACTCAGGACTTTACATCAAGGAGTTGAATAAATGGAAATGGCTATCTTTTCTTCTTCATGCACTCAAATTGCTGCACTTTACATCTGCATGTAATTTTGTTTCGATTTACTTTCAATTCTATGTTATCTCATTTTCATGTGCACTTTACATTTCCTTGCTTTCCAATTCAAAGATTGATCGCTCAATGTGAAATATCATTGTGCGCTTGGCACTTGGAAGCGGAGCCACGGGCTGATCCTGATCTCGATCTCTCCAATCGCAATGAACTTCAATGCGTCTCGGTGCATCTTCCTTTATGGTACATTACTTTAGCGTGTCCCATTAGCGTGTCCCACGGATCGATTTTCATCAATAACTTGCCATGTTAATCACATTCATGCATGTAATGTATCTACTAGAGATTGGTTGGAGGAGAACCATGGGAATTTATAAATTCAAATAAAAGGCTCCGTTAGTTTCATAGAAAATCAGTAATTTGGAAAAAAAATTTCCTAAAAATTGATCGCTGGTATCGATTGGAATAATTAGTTAGTAAAAAATGTCTTTATTATCGATAACAATTTATATCTATAAAATTTCGTGGATGATGAAAATATTTTCTGTTTATTCATGTAGTAAGCAGTACAAGCCATTACTTATAAGAATTTTTTTTTAATCATTCACTCTTTTCGAAATAAATATGGCCTCAATAGAGTCCGTTTATTCAGTGAGGCAACATATGGTATTAAAACCCCGCCAAAATACTAGTGTAATCTCGGGGAAAAAGAAAAAGGGAAATGAGGATGCATAGGAACCCAATTGCTCACCGCATTGTTCCAAATATGTTTCTAGGGACAAAGACGTTACCAAACACAGCCTAAACTGTAACAACCATGCGATTGATGTTCGATTCAAATGGTTGGTTATTGTTTTATATCAACAAGCTAACATAAATAAGCATCCAGATACTTTGAGGAACTCGACTGCATTTGAACTCTCAAAAATTACGACCTGATGGAAAAGGTGCATCAGAGGTGATCACAGATTTGTGGCCTGTCGGGCCGAAGGCATAAATGATTAAATTCGGACTAGCCATTCAATTCTTGGTCCGTTCATGCCAAGTCCATCTTTATATTAAACGATTAGTAATTTGTTTCCACGTAAAAAATTGGTCCACTCACGGATCGATCTAGTATTAAAATACGAAAGACGCACATTCCATAATCAGTCTCTTTCAGATCGTCATACACGTGCTCCGTTATTTCATCGAACCAATGGCCGAAGAACTTGGGCGTGGCGCAAACTGGATGTTGTGACATATCGAGTGCTCAACGGACCTTGCATTAAATCCAAATTTTGATGGATATCTTCTTTCGACGCAAACAATTATATTAACCTTTGATGGGCAAGACTTAGGGAATCGGCAATACGGTTAACCCTAGCTAAGGAAAAGGGAAGATACGCCAAGACTAGATGGCTAACAAGCAGCGTGTAAACGGTTCGATGATTATGGATAATTTATCAATCAATAGTTAGACGGTCGTCTCGATCGTTCAATAGTTACATCAAGGACCCAATAATTTTGCTTCTGGGAATATTTGAAAGTGTTATTGTAGAAGGGCCCATAAAAAGGATCGGCAATTTTGTTCGGCCCGTTCCAAGTCCAACCTTCCTTTAGAGAACTGGCTACATGGTAAAGCGTCAACCCTGGCTAGGAAAAGGGGACGTCAAACCAATTCGGAACCCTTGGACGATGGCGCGTCAGCGTCCGCCGCCGTGGGAAGACCTGCCCGAGCTGTGCTGGGAGGCCGTCCTCCGTTCCTTGTGCTCCATAGAAGACCTCGAGTCCGTCTCCTCCGTCTGCAAGAAGCTCCTACGCATCTCCAACACCGTCCGCACCTCCCTCTACGTCCGCAACCAAATGACCCCCCCGCGCCTCGACACCCTCCTCTCCCGGCGCTTCACATCCCTCACGTACATCAACCTCAGCTCCTACCGCGGCGATTACTCCTCCGTCCTCCTCCAAATCGCGCAGTTCCCGTTGCCCCTCGAGCGCCTCGACCTCTCGAACCAGGAGTCCCTCCGCGTCGATGGGTTGCGCGAGATGGGGTCCAAGTTCGGGTCTTTGAGGGTCTTGGTGCTGGCCAATGTTGGGTTGTTGGAGGATGTCGACTTGGGTTGGATCGCGGACTACTTTCCCACGCTCGAAGAGCTCGACATTAGAAATCCGAGGCTGAGCCGGGTCACGGATGATGGTATCTCCGTCCTGTCGCAGAAGCTGCGGAGGCTGTCGCGAATCGACGTTTCGGGTAATGAGTCTGTCTCTGATCAGTCTCTTGTGGTTCTGTCCGTGAATTTGCCGTGTCTGAGGGAAGTTGGGTTTACGGGATGTGGCTTAATTACTGGGAGAGGAATTGCTAAGTTGATAAAGAACAGGCCTAACTTGGTCTCCTTGGGCCGGACTTTTATGGTAAAGGAGAGGATTTTCTGTGAGGAGTTGGTGGATTCCTTTCGTCGCGCTCGGGGTTTGAGTAGGCTGGATTTCTCGTTCTCATTTGTATGGGATGGGTTGCTGATGTCTGTCGCTGAGGCGAATATTCCGCTAGAGCGCCTCGTTCTTTCGCATGCTTCGGGTTTTTCTTTCGACGGGATTCAAAAGATCATGCTAAAGCACCGGGGCATCAAGGTCTTGGATTTGGAGGAAGTAGATTTCCTAACGGATCGCAACATGAGCTTGATATGTAGGGATCTTCGCAGTCTGACCTCTGTTAACGTCAGACACTGCTTCAATCTCACGGAGACGACGTTGTATAACCTCACGAGACAATGTCCCTTACTAAAGCGAATCGATATGGCGAGGACGAACCTAAGGATGGATGATGCTAATGAAACTGATATTGTGGTGAATTCTCAAGTGGGGTCTCTTAGCATAGCTGATAATGTGAATTTGACTGACGAATGCCTGAAGAAGATAGGACATATGTGCCCCAACTTGTGGTATCTTGATGTGAGTAATTGTTTGAAGATAACTGGGGAAGGCATTTCAGGTGTGCTGAAGAGGTGTCCTAAAATCAAGCATTTGGTGATCCATGGCTTAGAAAACTTAGGCAATCTATGCATCGACTTTGAACTCCCTCAGTTAGAGTGCTTGCAAGCAAACGGCTTGAAACTCAGTGACGAGCAAATAGTGGCATTTATAAGTAGATGTTGCCATCTCAAGCATCTCGACTTACCAAACTGTGTGCATCTGTCAACCAAAGGGGTAGAAAAGTTGGTGACGAATTGCAAGAGATTGAGGAAGATAAATCTGAGGTTCTGCCGTCATGTACGTGATGATGTCCCATTTCTAGATTGGATGGTGTCTGTGAGGCCATCGTTGAGGAGAATAGTACCACCTGACGGATTATTTTCGTCCAAAATCCAACACTTCTTCTTGCAGCGTGGTTGTCTTGTGCTAGATTGGGTAATTTTCTAGCTGCTTGGTCGTCTTGTTAGGGGTATTATTAGCTATAACGGATATTATTCGATAGCTTATTTTCTTTCCGATACATATTCTGATATTAGCACCCTTGACTATTGAGCAATAACATAGTCTTTATTGATTCTCTCTCTTGAAGATCCTCGAATACTTACACTTATATGGAGAAGGAGAATATTTATACTGGGCTTAAAATCTGTTTGCACTCTTCAAAAATTCAATCAACTTCTGATTTCGTCTTTCATTTAAGAAGCGACGTCGTGCTTCTTGATTCGAACTTGAACCATTGGATTTTAGGTGAGAAGTCGAGTAATCCCTGGTCATCATCGTACTTGGCGTGAATCTTTGAATTTGGCTGATGAAGTTGTCAATCTTGTAACCCACTTCTGTTGGCTGTGGATCATATTAGAACTTCCTGATTGTTGAAAATACTTCTGCACGCCCTGTAAAAAACAAGCGCTGAAGCTGGCTCGGATGAAACATTGCCATTTGCTCATCTCTTCTTTAGATTGTTGGGCACAACTTTCGGCCTATCAAAGCCCGAGCAAATGCAAACTTCACCGGTTGAGCTCAACTTTATATTTCTTGTAAGTTATGACTGAGCTTGGGCATGGTCAATCAGAGCATTTCTCCGAGCCCTGCCTCACCAATTCGAGTATCAAAATTTCTTGCCATCCCGTCTTAAAGCTCGGCGTAGGCACTTCATGTTCATCTTCTCATTCATTTGGTGAAGGATTCGAAACCCCACGTCTGTCCTAGATCTTACTTGGTGCGGGTGATGCTCCTCCACGTGCATATGCAAATGTTATTACCCAACATGAGCGGATTCGTGGACTGTGAGTTTTCGAAAGAAAAGCAAAAATTTATCTACTCATCTGTACGCAGATTCTTCATTATCAAATCTGTATGTCTAAATGAAGTTTGCCCTGCTCGTCAAATTGGACTCTATTGGAGAATGGATATAGCAGTAAACGGGACTCATGTATATAAAAGAAAATGAAAATATTAGAACAGATAGGATTGTTGTGTTATGACTCCCACCCAGATATTCGATCACGGCTTTGCTTGCTTGGATCTTGAAAGCTGTACTTCTCAAAGAGCTGTTGCCGATGTCCCGTTCTGTCGGGATTGCCTTTGAATCTCTGTTTGCAAGATGGCAAGAGAACGCTTTCTGACCAAGTCAAAAAGCTTTTGCAGACATTGGAAGATCACATATTGATTGATTGGGTTTTGATTCTTGCGTTCTACCCAAGTTGTCTAGTAGCTCTTTGCTCCTTGCTCCTTGCTCCTTGCAAAAGTACACACTTCCACAAAGCTACGGAGCTAACCAAAAAAGAGGGCATTTCTACCCTTCCATGGCCTAAAATCAACGCGTAATAGTCTAAAAATTGATTATGATTGTCGATCAACCGCTGATATCGTCTCAATCATTCAAAAATTCATCAAGGAACCAACAATTTTGCTATGGTATTATTGTAGACAAGCCCATAAAAGAGATGGGTATGGCCATGCAAAACACCAAGTTATAACAACTAACAACCATCCGATTAATGTTCAATTAAAAAGGTTGATTGTTTTTTTTTTCCATTGCTTTGATGTCGAGAAAGTAAAATAAATCAAACATCAAGTTATTTTAAGGAACTAAACTGACTTTGAATTCTAAAAAAATAGTGTTAGATAGCTGACATGCATCGAGTAGAGGTGATCATGGGTTTGTGGCCTATTGGGCCAAAAACATAAATGGAATTTGGACTAGCCGTTGCCGTTCCATTCTTGGTCTGTTAAAGCCCAGTCCATCTCATATTAAGTTAGGTTAGTAATTCGTCTTCAAATAAAATCGGTCCGCCCATGGATCAATCAAGTATTAAACTAGGAAAATTGTGTCACGAACCGAGAGATTATCTAGCGTTCCCCACGATCCGTGCGGCCTTAGGAACGATCCTAAGTTAGCCAACACACACTCGCTCACACTCGCTCGAGGGTCGGGTAACCCGAATCGATTTGTAGGAACACGAACACTTGCAAGGATCGCACGATTCAGAGAGAGTGGAGGGAATACTCTATTTGTATTACTTCTCGGATGGTTTACAAGGGGGAGGCCGAAGCCCTATTTATACAACACGATGCACAGCTCGTGGGTGACTCTTGGTCTACCCGTGTTTGTCCTGTTCCATTCGTCCGCTCATGCTAGACACACCCTGCATGATCCACGCATCATGATTGTGCCGCTCATGCCTCATGCCAGCTTGGCTCATGGAAGGATCAGGATAACCCAGCTGAACGGTCGTGTCCATTCGTCTTCCCAACTCGCTTGGATAATGCTCGAGCGGGCCTTTGGGTCGATTTGGGCCATCGGGTCGGTTCGGGCCGCCCAACATCATCCTGCTCAGCTAATGGATCAGCTCACGCACCATGTCACGGTCCATTTGGATCGAACAAACACTTGGGCCGTGATATTCTCCCCCACCTAATTGGGCGACGCCCTCGTCGCCGTTCTCCTCGTGGAAGGCCTCGATATGTTTTCGGAATTGCCACAATGCTTCCTCCAGTTCCCAGCTATCTTCACTTTCTGGTTGGCCTTTCCATCGTATCAGATATTCCCGCTTAGGCGCTCGATAACTTTTCCTTATGACTCGATCGGCCAAAATACGCTCGACCTCTCGATCATAAGCCGTCTTCGCTCCCATGGGCGCTTGTTGTGATTCCCCCTGTTCCGGTTCCTCTTCGTCCATGTGAAATGGCTTGAGCATGCTCACATGGAACACCGGATGAACTGATAGTAACACGAACACTTGCAAGGATCGCTCCCTTGCATTCTGTCTCTTTAGCTCATTTTTCACCCACGGCTTGAGGCTGCTGATGAACTGATAGTAGGCTTCTACGTCGTTCATCGAGGGAATCTGAAGTTTCAGCTCCAAAAACTTCCTCACATATTCCCGAACCGTGCTCCTTTGTTCAAGGCGCCGTAGCTCATCTCGAGCTTCTTCCTCAGCATAGGCCGGGAAGAACTGCTTTCGAAACTCAGCCGTGAAGGCTTCCCACGTATCGACAGGCCCAGCCGCCCTGTCATTAATCCAAGTACGCCACCACAGCAACGCGGTTTCGCCCAGGTACATGGCCGCGGTGTTAACTCGTGTGGCGTCATCTCGAATTCCACTTGCCTCAAAGTACTGGTTCAAGTACCAGAGGAAGTTGTCAACGTCTTTGGCCGTTCTCGAGCTCTTGAACTCCTTGGGTCGAGGAACATCCACTTGGGGTGGTGCGGGATGAATCTCGTCCACACGCCCCATCTCAAGCGCAGCCACTCTGGCCCGCAAGTCGATCGTCTCAGCACGACGCTCATTCGACTTAGCTCGCAGCTCAGTGATCTCCACACGAGCAGCAGCTAGTAAGGCCTCTAAGGTCTCGCTCTTCTTCTGGGCATCTTCCGAGTCTTTGAGAGCTCCTGTGACCTACCCTTGAAGTGAACCCATGCTGTCTTTGAGCTCTCGCACCACGGCAAGCAGCTCCTCCTTCCCAGCCACGAGCTCCTTCAAGTCATTGGTAAGCTCCACGACTTTGTCTTACAACTCCGCAGTGGCCAGCTCGATCCGGCCTACTCGGTTCTCCATGTCGTGCAACATATCCCGCGAAGTAGCACGTTCCCTTTTGGTCTTAGCAGCAGCAGCAGCTTGCTGCTCCTCATCTCCGATGTGGCCTTCAGCATCAACCACAGCATCAACCGCCTTCTCAGCATTCTTAGCCATAGCTTCGAAGGTTAAGCACACACACAAGATCGACTCCGAACAGAGATCGAACTCGCTCTAATACCACTTGTCACAAACCGAGAGATTATCTAGCGTTCCCCACGATCCCTGCGGCCTTAGGAATGATCCTAAGTCAGCCAACACACACTCGCTCACACTCGCTCGAGGATCGGGTAACCCGAATCGATTTGTAGGAACACGAACACTTGCAAGGATCGCACGACTCAGAGAGAGTGGATGGAATACTCTGTTTGCATTACTTCTCGGATGGTTTACAAGGGGGAGGCCGAAGCCCTATTTATACAACACGATGCACAGCTCATGGGTGACTCTTGGTCTACCCGTGTTTGTCTTGTTCTGTTCGTCCGCTCATGCCAGACACACCCTACACGATGCACGCATCATGATTGTGCCGCTCATGCCTCATGCCATCTTGGCTCGTGGAAGGATCCAGATAACCCAGCTGAACGGTCGTGTCCATTCGTCATCCCAACTCGCTTGGATAATGCTCGAGCGGGCCTTTAGGTCGATTTGGGCCATCGGGTCGGTTCGGGCCACCCAACATCATCCTGCTCAGCTCATGGATCAACTCACGCACCATGTCACGGTCCATTTGGATCGAACAAACACTTGGGCCGTGATAATTGCATATTGCATAGCACATAATTAGCACTAGCGCCGACTCAATTTAACTAGGTTCGTCCCTCCAAAATATTTGCCCACGGTTCTGGGGTCCCTTTAGATCGTCTACATGTGTTATTTTATTGAATCGAATTAGTGGTTGAATGGGGCTTTTTTTTTTCCAAAATAGGGTTAAAAAAAAAAAAGAACTCGCCAATTTAGGTATTTTTTTAATTTTTAATTTTTTCCAATTTTTTTAATTTTTTTTTACTGATTAGGCATGTGCGCACAAGCGCCTCTCATTTTTTTTTAGTTTCTTTTTTTAGCAGCACATTATATTTTTTTTTTACTTTTTACTTTTTATATTTAATAAATTTTTATTTATAACTTTTACATTTATACAACTTTATAAATGTAACCGCTAAAACAAGATTGAACATGTGGGAGGATTCGAACGAATTCTGCTTTCATTTCCCCCCGTATGGAGCATTGAGTTACCTGCGTTGCAGTCTTTAGCCGATTTACCTATTATTGGATTTGAACCAATGACTCTCGCCGTATGTTATATGATAACTTTTTTTTCTCTTTATATTTATTGCCACCCCACCCAAACTCTTGCCGCTGCTCCACCGCGTTGTCCTGTCACCGTGCTACCCTTCTGTTCGACCCTTCGAGCCAAACGCTGACCCATCGTCCAACCTCATCATTGCCACCTAATCGCGAATCAACCTCTGCCCGTTGGCCTGTAAATAATAGCAACCTATAAATAACATGAAAACACACAAAAAAACCATTATATTTTGTTGACAACAACCTATAAATAATTTAAACATTACCAAAACATTAACAAAAAATAATTATAAAGTTGGCTCAAGCGGTTGAATGGAGGATGGAAGGGTCGAGTTGCGAGTCCGTGGATCTCTGGTCAGCACGGCCCACGGGCGGAAGGATCGTGAGTGACTCGCGACTGGTGGCGATGACGAGGATAGAGGGCGGGTCGGTGGTTGGCTCGAGCGGTCGAACAGAAAGGCGACATGGTGTCATGGCACTGCGATGAATCTTCGGCAAGAGCTTGGGTGGGGCGGCAATAAATATAAAAAGAAAAAAAATTGTTATTATAAAAAAAATTATATTTATAAGGTTGTATAAATATAAATGTTATATATAAACGTCATTATAAATATATAAATATATAAAATATAAAATGTGCTGCTAAAAAAAGAAAGTAAAAAAATATGGGGAGCCGCATAAGTAATTTTTTTAAAAAAAATACCTAAATTGGCAAAAAAAAAATTAACCCTATTTTGGAAAAAAAGCCCGGTCGAAGAACCCGGGGGTGGACCCACCGCTACTTTTCCCTGCCTTGAGGGAAACCTCTCTACTTTTTCCATAGTAGCTTTTTTTCTGCTTCAGCGTTGAGGGGGGCGTGGGAGAAGCTCTCTCTCTCTCGCCCTTCGTCCCTTTCGTTTTTTTTGTTCTGTTTTTTTGGTTTGCTTTCTTTTCTTCCTCTTCCGATCTTCGCTTGATCCGGAAGTTTCTTTTCTCCCATTTTGGGGAGTTATCTCTCTCAATCTGACTTAGATTTGAGAGTTTTTGCTAGTATGTTTGTTGTGTTTCGCTTTCCTCAAGTTTTGTTGCTGAACAAATCCAGATTCAGACGAGATCGTAAGAGCTTCATCAAGGATCGATACTCGTTTAGCCTTATTTTTTGCACGATGATGGTGATGGGAACGCCGAACCTAGGCGCGCACCACCGAAAGGCAAAACCGTTGCAGAACACGAAGATATCGGTGTGTGCCCATTACCGATGACGGATTCGGTGATTGGCCGCCGATTTCAGCTTGAAGAATTTCAACATCAGCTTTCTGAACGAGTAATCCCTAGCATTGTCCTTATGAGTATTCTTCTGTTTTTGGATCTTGTTCTGTTGTTGATATTTAACATGGATCGTTGTATCTCATGTACTTGGAGGATATGAATGAAACTTTTTTCGATCAAAAAAAAAAAAAGAACCCGGGGGTGGTGTAAATTACATGCTGTGACACTATCGATTGTTTAATGGACCTTGCATTAAATCCAAAGTTCGGTGGTTGTCTTCTTGGATGCATACAATTAGATTAACCTTCAATGGGCCAAACTTAGGGAATTGCTTATATGGTAAAACCTAGCTAAGGAAAGGGGATGGTTTGATTATTAACGATAATGGTTAATCAATACATGATGGTTATCTCAGTCATTCAACAGTTTATCAATGACCCAACAATTGTGCTATTGATTGCCAACGTTTTTCTAGAAGGCCCCATAAAAAGGATCGGTATAGCCATGTGAGACACTAAGCTGTAACGATCATCCGATTCCCGTCCAATCGAAAAAGGCCGGTTATTATTTTGTCCATCAATTCGGTATCAAGAATCCAAAATTAAATCAATCGTCGAGACACTTTCATGAACTCAGACTGAATTTGAATTCTTAAAAATGACTAATAGATAGCCGACACGCATTGAGCAGGGGTGATTGTGGCTTGGGTGGCATGTCGAGCCATAACCATAAATGGTTTCAATTGGATTTGCCATTCCCAATCTTTAGGCTGCGTTTGTTAGTCGGGATAAAATTTACGACATGATAAAACTTATCATACCTTGTATTTGGTGCCTACGCATGATAAGATAAAGCGGGTGTTCGCTTGTTTTCGCAACAAGGAAAACCTTTCACCAAAATTTGTTCTTCGGTTTTTATTAAGATAGTTTCTGTGGCTCGATCCTCAAAGAAGTACGGTGAATCGGGCGGAAATGTGTGATGGCTGGCTATGTATGGATTGAAAGCGGAACGGGAAGTGGTATTGAGATCAAAGGGTCGAAATTACGTTACAATACTCCTAGGAAAGCATGTAAAGTGCAGGAAGATAAATGGCCTTGGCCAAAAGTAAAGGTACAATTGCTGGGAAAGTAAAGGTGCTGGAAAGTAAAGGACTTGAATGATAAATTACATAGGAATTTGAGTTGTTGTTGTTGGATGTCTGATGTTCGGTCCCTTGCCTTCTTCCTTCCCAGTATTTGTATCTTCCATGGCTTCGATAACCGCTCAGTCGGTTATCCTTGCTATTTTGAAATCTTGAATTTTGATGCCCTTGATGTTCTGCACTTCCCTGTTCGTCAGGAGTTGGCTGAAAAGCGTCTTCGCAGGCTTGAAATTTGAATCTTTCCTGGTAACTTTCGTGCCCATGATCTGGTCGTGTCCATTATCTCGATATTCGGTTGTAACCTCCCATCATCGTGGATTTTTGACGGTTTTGTAACTTCCTCCACGTCTGTGGTCTCTGTCATTAACTTCCCGTAGTGCTTAGTAAGTTATTAAGCCACCTTCGAGTTACCGAATCCCTTCGGGTTCCCGACCAGCTCGGTAACTTTTCTCCCTGTTGCTCACTTCCCGAATCTCCTGTCAACTTACTGACTTTTTCGGGAAGTTTTATTTGGCTCTTTCTATTTCCCGAACGGGGTGACGACAGCTTCTAGGTTCGCTCGGGAATTGTGCTAAATTTGGGTGTCAACAGTGGGAAAAAACCATAATAAAACTATCCGATAGAGGATGTGGGATAAAAATGGATAGGATCTCTAACAATCCTAATGTATAAGTTATAACAAATTTCTCAAACGAATAAAATAAAAATTTCGACCAAAAAATAAAATAAAATTAAAATAGTATTAGAATGTGAATAATATTTAATTTCTTATATAAAAAATTCAAAATAAAAATAAATAAAAATGATTTCATTATTATTTATTTTCATTTGTATTTATGCATTCAAATTTCTTTCTATCTTATAATATAAAATTTTCTTATACTATACTATATTTATATTTTTACATATTTTAGGTATTTTATAATTCAGGAATACTAGTAAATTCACTAAAGAATGATGAAATGGGAACAATAAATAGAAAAGAATTAAAAAAGAAAAGGAAAAACTAAAAAAAAAAAGAAATAAAAATGAACTTGGCAAGAGTGTCACGATGCATTCCTAACCTTCGTTTGCATAACATTTAGGTTCATTTATATTAATATTTCATCTGTACCAAACAACAGACAAAATAAGATGTGAAATATCTGGTTTATTATTGCGAGTTACCAAATAATGAATTGGATATAGCGAAATCTTTGGATTTCATATCCTATCATTTTTCCATCAATTCGACGGAAAAATGAAATCATAAGAAGAAACAAAAGGAAAGCAACTTCTCGAGTAGATCCTGGAACCAAACCGAAAAATAGGGTCTCCAAAACAGGTTTCAGTACAAAACAAGTTCTCGGATTTAAAAACTTAGAACCAGTTATAACATGATCGATTTTAGAGTCTAGATCTGAACCCCACTCGCTTGACCCTTGCTCACCTCTATTCATGAGAATAGACAGGAATTCGAAAGCGAAAGAAAGGAAAATCAGGAAGAATAAGACCTCGAATTATATTTGCAACACCCACCTTCTTCTAAACATGCCTTTTTTTTTTTAAAGAACTTCTAAACGTACTAAACATTTGCGAATCAACTTCCAATGATAAAGAGCACCATGTTGTGAGCCAATTGTTCATGAATGGAGAGTTTTCGGCAAAGATTTACGCACGGATAGAAATCAGCATCGCTACTATGATATGAATAAATATCAGCTAATTAAAAGCAGTGGTAGTTTGACTCAATATGAAATGGCGAATAGTAGTTTGTGCTCTCTATGATCATTCAAATAGTATGTGCTTTGACCTCGAAATTCATTCATACACTCCGATCTTTTCTGAGAATAGATATTGATGTTTTGTATTTCTATAATTAACCAGAGTTGCAATTTTTGGTACGCTAATGATTTGGCGCGTGGAAGTAGCCTTCCTAGCGTCTGATGTATATAATCATGTTATTTTTGTATGATATATAACTCGTGCTAACATTTATGTTAAAAAAAAAATTCCGCTCAAAATTCGCTCTCCTCGAATTGTTGGCTTGAGACAATGGAAATGTGGTGCTTTAATCAATCAACAATCCTGACCAAACGATCGCGGTCCTCGAGCTTCAACTCGATAGACGATTGTACACTATGGGAGGAGCAAGAGCATGATGCTTGAATTGAATTCGAAAAAATCGAGGAAATGATGTCACGAATGACTGCACAAATCATTCTAAAGCGAAGAGTATGTCTTTGGTTGGCAGAGGTGAACAAATAACTGAAATGCGTGGAATTAAATTGCAGGAGTGACTAGAAATAGATCGTTAGGAAATAACCGGTGAAGTCGATCTCGTCCTTTATGAGTTTGAGCTTATGCCTGTCTTTTCCTCTTCAGTTCTCCCATTTTGTACTTGTTTTTGTCCATAATTGCCCCCACCAAAAACCTCATCCATTTTCGATGGAGAATTATAATAAAAAAAAGGGGCGGCGCTATTTTCACTCCTTGCATGGCTTAAACACTCCATTTCACAATGTATTGACTATGTTACCCTTCGATGTGGGACCCATTTTGTTTTTTCTTTTCTTGTTTTCGTCCACTTTCCTTTTTCTTGTTCTCACTTGCATTGAAGGGTATCGTAGATTTCTTTATCTTTCTCGTCTAAGATCTCTATGCACACCAACGAATAGGTTTCAAGCGGAACGCCTTTGAAATTAGAATATCTCGATGACTTCCATAATTACTCGGTTGGAGTGATATGAGAAATCCATTCGTGATTTTTAGAATGCGAATGAGAAGTCATTTTTGCTACGAATGTTTATGAAGTTAGTCGAATATCTCATTGCTCGAATTTACCAGAATTAACAGCTCTTTGAGATTACTCATCTATATTAAAAAAAAAACAACCAGATCACGAAAGTATCAAAGACTATATCAACAAAGTCATTCTAGAAATAGTCTCGTTCACGTTAAGAATACGACTTCTCATCTCTAGTAATTATTGAATAATTCAAAAATAATATGTTTGGAATCGATACAATTATTTTACCGCATTGGTTGATTTTTTTTTCTTGTCGTTCATCCTCAGATTAGGGGAGGCGGCGTCATCCTCAGAGTCGGGAGTCCATAATAAACAAAACCACAAAAAAAAAGAAGTGGAAGAAAAATAAGAA
Source organism: Rhodomyrtus psidioides (assembly GCA_021437785.1). Classification (NCBI taxonomy): domain Eukaryota; kingdom Viridiplantae; phylum Streptophyta; class Magnoliopsida; order Myrtales; family Myrtaceae; genus Rhodomyrtus; species Rhodomyrtus psidioides. Next base: position 1,274,430 of record JAILYB010000054.1, read on the forward strand.
ACAAATAAAATAGAACCTAAATGGGCCCCACATTTGAGTCTTTGCTGATATATAATTCTAAATGAGGAAAAAGCAAGGGGTAATATGGTCAGTACATTATGAAAGGGAGTGTTTAAGCCAAATTGGGAGTGGAAAAAGCGCGACAAAAAAAAAGCCATAAACCTATTACAATTGTGTCAATTTAGTATTAGTAATATTTTAATACCATTTGATTTTTAAATTATTTTAATAATTTCTTTTGCGTTTTTTATAGTTTGTGTGTGGAGTTTGCTTTTTGAGGGCTAAAAAAGACTTAAAAATAATTTTTTTTAAAAAAAAAGCTATTTGCAATATCATTAAGAGGAATAAGATTTCTATTCAATTTTTTTTTTGGTGACCCAAGATCCGCCGGGCCGGTCGGCCTCGAGAGCATCGCAACACGGCCCATCGACTATACCTGGGGGGGGGGGGGGGGGAGCTAGCCCAGCGGCCCACCTGTCGGGACGCCCCACTTAAGTCGCGGAACGCGTTTGGGAGATTCGAACTCGCGACGTGGCCGCAGCGCACGCCTGTTCGAGTTCGACTCAACCAACCACGCCATGCGCGGGTGGGTTAGATTTCTATTCAATTGTTCGGATTGCAAAAAACGAAAAAATAGGAAAAAGAAAGGAAATGTGGTCTTCCATGGAAGAGTACTTCTCATTGGCGATACCAATCTGTGATCGGCGATTGTCGGCGGGATCACATTTATTATCCAATAAAATTTTCGATTTTATTTGAATTTTGTTCTATTAAAATAGACAAAGGTTCATCCATTCTATGTCAGTTCAATCTCACAAGAGTCGTGCTATTCTTTCGGGGGAAGTTTCATGGAAGCTAGCTAAAGCCTCGGCCATCGGATTGGTAGGCGCAATCTGTTCCTTTCATAACTGCTAACTTACTAAAAAATCACTGTCCTTAATTTATGTCAATCGCAACCGTCTTTTATGGGAAAATTGGATAATTACCTGTTGACACCCAAAAGTCACCTTAGAGGGTCACGTGCCAGGCATGTGGAGAAGGCACGATCGGCTACAATCAGATGTACCAAAGTTTGGTACGGATCAGCCATATGAATGCCACGTGTCAAGGTAAAGTTGGCGGCATTTTCTACCAAAGCGAAACGAGGAAAAGAGCGCGGAAAAAGCCACGATCAAGGCAGTTACAGAAATTAACGGCAAACTTTGAGAGTCGCAAAACAAGAAACCGTCGATGATGACATCAGTAAAAAACCATCGAAAGGTGGGAGAACGTGGGACATAGCGTGATGCCGAAGAATGGAAGTGCTCGACGTTTACCCAAGCGTCTCTATAAATACCCAGAGTCGTCCAACAACAAAAAGACACACAAACACACAAATCAAGTCTTTATCTTTCATTATCTTAGCCTACCTTAACTGTAGCTTTCAGATTCCCGCCGTTGATTCAATTCCGACGAGTTTAAATATCTTGGGTCGGTGCCGTCGATTAGATTTCGATATCTCCCCTTTGTCCAAGGCCATCGATTAGATTCTGGTGTTGTGTCGAGAAACCTGTGCAGTGTCATCGATTGAATTCCGACATTGTGTCTTATATCTCATCCAGTGTCGTCGATTAAATTCCGACATCGTGTCCTATGTTTCACGTTGCCGTCCAAAATTATCGATTAAATTCTGGTGTTGTGTTCTAAGTGTAAGCCATCTGAGGGATTACCTTTTAATTGGTCGAGAGTCTGTAAGGTGCTGTCTACATTATCATCGAATTTCTTTTGCATTTGACACTCTCTGCCCAAAACTGACCCGAAACTCCTTATAGGAAAACGAAATACTTAAGTTCGATAAAAGAGTCTCACGTCAACAACTCTCTTTGGGCTTGAGTCTTCTGGGCCGAGCCTCCGAAGTCTATTCGGGCTTGATCGAGGAATTTCGACGTCAACAAAAATGACAAAACTCAATAATTAACTCTTACAAGAAATTCATTAGTATATAGTTCTACCTCGATTTATTTAACTAGATCAGAAGTCCGGTGACGGTTTAGTATTTCTACGAACTACATATCTGTATACAGTGGCCGGTACTAATTGGATCAAGCCTCCAAAAAGAGTACTCACGATAAGCGAATGAGAAGGTGACTTTCTAGAGGTATATCTGGCTTTTGAATAATTCCACAAGATCTCACTCATGCAACATGAGTAGCTCCGCCCTTAACAAAATCATAAAATATCAAATAGCAATTTATGAAACTCCTTTCAATAAATTCTCCTAAGATATGGTGAAGGGGAAGACACAATTTTCAAGAGATGGGAACAGAATATTGTCATACAATCACTTAGAACAAAGTAAATAGGATCAATCCAAAAATGTCAAATCGGAGCAGTTTATAAAAAAGATCAAAGAATAAATCGAAAAAAAAAATATAATTTAATTGGAAATTTATCAATTGTTTAATTTTCATTGTGGTATAGTAAAAAATCGATACCTTAACCTCATGAGATCATTTGGAGGGAGTCTAAGTTCAAGCTTGTGATTATATCAATTTAGATTTATATTCACTCAAAAGTTTAAATAAATAAGTTATGAGAATATGTTAATTGCTACACTTTACATCACATGCTCAAGGTGAGACTTCTTTCGCTTGATATCCTTGCATGTGTACATCAACAAATCTTCTCCTCATGTGCGATTATTGTGTTGGGCCCACTCCCTCTTAATTTAGGTATTCTTTCGCACCAACATTATCTCAACTCGAATCATCGTCTTGACCTTGCCAAATTTAAATGTCGAAGAGAAACAACATGTGCACTTCATACTCTTATCTTAATAAGCTTAGCCTAGCCGAGATTGATTGGAAGCCAAGCAACACCATAAGTAACCTTGATTAGGAAGTCACGTATGAGATTTCTTTCCTGAAGATCAATTACCGATTGTTGATCTACAAATTTTTATGCTAAGTTCGCCCAGGTCATCAACTTTGATATCACTTGTTGAATCAATACTGAATCAGGGTGAAGTGATTAAAGTGATTGGACACACTCGGTGCAAATTGGATTTCAAGACATTATCGATTATTTAACGGACCTAGCGTAAAATCCAAATTTCGATGGATATGTTCTTTGGAGCATTCGATTAAATTAACTGGGTTTATTTCTTTAGTTTGAAAATTGGACTCTGAAGATGAATGTCCATCTTTGTTCGGCCCGTTCCAACTATGGGCTAACGGAATAGATTTTAGAGTTTCTTTTGTAAACCCTGGCCAGGAAAAGGAATATAAAGCCAAAGCGGCGCACCATCGGACTCAACTCGGAACCCTGACGATGGCGGAACAACCGCCGTGGGAAGACCTACCCCTGCTGTGCTGGGAGGCCGTCCTCCATTCTTTGCGCTCCAGTGCAGACCTCCAGTCTTTCTCCTCCGTCTGTAAGCGATTTCTAGACATCTCCAACACCGTCCGCACCTGCCTCGAGGTCGGCAACCAAATGACGCCCCCGCGCCTCGACTCCCTCCTCTCCCGGCGCTTCACATCCCTCAAGGACATCAGCCTCAGCTTCTACGACGGCGATCGCTCCTCCGTCCTCCTCCAGATCGCGCAGTTCCCGTTCCCCCTTGAGCGCCTCAACCTCTCGAACCAGGAGTCCCTCCGCCTCCATGGCTTGCACGAGATGGGGTCCAAGTTCGGGTCTTTGAGGGTCTTGGTGCTGGCCAGTATTGGGTTGTTGGAGGATGTCGACTTGGGTTGGATCGCGGACTACTTTCCCACGCTCGAAGAGCTCGACATTTCACATCCGAGGCTGAGCCGGGTCACGGATGACGGTATTAAGGTCATGTCGCAGAAGCTGCAGAGGCTGTCGCGAATCGACGTTTCGGGTAATCGGTCTCTCTCCGATCAGTCTCTTGTCGTTTTGTCCGTGAATTTGCCGTGTCTGAGGGAAGTTGGGTTTACGCATTGTGGCTTGATTACTGGGAGAGGGATTGCTTCGTTGATAAAGAAAAGGCCTGACTTGGTCTCCTTGGCACCGGCTTTCATGGAGAAGGAGACGATTTTCTGTGAGGAGTTGGTGGATTCCTTTCGTCGCGCACAGGGTTTGAGTAGTCTGGATTTCAGGGGCTCATATATATGGGATGAGTTGCTAATGTCTATCGCGGAGGCAAATATTCCGCTAGAGTACCTCGATCTTTCGCATGCTTCAGGGTTTTCGTTTGACGGGATTCGGAAGATCGTGCTAAAGCACCGGGGCATCAAGGTTTTAGGTTTGGAGAAAGTAGATTTACTCACGGATCGCGACATGAGCTTGATATGTAGATATCTTCGCAGTCTGACCTCTGTTAATGTCGGACACTGCTACAATCTCACGAAGACGACATTGTATAACCTCATGAGACAATGTCCCTTGCTAGAGGGAATCCTTATGGAGTTTACTAATCTAAGCATGGATGATGCCAATGAAGCTGATACTGTGGTGAATTATGAAGTGGGGTCTCTTTGCATAGCTGGTAATGTGAATTTGACCGATGAATGCCTCAAGAAGATCGGGCGTATGTGCCCCAAATTGTGGTATCTTGATGTTAGCTATTGTTTGAATATAACCGGAGATGGCATTTTGGGTGTGCTGAAGAGCTGCCCTGAAATCAAGCTTTTGCACATGCGTGGTTTAGAAAACATACGGAATCTATGCATCAACTTTGAACTCCCACAGTTAGTGAACGTGCTAGCAGAAGGCTGGAAACTCAGTGAGGAGCAACTGACGGCATTTATAAGTAGATGTTGCCATCTCAAGTATCTCGACTTATCGAACTGTGTGCATCTGTCGAGCAAAGGGGTAGAAAAGGTTGTGAAGAATTGCAAGACATTGAGGCAAATAAATCTGAGGAACTGCCATAATGTACGTGACGATGTCCCATTTCTTGATTGGATGGTGTCTGTGAGGCCATCACTAGGGAGAATAATCCCACCTCGCAGATTCGTTTCATCCGAAATCGAAGACTCCTTCTTGCAGCGTGGTTGTCTTGTTCGTGGTTATTGACTTCAAGGGGACAAATCATGAGGTAATTGGCCGCGAAGATTGAGTTGTCTAGCAGGTTGGTTGTCTTGTTATCGATATTATTGGATGTTAATGGTTATTATTTGATATTGGGTATTTTCTAGGATAGCCTATTTTCTTTCCTATACATATTATTCAGGTCTAAATGCCCTTGATTCTAAAAGTAAGCTGCTAGTATGGCGGTCTGACAGCACTGTTATTATTTCTGGCCTCACGATATTTCAATTAATGAGTGTTTTATGCAAAACACGCGGTAATGGTGTGTAGATCTATGATTAGGAATAACTGACAATATTATAAAACTATCAATGAAGCATTTTCCATTCTAAAAAGTAGAAGCAAAGCCAAGTGGTGATGCGTCGATCATGGATAAACTAGTAGAGAGATTAAATAAGAGAGAGGGAACTGGGCAGATTTTCTTTTCTTTGACATGGTTCACATTGAGTGTTAGCAACCATATTTACATGTTATTTTAATGGGTGTCTAACATAAAACACGAGCGTAATTCCATATATTTCTGATATGAACTCATGATTGTACATCGAGGAGTCGAAGAAATGGAAATGGTTATCTATCTTAGCTTTTTAATGCACTCCAATTACTGCACTAATTTGGTTTCGATTTACTTTCAATTCTATGTTATCTCATTTTCATGTGCACTTTACATTTCCTTGCTTTCCAGTTCAAATATTGATCACTCAATGTGAAACATCATTGTGTGCTTGGTATTTGGAAGCGGAGCCACAGGCCGATCCCGATCCCGATCTCTCCAATCGCAATGAACTTCAATGCATGTCGGTGCATCTTCCTTTATCGTGCATTACTTTAGCGTGTCCCACGGATCGATTTTCATCAATAACTTGCCATGTTAATCACATCCAAGCATGTAATGAATCTACTAGAGATTGTTTGGAGGAGAAACATGGGTATTTACAGATTCAAATAAAAGGCTTCGTTAGTTTCATAGAAAATCAGTAATCTGGAAAATATTTTCCTAAAAATTGATCGCCCGTATCAATTGGAATAATTAGTTAGTAAAAAATATCTTCATTATCGATAACAATTTATATCTATAAAATTTCGTGGATGATAAAAATATTTTCTATTTATCCATTTAGTAAGCAGTACAAGCGATTACTTACATTTTTTTTTTTCAAATCATTCAATGGATCCTCAATAGATGGATCCTCAATAGAGTCCGTTTTTTATTCAGTGAGGCAACATATGGCAATAAAACCCCACCAAAATACTAATGTAACCGGCGGGGAAAAAGAAAAAAAAAAGGGAAATGAGGATGCAAAGGAACCCAATTGCTCACTGCATTGAGTGAGTATGCTATTGGCTTTAAAGTGGCACAAGTCTGTCAAGAATGAACAGAGGAGGTGGGACATTTATGGAGAATTCGCTTTTGGAGATTCTGAGAAAGTACTGGCGTGGTGTTTGTGTTGATGCATAGGAAAATCCTAACCCTGCATTAAGGGGACAAATTTGGATGGTACAACACTGCGCCCTAATTCCATGACCCTTGGCTCCTCCTGTCAAAAGCACAAAGCTACGAAGCTAACCCCCCAACAAAAAAAGCCTAATACCCAAAAAAAACCTTCAACTTTAGCATTTGTGTCGATTATATCTAAAACTTTTTTTTGTCTCATAAAAAACCCATAACTTTTACTTCTGTTCCAATTTTACCGATCTAGTACCAAAAAACCCTCAACTTTTACTTTTATCCCAATTCTACCCAAAACTTATACTTTTGTCCCAATTTTATCACCATAGTACAAAAAAATTAACTTTTATTTTTATCTCAATTTTATCACCCTCAACTTTTACTTTTGTCCTAATTCTACCTAAATTTTTTACTTTTGCCCAATTTTACGGGTCTGGTACCAAAAAAATCATTAACTTTTACTTTTGTCCCAATTTTATCACCGTTAGCCTTTTGTCTATAATCATCGTTAGTTAATCTTACGTGACATTGTCACGTCATTAATAAATTACACCTTGACAAAATCGACATTAAAAAATTTCAAAATTCTCTTGTGTTTTTTACTACCCCTATATATTGCTGAGAGACATATAGTCACTAAAGACGGCGCATTTCGTATTCTTTTCGATACTTAACAGCCCAAAGAATGGCTAGACATTGATATATTTTGGCGAATTTTTTAAAATCCCGTCGTCTATGAAACCTACTGTTTATAAATTTCGAAAATTCATTGTAAATTAGAAAAAATTCGAATCACGTAGGATTAAATAATGATGATTGTGAACAAAAGGCTGACGGCGGTAGAATTGGGATAAAAGTAAAAGTTGAGGGTTTTTTGGTACTATGCCGGTAAAATTGGGACAAAAGTAATAGTTTTGGGTAGAATTGAGACAAAAGTAAAAGTTAAGGATTTTTTTATACTATGTTGGTAAAATTAGAACAAAAGTAAAAGTTTTGGGTAGAATTTGGACAAAAGTAAAAGTTGGAAGTTTTTTATGAGACGAAAAATAATTTTAGATATAATTATCACAAATGCTAAATATGGAGGTTTTTTTGGGTATTGGGCCAAAAAAAAAAAGAGGGGCATTTCTACCATTCCTTTCCCCTTCCATGCTATGTAGCACGGACACGACACGGGACACGGGATACGACACGACACGCCGACACGTGATTTCTAAAAAATAGAGATTTTCGACACGCTGGGACGCGTTATATATTAAATATATAATTTTATATATACATAAAAAATTATCATTTTTATGATTTTATAAATAAATAAATAATAAAAAATAGCCTTCTAGGAATTCACTTTCGAGCCCTATAGAAGCAGTAGATTTAGACAAAAGAAAAAAAGAAAAAAAGGATAATGAAGTAGCAGAATACAACAAAAAAATCGACGGCGTTAATGGGCATGAGGGAAGCCCTTTGTTTGTCAACGGTTTACCTCTCACTTTTTTGTCCCACATCGAACACAGCTACACTCAGTGAAGGAAAAGCGGCCTATAAGGAGTGGCTCAGTAGTCGCTAATCAGTCCCACCTAACTTGCGTTTTGGAAAGCATCCATGGGCCATTAGAAAGCCCAGTACATGGTGGTCCAAGTTTTTAGTTGATTGGCTCAACTTGCCCTTGGGGCGCGCGGCACTCGCGTGTCCCATTCAGTGTTTCGTGTCCAAACTTAGGACACGCGTTGACCGTCAGGGACACGCGTTGACCGCGTGTCCGGTCGTGTCCGCGCGTGTCGGACACGGACACATGTCCGACACCCGAAAAAGGCTAAAAACCGCGAGTCTGTGCTACATAGCTTCCATGGCCCTAAAAAGTACAATGAGATTTCTGACATAGACTAGGTGGCTAAGATTTCTGACATAGACTAGGTGGCTACAGTCAGCATGCAATGACGCAACATTTGACTGTATGATTGTTAATCAACAAACATTTGACTATATGATTGTTAATCAACAACTGATAGTCGTCTTGGTTATTCAACAGTTCATCAAGGACCCAACAATTTTGTTATGGTATTACTGTAGACATGTCTATAAAAGGGATGAGAATGGCCACTCGAAAATGGACACTCGCTGGAACTAAGCTGTGACAATTATGCGATTAATGTTCGATTCAAAAGGTTGGTCAGTTAATTTTTTTTCCCATTACTTTGATATCAACAAGCTAACATAAATAAGCATTGAGATACTTTCAGAAATTTGACTGATTTTGAACTCTTAAAAATTAGGACTGGAAGGAAGAGATGCATCATAAGTGATCATAGATTAGGATAATTACACAAATAATCCCTGAACTTTGGTAGAATGTTCAATATGATCCATGAACTTTTAATTTATTCAACTTAGTCTCTAAACTTTTAGTGCATGTTCAATCTAGTCCCTGAATTATAGGAAAATGTTAAATATAGTCATTTTGTTAATTTAAGATTATGGATAACGCTGAACATTTTCATATAGTCCAGGGACTAAATTGAACATTTACTAAAATTTCATGGGCCGAATTGAACAAGTCAAAAGTTTATGGATCAAATTGTACATTCTGCCAAAGTTCAGAGACTAAATTGAACAAATTAAAAGTTTATGGATCAGATTGCACATTCTGCCAAAATTTAGGGACTATTTATGTCATTTTTCCTTTTAGATTTGTGGACTGTGGGGCCGAAAGCATAAATGGGTAAATTCGGACTAGCCGTTCAATTCTTGGTCCGTTCATGCCCTGTCCACATTATATTAAACGATTAGTAATTTATTTTCACGTAAAAATTGGTCCACTCACGGATCGAGGGTCAGGATTCCCTGCCTTAAAGACATGATCTAGTATTAAAATACGAAAGGTGCACATCCCATGATTAGCACTAGTGCCGGCTGGATTAAACTAGGTCCACCCCTCCAAAGAATTTCCCCACGATTTCGGGGCCCTTTTAGATTGTCATACACGTGCTCTATTATTTCATTGAACCAATGGACGAATAACTTGGGTGTGGTGCAAACTAGATGTTGTGACATATCGAGTGCTTAACGGACCCTTGCATTAAATCCAAATTTCGATGGATGTCTTCTTAGACGCATATAGTTAGATTAACCTTTGATGGGCAAGACTTAGGGAACCGGCTATATGGTAAACCCCTAGCTAAGGAAAAGGGGAGATCGAACGAGACTAGATGGCTAATAATCAGCGCGTAATGGTTTGACGATTAACGATAATTGTCAATCAATAGCAATCATTCAGCAATTTATCAAGGACCCAATAATTTTGCTATTGGATTATTTGCTAGTGTTATTGTAGAAGGCCACATAAAAAGGATCGCCAATTTTGTTCGGCCCGTTCCAAGTCTAACCTTCCTCTAGAGAATTGGCTATATGGTAAAACCCTAGCTAGGAATAAGGGGACATCAAGCCAGTCCGGAGCCATCGACGATGGCGCGTCAACGTCCGCCGCCTTGGGAAGACCTGCCCGAGCTGTGCTGGGAGGCCGTGCTCCGTTCCTTGCGCTTCAAAGAAGACCTCGATTCCGTCTCCTCCGTCTGCAAGCGTCTCCTACGCATCTCCAACACCGTCCGCACCTACCTCTACGTCCGCAACCAATTGACGCCCCCGCGCCTCGACTCCCTACTCTCCCGGCGCTTCACATCCCTCAAGTACATCAACCTCAGCTTCTACCGCGGCGATCGCTCCTCCGTCCTCCGCCAGATCGCGCAGTTCCCGCTGCCACTCGATCGCCTCAACCTCTCGTTCCAGGAGTCCCTCCGCCTCGACGGGTTGCGCGAGGTGGGGTCAAAGTTCGGGTCTTTGAGGGTCTTGGTGCTGGCCAGTATTGGGTTGTTGGAGGATGTCGACTTGGGTTGGATCGCGGACTACTTTCCCACGCTCGAAGAGCTCGACATTAGACATCCGAGGCTGAGCCGGGTAACGGATGACGGTATTAAGGTCCTGTCGCAGAAGCTGCAGAGGCTGTCACGAATCGACATTTCGGGTAATCGGTCTCTCTCCGATCAGTCTCTTGTCGTTCTGTCCGTGAATTTGCCGTGTCTGAGAGAAGTTGGGTTTACGGGATGTGGCTTAATTACTGGGAGAGGGATTGCTAAGTTGATAAAGAACAGGCCTAACTTGGTCTCCTTGGCCCCGACTTTTATGGAAAAGGAGACGATTTTCTGTGAGGAGTTGGTGGATTCCTTTCGTCGCGCTCGGGGTTTGAGTAGGCTGGATTTCTCGGGGTCATTTATCTGGGATGGGTTGCTGATGTCGGTTGCCGAGGCGAATATTCCGCTAGAGCGCCTCGTTCTTTCGGAGGCTTCGGGGTTTTCGTTCGATGGGATTCAGAAGATCATGCTAAAGCACCGGGGCATCAAGGTCTTAGATTTGAAGGAAGTAGATTTCCTAACGGATCGCGACATGAGCTTGATATGTAGAGGTCTTCACAATCTGACCTCTGTTAACATTAGAGACTGCTTCAATCTCACGAAGACGACGTTGTGTAACCTCACGAGACAATGTCCCTTACTAAAGCAAATCCGTATGGAGAGGACGAACCTAAGGATGGATGATGCTAATGAAACTGATATTGTGGTGAATTCTCAAGTGGGGTCTCTTAGCATAGCTGGTAATGTGAATTTGACCGACGAATGCCTCAAGAAGATCGGACATATGTGCCCCAACTTGTGGTATCTTGATGTGGGTGATTGTTTGAAGATAACTGGGGAAGGCATTTCGGGTGTGCTGAAGAGCTGCCCTAAAATCAAGCATTTGACGATCCATGGTTTAGAAAACTTAGGCAATCTATGCATCGACTTTGAACTCCCTCAGTTGGAGTGCTTGCGAGCAACAGGCTTGAAACTCAGTGACGAGCAACTAGCCGCATTTATAAGTAGATGTTGCCATCTCAAGCATCTCGGCTTACCGAACTGTGTGCGTCTGTCAACCAAAGGGGTAGAAAAGGTGGTGAAGAATTGCAAAACATTGAGGGAGATTAATCTGTGGGGCTGCCATTATGTACGTGACGATGTCCCATTTCTAGATTGGATGGTGTCTGTGAGGCCATCATTGAGGAGAATAGTTCCACCTCGCAGATTAGTTTCATCCAAAATCCAAGACGACTTCTTGCAGCGTGGTTGTCATGTACTTGAAGATTGGATAATTCTCTAGCAGCGTGGTTGTCTTGTTAGAGATATTATTAGCTATTACGGATATTATTTGATAGCTTATTTTCTTTCATATACACATTGTCCTGGTATTAATGCCCTTGATTATAAATTGTTAGACGCACGTCAATTGAGCAATAACATAGTCTTTATTGATTCTCTCTTGAAGATCCTGGAATATTTACACTTATTTGGAGACGGAGAATGTTTATGCTTGTCTTAATCAACTTGGTTGTAAAATCTGTTTGCACTCTTCAGAAATTCCATCAACTTCCGATATTTTTCGTCTTTCATTTAAGAAGTGGCGTCGTGCTCCCTGGTTCGGACTTGAACCATTGGATTTTATGTGAGAAGGCGAGTAATCCCCGGTTGTCATCGTGCTTCGCGTGACTCATTGAATTCGGCCATGGAGTTGGCAATCTTGTAACCAACTTCTGTTGGCTGTGGATCATATTATAACTCGCTGAGTGATGAAAATACTTCTAGACGCCCTGTCAAAAAACAAGCACTGAAGCTGCCTCGGATGAAACATTGCCATTTGCTCATCTCTTCTTTAGATGGTTGGGCGCAACTTTCAGCCTATCAAAGCCCGACAAATGCGAACTTCACCGGTTGAGCTCAATTTCATATTAAGGTCTGGAGGACCAACACGAGCAGATTCACGGATTGCGAGTTTTCCAAAAAAAAAGGCAAAAATTTGGGTAGGTCCGAATCTACGTTACTTGCTTGGATATTGAAAGCTGCACTTCTCAAAGACCTATTGCCAATGTCCCGTTTCTCTGTTGGGATTGCGTTTCAATCTCTATTTGCGAGAAGGCGAGAGAACTCTTTCTGACCAAGCCAAAAGCTTTTGCAGACCTTGGAAGATCAGATATTGATTGATTGAGTTATGATTCTTGCGTTCTGCCCAAGTGTTTTCAGTTGTCTAAGTAGCTCTTTGCTCCTTGCAAAAGTACACACTTCCCCAAAGCTACAAGGCAAAACAAAAAAGAGGGGCATTTCTACCCTTCCATGGCCTAAAATCAACGTGTAATGGTCTAAAGATTGACTAAGACTGTCCATCAACAGCTCACATCGTCTCTGTCATTCAACAATTCATCAAGTTCACAACAATTTTGCTATTGTATTATTGTAGTCAGGCCCATAAAAGGGATCCGCATGGTCACGTAAAACACTTTTTTTCTTTTTTTCCATAACTTCGATATCGTGAAGCTAAAATAAATCAAGCATCAAGATGTCTTAAGGTTGGGTGGCCTGCGTGCCAAAACCATAAATGGTTTCATTAGGGTTCGTAATTCCTTTAGGCTGTGTTTGTGAGTCGGGATAAAATTTACGATGGGATAAAACTTGTCATATCTTGTGTTTGGTGCCTACGCAGGATAATGTAAAGTGAGATGTAGCCAGAATAAAATTATCACATGAAGGAGGTGAGATAAATGTTGATAGGGTTTCTAACAATCCTAATGTATAAGTTATTTTTTTTTCGAATAACAAACTTCTCAAAATAATAAAATTAAAATAGTATTAGGATGAAAATGATATTTAATTTATAATATAAAAAATTCAAAATAACAAAAAATAAAAATGATTCCATTTTTATTTATGTATTCGAATTTCTTTCTATCTTATAATATAAAATTTTCTTATATTATACTATATTTATATTTATTTCATATTTTAGGTATTTTAGTGATTCAAGAATATTAGTATAATTCACTAGAGAATGAAGGAATGGGAAAAAATAAATAAAATAAAAGGAAAAATAATAAAAAAAACAATAAGCAATAAAAATGAACTTGGCAAGAATTTCAGGACGGATTCCTAACATTTTCATTTGCATAACATTTAGGTTCATTTATATTAATATTTTTCCATACCAAAAAATAGACAAAATAAGATGTGAAAATATTTGATTTATTGTTGCGAGCCGCCAAACAATAAATAGGATAAAGCAAAATCTCTAGATTTCATATTCTATCATATCCAGTCTTGTCGGGTCTAGAAACCCCAATAACCAAGCGATAGTGTGCTATATGTGATTCCAGCGGGACTCAGCTCGAAACCCTTGTCGATAGCGCGTCAACGTCAGCCGTCCTACGCTCCTTGACGTCCAAATCTGACCTCAATTCCGTCTCCACCGTCTGCAAACAACCCATGTACATCTCCAACACCGTCCGCACCTCCCTCTACGGCTGCAACCACATGACCCCCCCGCGCATTGACTCCCTCCTCCCCCGGCACTTCACATCCCTCAAGTACGTCAACCTCAGCTACTTCCGCGATGATCGCACCTCCATCCTCCTCCAGATCATGCAGTTCCCATTGCCCCTCGAGCGCCTCAACCTCTCAAACCAGGAGTGCCTCCGCCTCGATGGGTTGAGCCAGATGGGGTCCAAGTTGGGCGCTTTGAGGGTCTTGGTGCTTGCCCATGTTGGGTTGTTGGAGGATGGCGACTTGGGTTCTATCGCGAACTACTTTCCCACGCTCGAAGTGCTCGACATTAGAAATCCGAGGCTGAGCCGGGTCACGGATGATGGTATCTCGTTCCTGTCGCAGAAGCTGCAGAGGCTGTCGCGAATCGACATTTTGGGTAATCAGTTCGTCTCTGATCAGTCTCTTGTCGTTCAGTCCGTGAATTTGCCATGTCTGAGAGAAGTTAGGTTTACGAAATGTGGCTTAATTACTGGGAAAGGTGTTGCTTCGTTGATGAAGAACAGGCCTGACTTGGTATCCTTGGCCCCGACTTTGATGAAAAAGGAGATGATTTTCCGTGAGGAGTTGGTGGATTCCTTTCGTCGCGCTCGGGGTTTGAGTAGGCTGGATTTCTCGTGCTCATTTTTATGGGATGGGTTGCTGATGTCTATCGCGGAGGCAAATATTCCGCTACAGAGCCTATTCTTTCGCATGCTTCGGGTTTTCGTTCGACAGGATTCATAAGATCATGCTAAAGCACCGCGGCATCAAGGTCTTAGATTTTGGCGGAGTAGGCTTCGTCATGGATCAGGTCATGAGCGTTACATGTAGAGATCTTCGCAGTCTGATCTCCATTGGCGTAAAACACTGCCTCAATCTCACGGAGACGACATTGTATAACGTCACGAGACAGTGTCCCTTCCTAAAGCATATCGTTATGGATTGGACGGAACTAGGGATGGATGATGCTATTGAAACTGATATTGTGGTGAATTCTCAAGTGAGGTTTCTTGGCATAGCTGGTAATGTGAGTTTGACCGACGAATGCCTCAAAAGGATCGGGCGTATGTGCCCCAAATTATGGTATCTTGATGTGGGCCATTGTGGGGAGATTACTGGGGACCGCATTTCGAGTGTGCTGAAGAGCTTCCCTCAAATCAAGCATTTGGAGATGCGTGGTTTAAAAAACATAGGGGATCTACGCATTGACTTTGAACTCCCGCAGTTAGAGAGCTTGAAAGCAAAAGGCTGGAAACTCAACGACGAGCAACTAGCGGCATTTATAAGTATATGTTGCCATCTCAAGCATCTTGGCCTATCGAACTGTGTGCATCTGTCGAGCAAAGGGATAGAAAAGGTGGTGAAGATTTGCAAGACATTGAGGGAGATAAATCTGTGGGGTTACCATAATGTACACAACGATGTCCCATTTCTAGATTGGACGGTGTTTGTGAGGCCATCGTTGAGAAAAATAGTCCCACTTGGCGGATTAGTTCCATCCGAAATCCAAGACTTCTTCTTGCAGCGTGGTTGTCTTGTCATTGATTATTGACTTCAAAAGGGTCGACATATGACGTAGTTGTGGTTTTCTAGCAGTTTGGTTGTCTTGTTAGAGTCTTAGAGATATTTTAATTTCGATATTAGGTATTTTCTAGGATAGCCTTTTTTTTTTTCTTTCCTATACATATTATTCCGGTGTAAATGCCCTTGATTCTAAAAAGTCAAAAGCGAAGTCTATTGAACAATAATATAATCTTTTATGATTCTTTCTCTTGAAGATACTAGAATATTTACTCTTGGCTTAATCGATTTAGTCGTAAAATCTGTTTGCATTCTTTAAAAATTCCATCAACTTTTGATGTTTTTCGTCTTTCATTTAAGAAGTGACATCGTGCTCCTTGATTCAGACGTGAAGCATTGAATTTTAGGTGAGAAGGTGAGTAATACCATCGTGCGTGAATCGTTGAATTTGGCCGATGAAGTTGTCAATCTTGTAACCCACTTCTGTTGGGATCGTACTATAACTTGCTCGGTGATGAAAATATTTCTACACGCGCTGTCATAAACAACTAGTGCAGCTGCCTCGGATGAAGCATTGCCATTTGCATAGCTTTTACAAGAATGTTGGGCTCAACTTTTGGCCCATCACAAATTTTGCTTAGAAATTTCATGCTTCATCCTTTCATTCGTTAGGTGGGGGATTCAAATTCTAACATGTCTGTCTTGGATCCTACTTAGTGCTAGTGCAGGTACACGTACGTTCGAGAAGTTATTACCTAACGAGGGAGAATTTATAGTGTGAGCTTTCACTTAGGCAAAAGAGTTGATAGGTCCGAAACTGCACAACTTTACTTAAGCCCTTCATAAAAAAGATGGGCAGTCTAAAGTTAGCATGCATTTACATGAAATCCAAGATGGGCTCAAAGACTCGTGAAATGCTCTAAAGACAATTGGTTGATGGGATGCGAGCTTGCGATTTTCACACAACTTGAACTCTTGTCTAGCGATTCCGACTTTAAGAATTCGTCTGATATGCGTGGGTTTGACAGACGTGGCTCCACTTTGTGGGCTAGCAAGGCCGCATGTCTCCTGATTCAAGCTCAAGAGACAGATGGGGAATCAAGTCCAGCATGGGATTTGGTCAAATCCAGAGGACTTAAAATCAGTCGGCATCATCTTCTTTGGTCGAAACCAAATGCAAAGGAGACAAAAGGACGATAAATCTCTAATCATATTTGTGTTTGGCCAAATTATACAACTTACGACGACAGAAAAGAAGAAAAGCAAGGGCTAATTTTCAAGAATCCGAAACTCAATTGGATTGTCAATGCTCAAAGTTCAAGCATCATTGGCCGAAACATTTTCTTGCTTTTTGTGGTCCAACTCACAATATCCCATTGCCTCTCTCTTACCCTTTCCTTTTTCTCACCATCTTCTTCGTTCCTTATATGTTGTGCATAGAGATGCCTAACACCTCAAATCTGGTCACAGCCAAAGACGATGCCATAGAATTGTTTGGTTGGTTCTTCTACCGATGTCCGAGTCGGTCAAAGGATTACTTTCAGGTCGTGGTGAAGGTTCATAGCCCTTGGCATCAGGGACGGTGGCGGATATGGATTCTTAATGGTGGTTCCAGGTGATGATCAAGGGTGGCCGCGTCTTGGGTGGTTGATTGTAGGAGAAGATGATGGCAATGAGAGGGGCTGTGAAAAAAAGAAAGGAAAGTGTCTGGTGTCGGGCATATTTTTATTGAAGGTAGTGGTGGATGAAGAAGAAGACGGTGATTATTTTTGTGGTGGTTCAATGCCGTGTGGTGGCTAGCCGTAGCAATGGTAGTGCAAAGGTTTCCAAGTCCAACGGACCGTGAACTCTTCAAACGGACATCTCTCTTGAGTTCTCTAGAACATTTCTGGGGGCGGGTGCAATGTTGTAAATTTATTATGTTCTAGAGAATTCCTTAAAATCGATGAGAGATCTACAGTTGTCATTGAGGGATTTACCGTTGTCATTGAGGGAGTCTTCATATCGATCGACCCATGCCAGATTTGTAATTGATTAACTAGCAAGCATGCCTGTCCAGCTCAGCCTACCAATGGCCATGTCCAACACATTTTTGAGGAGATAGATGCATTGGTGGGCATCAAAAGAGCCAATGAACTGGCTGATGTGATTCCTAACAAGGACCTGCTGAAAGAGAACACTTTGACGCTACCGAAACTTACCCTTAAATAAATTAAATTTAGTGGGGAAGACTAGTCTAGTGCTGTCGTGCTTCGTAACAAAGTACGAGGAGTCTCTATGAAATACTAAGTATGAATTGAGGATTTAGGATCCTCGGAGTTGGTCGACAACGGAGAGGCAGCACTGATGGAAGCAAATGCAATGATGTGGGATTTGAGCATGAAGGGGGTGAACAACCAAGGAAGCTGAATAGTTTAACTCGAAAAATAATCGATTGGGCCCTCGTCTTTGTTAGCACTTAAATTTTAATTTTAGGGAATTCATAAATTGGCGCAGATAAGCCCATTAAAGTATGAATTTCGGCCAAGCCCATAGCTCATCTATAAGTGGTCGAATCTTGGGTTATCCTAGCCTGACAAGATTAGAAATTTCAATCCGACGGCCATGTTTTAGAAAATCTGACGGTCGAGATTAAACCCTAAAGGCGTAACCCTAATTCACCCTATATATTCGTCATTATGCCTAGGGTTAAAGGGGGACACTCTCATTCAGAAAAATAGAGAGAAACACGTGAGAATTTTGAAGAGAAAAAGAGAGTGGTCTTCTTCCTCCGATGCGTGTATCCAGGGCCACATGGAGGAGACCATAAACATTCTTCAAGAAAGAAAGTGCAAGTCGTGGAGATTGGGGATCAAAATGGAGTGTTCTCGTCTCTGATTTTTCTTTCTGTGACAATATGCCTTCATGCTGATTTTTCTTTCTGTGATAATATGCCTTCAAAAGGGAGTGTTCTCGTCTCGAGGCCGGGGCTGTGTCCTGAAGCCGGGGGCCGGGGCCATGACTTGGACCGGGGCCATGACCTGGACCGGACCGGGGCTGTGACAGGAGCCGGGGTCGAGTCCCGGGGCCATGATCGGGATCGAAGCCAAGGCCGGGTTCCGGGACCGTGACCGGGGCTGGGGGTCGGGGCCGGGGCCGTGTCCCAGGGCCGAGGCCGGGGTCGGGACCGGGGCCGGGGCCGTGTCCCAGGGCCGAGGCCGGGGTCGGGACCGGGGCCGGGTCCCGGGGCCAGGGCCGGGGCCGTGACAGGGGCCGCGGCCGAGTCCCGGGGCCGTGACCGAGACCGAAGCCGGGGTCGGGATCGGGTCTTGAGGCCGGGTCTGGGGTCGAGTCCCGGGGCCAGGTCCGTGTCTGGGGCCGTGTCTCGAGTCTGGGGTCGGGTCCCGAGGCCAGGTCCCGGATCTCGAGTCCCGTGTCACGGGGCCGTGTCCCGGGTCCGGGGCCGGGGCTGGGGCCGAGGCGGGGTCCTAGGGTCGGGGGCCGAGGCCGGGATCGGGTCTCGGGGCAAGGGCCGAGGCCGTGACCGGGGCAGGGTCCCGGGGTCGGGGTCGTGTCCCTGGTGCCGGGAACTGGGCCGGGTCCCGATGCCGGGTCCCGGGGTCGAGACTGGGGTTGGGATTGGGTCTTGGGGCTGTGTCCCGGGACCGAGACCAAGGCCGGGGCAGGGGCTGGGGCAAGGGCCGGGCAAGGGTTAGGGACGGGGCCCGTGCAGGGAACGGGGTCGGGAAGTATTTTAGTAATATTATTTTTTTAAAATATTGTTGTGTTTTGATAATATAGGTCAAAACGGGTCGGGTCGAGTATGGGTTAGTTGCGGGTCGGGTTGGGTTTGGATCATTAAATATGGGTCAGATGGGTCAATATGGGTTGGACCATATTCGACCCGACCCAACCCACCCATTTGCCACCTCAACTGATGTTGAACATTCCAGGGCGACCTGCAAGTTACGTGAAAGTTATCTCGGAGATAGACAAGTCATGAAACAAAGCGTTGTTGAAGCAGGACAAGTTGCAAATCCAAAAAAATCCAAAACCCATTTGATGGGGGTGAGCGCAGGGGAAGAATAAAATCACTCGCGAAACAACTTTCCCCTTAAAATTCATAGAGTGCAAGGGAAGAGATATAAAATATCAGTTGCTTAAGTATGCAAATGCATCTTGAAAGGGTAATATGTACATATTCATCACTGGATGAGCTAGACTGATACCTAAGGATCATCCCACCCACCTTAACAATAGAATGTACTTTTAAATGTTACATCTGGAAAAGGTGACAATCGTAAAGGCGAATCTAGCTAGTAAAATGTAATTCGATTTCCTCAATTTCTTTCCTTAGGCAAATCAGCTAATATAACTAGACTTAGAAAATGCTTTTAAAAGTATAAGGGAAGCGACAACCCATAGCCATTGAGCAATTAGGAAATCGTCACTCACCAACAGTATTGGAAACAAGCAGCACACGCAACAACACTAAAAAGTCCCACGGTCACGCAGCATTTTTACTTTTAAGTTAGTAGAACCATTCTGAAACACGAGGGAGATCTCATTCAGTGTTCACCTGCAAAACCTTCACATCCTTCGTTTGCGGGAAAGAACGGGTTTTCCAGTGGCCGGGCATCCATCGTGGGAAATAGACTTCTCTTATGTGCTCAAATTTATGATAATTATCTTTCTCATGGTTAGCTTTTACCTTCTCGGAGAATTCATGAGACATGTCCAAAAACGCGAGCTTTCGGATTTTGTTAATGTCTAACATGCCAAAGTGTATTTCTTCCAACCATAAATAGCGGTTGCTGGTTAGGCTTTCAAGGCTCGGCAATGCTTTTTCTCCAAACTCATCGATTTAAGCCCATGTAATTCCTCAAGCAGTAAAGTCTTTAACTTCGGAAACTGTTTTTCCTTGAAATCCAATTGAATTCCATCATAAGCCCGACGCAATTCCAGCTTTACTAGCTCCGCCAATTCTCCAAGGGTCGCAAGGAGATCTTCCTCCAAGTGACTCTATCGCAATACGAGCTTTGTCAAATATTCAAGTGAACGGGAGGATATCCAATATGGCAACTTCTCCAAACGGCCATTCAAGTAGAGATGTTTAAGAAGCTCGGGAGGCGAAGATAAGTCATGGAGATGAATTATCTCGTCCTCGTACAATGGATGTACATTGAGGGACGTCAACTTCTTTAACTTAGCAAGGGCAAAGCACAACTTCTCAACACGATCCGCTCTCAAATTGGTGATTCCAACCTTTTGTCAGATTACCAAGATCGTCCAATGTTCTTTCGTCTGCTCCCACGAAGCACAACTTTTCTAGATCTATGAGCACTCCGATTCTGCTTGATGTCTTGAAGCCAATTAGGTTGTAACTCTCCCTGATCCTCATGGGGTCTTTCTCATAATGATAAATCAGGATGCGTCGAATTTTTTTCAAGTCTTGAAACCTCAGGAGGAAATTCAGTGACCAAGCTGTGTTTAGCATCCAAATATTCTAGATGCGTAAGCTTTCCAATGGATCCTGGAATTACTTTGATTGGCATATTTGTTAAGCTCAAGTACCGGACATCAGTTAGCTCGAACAGTGCATTTGGAATGATCTGGAAAGGTATACCTGTCAGATCCAACACTTGGAATGCTCTAAATTGAAAGGAAACAATGGATCGGAAGTCTCCACCGGAAAAGCTTTGGAAGTTGTCTTCTTATCCTCGGAGGAGACAACGAGAGTAAATATCAAAGAAAGTTGGAAGAGTTTCTCTTTCTTCAAATCCCTGATTATGCCCTAGACAGATAGCTAACTTCTGCTTTCAAGAGAGTTCCCCTGACTAGTTATGGTGACTAGGTTGCGATGATTGGACAATGAACGAATAATCTCTCGCGCAAGGATATCCACTCGGAATTGATGGGATTTATCGTACACCAAATCAGAACGATCGCACAGAAATCAAGAAAAATTGATTGACGCACGAGATTACCCAGGTTCACCCTAGAATAAGGCTACGTCCTGCAAGAGATTTTACTATGATATTCGGTTTACAGTCGCTCAACTCGTTACAATAATCAGCATAAATGAGCAAAATATATATGCCATAAACGGGCCCAAAACCTAAACCTAGCGAAACCTCTATTAAGCCCACAACATACGGGTTAGCTTAAATAAAGTCCAAACCTGTTGAGGTTTCGGGGGAGCTGCCCCCGAACCCCCGTCCGCTCATCGGCGAGCGGGGCAGCGGAAGCCCCGCCCGCTAACAGGGCAACGGGACACCCGTGTGGGGCGCTGCCCCCGAACCCCCCCATCCCGCGCGCATGGGTCACAAGTCGTTGGATAACACTTTGGTTTTCCTAAGCTCACGTGGGCATACCCGATGTGAGAAATAAGGGTCCCCGAAATATTCGCCAACTCCAACATTCTCTCACTTAGTGGATACTTTGCGCAAATGAGAGCCTTTCTGATATCATTCTTCTTCAATCCAATCGCAGTAGAGCACCATTCAAACTTCGCACTTGTGACGGCTTTAGTAAGGAAGTCTAAACCATTTTTCACCGTGTCGACCTTTACAAGCCGAACATCTTTCTTCTCCACTTTTTCTCGGATGAAATGATATTGTATATCAATGTGCTTTGTGCATGAGTGAAATGCTGGGTTCTTAGCTAAATAAATAGCCCATTGATTATCACATCTCACCTCTACGGCACCTTGCTCAAAACCAAGCTCCAAGTACAACCGCCGTAACCATACAGCCTCTTTTCCAGAATGAGTAAGAGCCATGTACTTAGCCTCCGTAGAAGAGAGCGCTACCACGCTTTGCCTTCTACTCATCCAACTCAATGCAGCCCCAAGCAATATGAAAACATACCCGCTAGTGAACCGTCTGCTATCAATATCTCCACCCCAATCAAATAACATTTTGGTTTTGAGCAAGGATGGAGAGCTCTCCATCATTTCTTTCTTCCGCCTGGATGCACTTTATATCAAGAAGATAATTGAAAAAATCCTCTGCTTCTCGCGCATCGCGTAGAAATCCTTCTGCAGTCCATAAATGAGAAAGTCTCTTGCAACTGATCACACTGCCCTCGGGAAAAATGCTCAAGTACAAAAGGCAGAATCCACAGGTTGGTGTAAAGGATCTCCAGTACTTGGAGGACAATGTTAAATAAGGGCAAGTTATCGACCATTACTGTAGGCAAACTCCCAAGACTTGTTAAACTTACTAACATGCGAACTCAAACTTGCTAAAGAGTTGACAAACTTCCTTCAATGGAGAAGGAAAATCGCCTTCCAGGACACATAGAGGCAACATCTTCTTCATGTGGACGAACAGATCAATCTGAATCCCAAGAGAACCAAACATAAGCAACACTTTCTAAGAGACTCAGAACCATCCACAAGGGTGAGAAGTCTGGCATATACACGAAACAACAACAAAACAGAGTGAGGGAGGGAGATAGAGGGGCTTACATTCAATAGGTCTCAGCAGGGACGGAAGAGGACAAGGTCGAAACGGTCCCGGTGGTAGTTCTTGGAGCCGCGGAGGTCGCTGAAGAAAC
Organism: Rhodomyrtus psidioides; assembly: GCA_021437785.1. NCBI lineage: Eukaryota > Viridiplantae > Streptophyta > Magnoliopsida > Myrtales > Myrtaceae > Rhodomyrtus > Rhodomyrtus psidioides. The sequence continues at coordinate 1,297,347 of JAILYB010000054.1, forward strand.
GAGCGCGAACGAGAGGGAAAAAAGATCGAGCGGGCCGTGAGGAAAGAGATTCAGGTGTTTATATGAAAACTCTTATCTGCTTGTAGAATAATTTAATTATAAGAATCAAAAAGTGTAAATAGAACCTAAAGTACTTTTCTTTAACATGCAGTTTTCCGTGAAACAAATGCATCTTTAAATTCTAGTAAAATATATTATTGTTTGAGGTAAAAGAATAAATGCTCTCCTTCATTCCGGGATACTTTGAATTTTCATAAATATTCACATAAAATTACCACATAAAGGTTAACACAAGTAAATGCAATTGTATCTTTTTTGCTCCGTTGATTTTCAACAACAACCCTTATGCGTGCCCCAGTGTGGGGTGGTTGTTGATAACAGTATTTTGAATATTACAACGATCGTATATTGTCGTGAGACTTTTTGAAGATAATGAGCCTATTTGGTTCAGCATTTGGCTAAGAAACTTTGAGAAGTAACGTGTCTTTTAAAAACATATTGGAAAGCAACATTGACGTAAATACTGTTTAGTGAAAAATGAATTTTGTAAAGTATTTTTACTTTAAAAAAACAGTCGTGGCGGCGGTTCGGTGGCCGCCGCCAGTCGCCATTGACTAGCAACCGGCAGCGGTGACAATCAAAGACTGGCGACGGCAGCCGATGACCAGCGACGGGCGGCGGTGGCGAAGGTGATAAAATTAAAATAAAGAAAAAATTAGTTGCATTTTACAAAAGTCCCTTAACCCAGAATACCTCTGGGACTTTAGAAAACATTTGAGATGCAAGTGCATTTTGCCAAAGTGAGCAAAAAATTGAACCAAATAATATTTACATTTGGTAAGAGACTTTAGAGCCCAAATGCTCATTTACAATACTGAGCCAAACCCCAATATATGTGAGATATTATACTGTCATAATGACTAGCAAATCTAGCTGGATCCATTCTTGAAAAGTAACAATCATGATGATGAAGATTATTGAAGATCGTGTCCTTTCTTAAGTGAGAGAAGGTAAGTTTCGGGGATTCAGTTTCAATTTCTTTACCTATGCAATCCAACTACCTCTTTCAACATGTCATCTCACAAATATTATCGCTTCTTTTTAAATTTCTTGAATGAATATCCCTTATTTCATGGCTGGTAAGATACAGTTTGATTTGACATTTTAAGATTTAAATCTTTCTATAGCATACTTCAAATCTAAAGGACAGTTTTTTTTAATAATAACCTTATAATTAAACTATTCTGACAGATGAGAGTTATCATTATATATATACACACACAACATATGATACCCAGGAAAGTAAATATTCATTTTTGATGAATTATGGGCCATCAAACATATAAAAAAAAAAAAAAAAAACATCACTAGTCAACTCCACTTTCTTCTACTCTGTGAAGGCTATATTCGCCTCCGATCTACTTTCTCCAGCCATCCATTTGATTAGTAATTTTAAAAGTTGTGAGCATTACTTACATGCAAAATTAATAGGAGACCAATAGTATTAGTGCCAAAAGTTTTTGCGGCCTCACTTTTGTTCAAAAAGTTTCATCCACATCACTTAAGTTTTTATTTTTTTGAAAAACAATCTTTTGAGTGCCAACTCCAATATGCACTGTTGAAAACCATCCGCGACATTTTTTTAATTAATACTTGAAGCTGACGTGGCTCGCTAGAGGCCTAGTAGCAATAAAGAAAGCTAAATATTAAAAAAATAACAAAAAAATAAAAAATCAATTAGATTAAAAAATTTAAAACAAAACTTAATATTTTTTTTTAAAAAAAGATGTGTGTAATGGAGGTCTTAAAATTTGTTAGGGAGGTGCAATTGAATCCTAAAACATACAAAAATTACATTAAAGTCCTAAAATTTATCAAATTTGTGCAATCGAGTCTTTAACTCCGTCAATTTGGAGTAACGAAAAGTACTGACATTTTTTAATAGTGTGATAATGACATGGCTAAGACGACATCATTTTTTTTCAAATTCGATTTTTAGTACAAATTTTATTTTATATAAAATGAGCTCAAAAATTAAAAAGGAAATACAGGATAGTTGGAAATGAGCACTCGCTGCCTCGTTCTGCATCGCTTTTTTTATTTTATTTTATTTTTTGTAAATTTTTTAAGCTAATTTTTTAATTTGTCCTAAATAAAACTTGAATTTTATTTTATTTTTAATTTTTTAATTTCTAATTAATTTTTGATTTTCTTTTAAGTTTAGAAGCCCATGTTGACTTAATTTTCTTTAAAAATACCACTTAACATTAAAAGTTTAATTCAAAATGCCAGGTATTAATTTTAGCCAGATTTTCTCGTCGGAGGCACTAATGTGATCGTTTTGCCTCCGATTTGACACTTAAATGATCCGACGGAAACTTTTGACAACAAAGTGAGCGTCGTATATAACTTTTAGCACTTATACTGTTTTTCTCTCCAAAATTAATTAGATATAAAAGTGGGCAATGTTCATAGCTATGACTCATTAATCACAAGCATGGTTGGATAAAATACGGGCTATTAGCTTGAGCCAAATAACCAACAAAAAAAAGTCTAAAATATTTGTTCTGGGACATTTCTCAATTGTTCAATGTCATTGTTTGGAATTTTTTTCTTGCAATCGAATCCTTAGACTAATTCGACAAAAAAAAAAAAATTCCTTAGACTAAAGACAGCAACGTGGGCAACTTCCCTCGGCCGTGGACGTGTAAGAAAAATCCAGGGGCCTCTCTCTCTCTCTCTCAGCCAAGTAGTCAGGTTGAGACATGTTCCTAGAGATCGGATTAGAATTTGACCCGACTCAATTTCAGGGGGCAAACTGCAAAGAACTCCAAATGTCGGAAGTCGATGGACCTTTGCCAAAATTGAAATATCAAGAGCGACTTGGCACAAGTCGGAAAACTCGGGGTGCAACACGTAATTTTGCCAATTTTATTTTTTTTGTGGTCCTCAAATCTGATATATGTAGGTGGGACGCCTTAGGAAATTGCAGAATTAGTGTACGTCCTGTGTTCTAGGATTAGGAGTACGAGCACATCGAAAGGTTTGACATCACTTGGATGACGCAACGCCTTTTATAGCGTGGTCTACGGGTGTTAGAAACCTATTGGGGTGTGATTCATACTTTCTATCTGACTGAAAAGCATGGGGTCCCGCTCCCTAGTGAGTGGATGGGGGTCGAAGGAGGGGGTTTCAAAGTGGCAGCGCTCGCTGGACACTAGAACGCTTTTATAGTTTGGGCCCGCATTTTTTAATTAGTAATTTGAGTTTGGGCCTATAAGTAGCTATTGCTATATATTATCTCTTTCTCTTGTAATTGTCAGATATGAGAGAGAGGTGCGAGGTATTAATTATAGTAGAATCATAATCTGTGGGACATAACTTTTTATTAAGGGCGAACCAAGAGAAACCTCGTGTTATTTGTCAGCAGCAAAAAGATTAATTGTTTAGTACTTTATTCAATTGTAGTTTCATCGTCTCTAAATAAGCTATTTGTCAGCAGAAATTTCTTGTACAGCGCTATGTTAATATTATATTTCTAACTTAAAATCATGGGAAATTTCCAAGGAACTTTTGAGTTTTATTCTAGAAGATAGATTCTTATGTGAATCTAGGAATGATTAGTTTAGATGTGCTTGTTGTGAGTTCACAATCTTTTCATCCTCCATGTAGCTTATCGAAATATAGTTCAGCTACCAATACCTGCTTAATCACAGCATTATGTCAACTTAAATTTTATTGAAGAACTTGCATTGCAAGGCAAGAGAGCTAATTTATGACCGAGAGTGACGGCAGAAATTTCCAATCAATTCAGAATATCATGACGGCCAAGAGTTCATCAGTATCAGGACTTCAACACCTGAGGCCTGGACAATCCATCTGTGCTTGAACATTCAAGTGAATTCCGTGTACTTATCATTGAGTATCGCAAAAGCCAATTTTTTTTTCGACCAAGTTACCTGAAGGAAAGTCGAGCAATATTTAATATTTCACCATTCCCTTTTTCTCCCCATCTTCTTCGTTCCTTATCGTGCATAGAGATGCCTAACACCTCGAATCTGGTCCAAACACGATGCCATAGAATTGTTTGGTTGGTTGCTTCTAACGATGTCTGAGGCGGTCAAAGGATTAGTTTCACGCCGTGGTGAAGGTTCATAGCCCTTGGCATCGTAGAAGGTGGTGGCTATGGATTCTTCATGGTGGTTCCAGGCGATGATCAATGGTGGCGGCGTCTTGGGTGGTTGATTGTAGAAGAAGATGATAGCAATGAGAGGCGTTGTGAAAAAAAGAAAAAAAGAAAGAAGGAAATTGTATGGGTGTGTGTGTTTATATATATATATTGACGGTGGATGAAGAAGAAGACGATGATTATGTGGGGTGACGGTTCATTGACGTGTGGTGGCTAGTGTTAGCAATGATAGTGCAAAGGTCCAACCCGACGGTGTCGTGAGCTAAAATTAAAAATCCTAGATTAACGGATTGTCAAGTTAATTAAATTAATTAATCTTATTCGAATTCTCCAAAATCCTACGGAATCGCAACTTAGATTCATTTCATGCAAAATTATTAAATTGGAGACACCACTACTCTTTTCTTGGTAAGTCGGTTAGAAACCTAAATAAAATATTGGGAGAACTATTTTATTTCTGCTAACCAGAAATAATGAGTCCGGATTACATTAATTGAAAAAATTAATACCCTTTCTGTACCAATTTCATGAAACATCCTTTTTAATTGATGATGAGATTTTTTCTTTATAGTTTCAGATTAAATAAAAAGAAATTAAAAGCAATCAAAAATTTGAACAAGATTAAACAAAAGTGCCCGTAATATATCTTGATATTCCGATTTTTGTTTTGAAAATCTATTCATCCCAAAGATCTAGGTCAAAGACAATTTTTATCCGCTACATCATCGAAGATTCGAGCCACTAAGCGGATAGAGTATACTACGACAACGTCCCTTTTGCCAAAGGGAAAAAATACGAAGTTTTATACTAAATCACCAACCCATTCCATAAGCTCATGGCCAAAGCATGCGATTTAATTTTCGAAAGATCTAGACACAAAGGGAGCATATATTATAGGCATGTTTGTTAAAAAATGTGCAAATTTTATATCAAAAAGGGGAGACAAAAATAAAATTAACAAAAATGAATCAATTGAAGCTTTAATTGTGAAAATTCAAGAGAGATGGCCGAAATTATGAGATTGGGATCCACCTTTCCTCATCCGTTATCTTGTTCAATTTAATATGATTTTAAACATGATTTTTTATGTACCAAGAATATATTCCTATGAGGATGCTATCAACCAAAAAAAAAAGAAGGATCAATGGTGAAAAACCGAGAAGATTTACCTTTTTTTGAGCAAATTCTAGCAATCGCATCTCTAAGTTCCTTGTAAAAAAACAATCTCTATGTCACTCAATTTTACAGCGAATTGAGCTCCGGATTCGCAAGTTTCTTAGCACCAGACAATCACTTCGTTAGAGCCTAAGAATTGACCATAATGGAAGTGAATTAACCTCGAAACAAGGCTGGACAATGGCGCTATGAAAAATATGGACAGTAACTCAGTTTGATACGTGTTGGCTCCGATGATGATCAGTGGCGAGCTAGGCTGATCGGTGAAGAGCAGAGTTGATCCGAGAGAACCCTTTAGTGTGTAGTTCGGCCGCGTGAGATCTCGCAGTCAAGAGGATTGTCTTGACCAGTTGGGGAGACAATCAAACTCTTTGAATCACCTCAAGTATACTCTGGATTCTCAACTCCGAAAATTTCGATAATGGCCGATCCCCAAGCCTTTGCTCGGGCCTTGTATTTATAGACTCATCATCGAACTTGATGAACAATAATGAAATATTATCTGAATATTTGATAGATGCAACATTGTCTGAATATTTGATACATGCAATATTATCTGAATATTTGATAAATATCCAAACGAATATTGAAAGAATAATGATGACTTTTTCTTCCTCCTTAAGCAAAATTCGAATTTGTCACCTTATATCCATTAAAATTCGACCAAGAGAAATAAATGGCGGTAACACCTGAATTCGGCCTTACTTGCGGGCTTGAGGTGCACTCATGGGTTCAGATTGGGCTCTAATTAAGACCTTTCTAATTTATGGACATCAAATCGAAACCCTTAATTAAAAAGCTCGAATGGACTGAATCTAACATGAGAATTAATCCAATTGGCCCATATAAAAATTCGGCACACCCTATTGCTCTAGTCGAAAATTCTATCTCGAGTTCGATCCAGCCGCTTGTCAAATTAAGCTTAATTGACTCACCTTAAAATGGAAAAGATAAATATGCAATGCATGAGCAAATTATTTTTTGCGAGAATTATAGCTAACTTTCACTTTATGCTTACATGATTTTTTTTCTAAAAATCAAAATTTAGGTGTCAACAGACGGACAATGATCTCTCCAAATGAACTTCTCTCTTGAGTTCTCTAGAACATTCTTGGGGCGGACAATATTGTAAATGTATTACATTCTAGAGAATTCCTTATAATCGATGAGAGATCTATGGTTCTCACTGAGGGAGTCTTCATATAAATAGAGGTCGCCTCCTCTAAAGATCATCTCACAAGTGAATTAAACTAAATTTAGTGGGGATCGAAAAAAATTTAGTTTCGACAGATTCGAAAGTTATTTTCGAGCACAGGGCGTAAAGAGTACGAAAGAAAGTAAATGCAAAGATGTGGAAGTGCGTAGCGAAAATCCGATACTTCCACCTGGGGAGATCACCAAGAGGGAGTTCAAGTCCGAGCCCGTCAATATATCCAGTTGGACCTACTTCATTCAAAAGCTTAAGCCAATGAGTTATGGACCAACTTGGATATATTAACTGCTCCACACCACATTAATTCTCCAATGTGGGACTTTCTCTAACACAACTCTCACATGCATCCTAACAAAGGATACCCTCGTGGATGAACTACCTCGAGGTATTTTGAAGCTAAAAGCACTTTGCCATCTGTTAATAACCAAATCCAGCAAAAGTTGGGGAGCAAACACTGGTCCAAACCCTAGTGTCAAGGCTCCATCAAAATTAGAAGACTCGAGATTATTGTAAAAGCTATGCATGATAAATCTAGAACCAGTCTAGGGGGGAAATTAATACAAAAGGGAACAGTTGCTAGAAGAACTCGGGAAACTGACGGGTTTACAAAGGCTAGGTCTCTCAATGCTGGGAGGTATAAATGCGGAGCTTCTTAATTGCGGCCCCAGGACAGGAAATAGATCTTTCGAGAAAAAATTTTGGGCGAGCACTCAAATGCCTTTAGCGGATTCACTTGATAAGACATGTAGGAATTTTGCCTGAGTGGATAGTTCGTTCTGATATTTTGGTCAAATTGGTCCAGTCAATTGATAGTAGATGTGTAGAAACCCGGATGGTTCTTTGCGGAAATTTGGTGGTTACAAGGCGAGAGAGTTTTCGAATATGTAAAATGAGAGTGGTATTCAAAATAGCCTTGCTAAGGCTTTTACACATACAAGCTTTCCTAAGCTTGAGATACAAAAAATCACAACTCTCTAACTCTCTTGCTCTCTATGTTCTAACACCACACAAATACAACTATGGCATATCTCAAATGCCTTCAAGACATCTCTATTTATAGAGAGTTTCCATGCCTAACAAAGCATCAATTTGTTGACCTTCAAGTGTAAAACAAATATTGCCTAACTTGCCTAACTTTGAAGGTGTGCTACAAATGTGAAATGTGAAAGGTGTGCTACCGTCCACCTTTCAATGACCAAATGGAAGGCTACCTTCCAAGTCAAACTTTTGGTTCTCCACCGTCCAAGGAAGAATGGGAAGGTCTGCCAACATGCCACATATTTGGTGTTGAACTTCAACACTCCCCCTCAACACCAAATATTCTTCACCCTATAACATCTGATATTCATCTTCCTCGGTTGGTTCTACAACTGCAATTTCTGACTGAGCTTTGCGAAGCTTGGACTTTGTCAACGCCATTCGAACTTGCGCGTCGATCACTTTTCCTTTCTTTGCAGTCTCCGTAGTCTCGAGAGTTTTGAGATTGCAACTCATCTCATCAAACCTTTCATTGACGGTTTTCATTTCACCATTCAATTTATTCAACTCCATCTGAAGCACTTCGGTAGAGGCATCTCGATCCTTTCTTTTGTAGGACTTTTTCTCTACCCACTTCCAATGATCCTTGGGCCTTGGGATCTTTTTCTCTGGGTAATACTTCTTAAACTTTTGCAATTTCTTGAGCGCCTGTCGGAGCTTCTCGTGCTCTCTTTCCTTGATCTTGAGCTCCTCGTTCTTTTGCTTCAGCATTTCATCCCTTGCTTTCAACATCCCCAGCAGCTCCTTCTCACTTCTGCTTGTTGAAGTTTCAACTTGCTTCTTTGAGTTTTCCCTCGACTTGCTTTTCTTCGGAGACATCTTAGGGCATGCATGGCAACACTTCCTTATAGTGGCTATCACATCATCTGCCTCAATGATTCTGATGGCTGCGAGCTCTTCTTGAACCTCTGTTGCAACAGTTGCTTGAAGACTCCATTCTTCTTTGCCACCATGCTCTTTCTTGGTAAAAGGCGTGTCTTTTTCTTTTACCTGTTTGAACCAACAGACTCTAGCAAAGTGACCTACTTTGCCACATATGTAACACCGTCTGCTACGCTTCCTGTTGTTCTTATCACGATCTCGATGAGCTCCCCCTGACTGAGAGCTTGTCACTGCTCCCCCTGGCTGAGAGCTTCTCGCTGCTGATCGTCTCTGCCAGTTTCGATGTCCTTTCCACTGTTTGTCATACTTACCAACATCGCTCCTTCTATGGCTATTGGAACATCCTTTATTACAAAAGAGGGAACTACCATAATCTATGGTACATGCAAGAACCATATCTTCAGCATTATCGACGGTATGTGCATATTCCGTTGTCTTTTCTTGACATTCGGATTTATAATGTCCAAACTTATTACACTTAAAGCACCTTACCTTTGATTTATCACGTGCTTTATACTTTCTGATGAAACTCGAATTTTCACATCTTCCTCGGCCTCCTCCGCGACCTCGACCGCCTTGATAGTCTCCTCGGCTTGATTGAGCGATCCGACTTTGCAATGCTTGCTCCGGATATGTATCGACAGACTTCTGATTAATTCTTTGCTCATGCGAGCATAATGAACCCATCAACCGTTCTAACGTCATGGTTGATATGTCTTGGCCTTCCTCGATCGCCGCAACGACGTAGTCAAATCTTTCGGTCAAAGACCTCAAGATTTTTTCTACAACACGAACATCTTGAAGTTCTTCACCATTAACCCTTAATTGGTTAACGATGGCCTGCACACGATCAAAATATGCCGATATTGTTTCTGAGTCATTCATGCGTAAAGACTCGAAATCACCTCGAAGAGTCTGAAGCCGCACCCGCCGGACACGATCATCGCCTTTGTAGGATTTCTGCAAGATATCCCAGGCAGCTTTCGCCGTCTCCGCGCATGATATTTTTTCAAATATCATTTCTTCCACAGCTTGAAAGATCGTATACAATGCCTTTTGATCTTTCTTTCGGGACTCCACCAGAGATTCTTTCTCCTTCTTTCTCAAAGCCTCGAATGCTTCGCCATCGGCTACTTCGTCGTAGCCACTTTCAACCAGGTTCCACAAATCCTGTGATTTGAATAGAACCTTCATCTGGACGGACCAGTTGTTGAAATTCCTCCCATTCAACTTTGGAAGTTGCATTTGAACGGAACTTGTGGATGCCATAGCTATCTCCGGGTTCAAGATCCTCGATCGTCCACTCTAGGTTCTCGGTCTCCGCGATTGGATTCTTGACCGCCTAGGTTCCGGCATGATCCTTCGACACCGTGGCTCTGATACCAAATGTAGAAACCCGGATGGTTCTTTGCGGAAATTTGGTGGTTACAAGGCGAGAGAGTTTTCGAATATGTAAAATGAGAGTGGTATTCAAAATAGCCTTGCTAAGGCTTTTACACATACAAGCTTTCCTAAGCTTGAGATACAAAAAATCACAACTCTCTAACTCTCTTGCTCTCTATGTTCTAACACCACACAAATACAACTATGGCATATCTCAAATGCCTTCAAGACATCTCTATTTATAGAGAGTTTCCATGCCTAACAAAGCATCAATTTGTTGACCTTCAAGTGTAAAACAAATATTGCCTAACTTGCCTAACTTTGAAGGTGTGCTACAAATGTGAAATGTGAAAGGTGTGCTACCGTCCACCTTTCAATGACCAAATGGAAGGCTACCTTCCAAGTCAAACTTTTGGTTCTCCACCGTCCAAGGAAGAATGGGAAGGTCTGCCAACATGCCACATATTTGGTGTTGAACTTCAACAAGATGCACTCCAATAGTTGGGAGGATTACTGCATCTAAAGCATTTGGAACTGGAACAAGCGTTTGATGTAACCGATATGAGGTTTGAGACACAGAAGTTTCAAGAACTTCGCTTTTAGGCCTGCATAGCTTTGACGGACTTGAATCCATACAAGTTGATGACGGATGCCGACTCTGGAAAGGCTATCCCTGACTTGATGTAATTCATTGATAGCAGTACCACCATTCATCACACGTCACTCAAAGTTGATGTTGTAATACTAACGCGGAAACTACCAGGATCTTGCAAATACATCAATGCGAAAGCCCTGAGAAAATAACGAGGAACGATAAAGGACACCATATATAACGTGGTTCAGTCTGAATGTCGGTACCTACATCCACAGGGAGAGCCAGCAAGAACAATCCACTATAATCGAATAATCGAATTTACAATCGCTCAATACTCTCGTGTTTCCCGCACCTAAATTATACCAAAACCCTAAGTGTTTACAGATAAAACAACTCAATTGGATATAATAAACAATAAACTCGCGAAGCACAAATCTTCTTGCACTCGAACTTCGCGACCAACAGGACGTCACGTGTCTTCGTTCTCTTCCCGAAAATTACTGTGCGCCTGCGGCTTCCTTCTGGATCATCTTCGTATAAACAGAAGAAGCACCAAGGAATCACTAACGGCTACAGTGAACTCTCTCTTTTCTCTATACGGCGTGGCTCGGCTTCGGGGAGAGAGAGAACTGAAAAAAGGTCTCCCATTTTCTTTCTTTTTGTACGGCTGCAGCAGGAGAGAAAGAAACAAAACCCTTCTTTTCTTTATTTATTTATTCACCCATGGGCCCCATAATTTTATATAATAAAATTGAGCCCATTCTTTTTATTTTTCGTCCTATAGCGCCAAATAGAAGAAGTCGTCCACCGCAGCAAATCCGAGACAAATTCAACAATTCTCCACCTTGGCTCGAGATTTGAAGCCAAATCAATAGTACTCATTATCCATACTGTTCTCCCATCGCCCCGAAAGGCGATAACTCTCTACAGACGCCAATAGTGCTCAAGCAGAGCTTGAGCTTCGCTAAAGGAACATGCTTAGTCATCATGTCCGTCGGGTTGTCTGCTGTCGCTATCTTCTTCACAACAACCTTACCATTCGCTAATATATCTCGGATGAAGTGGTACTTGATATTGATATGTTTTGTCCGCTCGTGATAAATTGGATTATACGCCAGAAATATCGCACCTTGGTTGTCACAATGTATATCAACACTTTTCTGATCCAACCCAAAGTCCAAGAGCAAACCTTGCAACCATATCGGCTCTTTCGCTACAAAGGTCAGTGCCATGTACTCCGCCTCAGTCGACGACAAGGTCATGTGGTCTTGTAAGGACGCCTTCCAACTAACTGCACTACCTGCAAGCTTAAACAAGTACACTGCTAAAGACCTGCACTCATCCAAGTCACCTGCATGATCAGAATCCACATAACATGTGGTTTCACTGTCATTACTGTTCCTTCGGTACACTATACCAACATCTACTGTCCCATTCGAATATATGATGATCCATTTCATAGCTTCCCAATTAGTTTTACCAGGACGCTTCATAAAATGACTAACTATACTGACAACTTGTGAAATATCTGGCATAATGCACACCATAGCATACATAATACTACACACTGTACTAGAATACGGAACACGAGACATATGCTCCTCCTCCTCCTCCTCAGTCTGCGGTGATAACTTTACTGAAAGTTTAAAGTGCTTCGCTAAATGTGTACTCACAGATTTCGCTGACTGCAAATTAAAACGTGCAATAATCTTCTCAATATATTTCTTTTGAGACAGACGTAATAATCCAGCAGTCCTGTCACGCAAAATCTCCATACCCAAAATTTTCTTTGCAGCACCGAAATCTTTCATCTCAAACTCAGCACTCAACTGCCTCTTCAATATATCAATATCAGACATATTCTTAGCTGCTATCAACATATCTTCAACATATAACAGCAGATATATCAAAGACCCATCATCCAGTCTCATAAAATAAACACAGCTATCCATATGAATTTTAGAATAATCTTGACTAGTCATGAAAGCATCAAAACGCTTATACCATTGCCTAGGAGACTGTTTCAGCCCATATAGAGATTTCTTTAACAAGAAAACATGGTCTTCCTTACTCGGAATAGCAAATCCCTCTGGCTGCCTCATGTAAATCTGCTCCTCCAACTCACCGTGAAGAAACGACGTTTTCACATAAGCTGCTCCAACTCGAGATCCTGTGCAGCAACTAAGGTAAATAAAATACGAATAGAAGTATGCCTTACCACAGGAGAAAACACTTCATTGTAGTCAATGCCCTCCCGTTGTGTAAACTCCTTCGCCACAAGTCTCGCCTTATGCCTCGCTACCTCGACACCATGAATGCCCTCTTTCCGTTTGTAGACCCATTTACTTCCGACAATCTTCTGACTCTTTGGTACTTTAACTAGCTCCCATGTTTGATTCCGATGGAGTGATTCCATCTCTTCACTCATAGCCCCTAGCCACTGCGATGACTCAGAACTAGCCATCGCCTCATAGTAAGACGAAGGCTCATCTGTCTCCACCTCATCACCTATAATCAAAGCATAAGCAATATCTGTATAACCATAACGTACCGGTGATTTTATTTGCCTTCGCTGTCTGCTCTCAGCTAGAGTCTGTTGCGGCTGTACTAGTTGTTCACTATCACCGACTTCAAGAACTGCGGCCTCATCTACAGTCTCAACCTCTGTTACCTCCGAGGTCTCCACCTGAAGCTCCACCTCACTATTGACACCATGATCTGTCTGCTCTGCTGGTAGTATCTCATGACTCATCTGTCGAAGTATTGCAGTCTCGTCGAAGATCACGTCTCTGCTGATTAGAAAATCGGGTGATCTAGGATCGGTGCACCACAGCCGGTAGCCTTTCATCCCATGTGCATAACCCAGGAATATGCACTTCTTCGACCTCGGCTCAAGCTTACTATCACTAGCATGAGCATACGCAGGACATCCGAATACTCATAATCCGGAGTAATCAACAGTTTTCCCCAACCATACTTCATTTGGAGTCTTCCACTCAATAGCAGATGATGGAGATCTATTAATCAAGTAACAGGCCATGTTCACTACTTCGGCCCAAAATTCCTTGCCAATACCAGCATGCGGTAACATGCTCCGAGCCCGCTTAAGTAGAGTTTTGTTCTTCCATTCTGCCACGCCATTCTGCTGTGGTGTCCCAGGTACTGTGCGGTGTCTAACAATACATTCTCTCTCGCAGAACTCGGTAAAATTCTTACCACAGAACTCCATGCCATTATCGGTTCTCAAGCACTTGATCTGTTTATCTTACTGCTTCTCAATCAATGCCTTAAATTTCTTGAACCGATCAAACACATCAGATTTGTGCTTCAGAAAGTATACCCATACCTTCCTGGAATAATCGTCGATAAATGTCAACATATAATGGGCACCTCCTTTCGAAGGAACCGGAGACGGGCCCCAGACATCTGAATGAATATACTCAACCGGTTGCTTAGTCGAATGAATACCAGTAGCAAACTTAATCCTACGCTGCTTTCCAAAGATACAATGCTCATATAAGTCTAACTTACTTGTCTTCTGACCCTTTAACAACCCCCTATCACTCAACATTGTCATACCTGCCTCACTCATGTGCCCTAAACGCATATGCCATAAACGAGTTAAATCAGAATCTGACTCACCTGATGAAACTGCAGTAGCTCCTGTCACAGTCTCTCCAAGTAGATGATAGAGAGAATTCGCTTTCTTCCCTTTCATCACTGTCATGGCACCTCGAGAGATCTTCAGCACTCCACCTTCAGCGGTGTACTTACACCCGATATCATCGAGTGTCCCCAGAGAAATAAGGTTCTTCTTGAGCTCCGGTATATGCCTCACGTCTGTCAATGTGCGAACCATACCATTATGCATCTGAATCCGAACTGTCCCTATCCCCACAACCTTGGAAGCTGCGTTATTCCCCAACAGAACTCTACCACCATCTGCAGTCTGGTAAGTAGTAAACCAGTTCCTATGAGGCGTCATATGATAAGAACACCCCGAATCTAGCACCCATTCGTCTCCTGACGAACCTGTAATCACACACAAAACAGCCTCTGCATCACTAGTGCTCTCCTCAGCAATATTTGCCACACTGCTTGTGGCCTTCTGCTTATCACCTCTATTTCTCAGCTTAGGACAGTCTCTCCCGATGTGCCCCTCCTCATGGCATTCAAAGCACTTCACGCGTCCCTTGGATTTTCTATGGCGTGATTTAGACCTGCTTTTACCTCTGCTGCTACTGGACCCCCGATGTTGCTATCTACCCCGAATCACTAGTCCCCGCGATACATCCTGCGCCAGATTGTCATCTCGCAACTTTCTTTGCCACTCCTTAGAAAACAAGGCGGACTTTACCTCCTCTGAGGTAATCGTAGTACGCCCCTGCAATAGAGAGTCAGTAAAGTGCTCCCATAACTCTGGTAAAGAAGCCAACAACATTATGCCATGTTCTTCATCTTCAAGTGTCTTACCGACGTTCTTCAAATCCTTCATGAGTTTATTAAATTCATCTAGGTGGGTTCTGATAGATGTATCTTCAGTATATCTGAACTGGAACATCCTCTTCAACATATATAAGCGATTGTTCAAACCCTTCTTTACATAGAGCGACTGAAACTTTGCCCACAATGCTGCGGTATCCTTCTTCTCGCCTACCTTTATTAGCACTTCATCTGATAAATACAACAGGATTTGACTCATAGCTTTCCTCATCAACACATCCTTATCAGCATCTTTCATTGATTCAGGCAACTTAGCTTTGCCCTCCAATACTTCTGCCAAACCCAGAGTTGTCAATAATGCCTCCATCTTGAGGCTCCATAACCCAAAGTTGTTCCTCCCGTTAAACTTCTCAATTTCAGCTTTCACCCTAGACATAATTGCAGCAACAAAATTTCAGATAATAACCAGACAAGCAAAAGCCCCAAAACACAATCCAGAAATCTGATCCTAAGCTCTGATACCAATTGTTGTAATACTAACGCGGAAACTACCAGGATCTTGCAAATACATCAATGCGAAAGCCCAGAGAAAATAACGAGAAACAATAAAGGACACAAGATATAACGTGGTTCGGTCTGAATGTCGGTACCTATATCCACGGGGAGAGCCAGCAAGAACAATCCACTATAATCGGAGAATCGGATTTACAATCGTTCAATACTCTCGTGTTTCCTGCATCTAAATTATACTCAAACCCTAAGTGTTTACAGATAAAACAACTCAATTGGATATAATAAACAATAAACTCACGAAGCACAAATCTTCTTGCACTCGGACTTCGCGACCAAGAGGACGTCACGCGTCTTCATTCTCTTCCCGAAAATTACTGTGCGCCTGCGGCTTCCTTCTCAATCGTTTTCGTATGAACAGAAGAAGCACCAAGGAATCACTGACGGCTACAGTGAACTCTCTCTTTTCTCTGTGCAGCGTGGCTCGGCTTCGGGGAGAGAGAGAACCGAAAAAAAAAGGTCTCCCCTTTTCTTTCTTTTTGTACGGCTGCAGCGGGAGAGAAAGAAACAAAACCCTTCTTTTCTTTTTTTATTTATTGAGCCCATTCTTTTTGTTTTTCGTCCTGTAGCGCCAAATAGAAGAAGTCGTCCACCGTAGCAAATTCGAGACAAATTCAACAGTTGAAATGCCTCGAACTTTGTGGGATGCCCGAGGAATACGATAGGTCCGTCCAAGTGATCCTCAAAGAACTTCGCGAGCGCATGAAGGCTAAATGTAAAGAATTGGAGGAGCCATTTGGAGAGGTAGAAATAAAGCTCCTAGAGCGGGGCTCATTGATGTGTTGGCAGGCTCTTCGATTCAAGTAATATGATCGCCTGACCTAGCCCCTTTATGGCAAGGCTAGGGAAGATGATCTTGGCTGTCCACTTAAAAAATGAACGGCCCAGATCATTTAAAAAAAAACCTTTTAAACCCACTATATTAAAGGATCTGGGCCATCCAATTCAAATTGGACGGCTCGGATCAAACTATGTCACCCCTGGCCTGATCCCACTAGGCAGGGGCTCTGGATCCCTACTATGATCGCTCCAGGTAAGCCTTATTCCAATTAAAGATGAGTTAATACTTTCAGTGTTGTCGGTAGATCAAGAGACTAAATCAGTCACCGCATAAAAAGGTATCCCTATTCCATTTTGTCAAATAATGACTTCTCTTATGGCGAGTTGTTGAGAGAATCCCACTCTGAACTCAAGGTTGGAACACTTAAAATTTCTCCTTCAAAGAAACAGAATGTCATGGAGCACTGGAGCTACCTCTTGAACTGAAACCCACGTCAGCTGCCCTTGTGGTTTTTCACTTTTTTTGGGCGGATTTTGGGATTTTGACTGTGGCTTTGTTTTCGAGCCTGCCCTTTGTCTTGTCTTTTTTTGCAAAGAAGTCATCTTTGGAGTGACTTTGACTACTTCATGAGCTTTAGCAGTTGTTCTTGTTCCCTTACTAGCAAATAGCAATAGCTTCGTATGCTTGTCGTTTTCCTTGGGTTGTTTACAAATTCAAGGCAATTGACAATAGCTTCCAAAGATGATTTTCTGTTACTTTTCACTTTCTTCCTTCCGTACAAGTACTTGATAATTGAATGGCTGCTTGCAACAGAATAGATCTCTGTGTACAGTGACCGGAGTATTGTTTTTGTTCGATGCCAGCATTTATGCTTTGCTGTTGGTAGTTTTAGTAGATAGAATCGAAGAGTCTTTGGCTTCAAAATTAGACGACGTGTCATCATCATCTCTTTTAATGGATTTGGAAGCTGAGGATTGTGAATTTTGTTGCCGGTGCCATGTGGCGTGCAATGGCACCAGCACAATAGATGGGCATGACGATTGCATATCCACAAGTCCAGCTGGATATGCATCCCGGCAGTTGATCTCATGGAGCATATATTCGTTCAAAACGGATGGAATCGGCGGCTCTGCCGAAGAAATTTGTTGTCTGCGTGCTTTGCTAGATGTGGTCTTCAGCAAGTTTGAAATGCTTTGTTATTTATTCCTTGTATATGTGTGTGCATGTCATGCAGCTGTTCCTAATAAAGATGTCCTGGTACTGGTGCAAGAGGACATGTGTGTGAGGTGTGTGGTAGCGAGTACCCTTGATGGCAGTGGTTATCCATTGTTTCGTTCTTATTTGAATGTAACGTATGCATGACGCTTCAGATCCATGCAACCAACTTGAATTTGATGCTTCGTCTCTTCTCTATAGGGGTTGATAATCCCCATATGTTTGAGAGCTCCCGGCGCACGGTTTCTGCAAAGGACGAAGTCAGTGAAAGCAAACT
This sequence comes from Rhodomyrtus psidioides, assembly GCA_021437785.1. Lineage (NCBI taxonomy): Eukaryota > Viridiplantae > Streptophyta > Magnoliopsida > Myrtales > Myrtaceae > Rhodomyrtus > Rhodomyrtus psidioides. Next base: position 1,315,109 of record JAILYB010000054.1, read on the forward strand.
TTTGGCGAAGCATCAGGAGAGAAAAGCTTGGCCTGTTTATTTCATGGCTTTGTGGTTCACTTGCTCTGTTTTTCCCAGTGCCAGTGTTACCTCAATTGATGAGCAGGGGTTGCCTAGATCGGCATGGGATACGTAAGTGGCGGTTTTGCGCTTAGGATATTTTTTTCTCCGCAATCACATTGTCCAGTGGTGGTGTCTGTTTAGGCACTAATGGTTGGTTGCAGCCGTCGAAGGCGGTCTTTGTGTGGCAACATCGTGGTAGGCCTTTTGTGGTTATGATCAGAGCATGTCACTGAACTGACTGAGCGAGCGGTCGAACTTGCGAATTAATCTTGAATTGATTATGTGTGAGCTTGAAATTGAAGAACTGGACAGTAAAATTGAAGGTAAAGTTCCATGATAAAAATGACAGATTGATATGTGATTCGGAAAACAGATGGACATTCAAAGAGAATTAAAAGAAGAAACTCTCATCCGCTTGTAACTTTCGGCTAATCCATCACTAACTTCCTTTCAAGTTGGTCGATCATTATCTAACGTTAAGAATGAATAATGTAGTCTTTCGGTCAATTGGTTTTGAAACCCCATATCAAGTAGGAAAATTCGGGACTTCGGATTTTACAGTGCCATCACATCCAAATGGGTGGAATTGAGCCGTTATAGATAGTATCAGAGCAAAACTCCATGAGTACATGTGTGGCCTTTTGATGGAGTAGGTCCAAACAGATCTCGACAAGGTCGAGAAATGATCGTTTCAGCTTCTAAGACGGCGAAAGAGCGGAGAATGTGATCAAAATCAAGGAAGTATTACAGGATGTTTTCACGGTCACATGTACTAACGTAATTTTCTTCTATGCAAGATATTGATAGACAACCATTGTTTACTTTTAGGTTAATATCCTGAAAGACCCCAAACTGATACATCAGTGATAAATTTGCCCCAAATTATTTTTTTGATCACGAAAAACCCTAAACTGGTACGATTGTGACAAATTTACCCCAAATTATTTTTTTGTCCATCAAAAGCCCTAAACTAGTATACGTGTGTCAAATTCACCCTAAATTAATTTTTTTGATCACGAAAAATCCTAAACTGGTATATCTGTGACAAATTTAGCCTCAGTTTAATTGAGTTAATACCATGAAAAATTCTAAATTGATATACATGTGATAAACAGAGGGTAAAAATCTCAAACTGGTACATCCGTCTATTATCACGTGTCATAAATTTAACACTTTAACGGTTAGATTTAACGAAACTAATGGAGGGTAAATTTGTCACAGATATACCAATTTGAGTAAAATTATCACAAGTGTACCAGTTTGAGATTTTTTATGGTTAAAAAAATAATTTAGGGTAAATTACACCATTTTGAGGTTTTTTGTGATATTAACCTTTTACTTTTCGACACTTGGCGCATGAATCGATTGGAGCTCTCCAGATAACTAACTTAACTACCAAATGTCAGCAAAACCCGAAACCTTGTATGTCACTCTCTTTTCCTGCGGTACATCATAAACACAGACTCTACCTACAATTGGTTGATATCCTATTGGCAGGTACATGATGACGAAATCTCCCGAATCTCTTGGAGTAATGAGCTATGGAACTTGGACGGAATCAGCTTCTGTTTCTTAATTAATACTAGTTATCCACAACTCTTGGTGCTCGTAACAAGGTCAAAGTCTCCAAGTGGGGCCATCAAAAATCAAGAGTCAAAGGGTTGGACCATATCCATTCCTCTGCAATCCTTCCATTGTCTTGATCAGAGATAAGAATAGCAAGACATGATCATCAACAGAAAACTGATTTTATGGTCTATAAAACGAAAGTGATCCGGATGAAATTTTTAGCACCAAAGTGAGGCCGCAAAAGCTTTTGGCACTGATGGTGTATGGCGTTTATGGTGTGCGCTCATGCGAGTAAGCACACATGCCCACTAGTAGTTATCTTCTAATTCAAACGTGAAAGATCACGTTCCTTCTTATATGTCAAAAACGACATTCTCCTACCCTTCATTGTGAACTGCTCCGTCGCTTCCAAGAAAAATATAGAATGACGTATGCTCTCTCCATGACTCACTGTTGAATTGAGTTCGAAACGAAGAAACTCTCGAGATCGCAAAGGGGCATCTAGCCTGTGACAATTACGGTATGTCCTCGTGATATATTCGTTCTGATTAGTGATACAAGTGATGAATTGGCAATGTTTTCGCTAATTAGATTTTAGATAGAATGGGTTTAGTATCCAACATGCACTTATATTGTTCGTTAGAATGGGTTTAGAATCCAACATGCACTTATATTGTTCGTCTCCAATTAATTTTGCATATAGGTAATGCTCACAACTTGTAAATTACTAATCAAATGGATGGCTGGAGAAATTTGATCAGAGGCGAATATAGCCTTCACAGAGTAGAAGAAAGTGGAGCTGATTAGTGATGTTTGATGGCCCATTATGTGGCCCTAATTCATCAAAGATGAATATTACATTTCTGGGTGTATGTGTATGTATATATAATGAAAACTCTCATCTGCTTGTAGAATAGTTTAATTATAGGAATCAGAAAATATAAATAAAAAATAAACTGTCTTTTAGATTTGATGTGTGCTATAGAAAGATTTAAATATTAAAATATCAAATCAAGAGGAAATTGTATCTTACCGGCCACCAAAAAAGGGGATATTCATTCAAGTAATTTAAAAAGAAGTGATAAGATTTGTGAGATAACGTGTTGAAAGAGGTAGTTGGACTGGGGTGATCCTACATAGGTAAAGAACTGCATCCCCAAAACTTATCTTTTCTCACTTAAGATTTGGAAATGGATCGTCTAACATTTCCTTAGAAGGTTAGGTACTAACCTTGCAAATCGGGCCGTCCGTGTTATGAATGGACAGCCCAGATTATTACTAACAAATATATATATAAAAATTTCAAAAAATTGCCCTCTAAAAACAGGAGATCTGGGCCGTTCGTCCAAAAATGGACAGCCCGGATTGCAAAGTTAGGTGCATAACCTTCTGAGGAAAGGTTAGGCGATCCGGACTAAATTTGGTAGTCGTTGTGATAATATAATATCTTCTATCTATTATCTTGAAAAAAAAAATCTCATAACAATATGATGGTTGTAATATTCAAAATATCCCTATCAAGAATCATCTCACACTAGGATAAATATAGGAGGTTACGATTGAAAATCAACGGAGCAAAAGGTGAGAAAGATATAATTGCATTTAATTACGTTAACCTTTGTATGGTAACTATGAAGATTCCCGGAAGGTAGAAGAGCATTAATTCTCTTACCCAAACAGTACTATCCTTTGCTAGAATAATTAGTATTTTTTTTTTGTCGCAACTAGAATAATTAGTTTAAGGATGCATTTGTTTCACAGAAAACTACATGCTAGAGAAAATTACTTCAGGTTTTATTTACATTTTTCGATTCTTATAATTAAATGATTCGACAAGCAGATGAGAGTTTTCATATAAAGACCTGAATCTTGCATTGATGGGTTGCCTTCCTATAATGTCCTTACTGATGCACGCACGCATTACAACATCAGGCTTGGAGCGAATAGTTAAATTTGGCCGATGATGTTTTCAATGCTGCGACCAGCTTCTGCTGCCTTTGAATCTTATTACAAATTTTCAAAGCAACATCAATGGATTTATACATCCTGTCAAAAAGAAATTTGCAGAGCGATATCAATGGAAAGCCAAATGGGCTCCTTTTGTTACTATGTCATTCTCATATGTGCCTTTGAGTCATCTCGTTTGAATTTAATTGCACTTGTGGTAACAATTCTTGTCGTTCCATGTCATTGCATTTGTCTTATTAATCAATTTGCATGGGTTCCTAATAACATGTGGGATAACTAAAAAAAAAAAAGTGCCCAATAGTGTCGAACATTGGATTTCGTCGAGACATGTCAATACGTATTGAGTCTTACTAATCATATTTGTGTCGTGCCAGCTAGGAAGCTTCTTTCTAGTGTCGAACTGATGTTCTCTTATCTTATTGGCAGTAGCTTCCCTTAATTGATTGGAAGAAAACTTATTCTTCATTTGGCTCACTAGCTCGTTTCTCTCAAAACTAGCTCGTAAACTTATTAGTTATGGCGGCCTTACCTATTGGCTGTAGTAATAGTGATGCCGCTTGGTTCATAGTTGAAAACGAAAAAAGAAAATGTTCTCGTAAGATTCTACCTTGTCAGAAAAATTGATAACTACCAAAAAAACATGGGGTAAGAACAGTAGGAGTGCCACAACTTTTGCGTAGGGATCACTTGAGTGCCTTAACTTTTTTTTCGATCACCTGAGTGCCTCAACTTTTAAATATGAATCACTTGAGTACCACTTCCGGCGAAAGTGGATCACTTGAGTGTCAATTCCGGCAAATCATCATACGTGGAATTTTTTATCATTATTTTATTTATTTTTTAACGACACGTCATTTTATCATTCTCACTGGACAGTCTTCATCGCCGGTTCTAAGGACATGGCAAATGGTCTTCTGGGGCATTCTCGTCGGTTTGAAGAAGAGGGATTCCGGCAACCCACACCGGCGATGATTGGCCAACCCACGAGCATCGGCCGGCTCGCCCTGGGCCGGCAAGGTCGCGACGGTCCTCAGCGATGGCCGTTGCGGCCTCTGTGGCCGTGGTCGAGGGCACGAAGGCCCTCACCAGATCTGAACGAGGGCCTTCACGGCCCTGTCGGCCACGGGCGAGGAGGTGTCGACTGCACCTGGCATCGTTCGTTTTAGATCTAGTCGTCGGTCTAATGCCCCATGGTTGCCGACGGTCTCAGCCAACAATCGCGGGTCTAGTCGCTTGGGCTAAGGGACCTAGGGTTTGTGCATCTGTGGGTGGCCGAGGTCGCGCGACCCTCGGCGTTGCCTCGCATGGATTCTTTGAGGCTGCTGGTGCTTCGGATGCGATGAAGACGAGCTTGGTGTAGATTTGAGGCTGTTGTGGATGGCCTCTGTTTTTGGTGCTCCAAAACAGAGCATGATTGTGAGAAGAATGGAGAGGGAGAGAAGGAGGAAGAGGATGAGGAAGAGGACGGAGGCGGAGGTGGGCGACGAGGAGAAAGAGGACGGAGAGGTACAGCTGAATGGGGCAGAGGGGGCGGAGGAGAGGGTGGTTGGTCGGCCGGGGGCCGGCGGGGGTCGCCGAGGACCCGTCGGCCTATGGGCAAAGCCCATGAAATAAGAAAAAAAAATTAAATAATAAAAAATTATGAAAAATTACACATGTATATCAATATATTCAAAAAAATCGATCGTCGGTGCCACATAAGCATTTCCGACCGCCACCTCAGCTTTTTCGATCGCCACGTAAGCTTTTCCGATCGCCACATAAGCGATGGCACTCAAGTGATCCATATTTAAAAGTTGAGGTACTCAGGTGATCCAAAAAAAAGTTAAGGCACTCAAGTGATCCCTACGCAAAAGTTGTGGCACTCCTACTATTCTTACCCCAAAAAAACAGCACTCAATAAATTTTAACAAGAACAGCGTTATCACAGAATTCGACTTATCTGGAAAACATAGAGGTGCATATTGACCTGATAACTCGTTTACAATTTAAATTGTCATTGGCATTTGATTTCATGTTGAAATAGCCGAGGACAATTCAAATATCTACCTCAATTTGTATGCCTAGATCGGAAATTTTACCTCAATTTGTATACCTAGGTCGGAAATTTTAGTCCTTGTTATAGAAATATCAAACTTTTAAGAAGAATAATCAAATAAATTCATATTTTCCTAAAATACAATCAGTTTGTACCACTTGCAAAAAGTTGAGAATTAATGTCATTATAAACATGATTAGATACAAACTATTTGTTGATAATGAAGGAAAATTGCAATTAGACTAATTTTTTTAAACTACATAAATGATCTTTGTCTGAAAAGTATTTTGCAAATTGTTCATTCTCCGTGAAACAAACTAATTGAAAGGAAAACCACCTTAATGCATGCGCCTCTCGTTCTGATTTAGGGAAACTACATTGGGCCAAAACCGAGACCAATAAATTGAAGCTTTTTATATGATTCTTTTTTTTGGTCGAAAGCTTTTTATATGATTGATTGATATAATTTTTGCCCTAACTTCATAAGTATGTATGGGCTCAACCAATTGTAGTATCTAGGCTTTTTCTTTAATTGTTAATTTTTTTGAAAAAAATAATGACCGTCACTTCCATATATATTTTCGTGTTAAGAGTACTGTAAAAGAGACACATTGAAGAAATTACAAATGGAAAAAAAATGAGAAAATTTCAAATTAGGGCCTGAGGTGGAAATTATCTCAAACAAGAACCTGAAGTGCTCTTATTTTAAGTGTACCTTGTTTCATATAAAGGTCTGAAGTACCACTATAGTCTCAAATAATGGCATGTGGTCAAGGGGCCTTTCGTCCTTTATTTAGTCAACACATTAAGGACATGTTTGATACGTGTTGAAAACAAATATACTCATCATTTTTGACAATTACGATTAGTTTTGATTAATACATAAGATTAAGTTAAGAATCATTTAATAATCCACGTAAAGATGTGGTTACTTATTTCATTCAAGTTGTGTTTGTTTCTACAAAAAATATATTTTAGGCAGATTTTTCCCCATAATCTGTTTTTTCAATATATATTTGGGACGTAAAAGCCGAGTGGCCAAAGTAAATATTTTCTGGTGAATGAAAAAGGATATTTTAAAATTGAGAAAAATTTATTTCCATCTTTCTCACATTCACGCTACGCTTCTTCTTCTCTTTCCAAACGCCCCGCTCGATCCCTCTTCCCTCTCGTTTGCGCTCGTTTCTTCAGCGATTCACCTCCTCCGCCGCTCCACGAACCGCCGCAGGCGACCGCTCCGACCTTGTCCTCCTCCATCGCTGCTGAGATCGACTGAATGTAAGCGCCCTCTTTCCCCCTCTGTTTGTTTTGTTGTTGTTTCGTGTATGCGCCAGACTTTTCTCGCCCATGTAGATGGTTCTGAGTCTCCTAGGAAGCGTTGCTAATGTTTGGTTCTGTTCGGACTCAGATCGATTTGTTCATCCACATGAAGAAGATGATGCCTCTATGTGTCAAGGAAGGGGATTTTCCTTCTCCTTTGAAGGAAATTTCTCTTTCGCAAGTTTGAGAGTCTGCTTGTTAGTAAGTTTAATAAGTCTGAGAGTCTGCATGCGGCAATGGCCGATAACCTGCCCTTATTTAAGCTTATCCTTCAAGTTTTGGAGATCCTTTACACCGACGACCGTGGATTCTGCCTTTTGTACTTGAGCATTTTCCCCGAGAATAGCTTGATCAGTTGCAAGAGACTTTCTCGTTTATGGGCTGCAGAAGGATTTCTATGCGATCCACGAGACGCAGAGGGTTTTTTCAATGACCTTCTTGATAGAAAGTGCATCCATGTGGAAGAAAGAAGTGATGGAGAGCTCTCCACATTCCGAGTGGATAACCTTGTGCGAGAGATTATTCTTGCATTGTCCGATCATCGCAACCTAGTCAAGATAACTGGCAAGTGTGAAAGCGGAAGATACCTATCTGTCAGGGGAACAATCGGGGATTTGAAGGAAGAGAAATCCCTCGAACTTTCTTCGATATTCGCGCTCGATGTATCCTCCATTGAAGATAGGACCATAATCTCGGAAGCTTCGCCGGTGGAGACTTACGATACATTGTTTCCATTCAATTTAATGCATGCCAAGGTGGTGGATCTGACGGGTGCAACTTTTGAGATCATTCCAAATGCAGTGTTTGAGCTAAAGGATGTCTGGTAGTTGAGCTTAAGGAATACGCCAATCAAAGCAATCGCAAGCTCCATCGGAAAGCTTACGGGTCTAGAATTTTTGGATGCTAAACAGAGCTTGGTCACTGATTTACCACTAGAGGTTGAAAGACTTAAAAAAATTCGTCGCATCCTGATTTATCATCACGAGAAAGACCCAGTGACGGAGACCTACGACCTAATTGGGTTCAAGGCATCATGCAAAATCGGAGGGTTCTTGGACCTAGAAAAGCTCTGTTTCATGGAAGCAAACGAGAGAATGTTGGAAGATCTTGGGAATCTGACAAAATTAAGGCGGTTGGGAATCACCAAGTTGAGAGCGGAACATGGTGGAAAGTTGTGCTCTGCCCTAGCAAAGTTAAAGAAGCTGAAGTCCCTCAATTTACATGCACTGGACGATGACGAGATAATTCATCTCGACGGCTTATCTTCGCCTCCCGAGCTTCTTAAACATCTCTACTTGTATGGCCGTTTGGAGAAGTTGCCCGACTGGATATCGTCACTGGGTGGTTTGACAAAAATCATGTTAACAAATAGTTACTTGGAGGAAGATGTCTTTGCGACCCTTGGGAAATTGCAGAATCTAGCAGAGCTGGAACTGCGTCGGGCTTATGATGGAGTGCGATTGGATTTAAAGAAATGGCAGTTTCCAAAGCTAAGGGTTTTACTGCTTGAGGAATTAGATGGGGTTATGTGGGTTTTTTTCCGATTTAATTCAAAAAAAATAAATATTTACAAAATTAGGTTAGAAAAAAAAATATTTACCGTTTTAGGTCTCGCGCCCTGGTCTAACCAGCACGCAGCGCTTGCTCGCTGGTATAACCAGCGCACAAGCTTTGCACGCTGGTATAACCAGCGCACAAGCTTTGCACGCTGGTTATACCAGCGAGCCAGCACTTGCGCGCTGGTATAACCAGCGCGCAAGCGCTGGCTGCTTGCAAGCTTTTCTTTATTATTATTTTTTACACACTTTTTTTACTATAACAAAAAAATTGTATTATTATTATTAATTTTTGAAGAATTTTATTAGCGACGAATTCTACGACGAATGTATCGTTGGAAATGTACGTTATATATATTTTTTAAAATTAAATCGGAAAAATATATAACGTACATTTCCAACGACACGTTCGTCGTAGAATTCGTCGCTAATAAAATTCTTCCCAAATAAAATTCATCGCTAAAAAAATTACTTTTTTGTATTTGTTGCCAATTTGCGACGAATTTCTACGTTATATATTTTGCGCAAATTTCGTCATGCAACACGTTTATATTTTGCGACAAACTCATGCGACACGTTTCACGGTGACGTCTAACGTGTCGTTGGAAATGTACGCTTTATATCATGTGACAAACGTGTCGTATGAGTTTGTCACAAAATATAAACGTGTTGCATGACGAAATTTGCGCGAAATATATAGCGTAGAAATTCGTCGCAAATTGGCAACAAATACAAAAAAGTAATTTTTTTTGCGATGAATTTTATTAGGGAAGAATTTTATTAGCGACGAATTTTACGACGAACGTGTCGTTGGAAATGTACGTTATATATTTTTCCGATTTAATTTTAAAATATATATAACGTACATTTCCAACGATACATTCGTCGTAGAATTCGTCGCTAATAAAATTCTTCGAAAATTAATAATAAATACAATTTTTTTGTTACAGTAAAAAAATTGTGTAAAAAAATAATAAAAAAAAGCTTGCAAACAAGCATTTGCTTGCTTGCAAGCAGCCAGCGCGCAAGTGCTGGCTCGCTGGTATAACCAGCATGCAAGGCTTGCGCGCTGGTTAGACCAACGCGCGAGACCTAAAACGGTAAATATTTTTTTTTTTCTAACCTAATTTTGTAAATATTTTTTTTTAATTAAATCGGAAAAAAAACCCGGGTTATGTCAATGAGTTTGGAGCAAGGAGCATTGTCGAACCTTGAAAGCTTAATCGTCAATCGTTGTGAATGGTTGGAAGAAATGCCAACGGCATCTTAGACATTCCCAAAATCCGAAAGCTCGTGTTTTTTGACATGTCTCGTGGATTCTACAAGAAGGTAAAAGCGGATCATGGGAAAGATAATTATAGAAAATTTAAGCACATAAAAGAAGTCTATTTTGCACGATGGAGGCCTACCTACTGGGAAACCCATTCTTTCCCGCAGAAGATGCAGGATATGAAGACTTCGCAAGTGAGTTCTCCCTTGTGTTTCAAAATGGTTGAACCAATGTAGAAATAAAAATGCTGCTTCGTGACCATGGATCTTGTATGGCTGGTATGTGTGCTGCTTATTTCTAAATCGTGTTCGTGAGGGACGACTTCCCATTGGTTGTGGGTGTTCTCATTTCTCTTTGTCGCATCCCTTCTACTTTTTGGGCATTTTCTAGGTAAGTTATCTGGTTATATTAGCTGATTTGCTTCAGGGAAGAACATGAGCAAATTGAATCATATTTTACTGGCCAGAGTCGCCTTTTCCACATTCGACATTTAAAGATAAATCCCCTTGCTAATGTTGAGTGGATTGATCTTTCTATTTCAGTCTAGGCTCGTCAAAGATTTGCATTCTAAAAAAAACTGATCTTTTTATATCTCTTCCCTTGCACTCTGGAAAAGCTGTTTCATGAGTGAGTTTATATCTTCCCTTGCACTCCACCTCCATCTAATGGGTTTTGGATTTGCAACTTGTCGCGCTTAAAAAGCGCTTTGTTTCTCGACTAGGTCCCTCTTCAAAACTAATGCCTGCTCCATCGAACTTGCAGGTGACTGAATGTTCAACATGAGGAATCGGGGAAGAGTGGGATGCATGGAAGGCTATTGAAGGTAGAAACATAAAATATCAGTTCTTTATCTTGCAACTTCTAGTTTTTCGATGATTCCTGGCGGTGTTTGCTATTTCTGAGAGTGATCTTTTTGCATGTTGGCCGGAAAATCGAAGGAGGAAGCAATGAGTGATTACATCACAAAGGTGAACAGCTGTTGGAAGAAGGAGCTACTGTCTTTGCATGATGTCTGTGACTCTATCATCCCTCTAGGTTCTTTGTTGCTGTGTTTGAAACTCGTACCCTATAAGAATCAAGAATACTATGTGATCATTCTCTTTGGTACTTTTCAAAATGTAATGTGTCCGACCAGTTTTTATATTCTTTGTACTTCACTTTTACTGTGTCTAGCCTTTAGCAAGTTCTTGAAAATGGAAGGTCTATTCAGAAATTTCTGAGCCGCAACTGTGAGCTATCTTATGGAAGGTGATGGATGTGTTGCCTGGGATATAGCGTTAGTGATGGTGAATGTCACATAAAAGATTTCGTCGACACCGCAATTTTAGAGTATAGTGGCAGCTCAATGTAGCTCCATGGTTGAACATGGTGAATGTTGCATGACAGATGGCTCTGTGTTTGCATGCGGTGAATCTCTCGTAGCCGGCGTCACAGTTTTAGAGCAAGTGATGGAGCAAATGTGACCCAATGTATGAATGTTCAGCTCATTCCAGTAGAATGACATTAGGAATGAGGCATAGCATTATGGGCAAGAGATTTCGAACTCTCTCTGTTGCATTCGATTAGGGAATGTGTTATACATAATGCCAGAGGTCATAGTTGAAAATATTTTCTTGGAAAGTGACTTTGCATTAGGACATCGATGGTTGCTTCATGTCCTGCATATGTTTTTACTGCTCAAAGGAAGTTGGGTAGTTGTTGAATTCTGAAGTTGTCAATTCCTTGTGTCTCGCGGCCTAGGCTGTTCTGGGGGCTAATTGATGGCGGTAGGTGGTAGGTCATGGCTTGGGAGTGCAAAACACTCTGTATGAAAGCTATAGTCCTTTGAAGGGACTACAATAATGTGAGGAAAAAAACCCAGTTCACTATGAGCAAGAGGAAAAGATTTGACTCCTATGGAAGGTTTCGTGTTCTGTACATGTATTACAGTTATTAAATATCGAGCAGGCTTCCCTCTAGGCATACACGGCACAAGCAGCCGAATGCAATCTGAAAGAAACAGGCTCAAATTGCATTTGCATAATGGATGAGGCTGTCCATGGCATTTACGTTCAGAAGGAGCTCCTGGGAACGTAAGCAGAGACTATTGACAACTTCAATCCCATTTCATTGAGATCAGGAACATTTACATGGGGAAATTTCTCATTGTGGCCTCCGAGCCACTTGTTTTCTTGCCCAAAGCATGCTCCTTCAAGCACAAAGAGTGACATGACATGATAAAAAAGATTAAGGCAAGTTCAGCCGTCCTTTGTTGCTCACTAGCATCCAGTTTCTTGGTCTTTTCCACCTCAGGGAGATACAATCTTTCCGCTTTCGGTGTCGCCGATATGACCGATTGTAACTTGACGTTGAGCTGTTGGATCTTTTCCATAAGCCGGTCGTTTGTAAACATTCCGACGCAGACGCTCTGGATAGTCTGCCAGCTCTCCATTACCAGCAGAGCGATGATAACCGCAGACCCGATGGTTCCTCTCGCTATCGCAATGACCACCCAGAATGTAAAATACCCTTTACTGAAGTCTCCTGCAAAGCAGCAAACCAACAGGGAAGTTTCAGAAAAAAAGCAGAGATAAAATGTTGAGTGCAATATGCTAGGCTGTCTATGGCCGTGGGAATTTAACTTAATTGCTGGGAGCGAGAGAACTGGCCACCACACGACAATGACGAGAATTGACCCGACGCCCCATCTCACGATACGTGCCTTTGCCCTCATCAGCTTCTCTTCCTTGAACTCCTCGGACGGCAACTCAGTCTTGTCCTTTTCAACCATAGTGATCTCCTTGGTGGTTTCCCAAAGACGATGTACCATTTTTCTGCCCAAAATGCATAATCAAATGATAAAATCATCCCGTTTAATTTATGACACTTACAGTAATATAGACAGATGCAGAACTTACATGAAGAGCATAATGTAAAGGAGGTACAAGTCTATGGCTTGAGAGAGTTCTTATTACGTTCATCGTTGATTAATCCATCAGTAACGTGGATCACTATGTTTGCATGCACTTATGGACAATTCATTTCACCCGTGAAATCATTCCTTCTCTTTCCCAAATGAACACAAGGAAAGTTCCTTTCAACTTATCTTCATGTGGTTCAATTAACCGTATCTAAGAAAATCAGTTTCCTTTTCTTAGCAGTGATGTTTGGATCTCATAAGTTTTTTGAATTAACTGTGATGAGTTTGAGAGAAGATGACGGTGGTTCAGAGAGAGTGATGATGGTGGAGATTCTCCGTCACTACAAGGAACGGAAACACAGACAACCCTCTATAAATCCGAACCCTCTCTATCTATCTGCTTGGACGATGTCAGCCTCACCGATCCCTCATAAATACTATGGGATTCATCAGTTCATGCCCATGCCATATCACTGGAATGCACTGTGTCTTTTGTCTCCTCCTGCTCCATCTTCTTCTTTACCATCGTTCTTGATGGCCACTTGTTCTTTGACGCAGTGTCCTCCCGTAGGATTTGGAGGGAACTACTACCATGTGTTTACAGATGGAGGAAGCTGTGTGAGGCATAGCAGCTTCTTTGGAGACCAAGGTGTTCTCAATCAAGGTGTTGGGTATTGAGTCATTATAGGGTTTGGCGACTTTTTTGCTGTCTTCGCCTCTTTCCCGGTACTTATTCAACTCATTCACTCTTTCCCTCTTGCGTAGACTACTTCTTTTGTTGGTTTTGGCCTCTATTTTCTTTCATTGTTAGGATTAGATGCATAATCACAACTAATAAAAGTAAGAAAGAGAAATCGAGACACAAGACTTATCTTGATTCGTCCTTAAACAACTGTTGCATCCAAATTCCACTATAATTAGCATCCCACACCTCTTAGTTACCTCTCTCCATTGCAAAAGAAAGAGATTCTATATAAATAGTAGTTATTCATGGGCCCAAGACCAAACTACAAATAAAATATGAATTCAAACTATAAAACACATTTGGCGTCCAGGGGCTGCCCCCTTCATTCATTTGCCAGATCCCGTGTTTTCCCGTCAATTGGGTTGGGGGGTGGTGTGGTGGTGGTGGGTGTGGTTGTTGTGTATGGACTACACCTCGGCATTCATTTCAATCTACCAATCATGGTATTTTTGGTTGGGAGAAAGCATTTCTCTTCGCTGATGATAAGGTTGTTCCAATTTTGACTATTTGGTCTGCATGATAGACTAATAAAGGAAATTCAGGCAAAGTGTGTGCTGCTTTTATTTGCTAATATTTTGTGATAAAGAGCGTCATGGCTTTTTCTTCGGTTATGGCACTAGATTTTTCTGCGGCACTAATTGATGATTTACTGATATTTGTAATGAGGTTTTCATTAAGTTCAGATTGTTGCTATTGGTTGATTGATTAAGGACCTGATGTTGAATTGTTGCTATCTGCTGATAACCTCAGTCTTTGTGGGAGTTTGAAATCTGCAGTGTCTCTCTTTGATCCCTAACCTGATGATCAAGCAGGGTCTTAGATGTATCACATGTTTCTCTTTTGTTGTCATTTTCTTGTCGAACTTCTTTCCGAGATTGTAAGAGTTATCATCATTAGGAGTCAAGAGGACTGGATTCTTGAACACTCGGTTACTACCACGAATAATGATAATTGCTTTCATTATTTGCTGCATTTTCCGAGTGAACAATCAGTGCAATCAGGTCTATTCCATACCATCAATCGACAATTTGAAAATTCTGTAGACAGGACTGTATTCATTTTCCAATAATCATGAGACGCTAGTCAATCATTTTAAGTCAGTACGATTGTCTTTTCTTTCGTTCTGCTTCTGTCGACAAAAAAAATATCTTGCTTCTGTAACACGGCTGAATCACTACAATGGTGCCATCTTTGCATCCACTAAGCAGATAAATTATGTCATGCAAAAATATTGGAGAGAGCCAATGTTCTCGTCTTCAAGATAAAAATGGACACGTATAATTGTCTTTGCTATCTAGTTGGAATATTGTATTCCGTCTCTAGCATCCCTGACTAGCACTGGGTGATCATTCTTTTTCGTAAAGAATTGAATAAATCGCCGGCATGCTATGGAACCTTAATGGTGATTCTGACTGCTGATTTGTAATTTCCTGTGATGCCAGGTTTGGCTGGAGAAGCTGTATGCATGTCCGGTCGCACTGCACTTCTGAATGGTTCAATACTGCAGGAAGGAATGTCAAAACTGGACTAAAAGCTAGTGTGATCGTTTCTCAGGTATTTCTTCTGCACTGTTAGTTATGTAGCTCAGACAGAATTGCAGCTCAAACGACTTATATTTCTCGGATTGAACTCTTGAAGTGGACGTGGGCTGCCACAATCTTGCAAAGCTCCAATGTTGCCAGGGAATTATGGAGTTAGTGGGCCATTCTGCCATGCGTAGATCCAGGTACGCGCAACTTCCATCTGATTACTCATTCTTGTGTATCGATTTTAATCTCTGAGAGAAAATAGACACCGAGTACTCTCGTGGCTCAGTCGCTAAACGCTTTTTAAAAGGTACTCTTTTTCGGAATAATGGCTATAGAGATCAAAAGAAAAGCTCCCCATCCCATGCCCACACTTTTACCTTTTGGTTTAACTTGTGTGGCAAGAAATTCTCTCATGCTAATTAAGTTTGAATTTCGGTTGGGGAACTACTGCGCATATTGTTTTACTCGTCTTCTGCTTGACAAACACAATCGTCACTGCGATGTTGCTTCCCGGTGGGTGGCTCTGCGGTTGTGAATGCTCTGACCAGAGTGAAAATATATGGCGCTAGGTTCTTGATCCCCTAGGAGTGATAGTCTACACTTTGGCTGGGGGTCTAAAAGCCACCTTCGTGGTGAGCTTCGTCCTTTCTGCTATAGGACGTAGTTTGCCACATAAACTTTGTAGTTATCCATGTAAGCTGTACTGATTTGGAATGGAAGCACTAACTGGCGAACTTTTTCGCTTACAATGCACATGCTTTTAGTAATCTTCGTCTACTTAGTATACATGGAAAGCAACGAGCTCGGTAGCCCCAACGTCGTTTACCGTCGTCTCTTGGAGGTAGCGAGCAAATCAAGATAATGTCAGGATCCAATTTCCCACAGCGGGCAGTCTTGTGGTCCTGTTAATGGGAACTTCAATGGGATCTTTTTTTACTATGTTCAGCTCCGGGGGGCTCGTGTTTGGTATTATCAACATTGTCAGCAACTCCGGTACCGTCTTTGTTGACGACGTAATTTTCGTCACTGAGAATGACCTGCTAGCCCATACGCAATCATAACTTTTTCCCTTTGCATTAATCGCAATGTTGCGTTTTGACTAAAACATTTCAGGGGATACTGGGTGAGCGCCATAGCTGTGAGACCCTCATTGACACACAAGGGCTATTTGTTAGGCAGACTAGTGTGGTATGCTGTGCCATTCTCACTGTCCACGTCCCTCGGTCTAGGAGCACTTACGCTTGATTTGACGATTACAGCGAGCGAAGTTTCTCAATCTGCTCTTTTCTATGGTCTATGTACTATCCACATCGTGGTTTATGGACTAAAATACTAAATAGTGCATGTGAATGCCATCAATAAAAAAATGCATAGAAAATCTAGTAAAAATTCATATAACATAGGTCTAATTCCTATAATAATAATAATAAAAAAACTCAACTTTAGGTCCAGTCCTAAATATGATCTGAAATTTTTTTTTCGTATGAAAAGAAACCCCTAACTTTAGGTGAAGCTTTTTTTTTTTTTTTCGGTCTCAATAAACCCCTCAACTTTAGATTCAATTTGAAATCTACCGTGCGTTTTGTCTAAAAAATTCAAAAACTTAAAATCTATTCTCAAATCCAACATGTGATCTAGTCCCAACTCGATGTGGCATTTTCAAGTCAACATCATCAAAGTAATGGAGCAATGAATACGGACAGACGTGACATTTCCACGTGGATGATGAATATACCGCAATAAAACTTGTTGAAACCATCCAAAATGAAAACCATCATTGAATATGAAAATTGGAAGGGATAGCGACAATTTTTTGATAGATAGCTAATGGGGGCAAATTTGATGTTAAAGTAAATATTGATGATTTTTTTTCTTAAACAAAGAAAAAAGCTCGGGTTAGATCTGACACTGAACCTAAGGTTTGGGTTTTTTCTAGACAAAAAAAATAAATGTACAGGGTAGATTTGGGATTGGACGTGAAGTTTGGTTTTTTTTTTTCTGAGATAAATAAAATTCGGAAAAGATTTGGGACTAAACATAAAGTTTGAGTTTTTTTAAAGGAAATTAGGCCTATTAAAATAGAATTTCTTGTCAATGAGGTGCGGCAGTTAAAGCTTAACGTTATGAAGCAGAAGACGAGGAAAACAATATGCGCGGAAGTTCCCCAAGTGAAATTCAAACTTACTTAATTAGCATAAGATAATTACTTGCCACATAAGTGAAAAAAAATGCTTTATATATACACACACACTGGATGCAGCCTCAGACAAAAAGCAATTTAAACCTATATATATATATGGATTAGAGTTTTCAGAATTAATCAAAAGTTTATATACACTTCCAACTCAATTAAACATAATTGATGTCTTTCCAAACGTATATCGAACTATAATGGCTCATACCCCAAAATTCAACTACCAAAATTTCATGTCGATACCACTCTAGTTCTACTAATCGCTAGCTGAAGAACCTGAAAAAAAGTGGAATTAATGGAGTGAAGCTGAGTAATGCATATCACTTAATTCTTTTTTCGTCAAATAAAAAAAGTATCACTTAATTAATGAGCACCGACTAAGCTCAATTAATGTCCTTGTAAAACAAGATTCATAACTTTAAATGCTAAAAAGAGAAATAAAATCATCTCGTGGTAATTGAAAATATTGATAGCTGAATATTATTATTCTCTTACCAAATGTGGAACAGTGATTATCCATGACCCTATATTCGACAAACAATGTCCCGACAGTGGAAAACGACGATCTTCGGTCAGCCATGCTTCGTGCGTGAAAAAAAGAAGAAGAGAATATGAGAATCCACATTCCTTTTTTTAAAATAGCTTCTCTGTATCTTCTCTCTTCACCGAAAAATGTAAACTTTCCTATCTGTGAATATCTCCTTCCTTTTTTATTTTTTCAATAGCCTCTTGATATGTCCCTCTCCATGAAAAAAAAGAGGGATTTCCTATTTGTTTATGATCCCCTAGGCCGAGATAACCCCCATTGTGTTTCTCTTTCGGTCCCCGTCGCCCTATTCAGCTCAAAGATGCAAGAGTGTTAAAGCAGCACCGGTCTGTGCACGGCTCATTTTCAACCCACCGTTTCCTCACCTCGGCCAAGATAACCCCCATTGGTCCGTCGATGAGGTAAGCTCGCCCTCTTCAGCTCAAAGACAGGGACCCTCTCTCTCCCCCCTCCCCTCTCTGTGTTCCAGTTTGAAAAGGAGGGATGGCGGAACCCATCTCTGTGGTAAGTGATCTGGTGAGGCGGATTCCTCTCGCCTGGAATAAATTGCTACAACAAGTGGAGCTCGCTGCTGATGCTGATAAGAAACTTCACATGCTCAAGGAATTTAACGTTAATATCCAGCATCTCCTCTATGAAGCCTACTTGAAGGAGGTCATCGATGAGCCGGGCATCAATATAATGCGCAACTTCCTCTACAAATCTGAAGAAGCTATCGAGGACTTGGACCGACTTGAACCGAGGGACTACTCCTCTTTGTTCCACTACTACAATAAGCGAACTTTTACAGTCGAATCAAGAGGCACCAAACAGAGTGGGTGGATTACATATCTAACATTGGCGACTTTTATAAAATCATATATCCTTTGATTAACTACTAGTTTAATTCGAATTTTAAAATAAAAAAATGTGTACTCCTTTTTTTTAGCTTGACCAACTAATAAAAAACTAAAGTAATTCGGAATTTTTTAGATAAGTATTGGTTTTTTAAACCTTTCGGTGTATTTTTTCCTGTAGAGAATTCTAGTTGCAGCAACCATCCCCGGAACTGCTCGACCATCCATCGCCCATTGCCTGACGTCTTTCTTGACAAGTCAGACGACGCGTTAGTGGGCATCCAAGGGCCAATTAACCGATTGCTTCAATTGCTAACAACCGACCCCCCAACAAAGGTGATTTTCGTGCATGGCCGGCAAGGTGTAGGGTGTTGAGAATCAAGTGGATGTCTCAAAGATGTAAACGGAACTCTCTTTATTATTGATGGAAGATCACTCAAAATGTACAATACTCTCACGAGCACTCCTCACGTTCACTCACACCACTCACTTCTTGCTCTCTTGAACTTCTCACACCATATGACACAAGATGGAGCATTAGCTCCTATTTATAGAGGGTGAAGATGGTGCTTGGACAAAGCACATCTAGACAAATCTTGAGAATTCTAGAAGGTTGAGGACAACTCTAAAATATCTAGACAAGTGTTCTAGAAAGTAGGGGAAAACTCTAGAATGTCTGGACAAATCAAGAAGGTTCTAGAAAACTCTAGAGAAGTTGAGGAAGCACTATTATCCGGACGTGACGTAGTTGACCCAAATGAAAGGAAGATAACTTTGCGCATGGACCACGTTCTCGATGTCTGTGATTGTGTTTTTTACTTGAGCATGTTTCCCTTAGATCGCCCCATAAAGTGCTCCACAATGATGCGGCTGTGGATTGCAGAAAGATTTATCGAGCATGAGGGTTCCTAGACGATCCAAGAAAAAGCAGAAGAAATTCTGGCTAGGCTTGCAGAGCATAATGTAATTCGAGAACAGAGAACAAGTTATGGGAGAGTCAAAACAGACCGCATTCACAATCTTCTCCATCAAATCATTATTTCCAAGTCAAAAGATGAAGGCTACGCGACGATCGTATCCAATATGAATGAAAAATTGCATGGGGATGCACGTTATCTGTCTTATCACTGCCGTATGGACAACATAGATAATGGCACGTCCGTCAAAAGGCTACGGTCCCTGCACGTCTTCAAAGAGGTGTACCTACCGTCCTTGGAAATACTGTTGAAGAATGTTGAGAGGCTTAAAGTGTTACATATTCAAACACATTTGGCCAAGGAGGAAAAATAGAATCCTCCAGGTTCTCTGAATACTTTTCCTCGAGAGATTCTCCGGTCAGTATGTCTCAAATACCTAAGTTTAAGGGGGTACCAACGTAAGAAAAATTCCAGAGGACATAAAAGGTCTTGCATGTCTAGAGACCCTGGATCTTAGGGATACCCTCTATCTCGAGGTATTTTGAAGCTAAAAGCACTTTGCCATCTGTTAGTATCCAGATCCAGCAGAAGTTGGGAAGCAAACACTGGTCCAAACCCTGGTGTCAAGGCTCCATCAAAATGAGGAGACTTGAGATTATTGCAAAAGCTATGCATGATAAATATAGAACCAATCAAGGGGGGAAATCAACGCAAAAGGGAACAGTTGCTAGAAGAACTCGGGAAACTGACGGGTTTACAAAGGTTAGGTCTCTCAATGCTGGGAGGTACAGATGTGGAGCTTCTTTGCTATTCCATTGAGAAGTTGATAAATCTAGAAGCATTGCGTTTAATTGCAGCCCCAGGACAGGAAATAGATCTTTCGAAAAAAGATTTGGGTCGAACACTTAAACGCCTTCAGCGGATTCACTTGACAGGACATATAGGAACTTTGCCTGAGTGGATACTCCGTTATGATATTTTGGTCAAATTGGTCCTCAAGAATAGTCAATTGACAGTAGATGCACTCCAATAGTTGGGAGAGTTATTGCTTCTGAACCGCTGGTCCCGGTTCCCAATTTTTTTGGAACCGCGGATCGATGGTTCCGGTTCCCAATTTTTTGGAACTGCAGACCGGACCGGCCACCGTTAAAATCGAGAATCGGTGTTCGCGAACAAAAAAAATCGCAAAGGTTTAGTTTTGGTCTGGTCAAGTTTAAATCCCAAACTTATCATATCTACGTCCATCACAATAAACCCGAAAAGTGGGTTCACGAAATAGGAACACGAAAGGCAAGAAAAGAGGTCTCCGAAAAAAAAAAAAGGTAAGAAAAGATATATACGAAGCAAACCCTAAGCCTAAACAAGTAAACATTAGGTTTACTTTTAAAAAAACTATATATAAAAAAAAAAAAAAAAAGACCGGTCCAATCAAGTCCGGTCCGATCCTAGGGCTAGAATCGAGAACCGGACCGCCCGATCACCGGTTCCAATTTTAGGAACTGGAAACCAGACCGAATCTCTCTAAAATCGAGAACCGGACCATCGGTCCCGGTCCGATCCGGGCGGTCATTTTTGCTCACCCCTAGCAAATATAGGTGGTTGTGATTGAAAATCAACGAAGCAAAATGAAGAATATATAGTTGCATTTACTTGCGTTAAACTTTGTATGGTAACTTCAGGTGAATATTCATGACGGCTCAAAGCTTCCCGGAATGGAGCATTTATTCTCTTACCCCAAACAATAATATCCTTTGCTAGAATAAATATTTTAAGGATGCATTTATTTCATGAAAAATTTTAGGTTCTATTTACATTTTTCAATTCTTATAATTAAATTATTCTACAAGCAGATGAGTGTTTTCATATGAAGACCTGCTGAATTTTGCTACGACATTTTTATATCCCCGGAGTACCAATGAAAGTCCCAAAATAGGACCCCTAGGGAAGTGAAAAAAATGTTTAGCGAGGATGGAGATGGCCGACCAAAATTTTTGTTTACGCATGTAATTTTTTTTTTTTTTTGGGGGGTGGTTGAAATGGCCGACCAAAGTTGATGAGCTAAGTAACTGAACAGAAATAATTTTCCCCCTTTTTGAGAGAAATGGAAGTGCACTTACTAAGGATACAAATGCGGAGGCAGAAGAGGGATACGAGGATTCTCTCCTTAACACATGATTGTAAACTGTAAAATGTAAATTCTATAGGACACAAGTGAGGGTGGAAGCTATTGATAATCCAAATATTATTGTCACGGTGCAATCATGATCATCTTGATTATCTTGATTCTTCTGCTATGACCAATTTCTGTTGGCTGGGGATCGTATTACAACAATTTTTCAAAGCGACATCAATGGATTTATACATCCTGTTCAAAAAGAAATTTACAGAGCGATATCAATGGAAAGCCAAATGGGCTCCTTTTGTTAGTATGTCATTCTCGTATCTGACGTATATGCCTAATTTGAGTCATCTCGTTTGAATTTAATTGCACTCGGTGGTAACAATTCTAGTCGTCCCATGTCATTGCATCTGTCTTATTAATCAATGTGCGTGGGTTCCTAATAACATGTGGGATATAACTAAAAAAAAAAGGTGCCCAATAGGGTCGAACATTAGATTTAATCGAAACATGTCGATACGTGTTGAGTCTTACTAATCGTATTTGTGTCGTGCTAGCTGGGAAGCTTCTCTCTAGTGTTGAACTGATGTTCTCTTATCTTATCGGCAGTAGCTACCCTTACTTGATTGGAAGACAACTTATTCTTCATTTGGCTCACTGGCTCGTTTCTCTCAACGCTAGTTCCTAAACTTACGACTTATAGCGGCCTTACCTTGTGGCTGTACTAATAGTAATGCTGCTTGGTTTATAGTTGAAAACAAAAAGAAAATGTTCTCGTAAGATTCCACCTTGTCGGAAAAATTGATAATTACCAAAACAATAGCAGTCAATAAATTTTAACTAGAATCAGGTTATCACATTGTTCTACTTATTTGGAAAACATAGAGGTGCAAATTGACTTGATTACTCGTTTTCATTTTAAGTTGTCATTGGCATTTGATTTCACATTGAAATAGCCGATGACAATTCAAATATCTACCTCAATTTGTATACCTAGGTCGGTAATTTTAGTCCTTGTTATTTATAGGAATATCAAACTTTTAAGAAGAATAATCAAATAAATTCATATTTTCCTAAAATACAATCAGTTTGTACCGCTTGCAAAAATAAGTTAAGAATTAATGTCATCATAAACGAAAATGATTAGACACAGACTATCGTTGATAATGAAGGAAAATTGCCGATAGACTAATTTTTTTAAACTACATAAATGGTCTTTTGTCTGAAAAGTATTTTGCAAATTGTTCATCGTCCGTGAAACAAACTAATTCTAAGGAAAACCTCCTTAATGCATATGCCTCTCGTTCTGATGTAGGGATGTCACATTGGGCCAAAAGCTAGACCAATACATTGAAGCTTTTTATATGATTGATTGATGCAATTTTTTCCCTAACTCGAGAAGTATGTATGGGCTCAACCAATTGTAGTTTCTAGGCTTTTTCTTTAATTTTTAATTTTCTTTTGAAAAAAATAATGACGGTCGCTTCTATATTTTCGTGTCAAGAGTAATGTAAAAGAGACACATTGAAGAAATTACAAATGGAAAAAAAAAATCAAATTAGGACCTGAGGGGGACATTATCTCAAACAAGAGCCTGAAGTGCTCTTGCTTTATGTGCACCTTGTTTCATATAGGGGCCTAAAGTGTCACTATAGTCTCAAATAAGGGCATGTGGTCAAGGGCGTTTTCGTCCTTTAGTTAGTCACCACATTAAGGACAGTTTGAAAACTAATATACTCAGCTTGTTTGACAGTTACGATTAGTTTTGACTAATAAGATAAGATTAAATTAAGAATCATTTAATTATTCACGTAAAGATGTGGTTATTTATTTCATTCAAGTTTTGTTTGTTTCCAGTAAAATTTGCTTTTCTACCGAAACCCCCGCCCGCTAACCGGGCAGCGGGGCACCTACCCCGAACCCTCGCATTCTGTGCGCAGGGTCATATGCCGTCGGATCATGTTTTAGTTTCCCTAAGCTCACGATGTGCTCGGTATAAGAAACAAGGGTCTCCGAATAGTTCGTCAACTCCAATATTCTTCCATTTGGTGGATACTTAGCGCAAATGAGAGCCTTTCCAATATCATTCCTCTTCAATCTAATCACAACAGAGCACCATTCAAACTTCGCAACCTAATATGGAATCGAAGCTGTCAATACTCTCCGCTGACATTCGTTTCATTTTACAATTTACCACTCACTTTCAAGAATATTCGAAGGAACTTTTTGCAGCATTAGGCCCTCACATGAAACTGAACTTGCCCGCTTTGACCACTCTTAATCATAACAAATTACGTTTCCAGGAGCTCCTCCTGAACGTAAATTTCATGGACAGCCTCATATCCATTATGTAAATGCGATTTGAGCCTGTTTCTTTCAGATTGTGCTCGGATGCTTGTGCCGTGTATGCCTAGAGGGAAGCCCGCTCGATCCTTAATAGCGATAATACATGTACAGAACATGAAACCTTCCATAGGAGTCAAACCTTTTCCTCTTTGCCCATGGGGAACCGGATCTTTTCCTGACTTTATCCTTAGTCCCTTCAAGAGGGATCCGGATTCTCTGCCTTAAACGCAGGGAATCCGGAGAATCCCGGCCGATAGGAGGGAGGATTTTGGGCGACCGGGATGTGATCCTGACGCCTTCAAGAGAGTCTTGCTTTTATACAGAGTGATTTGCACTCTGAGCTGTTACCACCGACCGCCACCCATTATCCTCCAAAACAGCCTAGGACGCGAAAATTAAGATGCATCCTCTCAAAAAGGGTGTCAACTGAACCCGTCGCGCTGGTACACAGGGAATTGACGAATTAAGAATTGAACAACTAACCATCATCAAAGTTCTCATCATCTCCCAAAACTTCCTTTGAGCAATAAAAACATACGCAGGATATGAAGCAACCATCAATGTCGTCATGCAGAGTCACTCTCCAAGAAAATACTTTCAACTATAACCACTGGCATTGTGCATAGCACATTCCCTACTCGAATGAAACAGAGGGCTCGAAATCTCTTGCCCACAAAGCTATGCCTCATTCCTAATGTCATTCTACTGGAATGACCCGAACATTCATACATGGAGTCATATTTGCTCCATCACTTGCTCTAAAACTGTGACACTGGATACGAGAGATTCCCCGTATTCAAACATGGAAGCTGCCAAAAAGTGGTGTGGGGGAAATCTTTTATGCGACATTCACCATCACTAACGCTATATCCCAGGCAACACATCAATCACATTACACAAAAATAGCTCACAGTTGCGGATCAGAAATTTCTGAATAGACCTTCCATTTTCGAGAGCTTGCTAAAGGCAAGACGCAGTAAAAATGAAGTGAAAAGAATATAATCAAACTGGTGGGACACATGATATTTTGGAAAGTACCAAAGAGAGCGATCACATAGTATTCTTAATTGTTATAGGGCATGAGTTTAAAACGCAGCGACAAAGAATCCCCTAAAGGGAAGATAAGAGTCACAGAGTCAGACATCATGCTGAGGCAGTAGCTTCTTCTTCCAACAGCTGCTTCACCTTTGTGATGTAATCACTCATTGCTTTCACCTTCGATTTTCCTGCCAACAAGAAAAAAGATCACTCTCAGAAATAGCAAAGACCGATAGAAATCATCGAAATGTTGGAAGTTGCAAGATAAGACCTAATATTTTATGTTTCTACCTTCAACGGCCTTCCATGCATCCCACTTCGCCCCATGTGGAACAGTCCAGGGCGGCTTGCAAGTTATGTGGAACAGGCATTAGTAATCTTGGAGAGGTTACCGGTCGGGAAACAAACCATCGTTTAAGCCCGACAAGATGCAAATCCAAAACCCGTTAGATGGAGGTGAGTCCAAGGGAAGATATAAAATCACTCAAGAAACAGCTTTCCCTTTGAAATTTACGGAGTGCAAGGGAAGAGATATAAAAAGATCAGCTGTTTAAGAATGCAAATCTTGAAAGAACAATGTATTAGATCCATCACCGGACGAGCTTAGACTGATGCAGAATGGTCATCCCACTCAACTTTAGCAATAGAATTTTCCTTAAAACGTTTCATGTGGAAAAGGCGATTCTAGCCAGTAGAATGTAATTCATTTCCTCTATTTCCTCCCCTAGGCAAATCAGCTAATATGACTAAACAACCCTTAAAAAGTAGAAGGGAAGCGACAACGCGAAATGAAAATATCCACAGCCATTCGGAAATCATAACTCACGAACAGGGTTTAGAAACAAGCAGCAAACAGTCACCACAGCCATACAAAACCCAGAGTCTCCCAGCATTTTTATTTCTAGATAGGTATAAGTATAACCATTCCAAAACATGAGGGAGATCTCATTCGGTGTTCACCTGTGAAACCTTCATATCCTTCGTCCTCCTTGGAAAGTATGGGTTTCCGTGTAGGCTGGCCTCCATCGTGCAAAAGAGACTTCTTTTATGTGCTTAAAGTTTCTATAATTATCTTTCCCGTGATCCGCTTTTACCTTCTCGTAGAATTCATGAGACATGCCAAAAAACACGAGCTTTCGGATTTTGGGAATGTCTAAGATGCGAGAGGGCATTTCTTCCAACCATTGATAACAGTTGATGATTAGGCTTTCAAGGTTTGGCAATGCTCCCTGCTCCAAAGTCATTGATGTAAGCCCCTGTAATTCCTCAAGCAGTAAAACCCTTAGCTTCGGAAACTGCCCTTTCTTGAAATCCAATTGCTCTCCATCATAAGCTCGACGCAGTTCCAGCTCTACTAGATTCTGCGATTTTCCAAGGATTGCAAGGAGATCTTCCTCCAAGTGACTCCTTGTCAAAAAGATTTTTGTCAAACTACCCAGCGACGATATCCAATCCGGCAGCTTCTCCAAACGGCCACGTAAGTAGAGACGTCTAAGAAGCTCAGGAGGCGAAGTTAAGTGATGGAGATGAATTATCTCGTCATCGTTCAATGCATGTACATTGAGGGACTTCAGCTTCTTTAACTTCGCAAGGGCAGAGCACAACTTCCCATAATGCTCTGTTCTCAACTTGGTGATTCCGAGCCGCCTCAATTTTGTTAGATTGCCAAGATCCTCCAATGTTTTTTCGTTTGCTTCCACGAAACAAAGCTTTTCTAGATCCAAGAACCCTCCAATTCTACATGATGCCTTGAAGCCAATTAGGCTGTAAATCTCTGTCGCGGGATCTTTCTCGTGATGATAAATCAGGATGCGACGAATTTTTTCGAGTCTTGCAAACTCAGGAGGCAATTCAGTGACCAAGCTCTGTTTAGCATCCAAAAATTCTAAACCCGTAAGCTTTCCGATGGAGCTTGGGATTTCTTCAATTGGCGTATTCCTTAAGCTCAAGTACCAGACATCCTTTAGCTCAAACACTGCATTGGGAACGATCTCCAAAGTTGCACATGTCAGATCCACCACCTTGGCATGCATTAAATTGAATGGAAACAATGAATCGTAAGTCTCCACCGGCGAAGCTTCCGAGATTATTGTCTTATCTTCATTGGAGGATACATCGAGCGCGAATATCGAAGAAAGTTCGAAGGATTTCTGTTCCTTCAAATCCCTGATTGTTCCCCTGACAGATAGGTATCTTCCGCTTTCACACTTGCCCGTTATCTTGACTAGCTTGCGATGATCGGACAATACAAGAATAATCTCTCGCACAAGGTTATCCACTCGGAATGTGGAGACCTCTCCATCACTTCTTTCTTCCACATGGATGCACTTCCTATCAAGAAGATCATGGAAAAAACCCTCTGCTTCTCGCGGATCACGTAGAAATCCTTCTGCAGCCCATAAATGAGAAAGCCTCTTGCAACTGATCACGCTGTTCTCGGGGAAAATGCTCAAGTACAAAAGGCAGAATCCACGGTCGGATCTCCAGTACTCGAGGGATAAGGTCAAATAAGGGCAAGTTATCAGCCATTGCTGCGGGCAGACTCTCAGACTTGCCAAAGAACTGACAAGCTTCCTTCAATGTAGAAGGAAAATCCCCTTCCAGGACACATAGAGGCAACATTTTCTTCGTATGGATGAACAAATCGATCTGAGTCCGAATAGAACCTAAGATTAGCAACACTTCGTAAGAGACTCAGAACCATCTACAAGAGCGAGAAAGTCTAGCACATACGCGAAACAACAACAACAAAATAGAGACAGGGAGAGACCGCCTTACGTTCAGTCGGTCTCAGCAGCGATGGAAGAGGACAATGTCGGAGCGGTCGCCAGCGGCGGTTCGTGGAGCGGCGGAGGAGGTGAACCGCTAAAGAAACAAACGTGAATGAGAGGGAAGAGAGATCGAGCAGGGAAGAAGAAGCCCTAGGAGAGATCGAGCGGAGCGTGGGGAAAGGGAAGAAGAAGCCCTAGGAGAGATCGAGCGAAGAAGAAGCCCTAGGGTGAATGTGAGAAAGTTGGAAATAATTTTCCTCAATTTTAAACTATCCTTTTTCATTCACAAGAAGATATTTACTTTGACATATATAGATTATTGGGAAAAATCTGCCTAAAATATATTTACTGAAAACAAACACGACTTGAATGAAATAAGTAACCACATCATTACGTGGATAATTAGACGATTTTTAAGTTATCATTATCTTATTGGTCAAAACTAGTCGTGTAATGTAGTTTTGCTATACCGGAACGAGAGGCACACGCATTAAGATAGTTTCCCTCACAATTTTTTTTGTCTCATGTGATGATCCATAACTTAAAAAAAAAAAATCCAATGTTCGACCCTATTGGGCACACATTTTCTTTTTTTTTGAGTTATCTGGAACCCATGCACGTTGATAGAAAAGACTATCTATTACTTCGGTCAATATATATATCTCCAGCTTGAAATATTATTTCGGCCGAATTGCTCATCCACAAGGCGGGTCAAGCTCAAATTTCGAGACATATCTCAACAGAATGAATATCCCTTTCTTGGTGTTTGGTAAGATATAGTTCCCACTTGATTTGATATTTTGAGATTTAAATCTTCCTATAGCACACATCAAATCTAAAAGACAATTTATTTTTTTTATTTACATTTTCTGAATTCTTACAATTACACTATTCTACAAGCTGATGAGACTTTTCATTATATATATATATATATATATATATATATATATATATATATATATATATAGAGAGAGAGAGAGAGAGAGAGAGAGAGAGAGAGAGAGAGAGAGACCTTATAATGCCCAGGAAAATAATTTTCATCGTGATGAATTCGGGCGGCATCATGGGCCTTCACACATCACTAGTCAGCTCCACCTTCTTTTACTTTGTGCCTTCGATCAACTCTCTCCAGCCACGCATTTGATTAGTAATTTACAAGTTGTGAGCATTACCTATATGCAAAATTAATGGGACGAACAGTGTAAGTACCAAAAGTTTTTTCCGGCATCACTTTCGTGAAAAATATTTCATCCGGATCACTTAAGTTCCAATTTGTTTTGAAAAACCGTCGTTTGAGTGCCAACTCGAATATGCACTGCGAAAATCCTACGCTGTGCTTTTTTTTTTATTAATATTTGAAGCTGATGTGGCTCGCCGGACTAAAAATTCCAAAAACGGACATGTGTATTTGTTACAAAAGTGCAGCTGAATCCTAAAACATATAAAAATCGCATTTAAGTCCTACAACTTATCGAATTAGTGCAATCGAGTCTTGGACTAACAAAAAGTACTGACGTTTTTCAATATTGTGGTAATGACAAGGCTAAGACGACATCGATTTTCTTCAGATTCATTTTTTTTAATACCAATCTTATTTTAGAATAAATCATAAAATAATCTTAAATATAAGAAGAAACACATGATGCGTTGGAAATGAGCCCTCGTTGCCTCATTCTGCATACTTTTTTTAGGCTTTTTGCTAAATTTTTATGCTATTTTTTAATTTGTCCAAAATAAAAATTTGTGCTTTAAAATTTTTTCGTTAATTTTTCTTTTCTCATATCTAATTAGTCCATGTGAACTTATTTCTTGATAAAAAGTACCACCTAACATGAAAAGTTTAATTCATAATGCCACGCATTATTTTAGCTGGATTTTCTCGCCAGAGATATTAACGTGATCGTTTTGCCTCCGATTTGATATTTAAGTGAACCAACGGAAACTTTTTGACACCAAAGTGAACACCGCACGCAACTTTTGACACTTATACTATTATTCTCTCCAAAACTTTTTAGATATAAAAAGTGGGTAATGTTCATAGCTATGACCCATTAATCACAAGGGTGATTGGATAAAGTACGGGCTATTTGCAAAAGCCAAATGACCAACGACAAAAAAAAAAAATGCATAAAATATATATGTTCTTGGACTTTTCTCAATTGTTTGGCGTCATTGATTGGGATTTTTTCTTGCAATCGATCGAATCCTTAGACTAAAGACAGCAACGCGGGCAACGTTCCTCGGCCATGGACGAGAAAATCCAGGGCCGCCTCTCTCTCTCTCTGTCTCTCCCCCTCTCTCCCTCCCCCCAGCCAAGAAGTCAGGTTGGAATAGAATTTGGCGCGTGTGACAGTCTGATTTTCCTGTCATTTCGAGACCTTTGATTGTAAGATATTTATCGAAGTATTTCAGTGATATCTCGCTCGGATCTGATCAATCGCGAGTTAACTAACCAAAGGGGAAAGGCTAACGCGCGACGAGGTACGTGGACCTAGGAAATTCGATTTGAACACGGCGTTTTGACCATAAGGATCGTCGAGGGATATTTAGAACTGAGGCCGATCAGAAAACGATTAAGGAATCCATTGCTAGTGTTATACGATTGGGACGCGGGTGATACCGCTTAACCAACTTATGATTTGCGAATTTTCCTAAATCGATTTATGACGATCGCGGCCGTCGGGACTGGTAATAGACCTTTTGATTACATGACAACCAAGATTGCCGTAGTTTGGATTTTCCTAAGTGTGATGAGAATCACAGAGTCGATACGCGTAATGTCCGCAAAAGCCGCCCGTTAGTTCGAGATAGATTGAAATGTACGAACGATGAGAAATCGATCACGATTTGGGATCTCGGAAATGAAAAATGGAAATGAAGATTTGTAACAATGTGTTTGGATTGGACGACGCCTAGTCGAGGATGAAAATTTGCAGGAAAATGATTTTTCGGACGAAGGGTGTGAAAAGACGATTTTGCCCTTGGAGCTTTGACTTTATGTTATCAATTAGACAAGGGCATTTGTGTCAATTGGTCATCCCCAAGGTGCCAGCTGAATCATTGAGGGCAAAATTGGAAGGGAATTGTGATATTATGAGGAAAATCCAAGTGTCATGAATATATGGTTAGCAATAATTAAGCTATACACCTAAGCAAGCTCTAGAATATTTTGGGGATGACAAGTCATTTCCTTCCTCCTCTTTCTGCCATTTCTCACGACCAGCACCAGCAGCACCATCATCTTCTCCATTTTTCTTCTTCTTCCTCACGTTCAGAACCAGACCTGCAGGATCAGAATTTTCGTCCACTTCATCAGCGCCTAACTTTTCAACCGTTAACAACCAGCTCGCGAGCCATATATCATCGCGAAGATCTCCCTGTTACCGAACCTTTCCAATTGGAATCACGTCGATTGGCCACCTGTGGAGCTCCGGCCGGCCAATCTCCCGCGAGTCGACGGAAACTGACTGAACTGGAGGTAGGCTCCGGTTTGCTTTTCATTGAACCCCTTAATGGACGAATTTTGAGCTAAATTTTTGTGGAGACCTAGTAGACACATATACTGAGTTTCTGTAGAAATTTGGACGAAAAAGAATAACATCTTAATTTTGTTTCGTTGTGATGTTTGGAAGGACAGAATCTGTCCATCTGCAGACTCAGAAGGAGTGGTGTTATTCAAGGACCTTTTGGCGTCGCCTTGGGTTGGAAATTTCGGTGAGATCTCTTGGCATGTAGAACTTTGTGTTAGTAAGTGTATTTACAGAAAAATCAAGGAGTTGAATTGAGGTTTGAGGCTGATTGAGCTGATTGAAGACCGAACAGGGGAGTGCCCTGTTTCGGTTCTGTTTTTGGTTGTGTTTGTAAGGGCTGTTCGTGTTGGAATTCGGTTTGGACTTGGTCATTGAGATGTGTTAGGACGTTTATTGACATGTTATGGAGGTTTATACTCCGTGAATTGAGGTTTAGGCGAAGAAAAGTTAACGAATCACTTGATTTCCGCTAGGAGCGCGGCTGCCCTGTTCTGGAAGTGTGTGAGGCTGAGCATTTGAAGTGCTTGGGGAGTGAATTTTGTTGAGTTAAACTTGAGGTAAGGAAGTTCCTAACCTTGGTTAGAACAATTGGACTCGATTGGGTAAATCCGATGAGGAATATGCTAATCTTTGGTGAGCTTTGGTGATATTGTTTGATTTATGATCACGTGTTGTGCCTATTGTTTATATGCTTATTGAATGGTCATGATACGTGTTGCTTGTTTCTCTTGGTTGCTGAAATTGATTGTTGCGCATGCCTTGAATTATAGCTCGATGCGTGAGCTTGTGTTTGATTACAATGTCTTGAGTTGAGATGAATACTGGCATGCTTGAGAAACTAGTGGCACCCTGAGGCGTTGAGACGCGGGGTTGTTATGACCAATGTCCTGATGCGTGAGACGCGGGACGAGAATTGTTATGTGTCGACACGGGTCGGAGATGATATTGAAAACCTGATGCGTTTTACGCGGGTTTGTCAATGAGATGGTCTGATGCGTAAGTACGCGGACCTAGCCTGAGGCGTTACACACGCGGGCTTGAATCAAATAATGGTTGGAAAGGAAGAAAGGCGTGGTTTGGATTGGTGATGTGAACTTGTTTTATTTGATGGAATACGCTGCTATGAATGCATAAAGATGCTTGTGATATTCTTGTATTATTTATGGTTGTTAAATGCATCATTTTATTGTTTATACGTTGGGTTCGTATTCGCTTTTACCTGAGTGTACGGTTGGCCTAACTTAGGACTAGGACTTTTCTTACTGAGATGTCGATCTCACCCCTTAGTGGGACCTTATTTTTCCAGACCCTAGGAATTGAAGAATGCTGCCAATTCGCTTGGGTGAACCCCAGGAGATGTCTAGGGCTATTGAAGAGTTTCCTGACTATCGTGGTATAGTATATATTAGACGGACTACTGTAGTATGGGTGGACGAGCCAGGAGCGCCAAATAAGCCCCATAGGTTCGAGGCATGGTATCGTAAGGAAGGTGAAGGTATGTCTGAGCAGTTAAGCCCAAGATGTACCCAGAGGAGTTGTACCCCCTTGGTGCCACCCGACCCGAGAGGAAATAGAAATAGAAACTTCTACCGTGGGATCGAGGAACATACCTGAAGAAGAACCGACGGGCGAGGCAAGTATTGAAGTCATCGAGATTTCAGATTCCGAGGACGATATGGAAGAGGATTCCATCGAGGTTTCATCAGAGGCTTTTTCGGACTACGACCCAGCCGAGGATATGGAACAAGCCGATGAGTCTAGCACTTCTTAGTATGTTTGTGGTCACTTGACCTTTTTGGTGTGTTTTTATAGGACGATGGTCCGGTGGTTGGACTTAGTGGCTTCCTTTTGTCTGCCCTTTTTGTTGTCCCAACCTGTGCTTTTGTTGAGAGGGATCTTGGTCTTTTATGTACGGACTTATCTTTTCGATGTATAAAAGTTGCTTGTTTTCCCCGCATCTCATTCTTGGTTGTATGTATAAGTGGAGAGTATTTGGAGGGGTTTTATTTTCTTCTATCTTCCGCGTGCGAGTCTCATTTTAGTTAGCCGTATATGAGGAGTATCCTGGGACAAAAATTACGGCGTATTGTGATGTACGTGCTCGTAAGGAAAGCGGGGCGTGACATCCTAGTTGAAGTGGTATCAGAGCGAGGTCAACTCGATCCAAAGTTGATTGAGGATTGGAGTAATAAGGAGGAATGAGATATGGGGTGACTAGGTAGCAAGACCGTAGGAAGGGTTCGCTATAGTATGTTGAGTAATGCATGGCATGTGATTGGCGCATGTGATTGGCATCATGAAAGTGACATTGTTGTGATGATTGGACATGGCCAAGCTTCGTACTAGCATGTGCTTGATTGCTAATGGTTGCTTGATAAAGCATTGAGTATTCTATTTGAGCTTGTGGCACACTTCTATACTTTAAATTGTGTGAAGTGGCTGTTGTTCGTGGTGTAGCATAGAATTAATAGATTGGAATGGGTGATCTAAGTCTTTGATTCCGTGGTGGAATTATAGTGGTGCAGGGAGCATAAGTATGAGTGATCGACCTGTAAGACGTAGAAGACCCAGTGTTAGGGCTTCCAGTTCGGGACCACCTGCGGTAGAGAATCCTGGAATGGGAGATGTGTTGAGAGCTTTGGAACGAATAGGGAATTTGATTGATAGACAGGCTCAGGATAGAGATGCTGCTATAACCCAAGCTGTGGGCGCGGCCTTGACTGCAGTGAATGCAATGACAGGTACTAACGCAGGGGGCGGAGGTAGTGGTAGCAGTGGCCAAGACGCTGGAACTAGTAATGCGCAAGCTAATGTAAATGCTGGTCAAAATGTGAGAGTTGGCAATATGCCAGGTAATGTTATTGCACCTCGAGATATAGGTCAATTGGTGGAACAATTTGTGAAGTTGAGGCCACCTCAGTTTAATGGAACTGGTGACCCAGAGTTAGCACCCAGATGGATAGAAAAGCTCGAGAAAATTTTTGGAGTCCTGAAATGTACGGATGAGGAAAAAGTACTCCTGGCGGTGTACCAACTGGATGGAACGGCAAGTGACTGGTGGAAGGCCACTAAAGGTGGAGTATTCCCTGAAGGCATTGCTTTGAATTGGACTACGTTTACGGAGGTCTTCAATGATAAGTATTTCTCGGAGACTGCGCGAGAAAGCAAGTTAGTGGAATTCCAGAACTTACGTCAGGGTCATTTGACGGTTGATCAATATGAAGCAGAGTTTGCAAGGTTGTCTATGTATGCACCGCGTTACGTGGAGGATCCAATAGAAAAGATGCGGAGGTTCCGAGATGGGTTACGACCCGAACTTCGCAGCCAGATGGTGGCCATGAATTTGAGAACTTATAAGGAAGTTTATGAACGGGGACAAATGATAGAACGAGACATGAGAGAGAGGTCAATAGCATCAGGATCACGGTTCCCCATACCTCGAGATAATAGTCAGTTGGGTAAGAGACCGATGATGAGTAGTAGGCGTTTTATTCCTCCTGCAAGGAAGAACATTGGTAAGCCGCAGTACCAGTCCAACCTTAACTGTCGCTTGTGCGGAAGAAGACATGGAAAGGGACCTTGTCCGACTAGGACAGGTGCATGCTTTAAGTGTGGTCAGATGGGCCATCAGATAAGATGGTGTCCCAACCAAACTCAGTTGGCTAGACCTCAAGGACAACGACCACAGGCAGGAACCCCAGCTGTTGCTCCGCAGAATGAATTGGCGAGACCCCCAGCTCAAGGGCGAGTTTATGCGGTAGCTCGAGGTGAAGCAGAGAATGCGCCTGGGGTGGTTACAGGTATGGTTTACTTGTGCGACCAAGTTGCTTATGCATTGTTTGATCCTGGAGCTTCGCATTCCTTTGTGTCTGCTCGTTTTGCTGATATGGTTGAAATGGACTTGAAGCCTTTGAATGTGACTTTGTATGTTACTACTCCGCTAAAGGATAAAGTGATAGTTTCACTAGGTTGTGCGGATTGCAAGATAGTCATAAATGGTAGAGAAGAAAGGATAGATTTGGTCGTACTGCCTATGTTTGATTTTGATGTGATTATTGGAATGGACTGGTTGAATAGACAAAAAGCTGTAGTCGACTGTGGTGAAAAGGTAATCCGTTTCTATCCGGATGGTCGTCCAAGCTATGAGCTTAAGGGAAGTCGTGGGGGAACTTCCATTCCTTTGGTTTCGTCACTTGAAGCGACAAAATTGTTGGATGAGGGATGCCGAGCTTACTTAGCTGCGGTAGTTGACACGACAGTTGAAGAACCGAAATTGGAAAATATAGCCGTGGTACGTGAATTTTTTGATGTTTTTCCTCAAGAACTGCCGGGATTGCCACCTGAGCGTGAGATTGAGTTTGTAATTGAGTTAGCTCCCGGGACAGAGCCTATTTCGAAGGCACCTTACAGAATGGCATTATCAGAGTTGAAAGAGTTAAAGGTGCAGTTGCAAGAATTGCTTGACAAGGGATTCATTAGACCTAGTGCTTCGCCATGGGGAGCACCAGTGTTATTTGTAAGGAAAAAGGATGGATCTCTGCGTCTGTGTATAGATTACAGACAGTTGAACCAGGTGACTATTAAAAATAAGTATCCGTTGCCAAGGATTGATGACCTGTTCGATCAGTTGCAGGGAGCTTCAGTGTTCTCTAAAATCGATTTGAGAACGGGATACCATCAGTTGAAGATTAAGCAGGAGGATATTCTGAAAACGGCTTTCAGGACGAGATATGGACACTATGAATTTACAGTAATGCCTTTTGGTTTGACGAATGCTCCAGCTGCATTCATGGATATGATGCATCGAGTGTTTAAGGAATACCTCGATCGTTTCGTTATAGTGTTCATTGATGACATTCTAATTTACTCGAGGAGTAACGAAGAACACGAAAGACACTTAAGAATTGTTTTACAAGCCTTGAGGGAACACTCGCTTTACGCCAAATTCAGTAAGTGCGAGTTTTGGTTGAACAAAGTGGCATTTCTTGGACATATAATATCTGGAGAAGGGATTTCAGTAGACCCTACAAAGATAGAAGCGGTGATAAATTGGCCGAGACCTACGACGGTCACTGAGGTTCGAAGTTTTCTAGGATTGGCCGGTTATTATAGACGCTTCGTGGAAAAGTTTTCGTCTATAGCTATGCCATTGACGCATTTAACTAAGAAGTCTACGAAGTTTGAATGGACGGATAAGTGCGAGAGGAGTTTTCACGAGCTTAAGCATCGTTTGACAACGGCACCAGTTCTCACGATACCTTCTGGACCTGGCGGCTTTGAAATTTATAGCGACGCGTCATTAAAAGGATTAGGGTGTGTACTGATGCAACACGGAAGGGTAGTGGCGTATGCTTCAAGGCAATTGAGACCCCATGAGTTAAACTATCCGACGCATGACTTGGAATTAGCTGCGATTGTTTTCGCCCTGAAAATCTGGAGACACTACTTATGTGGCGAAAGGTTCCAAATTTACACAGACCACCAGAGCTTAAAATATTTGTTTTCTCAGAAGGAATTAAATATGAGGCAACGTCGGTGGATGGAACTACTTAAGGATTATGATTGCGACATTCTGTACCATCCTGGAAAGGCAAATAGAGTTGCCGATGCGCTCAGTCGAAAGTCTAGTATTGCGTACTTAATGGTTAAAGAATGGTCTGTACTTGAAGGATTGAGGGACTCAGAGTTCAAATTGGAAGTGAGCCAAACGACAAGCTTGATAGCGACGTTGAGAATTGAGCCGGAAATTCAAGAAAGGATAAAAGTTTTACAGATCACGGATCCTGAAATCCTGAAAATCCTTAATTTGGATGAAACTAAGAGGAAATATGATTTCCAGGTAACTGAGGGAGGAATTTTAAAATTTCGCGGACGTCTTTGCGTGCCTAATGATGTAGAGCTTAAAGAAAGAATCTTGTCCGAAGCTCATCGGAGTAATTACAGTATTCATCCAGGCAGTACAAAGATGTATCAGAATTTGCGTCAGCACTATTGGTGGAACGGTATGAAAGTGGATGTGGCTAAGCATGTAGCAAAGTGTTTGACATGCCAGCAGGTGAAAGCACAGCACTGTAAGCCCGGTGGATTATTGCAACCTTTGGAGATTCCAGAGTGGAAATGGGAACACGTAACGATGGATTTTGTTATGGGATTACCGCGGAGTCAGAAAGGACATGATTCGATTTGGGTAGTCGTAGATAGGCTAACTAAGTCTGCGCATTTTATCCCTGTGAAAAAGGACTTTGCGATGGACAAGTATGCTGAATTGTATATGCGGCAGATCGTACGTTTACATGGAGTACCTATCACGATAACATCAGATCGAGACCCTAAGTTTACGGCGAATTTTTGGAAGAGTCTTCAGGACGCTATGGGAACTAGATTACAGTTTAGTACGGCGTATCATCCGCAGACGGATGGACAATCGGAAAGGACGATTCAAACGCTTGAGGACATGTTGCGAGCATGTGTTATAGATTTTAAAGGCGGATGGGAAGATCATTTGCATTTAGTGGAGTTCGCGTACAATAACAGTTATCAGCAAAGTATTGGAATGGCACCATTTGAGGCACTTTATGGAAGAGCGTGCAGAACTCCTTTGTGCTGGGATGAAGTAGGAGAAAGAAGTATCACTGGACCAGAACTGGTAGAACAATCGGTTGAAGCGGTAAAAGTAATTAGGGATAGGTTGAGAACTGCACAAAGTCGCCAGAAGAGTTATGCTGATAAGCGACGCAAGCCCTTGGAATTTCAAACTGGTGATCATGTGTTTCTCAAGATATCACCTATGCGAGGCATATCCCGATTCGGAAAGAAAGGGAAGTTGAGTCCGAGATATATAGGCCCATTCGAGATTTTGGAACGGATTGGGACTTTGGCTTATAGACTTGCTTTGCCACCAAGTTTGTCCCAAGTACACAATGTCTTCCATGTATCGATGCTAAGGAAGTACGAGCCAGATCCGACACATGTTTTGGATTACGAGACCATAGCATTGGACGACAAGGTTTCGTATGTGGAAAGACCCATCAGGATCGAAGAATGTAAGGAGCACATTTTGAGGAACAAGACGGTGTCGCTGGTCAAAGTAGTGTGGGAGCATCATGGAACTGAAGGCACAACGTGGGAAAACGAAGAGGCAATGAGGCGTCAATACCCTCATTTGTTTGACTAGTGAATTGTAACAAATTTCGAGGACGAAATTTTCGTAAGGGGGGAAGAGTTGTGACAGTCTGATTTTCCTGTCATTTCGAGACCTTTGATTGTAAGATATTTATCGAAGTATTTCAGTGATATCTCGCTCGGATCTGATCAATCGCGAGTTAACTAACCAAAGGGGAAAGGCTAACGCGCGACGAGGTACGTGGACCTAGGAAATTCGATTTGAACACGGCGTTTTGACCATAAGGATCGTCGAGGGATATTTAGAACTGAGGCCGATCAGAAAACGATTAAGGAATCCATTGCTAGTGTTATACGATTGGGACGCGGGTGATACCGCTTAACCAACTTATGATTTGCGAATTTTCCTAAATCGATTTATGACGATCGCGGCCGTCGGGACTGGTAATAGACCTTTTGATTACATGACAACCAAGATTGCCGTAGTTTGGATTTTCCTAAGTGTGATGAGAATCACAGAGTCGATACGCGTAATGTCCGCAAAAGCCGCCCGTTAGTTCGAGATAGATTGAAATGTACGAACGATGAGAAATCGATCACGATTTGGGATCTCGGAAATGAAAAATGGAAATGAAGATTTGTAACAATGTGTTTGGATTGGACGACGCCTAGTCGAGGATGAAAATTTGCAGGAAAATGATTTTTCGGACGAAGGGTGTGAAAAGACGATTTTGCCCTTGGAGCTTTGACTTTATGTTATCAATTAGACAAGGGCATTTGTGTCAATTGGTCATCCCCAAGGTGCCAGCTGAATCATTGAGGGCAAAATTGGAAGGGAATTGTGATATTATGAGGAAAATCCAAGTGTCATGAATATATGGTTAGCAATAATTAAGCTATACACCTAAGCAAGCTCTAGAATATTTTGGGGATGACAAGTCATTTCCTTCCTCCTCTTTCTGCCATTTCTCACGACCAGCACCAGCAGCACCATCATCTTCTCCATTTTTCTTCTTCTTCCTCACGTTCAGAACCAGACCTGCAGGATCAGAATTTTCGTCCACTTCATCAGCGCCTAACTTTTCAACCGTTAACAACCAGCTCGCGAGCCATATATCATCGCGAAGATCTCCCTGTTACCGAACTTTTCCAATTGGAATCACGTCGATTGGCCACCTGTGGAGCTCCGGCCGGCCAATCTCCCGCGAGTCGACGGAAACTGACTGAACTGGAGGTAGGCTCCGGTTTGCTTTTCATTGAACCCCTTAATGGACGAATTTTGAGCTAAATTTTTGTGGAGACCTAGTAGACACATATACTGAGTTTCTGTAGAAATTTGGACGAAAAAGAATAACATCTTAATTTTGTTTCGTTGTGATGTTTGGAAGGACAGAATCTGTCCATCTGCAGACTCAGAAGGAGTGGTGTTATTCAAGGACCTTTTGGCGTCGCCTTGGGTTGGAACTTTCGGTGAGATCTCTTGGCATGTAGAACTTTGTGTTAGTAAGTGTATTTACAGAAAAATCAAGGAGTTGAATTGAGGTTTGAGGCTGATTGAGCTGATTGAAGACCGAACAGGGGAGTGCCCTGTTTCGGTTCTGTTTTTGGTTGTGTTTGTAAGGGCTGTTCGTGTTGGAATTCGGTTTGGACTTGGTCATTGAGATGTGTTAGGACGTTTATTGACATGTTATGGAGGTTTATACTCCGTGAATTGAGGTTTAGGCGAAGAAAAGTTAACGAATCACTTGATTTCCGCTAGGAGCGCGGCTGCCCTGTTCTGGAAGTGTGTGAGGCTGAGCATTTGAAGTGCTTGGGGAGTGAATTTTGTTGAGTTAAACTTGAGGTAAGGAAGTTCCTAACCTTGGTTAGAACAATTGGACTCGATTGGGTAAATCCGATGAGGAATATGCTAATCTTTGGTGAGCTTTGGTGATATTGTTTGATTTATGATCACGTGTTGTGCCTATTGTTTATATGCTTATTGAATGGTCATGATACGTGTTGCTTGTTTCTCTTGGTTGCTGAAATTGATTGTTGCGCATGCCTTGAATTATAGCTCGATGCGTGAGCTTGTGTTTGATTACAATGTCTTGAGTTGAGATGAATACTGGCATGCTTGAGAAACTAGTGGCACCCTGAGGCGTTGAGACGCGGGGTTGTTATGACCAATGTCCTGATGCGTGAGACGCGGGACGAGAATTGTTATGTGTCGACACGGGTCGGAGATGATATTGAAAACCTGATGCGTTTTACGCGGGTTTGTCAATGAGATGGTCTGATGCGTAAGTACGCGGACCTAGCCTGAGGCGTTACACACGCGGGCTTGAATCAAATAATGGTTGGAAAGGAAGAAAGGCGTGGTTTGGATTGGTGATGTGAACTTGTTTTATTTGATGGAATACGCTGCTATAAATGCATAAAGATGCTTGTGATATTCTTGTATTATTTATGGTTGTTAAATGCATCATTTTATTGTTTATACGTTGGGTTCGTATTCGCTTTTACCTGAGTGTACGGTTGGCCTAACTTAGGACTAGGACTTTTCTTACTGAGATGTCGATCTCACCCCTTGGTGGGACCTTATTTTTCCAGACCCTAGGAATTGAAGAATGCTGCCAATTCGCTTGGGTGAACCCCAGGAGATGTCTAGGGCTATTG
This sequence comes from Rhodomyrtus psidioides, assembly GCA_021437785.1. NCBI lineage: Eukaryota > Viridiplantae > Streptophyta > Magnoliopsida > Myrtales > Myrtaceae > Rhodomyrtus > Rhodomyrtus psidioides. The sequence continues at coordinate 1,356,144 of JAILYB010000054.1, forward strand.
AAGAGTTTCCTGACTATCGTGGTATAGTATATATTAGACGGACTACTGTAGTATGGGTGGACGAGCCAGGAGCGCCAAATAAGCCCCATAGGTTCGAGGCATGGTATCGTAAGGAAGGTGAAGGTATGTCTGAGCAGTTAAGACCCCAAGATGTACCCAGAGGAGTTGTACCCCCTTGGTGCCACCCGACCCGAGAGGAAATAGAAATAGAAACTTCTACCGTGGGATCGAGGAACATACCTGAAGAAGAACCGACGGGCGAGGCAAGTATTGAAGTCATCGAGATTTCAGATTCCGAGGACGATATGGAAGAGGATTCCATCGAGGTTTCATCAGAGGCTTTTTCGGACTACGACCCAGCCGAGGATATGGAACAAGCCGATGAGTCTAGCACTTCTTAGTATGTTTGTGGTCACTTGACCTTTTTGGTGTGTTTTTATAGGACGATGGTCCGGTGGTTGGACTTAGTGGCTTCCTTTTGTCTGCCCTTTTTGTTGTCCCAACCTGTGCTTTTGTTGAGAGGGATCTTGGTCTTTTATGTACGGACTTATCTTTTCGATGTATAAAAGTTGCTTGTTTTCCCCGCATCTCATTCTTGGTTGTATGTATAAGTGGAGAGTATTTGGAGGGGTTTTATTTTCTTCTGTCTTCCGCGTGCGAGTCTCATTTTAGTTAGCCGTATATGAGGAGTATCCTGGGACAAAAATTACGGCGTATTGTGATGTACGTGCTCGTAAGGAAAGCGGGGCGTGACAGCGCGAGTCAATTTCAGGGGTCAAATTGCGAAGAACTCTAGATAGGACTTATATAAGATCCGTCACCGGTGTTTTATATACATATATATAACTCTCATATGCTAATGGGATTAAATTCATATCAGTACATGAATCTGCTATGATTTTTTATTTCTGTTTTTCACATCCTAGTCCCAAAAACGATTTTTTTTTTCAATAGTGAAGTAAGAAACCTTGAAGGAAGATTGCAAGGCCGATCAGAATTAATGTGTTTTAGAAAGCCAACAGGAAACTTTTTTTCTCCCTTTCTTATTGTAATCGACAATTGCCTTTTAAAATTTGGTGTTTAGGTAATGATAAGAGACATTGGGCCATTAATTACGTCTCGTGAAAGCTATATTACAGGCCAAATCCTTAATTAAATTTGGGAAGTTTCAATGGATGTTGATGTTGCATTGATTTGGCTAAAGGACATCGAGTAAGAATAATCCTTGTTTCGTGAGGGGTGAATGGTCATGGTGGCTTTGCAAATTGCCATGGTTTCCCCCAAAATATTTCCATAGAGATAGCCAAAACTTTCATCAGCAAAGTTGACCAAACCAAATTAATGACGTAGTCCACCGGCTGCAACCGGCCATATCCCCTGTGTCTTTATATAATATATATCATATTGCCAAGGACAATGTTTTCTTGACAATATTGTTAACGACTGTCGCGGCCTAAAAAAAATAGGCTAATGGATTATTAGGTCAATTAAATTAACTAACCTAACTCGGACCCTCCCAAGTCCTACCAAATCGCAACTTAGATTCATTCATAAAAAAATGTTCAATTGGAGCCGCCACTAATCATTTATGGTAGGTTGATTAGAACCCTATATAAAATAGCGGGAGAACTATTTTATCTCTACGAACCAGAGAAAATGAGTTCGGGGACTTGGTTACATTAATTAGAAATTAATGCCCTTTCGGTACCCAATTTTCATGAAAAGTCCTTAGTTTGATGACTTAAATTTTTGAGATTTTCTTTTATTAAATGCAATGCTAATGCAACCTAACTATATGACATATGAAATGATATGACATGACATAGATGCATGACATGGCATAATGACGTGGCAAGATGACGTGGCAAAATGCATAACGTAGCAAGATGACGCGGCAAAATGCATGACGTGGCAAGATGACATGGCAAAATGCATGACGTGGTATAATGACGTGGCGGAATGCATGACATGGCAAATATGCATGACATGGAAAACATGACATGGCAAGCTAAATTATGCGATATGCAATGCAAATGACATTTTTTGGTATTTTTTTTATTTTCGGATTTATGAAAAAATGGAGTGAAAAAGCTATCCTAAAGTCAAAGGAAACGTGATCTAACTTAAGAAAGGCATGGATTTTTTTGGGATTTTTTAGGAATTTATTTAAGCATGAAAACAATGAAAATTTGAACAAAAATAAACAATATTGCCCATAAAACACCTTTAAATCCGAAAATCCGATTTTATTCACAACATCCCCCGAGATTAGGGTTAGCAAGTGAATATTTTATAGAATAACCGTTGTCCCTATATACATAGGGCAAACCTTGAAATTCTATTTAGGAATTAGCAATCCGCTCCTCAAGATTGAGGATTTGATATCTAATTCACACGTATGGGCACGATCGTACTTCGAGATCGAAGTCATATATTGCCTTTAATGTACGTTTTCCGAAGGGGCAAGGCACAATAGGGAGCATGTGTTATGGGCAATATTGTTTAAGATTGTGCAAACTTTATAAACAAAACAAAGCAATCACGACAAAAATAAAATGAAGCGATGAGACAATTGAGTTTGAATTTTCGAATGCTTAGAGGGATGGCCGAAGATTATGAGATTGGGGTCCATCTTTCCTCTTAAAGAAAATATTATCCAATTTGAATTTGAGAAGATTATCCTTAAGGGTTCAGAAAATTGGTTTAGATAATTCTAAAAAAGAATAAAAGTCCAATCGAGCGCAAATCTTATCTTTAATCTTTAGATTTTTTCAGAAAGTTATCTTTATAGTTTGGAAAGATTTTAGATAACTTCCTAAACCTAGGATTTGTGCTTAAGATCCTTGATTGGTTAAAAATCTTATCTATTATCCGAAAATATTCGAAAAAATTCGAACGAGATAACCTAACATTCAATCCAACCAATCGATGAACAAGCAAGGCCAATCGAACATCCACCATGTGTCAATCAAGATAAGGCATGCGTACTAAAGATAATGATCAAGACTAGAATCCTAAAAAAACCAATCATCATCCAATTAAAAGATGTTTCGCCTTATTAGATATAGTTTGGTTTAATGAATTATTACCCATGACATGAGATTAGATTAAATTACCAGGATAACAACATCATCCAAACGAGATAAAGATCAGGGCAATAATCGTCCACCAATACATTGGACTCGGATGAGTACACTTCCAAGTGTGCCGAAAATTCCATGCTCTTGTCAAAAAAATTCTGATTTTTGTTCAACTTAATTCAACTCCATTAAGATTGGTGAACGATCCTTCCTTGGGAAAAGACATGTTCCAATTAAGCTTTCTAAAAAAGTATGCGAGGATCCAACCAATTCAAGGAACAAAATCAAATTTGCTTAGAAAACATAATCGATTTTTTGGCACTCGCAAAAGTGAATGGGAAAAGGTTTGAACTTTTTAGTTTTAATTGCAAATCTTGGATGTTCATTGAAGCATAAGAATGTATATGCCCATTATCAAGTTGACAAAACAAAGAATGCAACTAAAAAGCAAGATTTTTCCGCACAAAAGGAGTTCCTTTTTGCTTGTTTCCAATCGCAAGATTGCCGAGGCTCTATTGGGGGCAGCTCAAGGAGCAGTGAAGGACCGAACTCTGGGGCGAGGATGGAAGAGGTGTGCGACGGGAGGAGGCCGACGATGCCGGTGAAGCTCGATGGGAGGACGAACGACCTTCGGCGACGGTTAATCTTGATAACGTACGCACGCTGGGGACTCCGTCGGTTGAGGATTGGCAGATCAATGAACTCGGTCCGGAGGAGGGTTTCGACCCTTGAGGGAAAACCTTCGAACTCCCTCCGTAACTCACGTTTTCTCTTGCGAGGATGATATGTGCGTCGTCAAGGAAAAAAAAAAATCCTCCCCTCCCTCTTGTAACGTGAATGAATTTATAGAACCCTAGCACGAGCAAGAATTAATTAAGACCATTGGATCATGAGTTCCTAGCTAGAGCGGGATTAGATAGTAGCCATTGGATGGCAGGTGCCCGCATCTATCGAAATTCTCTGTTATCTTCAGTTAATTTGAGATAGAGTTTTAGCTTCCTAAAACGCTAATCTCTATAAACCAAAACGATATTGCTATTTGAGATAAGATCCTTCTGAAAATTTCAATCTTCAGAGCACCCATGCATTTTTGGCCAAAGGATGTAACATGATGAGCTGGCCGAATTCTTCATTCTATGGGTCACAATTTTAAAGTCAACCTCAAGGTTTAACTATTCAAAGTGCGTAATTCATTAAAGGCTTTAACAAAAAATGGCCATATTAAACCTGCAATGGAGTCCAAGCCATGATGGAATTCGCCAACCCCCACGTAATTGCCTCATCCGAAATTTGCAAACTGAATTATGGGCTCCCAATTTTCAGGTTTAATTAAATTCAAGTGGACCAGAATTAGCATGAAACTAGGTCCAATTAGCTTAATAAATTCGGCACCCCTCTGCATGAATCAAAATCTGAATTCGCTCTAGTCACTCGTCAAAATTAAGCATCACTTGTCTCATCTCTGACCTTAAATGCAGATGACTGACAGAAAATAAATATGCAATGCATGAAAATTTATTTTTATGAGAATTATTACTAATCCTCATTTTAGGAATAAATGAACAAATTTATAAAATTCAAAATTTAGGTGTCAACAACGACAGTACAATATCAATAGTAGTTTCATACATTATCATCGCGTGTATAAAACACTCATTAATTAGAAGATCGTGCAGTCAAAAATTACTAACAGTGCTATCAAGCCGCATGCTTTGGAAGAAGCTTGTACAGTTTGGGAAGGGTTTTTGATTGATCAAAAATAAGAATCTACTTCAACCGATATGCCTTTAGGCGCGGCCATACATAACATAGAAATCACACTTGGAAAGGGTGGACAATTAGCTAGAGCAGCGGGTGCTGTAGCGAAACTGATTGCAAAAGAGGGGCAATCGGCCACATTAAAATTGCCTTCTGGGGAGGTCCGTTTGATATCCAAAACTTGCCCAGCAACAATTGGACAAGTGGGGAATGTTGACGTAAACCATAAAAAGTTGGGTAAAGCCGGATCTAAATGTTGGCTAGGTAAGCGTCCTGTAGTAAGAGAAGTGGTTATGAACACTGTAGATTGTCAGAGAAGCAACTTCATTTTGCTAATTCAACTAAACATTCAACAGGCAAAACTTCTAATTTCCAAGCATGGCTGTCCATTTCTTTGAAATTCACTAAGCTTAACCTAAAGTAATCTTTCCGAAATGTCCATTTGTCTTCCCGGAAATTACGTTCCCTGGAGCTTTTGAATTGATCCGAGGAGACAAAAAAAAAACCTGTGAAGAAAGTTAAGTCATTACAGTATTACAGTCAAAGGAGTACTATTTTCCATTAATTTTTAAAACTTTAGAGATATATCATTAGTTTAATATGCATCACATATATTTTAATAATTTTATATGTGTCAATATATGAAGTGAGACAAATTCATCGATGTTTTCCTGCATTTTTAAGGTATGGTTTTTAATTATGGAGAAGCATAGTTGTCCATTTAGTTTGAAAGAACAATTTAACTATTATTATTCAATTGTATCTTTTGATAACCAATAAATGTTGTAAAGAGTATAACTCATTCAATAAACTTTTACATCGGCCTTTTATATTATAATAATCAATAATACGAGTAATTAGATTTTCCCATTTAATAACATATACAACTATATAATATTATATTACACATGAAAATAGGGGGAAATTACCAAAAAAAAATCTCAAACTATTGCATTTATGTCAATTAAGTCTTAAACCTTTTTCATATTTTGCCAATTGATTTCTTCTTCTGGCTAATTTTGACAGAAAACCGCTGACGTAGAAGCCGACCGTCCTACATAGCACAACTGAGACTGGCATGAACAATTCTCGTAATTTCTAACATATCTTTTGATTTTTTCTTGAAAATTTGTTTTTATTTTCTTTTATTTCCTTTTTCTTCTTCCTCTCCCAATTGTCGGGCCTCCTTGAAAGCCGGCAAGGGGCGACCTCCAGGGGGCGAGTTCACCCAAGGCGGGGTGAGGTCATCTAGTTGGTATTTAGCAAGGGTGGTCGACCTTGCAGGCCTCAAGTGAGACCGCCCCTTGCCAAATGCAGAGATGTCGAGCCTCATGCGACCTTGACCATGTGAGGGTGTGCCTCGCTTGGGTGTGTGTGTGTGTGTAGGCCAGGGGGATGGTTGGTGAGAGTACCAGCAAAGTCCGCACTCTCCCATGGTTTGTCACCGGTCATCGAGGAATGGTACGGCGATCGACAGAAGAAGAACGAAAGAAAGAAAAGAAAAGAAAAGATTCGAAATTGTATTGGCATAAATACAATAGGTTTAAGACTTTTTCTGATAATTTTTCTTCAACATAGTTTGCAATTATGTATGTATGTACGTACACATGGTGACGGTGAGTGACATGAATAGTTGGGTACATCCTGTCAAAAACAATTACTCAAGCTGCCACGGATGAAACATCACTTTTTGCTTATATTTTTAGTATGATAGGACAATTTTTGGCCCATCAAGCCCCACCAAATGAGAACTTGACCCGTTGAGGTCAACTTTATGAGTGGGCTTTGGCCATGGCGAGTCAGGGCATATCTCCGACCCTAAATATTAATACGTCTTTGATGGTGTTCTCCCTAAATATATCAGGGAGCATGATGCACCTAGGACCAGCAGACAGAATCAGTCAACGACATCAGATTGGGCTCAAATTTGGTCGGTTGAAGCGAAACGGCCGTCTGATCAATACTCGGTGCCGTTGGCATTGGATTTTGGCAATTCGGGGTCGTTTAGATGGATTTCTGAGCATTTTTCTATTTTTAGGCAATTTTATAATTTAATGGTATTTTTGTAATTTTTGCGTTATCTTTTGTCATTAGGGTTGACACCTATATAAGGTCGTCTTTAGGGTTTTGATGACAGATTATTGAATATTGAGAATATTACGATTGATATCGTTTCTGAGAGAACAGCGATTGTTCCTCATTCTATCGATTTTGTTCTTCATCGCCTTCTTTCTATTGCGCTTCGGCATCATTTGGTATCAGAGCACAGGTTGCTTCGAACCGATGGTTGAACAAAATCGTGGTGGTCGAAGGCAGCGTGGTCGTGGAGGCCAGGGACGTGGAGTCGTTCCTGATGCAGATGAACAACCGCGTATGCGAGACCTGCGAGACATAGAAATCGAAGAGCTGAGGAGACAACTTCGGGGTATGCAGCGACGTCTTGCAGAGGCAGGGCTTGACGCGCAACCTGAAGAAGGAGCGAAATCTGCTGATCCATCCGATGTTGAAGAGGAAGATGAAAACCCTTTTGGGGTTCTGGACCAGGGGCGGAATCGAGGAGTACGACCTGGAAATCAACATTTTTCTCAAAATTTCGGAATGAAGATGGAGATTCCTGAGTTTCATGGTAAGGCTCATCCTGATGAGTTTATTGACTGGTTTCATACAGTAGAGCGGATCTTTGATATTAAAGATCTGTCTGAGGGGCAAAAAATGAAGTTAGTGGCTATTAGGCTACGAAAGCATGCTTCGATTTGGTGGGAGCATGTGAAAAAGCAGCGTTCTAGGGAAGGAAAATCGAAGGTAGATCGTTGGGATAAAATGAAAAAATTGTTGCAGAAAAAATTTTTGCCTACTCATTATAGGCAAGAGGCGTTTATTGAATATCACAATGTTAAGCAGCGAGAATTGACAGTCGAGGAATATACAGAGGAGTTTGATCGGTTACGGATGCGTTGTGATGTAGCGGAAGAAGACGAGCAAACAGTTGCTCGATATTTGGCAGGGTTGCGCTATGAAATTTCTGATGTTGTCCAACTACAACAGTATTGGACATATGAGGATGTGTGCAGGTTGGCCTTAAAGGTGGAAGGGCAATGTAAAAGAAAGGGCAGTGGTTCCAAGTGGTCAGGCGACAGTTCTAAATGGTCAGGCAAAGAATCCCACGGAAAAATGGGGAGCTCTTCAACTAATTCAAACCCAGCAACAGTTAAGAGTGCGAGTTCTAAACCGACATCAAAGGGAGAACAGAGTAGTGCTGGAACTAGCAAGGGAGGAGCTGCAGCCAAGCGGTGTTACAAGTGTCAAGGACTCGGACATTTCGCCGTTGATTGTCCGAACCGGCAGTTTGTAACATTGGTTGATAATCCTGCATTTGTTGAGGACCCCGTTTATGACGAAACTGATGAAGAACGAGAGGACGTGGATCCAAATCAAGAAGAAGCCGATTCTGGTGAGTCTTTAGTTGTGCGAAGAATTCTAAATATTGCTGAAGTTGATGATGAATCATGGCTTAGGCATAACATTTTTCATACTAAGTGCACCAGTGGGGGAAAGGTGTGTAGTATGATAATCGATGGAGGGAGTTGTGAGAATGTGATATCTACTACTATGGTAGAGAAGTTGAGGCTGAAAACTGAAGATCATCCTCAACCATATAAACTGTCGTGGCTTAAGAAGGGAAACGAAGTGAAAGTAACCAAGAGGTGTCTGGTACAGTTCTCGATTGGAAAGAATTATGTTGATGAAGTTTGGGGTGATGTAGTCCCCATGGATGCTTGTCATATTCTGTTGGGAAGACCATGGCAATTCGACAGAAAAACTCAGCATGATGGGTTAAAAAACACATACACTTTCAAGAAGGATGGTCGGTCTATTACGCTGGGTCCTTCAGATTTGAGGAAGGAGGCGAAGAATAATCTGTTGTCCAGGTCAGAATTCCAAGAGGAGGCGGTGAACGCTTCTGAACTTTTTGCTGTTGTGGTGATAAAGCAGAATTCTGACAGTCCAGAAATTCCTACACCAGTTTTGCCTCGACTAAATGAGTTTGCCGATGTAGCATCGGAAGAGATGCCACCTGGGTTACCACCTATGAGGGACATTCAGCACTGTATCGATTTCATTCCAGGAGCTGTTATCCCTAATAAGGCAGCTTACAGGATGAATCCTAAAGAACATGAGGAGATGCAGAGGCAAGTGCAGGAGCTGTTAGAAAAGGGTGCAGTTCGGGAGAGTATGAGTCCATGTGCCGTACCAGCTTTGTTGGTCCCTAAGATAGATGGGTCGTGGAGAATGTGCATAGATAGCAGAGCTGTCAACAAAATCACAATAAGGTATCGCTTTCCTATTCCGCGATTTGATGATTTGATTGATCAGTTATTTGGGGCGACTATCTTTTCAAAGATAGACTTGAGGAGTGGATATCATCAGATTAGGGTGCGACCTGGAGATGAATGGAAGACAGCATTTAAGACTAGGAATGGTCTGTATGAATGGATGGTGATGCCATTCGGATTGTCTAACGCGCCGAGCACCTTTATGAGGTTGATGAATCAGGTTTTTCGTCCTTTTATTGGCCAATTTGTTGTCGTTTATTTCGATGATATTTTAGTTTATAGTGCTTCAACTGAGCAACACTTGCAGCATCTGAGAAAGGTATTTGAAGCCTTGAGGGAGCAGAAACTATATGCTAACACTAAGAAGTGCCATTTTTGGGCTGATCATGTGACCTTTTTGGGATATATCGTGTCCAAGGAGGGCATTCGGATGGATCCAACTAAGATTGAGGCTATCACAAATTGGGAGATTCCGAAAAATATTCATGAGGTACGTAGCTTTCATGGGCTAGCGTCTTTTTATCGGAGGTTTGTTCGGGATTTCAGTTCTATTATTGCGCCTCTTACGGATTGTCTAAAAGGAGGTAGATTTGTGTGGACCAAAGAGGCAGAAACTGCATTCCAATTACTGAAGAAGAAGGTGACTGAAGCCCCTGTGTTAGTGCTTCCTAACTTTAGTGAGATTTTCGAGGTGCATTGCGATGCATCGGGCGTTGGAATTGGGGGTGCCCTGAGTCAAAAGAATAAGCCAATAGCGTTCTTCAGTGAAAAGTTGAACGAAGCAAAAAAAAAGTATTCGACTTATGACAAAGAATTTTATGCTATTGTGAGGAGTTTGGAGCATTGGCGACATTATCTTATTTCAAAGGAATTTGTTTTGTATTCTGATCATGAAGCCTTGAAGTATATCAATGGGCAACATAAACTGAACGCTAGACATGCGAAGTGGGTGGAATTTCTTCAAGCTTTCAGTTTTTCCATTAAACATAAGGCGGGCGTGCTAAATAGAGTTGCTGATGCCTTGAGCAGAAAACATTCCTTACTGTCCACAATGCAGGTGAAAGTTCTGGGTTTTGATTCTTTTAAGGATTTGTATATTGACGATCCTTATTTTGGCGATATATGGAAGAAGTGCAAAGCGGAGCCTTTTCAGCAATTTCAGATTGTGGAGGGCTACCTTTTTAAAGGTAACAGGCTATGTATTCCTCAATGTTCTTTGAGGGAGTCAATTATTATCGAGAGTCATGCAGGAGGTCTTGTTGGGCACTTTGGCGTGGATAAGACGATGGCCTTCTTATGTGAGCATTTTTATTGGCCACGAATGGAGCGTGATGTGACTCGATTTATAGAGAGATGCAGAGTATGTCATGTGGCGAAAACCAGAGGTACTAATGCTGGGTTGTATATGCCTCTACCTGTTCCAGATGCACCTTGGGAGGACGTCAGTCTAGATTTTGTCTTGGGATTACCAAAGACTCAACGGAATAAAGATTCCGTAATGGTAGTGTTGACACCTGATTTTTGACCATCTATCTTTGTGATTTTTATTCTTTAAAAGTAATTAAAAATAGTAAAAAAGGTCATAAAATCACAAAATCAACTTTGGAAGCCTTAGCCTAGCCTCGGGGACCAATTTTGAACAAAAAATATTTTTTGGTATTTTATAATATTTTTCGAATTTATTTAATTATGAAAATAACCAAAAAAATCAGAAAAATACCATTCATGGTCAGAAAAATACACAAAAATATTCAATAATTTTGTTTTAATTTCCTCTTCAAGTGTGTCACTTTAAATCTCAAAAATTCGGCTCGGGTCACTATGTTCCTTAACAAACATAATCCCGAACCGAGCCTAAAAAATCATTTTCGAGTCTTTTAATTTTCAATGCTTGGTTTTTATAAGCTATGACATTATATTCTCAAGTCTTGAAGTGCAATTAGGTCAATTTACCCTCCAATTTGATCAATTTTAAACAAAAGGGCTTAATTGCATAATTTTCTTTCAATTTAGTCCCCGGCTTCTCAATTTTTGCAATTAAATTTCATGTGGGCATACCCATTCAAATTAAACACCTCCACCCCATATTTTTCATCATGATGAATATATTGGTGGGTTCAATTCAGGCTAATTTGATCGTTTAGGCCCTCGATTAAGCAAAAATCATTTTCGGATCCTAGGGACAATTTGGGGTTTTCACTAAAGTTCAATCAATTGATTCACGAAAATACCCATATTTGATAGAAAACATGTCAAGAAGTCCGATTTTGCCATCAATTTCATGAAAATGGGTCGATTTGGGACCCAATTGGGCGAAATTGGTCGAACCGGGCCGGTCGGGTCAGACCCGACCCGACCCGGTCCGACCGGGTCTGCAACTTAGTTGCAGACCCATTGCGCCGAAAGCCAAAAGGGCAGGGGGACGTCGCCGGCGATTAAAAAAAAGGGGCGCTAGGGTCGGCTTGTTAAAAAATGGGAGCGACAGGAGTGGGAGGCAAGGGCGAGTGGTCAAAAAAAGGGCTGGTCGGCCATGGACAAAGAAAAAAGAGGGGGGAAGACGAGCGAAAGAAGGGAGCTCGGACCGAGGGAGAAATTTTTTTTTTTCGTGCGAAGGGGAGCGAGGCCGGAGCAAGACGAAGCTTGCCCGCACCTCAGGGAACCTCAGGGGAGCTTCGGTCGCCGCCGACGAGCTCCAAAAAGGTCGGTATCTCCCCGACTCCTACCTCTTCGTCTGTGCATGCTAGATGTTCGACGAATTGCCTCAATGGGTTTTTCATTTTGGATTCTCGGCCGAGCTGTCCCCGAGCCTTATTTGTGCGAAACTTACCTTTAAGCTTTGCTAGAGCTGAGTCTCCGCCCTGCTTGCCTTTGTTTTTGCATTAAATCGCGGTGGAAGCCGAGCCTCCGAGCTTCGCCGGCCAAAACTCGGACCGCGAGCTCGACGTGGACATTCGTGCGATCGCCGACACCAATGGGAACTCAGGTAAGCCTTTAAACTCCATTTGGATGTCGTACGATCTAGCAGAATCGATTTGGAGCAAAAAAATTTTCTGCAAATTTTTTTGCCGGAGCCGGTGCGGTCGCCGTGTTTTTTGAGGTGGTTTCGGACATGATTCAGGCCATGTTTCGATTGTATGTTAATGTGGGATCGATGGGGAGTCGGTTAGGCTGCAAATCGCGCCTCGGAACCGACGTTTTTACGTCGGAACCGAAGCTCCGGCGAGGCGCCGGCGAGAATCGCCGGCGCCTATCGTCTTCTCCGGCGAGGGGGGTTGCACGCTGACTGGTCAACGCTGACGTGGCATCCCACGTAGGCAGCCACGTCAGCAGTGGGGCCGGTTCGTATTAATAGGACAGATCGGACGGTCGCGGTGATGCCACGTGTCATGATCTGGTTTTTCCGAGATTAATAAATGTTTTTCGAAGATAATAATAGTAATAATCCGACGGTCTAGAAGGTGCCACGTGGCTCAATCTGGGGCGTTCGTTCCCAGTGTGTGAAACGACGCCGTTTTGGTCGTGGAGGGGGCGGGCCGGGCCTGGGCGCGGGTCTGGGTTGTGGGCCGGATCTGACCCGGCCCGGATAATATTTTTAAATAAAAAATTCGGATAATAATAATAATAAATAATAAAAAAATTCAAAAATCAATAAAAAATAAAACAAATCATAAAAATTCAAACAAGTTCAGAAAATTCAGAAAAATTATAAAAAAATTCCAGAAAATAGGAAATGGCCACATTCAACTGGCCATGACCTGTTTCGGGTCTTTCGACCCCCGGTCTTTCCAAAAATGACGGTTTTGCCCTTCCGGCAAACCGTCTTCCAAAAAATTCTAAAAAATTCTAAAAAAATTCCAGAAAATAGGAAATGGCCACATTCAACTGGCCATGACCTGTTCCGGGTCTTCCGACCCCCGGTCTTTCCAAAAATGACGGTTTTGCCCTTCCGGAAAACCGTCTTCCAAAAAAATTATAAAAATTCTAGAAAAATCCCGAAAAATAGGAAATGGCCACAATCAATTGGCCAAGGCTCATCCCGGGTGTTTTGAACCCGATCACTCTTAAAAATGACGATTTTGCCCTTTGGGCGAATCGTCTTCCAAAAATTGACGATTTTGCCCTTCGGGCTAAATCGCCTCCAAATCTTCCCATTTTACCTCGGTCCTAAATCACGCATTCCCTAAGTCCTTATGGCTATACTAGGAGGCCATGTGAAGTGAATTGACATGCATTGATGTGATTTATTTATGCACTTGATTGTGCTTTCATTTAAATTGGTTGTGATTGATAGGAATAGTCTTCCAATCTGCATGAAACCCTGAATCAAACTCACCCCACCCAAAACCGCGCCTGCATGAATTCTCAGCTAGGAAATCACTCGCGTCAGGTACCGAAAGGGCGTTGGTAATGACACCGACGTAACCAAGTCCCCGAACCCAAAGTCTCTAGTTCCGCAGAACTGATCGACTTCTCCCAATCGGTCAGTAAGGTTTCCGGTCTACCCTCCAATAAAGACCGGTGGCGACTCCAAATGCATGCACAAGTTGCACATGCCACCACGACCACACTGAAGGTCGAAATCGATCGGCTCCTATTGCCGAATCCCCCAAAAAATACTCCCGCCGCGATTTGGTATGGGCCTGGAGGGCCCGCGCCGATCCAAAGCCCGCGATCCGCACTCCGGTACGGTGGAAAGGCCCGCGATCGGTAATCCATTAGCCGCGTCCGCTTTCGGATGGGTCGCGACAGCTGGCGACTCCACTGGGGAATTTCTGTTCTAGAACCTATGGTTCTAGACCCCAAGTGGACTTAGGCCGTAATTAAAACACTAAGTGATATTTCTAACCCTGCAGGCACTCTTGAAGGTGAGGTAAGTCCGCTCATGGTAGGTGTTATATGTTTTTGCAGATTGGAGAGATAAGGGGTGTAGTCCGTGATTAACATTGTCTTATGCAGGTTGGCGTAGGAATGTATGTTTTGTGGATGATTTGAAGCGCTGATTGATAAACTGTTGTGCATGACTTGCATTGTGATGATCACGACACATGGACACACACAACCGCGCCTAAAACCCCGGGCGCCGCCTATAGGAAAACAATAGAAGGGATTGAAAATGGAATCTCCGTGAGGAAAGACACGGGGTAATCCACTTTTCAATTCCGCTCATTTCGAACTATGGATCGAGCCCCAATGCAACGATAGTTGTGCAATGGAATCTGCTCTTTCTAGAACTCGAGGTGGGAACCTTGACCTTAGGTGCCAAATCCTTTGATTTTTAGAAGTTTTATCCTCACTTGTCTCATGTGCATGTCGTTAGATGGTTGGTATATCTAAAGCCACCTAAAAAAAATCGGTGATCCTGAAGTCACGTCTCGAAGATTGGAACTGGGGCATCTCCAAGTGTTCGGACCACATTCCTTTGATTGGTTTGGCATTTTTAGTTCTCTTGTATAAGACTAATTTTGCTGAGGTTCTCTCTATCTCGTCCCTTAGATTGATTGTATTAGGGATCTATTTGTATTGTATACATCTCGATAAGGCTCATTTCTATCGAAAATAGGGGCAAATTCCCCAAACCCGTAGAGCATAGTGGAATTCGTCTCTCCAGTGTAAAATACATTTGGCCGCGGAGCCACTTGTTTGGTAAAAGGGACGTATCGTTCCTAATTGATTTTCAATCAGATCTGGGGATAAATTTTTCTCCAATTTTTTTATCTCAGGTGATAAAAGAGACAACGCACCCAAAAGCTCATGCATTCAAATGACAAAACAGACGTCGCCCAGCTGGGGCAAATGAACCGTAGGCGTTGCAAATACCTTCAAGCACGGATGGAGGGATTTGATAGATGTTGTTCATATCAATATGCAACATCAAAACGGAATGCAAATCAAGTGTAAAAGGACGTATCGTTCCAAAATGATTATTTTCTTGATATGGGAATAATGCTTCCTTTCTTTTTCCTCTCAGATGATGATCAAGAGCAGAAGACGCAGGATGTAATGCTTTCAAATAACAAACAGGGAACATCAAATACCTCAAATGGCGACTGTGATCGAGAGAATCACCAAACCGCCACATGACGAATCCCAAGAATATCAAGCTGTCTAGAGACAGATAAAATTGATCAAGGACTCTGACAATCGAGATGGATGAATCTGCAAAAATCAATGGGAGCAGGTTCCCCCCATTTGCTTTGAGGAGCCAAACCGGGGGCAAACTCTCATGATCCCCCATGAAAGCACATCAGACCAGGGTCATCGAATCCAGAGGTGACAAACGGCAAAACCATGCCTAACTGGGGCAAGTGAATCATTTGTACGCCGGACGTTTCTCCTCTGGCAAAGTCAATGGACGCAATAACAGAGTCGTCCACATCAAAATCAAACCCCAAGATACGAATTTGGGTGAACGGTAACCTTGTATCGTTCCAATTTGGTCTTCGAAGACCACATGCCTAACATGAGTTTTTACTCATTTTGTAGGAAGTCGTTGGCGCTGAAAGCCTCAAATGAAAAGAGCGCGCTAACAGGGAGGCGAATAGAATCATTGGCCTTAGAAGTCAGGATTCCAGGAGATGGTCTTTGATTATAAGACCTAGTGGATGGTAAAAAGTATCGCTCCTACGTCACATGCTTTGACATGCATTTTGATAAAATCTTCTTTTTTTCCTTGAATAAAAGGAACCTTGAAGAATGGCGCTGGAGTGCGCCCAAAAACACAAATGGATCTCCTCTGGGGCAAATCCTTGAGAATGATTCATCGCCAACCAAACGGAGGGATCAAGGCCACAAGATAGAGGGCCAGATTCTGCAAGCCGCACGTTTGTGTTCAAATGAAAACGCCAAGCAAGAACAAGGCGGTATCGTTCCAATTTGTCTTGAATTTTGGAACACAAAATGACACTTATTGTTTGTTTTTTACAGGGGCTCGCCATCAGGGCAAAACGGGTTTTCACATCCCATGTATTACCCGTTGGAATACATGACCAAGGGTAAATTGTATCGTTCTAATTTTTGAAAAATTCATGAACGTACAATAACATGTTTCTTCTGCATTTTCAGGGATCTCCAGCCGCGGGGAACAGGTAAGTATCCCTTTTCCCAATCTGTTGAAGATGTTAAATAAAAAAGAAAAGCTTTCAGAATCTAATGTCTAGAAAAGACATAGAATTCAAACTTCATTGGCATTCATACCTTAAAACAGGAGGTTATCTGAACATGAATAAAAAACATGCATTGTGCAACATAAAATCCCATTGACGGGTAAAATTTTTGGAGAAACAGAAAGAGGTTTTTCCAATCAAAAGTTCAAAACTTTCAAAAGGATGTTTTCTCAGATGAGAGGCGAAAACCTAATCCAAACATGTCCAACACACACTTGAGAGATGAGTGGAGTGGGCAGATAGCAAAATCTGGACCTACGGAAGTAGGGATTATTCGCAGCAATTACATAGATTGGGATGACGGAGGCATTCATTTCATATCCCCAAACACTACAGGTAACCATTGCCAACCCATTCGAACGGCGGTTTTCATTCTCAACCCTGGCAAGAACCACCCCACGTCGGGGCAAAATGGAGGTGAGTCCAGCAGCATCAGGAGAAAATGGTTAGAAATTTTCTTGCTCAGACTAACATTAATCTTTGTGTGTTGTTTATATGGTAATCCAAGTGCCATAGGATGACGAGAAGCATTCATTTCTCTATCCCACACACCATATCCTTTGCACAGCCAAGTTGAGCCTGCAAATTCATTTCATAAACCCATGTTGGTGATCATGGCATGTTTTAAGATGGAAACTGCATCACTCCAAGAACGGAAGAATCCAAGAGATGGGATTTATAGAAAGATTTCATATCGGCGTTCAAGTGTGCTATGATTCAAGGTGTATATCTAGCACAATTTTCTGAACATCGTAGTTCCAAAGGAAAAGAAAAGGCGGGATTTCAACAAAAGATAAAAATCCCCGGCATCAAGAAAAAGCAAAGTGCCTGGTAAAAGCAGGGCCGATGCTCGTGTAAGTTGTTTGATTGATCCACAATGAAGCCGGATGGGAAAAGAAGAAATCCCTGAAGGAGCCAAATCCAAAAGGGCTGCTCCCCAAATGGTGCCAAGCGCAGAACAAAGACATAGAGAGAGTCGCTCTCTGAACGCAACAAGAGACGCTCTCTAAAGAGTTTGTGCACACCTCAAAAGCGGTTGCACGCCTCAAAAATTGAAGATGAAGAATGGAAAAGACAGGTGACAAGTTTGCATTGATCACCAATGTCAATCCCCTCATAAATTCTGGGCCAAAAACAAGCCTTTTTTGGTCCCCAATCCTACCAGCATCATAACCCCGAAACAGTCTTCTCCGACTAAGACATTTGGGTTAGCATATAGCTTAGCTCGAAGAAGTACGAGCAAGGCTATTTCTTTCTCATTTTGCAGGGTTCTTGACTTGTAAACCCGAAGCAGATGATGAAAATTTTTATTCAATGGCCTCGACTCCAAGGCGGGTCCCCCTTGAAGATCAATAACCAAGCCCAACATTACGGTCCCGTGGAAGACCTCCCGACCGATCAAAATGTATGCGCTGCAAATGAGCCTAAAACCTAGGCACAGGTTAGTAGGGAATTGAGTGCATCCCCTATAAAGACCACTATCTCAAAACAGGTGAGAAGACCTCATTGTCGAGAAATATTCCAATTGATGTTTTGAACAAACTCTTTTTGGAATTTTCAAACTATTGATCCAGATTTTCCGTACAAGGGATTTGTGATCACATTTGCATGTTGCAAGAATGTTTTGGATAACCTCCAGCATCAAAATGCACATTTCACAATTAAAACTTAAGTCATACGGTTTTTGTCAAATGGACAGCCGTGGTCTTCCCAAAGATTACTAACGTTTTCTTGGTGAAGAAAAATCTTTCAAGCTCAAACTTCTGCAGGATTCTTGGAAACCCCGAATCCCAGAAAAATATTTGCTCCATGGAGTGGAGCACACAGGTTTGAATTTTCTGCAGGATACCTGGAGAACCCAGCTCCCAGAATGTCGCCTCAACAGACTAAAGCGAGGCTTTGTCAAAATAAAATCTTTCACTGCTTCAAAACTGAATTCCCGACAAATTTCGGGATCTTTCAAAAGAAGGGGTGAGGATGTGATCCCTTTTCAAAAATTTAGGCAGTCTCATCGGACGTGGAGAACCCTCGTCATGAGACCCCTTTTCAAAAATCAAGCAGTCCTAGCTTGACGTGGAGAACCCTCGTCCTAGGACCCCTTTTCAAAAATATCAAACAGTCCTAGCTTGACGTGGAGAACCCTCGTCCTAGGATCCCTTATTCAAAAATATCAAACAGTCTCATCGGACGTGGAGAACCCTCGTCATGAGACCCCTTTTCAAACCAAATCAAGGTAGATACCGCCTGAAGGGTCAAATCAAAGGTAGATACCGCCTAAAGGGTCAAATCAAGGTAGATACCGCCTGAATGGTCAAATCAAGGTAGATACCGCCTGAAGGGTCAAATCAAAGGTAGATACCGCCTGAAGGGTCAAATCAAGGTAGATACCGCCTGAAGGGTCAAATCAAGGTAGATACCGCCTGAAGGGTCAACTTGAAGGTAGATACCGCCTGAAGGGTCAAACCAAGGTAGAAACCGCCTGAAGGGTCAACTTGAAGGTAGATACAGCCTGAAGGGTCAACTTGAAGGTAGAAACCGCCTGAAGGGTCAACTTGAAGGTAGAAACCGCCTGAAGGGTCAAACCAAGGTAGAAACCGCCTGAAGGGTCAACTCGAGGTAGAAACCGCCTGAAGGGTCAACTCAAGGTAGAAACCGCCTGAAGGGTCAAATCAAGGTAGAAACTGCCTGAAGGGTCAAATCAAAGGTAGAAACCGCCTGAAGGGTCAAACCAAGGTAGAAACCGCCTAAAGGGTCAACTCAAGGTAGAAACCGCCTAAAGGGTCAAATCAAGGTAGAAACCGCCTAAAGGGTCAAAACAAAGGTAGAAACCGCCTAAAGGGTCAAACAAAGGTAGAAACCGCCTAAAGGGTCAATTCAAGGTAGATACCGCCTAAAGGGTCAAATATGGTAGAAACCGCCATAAGGGTCAACTCATTGGTAAATACCACCGTAAGGATCAACACAAAGGTCCGATCCACCATACGGATCAAAATCCTTGGCAAATCCCAAAGTGTGGGGTGCGCCTTCCTTAGGTTCCTACCAGTTAGGAATCCCATAATGGTATGATCTATCATACAGGTCAGAGCTTAATCTCCCTAGGATTTTCTGTGACAAATCCTAGGTATCTTCTTGAAAGTTGTCGCAATCGGCAGCATCCGACAGGTGAGCTTCAGGTAAGACTCTCTCACTCCGGCCCATGTTCGAATTGCAAGAGTAAACCGGTGATTAATTTGAGCATTCATCAAAAGACTTAAGGGTCCGATGTCATAGCATTTCTTTTCCCCAGTCGAGTCGGTCAAGATTCAGGTGTCATTTTGCCTTTGAAAGCAACCTCTGACGAGCTCACTCTCAAAGAGGGGCAGCTGTTGACACCTGATTTTTGACCATCTATCTTTGTGATTTTTATTCTTTAAAATTAATTAAAAATAGTAAAAAAGGTCATAAAATCACAAAATCAACTTTGGAAGCCTTAGCCTAGCCTCGGGGACCAATTTTGAACAAAAAATATTTTTTGGTATTTTATAATATTTTTCGAATTTATTTAATTATGAAAATACCCAAAAAAATCAGAAAAATACCATTCGTGGTCAGAAAAATACACAAAAATATTCAATAATTTTGTTTTAATTTCCTCTTCAAGTGTGTCACTTTAAATCTCAAAAATTCGGCTCGGGTCACTATGATCCTTAACAAACATAATCCCGAACCGAGCCTAAAAAATCCTTTTCGAGTCTTTTAATTTTCAATGCTTGGTTTTTATAAGCTATGACATTATATTCTCAAGTCTTGAAGTGCAATTAGGTCAATTTGCCCTCCAATTTGATCAATTTTAAACAAAAGGGCTTAATTGCATAATTTTCTTTCAATTTAGTCCTCGGCTTCTCAATTTTTGCAATTAAATTTCATGTGGGCATACCCATTCAAATTAAACACCTCCACCCCATATTTTTCATCATGCTGAATATATTGGTGGGTTCAATTCAGGCTAATTTGATCGTTTAGGCTCTCGATTAAGCAAAAATCATTTTCGGATCCTAGGGACAATTTGGGGTTTTCACTAAAGTTCAATCAATTGATTCACGAAAATACCCATATTTGATAGAAAACATGTCAAGAAGTCCGATTTTGCCATCAATTTCATGAAAATGGGTCGATTTGGGACCCAATTGGGCGAAATTGGTCGAACCGGGCCGGTCGGGTCAGACCCGACCCGACCCGGTCCGACCGGGTCTGCAACTTAGTTGCAGACCCATTGCGCCGAAAGCCAAAAGGGCAGGGGGACGTCGCCGGCGATTAAAAAAAAGGGGCGCTAGGGTCGGCTTGTTAAAAAATGGGAGCGACAGGAGTGGGAGGCAAGGGCGAGTGGTCAGAAAAAAGGCTGGTCGGCCATGGACAAAGAAAAAAGAGGGGGGAAGACGAGCGAAAGAAGGGAGCTCGGACCGAGGGAGAAATTTTTTTTTTCGTGCGCAGGGGAGCGAGGCCGGAGCAAGACGAAGCTTGCCCGCACCTCAGGGAACCTCAGGGGAGCTTCGGTCGCCGCCGACGAGCTCCAAAAAGGTCGGTATCTCCCCGACTCCTACCTCTTCGTCTGTGCATGCTAGATGTTCGACGAATTGCCTCAATGGGTTTTTCATTTTGGATTCTCGGCCGAGCTGTCCCCGAGCCTTATTTGTGCGAAACTTACCTTTAAGCTTTGCTAGAGCTGAGTCTCCGCCCTGCTTGCCTTTGTTTTTGCATTAAATCGCGGTGGAAGCCGAGCCTCCGAGCTTCGCCGGCCAAAACTCGGACCACGAGCTCGACGTGGACATTCGTGCGATCGCCGACACCAATGGGAACTCAGGTAAGCCTTTAAACTCCATTTGGATGTCGTACGATCTAGCAGAATCGATTTTGGAGCAAAAAAATTTTCTGCAAATTTTTTTATCGGAGCCGGTGCGGTCGCCGTGTTTTTTGAGGTGGTTTCGGACATGATTCAGGCCATGTTTCGATTGTATGTTAATGTGGGATCGATGGGGAGTCGCTTAGGCTGCAAATCGCGCCTCGGAACCGACGTTTTTACGTCGGAATCGAAGCTCCGGCGAGGCGCCGGCGATTCTCGTCTTCTCCGGCGAGGGGGGTTGCACGCTGACTGGTCAACGCTGACGTGGCATGCCAGGTAGGCAGCCACGTCAGCAGTGGGGCCGGTTCGTATTAATAGGACAGATCGGACGGTCGCGGTGATGCCACGTGTCATGATCTGGTTTTTCCGAGATTAATAAATGTTTTTCGAAGATAATAATAGTAATAATCCGACGGTCTAGAAGGTGCCACGTGGCTCAATCTGGGGCGTTCGTTCCCAGTGTGTGAAACGACGCCGTTTTGGTCTTGGAGGGGGCGGGCCGGGCCTGGGCGCGGGTCTGGGTTGTGGGCCGGATCTGACCTGGCCCGGATAATATTTTTAAATAAAAAATTCGGATAATAATAATAATAAATAATAATAATAAAAAAAATTCAAAAATCAATAAAAAATAAAACAAATCATAAAAATTCAAAAAAATTCAGAAAATTCAGAAAAATTATAAAAAAATTCCAGAAAATAGAAAATGGCCACATTCAACTGGCCATGACCTGTTTCGGGTCTTTCGACCCCCGGTCTTTCCAAAAATGATGGTTTTGCCCTTCCGGCAAACCGTCTTCCAAAAAATTCTAAACAATTCTAAAAAAATCCAGAAAATAGGAAATGGCCACATTCAACTGGTCATGACCTGTTCCGGGTCTTCCGACCCCCGGTCTTTCCAAAAATGACGGTTTTGCCCTTCCGGCAAACCGTCTTCCAAAAAAATTCTAAAAATTCTAGAAAAATCCCGAAAAATAGGAAATGGCCACAATCAATTGGCCAAGGCTCATCCCGGGTGTTTTGAACCCGATCACTCTTAAAAATGATGATTTCGTCCTTTGGGCGAATCGTCTTCCAAAAATTGACGATTTTGCCCTTCGGGCTAAATCGCCTCCAAATCTTCCCATTTTACCTCGGTCCTAAATCACGCATTCCCTAAGTCCTTATGGCTATACTAGGAGGCCATGTGAAGTGAATTGACATGCATTGATGTGATTTATTTATGCACTTGATTGTGCTTTCATTTAAATTGGTTGTGATTGGTAGGAATAGTCTTCCAATCTGCATGAAACCCTGAATCAAACTCACCCCACCCAAAACCGCGCCTGCATGAATTCTCAGCTAGGAAATCACTCGCGTCAGGTACCGAAAGGGCGTTGGTAATGACACCGACGTAACCAAGTCCCCGAACCCAAAATCTCTGGTTCCGCAGAACTGATCGACTTCTCCCAATCGGTCAGTAAGGTTTCCGGTCTACCCTCCAATAAAGACCGGTGGCGACTCCAAATGCATGCACAAGTTGCACATGCCACCACGACCACACTGAAGGTCGAAATCGATCGGCTCCTATTGCCGAATCCCCCAAAAAATACTCCCGCCGCGATTTGGTATGGGCCTGGGAGGGCCCGCGCCGATCCAAAGCCCGCGATCCGCACTCCGGTGCGGTGGAAATGCCCGCGATCGGTAATCCATTAGCCGCGTCCGCTTTCGGATGGGTCGCGACAGGTAGTTGTCGACAGGTTTTCAAAGATGGCGCACTTTATTCCCTGTAACAAGACTTTTGATGCTTCACAGGTCGCGCGATTGTACCTACAGGAGGTTGTTAAGCTGCATGGAGTTCCTAAATCCATAACGTCAGATCGTGATGTGAAATTTGTGAGTCACTTTTGGCGCACTCTTTGGAGGCATATGGGAACCAAATTGCAATTTAGTTCGTCTCATCATCCCCAGACCGATGGGCAGACTGAGGTTGTCAATCGAAGCTTGGGAAATTTACTACGAAGCTGGGTTGGAGATAGTCCAAAACAGTGGGACTTGGTGTTGCCTCAAGCAGAATTTGCCTACAATCGATCGTAGAATCGAACTACAGGCAAAAGTCCTTTCGAGATAGTTTATGGGCGTAATCCAATTACTCCCCTGGATCTCAAGCCATTACCGGTGGACAAACAGTTCAGTTCAGATGCTGATGACCATGCTAAACAGATCAAAGAGCTGCATTCACAGATTCATATCCAGATAGACAAGCAGAATATGAAGTATAAGCAACGGGTGGACAGAAGCAGAAAAGGGGTCGTCTTCAAAGAAGGTGATCTAGTATGGATTCATCTCCGAAAAGAGAGATTTCCGGCTGGCAGGTTTAGCAAGTTGCAGCCTAGAGCTGACGGACCCTTTAGAGTTCTGGAGCGAATTAGTGATAATGCTTATAAGGTTGAGCTGCCGGGTAAGTATAATGTATCCGGAACTTTTAATGTAGCGGATTTATCTCCTTACCACACTGATGAGGAAGAACCTGAAGAGATTGATGCTAATGGAGATGAAGCCGATTCGAGGGCGAATCTTTTTTCTAGCAGGGGAGGATGATGCACCTAGGACCAGCAGACAGAATCAGTCAACGACATCAGATTGGGCTCAAATTTGGTCGGTTGAAGCGAAACGGCCGTCTGATCAATACTCGGTGCCGTTGGCATTGGATTTTGGCAATTCGGGGTCGTTTAGATGGATTTCTGAGCATTTTTCTATTTTTAGGCAATTTTATAATTTAATGGTATTTTTGTAATTTTTGCGTTATCTTTTGTCATTAGGGTTGACACCTATATAAGGTCGTCTTTAGGGTTTTGATGACAGATTATTGAATATTGAGAATATTACGATTGATATCGTTTCTGAGAGAACAGCGATTGTTCCTCATTCTATCGATTTTGTTCTTCATCGCCTTCTTTCTATTGCGCTTCGGCATCAGAGCATTTTTTCCTTTGACAAATGTAAAAAGAGTGCCCCTAAGACACGATATGAATATTCTATTTGAAGCGTATCAGTTTTTTTTTTTCAAAATACGTTCTTGTTCAATACCCAATATGTCTTTACATTATAATTAGCTTTAGTAATCTTTCACCATTGCCCTCGAAGTACTTGTTAACAATAATATTTTCTTTTCTTGCTCTCAACTAAGTGTCAAGCGCCATCGCTCTCACCGCCGCCATCGGGTAGTGACGCCACAGATACCGCAAGTTAAGCAACTAATGCTGAAACAAACAAGCCATGTCGAAAATTGCTTCCCACACAGCTACGGGAAAATGTCTTTTTTTTTCCCAAGAAATCAGGGACGTGAATGCGGTTCGTCCTACGTGGCACGATTGATACTAACATAAACACATTTTGTCATTTTTTTTAACTTTTAATTTTCTTTAATTTTTTTCCCTTCCTCTACCAGTCACCGAGCCTCCTTGAGAGCTGGCGAGGACCGACTTTGCCCTCGCAGGGTCGAGTTCACTTGAGGCGGGCGAGGTCTCCTTATCGGTATCTGGGGAGGGTCGACCTTGCTGGCCTGGAGTGCCCACGATAGATGCGGTGATGCCGAGGTTGGCCCTCGCCCATGACCGATCTCCGGCCATTGAGAAGTGGTCCGGCGACCGACGGAGGAAGAACAAATAAAAGAAAAAAAAAGAAAAGAGAAAAAAAATTATAAAATATTTTACCAAATTATTAAAAAAAAAATCAAGCCAATACCTGCCGTGCCACATAGATGACCGCTTTTCAGCCAAAATTTTTGGACTTGGTATTTTTTTCTCTGACAATTTTTGTAAACGTGCGGGGTAATAATAATATGCTATTAGTTAGTTGTTGTTAATTTTAGAGGGCCAAATAACTTTTAGATCGCCGGCGCAAAAGCACGCCCAAACTGATGAACTTGATAGACTGATGAACGCTCCAAACTGGTGCCCGGGCGCTAATAAAATTCCTTAAGCTGGTGCCGGAAAACGAGAGAGGAGACGATGGCGGACAGTTTAATCACATTCTTCCTGAATAAATCTTACGACCTGCTTCAAGAAGAGAGGAAAATCTCGGCGAGTGCTCGAAAGCAGCTGGAATCCCTCATCAACGAGGCGAAGCACATGAGTATCTTCCTCAGAAAAGCTGACTCGATGGACATCACTGACGAAGCGTATAGAGAATGCTTGAAGCAGGTGAGAGAGATTCTTTTCGACGCCGAAGATTCAATCGAGAAATTCATGCTACGAGATGGTTTGTTGCGTCGCCGCCCTTCCCTGAAGAAAATGCTGGTTCCTTTCAAGAGCCTGCGGAATAAGCATAGGATTTATGCTGACGTTGAAGATCTCAAGTCGAAAGCTGCAGATGCCATGGACAATCTTCGGAAATACACAGCAGACTTTAGGGAGGGGGGTATCTCCATGACCCATGATGACACTCGAGGCGACTTTCGAAACGACGCCTTCCTGCTGACGGATGCTCAGCTGGTCGGCATCGAATCGGCATCGAAGGGCCTCGGGATCATCTGGTGCAGTGGCTACTCAAGGACGATATATTCACAGCGGCCGCCATACATGGGATGACGGAGATCGGCAAGACTACTCTGGCCAACAGCGTGTATTGTGACGGGAGAGTGAAGCAGCGCTTCACTTGCCGCGTGTGGGCCACCGTTTCAGAGTCGTTCAACATCAAGGAGCTCCTGAAGAGGATCGTCGAGAGGTTCTGTAAGCGATTGAAGCAAGAGTTTCCCGGGAACATGGACGACATGGACGACCTCGCCCTGAGGTTGAAGATCAAGAAGCTGCTGAAAGAGAGGCCGTATGTGCTCGTCTTAAACGACGTGTGGAGCGAGGATTTGATCCACTCGATCAAAAATTTATTCGCAGGAACACACGGGCGGTTGATCATCACCACACGAGACGAAGCCATAGCATACCTGTTTGCTAAGAACTTGGCAGGTCACGTCTACAAGATGGATCTCCTCTCTCAGGAGGACTCGTTCAAGCTGTTTTGCCGGAAAACTTTCAGGCGAGATGCATGTCCACCTGATTTTGTCGAAGTTTCTCAGAAAGTCTTGAAAAAGTGTGGGAGGTTGCCGCTCGCAATCAATGCGGTTAGTGGCCTGTTCATCATGAAACCGCTTGATCTAACCGAGTGGAAAGACGAATGCGACAGACTTGGCAAAGCACTGGCAGATAACCAAGGCGAAATCGAAACAATGAAGAGAATTTTCTCAGTCAGCATTAACATGCTCCCGTACGATCTCAAGTCATGTTTTCTCTACTTGAGCATCTTCCCACCAGATCATCCGATACAGAGCTCCCGACTGATTCGGTTATGGATGGCAGAAGGATTTGTGAAGCGGCCAGGGAGGGGATCACTGGAGCAAGCTTATGACTTCCTGAAAAAGCTTATGCTGAAAAACTTGATCGAAGTGGTCGAGACAACAAGCGATGGTAGAATCAAAGCCTGCCGCGTCCACACAGTTCTTCACGAGACCATCGTTTTCAAATCCAAGGAAGTGGAGTTTGCGCTCGTCGCTCCTAAAGAAGATCTATCATGGCCTCATATTGTTCGACGCCTTTCCGTTCAGGACACGGTACAAGATATCAGCAGATTCAAGCGACTTCGCTCCCTACTTGTTTTCGGGCAGTCGTGTTCGTAATCCCAAGAGGAGTCCATTGATTCGCTCCTGCTGACAAATTTCAGGATGTTTCACGTTTTGGATTTACAAGGCACGTCTCTTGGAAAGTTTCCGAAGCAAATTGGCAACTATAAGCATTTGAGGTATTTGAGCTTGAGGGGTACCAAAATGAGTGAGATTCCAGAGTCTATAGGAGAGTTCCACAACCTTGAGACCCTGGATCTGAAACATACCCTTGTTAGGAAACTGCCTCCGAGTATTCAAAACCTGAAAGTGCTTCGCCATCTGCTCGTATACCGTTACGAATTGAAATCTTCCTATCCAGATTTCCACTTTAAATATGGCTTTGAGGCCCCGCCTGGAATAGGATATCTGAAGGCATTACAGAAACTCTGCGTCATTGATCTAAGTCAAGCCAAACCGAGTTTACTGACCGAGCTGGGAAGGCTGAATGATTTGAGGAGGTTGGGCATCACCAACTTGAGAAAGAAGGACGGGACGGTTCTATGTTCTTCAATTGAGAAGCTGAAGCATCTCATTGCGTTGTCCATAACCTCCGCAAGCGAGGCGGAGTTTGTTGATCTCCCTTTCTCATCGGAGCCTCCTCCAAAGTCCCTACAGCGGCTTTACATAGCAGGACTTCTAGAAAAACTTCCAGGGTGGATAGGCTCTCTCTCTAACTTGGTCAAGTTGTCTCTGAAGTGGAGTCGATTGAGTGATGATCCGCTTGATTCCTTAATGGATCTGGAAAAACTGGAGCATCTTGAACTGCAGCAATACGTTGGGCAAAACTTGAAGTTCCAGTCTGGGGGGTTTGGAAAACTTAGGCTATTAGGCCTCGATGATTGCCACCAACTCGCTAGAATAGAAGTCGAAGGCGGAGCGCTGCCGGCTCTAGAAAAGCTGACCATCCAACGGTGTACATCGCTGAGGACACTGCCGGAGGGCATTGTATATATAAAGAGTCTGAGAATCCTCAAGTTATTCAGTATGCACCGAGAATTGATCCAGGCTGCCCACAAGAACGGACCAGAGTATCGGAAAATCAAGTACATCCCGGAAGTTTATTTCGCTTACTGGATCACCGAGGATAAGCAATGGGAATACGTGTCCGCGCACACCGGAGCTGCCAAGAAGCTGGAAAGGACGCTCGACTTTTTCTCCAGCGTTTAGATTTGCAGAAAAGGAATTCTGGGGCTATCACTCGTCTTAAAAGGTGTTGAGCCATGGATGAAAATGTAAGTGAAACCGAAAAGTCTTGTTCGTTATAAGCGGGATTCATTCTTGTGTCCCCCTTGTTTTGTCAAATGTGATGTCTTGGTATCTGTATGTGTGGAAACGAGCCTGGCGACCGTCGTCCCCTCCGATCTCATGCCTCGGCTCGAGCAGTTGGCGCAACGTGTCTGTCAAATGTCAAATGTGATGTATTGGTATCAGTATGTGTGACTTGTGACATGTAAATGCGAATGTGCTGTAAGGTAGCTGTGAATGCGGGGATGTCTGTAAATGGCCATTTAGGAGCTGTCAAAAGACCATGTTAGTAATGTCCGGAGTTAATTGTTAGAAGGCAATCGGGGTTTTGATTGTGTCTCTCGATGCTCCATAAATAAAGCTGGTATGTAATGTTTTAGTGAGTCATCTAGCAAGGATGTATTAGTTTTGTGATTGCTCTTGCTCTCTGCCTCTGTTGCGCGATCCCTAAAACCTTCCAACATGTAACAGGAGCTAAATACCTTGCACTCTTTCTAGAATGTCCTTTTCAACTTCCATGTCATGAACATTTCATCGGGGTAGATCATCACAATCACGATTCAACCCCATCACGATCTCGGAAGGCGCATTATCGGTAAAACCCCCCCGCGCCGATTCTTTTACTTGACGAAGTAAGTTCTAGATATTGAAATGCTAATAAAATTGATTATCTTGAAGGAGTAAATGCAATGGATCTTGGAGAGCCATTATGGAGAAGTAAATGCATGTTGAAGCATGCACCAAGGATTGGACTCACTAAGCATTGATATTGTCTTGGGTGTTGTCTAGTATTGATGTTGTCTTGTGTCTAGACTCACTAAGCATTGATATTGTCTTGGGTGTTGTCTAGCATTGATATTGTCTTGAGTGTTGTCTAGTATTGATGTTGTCTTGTGTCTGGACTCACTAAGCATTAATGATGTCTTGGGTGTTGTCTAGTATTGATGTTGTCTTGTGTCTGGACTCATTAAGCATTGATATTGTCTTGGGTGTTGCCTTGTGAGTTTGATTGAGGTTGTCTTCATAAGTGTTAGAATTTCCTCTATAAATACTTGAGTGAGTTGTATTGTAAGAAGAAAGAGAGATAAGCCAAATCAAGTTCTTCAATATACAGAGTTTTCTCCATCCATTTCGTGCCTCGCTTTTATTTACGAAAGGTCACCCATATTATGTTTTTTTGATTCCAACATTTGGTATCAGAGCTAGAATGGCATCTACTAGTTCCGTTCAAATGCAGCTTCCAAAGTTGAACGGAAAGAATTTCAACAACTGGGCTGTCCAGATGAAGGTTCTGTTCAATAGCAAGATTTGTGGAATCTGGTTGAAAGTGGCTACAATGAAGTAGCCGATGTCGAAGCATTCGAGGCTTTAAGAAAGGAGGAGAAAGAATCTCTGGTGGAGTCCCGGAAGAAAGATCAGAAAGCATTATATGCGATTTTTCAAGCCGTGGAGGAAACGATATTTGAAAAAATATCGAGTGCCGAGACCGCAAAAGCTGCCTGGGATATCTTGCAGAAATCCTACAAAGGCGATGATCGTGTCCGGCGGGTGCGGCTTCAGACTCTTCGAGGTGATTTCGAGTCTTTACGCATGAATGACTCAGAAACAATATCGGCATATTTTGATCGTGTGCAGGCCATCGTTAACCAATTGGGGGTTAATGGTGAAGAACTTCAAGATGTTCGTGTCGTGGAAAAAATCTTGAGGTCTTTGACCGAAAGATTTGACTACGTCGTCGCAGCGATCGAGGAAGGACAAGACGTATCAACTCTCACGTTGGAGCGGTTGATGGGTTCATTATGCTCCCATGAGCAAAGAATGAATCAGAAGTCTACGGGTTCCGTTCCCGAGCAAGCATTGCAAAGTTGGGTCGCTCAACCAAACCGAGGAGGCTATCAAGGCGGACGAGGTCGTGGAGGAGCCCGAGGTAGAGGTGAGAATTCAAATTTCACCAGAAAATTTAGAACACCTGACAAATCAAAAGTCAAGTGTTTTAAGTGTAATAAATTCGGACATTATAAATCCGAGTGCCATGCAAAGGCGACGTACGTGCCGGCGGAACATGCACATGCCACAGATGCTGAAGAGTACATGGTACTAGCATGTGCGAAGGATGATTCAACTATCGTGGATACCAACACATGGTATCTAGATACTGGGTGTAGCAACCATATGACCGGAAGAAAGGAGTTATTCTCACAGCTGGATGAGATAAGCCGTGGCGAAGTCAACTTCGGGAATAAATCAAAAATTCCCGTGATGGGAAAAGGTAACATTAATATCAAATCCAAAGATGGTACTAATGTTGCTATTGCAGATGTTTACTTTGTGCCAGGACTTTTTTGGAATTTGATAAGTGTTGGGCAACTTTCCGAAAAGGGCCACAAAGTTCACATTGAAAATGGAGTTTGCACAATCAGAGGTGTAAACAATAAGTTGATCATGACGGTACAAATGACGAAGAACCGGATGTTTCCCCTGACTTTTCAGACGAAGAATCTCTTGAGCTTTCAAGCGATGACGAAAGACAGCAGCTGGCTGTGGCATCTTCGATTTGGGCATCTAAATTTTCGTGGAATGAAGCAATTAGTCCAGAAAAGGATGGTGACCGGCATGCCGTTGATTAACGATCCAGGGCGTCCTTGCGAAGGATGTCTCGTTGGAAAATAGCACCGAGACTCTTTTCCAGTTGGAAAAGCAAGAAGAGCAAACCAACCGCTGGAGTTGGTACATACCGACATATGTGGCCCTGTTGAGGTGGAATCATTTGGACAAAAAAGGTACATGCTAATTTTTGTCGACGATTTTAGCAGAAAAATATGGGTACACATCTTGAGGGAAAAATCTGAAGCTTTTGGCAAGTTTAAAGAATTTAAAGTCTATGTTGAAAAACAAAGTGGCTTTAAATTGAAAGCGTTGAGATCGGATAGAGGTGGAGAATTTACCTCAAATGAATTTCACAAATATTGTAAAATTCATGGAATCAAACGTCAGTTGACTGCCAGCTATACTCCTCAGCAAAATGGTATAGCAGAAAGAAAAAATAGGACAATTTTTGAAATGGCAAGAAGTATGTTGAAAGCTAAAGATTTGCCCAAGAAATTTTGGGCAGAAGCTGTTGCTTGTGCTGTATTTGTGCTAAACAAATGTCCAACAGTGAGTGTTCCTGGAAGAACTCCAGAAGAAGCTTGGAGTAGAAACAAACCAGATGTTTCGTTCCTATGAGTATTTGGGTGCGTGGCATATCCCCATATACCAGACGAGCGAAGAAAGAAGCTGGATGAGAAAAGCGAGAAGTGCGTCTTCATCGGCTACAGTGATACAACTAAATGTTATAAACTGTATAACCCGGTCACTGAGAAAGTCATTATCAGCAGGGATGTCCAGTTTTTAGAAGATGTAACCTGGGACTGGAATCAGAAGGGTGACCAGAAAAACATCACCATCGAAGATGAACCACTGGCGGGTGAGACAGAAACACATCCATTATCTTCAATGAGTGATCCATCTTCCTCATCATCTTCAACTGGAGGTACATCTTCACCAACAGCAGTTTCAGAACCACAACTACGTCGTTCACAACGACTGAAGGAGACGCCAGCAAAATTCAGAGATTATGTGGTCACAAGAAATAGAAACAGTGATAGCGAAATCATTGATGAAACACTGGTAAACTTTTGTTTATTTGCTGATTGTGACCCTGTAACATATGATGAAGCAGCTGTAGATGAAAAGTGGATTGAAGCAATGGATGAAGAAATTCACTCCATTGAGAAGAACGACACATGGGTGTTGACTTCTTTACCACATGGTAAGAAGCCTATTGGTGTCAAGTGGGTGAACAAGACAAAGTACAAACATGACGGTCAAGTGGACCGTTACAAGGCCAGACTGGTTGTAAAGGGCTACAAGCAAAAGCCAGGTATTGATTATTTTGAAGTATTTGCACCAGTTGCCCGGATGGATACTATTCGGATGGTCTTAGCACTTGCAGCTCAAAACCGTTGGCAGATCCATCAAATGGATGTGAAATCAGCATTCCTCAATGGTGTCCTTGAAGAGGAAGTATATGTGGAGCAACCACGGGGTTGTGAGAAGAAAGGGCATGAAAATCAGTTTTACAGACTGAAGAAGGCTCTGTATGGATTAAAACAGGCACCACGTGCTTGGTACACACGTATCGACACATACCTGTTGGAGCATGATTTTCAAAAGTGTCCTTATGAGCATACACTGTATATCAAGCCAAATGCTAACGGTGACATCTTAATTGTGTGCATTTATGTTGATGACTTGATATTTACAGGGAGTTGTGAAAAAATGTTTGCTAAATTCAGGGAGGCTATGGCTAGCCAATTTGAGATGACTGATTTTGGGATTGATGTCTTATTTTCTTGGTCTTGAAGTGAAGCAGACAGATGATGTCATATTTATTTCACAACAGAAATATGCTAATGATATTTTGAAGCGATTTAAAATGGAATCGCTCAAGCCAATCCGAACTCCGGTAATAGAACGATTGGAGCTGAAGAAAGAAGGAACCGGTGAGCTGGTAAATCCCACTTATTTTAAAAGCATTGTTGGCAGCCTGAGATATTTGGTTTCTACAAGGCCAGATATTACCTATGGAGTGGGTATTATTAGCAAGTTCATGGAAAAACCATACCAGTCACATTTGCAAGCAGCAAAGAGAATTTTACGGTATGTCAGTGGAACTCGTAATCATGGAATTTTATATTCTTATACTGACAACTTTGGTCTAGTGGGGTACACAGACAGTGATTGGGCAGGTGATGTCGAGACTCAAAAAAGTACGTCGGGGCATGCTTTTTTTCTTGGATCAGGAGTTTTCTCTTGGTCTTCCAAAAAGCAACAAGTTGTTGCTCTCTTGACAGCTGAAGCAGAATATATGGCATTAGCTTCAGCGTCTTGTCAGGCGATATGGCTTCGTAGGATGCTACATGAATTGATGCATGAACAAACGGGTCCTACTAAAATAATGTGTGACAATACGTCGGCTATTGCATTAGCCAAGAATCCTGTATTTCATGGCAGGAGCAAGCACATCGACATCAAGTATCATTATATTCGCGAGTGAGTCAAAGATGGTGAAATCGAACTTAATTTCTGCAGATCAGAAGATCAACTTGCAGATATTTTGACGAAACCATTGAAGGCGGATTCGTTCGAAAGATTGAAGAAGATGTTTGGCATGGAAATCAATTTTAAGGGAGGCTATTGAAATGCTAATAAAATTGATTATCTTGAAGGAGTAAATGCAATGGATCTTGGAGAGCCATTATGGAGAAGTAAATGCATGTTGAAGCATGCACCAAGGATTGGACTCACTAAGCATTGATATTGTCTTGGGTGTTGTCTAGTATTGATGTTGTCTTGTGTCTAGACTCACTAAGCATTGATATTGTCTTGGGTGTTGTCTAGCATTGATATTGTCTTGAGTGTTGTCTAGTATTGATGTTGTCTTGTGTCTGGACTCACTAAGCATTGATGATGTCTTGGGTGTTGTCTAGTATTGATGTTGTCTTGTGTCTGGACTCATTAAGCATTGATATTGTCTTGGGTGTTGCCTTGTGAGTTTGATTGAGGTTGTCTTCATAAGTGTTAGAATTTTCTCTATAAATACTTGAGTGAGTTGTATTGTAAGAAGAAAGAGAGATAAGCCAAATCAAGTTCTTCAATATACAGAGTTTTCTCCATCCATTTCGTGCCTCGCTTTTATTTACGAAAGGTCACCCATATTATGTTTTTTTGATTCCAACACTAGAAAGCTTTAACACTGGTATTCCGAAACGATATAGTTGCCTGCAAATGTTCGGTAAATTTCCACCGGAAGCAATCATCTGAAAAGTAATAGCCAGCCGATAGCCATTCAGGAAAATGTCATTCCCAGTAAAATTACTGTGAAAATATGTTCAGCACTTGCAGTGAACTTGCCTAGTAAAGAACTACTTTGATTAGAACCATGTCAGAAGCTTCTGAGGAGTTTCCGGGGTATGAATAAAGAGGGGATTGGAGATTAATTAAGTTTCCTATCATTTTCTTTGAAATGTTAAACTGCAATTTACTAAAAAAAATCCATAGAATTAGTTACGTTAATGCACGAACCAAGGAAATTAAGTAGGGTGCGATTATACTAAAAGATATTAGTAATGGTCATTTTCAACTTAGTCAAGATTCCCACCCCCAAAAAAAATTAAAAATTAAAAATACTCGAGACGGTGAGGGTAAGGTTTTTTTTAATTTGTTAAGCGGGTGTGCATCAGGAGCAAACAGCCATAAACGTCATCTGCCTGTGGAAGCACTGTGTTATTGTATACCAGCGAGTGTATTCTCCGAACTTCGATATATGCAAAACAGAGCATGGCAGATTTGCAGTGAACTACCTTCTTGGCAAGCCCACGGACTTCCTAGACAATGGGGTTCAACTCTTGAGAGGTATCGAGGAAGAAGTCAATTTCGTGAAGAGACAGATGAACGAATAATGCGGAAGATAGAATTGTGTAGAATTTATGCATTTATGTGGGTTATAATAAAGAGTGCACGGGTCTATTTAAAAGATTTATTATATGACTATCTAATGTAACATATCACTTTTATGATATGCGCCACCAAAGTGAGATATGTCTTAACATTCTCTCTCAAACTCAAGATGGCGTAGAAGAAGTCAACTTGAGCTTGGATGGAAGAACCAAAGACAAAACGCCTGGGTAGGTCGTCGAAGCGGTTTGGTATGCTGAAGAGAGAATCGGTAGATGCTGACGTGGTTGCTTATGCAGTAGTTATGTATTAACGTGGTTGCAGGCTTGCATCGCATATTACATGGCAAGAGGCAATCATCGTGCAGGAGGCACGAGGTTGGTAGTCGGGATAAGATGTTGTCGTCATGGCAAGAGACTGATCGTCTGCTGATGTCACCATCGGACGAGACGAACAATGCTATGGACCGAC
The DNA here is from genome assembly GCA_021437785.1 of Rhodomyrtus psidioides. NCBI lineage: Eukaryota > Viridiplantae > Streptophyta > Magnoliopsida > Myrtales > Myrtaceae > Rhodomyrtus > Rhodomyrtus psidioides. The sequence continues at coordinate 1,391,207 of JAILYB010000054.1, forward strand.
ATTGAGAGAGGGCTATTAGTAGGGGTGTGCAAACTGGACCGAACCGGCCGGGTTGGTCCGGTCCTTGAGGTGGACGGTCCGGTCCCCGATCCCAACAAATGGGACCAATGACTGAGCGGTTCGGTCCTTGGTTTATTGTTTTGGGATCGGATCGGCCCGGCCTGAACCGGACCGTCAATAATATATAATTATTTATATATATAAATATATACAATTACCTACCAAACCAATCTTGTTAATAGGTCTCTTCTTTTGTTTGTTTCACATATCATGATTCTTAAGTTGCTCAATGGATTTTAAATCATGCGATTCTGGGACCTCTTACAGAGCAAAATACTCGTATTCTTTGTATACATAACACTCAGGTTTATCAAATTGAAGTTTACATTTGATGGTTAACCTAGAGAGGTGAAATACCCTGTTAAGCTGTTTTGGTTTCCTTATTATAGCGGTTGGGCCGGACCGGACCGGACTGAGATCGGACCGGACCGCTGGTCCTGGTCCTGTCTAGTCCCTAGCCCCGAAAGTATGGGGATCGGGACTATTGGTCCGGTCCGGACCATGCACACCTCTAGCTATTAGTAGTTCTCGAAAAAGAAAAAGACGCCAAGTAAGAGGTGTGCTCCATGTTATGGCTGAATACACAACCCAATAGGTTGTTTGACAAAACTTCAAAACATGTTTGTGCACATTCCCTAAAATAAACTAATCTATGGAGAGAGAGTGAATGCGCAAATGTGATATGATACGCAAGAGTATGCCCTAAATAAGTTTTTTTCCTAATGATCCAAAAAGACATGGAAATGAATTTCATTATGAAGTAACCTCAGGAATTCTATACGAAATGTACTCCTAAATCTAGGGGTGAGTGGTTCCAGGATGAGTGGTTCCCACCCTAGAACCGAGAACCGCCCGCTAAGAATCGGTTCTGCAGAATGTGAACCGTGAATCATCTGCTCATTCCTTGTATCCACCTGAGAACCGAACTACCAGTCCGATTTTTCAGTTGGATTCCAGTTACGATCCTACCATTGGCATTGCATTCCTCACGTAGCACTCATTCCATAATTTTAGAAACATAAAGTCCATGTCTTCCAGCTAAGTTATCTAATTTTCATGCGTACCAGCAAGGCCATTACCTTGAATATTTGGAACCTGAAGAAGTTTAGGCAAGTTTTTTCTAGCATGTGCATAAATTTTTAATCGAAGACCCTGTTCGAAAGGTTCGTTTTCGATAAACCTTTGGAGTAGAACATGAAATTATTGAAACTGTTGAGCACTATGGCTGTAACATGTCATATTTTCAGGCTGACCAGAGATCTTTTGGCACAGTTGAGTGTATTAGCGTGCCTCCCATGTTAAGCATGTTTGAGCTAGATAAGTTGACTCTAGATCATCATAAGGGTTTCATAATTTCATTTAATAGAATATGCATCCATATTGTGTAAAAGGACCGGTTTGGTTGGACCGATGGATGGTTCTCATCCAAAATAGGAAACCGAGTCCGTACCCGTCGATTTTAGAAAATTGGAACCAAGAACTGGACTTGTACCCACCTGTTACAATCCAAAATCAGTCGGTTAGGTACGATCCGGTCCGGTTTGGGTGGATCATGGTTTTTTTCGCTCACCCCTTGTCACGCCCCGACTCTCGAGCCCGCGACATCCCTTGCCAAATCGCCACGAGGTCATAGAGATAGCGTCCCAGGCACACTATCGACCTACCATTCACTTACGCATGCAGAAACGTTTTGACTCCCTGACAACAAAATCAAACAGGGATAGAAAAGTAGGTAGTTGCAACAATCATTCAAAAACAAACCTTTACAAGTCAATCAAAATAAGCAAATGGATCTTAACCCTACTGGGCTATAGCTAACTTAAATAACCCCTTACTTCAGGGCGGCTCACTAGACCTCAAAAGGTCACTCAGTCAAGTAAGGTCAACTTCCCATTTACTTCGACAAACAACTCCAACAGCCAAACCTTGGCATCCACGAAGCTCCATCCGAATGGACCTGAAATTGTTATCCCACGACGGGGTGAGAATAAATCTCAATGAATCAAGTCTAAGCTCGGTTAGGAAACTGATTCGCCCAGGGCATCCTATCATCCGTCATACAAGATCACATAGGCACGTAAAACAGCCTCACAAACAACAATCTAACAACCATCCACATGCACACTTACCAGCCTCAGCCACACATAATGCAATGCTTGACTCGACTCAACAGTCAAACCAATCAATCACTCAATCACAGCATTACATCCACCAGTATGCACAGGACATTCACCGGGACAATGCACACAATAGAATCATAACTCGAACACAAGCGAGTATGAACGTCCGTCTTCCTACTCCATTTGTCCCATTCCAAACTTCGTAGTCGGGATTCGCTCACACTAACCCATTCACGAAGTTACATTGTATTCAATCTTTTATTAACGGTGGCCGTGCCCACGGCACCAGAGAGGATCTACGCGAAAGAGGGCGTGATTCGACTCTCCCAATAACGCGATCCAACACCTTAGTGCGATCCAGCATCTCACCGGTAGCACCGGTCTACGTTCCTTTACTCTCGGCAACGGCTACTACAAGCGGTGTATCCAGTGTACCCATCACGGCACCAGCAAGTAGGCATCCCTAAACGGGACGTCGGTCCAACATCCATTGCGACCGGCATCCGATAATCCCTTAAAACCGTACGTCTGGCACGGGGCATGAATTATCGTGCTTCTGGCAAGTCGTATAGTTCCGTACAAATCATAGAACATGAACTTGCCAGGAACCTCATTTTTTTTCCCTTTTATGACCATACATAATACATCCAGCAATCAACCATTTTCATTATCTTTGGTTAAGGCCGGATGCTCACACAGGCATGTAAAAGTCTCGGTCAAAGGCCATTTTCATGCTAAAATATGTCATTTGACTTCACACTCAGTCATATGCACATGCCGACTATCCACTGGTCATAGCAACCACACATAGGGTGATTAACCCTCAATCATCAATTGACAATCAAAGAACATTCACTACACCCAATCAGGCATTTCAGTGAAGCGATTCAATCAACGAAGTCATAACTCAATCCCGAGTAATCAAACCCAATCAAATAATATCCAGCTCAATTCATGCCATGTTATTTATTAATCGATTCAATTTAGCACATTGATCGCTCGCTTGTCTTTGGCCTATCGCTCACTCGCGATCACACAACGGCAATCCATTGCCAAATCAATCCATCAATCAATAATTCTCTAACAACAACTAGCCACAGACAATTTAATCAATCCGGCTAACCAAATTGATCGGCCATTTATCCTGATCCCAATTTCTATTTAGACCGGCCTCGATCGTGTACCTAAATTCCACAATTGACTAAATGACTAATCCTAGGCGCAATTAGCGCCCTAACCAAGGATTAGGGTTAACTCACATCCAATTAGCTCAGGCAGTCTCTACGGCGACGACACGGGCGGCGACGATCCATGAACTTTGGCGAGGCTCGAAATTCTTTTTGGTGACTCACGGATCACGGGCCAACTTCCTCGAGCAAAGCCCAAATCCACGGCCCACTTGGTACATTGACCCGGCACAATGGCCCAGCAAATCGGCCACTCGGCCCACTCCCTCGGCCACCCGGCCAGGCCAAAACGGGCCACGGCCCGTGCAAATTCTTATTGATTACCAAGTCCGCGCCGGAAAAAGTCTCTCCGCCGGCTATTTGATAAATGCCTCTAAGAAAAGCTTCCACGACTGTTTCGGAACGAGTGGCTCCATGTTTTATACCAGCCCATTGAACTCCTTGCAGGAGGTACTTGTCAGATTGGCATGCCGGGCTGTGATGATAACCCTGTTAGATTTTGTGGGACCACAACCAACTGCTCTAAAAACTTTAGCTGTTAGAAGAAGGCGTAGTTTAATATTATTCCAACACTCCCCCTCACACCCTACACTCCCCCTCACGCTTAGTCTGGTCTTTTGCCTAGACCTAAGTGTGGACAAATTAATTGGGAAGGCAAATATGGGCCTGAAAAGATTTGAACTCAGGACCTCCTGCTCTGATACCATGTAAAGATTTGGTGGGACCACTTGCCAACTGCTCTAAAAGCTTAAGCTATTAGAAGAAGGCGTGGTTTAATATTTATATATCCCAACACTCCCCCTCACACTTAGTCTGGTCTTTTTGCCTAGTACTAAGCGTTGACAAATTCATTAGGGAGACAAATAGGGGCCTGGAAAGATTGGAACTCAAGAGCTCATGCTCTGATACTATGTCAAATAGTGTCCTAGGTTGTGTTTCTCAACTGCTACACCCACACTCTGACTTGCTCGTCGATTTCCTGAAGGGCATCTGTGACCCTGAGGAAGGCTCGAACTCGCTCCAATTCTCCCTCTCGCTGAGAGGGCTTCTTCTCGAGGGCCTGCCAGAACCACAACTCATTCTCAAAGAATTGTGAGAGCTTGATGGGTAGGTGAGGCACTGGGCCCTCTGCCATGCCTCTACTCTCAGGTTTTTGGTTTATGGAATGCCTAGAGGCTTTCGACTCTGGTTGCAAAAGTTGCAGCTTTTCGTAGTGTCTCAGCTGTTAAAACTGCTTATCTTCAGTGAATCTTATATTTATAGCTTCTTTGTGTGGGATACATGTCTGCTTAGCACAGTGATTTGTATTAGTGATATCGCTTTTAATTTTGCATGATCCTGTTAAATACTTCTGCGTTTGACGGCAAGCTATTTAATTTTCTTGTTCACGCAGAAAAGTCTGCTATGATTCATAAGACTGATCATTTTAGTGCTTTATTCATTTGTAGTTTCATCGTATCCGAATAAGCTGTCTGTCAGCAGAAATTACATGCATAACGCTGTCTTAATTACATTTCTAACGTAAAATTACCTGAAGTTTTCAAAGAACTTTCAAGTACTATTTTAGGGGAGTAGATTCTTAGCTGAATCACGATGTCCAAGGGTCCATCAAAATCAAGACTTCAACACCTCAGGCCAGGACAATCCATATGTGCCTTAACATGCATGTGAATCTCGCAGATTTATCACAGAGTATCTCAAAAGCCGAATTTATTGGAAATTCAAACAATATTTCGTTGCCAGGTATAGAAGAATTAATCAACCAAAGTAAGGCGATAAAAAGAAAATGAGCTCAAATTATACGTGAATTTCACTGCACACTGCTCTGATAAACCAGTTCCATCAAACATAATGGTCAATATATTGCCTTGACTAGGATTGTCAATGCCCGACCCTACCTGGCCCTTGACAGAATAGAGCTCACACAATCAATTCAAGCTTACTTTACAAGTTTAACTGCTTGCGCAATCATTTCAGTGACATACTCTGATCATAACCACAAAAGACCTAACACGGTGTACCGACACATGCTCTAAAACTGTGACGCTGGCTACAAGAGAGTCGCGATATTCAGACAAGAATTTACTCCAAAATTGTGGCATTGACGAAATCTTTTATGCGACATTCACCGTTACTAATGCTATATCACATGCAACACATCTTTCACATTCCACAAAATAGCTCAGAGTTTTGGAGCAGAACTTTCTGAATAGACCTTCCATTTTCAAGAACTTGCTAAAGGCAAGACGCCCAAAAAGTGAAGTGCAAGGAATATGATCAAACTGGCTCAGAGACATGACATTTTGGAAAGTACCAAAGAAAGCGATCACATAGTGTTCTTAATTCTCATAAGGAACGACTTTCAAATACAGCGCCAAAGAACTCCCTGAAGAGAATATATTCACAGACATCAAGCCCAGGCAGTAGCTTCTTCCAACAGCTGCTTCACCTTTGTGATGTCATCACTCATTGCTTCCTCCTCCGATTTTCCTGCCAATAAGAAAAAACATCATCACTCTTAAGAAATAGCAAAGATTGACAGGAATCATCAAAACAACGGAAATTGCAAGATAAGAACTATTGATCGCTGATGTTTAGAGGTGGCAATATGGGTCACAAACCCATATTTGACCCATATTTGTATAAAATGGGTCAAATATAGGTCATTAAATTTTAAATGGTTCATTAAAAATGATTCAACAATGGGTCACACTTAAATCAATTTTCGACTCATATTGACCCGCTTTCAACCCATATTGACCCACTTTCGATCCATAAGAACAACACCATTTCACAAGTTACAAATGGTCCTGGGACCGGGGTCAGGTCTCGAGGCCGGGCTGTGTCCCGAAGCCGGGGGCCGGGGCCATGACCTGGACCGGGGCCATGACCTGGACCGGGCCGGGGGCCGAGGCTGTGATAGGGGCCGGGGTCGGGTCCCGGGGCCATAACCGGGATTGAAGCCAAGGCCGGGTTCAAGGGACCGTGACCGGGGCTGGGGGTCGGGGCTGTGTCCCAGGGCCGAGGCCGGGGTGGGGACCGGGGCCGGGTCCCGGGGCCGGGGCCGTGACAGGGGCCGCGGCCGAGTCCCGGGACCGTGACCGAGACCGAAGCCGGGGCCGGGATCGGGTCTTGGGGGCGGGTCCGGGTCTGGGGTCGAGTCCCGGGGCCGGGTCCGGGTCTGGGGCCGTGTCCCGAGTCTGGGGTCGAGTCCCGGGGCCGGGGCCTAGTCCCGAGGCCGGGGCCTGGTCCCGAGACCGGGGCCGGGGCCGGGGCCGGGTCCAGGGCCGGAGCCGGGGCCGGGTCCCGGGGCCGTGTCCCGGATCTCGGGTCCCGTGTCACAGGGCCGTGTCCCGGGTCTAGGGCCGAGGCTGGGGCCAAGGCGGGGTCCTGGGGTCGGGGGCCGGGGTCAGGATCGGGTCTCAGGGCAGGGGCCGAGGCCGTGACAGGGGCAGGGTCCCAGGGTCGGGGCCGTGTCCCCTAGGCCGGGAACTGGGCTGGGTCCCGATGCCGGGTCCCGGGGCCGAGACCGGGGTTGGGATCGGGTCTTGGGGCCGGGGCCGTGTCCCGGGACCGAAACCAAGGCCGTGGCCGGGGCCGGGGCTGGGGCAAGGGCCGGGCAAGGGTTAGGGACGGGGCCCGTGCAGGGAACGGGGTCGGGAAGTATTTTAGTAATATTATTTCTTAAAATATTGTTGTGTTTTGATAATATAGGTCAAAATGGGTCGAGTCGGGTATGGGTTAGTCGCGGGTCGAGTTGGGTTTGGGTCATTAAATATGGGTCAATATGGGTCAGATGGGTCAATATGGGTTGGACCATATTCGACCCGACCCAACCCACCCATTTGCCACCTCTACTGATGTTGAACATTCCAGGGCGACCTGCAAGTTACGTGAAAGTTATCTCAGAGATAGACAAGTCATGAAACAAAGCGTTGTTGAAGCAGGACAAGTTGCAAATCCAAAAAAATCCAAAACCCATTTGATGTGGGTGAGTGCAGGGGAAGAATAAAATCACTCGCGAAACAACTTTCCCCTTAAAATTCATAGAGTGCAAGGGAAGAGATATAAAATATCAGTTGCTTAAGTATGCAAATGCATCTTGAAAGGGTAATATGTACATATTCATCACTGGATGAGCTAGACTGATACCTAAGGATCATCCCACCCACCTTAACAATAGAATGTACTTTTAAATGTTACATCTGGAAAAGGTGACAAGCGTAAAGGCGAATCTAGCTAGTAAATGTAATTCGATTTCCTCAATTTCTTTCCTTAGGCAAATCAGCTAATATAACTAGACTTAGAAAATGCTTTTAAAAGTATAATGGAAGCGACAACCCATAGCCATTGAGCAATTAGGAAATCGTCACTCACCAACAGTATTGGAAAAAAGCAGCACACGCAACAGCACTAAAAAGTCCCACGGTCACGCAGCATTTTTACTTTTAAGTTAGTAGAACCATTCTGAAACACGAGGGAGATCTCATTCAGTGTTCACCTGCAAAACCTTCACATCCTTCGTCTGCGGGAAAGAACGGGTTTTCCAGTGGCCGGGCATCCATCGTGGGAAATAGACTTCTCTTATGTGCTCAAATTTATGATAATTATCTTTCTCATGGTTAGCTTTTACCTTCTCGGAGAATTCATGAGACATGTCCAAAAACGCGAGCTTTCGGATTTTGTTAATGTCTAACATGCCAAAGTGTATTTCTTCCAACCATAAATAGCGGTTGCTGGTTAGGCTTTCAAGGCTCGGCAATGCTTTTTGCTCCAAACTCATCGATTTAAGCCCATGTAATTCCTCAAGCAGTAAAGTCTTTAACTTCGGAAACTGTTTTTCCTTGAAATCCAATTGAATTCCATCATAAGCCCGACGTAATTCCAGCTTTACTAGCTCCGGCAATTCTCCAAGGGTCGCAGGGAGATCTTCCTCCAAGTGACTCTATCGCAATACGAGCTTTGTCAAATATTCAAGTGAACGGGAGGATATCCAATATGGCAACTTCTCCAAACGACCATTCAAGTAGAGATGTTTAAGAAGCTCGGAAGGCGAAGATAAGTCATGGAGATGAATTATCTCGTCCTCGTACAATGGATGTACATTGAGGGACGTCAACTTCTTTAACTTAGCAAGGGCAAAGCACAACTTCTCAACACGATCCGCTCTCAAATTGGTGATTCCAACCTTTTGTCAGATTACCAAGATCGTCCAATGTTCTTTCGTCTGCTCCCACGAAGCACAACTTTTCTAGATCTATGAGCACTCCGATTCTGCTTGATGCCTTGAAGCCAATTAGGTTGTAACTCTCCCTGATCTCATGGGGTTTTTCTCATAATGATAAATCAGGATGCGTCGAATTTTTTCAAGTCTTGAAACCTCATGAGGCAATTCAGTGACCAAGCTATGTTTAGCATCCAAATATTCTAGATGCGTAAGCTTTCCAATGGATCCTGGAATTACTTTGATTGGCATATTTGTTAAGCTCAAGTACCGGACATCAGTTAGCTCGAACAGTGCATTTGGAATGATCTGGAAAGGTATACCTGTCAGATCCAACACTTGGAATGCTCTAAATTGAAAGGAAACAATGGATCGGAAGTCTCCACCGGAAAAGCTTTGGAAGTTGTCTTCTTATCCTCGGAGGAGACAACGAGAGTAAATATCAAAGAAAGTTGGAAGAGTTTCTCTTTCTTCAAATCCCTGATTGTTCCTTAGACAGATAGCTAACTTCTGCTTTTCCCCTGACTAGTTATGGTGACTAGGTTGCGATGATTGGACAATGAACGAATAATCTCTCGCACAAGGATATCCACTCGAAATTGATGGGATTTATCGCACACCGAATCAGAACGATCATACAGAAATCAAGAAAAATTGATTGACGCACGAGATTACCTAGGTTCACCCTAGAATAGAGCTACGTCCTGCAAGAGATTTTACTATGATATTTGGTTTACAGCCGCTCAACTCATTACAATAATCAGCATAAATGAGCAAAATATATATGCCCTAAACGGGCCCAAAACCTAAACCTAGCGAAACCTCTATTAAGCCAACAACATACGAGTTAGCTTAAATAAAGTCCAAACCTGTTGAGGTTTCGGGGGCACTGCCCCCGAACCCCCGTCCGCTCATCTGCGATCGGGGCAGCGGAAGCCCCGCCCGCTGACAGGGCAGCGGGACACCCATATGGGGGGCGCTGCCCCCAAACCCCCGCATCTCGCGCGCATGGGTCACATGTCGTTGGATAACACTTTGGTTTCCCTAAGCTCACGTAGGCATACCCGATGTGAGAAATAAGGGTCCCCGAAGTATTCGCCAACTCCAACATTCTCCCACTTTGCACAAATGAGAGCCTTTCCGATATCATTCTTCTTCAATCCAATCGCAGTAGAGCACCATTCAAACTTCCCACTTGTGACGGCTTTAGTAAGGAAGTCTAAACTATTTTTCACCGTGTCAACCTTTACAAGCCGAACATCTTTCTTCTCCACTTTTTCTCGGATGAAATGATATTGTATATCAATGTGCTTTGTACGTGAGTGAAATGCTGGGTTCTTAGCTAAATAAATAGCCCCTTGATTATCACATCTCACCTTTACGGCACCTTGCTCAAAACCAAGCTCCAAGCACAACCGCCGTAACCATACGGCCTCTTTTCCAGAATGAGTAAGAGTCATGTACTTAGCCTCCGTAGAAGAGAGCGCTACCACGCTTTGCCTTCTACTCGTCCAACTCAATGCAGCCCCAAACAATGTGAAAACATACCCGCTAGTGAACCGTCCGCTATCAATATCTCCACCCCAATCAAATAACACTTTGGTTTTGAGCAAGGATGGAGAGCTCTCCATCATTTCTTTCTTCCGCCTGGATGCACTTTATATCAAGAAGATAATTGAAAAAATCCTCTGCTTCTCGCGCATCGCGTAGAAATCCTTCTACAGTCCATAAATGAGAAAGTCTCTTGCAACTGATCACACTGCCCTCGGGAAAAATGCTCAAGTACAAAAGGCAGAATCCACAGGTTGGTGTAAAGGATCTCCAGTACTTGGAGGACAAGGTGAAATAAGGGCAAGTTATCGACCATTACTGTAGGCAAACTCTCAAGACTTGTTAAACTTACTAACAAGCAAACTCATACTTGCTAAAGAGTTGACAAACTTCCTTCAATGGAGAAGGAAAATCGCCTTCCAGGACACATAGAGGCAACATCTTCTTCATGTGGACGAACAGATCAATCTGAATCCCAAGAGAACCAAACATAAGCAACACTTTCTAAGAGACTCAGAACCATCCACAAGGGTGAGAAGTCTGGCATATACACGAAACAACAACAAAACAGAGTGAGGGAGGGAGAGAGAGGGGCTTACATTCAATAGGTCTCAGCAGGGACGGAAGAGGACAATGTCGAAACGGTCCCAGTGGCAGTTCTTGAAGCCGCGGAGGTCGCTGAAGAAACGAGCGCGAATCAAAAAGTGTAAATCGAGCGGACCATGAGGAAAGAGATTCAGGTCTTTATATGAAAACTCTCATCTGCTTGTAGAATTATTTAATTATAAGAATCAAAAAGTGTAAATAGAACCTAAAGTACTTTTCTTTAACATGCAGTTTTCCGTGAAACAAATGCATCTTTATATTCTAGTAAAATATATTATTGTTTGAGGTAAAAGAACAAATGCTCTTCTTCATTCCGGGATACTTTGAGTTTTCATAAATATTCACATAAAATTACCACATAAAGGTTAACACAAGTAAATGCAATTGTATCTTTTTTGATCCGTTGATTTTCAACAACAACCCTTATGCGTGCCCCAGTGTGGGGTGGTTGTTGATAATAGTATTTTGAATATTACAACGATCGTATATTGTCGTGAGACTTTTTGAAGATAACGGGCCTATTTGGTTCAGCATTTGGCTAAGAAACTTTGAGAAGTAACGTGTATTTTAAAAACATATTGGAAAGCAACATTGACGTAAATACTGTTTAGTGAAAAATGAATTTTGTAAAGTATTTTTACTTTAAAAAAATAGTCGTGGAGGCGGTTCGGTGGCCGCCGCCGGCCGTCGGTCGCCATTGACTAGCAACCGGCAGCGGCGGCGATCAAAGACTGGCGACGGCAGCCGGTGACCAGCGACGGGCGGTGGCGGCGAAGGTGATAAAGTTAAAATAAAGAAAAAATTAGTTGCATTTTACAAAAGTCCCTTAACCCAGAGTACCTCTGGGACTTTAGAAAACATTTGAGATGCAAGTGCATATGGCCAAAGTGAGCAAAAAATTGAACCAAATAACATTTACATTTGGCTAAGAGACTTTAGAGCCCAAATGCTCATTTGCAATACTAAGCCAAACGCCAATATATGTGAGATATTATACTATCATAATGACTAGCAAATCTAGCTGGATCCATTCTTGAAAAGTAACAATCATGATGATGAAGATTATTGAAGATCGTGTCCTTTCTTAAGTGAGAGAAGGTAAGTTTCAGGGATTCAGTTTCAATTTCTTTACCTATGCAATCCAACTACATCTTTCAACATGTCATCTCACAAATATTATCGCTTCTTTTTAAATTTCTTGAATGAATATCCCTTATTTCATGGCTGGTAAGATACAGTTTGATTTGACATTTTAAGATTTAAATCTTTCTATAGCATACTTCAAATCTAAAGGACAGTTTTTTTTTTTAATAATAACCTTATAATTAAACTATTCTGACAGATGAGAGTTATCATTATATATATACACACACAACATATGATACCCAGGAAAGTAAATATTCATTTTTGATGAATTATGGGCCATCAAACATATAAAAACAAAAAACAAAAAAACAAACATCACTAGTCAGCTCCACTTTCTTCTACTCTGTGAAGGCTATATTCGCCTCCGATCTACTTTCTCCAGCCATCCATTTGATTGGTAATTTTAAAAGTTGTGAGCATTACTTACATGCAAAATTAATAGGAGACCAATAGTATTAGTGCCAAAAGTTTTTGCGGCCTCACTTTTGTTCAAAAAGTTTCATCCACATCACTTAAGTTTTTATTTTTTTGAAAAACAATCTTTTGAGTGCCAACCCCAATATGCACTGTTGAAAACCATCCGTGACATTTTTTTAATTAATACTTGAAGCTGACGTGGCTCGCTAGAGGCCTAGTAGCAATAAAGAAAGCTAAATATTAAAAAAAATAAAAAAAAAATAAAAAAAATCAATTAGATTAAAAAATTTAAAACAAAACTTAATATTAAAAAAAAAGATGTGTGTATTGGAGGTCTTAAAATTTGTTAGGGAGGTGTAATTGAATCCTAAAACATACAAAAATTACATTAAAGTCCTAAAATTTATCAAATTTGGGCAATCGAGTCTTTAACTCCGTCAATTTGGAGTAACGAAAAGTACTGACATTTTTTAATAGTGTGATAATGACATGGCTAAGACGACATCATTTTTTTTCAAATTCAATTTTTAGTACAAATTTTATTTTATATAAAATGAGCTTAAAAATTAAAAAGGAAATACAGGATAGTTGGAAATGAGCACTCGCTGCCTCGTTCTGCATCGCTTTTTTATTTTATTTTATTTTTTGTAAATTTTTTAAGCTAATTTTTAAATTTGTCCTAAATAAAACTTGAATTTTATTTTATTTTTAATTTTTTAATTTCTAATTTATTTTTGATTTTCTTTTAAGTTTAGAAGCCCATGTTGACTTAATTTTCTTTAAAAATACCACTTAACATTAAAAGTTTAATTCAAAATGCCAGGTATTAATTTTAGCTAGATTTTCTCGTCGGAGGCACTAATGTGATCGTTTTGCCTCCGATTTGACACTTAAATGATCCGACGGAAACTTTTGACAACAAAGTGAGCGTCGTATATAACTTTTAGCACTTATACTGTTTTTCTCTCCAAAATTAATTAGATATAAAAGTGGGCAATGTTCATAGCTATGACTCATTAATCACAAGCATGGTTGGATAAAATACGGGCTATTAGCTTGAGCCAAATAACCAACAAAAAAAAGTCTAAAATATTTGTTCTCGGACAATTCTCAATTGTTCAATGTCATTGTTTGGAATTTTTTTCTTGCAATCGAATCCTTAGACTAATTCGACAAAAAAAATAAAATAAAATTCCTTAGACTAAAGACAGCAACGTGGGCAACTTCCCTCGGCCGTGGACGTGTAAGAAAAATCCAGGGGCCTCTCTCTCTCTCTCTCAGCCAAGTAGTCAGGTTGAGACATGTTCCTAGAGATCGGATTAGAATTTGACCCGACTCAATTTCAGGGGGCAAACTGCAAAGAACTCCAAATGTCGGAAGTCGATGGACCTTTGCCAAAATTGAAATATCAAGAGCGACTTGGCACAAGTCGGAAAACTCGGGGTGCAAAACGTAATTTTGCCAATTTTATTTTTTTGTGGTCCTCAAATCTGATATATGTAGGTGGGATGCCTTAGGAAATTGCAGAATTAGTGTACGTCCTGTGTTCTAGGATTAGGAGTACGACCACATCGAAAGGTTTGACATCACTTGGATGACGCAGCGCTTTTTATAGCGTTGTCTACGGGTGTTTGAAACCTATTGGGGTGTGATTCATACTTTCCATCGACTGAAAAGCACGGGGTCCCGCTCCCTAGTGAGTGGACGGGGGTCGAAGGAGGGGGTTTCAAAGTGGCAGCACTCGCTGGACACTAGAACACTTCTATAGTTTGGGCCCGCATTTTTTAATTAGTAATTTGAGTTTGGGCCTATAAGTAGCTATTGCTATATATTATCTCTTTCTCTTGTAATTGTCAGATATGAGAGAGAGGTGCGGGGTATTAATTATAGTAGAATCATAATCTGTGGGACATAACTTTTTATTAAGGGCGAACCAAGAGAAACCTCGTGTTATTTGTCAGCAGCAAAAAGATTAATTGTTTAGTACTTTATTCAATTGTAGTTTCATCATCTCTAAATAAGCTATTTGTCAGCAGAAATTTCTTGTACAGCGCTATGTTAATATTATATTTCTAACTTAAAATCATGGGAAGTTTCCAAGGAACTTTTGAGTTTTATTCTAGAAGATAGATTCTTATGTGAATCTAGGAATGATTAGTTTAGATGTGCTTGTTTGGTTGGTTGCTTCTAACGATGTCTGAGGCGGTCAAAGGATTAGTTTCACGCCGTGGTGAAGGTTCATAGCCCTTGGCATCGTAGAAGGTGGTGGCTATGGATTCTTCATTGTGGTTCCAGGCGATGATCAATGGTGGCGGCGTCTTGGGTGGTTGATTGTAGAAGAAGATGATAGCAATGAGAGGCGTTGTGAAAAAAAGAAAAAAAGAAAGAAGGAAATTATATATATATATATATTGACGGTGGATGAAGAAGAAGATGGTGATTATGTGGGGTGACGGTTCATTGACGTGTGGTGGCTAGTGTTAGCAATGATAGTGCAAAGGTCCAACCCGACGGTGTCGTGAGCTAAAATTAAAAATCCTAGATTAACGGATTGTAAAGTTAATTAAATTAATTAATCTTATTCGGATTCTCCCAAATCCTACGGAATTGCAACTTAGATTCATTTCATGCAAAATTATTAAATTGGAGACACCACTACTCTTTTCTTGGTAAGTCGGTTAGAAACCTAAATGAAATATTGGGAGAACTATTTTATTTCTGCTAACCAGAAATAATGAGTCCGGATTACATTAATTGAAAAAATTAATACCCTTTCGGTACCAATTTCATGAAACATCCTTTTTAATTGATGATGTGATTTTTTCTTTATAGTTTCAGATTAAATAAAAAGAAATTAAAAGCAACAAAAAATTTGAACAAGATTAAACAAAAGTGCACGTAATATATCTTGATATTCCGATTTTTGTTTTGAAAATCTATTCATCCCAAAGATCTAGGTCAAAGACAATTTTTATCCGCTACATCATCGAAGATTCAAGCCACTAAGCGGATAGAGTATACTACGACAACGTCCCTTTTGCCAAAGGGAAAAAATACGAAGTTTTATACTAAATCGCCAACCCATTCCATAAGCTCATGGCCAAAGCATGCGATTTAATTTTCGAAAGATCTAGGCACAAAGGGAGCATATATTATAGGCATGTTTGTTAAAAATGTGCAAATTTTATATAAAAAAGGGGAGACAAAAATAAAATTAACAAAAATGAATCAATTGAAGCTTTAATTGTGAAAATTCAAGAGAGATGGCCGAAATTATGAGATTGGGATCCACCTTTCCTCATCCGTTATCTTGTTCAATTTAATATGATTTTAAACATGATTTTTTATGCACCAAGAATATATTCCTATGGGGATGCTATCAACCAAAAAAAAAAGGATCAATGGTGAAAAACCGAGAAGATTTACCTTTTTTTGAGCAAATTCTAGCAATCGCATCTCTAAGTTCCTTGTAAAAAAACAATCTCTATGTCACTCAATTTTACAGCGAATTGAGCTCCGGATTCGCAAGTTTCTTAGCACCAGACAATCACTTCGTTAGAGCCTAAGAATTGACCATAATGGAAGTGAATTAACCTCGAAACAAGGCTGGACAATGGCGCTAAGAAAAATATGGACAGTAACTCAGTTTGATACGTGTTGGCTCCGATGATGTTCAGTGGCGAGCTAGGCTGATCGGTGAAGAGCAGAGTTGATCCGAGAGAACCCTTTAGTGTGTAGTTCGGCCGCGTGAGATCTCGCAGTCAAGAGGATTGTCTTGACCAGTTGGGGAGACAATCAAACTCTTTGAATCACCTCAAGTATACTCTGGATTCTCAACTCCGAAAATTTCGATAATGGCCGATCCCCAAGCCTTTGCTCGGGCCTTGTATTTATAGACTCATCATCTAACTTGATGAACAATAATGAAATATTATCTAAATATTTGATAGATGCAATATTGTCTGAATATTTGATATATGCAATATTATCTGAATATTTGATAAATATCCAAACGAATATTGAAAGAATAATGATGACTTTTTCTTCCTCCTTAAGCAAAATTCGAATTTGTCACCTTATATCCATTAAAATTCGACCAAGAGAAATAAATGGCGGTAACACCTGAATTTGGCCTTACTTGCGGGCTTGAGGTGCACTCATGGGTTCAGATTGGGCTCTAACTAAGACCTTTCTAATTTATGGACATCAAATCGAAAGCCTTAATTAAAAAGCTCGAATGGACTGAATCTAACATGAGAATTAATCCAATTGGCCCATATAAAAATTCAGCACACCCTATTGCTCTAGTCGAAAATTCTATCTCGAGTTCGGTCCAGCCGCTTGTCAAATTAAGCTTAATTGACTCACCTTAAAATGGAAAAGATAAATATGCACTGCATGAGCAAATTATTTTTTGCGAGAATTATAGCTAACTCTCGCTTTATGCTTACATGATTTTTTTTTCCTAAAAATCAAAATTTAGGTATCAACAGACGGACAATGATCTCTCCAAATGAACTTCTCTCTTGAGTTCTCTAGAACATTCTTGGGGCGGACAATATTGTAAATGTATTATATTCTAGAGAATTCCTTATAATTGATGAGAGATCTATGGTTCTCACTGAGGGAGTCTTCATATAAATAGAGGTCGCCTCCTCTAAAGATCATCTCACAAGTGAATTAAACTAAATTTAGTGGGGACCGAAAAAAATTTAGTTTTGACAGATTCGAAAGTTATTTTCGAGCACAGGGCGTAAAGAGTACGAAAGAAATTAAATGCAAAGATGTGGAAGTGCGTAGCGGAAATCCGATACTTTCACCTGGGGAGATCACCGAGAGGGAGTTCAAGTCCGAGCCCGTCAATATATCTAGTTGGACCTACTTCATTCAAAAGCTTAAGCCAATGAGTTATGGACCAACTTGGATATATTAACTGCTCCACACCACATTAATTCTCCAATGTGGGACTTTCTCTAACACAACTCTCACATGCATCCTAACAAGGGATACCCTCGTGGATGAACTACCTCGAGGTATTTTGAAGCTAAAAGCACTTTGCCATCTGTTAATAACCAAATCCAACAAAAGTTGGGGAGCAAACACTGGTCCAAACCCTAGTGTCAAGGCTCCATCAAAATTAGAAGACTCGAGATTATTGCAAAAGCTATGCATGATAAATCTAGAACCAGTCTAGGGGGGAAATTAATACAAAAGGGAACAGTTGCTAGAAGAACTCGGGAAACTGACGGGTTTACAAAGGCTAGGTCTCTCAATGCTGGGAGGTATAAATGCGGAGCTTCTTGCTATTCCATTGAGAAGTTGATAAATCTAGAAGCATTGCATTTAATTGCGGCCCCGGGACAGGAAATAGATCTTTCGAGAAAAGATTTTGGGCGAGCACTCAAATGCCTTTAGCGGATTCACTTGATAAGACATGTAGGAATTTTGCCTGAGTGGATAGTTCGTTATGATATTTTGGTCAAATTGGTCCAGTCAATTGATAGTAGATACACTCCAATAGTTGGGAGGTTTACTGCATCTAAAGCATTTGGAACTGGAACAAGCGTTTGATGTAACCGATATGAGGTTTGAGACACAGAAATTTCAAGAACTTCGCTTTTAGGCCTGTATAGCTTTGACGAACTTGAATCCATACAAGTTGATGACGGAGCACTGCCGACTCTGGAAAGGCTATCCCTGACTCGATGTAATTCATTGATAGCAGTACCACCATTCATCACACGTCACTCAAAGTTGATGTTGTAATACTAACGCGGAAACTACCAGGATCTTGCAAATACGTCAATGCAAAAGCCCAGAGAAAATAACGAGGAACGATAAAGGACACCATATATAACGTGGTTCAGTCCGAATGTCGGTACTTACATCCACAGGGACAGCCAGCAAGAACAATCTACTATAATCGGATAATCGAATTTACAATCGCTCAATACTCTCGTGTTTCCCGCACCTAAATTATACCCAAACCCTAAGTGTTTACAGATAAAACAACTCAATTGGATATAATAAACAATAAACTCACGAAGCACAAATCTTCTTGCACTCGGACTTCGCGACCAAGAGGACGTCACGCGTCTTCGTTCTCTTCCCAAAAATTACTGTGCGCCTGCGGCTTCCTTCTGGATCATCTTTGTATAAACAGAAGAAGCACCAAGGAATCACTAACGGCTACAGTGAACTCTCTCTTTTCTCTATGCGGCGTGGCTCGGCTTCGGGGAGAGAGAGAACCGAAAAAAAAGGTCTCCCCTTTTCTTTCTTTTTGTACAGTTGCAGCAGGAGAGAAAGAAACAAAACCCTGCTTTTCTTTATTTATTTATTCACCCATGGGCCCCATAATTTTATATAATAAAATTGAGCCCATTCTTTTTATTTTTCGTCCTATAGCGCCAAATAGAAGAAGTCGTCCACCGCAGCAAATCCGAGACAAATTCAACAATTCTCCACCTTGGCTCGAGATTTGAAGCCAAATCAATAGTACTCATTATCCATGCTGTTCTCCCATCGCCCCGAAAGGCGATCACTCTCTACAGACGCCAATAGTGCTCAAGCAGAGCTTGAGTTTCGCTAAAGGAACAGGCTTAGTCATCATGTCCGTCGGGTTGTCTGCTGTCGCTATCTTCTTCACAACAACCTTACCCTTCGCTAATATATCTCGGATGAAGTGGTACTTGATATTGATATGTTTTGTCCGCTCGTGATAAATTGAATTATATGCTAGAAATATCGCACCTTGGTTGTCACAGTGTATATCAACACTTTTCTGATCCAACCCAAAGTCCAAGAGCAAACCTTGCAACCATATCGGCTCTTTCGCTACAAAGGTTAGTGCCATGTACTCCGCCTCAGTCGACGACAAGGTCATGTGGTCCTGTAAGGACGCCTTCCAACTAACTGCACTACCTGCAAGCTTAAACAAGTACTCTGCTAAAGACCTGCACTCATCCAAGTCACTTGCATGATCAGAATCCACATAACATGTGGTTTCACTACCATTACTGTTCCTCCGGTACACTATACCAACATCTGCTGTCCCATTCAAATATATGAGGATCCATTTCATAGCTTCCCAATTAGTTTTACCAGGACGCTTCATAAAATGACTAACTACACTGACAACTTGTTAAATATCTGGCATAATGCACACCATAGCATACATAATACTACACACTATACTAGAATACGGAACACGAGACATATGCTCCTCCTCCTCCTCCTCAGTCTGCGGTGATAACTTTACTAAAAGTTTAAAGTGCTTCGCTAAAGGTGTACTCACAGACTTCGCTGACTGCATATTAAAACGTGCAACAATCTTCTCAATATATTTCTTTTGAGACAGACGTAATAATCCAGCAGTCCTGTCACGCAAAATCTCCATACCCAAAATTTTCTTTGCAGCACCGAAATCTTTCATCTCAAACTCAGCACTCAACTGCCTCTTCAGTATATCAATATTAGCTGCTATCAACATATCATCAACATATAACAGCAGATATATCAAAGACCCATCATCCAGTCTTCTAAAATAAACACAGCTATCCATCTGACTTTTAGAATAGTCTTGACTAGTCATGAAAGCATCAAAACGCTTATACCATTGCCTAGAAGACTGTTTCAGCCCATATAGAGATTTCTTTAACAAGCAAACATGGTCTTCCTTACTCGGAATAGCAAATCCCTCTGGCTGCCTCATGTAAATCTACTCCTCCAACTCACCGTGAAGAAACGCCGTTTTCACATAAGCTGCTCCAACTCGAGATCCTGTGCAACAACTAAGGCAAATAAAATACGAATAGAAGTATGCCTTACCACAGGAGAAAACAGTTCATTGTAGTCAATGCCCTCCCGTTGTGTAAACCCCTTCGCCACAAGTCTCGCCTTATGCCTCGCTACCTCGACACCAGGAATGCCCTCTTTCCGTTTGTAGACCCATTTACTTCCGACAATCTTCTGACTCTTGGGTACTTTAACTAGCTCCCATGTTTGATTCCGATGGAGTGATTCTATCTCTTCACTCATAGCCCCTTGCCACTGCGATGACTCAGAACTAGCCATCGCCTCAGAGTAAGACGAAGGCTCATCTGTCTCCACCTCGTCACCTATAATCAAAGCATAAGCAATATCTGTATAACCATAACGTACCGGTGATTTTATTTGCCTTCGCTGTCTGCCCTCAGCTAGAGTCTGTTGCGGCTGTACTGGTTGTTCACTATCACCAACTTCAGGAACTGCGGCCTCATCTACAGTCTCAACCTCTGTTATCTTTGAGGTCTCCGGAGTCTCCACCTGAAGCTCCACCTCACTATTGACACCATGATATGTCTGCTCTGTTGGTAGTATTTCAGGACTCCTCTGTCGAAGTATTGCAGTCTCGTTGAAGATCACGTCTCTGCTGATTAGAAAACCGGGTATCTAGGATCGGTGCACCACAGCCGGTAGCCTTTCATCCCATGTGCATAACCCAGAAATATGCACTTCTTCGACCTCGGCTCAAGCTTACTATCACTAGCATGAGCATACGCAGGACATCCGAATACTCGTAATCCGGAGTAATCAACCGTTTTCCCCAACCATACTTCATTTGGAGTCTTCCACTCAATAGCAGATGATGGAGATCTATTAATCAAGTAACATGCCATGTTCACTACTTCGGCCCAAAATTCCTTGCCAATACCAGCATGAGATAACATGCTCTGAGCCCGCTTAAGTAGAGTTCTGTTCTTCCGTTCTGCCACGCCATTCTGCTGTGGTGTCCCAAGTACTGTGCTGTGTCTAACAATACATTCTCTCTCGCAGAACTCGGTAAAATTCTTACCACAGAACTCCATGCCGTTATCGGTTCTCAAGCA
Organism: Rhodomyrtus psidioides; assembly: GCA_021437785.1. Lineage (NCBI taxonomy): Eukaryota > Viridiplantae > Streptophyta > Magnoliopsida > Myrtales > Myrtaceae > Rhodomyrtus > Rhodomyrtus psidioides. The sequence continues at coordinate 1,412,385 of JAILYB010000054.1, forward strand.
CTTGATCTGTTTATCTTACTACTTCTCAATCAATGCCTTAAATTTCTTGAACCGATCAAACACATCAGATTTGTGCTTCAGAAAGTATACACATACCTTCTTGGAATAATCGTCAATAAATGTCAACATATAATGGGCACCTCCTTTCGAAGGAACCGGAGACGGGCCCCAGACATCTAAATGAATATACTCAACCGGTTGCTTAGTCGAATGAATACCAGTAGCAAACTTAATCCTACGCTACTTTCCAAAGATACAGTGCTCATATAAGTCTAACTTACTTGTCTTCTGACCCTTTAACAACCCTCTATCACTCAGCATTGTCATACCTGCTTCACTCATGTGCCCTAAACGCATATGCCATAAACGAGTTAAATCAAAATCTGACTCACCTGATGAAATTGCAGCAGCTCCTGTCACGGTCTCTCCAAGTAGATAATAGAGAGAATTCGCTTTATTCCCTTTCATCACTGTCATGGCACCTCGAGAGATCTTCAGCACTCCACCTTCAGCGGTGTACTTACACCCGATATCATCGAGTGTCCCCAGAGAAATAAGGTTCTTCTTGAGCTCCGATATATGCCTCACGTCTGTCAATGTGTGAACCATACCATTATGCATCTGAATCCGAACTGTCCCTATCCCCACAACCTTGCAAGCTGCGTTATTCCCCAACAGAACTCTACCACCATCTGCAGTCTGGTAAGTAGTAAACCAGTTCCTATGAGGCGTCTTATGATAAGAACACCCCGAATCTAGCACCCATTCGTCTCCTGACGAACCTGTAATCACACACAAAACAACCTCTGCATCACTAGTGCTCTCCTCAGCAATATTTGCCACACTACTTGTGGCCTTTTGCTTATCACTCTATTTCTCAGCTTAGGACAGTCTCTCCTGATGTGCCGCTCCTCATGACATTCAAAGCACTTCACGCGTCCCTTGGATTTTCTATGGCGTGATTTAGACTTGCTTTTACCTCTGCTGCTACTGGACCCCCGATGATACTATCTACCCCGAATCACTAGTCCCCGCGCTACATCCTGCGCCAGACTGTCATCTCGCAACTTTCTCTGCCACTCCTTAGAAAACAAGGCAGACTTTACCTCCTCTGAGGTAATCGTAGTACGCCCATGCAATAGAGAGTCAGTAAAGTGCTCCCATGACTCTGGTAAAGAAGCCAACAACATCATGCCATGTTCTTCATCTTTAAGTGTCTTACCAACGTTCTTCAAATCCATCATGAGTTTATTAAATTCATCTAGGTGGGTTCTGATAGATGTATCTTCAGTATATCTGAACTAGAACATCCTCTTCAACATAAATAAGCGATTGTTCAAACCCTCCTTTACATAGAGCAACTGAAGCTTTGCCCACAATGCTGCGATCTCCTTATTCTCGCCTACCTCTATTAGCACTTCATATGATAAATTCAACAGGATTTGACTCCTAGCTTTTCTCATCAACACATCCTTATCAGCATCTTTCATTGATTCAGGCAACTTAGCTTTGCCCTCCAATACTTCTGCCAAACCCAGAGTTGTCAATAATGCCTCCATCTTAAGGCTCCATAACCCAAAGTTGTTCCTCCCGTTAAACTTCTCAATTTCATCTTTCACCCTAGACATAATTGCAGCAACAAAATTTCAGATAATAACCAGACAAGCAAAAGCCCCAAATCACAATCCAGAAATCTGATCCTAAGCTCTGATACCAATTGTTGTAATACTAACGCGGAAACTACCAAGATCTTGCAAATACATCAATGCGAAAGCCCAGAGAAAATAACGAGAAACAATAAAGGACACCAGATATAACGTGGTTCGGTCCGAATGTCGGTACCTACATCCATGGGGAGAGCCAGCAAGAACAATCCACTATAATCGGAGAATCGGATTTACAATCGTTCAATACCCTCGTGTTTTCCGCACCTAAATTATACCCAAACCCTAAGTGTTTACAAATAAAACAACTCAATTGGATATAATAAACAATAAACTCATGAAGCACAAATCTTCTTGCACTCGGACTTCGCGACCAAGAGGACGTCACGCGTCTTCATTCTCTTCCCGAAAATTACTGTGCGCCTGCGGCTTCCTTCTCGATCATCTTCGTATGAACAGAAGAAGCACCAAGGAATCACTGACGGCTACAGTGAACTCTCTCTTTTCTCTATGCAGCGTGGCTCGGCTTCGGGGAGAGAGAGAACCGAAAAAAAAAGGTCTCCCCTTTTCTTTCTTTTTGTACGGCTACAGCGGAAGAGAAAGAAACAAAACCCTTCTTTTCTTTTTTTATTTATTGAGCCCATTCTTTTTGTTTTTCGTCCTGTAGCGCCAAATAGAAGAAGTCGTCCACCGCAGCAAATTCGAGACAAATTCAACGGTTGAAATGCCTCGAACTTTGTGGGATGCCCGAGGAATACGATAGGTCCGTCCAGGTGATCCTCAAAGAACTTCGCGAGCGCATGAAGGCTAAATGTAAAGAATTGGAGGAGCCATTTGGAGAGGTAGAAATAAAGCTCCTAGAGTGGGGCTCATTGATGTGTTGGCAGGCTCTTCGATTCAAGTAATATGATCGCCTTACCTAGCCCCTTTATGGCAAGGCTAGGGAAGACGATCTGGGCTGTCCACTTAAAAAATGAACGGCCCAGATCATTTAAAAAAAAACCTTTTAAACCCCCTATATCAAAGGATCTGGGCCATCCAATTCAAATTGGACGGCTCGGATCAAACTATGTCACCCCTGGATCCCTACTATGATCGCTCCAGGTAAGCCTTATTCCAATTAAAGATGAGTTAATATTTTCAGTGTTGTCGGTAGATCAAGAGACTAAATCAGTCACCGCATAAAAAGGTATCCCTATTCCATTTTGTCCAATAATGACTTCTCTTATGGCGAGTTGTTGAGAGAATCCCACTCTGAACTCAAGGTTGGAACACTTAAAATTTCTCCTTCAAAGAAACAGAATGTCATAGAGCACTGGAGCTGCCTCTTGAACTGAAACCCACGTCAGCTGCCCTTGTGGTTTTTCACTTTTTTTGGGCGGATTTTGGGATTTTGACTGTGGCTTTGTTTTCGAGCCTGCCCTTTGTCTTGTCTTTTTTGCAAAGAAGAAGTCATCTTTGGACTGACTTTGACTACTTCATGAGCTTTAGCAGTTGTTCTTGTTCCCTTACTAGCAAATAGCAATAGCTTCGTATGCTTGTCGTTTTCCTTGGGTTGTTTACAAATTCAAGGCAATTGACAATAGTTTCCAATGATGATTTTCTGTTACTTTTCACTTTCTTCCTTCCGTACAAGTACTTGATAAATGAATGGCTGCTAGCAACAGGATAGGTCTCTGTGTACAGTGACCGGAGTATTGTTTTTGTTCGATGCCAGCATTTATGCTTTGCTGTTGGTAGTTTTAGTAGAAAGAATCGGAGAGTCTTTGGCTTCAAAATTAGACGACGTGTCATCATCATCTCTTTTAATGGATTTGGAAGCTGAGGATTGTGAATTTTGTTGCCGGTGCCATGCGGCGTGCAATGGCACCAGCACAATAGATGGGCATGACGATTGCATATCCACAAGTCCTGCTGGATATGCATCCCGGCAGTTGATCTCATGGAGCATATATTCGTTCAAAACGGATGGAATCGGCGGCTCTGCGGAAGAAATTTGTTGTCTGCGTGATTTGCTAGATGTGGTCTTCAGCAAGTTTGAAATGCTTTGTTATTTATTCCTTGTATATGTGTGTGCATGTCATGCAGCTGTTCCTAATAAAGATGTCCTGGTACAGGTGCAAGAGGACATGTGTGTGAGGTGTGTGGCAGCGAGTACCCTTGATGGCAGTGGTTATCCATTGTTTCGTTCTTATTTGAATGTAACGTATGCATGACGCTTCAGATCCATGCAACCAACTTGAATTTGATGCTTCGTCTCTTCTCTATAGGGGTTGATAATCCCCATATGTATGAGCGCTCCCGGCGCAGGGTTTTTGCAAAGGACGAAGTCAGTGAAAGCAAACTTTTGGCGAAGCATCAGGAGAGAAAAGCTTGGCCTGTTTATTTCATGGCTTTGTGGTTCACTTGCTCTGTTTTTCCCAGTGCCAGTGTTACCTCAATTGATGAGCAGGGGTTGCCTAGATCGGCATGGGATACGTAAGTGTCGGTTTTGCGCTTAGGATATTTTTTTCTCCGCAATCACATTGTCTAGTGGTGGTGTCTGTTTGGGCACTAATGGTTGGTTGCAGCCGTCGAAGGCAGCCTTTGTGTGGCAACATCGTGTTAGGCCTTTTGTGGTTATGATCAGAGTATGTCACTGAACTGACTGAGCAAGCGGTCGAACTTGCGAATTAATCTTGAATTGATTATGTGTGAGCTTGAAATTGAAGAACTGGACAGTAAAATTGAAGGTAAAGTTCCATGATAAAAATGACAGATTGATATGTGATTCGGAAAACAGATGGACATTCAAAGAGAATTAAAAGAAGAAACTCTCATCCGTTTGTAACTTTCGGCTAATCCATCACTAACTTCCTTTCAAGTTGGTCGATCATTATCTAACGTTAAAAATGAACAATGTAGTCTTTCGGTCAATTGGCTTTCAAACCCCATATCAAGTAGGAAAATTCGGGACTAATTTGGATTTTACAATGCCGTCACATCCAAATGGGTTGAATTGAGCCGTTATAGATAGTATCAGAGCAAAACTCCTTGCGTACATGTGTGGCCTTTTGATGGAGTAGGTCCAAACAGATCTCGACAAGGTCGAGAAATGATTGTTTCAGCTTCTAAGACGGCGAAAGAGCGGAGAATGTGATCAAATCAAGGAAGTATTACAGGGTGTTTTCACGGTCACATGTACTAACATAATTTTCTTCTATCCAAGATATTGGTAGACAACCATTGTTTACTTTTAGGTTAATATCCCGAAAAACCTCAAACTGATACATCAGTGACAAATTTGCCCCAAATTATTTTTTTGATCACGAAAAACCCCAAACTGGTACGATTATGACAAATTTACCCCAAACTATTATTTTTTTACCATCAAAAGCCCTAAACTGGTATACGTGTGTCAAATTTACCCTAAATTAATTTTTTTTATCACGAAAAATCCTAAACTGGTATATCTGTGACAAATTTAGCCTCAGTTTACTTGAGTTAATACCATGAAAAATTCTAAATTGATATACATGTGATAAACAGAGGGTAAAAATCCCAAACTGGTACATCCGTCTATTATCACGTGTCATAAACTTAACACTTTAACGGTTAGATTTAACGAAACTAATGGAGGGTAAATTTGTCACAGATATACCAATTTGAGTAAAATTATCACAAGTGTACCAGTTTGAGATTTTTTATGGTTAAAAAAATAATTTATGGTAAATTATACCATTTTGAGGTTTTTTGTGATATTAATCTTTTACTTTTCGACACTTGGCGCATGAATCGATTGGAGCTCTCTAGATAACTAACTTAACTACCAAATGTCCGCAAAACCCGAAACCTTGTATGTCACTCTCTTTTCCTGCGGTACATCATAAACACAGACTCTACCTACAATTGGTTGATATCCTATTGGCAGGTACATGATAACGAAATCTCCCGAATCTCTTGGAGTAATGAGCTATGGAACTTGGACGGAATCAGCTTCTGTTTCTTAATTAATAGTAGTTATCCACAACTCTTGGTGCTCGTTACAAGGTCAAAGTCTCCAAGTGGGGCCATTAAAAATCAAGAGTCAAAGGGTTGGACCATATCCATTCCTCTGCAATCCTTCCATTGTCTTGATAAGAGATAAGAATAGCAAGACATGATCATCAACAGAAAACTGATTTTATGATCTATAAAACGAAAGTGATCCGGATGAAATTTTTAGCACCAAAGTGAAGCCGCAAAAGCTTTTGGCACTAATGGTGTATGGCGTTTATGGTGTGCGCTCATGCGAGTAAGCACACCTGCCCACTAGTAGTTATCTGCTAATTCAAACGTGAAAAATCATGTTCCTTCATATATGTCAAAAACGACATCCTCCTATCCTTCATTGTGAACTGCTCTGTCGCTTCAAAAAAAAAATATAGAATGACGTACGCTCTCTCCATGACTCACTGTTGAATTGAGTTCGAAACGAAGAAACTCTCGAGATCGCAAAGGGGCATCTAGCCTGTGACAATTACGGTATGTCCTCGTGATATATTCGTTCTGATTAGTGATACAAGTGATGAATTGGGCATGTTTTCGCTAATTAGATTTTAGATAGAATGGGTTTAGTATCCAACATGCACTTATATTGTTCGTCTCCAATTAATTTTGCATATAGGTAATGCTCACAACTTGTAAATTACTAATCAAATGGATGGCTGGAGAAATTTGATCAGAGGCGAATATAGCCTTCACAGAGTAGAAGAAAGTGGAGCTGATTAGTGATGTTTGAAGGCCCATTATGTGGCCCTAATTCATCAAAGATGAATATTACTTTTCTGGGTATTATAAGTTTTGTGTATGCGTATGTATATATAATGAAAACTCTCATCTGCTTGTAGAATAGTTTAATTATAGGAATAAGAAAATATAAATAAAAAATAAACTGTCTTTTAGATTTGATGCGTGCTATAGAAAGATTTAAATCTTAAAATACCAAATCAAGAGGAAATTGTATATTACCGGCCACCAAAAAAGGGGATATTCATTCAAGTAATTTAAAAAGAAGTGATAAGATTTGTGAGATAACGTGTTGAAAGAGGTAGTTGGACTGGGGTGATCCTGCGTAGGTAAAGAACTGCATCCCCAAAACTTATCTTTTCCCACTTAAGATTTGGAAATGGATCGTCTAACCTTTCCTTAGAAAGTTAGGCACTAACCTTGCAATTCGGGCCGTCCGTGTTATGAATGAACAGCCTAGATTATTACTAACAAAAATATATATAAAAATTTCAAAAAATTGCCCTCTAAAAACAGGAGATCTAGGCCGTTCGTCCAAAAATGGACAGCTCGAATTGCAAAGTTAGGTGCATAACCTTCTGAGGAAAGGTTAGGCGATCCGGACTAAATTTGGTAGTCGTTGTGGTAATATAATATCTTCTATCTATTATCTTGAAAAAAAAAATCTCATAACAATATGATGGTTGTAATATTCAAAATATCCCTATCAAGAATCATCTCACACTAGGATAAATATAGGAGGTTGCGATTGAAAATCAACGGAGCAAAAGGTGAGAAAGATATAATTGCATTTAATTACGTTAACCTTTGTATGGTAACTATGAAGATTATCCCGGAAGGTAGAAGAGCATTAATTCTCTTACCCAAACAATAATATCCTTTGCTAGAATAATTAGTTTTTTTTTTGTCGCAACTAGAATAATTAGTTTAAGGATGCATTTGTTTCACAGAAAACTACATGCTAGAGAAAATTACTTCAGGTTTTATTTACATTTTTCGATTCTTATAATTAAATGATTCGACAAGCAGATGAGAGTTTTCATATAAAGACCTGAATCTTGCATTGATGGGTTGCCTTCCTATAATGTCCTTACTGATGCACGCACGCATTACAACATCAGGCTTGGAGCGAATTGTTAAATTTGGCCGATGATGTTTTCAATGCTGTGACCAGCTTCTGCTGCCTTTGAATCTTATTACAAATTTTCAAAGCAACATCAATGGATTTATACATCCTGTCAAAAAGAAATTTGCAGAGCGATACCAATGGAAAGCCAAATGGGCTCCTTTTGTTACTATGTCATTCTCATATATGCCTCTGAGTCGTCTCGTTTGAATTTAATTGCACTTGTGGTAACAATTCTTGTCGTTCCATGTCATTGCATTTGTCTTATTGATCAATTTGCATGGGTTCCTAATAACATGTGGGATAGCTTAAAAAAAAAGTGCCCAATAGTGTCGAACATTGGATTTCGTCGAGACATGCCAATACGTATTGAGTCTTACTAATCATATTTGTGTCGTGCCAGCTAGGAAGCTTCTTTCTAGTGTCGAACTGATGTTCTCTTATCTTATTGGCAGTAGCGTCCCTTAATTGATTGGAAGAAAACTTATTCTTCATTTGGCTCACTAGCTCGTTTCTCTCAAAACTAGTTCGTAAACTTATTAGTTATGGCGGCCTTACCTATTGGCCGTAGTAATAGTGATGCCGCTTGGTTCATAGTTGAAAACGAAAAAAGAAAATGTTCTCGTAAGATTCTACCTTGTCAGAAAAATTGATAACTACCAAAAAAACAGCACTCAATAAATTTTAACAAGAACATCATTATCACAGAATTCGACTTATCTGGAAAACATAGAGGTGCATATTGACCTGATAACTCGTTTACAATTTAAATTGTCATTGGCATTTGATTTCATATTGAAATAGCCGATGACAATTCAAATATCTACCTCAATTTGTATACCTAGATCGGAAATTTTACCTCAATTTGTATACCTAGGTCGGAAATTTTAGTCCTTGTTATAGAAATATCAAACTTTTAAGAAGAATAATCAAATAAATTCACATTTTCCTAAAATACAATCAGTTTGTACCACTTGCAAAATGTTGAGAATTAATGTCATTATAAACATGATTAGATACAAACTATTTGTTGATAATGAAGGAAAATTGCAGTTCGACTAATTTTTTTAAACTACATAAATGATCTTTGTCTGAAAAGTATTTTGCAAATTGTTCATTGTCCGTGAAACAAACTAATTGAAAGGAAAACCACCTTAATGCATGCGCCTCTCGTTCTGATTTAGGGAAACTACATTGGGCCAAAAACGAGACCAATAAATTGAAGCTTTTTATATGATTCTTTTTTTTTTTTGGTCGAAAGCTTTTTATATGATTGATTGATATAATTTTTGCCCTAACTCCATAAGTATGTATGGGCTCAACCAATTGTAGTTTCTAGGCTTTTTCTTTAATTTTTAATTTTTTTGAAAAAAAATAATGACCGTCACTTCCATATATTTTTTCGTGTTAAGAGTAATTTAAAAGAGACACATTGAAGAAATTACAAATGGAAAAAAAATGAGAAAATTTCAAATTAGGGCCTGAGATGGACATTATCTCAAATAAGAACCTGAAGTGCTCTTATTTTAAGTGTACCTTGTTTCATATAAAGTCATGAAGTACCACTATAGTCTCGAATAAGGGCATGTGGTCAAGGGGGCTTTCATCCTTTATTTAGTCAACACATTAAGGACATGTTTGATACGTGTTGAAAACAAATATACTCATCATTTTTGACAATTATGATTAGTTTTGATTAATACATAAGATTAAGTTAAGAATCATTTAATAATCCACGTAAAGATGTGGTTACTTATTTCATTCAAGTTGTGTTTGTTTCTAGAAAAAATATATTTTAGGCAGATTTTTCCCCATAATCTGTTTTTTCAATATATATTTGGGACGTAAAAGCCGAGTGGCCAAAGTAAATATTTTCTGGTGAATGAAAAATGATATTTTAAAATTGAGAAAAATTTATTTCCATCTGTCTCACATTCACGCTACGCTTCTTCTTCTCTTTCCAAACGCCACGCTCGATCTCTCTTCCCTCTCGTTTGCGCTCGTTTCTTCAGCGATTCACCTCCTCCGCCGCTCCACGAACCGCCACCGGCGACCGCTCCGACCTTGTCCTCCTCCATCGCTGCTGAGATCGACTGAATGTAAGCACCCTCTTTCCCCCTCTGTCTGTTTTTTTGTTGTTTCGTGTATGCGCCAGACTTTTCTCGCCCATGTAGATGGTTCTGAGTCTCTTAGGAAGCGTTGCTAATGTTTGGTTCTGTTCGGACTCAAATCGATTTGTTCATCCACACGAAGAAGATAATGTCTCTATGTGTCAAGGAAGGGGATTTTCCTTCTCCATTGAAGGAAATTTGTCAACTCTTTCGCAAGTTTGAGAGTCTGCTTGTTAGTAAGTTTAATAAGTCTGAGAGTCTGCATGTAGCAATGGCCGATAACCTGCCCTTATTTAAGCTTATCCTTCAAGTTTTGGAGATCCTCTACACCGACGACCGTGGATTCTGCCTTTTGTACTTGAGCATTTTCCCCGAGAATAGCGTGATCAGTTGCAAGAGACTTTCTCGTTTATGGGCTGCAGAAGGATTTCTATGCGATTCACGAGACGCAGAGGGTTTTTCAATGATCTTCTTGATAGAAAGTGCATCCATGTGGAAGAAAGAAGTGATGGAGAGCTCTCCACATTCCGAGTGGATAACCTTGTGCGAGAGATTATTCTTGCATTGTTCGATCATCGCAACCTAGTCAAGATAACTGGCAAGTGTGAAAGCGGAAGATACCTATCTGTCCGGGGAACAATCAGAGATTTGAAGGAAGAGAAATCCTTCGAACTTTCTTCGATATTCGCGCTCGATGTCTCCTCCAATGAGGATAAGACGATTTCGGAACCTTCGCCGGTAGAGACCTACAATCCATTGTTTCCATTCAATTTAATGCATGCCAAGGTGGTGGATCTGACAGGTGCAACTTTTGAGATCGTTCCAAATGCAGTGTTTGAGCTAAAGGATGTCTGGTACTTGAGCTTAAGGAATACGCCAATCAAAGCAATCGCAAGCTCCATCGAAAAGCTTACGGGTCTAGAATTTTTGGATGCTAAACAGAGCTTGGTCATTGATTTACCTCCCGAGGTTGAAAGACTTAAAAAAATTCGTCGCATCCTGATTTATCATCACGAGAAAGACCAGTGACGGAGACCTACGACCTAATTGGGTTCAAGGCATCATGTAGAATCGGAGGGTTCTTGGACCTAGAAAAGCTCTGTTTCGTGGAAGCAGACGAGAGAATGTTGGAAGATCTTGGGAATCTGACAAAATTAAGGCAGTTGGGAATCACCAAGTTGAGAGCGGATCATGGTGGAAAGTTGTGCTCTTCCCTTGCAAAGTTAAAGAAGCTGAAGTCCCTCAATTTACATGCACTGGACGATGACGAGATAATTCATCTCGACGGCTTATCTTCGCCTCCCGAGCTTCTTAAACATCTCTACTTGTATGGCCGTTTGGAGAAGTTGCCCGACTGGATATCGTCACTGGGTGGTTTGACAAAAATCATGTTAACAAATAGTTACTTGGAGGAAGATGTCTTCGCGACCCTTGGGAAATTGCAGAATCTAGCAGAGCTGGAGCTGCGTCGGGCTTATGATGGAGTGCGATTGGATTTAAAGAAAGGGCAGTTTCCAAAGCTAAGGGTTTTACTGCTTGAGGAATTAGATGGGGTTATGTCAATGAGTTTGGAGCGAGGAACATTGTCGAACCTTGAAAGTTTAATCGTCAATCGTTGTGAATGGTTGGAAGAAATGCCATCTGGCATCTTAGACATTCCCAAAATCCGAAAGCTCGTGTTTTTTGACATGTCTCGTGGATTCTACGAGAAGGTAAAAGCGGATCATGGGAAAGATAATTATAGAAAATTTAAGCACATAAAAGAAGTCTATTTTGCACGATGGAGGCCTGCCTACTGGGAAACCCATTCTTTCCCGCAGAAGATGTAGGATATGAAGACTTCGCAAGTGAGTTCTCCCTCGTGTTTCAAAATGGTTGAACCAATGTTGAAATAAAAATGATGCTTCGTGACCATGGATCTTGTATGGCTGGTATGCGTGCTGCTTATTTCTAAATCGTGTTCGTGAGGGACGACTTCCCATTGGTTGTGGGTGTTCTCAGTTCTCTTTGTCGCATCCCTTCTACTTTTTGGGCATTTTCTAGGTAAGTTATCTGGTTATATTAGCTGATTTGCTTCAGGGAAGAACATGAGCAAATTGAATCATATTTTACTGGCCAGAGTCGCCTTTTCCACATGCAACATTTAAAGATAAATCCCCTTGCTAATGTTGAGTGGATTGATCTTTCTATTTCAGTCTAGGCTCGTCAAAGATTTGCATTCTCAAAAAAACTGATCTTTTTATATCTCTTCCCTTGCACTCTGGAAAAGCTGTTTCATGAGCGAGTTTATATCTTCCCTTGCACTCCACCGCCATCTAATGGGTTTTGGATTTGCAACTTGTCGGGCTTAAAAAGCGCTTTGTTTCTCGACTAGGTCCCTCTTCAAAACTAATGCCTGGTCCATCGAACTTGCAGGTGACTGAATGTACAACATGAGGAATCGGGGAAGAGTGGGATGCATGGAAGGCTATTGAAGGTAGAAACATAAAATATCAGTTCTTTATCTTGCAACTTCTAGTTTTTTGTTATGTATGTCTTGAATAGGTAATAGGCTTAAGTTATGGGCCATGGGCCAACATTAGGGTTTGAGGGGTAATACTATAAATATTGCTCTTTTCTCATTCTGTCTGATAGGGAGAAGCTTACGTTGCCTCTTTTGTAATCCCTTGATTCTCATAGTGGATTTTGCCTCTCCTCTCTCCCGTGGTTTTTCCCGCAAGGATTTCCACGTAAATCTTGTGTGTTCCGTTCTTCTTATCTGTCTCAATTTCGTCTTAGTTTCCGCATAGTCGTAACATTTTTTGATGATTCCTGGCGGTGTTTGCAATTTCTGAGAGTGATCTTTTTGCATGTTGGCCGGAAAATCGAAGGAGGAAGCAATGAGTGATTATATCACAAAGGTGAACAGCTGTTGGAAGAAGGAGCTACTGTCTTTGCATGATGTCTGTGACTCTATCATCCCTCTAGGTTCTTTGTTGCTGTGTTTGAAACTCGTACCCTATAAGAATCAAGAATACTATGTGATCATTCTCTTTGGTACTTTTCAAAATGTAATGTGTCCGACCAGTTTTTATATTCTTTGTACTTCACTTTTACTGTGTCTAGCCTTTAGCTAGTTCTTGAAAATGGAAGGTCTATTCAGAAATTTCTGATCCACAACTGTGAGCTATCTTATGGAAGGTGATGGATGTGTTGCCTGGGATATAGCGTTAGTGATGGTGAATGTCGCATAAAAGATTTGGTCGGCACCACAATGAGTATAGTGGCAGCTCAATGTAGCTCCATGGTTGAACATGGTGAATGTTGCATGACAGATGGCTCTGTGTTTGAATACGGTGAATCTCTCGTAGCCGGCGTCACAGTTTTAGAGCAAGTGATGGAGCAAATGTGACCCAATGTATGAATGTTCAGCTCACTCCAGTAGAATGACATTAGGAATGAGGCATAGCATTATGGGCAAGAGATTTCGAACTCTCTCTGTTGCATTCGATTACGGAATGTGTTATACATAATGCCAGAGGTTATAGTTGAAATATTTTCTTGGAAAGTGACTTTGCATGAGGACATCGATGGTTGCTTCATATCCTGCATATGTTTTTACTGCTCAAAGGAAGTTGGGTAGTTGTTGAATTCTGAAGTTGTCAATTCCTTGTGTCTCGCGGCCTAGGCTGTTCTGGGGGCTAATTGATGGCGGTAGGTCATGGCTTGGGAGTGCAAAACACTCTGTATGAAAGCTGTAGTCCTTTGAAGGGACCACGATAATGTGAGGAAAAAACCCAGTTCACTATGAGCAAGAGGAAAAGATTTGACTCCTATGGAAGGTTTCGTGTTCTGTACATGTTTTACAGTTATTAAATATCGAGCAGGCTTTCCTCTGATAAGAAAGAAAGATTAAGAGAGAATGGTATAAATTCTCTATTAATGATGTGTGGAAACAATGTACATGAGAAGCCTTTATATAGGCTTAGAAGAGGTAAAGAGCTTAGTGCTCTTCCTATGTGGGACTAAAGAGAAAGAAGAAGTGCAAGAGAAAACTACAAGACTATACAAGTATGTCTAACACCCCCCTCAAACTCAAGGTGGATCAAACAACGAGAGTTTGGAAAGAAGAAATTTAAAGCGTTGTGATGTGAGAGCCTTCGTAAAACAATCCGCAAGCTGATTCTCAGTTCCAACAAAAGGAAGAGAAATGGTGCGAGCTTGAAGATGATGACGAGTCAGATGACAATCGATCTCAATATGTTTTGTACGCTCATGAAAAACTGGATTTGCACCAATATGGATGGCACTCTTGTTGTCACAATGTAGAGGAGTGGGATCCAGAAGTGAAACACCCATGTCAGCAAGTAAGCGGCGAAGCCAAACAATCTCAACGGTAGTGTCAGCCATAGTACGATATTCGGACTCTGTAGAGGAGCGTGAGACAATATGTTGTTTCTTGGCACGCCAAGAAATGAGAGAATCGCCAAGAAAAATACAATAGCCAGTGATAGATTTGCGATCAGTCATATTAGAAGCCCAATCGGCATCAGAATAGGCACGCAACTTGAGCGCAGAAGAAGATGGCAGAAATAAGGAACACGATAAAGTGCCTCGGAGATAGCGCAAGATCCTCAGAACAGCAGCATAATGAACCGTGCGAGGAGCAGCAACAAGCTGACTAACAACATGAACAGCATAAGCGATGTCGGGTCGGGAGATAGTAAGATATACAAGGCTGCCAACCAAAGTCCGATAGCGTGTCACATCAGAAAGAGGCTCCCCGTCATCCGGGCAGAATTTCTGATTCAGCTCAATAGGAGTAGCAGCAGTGCGTGAATCCGAGAGAGCAGCTCTAGAGAGAATATCAGCAGTATATTTTTGCTGAGAAATAAGGATACCACGCGAACTGCGAGCAATCTCAAGCCCCAGAAAGTAGCGTAGTGGTCCGAGATCCTTCATGGCAAAATGTTGCTGAAGGTGCCGCTTGGTATGTTCAATATGGTCGCTATTATCTCCAGTAATAATCATATCATCAACATAAAGAAGAAGAATAGTGCAACCAGCAGAAGAGGTATGAACAAACATAGCATGATCAGCCTCGCTTTGAGTAAAACCAGCAGATCGAATAGCATCACTGAACTTCTCAAACCAAGCACGAGGAGCCTGTTTAAGACCATAAATAGCCCGTCGCAAGCGGCAGACTTGTCCAGAGATATGAGCAAGACCAGGCGGAGGCTGCATGAAGATATCCTCCTGAAGATCCCCATGAAGAAAAGCATTCTTGACATCAAGCTGAAAGAGAGGCCAATTACGAATTGAAGCAATAGCTAGTAAAGCTCGGACAGATGTCATCTTTGCTACGGGAGCAAAGGTCTCTTCATAATCAATACCATACTCCTGCGAGAAACCTTTGGCAACTAGACGTGCTTTGTAGCGCTCAATACTGCCATCAAAACGGGTCTTAATCTTGTATATCCATCGGCAGGATACTAAGGAGCGACCTAGAGGAAGAGGCACTAGCTCCCAAGTACCAGTACTTTCCAAAGCCGAGAGCTCCTCAGACATAGCCTGACGCCACTCAGCATGCTGAACTGCCTCACGATAACTGGTGGGTTCTTGTACAGCATGAACAGCAGCCAAAAAGGAGCTAAACTCAGTAGAATAAGAAGTAGAAGCAACATACCGAACTGGCAGACGCCGATCTCGAGGAGGATTACGGCGTGGCTCTAGAGGTGCATAATCATCAAGGGCAGGTGGAGCAGGAGGTGCAGTAGAAGGGAAAGGCAAAGATGGGGATGGTGGCGATATATCTGGATCCAAGGTGGAAACATGACAAGGAGGATCAGGAAAAGGATCAACAGGGAAATCCATAAATGGAACAGGAGACGACACAGGAGGTGTGGCATTGGTAGGGAAGAAAGGAACGTGTTCATGAAAAGTAACATTGCGAGAAATACGTATGCGTCGCGCATTTGGGTCATAACATCGATAACCCTTGTGTTGGGTGCTGTAACCCAAAAATGCACACGAGACAGAGCGAGCGGTGAGCTTCGTACGTTCAGTGGGGGGAAGAATGACAAAACAAGTACACCCAAAAACTCGAAGATGATTATAGCTAGGAGATCGAGAATAGAGACGCTAGAAAGGTGTGTCTTGATGAAGAACAGATGAGGATAGACGGTTAATTAGATGGACAGCTGTGAGAAGGGCCTCAGCCCAAAACTCAGTAGGAACATATGTCCCAAGTAAGAGAGCGCGAGTGGTGTCTAGAATATGACGGTGTTTGCGTTCAGCAACCCCATTCTGAGCTGGAACCCCAGGACAAGATAGTTGAGGAAGTGTACCATCATTGGCCAAGAGGGAACGAAAAACAGTAGAGAGATATTCTCCTCCCGAGTCTGAACGAAAAACTTTGATTTTTGTATTAAATTGGGTGGAAATCATGGCTGTAAAAGATTGATAGATGGAAAAGAAATCACTGCGTTGACGCATAAGATAAACCCATGTATAACGAGAATAATCATCAATAAAAGAGACATAATATTTGAAGCCACTCTTGGAAGAAAGCGGTGTAGGACCCCATACATCAGAATGAATAAGATCAAAAATTGCACTAGATCTTGAGTTACTGATAGGAAAAGGCTTAGCAGATTGCTTGGCCAAAGGACATATAGAACAGGGAGGAAGATTACCAGAAGAAACATGACCCAAAGCACCTCGTTGATGAAGGACGGCGAGACGAGAAGAAGGAATATGCCCGAGACGCTGATGCCATCGGGCAAGATCCATGGTAGCCAACACAGGAGAAGGATCAGGAGAAGTTGGAAGATGTAAATGTTGCATAATATAGAGCCCGTCCTGTCTACTGCCCTTCCCAATCATCCGACCACTCAAACGATCATGCACAAAGCAAGAGCTATCTGTAAAGCTCACAGTACATCCAGCATCAGTAAGTTGTCCAACAGATAATAAATTGAGAGCCAAAGAAGGAACATGTAATACATCAGGGACATTGAAATCTCGAGAGACGGTGAGAGTACCCCGCCGGGTAGCCAAGAGAGGAGAGCCATCAGCAGTAAAGAAATGTGCTGGATGCTTGAGCTCAGAGAGCTGAGTGAGACAAGCAGCGGAACTAGACATATGTCTAGCAGCTCCTGAGTCAAGTATCCAGGTAGTAGAAGTGCCACATGAAGATGGAGTGGCTGCAGCATTTCTTTCTGTAGAGGAAGAATGTGTAGTAGTGCCGGAATCAGGAAAAGACCCAAGTAGAGAAGGACTCAACCGAGCAAGCTGGGCTTCAAGAGCAGCAATACGATCATCCGTAGAAGAAGAAGCCAAAGTAATAGGTCTAGAGTGTGGAATAGGACGCGGTGTCACAGAAAGGCGTGGAGCATCCTTATTCTTTTCCCAACAATGCGACTCTTCATGTCCAAGATGGTGACAACAAGTAGATGAAAGATGCCGAGAGCCACGTGTATGTGGAGCACGTGGTGGAGCGGTCAAGATAAACCGATCGAAAACATTGATGTGATCACTAGAATCGCCCATGAAGACAGAAAAATCGTTGGCGAAGCTAGAGGTGTGAGTTGAGGTGCACAAACTGATCGAAAAGATCGAGAAGCACTGATTTGAGGCGCGAACAAAACCTCTAGAAAGAAAGATAAATATAGGGAAGCTTGACTAAAGCAAGCAAGGAAGATAGCACAATAGCCCAAAACTCACTGTCTTAATTTCTGATGCGGAAGATCCAATTTATGGCAACCGCAGAGCATACTTTTAAAAACAATGAGCTCATTGTCTTAATTTCTGATGCGGAAGATCCAATTTATGGCAATCGCAGAGCATACTTTTCAAGACAATGATCTTGGCTCTGATACCATGATAAGAAAGAAAGATTAAGAGAGAATGGTATAAATTCTCTATTAATGATGTGTGGAAACAATGTACATGAGAAGCCTTTATATAGGCTTAGAAGAGGTAAAGAGCTTAGTGCTCTTCCTATGTGGGACTAAAGAGAAAGAAGAAGTGCAAGAGAAAACTACAAGACTATACAAGTATGTCTAACACCCTCTAGGCATACACGGCTCAAGCAGTCGAATGCAATCTGAAAGAAACAGGCTCAAATTGCATTTGCATAATGGATGAGGCTGTCCATGGCATTTACGTTCAGAAGGAGCTCCTGGGAACGTAAGCAGAGACTATTGACAACTTCAATCCCATTTCATTGAGATCAGGAACATTTGCATGGGGAAATTTCTCATTGTGGCCTCCGAGCCACTTGTTTTCTTGCCCAAAGCATGCTCCTTCAAGCCCAAAGAGTGACATGACATGACAAAAAAGATTAAGGCAAGTTCAGCCGTCCTTTGTTGCTCACTAGCATCCAGTTT
Organism: Rhodomyrtus psidioides; assembly: GCA_021437785.1. NCBI lineage: Eukaryota > Viridiplantae > Streptophyta > Magnoliopsida > Myrtales > Myrtaceae > Rhodomyrtus > Rhodomyrtus psidioides. The sequence continues at coordinate 1,430,422 of JAILYB010000054.1, forward strand.
CTTGGTCTTTTCCACCTCAGGGAGATACAATCTTTCCGCTTTCGGTGTCGCCGATATGACCGACTGTAACTTGACGTTGAGTTGTTGGATCTTTTCCATAAGCCGGTCGTTTGTAAACATTCTGACGCAGACGCTCTGGATAGTCTGCCAGCTCTCCATTACCAGCAGAGCGATGATAACCGCAGACCCGATGGTTCCTCTCGCTATCGCAATGACCACCCAGAATGTAAAATACCCTTTACTGAAGTCTCCTGCAAAGCAGCAAACCAACAGGGAAGTTTCAGAAAAAAAGCAGAGATAAAATGTTGAGTGCAATATGCTAGGCAGTCTATGGCCGTGGGAATTTAACTTTATTGCTGGGAGCGAGAGAACTGGCCACCACAAGACAATGACGAGAATTGACCCGACGCCCCATCTCACGATACGTGCCTTTGCCCTCATCAGCTTCTCTTCCTTGAACTCCTCGGACGGCAACACAGTCTTGTCCTTTTCAACCATAGTGATCTCCTTGGTGGTTTCCCAATAAAAGTTCTCAATGACGATGTACCATTTTTCTGCCCAAAATGCAAAATCAAATGATAAAATCATCCCGTTTAATTTATGACACTTACAGTAATATAGACAGATGCAGAACTTACATGAAGATCATAATGTAAAGGAGGTACAAGTCTATGACTTGCTTCGCTCGCTGTAATCGTCAAATCAAGCGGTAAGTGCTCCTAGACCGAGGGACTGGACAGTGAGAATGGCACAGCATACCACACTAGTCTGCCTAACAAATAGCCCTTGTGTGTCAATGAGGGTCTCACAGCTATGGCGTTCACCCAGTATCCCCTGAAATGTTTTAGTCAAAACGCAACATTGCGATCAATGCAAAGGGAAAAGTTATGATTGCGTATGGGCTAGCAGATCATTCCCAGTGACGAAAATTACGTTGTCATCAAAGACGGTATCGGAGTTGCTGACAATGTTGATAATACCAAACACGAACCCCCCGGAGCTGAACATTGTCAAAAAAGATCCCATTGAAGTTCCCATTAACAGGACCACAAGACTGCCCGCTGTGGGAAATTGGATCCTGACATTATCTTGATTTGCTCGCTACCTCCAAGAGACGACTGTAAACGACGTTGGGGCTACCGAGCTCGTTGCTTTCCATGTATACTAAGTAGACGAAGATTACTAAAAGCATGTGCATTGTAAGCGAAAAAGTTCGCCAGTTAGTGCTTCCATTCCAAATCAGTACAGCTTACATGGATAACTACAAAGTTTATGTGGCAAACTACCTATAGCAGAATGTACGAAGCTCACCACGAAGGTGGCTTTTAAACCCCCAGCCAAAGTGTAGACTATCACTCCTGGGGGATCAAGAACCTAGCGCCATATATTTTCACTCTGGTCAGAGCATTCACAACCGCAGAGCCACCGGGAAGCAACATCGCAGTGATGATTATGTTTGTCAAGCAGAAGACGAGGAAAACAATATGTGCAGTAGTTCCCCAACCGAAATTCAAACTTAATTAGCATGAGAGAATTTCTTGCCACACAAGTTAAACCAAAAAGTAAAAGTGTGGGCATGGGGAGCTTTTCTTTTGATCTCTATAGCCATTATTCCGAAAAAGAGTACCTTTTAAAAAGCGTTTAGCGACTGAGCCATGAGAGTACTCGGTGTCTATTTTCTCTCAGAGATTAAAATTGATACACAAGAATGAGTAATCAGATGGAAGTTGCGCGTACCTGGATCTACGCACGGCAGAATGGCCCACTAACTCCATAATTCCCAGGCAACATTGGAGCTTTGCAAGATTGTGGCAGCCCACGTCCACTTCTAGAGTTCAATCCGAGAAATATAAGTCGTTTGAGCTGCAATTCTGTCTGAGCTACATAACTAACAGTGCTGAAGAAATACCTGAGAAACGATCACACTAGTCCAGTTTTGACATTCCTTCCTGCAGTATTGAACCATTCAGAAGTGCGGTGCGACCGGACATGCATACAGCTTCTCCAGCCAAACCTGGCATCACAGGAAATTACAAATCAGCAGTCAGAATCACCATTAAGGTTCCATAGCATGCCAACGATTTATTCGATTCTGTATGAAAAAGAATGATCACCCAGTGCTAGTCAGGGATGCTAGAGACGGAATACAATATTCCAACTAGATAGCAAAGACAAATTATACGTGTCCATTTTTCTCTTGAAGACGAGAACATTATTGGCTCTCTCCAATATTTTTGCATGACATAATTTATCTGCTTAGTGAATGCAAAGATGGCACATTGTAGTCATTCAGCCGTGTTACAGAAGCAAGATATTTTTTTGTCGACAGAAGCAGAACGGAAGAAAAGACAATCGTACTGATTTAAAATGATTGACTAGCGTCTCATGATTATTGGAAAATGAACACAGTCCTGTCTACAGAATTTTCAAATTGTCGATTGATGGTATGGAATAGACCTGATTGCACTGATCGTTCACTCGGAAAATGCAGCAATTAATGAAAGCAATTATCATTATTCGTGGTAGTAACCGAGTGTTCAAGAATCCAGTCCTCTTGACTCCTAATGATGATAACTCTTACTGTCACGCCCCGACTCTCGAGCCCACGACATCCCTTGCCAAATCGCCACGAGGTCATAGAGATAGCTTCCCAGGCACGCTATCGACCTATCACTTAACTACGCATGCGAAAACGTTCTAACTCCCTGACAGCATAAACAAACAGGGATAGCAAAGTAGGCAGTCACAATCGACATTCACAAAATGAAAATCCCAAATCATACATACCAGCAACCCAATCAAGACCTTATTAATACTAACGAACGTACGCAACCCCATTCTTCGGGGCGACTAGACAAAACCTCAAAAGGTTTCTTGGTCAGGTGAGGTCAACTACTCACTTTCTTCAATAGACTACTCCAACAGCTAACTCTTGGCATCCACAAGGCTCCGTCACGTGGGACCTGAAAATGTTATCCCACGACGGGGTGAGAATAAATCTCAGTGAATCAAGCCTAAGCTCGGTTAGGAAACTGATTCGCCCAGGGCATCCTAACCGAAGCTCACTAATCACACATGCACATATAGCATTATCCACAGTTAACAATATAACCATCATCCACATGCACACTTACCAGCTTCAGCCATACATAATGCAATGTTCGACATGACTCAGCAGTCAACGTCAATCAGTCACTCAATCACAGCATTACATCCACCAGTATGCACAGGATATTCACCAGGACAATGCACACGACACAATAATAACTCGAACACGAGTGAGTATGAACTTCCGTCTTCCTACTCCATTCATCCCATTCCAAACGTCGTAGTCGGGATACGTTCACACTTACCCATGTACGAAGTTACATTGCACTCAATTCTTTTATTAACGATGATCGTGCCACCGGCACATGAGAGGATCTACGCGAAAGAGGGCGTGATTCGACTCTCACACATAACGCGATCCAACACCTCAGTGTGATCCAGCGTTCTACCGGTAAAACCAGGCTACGTTCCTTTACTCTCGGCAACGGCTACTACAAGCGGTGTATCCAGTGCGTCTGGCACGGCACCAGCAAGTAGGCATCCCTATACGGGGCGTCGGTCCAACATCCATTGCGACCGGCATCCGACCAACTCTGCATCCGTACTAGTTAACACCGAATCAGAGTTGTCGTGCTTCTGGCAAGTCGTATGGTTCCGTCCAAATCATAGAACACAAGCTTGCCAGGAACATCATCGTTTTTCGTCATATGACCATACATTCCTCATCCAGCAATCAACCCATTTCATTATCTTTGGTTAAGGCCGGATGCTCACTCAGGCATGTAAAAACTTTGGCCAAATGCCAATTTCGTGCCAAAATATGTATTTTGACTTCGCACACGGTCATATGCAATGCAGACTAACCACTAGTCACCACACACAGGGCGATTAGCCCCCAATCAACGATCGACGCCAAACAGTCATTCCAGTCAATCAATCACACCATCCAACGAGGCAATCAACACAAACACGAACAACCAGTCCGATTAGGCCACATAAAGGCTCGAATTCATGCAATAATTATTTATTAGTCAATCCGACTTAACGTCGTCGATTGCTCGCTCGTCTCTAGCCTATCGCTCGCTCGCGATCAAACAGGGGCAATCCATTGCCCAATCAATCAATAATTTTCTAACAACAACTAGCCACAGACAATTTAATCAGTCCGGCTAACCAAATCGATCGGCCATTTATCCTAATCCCAATTTCTATTTAAACCGGCCCCGATCGTGTACCTAAAATCCACAATTGACTAAATAACTAATCCTAGGCGCAATTAGAGCCCTAACCAAGGATTAGGGTCAACTCACTATCAAATCGAGCTCAGGCGGTCTCAACGGCCGACGACGGCGAACGGCGACGGCGGCGGCCCAAAAACCTAAAACTTCGGGAAAGCCTCAGGGAAGTCTCGCGAGGTCAACGGGACAGGTGGCCGACGACGGCGACGCTCCGGCAAGCGGCGGCGGCCTAAAACAGAACCGGCCAACAGGGTCAAACAGGGGAACCGGGCGAATTTCCGGCGACTCACGGCCCCACGGGCCGGGACAAGGCCGGCCAAGGCCGGGGATCTTACCTAGGGGTCGAGGGCAACCTTCGGGACTGGCCAGAGGCGGCGGACGGCGGCCGGGAGCCGCGGAACAACGGCCGAACAGAACCGGCCGCGAAACAGGGGTGAACGGCAGAAAACAGGGGCGGCGGCTCGGGCCGATTTCCGGCCACCACGCGCGGCGGCGAGCTCCGCCGAGCTTGGGAAGGTGGAAGGGAGGTTGGGGAGTCTGTTGGTGGCGGCGGTGCACGGCGGTGGGCGGCGGAAAGGCGGGATCGAAGAAAACACGAACCGAGCCCTAAAACAGGGCACCGGCGATTTCGGGGCTGATTGCGGTGGTTCCGGTGGCTAATCGGCGGTGGGGTGGCTTTGGGGAAGTCGAGGGGAGGCTGAGGGACTTGGCCGAGGTGGTGGGTGGCGGCGGCGACGCCGCGAGCGGCCGGGGGAAGCCCCGACGTGCTCGGGTCTGCAGGGGGGCCGAACAGGGGCTGGGGGTGTCGCGGCGGTTCCGCGACTGTTCGGCGACTGACGACGGCTGGGACCGGGTCAGGGGCGACGGCGGCGAAGGGCTGGAGGTGGTGGTGGTCGGAGAAGTGGCGGTGGCGCGCCAAAACGGACGGAGGAGGAAGAGGGAGGAGGACGTTCGGCCAAGGGGGGAGGAGGGTCGCGCGCGCGCGCGAGAGAGAGAGAGAGAGAGAGAGAGAGAGAGGGCTGATGGAATTGAGGGGCCCACAAGGACTTTTGGGCAATTGTCCTATTTGCAAATATCTGAGGGCAAAACGGTCTTTTGGCGATTCGGGACTGAAACGAGTTTTCGGTACAACGGACGAAGAGTAATTTTGGTAATTTCATAGGCTAGGCTCGGGTCGCGAGGATTGAAATCCTAATTTACGGCAACTAGGAATTTCGAACCTAATCTAAACTGAATGAACTTCAGAATTCATCTAAACGTCGTCTCTTCAGTCCTTTCGATCCAATATACTTTAACGACTGAAATTTCGATCTTAATCCCTTTTATCGAATTCAGGGACTTCATCGGAGTCGGATTTCTAAGGCGTCACAACTCTCCCCCACTTAGGAAATTTCGTCCTCGAAATTGAAGTACTGCTATGACCCTTCAAGCAAATGAGAATACTTAGTCCTTACCACATCGGTTCTTAAAACTTCCTCAATCTTTCTAATAGTCTCTTCAGTACTATCGTGTCTCTAAACCACCTTGACTAACGGAATCATCTTGATCTAGAGCACTCGTTCTTTCCTACCCACGATTCTGACTGGACTTTCCACGTACGATTTTTGCCTATCCAATTCAATTTCTTCTTGACTCAGCACATCAGTGGGGGTCCGATTCGTACTTCCTTAGTATCGACACGTGGAAGATGCCACACTTGAGTAAACTTCGACGGTAGCACAAGATAGTATACCAAATTCCCAATTCTTCCAAAATCTCGAGAGGCCTGACATACCTTGGGCTTAACTTTCCTTTATTTCCAAAACGAGATGTCCCTCTTCTTAGGCGACACTTTCTAAAAGACATAATTGTCCATCTGAAATTCCATAGGCCTTCGCCTCTTATTGGCGTAACTTTTCTGTTGACTCTGCACTGTTCTCTGTCTGTTTCTGATAACCCTGATAGCGTCTAACGACTAATCCACTAATTCTGATTCAGTAACTTCTTTTCTTTTTCCCACTTTCGTCCAAATAGGTTAGCTTTCTACAAACTCTACCACACAATATCCCAAGAGCACTACTTTAATGCTTCGCTACTGTCTGTTAGTTAGGCAACTCCAACAGGTACAACAGTTCCTCCCAATTACTCTTGGAATTCAACTCCAAGTCTTAAACCTGTACTCCAAAGTCTGATTTGTCCTTACAAAATGACCATCCGTCTTCGGATGATAGGTCATACTGAACTACACTTTCATCATCCCAGAGTTCACACTACGTTTGCTTCAAATCAATCTTTATTTCTACTGAAAGAATCAAGGCCATAATGCGACTAACGAATCCAAGTCAGATTCAAACTTACGATCCTCATTTATCAATAAGCCGCAATTCCATATCCACAATTCGTTTAAACAGGGTGAACCATTCAATCCCAAGGATTCAACTCGACTGTGACCATCTAACCTTACTGTCCCTTTCCCCTGTCAGTTGTCCCAGTGGCCACAGTCATTAATCACTCTCACGAATCCATTATCTCCAAAGTTTAAACTACGCTTATTTCAAATCACTTATTATCACCACTCTGTACATCGAAACCACATAGTGACCATCAAACCCTACTGTCTTGTTCAACTGTTGATTGTCCTAGCAACCGCAGTAACTATCCATTCCCCACAATTCGATTAATTATTTCCTTCCTTCCAATGAGCAGAGTTTAACGCTGCTTCTCCTCTTGATCCATAGATATCAATCACGACTAACGCTAATGGCAATTTGGGCATTCTGTTTACATGAAGAAGGTCGACTACTGATTCGCCTTTTAACCGACAACTCCTTAGGATCTGAAGTTATCACTTGTCGTTTCCAGAAACATCTGACGAATTACCGAACTCGGGCTCCAAATCCAACTGAGGGTCAGGACATCCATTCTGTCGAACAGTGTCAACTCACAAGCGACTGGCGATTCGAGGACCACCTCAATATTCCGGTTTAGGGTTGGAATCACCCGTTCCTAGACCGGTGGTACAATCGAAGACTATCGAGATCACCTCTCATGACCAACTCAAGTTGATGCAGGATTAGTTCAACTCGACCCGCATTCTTCCAACAACACGTCACATGACTCAGGGTGATCAGCCCTTCGGTTAGTGCGCGGTTGGTACGGGTTTCTAGTACAAATCGTCCTCACTGGGTCCATGGCCATCCTGAATATCGATCAATGTCAGCTCGCAAATCATACCACAAATCAATCCCTGGTTAACTTCAGGGTGATCCTATGGTTGACTTACAACTGAATTAGATCAACCCAAATCGTTCCGTGCTTAATTTCAGATCGTCACACAGTCGAACCTCAATCAGCACAGCCAACCGGTAAATCAGGCCATCATCCACGTCGAGGGCGACCTCTAAACTCTCGGTGGCTTCCTCAACCCTTGGTCATTGTTCGCGAACAGTCCGAGTCTTAAGCTTGGGTGGGTTCTAGATCTTGGAGCATCACTTTTATACCAAACTGAATCTCTTCCCACTGTTAAAATCTGCACCTGTATCGTCAATCTGCTTACTGCACTCCAAACTGAGTCATTTACCCTTCGACTACTAAGAAGTTTCCTCACGAATCCATTGTGATCTTCTCCTACCTTGACCTTAGAATTCCCAATGACTGCAGTAGTCTGCTAGGCTTGTAATGCTGCTCTTCGACTTACCGATATGCTAGCTCTTCGCCATAAGCTTGGCCGTATCAATCTTTCTGTCAATCCCTTAGTGACCTTATCTTTAAATCTTGTGTCTCATCCAGCTATTCGGACCAACACTGAAACTACTATGGTGAATTCCGATCGATTTTCTATTTTACCAAAAGCAAGACCCTTATAGTCATTACTCCGAGAAATCATGCGGTCCTACGATGCTTCCAATGCGCTACTCTGATAACTAGTCAACCTTAATTGTCACATCTCGCAATCTTAATCTTATTCAGGGGTATCACCGATCTCCATAGCCTAAGCAACTAACTGGCGATCTACCATGTCGTCTAACACCAGATTGTTCCTTACGAACTTTCCCTGTTCGTCTTTACCGTCCTTGTTCTATACACATGCCTAAGGTTTCGTCAAATATAGTCTTCAGGCAGTGTACCCTTCCTCACGACCTTAATAAGTTACTAGCCCACTGGACCATACGGGCCTCAAGTCGACCAAAGACTACCTTTGTCATGCAGCAAGGCCTTCTCCGATCAAGATTCGGAGGTATAACCCATCCTTCACCAATTCTGCAAAGCACAAATGTCTTACTTACTCATGACATCTCAATTCATCCCAATCTCCTGTCCATTACTCAAAATACAACACTACACCACGGACTCACAACACGATCTTCACTTTTAAGTCCTACTTTAATCACATGTAGAGAAAGATCTTCATCGTTATTCAGCGCACATTGTCTGACTTCCCACCGATCCTTATCCATTCGTGTCCTCTGACTCCTAAAAAGTTCATCACACCTTAGAGATCAATCTCACAATCCACACTTGCTCATCGGCGGATATTCATTTAGTCATTAATTAAGATCCACAGAAAAGGAATAGCTAAGACAATCCAAGCCAAATGACACTTTAAACTTATGCAATCCATAAAGTACCATTCGTCTTAATACAAACCCATATTCATAAGCCTTATCCACAAAAAGTCTTTTCCACCCAACCAGTCACGGCTAGTTCATAACTAGTACATCTTAGCTCAAAAGTTACTCTACTCCCAGTCGAGTCAATCCTAGTTGTCCTGCTGAACAATTCCTCGAGTTTGTCTATCTCGCGGCTGCGGTGTTTGCTCTGTCTTATTTCTCATCGGACAGTCCTTCACTTGGTGTCCCGGCTGGTAACATTTAAAGCATTCTCCACCTCTAAACGGGCAAGGACTAGACCCATGCCTTAGACGACGCAGGCGACACTTCTTGCTTTGGCGGAATATCGGCTTCTTGATTGTACTCCTTCGGTTAGACGGAATGTGATACTGGTTGACAAACATCGGCCTCTTCTCTATCCGACGGTTATCCCTAGAAGAAAGCGCGAATCGTGATCCAGATGCGATTGCTCTGTCAGCCATGCTCTTCTCCACAGATTGGGCCCTTTCATACAATTCTCTATAACTCCTTATGTCCAGCGACACCAGTCGATCCTTAATCTCATGTTTCAATCCATCATAAAATCTTCTCATCCTATTCATAGGATCTCTAATCGTCCATGGTGCAAACTCAGACAGCTCGGCAAATTTCACTTCATATTGCTCTACTGACAAATGGTCCTGACGAAGCTGCAGGAATTCAACCATCTTTTTCTCTCGCCTACAGTCCAAAAAGTACTTGCCATAGAAGGCTTCCACAAAGGCATCCCATACCGGTACCATATCTCCGGGAAAATCTTTCCTTGTGTTACTTCCCACCACGCCTGAGCGTTACCTTGAAGTTGGTAACCGGCTAACGTCACCTTGTCCTCTTCGGGACATCCCAGCAGGGCGAATGCCTTCTCTAATTCTAACATCCACCAGATTGCAGCCTCTGGATCTCCTATCTCTTCAAACTTCGGCGGTCTTAGGTCTAGAAACCTTTCCATCAACTCAGGTATTGGTCGCGTACCACTCTCATTTCCAGTCAATGAGTCTCCATGCGAAACGGCAGTAGCATTCGCTTGACTACACCCTTGCTGTCCAGCTACAGCTCTCAAAGTTTCCAAAGTCTACAGGATCCCGTCCACCCTGGGACTTTCTTGAACTATCCTTCCACTAGACACCATCTCATTACGGTCGCCCATTATACAGGCAATTTACGGAGTCCTGTCCACCCCCAGGCAACACGTAATGAGATAACCAATAAACAGTCAAAAACATCGATAACAAGCACATGCAAAAGCTTATAATCCTACTAACTATCCCAAATCCCAACGCTCCTTATCACTCCAAGCCAATGACCAAATGAATCAGGCTGACCTTGCTCTGATACCACCTTGGGCGGGGATGTCACGCCCCGACTCTCGAGCCCGCGACATCCCTTGCCAAATCGCCACGAGGTCATAGAGATAGCTTCCCAGGCACGCTATCGACCTATCACTTAACTACGCATGCGAAAACGTTCTAACTCCCTGACAGCATAAACAAACAGGGATAGCAAAGTAGGCAGTCACAATCGACATTCACAAAATGAAAATCCCAAATCATACATACCAGCAACCCAATCAAGACCTTATTAATACTAACGAACGTACGCAACCCCATTCTTCGGGGCGACTAGACAAAACCTCAAAAGGTTTCTTGGTCAGGTGAGGTCAACTACTCACTTTCTTCAATAGACTACTCCAACAGCCAACTCTTGGCATCCACAAGGCTCCGTCACGTGGGACCTGAAAATGTTATCCCACGACGGGGTGAGAATAAATCTCAATGAATCAAGCCTAAGCTCGGTTAGGAAACTGATTCGCCCAGGGCATCCTAACCGAAGCTCACTAATCACACATGCACATATAGCACTATCCACAGTTAACAATATAACCATCATCCACATGCACACTTACCAGCTTCAGCCATACATAATGCAATGCTCGACATGACTCAGCAGTCAACGTCAATCAGTCACTCAATCACAGCATTACATCCACCAGTATGCACAGGATATTCACCAGGACAATGCACACGACACAATAATAACTCGAACACGAGTGAGTATGAACTTCCGTCTTCCTACTCCATTCGTCCCATTCCAAACGTCGTAGTCGGGATACGTTCATACTTACCCATGTACGAAGTTACATTGCACTCAATTCTTTTATTAACCACTAGTCGTGCCAAAATATGTATTTTGACTTCGCACACGGTCATATGCAATGCAGACTAACCACTAGTCACCACACACAGGGCGATTAGCCCCCAATCAACGATCGACGCCAAACAATCATTCCAGTCAATCAATCACACCATCCAACGACGCAATCAACACAAACACGAACAACCAGTCCGATTAGGCCACATAAAGGCTCGAATTCATGCAATAATTATTTATTAGTCAATCCGATTTAACGTCGTCGATCGCTCGCTCGTCTCTAGCCTATCGCTCGCTCGCGATCAAACAGGGGCAATCCATTGCCCAATCAATCAATAATTTTCTAACAACAACTAGCCACAGACAATTTAATCAGTATGGCTAACCAAATCGATCGGCCATTTATCCTAATCCCAATTTCTATTTAGACCGGCCCCGATCGTGTACCTAAAATCCACAATTGACTAAATAACTAATCCTAGGCGCAATTAGCGCCCTAACCAAGGATTAGGGTCAACTCACTATCAAATCGAGCTCAGGCGGTCTCAACGGCCGACGACGGCGAACGGCGACGGCGGCGGCGACGGCGGCGGCGACGGCGGCGGCGGCGGCCCAAAAACCTAAAACTTCGGGAAAGCCTCAGGGAAGTCTCGCGAGGTCAACGGGACAGGTGGCCGACGACGGCGACGCTCCGGCAAGCGGCGGCGGCCTAAAACAGAACCGGCCAACAGGGTCAAACAGGGGAACCGGGCGAATTTCCGGCGACTCACGGCCCCACGGCCGGGACAAGGCCGGCCAAGGCCGGGGATCTTACCTAGGGGTCGAGGGCAACCTTTGGGACCTGCCAGAGGCGGCGGACGGCGGCCGGGAGCGGCGTAACAACGGCCGAACAGAACCGGCCGCGAAACAGGGGTGAACGGCAGAAAACAGGGGCGGCGGCTCGGGCCGATTTCCGGCCACCACGCGCGGCGGCGAGCTCCGCCGAGCTTGGGGAAGGTGGAAGGGAGGTTGGGGAGTCTGTTGGTGGCGGCGGTGCACGGCGGTGGGCGGCGGAACGGCGGGATCGAAGAAAACACGAACCGAGCCCTAAAACAGGGCACCGGCGATTTCGGGGCTGATTGCGGCGGCTCCGGTGGCTAATCGGCGATGGGGTGGCTTTGGGGAAGTCGAGGGGAGGCTGAGGGACTTGGCCGAGGTGGTGGGTGGCGGCGGCGGCAACGCCGCGAGCGGCCGGGGGAAGCCCTGACGTGCTCGGGTCTGCAGGGGGCCGAACAGGGGCTGGGGGGGTCGCGGCGGTTCCGCGACTGTTCGGCGACTGACGACGGCTGGGACCGGGTCAGGGGCGACGGCGGCGAAGGGCTGGAGGTGGTGGTGGTCGGAGAAGTGGCGGTGGCGCGCCAAAACGGACGGAGGAGGAAGAGGGAGGAGGACGTTCGGCCAGGGGGGGAGGAGGGTCGCGCGCGAGAGAGAGAGAGAGAGAGAGAGAGAGAGAGAGAGAGAGAGAGAGAGAGTGGGCTGATGGAATTGAGGGGCCCACAAGGACTTTTGGGCAATTGTCCTATTTGCAAATATCTGAGGGCAAAACGGTCTTTTGGCGATTCGGGACTGAAACGAGTTTTCGGTACAACGGACGAAGAGTAATTTTGGTAATTTCATAGGCTAGGCTCGGGTCGCGAGGATTGAAATCCTAATTTACGGCGACTAGGAATTTCGAACCTAATCTAAACCGAATGAACTTCAGAATTCATCCAAACGTCGTCTCTTCAGTCCTTTCGATCCAATATACTTTAACGACTGAAATTTCGATCTTAATCCCTTTTATCGAATTCAGGGACTTCACCGGGGTCGGATTTCTAGGGTGTCACACTTACAATCTCGGAAAGAAGTTCGACAAGAAAATGACAACAAAAGAGAAACATGTGATACATCTAAGACCCTGCTTGATCATCAGGTTAGTGATCAGAGAGAGAGAGACACTGCAGATTTCAAACTCCCACAAAGCCTGAGGTTATCAGCAGATAGCAACAATTCTACCTTTAAGTGAGCAACAAGTTCTCCAAAAGATCAACTTCAGGTCCTTAATCAATCAACCAATAGCAACAATTGGTCATAACAATCTGAACTTAATGAAAACCTCATTATAAATATCAGTAAATCATCAATTAGTGCCGCAGAAAAATCTAGTACCATAACCGAAGAAAAAGCCATGACGCTCTTCATCACAAAATATTAGCAAATAAAAGCAGCACACACTTTGCCTGAATTTCCTTTATTAGTCTATCATGCAGACCAAATAGTCAAAATTGGAACAACCTTATCATCAGTGAAGAGAAATGCTTTCTCCCAACCAAAAATACCATGTTTGGTAGATTGAAATGAATGCCGAGGTGTAGTCCATACACAACAACCATACCCACCCCCACCACACACACACACACACACACACACACACACACACACACACTCCCAATTGACAGGAAAACACGGGATCTGGCAAATGAATGAAGGGGGCAGCCCCTGGCGCCAAATGTGTTTTATAGTTTGAATTCATATTTTATTTGTAGTTTCGTCTTGGGCCCATGAATAACTACTATTTATATAGAATCTCTTTCATTTGCAATGGAGAGAGGTAACTCAGAGGTGTGGGATGCTAATTATAGTGGAATCTGGATGTAACAGTTGTTTAAGGACGAATCAAGATAAGTCTTGTGTCTCGATTTCTCTTTCTTACTTTTATTAGTTGTGAATATGCATCTAATCCTAACAATGAAAGAAAATAGAGGTCAAAACCAACAAAAGAAGTAGTCTACGCAAGAGGGAAAGAGTGAAGGAGTTGAATAAGTACCAGTAAAGAGGAGAAGACAGCAAAAAAGTCGCCAAACCCTATGATGACTCAATACCCAACACCTTGATTGAGAACACCTTGGTCTCCAAAGAAGCTGCTATGCCTCACACAGCTTCCTCCATCGGTAGACACATGGTAGTAGTTCCCTCCAAATCCTACTGGAGGACACTGCGTCAAAGAACAAGTGGCCATCAAGAACGATGGTGAAGAAGAAAATGGAGCAGGAGGAGACAAAAGACACAGTGCATTCCAGTGATATGGCATGGGCATGAACTGATGAATCCCATAGTATTTATGAGGGATCGGTGAGGCTGATATCTTCCAAGCAGATAGATAGAGAGGGTTCGGATTTATAGAGGGTTGTCTGTGTTTTCGTTCCTTGTAGTGACGGAGAATCTCCACCAATCATCACTCTCTGAACCACCGTCATCTTCTCCCAAACTCATCACAGTTAATTCAACGAACTTATGAGATCCAAACATCACTGCTAAGAAAAGGAAACTGATTTTCTTAGATACGGTTAATTGAACCACATGAATATAAGTTGAAAGGAACTTTCCTTGTGTTCATTTGGGAAAGAGAAGGAATGATTTCACGTGTGAAATGAATTGTCCATGAGTGCATGCAAACATAGTGATCCGCGTTACTGATGGTTTAATCAACGTTGAACGTAAAAAAAAAACTCTCTGTTCTTTTCTATGGTCTATGTACTATCCACATCGTGGTTTATGGACTAAAATACTAAATAGTGCATGTGAATGCCATCAATAAAAAAATGCATAGAAAATCTAGTAAAAATTCATATTAAAATAGGTCTAATTCCTATAATAATAATAAAACTCAACTTTAGGTCCAGTCCCAAATTTGGTCCGAAATTTTTTTTTTTCATATGAAAAGAAACCCCTAACTTTAATTAGGTGAAGCTTTTTTTTTTTTTCGGTCTCAATAAACCCCTCAACTTTAGATTCAGTTCGAAATCTACCACGCGTTTTGTCTAAAAAATTCAAAAACTTAAAATTTATTCTCAAATCCAACATGTGATCTAGTCCCAGCTTGACGTGGCATTTTCAAGTCAACATAATCAAAGTAATGGAGCAATGAATACGGACAGACGTGACATTTCCACGTGGATGATGAATATACCGCAATAAAACTTGTTGAAATCATCCAAAATGAAAACCATCATTGAATATGAAAATTGGAAGGAATAGCGACAATTTTTTTTATAGATAGCTAATGGGGGAAAATTTGATGTTAAAGTAAATATTGATGAATTTTTTCTTAGAAAAAAAAAAGCTCGGGTTAGATCTGACCCTGAACCTAAGATTTGGGTTTTTTTTAGACAAAAAAAAAATACAGGGTAGATTTGGGATTGGACGTGAAGTTTGGATTTTTTTTTCTGAGATAAATAAAATTTGGAAAAGATTTGGGACTGGACATAAAGTTTGAGTTTTTTTTTTTTTTTTATTAAAATAGAATTTCTTGTCAATGAGGTGCGGCAGTGAAAGCTTAACGTTATGAAGCAGAAGACGAGGAAAGCAATATGCGCGGAAGTTCCCCTAGTGAAATTCAAACTTACTTAATTAGCATAAGATAATTTCTTGCCACATAAGTGAAAAAAAATGCTTTATCAAAGTGGTTATGTCAACGGAAAACACCATGTCTGTTGGTGAACATTAACCGCAATAGCATAAATCGAGTTTACAACCTAATCAATTAGTTTGAATTGCTTATTTGTTCCACAAGTGACGCAATTGGGCTCCATTGCCTGTGGATGGTATAATCACTTTTTTAATTATAGACATTAATGAAAAATCTATCAGACTTTTTGGAATCTTGGATTCGTGCGTACACATATGACTATCTAAGTAGTTTAATACCATTCATCCCTCACATCAAACATAAAGCATTGAAATTTGCTGATAGGTTTTAGTTATTGATTTGGCAAGCTTCTATTTGCAAATATGAGTGCTGAAATTTGAAAAGATATCACTTTTTTTTTGGTCAATTAAAAAGTTATCACTTAGTTTTTTTTTTTGTCGAAAAAAGTTATCACTTAATGACTGGGCTTATTTGATAACCTTAATTTGCACCAACTAGGCTAAATTAGGGTGCGTTTGGCAACAATTGTGATTCAAAAAATCAATTCTTTTCAAAATTGATGTTTTTTTTTTCTGATTCTTTTCCCTGCATGAGTTTTTGAGAATTAAAACGCGTTTGATATCTACACAAAATTTCTATTACCCGAATGGAAATGCATTTGGTAACTACACAAAAACTCTATTTCCAGTTAAGTCAAACAATTATGTCTTGTCACTACAAAGTCAACTTATATAGCAAGGGGCTAGCAACCCCTGTCGACTAAAGGCGACGACCTGCCAACCCTCGCCAGAGCCGGGAGAGAGTGCGGCCCTCTCCGATATTCAACCTCGAAAATCATTCACATTGTTTTAGAAAGAATTCTAATTTGGGTAAACTAACAATTTGGTGCACCGAAATAGCGTTTTCAACATTCTGATGTATATGTCGTTAGGAGAGCCATTTTGCTCAAAAATCAACCTACTCGAATTACCCATTTTACAATGGGAATTATGGCGCTTCAATCAATCGATGTTCCTAACTAAGGGCCTGCATGGTAATCATTCTCATTCTGTGATTCCGGTTTTGGAATAAAAAAGAATGAGAATGGCGTTTGATAACGCAAATAAAAGTGATTCTCATCCTGGACCAGAATCACTTTTAAAGCTAAAAAAAAAGCAGAAAAAAGTTGCTTCTTAAAACTCATCCCACTTTTAACAAAGTCATTCTCTTCACATAAGAGAAAAACACGACAGAACTCCTCACTCGCTCGTTCTCGCTTCATCGCATCAGTGTCGCTCCTGCATCCGCTGCGCCTCAGCTCCACTCCTGCATCCGCCGCGCCTCAGCTCGACCTCCGTCGTCCACCTCTTCGAGCACGTTTCCGGTGAGTTTCGCACGACCCTTCGTCTCCTTGCCCTTTCGTCTCCTTGCGAAGTCCGACTAGGGTGGCCCTCGCCCAAATCGGCGAAGGCAAGGTTCGGCCGAGCCCGATTAGAGCCGCCATAGCTAGATACGATCACCACGCCTATGTGTCCGTTTTTCCGAGGAAAGTAAGAAAGGCGAGCAAATGTTGAGTGCAGTGTTCCTTTCGAGAGGCTCACGTTTGGCATCTCTTCGTCAGTTACGGTTGCTTCACTTTTCCTCTCTCTTCCGCTGACCCGGCTTCGTTCCAGAGAGAGAAACCGCAAAAGAGGAAGGACGGCCTGTTGCGAGCTGCTCGGGCACAGGTAGAAGCTGAGAGAAGAAAAGAGGAGAGAGAGACAGAGAGGGAGAGGAAAGAGAAGTGGGTTTTGATTGGTGGGCGGGTGCTGAAAATGGTGTTTTGCCCCGTGTTCTGTTTTGGGAAGGGATTTGATAGGTGAGTTCGCTCGCTCTCTTTCTGTAATGGATTGCTATGCTGGTTGTGAAACTGGTTGATTGCATGATTTCGTGGTCGTTTTGCTTCATCTGTTGGTGAACTTCGATGTGAATGAACCGTGTTTCCCTATTGACTTTCCTTTTGCCCAAGTCAAATGTAATCTAGGGAGGGTTCAGATTCTTGATCCGATTAGGATTTCACTGATTGTTATATGGGTCTGTGATTAAATTTATGTTTTGATGCTCTGTCTAGTGTCTAGCTACCATTGTTTGACTTGATTGAAACTAAAGGAGCTTGTATAATGATGTCTCGTTTACATGTTGATATCTTGATTTTTGTGGAAAGGCGCCTCTATATTTGACTTAAATGTAAAAAACTAGGAAGAGAAACAGTTTTTAGAAACATAAACTTTTTGCAGTTATCAAACGCATTTCTCATCTAGGAACAGAAATGTTAGACAGTTATCAAACGCATTCTCATTCTCTAAAACTCATTCAGGAACAGAATCAGAAAAAGTCATTTTAATCAGAATCAGAAATCGGGATGAGAATGGTTACCATGCGCAGCCTAAATGTCGTAGTCCTCATGCTCTGACTTTAGACATGATTGCTATCACACGGAACTAAAAAAAAATAGGGAAAATGGCGCGGCCGTCCTTATACACAAAGGATGCAGCCTCAGACAAAAAGTAATTTAAACCTATATATATATACACACGGATAAGAATTTTCAGAATTAATCAAAAGTTTATATACACTTCCAACTCAACTGAACATAATTGATGTCGATTCAAACGTATATCGAACTATCATGACTCATACCCCAAAATTCAACTACCAAAATTTCCTGTCGATACCACTCTAGTTCTACTAATCGCTAGCTGAAGAACCTGAAAAAGAGTGGAATTAATGGAGTGAAGCTGAGTAATACATATCACTTAATTCTTTTTTGGCCAAATAAAAAAAAAAAGTATCACTTAATGACTAGGCTTGTTTGATAACCTTAATTAGCACTGACTAGGCTCAATTAATGTCCTTGAAAAACAGGGTCATAACTTAAATGCTAAAAAGAGAACATAACTTTAAATGCTAAAAAGAGAAATAAAATCATCTCGTGGTAATTGAAAATATTGATAGTTGAATATTATTATTCTCTTACCAGACGTGGAACAACAATGATTATCCATGACCCTATATTGGACAAACAATGTCTCGGCAATGGAAAACGGCGGTCTCCGGTCAGCCATGTTTCGTGCGTAAAAAAAGAAAAGAAAAAAAAAAGGAAAGAAAGAGGATATGAGAAATTGAGAATCCACATTCCTTTTTTAAAATAGCTTCTCCGTATCTTCTCTCCACCGAAAAATGTATACTTTCCTGTCTGCCTGAGAATATCTCCCTTTCCTTTTTTATTTTTTCAGTAGTCTCTCAGTATGTCCTCTCCACGAAAAAAAAGAAGAAAAAAAAAAGAGGATTTCCTACTTGTTTATGATCCCCTAGGCCGAGATAACCCCATTATGTTTTTCTTTCTGTCCACGTCGCCCTCTTCAACTCAAAGATGCGAGAGAGTTAAAGCAACACCGGTCAGTGCACTGTTCATTTTCAACCCACCGTTTCCTCATCTCGGCGGATATAACCCCATTGGTCCGTCGGTGAGGTAAGCTCGCCCTCTTCAGGGGACCCTCTCCACCCCTTCCTCTCTATGTTCCAGTCTGAAAAGGAGGGATGGTGAAACCCATCTCTGTGGTAAGTGATCTGGTGAGGCGGATTCCTCTCGCCTAGAATAAATTGCGACAACAAGTGGAGCTCGCTGCTGATGCTGATAGGAAACTTGACATGCTCAGAATTTAACGTTAACATCCAGCATCTTCTCTATGAAGCCTACGTGAAGGAGGTCATCGATGAGCCGGGCATCAATACAATGTGCAACTTTCTCTACAAATCTGAAGAAGCTATCGAGGACTTGGACTAACTTGAACCGAGGGACTACTCTTCTTTGTTCCACTGCTACAATAAGCGAACTTTTATAGTCGAATCAAGAGGCACCAAACAAAGGTGGGTGGATTACATATCTAACATTGGGCTCGCTCCTCCTATAGAGAATTCTAGTTGCAGCAACCATCCCGGAACAGGGAACATCTTGTCCATCCATCGCCCATTGTCTGACGTCTTTCTTGACAAGTCAAATGATGCGTTAGTGGGCATCCAAGGGCCAATTAACCGATTGCTTCAATTGCTAACAATCGTCTCGCCAACAAAGGCGATTTTCGTGCATGGCCCGCAAGGTATAGGGTGTTGAGAATCAAGTGGATGTCTCAAAGATGTAAACGGAACTCTCTTTATTATTGATGGAAGATCACTCAAAATGTACAATACTCTCATGAGCACCCCTCACGTTACTCACACAATGCACAAGTCACTCACAGCGCTCACTTCTTGCTCTCTTGGACTTCTCACACCACATGACACAAAATGGAGCACTAGCTCCTATTTATAGAGGTTATAGAGGGTATAGAGGGTGAAGATGGTGCTTGGACAAAGCACATCTATACAAATCTTGAGAATTCTAGAATGTTGAAGAAAACTCTAAGATATCTAGACAAGTCATGAATGTTCTAGAAACTAGGGGAAAACTCTAGAATATCTGGACAAATCAAGAAGATTTTAGAAATTATAGGGAAGGCTACACTAGTAGCTGCAGTGCTTCGCCACCAAGACGTGAGTAGACGCTTCAAATTTTGTTTATGGATAGGATTTAAGATATGGGGAGTTGGCTGGGAACCCAGAGGCAGCGTTCATGGAGGCAAATGCAATCATATGGATTTCACCATGGAGGGGATGAACAACCAAGGACACCGATCCGTTGAAGTCGGAGAGGCTTTGAAGAGCATGAAGGCGAAGGTCGCAACGACAGCCAGCAACTTCAGTTGGGCTCTCGTCTTGGATGACGCAGGCAGAGCGGATGTGTTCAACATACTGCGGGATCATTTAAGTGAAACTCGTCCGACCGTGTTCGTCACCACTCGAGTCAGAAGCCTAAAATCGAGCTCCAGGGATTATCTAAAGAAGGCAGCATATATACCCCTCGAGTTCGAACACGTACCCCTTTCCGAGAATCTTTCTCGCTCCCTATTTTACAGGCAACTGGTGTATACCTATGGAGATCTATCTTTAAAGTGCGAGAATTCTCCCACTTTAAGAGGCGCTTCTGAGCGCATGTTAAGAAGATGCCAAGGTTTGCCACTCGCGATTCTGGCAATGTGTAAACTTTTGGCATATAATAAAGAGCATGCTGTTCAATGGGAAAAACTGAGGGGCAGGATTGAGGAAGCACTATTATCCGGAGGTCACGTAGTCGACCCAAATGGAACGAAGATAACTCTGCGCATGGACCACGTTCTCGATGTCCGCGATTGTTTTTTTTACCTGAGCATGTTTCCCTTAGATCGCCCCATAAAATGCTCCACAATAATGGGCTATGGATTGCAGAAAGATTTATCGAGCAGGAGGGTTCCCAGCCGGTCCAAGAAAAAGCAGAAGAAACTCTGGCTAGGCTTGCAGAGCATAATGTAATTCGAGAACCGAGAACAAGTTATGGGACAGTTAAAAAAGGCCGCATTCACAATCTTCTCCATCAAATCATTATTTCCAAGTCAAAAGATGAAGGCTACGCAATGATCGTATCCAACCCGAAAAAAAAATTGCGTGGGGATGCACGTTATCTGTCCTACCACTGCCGTATGGGCAACATGGGCGCGCATGGTAACACTTCAGAAGCAGAATTCCTGCTTCTGAAGTGCTTCTGAAGCTGAAATTCGTTTGGTAAAGACGCTTCAGAAGTGTTTCTGAAGCTGAAAGCCGTTTGGTAAAAATATTTATGAATCACTTTAAGAAGTGATTCTGGAAGTGATTTGGCCAACTTTGAGAAGCTAAAAATTATAGTTTCTCAAAAAGAAATCACTTCTTCAACTATGACGGCCTTCACCAACCAACACCCGCAGGTCACCGCGGTAGCGACCGGCCGCCGCCGCAAGCCGCAGCCGCCGCCGTGGCCGTGACAGGCCGCCGCCGCAGGTCACCCGCCGTCGCCGGCCGGGGCCGTCGCAGGCCGTTGCCGCCGCAACAGGTCGCCCTTCGTCGCCTGCCGCACCCCCCCCCCGCCAACGACCACCGCCGTCCGCCGACCTCCACTGGTCGCCAGCCGCCGCCCTTCACCGACCGCCACCGCCGGAGATTTTGTTAATAATGTTTAAAAATTAGAAATTTCAGAAGTAGAAATTTTATCAAACACCTTTCTTTGATCAGAAATCAACTTTTGATGGAGAAGTTGAAAAATCAACTTCTGCTTCTGATTGAGAAGTTGAAAAATTAACTCCAGCTTCAGAAATGATTTCTTTTTCAGAAGTGTTACCATGTGCGCCCATAGATAATGGCACGTCCGTCAAAAGGCTACTATCCCTGCATGTCTTCAAAGAGGTGCACCTACCATCCTTGGAAATACTGTTGAAGAATGTTGAGAAGCTTAAAGTGTTACATATTCAAACACATTTGGCCAAGGAGGAAAAAGAGAATCCTCCAGGTTTTTTGAATACATTTCCTCGAGAGATTCTCCGGTCAGTATGTCTCAGGTACTTAAGTTTAAGGGGTACCAACGTAAGAAAAATTCCAGAGGACATAAAAGTTCTTGCATGTCTGGAGACCCTGGATCTTAAGGATACCCTCATGGCTAAACTACCTCGAGGTATTTTGAAGCTAAAAGCACTTTGCCATCTGTTAGTATCCAGATCCAGCAGAAGTTGGGCAGCAAACACTGGTCCAAACCCTGGTGTCAAGGCTCCATCAAAATTAGGAGACTTGAGATTATTGCAAAAGCAATACATGATAAATCTAGAACCAGTCAAGGGGAGAAATCAACGCAAAAGGGAGCAGTTGCTGGAAGAACTTGGGAAACTGAAGGGTTTACAAAGGCTAGGTCTCTCAATGCTGGGAGATGCAGATGCGGAGCTTCTTTGCTATTCTATTGAGAAGTTGATAAATCTGGAAGCATTGCGTTTAATTGCAGCCCCAGGACAGGAAATAGATCTTTCGAAAAAAGATTTGGGGATCACTCAAATGCCTTCAGTGGATTCACTTGACAGGAAATGTAGGAACTTTGCCTGAGTGGATCCTCCGTTCTGATATTTTGGTCAAATTGGTCCTCAAGAGTAGTCAATTGCCAGTAGATGCACTCCAACAGTTGGGAGATTTACTGTTTCTGAAGCATCTGGAACTGGAACTGGCGTTTGATGTAACTGACATGAGGTTTGAGGCAGAGAAGTTTCAAGAACTTCGCTTTCTAGGCCTTTATAGCTTTGGCGAGCTTGAATCCATACAAGTTGATGACGGAGCACTGCCGACTCTGGAAAGGTTCTCCCTGGCTCAATGCAATTCATTGACAGTAGTACCACCATTCATCACATGTCACTCAAAGTTGAAATGCCTCAAACTTCGTGGTATGCCCGTGAAATTCAATAGATCGGTCAACGTGATACTCCAAGAACTTCGTGAGCACATGATGGTTGAATTTGATGAAAGGAGAGAGCGAGTTGTAGAGGAACCCGTGGAGCTCCCAGAGCAGGGCCCGTTGATCAGTTGTGTGCCTCGTCTATTCAAGAAATAGTTCCCCTAGAAGGCTCCAGGTAAGCCATACTCCAACTAAAGATGAGCGAAAATGTCATGAAGGTATCCCTATCCCGTTTGTCTCATAGTGACTTGTCTTATGGAGCAGGTGCTGTTGAGATTAGATTGATGGGAGAATCCCCAGCTCACTCTGAGGTCAAGGTTGGAACACTTGAAATCTCCTTAAAGAAACAAAATGTCATAGAGAATTGGAGCTGCCTCCTCAACTGAAACCCACACAAAGTGCATTTTTTCACTTTTTTTTGGTGGATTTTGGGATTTTGACTGTGGCTTTGTTTTCGAGCCTTTCCTTTGTCTTTTCTCTCTCTTTTTTTTTTTTTTACTTTTTTTAGAAGAAGTCATCTTTGGAGTGACTTTCCTTTGACTACTTCATGTTCATGAGCTTTAGCAGTTGTTCTTGTTCCCTCAGTAGCAATAGCTTCTATAGTTGTCGTTTTGCTTGGGCTGTTTACAAATTCAAGGTAATTGACAATAGCTTCTATTAAACAACGTAAGATCTTCAAGAGAGAGGAAGAGAGAATCAAGGAAGGCTACATCTTTACTCAATTGGCTTGACATTACACTTCATTGGACAAGAGTATTTATACTCAACATAATACGCATATGAAAGGAAACAAGTAATCTAACAAAAGCGTAAGAAATCACATAATATCAATCATATCCCTAATATCAAGAATTATCTCCGAGAATATTCTTTGATAGGGAAATCTTCATAATTATTCTTCAACACTCCCCCTCAAGTTGGAGCATCCAGCTTGCATAAGTGCAGCTTGTATAAGTGCAACTTTCATCTGAAGTCTGTGATCAAGCGCCGTGTAAGCCGGATCTTACACTAAACGAGATGTGGACACATCAAACCGGATTCAAGATAACGATAATTGTGTAAGCTGGACCTTACACGACAAATTAAATGTAATCCACATCGTCACCGGATTTGATAAGCGCTGAAGAAACACATAATCAGATGGTTGACATGTTTATCTCATACAATCTTGATAGAACCATGTGGAAACCCAACTCTAATTGCGGCAAACTAAACTGCATCACCCTACGGCGCTCATCTGTTGCTGCTCAATAAAGGTGTGCTCAACTCCGGTGCTCATAGCTACCTGGATATTTGACGGCAACTTCGCTCGTCGTCCACGATGCTCGCATTTAAAAGAGAATACCACAATGAATTCAATGGTAACGTTGTTGAGTGTTGACAAAATAGAGACTTTACCGAAAACAAGACGAATAAAAAAAGATGGCATAAAGAAGGGCGTAAAGAAGTAAAGGGCTAGGGTTTGGTTCCTCCTCTCTTGGTGGCTTTGATACCATGTTAAACAACGTAAGATCCTCAAGAGAGAGGAAGAGAGAATCAAGAAAGGCTACATCTTTACTCAATACATTACACTTCATTGGATAAGAGTATTTATACTCAAAACAATACGCATATGAAAGGAAACAGGTAATCTAACAAAATCGTAGGAAATCACATAATATCAATTATATCCCTAATATCAAGAATTATCTCCGAAAATATTCTTTGACAGGGAAATCTTCATAATTATTCTTCAACAGCTTCCAATGATGATTTTATGTTACTTTTCACTTTCTTCCTTCCGTGCAAGTACTAGAGAGTAGATCTCTGTATACAGTGACCTGATCATTATTTTCGTTCAGTGCCTAGTTTTAATAGATAGAATCCAAGAACCTTCTGCCTCAAAATTAGACGACGTGTCATCATCAACTCTTTTAATGGGTTTGCAAGCTGAGGATTGTGATTTTTGTTGATAGTGCCATGCGGCGTACAATGGCACCAGCACAACAGATGGGCATCACGATTGCATATCCACAAGTCTAGCTGGATATGCGTCCAGGTAGTTGATCTCATGGAGCATATAATCGTTCAAAACTGATGGAATCGGTGGCTCTGCGGAAGAAATTCGTTGTCTGCGTGCTTTGCTAGATGTGGCCTTCAGCAAGTTTGGAATGCTTTGTTATTTATTCCTTGTATGTGTGTGCGTGTCATGCAACTGTTCCTAATAAAGATGTCCTGGTACAGGTGCAGGAGGACATGTGTGTGAGGTGTACGGTAGTGAACACCCTTGATGGCATTCTTCAAGTGTGCTTATCCATTGCTTCGTTCTTATTTGAATGTAACGTATGCATGACGCTTCAGATGCATGCAACCAACTTGAATTTGATGCTTATCTCTTCTCTATAGGGGTTGATAATCCCCTTATGTATGAGCGCTCCCGGCGCACGGTTTTTGCAAAGGTCGAAGTCAATGAAAGCGAACTTTTGGCAAAGCAACAGGAAAGAGAAGCTTGGCCTGATTATTTCATGGCTTTGTGGCTCACTGCCTCTGTTTTTCCCAGTGCTGGTGTTACCTCAATTGACGAGCATGGGTTGCCTACATCCGCAAGGGATACATAAGTGGCAGTTTTGAGCTTAGGATATTTTTTTTTTCTCTGCGATCACATTGTCTAGTGGTGGTGTCTGTTTGGGCACGAATGGTTGGTTGCAGCCGTCGAAGGCGGTCTTTGTGTGGCTACATCGTGTTAGGCCTTTTGTGGTTATGATCAGAGTATGTGACTGAACTGATTGAGCAAGCGGTCGAACTTGCAAGCTTGAATTGATTGTGTGTGAGCTTGAAATTGAAGAACTGGACGGTAAAATTGAAGGTAAAGTTTCACGACAAAAATGACAGATTGATATGTGATTCGGAAAGCAATTGCACTTTGAAAGAGAATTAAAAGAAGGAACTCTCATCTGTTAGATATATTATTTGGATATATTGTATATATTACAAGTAGGTCTTTTGTGTATTTACTTTCTTACCCTTCTTTGTATGTATATTTATATTGGCATTGTGTCTAATTGTAAATTACGATTCCATTATTCAATTCCTAAATCTATCATGGTATCAGAGCTAGGATTTTGCGCTCTTCCTCCATAGGCGACGTTCGTGTATAGTTCGTGCTTGGTTTGGATTTTGCCCCTTCTTTTGGCGTCTTCCTTTGGTGGTTTCAATTCACCCACTTTCAGCGATTTGGATTTCGATTTCGTGCAATTTTGGAATCATCTGTTGGCTATTGGTGCGTTTCCTATTTGGTGAGTTTCCTATTGGTGCTTGAAGAATCATTTGTTGGCTTGATGTCTGCTCGTTCCCACAATTGACTCGTGCCGCAATTGGTTTGATCGGCACTTGTTCAGTGCACACGTGCTCGTCTTCTTTTGATGTTCTTGTTCACGCCCTTCAGGAATTCTTGTTCTTGACTCAGTGGATTTTTTTTGGATTTCGGCGACTTTCCCCTGCAACTACGACTTTTTGGATTTCGATGATTAGTTGATTTCGACATTAGTGGAATTGAATAAAATAGACATTCTCCAATTGCTCTTCCAGTGGGGATGCGAATTGAATTTCGTGCGATTTGAATTCCAGTGGGCCATTCTCCCTCCATCGTTGGTAAGCCCTTCAACAGCTTTTCTCTATCCACTGACGTTTTGGGGAGCTTCGATGGGGCTTGATACCCTGTCAAGGTTTTTCCTTGACAGGGTGATCCCACCATTCAATAAGGTGGGCCCCCCCTATTGAATGGTGGGGATCCCCTGCCCAGCCGAAAAATGGGCAGGGGATCCGGGTCCGCTTCGATGTCCCTTTGGGTTCAGTGTTGAATCTCGATATCTCAGTCATCGATTTGCAGCTGAATTATTAAGCTTAAAAAAAATTGGTACCGAAAGACAAGGGCACCCACCGAAAGTTGGGATTACTATTCGTGACGTCTTTTGTATGGGATAGCTGCTGTACGTGCTTTTCAGTGGGTGTTCTTCGATGTTCTTCTCAGTTGGAGTGCAATTTTATTCTCGCGATTGACCTCGGGTTTTGCTTTCTTCACTCTGATTTTTCCTTGATTTATTGATATAAGAATTATGA
Source organism: Rhodomyrtus psidioides (assembly GCA_021437785.1). Taxonomy (NCBI): domain Eukaryota; kingdom Viridiplantae; phylum Streptophyta; class Magnoliopsida; order Myrtales; family Myrtaceae; genus Rhodomyrtus; species Rhodomyrtus psidioides. Next base: position 1,457,365 of record JAILYB010000054.1, read on the forward strand.
TTGATAATGATCGGATTGATAATATTGATGTTAAGTTGGAAGGCTCTAATTATGTTCTTTGGAAACCCTCAGTGATGGCTGCTCTTGTTTATCGTGATTTGTATGAACATGTGGATGGTACTCGCTTTGTCCTGCACCCTTGTTCAATACTATAGATCCTAAACCTAAGGCTGATCAGATTTCACGATGCCAATTTGAAATTAGGGATTGGCATGTTGCTGATAGAAAAGCATGGGCAATATTATTTGGTTCTATAAGTCCTGATCTTTGCCCCCAATTTACTCAGATTATTGGTGCGAAATAGTTATGGGATCAAATTGCTGAGATGTTTACACAAACAGGTTCTGTCCGTGTTTATCAACTTATGCAGGAACTTCGTCGTGCCATTCAAGATACACGAACAATTCGTGAATTTTATAATTATATGACGTCTCTTTGGTCCCAACTTGATGTGTTGGCTCGTCCACCATGTCTCACGTGTGCTGGTTGTGTTGCTTGTACTGCATCTAGACTTGAAGATCATAACAAGAATCGTTTGTATGAATTCTTGATGCAACTCTCACCAGAATTTGAGGGAGTTCGAAGTCAGATTCTATATCGTTATCCTGCACCATCTCTTTCTGATGCAGTCATGGAACTTCAGGCTGAGGAAACTAGACGAGGAATTCTTGGCGTTTCTCCATCTTTAGATTCCTCTGCAGTAATCGACACTTCACAGTCTGATTTCCGGCCAAGCTTCTCTCAACGTGGTCTCCAATCTAGATCTTTTCAACATGTTTTTCAGTCTGGCTATTCACAGCGTGGTTCTCATCGTGGTTCTCAGCATGATTTTATGCGTGGTTCCCAGCGTGCTCCTTCTCAACGAGGTTCACGTTTTTTTTTTGTAATTTCTGTAAGCAAAATGGGCATACTGAAGATCGATGTTTTCAGAAAATGTGTGATCTTCCTGATGCACCATTGCGTTTAGTTGCACCTGTCTCTTCTCCATCTACAGATCGTGTCACTCCATCCTCATCTTCAGATGATCGTCTTGCTAATATTGAGGATCAGCTTCTCGTTTGGCTCAGCTTCATCTTGGTTCTTCTAGTGTATCCTCCACTGTTGCTACAGCAGCTGATGCACAATCTTCAAGTGATAGTTCTTCTTGGATTTTTGACTCTGGGGCTGTTCATCACATGACCGCCTCTGCTCATTATCTCACTCAACAGACTGCACTCAAAAATCCAGAAGGGTTCTTTACAGCCGATGGATCCTCTCTTACTGCTACTATGCAAGGCCAACTTACTATCCCTGGCAATTTTAATGTGCCTAATGTGTTGCATATACCGAACTTAGCCCTGAATCTTTTATCTGTTGGGCAACTGGCCAATATGGGTTATGTGGTGACATTTCCTATTGATTCTTGTGTTGTACAGGATCGTACGAGTGGCCGGACGATTGGCAAGGGTCGTAGACATGGAGGATTGCATTTGATGCAGCATATCCAGTTTCCTTCACCTCAACTTGTTATTGCCATCTTCGATCTTGACTGTTGGCACCAGCGCCTAGGTCATATATCTACCTCTCGTTTGTCTTTTCTGCGTCAGCAGGGTGCACTTGGACATGTTTCATCTACTGTTATGCGTCCTTGTACTAGTTGCTCTTTAGCTAAACAATCTGCACCTCCTTTTCCTATTAGTTCTTCTGTTTCCACTTCTTGTTTTGACTTAATACATTAAGATGTTTGGGGTCTTGCTCCGCAAATTTCTAAAAGTGGATTCAAGTATTATGTATCATTCATTGATGATTATTCTCGTTATACATGGGTTTATTTCATGCGCTCTCGTGATGAATTTCTCTCTATTTATAAGAATTTTACAGCCATTATATCTACTCAATTCTCTAAACCTGTTAAAGCTTTTCGTTCTGATTCTAGTGGGGAGTATCTTTCTGCAGCTTTTTGTTCTTTCTTAACTTCTCAGGGAACCTTACCTCAGTTGTCCTGTCCCGGTGTTCTTGGTCAAAATGATCTTGCTGAATGAAAATATCGTCATATTTTGGATACTACTCGTGCTCTCATGTTATCCAATTCGGTTCCTATTGAATTTTGGGCTGAAGCACTGTCTACTGCTGTCTATCTCATAAATCGTCTTCCTTCTCTTGTCCTCTCTAAAGCCACCTCTCACCAACGTCTTTTCTCAAAACTACCCACTTATCATTAACTTCGTATTTTTGGATGTACGTGTTATGTGCTTCTTCCACCCCATGAGCGTACCAAACTCTTTGCAAAGTCAGTTCGATGTGCTTTCTTAGGTTACAGTACAGAACACAAAGGTATAGGTGCTATGATCCTTCTTCACGACGTATTCGTATCTCTCGTAGTGTTCAATTCTTTGAGCACCTACCATTCTTTTCCGCTTCCTCTACTTCTACATAGTCTCTTCATCTGTACTTATGGATTTTCCTCTTGATTCATCTCCTCTTCCTCCTCTTATATCTTTTCCGTCAGATCCAATGTCACCACCTTCTCCTAATATGGCTCCTCCTTCGTCTACTTCACCTGCTACTTCGCCGCCTCTTGTCGATTCTCGTCCACCATCCCCTCGGCGGAATCCTCCGCGAGATCGTCATCCTCAAGCTAGGTACGTGGCGCCACAAGTTATTCTGATGAGTTTGGTTCCTTTATGGCTGCTGTCCACACTTTGCAGGAACCATCAAATTATCATATGGCCGTACAACATGCTGAATGTTGTGATGCTATGTCTGAGGAATTATCTGCTCTAGAGCGCACTGGTACGTGGGATCTTGTGCCTCTTCCACTAGGCAAATCCTTAATATCTTGTTGTTGGATATATAAAATAAAGACCTACTCTTATGGATGCATTGAGCGCTATGAAGCACGTCTTGTTGCACGTGGTTTTGATCAGAAGTATTGGATCGATTATGAGGAGACCTTTCCTCCTATTGCCAAAATGGCTTCTGTTCGTACTCTTCTTGCAGTAGCTTCTATTCGTAATTGGCCTCTTTTTCAGCTTGATGTGAAGAATTCTTTTCTTCATGGGTTTTTTCAGGAGAAACTCTATATGTAGCCACTTCCAGGTCTGCCTCATTCGCCCGGCCAAGTATGTCGTCTTCGTCGAGCTCTTTATGGTCTCAAACAAGCTCCTCGAGCTTGGTTTGAACGGTTTGCAGATGTCGTTCGGTCAGCTGGCTTTGTTCTGAGTGAGAATGGTCATGCTATGTTTACTCATACATCTTTAGTTAGTTGTTCTATTCTACTACTCTATGTAGATGATATGATTATTACTGGGGATGACTCTGTTCATATTGCTTATACTAAGCAACATCTTCACCGTCAGTTTGCTATGAAAGATTTGGGTTTACTACGTTATTTTCTCGGTATTGAGGTTGCTCGCAGTCGACGTGGTATTCTTCTCTCCCAGCAGAAGTACATTGCTGATATTTTAGCTCGTGCTGAGTTATCTCATACTCGTACTTCCGCTACTCTTGTTGAACTTCATTTACAGCTTCGTCCGAATGATGGTGAGCCTCTATCTGATGTCACTCGCTACCAAGCTCTTGTTGGCAGCTTTGTCTATCTTACGACCACTCGTCCTGATATCGCATATGTTGTTCATCTTGTCAGTCAGTTTGTTGCGGCTCCTCGTACAGTTCATTATGCTGTTGTACTTCAAATTCAGCGATATCTTCGTGGTACTATGACACGCTCAGTTTTTCTTCCATCGACTTCCTCACTTGCTCTTCGTGCTTACTCTGATGCTGATTGGGCTTCGGATGTTACTGACTGCAAGTCCATTACATGATTTTGTATATTTCTAGGTGATTCTCTGATTTCTTGGCGTGCCAAGAAGCAACCTGTTGTGTCTCGCTCTTCCACTGAATCTGAGTATCGCGCTATGACTGACACTACTGTTGAGCTTATTTGGCTTCGTCATCTTCTTGCTGATCTTGGTGTTGCCTTCTCTGCTCCCATTCCTCTTCATTGTGACAACAAGAGTGCTATTCACATTGTTACAAATCCGGTGTTTCATGAGCGTACCAAGCACATTGACATTGATTGTCATATTACGCGCCATCAACTCCAAGCACATATCATTTCTCTTCCCTTTGTGGCCTCTGCAGCCCAGCTTGCTGACTTATTCACCAAATCTCTTACATCACAGCGCTTTGCTGATCTGCTTTCCAAACTCTCGTTGGTTGATCCACCTTGAGTTTGAAGGGGGTGTTAGATATATTATTTAGATATATTATATATATTACAAGTAGGTCTTTTGTGTATTTATTTTCTTGCCCTTCTTTGTATGTGTATGTATATTTATATTGGTCTTGTGTCTAATTGTAAATTACGATTCCATTATTCAATTCCAAAATCTATCGTCCTCCACTTGTAACTTTCGGCTAATCCATCACTAACTTCCACTCAAGTTGGTCGATCCTTATCTAACGCTAAAAATGAATAATGTAGTCTTTCGGTCAATTGGTTAGCAAACCCCATATCAAGTCAGGAAAATTCGGGACTTCGAATTTTACAGTGTGACGCAGGGAAACAGTAACTTGGAAAGGAATTCCAAAAGAAAGCTCAAATTGATTGAATGATAATCTGTCTAATACAAAGAGAAGACGTCCATATATATAGATAGGACTCCTAAAGGAATGCAGATAATTAAAGATAACATTAATCGACTCAAATCAAATCTTTTCTAAAAGGAATCAAAGTGAAATCTCGAAAATTATGCAAAAATTCTAAAATTGCGAAATAGAAAACTGCCTAAAAAGTTGTCTAAACGACTTCAGAATACCAAAATCCATCGTATGTCACAGCAAAGCAGTGACTTTGATTTAGACGGCCGTTTTGCTTCAATCGACCAATTTTGAGCGCGATCCGAGATCGTTTGTCCCAAGATCCGAAATTACCGGTGAAGCCGCGTGGGCTTCTGGCGATCCAATTTATCAAGATAATCGCATGCCAACTGTTCTACATCATTCCCCCCATCTTCAGAAGAACTCGCCCTCGAGTTATCATTAGGATAAAGCGGAATGTCCGGAGAATGATACTCGGATAGGTCCGCCACGTTGAATGTTGGGGAGATATTAAGATCGCCAGGTAGATCAACAATGTAGGCATTGTCGTTGATCTTCTTAGTGATGCGGCAAGGACCGATTTTTCTGTTCTTCAGCTTGTTGTAAGTACCAACGGGGAATCGCTCCTTGCGTAGGAAAACCATGACCTCATCACCAACTTCAAAAGTCTTGGAACGACGTCGCTTATCAGCATGCTCCTTATACTTTGCATTGGATTTAGCAAGTTGGCGTGTAACATCAGCTTGAACTTCTACAATTGTTGTCGCCAAATTTTCTGCCGCCACACTATAACCAGGAATCTTAGGCAGAGGAACCAGATCAAGTGTATGCTGAGGTACACAGCCATAAACAACTTCAAATGGTGATTTTCCAGTGGAACGATTAACTGTATTGTTGAAAGCAAATTCCGCTGGAGCTAAATAACGATCCCACTGTTTTGGCGTGTCGCTACAAAGGCAACGAATGATGTCTGCCATTGTCCGATTAACTACCTCGGTCTGCCCATCAGTCTGAGGATGGAAAGAACTGCTGTACTGCAAATTAGTGCTAAATAATTTCCACAAAGTCCTCCAAAAGTAACTGAGGAACTTAGTATCCCTATCAGAGGTGATCGTCTTTGGAACACCATGTAAACGAACAACTTCGCGAAAGAATAGACCAGCAACATGAGAAGCATCGGAAGTTTTCTTACATGGTATAAAATGTGCCATCTTCGAAAATCTATCAACTATCACGAAAACGGAATCCATACCTCGTTGTGTTCGCGGTAGTCCCAGAACAAAATCCATGGATATGTCCACCCAAGGTCCAGTTGGTATTGGCAACGGTGTATAGAGGCCAGTGTTATGAGAATGCCCCTTTGCAACTGTCGCGACCCGTCCGAAAGCGGACGCGGCTAATGGATTACCGATCGCGGGCTTTAGATCGGCGCGGGCCCTCCCAGGCCCATACCAAATCGCGGCGGGAGTATTTTTTGAGGGATTCGACAATAAGAGTCGATCGCTTTCGACCTTCAGTGTGGTCGTGGTGGCATGTGCAACTTGTGCATGCATTTGGAGTCGCCACCGGTCTTTCTTGGAGGGTAGACCGGAAACCTTACTGACCGATTGGGAGAGGTCGATCAGTTCTGCGGAACCAGAGATTTTGGGTTCGGGGACTTGATTACGTCGGTGTCATTACCAACGCCCTTTCGGTACCTAACGCGAGTGATTTTCCTAGCTAAGAGTTCATGCAGGCGCAATTTTAGGTGAGGTAAGTCTGACTTTGCACATTAACCAGTTTAACATGCTCACGTAAATAAATAGATGCCAATCACATAAACATCTATCCTACGTGGTGATCATGGAATTATGATTTAATGGGTCTCGAGCCAATAAGACCACATTTAATCATTTTAATATTTTAATAACGGAGAGCTGCTCTTCGCTTCTTCTTGGTTTCTTGAACTCTTCAAGAATCGGGCCCCAAAGAGCTCGCCGACTTAAAAGGCTCCTCCACGTAATCCTCGTAGCATTTACATCAACAATTGACTATGCTAAAAATAAAGATTACATGAAAAATAAAAGGAGTACGCAGCCTCCATTTAATAATTACAACCCCAAATATATAAATAATCACCATACATTCATACATACATCAATCACATTGATTAGGGATTTTTCCATGATCACCACCCTTCCACGTAAGTAATAAATTCACAATTTAAAACTTAGGAAGGCACAATAAAAATTCTACGTTGAATTATATTCAGAATTTTTACGTAAAATAAGATAGCCATAAATTTTCGATTCAAAATTGATTTAGTCTCAATTTTTGCTACGTTGATTAATTTATCATATAAAATAATCAACCTCCATTAGCCATGTAAGACGAACAATTCGTTAATACATATTGGCCATAGTATTGCAAAAATTGCAAAAAATCAATTAAATGCACGAAAACACCTAAGGATCGGCTCTGATACCACTGTTGGGATACACGTAACACGTAGCGGAAATAAATAACAACCCATACATGTATCTCCAGAGGCGTACTTCGTGCATTTCAATCGAAAAAAATCACAAAGTCTCAAAGGGAGTAAATGGATTACCTCTCGTAGCGTGCTTGAACGGAGGTGTCGGTTCGATATTCTTCGATCTCAGCCTCCACAAGTGTTAGGCATCTAGTTCGGACGCACCACCAATTGACGAACGGGGAGACGACTAATAACTCCACAACAATTGTGCTAGCAATATGCGGAATTAATATTCCAACTTAGTATATTTTGCTCACTCAAGATTATGAGAATATAGAGAGTGTTTGTGTTCTTCTCTCTAAGCTCTCAAAAATTTGCACACTCTACAAAATGTCTCCCCCCTCTAAGAATTTTCTCAACGTATGTCCTCTCTCCCCTCTAACCTCAAAACTCTTGTCATCCTTTTATAGCCAAAAATACCTTCCAATAAATTGAATTATAAAATAGCACTAACAATAGCACTCACAATTTATGATACAAAAATGCTATTTAAAAATAGCACTAACAATTATAAATGCTATCTAAAAATAACACTCACAATTTATAATACAAAAATGCTATTTAAAAATAACACTAACAATAGCACTCACAATTTATGATACAAAAATGCTATTTAAAAATAGCACTAACAATAGCACTCACAATTTATGATACAAAAATGCTATTTAAAAATAGCACTAACAATTATAAATGATATCTAAAAATAACACTCACAATTTATAATACAAAAATGCTATTTAAAAATAACACTAACAATAGCACTCACAATTTATAATACAAAAATGCTATTTAAAAATAGCACTAACAATTATAAATGCTATCTAAAAATAACACTCACAATTTATAATACAAAAATGCTATTTAAAAATAGCACTAACAAAGGTGTTAAAAATAATAACCATTATTATTATTACAAGAGTTAAAGAGGTTACCAAACAGTATAAATACGCATAACGTATAAATACGCATGATGTATAAATACGTAGAGCATACATATACATCCAAACTACCAAATTAGCCTGAATTGAGGCCGCCAATGGATTGGGCATGATGAAAATTATGGGGTAGAGGTGTTGAATTTTAATGGATATGCCCGTGTGAAATTCAAGATCCGTGAAACCGGGGACTAATTGAAAGAAAAATATGCAATTAAGCCTTTTTGGTTAAAATTGATCAAATTGGAGGGCAAACTGACCCAATTGCACTTCAAGACTTTAGAATACAATGTCATAGCTTATAAAAAGTGAGAATTGAAAATTAAAAGACTCGAAAAGGATTTTTTTGGGTTCGGTTTGGGTTTATGTTTGTTAAGGAACATGTTGACCCTAGCCGAATTTTTGAGATTTAAAGTAACACACTTGAAGAGGAAATTAAAATAAAATTATCGAATATTTTTGGGTATTTTTCTGACCACGAATGGTATTTTTCTGATTTTTTGGGTATTTTTATAATTAAATAAATTCGAAAATATTAAAAAATACCAAAAATATTTTTTGTTCAAAATTGGTTCCTGAGGCTAGGCTAAGGTTTCCAAAGTTGATTTTGTGATTTTATGACCTTTTTTGATATTTTAATTTATTTTAAAAATAAAAATCACAATGATAGATGGTCAAAAATCAGGTGTCAACAGCTGCCCCTCTTTGAGAGTGAGCTCGTCAGAGGTTGCTTTCAAAGACAAAATGACACATGAATCTTAACTGACTCGACTGGGGAAAAGAAATGCTATGACATCGGACCCTTAAGTCTTTTGATGAATGCTCAAGTTAATCACCGGTTTACTCTTGCAATTCGAACATGGGCCGGAGTGAGAGAGGCTTACCTGAAGCTCACCTGTCAGATGCTGCCGGTTGCGACGACTTTCAAGAAGATACCTAGGACTCGTTCAGAATATCCTAGGGAGATTAAGCTCTGACCTGTATGGTAGGTCACACCATTATGGGGCTCCTAACTGGTAGGAACCTGAGAAGGGCGCATCCCACGCTGGGGGATTTGCCAGGGATTTTGATCCGTATGGTGGTATTTACCAATGAGTTGACCCTTGTGGCGGTTTCTACCATATTTGACCCTTTAGGCGGTATCTACCTTCAAGTTTAGTTTGACCCTTATGGCGGTTTCTACCTTTGGTTTGACCCTTTAGGCGGTTTCTACCTTTGGTTTGACCCTTTAGGCGGTTTCTACCTTTGGTTGACCCTTTAGGCGGTTTCTACCTTGAATTGACCCTTTAGGCGGTTTCTACCTTTGATTTGACCCTTTAGGCGGTTTCTACCATTGATTTGACCATTTAGGCGGTTTCTACCTTGAATTGACCCTTTAGGCGGTTTCTACCTTTGGTTTGACCCTTTAGGCGGTTTCTACCATTATTTGACCCTTTAGGCAGTTTCTACCTTTGATTGACCCTTTAGGCGGTTTCTACCTTGAATTGACCCTTTAGGCGGTTTCTACCTTTGGTTTGACCCTTTAGGCGGTTTCTACCATTGGTTTGACCCTTTAGGCGGTTTCTACCATGAATTGACCCTTTAGGCGGTTTCTACCTTTGATTTGACCCTTTAGGCGGTTTCTACCTTGAATTGATTTTTTTTTCTTTATTCATTCACCTTCGTAGCTTTTGATCTGCTATACCAGGGGTTTCAATTCTCCATTCGTAGCTTCTGGTCCGCTATACCATGGTCTTCAATTTTTTTCTTCGTGGCTTCTAACTCACCATACCAGGTTTTCATTTCTTCCTTCGTGGCTTCTGACTCACCATACCAGGTTTTCATTTCTCCCTTCGTGGCTTCTGACTCACCATACCAGGGGTTTCTTTTCTTTCCTTCGTGGCTTCTGACTCACCATACCAGGTTTTCATTTCTTCCTTCGTGGCTTCTGACTCACCATACCAGGTTTTCTTTCTTTGAAAAGGGGTCCCAGGACGAGGGTTCTCCACGTCATGCTAGGACTGCCTGATTTTTGAAAAGGGGTCTTGGGACGAGGGTTCTCCACGTCATGCTAGGACCGCTTGATTTTTGAAAAGGGGTCTCATGACGAGGGTTCTCCACGTCCGATGAGACTGCCTGATTTTTGAAAAGGGGTCCTAGGACGAGGGTTCTCCACGTCATGCTAGGACTGCCTGATTTTTTGAAAAGGGGTCCTGGGACGAGGGTTCTCCACGTCATGCTAGGACCGCTTGATTTTTGAAAAGGGGTCCTGGGACGAGGGTCTCCACGTCATGCTAGGACCGCTTGATTTTTGAAAAGGGGTCTTGGGACAAGGGTTCTCCACGTCCACTGGGACTGTTTGATATTTGAAAAGAGGTCCTAGGACGAGGGTTCTCCACGTCAAGCTAGGACTACTTGATCTTGAAAAAGGGTCCCGAACGAGGGTTCTCCACGTCTGGTGGGACAGTTTGCCGACTTCTTTTGAAAAAGGGTTCTATCCTCATCCCTTCTTTTGAAAGATCCCGAAATTTGTCAGGAATTCAGTTTTGAAGCAATGAAAGATTTTATCTTGACAAAGCTTCACTTGGGTCTGTTGAGGCGACATTCTGGGAGCTGGGTTCTCCAGGTATCCTGCAGAAGTTTGAGCCTGAAAGATTTTTCTTCACCAAGAAAACGTTAGTAATCTTTGGGAAGACCACGGCTGTCCATTTGACAAAAACCGTAGGACTTAAGTTTTAATTGTGAAATGTGCATTTTGATGCTGGAGGTTATCCAAAGCATTCTTGCAACATGTAAATGTGATCACAAATTCCTTGCATGGAAAATCTGGATCAACAGTTTGAAAATTCCAAAAAAAGTTTGTTCAAAACATCAATTGGAATATTTCTCGACAAGGAGGTCTTCTCACCTGTTTTGAGATAGTGGTTTTTTTTTTTATAGGGGATGCACTCAATTCCCAACTAACCTATGTCTAGGTTTCAGGCTCATTCGCAGCGCATACATTTTGATCGGTCGGGAGGTCTTCCACGGGACCGTAATGTTGGGCTTGGTTATTGGTTTTCAAGGGGGACCCGCTTTGGAGTCGAGGCCATTGAATGAAAGTCTTCACCATCTGCTCCAGGTTTACAAGTCAAGAACCCTGCAAAATGAGAAGAAATAGTCTTGCTCGTACTTCTTCGAGCTAAGCTATATGTTAACCCAAGTGTCTTAGTCAGAGAAGAACTGTTTCAGGGTTGTAACATTGGTAGGATTGGGGACCGAAAAAAGGCTCGTTTTGGCCTAGAATTCATGGTGGGTTTGACATTGGTGATCATTACTGATTTGCCACCTGTCCTTTCCTTTCTGCATCTTTAGTTTTTGAGGTGCGCAACCGACTTTGATGTGTGCACCAGCTCTTTAGAAAGAGTCTCTTGTTGCATTCAGAGACCGACTCTCTCCATGTCTTTATTCTGTGCTTGGCAGCATTTGGGGAGCAACCCTTTTTGATTTGGCTCCTTCAGGGATTTCCTCTTTTCCCATCCGGGCTTCATTGTGGATCAATCAAACAACTTACACGAGTATCGGCCTTGCTTTTACCAGGCACTTTGCTTTTTCTTGATGCTAGGGATTATTATTATTATTTTTTTGAAATCCCGGTTCTTCTCATCCTCGATGGGATCATGTCAGACATATGTCTGAAAGTCTAAACATGCTTTAAATATCAGCCCGGGAATCCTCTTCGCAATCCCTGAGTCTTGAACTCTTCCATTTTGAAGTGGTGCTGCTTCCGTCTTGGAATGATCACCAATGGATTCATGAAACGAATTTGCAGGCTCAACTTGGCTGTGCAAAGGATATGGTGTGTGGGATAGAGAAATAAATGCTTCTCGTCATCCTATGGCATTTGGATTACCATATAAACAACACACAAAGATTAATGTTAGTCCGTGCAAGAAAATTTCTAACCATTTTCTCCCGATGCCGCTGGACTTGCTCCCTTTTGCCCCGATGTGGGGTGGTTCTTGACCGGGTTGAGAATGAAAATCGCCGTTCAAATGGGTTGTCAATGGTCACCTGTAGTGTTTGGGGATATGAAACGAATGCCTCCGTCGTCCCAATCCATGTAATTGCTGCGAATAATCCCTACTTCCGTAGGTCCAGATTTTGCTACCTGATCCGCTCCACTTCTCTCTCAAGTGTGTATAGAACGTGTTTGGATTAGGCTTTGCCTCTCGTCTTTTGAGAAAACGTCCTTTTGAAAGTTTTGAATAACTTTTGCTTGGAAAAAATCTCTTTCATCTTCTCCAAAATTTTACCCGTCGCGGGGTTTTATGATGCACCATGCGTGTTTTTATTCATGTTCGGACAACCTCCTGCTTCAAAACATGAATGCCAACGAAGTTAGAATTCTATGTCTTTTTATAGACATCAGTTCTGAAAGCTTTTTCTTTTTTATTTAACATCTTCAATGGATTGGGGAAAGGGATACTTACCTTTCCCCCGCAGCTGGAGATCCCTAAAAATGCAGAGAAAACATGTTATTGTACGTTCACGAATTTTTCAAAAATTTAGAACGATACATCCTACCCTTGGTCGTGTACTCCAACGGGTAATTCATGGGTGTGAAAACTTGTTCGTCTCCAAGGTGATTCCCCTGTCAAGGATAAACAACGAGTATCAATTCATATTCTCAAATTGAAGACAAATTGGGACGATACAACTTTACTCTTGGCTCTCATCCCGTTCTGACGTCGCGTATTGATATGAACCATGTCTATCAAATCCGCTTATCCATGCTTGGAATATTTGCAATATCAATGGTTCAGCTGCCCCCGGTTGGGCAACGTCTGTTTTGTTATTTGAACAGATGGCTCCTTGAGTGATTTATCCACGTTTATCACCTGAGAAGGGAAAGAAAGGAGACATTACTTCGGTATTCGGTTGAAGATTGCTTAGGAACGATACATCGTTTTACCAAATGGGAGGCTTCGTGACCAAACGTATTTCGTGCTGAAAGGGGTAGATCCCACTATGCTCCTCAGGTGATAGTCATCGTTCATGGAACTTGCTCTACGGATTAAGTAATTAATCCACGGCCCTTGGCTCGAAGATGTTCAAAGGGTAATACTGACACTCAGAGCGGTTAGCTTTAAGCGTTAATTAAAATGTTCCCGTGGGAACTTTACAACGAGACCCGTAACACATTCATTCGACGTATTCACCTCTCACTCTCCTGAGCCTTCTAATGATTAGCACACGAGCTTCGAACCAGATGTCCGGTCGCCGGTACCGGTCACGACTGCGAAGATGCACTTGTTCCAAAATGCTTGACCCAAAGGCTGAGTTGCTCATTCAGGATATCGTCTGACTGTTCGAGTCGTTCAAGTTGAGCATCCTTAATTGCGGGTGACGGACTTCTCCCATTTTCGGCATGAACAACCCGGTTCCTCGGTTTATGCGTGATCCACACGCCGAGTTGCTCACTGAGGGACTCACTTGAAATTTCAAGCCATTGACGCCCAAGTCGGGCATCCTCAACCGTTGGCGATGGGTTCCTCACACTACTTTCAGCATGAAAAAACCTACTTCTCGAGTTGGTATTTTCATCGTTGTCCAGTAGGTTTGTATCCAATGCTGGATTCGCCGTAGGAATAACACTAACGATCGGTTGGTGCTCAAATTGGGGAGTCCATACCTGTTGAAATTGTTGTACATACTCTTGAGGAGTACTGGGGTAACTCAGGGGGGAATTCAGCCGATCGAACCAAGAATAGATGTTTTCAAGGAGATCGTCTGAACCATCGAGCGACTGACACTCAGGTTGAGTATTGTCGACTACTGGAGAAGGAATCTTTTCGCCATTCTCCTCATGGACCACCTGATTCTTCGAGCTGGAATCTCCGTAATTGTCTCGCAAGATTGTATGTGCATCTTCTGCCAATGTTAGATCCGCTGTAGGACTAGCATTAACGGCCAGTTGGTGCTCAGACTGGGGAGTCCCGATTTGCTGAAATTGCGGTACATACTCCTGAGGAGTACTAGGATAACCCAGGGGAGTACTCTGATTGATGCCTGAACAATCGACCGTGTAATTGCCAGTCTCATCGGTGTTAAGAGGTGATTGGATGCTTCCTGCTTCATGAGGATTGCGATCACAGCCATGCTCATCGTTTAAACTTGAACCGCCTCTATCTTGGTCTAGCGCCACTCGTCCATCTCTCAGTAGTCTTCTGTAGCACCAAAGGTGGTTCCTGACTTTATTTCTATCCAGTTCCGGCATGTTCATGATCTTGAGTATGCGCGATGGGCGAGCCAAACTGATCCATAACTGTTGAACTGCATCAACAAATTTGCTATGAAGCTCCGAGGTCCAATAAAACCTTGTTTTCTTGCTAGCCGAAGTAGTGTTGGCAACTCGGCGGCTACTCTTCGCGGAATCTGGTCGTGTTGAACCGCCTCTATCTTGGTCTAGCGACGCTCGTCCATCTCTCAGTAGTTTCTTGTAGCGCCAAAGGTGATTCTTGACCATATTTTTAGCCAGTCCCGGCACGTTCATGATTTCGAGTATGCGCGATGGGCGAGCAAAATTGATCCCTAACTGTTGAACTGCATCAACAAATTTGCTATGAAACTCCGGGGTCCAACGAAATCTTATTTTCTTGCTAGTCGAAGTAGTGTCAGCAATTTGGCGGTTACTCTTCTTGGAATCTGGTCGTGTTGGAGGTTGCTCTGGGGGGGATTTAGTGGTCTCAGATCGCTGGTCACGATGGTGAGTTCATCATTGAGCGGACCTGACTTGTCATGACGCATGTTCCCTTCCACAATGGGCGTCGACTTTGACCTTATAGCACTAGTTTCCTCTTGTAGATCCTCGGCGGTACCCGCCTGTTTCGAAAGATGTTGCGAAGGGCATTGCAACAAATGAGCATTATGAACCCCCAGATCTGGCTCTTCAGTGAATACTCCGTCCGTGGGAACAGGGTTACCGCACTCAAGACAAATAGCGATGCTTAGAGCTTTTTTTGTACTGAATGTTCTTATTCGAAGCTTTTCATTTTCCTCCCTCACAATCGCTAACTCGTGCCGATCGCGTTGCTGCTTCAGCCGGGTTCGTTTGTTTTCAAACCAGCACTTGACCTTCCGAGGCTCCCA
This sequence comes from Rhodomyrtus psidioides, assembly GCA_021437785.1. Taxonomy (NCBI): domain Eukaryota; kingdom Viridiplantae; phylum Streptophyta; class Magnoliopsida; order Myrtales; family Myrtaceae; genus Rhodomyrtus; species Rhodomyrtus psidioides. The sequence continues at coordinate 1,472,506 of JAILYB010000054.1, forward strand.
CCCTATCTCCTGGCCCATTTTGATTCTCTGTTCCATGTCCGGATAGGGGTATTCCTTGAAAAACAATTCGAGTTTATGGACTTGACCTGAAGTGTTGCGTTGGAGACATTCCTCTTTCTGACGCTGATCACCGTCGCGGGTACTTGTTTCTCGTAAAACCAAGCCGCGGGTTTCATCATTAGAAGGATCGGTCTCCATGGCCCCCGTGTCAGGTTCGGTCCTGAGATCTTCAAATTCTTCCAGCAGCTCAAGCTCGAGACCTCCAAGTCTGGCGCTTCTAGTAAATGACAGAACCCCTTGAACATTTTGATCGAAATATCACTGCTTGATTTTCCGTTAACTCAGCTTTCTTTGTTCCTCCTTGGATCCTCACCTTTCTCTGCAATTTTGAAAGGTTAAAGGGGTCGGATCACCGTTCTTTGATCAAAGGTGATGGCTACCCGACGAGCGTTCTTCTCAATGCTTCGAGATTCCCACTTCGTCCTTTTGTGATGGCTACCTGACGAGCCGCTCTTCTCAAGTCTTCGTAATTCCCACTTCGTCTTTTGTGATGGCTACCTGACGAGCGTTCTTCTCAAGGCTTCGTAATTCCCACTTTGTCCTTTTGCTCTTTTCTACGTGAACGGAGCCTGAAGATCTCTTGCGTTGATTTCGCTTTGTCGAGCACTACGCTTGTCCCCCTGGCCCAGTCTCTAGAGTAACAAGCCTGCCCACCTTTCGGCGCCATATGTTTCGTAAAACCCGAGATCACAGGACGGTGGTGGATTCGTGACTCATCGGGGATGCATTAACGAAACCCGTTTGGCTCTACTGCACATAAACTATTATTACCACTTCTCCCTGCTTACTCGAGCGTTTAATAAGGTGATAGATTGACGTCAAGAAGATTAACACTTTAGCCTTATCAGACTCAGCTTCTCAAACACTCTGCCAATATTCACTCTCTTCTCCAACATCCGATCGCGCATGGCTTCCTCCTCTGTACCTGCTGCTTTAGCCGACAGCTTCAACCCAATGGGAAAGGTTTATCGCCTCCTGGGCAGAGGTTACGGTTACATAAACAATCATCCTGAAGCCGAGGTTGAAATCCGTACTCTGATTCCGGCCCTGGATACTGTGTGTATCGAAGGTACGAAAACTGCAAAGGGAGTTTGCGATCTTCCCAACTCTCTTCAACAATTTCCTGCAGGCTTACGAAGTTGCTAGCCGGGAGGTCACTATGGCTGGTATCGTGCGAGCCCGCTATCAGGACCGAACTGAGTCCCTGATGGTTGGCCATGCTGATGGCCGATAACCATAAAAGGGCTGTTGAATACGCCCACGCCCAGGTTTCCATGCTGGTCCGTGAGAGGGACAACTTGGTGGAGCGTCTGGCTCTTTTTGACACCGCCTTTGAGCAAGACCAGCACAACTTCGTGTTGAGGTTCCAGTGTGCCTGGTTGGAGGAAAGGCTTGAAGACCTGAGCATGGATATAGCTCGCGGGAGGGTGCTGGCTCAGGACTTAGAGTTTGAGTTCGGGTACTATGACACCAAGGTGAACGAACTTAAGGAGAAATGTCGTCTCCTTTTCTTCAAGCTTGTAGACCTCGATTCCCAGAGTGTGGGTTGTAAGCAAGGCATGGATAGCATGGAGAGTCAGTTAAGCTTTTTTGTGATGCTTGTCAGAACTCATTTTGGGTTTACTGCTCCCCCTCAGTGATCCAATTGTAAACTTTCCTGCTGAATGAAATAAATGAGAGTTTGTTTATATATGCTCTTTCATTATGCATTGTTGACTAGCCGAGAAAGGTTTTTGCTTTCGGATCTACGCGACTCCTTTTTCGCCTGTGTCAACAGCTTGACTACGCATCATTCTCACAGCCCGACGCTTTATATTTGATTGACTTGAATGCCTCGTGAGAAATAGATTTGTAGTTGCTCGAAACTTAAAGATTGCCCCTGATTTTGTGGTCATCGCGTTTGGGGCCGCTAGTAATCTTTCACTTTCGAGCTCGATCACATTCTGCTAGTAACTCATGCTATCAATTCTGCCCTCACGCGTCGGGGTTGATTTTACCTTGAACTTAATAACAAGGAATTACCGTATACACACGAGATGACGTTCGCGAAAAACATTATGCAAAATCAACTCTAGCTATTGAAGAAACAATCGCATGCACCGATGAGAACTTTACAATAGGAGATACATCCTTCTCGCGTACATCCCCTTCTTTCTTTGGGCATGTACAATGACCAACCAATCTGGCCTCGGCTTAGGTGTACCATTACCGACTGCAGATCATGGTTGCCAATCTTTAATAGCTTCCAACTGATCGAACCAGGTATCAAGTCCTTCATCGAAGAAATCACCTGACCCCTCGAACGATTGATGTATAGGTTGAGCTGCATCGCCCGACGGATTCTTCGAACTAGAACCCCCATCCTTATTTGGGATTATAAGAGGAGATTTGATCGGTTGACTACCACAAGCATCTCCCACTCGGGAATTAGGGAAATAAAAATGCTCCAAGCATTCTCCCATTAGGTCATCTGAAGCCACATGCTCCGATTGGGCAAACCCTTGAGCACTGAGCGTGGTGGGCTGATCTGCGACAGGATGGACACTGACTAGCTGCTGCTCGGACGGGGGAGTGCTTACTCGCTGCACTTGTGATGCGTGTTCTTGAGGAATATTGAAATGACTTGCGAGGATATCCTGATCAAATCCCCAATAGTCGTCCAGATTCGACCGGGCCTCCTTTGACATAGGGGTGCTGGGTTCGCAGCCGAGTCTATTGCTCGGATTCAGCTCTGTATAACGCTGTCCTAACGCCCTTCTGTAGCAACCAAGGTGATTCGCGACTAATTGCTTGGTAAGTCCCGGTACCTTCATGACCCTAAGTATGCTCGTCGGACCTATGAAGTCGAGTCCTATCTGTCGAACTGCGTCTAAGAACTTGAGATGAAGCTCCGGGGGCCAAATGAATTTCTTCTTCTCGTTGTCTGGAATAGCGTCAATAGCCTGCTGACTAATCTCTAACCCCTCTTGAATCGTATCGGATCCTACTAGAAGTTGTTGTGAAGGAGATTCATGGGTTTCGTTATTGTGACCCAAATCATAACGACACGTATCCTCTTCCTCTGAAGACACTGGTATAATTTTTGTAGGATCGATCTGCTCATGCGCGCCATTAGCAGGATCTGATTGTACCGGAGATGGCTCAAGGGAGCAGGGGGATAAATGAGCACCTTCCATCCTCGTAGAAGGCTCACCGGGGAACAATTTACTGAGGGTGGTAGGGCCACCGCAGTTAGGGCAAGTAATAGTACTGAGGATTTTCTCATACCACATGTTTTCCATTTGAAGGTTTTGGTTCTGCTCTTTTAGGGCCGTGATCTCCTTACGCCTGTGTTGGACACCTAGTCTGAAACGTTTATTCTGAAACCAAAAATGGATTCTCATAGGATTCATTCCCAGCTTCCGGCCCAATTCAATCTTTTGTTCCTCGCTTGGGCAAGGGCATTCATCGAAGAAAGCTTCAAGCTCCTGGATTTCTTTCCGAGCGTAGCGCTGGCGACTTTTTCTTTTCCGGGGTTGAGCGTCGTGGCCACTGCCGTCGTCACCACTGCGATCTTGATGTTCGTCACCGGCAATGTTGAGTTCCATGGCTTCGATGTCGAATTTGATTCTGGAGAATTTGAGGTCTTTTAACGAACTCGTCACTCGGGGTTCTCTGTTCTCTTTTGTATACTCGCTCTTTCGATTTGTTGCCTCCTTTTCCTCGAAAGCTAGGTCTTGTTCAGCGTTCTGTTTTTGAAACGACGGAACTGTTTACCCCCTGCTCAGCTTTCCAACACGAAGGGGTAACCAAATCCTTCCGCGGCTTCTTCGATAGTAGCGCTCGCCTTTCACCTTCCCTCAATAGTCGTGTCTGTTCAGCACTGTCTTCCCTTTTTTAAGTGGCAGAGCTGTTCACTCGCCGCCCAGCTTTATGCGTGATGGAACAACCCAATCCTTTCGCGGCTTCTTCGATAGTTGCGCTCGCCTTTCACTTTTCTTCAATAGTCGTGTCTCTTCAGCACCGTCTTCCCTTTTTTAAGTGGCAGAGCTGTTCACTCGCCGCCCAGCTTTATGCGTGATGGAACAACCCAATCCTTTCGCGGCTTCTTCGATAGTTGCGCTCGCCTCCCTCCCAGCTTTAATAATGGCGAGACCGAATTTGCCAGGCCTGAAATCGCGGATCAGGACATGTCTGGTGATGCACGGGAGAAGCAGCCCCCGCTTTACATTAATTAACCCAGCTCCACGAGCATTATTGCTGCAACTTTTCTCCGCTCTCGAGACGCTATAAAATGCGGGGTTGGTGTTTGGGAGATTAACGCTCTCATATAATTTGCTTCCATCCTCTAATCACTCCACTACACACATCTCCGTCGAAAATGGCTTCTTCCCAAGTTCACACTTTCTCAGCCGAAGCTTTGACTCGATGGAAAGAGTTCTATAACCTCTTGGGTCGAGGCTACGCTCACATAGCCGATCATCCCGAAACCGAGGATGAGATCCGAGTCATGTTCGGGGACCTGGACATCACCTCCCTCGAGGGTACCGCGTTGGGGAGGGAATACAGTATTTTTCCAACGCTCTTTACGAACTCCTTGGAGGTCTACCGCGCCGCTCATCGGGGAGTTACCGTGGCTCGTGTCTTGCGAGCCCGTTATGAGGATCAGTCCGACCGCCTAGCGTTGGCTGACTACCTGGCCGATAGTCACAAAAAGGCCGTTGAGTTCGCCAAAGAGCGGGTTTCGACATTGCTTCGTGAGAGGAGGAATCTGGTGGAGGACTTAGCTCTATCCCTGGCTACCTATGAGCGCGATAGTCGTAATGCCCTGCTAAGGAATCGAAGCGAGTGGCTGGAAGAAAGGCTCAACGGCATAAATGAGGATATAACTCGTGAGAATGGACTTGTTCGGAACTTGGAAGCAGTCGCCGAAGATCACGAGACTCAGGTTGCTGCAGTCAATGATGAACGCAAACGCCTTCACCTCAGGCTTGCGGACCATGATACGCGGAGTGGTGCGTATAAGCAAAGCATCCATAACCTGGAGGGCCAACTGGGCTCCTTTGTGTCGTTGATTAGGGCTCACTTCTGCTTTACTTTTCCACCCCAATGAATTGTATAATTTGGTTTGGGCAAGAATGAATGAAAGCCCATGTGTTTGTTTTAGCTTTTATATGATCCATTTCTTCGAGCATCCGGACATCTTAGACTTGGATGAGTCGATCCATAATAAGTCGAGTAGATGTGTTCTGATTTTCTAACTCGCTCATGATCAGATGAAAGAATAGCCCCAGACTTATCCAGGAAAAGATTTCTCTCTATTACCTATTTTTTACCTGCAAATGAAATGACAGAATCAGAAGGAATAATTTGAAAAAGAAAGCAAAAACCCCTTTCAATCTTATGCTTACCCATGATTAATAAGGACAAGAACTTTTACAAGGGTTTTAATCTTGTGCGAAAAGTTTTTATCAATATTCCTCGAAAGAAAGCATACTATTGAAAGGAATGTAATTCACAATAATTGCTTTTGATCAATTTCGAGAGGAACGAATTACTCAAAAGTGTGAGGCATAATAACGTGTTTTAAATTTAATTGAAGATACGGCATCCAAATCAAGGCCGTTTTGTTAAGAACGAGAGTAATTTGGACATCTATCTCGTCATCAAATTCAAAACAACGCCGATATTCTCGGTCAATTATCGTGGATTACCAGCGGCGCACAATCATGCATGAACCAATTCAAGTGTATAATTCCTTCTAGCGAAATTGGGGTTGGATTACCCTATACGACCAAAAAGGTCGTGTAAGATTTCCAATTTTAATTTCCTCTAAAGGAATTATAAACTTGACTTGGGAGTATTCGGATGATTAGAGAAAATGCCACTATCACATTCCCATGACCCGTCAAAAGAAATACAACCAAGTTCCATCTGAATGTATACACCAATAGATCCCTAATACAATCACTCTAAGGGGTGAGATAGAGAAAACCCCGATAAAAATAAACCCTATACAAGAGGACTAGTAATGGAAAATGAAACAAAGGAATGTGATCCTAACGTTTAGGGATGCCCCAGTTTCGATCTGTGTCTTCAGGATCACTTGCCCCAACTCGTCATCTTCATTGGATGATACCTCAATAATGTCCATAGTATGCTCCTTATCGCACACTCGGTGTTCGTCGTGGGATATCACCCTCCTCGTCTTCTGTCAAGGGCGTTGGGGACAAACGCACATACCTATTCTCGAAACGGCATTTAATCTAATCACCAGAATGCAATGGATGAAATGCCTATATTTACATGAACTGTGATAGATTTGGGGGATAGAGAGTCTTACCAACCAAACTCGTCGACTTATGTGCGGTTTTAGGTGTACCAACCGCCCAAAGACATGCGCATGAGACAAGTGATAGTGAACTTCTAAAAATCAGAGGGTTTGGCACCTAAGGTCAAGGTTCTCACCTCGAGTTCTAGAAAGAGCAGATTCCATTGCACAACTATCGTTGCATTGGGGCTCGATCCATAGTTCGAAATGAGCGGAATTGAAAAATGGATTACCCCGTGTTTTTCCTCACGGAGACTCCATTTTCAATCCCTTCTATTGTTTTCCTATAGGCGGCTGTCGCGACCCGTCCGAAAGCGGACGCGGCTAATGGATTACCGATCACGGGTTTTGGATCGGCGCGAGCCCTCCCAGGCCCATACCAAATCGCGGCGGGAGTATTTTTTAAATGATTCGACGATAAGAGTCGATCGTTTTCGACCTTCAGTGTGGTCGTGGTGGCATGTGCAAATTGTGCATGCATTTGGAGTCGCCACCGGTCTTTCTTGGAGGGTAGACCGGAAACCTTACTGATCGATTGGGAGAGATCGATCAGTTCTGCAGAACCAGAGATTTTGGGTTCGGGGACTTGGTTACGCTGGTGTCATTACCCAACGCCCTTTCGGTACCTAACGCGAGTGATTTTCCTAGCTAAGAGTTCATGCAGGCGCAATTTTAGGTGGGGTAGGTTTGATTCAGGGTTTCATGCAGATTGGAAGACTATTCCTATCAATCACAATCAATTTAAATGAAAGCGCAACCAAGTACATAAATAAATCACACCAAGGCATATCAATTCAAATCAATGGCTTCCTAGTATAGCCATAAGGGCTTAGGGAAGGAGTGATTTCGGACCGGGGGCAAAATGGGAAAATTTGGGGACGATTAGCCCGAAGGGCAAAATCGTCATTTTGGGAAGGTCTGGATACCGAATTACCCAAAACGTTCCATGGCCAGTTGATTGTGGCCATTTCCCATTTTTGAGAATTTTTTTGGAATTTCTTGATTTTTCTTTTTTTTTTTTAGATTTTTTTTTGTTTTTTATTATTAATATTTTCTGAAAATATTTTCTTTGACAACATACCACACTTAACCAAGTAAACAAGCTAACTACCAGATTGAAATAAATACATGCAAATCAAGTCTATAATGGCAATACTTTTAGAAAAATAACTCTGATAAACGGACCGAGTACGCAAAATATACCTGATTAGATACCGACCTTCAAACGCTAAACCCCCCCAGCGTGTGACCATCTCCATATGCGACGCAGTCAAATACTCAAGTCGAGCTTGGCGGAAATCTCCAGAAAAATCCTTCGATGCGAACCTTGAATGTCGACGGACCACGAGCCCCAAAATTCCCGGGCGACGGCCCAATCCCTCGGCCCGTGGGCCAAAGCTCCGGCCAAATTGGCCCATATACCTGGCACACGGGCCCATATACTCGGCCCACTTCCCAGGCCGTGGCCTAGACCAAAATGGGCCAAGGCCCGTTCGACCGGCCCATGAACGCGGCCCGTGGACACGACACACCGACGAAAAAACAGGGAGAGCTCGGTCGAGGCGGCAAGCTGGCGACGACACAAGGCTGTGGCGGTCGGAGAGAGCTATAGGTGGATCGTGGTGGTCGGGAGCGGCGATGGTAAGTGGTGAAAGTGATGGTTTCTCGTCGGAGCAGAGGTGAAACGCAGCTAACACCAAAACAGGGGACATCAGCTTCCGTGGTGGTTTGCGGCGACTCCGGCGCTCAACGGGAGGTGTGACTGGGTCGGGATGGAGATGAGGAGGCTGGTGGTTGTCGATGAGGTGGCTGGCGGCGACGGCGACGTTGTACGAGGCCAGAGGAAGAGGATGATGCGGTTCGGTCAAGGGTAGCGAAAACAGGGACTGGCTTTCCCGCGGCTGTTCGAAGACTCCGCGACGGCTTCCGACGATTGCACGACAGCCTGAGGAACGGAGGAAGGTCCTAGGGTCAGCGGGTGGTGGTCGGAGACGGTCAAGAGCGGCTGTGGAAGCGCGGGCAGTCCCGGACACCGAAACAGAGCAGACCGGCATCGAGCTGTTTCAAGGTGGTCCGGCGGCTTCTGGCGGTCGGGGCGGCGGTGACGGGTCACTAGAGGTCGCGGTTGACGGTGGTGGAACGGAGGAAGGAGTGAGGTCGAGGCAGCCGCGGCAGCTGCAAACCGAAGAGGAACAAGGAGCAGCGAGCGGAAGTTGAAATGGAGCTCAAACAGGGTAGTAAAAGGGAGGGTCGGATTTATGGAGTTTGGGTGGTGATGGTGGCACTGTGTATGGTGTGGTAGATGGAGATCAGTGAAGCCCGAAGGTGCAGGAGATTCGTGGACGGAGGATGCTTCGGTCGGAGGTTGTCGTCTGCTCGCACGGGCTCCCCAAAGGAAGAAGAAGCTGCCACCCTGCTCAAGAAGACGGAAGAAGCAGCTCCCAAAAAAAAAGGCGTCGTCCATATTAATAATAATGAAATAAAATAAAATAAAATAAAATAATAATAATGATAATAATAATAGATAAAAAAATGAAAAGTGACAATAAAAAGGCAAAGACAAAATTATTTGGTCAAATCTCTTTTCTTTTGCTTTTTCTTTTAAATGATTATGTTTTTCCCCTTTTTTATTATTATTAATATTTTTGCCCAAATTCAATTTTATGATGATCGAGGAACACCTAAAATTGAACCTGAATTTTTATATACCGACTATTTTTATATATTTTTGTGACCTCAGATATTATTTTTCTTGATTTTATTCTTTTCTTCTTTTTTTTGTATTTTTCGTCTTTATTAAAAAAAATAAATTATGAAAGACTGATCAAAAATCAGGTGTCAACAGCTGCCCCTCTTTGAGAGGAATTTCGTCAGAGGTTTCTCTCAAAGACAAGGTGACACCTGTGTTCCGATCGACTCGACTGGAAAAAGAAAGAAGAAACGCTATGACATCGGATCCTTAAAGTTCTTGATTAATTCCTGATTTACTCCAACAATTTGAACATGGTCCGAGAAGAGAGAGGCTTATCTGAGGCTCACCTGTCGGATGTTCCCCGCTGCGACAACTTTCAAGAAGATACCTAGGACTCGTCATTCAGAATATCCTAGGGAGATTAAGCTCTGACCTGTGTGGTAGGTCATACCGTTGTGGAATTCCTAACTGGTAGGAACCTAAGGAAGGCGCATCCTACACTTTGGGATTTGCCAAGGATTTTGATCCGTATGGTGGATCGGACCTTTGTGTCTATCCTTATGGCAGTATTTACTAACGTGTTGACCCTTATGGCGGTGTCTACCATCATGTTGATCCTTCAGGCGGTTTCTACCTTGGTTTGACCCTTCAGGCGGTTTCTACCATTGAGTTGACCCTTCAGGCGGTTTCTACCTTAGTTTGACCCTTCAGGCGGTTTCTACCTTTGTTTTGACCCTTCATGCGGTATCTACCTTGATTTGATTCTTCAGGCGGTTTCTACCATATGATTTGACTTTGAAAAGGGGTCTCATGACGAGGGTTCTCCACGTCCGATGAGACTGCCTAAATTATGAAAAGGGGTCTCATGACGAGGGTTCTCCACGTCCGATGAGACTGCTTGATATTTTTGAAGATGGGTCCTAGGACGAGGGTTCTCGACATCATGCTAGGACTCGGGTCTGCTGAGGCGACATTCTGGGAGCTGGGTTCTCCAGGTATCCTGCAGAAAGTTCAAACCTGAAAGATTTTTCTTCACCAAGAAGATGTTAATAATCTTTGGGAAGATAATAATTGTCCAATTGACAAAATTTTACGACTTAAGTTTTAGTCATGAAATGTGCATTTTTGATGTTGGAGGTTATCCGAAGCATTCTTACAACATGCAAATGTGATCACAAATTCCTTGCATGGAAAATTTGGATCAACAGTTTGAAAATTCCAAAAAGAGTTTGTTCAAAACATCAATTGGAATATTTCTCGACAATGAGGTCTTCTCACCTTTTTAAGATAGTGGTTTTTATAGGGGATGCACTCGATTCCCTACTAACCTGTGCCTAGGTTTTAGGCTCATTCGCAGCGCATACATTTTGATCGATCGGGAGGTCTTCCACGGGACCGTAATGTTGGGCTTGGATATTGGCTTTCAAAGGGGACCCGCTTTGGAGTCGAGGCCATTGAATGAAAGTCTTCACCATCTGCTCCGGGTTTACAAGTCAAGAACCCTGCAAAATGAGAGAGAAATAGTCTTGCTCGTACTTCTTCGAGCTAAGCTATATGTCAACCCAAGTGTCTTAGTCAGAGAAGACTCCTTCGGGGTCGTAACATTGGTAGGATTGGGGACAGAAAAAGGCTTGTTTTTGGCCCAAAATTCTTGGAGAGTTTGACATTGGTGATCATTGCAGATTTGCTACCTGTCCTTTCTCTTTTGCGCCTTTATTCCGCGTTTGACACCATTTGGCGAGCAGCCTTTTTGGAATTTGGCTCCTTCGGGGATTTCCTCTTTTCACATCTAGACTTTATTGTGGGTCAATCAAACAGCTTGCACGGGCATCAGCCTTGCTTTTACCAGGCACTTTGCTTTTTCTTGATGCCGGGATTTTTTTCTCATTTTCATCTTTTTTTTTTTTTTTTGAAATCCCATTTTTCTCATCTTCAGGAGATCACTTTAGACATATGATCGAAAGTCTAAACATGCTTTTACCATAAATCCAGGAATTTCTTTGTAATCCCTCAGTCTTGAGCTCTTCCGTTTCTAAAGTGATGATGCATCCATCTTGAAATGTGTAATGATCACCAACGGGTTCATGAAACGAATTTGCAGGCTCGACTTGGCTGTGCAAAGGATAAACGTATGTGGGATAGAAAAATGAATGCTTCTCGTCATCCTATGGCACTTGGATTACCATATAAACAACACACGAAGATTAATGTTAGTCCGAGCAACAAAATTTCTAACCATTTCTCCTGATGCTGTTGGACTTACTTCTATTCTGCCCCGATGTGGGGTGGTTCTCGACAGGGCTGATAATGAAAACCTCCGTTCAAAGGGGTTATCAATGGTCACCTGTAGTATTTGGGAATATGAAACGAACGCCTCCGTCGTCCCAATCTATGTAATCGCTGTAAATGGTCCCTACCCCCGTAGACCCAGATTTTGTTATCTGTCCACTCCACTCATCTCTCAAGTGTGTGTTGGACATGTTTGGATTAGGCTTCGCCTCTCGTCTGAGAAAACACCCTTTTAAACGGTCTGAACAACTTTTATTGGAAAAATTCTTTTCATTCTCTCCAAAATTTATCCATCGAGGGGATTTTGTGATGTATCGTGCATGTTTTATTCATGCTTTGGGCAACCTCTCGATTTAAATCATGAACATCGATGCATTGGATAATTTTCATGACGGCTGAAAGGATTTTAACATTTTTTTATCTCCAGCTAACTGGGAAAGGGATACTTACCTACCTGTCGCGGCTGCAGACCCCTGAAAATGTAAAAGAAGCATATCATTGTATGTTCACGAATTTTTTCGAAAATCGAAACGATACATCCTACCCTCATGTACTCTAACGGGTAGTACGTGGGATGTAAAACTTGTTCGCTTCCAAGGCGATTCCCCTGTCAAGGATAAACAATGAGTATCAATTCATATTCTCAAATTCAAGACAAATTGGGACAATACAACTTTACTCTTGGCTCTCATCCCGTTCTGATGTTGCGTATTGATATGAACAACGTCTATCAAATCCGCCTATCCATGCTTGGAATATTTGCAACATTAATGGTTCAGCTGCCCCCGGTTGGGCAACGTCTGTTCTGTTATTCGAACAAATGGCTCCTTGAGTGATTTATCCACGTTTATCACCTGAGAAGGGAAAGAAAGGAGACATTACTTCGGTATTCAATTGAAGATCGTTTAGGAACGATACATCGTTTTACCAAATAGGTGGCTTCGCGGCCAAACGTATTTCGTATTGAAGGGGTAGATCCCATTATGCTTCGCGGGTGATAGTCATTGTTCATGGAACTTGCTCCACGGATTAAGTGATTAATCCACGGCCCTCGGCTTGAATACTCTCAAAGGGTGATGTTGACACTCACGCGCAATTAGTTCTAGATATTAGTGAAAGATGTTCCCGTGGGAACCTTACAGTGCGATCAACAACATATTCAATAGGAGTATTCAACCCCTTTCCTCTAAGCATTTTTCATCGAGTAGCCATTCCTTGCATCAGACGTTTGATCACCGGCCTTGCGTCACCACTGTGATGGTCCTCCGGCTCCAAATTGATCGAGCCAAAGATTGAACTCATCGCCAAGGAAATTGCTCGGGTCTTCGAGCCATTGATGTTCAAGTTGGGTATCAACGATTGTTGGGGGCAGATTTCTTTCATTGCCTTCGTTGTGAGGGATTGGAGTCTTTGAGCTGGAACCTTCATCATTGCCCTGTTGGGGTTGAGACATACATTCCCGAAGAGTATTGATCCAAGTGTCCAGCTCCTCATCAAGGAAATCACCTGTTCTTTCTAGCCCTTGGTGCCCAGATTGGGTGTCGTCGACTGTAGGCGAGGGATTCCTCTCTTTGCTCTCGCCGTGAGCAATTTGACCCCTCGAATTGGAACTTCCTCCGATGACCGGCAGGTTCATATGTGCACTCTCTACCAATGCCAGATCCGCTTCAGGGACAACATTAATGACTGATTCGCGCTCAAACTGAGGAATTTCTATGTGCTGGAACTGTGGCATATACTCCTGAGGAGTATTGAGATAGCTCGGCGGAGCATTCTGTTTTGGGTTAGAGGAGTCGCTGACACGACTGCTAGTCCCGTCATTGCTGAAACACGGTTGGGTGCTCTCGGCTCTCCAATCATCGTGGTTGTAACTCTGCCCGGCACTTGAGCTCCAACTGGCTTTATGATGGTTTAACGCTATCCTCCCATCCCTTAGCAATCTCCTATAGTACTTGAGGTGAGACTCGACGTTAATTCTAGAGAGCCCCGGCACATTCATAATCTCGAGTATGCGTAGTGGGCTAGCCGAATCAACTCCCAGCTCTCGAATTGCATCAACAAATTTGGTGTGAAGTTCATAGGTCCAGTAAAACCTTGTTCTCTTATCACCCAAAATATCGTCAATACTTCGGTAGCTATTCTCTACGGGATCTAGTCGTTTCAAAAGTTGTCCAAGAAGGGACTCACCGACTTTGGATTGGCTGGCTGCGACAGCGAGTTCGTCATTGAGAGAACTCCCCCTGTGATGATTCATATCCCATTTCTCAGAGGATGTTGGTGTTGATCCTATGGTGTTGACTTGCTCATGCAGATCTCCGGCGATATCTGGCTGTGTCGGAAAATGCTGTGGAGAATACGGTAACAGCTGAGCGTTATTCGTCAACAGGGACGGTTCATCGAGGAACACCTCGCCGAGGACAACATGATTACCACAATTAAGGCAGGTGGCCTTGGTCAGAGCTTCCTTATATCTCGCGCTTTCAGCTTGAAGCTTCTCATTCTCCTCCTTCAGGACCAGTAACTCATGGTCTGCGTATTGCTGTTTCACCCGGGTTCGTTTGTTGGCGAACCAAAACTTGACCTTCGAAAGCTCCAATCCTATTTTTCTGCTCAACTCCATTTTCTGTTGTCTGCTTGGAGTGGGGTATTCATTGAAGAAAGCTTCGAGCTCTCGGATTTGGCCTGGAGTGTGGCGTTGTAGTTGCTTCCTTTTCCGACTCCGGTCATCATTGTATATTCCTTCTTCGTAGCTGAAACCTAGAATTTCATCGCTGGAGGAGTCAGTCTCCACGGCCTTCGGGCAGGATTCAGCTCCAGGATCTTCAAAGTCTCCCAGCAGTTCGTGCTCAGAAATGTCCAGGTCGGGCGTTTCTAGCAGATGGGAATAGCTTTTAAACATGATGGATCGAAGTATCTCGGGCTGATCTAGTTCACTCAGCTTTCTCTATTCGCTCTTACGTGTTTGCTCACTCTAGAAATTTTCTCAAGTGATTGTGCGTGTCCTAGAACCATCCTTCAGGCTGCATATGAAGACCAGCAAACAAGCGCTCCTCCCGAGACCCTGTAATTACTCATCGTCTGTATTCCCCTTTCTTTTTCCTCGTGATAGGATCACAAACTCTTTTGCATTGATTCGGTTTCATCGAGTATTGCGCTCGTCCCCTAGTTCAGTCTTCAAAGTGGTGGGTCTACAATCTTTCGGCGCCTTTTATGATTTGCTAGGCCCGAGAACGTGGGGAGCAGCGGTGGGCCCGCAATTAATGACTCCGTTTAATTCATTTAGCTCCATGGGAATTAACGCTATGATCTTCTCTCAACCCCTTTTCATCGTTCAAACGAAAGTGGCATTTTCCCTGTGCATGCTATTACTCTTCATTTCAGCATCACGGGCGCTTGGTGAGGAATGAGTTCGTTGCCACTCAAAATTTTAAAGACCGTCTCTGGTTTCAGACTTAATCTAACAAGGGATCATCACAACTGAGCATAACGATGTTCGTCGATAGCGTTGGTTTTAATATAGAATTAACTATAGTCATTAAAGAAAAATGTTCCCGTAGGAACTTTACAACGGATAAGATGAGTGATCTACTCGTGAACACGTTCTTCTTTCTATGGGTGTTCGTGGTGACCGACCCATCGTGCCCCGAGTCAAGTGCTAGATCATGGCTGTCCAAGCATGCCAGCTTCCCACTGATTGAACAAGGCATCGAGCCCCTCATCAAAGAAATCGTCTGTCGTGGGTTGACCAGCGGCAGGCAGAGCACCAGCCGACTGCTGCTCGAATGGAGGAGTGCGCACTCGCTGTACTTGTGACACGCGCTCTTGAGAAGTGTTGAAATGGCCCGGGAGGACATTCTGATCATCTTTCAGTTTGCCGGTGGTCGGGCTGCTAGCTTGATTGATGCTTAGATTTGGCCGGGTATCTCTTGATGCCTGAGCATTACAATGGCGGTCGCCCCTAGCTTTTGAGCTCGAGACGGATTCCTCCCGGTTTAGCTCCGCTCGACGTTGTTTTAATAGCTTTCTGTAGGCAGCAAGGTGATTCCTGACCAGTTCCTTACTAAGCCCCGGTACATTCATGGCCTTAAATATGCGCGTCGGAGTTGCTGAATCGATCCCCATTTGGTGAACCACGTCTAGGAATCTGGAATGCAGTTCAGGGGGCCAAGCGAACCTCCTCTTATCGTGGCCCAAAATTGCATCGATGGCTTGACGACTGATTAACTCATCTCCAGCGGGACCCGACCCTATCGAAAATTGTTGTGCATGAGGCTGATATGTTTTGAGCTGGTCGGCGGTAACATCCAGCTCCTTGAAACTGTAGCTCCAATCAAAGCGATGCAAATCCCATCCCCCAGGAGGCATTTGTATCATCTTCGTAGGATCATCCTGCTCATGCGTGACTCCGGCAAAATCTGGTTGAGCAGGAGATGCCCCGAGGGAGTAGGGTGGTAAATAAACGTCTTCAATCATCGCGTGAGGCTTATCGGGGAATATCTTACCGAGGGCGACGAGGTTATCGCAATGAGGGCAAACGGTGATATTGAGAGCTTTTTCATACCTCATGTTTTCTATTCGCAGCTTTTGATTTTCTTCCTTTAAAATCTCGACCACCTGACGTTTGTGTTGAGCCCTCGATTTGGATCTCCTATTTTGAAACCAAAACTGGATCCTCGACTGATTAATCCCCAACTCCCGGCTCAATTCAATTCTCCACTTCTTTTTCATGTAATGGCTTTTACTGAAAAGGGTTTCCAGCATTTGGGTTTCCTCCTGAGAGTATTGGTGAGGACGTCTTCTTTTCCCGAGTTGAGCATTGTGGATGTCGTTGTCGTCGTCGCCGTGATCTTGATTTCCGTTGCCAGAAGTGTTGGGCTCCATGGTTTTGGCGTTAGACTTGATCTTGGAATCTTCGAGATCCCTCTGTAGTTCAATTTCTGAGATTTTTGAGTCAGTCGCCTCTAGCAGCTGACAGTAACCTCTTAAATATGTTGGATTGAGAAATGTTTGATTGGTTCTTGCCCACTCAGAGTTCTCCACTCTCTCCTGTATGCTCACTCCCTATAAAGTTTTCTTCGAGTGACTTTGCATGTTCAGGAGACGCTCTTCAAGCATCATTAGGCAAACGTTCCCCCTCAAGACCTCGAATTTCTCGCTTAGCTTTTCAACGTGATGGGACTGCCAAACCCTGTTAGGGCTCTCTCCGATAGTTGCGCTTTCCTCCCACCTAACTCTAATAATGGTGATCCCGACAAATCTTTTACATCTTTTAATTGATGAGCCGGAAATCGCGGACCGAAACGAATCCAATGGTTCTCGTGAGGGGACCTCCTGCTTTACCCCCTAACTGGGCTCCACCAGCATTATTACTGAGACCCTTCATCATCCTCGAGTTGCTATAAAATGAGGAATTAATGTATGGAAGGTTAACGTTCTCGCATAATCAGCTTCTTCCTTCTAATCTCTCTGTTAAACTCGTCTTATTCTCAAGCCAACCCAACGCAAATGGCCTCCTCTCCCGTACGCACTTTTTCAACTGATGTCTTGGCCCAGTGGGAAAAGCTTTATAACCTACTGGGTCGCGGTTACGCGCACATAACCGATCATTCTGCAACCGAGGATGCAATCTGTGTCCTGCTCGAGGACCTTGATACCACCTCTCTCGAAGGTACTATACTGGGGAGGGAATATAGAACTTTCCCGACTCTCTTTGCACACTCCTTAGAGGCCTATCGTGTTGCTAATCGGGAGGTTCTGGTGGCTCGCGTCTTGCGGGCTCGTTATGAGGATCGATCTGATCATTTGGTGCTGACCAACTATCTGGTTGATAGTTACAAAAAGGCCGTCGAGTTTGCCAATGAGCGGGTCGCGACGTTGCTTCGCGAGAGGAGAAATCTGGTGGATCAATTGGCCATATCCCTGACCACCGGCGAGCATGACCGCCGCAACGTCCTGTTGAGGCTTCAGAGCGACTGGCAGGAAGAACGGCTCGACAAGATAACCGAGGACATAGCTCGCGGGAATGGACTGGTTCGGGACCTGGAAGTAGTCACCGAAGAACACGAGGCCAAGGTCGCCGAAGTTAAGGGAGAATGCAGAAGTCTTCTCCTCAGGCTTGCCGACCACAACATGCGGAGCTGGGAGTATGAGCAGAGCATTAATAACATGGAGGGTCAGTTGGGATCCTTTGTGTCGTTAATTAGGGCTCACTTTGGCTTTACTTTTCCACCCCGACTTGTATGACCTGCTTCTGAAAACCCTCCGCTGAGCAAAATAAATGAAAGTTCTCGTGTGTGTGTTTTAACTTCTGTATGGTTCATTTCTTCGAGCATCCAAACATCTTTAACTTGAGTGAGCCGAACCATAATAGCAATAAGCCGAGCAAATACGTCCTGATTTTATAACTCACTCATGATCAGATGGAAGAATAGTTGCAGATTTGTCCAAGAAAAGATTTCTCTATACTACTTGTTTTTCACCTGCAAATAAAAAGACAGAATCAGAAGGAATAATTTGAAAAAGAAATCAAAAACCCCTTTCAATCCTATGCTTGCCCATGATTAATAAGGACAAGAACTTTTACAAGGGTTTTAATCCTGCGCGAAAAGTTTTTATCAATATTCATCGAAAGAAAGCATACTATTGAAAGGAATGTAATTCACAATAATCGCTTTTGATCAATTTCGAGAGGAACGAATTACTCAAAAGTGCGAGGCATAATAACGTGTTTTAAATTTAATTGAAGATACGGCATCCAAATCAAGGCCGTTTTATTAAGAACGAGAGTAATTTGGACATCTATCTCGTCATTAAATTCAAAACAACGCCGATATTCTCGATCAATTATCGTGGATTACCAGCGACGTAAAACATGCATGGACCAATTCAAGTGTATAATTCCTTCTAGCGAAATTGGGGTTGGATTACCCTATACGACCAAAAAGGTCGTGCAAGATTTCCAATTTTAATTTCCTCTAAAGGAATTATAAACTTGACTTGGGAGTATTCGAATGATTAGAGAAAATGCCACTATCACATTCCCATGACCTGTCAAAAGAAATACAACCAAGTTCCATCTAAATGTATACACCAATAGATCCCTAATACAATCACTCTAAGGGGTGAGATAGAGAAAGCCTCGATAAAAATAAACCCTATACAAGGGGACTAGTAATGGAAAATGAAACAAAGGAATGTGATCCTAACGTTTAAGGATGCCCCAAGTTCGATCTGTGACTTCCGGATCACTTGCCCCAACTCGTCATCTTCATTGGACGATATCTCAATAATGTCCATAGTAGGCTTCTTTGTTGCTCACTCGGTGCTTGTCATGGGATATCATCCTCTTCGTCTTCTATCAAGGACGTTTGGGAAAAACACACACATCTATCCTTGAAATGGCATTTAATCTAATCACCAGAATGCAATGAATGAAATGCTTATATTTATATGAACTGTAATAGATTCGAGGTATAGAGAGTCTTACCAACCAAACTCGTCGACTTATGTGCGGTTTTAGGTGTACCAACCGCCCAAAGACATGCGCATGAGACAAGTTATGGTGAACTTCTAAAAATCAGAGGGTTTGGCACCTAAGGTTAAGGTTCCCACCTCGAGTTCTGGAAAGAGCAGATTCCATTGCACAACTATCGTTGCATTGGGGCTCGATCCATATTTCGAAATGAGCGGAATTGAAAAGTGGATTACCCCGTGTTTTTCCTCACGGAGATTCCATTTTCAATCCCTTCTATTGTTTTCCTATAGGCGGCGCCCGGGGTTTTAGGCGCGGTTGTGTGTATTTTCGGTGTCGTGCTAAAGCGATAAACATGCATCTCATTTAGCAAACACCGCTTCAATATAAACATCCACACAATCATACATCCTAAACTCCTACCTGCATAAGACAGAGTTAACAAACACTTCACCCCTTATTTCTCCAATCTGCAAAAACATTTAACACCTCAAGGGTTAAAGTACGTACCTCACCTTGAAGAGTATCTGCATAAAACATGTTAGAAAAATCAATCAACTTTTTAATCGGCTCAAGTTCTCTAAGTCCCCAGTGGAGTCGCCAGCTGTCGCGACCCGTCCGAAAGCGGATGCGGCTAATGGATTACCGATCACGGGTTTTGGATCGGCGCGAGCCCTCCCAGGCCCATACCAAATCGCGGCGGGAGTATTTTTTAAAGGATTCGACGATAAGAGTCGATCGCTTTCGACCTTCAGTGTGGTCGTGGTGGCATGTGCAAATTGTGCATGCATTTGGAGTCGCCACCGGTCTTTCTTGGAGGGTAGACCGGAAACCTTACTGATCGATTGGGAGAGATCGATCAGTTCTGCAGAACCAGAGATTTTGGGTTCGGGGACTTGGTTACGCTGGTGTCATTACCCAACGCCCTTTCGGTACCTAACGCGAGTGATTTTCCTAGCTAAGAGTTCATGCAGGCGCAATTTTAGGTGGGGTAGGTTTGATTCAGGGTTTCATGCAGATTGGAAGACTATTCCTATCAATCACAATCAATTTAAATGAAAGCGCAACCAAGTACATAAATAAATCACACCAAGGCATATCAATTCAAATCAATGGCTTCCTAGTATAGCCATAAGAGCTTAGGGAAGGAGTGATTTCGGACCGGGGGCAAAATGGGAAAATTTGGGGACGATTAGCCCGAAGGGCAAAATCGTCATTTTGGGAAGGTCTGGATACCGAATTACCCAAAACGTTCCATGGCCAGTTGATTGTGGCCATTTCCCATTTTTGAGAATTTTTTTGGAATTTCTTGATTTTTCTTTTTTTTTTATATTTGTTTTTGTTTTTTATTATTAATATTTTCTGAAAATATTTTCTTTGACAACATACCACACTTAACCAAGTAAACAAGCTAACTACCAGATTGAAATAAATACATGCAAATCAAGTCTATAATGGCAATACTTTTAGAAAAATAACTCTGATAAACGGACCGAGTACGCAAAATATACCTGATTAGATACCGACCTTCAAACGCTAAACCCCCCCAGCGTGTGACCATCTCCATATGCGACGCAGTCAAATACTCGAGTCGAGCTTGGCGGAAATCTCCAGAAAAATCCTTCGATGCGAACCTTGAATGTCGACGGACCACGAGCCCCAAAATTCCCGGGCGACGGCCCAATCCCTCGGCCCGTGGGCCAAAGCTCCGGCCAAATTGGCCCATATACCTGGCACACGGGCCCATATACTCGGCCCACTTCCCAGGCCGTGGCCTAGACCAAAATGGGCCATGGCCCGTTCGACCGGCCCATGAACGCGGCCCGTGGACACGACACACCGACGAAAAAACAGGGAGAGCTCGGTCGAGGCGGCAAGCTGGCGACGGCACAAGGCTGTGGCGGTCGGAGAGAGCTATAGGTGGATCGTGGTGGTCGGGAGCGGCGATGGTAAGTGGTGAAAGTGATGGTTTCTCGTCGGAGCAGAGGTGAAACGCAGCTAACACCAAAACAGGGGACATCAGCTTCCGTGGTGGTTTGCGGCGACTCCGGCGCTCAACGGGAGGTGTGACTGGGTCGGGATGGAGATGAGGAGGCTGGTGGTTGTCGATGAGGTGGCTGGCGGCGACGGGGACGTTGTACGAGGCCAGAGGAAGAGGATGATGCGGTTCGGTCAAGGGTAGCGAAAACAGGGACTGGCTTTCCCGCGGCTGTTCGAAGACTCCGCGACGGCTTCCGACGATTGCACGACAGCCTGAGGAACGGAGGAAGGTCCTAGGGTCAGCGGGTGGTGGTCGGAGACGGTCAAGAGCGGCTGTGGAAGCGCGGGCAGTCCCGGACACCGAAACAGAGCAGACCGGCATCGAGCTGTTTCAAGGTGGTCCGGCGGCTTCTGGCGGTCGGGGCGGCGGTGACGGGTCGCTAGAGGTCGCGGTTGACGGTGGTGGAACGGAGGAAGGAGTGAGGTCGAGGCAGCCGCGGCAGCTGCAAACCGAAGAGGAACAAGGAGCAGCGAGCGGAAGTTGAAATGGAGCTCAAACAGGGTAGTAAAAGGGAGGGTCGGATTTATGGAGTTTGGGTGGTGATGGTGGCACTGTGTATGGTGTGGTAGATGGAGATCAGTGAAGCCCGAAGGTGCAGGAGATTCGTGGACGGAGGATGCTTCGGTCGGAGGTTGTCGTCTGCTCGCACGGGCTCCCCAAAGGAAGAAGAAGCTGCCACCCTGCTCAAGAAGACGGAAGAAGCAGCTCCCAAAAAAAAAGGCGTCGTCCATATTAATAATAATGAAATAAAATAAAATAAAATAAAATAATAATAATGATAATAATAATAGATAAAAAAAATGAAAAGTGACAATAAAAAGGCAAAGACAAAATTATTTGGTCAAATCTCTTTTCTTTTGCTTTTTCTTTTAAATGATTATGTTTTTCCCCTTTTTTTATTATTATTAATATTTTTGCCCAAATTCAATTTTATGATGATCGAGGAACACCTAAAATTGAACCTGAATTTTTATATACCGACTATTTTTATATATTTTTGTGACCTCAGATATTATTTTTCTTGATTTTATTCTTTTCTTCTTCTTTTTTGTATTTTTCGTCTTTATTAAAAAAAATAAATTATGAAAGACTGATCAAAAATCAGGTGTCAACAGCGGCGCCCGGGGTTTTAGGCGCGATTGTGTGTGTTCAGGTGTTGTGAGTATCACAATGCAAGTCATGCACAACAGTTTATCAATCAGCGCTTCAAATCATCCACAAAACATACATTCCTACGCCAACCTGCATAGGACAATGTTAATCATGGACTACACCCCTTATCTCTCCAATCTGCAAAAACATATAACACCTACCATGAGGGCCTCTGCAGCCCAGCTTGCTGACTTATTCACCAAATCTCTTACATCACAGCGCTTTGCTGATCTGCTTTCCAAACTCTCGTTGGTTGATCCACCTTGAGTTTGAAGGGGGTGTTAGATATATTATTTAGATATATTATATATATTACAAGTAGGTCTTTTGTGTATTTATTTTCTTGCCCTTCTTTGTATGTGTATGTATATTTATATTGGTCTTGTGTCTAATTGTAAATTACGATTCCATTATTCAATTCCAAAATCTATCGTCCTCCACTTGTAACTTTCGGCTAATCCATCACTAACTTCCACTCAAGTTGGTCGATCCTTATCTAACGCTAAAAATGAATAATGTAGTCTTTCGGTCAATTGGTTAGCAAACCCCATATCAAGTCAGGAAAATTCGGGACTTCGAATTTTACAGTGTGACGCAGGGAAACAGTAACTTGGAAAGGAATTCCAAAAGAAAGCTCAAATTGATTGAATGATAATCTGTCTAATACAAAGAGAGGACGTCCATATATATAGATAGGACTCCTAAAGGAATGCAGATAATTAAAGATAACATTAATCGACTCAAATCAAATCTTTTCTAAAAGGAATCAAAGTGAAATCTCGAAAATTATGCAAAAATTCTAAAATTGCGAAATAGAAAACTGCCTAAAAAGTTGTCTAAACGACTTCAGAATACCAAAATCCATTGTATGTCACAGCAAAGCAGTGACTTTGATTTAGACGGCCGTTTTGCTTCAATCGACCAATTTTGAGCGCGATCCGAGATCGTTTGTCCCAAGATCCGAAATTACCGGTGAAGCCGCGTGGGCTTCTGGCGATCCAATTTATCAAGATAATCGCATGCCAACTGTTCTACATCATTCCCCCCATCTTCAGAAGAACTCGCCCTCGAGTTATCATTAGGATAAAGCGGAATGTCCGGAGAATGATACTCGGATAGGTCCGCCACGTTGAATGTTGGGGAGATATTAAGATCGCCAGGTAGATCAACAATGTAGGCATTGTCGTTGATCTTCTTAGTGATGCGGCAAGGACCGATTTTTCTGTTCTTCAGCTTGTTGTAAGTACCAACGGGGAATCGCTCCTTGCGTAGGAAAACCATGACCTCATCACCAACTTCAAAAGTCTTGGAACGACGTCGCTTATCAGCATGCTCCTTATACTTTGCATTGGATTTAGCAAGTTGGCGTGTAACATCAGCTTGAACTTCTACAATTTTTGTCGCCAAATTTTCTGCCGCCACACTATAACCAGGAATCTTAGGCAGAGGAACCAGATCAAGTGTATGCTGAGGTACACGGCCATAAACAACTTCAAATGGTGATTTTCCAGTGGAACGATTAACTGTATTGTTGAAAGCAAATTCCGCTGGAGCTAAATAACGATCCCACTGTTTTGGCGTGTCGCTACAAAGGCAACGAATGATGTCTGCCATTGTCCGATTAACTACCTCGGTCTGCCCATCAGTCTGAGGATGGAAAGAACTGATGTACTGCAAATTAGTGCTAAATAATTTCCACAAAGTCCTCCAAAAGTAACTGAGGAACTTAGTATCCCTATCAGAGGTGATCGTCTTTGGAACACCATGTAAACGAACAACTTCGCGAAAGAATAGACCAGCAACATGAGAAGCATCGGAAGTTTTCTTACATGGTATAAAATGTGCCATCTTCGAAAATCTATCAACTATCACGAAAACGGAATCCATACCTCGTTGTGTTCGCGGTAGTCCCAGAACAAAATCCATGGATATGTCCACCCAAGGTCCAGTTGGTATTGGCAACGGTGTATAGAGGCCAGTGTTATGAGAATGCCCCTTTGCAACTGTCGCGACCCGTCCGAAAGCGGACGCGGCTAATGGATTACCGATCGCGGGCTTTAGATCGGCGCGGGCCCTCCCAGGCCCATACCAAATCGCGGCGGGAGTATTTTTTGAGGGATTCGACAATAAGAGTCGATCGCTTTCGACCTTCAGTGTGGTCGTGGTGGCATGTGCAACTTGTGCATGCATTTGGAGTCGCCACCGGTCTTTCTTGGAGGGTAGACCGGAAACCTTACTGACCGATTGGGAGAGGTCGATCAGTTCTGCGGAACCAGAGATTTTGGGTTCGGGGACTTGATTACGTCGGTGTCATTACCAACGCCCTTTCGGTACCTAACGCGAGTGATTTTCCTAGCTAAGAGTTCATGCAGGCGCAATTTTAGGTGAGGTAAGTCTGACTTTGCACATTAACCAGTTTAACATGCTCACGTAAATAAATAGATGCCAATCACATAAACATCTATCCTACGTGGTGATCATGGAATTATGATTTAATGGGTCTCGAGCCAATAAGACCACATTTAATCATTTTAATATTTTAATAACGGAGAGCTGCTCTTCGCTTCTTCTTGGTTTCTTGAACTCTTCAAGAATCGGGCCCCAAAGAGCTCGCCGACTTAAAAGGCTCCTCCACGTAATCCTCGTAGCATTTACATCAACAATTGACTATGCTAAAAATAAAGATTACATGAAAAATAAAAGGAGTACGCAGCCTCCATTTAATAATTACAACCCCAAATATATAAATAATCACCATACATTCATACATACATCAATCACATTGATTAGGGATTTTTCCATGATCACCACCCTTCCACGTAAGTAATAAATTCACAATTTAAAACTTAGGAAGGCACAATAAAAATTCTACGTTGAATTATATTCAGAATTTTTACGTAAAATAAGATAGCCATAAATTTTCGATTCAAAATTGATTTAGTCTCAATTTTTGCTACGTTGATTAATTTATCATATAAAATAATCAACCTCCATTAGCCATGTAAGACGAACAATTCGTTAATACATATTGGCCATAGTATTGCAAAAATTGCAAAAAATCAATTAAATGCACGAAAACACCTAAGGATCGGCTCTGATACCACTGTTGGGATCCACGTAACACGTAGCGGAAATAAATAACAACCCATACATGTATCTCCAGAGGCGTACTTCGTGCATTTCAATCGAAAAAAATCACAAAGTCTCAAAGGGAGTAAATGGATTACCTCTCGTAGCGTGCTTGAACGGAGGTGTCGGTTCGATGTTCTTCGATCTCAGCCTCCACAAGTGTTAGGCATCTAGTTCGGACGCACCACCAATTGACGAACGGGGAGACGACTAATAACTCCACAACAATTGTGCTAGCAATATGCGGAATTAATATTCCAACTTAGTATATTTTGCTCACTCAAGATTATGAGAATATAGAGAGTGTTTGTGTTCTTCTCTCTAAGCTCTCAAAAATTTGCACACTCTACAAAATGTCTCCCCCCTCTAAGAATTTTCTCAACGTATGTCCTCTCTCCCCTTTAACCTCAAAACTCTTGTCATCCTTTTATAGCCAAAAACACCTTCCAATAAATTGAATTATAAAATAGCACTAACAATAGCACTAACAATTATAAATGCTATCTAAAAATAACACTCACAATTTATAATACAAAAATGCTATTTAAAAATAACACTAACAATAGCACTCACAATTTATGATACAAAAATGCTATTTAAAAATAGCACTAACAATAGCACTCACAATTTATGATACAAAAATGCTATTTAAAAATAGCACTAACAATTATAAATGATATCTAAAAATAACACTCACAATTTATAATACAAAAATGCTATTTAAAAATAACACTAACAATAGCACTCACAATTTATAATACAAAAATGCTATTTAAAAATAGCACTAACAATTATAAATGCTATCTAAAAATAACACTCACAATTTATAATACAAAAATGCTATTTAAAAATAGCACTAACAAAGGTGTTAAAAATAATAACCATTATTATTATTACAAGAGTTAAAGAGGTTACCAAACAGTATAAATACGCATAACGTATAAATATGCATGATGTATAAATACGTAGAGCATACATATACATCCAAACTACCAAATTAGCCTGAATTGAGGCCGCCAATGGATTGGGCATGATGAAAATTATGGGGTAGAGGTGTTGAATTTTAATGGATATGCCCGTGTGAAATTCAAGATCCGTGAAACCGGGGACTAATTGAAAGAAAAATATGCAATTAAGCCTTTTTGGTTAAAATTGATCAAATTGGAGGGCAAACTGACCCAATTGCACTTCAAGACTTTAGAATACAATGTCATAGCTTATAAAAAGTGAGAATTGAAAATTAAAAGACTCGAAAAGGATTTTTTTGGGTTCGATTTGGGTTTATGTTTGTTAAGGAACATGTTGACCCTAGCCGAATTTTTGAGATTTAAAGTAACACACTTGAAGAGGAAATTAAAATAAAATTATCGAATATTTTTGGGTATTTTTCTGACCACGAATGGTATTTTTCTGATTTTTTGGGTATTTTTATAATTAAATAAATTCGAAAATATTAAAAAATACCAAAAATATTTTTTGTTCAAAATTGGTTCCTGAGGCTAGGCTAAGGCTTCCAAAGTTGATTTTGTGATTTTATGACCTTTTTTGATATTTTAATTTATTTTAAAAATAAAAATCACAATGATAGATGGTCAAAAATCAGGTGTCAACAGCAACTTGACAGACATGACACTTCTGCACAAATCGCCCCACATCGCGTTTTAATTGTGGCCAAAAATAACGCTCTTCCACCAAGGCGATGGACTTATCACGCCCAAGATGTCCTCCAAGGCTCCCCCCATGTAATTCTCGAATCAATTTCTCACGAAGGGAACTACGCGGGATGCATAACCTGTTGCCATAAAATAGGAAATTACCATGAGTAATCATATCACCTGCAGAGCCAGCAGCTTGACACTTCGCCCAAGTGTCTCGAAAATCTTCATCTTCAGCATAAAGGTCGCATAAAATTTCAAAACCCACTACTTCATTTGTCATGGTGACAAGTAAAGCAGCTCGGCGGCTTAAAGCATCAGCCACTTTATTCAAATGACCAACCTTATGTCGAAGCACAAAATTAAATTGCTCCAAGAATGAAACTCAACGCTCATGCATCTTGTTTAAATGCTTTTGGCCCTTGATGTATTTGAGCACTTGGTGGTCAGTATTCAATATAAATTCACGCTGATAAAGATAAGGCTGCCAGTGCTTAATAGCCCGAACTACTGCATAGAATTCCTGCTCATAGGTGGACCATCGTCGTTGAACTTCATTCAACTTCTCACTGAAATAAGCAACTGGTTTCCCTTCCTGCGACAAAACCGCGCCAATTCCTACCCCAGAAGCATCACAATCTAGCTCGAACAACTTATCAAAATTCGGCAAAATAAGAACAGGAGTAGTAGATAACTTTTCTTTTATCAAGGCAAAACTTGCCTCAACCTCTTCACTCCACCTAAATTGGCCTTTCTTTAGACACTCTGTAATAGGCGCTAAAATAGTACTGAAATTACGGATGAACCTGCGATAGAATGTCGCCAGTCCATGAAAACTCCGCACTTCCCCAACAGTCTTGGGCGTAGGCCAATCCCGAATGGCAGCAACCTTCGCTTCATCAACTCGAAGCCCATCTGCACCAACAATATATCCCAAAAACAGCAATTGATTCGTCATGAAACTGCATTTAGGTAGGTTGATATAAAGCTGGTTTTCCTCCAAAACTTGCAAAACATCTCGAAGGTGTTCTACATGTTGCTGCTCATCTGGGCTATAGATAAGAATATCGTCGAAATAAACCACCACAAACTTGCCCAAGAAAGGCTTAAGGACTTGCGTCATTAGACGCATAAAAGTGCTGGGTGCATTGCTAAGCCCGAATGGCATGACTAACCATTCATAAAGTCCTTCGCTGGTTTTGAATGCCGTCTTCCATTCATCCCCAGGCCTCATGCGAATCTGATGGTAACCGCTCCTCAAATCAATCTTCGAAAAGATCTCCGATCCAGACAACCTGTCAAGCATATCATCCAAGCGAGGAATATGGAAGTGGTACCTCACGGTAATTTTATTTATCTCTCGACTATCCACACACATCCGCATACTGCCATCTTTCTTCGGTGTCAGCAAAGCAGGAACAGCACAAGGACTCATGCTTTCTTGGATGAAACCCTTTCGCAGAAGTTCGTCCACCTTCTCTCTTAGGATCTGATTCTCCTTCGGAGTCATACGGTAATGTGGTAGATTAGGTAGACTGGCGCCGGGTAGTAAATCAATCTGATGCTGGATGTCTCGCAATGGTGGTAATCCATCGGGTAGGTCTTCAGTAATAATACCAGAGAAAGCCTTTAGTAAAGGCTGCAGGGCTTCTGGAATCTCAACGGTTTCCTGCTTAGACCCATCATCAACAATTAAATACATACCATTCCTCTTACGAACATTAAGTAAAACCCCAGTCTCTACACCCTTAGCCTATTTTTTCAGAGGTTGTGGAACACGAACAGTTTCATCTAAGGGACGAAGGATAATCTTCGTCCTTCCCCACACGAATGAATAAACGTTCTCACGAGCTCGGTGAGTAACATCCACGTCATATTGCCATGGCCGTCCCAACAAGACGTGGCATGCATCCATATCAACAACATCACAGGTTATTGTTTCCTTGTATGTTTTCCCAATAGAAATAGGTAAACGACAAACCTGTGTTACCTTTAATTCTGGTCCCTTACGAATCCATCCGATCGTATAGGGCGAGGGGTGAGCTTCAGTCTTCAGTTTGAGATGATCGACCAGTGCTTGTGACACAATATTTTCGCAACTTCCACTGTCAATGATAACATTGCAGACCTTACCGCTTATAGTGCATCGGGTGCGGAAAAGGTTGTTCCGCTGCGAATCCTCCCTCCTTGGTGTTAACAGCAGCCGCCTAACCACGCAATTAACATGTTCGCCTTCTTCATCGACTATCTCTTCTTCGTCTCCCCAATTCTCTTCATAAAACTCATCGTCAGGTTCGACCAAATTTGCCATCTTCCGCCGCGGACAATCACTAGAACGGTGCCCAGGTTCATTACACTTGAAGCACTTTCCTGGATAGGGTTTAGCATAGGGATTCGGGGCGACATCACGAGCCTTAGTCGCAGGGGCTGAAGTAGGTTTTGGCGCATCAACATTGCTTCCCGAATTTCGATTTGCATTGATGAATTGCCGGTTTGAGGACTCAGCACCTTCCTGCGATTTTCCCCGACCGAATTGTCCTCGAGGATTATAGTTTCCTGATCTGTTAGAATAATTATTCCGCTCCAACTGCAACTCAACCTTCCTAGCCATCTCTTGCGCATCCTCAACAGAATACAAACGATGCAATGAAACACGATACTGAATATTTAAATTGAGACCGCTGACATACCTAGCAGTTTGCTGCCCCTCAGATTCAGCCAGATTATTTCGGGCCGAAAGTCTAAGGAACTCCTCTGTGTATGCTTGGACAGTCCGACCCCCTTGTTTGCAAGCCTGAAATTGCTAGAACAAGACTTGCTCAAAATCAGGAGGAAGAAACCGATCCTTCAGCAATTCTTTCATGCTAGCCCAAGTTCGGATAGGGGCTTTCCCTTGTCGGCGCCTGGAGAGTTGCGTCTGTTCCCACCAGGCTGATGCGCCGGCTTTCAATCTGTACGCCACAAGTTTTACTTGACGATCCTCTTCGATTTCCATGGCATCGAAGAACTTCTCGACCTCCCAAAGCCAATCCAGAAAATCTTCAATATTTAGGCTACCATTGAAGGTAGGAAGATCGACCCTTAGCTGATACGGCTCGGGCTCTCGTCGATATCTTCTATGCTGACGACCCCCACGAACAGGTTCGTCGAGGACCCCCCCTGAATAGAGGGTTTCCACAAACAGGAGCATAATGGAATTCGACTTCATCTTCTGCTTCAAATTCCTCGACATAGCCTCGTCGTCCTTGTTGGGGATTCGCCCTTCGCTCCACAGCTACTTCGGGATCACGAGCGACAGGAATTCGCTCAGCAGGAAGAACGCCAGGGTTAGGGTTTGGGTTGGCAGACAACCGTTGGATGGCGGCAAGCAATTCTTGCATCGTCCGTTGGTGGTCATGCAGAGTCCGTCGAGTCTCCTCAGCAAACTGTCGATGCTCCTCAGCAAGCTGCCGATTCTCCTCAACGAACTGGGTAAATTCCTCACGCGAAACAGGCTCATCGCCCTCAACTGCGGAGGTTTGTCTATTCACGTTTTTTGTCATCGTCACAAGGAAAAACCTCGCTCTGATACCAAATGACGCAGGGAAACAGTAACTTGGAAAGGAATTCCAAAAGAAAGCTCAAATTGATTGAATGATAATCTGTCTAATACAAAGAGAGGACGTCCATATATATAGATAGGACTCCTAAAGGAATGCAGATAATTAAAGATAACATTAATCGACTCAAATCAAATCTTATCTAAAAGGAATCAAAGTGAAATCTCGAAAATTATGCAAAAATTCTAAAATTGCGAAATAGAAAACTGCCTAAAAAGTTGTCTAAACGACTTCGGAATACCAAAATCCATCGTATGACACAGCAAAGCTGTGACTTTGATTTAGACGGCCGTTTTGCTTCAATCGACCAATTTTGAGCGCGATCCGAGATCGTTTGTCCCAAGATCCGAAATTACCGGTGAAGCCGCGTGGGCTTCTGGCGATCCAATTTATCAAGATAATCGCATGCCAACTGTTCTACATCACAGTGCCACCAAGGCCAAATGGGTCGAATTGAGCTGTTATAGACAGTATTAGAGCAGCTTGAGTACATGTGTGGCCTGTTGATGTATTAGTTCCAAACAGATCCCGACAAGGTCGAGAAATGATTGCTCCCACCTTCTAGGAAGGCGAAAGAGCGGAGAATGTGATCAAATAAAGGAAGCATTACAGGGTGTTTTCTCAGTCATATGTACTAACATAATTATGTTCTATCCAAGACATTGATAGACAACCATTGTTTATTTTTCGACACGTGGCCCATGAATCGATTGGAGCACTCAAGGTAACTAACTTGACTATCAAACGTCAGCAAAACCCGAACCCTTGTATATCCCTCTCTTTTCCTGCGGCAGATCATAAACAAAGATAATGCGTGCAACTGGTTGATATCCTACTCGCAGCTAAATGATAACAAAATCTCACGAATCTCCAGAACGGCTACGAAACTTGGACTGAATTAGCTTCTGTTTCTTAAATCGTAGCTATCCACAACTCCCGGAGCTCGTTAGAAGGTCAAAGTCTCCAAATGGGGCCATCAAAGATCAAGTTAAGAATTGTTAGATAATGTCTCGAGTTTGAATTGGTACAGATTATATCGATTTTATTAACCAATAAGAAAAAAATCTAAAAATTCTAATTGGATTAGAATTCCTTTCCTGAAAGACATATTGATAAATATGGGGGGATTTGATTCTGTTGAAAGAAAAAAAAGGAGATTCACTTTTTGGTCTGTAGGTGGACGTCTTCTATTTGCTTAAGGCATAACATTCTTTGGGCCGTACAGAGGAGATAAAAGGGAACTTTGTTGCCCTTTATTATAAGCTGAATATAAGACAAGACAAAAAGTAGAGTCTCCCTTTTTGCATAAAAAAAGAGAAAGAAAAAGAACACAATAAAACGTACAGGGGCGTTTTATATGAAGGCTCTGATGCAGCCGCACAAGAAAAGAAGACTCCTCTAGCAGAATCCGTGCGACAAATAGAAAGAGGAAAAAATCAGATCGTGAGACGCACGAAGACCTCTGACCATCGTGGGTGGCTCTCTGGAAAACGCCGCACGAACAATGGAGGTCTTGACCGTAAGAGAATAACAGAAGCGACGCGAAGGAAAGGCCGCGCGAGAAGTTCTTGGTCAGTCGCACGTAAAGTAAACAAGACGAGTATCGGTATTTCTCTGTGAGTCTTTCTAAGTGAGAGTTCTGTGAGAGATTGTGAGATATTACTTGTGGGTTTGCTTGGGTTTAATCTAGGTGCGGGAAACACTCGAGTGCATGAGCAATTGTAAATCTGACTCTCCGATTACAGTGGATTATATTGCTGGCTCTCCCCGTAGACGTAGGTACCAATATTCGGACCGAACCACGTAAATATCTGATGTCCTTTATCGTTCATCATAATTTCTCTGGTAATTTTGTCTCAACATATTTGCAAGATCCGTAGACGTTTTTGCATTATTAATCTCAACAATTGGTATCAGAGCTACGGTTAGAATTTCAGCAGTTGATTTGGGGCTTTTGCTTGTCTGATCATTGTCTGGAAATTCTGTTGGTGCAACTATGTCTGGAGCAAAATTTGAGATTGAGAAATTTAACGGACGGAATAACTTTGACTTATGGAGTCTCAAGATGGAGGCATTATTAACGACTCAAGGTTTGGCTGAGGCATTGAAGGGCAAGGATAAGTTGCCCGAAACAATGAAAGATGTCGAAAAGGGCAGGTTAATCAGAAAGGTGAGAAGTATAATCGGGTTGCATTCATCGGATGAGGTATTGATAGAGATAGCCGAGGAAAAGGATGCCACAGCGTTGTGGGCTAAACTTCAGGCACTCTATGGTATGAAAGATTTGAAGAATCGCTTGTATATGCTGAAGAGAATGTTTCAGTTGCGGATGGCTGAAGGCACATCTATTAGAGCCCACGTGGATGAGTTTGATAAAATCATGATGGACTTGAAGAACGTCAACGAGGCCTTGCCTGATGAAAAACAAGGTATGCTATTGTTAGCATCTCTACCGAATTCTTTTGAGCACTTTATAGATTTATTACTGCAGGGGCGTACTGTGATTACCTTGGAAGAGGTAAAGTCCTCTTTATTATCTAAAGAGTGGCAAAAGAAGTTAGGAGAAGATAACTTGGCGCAAGGTAGTGCGCAAGGTTTGTTAGTCCATGGTAGAGATGAATAGAGAGAATCTGGAGGTAACAGATGGAAGCGTCGTTCTAAATCGAGGTCCAATGTTCGGAACCGTCGATGTTATCACTGTAATTTGGCAGGGCATTATAGGAGAGACTGTCTGAAGTATAAGGGTACAAGAGTTAAGGTGGAGTCTGCAGGTGATAGTAATATTGCTACTACAGCAAATAATAGTTCTAGTGATGCTGGTGAAGTGTCAACGGTTGCCATGAGTTCATCAGGTGATGAATGGGTGCTCGATTTTGGATGTTCTTATCACATGACTTCTCATAGACATTGGTTTGCTACTTATCATTGCATGGAGGGTAGTAAGGTGTTTATGGGAAATGGTGCTGCTTGCAAAGTAGTGGGGATCGGAACGATTCAGATTAAAATGCACAATGGAATGGTGCGAACGTTGACCGATGTGAGGCATGTACCAGAACTGAGGAAGAACCTTATCTCGTTGAGTGCTCTTGACAGGTTCGGATACCGGATTTCCATTATAGGTGGAGTTATAAAGGTCTCTCAAGGTGTGCTTACCGTGATGCGAGGGAAGATAGACTGCGAGTTATATCTCCTCCAGGGAAAGACAGTGATCGGCTCTCGTCTACTAGATTCTCGGATACTTCAGGTAAGGATACAACACAGTTATGACATATGAGTCTTGGACACATGAGTGAGAGGGATATGATTGTTCTGGGTCAGAGGGGTCTACTAGGAGGTCATCGAATTGAGAAGCTGGACTTTTGTGATCACCGCGACATGGGAAGTCAACTGAGAGTGAAGTTCAGTACGGTAGTTCACCGGACCTCAGAGATTGTAGGCTGCGTATACTCAGACTTATGGGGACCCTCTCCAATTCCGTCCAAGGGTGGTGCCAGGTATGTATTGTCTTTTATTGATGACGTTTCAAGGAAAGTCTGGATTTGTCTTCTTAAGCACAAGAGCGATGTGCTTGGTCGGTTCAAGTCATGGAAGGCGATGATCGAAAAGCAGATAGGAAGAAAGATCATAGGCCTGAGAACTGATAAAGGGTTAGAATTCTATTTTGATGAGTTTGGTCAGTTTTGCGCAGATGAAGGCATTGTGAGCCACCGCACTGTTGCCGAGTCACCACAGTTGAACGGAGTTGTAGAATTGATGAACAGAATTATATTGGAGAGAGCTCGCTCTTTACTCTCCAATACTGGATTAGATGAAGATTTTTCGGCTGAGGCAGTTAATACCGCTTGTTGGTTAGTGAAAAGATCACCATCACTAGAGATTGACTGGAAAACTCCTGAGAAAATGTGGTCAGGTAAGTCTGCTGATTACACCGAACTGAAAGTGTTTGGTTGCCATGCTTATGCTCGTGTGAGTGATGGCGCGCTGGAGTCGAGGGCAAGGAAGTGCATATTCCTAGGCCATGCATATGGGGTGAAGGGATACAGCCTGTGGTGCACAGATGATGATTCACCCGATTTTATGTTCAGCAGTGATGTTACCTTTGACGAGTCTGCTCTATTTCAGAAAAGGAGTAAGGAGTCAATTAGGGAGAAAGATCTGGACG
Source organism: Rhodomyrtus psidioides (assembly GCA_021437785.1). NCBI lineage: Eukaryota > Viridiplantae > Streptophyta > Magnoliopsida > Myrtales > Myrtaceae > Rhodomyrtus > Rhodomyrtus psidioides. The sequence goes on from JAILYB010000054.1 coordinate 1,507,066, forward strand.
GTGTTCAGAAACAGGTGGAGCTTCAGGTAGAACCTATAGATGTTCAGAGTACAGTAGATGTGACAGAGTCTGCAGAGTCGCTAGATTCCATAGCAGTTGACAGTTGTTCCGAGGTCATAGATGATGAAGCTTCGAGGTGGTCAGCAGAGGTGGATGAGATAGAGCGATTATTATATGTAGATGTTAAAATAGATGATTTGGGTGCAGCAGAGATAACTTCGGGTATGGAGATATAGAGAGAGACTACAGGAAGAAATTTTGTAAGTATCTCGTTTTCTGCATATTATAAATTGTCTAGTCTGTCACGGAGTACTTGGATGGAGGTGGAGCATTTGTCCCATGCTTCACATGCTAGTATTGTTGGTTGTCTGAGTTATGACATGGATAGTACTAGGCTTGATCTATCACATGCAGTCGGGAAAATGTATATGATTAGTCCAGGTATACATTATGATGATGTGAAGTGGATTCTCCTGGATTTATTAGGGACGACATGCGTTGGGTTATATTTTGGAGAATGTAGTTCAGGTAGTGTGGCGGTAACTAGGTTTGTGAACCTGGGTCATGCAGGGAACCTGAAAGATAGTCGACTTCTAAGCAGTTATGCCTTAACTTTTGTTAGTTGTACTATGAGTTGGAAAGTGCCGTTAGGAGACGCTATAGTCTCGTTGGAGACTGAGACTAGGAACATGGTAGCAACTGAAAAAGTTGAAGAGGCATGGCGGTCTAATGGCTTGGTTGGTGATGTACATATAGGACATTCGGTTGGTGTGGTGTTCGGTAAAAGTCAGAGATATCACCAGAGAAAAGAGATCATTCGTGACCGGAAATTTTGCGTCAGATATAGCATGTCAATAGAGGATGTGACTAAGAAGAAGTTTCTTGCGGTAGAGAATCCTGTGGACATGTGGATCAACTTCATTTCTCTAAATAAGTTCAAGCTCTGCTTGATAGACGTCTATGGAGAGTAAGCGCCCGCTGGGGCATTGGGAGAGCAGCATGGATAATTGTTGACACCTAAATCAACTTTTTTTTTTTTATTTTTTTTTGAAAATTCATAGAAAATCCATAAAAAGTTGAAAAAATTGAAAAATCAATTTTGGTGACCTTAGCCAAGCTAAATGAACCATTTTGACCAAAAAAATAATTTTCATAATTTTCATTTTTTTATATATATTTCGAAAAATACAAAAAAAAAGAAAAAAAGAAAAAGAAAATCAAGAAAATCAAGAAAAATAATATTTGAAGTCACAAAGATATATAAAAATAGTCGGTATTTTTATTTTTATTTTATCTATTTTCTAACCTCATAAATAGTAAAATTCAAGTTTGATTTTAGGTGTTTTCTGATCACCATAAAATTGAATCTGGCAAAAATATTAGTAATGATTAAAAGGAAAAGGAGTGAAAACATCATCATTCAAAAGGAAAAGGAAACTAATCATTTTGTCTTTTCTTTTGATTATTTTATTATTATTCTTACTTTTTAATATTTTATTTTATTATTATTTTATTATTATTTTATTTTTTTATTATTATTCACTCACCTTTTCCCTCATCCGTCGCTGGCTTCTTCTCCCCCCGCGACTTCATCTTCTTCTCCTCCTTCCTCTTCTTCCTCTCCCGTAGCTTCTTCTTCTTCTTTTCTTCTTCTTCTTCTTAAAAATAAAATGGAATCCTCACCTTCGTGCACTATTTTCCTTCGCCTTCGACCCTTCCCCCGTCGTCGCTAGCCGTCGTACCTCAAAGCCGCCGTGAATAACCCAAGACCCGCGGCCTCCACCCGTTTCGGAGTTTGGTTCAGGATTGTTTCGGATCGGGCCAAATCCGTCATCGCCAAAGCGCGCTATCGCCTCCGGCGACAGCCCCGGAGTCCTACCTCCTCCCTCGGAGCTTATGGAGCCTACGCGCCGCTGGTGGAGCCCAGAAACAGCCTCGGGTCACCACCCCGTCGTCGGAGCGTATCCGGACGTGTCGGAACGTGTCCGGACGTGTCGGAGCGTGTCCGGACGTGTCGGGCGTGTCGGAACGTGTCCGGACGTGTCGGAGCGTGTCCGGACGTGTCGGGCGTGTCGGAACGTGTCCGGACGTGTCGGAGCGTGTCAGAGCCGTGTCCGAGCAGTGTCCGAGCAGTGTCGGAACAGTGCATGAACAGTGTCGGAACAGTGCATGAACAGTGTCGGAACAGTGCATGAACAGTGTCCAATTTTTAAATTTTTTTATTTTTTTATTTTTTAGTCTTAATTTGTGAAATTGACTATCGACATTCTAATGGCGATCGACAGGTAACGGGCATGGGGATGGTCGCAGGCTGGGGCTGGGCGATTGAAAGCTGGTGTCCAATCCGGTATGTTTTACGTACCCGATCCGTATATCAGGATTATTTTTCTAAAATATTGCATTTATAGACTTGATTTGTATGTATTTGTTTCAGTCTAGTGGTTAGCTTATTTATCTGGTTGAGTGTTATCTATTGTCAAAGACATGCTTTTTGTTAAAATATTTTCTGAAAATATAAAAAAATATTAATGAATCAAAAATGCCAAAAAAATGGAAAAATTAAAGAAAAACAAAAAAATTGAGAAAAATTGCAGAAAAATTCTAAAAATTGTCCAAGGCTGAAAATAACAAAAAATTGATTTGTTTTCATTTTTGGGATTTTCTCCCATTTAATCCAAAATGGCGATTTCACCCCTCAAAGGGTAAATCGTCTTTGATATTCTAATGAATTGTGGAAATTGCTTAGAATTTGGTGATGGGCCAGATGGGTGGTTAAACCTTATGTCTAAGATTTCCACATTTCATTTCCATTTTAGAAAATGACGATTTTACCCTTCGAATGGTAAATCGGTTTCTAAAATTCCCGAAAATCACGAAAATTGCCAAAAAAATAGGAAATGGGTCAATTGAGTGACCAAACCTGTTTTGACTCCGGATTCATTCCGAAATGATGATTTTGTCCTTTTTGGGCAAATTGTCCCCTTTGTCTCAAAATTACGATTTTGCCCCTGATGGGAAAAATCATGTCTAAATAATTCCTAAGCCTGATTGATGCTTCTCTAGGCCAATATGGCCTTATTAGGAATGCCATGTGATTTATTTGTACATTTGAATTCATTGATTTGTGCACTTTATTATTGATTGTGATTGCCAGGATAGTCATTCCTATCTGCATGAACTCCTAGATTTAGGACTCGTACTCCACTCATCTGCATGAAATCTTAGGTCAGAAAATTCAGTCAACTTAGGTACCGAAAGGGCGTCAACTCTGACAGTTGACGTAACTAAGTCCCCGAACCCATTTCTCTGGTTATCGCAGAATTGAATAGAAACTCCCGACTATTCAATAGGGTGGTCCAATCATACCCTCCAAAAAATGATTGGTGGCGACTCCATGACATGCACACTTAGTACATATCACTAGACCACACTGAAGGTCGACTACGCATACCTCCGTTGCGATTTGGGTAACGGGCCTTGGGAGAGGCCCGCGTCCGACCAGACTGGACGGCCCATTAGCCCTCGAGAGCCCATGGCGAAATTCGAGAGGGTCGCGACAATGATGAGGTACTATAATTTGGTTTCAAACGTCGAGCCAATGTGGTGATTGTTAGGTAATATCTCGAGTTTGAATTGCTATAGATTATATCGATTTTGTTAACCGATAGGAAAGAAATCCAAAAATTCTAATTGGATTAGAATTCCTTTCCTAAAGGACATATTGATATAAATGGGGGGATTTGAGGATTTTTTTCTGATTTAATTTTTTTAAAAAATATTTACAAAATTAGATCAGAAAAAAAATTATTTACCAATTTGGGTCCCGCGCGCTGGTATATGTAGGGGGCAAGACTTGCGCGCTGCCTTAAGCAGCGCGCAAGTGCTTGCTCTTTTTTTATTTTTTTTTCTTGTCCTTTTTATTTTGCTTTCTTTGCCTTTTTTTTTTCTTGCTTGGCCCTTTTTTTTTGCTTGCTTTTTTTTTTCAGAAGTCATGCACATTTTTTTTCTAGAAGCCACGCTTGCTTTTGTGCAGCAGCAATTAAAAAATTATATTTTATTATTAATTTGCGATGAATATTATTAGGGACGAATTTTATTAGCGACGAATTCTACGACGAACGTATCTTTGAAAATGTACATTTTATATTTTCGGACGAAACATCATATTTGTTACAAATTTCGTCGAAAAATATATAACGTACATTTCCAACGACACGTTCTTCGTAGAAGTCGTCGCTAATAAAATTCGTCCCTAATAATATTCATCGCTAAAAAAATAATTTTTTTTGTATTTGTTGCCAATTTGCAAGGAATTTCTACGCTATATATTTTGCGCAAATTTCATCATGCAACTCATTTATATTTTACGACAAACTCATGTGACACGTTTGTCCCATGATATAAAGCGTACATTTTCAACGACACATTTCGTCGCAAAATATAAACGACTAACATGTCGTTGAAAATGTACGCTTTATATCATGAGACAAACGTTTCGCATGACGAAATTTGCGCAAAATATATAGCGTAGAAATTAGTCCCAAATTGGCAACAAATACAAAAAAATAATTTTTTTAGCGATGAATATTATTAGGGACGAATTTTATTAGCAACGAATTCTACGACGAACGTATCGTTAGAAATGTACATTATATATTTTTCGACGAACACATTTAGGGACGAATTTTATTAGCGACGAATTCTACAACGAACGTGTCGTTGGAAATGTACGTTATATATTTTTCGATGAAATTTATAACAAATATGATGTTTCGTCGGAAAATATATAATGTACATTTCCAACGACACGTTCGTCGTAGAATCCGTCGCTAATAAAATTCGTCCCTAATAATATTCATCGCAAATTAATAATAAAATATAATTTTTTTTAATTGCTGCTGCACAAAAGCAAGCGTGGCTTCTAGAAAAAAATGTGCATGACTTTAAAAAAAAAGCAAGCAAAATAAAAAGGCAAAGCAAGAAAAAAAAAAGGAAGGCAAGAAAAAAAAAGTAAGAGCAAGGCATCGCGCACCCCGCTGCTTTAAGCAGCGCGGAGGACCCAAATTGGTAAATAATTTTTTTCTGATCTAATTTTGTAAATATTTTTTTTAAAATTAAATTGGAAAAAAACCCGGGATTTGATTCTGTTGAAAGAAAAAAAGGAGATTCACTTTTTGGTCTATAGGTGGACGTCTTCTATTTGCTTAAGGCATAATATTCTCTGGGCCGTACAGAGGAGATAAAAGGGCGCTTAGTTGCTCTTTATTATAAGCTGAATATAAGAAAAGACAAAAAGTAGAGTCCCCCTTTTTGCATAAAAAAAAGAAAAAGAAAAAGAAGACATTAAAACGTACAGGGGCGTTTTATATGAAGGCTCTGATGCAGCCGCACAAGAAAAGAAGACACCTCTAGCAGAATCTGTGCGACAAATAGAAAGAGGAAAAAAATCAGATCGTGAGACGCACGAAGACCTCTGACCATCGTGGGTGTCTCTCTGGAAAACGCCGCACGAACAATGGAGGTCTTGGGTGCCGCACGGTGTGCTCTCGGGGGGTTTCTTCAGCAAAGAAATTGACCGTATGAGAAGAACAGAAGCGATGCGAAGGAAAGGGCCGCGCGAGAAGTTCTTGGTCAGTCGCACGTAAAGCAAACAAGACGAGTATCGGTATTTCTCTGTGAGTCTTTCTAAGTGAGAGTTTTATGAGAGATTGTGAGATATTACTTGTGGGTTTGCTTGGATTTAATCTAGGTGCGAGAAACACTCGAGTGCATGAGCGATTGTAAATCTGACTCTCCGATTATAGTGGATTGTAAATCTGACTCTCCGATTATAGTGGATTATATTGCTGGCTCTCCCCGTAGACGTAGGTACCGATATTCGGACCGAACCACGTAAATATCTTGTGTCCTTTATCGTTCCTCGTAATTTCTCTAATAATTTTGTCTCGACATATTTGCAAGATCCGTAGAGTTTCCGCATTATTAATCTCAACAAGAATCAAAGGCTAGGCCCTATCCATTCAATATAGGCAGATTTATGTTTGACTTCCTTGTATGAGCGAGAAGGTATTCGCCACGTTTGAAAGTCTCACAGGTGCTTGTTTGAGGACCAAATGCTCATTTGATTTTGGTGAGTCAAAAGGAAAGACTTTCTGGGGGTCTTTGGTTCAGCACCAGCACCTCCATTTTCGCTGATGTCGAGGGAAAACGAAATTCCTTATAGCAATGTCGACAATATATTGCTGTCATCTCGAACTTTAATCGATGGATTCACAACCTGTCTCGATCAGTTTTATGTCCTAACTCAGGTTGCGTCCGTGATGAAATTTGGTTTACGAGGCAAATTTCAAATACACATGAAATATAACTCAAACAGAGACGCGTAGTTTCTGCACGGATTAAATAATTTGATATTGTTTAAGCATGGTTTAGCAAATTGCAGAAGTACAGCAACCTATGCATCTTTGGTCCCTCCATTCCCTATTGTGTTTGTGTAGATTTGTTAATTTCGATTTGATAGTGGGATCTTAATTCATTCCTCTGCAATCCTTCCCTTGTCTTGATCAGGCGTAAGAATAGCAAGACATGATCATCAATAGAAAACTGATTTTATGGTCTATAATTCGATGGTTATGGAGGGAGTTCCTGTCTTGACTTGGAATAGTTCCTCCTCATGGTATCCTTATCAACTCCACATAATAGACATCGACAGACGCTCTGATCTTATCGAAAAGGAAACCTAATTCTGCATTTTGTAAATATTTGGTTGATGTCCTCCTATTAGTTAATGCTCAACCGTCGTTAGTGACTGATAATGACTCTATACTTCATTAGGTAAATTGCTTCATACGTAATGACAGTCCTATTTTTAATAATGTTGTTTTTCCTCTCAAATATTGTCCACTTGTCCTTCAGTAGAAGAACAAGACGTATATATCGCTACAGAATTACAGGTACGATTTTCATAAACAAGTTTTTTATATGCAATCTTGACATTTTCATAATTGAAATGAGTTGATAGGGTAATGCCATGGAAAAATCAAAGCAATGTACAGTGAAGTTCACGAATAATCTGAGCTCATTTGCTTGTTCATCGCATCACTGTAGTTGAATAATTCTTCTATTCTTGGTACGAAATATTGTTTGAATTTCCTTCTGGTAACCTAGTCAAAAAAATAAATTTGGTTTATGCGATATTCATTAATAAGTCCACGGAGTTCACTGAATGTTCAAGCAGAGATGGATTGTCCTGGCCTCAGGTGTTGAAGTCTTGATTCTGATGAACTCTTGGCCATGATATTCTGAATTTTGAAAACTTCCTCCGTGATCTCAGTCATAAATCAGTTCTCTTGCCTTGCAATGCAAGTTCTTCAATAAAATTAAAGTCGACATAATGCAGTGATCAAGCAGGAATTGGCACCTGAAGTATATTTCGATAAGCTGCATGGAGAAAATTGAAATAAGAATCTTTCCTCTAAAATAAAACTCGAAAGTTCCTTGGAAACTTCCCATGATTTAAGTTAGAAATATAATATTAAGACAACGTTGTACAAGTAATTTTTGCTAACAAATAGCTTGTTCAGATATGATGAAACTACAATTGAATAAAATACTAAACAATTAATCTTGGTGAATCTCAGCATACTTTTCTACATGAAATTTCTGTTGCTGTCAATAACACGAGGTTTCTTTTGGTTCGCCCTTAATCTAAGGCTATATCCGATAGATGATTCCACTATAATTAACAACTTGCACCTCTCTCTTATGTCCAACAGTTACAAGAGAAAGAGATAATATATAATAGTATCTATTCATGGGCTCAAACTCAAACTACTAATTAATAAAAAAATACGGGCTCATACTATAAAAGCCATCTACTGTCCAAGGGGCACTGCTCCCTTGAGACCCCCTCCAACTCCCAATGATCGGGGCCCTTGTGCTTTTTTATTGATGGGAGTGTGAATCCCACAACAATAGATTTCAAAATTGAAGGCACTGTTTCCCCCGAAGACGCGTTTTTCTGTGGGTTGTATGGGCAGCCCTCCAAAAAACAGGCACTGTTTCCCCCGAAGACGCGTTTTTCTGTGGGTTGTATGGGCAGCCCTCCAAAAAACAAAATCATGAGAAATTGGCAATCCAAAGTGTGTGGGCCATAGTGGAGATGCTGTGCTGCTAAGGGGGGGAGTATATGATATCCCCGTCCCCTTGGCGAGCCGTTACACTTGAACGCAGAGGACATTCACCAATTCTGCAATTTCCTCAGGCATCCCCACCTACGTATATCAATTTGAGGACCACAAAATAATAAAATTGGCTGAATTACGTTTTGCACCCCGAGTTTTCGGACTTGTGCCAAGTTGCCCTTGATATCTGGATTTTGGCAACGTCCCTCCGCTCCCGACATTTGGAGTTCTTTACAATTTGCCCCCTGAGATTGTCTTGGGCCAAATTCTATTCCAATCTCTAGGTACATCTCCCAACCTGACTACTTGGCCGAGAGAGGGAGAGAGAGAGAGAGAGAGAGGCGCGCCCTCCGATTGTCTTATACTTCCATGGCCGAGGGAAGTTGCTGTCTTTAGTGTAACGATTCGATTGCAAGAAAAAGATTCCAAACAATAACTTTGAACAATTGAGAAAAGTCCAAGAACAAATATTTTATGCTTTTTTTTTTTTTGCTGTTGGTTATATCGCTTTCGCTAATAGCCCGTATTTTATCCAACTACCCTTGTGATTAATGGTAATAGCTATGAACACTCCGCTCTTTTTATATCTAATTAACTTTGGGAGAAGTAACTATAAATGTCAAAAGTTGTGTACGGTGCTTACTTTGGTGTAAAAAGCTTCTATCGGATCACTTAAGTGCCAAATCAAACGCAAAACGATCGTTAGTGCCTCCGGTAAGAAAATCCGGCCAAAGTTAATACGTGGCATTTTGAATTAAACTTTCAATATTAGGTGGTACTTTAAAAAAAAAATCACATGGGCGTCCTTGTGAACTTCTAAACTTAAAAGAAAAAACAAAAAAAAAAAGATAAAAACAAAGAAAAATTAATGAAAAAATTTAAATATTTTATTTAAGACAGATTAAAAAAATTAGCTTAAAATTTTAACAGAAAAGCTATAAAAAAAAAAGATGCACAACGAGGCAGCGAGGCTCATTTCCAACGTATATTGTGTTTCTTTTTTTAATTTTAAGCTCATTTAAAAAAATTAAATAAAATTTGTATTAAAATTTGAACAAAAATGATGTCTTCTTAGCCATGTCATTACCATAATATTAAAAAGATTAGTAATTTTTGTTAATCTAAATTGGTGGAGTTAAAGACTTGTTTGCATTAATTTGATAAGTTTTAGGACTTGAATGCAAGTTTTGTATGTTTTAGGATTCAATTTCACTTTCATAACAAGTTTTAAGACCTCCAATACACATGTCTGTTTTTTGGAAAAAAAATTAATTTTTTATTTTTTAGTCTAATTAGTTTTGTATTTTATATTTTTTGGTATGTTATTTTTTATGTTTAGGATTTTTTATTGCTGTTGCACCTTCGAAGAGCCAATTCAGCTTTAAATATTAATGAAAAAAGTTGCATAGGATTTTCGGCAGTGCATATTGGAGTTAGCGCTCAAATGATTGTTTCTGGAAAAAAAATGAAATTTAAGTGATCCGGATGAAATTTTTTGCACCAAAATGAGGCCGCAAAAAATTTTGGCATTTATATTGTTCGTCTCCCATTAATTGTGCATATACGTAATGCTAACAACTTAGAAACTACTAATCAAATGGATGGCTGGAGAAATTTGATCGGGGGCGAATATAGCCTTCACAGAGTAGAAGAAAGTGGAGCTGACTAGTGATGTTTGGTGGCCCATAAACATGAATATTACTTTCCTGGGCATTGTAATTTGTGTGTGTATATACAATGAAAACTCTCATCTTCTTGTAGAATAGTTTAATTATAGGAATCAGAAAATATAAATAAAAAAATAAACTGTCTTTTAGATTTGATGTATGCTATAGAAAGATATAGATCTTAAAATATTAAATCAAGAGGAAACTGTATCTTACCAGCCACCAAAAAAGGGGATATTCATCTAAGTAAATTAAAAAGAAGCGGTAAGATCTGTGAGAAAACGTGTTGACAGAGGTAGTTGGATTGGCGGAATCCTACATAGGTAAAGAAACTGCATCCCCAAAACTCATCTTTTCTCACTTAAGAAAGGAACACGATCTTAAATGATTTTCATAGATTGATAGTTTTTAAGAACGAATCTAATTAGATTTTCTAGTTGTTGTGATAATATAATATCTTCCATATATTATCTTGAAAAAATCTCGGGACAATATGATCGTTGTAATATTCAAAATATCCTTATCAAGAATGATCCCACACTGGGGTAAAGACATGAAGTTGTGATTGAAAATCAACCGAGAAAAAGGTGAGAAAGATACAATTGCATTTACTTATGTTAATCTTTGTATGGTAATTTCAGGTGAATCTTCATGAAGCTCGAAGTATCCCGTTATGTAGAAGAACATTAATTCTCTTACTCCAAACAATAATATCCTTTCCTAGAATAATTATTTTAAGGATGTATTTGTTTCACGGAAAACTATATGCTAGAGAAATTCACTTTAGGTTTTATTTACATTTTTCGATTCTTACAATTAAATTATTCTACAAGCAAATGAGAGTTTTCATATAAAGATCCGAATCTTGCTATGACTTTTTTATATCCCCGGTGTACCAAATATAAAAGTCCCAAAAAAAGTCCCTTAGGGAAGTGAAAAAATGTTTAACGAGGATGGAGATGGCCGACCAAAGTCATGGTTGAAATGGCCGACCAAAGTTGATGAGCTAAGTAACTTAGCAGAAATTATTTTCTCACTTTTTGAGAGAAATTGAAGCGCACTTACTAAGGATACAAGTGCGGAGGCAGAGAGATACGAGGATTCTCTCCGTAACACATGATTGTAAACTGTAATATGTAAATTCTATAGGACACAAGTGAGGGTGGAATCTATTTATAATCCAAATATTATTGTCACGGTGCAATCATAATTATCTTGATTCTTCTGCTGCGAACCAACTTCTATTCGCTGTGGATCGTATTACAAATTTTCGAAGCGATATCAATGGATTTATACATCCTGTCAAAAAGAATTTACAGAGCGATATCAATGAAAAGCCAAATGGGCTCCTTTTGTTGGTATGTCATTCTCGTATATGCCTTTGAGTCTTCTCATTTGAATTTAATTGCACTCGGTGGCAAGCAAAAAAGACTGCCCGGACCTGGATCGCCTAGACTGGACCGGGACTAATGGTCCGGCTCCCGGTTTTAGAGGGATCCGGTCCAGTTCCCGGTTCCTAAAATTGGAAACGGTGACCGAGCGGTCCAGTTCCCGATTCTAGGCCTAGGACCGGACCGGATATGTTTCTTTTTTTTTTTAGTTTTTTTAAAACTAAACCTAATGTTTGTTTGTTTAGGCTTAGGGTTTTCTTCGTAGATCTCTTTCTTGGCTCTTTTATTCGAAGACCTCTTTTCTTGCCTTTCGCATTCATACTTCGTGAACTCACTTTTCAATTATTGTGATGGGGATTTAAACTTGATCGGACCAAAACTAAACAGTTACGATTTTTCTTTCGCGAACACCGGTTCATTGGAATTGCCCGGGAACCAGACTGGACCGTTCCGAGAGTGACCGGTCCGGTCCGTGGTTCCGAAAAATGGAAACCGAGACTACCGGCTTGATTCTCGATTTTTTATGGGAACCGAACCGGATAGGTAACCGCTCATCCCTACTCGGTGGTAAAAATTCTTGTCGTTCCATGTCATTGTATTTGCCTTATTAATCAATGTGCATGGGTTCCTAATAACATGTGGGACAACTTAAAAAAAAGGTTAATACCATAAAAAACCCCAAACTGGTACACCTATGACGATTTTACCCCAATTATTTTTTTGACCATAAAAAACCTCAAACTGGTATATCTGTGACAAATTTACCCCAAACTAGTATAACCGTGACAAATTTACTCTCCATTAGTTTTCGTTAAATTTTACCGTCAAATTGGTAATTTGGATAACAAGTGGCTATTGTCGGGTGTATACGTTACCCTATATTTGCTGTAAGTATATCAATTTGAAATTTTTCGTGGTATTAACTCAATTTCACGCAAATTAATAAATGATAAATTTATCGTATGTGTACCAGTTTGGAATTTTTTATGGCAAAAAAAAGTAATTTAGGGTAAATTTATCATAGTTATACAAGTTTAGGGTTTTTGGTGGTTAAAAAAATAGTTTGGGGTAAATTTGTCACAAGTGTACCAGTTTAGGGCTTTTTGTGGTCAAAAAAATAATTTGGAGTAAATTTGTCACAGGTGTACCAGTTTGAGGTTTTTCGCGGTATGAACCCAAAATAAAAAACATATAGATAAATAATAATCAACAACAACAACAATAATAGCAACAATAATAATGATAATAACAATAAAGTTTAGTGACGAGATATAATAGTAAACAATAATAATAATAATAATAAATAATAGTAACAACAATAATGCTAATACCAACATTAATAATCATAGTAATAATGGCAACAACTATAACGTACGTTGCGAATTTCAGTTTAATCTACGTCTATCACTGCTCTACATGGATCTCGTAAAGTGGGAATGTTATATTCCTCAGTTTCGACCGTGTTACAGACTTCCTTCAGTTTCTTCGTCTATCACTGTTCCACCAATCAGTTTTGTCACGTTTCAAATTAGGATATGATGCAAGTTCTCACAATATCTATCATTTTGAATTCGCCTCTTACTTTGTCCACAATAAGATTAAGAAGCGATAAAACAAATTCTTTTTGCCATTTCTCTTTTAAATATTTTTTGGTCGGAAAAAAGAATGCCATTCATATGTTATAATAATCAAGAGATACATATAAAGCTTTCGTTGCTAATTTAGCTTTTAGCAACGAATCTTTCTTTTCGTTACTTATTTAGTGACGAAATTTCGAATAGGATAGAATTCCAAATTCAAATTCTTTTGAATTTTAGTTTTGTCAAAAATAAAAATAGAAACAAAATAGTTGATAATAAATAGAATAAATAAAATTTTAATAAATTAAGAAATTGAAAAATATATGAAAATAGCATATAATGTGGTGACTATATCATATAGATTATAACAAATAGTTTTTAGCGGCGAAGTATTTTCGTCGCTAAATTGGCGCCACGTAGAAAAAAATTTTCCTCGAAAACATTGGCCGCGCGCTTTATTTCCCCTCCAAAGCATTTGACCTCGGGCTCCCTCCTCTGCTCTCTCCTTCGCATTACCCCGTCTCGCTTCCCTCCCGAACTCATCGCGCGACGCCTCGACACGCAGTTGAACATCCTTCGATTCCGATCCGTTTGCTCCTCGTGGCGTTCCTCGGTCGCGCCGAGACCTATCTCGGCGCGACCGATTCTCGATCTTCCCGAAGGACGGGATCTCCGACGCCGTCTGGGGATTCCACCTCTCCAAGCGCAGCATCTTTCTCCTCGGAATGCCTTGATCCTGCGACCAAGCCTTCCCCAGTCGATAACAAGGAGGACGCTCTCTCTCTGCTTCTGCTTCCGCTTCTTCTTCTCCGCCTTCTCCTCTCTTGTTCGTCGACGGTGGCTGTCCCGACCTTGGTGAGTTTTCTCCAATTTCGTCACCATCGGATTCGGACGCGCTGACGTCCGAAAGGGATGAAGAAGTATGTTTGCAAGTTAGGGCGCCGCCATCGCAACAGAAGAAGCAACTGACCCGGCCGCCCCTCCCCCCTCTAGCCGGCTTATGCGACGACGACGCAGATGACGACGGCGTCGAGAGTGAGATTGCACCCCAGTCTGGCAAGGACAGAGCTCTCAGAGAAGTGAGTTTCGCGTGCCCTAGTTCTGACATGAAGACAAAAAGGTTGTAGTTTTAACATCCCTGTTTGACCATGGGCACAACTGAGTCTCCCTTATGATGTTGCTGACTTCCCTATTTCTTGAGTCTGAAATTCACAATGCTCATTACTGCAAAATAGGCCAGACAAATTTTGTTTGACACGTGTGGTTACCATCTTTTTGTGCTGATTCGTGGAGGCATTTATTGCCCGGTTATCTGATTAGATTGAGGAACAGCACAGAAAGGCGTTGGGGGACGATCGAGCTTTTTTTTTAAATAATACAAAAAATAATAATATTTACAACTTTAATATTAAAAAAAATTACGATTTTAGGTCTCCCTCAGCATTTCATATGCCGAGGGAAATCACGATGGGGCCCACCAGCGGGCCCCATCTCCCTCTCCCTCGACATTTCACATGTCGAGGGAGGGGAGAGGGGCCCCGAGGGACAGAGGGGGTGGACCCCCCACGTGGAGACCTGCCCCCTGCAGCATCCCCTCATATTTCGCTGCATGGCCCCTCCCTTTTCCCTCGTCTTCGTCGTGGTTTTTTGCCGAGGGATGTGATGGGATGGCTCCTGCAAGCCTGCCTCTAGGCCATCACGGGCGAGCGTTTGCGCCTGCAGGATGCTTCACTTTGCTTAAAGCAAAGTCGAAGTAGAATGTCTTCTTCATTTTGTTTCGCTCCTCATTCTCGCACAGGCACTTCGCTCTCTCTCTCTCTCTCTCTCTCTCTCTCTCTCTCTCTCTCTCTCTCGTTCTTTCGACATCGGTAAGTTACTCTCTCAAACATTTTTTCCATTTCAATCGTGCTCGCTTGCTCATTCTTTTCCCTCTCTCAGATAATCGCATTCATTTTCGCTTGCCCTCGCTCTACCTTGCTCGTGGTTCCTCCCTCAGACCCTCCCGGTATTAAATTCTCTCAGACAGTCGGGTATAATTTTTTGTTAATATTTTCGTAGTGTTTAAAATAATTTATAAATTTCTTATTTGACAGAATTTGAGAAAAAAAACAAAGCGGGTATTTCTCTTAACGGTTTGAGCTCCTCATTCGTTGCGTATTCTCCTTCAGTCGTTTATGGTAAATTTCATTGTAGTTATTTTTTGCATTTTCGTTAGTATAAATTTATTTATTTAGTTGTTTAGTATAAATTTATAGACAGTTAATAATATGTTATAATTTTTTGTTAGTTCTAATTTATTTATTTAGTATAAATTTATAGACAGTTAGTAATATTTTATAATTTTTCGTTAGTATAAATTTATTTATTTAGTATAAATTTATAGACAGTTAATAATATGTTATAATTTTTCTGTTAATGTGATGATAGTTCTAATATTTATGAATTTAGGTATTCTATAAAAGCGGGTCTTTCTCTTGACAGTTTGAGCTCCTCATTCGTTGCGTACTCTCCTTTAGTCGTTCGAGGTAAATTTCATTGTAGTTGTTTTTTGCATTTTCGTTAGTATAAATTTATTTATTTAGTTGTTATTTATAGACAATAATAATATGTTGTAATTTTTCGTTAGTATAAATTTATTTATTTAGTTCTAATTTATAGACAGTTGATAATATGTTATAATTTTTCTGTTAATGTGACGATAGTTCTAATATTTATGAATTTAGGTATTCTATAAAAATATGTATTGTTATAGGAACGAGAAAAGTAATTACGTGTTGCGATCCGGCGATTTTTCTTTTGAAATCATATCTGATAAATTTTTGGAAAAATAACTCGAAAAGCACGGGCCTGGTTTTCGCCGGTCCAAAAAATATTTTTTTAATAATTTTAAAATTCGAAAAACAAGAAATCGGGAAAAAATAAAAGAAAATTACAAAAAGAAATTATATATATAAGAATCAACTGGCCATGCACAATTTTGTGTATTTGGGCCCTTTATTTTCCAAAAATTAACCATTTTTCCTTTCTCATTCCGAGAAAGTATATAAAAATCCGAAAAAGTATTTTCAATATTATGACCCCTAATTGTTCAAGAAAATAATGATTTTTCCATTATGAAAAATCCTGAAAAAATGATTTTCGAAAAAAAGAAGAAGACAAATTTGATCTTTTGGAAAATTATTCTCAAAGAATTAGAAAAAGTTCTAAAGAAATCGCAAAAAATCTGAAAATTGTAAGTTCGAGAGGTCCATCTACATCTTTCGCACAATGTACAGCTTTTACGAAATAATTTATAATTTATTTATTTAGCAGAATGTTGTCTACATCTTTTGCGGTTGTTCGCTGGGGAGGTACAATAGTACGAAATCAATATGGACATGATTACGATGGGGGACATTCTGCTATGTTCCAATTCGGAAATATCTCCACATTTTATGAGTTACGTGCTACGATTGCGCGCGATGAATATAACAGGAAATCAGTATATTCGTAGCGTGATGTATAGATACCCGATTGCAGCACACGATGTACATGACATTATGGAGGTGTATAATGATGATACAGTTGGGATGATCTAGCAGTTTACACTTTGGGTTGGTTCTGTGGGATTTTTACAATTCTATGTAACTGTCGATGAACACCAAGTAGGAGGTTCCAATGTTGGTGAAGAGGACATTGGTGTGCATAATCAGCACGTGGAGCCCGATGATAATGATGGAATTTATATCGATGACGAAGATGATCCTTGGATGGATACTGATGATAGTGATGAAGAAGATGTCGATATGGATTCTTACTACAACATCCATTGCAATAATCCCATCTCGCTGTTGGTACATCCATCGCCCCATTCGGAGATCGAATTTGATATGATGCAAGTCGATACAAGAGCGAAGTTGAGACGTAGGTCATTTCATCCATCAAAAGAATTTGAGGTTAATATGGTGTTTCCATCACAAGACGCGTTACAGTTGGCTGCGAAAGAGTACTCCCTGACAAGAAATCAGAGCTTTTGCAGTGATGTGACAAATAAATCAGTATATATTATTAGGTGTGGTAATAAGAATGGGCTGTGTGATTGGAGGCTCCGTGCGTCTCATAAAGCGAGCACCCTATTTTGGAAAATAACTAAGTACAATGGGCCACACACATGCACAAATCCTCAAATGTCACAGGATCATCGACAACTTGATCAGAAGTACATATGCGGCCAGATAAAGGCAATGGTCAGAGCCCAACCAGATATCAAAATCAAAGCACTGATGGCAGAAATTCAAGACAAGCTGCACTTCGAACCTACTTACCATAAAACTTGGGCAGCTAAACAAATGGCAATCGCCTCCATTTTTGGAGGATGGGATGAATCGTACGGTAGGCTGAGGAAGTACATGAATGAAATGATGTTAAAGAATGCAGGTTCTCATTTTGTGATTGATGATCGCATGAGCCAAGATCGGAGCCGCACATTTTTCAATCGCATGTTTTGGACTTTCAAGTAGACGATTGAAGGCTTTGCAAGTTGTCGACCTGTGATATTTGTTGATGGTACATTTATGTACGGAAAATATCGAGGAACGCTCCTTGTAGCGACTTCACTTGATGGCAACAATCATATATTCCTGCTGGCATTTGATGTGGTTGATCGGGAAGATAATGACAATTGGACTTGGTTTATGACTCTATTACGGAGATATGTCCGTCAGAGGAGGGACAATATTTGTGTAATATCAGATAGGCACAAAGGAATTAAAAAAGCAATGGAGTCAGTAGTGTGGCGTCCTCCACATGGCCATCATAGATTTTGCGCACGGCATATTGTCAGCAACTACAATAGACAATTCAAAAATGCCGAAGGCAAATGTCTCGTTGAGGAGGCAGGTAAATTTTAAAATTTTAGAAAAATAATGTTGATAAATTCGAGTGCGAATCAGTAATTATTATTGTAATATACAGCTTACGCGAATCAACCGCAAAATTTTGAACTCATCATGGCCCAAATTAGGGGTATGGATCCACGCACAGCTGCTTGGTGTGATTAGATTCCAAGAGAACAATGGACCAAGGCTTATGATGGAGGAATAAGATATGAAGCGATGACAACAAATGTAGTTGAATCGGTCAACGACATGTTAAAGGGTTATCGTGGTCTGCCAATAACGGCTATGGTGGATAAGATATTTTATCAGTTGAACCTTTATTTTGACACGAGAAGAATGACGTACAAGATGCAGGAGGCCCAAGGACGTATATTGACGCATTTTGCGGGTCAGACGCTCGAGGAAAACAGTCAACATGCAAATTGGCATGAAGTGACACGTTTCGACTCTGATACAGGACTTTTCGAAGTAAAAACTAGAATTGACAGATCAAGAGGATCAGGGGGCCAGAAGCACATAGTGAGCCTAGACCAGAGAACGTGCACGTGCGGAAAATTTCAAGAGATTAAAATTCTATGTTCCCACGTAATTGCAGCATGTCAAACACATGTTGTTGATTACAACATGTACGTGGATGAGTGCTACACGATGGATAAAACGCTTCAGTGCTATCAGTATCCATTTTATCCGTCAAGCGATATTGATTATTGGTCTACACCTGACATGCTGCCATTAGTACCAGACCCGAGACGCATTAGGAAAAAAGGAAGACCCCGTATATCACGGATACATAATGAGATGGGCTGGACGACGCCTAGCAGTAGTTCTTCTGCCATCAATTGTAGTAACTGTGGAAAATCAGGGCACAATATTGAAACTTGTGCATACAGATTGACCCGAGAATAGCTCATAGTTGTGTGAATTATGTAAATTAGATATAGTAATTTGTTTTCTTTAAGTAAAGAATTGCATTGATCTTTTTTTAATGTGGTTACATTATATATGTAAATTACCTCTAAATTATGTCTATCGTTGTTACATTTTTTTTAAATTTCATTATTACATTATGTATGTGAATTTATTGTAATAATATAATATCACAATTGTAGATATGGCACAGAGGACTTACATTCAGCCGGGACCTGAGGATGATTCCCTTCTTACAGGGCAGGCCCGACATAGATCAGAGACCGTGTGGAACGCTAAGGTATTTTTAAAATTTATCAGTTCATCTGTCTATAAAAGCGGCAATGTGAAAATAGTTACTTTCACATTGTTACTAACAATTTATTTTACATTTCACAGGGACATCATTATGTACCCCTTAGATGTCAACGATCGATGTTACACGTCGATATCGATGATCTTGATCCGCGCATAGTTCCGTATCTTCGGGCATCGGGATTTTACGGAATTTATATGATGGGTTTTTTTTTCAGCTAGATTGGCATTTGATTACTGCGTTGATCGAGCGATGGAGACCCGAGACCCACACATTTCATATGCCAGAAGGTGAATGCACTATTACTCTACAAGATATTGCGCTGATCACAGGGCTGCCCATCAATGGATTTGCAGTTACTGGCCCTACTAATTTCAATTGGGGCACTATATGTGATGATCTACTTGGGGACCGCCCACCCAACTTGAAAGGCACACAGATAAACTTAGGATGGCTGAAAGATCACTTTGACGAGCTTCCGACCGACGCCGATGAGGTCACCGTCGTGCAGCATACTAGGGCATTTATTCTCCGCCTACTTGGAGGATCTATTTTTGCAGATAAATCAGGGGCCTGAGTTAGTTTGCTGTTTCTTCCACTATTAATGAACCTCAACGACTCTACGCAGTATAGTTGGGGTTCAGCAGCGCTTGCTTGGTTGTATCGGGAGCTATGCAATGCAACCTATTTCAAGACGCATCAAATCGGGGGTGCCTTACATGTATTGCAGATTTGGGCGTGCAAGCGCTTCAAATGCATCACCCCAACCTGATGGACCGTCATCCTTTGGAAGATGCACCTCTTGGTAGTCGGTATGTGATCTGTTGCTTTTTTAGGTTCACGAGCCATTAATTCTTTCCAGTGCGTATCATATAATAATTTTTTTATGCATATGGAGTCTAAGCCTACAGACAACGACAGTTCCCACACATGCGTTGTCACATTTGCGCTATCAATTCGATAGAATGATATTAGAAGATATAAGTAATGATAGCAACCAATGTGCTTAATATAATGTTAGCTTTTAGATTAATTATTGGTTTTATTTGATGTATTTTGTTACAATAACAGATTCTTTGGAAGCCCTACACCAATGACATTCTGAGGGATCTACCAGCTTACTGCCTGCAAGGACGAGACATTTGGAGAGCTCGTGTCCCACTCATCTGTTACTGGATAGTTGAGTGGCATTATCCAGACTGAGTACTTCGTCAGTTCGGTATGCAGCAGCCGATACCTATACCTCCGCATGATCATACGCGCTTTCATGATATTGAATTAAGGCCAGTTGGGAAGGATTGGGTAAAAAAGCACAGACGGTCGATTGATATGTGGAACAATCGTGCCAATTATATTGTCAATGGTCCTCTGCAACGGAAGAACTCCATTTTCATTCAGCATACATGGAATGGTACCGTAGACATATGCGGAAGTGGATTTCTATTATGGGAGCTGCAATGGGTGTCGCGGTTCGTGCAAACACTTTTAATTTAATTCATTATGTGTCAAAAAAATTTCCATAATTATTTTTTAGTAATATAACATATCTGATAATTTTTGTTAATTTTGATATCATTACTAGGGCGATGGTGTCGAACACATCTTACATATCATACGTAACTTCAATCCATCTCGGGTGTCTTGGGAAGCATTGGAGAATATAGCTACGGCAATGCTACATGCCCAGAATGAGGAGAGGCGGCTAACAATGATGCCACCACCCCAGCCAGCAACTATAGCAGAACCCGTTGGGCCTGATGATGAGCTACCTGAGGCTGTTCAGCCGACTCGGAGGACTGCTCGACCTTCTCCAACTGGTGATAGCGTCCCATACACTTTGGAGTATCATGCGATGGATTTCGATTAGGGGTTCACTCTAAGGTTTGGCCAGCCGAGTTATTCTATAGGGTTTGACCAGCCGAGTTATTCTGCAGGGTTTGGCCAGCCGAGTTATTCTGCAAGGTTTGTCCAGCCAGGTTATTCTACAGGGTTCTCACAGTTTGCCAGCCCATTTCACGGAGGATTCAATCCACAGCCACAAACTCCAGTCAATTCTCTCGGTTCATAAGGACCAAATTTCTCTCCTCTTTTTGAATACCCTCCTACAGTATGAAATGTAGCGTCTGGATGTGGCATATTTTACCAAGATATGCCTTCATCATCTGCCCGTCTTATTCATCCGGATCATCGTCCTCGATACAATATTAGACCTGTCGAATAAAGAAGACGACCTGATTACGGGACATGAGGCCATATAGGAGAACGATATCATTAGTAAATGTAATTGCGGATGACGATTGTTATTTATTATGCAATTTTTTTCTTTTTATATATTCTACCAACTTGATTTTATGTTTTGTATTAGGTTGAAAATCAAAATTCAATTATAGATCTTTATAAATGTTAATATGTTGATTAAATAAAAAGTGGTGCCCTCTCCCTCGGCAATTTAATTGCCGAGGGGTTCCAAAAAAAAAATTAGAGGCGCCCTCTCCCTCGGCAATTTACCGAGGGCTTCTAAACAAAAAAAAAATACAAACCGGGGGGGGGGGGGGGGGGGGGGCAGGCCCTCACGTGGGGGGCGGGCCCCCCACGTGGGGACCTGCCCCCAGGGCAGGAGGGGGGCCCAGGCCCACCGGTGGGCCCCCCTCCTCTCCCTCGGTACCTCTCCCTCGGCGAGTCAACCGCCAAGGGAGAGGAGAGGGGGTCACGAGTAGGCCCTAAGGTCTCCCTCGACAGTTGACATGCCGAGGGAGACCTAAAATTGTAATTTTTTTTAATATTAAAATTGTAAATATTATGATTTTTGTATTATTTAAAAAAAAAAAAAAGCTCGAGAGGATCCCTCGGTCGTAACTCACTCTTTGTTATCTTTTATTCCCTATTGAAGGGAAGGGTTAGTTGCTTCTCATACGTGCTAACCGAAGGATTAAGCAAGAGTTACATTGTCCAGTCTATTGTAATTAATGTTGGATCTGTGAATAATGAGCATGAATAGCTGATTGAGGATGCATCGTACCGTATCCTAGTACATAGTTTGTTTGAGGATCTCTTTTCAGCTGTCTTCGTGTAAGTTTTGGACTGTCCCACTGTACAAATTTCTCTGATGTTGGATGCAATTGAAAGTGAAAGAACGCTCAGTTCATGTTATTTTTCAAGACTTCATTCAACACATGGTTAGAGTTGTTACTGTTAGCGCACCCTATCCAGTGTAACCTATTGATAGATACCATACGGTTTCAAACCAAGGCAATTCATGTTGGTCTACCTTCAGACCAAATGCCTCTGAGCTGGAAGACACTTCTTGTTTTTTTTTTTTCTGCTATATGGAAACCCACTTTCCTTCTCTCCCAGGGGTGATAAGAAGCTTTACATATTTCTTGAGCTCATGACCAAAGGTTAACTTGCAACCCTTTATCACAAATATAACTTGAGAGATTCCCAAGTCTCTCTGCATACACTAGGCAAATTCTAAATGGTTTGAAGTATCTTCATGACCCAAATGTGGTCCACAGGTATTTATCTTTGGATCACTGCTTTACCTTTTATTTTGGCGCAGATAAGCAGAAGCTGAAAGATGAAATAGAACCAGAAGAGGTTTCAACCAAAAGAAAATAAAAAAAAGGTAAGGCAGGAAGTCCTTGAAGGTGCTCCAGATTGACATTGTTCATAGAGTAAATCACATAGCTTATAAAATGTGGGTTATGTTTGGTGAATGCAGTTCCAGTAAGTTTGAATAGGAGGTCATCTGCTAGTCTGGTAACCGACGAACCATGGTATATACAGTTAACCATTACCACAGCGTAAAATTGTCAAGAGTGCAAAGCATTAAGTCTTCCTAATTAAACATTTTCTGAAAAAAAAAAAAAAAAGAGAGAGAGCCTCAGAACCACACAAAGGTATCCGTGGCATCAGCATTTCACCGAATCACGGAAACACAGTAATTTTAATCATTCAAGTGAGTGGTCTATATTGGATAATGGAGCAATCATTCATCGATGTATAAGCAGGTAAAACAAACAGAACGGCGGAGATACCTAAATATTTCGCAACCCAATCACCAAAGGAATATAATCAAGTATTGAGAAACAATTACGATGATTCCGAATCAATAGAAAAAGGAACAACACATAATTAGGTTGTTTGATGGTCTGATCATGGAAACGATAACCAGAATTTACAGCAATATTCAGCGATTTCCGAATCAATATAAAGGAGACAAAAGATCATAATAAATATTATAACTATATCCGTACATTGAATAAATCATCGCTATGATACCACTTGTTAGATCGATAAGATCTTTCAATCAAACGAACATAAGATTGAATTGATAAATAAAATGTACCCGTATCAAAAGAAGCCATTGTTGATGCGACGAAGCTGAATATGTCGTCTATGGGTGTAAATCTTCACCACTCTCCTCTATACCAATTAAGATAGATATGTATTTTTCTCTCAGCAATTTTGTGGAGAAAACGGAAGCGTAAGAATGCGGAAGCGTAAGGAAGCTTTAGCCGTTTTCCACAAAAAGATATCTTATATAGAGGGAGTGATTGGACCAACCCTAGAGCTGTATAATCTCAACCGTCCATCAAGGTTTAAAGATAAGATTCTAGAAGCCCAATCAGATGTCATAAAATATTCTCTAATATACTTACTTAAATAATAGAACTGATAGGCCACATAATTGGAATGGATCGCGTCAAATCCAACAGTATTGACGTGTTTCGACAAAATCCAATGTTAGGCCCTATTGGGCACTTTTTTTTTAGAGTTAATACCATAAAAAATCCCAAACTAGTTCATCTGTGATAATTTTACCCTAAATTATTTTTTTAACCATGAAAAATCACAAACTAGTATATCTGTGACAAATTTACCCCAAACTGGTACAACCATGACAAATTTACCATTCGTTAGTTTTCATTCAATTTTACAGTCAAATTGCTAAATTAGATTACACGTGGCTATTGTCGGGTGTACACGTTACCCTATGTTTTCTATGGGTGTATCCAATTGAATTTTTTCGTGGTATTAACCAATTTAACGAAAATTAACAAAGGGTAAATTTGTTATATGAGTATCAGTTTGAGATTTTTTATGGTAAAAAAAAGTAGTTTTGGGTAAATTTATCATAGTTAGACTAGTTTAGGGTTTTTATTGATTAAAAAAATAGTTTAAGGTAAATTTGTCATAAATATATCAGTTTGAGATTTTTGGTGATCAAAAAAATAGTTTGGAGTAAATTTGTCACAAGTGTACCAGTTTAGGGTTTTTCGCAGTGTTAACCCTTTTATTTATTTATTTTGCGGTAAGTGTTGTGGTTAGCTTCGTCGCCAACTAGCCATGATACGAGTAAAATTGTTGCAAATTTCCTCTTAGTGAAGAAAACATGTTGGTGGATTTTAGCGACGAAAAAGGAATTCATCGCTAAATATATTCTATCTAATATAATTTCAATTTCTTAATTTAGCGACGAAACGTATTGTCGTCACTAATTTAATTTAAATTAAAAATAATTAATGACGAAAAACATAATCCGCCGCTAAATTGACGAAAAGTAAAAGAAAAAAGAAAAAATTAGCGATGAAAAATCTATTCGTCGCTATATTAGCGATGAAACGCATAATTCGTCGCTAAATAAATAAATAAATATATATTCAATTACTTAATTTAATATTTTATTTTTTATATTAGTGAGGAATAATAGTTTAGCGACGAGGCACAGTTCATCAGTAATTAGCGACCCAAAGAAATTTCGTCGGTACTTCTAAAAAGCAAATTATTTTTTATCGCTAAATTGAGGATATACAGTTAGCAACAAAAAATATGTTTCGCCCCTAATTAGCAACGAAATGTTGTGTACGTTGCTAAATTGAAAAAAAATCAAATAAAAAAGATATTATTATCGACAGAGAACGAAAATTTTAAAAATCTTTTAGATCTTCGTACGAAAGAGTTAGGGGAAAAGGGCAACCTTTCCCTGGATCAACTAACGTTTCAGAGCTAGCCTATAACATGATGACCTCGCCGCATAGAGTCCTTCAAAAACTTACATCTAATAATTACATACATCGCCAACTTCAGTAATTTCCCGAATATATTCTATTAAGATCTTTGAAACTTGGACACCATCGCAATGTGAGACAGCATTGCGACGTTTAGCAAGTGTGCAAACAACAGCAAGCACAAAATAATAAAGAGCAACACTAGAAGCCAGAGCCATACTGCTTCTCAATATAAAATTCACGACCAGCAACTTCATTATAAAATAATACATGTATTACCAGCAACTACGGTTTTTATACGGGAAGGTATTTCTACAAGATTCAGACATAATCCACAAAGCATGATCCATGAAACTAGAACAGAAGCAACCAACATGTAAATGGGCAAGACTTCTCTGGTAAAGTTACAAAGGACCACGAGCCTAATACTCCCATTTCTTCACCTCCATACCTTCAGGACTTCCGTCTACCTTCTTCGACCCACCCCACTTCCTTCCAATTCGTGGATAGGACTGTTCCATTTGACCCCACCTGTTTTTATATCCCATAAGAATATGAAGACGAATGAAAAATGGAGCATGCAATAAGGAGCATTACTTTTGCCACGCAGCATAATCTATGAGCACCTCGCCAGTGTCCAATCTTCATGCAAACTTAAACTTTCTCGCCGACTATAGCCCAGTAGAGATTTGGCTAAGCTTCAGGAACTATAACAGGGGAGCGGCTACGAATATCTTGATTTCTCCTTATATCCATTATAGACAATTAAGAAAATCAGGATTGTTAGTTCGAGGAATGGTTAACCGGATAGGCAGATGCCAAGAGTCACAAATCATAACAGTCTGACAATTTCGTCGTGCGTAGAGTTTTCCCAATAACAAAAGTAGTCATAAAAAACAGAAAGCATTGTCAATGATATTTGTTGACAGCAAAGAAAACATGCTTTGGAGCACCCTAAAATAAAACCAACATACATAAACTACAATGGTTCAACTTCTTATCAGCATTCAACATTCTGCCATAGCACACATAATTGTAGTCCAGGGCACTATCACTGTAGTTGCAAGTGTCCCAATATTCACCAACAGAAAATAATGGCTTTGCACCTATCAATTTTTTCGGATTTTGTTAACCTCAACAACACCTTTATCCCAAATTAGTTGGGGTCGGCCAAATAATAGCATTAAATAATTTAAACACGTCAAAAACACTGCTACCATCACTAGTTTACACATGAACTGACTATACTATTACGCATCTGCATTACTCTATAAGTGTAAAAACTGTTCAGACAAAGCAGCATATGACACTCTGAACTCAGCAAAGTACATCTGATCGAGGGACTATACACACAAACAGAAAATTAGAAAGAAGATAAAAAGAACTTTGAAATATTGAACCGACCCGGGAAACCACAGGCCGTAGACCAACATAAATACATCAAGAACAACCATGTATTCACACAAACACTCAAAATGAAATGATTAGTGGGAAATTACAGTATTTATCGTTAATTTCTAACATATCAAGAAAGCAATAAGAGAACTTTGAAGACCTACATAATATGGGAATCCACACCATTTTCAAACACAAGAAACTTATCATTATGCTTCAACCGCATCCGATGCAATGAAAATACAGGCAAGAAACCAAACAACTAGTCAAATTAAGCGACCCCCCAACTTCAAAAAGCCACGGCGATAATACGCGATCGACTACATCATAAACTGCATCAATATCATCTCAGAAGCTTAACACAAAACAAAAGGGGAACTTTTGTCACTCATCCCCGATCAAACAAGCAAAGAAATGCGAAAAAAATAGAACACTTCTTCGACAAATTACACACTACCGATCAAACAACATCATCCTCAATCGACTTGGCCAACATAGCACAGCATGCACAGTGGCATATAAAACTACGAAGACGAATAAGATATCACAAAAAAAAACTTGCCTAATGAGTAACAGGAGTAAAAGAGAACAAAAAAACTTTCCTAATGAGTATGCTCATCATCGTCATGACGCTCATCATTGGGCTCATCATTATTGTGCCCATCGTTTAATTGAATAACAGGAGGATGTAGAGGAGGAACTTGTCGAGGAACCTGATTCCTATTCAGGTTGAGGTGTTGGAAGAGGAATGCATCTTCAACCACAAGAGTTTGATATCGCTCTTTCATCTCTCTCATTTCTACATCCCTCTGTGACAGTTGTGATTCATAATCATCTTTGTTCGCTCTGATTTGCATGCTGTTCTGCGCACGCAACTCTTTGATTTCCATGTCCTTTTGTACAAGTAACTCTTGCATTTGGCTCATTTCTCTGTTTACTTGCTCCTCAAATCTATTCCTGGAAACCACTGCATTCGAGGATGAAGTTGCACCAGCCATTGGCGTGAATACTCTTGTCACGTGATGCCTCCATCCATACCTCCATACTGTCAACAGATGGCGAAGATGCAGCAGCACCATCACTGCCATCACTGCCATCACTGCCAACACCACCATCACCATCGATAGTACGAGCTAACAAAAGCTCCTCATACTTGTCCTGCATTAACAATTTAGATGAAAATAGAACAACTTCGTATACATAGTCGCCATAAATATTAAAAGCATTGATGGATTTTGTTCTAGTTTCCATGCTGTTCAAATATTCTCTTACGCACCTTAACAGCTTTCGCTCGATTGGAACACCATGTTTTATCTTTCTTTTGAAACGTGCGCTCGAACGTAGCTATATATGTAGGCTCGAACCCCATTTCATCTGCATGTAAAATATAAACATAATTCAGTAATTAAATTAACTTTAACTTACAACATATTTAACACACTTATCATTCTCTTCCTATGCTCAGCGATGTTGACGGAACCCCCCGCATATGTGGCCGATCCTTCCCTAGAATTGGAAGTTCTATTCTTCTTATTTTGCTCGCTTCTTTTCTTTCTCTCTTCGGTCCCCCAAATTCTGTTCATTTCATCCCAGTCCTCATTTAAAATATAATGGGCCTTTTTTTTTTCACTTTTTTGGCTTTATTCACTGTATCTCTCAAGTGGCCGCCAACCTTTTTATCAAAAACTTGCCCAACTTCATTCTCCTCAATTTCGTCCCACTTGAACTTCTGCAGCAATCATAAAAAAATAACTGACTATATTTACATTGAACTTAGTTTGTCCGCGAACATAAGGACAAAACTTACCTTAAACTCATTTCACCACAACTCCTTCACTGCATCTGGAGTGCTTCTATAATTGATACATGCCCCCCTCCAATGGTTATTAACAATCTGATCAAGTTGCCTCACCACATGGGTAGCCCCCATGAATCTACCAATCTGTAGTCGTGGAGGGTTAGATGCCGGTGATGGGGAAGGGGAAAAGGAAGGCAAAGAGGAAGGAGAAAGGACCGGTCTTCTTTTTGAAACGTGTCCCTTGCCTCGTTCCTGCTAACAAGTAGGTAAGTTAAACAAAAATGGAAAAAAAATATAGACGGGTATTAAGAACACATGATGTAGAATCTTAGCAATTTGTTTCGGAGAGTAGATAAAAGTTGAAAAAAATTATACATGCAGTTTCGCTTCAAGTGAGTATATTAATCGGTATATGTAATTGCAAGAACAAGTTAACAATAATGTTCGGACCACATAATATATCCAAACCCAATTTAACCAATCTTCATATTTAACCAAGCACGAAAGACTGATCGGACAAAACTGACCCGACAAAACGATATATGTTCAATTCACAAGAAATGTGACAGATGTATATATATCTCGCAAATCTTGTGGAGATAGAGTCAGATTGGTTGTACAATGGATACTGGGAGAAGAAGAAAGCATATATCAATGCTTTGCTTAGAAACTGGATTAATGCAGATCAATCTTAAAGGTATGAAAGATTAACCTTATCAGCCAATTCGGAAAATCAAGATGCCTACCTTGGTACAAGACTTGTTCGTGAGGTCTATCTTGTTCAGTACCCCAATTCGCCTAGATGGAGATGGGAAATTCTTCAGTAGGTCAAACTCAGATGGCCAACAGAACCTGAACAACCAAAAAACGTCAACCAAAACCAGTTCAACCACAAACAACGTCACAACCATGCCGACAAGTCGCTCACTTGCTACCAACGCAAGATACACATTTTCAGCGGTAAACACTTAAGGAGCTACCTATAAACGTTCAGCCAAAATCTTGAACCAAACCGTAAAATCAAATTCGTGATAAATTGAACACAAACGCGAGGGAGAAAACCTTACCTTCACCAACTCTGAGTTGGGAATCAGTGTGCTTCGAATATTGAAGTCGAGCTTCACGGTTAGGAGATTCAAGGTTGAGCTTCGCATTGGGCCACTTGCGCAAGAGCGAGCGAAGAGAGACACAGAGCAGAGCTGCTCTCCTACTAGCGAACAATCAAGGTTCGCAGAGTAGCGAAGAGAGAGCGCTTCGCAGACGATACCTTCGCTTGGCAGGGAGAGGGACGGGCCACACGAATGAAGAGAGAGAGAGAGAGAGAGAGAGAGAGAGAGAGAGAGAGAGAGAGAGAGAGAGAGGAAATATCAGAGAGGAGTGGCTAAAAAGAGAGACACGACTTCTAGTGAGGAGAAGACAATTTTTCTTTTAACTTCTCAAAGGCTTCTCAAAACCATGAAGCAAAAAGTAACTTGCGACCAAAAAAATAAAGTTAGGCATATAATAATCAACGACGATAATTGATCATAACAATAATCATAATAATAGTAATAATGAGAATACTAGTAATATACGTCGTAATAATATTAATAATTACCACATGAGTAAAGAGTCTTAAAAAATCCTAATCTTCATCTTCATCACCTTCATCATCTTCGTCGTCTTCATCATCATCTTCATCATGAGTATCATCTTCATCCTCTATCTCGAAATCAGATTCTTCAACACCTTCTACATTTGATTCGCAAATTTCAGTTGGATCTACATCTATCACTACTCCACATGGATCTCGTAAATTTGGAATGTTATATTCTCGAGTTTCAACCGTGTTACAAACTTCCTCTTGTTGATACGATGTATCCTTCCAGAGTTCCTCGATTTTTTGTCGTGCTTTGGTTTTACATACAGCCCACCAATCAGCTTTGTCACATTTCAAACTAGGATATGATGCATAATATACTTGAATTGCTTGTTGTGCTAAGACAAATGGTTCATCTTCCGTATACCTTTTCTTGTGATTTACTTCAACCAAATTAAACTTCGTATGCACCTTCATTCCTCTGACTGGATCACATGCACTTAAATAACACAACCTGCAATAATGGTCCAAGGTACTCTATCTCTATAATTTCATCCAACAAGCCATAAAAATCATCTTTTGCATTGCCACTATTGGATGATCGAACACACACACCACTGTTCATCGTGGCTTTTCCCGTTCCGTACTATCGAGTGTGAAAATTGTATCCATTTATGAAATATGCTAGCCAAGTTCGTACCTTTCTTTTTGGACCCCATGACAGATGATATGGCAATCCTTGGTCTTCAACTTGATCGTGAGTACTGTGAACCTGAAGTCACACACGCAAAGCCAATAATATTTTTATAATTAACGATTTATAGAATATTAATAACTTGCTTTTTGTCCATGAGCAACTTACATATGTTTTGAACCATCCTGTAAATTCCGCATCGCACAAACAGACAAACTCATTTGGTGGTACTCCATACATTGAAGCTTGGAAAATCCTATTAACAAATACCATTTATACATTAGCAAATTACACATAATAAATATATTGGCAAAAATACACTTACTCAAAATATGACTCCACTTCTAGACAGTTCAGCAAAATATATGTATGGGCTGCCCGCCATTCTTCATCTGTTAAGTAACGAAGCTTACATACACCGCTTGGTCGACCAAGATAATTGAAAATAGAGAATGATTTGCAATTGGGATCAATGGGCCCCTCATCATTTCTTCCTGCTCTCCATCTCTTGTACTGAACGTGCGGCTCGAAATAGTATGATGCAAATGTTGTCATTTCTTCCATAATATATGCATTACAAATTGAAGCTTCAACACATGCTTTATTCTTCGCTTTTCTCTTCAAATGATATAAAACCTAGTAATTGACAAGAAGAAGTTCATCAGAAATTAATAAGTGATAAAGTAATATTAAATTTATTAAAAAAATATTTTACCTCTCAAATGGATACATCCAACGAAATTGGACGGGACCTGCAACTTTGGCCTCTTAAGGCAAATGAACCAAGAGATGCTCCATTAAATCAAAGAATGATGGAGGAAATATTCTTTCTAAGTTGCAAATAATGATTGGAATATCTCTCTCTAATTTCTCCATGTGTGATGATTTTAACACGGTTGAGCCAATATCATGAAGGAAATTTCTTAACTCTATGATGGCGCCTCATACAAAGTTTGGTGGAAGTTCCTTGAAAGCAATTGGAAGTAGTCTTTCCATAAATATGTGACAATCATGACTCTTCAAACCTGTCAATTTGCATTCGTTCAAATCAACACATTTCCCGATGTTCGACGCGTATCCATCAGGAAATCGCATAGATTTCAACCATTGGCAAACAATCCGTCTCTGCTCCCTGTCCAATGTGTAAACCATTTTTGGTTTTGGTCCTCTACTGCTTGCATCTACATCTAGTGCTAGTCGATCACAAATAACTCTCATATCTTTTCTTGCATTTAAGTTGTCTTTCATTTTTTCAGTAATATCCATCACAGTATTTATGACATTATCGAAAGTATTTTTTTCTATGTGCATGATATCAAGACTATGATGAATAAGATGGGTCTTCCAATATGGTAGATCCCAAAATATACTGCGTTTAGTTCACTTATGTGCACTTCCGTATGCAATAGTCATGCCATGGGGATTTTCAACAACAGTCGAAAAGCGACGCACACGCAACCTCAACAGTGAGGGTGTTATTTCAATCCTATTCTTGATGAATTCTTTTTTATTCCTTTTGAATGTATAATTTATCGGCAAAAATTGTCTGTGACAATCAAAATAACTAGCCTTCTTACCGTATTTTAATCTGAATGACTTTGATCTCTCCATACATATCGGACATCCTAAGATCTCAGCTGTACTCCATCCAGATAACATCCCATAAGCTGGAAAGTCATTTATCGTCCAAAGAAGTGCAGCCTTCATTACAAATGTTTGATCAGTGAAAACATCATACGTAAGAACATCTTCATCCCATAATTGTCGTAACTCCGTGATCAATGGTTGCATATAAATATCTATCAACTTTTTCAGATTTTGCGGGCAAGGCATGATCAATGTCAAAAACATATAAGGTGTCTTCATGCACATACCAGGTGGCAGATTGTATGGAGTTAAGATAATTGGCCAACAAGAATAATTTTTCCTAGATTTTCCAAATGGGGCAAAACCATCAACACAGAGACCTAACCTAATGTTTCGAGGCTCTGTCGCAAACTCAGCATATGTTCTATCAAAATGTTTCCATGCCTCTGCATCTGAAGGATGTCACATCAGACCCTCTTCGGTTTCATGATTTGCATGCCAAGTTATGTGTTCAACAGTGGCTTGAGACGCATAAAGCCTTTGCAATCTAGGGATTAAGGGTAGATAAAACATTTTCTTACATTGTCTGCGCTTCCGATTACGACCTTGCCTCCAGCTAACCTTGTACCTTGATTGGCCACAGAATTTGCAAGATTCTGCACTTTCATCATTCCCCCAATATAACATACAACCCCCATTGCATACATCAATCCTTACAACTGGAAGACCTAAGTCATCCACTAACTTTTTCATGTCGTAAAAATCACCTGGCATGATGTTATCGCGAGGCATTGCTTCTCGCATTACGTCAACAAAAGCGTTGAAGCAATTTTCGGACACATTATGTTCTGCCTTGATGTTCAACAGTCTTGATGTCACCGATAACTTAGTGTGATTATCACAACTTGCCCATAAAGGTTCATCTGCTGCTTTCAACACGTCCCAGAATTGATTAGATGTAAAAGTTTCATTGTGCACATTCTCATCAAAACCTGTCACATCTGCCTCTTCCAATTGTGATGCATAGCTAGTACCCACTTGTTCAAATGTAGAAGCAAAACTAGTACTTGCATAGTTCGATTTCGAAACAAAATTCTGACCAGCTGAATCAATGACCATTTTCTGATATGGGTTCAATTAGTTATAGTAGCTACATTCTTCCCTAACTGAAAATTGGTCATTTCTTCAATATTCTTCATAATATATAAATGATTCACCATGGCAAGTCCAATTATAATAGTTCGGAGTGAATCCAAATCTACAAAGATGTTCTCTAACTTTGTCAAGCTCATGAAATTTATTATTATGGAACCTTTTGCACGGGCATCTTAACTTATTTCCATCAAAATACTCAAATTTACTACTAGCAAAGCTCAAAAACTGTTCCAACCCAATACGAAAATCATGATTTCTCATGATATCCATCTATAGACAATTAAGAAAATCAGGATTGTTAGTTCGAGGAATGGTTAACCGGATAGGCAGATGCCAAGAGTCATAAATCATAACAATCTGACAATTTCGTCGTGAGTAGAGTTTTCCCAATAACAAAAGTAGTCATAGAAAACAGAAAGCATTGTCAATTATATTTGTTGACAGCAAATAAAACATGCTTTGGAACACCCTTACTCCACCAAAGGCTAAAATAAAACCGACAGATGTCTAACAGAAACCACAATGGTTCAACTTCTTATCAGCATTCAACATTCTGTCATAGCACACATAATTGTAGTTCATGGCACTATCACTGTAGTTGCAAGTGTCCCAATATTCACCAACAGAAAATAATGGCTTTGCACCTATCAACTTTTTCGGATTTTGTTAACATCAACAACACCTTTATCCCAAACTAGTTGGGGTCGGCTAAATAATAGCATTAAATAATTTAAACACGTGAAAAACACTGCTACCATCACTAGTTTACACATGAACTGACTATACTATTACGCATCTGCATTACTCTATAAGTGCAAAAACTGTTCAGACAAAGCAGCATTTAACACTCTGAACTCAGCAAAGTACATCTGATCGAGGGACTATACACACAAACAGAGAATTAGAAAGAAGAT
This sequence comes from Rhodomyrtus psidioides, assembly GCA_021437785.1. Classification (NCBI taxonomy): domain Eukaryota; kingdom Viridiplantae; phylum Streptophyta; class Magnoliopsida; order Myrtales; family Myrtaceae; genus Rhodomyrtus; species Rhodomyrtus psidioides. Next base: position 1,541,119 of record JAILYB010000054.1, read on the forward strand.
AAAAAGAACTTTGAAATATTGAACCGACCCAGGCAACCACAGGCCGTAGACCAACATAAATACATTAGGAAAAACCATGTATTCACACAAACACGCAAAATGAAATGATTAGTGGGAAATTATAGTATTTATCGTTAATTTCTAACATATCAAGAAAGCATTCAGAGAAATTTGAAGACCTATATAATATGGGAATCCACACCATTTTCAAATACAAGAAACACATCATTTTGCTTCAACCGCATCCGGTGCAATGAAAATGCAGGCATGAAACCAAACAACTAGTCAAATTAAGCGACCCCCCAGCTTCAAAAAGCCATGATGACAATACGCGATCGACTACATCATAAACTGCATCAATATCATCTCAGAAGCTTAACACAAAATAAAATGGGAACTTTTGTCACTCATCCCCGATCAGACAAGCAAAGAAATGCGAAAAAATAGAACATTGCCCCCAACAAATTACACACTACCGATCAAACGACATCATCCTCAATCGACTTGGCCAACATAGCACAGCATGTACAGTGGCAAATAAAACTACGAAGATGAATAAGATATCACAAAAAAAAAAAACTTGCCTAATGACTAACATGAGTAAAAGAGAAAAAAACTTGCCAAATCAGTATGTTCATCATCGTCATGACGCTCATCATTGGGCTCATCATTATTGTGCCCATCGCTTGATTGAATAATAGGAAGATGTAGAGGAGGAACCTGTCGAGGAACCTGATTCCTATTCAGGTTGAGGTGTTGGAATAGGAATGCATTTTCAACCTCAATAGTTTGATATCGCTCTTTCATCTCTCTCATTTCTACATCCCTCTGTGATAGCTCTGATTCATAATCATCTTTGATCGCTCTGATTTGCATACTGTTCTGCGCACGCAACTCTTTGATTTCCATGTCCTTTTGTACAAGTAACTCTTGCATTTAGCTCATTCCTCTATTTACTTGCTCCTCAAATCTAATCTTGGAAACCGATGCATTCGAGGATGAAGTTGCACCAGCCATTGGCGTGAATACTCTTGTCAAGGGGCTCATTCCATATATTTTTCCTTTGTTGGCCCCATGTGATGCCTCCATCCATATCGCCATACTGTCAACAAATGGCGAAGATGCAACAGCACCATCACTGCCATTACTACTATCACCACCATCATGATTGATAGTACGAGCCAACAGAAGCTCCTCATACTTGTCCTGCATTAACAATATAGATGAAAATAGAATAACTTCGTATACATAGTCGCCATAAATATTAAAAGCATTGATGGATTTTGTTCTAGCTTCCATGCTGTTCAAATATTCTCTTACGCACCTTAACAGCTTTTGCTCGATCGGAACACCATGTTTTATCTTTCTTTTGAAATGTGCGCTCGAACGTAGCTATATATGTGTTGACACCTGATTTTCGACCAGGTCTTTTTCAGCTTTATTTTTGAAAAATCACAAAAAATCCATAAAAAGTCAAAAAATTACAAAATCAACTTTGGTGGCCTTGGTCAAGCCCAAGGAACCATTTTTGACCAAAAAAATAATTTTCCATATTTTTCACATTTTTTGTATTTTTTTAAAAAATAGAAAAAATACTCAAAAAATCAAGAAAAATAGCATTTGAGGTCACAAAAATATAAAAAAAAAATAGCTAATATTTTTCTTTTTAATCCCTTGTATTTTTGACCTCACAAAAAGTTCAAAATCAGATTCAATTATGGGTGTTCCTTCGTAACCCATACTATTGAATTTGAGAAACAAATATCAATTGAGTCTTTTAATTTGCAATTTTGGCATTTTCTAGGATCTTGACATCCATTCTAACTGTCCCTTATTGTAATTTAGCCCAATTTTTTGTACATATTTGCTCAATTGCACGAATTTGGCAAAATTGCATACTAAAATTGCATTTTTAGTCCTTGAAATTGAACATAATTGAAATTACTTTCAATTCAAGGGCTATCATTGCAAATTAAACATACTGCCCAATGGGTTTCACCATTTTGAATCGATTGGCACAGGTAATTTGATCCAATTTGATCATTTCAACCTTCAATTGCATAATTCCCCAATTTGCAATTAAAAGGAAATTTGGGGTTTTTGTTGAAATTGATGTGAACTTTTGGGCAAAATCACATTTTTTGATCGAATCCATGCCCTAGATTCGATTATGAGTTTCAATTGTAAAAATTTCCTACTAATTTGGGTTTAATTTGGAAAAATCCAATTCGGAACCGGTTCAGACCGGTCAGACCGCCGGTCCGACCGGTCGAACCGGTCCAGAACAGTGTCATCTTCTTCCCCGGGAGTCTGCGCAAATGAACAGTAAAATGCCGAGCTTTGATAGCCAAATTGACGGACCAATCGGCGATGGTTCAAGACACACTTGTGGGCGTTTGATTCCTTAGATCGTTCCCCGTCGATTGACACTAAGATCACGACCAATGGTCGCCCAAGGAAGAAGCAATCGGCTGGTCAATCTCACAGACCTGCGAAAGTCAACCAAAGCGAGCTCAGACCAAATTCGTGCCAAATAGAGCTTGCCGGAGCTCCTAACGGGGATTAAACGGTTTCCCAACCAATTCCGTCGCCGTCGACGTACCATTTGGCACGTGACAGCACATGAATCCAAGTGGGCTAACGGCCACTGTTCGAGCGGGAAACCGAACGGAGGTATATAAGCCAATCGGCCTTCGCGAAGCAGATAGAGAGCAAATTCGGTTGAGAAAGAGGAAACAGAATCGAAAGAAAGCAAAAGGGAGAGAGAAAGGGCTCGTCCTCCAACCACCATTGTCGAGGATTGAGCTCAAATTCATAGAGCGGCGGTCAGGCCTTTACAGGCTAGACCACAGCTCGCGAAGATCATCAGGAGGCCGTCCGTGCTAAAGGGAAGCTATCGCCATCGACCGCGCAGCCCAAAACCGCCAGAACAGGTAATCCCGAACTTCGAGCTCAAGCTCTGGTCTTCAATGGCGAACCTTGATTTCGGTTTCAATTCTTGCGATTCCCATATGCGTTTCATCCCTTAGACATCACTAACCATCTCTGCACTTTGATTTTGCATCGATTTTGTCCGAACAACCCGAATCGAGTCTTCGAACTTAGCCTTTATAGCCGATCGTTGTTCATCATTCCCCAGCCAAATCTGGGCCGAGCGAGCTCAATCGGAGCTCAAGGTGAGTTTTCTGAACCTCCACTGGCGCTGTTCTGTGATTGAATTGCTACGATTTTAGATAAATTACGCGATCGAACTCCCATGGCTGTACTCGGCACTTTGCGTGATTCTTGCGATTCTTGGAATAAAATGTCGCGATGCTTAGATATGTTAAAATAGAGGTTATCGCGAGTCGATTGCCGCCGGTCTCGATCCAATCTGTCAAGATTCCACCATTAGATCAGCACCGGAGAAGCTCAGCCGTCCATTCTGCCGGAGTCGCGAGGTTGAAGACGAAGCTGACGTGGCGAGGTCAATGAGTCAAAGGTCTAGGTGGCAATGCGTGACTGGTCCACGTGGTGTTTAGTCAGCTCGGCCGTTGGAGGTTGTTATTCGAATAGGTAGATCCAACGGCTGAGATTAATTGAGTCTAATAAATGGTGGCCGTCGGATTAGAATTTAGGATAATTCGAAAATGATTTTAATCTGAAAATAAAAATTGGTTGAAACGGCGCCGTATGGGTTAGTTAGTGGACGGCGTCGTTTAGGTTAATATGAATAGACGGTCTAGATCGAGTCTTGGGATCTAATCGTGTCCGTAGGTTTAAGTAGTCTGATCAGACGGCCCCGATCGAGTCTTCGCCTAATCCGAACCGTAGGTTTTAGTAATCTGATCCGGCGGTCGTGGATTAGCCACGCGGTTCAATAGGAGTCGTCGGATTAAGTCTAGATAATAAAAAATAAAAAAGGGGCAGATACGGCGTCGTTTTGGAGCCTCAGTCTACGCGGATCCGGGTTTGGGCCGGGTTCCGACTCGAGTGGGTCGGGTTGACCCGGCCCGAATAACATTTTTTTAATAAAAAATCAGAAAAATGATTTTAAAAATAATCAAAAAAATAAAAAAAAAATCCTAAAAAAATCAAAAAATTCTAGAAAATTCCAGAAAATACCAAAAAAAATGTGGAAAAAATGTGGGAAAATCCTAGACACTCCAGAAATTCCCAAAAATCGAGGGTTGACCACAAACAACTGGTCAACCCTATTTTTGGGGTTTCTTATCCGTTCTTCCAAGACTTGACGATATTACCCTTAGGAGTAAGTCGCCTCTGCTGTATATGCGAGGTGAGAATTAGGGTCGAGTAGGCGACCAATTCTTAGGTTTGGGTTTTCGAGTCTCGTCTCTTTTCTAAAAAATGACGATTTTGCCCCTCATTGGGAAAATCGTCTTTCTTATCCCCAATCCAGTCCTGAAAATTTCTTAAAATTAGGGTTTGGATCAAGTGGGCAACCCACCCTAATATTTGGGATTTTCAGTTCTCGTCTTCGTCCAAATGACGACTTTACCCCTCCAAGGGTAAAATCACTTGAAAATTCCAGAAAAATCTTGGAAATTCCCGAAAAATAGGAAATGGATTGGATTGATGGCCAACCCTATTTCCTCTGTCTTTTGACTTCCCAATTCATCTAAAATGACAGATTTACCCTTTCGAGGTGAATTTTCCCCGAATTGCTCAAAATTACGATTCTGCCCCTCATGGGCAAATCATGCCAAAATCATTCCTAAGCCTTGATTGATATTTCTCTAGATTAATATGGCCTCATTAGGGATGCCATGCTGATTTCATGTGTTTTATCCGCATGTATTGGATCCTTGATTTGCGCACTCATTTCCATTGATTGTGAGTGATAGGGTAGTAATTCACATCTGCATGAACTCTTAGATTTAGGATCTGTACCCCACTCGTCTGTATGAAATCCTAGGATCAGATAAACCATCCAGCTTAGGTACCGAAAGGGCATCAACTCTGACAGTTGGCGTAACTAAGTCCCCGAACCCACTTCTTTGGTTTCCGCAGAATCGAATAGACCACTCCCAACTATTCGATAGGGTTTCCGATCGTACCCTCCATGAAACGATTGGTGACGACTCCTTGGCATGTACACTCATCACATGTCACTAGACCACACTGAAGGTCGACCACATATATCCAGCAGTTGCGATTTGGGTAATGGACCTTGGGAGAGGCCCGCGTCCGATCATACAACGATCGGACGGCCCATTAGCATATCCCCGCGAGGGAGGGTCGCGACAGACTGGCAACTCCGCTGGGGACTTATTCTAAACCAGAATCTCTGGTTACGAATTCTAGAGGACTTGAGCAGATTAGAAAGTTGTTTGGTTTATCTGACCTTATTTTCTGCAGATGCTCTCGAAGGTGAGGTACGCACACTAACCATTGTGTTAGATGTTTTTGCAGATTGGAGAAATAAGGGGTGGAGTGATTGTTGACATTTTTTCCTGCAGGTTGGAGTCGGGAATGTATGTTTATTTTTATGCACATACTGAAGCGGTGTTTTGATACAAAGTGATGTGCATGACTTTGCATTGTGATGATCACGACACATTGCACACACTAGCGGTCAAACCCCGACTGCAACCACCTCTAGGTTACCTTAGACAGGGAAGGAATGCGAAAAGGATCTTGTGTTTGATGGCACTTGAGACTTTCGTATTCATTCCCGCCTACTATCTGCATTGGCGATATCTAGCCCTCTTGGGTGGATACCCTTGGGGAGGAATCTGCCTCATGTGGATCGTGGGAGCCTGAGCCGTAGGTTCCTCACCTGATTTTTCGATTTTTAGAGTATACCCACTTGTCTCATGCGCGTGTCTATGAATGGTTGGTATACCTAAAACCATCCATTGATACATGGGGACATTCCACATTCCCCCAAATATGGTTGGTAAGGCATTTATTTTCAGTATACTTTATTATTCCCTGCTCCATAATATGACTCATACATTACATACATTCATATGCATTCGCATCATGAGAATTACTCAAATGACTAATTGAAACAACGATGGTAATAGGGTAGGATGTCGCTGTTCCCTAAGAGTTCGACAGAATTGGTGACCTTCGAGTGCCTAAGGAAAGTCACTCGCCCCGGACCAAACACGAGGCTACACTTCACTAGATTCGTGCATGGTCGGGAGCTGACTGGACGTAAGTTGGGATATGCCGAAGATTGCCAAACCCGTTACTATGTCGATAACCTCAGATTCAAGCGACAAGCGGACGAGATGTTTAAGGATTATCTGGAGATGAAAAGACAGCGTCGCAACCAGTTGGCCAGGGAGGCATATGCCCGTCGGAAGACCGAACTACTAACCAAAGAAAGTGTACCCATGATCACCTTTTGGGGAAAAAGAAGACGTCATGCTACCAAGACAAAGCCAAAGCGTATCACACTCAAGAAGGTGAGACCCGAGAAGGCTCTTGAAGTCGTCATACCATGGACCAAAGAATGGCCAGAGGAACTACGACCTTTCGACTAGAATATAGAAGATAACTCCTCTACACTTGATTAGAGGAGAGTTCCCGACTAAATGTCAAGAGTGATTTAGATCCTCACATTCCATAGGCCTTTTATGGCTTTCTTGTTTGAAGAATCTTTCCCTACCCTTTTTTCATTAGGCATCCTGATTTGTAATAAAAGTTCATCCCACTTTGTTCATTTGATGTATTGACCAATGGAATGTGACATTGCTGTTTCCTCTAGTCACTGAGTGAACCTGACTAAATTGCATAATTCACTTCCCTGAAATTCAAGTTAGGCTTTAAGTCAGGCCTTCGAGACCTGAAAAAGGTCCTAATTTCCATTTCTTCAAAATGAACTATGCAATTAAGTTAGCCCATGCATATCTCATGGCATCTGCATAATCATGCCTTTAAAGTAATTTCTGACGATTGACTTTGTTGACACCTGATTTTTGACCATTTATTATTGTGATTTTTATTCTTCAAAATTAAATTAAAATATCAAAAAAAGGTCATAAAATCACAAAATCAACTTTGGAAGCCTTGGCTTAGCCTTAGGAACCAATTTTGAACAAAAAATATTTTTCGTAATTTTTAATAATTTTTTGAATTTATTTAATTATTAAAAATACCCAAAAAATCAGAAAAATACCATTCGTGGTCAGACAAATACCCAAAAATATTCAATAATTTTGTTTTAATTTCCTTTTCAAGTGTGTCACTTTAAATATTGAAAATTCGGCTCGGGTCAATATGTTCCTTCACAAACATAAACCCGAACCGAGCAAAAAAATTCCTTTTCGAGTCTTTTAATTTTCAATTCTCACTTTTTGTAAGCTATGATATTGGATCCTAAAGTATCGAAATGCAATTGGGTCAATTTGCCCTCTAATTTGATCAATTTTAAACAAAAGGGCTTAATTGCATAAATTTCTTTCAATTTAGTCCCCAGTTTCACAATTTTCGAAATTAAATTTCATACGGACATACCCATTCAAATTAAAAACCTCTATCCAATAGTTTTCATCATGTTGAATCCATTGGTGGCCTTAATTTGGGCTAATTCGATCATTCGGACGTTCGAGTAAGCGAAATTAATTTTCGGATCCTAGGGACAATTTGGGGTTTTCACTAAATTTCAATCAATTGATTCACGAAAATACCCTTATTTGATAGAAAACGCGTCAATGAGTCCGATTTTGATGTCAATTTCATGAAAAGAGGTCGATTTGGGGCTAAATTGGGCGAGGAGAGTCGAACCGGGCCGGTCGGGTCAGACCCGACCCGACCCGGTCCGAACCGGGTCTGCAACTTAGTTGCAGACCCGCGCGGGACAAATGTACAAAATAAAAAAACGCAGCTGGGGGTGGCCTTCCTGAGTCTTGCTTTTCTGAAGACGCTCTTTCGGCGAGAGCGGGGCAGGTGGTCGGCCAACAAGCGGAGGATATAGAAAAAAAAGGGAAAGAGAGGACAGGAGGGGTCGAACATGCAGAGAGTTAAGAAGAGGGACGACGCTCGTATTTGGGCATGGAGAACCTGTGAGTATAGAGGATTTTTTGGTCCGAGTTCCCAAACTCTTTACCCACAGCTCTCCGCAATCAGTTTTCGAGCGCCACGGAGAGTCGTGGTGACGAGAGGCCGTTCGCTGACGATCGTGGTCCGGCAAACGGCCAATGGTGTTGCAGCGGCGGACATGACCAGCACCGGGCCAAGCACGACCGGAGAGAACTAGGACCGGGAAGGTGGGATGCTCTCCTTTTGCGGCTCAACTGAGCAGAAGTGTGACTGAAGCCTCGGTGGTCTTCAAGGTGCTCGTGAACCAGGTTCGTAGTGGCAGCGGCCTAGAACAGAGAGGGTGGGCGATGGAAGCCCGACGTCACCAAATCGAAGGCTCGTCCGATCATCCTCGACGAAAACCGAAGCTGGCGATAGTCATCTTCGACTTCCCTGAGCTCCGAGGAAGCTGTTAAACCCATCCAACCGGCCCCGGACCTCAGAAAACGGTGAGACTCACCATCGAGCTCTCACTCGGCCTCCAATGGCAACTCGAGTTCAAGACCTCCATTTGCTGTGCCGTTTGTTGCAATTTGTTTCTTCCACCCTCGTGCTTATTTTTGTTTTTCGTTTCATGCGTTTTCATCGAGCAAATCTCTCGGCCGACCCCCCAACTCCTTCCGAACCACTTCGAGCTCCGCGGCTCGTCTCGGGCCAAGACGAAGCTTCATGACGATCGGGTAAGTTCTCTCTGACTCCCAAGAAGTTCCCTGATAGTTTAGATTAAATGTGTTACGTGTAGAATGGTCGGGGCGATCTCTCGCCGGAGAATGAGTCTCGGCCGGAGTCACAGGTGGGTCAAACGAAATTCTGCTATGTCGAGCTTCAGGTATGTTGTAGAGGAGATCCATGCGAGTCTAATGCCGTTGGTTTCATGTAATTTGGAGTTTTGTGGGCCAAGTTATGGCGTTCCGACGAGGCGCCGGCGAAGGGTCGCCGGCGCCGATCGTCTTCTCCGGCGGGCCTGATCGTCCATTGACCGGTCAACGCTGACGTGGCATGCCACGTCAGCGGCCACGTCAGCGTTGGTGGGTCCGGGCCGGTTTAATCAAAGCCTGGGACGTTCGTTTCCTTTGAACGAAACGGCGCCGTTTTGTCATGGACGGGGGCGGGCCGGTTCATGGGTTGCGGGCCCGGGCGTGGGCCGGGTCATCCGACCCGGTTCGGATAATTTTTATATATATATTATTACTTTTAATAATTTAAAAAAATAATAATAAAAAATTCAAAAATCAATAAAAAATGGAAAATCATAAAAAAATTCAAAAAAATTCGGAAAATTCAGAAAAATTCTAAAAAATTGCAGAAAATAGGAAATGGCCACATTCAACTGGCCATGACCTGTTCTGGGTCTTTCGACCTCCGGTCTTTCCAAAAATGACGGTTTTGCCCTTCCGGCAAACCGTCTTCCAAAAGAATTCTAAAAAATTCAGGAAAATCCTAAAAAAATAGGAAGTGGCCACAAACAACTGGCCAAGACTCATTCCGGGTGTTTTGAACCCCGACCCTTCTTGAAATGACGATTTCGCCCTTTGGGCAAATCGTCTTCCAAAAATTCGAAAAATTCCGAAAAAATTCCAAAAAAAAAAAAAATTCCCAAAAATGGGAAATGGCCACAATCAACTGGCCATGGAATATTTTGGGTAATTCGGTATCCCAACCTTCCAAAAATGTCAATTTTGCCCTTCGGGCTGATCGCCTCCAAATCTTCCCATTTTACCACTTGTCCGAAGTCATACCTTCCTTAAGCCTTTATGGTCATACTAGGAAGCCATTGATCTGAATTGATGTGTGATTTATTTATGTACTTGATTGCGCTTTCATTTAAATTGATTGTGATTGATAGGAACAGTCTTCCAATCTGCATGAAATCCTGAATTAAGTCCACCTCACCTAAAATTGCGCCTGCATGAACTCTTAGCTAGGAAAAATCGCTCGCGTTAGGTACCGAAAGGGCGTTGGTAATGATACCAAAGTAACCAAGTCCCCGAACCCAAAATCTCTGATTCCGCAGAACTGATCGACCTCTCCCAATTGGTCAGTGAGGTTTCCGATCTACCCTCCAAGAAAGACCGGTGGCGACTCCAAATGCATGCACAAGTTGCACATGCCATCACGACCACACCGAAGGTCGAAAGTGATCGACTCTTATCGTCGAATCCTTCTAAAATACTCCCGCTGCGATTTGGTATGGGCTTGGGAGGGCCCGCGCCGATCCAAGACCCGCGATCGGTAATCCATTAGCCGCGTCCGCTTCTGGACGGGTCGCGACAGCTGGCGACTCCGCTGGGGACCTTTGTTCTGGAACCTATGGTTCTAGACCTCAAGTGGACTTAGGCCGTAATTAAAACGCTGAGTGATTTTTCTAACCTTACAGGCGCTCGCGAAGATGAGGTAAGTCCGTTTATGGTAGGTGTTATATGTTTTTGCAGATTGGAGAAATAAGGGGTGTAGTCCATGATTAACATTGTCTTATGCAGGTTGGGCGTAGGAATGTATGTTGTGTGGATGATTTGAAGTGCTGATTGATAAACTGCTGTGCATGAATTGCATTGTGATCATCACAACACGTGGACACACACAACCGCGCCTAAAACCCCGCGCCTTTAGGAACACAATAGAAGGAATTGAAAATGGAATCTCCGTGAGGAAAAACGCGGGGTAATCCACTTTTCAATTCCGCTCGCTTCGAACTATGGATCGAGTCCCAATGCAACGATAGCTGTGCAATAGAATCGGCTCTTTCTAGAACTCGAAGTGGGAACCTTAACCTTAGGTGCCAAACCCTCTGATTTTTAGAAGTTCACCATCACTTGTCTCATGCGCATGTCTTTGGGCGGTTGGTACACCTAAAACTGCACATAAGTCGACGAGTTTGGTTGGTAAGACTCTCTATCCCTCAAATCTATTACAGTTCATATAAATATAGGCATTTCATTCATTGCATTCTGGTGATTAGATTAAATGCCATTTCAAGGATAGATGTGTGTGTTTTTCCCAAACGTCCTTGATAAAAGACAAAGAGGATGATATCCCATGACAAGCACCGAGTGAGCAACAAAGGAGCCTACTATGGACATTATTGATATATCGTCCAATGAAGATGACGAGTTGGGGCAAGTGATCCGGAAGTCACAGATCGAACTTGGGGCATCCTTAAACGTTAGGATCACATTCCTTTGTTTCATTTTCCATTACTAGTCCTCTTGTATAGGGTTTATTTTTATCGAAGCTTTCTCTATCTCACCCCTTAGAGTGATTGTATTAGGGATCGATTGGTGTATACATTCAGATGGAACTTGGTTGTATTTCTTTTGACGGGTCATGGGAATGTGATAGTGGCATTTTCTCTAATCATCCGAATACTCCCAAGTCAAGTTTATAATTCCTTTAGAGGAAATCAAAATTTCGCTAGAAGGAATTATACACTTGAATTGATTCATGCATGTCGTACGTCATTGGTAATCCACGATAATTGATCAAGGGTATCGGCATTGTTTCGAATTTAATGACGAGATAGATGTCCAAATTGCCCTCGTTCTTAACAAAACGGCCTTGATTTGGATGCCGTATCTTCAATTAAATTTAAAACACGTCGTTACGCTTTGTACTTTTGACTAGTTCGTTCTTCTCGAAATTGATCAAAAGCGATTATCGTGAATTACATTCCTTTCAATAATATGCTTTCCTTCGAAGAATACTGATAAAAAACTTTTTGCGCAAGATTAAAACCCTTGTAAAAGTTTTTTTCCTTGTTAATCACGAGCAAGCATAAGATTGAAAGGGGTTTATGCTTTCTTTTTCAAATTATTCCTTCTGATTCAGTCGTTTCATTTGCAGGTGAAAAATAGGTAATAGAGAGAAATCTTCTCCTGGATAAGTCTGAGGCTATTCTTTCATCTGATCATGAGCAAGTTAGAAAATCAGGACATATTTGCTCAACTTATTGATATTATGGTTCAGCTCACCCAAGTTGAAGATGTTCGGATGCTCGAAGAAATGGACCATATAAAAGCTAAAACACACACACAGGAGCTTTCATTCATTCTTGCTCAATTGAAGGATTCCAGAAGTATATCATACAGTTCATCGGGGTGGAAAAGTAAAGCCGAAGTGAGCCCTAATTAGTGACACAAAAGAGCCCAGCTGACCCTCCATGTTATTGATCCTCTGCCTGCACTCACTGCTCCGCATATCAAGGTCCGTAAGCTGGAGAAGAAGGCGCTTGCACTCATTCTTAAGCTCAGCAACCTTGGCTCTGGGATCTTCAGCGGCGAGTTCCAGATCCCGAACTAGCTCTCTTCCACGGGATACGTCCTCGGTAGCACGATCGAGCCTCTCTTCCAGCCACTCACTTTGAAACTTCAACATGATATTACCACGGTCATGTTCATAGGTGATCAAGCACATGGCCAGTCGCTCCACCAAATTTCCTTGCTCACGTAGCAATGTTGAGACCCGCTCGTTGGCTGACTCTATAAGTTTGTTGTGGTTGTCAGCCACGAAATTAATCAGCACCAAGTGCTCGCATCGGTCCTCGTAGTAGGCTCGCAAAACACGAGCCACGGTGACTTCTCGGTGAGCAACGCGGTAAGCCTCTAGAAAGTTTGCAAAGAGGGCTGGCAATGTTTTATACTCCTTCTCCAACTCAGTACCCTCGATGGAAGTAGTGTCTGTGGCCGCGAATAGAACGCGGATCTCAGCCTCGATCTCCGGATGATCGGCTATGTAAGCATAGCCCCGACCCAAGAGATTATAGAGTTTTTCCCATCGGGCCGGGACTGCTATTGAAAAGACGCAAGCATGGGAAGAGTCAGAGGAAGAAGCAGAAGATGAAGCCATTTCTTATTGGAAGGATGGAGAGGAAGACGAGTGCGATGGAATGAATGAAAGTGAAAGCTGGGCAAAGGAGAGTGTCGCGACCCGTCCGGAAGCGGACGCGGCTAATGGATTACCGATCGCGGGTCTTGGATCGGCGCGGGCCCTCCCAGGCCCATACCAAATCGCGGCGGGAGTATTTTTCAGAGGATTCGACGATAAGAGTCGATCGCTTTCGACCTTCAGTGTGGTCGTGGTGGCATGTGCAACTTGTGCATGCATTTGGAGTCGCCACCGGTCTTTCTTGGAGGGTAGACCGGAAACCTTACTGACCGATTGGGAGAGGTCGATCAGTTCTGCGGAACCAGAGATTTTGGGTTCGGGGACTTGGTTACGTCGGTGTCATTACCAACGCCCTTTCGGTACCTAACGCGAGTGATTTTCCTAACTAAGAGTTCATGCAGACGCAATTTTAGGTGATGTAGGCTTGATTCAGGGTTTCATGCAGATTGGAAGACTGTTCCTATCAATCACAATCAATTTGAATGAAAGCGCAGTCAAGTACATAAATAAATCACTTCAACACGCATCAATTCAGATCAATGGCTTCCTAGCATAGCCATAAGGGCTTAGGGAAGGTGTGATTTCAGTCAGGGGTAGAATGGGAAGACTTGGAGGCGATTGGCCCGAAGGGCAAAATCGTCAATTTTTGGAAGACTTGGAATACCGAATTACCCAAAATATTCCACGGCCAGTTGTTTGTGGCCATTTCCCGTTTTTGAGAATTTTTTGGAATTCCTTGATTTTTCTTCAATTTTTGGGAGACGATTCGCCCAAAGGGCGAAATCGTCATTTTTAAGAAGGATCGGGTTCAAAACACCCGGGATGAGCCTTGGCCAGTTGATTGTGGCCATTTCCTATTTTTTTGGGATTTTTCTATAATTTTTAGAATTTTTTTGGAAGACGGTTTGCCGGAAGGGCAAAACCGTCATTTTTTGGAAAAGACCGAGGTCCGAAAGACCCGAAACAGGTTGTGGCCAATTGAGTATGGCCATTTCCTATTTTCTGGAATTTTTTAGAATTTTTCTAAATTTTTCGAATTTTTTTAAATTTTTTTATGATTTTTTTTTTATTATTATTTTTGAGTTTTTTAATATTTAAAAATATTTTCCGGGCCGGGTCAAACCCGGCCCGTGCCTCTCGGGCGCCCGACCCGACCCTAGGGGTCAGAACCGGTCTAAAATGACACCGTTTTATATTTTATATATTTTTTTTAAACAATTTTTCGATTTTTTATACATTTTCTCTAATTATCCGAAAATTCCCCGGATCGGGCGGCTCTTATTGCGCCACGTGGCATCATCCTGTGCGTCCGATCTTCGGTCAGATCGGACGCTCCTCAGGGTGCCACTTGGCGCGACATCGACCGTCCGATCAAAATATTTTTATTATTTTCGAAAATCATTTATTAATTTAAAAATCATTTTTAATTTTCCAGAAAACTCCAGATCGCGACACGTGGCACATTGTGTACCGTCGGATCTGGGTTTTAAATTTCAACGGTCCGGTCCCACCACGCTGACGTGGCTGCCGACGTGGCATGCCACGTCAGCGTTGACCGTTGACCGGTCTTCCCCCCTCGTCGGGGAAGACGACCGGCGCCGGCGTTCCCTCGCCGGCGCCTCGTCGGAGGGCCATAGCTCGGCCTACAGTACTCCAAATCGCACGAAACTAACGGCATTAGACTCGTATGGACTTCACCTACAACATATCAGAGGCTAGATATAGCAGAATATCAGACGACCAACGTGCCATCTCCGGCCGAAACTGGATCACCGGCGAAGCTTGGTTCTGGCTATTCTATACGTTACATGACTGATGTAATTTATTGGGAAGCATTCTAGGAGTTCCAGCAGACTTACCTGAGCTACACGGAGCTTCGGTTTAGCATGGAACGACTTGTGGAGCTCGCGGCCGGCCGGAGGACGTCAAAGGTCAACCCGAGCATTTATCCCATGAAATCATATGCAGTCAAAGGCAAAAATGAGCATGGAGGTACAGGGAGCAATTCAAGATCAATAAATCTCAAAACCGATCAGTGAAACGCGAGATGCCATTAAAGGCCGAGGAGGAGCTCGAACGCATATCTCACCTTTTCGGCGGTCTCCGGCGATTCTGATGGGCATGGAGGGCTTCCTCGTGGCGTCGGCGAGCTCGGGGAGTGGTTCATCGGCTCCGTTCCTGCTTGGCCGGCTTGGGAGGCTTTTAGCTCGGTGGCCGGTCATCACAAAAAAAAAATGGCTTGCGCCCGCCTGTGCCTCTCAGTCTACCCTCTCCTTTATTCATGGCCGACCACCTTTCGCCTTTCTCGCACTCTCTCTGGCCCTCATTTCTTCAGTGGGCGGTCCTTTTTTTTGGCCGGCCGTGCATTCCCCTGCGTTTTTTGCATATCCGTCGGCCCCTCCATGCGGGTCTGCAACTGAGTTGCAGACCCGGTTCGACCGGGTCGGGTCGGGTCTTACCCGACCGACCCGGTTGAACCATTTCGTCCAGATCGAGCCCTAAATTTATCACTTTTCATGAAATTGACGGAAAAATCAGACTCCTCGACATGTTCTCTATCAAACGTGGGTATTTTCGTAAATTGATTGGTTGAAATTTAGTGAAAACCCCAAATTGTCCTTAGGATCCAAAAATGATTATCACCAAATTGAGGGCCCAAACGATCGAATTAGTCCAAATTAAGGCCACCAAAGGATTCGGCATGATGAAAACTATGGGGTAGGGATGTTTAATTTGAATGGGTATGCCCACATAAAATTTAATTTCAAAAATTGTTAAACCGGGGACTAAATTGAAAGATTTTTATGCAATTAAGCCCTTTTGGTCAAAATTGATCAAATTGGAGGGCCAATCGACCTAATTGCACTTAAAAACTTTATAATCCAATGTCATAGCTTATAAAAAGTGGAAATTGAAAATTAAAAGACTTGAAAAGGAATTTTTGGGCTCGGTTCGGGTTTATGTTTGTTAAGGAACATAGTGACCCGAGCCGAATTTTCGAGATTTAAAGTGACACACTTGAAGAGGAAATTAAAAAAAATTATTGAATATTTTTGTGTATTTTTCTGACCATGAATGGTATTTTTCTGATTTTTTTGGGTATTTTTAATAATTAAATAAATTCGAAAAATATTATAAAATACCAAAAAATATTTTTTGTTCAAAATTGGTCCCCGAGGCTAGGCCAAGGCTTCCAAAGTTGATTTTGTGATTTTATGACCTTTTTTTGATATTTTTAATTAATTTTAAAGAATAAAAATCACAATAATAAATGGTCAAAAATCAGGTGTCAACAGCTGCCCCTCTTTGAGAGGAATCTCGTTAGAGGCTTCTCTCAAAGATAAGGTGGCACCTGATTCCTAACCGACTCAACTGGAAAAATGAAAGAAGAAATGCTATGACATCGGATCCTTAAGTCTTTTTTATGAACGCTCAAATTAATCACCGGTTTACTCTTGCAATTCGAACATGGGCCGGAGTGAGAGAGCCTTACCTGAAGCTCACCTGTCAGATGAATGCTGCGTGCGGAATCTGAGGATTCGTCGTTATGCTCCCGGCTGCGACGGCTTTCAAGAAGATGCCTAGGACTCGTCATTCAGAATATCCTAGGGAGATTAAGCTCTGACCTGTATGGTAGGTTATACCATGATGGGATTCCTAACTGGTAGGAACCTAAGGATTTGCCAAAGATTTTGATCCGTATGGTGGATCAAACCTTTGTGTTGATCCTTACTGCGATATTTATCAATGAGTTGACCCTTATGGCGGTTTCTACCAATGAATTGACCCTTATGGCGGTTTCTACCATAGTTTGACCCTTCAGGCGGTTTCTACCATTGTTTGACCCTTCAGGCGGTTTCTACCTTTGGTTTGACCCTTCAGGCGGTTTCTACCATGAGTTGACCCTTCAGGCGGTATCTACCTTGGTTTGACCCTTCAGGCGGTATCTACCCTGAGTTGACCCTTCAGGCGGTTTCTACCATGAGTTTTGCTTTGAAAAGGGGTCTCATGACGAGGGTTCTCCACGTCCGATGAGACTGCCTGATTTTTTTAAAAGGGGTCTCTTGACGAGGGTTCTCCACGTCCGATGAGACTGTTTGATATTTTTTGAAAAGGGGTCCTAGGACGAGGGTTCTCCACGTCATGCTAGGACTTGGGTCTGTTGAGGCGACATTCTGGGAGCTGGGTTCTCCAGGTATCCTGCAGAAATTTGAGCCTGAAAGATTTTTCTTCACCAAGAAAACGTTAGTAATCTTTGGGAAGACCACGGCTGTCCATTTGACAAAAACCGTATGACTTAAGTTTTAATCGTGAAATGTGCATTTTGATGCTGGAGGTTATCCAAAACATTCTTGCAACATGCAAATGTGATCACAAATCCCTTGCACGGAAAATCTAGATCAACAGTTCGAAGATTCCAAAAAGAGTTTGTTCAAAACATCTATTGGAATATTTCTCGACGAGGAGGTCTTTTCACCTGTTTTGAGATAGTGGTCTTTATAGGGGATGCACTCAATTCCCTACTAACCTGTGCCTAGGTTTTAGGCTCATTCACAGCGCATACATTTTGATCGGTCGGGAGGTCTTCCACGGGACCGTAATGTTGGGCTTGGATATTGATTTTCAAGGGGGACCCGCTTTGGAGTCGAGGCCATTGAACGAAAGTCCTCACCATCTGCTCCGGGTTTACAAGTCAAGAACCCTGCAAAATGAGAAAGAAATAGTCTTGCTCGTACCTCTTCGAGCTAAGCTATATGTTAACCCAAGTGTCTTAGTCAGAGAAGACTATTTCAGGGTTGTAACATTGGTAGGATTGGGGACCGAAAAAAGCTTGTTTTTGGCCCAGAATTCATGAGGGGTTTGACATTGGTGATCATTGCAAATTTGTCACATGTCTTTTCCATTCTGCATCTTCCATTTTTGAGGTGTGCAACCGCTTTTGAGGTGTGCACAAGTCCTTTAGAGAACGTCTCTTGTGGTATTAAGAGATTGACAATTCTGTCCGTGTTTTTGCACCACGGCTGACATCATTTGGGGAGCAGTCTTCTTGATCTGACTCCTTTATGGGTTTTTCTCTCTTCCCAACTAGGCTTTATTGGGGATCAATCAAACAGTTTTCACGAGCATCGGCCTCGCTTTTACCAGGCACTTTGCTTTTTCTTGATGCTGGGGATTTTTTCTTTGTTGAAATCCCGCCTTTTCTTTTCCTTTGGAACCACGATGTTCAGAAAATTGTGCTAGATATACAACTTGAATCATAGCACATTTAAACGCCGATATGAAATTTTTCTATAAATCCCATCTCTTGATTTCTTCCGTTCTTGGAGTGATGCAGTTTCTATCTTGAAACATCCCATGATCACCAACAGGGGTTTATGAAATGAATTTGCAGGCTCAACTTGGCTGTGCAAAGGATATGGTGTGTGGGATAGAGAATGAATGCTTCTCGTCATCCTATGGCGCTTGGATTACCATATAAACAACACATAAAGATTAATGTTAGCCCGAGCAAGAAAATTTCTAACCATTTTCTCCTGATGCTGCTGGACTTACTTCCTTTTTGCCCCGGTGTGGGGTGGTTCTTGACAGGGTTAAGAATGAAAACCGCCGTTCAAATGGGTTTATCATCGGTCACCTGTGGTGTTTGAGGGATATGAAACGAATGCCTCTGTCGTCCCAATCCATGTAATCGCTGCGAATGGTCCCTACTTCCGTAGGTCCAGATTTTGCTATCTGATCCGCTCTACCTCTCTCTCAAATGTGTATAGGACGTGTTTAGATTAGGCTTTGCCTCTTGTCTTTTGAGAAAACGTCCTTTTGAAAGTTTTGAACAATTTTTTATTGGAAAAATCTCTTTCATTTTCTCCAAAAATTTTACCCGTCAAAGGGGATTTTATGATGCCCCATGCATGCTCTTATTCGTGTTCAGACAACCTCCTGTTTCAAAACATGAATGCCAATGAAGTTTGAATTCTATGTCTTTTCTAGACAGTAGATTTTGAAAGCTTTTCTTTTTCTCTCTGTTTTTTTTTTATTTAACATCTTCCATGGATTGGGGAAAGGGATACTTACCTGTCTCCCGCGGCTGGAGATCCCTGAAAATGCGGAAGAAACATGTTATTGTATGTTCACGAATTTTTCAAAAAATTAGAACGATACATCTTACCCTTGGTCATATACTCTAACGAGTATACCAGGTTTGTAGGAAATCTGCCCGCTTTGATGACGAGTTCCTGTCAAGGATAAATAATAAGTGTCAATTCATGTTCCCAAATTCAAGATAAATTAGGACGATACAACTTTACTCTTGGTTCTCATCATGTTCTGATGTTGCGTTTTGATATGAATAACATCTATCGAATCCGCCTATCCATGCTTGGAGTGTTTGTAACATCAATGGTTCATCTGCCCCCAGTTGGGCAACGTCTGTTCTGTTATTTGAACGCCTGGCTCCTTGAGCACTTTATCCATGTTTATCCTCAAATGGGTGGCCTCGTGGCCAAACGTATTTCGTATTGAAGGGGTAGATCCTATTACGCTCCGCGGGTGATAGTCATTGTTAGGGGAACTTGCTCCACGGATTAAGCGATTAATCCACAGCCCTCGGCTTGAAGATGCTCAAAGGGTGATGTTGACACTCACGCGCAATTAGTTCTAGATATTAATGAAAGATGTTCCCGTGGGAACCTTACAGTGCGATCAACAACATATGCAATAGGAGTATTCAACCCCTTTTCTCGAAGCATTTTTCATTGAGTAGCCATGCCTTGCATCAGACGTTTGATCACCGGCCTCGCGTCACCACTGCGGTGGTCCTCCGGCTCCAAATTGATCGAACCAAAGATTGAACTCATCGCCAAGGAAATTGCTCGGGTCTTCGAGCCATTGATGTTCGAGTTGGGTATCAACGATTGTTGGGGGCAGATTTCTTTCGTTGCCTTCGTTGTGAGGGATTGGAGTCTTTGAGCTGGAACCTTCATCATTGCCCTGTTGGGGTTGAGACATACATTCCCGAAGAGTATTGATCCAAGTGTCTAGCTCCTCATCAAGGAAATCACCTGTTCTTTCTAGCCCTTGGTGCCCAGATTGGGTGTCGTCGACTGCAGGCGAGGGATTCCTCTCTTTGCTCTTGCCGTGAGCAATTTGACCCATCGAATTGGAACTTCCTCCAATAACCGGCAGGTTCATATGTGCACTCCCTACCAATGCCAGATCCGCTTCAGGGACAGCATTAATGACTGATTCGCGCTCAAACTGAGGAATCTCTATGTGCCGGAACTGTGGCATATACTCCTGAGGAGTATTGTGATAGCTCGGCGGAGCATTCTGATTTGGGTCAGAGGAGTCGCTGACACGGCTGCCGGTCCTGTCATTGCTGAAACAGGGTTGGGTGCTCTTGGCTCTCCAATCATCATGGTTGTAACTCTGCCCAGCACTTGAGCTCCAACTGGCTTTATGATGGTTTAACGCTATCCTTCCATCCCTTAGCAATCTCCTATAGTACTTGAGGTGAGACTCAACGTTAATTCTAGAGAGCCCCGGCACATTCATAATCTCGAGTAAGCGTAGTGGGCTAGCCGAATCAACTCCCAGCTCTCGAATTGCATCAACAAATTTGGTGTGAAGTTCATAGGTCCAGTAAAACCTTGTTCTCTTATCACCCAAAATATCGTCAATACTTCGGTAGCTATTCTCTACGGGATCTAGTCGTTTCAAAAGTTGTCCAGGGAGGGACTCACCGACTTTGGATTGGCTGGCTGCGACAACGAGTTCGTCATTGAGAGAACTCCCCCTGTGATGATTCATATCCCATTTCTCAGAGGATGTTGGTGTTGATCCTATGGTGTTGGCTTGCTCATGCAGATCTCCGGCGGTATCTGGCTGTGTCGGAAAATGCTGTGGAGAATACGGTAACAGTTGAGCGTTATTCGTCAACAGGGATGGTTCATCGAGGAACACCTCGCCGAGGACAACAGGATTTCCACAATTAAGGCAGGTGGCCTTGGTCAGAGCTTCCTTATATCTCGCGCTTTCAGCTCGAAGCTTCTCATTCTCCTCCTTCAGGACCAGTAACTCCTGGTCTGCGTATTGCTGTTTCACCCGGGTTCGTTTGTTGGCGAACCAAAACTTGACCTTCGAAAGCGGCAATCTTATCTTTCGGCTCAGCTCCATTTTCTGTTGTTTGCTTGGAGTGGGCCATTCATTGAAGAAGGCTTCGAGCTCTCGGATTTGGCCTGGAGTGTGGCGTTGTAGTTGCTTCCTTTTCCGACTCCGGTCATCATTGAATACTCCTTCTTCGTAGCTGAAACCTAGAATTTCATCGCTAGAGGAGTCAGTCTCCATGGCTTTCGGGCAGTATTCAGTTCCAGGATCTTCAAAGTCTCCCAGCAGTTCGTGCTCAGAAATGTCCAGGTCGGGCGTTTCTAGCAGATGGGAGTAGCTTTTAAACATGACGGATCGGAGTATCTCGGGCTGATCTAGTTCACTCAGCTTTCTCTATTCGCTCTTACGTGTTTGCTCACTCTAGAAATTTTCTCAAGTGACTGTGCGTGTCCTAGAACCATCCTTCAGGCTGCATATGAAGGCCAGCCAGCAAGCGCTCCTCCCGAGACCCTGTAATTACTCATCGTCTGTATTCCCCTTTCTTTTTCCTTGTGATAGGATCACAAACTCTTTTGCATTGATTCGGTTTCATCGAGTATTGCGCTCGTCCCCTAGTTCAGTCTTCAAAGCGGTGGGTCTACAATCTTTCGGCGCCTTTTATGATTTGCTAGGCCCGAGAACGTGGGGAGCAGCGGTGGACCCGCAATTAATGACTCCGTTTAATTCATTTAGCTCCATTAACGCTGTGATCTTCTCTCAACCCCTTTTCATCGTTCAAACGAAAGTGGCATTTTCCTTGTGTATGCTGTTACTCTTCATTTCAGCATCCCGGGCGCTTGGTGAGGAATGAGTTCGTGGCCACTCAAAATTTTAAAGACCGTCTCTGGTTTCAGACTTAATCTAACAAGGGATCATCACAACTGAGCATGACGATGTTCGTCGATAGCGTTGGTTTAACTATAGTCATTAAAGAAAAATGTTCCCGTAGGAACTTTACAACGATAAAATGAGTGATCTACTCGTGAACATGTTCTTCTTTCTATGGGTGTTCGTAGTGACCGACCCATCGTGCCCCGAGTCAGGTGCTAGATCATGGCTGTCCAAGCATGCCAGCTTCCCACTGATTGAACAAGGCATCGAGCCCCTCATCGAAGAAATCGTCTGTCGTGGGTTGACCAGCGGCAGGCAGAGCACCAGCCGACTGCTGCTCGAATGGAGGAGTTCGCACTCGCTGTACTTGTGACACGCGCTCTTGAGAAATGTTGAAATGGCCCGGGAGGACATTCTGATCAGCTTTCAGTTTGCCGGTGGTCGGGTTGCTAGCTTGATTGATGCTTAGATTTGGCCGGGTATCTCTTGATGCCTGAGCATTACAATGGCGGTCACCCCTAGCTTTTGAGCTCGAGACGGATTCCTCCCGGTTTAGCTCCGCTCGACGTTGTTTTAATAGCTTTCTGTAGGCAGCAAGGTGATTCCTGACCAGCTCCTTACTAAGCCCCGGTACATTCATGGCCTTAAATATGCGCGTCGGAGTTGCTGAGTCGATCCCCATTTGGTGAACCACGTCTAGGAATCTGGAATGCAATTCAGGGGGCCAAGCGAACCTCCTCTTATCGTGGCCCAAAATTGCATCGATGGCTTGACGACTGATTAACTCATCTCCAGCAGGACCCGACCCTATCGAAAATTGTTGTGCATGAGGCTGATATGCTTTGAGCTGGTCGGCGGTAACATCCAGCTCCTTGAAACTGTAACTCCAATCAAAGCGATGCAAATCCCATCCCCCAGGAGGCATTTGTATCATCTTCGTAGGATCATCCTGCTCATGCGTGACTCCGGCAAAATCTGGTTGAGCAGGAGATGCCCCGAGGGAGTAGGCTGGTAAATGAACGTCTTCAATCATCGCGTGAGGCTTATCGGGGAATATCTTACCGAGGGCGACGAGGTTATCGCAATGAGGGCAAACGGTAATATTGAGAGCTTTTTCATACCTCATGTTTTCTGTTCGCAGCTTTTGGTTTTCTTCCTTTAAAATCTCGACCACCTGACGTTTGCGTTGAGCCTTCGATTTGGATCTCCTATTTTGAAACCAAAACTGGATCCTCAACTGATTAATCCCCAACTCCCGGCTCAATTCAATTCTCCACTTCTTTTTCATGTAATGGCTTTTACTGAAAAGGGTTTCCAGCATTTGGGTTTCCTCCTGAGAGTATTGGTGAGGACGTCTTCTTTTCCCGAGTTGAACATCGTGGATGTCGTTGTCGTCGTCGCCGTGATCTTGATTTCCATTGCCAGAAGTGTTGGGCTCCATGGTTTTGGCGTTAGACTTGATCTTGGAATCTTCGAGATCCCTCTGTGGTTCAATTTCTGAGATTTTTGAGTCAGTCGCCTCTAGCAGCTGATAGTAACCTCTTAAATATGTTGGATTGAGAAATGTTCGATTGGTTCTTGCCCACTCAGAGTTCTCCACTCTCTCATGTATGCTCACTCCCTATAAAGTTTTCTTCGAGTGACTTTGCATGTTCAGGAGACGCTCTTCAAGCATCATTAGGCAAACGTTCCCCCTCAAGACCTTGAATTTCTCGTTTAGCTTTTCAACGTGATGGGACTGCCAAACCCTGTTAGGGCTCTCTTCGATAGTTGCGCTTACCTCCCACCTAACTCTAATAATGGTGATCCCGACAAATCTTTTACATCTTTTAATTGATGAGCCGGAAATCGCGGACCGAAACGAATCCAATGGTTCTCGTGAGGGGACCTCCTGCTTTTACCCCATAACTGGGCTCCACCGGCATTATTACTGAGACCCTTCATCATCCCCGAGTTGCTATAAAATGAGGAATTAATGTATGGAAGGTTAACGTTCTCGCATAATCAGCTTCTTCCTTCTAATCTCTCTGTCAAACTCGTCTTATTCTCAAGCCAACCCAACGCAAATGGCCTCCTCTCCCGTACGCACTTTTTCAACTGATGTCTTGGCCCAGTGGGAAAAGCTTTATAACCTACCGGGTCGCGGTTACGCACACATAACCGATCATTCTGCGACCGAGGATGAAATTCGTGTCCTGCTCGAGGACCTTGATACCACTTCTCTCGAAGGTACTACACTGGGGAGGGAATATAGAATTTTCCCGACTCTCTTTGCACACTCCTTAGAGGCCTACCGTGCTGCTAATCGGGAGGTTCTCGTGGCTCGCGTCTTGCGAGCTCGTTATGAGGATCGATCTGATCATTTGGTGCTGACCAACTATCTGGCCGATAGTTACAAAAAGGCCGTCGAGTTTGCTAATGAGCGGGTCGCGACGTTGCTTCGCGAGAGGAGAAATCTGGTGGAGCAATTGGCCCTATCCCTGACCACCGGCGAGCATGACCGCCGCAATGTCCTGTTGAGGCTTCAGAGCGACTGGCAGGAAGAACGGCTCGACAAAATAACCGCGGACATAGCTCGCGGGAATGGACTGGTTCGAGACCTGGAAACAATCGCCGAAGAACATGAGGCCAAGGTCGCCGAAGTTAAGGGAGAATGCAAAAGTCTTCTCCTCAGGCTTGCCGACCATGACATGCGGAGTTGGGAGTATGAGCAGAGCATTAATAACATGGAGGGTCAGTTGGGCTCCTTCGTGTCGTTAATTAGGGCTCACTTTGGCTTTACTTTTCCACCCCGAATTGTATGACCTGCTTCTGAAAACCCTCCGCTGAGCAAAATAAATGAAAGTTCTTGTGTGTGTGTTTTAACTTATGTATGGTTCATTTCTTCGAGCATCCGAACATCTTCGACTTGGGTGAGCCGAACCATAATATCAATAAGCCGAGCAAATATGTCCTGATTTTATAACTCGCTCATGATCAGATAAGATAATAGCCTTAGACTTGTCCAGGAAAAGATTTCTCTCTATTACCTATTTTTTACCTGCAAATAAAAAGACAGAATCAGAAGGGATAATTTGAAAAAGAAATCAAAAACCCCTTTCAATCCTATGCTTGCCCATGATTAATAAGGACAAGAACTTTTACAAGGGTTTTAATCTTGCGCGAAAATTTTTATCAATATTCCTCGAAAGAAAGCATACTATTGAAAGGAATGTAATTCACAATAATCGCTTTTGATCAATTTCGAGAGGAACGAATTATTCAAAAGTGCGAGGCATAATAACGTGTTTTAAATTTAATTGAAGATACGGCATCCAAATCAAGGCCGTTTTGTTAAGAACGAGAGTAATTTGGACATCTATCTCGTCATTAAATTCAAAACAACGCCGATGTTCTCGATCAATTATCGTGGATTACCAACGACGTAAAACATGCATGGACCAATTCAAGTGTATAATTCCTTCTAGCGAAATTGGGGTTGGATTACCCTATACGACCGAAAAGGTCGTGCAGGATTTCCAATTTTAATTTCCTCTAAAGGAATTATAAACTTGACTTGGGAGTATTCGGATGATTAGAGAAAATGCCACTATCACATTCCCACGACCTGTCAAAAGAAACGCAACCAAGTTCCATCTAAATGTATACACCAATGGATCCCTAATACAATCACTCTAAGGGGTGAGATAGAGAAAGCTTCGATAAAAATAAACCCTATACAAGAGGACTAGTAATGGAAAATTAAACAAAGGAATGTGATCCTAACGTTTAAGGATGCCCCAAGTTCGATCTGTGACTTCCGGATCACTTGCCCCCACTCGCCATCTTCATTGGACGATATCTCAATAATGTCCATAGTAGGCTCCTTTGTTGCTCACTCGGTGCTTGTCATGGGATATCATCATCTTCGTCTTCTATCAAGGACGTTTGGGAAAAACACACACATCTATCCTTGAAATGGCATTTAATCTAATCACCAGAATGCAATGAATGAAATGCCTATATTTATATGAACTGTAATAGATTCGAGGTATAGAGAGTCTTACCAACCAAACTCGTCGACTTATGTGCGGTTTTAGGTGTACCAACCGCCCAAAGACATGCGCATGAAATAAGTTATGGTGAATTTCTAAAAATCAGAGGGTTTGGCACCTAAGGTTAAGGTTCCCACTTCGAGTTCTAGAAAGAGCCGATTCCATTGCACAGCTATCGTTGCATTGGGACTCGATCCATAGCTCGAAGCGAGCGGAATTGAAAAGTGGATTACCCCGCGTTTTTCCTCACGGAGATTCCATTTTCAATTCCTTCTATTGTGTTCCTATAGGCGACGCCCGGGGTTTTAGGCGCGGTTGTGTGTGTCTACGTGTTGTGATCATCACAATGCAATTCATGCATAGCAGTTTATCAATCAGCACTTCAAATCATCCACACAACATACATTCCTACGCCCAACCTGCATAAGACAATGTTAATCACGGACTACACCCCTTATTTCTCCAATCTGCAAAAACATATAACACCTATCGTAAGCGGACTTACCTCACCTTCACGAGCGCCTGCATGGTTAGAAAAATCACTCAGCGTTTTAATTACGGCCTAAGTCCACTTGGGGTCTAGAACCATAGGTTCTAGAACACAGCCTCCCCAGCGGAGTCGCCAGCTGTCGCGACCCGTCCGGAAGCGGACGCGGCTAATGGATTACCGATCGCGGGTCTTGGATCGGCGCGGGCCCTCCCAGGCCCATACCAAATCGCGGCGGGAGTATTTTTCAGAGGATTCGACGATAAGAGTCGATCGCTTTCGACCTTCAGTGTGGTCGTGGTGGCATGTGCAACTTGTGCATGCATTTGGAGTCGCCACCGGTCTTTCTTGGAGGGTAGACCGGAAACCTTACTGACCGATTGGGAGAGGTCGATCAGTTCTGCGGAACCAGAGATTTTGGGTTCGGGGACTTGGTTACGTCGGTGTCATTACCAACGCCCTTTCGGTACCTAACGCGAGTGATTTTCCTAACTAAGAGTTCATGCAGACGCAATTTTAGGTGATGTAGGCTTGATTCAGGGTTTCATGCAGATTGGAAGACTGTTCCTATCAATCACAATCAATTTGAATGAAAGCGCAGTCAAGTACATAAATAAATCACTTCAACACGCATCAATTCAGATCAATGGCTTCCTAGCATAGCCATAAGGGCTTAGGGAAGGTGTGATTTCAGTCAGGGGTAGAATGGGAAGACTTGGAGGCGATTGGCCCGAAGGGCAAAATCGTCAATTTTTGGAAGACTTGGAATACCGAATTACCCAAAATATTCCACGGCCAGTTGTTTGTGGCCATTTCCCGTTTTTGAGAATTTTTTGGAATTCCTTGATTTTTCTTCAATTTTTGGGAGACGATTCGCCCAAAGGGCGAAATCGTCATTTTTAAGAAGGATCGGGTTCAAAACACCCGGGATGAGCCTTGGCCAGTTGATTGTGGCCATTTCCTATTTTTTTGGGATTTTTCTATAATTTTTAGAATTTTTTTGGAAGACGGTTTGCCGGAAGGGCAAAACCGTCATTTTTTGGAAAAGACCGAGGTCCGAAAGACCCGAAACAGGTTGTGGCCAATTGAGTATGGCCATTTCCTATTTTCTGGAATTTTTTAGAATTTTTCTAAATTTTTCGAATTTTTTTAAATTTTTTTATGATTTTTTTTTTATTATTATTTTTGAGTTTTTTAATATTTAAAAATATTTTCCGGGCCGGGTCAAACCCGGCCCGTGCCTCTCGGGCGCCCGACCCGACCCTAGGGGTCAGAACCGGTCTAAAATGACACCGTTTTATATTTTATATATTTTTTTTAAACAATTTTTCGATTTTTTATACATTTTCTCTAATTATCCGAAAATTCCCCGGATCGGGCGGCTCTTATTGCGCCACGTGGCATCATCCTGTGCGTCCGATCTTCGGTCAGATCGGACGCTCCTCAGGGTGCCACTTGGCGCGACATCGACCGTCCGATCAAAATATTTTTATTATTTTCGAAAATCATTTATTAATTTAAAAATCATTTTTAATTTTCCAGAAAACTCCAGATCGCGACACGTGGCACATTGTGTACCGTCGGATCTGGGTTTTAAATTTCAACGGTCCGGTCCCACCACGCTGACGTGGCTGCCGACGTGGCATGCCACGTCAGCGTTGACCGTTGACCGGTCTTCCCCCCTCGTCGGGGAAGACGACCGGCGCCGGCGTTCCCTCGCCGGCGCCTCGTCGGAGGGCCATAGCTCGGCCTACAGTACTCCAAATCGCACGAAACTAACGGCATTAGACTCGTATGGACTTCACCTACAACATATCAGAGGCTAGATATAGCAGAATATCAGACGACCAACGTGCCATCTCCGGCCGAAACTGGATCACCGGCGAAGCTTGGTTCTGGCTATTCTATACGTTACATGACTGATGTAATTTATTGGGAAGCATTCTAGGAGTTCCAGCAGACTTACCTGAGCTACACGGAGCTTCGGTTTAGCATGGAACGACTTGTGGAGCTCGCGGCCGGCCGGAGGACGTCAAAGGTCAACCCGAGCATTTATCCCATGAAATCATATGCAGTCAAAGGCAAAAATGAGCATGGAGGTACAGGGAGCAATTCAAGATCAATAAATCTCAAAACCGATCAGTGAAACGCGAGATGCCATTAAAGGCCGAGGAGGAGCTCGAACGCATATCTCACCTTTTCGGCGGTCTCCGGCGATTCTGATGGGCATGGAGGGCTTCCTCGTGGCGTCGGCGAGCTCGGGGAGTGGTTCATCGGCTCCGTTCCTGCTTGGCCGGCTTGGGAGGCTTTTAGCTCGGTGGCCGGTCATCACCAAAAAAAAATGGCTTGCGCCCGCCTGTGCCTCTCAGTCTACCCTCTCCTTTATTCATGGCCGACCACCTTTCGCCTTTCTCGCACTCTCTCTGGCCCTCATTTCTTCAGTGGGCGGTCCTTTTTTTTGGCCGGCCGTGCATTCCCCTGCGTTTTTTGCATATCCGTCGGCCCCTCCATGCGGGTCTGCAACTGAGTTGCAGACCCGGTTCGACCGGGTCGGGTCGGGTCTTACCCGACCGACCCGGTTGAACCATTTCGTCCAGATCGAGCCCTAAATTTATCACTTTTCATGAAATTGACGGCAAAATCAGACTCCTCGACATGTTCTCTATCAAACGTGGGTATTTTCGTAAATTGATTGGTTGAAATTTAGTGAAAACCCCAAATTGTCCTTAGGATCCAAAAATGATTATCACCAAATTGAGGGCCCAAACGATCGAATTAGTCCAAATTAAGGCCACCAAAGGATTCGGCATGATGAAAACTATGGGGTAGGGATGTTTAATTTGAATGGGTATGCCCACATAAAATTTAATTTCAAAAATTGTTAAACCGGGGACTAAATTGAAAGATTTTTATGCAATTAAGCCCTTTTGGTCAAAATTGATCAAATTGGAGGGCCAATCGACCTAATTGCACTTAAAAACTTTATAATCCAATGTCATAGCTTATAAAAAGTGGAAATTGAAAATTAAAAGACTTGAAAAGGAATTTTTGGGCTCGGTTCGGGTTTATGTTTGTTAAGGAACATAGTGACCCGAGCCGAATTTTCGAGATTTAAAGTGACACACTTGAAGAGGAAATTAAAACAAAATTATTGAATATTTTTGTGTATTTTTCTGACCATGAATGGTATTTTTCTGATTTTTTTGGGTATTTTTAATAATTAAATAAATTCGAAAAATATTATAAAATACCAAAAAATATTTTTTGTTCAAAATTGGTCCCCGAGGCTAGGCCAAGGCTTCCAAAGTTGATTTTGTGATTTTATGACCTTTTTTTGATATTTTTAATTAATTTTAAAGAATAAAAATCACAATAATAAATGGTCAAAAATCAGGTGTCAACAGAGAGCACTAACCTTCTCCTCGTTTCATAGTAGCTCAAAGATGGAGAAAAGTTACAGCAATAATGCTTGTGGAGCCGGGGTAGTTAATGTAAAGCAAGGGCTGCTCCTCCCGTGAATCATCAGACATGTCTCGATCCGCGATTTCAGGCCTGACGAGTTTGAAAAGTTGTAAAAGAGTTGTCTATTTCACCATTATTGAGATGGAGCGGGAGTCGAGCGCAAATATCGAAGGAGCCGCGATAGGGTTGATAGTTTTGTCATGATGAAAAGATGAGCGGGTGGTGGACGTAATTTAGTCTTTTGAGAGATAGTGGGGGACAGGTTCGGCTATCGAGGAAAGAAAAGCGATCCGTGATCTCTCCACCATGAAAAGGAAGGAAGACGACAAGACGAGAAACTCAAAATCTCTAGAAGAGCGCTCGCCTGGTGATCGTCTTCCATGCTCGAAGAGTGACTCCTGAGTACGCAAAGTCACTCAAAAGAAAGTTTAGAGAGAGTAAACATACGAAGATGATTAAAAGACCTTGAGTGAATAAAAAAGGACGAACAAACCTTTTCTTGATCCAGTATGTTTAACAGTCATAGTCATTTGTTGGAGATGACTGACCCAAATGTCCTAGGTAAT
Source organism: Rhodomyrtus psidioides (assembly GCA_021437785.1). Taxonomy (NCBI): domain Eukaryota; kingdom Viridiplantae; phylum Streptophyta; class Magnoliopsida; order Myrtales; family Myrtaceae; genus Rhodomyrtus; species Rhodomyrtus psidioides. Next base: position 1,571,553 of record JAILYB010000054.1, read on the forward strand.
GTGCAGTTGGGAGACCTCGAAGTCTTTGGGATCGAGCCAGATGTCGAAACCATACTACCCAACCCTGCTGGCAACGAGGTTCAGGATCAGGGCAGCGACGATGACAGTGGTGGCGACGACGACAGTAGCAGCAACAACGACGGCAGCGGCGATGTCCCATCTCGTGGAAGAAGACGTCGCCGGCCCTATACTGAGAAGGAAATCCAGATACTCGAAGCCGCCTTCAATAAGTGCCGTTACCCGAATACGAGACGAAGAAGAAAATTAGCCCAGAAATTAAAGATGGAACCCTTAAGGGTCAAGCACTGGTTTCAAAACAGACGGGCCAGATCAGTGGTTCGGGGAAAGTGTCAAGAGCTCGAAACTCTAAAAGAAGAATACGCCAAGCTTCGAGCAGAAAACATGTGGTATAAGGAAGTCCTCATCAACACCGCTTGCCTTAACTGCGGTGGTTCTATCGACACTCGCGAAATGTTCCGTGATAAGTTTTCTATGAGAATCGCAGGTGGTCGTCCGCCACCCCACTCCCTCAAACCATCTTTTGAAAGAGGGGAGGCGCGTTACTACAATTTCCCTGACAATGGGCTTACTATCACCACAGACCAGTTCAAAGTCAACCAGCTTCCCCTGCAACAACCTCTGGCACAACCAGACCCCGCCGAGAGTAAATCGAGGAATGATCGCCGAGTCACGGATGCTATCCTGAGTCGCCAAAAGAAGTTCATATGGTCTCCAGAGCTTCACAGAAAATTCCTTGATGCGGTTCACCAAATAGGGAATGACTCATTATGTCCAACACGCGTACATGAGGTCATGAATGAACCGGGGCTCGCTAGAAGGTTAGTCGCAAACCACCTTAATGGTTACCGAAGGACGCTAAGACGGCGTCATGCCGCACGGCGCCTAGAAGAGCCCGACTCGAACTTGAACATTAGGTACGGCTACGAACGCAACAGTCATGCCTCAAGAAAAGCCCTGCCGAGTCTCGATACCAACCAAGCCGGTAGCTCTACCACCAACTGTTGGAGAATTGGTCAATATAGCCCTATCAGTCATCTTAATGTTCCTCAAGAATACGTGCCACCGGTGCAACAAATATACACTTCTCCGCTCGAGCAGCAGCCGTCCATCGCCGCTCTTCCTGCTGCTGATCCACCCACGACGTCTAATGTTCAGGAGTTCGCCCAACTAGGGCATATGATCTCAGATGATCCAATGGGGGAACACTTCGAACAATTTTGCTTCCTTGATCTCTGAGTGAGACACGCTTTTGATAGGAAAGAGGTCGACCCTCCTCTTTTCTTCTCAAACAAAGATGGTGGTCACAGTTCGAAGAATCCATCAGGAGGAGGCTAGCAAACCTTCACGGCCATGATATGGAGTCGATGACCGCGCACCTGAACCCAGACATGATGGGTTGGTGATCGAACATACCCAGAGGAAGGGGGGCTTGTACACAAGTAGAACTTATTTCTTATCTGCGCATTGTAAAGTTTCAATCGGAGCAGTTCCTTTCTTCTTTAAGGCCTAGGGTTGATTTCACACAATGATGCTTGCTAACATCATCATGTTTAGCTACAACAATCTTTTGTCACAATGGGTTCGAGGTAAACCGACCAAGCGCATGAAGGCAAACGTGACAGCATAGGTTACAAACATAACGTGAGCGGGCTCGAAAGCGGAAAGATCGTCAGTTGCCTCAAACACTATGATTGCGAAACCAAGGGCAATATTGAATCTTGCGAAGGATAAGGGGAAATGTACATACACTCTCATTTATTGCACTTAACAGGAGACTTTACAAACAGACTACTGAGGAGGAACCGTAAATCCAAAGTGAGTTCTAATGAGCGTCACAAATGAGCTCAATTGATTCTCCATGCTATCCATGCCTTGCTTACAACCCACACTCTGGGAATCGAGGTCTACAAGCTTGAAGAAAAGGAGACGACATTTCTCCATAAGTTCGTTCACCTTGGTCTCATAGTACTCGAACTCAAGCTCTAAGTCCTGAGCCAGCACCCTCCCGCGAGCTATATCCATGCTCAGGTCTTCAAGCCTTTCCTCCAACCAGGCACACTGGAACCTCAGCACGAGGTTGTGCTGATCTTGCTCAAAGGCGGTGTCAAAAAGAGCCAGACGCTCCACCAAGTTGTCCCTCTCACGGACCAATATCGAAACCTGGGCGTGGGCGTATTCAACAGCCCTTTTATGGTTATCGGCCGTCAGCATGGCCAACATCAGGGACTCAGTTCGGTCCTGATAGCGGGCTCGCACGATATAAGCCAAAGTGACCTCCTGGCTAGCAACTTCGTAAGCCTGCAGGAAATTGTTGAAGAGAGTTGGGAAGATCACAAACTCCCTTTGCAGTTTCGTACCTTCAATACACACAGTATCCAAGGCCGGAATCAGAGTACGAACTTCAACCTCAGCTTCAGGATGACTGTTTATGTAGCCATAACCTCTACCCAAGAGGTGATAAAACCTCTCCCATTGGGTTGAAGCTTCGGTCGAGACAGCAGGAACAGGAGAGGAAGCCATCTGCGATTCAACAGCAGAGAGGAGAAGGAATGATGGAGGAGTGTTTGAGAGGTTAGATCGAAATGTAATCTTCTCGATGTCAACCTCTCGCCCTTTAGCGCTCGAACGAGAAAGGGAAAGCTGCAATAATTTTTCTATACGCAGCCGGGCTAATCAAGTCTCATTAATACATCCCTGGTGAGTCACAGATCCACCTCTGTCCCGTGATTTCGGGCTTAGAAAAGGTAACAACACCTAAAGGCCGGCGGACCTATTACTTTGGAGACCGAGCTAGGGGGACAGGCGTAATGCTCGATAAAGCAAAAGTCGACACGGGAAATATGCACGCTCCACTCAGGCAAGAGAGAGTAAGAACGGACGGGGGGAATCACGAAGTCTCGAAAGGAACGCCCGTCAGACACTCGTTACTCGATTTCAAAGGGACTCTTCTTGGAACACGCCTAATCTCTGATAATTACAGAGAGGGCGAACATCTGAGAAAGGGTGGAGAAGATCGAGCGAACGAAGACCAGGAAAAGACATTTCGACCCAAAATGTTCAAGGGGTACCATCATTTGTTGGAAACGCCTGACCTAAATGTTTCCGAACTTGAACGGCTAGAGGAATTTGAAGACCTCGGAAACGAATTCGTCATGAAGGATATGGAAATCGACTCGACCATCCAGGAGACTCAAGCCCTCAGCGACCAAGACGCCATGGACGATGATCCGCGCCAGAAAAGAAAGCGTCGCCAGTTCTACACTCCGGATGAGGTCCAGATACTTGAAGCTATCTTCAGGGGATGCCCTTTCCCGGACACAGAACAGAGGAAGAAGTTGGGTCAAAAACTAGGGACGAGCCCTTTGAGGATCTTGAATTGGTTTCAAATTAAACGAACCAAGCTGAGTAATCAGTACAAACGACGGGAGACCGCGTTTCTAAAGGAACAGAACGAGAAGCTTCGAACAAAGAACATGAGGTATGAAGAAGTTCTTAGCACTATTGTCTGCCCTAACTGCGGTGGCCCTACCACTCTCAATAGATTGTTTCCCGTTAAACCTTCTGCTAGGATCGAAAATACTGGTGATGTGCATGAACAAATCAATCCCACAAAGATAGTGCCAGTGCCTTCTGAAGGAGGGAATATATGCCACTATGATGAGAGTCACCACGTCAGAGCCCAAGAGTCTTCTCCACAACGACTTATGGCAGGATCAGATCCTGCTCGAGAAGGGTTAAAGATCAGCCGTCAAGCTGTCGACGCTATTCTGAACCAAGAGAAGAAGATTTTCGCGTGGCCCCTTGAGCTTCACCGCCAGTTCTTAGACGTGGTTCGGCGAATAGGGCTCGACTATGCACGCCCGAAGAAAGTAATGGAGGCCCTGGATGCACCAGAACTTACCAAGGCTATGGTCTCAAATCACCTCGGTTGTTACAGAAGAGCGCTAAGACAGCGTCATGCTAACCTCGGTTACAAATCCAACACTTATTGGGAAATTGATCAGAATATTCATCTTAGTCATCCCAATTTTCTTCAAGAGTGTGTGCCATAGATGCAGCAGGTGCAGCACCCATCCGTCGCTATTTTTTCCGCTTACTAATGAGCTTTCTGCACTTAGTGCTCAAGGACTTGCCGAACTAGGGCATGTGGTTTCAAAGGATCTAACAAGGGAATGCGTTGAGCATTTTTGTTTCCCTAATTCCCAAGTAGGAGATGCTTATGGGGGTCAATTGGTCAACTCCCCTCTCATGTTCTCGAGAAGAAATGGAGGTTCCAGCTCGAAGAACCAGTCGGGCGATACTACCCAACCCATACATCAATATTCCGAAGGATCAGATGACTTCTGCGATGATCAGTCAGTGATACTTCGATCCAAAATGTTCAAAGGATATCGTCATTTGTTGGAAACGCCCGACTTAGAAGTCTCCGAGCTTGAACTGCTGGAAGAATTTGAAGATCACGGGACCGAATCCGGCACGATGGTCATGGAGATTGACACTTCCAACGATGAAACTCAAGGTTGTGGTAATGAAAACAATGCCCATAGCAGTGATCAGCGTCAGAAAGGAAAACATCCCCTTCACCGTACTTCAAGTCAAGACCGGGAGCTTGATTTTTTCTTCGAGGAATGCCCCCATCCAGATGAGAAGCAGAGGGCTGAGCTAGGTCGAGAGTTAGGGTGGGAGCCTGTGAAGGTCAATAATTGGTTTCGTAACAAACGAGCCCGGCTGAGGAATCTACGTAGACAGCAAGAGTTAGCGATTCTGAAGGAAGAAAATGAAAAGCTTCGAACAGAAAGCGCTAGGTATGAGGAAGCGCTGAGCAGTGCCACTTGCCTTGATTGCAGTAACCATATTCTCATTAGTGAAATATTCTCCGAAGAGCCACTTCTAGAGATTGGTAGTGCTCATATGTTACAATGCCTTTCGCAATGTCTTCCAGTGCAGTCAGATACCGTCGAAGGCTTACAAGAGCAGTTTCCAACACAATCAGATCTCATAGAGATTAGTCGGCAAGCTGTTCTTGTTGGCAAGAAAGCGCGATTTTCTTGGACTGCTGAACTCCATCAGAAATTTGTTGATACAGTTCAACAGTTGGGGATCGACACGGCACGATCAACGTGCATACACGAAATCCTGAACGTGCCGGGACTCTCTAAAGTTAACGTCGCGAGTCACCTTGGATATTTCAAGAGGTTGCTAAAAGAGGGACGGGTGACACTAAGCTCGGATGGAGCTGGTTCGAACTTAAATGTTGGTCATAACTACAACCACGATGATTGTAGAGCCAGGAACACCCAACCATGTTTCGGTGTTGACGAGACCAGCAACCATGTCACCGACTCCTCTAACCCAAATCAGAACGCTCCACCAAGCAGTCTCAATACCCCTCAAGAGTATATACCGCAGTTCCCACAAATGGGAACTCCCCAATTTGAGTACCAACCTGTTGCTAGTGCTCTTCCTATGGCAAATCCAACATTTACATGGGACATGTCTACAGATTTGCCGGTCAACAAGGGAGGTTCCAGCTCGAGGAATCAAATCATCCAAGGCGAAAGTGATTTATCGCCAGCGGTCGGTGATACTCGACTTGAGCATCAATGGCTCGGAGATTCGAGCGATTTCCTTGGAGAGGAACTCAATTTCTGGCTCGATCAGTCTGAAGCTGGCGGACTCTTGCAATAGTGATACAAAGCCGACGATCAGGTGTTTGATGCAAGGCGAAAAAAAAAATGCTCGGGGAAAAGAGGTTGAATACCCTGAATGAATGTATTGGCAATCCCATTGTAAAGCTCCCATGGGGGCATTTCTCATTTACGCTTAAAACTAGTCGTACGAAGATCCGCCTTACCTTTTGAGCATCTTTAAGCTCAGGGGCGAGCTCCCCAAGCAATGATCATCGTTCGTAGAGCATAATGGAATCCATCCCTTCAATGCAAAATGCATCTGGCCGCGAAGCCACCCATTTGGTAAAACGATGTATCGTTCCTAAACGATCTCCAATCGGATACCGAAATAATGTCTTCTTTCTTTTCCTTCTCAGATGATAAACATGGATAAATCACTTAAGGAGTCATGCGTTCAAATAGCAGAACAGACGCTGCCCAGCTGGGGGCAGATGAACCATTGATGTTACAAACACTCCAAGCATGGATAGGCGGATTGGATAGATGTTGTTCATATCAATACGCAACATCAGAATGGGATGAAAATCAAGATTAAAGTTGTATCGTCCCAATTTGTCTTGAATTTGGGAATATGAATTGACACTTATTGTTTATCCTTGACAGGGGAGCCGCCTTGCAGACGAACAGGTTTTTACATCCCATGTACTACTCGTTAGAGTACATGACTAAGGGTAGGATGTATCGTTTCTATTTTTGGAAAATTCGTGAACATACAATGATATGCTTCTTTTACAATTTGCAGGGATCCGCAGCTGCGACGGGCAGGTAAGTATCCCTTTTCCCAGTTAGCTGGAGATAAAAAATGTCAGAATACTCTCAGCCGGCATAAAGATTTTCCAATGCATCGATATTCATAATTTAAATCGGGAGGTTACCTGAAGCATGAATAGAACATGCACGGTACATCACAAAATCCCCTCGACGGATAAATTTTGGAGAAAAGAAAATGAATTTTTCCAAATATGATTATTTTTCAAACCATTCAAAAGGATGTTTCCTCAAAAGAGAGGCAAGCTCAAATCCAAACACATCCTACATACACTTGAGAGATGAGTGGAGCGAATCAAATAGTAAAATCTGGACCTACGGAGGTAGGGACCATTCGCAGCGATTACATGGATTGGGACGACGGAGGCGTTCGTTTTATATCATAAACACTACAGGTGACCGTTGACAACCCATTTGAACGGCGATTTTCATTCTTAACCCTGTCAAGAACCACCCCACATCGGGGAAAAATGGAGGTGAGTCCAGCAGCATCAGGAGAAAAGGGTTAGAAATTTTCTTGCTCGGACTAACATTAATCTTTGTGTGTTGTTTATATGGTAATCCAAGTGCCATAGGATGATGAGAAGCATTCATTTCTCTATCCCACACACCGAATCCTTTGCATAGCCAAGTTGAGCCTGTAAAATCATTTCATAAACCCGTTGGTGGTCATTGCACATTCCAAGACGGATGCAGCATCACTTCAGAAACGAAGGAGTTCAAGACTTAGGGTTTGCAAAAAAATTCCTAAGTTAATGCTTAACCTTGTTAGACCTTTGATCATAGGTCTAACACGATCCCATGAAGATGAGAAAAAGTGAGATTTCAAAAATGAATGAGAAAAATCCACGGCATCGAGAAAAAGCAAAGTGCCTGGTAAAAGCAAGGCCGATGCTCGTGTAAGTTGTTTGATTGATCAGCAATGAAGCCGGATGGGAAAAGAGGAAATCCCTAAAGGAGTCAAATTCCAAAAAGGCTACTCGCCAAATGGTGTCAAGCGAGGAATAAAGGCGCAAAAGAGAAAGGACAGGTAGCAAATCTGCAATGATCACCAATGTCAAACTCTCCAAGAATTTTGGGCCAAAAACAAGCCTTTTTCTGTCCCCAATCCTACCAATGTTACGACCCTGAAACAGTCTTCTCTGACTAAGACACTTGGGTTAACATATAGCTTAGCTCGAAGAAGTACGAGCAAGACTATTTCTTTCTCATTTTGCAGGGTTCTTGACTTATAAACCCGGAGCAGATGGTGAAGACTTTCATTCAATGGCCTCGACTCCAAAGCGAGTCCCCCTTGAGAACCAATATCCAAGCCTAATATTACAGTCCCGTGGAAGACCTCCCGATCGATCAAAATGTATGCGCTGCGAATGATCCTAAAACCTAGGCACAGGTTAGTAGGAAGTTGAGTGCATCCCTTACAAAAGACCATTATCACAGAGCGGTAAGGAGCCCTCTTGGATGAGAAATTCTCGAATAGATGTTTTGAACAAACTCTTTTTGGAAATTTCAAATTGTTTGATCCAGATTTTCCGTGCAAGGGATTTGTGATCACATTTGCATGTTGCAAGAATGCTTTGGATAACCTCCAGCATCAAAACGCACATTTCATGATTGAGACTTAAATCATACGGTTTTGTCAGATGGACAACCGTCGTCTTCCCTAAAGTTGCTAATGTTTTCTTGGTGAAGAAAAATTTTTCAAGCTCGAACTTCTGCAGGATACCTGGAGAACCCAGCTCCCAGAATGTCGCCTCAACAAACTCATTGGTAGAAACCGCCTGAAGGGTCAACCAAAGGTAGATACCGCCTGAAGGATCAAAACCAAGGTAGATACCGCCTGAAGGGTCAACTCAAGGTAGAAACCGCCTGAAGGGTCAATTCAAGGTAGAAACCGCCTGAAGGGTCAATTCAAGGTAGATACCGCCTGAAGGGTCAACCCAAGGTAGAAACCGCCTGAAGGGTCAAACAAAGGGTAGATACCGCCTGAAGGGTCAAATTCAAGGTAGAAACCGCCTGAAGGGTCAAAACAAAGGGTAGATACCGCCTGAATGGTCAAATTCAAGGTAGAAACAGCCTGAAGGGTCAACATAAGGTAGAAACCGCCTGAAGGGTCAACCCAAGGTAGAAACCGCCCGAAGGATCAACTCATGGTAGAAACCGCCATAAGGGTCAACACAACGTAGATACCGCCTTAAAGATCAACACAAAGGTCCAATCCACCATACGGATTAAAATCACTGGCGAATCCTCAAGCGTGGGATACGCCTTCCTTAGGTTCCTACCTGTTAGGAATCCCATAATGGTATGACCTACCATACAGGTCAGAGCTTAATCTCCCTAGGATATCCTGAATGATGAGTCCTAGGTATCTGCTTGAAAGTTGTCGCAACCGGCAGCATCCGACAGGTGAGCCTCAGGTAGGTCTCTCTCATCCCGGCCCATGTTCGAGTTGTTGGAGTAAACCGAGGATTAATTTGAGCTATTATCGAGAGCCTTAAGGATTCGATGTCATAGCATTTCTTCTCTCATTTTCCCAATTGAGTCGGTTAGGAATCAGGTGCCATGTTATCTTTGAGAGAAACCTCTAACGAGATTCCTCTCAAAGAGGGGCAGCTGTTGACACCTGATTTTTGACCATTTATTATTGTGATTTTTATTCTTCAAAATTAAATTAAAATATAAAACAAAAGGTCATAAAATCACAAAATCAACTTTGGAAGCCTTGGCTTAGCCTTAGGAACCAATTTTGAACAAAAAATATTTTTCGTAATTTTTAATAATTTTTTGAATTTATTTAATTATTAAAAATACCCAAAAAATCAGAAAAATACCATTCGTGGTCAGAAAAATACCCAAAAATATTCAATAATTTTGTTTTAATTTCCTTTTCAAGTGTGTCACTTTAAATATTGAAAATTCGGCTCGGGTCAATATGTTCCTTCACAAACATAAACCCGAACCGAGCAAAAAAATTCCTTTTCGAGTCTTTTAATTTTCAATTCCCACTTTTTGTAAGCTATGATATTGGATCCTAAAGTATCGAAATGCAATTGGGTCAATTTGCCCTCTAATTTGATCAATTTTAAACAAAAGGGCTTAATTGCATAAATTTCTTTCAATTTAGTCCCCAGTTTCACAATTTTCGAAATTAAATTTCATACGGACATACCCATTCAAATTAAACACCTCTATCCAATAGTTTTCATCAAGCTGAATCCATTGGTGGCCTTAATTTGGGCTAATTCGATCATTCGGACGTTCGAGTAAGCGAAATTAATTTTCGGATCCTAGGGACAATTTGGGGTTTTCACTAAATTTCAATCAATTGATTCACGAAAATACCCCTATTTGATAGAAAACGCGTCAAGGAGTCCGATTTTGATGTCAATTTCATGAAAAGAGGTCGATTTGGGGCTAAATTGGGCGAGGAGAGTCGAACCGGGCCGGTCGGGTCAGACCCGACCCGACCCAGTCCGAACCGGGTCTGCAACTTAGTTGCAGACCCGCGCGGGACAAACGTACAAAATAAAAAAACGCAGCTGGGGGTGGCCTTCCTGAGTCTTTCTTTTCTGAAGACGCTCTTTCGGCGAGAGCGGGGCAGGTGGTCGTCCACTGAAAGGTGGTCGGCCAACAAGCGGAGGATATAGAAAAAAAAGGGAAAGAGAGGACAGGAGGGGTCGAACATTCAGAGAGTTAAGAAGAGGGACGACGCTCGTATTTGGGCATGGAGAACCTGTGAGTATAGAGGATTTTTTGGTCCGAGTTCCCAAACTCTTTACCCACAGCTCTCCGCGATCAATTTTCGAACGCCCCGGAGAGTCGTGGTGACGAGAGGCCGTTCGCTGACGATCGTGGTCCGGCAAACGGCCAATGGTGTTGCAGCGGCGGACATGACCAGCACCGGGCCAAGCACGACCGGAGAGAACTAGGACCGGGAAGGTGGGATGCTCTCCTTTTGCGGCTCAACTGAGCAGAAGTGTGACTGAAGCCTCGGTGGTCTTCAAGGTGCTCGTGAACCAGGTGCGTAGTGGCAGCGGCCTAGAATAGAGAGGGTGGGCGATGGAAGCCCGACGTCACCAAATCGAAGGCTCGTCCGATCATCCTCGACGAAAACCGAAGCTGGCGATAGTCATCTTCGACTTCCCTGAGCTCCGAGGAAGCTGTTAAACCCATCCAACCGGCCCCGGACCTCAGAAAACGGTGAGACTCACCATCGAGCTCTCACTCGGCCTCCAATGGCAACTCGAGTTCAAGACCTCCATTTGCTGTGCCGTTTGTTGCAATTTGTTTCTTCCACCCCCGTGCTTATTTTTGTTTTTCGTTTCATGCGTTTTCATCGAGCAAATCTCTCGGCCGACCCCCCAACTCCTTCCGAACCACTTCGAGCTCCGCGGCTCGTCTCGGGCCAAGACGAAGCTTCATGACGATCGGGTAAGTTCTCTCTGACTCCCAAGAAGTTCCCTGATAGTTTAGATTAAATGTGTTACGTGTAGAATGGTCGGGGCGATCTCTCGCCGGAGAATGAGTCTCGGCCGGAGTCACAGGTGGGTCAAACGAAATTCTGCTATGTCGAGCTTCAGGTATGTTGTAGAGGAGATCCATGCGAGTCTAATGCCGTTGGTTTCATGTAATTTGGAGTTTTGTGGGCCAAGTTATGGCGTTCCGACGAGGCGCCGGAGAAGGGTCGCCGGCGCCGATCGTCTTCTCCGGCGGGCCTGATCGTCCATTGACCGGTCAACGCTGACGTGGCATGCCACGTCAGCGGCCACGTCAGCGTTGGTGGGTCCGGGCCGGTTTAATCAAAGCCCAGATCGGACGGCCGTGGCTTTGCCACGTGTCGCCATCTGGGACGTTCGTTTCCTTTGAACGAAACGGCGCCGTTTTGTCATGGACGGGGGCGGGCCGGTTCATAGGTCGCGGGCCCAAGCGTGGGCCGGGTCATCCGACCCGGTCCGGATAATTTTTATATATATTATTACTTTTAATAATTAAAAAAATAATAATAAAAAAAAATTCAAAAATCAATAAAAAATGGAAAATCATAAAAAAATTCAAAAAAATTCGGAAAATTCAGAAAAAATCTAAAAAATTGCAGAAAATAGGAAATGGCCACATTCAACTGGCCATGACCTGTTCCGGGTCTTTCGACCCCTGGTCTTTCCAAAAATGACGGTTTTGCCCTTCCGGTAAACCGTCTTCCAAAACAATTCTAAAAATTCAGGAAAATCCTAAAAAAATAGGAAGTGGCCACAAACAACTGGCTAAGACTCATTCCGGGTGTTTTGAACCCCGACCCTTCTTGAAATGACGATTTCGCCCTTTGGGCAAATCGTCTTCCAAAAATTCAAAAAATTCAGAAAAAATTCCAAAAAAAAAAAATTCCCAAAAATGGGAAATAGCCACAATCAACTGGCCATGGAATATTTTGGGTAATTCGGTATCCCAACCTTCCAGAAATGATGATTTTGCCCTTCGGGCTGATCGCCTCCAAATCTTCCCATTTTACCACTGGTCCGAAGTCATACTTTCCTTAAACCTTTATGGTCATACTATGAAGCCATTGATCTGAATTGATGTGTGATTTATTTATGTACTTGATTGCGCTTTCATTTAAATTGATTGTGATTGATAGGAACAGTCTTCCAATCTGCATGAAATCCTGAATTAAGTCCACCTCACCTAAAATTGCGCCTGCATGAACTCTTAGCTAGGAAAAATCACTCGCGTTAGGTACCGAAAGGGCGTTGGTAATGATACCGACGTAACCAAGTCCCCGAACCCAAAATCTCTGATTCCGCAGAACTGATCGACCTCTCCCAATTGGTCAGTGAGGTTTCCGGTCTACCCTCCAAGAAAGACCGGTGGCGACTCCAAATGCATGCACAAGTTGCACATGCCATCACGACCACACCGAAGGTCGAAAGTGATCGACTCTTATCGTCGAATCCTTCTAAAATACTCCTGCCGCGATTTGGTATGGGCCTAGGAGGGCCCGCGCCGATCCAAGACCCGCGATCGGTAATCCATTAGCCGCTTCCGCTTCCGGACGGGTCGCGACAGACTTTTAAAAAAAAAATCATTTGCATATTTTAGACTTGATGGGAAAAAGTGATATTCAAGTGTTCAAAGTTCCCCGGGCCGAACTCCAATCTTGGTGGGATAGCATGGGCGAAGCCAACCAGAAGTATGCTGAATCACGACTAGGATACCTGTTAGACCTGCTGAAGATTGAGTGTCCACCTGCCTTTATACAAGCCATGGCGCTCTATTGGGATCCTACCACCGCTACATTCTGCATGGAAGGACTGGAGATTACTCCCACTATCGAAGAGTACAGTGCCGTCATCGGAGTTGAGTTCACTCACACACTCGTTCGACCCCCCATAGGATTTGAACCCCTGAGTTAGGTGGCTGAATTCCTTGACACAGGCCTAAGCGAAGTCAAAACAGATGCAAAAGCAATTCTGGACGAATCTCCCTATCTTTCCTTATAGACCGATTTTCCCGCCTCCCTGCTACTAAAGGGACCAAATCTGGTAGAGCCTTTGTCTTGGCATTCTTCAGCTTTGTACTGTTCCCAATCTCATCTGTCACCTTCGACCCTATCATGGCTGTAGTAGCCAGACAAGCCTGTTGTGGGTGGGATTACTCAAACATCATCATTGCCGAAACCTTCCTTTCCGTAAATCGCTTCAAGAAAAATAAAAATGGAATCTTTAGAGCCTCTAGTGATCTTTTGTATCTATGGTTCACATCCCATATCAGACAATTCCACATCTGCATGGGTTTCACTGAAATCAGCCCTGATGCACATCCCCTCAAAACCTTTGTCAAAACACATACACGTATTCCTAAGTTCAACTATATAGAGTGGAAAAACTTCCTTAAAATTCTAAAGCCCGAACAACTCCGATGGCGGCTAAGGTTACCGACGCTAGGAAAAGTCAGGTTGGCATGTAATGACAAAGGTCCAGTCCCTTTGCTAGGATTCACAGGTGCTACCGCATACTATCCGAAAAGGGTGATCCGACAGTTTGGGGCGCTACAAGGGATCCCTTCTCCACCACAACCTGATATCTTTTCTTTTGACATACCAAGCAAGACTCTCATGGAGGAAGAGAAGAAACAATTTGAAGCCAAGGTGACATCCATCATCCGCTCCCTGAAGAATTCGCAAGCCGAAGAAATAAGTTGGCCAGAAAACATGACTCGTGAAGGAAACATTCATAGAGCCACTGCAGAATACATTCAGCACTTTAAAGCGACCAGACGGAGCCTTGTCGAGCCATACGTACCAGAATACATAGTACCATATGTACCTAGAATAGAGCCGTACGTACCCGAAGACATGGGACCGCTGCCATATTCAGAAGATGAGGAGCCCCAAACTGAAGAGGGGAATCCATACTAGGATGAGGAGGATACCTTAGACCTCAAGCGTCCTAGAATTGAATAGGCTATTCTGTCAAGTGTGTTGACACCTAATTTTGGCGATCCCGTATATTATTATTATTATTATTATTATTATTATTATTATTATCAGATTTGTCAATTTATTAATTATGCATCTTTTCGTGTTTCTAAAAAAAAGGGATCAGGCTAGATAGACCTAGGCCCATGCGCCCATTTGGGCCTTTTCCCCTCATGAGATAGTCTTTCATTTCCTCGCCATAGGCCCAATTGTGCATTTTGTTTCTTTGGCCCAATTTTTCTGATTAACCCATTTGGCCCATTATTCTCTCAATCTCTACTACCCATTCTCACGTGCACTCACACGCGGGGGCACTCTATTTTTGCCAAGCCAATCCTGCACATCACACACGCACACTGTGCACGTCTCTCTCTCCCACCATCATCCTTGGCGTTTTCTGCAAGACCCCACGTTCATGATCACTCATCTGCACACACTCACTTCATTCATTAATGGATAGGTACACTTCACGTGGGGGAGACGAGACAGACGTCTTGGAGGAGTTATGGACTCACGTCCAAAAAGGAGGGCGATGGGTGCTGAAGGTGGAGAGGGAGCTCGTGCGAGAGAGAACACACAGAGAGAGAGAGAGAGGGAGCCTGACAGAGGAGCGCGCAGACCGAGCCTCGTGTGGTGGTGGCCATCTCACGTCCGGCGTTCAGCGACGAAGTGAAGCGGACCAGTAGCGGCGCCCGAACAGACCCGATGACGGAATATCGAGACGGACCGGTGGCGGGCTTTGGCGAGCATAGAGATGGAGTTAGTCCAGGCGCGATGAGGCCAGCGGAAGGCGGTATCTCAGCAACGTCTCGAGGACCTCGAGTTGCACCCGATCTGACCAGCACGGGAAGCAGAGTGGTGGCATGCAAGTGGATCCCGGAAGTGACGATGTTGTTCGGCCGGCGTACACTCGAAAAAATAGTGAGAGGTTCGAGAGCGGGGGACGCTCTAGACAACTGAGCCGCCTTGTGGAGGTCGTCCTCGCCATCGCAACCCGAGGGGACGATCTCGCGATGGGGATCGACGGCGATTTGAACTGACGCGGGCGAGTCTCGGGCAGGTTCTTATGATATTTTAGTCACTGTGGATCCTTCTATGGAGCTGTTGACGTGCATTCATGTGATATCCATCCCCGGCCGCTAAGTTTTGGCCCTTCGTTCTTGGCTCGTCGTTTGTTCATGCTCGCTTGTTTTGTTTTAGCTAACTGCCTTTGCTTGGTTTTGAACTGTGGATGGTATTTTTGAGTGATGAACCGTTTAGTGAAGCTCCATGTTGCGAGAGGACGAGTTGGCGAAGGTTTGAGCCTCGGTCGAGTCTGTCGTTGGTAGTCGTTCCTCGAGTCCGTCGCTGGTGGTCGACGATCCTTCGAGTGGTCGTGAGTCCGTTGGGATACGGCCTGGTGGCAGTGCGACGAGCGGCTCGACAGGTTTGGGAGTGACTCGAGTGTGAGCGGCGATGGTCGCACGAGGCGATAGAACCGTTAACAAACCCCGACGTCGATCGTTCAGTGGTGGGGTGCAATCTGGCGACCGAGCAGAATCGGTTAACTTACGATATGTGTGGTGAGCGCGTCTTCGTGGCAGTCCGACGTGGCTATCGGGATGGCATGGCGACGAACGAAGATACGTGGTTGGATAAAGGAGGCCGGGCCGGACCGGACTGGCGACAGCCTGGCGAGCGAAGCTTGGTGGTGCAGTGGCGCGGCGAGTGAAGGCTGGACGTTGGAAGGACAGTGGCGTCGTTGGGTCTTGCAAGGAGGAGGAGCTGCGATATGAAGAAGAGGCTGAGCACGGCGGGAGCGCACGCGATGCTTCTCGTTTCGTGGTCGACTTTGGTGGAGGCCGACGGTTTCGGCGGTGGCTGTCCTTGGCGAATACCAGCGGGCACGGACACGGGCAGAACCGGTCGGCATTCTGACGGTGGTGGTGAGTGTGTCTCGACTGTTGGCGACGCGGGCGAAGGCTGGCGGAGGCTCGTCACGGCCGCAGGCGAAGGCTGGTGGAGGCTTGGTACGACCGCAGGTGGGTGGCTTCGTCGGGTGTGCACAGAACAGAGCGGCACGAGGAAGGAGATGATGAACAGTAGCGCGAATTTTAGTCTTGTGGGCTAGAGTAAAAAAAAAAAGAAATACTGGGCTTGATCTTTCTATCATTTGGTCTGCTGCTGAGCTGGTCCAAGAGGAGTGGAATAAAAGCTGGGCCAGAAAGGGTCTAGGCCCAATTCGGTTAAGGCAGAGGAAAGGTGGGCCCGACTCCCTCTGTGTCGACCGGGCCCGGCTCGGGTTCTCTCTTCCGGGCCTGATCAGGCGAACAACTTGATCCAGGCCCGGGTCCGAGAACCCGACCCGACCCGGTTTCTTTCATTTATTATTAATAAATTAATAAATAATAAAAATAATAATTAAATAATTAAAAATCAGAAAATTTCACAAAATGTCAAAAAAATAATAAATAGATAGGAAATGCCTCTATTTGTTTATTTTGTTTAATTAGGCTTTTATATGCTTGATTATCGACTGTTTGCCATGTTTAATTCGCATGACTTAGTTTTAATTTCGCATGTGAATGACTGAATATTATGCATATCTCAGTAGGTAAAATTAGCACGGTAATTAGAGTTTAATTCGAGACATTCGTTTTATCCTTTAATTGGCTGAACTTTGCTGACTATTTACTTTGATTGAGTACATGTTCCAAAGGCTTAATGCACCATTTTGACATTCCAATGTGGCGATTGACGATGATGCCCATGGTGATGGAAGCTCATTGGGGCTTGATGATTGAAGACTGACATCTAGTCTGGTCCATTTGTTTTGCATATCCGTTCCACGTGTCGGAGTTATTTTCTTTAAATATCGCCATTATAGATTTGGATTGCATGTGCTTATTCCAGTCTTTATTTGGCATATTTACCTAATTGAGTGTTTATAACACTGTCTTTTGAAAAATTGCCTGTTAATCGCTTTTCCTACTGCTAGGTTAAGGGTAAATAGGTAATTGCACGAAATGACAAAAAAACATTATGCATGATCATCTAGCACTGGTTAGATACTTGGTAAGCTTAGAATGATATGCAGAATGTATGGTCAACTTAGGGAACATTAACTGTTTAGGTACCGAAAGGGCGCTAATTATCTAGTTAGCGTAAACAAGTCCCCGAGCCTAGAATCTCTGGTTGCGTAGGAATCAAGATAATACTCCCGTGTCTCGATTGGTTACTAGCCGACCCCAATAGGCTAGTGGCGACTCCTAGTACCCTTTTTAGTTTGCTAATTCGTAAAACGAAATTCAACGTCACGCGAGGTAGGACTTGGGGGGGTCCGCGCCATTGACCGATGGCAATACCTCTAAACCCGCCGGATCCCTCGAGGGAGGTTTCAGGCAGGTCGCGACAAAGTGTAAAATAAGCAAACATTGTGACACCTTCTCATACATTCTCATTTCTATGTGATGCTATTTTAGGACACATGAGCATAAATGTGAACAAGTTTTGCGAATACATAAAAACTATCGTCAGAAATTACGCTTCTTTTAATTTCATGAATTCTTGCCAGAAAATGGCTAAAAGAACTACTTACATGAGGCTAAGGCTCACGAGGTAGCCCTTTTTCTCATCTACTGACAAGAAGCATGCAACTGAAAGAATTAACTACTTCTCCTTTGTCAAAGACAAAAGAAATACTCACTGGGAATCTTTCTAAAACAGGTACACTCTCATCACGGAATTTTCAACACATCGTTTCCGAACTCGCCTTAAGACAAGAATGGAGCAACAAGAATTGACTCCGTGAGTGGGCATGTTGGAATCTCAGATGACTGCCCTAGCAACTATGATGGCAGATATCAAGGCAATGCTGGAAGTTACCCAAGCTAAACAAACAACGGGTCATAACCAGAATAACGCAGGTCCTTCTTTTGTACCTGATACAGCAGATACGGAGGTGACGAGAGATACCCAACATGCAGAGGGGGACATCCTTGAACCGAACAGTCGGACACAACAAAAGGCCTCGCTTGTTGTTATCAACCTCGAGAAAGAGGAGAAGGGGAAGCAGACTGTGAAAACCGAAGCAGAGGCTAAAAGGTTAGCCAAAATTGAGGAGTACTTGAGCAGCCAAGGTTTCGAGTTAGCTCGCTTCGACAAAATATCTCATTTTGCTAAAGTAGAGACTCCTCCTGACTATAAAGAGTCGGAGTTCGTAAGAAAGTATAACGAGACAGGCTGTCTCCGTTCCCACCTCAAGTATTACCTGCGCAATATGGCGCACTATTCAGATTATATTCCACTGTTAATGAACACATTCCAAGAGAGTTTGTCTGGCGCCGCTTTGGCTTGGTTCATCGAGCTAGACCTAGAGGATTATGATGGATGGGAGGATCTTGCAGAAGACTTCCTCAGACAGTACAAGTTCAACACGGCTACTGCCCCAACAAGAGAAGACCTTCTGCGAACTTCAAAGGCGAGAGGCGAATCAATCAGGACATATGCCCAGAGGTGGCGAGCCTTGGCTACCCAAGTAAAGCCGTCAATCCCAGAAAAGGAGCTGATCGACTTATTCCTAAAAGCACTCCCCTACGAGTATTTTGACAGGCTGAACACTTCCGGATGTCAAACATTTGCACACTTGATAAAGGTTGCTGAAAGGCTAGAATGGACCTTAAGAGAAAGAAGGCCTCATGAAGCTCCTACTAGGAAGCAGTATCCCTTGAAAAAGGAGAGAGAAGCCGGACTGGACATAGCGTTTATACCGGATCCTCACAAGCCTAAACCATTTGGCAATACCAATCAGACCAAAGGAGGATCGTCCTGGTCAACACCGAAGGTACAAGAGCCCAGAAGAAGGCGACCTCAGAAGTAATTTTCTCAGCTCCCGAGGCCTTTATCCAAGTTGCTCCCAGTGCTGCTAGAGCAACGCCTGGTGGCAAAAGAACCGCCTAGAGCAAACTCTGTCAAATATCCTGGCTTTGATGAGAACCAAACCTGTATCTACCACATGGGCGAGAGAGGGCATAATGTGGACAACTGCTATATCCTCAAGCTGAAGGTGCAAGCTCTGATTGACAGTCAAATTCTCAAGTTTGACAATATAGCCCCAAATGTACAAGAAAACTCACTTCCAGATCATCAAGCAGTAGGAGCAATATTTGCTGAAGTGGAGGAAGACTGCCTTAAACTGAAGGTAGACGTACCTAAGCTGACCAACTTGCTAGCAGCCGCTTCATCATACCCAAAAGTAGGAGAGATCTCTGTTGACGAAAAGAAGCTATGTATCGCCAAAATGATGAGCTTGGGGATAATGTCCGATATTACTAATGAAGAATTCGAAGGAGTTGAAGCTTCTTTATCTTTGGAAGGAAGCTACTTCGTGATCAAAACTGAGCAAGGTAGCACCTGGGGCATCCCACACGAGAATCTGATAGACAGCCTCAAGTCGGTTACTTAGTCAAAAGAGGAATTCGAAAAGAACGAACTGGAAGCCAAAAGACGAAGTCTAGCGGACCACAAATTTATGGCCAACGCGATTGAAAAGGGCGAAATTGTAGATAACCTGGGGCAAGATTCTGGAGGGTACAACTTCAAAGTGAAATATTCAGCTCCTCCCAGCTTTTATCAGAAAATTGAAGACATCATACCGGACGGATGGAGAGGTATGGATGATCTCTCTCAACCAAAGACCTCGAAGGGCATAGAAGAACTTGACAACACCATATCAATGGTCGAAGTCGCTATGACAGTGGTAATTAGATTGGAAGAACTTGATAGCATGAGCGGGGTGAAAGACTACCTAGTCAAGCCTGTTGTGATTCACCTTACGCAAGAAGAAACAGACAACATGACTGAACCAGAGACGTCTTATCATGCAACTGTAACTATAGAAGTCCCCCCGGTGGAAGAATACGATCCTAAAGCAGTCCATTGGGACTGTGGGACTAAAGAAGTAGACGCAGTAATGAGGTCTGGACGGTTTTATGCCCCTAGGGAAGGCGAATCTGAAAAAAGGGAAGTCTCTAAGGAAGACGCCGAAAAGCTCATATCAATCATCAAAACCAGCGAGTTCGAAGTAATAGAGCAGCTGAGGAAGATGCCAGCCCAAATATCCTTGCTAGATTTATTCATCAACTCAGAGAAACACAAGAACGCACTGTTGAAAATACTCAACGAAGTACATGTCCCTGAATCAATTAACGAGGTACAATTAGGGGACTTTGTGGGGGCAATCCTTCTGAAAGACCAATTGAGCTTCTCTGACGAGGACTTCCCCATGGAAGGAAGAGGGCACAACAAGGCCTTATATATCTCCGCGCAATGTAACGGGAAGAGAGTGGCACATGTATTAATCGACAATGGATCAGCCTTCAATATTTGCCCTTTGGCTACCCTAAGAAGTTTGGGAATCAATGAGGAAACGATTAAGGCATCCAAAACGGCCGTGAGGGCTTTCGACGGAATGAAGAAGACTGTGGTGGGTGAGATTGAGCTGGACGTATTCATTGGCCCGACAAAGTTCTCTATAAGCTTCCAAGTAATGGATCTGCCCAGTGCATTTGGATTCTTGCTGGGAAGGCCTTGGATCCATACAGCAGGGGTTGTCCCTTCAAGCTTGCATCAAAAAGTACGCTTTGTAGTGGATGGGAAGGTAATTACCGTATATGGAGAAATCGACCTCCAGACATACCAGAGCAGTGCCATTCCCTATATTGAACCCGAAGTGAAGACAGAAGCAAGCTATCATTCTCTAGAACTGGTAGCAACAGTTCATACCCCGGCAGGAACAAGATTGAGAACCCCATATATCTCAGAAGCCAATCTCTTACCAGCCAAGATATTACTGACATATGGGTTTAACCCTGGAAAAGGTCTGGGTAAGCATAGTCAAGGGATAAATGTCCCCCTGCAGTTAAAAGCTAACCCGCATATAATGGGTTTGGGGTACCAGAAATATCGCGTGAATGAATCTGTCCTGGAAGCAGCAGGCCGAGGCCGAGGCAAAAGCCTGGGACGTCGGGGAGGCCGAAACAACTTGAATGACTCATTCATCGGTTCTCCAACTTGGAAAGGCAGATCGAAGATATTTCCTCTGAACACCTACTTCAACCAGAACTCTAAATGGTTATCTGAAGAAAATGTCACTTCACCGATAGAACCAGATCTGACAAATCCTTTTCTTGAAGACAACTCTGTGAATGCCGTCATAGAGTGGCTAAGTGATGAAGCCACTTCCTCTGAGTAACGAGACTCTTCACTTGTCTTTAAATACTGCATTTAGAACTTTTTACATGTTGTCGCATTTTCTTTCCTTACTATACGTATAGGGAAACGCCTTTGGATCTCCGGCCGTTGGTCCAAATAGCACATCTTGTAATGCGGCCCATCTTGCATTCAATAAAACCATACATATTTTGTTAAGGACATATGGAACCACGAATCAGCCCAATGATGATACTAGTCTTCTGCACAGAAGCTTGAGGCCTGATTTGCCATACAACTCCTGATTTCCAAAGAGATTTCTTTGGGGCAAAGATATCCAATGACAAGAGGATTAGTCCCGTTTATACCTGTACCTATTTCGAAAACTCTTTCGAAAAGACTTTTCAGGATCATGCATGTCATTCTTATGGAGCACGAACTAACCATATTCATGACATTTCAGGCATATCATCTCAAACATGCATACCAGGTTGTTACGAGATTCAGATTTCTCCAGTAACCATTCTTATAACATTGAGGAAGATGAAGACGAGGGTTATGCGTCTATCCGCAGAGATTGGAATGCCTTTGAGGAATCAACGCCTCCTACTTCAGAAGAACCAATCATTATTAATCTGGGAGACTCCGTGAATATCAAAGATGTCAAGATCGGCGGACATTTATCCCCAAATGAAAGGCTCAAGTTCACAGAGTTATTGAAAGAATATCAAGACATTTTTGCATGGTCTTACGCTGATATGCCAGGCCTAGATCCTAAGATCGTGGAGCATGCCTTACCCACAGATCCTAGTATCAAACTTGTCAAGCAAGGCAGCAGGCGGATGAAGGCTGAGTTGGAAGACAAAATTAAGGAAGAAGTCATGAAGCTTCTTAGGGTGGGCTTTATTGAAGCTATCCCATACTCAGATTGGATCGCAAATATAGTTCCCGTCATGAAGAAGGATGGTAGAGTTCGGATCTGCGTAGATTACCGAGATCTGAATAAAGCAAGCCCAAAAGATGATTTTCCACTTCCTCACATTGATGTGTTGGTGGATAGCACAGCAGGTTATGAATTATTCTCGTTTATGGATGGATTTTCGGGATATAACCAAATCTTCATGAAGCAAGAGACAAACCAAAGACTGCTTTTACCACACCCTGGGGGAACTTTTGCTACAAAGTCATGCCATTTGGATTAAAAAACACCGGGGCGACCTATCAGAAGGCTATGGTCACATTATTTCATGATATGATCCACAAAGAAATTGAAGTATACGTCGATGACATGATCGCCAAATCCAAGAAAGGGCAGGATCACGTACAGGTGTTAAGAAAATTATTTGAGCGCCTACGCAAATATAAGTTGAGGTTGAACCCTGACAAATGTGTGTTTGGGGCGAAATCTGGGAAGCTTCTTGGGTTCATAGTCAGTAACAGGGGCATTGAGATTGATCCTTCAAAGATTCAAGCTATCCATGATCTATCAACTCCCTCTACAATAAAAGAAGTGAGAAGCCTTCTAGGGAGACTGGACTATATTGCCAGATTTATCAATCAACTGTTTGATGTGGCTAAGCCAATCTTCAAATTACTTAAGAAAGGTGCGAAAGTAACATGGGATGCTGAATGCAGCAGGGCATTCCAAATGATCAAGAACTATCTGATCATGCCGCCGGTACTTGTGCCACCAATTCCTGGTCACCCATTGACCTTATACCTGACTATACAGCAGGAGTCTTTGGGAGCCTTACTCGCCCAGACAAGCCCGATAGATGGTAAAGAAAGGGCCATCTATTACCTGAGTAAGAAATTCACGCCATCGGAAGCAAAATATGTACCAGTTGAAAGGGCCTGTGTAGCAGCGGTATGGGTACTTCGCAGACTGAGACAGTATATCCTACACCACCAGATTCAGCTCGTAACCGAGAACGATCCTGTCAAATACCTCCTAGAGAAACCCGCTTTAATTGGGAAATTAGCAAAATGGCAAGTAATGCTATCTGAATTTGACATCAAGTGTTCTCCACAAAAGTCAGTTAAAGGAAGAGCTATAGCTGACATGCTAGCAGAAAACTCGTCAAACGGTGAGTCTCTTGAAGTAACAAGCACAGAAGGTCAAATTCTCAACTTAGCAGAAGACAAGTGGGTCATGTACTTCGATGGTGCTGTTAATCTATCAGGGGCAGGCACTGGGGCAGTACTGATATCCCCTGATGATCAACATTACCCTGTGGCGGCAAAAATAACTTTCCCTTGCACCAACAACATCTCAGAATATGAGGCGTGCATTTTAGGCCTACGATTGGCCATTTCCATGAAGGTACCTAGGTTGCAAGTTTTTGGAGATTCCATGCTCATCATTTTACAAACACAGGGAGAGTGGAAGACGAAAGATGCAAAGCTCATCCCTTATCATGAATACCTTGAAGAATTAATACTCAAATTCGAAGAAGTGTCATTCGAATACCTATCAAGGTCCCACAATCAATTTGCAGATGCATTAGCCACCCTTGCCTCAATGTTGCAAACAACTGGAGGGTTGGACATAGAACCCATAAGGATCAATATAGTTGAAAGGCCAGCTTATTGTATGCTAATCGAAGAAGAGTTTGATGGGGAACCATGGTATTACGACATCAAGAACTATCTCTCAAAAGGTGAGTTTCCTGAATGATGCCAACCAGGAGACCGTAGATACATAACCAAGATGGCCAGCAAGTTCTTCCTCAATGGACAAATTCTGTACAAAAGGTCGTTTGACTATACTCTGTTGAGGTGTGTAGATGCCAAAGAAGCAAATATCCTCATGAAAGAGATCCATGAAGGAGTACGTGGGCCTCACCTGAACGGCCACCTCCTCGCCAGGAAGATCATGCGACTTGGCTATTTTTGGATGACCATCGAATCAGACTGCTGCCAGCATGTCCGGTCATGCCATCAATGCCAAATATATGGTGATAAAATCAATGCACCCCCAAACGAACTGCACCAAATGTCGGAAGTTTGGCCTTTCTCTATGTGGGGGATAGACTTGATAGGGCCTATTAATCCTGTGGCTTCAAACGGTCATCGCTTCATCCTGGTAGCGATTGATTATTTCATAAAATGGGTAGAGGCCAGTTCTTACAAGAATGTCACTGCAAGAAATGTGGCAAGATTCATCAAAAGAGACATCATCTCCCGATATGGTACCCATCAAGCAATCATCACAGACAATGGGTCTAACCTGAACAACAAGATTGTCAATGATCTATTGGATCACTTCGGTATTCGACATCTGAATTCATCCCCCTACCGCCCACAGATGAATGGGGCAGTGGAAGCAGCCAACAAAAATATCAAAAGAATCTTGGCTAAAACAGCAGAGAACTACAGGGATTGGCATGAAAGGCTGCCCTTCGCCTTAATGGCTTACCGAACGTCAATCAAGACTTCTACAGGGGCAACTCCCTACAGTCTGGTGTATGAGACGGAAGCAGTTCTACCCGTGGAAGTAAAGATTCCCTCTTTGAGAATCTTATCAGAGGGTAAACTCTTCGAGCCAGAGTATTCCAAGCACAGATACGAACAGTTGAATTTAATAGACGAGAAGCGTCTTAAAGCCATTTGTCATGGACAAACTTACCAGAAGAGGGTAGCCAGGACGTTTAACAGAAGGGTCAAGACTAGGAATTTCGAAGTAAATGACTTGGTAATTAGGAAAACTTTGCCGAGCAATATCCATCCGGGAGATAAATTCACCCCGAATTACGAAGGCCCCTACATTATCAAGAAGATTCTCACTGGAGGAGCGTTGATTCTTGTAAACTCTGAGGGAGAAGAACTGGGGCACCCTGTAAATTCAGATGCTGTGAAGAAGTATTACCCTTAAAATAAAATCAGATTCTGGTCATAGGACTCATTCCGAATTGAGCCGAGTCATCATAATAGTCATTGCATAAGCATATCATGCATCCATGCATACACTAGCATATGTTCAATATCGCAGGAATGTCTAATGAAGAAGATAGAAAACAGCAAACGAAGAACATGAAACTTCAAAAAATGACATGGGGCACGTTCCAAAGATGAATGAAGCCATCAAGCAGGGTTCATTGCCCCAATCAGACGAAGGCGTCATCGCCATAGGTCAAAATGGTTGATTTATGTAACCTGCGCATTGGCATTCATATGGGAATGCATGATCAAGAGGACCTAACGTCATGGTGGTCAGATTTTCATGAATCTATGAATTTCCATTCGAGCGCATAATCAAGGGTAAGGTGTATCGTTCAAATTTTCTGAAATTCGAGAGCATACAATGACATATTCCTTTTATGTTTCTCAGGAATCCCTAGCCGCGCTAGGTAGGTAAGTATTCCTTTCCCAATCTTTTAGGTTTTTTAGACTGTCAGAATCCTTATTGCTAGAATTTAAAGGCTTTCTGGAATCTAGCATACATTCAAAGCTCATGCCTAGAAAGACACAAAATTCTCACAGTCATTGGCATTCGTGTTTAGATCTGGAGGTTATCTGAACATGATTGAAATATACATTGTGCATCATAAATCCCCTTGGAGGGTAAGTTTTGAAGAAAACAAGATGAACTTTTCCAACAAGAATTGTTCAAAACTGTTTAAAAGGATGTTTCCTCAGACAAGAGGCAAGCCTGGTCCAAACACGTCCCATACACGCTTGAGAAATGAGTGGAGTGGTAAGGATAGCAAGACCTTGACCTACGGACGTAAGGGTTATTCGCAGTGATTACGTGGATTGAGACGACGGAGGCATTCGTTTCTCTATCATAAACACTACAGGTGACCATTGATAACCCTTTGAACGGCGGTTTCATTCTTTACCCCTGTCAAGAACCACCCCACACTAGGGCAAACTGGAGGTACGTCCAGCGGTATCAGGAGGTAAATGGTTAGGAATTCTCTTGCTCAGACTTGCATCAATCTTCATGTGTTGCTTGTCATTTTAACTTCTATGGTGATTCAGGTGCTCTAGGATGACGAAAAGCATTCGTTTCTCTATCCTATACACTTTTTACCCTTTGCACAGTCCAGTTTAGCCTATACTTCGTTTCACGAACCCGTTGGTGATCATTGCATATTCCAAGACGAAAGCAATGTCACTTCAAGAGCGGAAGAGTTCAAAACACAGGATTTGTCAAAAATTTCTGGACTAATGTTTGAGTGCTGAGATTCAAGTTGTACATCTAGCACACTCATTTGAAAATCATGGTCCCCAAAAGAAAAGAAAAGGTGGGATTTCAAAAATAAAGAGAGAAAAATTCGACCCTGGGCATCAAGAAAAAGCAAAGTGCCTGGTAAAAGCAAGGCCAATGCCCGTCCAAATACTTGTACACTTGTGAACCATGTGTTTAATCTTGTAACTGCCAAAAGATGGTATGATACCTTTGTATAGGTCACTAGTGAGATCTGATTGTAAAAGAAAATTCCAAGGGAGCTAAACTACGAAAGATGCCCCCAAATCATGTCACATCCAGGTGACAAAGGCATAGACAAGTTATTTACGCCGTCTTAACATAAAAAAAGATGTTCTCTAAAGACAAATGTGCACTTCGGAGACTGGCAGTGCTCTTCATGGACTATCAATGCACTTCAAAAACTGAAGACGCTCTTTGAACCAGAAGGGGCAAGATGGCGGCAAAACTTGCAATGATCACCAATATTAAACCCTTCGCATATTCTGAGCCAAAAACAAGCCTTTTTGGTCCCCAAACCTACCTACGTTACAACCCTGAAAAGCCTTTTCTGATTAAGGCACTTGGATTGACATAGGGTTTAATGTCTAAGCTTAGCTCGAAGAAGTTCGAACAAGATTATTTCTTTCTCATTTTGCAGGTTTCTTGACTTGTAAACCTGGAGCAGACATTGAAGACTTCTCTTCGAAAGCCTTGACTTGCACGCAAGTCCCCCTTTTGAAAACCGTTGACCAAGCCCAACATTACGGTCCCTTATAAGTCCTCCTGATCGATCGAGGTGTATTCACTGCGAATGATCCTGAATCCTAGGCGCAGGTTTGATAGGAAATTCGAGTGCATTCTTGGTAAAAGACCATTATCTCAAAACGGTGAGAAGTCCTCTTTGATGAGAATACTCCGTTGGACATTTTAACCAAACTCTTTTGGTAATTTCAGATTGTTTGATTCAAACTTTTCCCACAAGGAATTTTTTATCACTTCCGCATATTGCAAGGTGTTTTGGATAACCTCCAGCATCGTAATGCATTCATTGAAATTTTTTCGTGACTATAATGTAAGTCGTAAAGTGCTGTCAGTTTGACATTAGATATCACTTAAAGACCATTGATGTGCCTTTGGAAAGAAAATTCTCAGATTGGAGCTTCTGTAAGATTCTTGATAGCTTCGGCTCCTAAAATGGCTTGTATCACTCGTGGTGAGAAACGATTCATATGTCTAAACTTCTGCAGAATTCCTGATTCTAGAAGGATGCCTTGCTCTGTGAAGAAGAGCTTTCAAGTTTATTTTCCTACAAGATCCCTGGTAATTCCATATCTCAGGAAAACACATTCTTATGAACAATTTTGTAGGTTTGATCTTTCTGCAGGATGCCTGGAGTACCCAGATCCTAGAATATCACCTCTCACGTCAAAAAGGCAATGTTTGAAATTATCTCCCTATGTGAGATTCCAGTGTTACAGGTTGGAACTTTCTGCAGAATACCTGGAACTCCCGGATCCCAGAATATCACCTTCAATGTCAAAAGGACAATATTCAAGATAGTCTTTCTGCGAGATCTCAGGTAGCCCCTAGATCCCAAAAGAATCTTATCAAAGTTTTTGCAAGTTTAAGTTTTCTGCAGGATACTTGGAATCCTCAAATCCCAGAATAACGCCTTGCATGTCGAAATGACAATTTTCAAGATCAGCTTTCTGTGGGGTTCTAGGTAACCCATAAACCCTGAATAGCCCATTTGGTAAAGCCTCAAGGTTAGGCACACCTCACTTGTATAAATCCTAGTTAATTCCTTAGAATATAGGATCAAAAACTGTTGACAAAATCTGCTTTCTGTGAGGTTCTAGGTAACCCCTAAACCCAGAATAGCTCATGTGGTAAAGCCTCAAGGTTAGGCACACCTCACTTGTATAAATCCTAGTTAATTCCTTAGAATATAGGATCAAAATGTTCGACAATCCCTAAGAGACTGGGTGCGTCATCCATAGGTTCCTAGCAGATAGGAATCCTATTCTCAGCCTGATCCCCCTAAATGATCAAAATATTCGACAATCCCTAAGAGACTGGGTACGTCATCCATAGGTTCCCAGCAGAGAGGAGTCATATTCATGGTCTGATCCACCATACGGATCAAAACCCCGACAATCCCTAAGAGACTGGGTACGTCATCCATAGGTTCTCAACAGAGAGGAGTCCTATTCATGGTCTAATCCACCATACGGATCAAAACCCCGACAATCCCTAAGAGACTGGGTGCGTCATCCATAGATTCCCAGCAGAGAGGAGTCCTATTCATGGTCTGATCCACCATACGGATCAAAACCCCGACAATCCCTAAGAGACTGGGTGCGTCATCCACAAGTTCCTGCCAAGTATAAGGGATCCTATTCTGGTACGGCCTACCATACAGGCTAGCGTTTAACCGCCCTAGGATACTCAAAAGACGAGTCCCTAGGTATTCACTTGAACCCGTTATACACTGCGCATGCCGCATGAGCATCAGGCAGGTGATCAAACAGGTAAAAAGCAGGTGGGTCTCTCTACTTTCTCTCTCACGTCAGTAAAAGAATAAGGAGCAGAGCGTTCACCTGCGGGACAAAAAAGATTGAGTGTCAAGATTCGTTTTTCTTTTCCCCAGTCAAGTCGGTCTAGACTCAGGTGTCACATGTCTTTGAGCGAAACCTCTCACGAGATTCCTCTCAAAGAGGGGCAGCTGTTGACACCTGATTTTCGACCAGGTCTTTTTCAGCTTTATTTTTGAAAAATCATAAAAAAAATCCATAAAAAGTCAAAAAATTACAAAATCAACTTTGGTGGCCTTGGCCAAGCCCAAGGAACCATTTTTGACCAAAAAAATAATTTTCCATATTTTTCACATTTTTGGTATTTTTTAAAAAAATAGAAAAAATACTCAAAAAATCAAGAAAAATAGCATTTGAGGTCACAAAAATATAAAAAAAAAATAGCTAATATTTTTCTTTTTAATCCCTTGTATTTTTGACCTCACAAAAAGTTCAAAATCAAATTCAATTATGGGTGCTCCTTCGTAACCCATACTATTGAATTTGAGAAAAAAATATCAATTGAGTCTTTTAATTTGCAATTTTGGCATTTTCTAGGATCTTGACATCCATTCTAACTGTCCCTTATTGTAATTTAGCCCAATTTTTTGTACAAATTGCTCAATTGCACGAATTTGGCAAAATTGCATACTAAAATTGCATTTTTAGTCCTTGAAATTGAACATAATTGAAATTACTTTCAATTCAAGGGCTATCATTGCAAATTAAACATACTGCCCAATGGGTTTCACCATTTTGAATCGATTGGCACAGGTAATTTGACCCAATTTGATCATTTGAACCTTCAATTGCATAATTCCCCAATTTGCAATTAAAGAAAATTTGGGGTTTTTGTTGAAATTGATGTGAACTTTTGGGCAAAATCACATTTTTTTATCGAATCCATGCCCTAAATTCGATTATGAGGTTCAATTGTAAAAATTTCCTACTAATTTGGGTTTAATTTTGAAAAATCCAATTCGGAACCGGTTCAGACAGGTCAGACCGCCGGTCCGACCGGTCGAACCGGTCCAGAACAGTGTCATCTTCTTCCCCGGGAGTCTGCGCAAATGAACAGTAAAATGCCGAGCTTTGATAGCCAAATTGACGGACCAATCGGCGATGATTCAAGACACACTTGTGAGCGTTTGATTCCTTAGATCGTTCCCCGTCGATTGACACTAAGATCACGACCAATGGTCGCCCGAGGAAGAAGCAATCGGCTGGTCAATCTCACAGACCTGCGAAAGTCAACCAAAGCGAGCTCAGACCAAATTCGTGCCAAATAGAGCTTGCCGGAGCTCCTAACGGGGATTAAACGTTTTCCCAACCAATTCCGTCGCCGTCGACGTACCATTTGGCACGTGACAGCACGTGAATCCAAGTGGGCTAACGTCCACTGTTCGAGCGGGAAACCGAACGGAGGTATATAAGCCAATCGGCCTTCGCGAAGCAGATAGAGCGCAAATTCGGTTGAGAAAGAGGAAACAGAATCGAAAGAAAGCAAAAAGGAGAGAGAAAGGGCTCGTCCTCCAACCACCATTGTCGAGGATTGAGCTCGAATTCATAGAGCGGCGGTCAGGCCTTTATAGGCTAGACCACAGCTCGCGAAGATCATCAGGAGGCCGTCCGTGCTAAAGGGAAGCTATCGCCATCGACCGCGCAGCCCAAAACCGCCAGAACAGGTAATCTCGAACTTCGATGGCGAACCTTGATTTCGGTTTCAATCCTTGCGATTCCCATATGCGTTTCATCCCTTAGACATCACTGACCATCTCTGCACTTTGATTTTGCATCGATTTTGTCCGAACAACCCGAATCGAGTCTTCGAACTGAGCCTTTATAGCCGATCGCAGTTCATCCTTCCCCAGCCAAATCTGGGCCAAGCGAGCTCAATCGGAGCTCGAGGTGAGTTTTCTGAACCTCCACTGGCGCTGTTCTGTGATTGAATTGCTACGATTTTAGATAAATTACGCAATCGAACTCCCATGGCCGTACTCGGCACTTTGCGTGATTCTTGCGATTCTGTGAATAAAATGTCGCGATGCTTAGATATGTTAAAATAGAGGTTATCGCGAGTCGATTGCCGCCGGTCTCGCTCCAATCCGTCAAGAATCCACCGTTAGATCAGCACCGGAGAAGCTCAGCCGTCCATTCTGCCGGAGTCGCGAGGTTGAAGACGAAGCTGACGTGGCGAGGTCAATGAGTCAAAGGTCTAGGTGGCAATGCGTGACTGGTCCACGTGGTGTCTAGTCAGCTCGGCCGTTGGAGGTTGTTATTCGAATAGGTAGATCCAACGGCTGAGATTAATTGAGTCTAATAAATGGTGGCCGTCGGATTAGAATTTAGGATAATTCAAAAATGATTTTAATCTGAAAATAAAAATTGGTTGAAACGGCGCCGTATGGGTTAGTTAGTGGACGGCGTCGTTTAGGTTAATATGAATAGACGGTCTAGATCGAGTCTTGGGATCTAATCGTGGCCGTAGGTTTAAGTAGTCTGATCAGACGGCCCTGATCGAGTCTTCGCCTAATCCGAACCGTAGGTTTTAGTAATCTGATCCGGCGGTCGTGGATTAGCCACGCGGTTCAATAGGAGCCGTCGGATTAAGTCTAGATAATAAAAAATAAAAAAAAAAGGGGCAGATACGGCGACGTTTTGGAGCCTCAGTCTGTGTGGGTCCGGGTTTGGGCCGGGTTCCGACTCGAGTGGGTCGGGTTGACCCGGCCTGAATAACATTTTTTAATAAAAAATCAGAAAAATGATTTTAAAAATAATAAAAAAAATCAGAAAAATCCTAAAAAAATCAAAAAATGCTAGAAAATTCCAGAAAATACCAAAAAAATGTGGAAAAAATGTGGAAAAATCCTAGACACTCCAAAAATCCCCAAAAATCGAGGGTTGACCACAGACAACTGGTCAACCCTATTTTTGGGGTTTCTTATCCGTTCTTCCAAGACTTGACGATATTACCCTTTAGGGGTAAGTCGCCTCTGCTGTATATGCGAGGTAAGGCCGATAATGCCAAGGTGAGAATTAGGGTCGAGTAGGCGACCAATTCTTAGGTTTGGGTTTTCGAGTCTCGTCTCTTTTCTCAAAAATGACGATTTTGCCCCTCATTGGGAAAATCGTCTTTCTTATCCCCAATCCAGTCCTGAAAATTTCTTAAAATTAGGGGTTGAGTCAAGTGGGCGACCCACCCTAATATTTGGGATTTTCAGTTCTCGTCTTCGTCCAAATGACGACTTTACCCCTCCAAGGGTAAAATCACTTGAAAATTCCAGAAAAATCTTGGAAATTCCCGAAAAATAGGAAATGGATTGGATTGATGGCCAACCCTATTTCCTCTGTCTTTTGACTTCCCAATTCATCTAAAATGACAGATTTACCCTTTCGAGGTGAATTTTCCCCGAATTGCTCAAAATTACGATTCTGCCCCTCATGGGCAAATCATGCCAAAATCATTCCTAAGCCTTGATTGATATTTCTCTAGATTAATAGGGCCTCATTAGGGATGCCATGCTGATTGCATGTGTTTTATCCGCATGTATTGGATCCTTGATTTGAGCACTCATTTCTATTGATTGTGAGTGATAGGGTAGTAATTCCCATTTGCATGAACTCCTAGATTTAGGATCTGTACCACACTCGTCTGTATGAAATCCTAGGATCAGATAAACCATCCAGCTTAGGTACCGAAAGGGCGTCAACTCTGACAGTTGGCGTAACTAAGTCCCCGAACCCACTTCTCTAGTTTCCGCAGAATCGAATAGACCACTCCCAACTATTCGATAGGGTTTCCGATCGTACCCTCCACGAAACGATTAGTGGCGACTCCTTGGCATGTACACTCATCACATGTCACTAGACCACACTGAAGGTCGACCACATATATCCAGCAGTTGCGATTTGGGTAATGGACCTTGGGAGAGGCCCGCGTCCAATCATACAGCGATCGGACGGCCCATTAGCATATCCCCGCGAGGGAGGGTCGCGACAATATGTAGGCTCGAACCCCATTTCATCTGCATGCAAAATATAAACATAATTCAGTAATTAAATTAACTTTAACTTACAACATATTTAACACACTTAACATTCTCTTCCTATGCTCAGCGATGTTGATGGAACCCCCCGCATATGTGGCCAATCCTTCCCCAGAATTGGAAGTTCTATTCTTCTTATTTTTTTCGCTTCTTTTCTTGCTCTCTTCGGTCCCCCAAATTCTGTTCATTTCATCTCAGTCCTCATTTAAAATATAATGGGGCTTTTTTGCACTTTTTTTTTTGCTTTATTCACTATATCTCTCAGGTGGCCGCCAACCTTTTATCAAAAACTCGCCTAACTTCCTTCTCTTCAATTTCATCCCACTTGAACTTTCGGTGCAATCATAGAAAAATAACTGACTATATTTACATTGAACTTAGTTTGTCCGCGAACATAACGACAAAACTTACCTTAAACTCATTCCACCACAACTCCTTCACTGCATCTGGAGTGCTTCTATAATTGATACACGCCCCCCTCCAATGGTTATTAACAATTTGATTAAGTTGCCTCACCACATGGGTAGCCCCCATGAATCTACAAATAGGTTAAAACGATGATAATGAAACAATGAAATGAAAACGATGTAAGTAAATAAATATAGATCATTTTCAACATGGACAAATCAGTTGACCTCCATAGGTGAAATCCAAATTTAGGGATGGCCCTAAATATTACTTAAAAAGTACTTAGGAATCTCCATATGGGCGTATCGTCTTTCGCCTATCTTCTTCGCCTATTGTGTCCCTCGATTCTTTTGAAGAAGGCGGAACCAAAGGAGAAGCTGGAAGCGAATGAGAAGAAGCTGGAAGCAAAGGAGATGAAGCTGGAGATGAAGTTGAATTTCCCATGTGTCCAACTCGTCCCCCAAAATGTTCTTGAGGGTTAGATGACGAAGAAGGGCGTATGTGCCCACGTAATCCACCAATTTGTAGTCGTGGAGGGTTAGATGACGGGGATGGGGAAGGGGAAAAGTAAGGCTCCCGTGGGTTAGATGACGAGAAAGGGCGTATGTGCCCACGTGGTCCACCAATTTATAGTCGTGGAGGGTTAGATGCCGGTGATGGGGAAGGGGAAAATAAAGGCAAAGAGGAAGGAGAAAGGATCGGTCTTCTTTCTGAAACGTGTCCCTTGCCTCATTGCTGCTGACAAGTAGGTAAGTTAATGGAAAAAAATATAAACGTGTATTAAGAACACATGTTGCAGAAACTTAGCAATTTTTTTCGGAGAGTAAATAAAAGCTGAAAAAAATTATATCTGTAGTTTTACTTCAAGCGAGTATATTAATCGGTATATGTAATTGCAAGAACAAGTTAACAATAATGTTCGGACCACAGAATGTATACAAACCCAATTTAACCAATCTTCATATTTAACCAAGCATGAAAGACTGACCGAACAAAACTGACTCGACAAAACGGTATATGTTCAATTCACAAGAAATGTGGCAAATGTATATATATCTCGCAAATCTTGTAGAGATAGAGTCAGATTGGTTGTACAATGGATACTGGGAGACGAAGAAAGCATATATATCCATGCTTAGCTTAGAAACAGGAATAATGCAGATCAATCTTAAAGGTCTGAAAGATTAACCTTATCAACCAATTCGGAAAATCAAGATGCCTACCTTGGTACAAGACTTGTTCGTGAGGTCCATCTTGTTCAGTACCCTAATTCGCCTAGATGGAGATGGGAAATTCTTCTATAGGTCAAACTCAGATGGCCAATAGAACCTGAACAACCAAAAAAGGGAAAGCAACAGACTATAGGTTAAGATGTACTAAATAAATGAAAATATTTAGCATCAACCAAAACCAGTTCAACCACAAACAACGTCGCAACCATGCCGACAAGCCGCTTACTTGCTACCAACGCAGGATATACATTTTCAACGGTAAACACTTAAGGAACTACCTATAAACGTTCAGCCAAAATCTTAAACCAAACCCTTAAATCGAATTCGTGATAAATTGAACACAAACGCAATGGAGAAAACCTTACCTTCACCAGCTCTGAGTTGGGAATCGGTGTTCTTTGAATATTGAAGTCGAGCTTCACGGTTGGGAGATTCAAGGTCGAGCTTCACGTTGGGCCACTTGTGCAAAGAACGATACAGAGCAGAGCTGCTCCCCTACGAGTGAACAATCAAGGTTCGTAGAGTAGCGAAGAGAGAGCGCTTCGCAGACAACACCTTCGCTTGGCAGGGAGAGAGACGGGCCACACGAACGAAGAGAGAGAGAGAGAGAGAGAGAGAGAGAGAGAGAGAGAGAGAGAGAGAGAGAGAGAGAGAGAGAGAGAGAGAGAGAGAGAGAAAGAGAGAGGGGAAATATCATAGAGAAGGGACTAAAAAGAGAGACACGACTTCTGGTGAGGAGAAGACAATTTTTCTTTTAACTCCTCAAAGGCTTCTCAAAACCATGAAGTAAAAAGTAACTTGTGACAAAAAAAAGTTAGGCATATAATAATCAGCGATAATAATTGATAATAATAATAATAATAATCATAATAATAGTAATTGTTAGAATAAGGGTAAAATAGTGTTTTTAGTCTTTATGTTATCTGAGTCCTTTATATAGTGTAATCCTCTGTTAATGAATGAGATTCACATTTCCCTAAAATCCAAACATGGTATCAGAGCTAACGTGAAATCACCTACCACCAAAACCTACCACCGTCGACCGCCACTGCCATCCCTCAAAACCTACCACCGTCGAAGTCGCCGAAGCCCAGCAAAGCCAGGTTCTTCTCCGCCGAAGTTGCCGAAGCCCAGCAAAGCCAGGTTCGGCGTCGCCTAGGCCGACGAGTCCAGATCTGGCGTCGTCCGACGTCGACTAGGTCGACGAAGCCCAGATCCGGCGTCGCCTAGGCCGGCGAAGCTCAGACCTAGCGTCGTCCGGCGTCGCCTACCCAGATCCGGCGTCGCCTAGGCCGGCGAAGCTCAGACCCATCGTCGTCCAGCGTCGCCTACCCAGTTCCGGCGTCGCCTTGGTGAACCCGACCAGATATGACCTCATCTTGATGAACCCGACGTGAAACTTGATCCAGAACATGGAGAATTATTATGTGATCCAGGGAAGTATAGAAGATTAGTAGGAAAGTTGAACTATCTTACTGTCACAAGGCTTGGCTTATCATTTGCTGTAAGTGTAGTCAGTCAGTTCATGAGTTCTCCTTGTACTACTCACTGGGATGTTGTGCTTAGAATTATCAAGTACTTGAAGGGAGCGCCGGGTAAAGGGCTACTTTTCAAGAATTACGGACATATGAACACTATAGGTTACTCTGATGCAGACTGGGCTGGATGTCCTACTGATAGGAGATCTACATCGGGATACTATGTGTTCCTTGGTGGTAATCTGATTGCCTGGAAAAGTAAGAAACAACATGTGGTTTCCCGATCTAGTGCTGAAGCAGAATATAGAGCTATGGCACATGTAACATGTGAATTGCTTTGGTTGAGGATGTTATTATTAGAAATTGGTTTGCCAACATCAGATCCATCGGTATTATATTGTGACAATCAATCAGCTATTCATATTGCAAACAATCCTGTCTTCCATGAGCGAACTAAACACATTGAAGTTGACTGTTACTTTGTGCGAGAGAAAGTTCAGAAAGGGGAGATTATCCTTCAACACACGAGAACGAAGAATCAGCTTGCAGATGTCTTTACTAAATCTCTTAGAGGGAGTAGAGTGAATTTCTTATTTAACAAGTAGGGATTATTTGATATTTACATCCCAACTTGAGGGGGAGTGTTAGAATAAGGGTAAAATAGTCTTTTTAGTTTTTATGTTATCTGAGTCCTTTATATTGTAATCCTCTGTTAATGAATGAGATTCACTTTTCCCTAAAATCCAAACAGTAATAATGAGAATACTAATAATGTACGTCGTAAGAATATTAATAATTACCGCATGAGTAAAGAGTCTTAAAAAATCCTAATCTTCATCTTCATCTTCATCATCTTCTTCATCATCATCATCTTCATCATGAGTATCATCTTCATCCTCTGTCTCGAAATCAGATTCTTCAACACCTTCTACATTTGATTCGCGAATTTAAGTTGGATCCACATCTATCACTGCTCCATGTGACGTCCCCGACCCGACCCTCGATATCCGCTATAGGATGTATAACCTCCTACGGGACTCTCGGTCTCTTGAATCCCTTCAAGAGCACTACGGCTTTGTGCCTTTTACTTTTTCCGAGACCATGTGAGGATCGTAAGTCGTGACGTTGTGGGGGAAGTACATGTGGTGTCCCAGGAACAGTGTCCTTGGATTCGACCCATAATCTTTTTCCACTCTTTTACTATTACTGTTTAGTTTTCTCTCTATTACGAATCACATGCGGAAGCAATTCCATTTAACACCTTTTTCGATCTATCGAGGAATGGAGACAACTTTTAACACAAGTCATGTTCTCCTCATATTCATTTCAATTCCTTGTATAACATTTACATGGACTTTAGAAATCCCTCTATCTCGTATGCTTCATAGGCTTGGGAGACTACTTTAGTACTTGAGCCTCCCCAAAAATAGTACTTGGCTTCTAGGAACTCTTCCAGACCAATCAGTCGTCTAGGGTTTGTGCACCATCCATCTTCATGCTATTGCTTTCTTATCAAAAGGATTCTCCTCCACGATATCAACACAAGCAATTTCTATGGACATGACTATACCAAACAAGAAGATGACATACTTGCCATTACCTACAAGTCTGGAAAGATAAGGGGTGAGATACAAGTATCTCAGTAAGCGTATATCTAAACCAAATATAGGAAGCAAGCTAAAGGTACAAGCCATAACGCAAGCAACCATATCATATATGAATCGTTTCCGATTCCTTTTCATGTAAGCATACCTTTCCACTTTTCATATCATATCACGCACATTTAAGGCCCTCTCAACCTTGCGGATGAGGCGTGTACACATCTTTTCATATCATATTATGTGGATCCACCCTGTTCATATCTGTGTGAGGCCCTCT
Organism: Rhodomyrtus psidioides; assembly: GCA_021437785.1. NCBI lineage: Eukaryota > Viridiplantae > Streptophyta > Magnoliopsida > Myrtales > Myrtaceae > Rhodomyrtus > Rhodomyrtus psidioides. Next base: position 1,609,503 of record JAILYB010000054.1, read on the forward strand.
CATTCTTGCGAACGAGGCATATAACATATCATGTCGTATCATATAATCTCGCCACCAAGGGTAGCAAGACCAAGGAGAGTATGCATCATAACGGTCCAAGGTTCTAGAGGTGGCCCCCACGAGACTCGCGTCGTCGTGTGGCACTTAGTCCTTGACCAACATATCATATACTTTTCAAGCAAGCATTAGAGTAACTAAAGCTTTACACCCTAGATAAGGGTTAGATATCACTTACCTCTTGTTGACGACCATAGAATAAAAGCTTGTAAATTGCTCTGCGTGCCGATTCCTATGGAGGTTCGGTGATGGTGCCTCTTAAGAGCTTGGTGGCCGAACAAAGTGAAAGGGAGAGGAAGAGAGAATGGGAGTGACATAGGGAGAGAGATGAGGAAGCTAAATCCGAAAATATGAGGGCCCTTTATATAGTGCTAAATTTCCTATTTTTCATTTATTTTAATTCCTACTTAGTCTCCAAGAAACGCTTAGGTGTCATGTGTTTGTCTTATTCTACTAATAATTTATCTCTCTCATTAAGCTAAGGACTAACCATAATGTTCCACATTGTCATACTCTAGATTATTCTATACACATGTCCATTTTCTATATTTTTCATTTTAATCTCTTGCTACTTATTGCCCAAGTCAAGCTTGGGTGTCTTGAATTTGTCTTTTCCTTATTAATTATTGCCTTCAAGAACCAAGGATAAATCGACACATTAGCCTTCTAGAGTTGTCTATTAACACACATGTCTCTTTTCTATTTTTCTATTTTCATGTCTTTCTCCCCAAGTTTTGCTAATCCATCACATGTTTCTAAACTTTGGCTTGCTCTCCAAGCTCTATTAATTTTGTCACATGTTTCTAATTCTTGTCTTGCTCTCCAAGTTTTACCACGTGTCATCTTATCTTTATGCCACTTATGACTATCTAGGCTCTAGAATTCCTTCTAGTTCACTCCTACTATAGGAATATTTTCATTTTCTTTATTTAAATCTATTAATTTCCTTTTTCTAAATAGAATACTCTAGACATACTATTGCATTTTGTCACATGGTAAATCTAGAGTGTTCTAATACTTTAGGTCACTTTTTCTAATGCTATTTTGTCTTCAGGGGCTTGGCTTGTTCCTCAAGCCAAAAATTACTTTCATTTCTTATTTTATTTTTGACTTGTTCCTTAAGTCAATTTTGTCCTATACACTTTCCACGTGTCGCTTTCTTATTCAGACTTGCTCATAAAGCCGGTTTCGTCTTCATATACTAGCTTATTTTCCAAGCCAACCATTTTTCTAATCCTGTTTTGTCCTTATGTGCCAACTTGTTCTCCAAGGAAATCCTTTATATTTAATAATGGAGAACATTCTGGACAACCTTTTCTTGATATACGTAACTGTTCTTATCATCTAGGGATTCGTACTTTGACTTTTCAAAGCTTTGACTTGGTCAAAGATGATGCAATCGATTTTGTCTTTTTCTAAAAGTATAGAAAACCCTAGAAATTATACATTTTAGGAAGGTAAACTATATGGGCTCATTGGCATATATATATTGGAAATTGGATCGAGCTCTGAATTTCTGACGAAGGGACCACTACAAGAGCATGTTCGCATTTATCTCGATTTAAGGTCGGAATCACCCATTCCTTAATCGAGTATTCAATCGAAACACAACCGAGGGTGATCAGTCCGCGGCTCGTAATCCCACATGTTAAATTGCACGGCCGAGGGTGATCAGTCCGCGGCTAGCACGTCCCTGGGTACGAAGTTCCATAATTGAGAACTAACTCTTTTCCTGGCGTCTGCGGCTTTAGTCTATAGCTTGTTCCATGAGAGTACTTAAGGATTCCCTAAAATTTGGGATGTCACACTCCACATGGATCTCGTAAAGTTGGAATGTTATATTCTTCAATTTCAACTGTGTTACAAACTTTCTCTTGTTGATACGCTGTATTCTTCCAGCGTTCCTCGATTTTTCGTCGTGCTTTGGTTTTACATACAGCCCACCAATTAGCTTTGTCGCGTTTCAAACTAGGATATGATGCATAATATACTCGAATTGCTTGTTGTGCTAAGACAAATGGTTCATCTTTCGTATACCTTTTTTTTGTGATTTACTTCAACCAAATTAAACTTCGTATGCACCTTCATTCCTCTGACTGGATCGAACCACATGCACTTAAATAACACAACCCACATTAATGGTCCAGGGTACTCTATCTCTATAATTTCATCCAACAAACCATAAAAATCATCTTTTGCATTGCCGCTATTGGATGACCGAACACACACACCATTGTTCATCGTGGCTTTTCCCGTTCCGTACTCTCGAGTGTGAAAATTGTATCCGTTTATGAAATATGCTAGCCAAGTTCGTACCTTTATTTTTGGACCCCATGACAGATGATATGGCAATCCTTGGTCTTCAACTGGATCGTGAGTACTGTGAACCTGAAGTCACACACGCAAAGCCAATAATATTTTTATAATTAAAGATTTATAGAATATTAATAACTTGCTTTTTGTCCATGAGCAACTTACATATGTTTTGAACCATCATGCAAATTCCGCACCGCACAAACAGACAAACTCATTTGGTGGTACTCTATACATTGAAGCTTGGATAATCCTATTAAAATATACCATTTATACATTAGCAAATGTTTGACACATCATAAATATATTGGCAAAAATACACTTACTTGAAATATGGCTCCACTTTTGGACAGCTCGACAAAATATATGTATGGGCTGCCCGCCATTCTTCAGCTGTTAAGTAACGAAACTTACACGCGCCGCTATTTTTGTCACTATTTTCGTCGCAAATTAGCGACGAAATAAATTCGTAGCAAAATTTTGTAGCTAAATCCGTGTTTTTTTGTAGTGTTTTTAGCATTGGATGATATCATCTTGGCTATGGACAATTCTTGGTGTTGGTTGTTATCTCTGACGCATGAGTTGAGCAAAATATTTGTCCAGTGATAATTTTATCATGTCTCTTGCCCCTTTATCTGATTTGGTTCAGGATGAGATTTGATCTGAATTGAATGTTTAACTGATTTTTTAGAATTATCCAAAAAAAAATCAATCCTTAAAGATAGTTTCTCAAATTAAAATTGGATAAGATTTTAAATGAGGAAAGGTGGACCCTCACTTCATTTTTTGGCCACCCCTCCAAATTTTCGAAAATCCAAACTCAATCGACTCTCTTTTCCTTTTTTTTGTCGCAATTGTGTGTTGTTCTGCTTTGTTTATAAAATTTACAGTTTAATAAACAATATTGCCCATAACACATGCTCCCAATTGTGTCTTTTTCCTCGAAAAACGTACATTAAAAGCAACATATGATTTCAATCTCAAAGTACGATCGTGCCCGTACGAGTGAATTAGACGTTCAATCCTCAATCTTGATGAGCGGATTGCTAACCCCTAAATAGAATTTCAAGGTTTTCCCTATGTATATAGGGACAACGGTCATTCTATAAAATATTCATTTGCTAACCTTAATCTCAGGGGATGTTGTGAATAAAATCGGATTTTAGGATTTAAAAGTGTTTTATGGGCAATATTGTTTATTCTTGCTCAAATTTTCTGTGTTTTCGTGTTTAGATAAATTTCTAAAAATTCCAAAAAAATCTCATGCTTTTCTTAACTTTAATCACATTTCTTTTGACTTTAGGATAGCTTTTTCACTTCATTTTTCACCAATAAGCAAGCGGAGATAAGCTTAAGTCTGAATGCTAGTATGCTATCCCAACAATGGCGGTTTCACTAGCCAAACATGGGACTGCCTTTTAGCATACCAGACTTACTCTTGAAGCTGATCCCAGAAATTTCTGACTCATAGGTTCAACCAAAGTGGCAAGTGAATAGCTTACCAAACCACATCGCACTATCATGTTAACAAGAGGAATCTAAACAGAGGAGACATGCTCGGAGAGAGAGGAACTCTTTAAAAATTCATTGAGAAACTTTTCACGTATATTTTAAACTGAAGGCAAGGTCTGCCCGAAACATTACACACATAGGCCTTTTATAGGCAAACAAATACATATCTGGACAAAACATATTGGATTCGCATATCCATTATACAAAAAGTCACCGGGGGAATAGTGATGAATAGTATTGTTACAGTGAATAGTACCTTAACTACTGCTACAATGAATAGTAAACAGTGATCGGTGAACAATACATGTAGGACAATAACTTTTGACCTCATACGGGCCAATTATTGGAAGAAAACACACAAACACACATGTGACCGATAGGCTTATCACGAGAGATAATAATTTACATCATTTGAATCTGAGCTGTCGGGTCCATTCTTCGCTTTTTTGAAAGCTTTCCAAAGTCATTCTTCCTCGAATGTCGCTATTTTAGCATCTAACTCGGGGTCATTAGGAATAGAACAATAATTGGAACTTGACGGAGCATATCTAGAACTTGATGGAATATTCTGGTTGGGTAAGCTTGGCTGGGGATATCCATAATCATACGGATCTTGTGACAAAGGTCCTCCCCAAGGGTCTTCGGTGTCCATTGAAGAGTCTGGTTGATTTCTTTTGAATTCTTCCAAAGCTTCGAGGGCCTTCGGATGGATCTTGGGCCTATCCCATGAAAGATTAGTAGCATGATACGGCCATATCTCTGCAGGAATGACTTGATTTTCCTGGAACAAAATTCGCTGGAGTTCTTGCATCTCATACATATCTTCAACTATAGATATGGGAAGTGTCTTGTGTACACGGAATTCCTGTTTCTAGAGATTGGGCTTGAAAGTTGTCGTGCCTGAAGGTGCAACATTTTCTCGGGGATCTCCAGTAGGACCAATAAAATAATATGGCCTTCGAAAGATTACAACAGTGTGCCTTTCTTGCTCAGCTCGTCCAATGTATCTCTGCTGCATGGAACCATTTCTCCATGCCTGTAGTGGTTGGAACCACGTAAGCATTTCTATCAAAGGTTTCTGGTCTGAAAAATTTTCCATTAAAGCCTGGGATAAGACTTTAATAATCTTCAATGTGGGAAACTGGATGGAAACAGTATACAGATTGAACAAGTACAAGAAAAACCATTTGAGTTCTTCAGTAAACTCATAATCAGGAGACTAGTGTTTCACTCGAATAAATGGATAATCAGGATAAAGATCTCTTGATCCCAAGATTAAGCCACCATGTTCTCGAAAAATCATTTGATGATAATTCTACAGATGGAATGTCATGTTATGAGCCAAAACATTTTGTTCAATTTGCTAAGGTACTTATGGGGATACTTATGGGATTTCCATTGATTTTCTCTCATATTTGTGGCTTGAAAAGTTCCTAGGTGCAAGGAATTTTTGCGGACATACATATTGATAAACAAGCTCTTTGGGTCAATCAGCAATGACATTTTTCTTTCTAGGGATATATTTGGTATCAGAAAAGTATTTTGGAAATCATTCTGCCCAACACAAAAGTTACAAATGGGGAATTTGCTTTTGTTTGAACTTGAGCATCTGGGAAAATGATGACATGTCCATTTCAACAAGAAAGTGATGGCTAATGAGGTGGAATTCAAACTTTTTTATCCCATTTTTGAAGGCCAGAATTTCTTTGAAGGTGGAGTGATAATGCATTTCTTCTTGAGAGAAACGTCCACTTTTATCAGCACATATTCGATGCTTACCATGTATTTCTTCAAGAAGGACGGCGGCCCAATACTTGTCACTAACATTAGTCTGTAGAATCATTTTTTTTCTGTAGTTGGGATTTGTAGAGGTGGGAGATGCTATAATATCTCTTTTAGTTAAGCAACTGCTTTAGTCTACTTGAGCCCCCATGGTGGTGCATTCTTCTTTAATATCTTTTGAAGCAGATGAAGAGTTTTTGATATCTTGGGGACAAAATTCTTGAGATAATTGACAACGCCTAAGAAAGATTGCACCTGGTTTATGGTGAGATTAGAATCAGGGAATGTCTGCAATTCTTCAGCAAGATGGAGACCAGGGTAGTACATTCCTCTTTAAGATGCATTCCCAAAAATTCAATCTCTTTCTGGGAAATTATCATTTTTTTAAGAAAGTATGATACCATGTTTCTGAACAATCTCAGTAAACTGTCTGAGAAATTGACAATGAGAATCCTCATCAGGGCTATATAGAAGAATATCATCTATATAGATCTGAGCATGTGCCAAGAGAGGCTGAAAGATTCGACGCATAGTCTTTTGGAAAAGAGACAGGGCAGTCTTGAGACCAAATGGGCTAGTTGGTTTGGAATACAAAATCCTATTTTGGGGCAATCATCAAGATGTATTCCTATTTGCCAGAATCCTGCTTTCAAATCAAATTTGGAATAGATTTTGGTTTGGGCCAGACCGGAAAAAAAGAGAATTTTTGTGAGGAAGAGGAACTTGTCATCTTGGAGAAATTTGTTTAATGGCTGGTAATTGATAACAAGTTTAAGCTTTCCTCGATTTTTCTCAGCTCTTTTATTGACATAGAAGGCTTCACTAGCTCATTGAGAATTTGAAGGTTCAATGAAGCCTTGAGCAAGAAGTTCGCAACATTCTTTCTGAGCAAGAGCAAGATGTTCAAGGTTCATGCCAGAGTGGCTGGCTTTTGTGGGATTAATATCTTCAATTTTCTTGAATGGTAGCGGAACAAATAAATCAGGATTTTTCCAAAGAGGGTTGGAACAAACTTGAGAGAAGTAGGAATGAGAATCAGCATAGCAGGATAACAGTGACTGGGTGATAGGATCAAGGATTTTTTATTGTATGATAAAGAGTCTTTTAATGTTCACAAATTCTTTAAACCGATCTTTGAATTTCAAACCATCTAGGACAATCTTAAGTTGGGGTAACTGAGAAAGAATATCCCAACCAATGATGAGATCTTTATCATGAGACTGCAAACCAAGAATTTTAGTGATGATGGAACACTGAGGGAATAATTCGAGTGTTACTAGCTTACTGCGAAGTTTGGTAGCAAAAGTATCTCCAGAAGCAGATGTGAAATATCTGGTGTATGGTTTCCAGAATTTTTTTTAGAAGTATTTTTACATCCATCAAAGATGCTACAGCACCAGTATCTATAAGTGCTATTACTTGAATGGGTTTGGAAGACTCGGAAGTGAGTATATGAACAGGAATATACGGAGAATGGAAGATTGGAGATTTGAGATGCAGTAGGTCAGAGGTTTCAGTAGGAAAGAAGGCAAAAATGTCACTTGGAGAGTCATTTGAATTAGAAGAATATGCCTGGATGGCACAGAGGGTTTCAGATGATGGTTCTTCCTCAACTGAGAAGATTGACTCAATATCATCATCACTAAGGGGAATACTAGTACTCTACCCGATCTTCTGGATCATATAATTCCCTTGACGTTTTGCCTAGGGACACTTTTTTGCATAATACCCCTTCTTGTTGCAGATATAACATCTAATCTGACTTCCTCTTCTTGGATTTGGAATGGCGCCCTTTCTTCTTCAGAAATCTCCATTTGCCTTTTCGTGTCCGTCTGCCAAAGGTGAGCCGTTTGAAATGATGCTTCTTATTATGAGCCGAACAGGATGGATCTTTGCAATCTTTAGAACACTTAATCTTGAGTTCTGGACGATGATAAGCTTTGTCCATGTAACGATTTTGCTGCAAGTAAGATTGGAATAGTTCTTTCTTGCAGCATAAATCTTCAATGGCCACATGTACTGCTTGTTAGAGTTCTCCAAATGTGGCTTCTTGGATTGTTCACTTGTCAAAATGCAAAATCTTCTCAATAGCATCACATATTTCTTTAGGAATGGATGCCAAGAAAACAGGCTTAAGATTTGTATCAGTACCAAGATGATGGAACAACTTGATCATTTCTCTGAAATGATTATCAAGATCTTTTCGGAGCGTAGAACAATATTTCCTTTCAAAGAACTCTTTCCGCTTGAGTTCTTTTTCATTCGCTGGTTGGCCAATAAAATAAAGATGGATGATCTGAATGGCTTCTTCCAACGACATGATCAAAAAAGCAATTTGAACCTGGGATGAAACTGCTTTCCACCAATCTTTTAAGGCTCCAGTAAGGTTGGTGGTAAATTCAAGCAGTACTTCATAAGTATTATGTTCCATCGGATTCTTTGCTAACATCCAAGCATGAAATTCTTGGAGTCGATCTGGCCATTTCCGATAAGGAATATCATCAAAGGAGAAGTATAACTTTGGAGCCGAGGCTGAACTAAAACTAGGTTCTGGAGGAAAAGTCACCTTTGGTTCAGCCATATTTTCTTATCGAGGGGTTGGGTCTGCCATCATAATTTTAGGAGTAGGACCATAGAAAGAGTCTTGGGAAGACTCTAAGGGACAAGATTCAACAGAATCAGATTCTGAAGAGGCTGAAGCTGGATGGAATAAGCTGGTTTAACTGTGGAAATGGTTGGTGATGGGTCAAGCAATATCACCTAGAGGGGGGGTGAATAGGTGATTCTGAATATAATAGAAATTTCTTGCGGAATAAACAAAATTCAGTGTATGATTAGAAACAGGAACAGTGTAACAGTGTGCAAAAAATCTAAACACAAAAGTAAGAGTTTAGAGTAGAGAATATTGCACACGACGATTATAGTGGTTCAGCTTGGATCAAGCCTACGTCCACTCTCCCACGATGACAGCCGATAGGCTGGATTTCACTATGAAGAATCACGAGAATTACAAACTCTCAATCACTTGATTTTTCTCTCTCTCAGATTTTCACAATGAATAGGATTTTGGGTACACAGAATATTTTCGAATATAACTCAGATTATGCTTTCATTTTGGATTGTTGTTCTTCTTCTCCCCTTAATCCATCATGGTTCTTCTTTTATACTCCCCTGCCTCCAAACTAGCCGTTGGATTCCCGGCCAAGGGATCTCTCTTCAATCCTTGATTGGACGTCATCAATCGTGATTGAACGAGACTGTATCTTCAGAAGATATGTAGACCGTTGAGTGAGATATTGAACCCTTCTGATTCAGTCGCCCATACAACTGAATCTCCAGCTTCCATAAGTGTGATAAGTCTGAGTTGGTTCCCGAAAGGATATTCCTTAGAAGATGATATCCCATTGTAGAAAGTCCCTTGATTGATTCGAAGGGATATCAGGGAAATCGAATATCACAAGCTTTCCATAGAAGTCTTGCCTTAATCGGAAACCTGCCATACGTGGGTCTTCATGTTTTGCAAATGCAGAAACTGATCTTTCTTGGGTTCCGTCTTAGAACAGATTTTTTTTCTTACTTGATCAGTTGACATGGAATGGTAATACGGAGATTTGATGCGATCCATCCATCACTGATTGGATCGTCAGAAGAACTACCATCTGACCCTCCGTCAGAAGCACTTTCATCTGACCCTCAGTCAGAAGCACTTCCATATGACCCTTCGTCAGAAGCACTTCCATCTGACCCTTAGTCCACGTGACAGAATTAGATCCACTCAACCTGCTGCTTACACGTTCTTTCTGCATCACGGAACGTTATACAATTTCTTTCGATAGTTTTGTCAGAATCAAAATAAAAGAGAATTTTCACAACAGTCGGAACCTGATGTCTTAGGAAATTTTCAAGTAGATTAGACACCATAAACGACTGAGAAAGATGCGTTGGGGAATGATGTGGTGTTGGGGAATTAGGTGGTGTCGGGGAATCAGGTGGTGTCTCACGTGGTTATGGCTTAGGGGATGCTGAGGGAGCAGGAGATGAGATTTTCTTTTTCCATAGACTTTATCCTTTTCAATTTCTTTCAGCTGAGCTCGGAGAGCTAAGACATTGGTTGACTGAGCTGGTGGTACTGCTCTAAGAAGTTCTGTAAAGGATGAAGACGATCCTGCATATTTAGCCGGAAACCTTTGTAGAGGTGAAAACAAAGGATCTGTGGAAAAAAAAAGGTCTGGGTTTTTTAGACTCAGCAAGTTGGACTTCCAAAATTTGAATTTGATGTTTCAACTTGTCAATCTCAGGAGTTTGGTCTTCCATAAAATGGCTACGATGAATCTACTGGGTTTTTAACAGATACATCCGCTTCTGGAAGTCCTCAAGCATCTTTTTTATCAAGGCAATATCTTCGATTACTTTGCCAATAGCCTGGTTCTAAGCAAGTGCCTTTTCTGTTTGCCAATTTAGTACGGCATCCGAAGGGGAAGGGAGCTTTCTCCTTCCAAAAGCATCTAGTTCATTCGGAGAGGGTACTTTTGGGGAACGGAAGAATTTTTTCTAAAGATCAGAGAAACTTTCTGCTTGAGGGAATTTAACATTTGAAGAACTAGATTGACTAGAACCAAATGAAGGCAATGGAGGGAAATCTTCAAGCTGAAGCATATAAATGCTTTGCAAAACGAGAGGGAGTGCTTGAGTCAGAGCACATGTATGGGGTTTTGGCAGTGCAATGGGATAAGAAGGATTTTTCTTTACCCATTTTTGGATAGGTTTATAAAAAGGGGAAGTGACCTCTTTTTAATGGGCAAGGGTGAGGGTGCAGAGGATGGTAGTGAAGGTGGAGGTGATTCTGCTCTGCATGGGAATCCTGAAGTCGAGGCCTGATTGTTGGATCTAGCAATATCACCTAGAGGGGGTGAATAGGTGATTCTGAATCTAATTGAAATTTCTTGCAGAATTAAAACAATTTCAATGCACGATTAGAATCAGGAACAGTATAACAATGTGCATGGAAAACTAAACACAGAGATAGAGTTTAGAGAAGATAAGTGTGCAGGCTAAGTTTATAATGGTTCGGTTTGTTAGGCCTACGTCCACTCTCCCACGATGACAGCTGATTGGCTGGATTTCACTATGATGATTCGAAGAAGGTTACAAAAGATCGGATACAAAGTCTATCTCTCTTAAAAATCCTCACAATGAAAGGAATTTTGAACACTCAGAATACTTTGGTGAATTTGAACAACTCTTGCACTTCGGATTTTTGTTCGCACACTATTCGTAGATCACCATGGTTCTTCTTTTATACTCCTTTACCTCCAAACTAGCCGTTGGATACATGATCCAAGGATCGCTCTTCAATATTTGATTGGACGTCATCAATCGTGATTGAACGAGACCGTATCTGAGAAGATATGATAACCATTGAAGTAGAATTTGAACCCTTCTGATTCAGCCGCTTGTACAACCAAATCTTCGGATTCCATAAGTGGAGTAAGTTCGAATAAGATACCAAATATATTCTTGGAAGGTAATATCCAATCGTAGATTTCCTCTTGATTGATTTGAAGGAATATCTAATTAATCAAATATCACAAACGTCCATAATAACACTTGCCTTATTCGAAAACCTACAATTCAGAATCAGTGTTGCAAAATCCAACTAGTCTCAAAAGCAGTCTTCAAAAGAAAAGGACTTTCTGAATTTGACCAGATATTTTAGAAAGGTAACCTGAGTTTAAATAAGGTCCATCTGACACTGCATATAGCTCTTTCGACGAAGTACTCAAATAAGAGATCATGTTGCATTTGACCCTTAGAAGCAACTCCATCTGAAGGTCTTCAAATGCACTTCCATCTGACCGTCTTCAGAAGCACTTCCATCTAACCACGTCAGAAGCACTTCCATCTGACCATGTCAGGAACACTTCCATCTGACCATGTCAGAAGCACTTCCATCTGACCACTTCAGAAGATGCAACTATATGACTACTCTTTCCTCGAGCCTTAGTGACAGAATTTGAGCAATATAAACTTCTGTTTACACATTCTTCCTGCAATGAAACATTTCAACTATTACACAGATTCTGTTGGTAGTTTTGTCAGAATCAAAATAAAAGGAAACTTTCCATAGCACTGAGGAGGCTCAGGTGACCCATATTGTACCAAGTATTGCCAACGTCCACCGTCTTCTCTTGGTGGACCTACTGTAGGATCTCCATCAAGATACATATGATAAAGAGAATCTTTTTTCTTCTTCTTCCGCCGTGAGGAAGGCCTATCATCTTCTTCTTCCATGCCAGTGCTGATGGACAGGCACAGTCAGCATCCATGTAGCAATGTCTAGATGGATCCTTATAATTGTGGATGGGTCGTCCATTTGCATCAAAGGACTGAACAAACTGTTTAGGATCTGGACACTCCATACTAACTGTTTCAGACGGACAAGAGGCGAAACATAGTATGGTGGGAAAGAATGGAAAAGATGAGGTAGCATCTTCTTTCTCTTTGGTAAATTTGATGGTGACAGTATCATCCTTCTTCTTAGTGAACTGGGGTTCAGCAGATTGAACTGGTTGGGAATTGCAATGCAACTTTTCATAGTTGGTGACCCAACTGTCCGGGAGAAATTTGACAAGCTGGTCTCTCGGGATTTGCCTTGGAACATGAACACATGAAGTTTGATCTCTATCTACGGAGATGAGAAGAGCTTCATCAGCACCCGGAAGATTGAGATCAATTAGGTGATTTTGGACTCTGTACACCATCTGGTAGTGCAGAGTTGCAGCTATAACATTAGGAGTTTGGGGGGCTCCAGTGATTTGTAGTTGAACCTTTAGGACTGTAAGAAAAAAATACCAAAAATGTCATTTGCATTGCATATCATATAATTTAGCTTACGTTGTCATGTTTTCCATGTCCCACATATTTGCCACGTCAATATACCATGTCATGCATTTTTGCCACGTCATTACATTTCACATGTCATATAATTAGATTGCATTAGCATTGCATTTAATAAAAGGAAAAAAAAACAATTCAAGTCATCAAACTATGGATTTTTTTATGAAAATTGGGCACCGAAAAGGCATTAATTTTTAAATTAATGTAACTAAATCCCCGAACTTATTTTCTCTGGTTCATAGAGATAAAATAATTCTCCCGTTATTTTATATAGGTTTCTAATCAACCTACCGTAAATGATTAGTGACAGTTCCGATTGAATATTTTTTCTCGAATAAACATAAGTTGCGATTTGGTAGGATTTTGGAGGGTCAGAGTTAGGTTAGTTAATTTAATTGACCTAATAATCTATTAGCCTAATTTTTAGGTCGCGACAATATGTTGCTTTACATAAAACGAGGACATATATTAAGCAAGCCTCCGTATGAATGATTCTAAACAATGAGAACCTTGTCTGAATATTTCCTTGGACAGATTTGAGCGTGACTTGCTTTGGAAAATGCATTTCGATATAACAAAAATAAGAAAACTGTTCAGGAGGTCTCCCGTTTTGAAGTTGGAAAATGTGCGGCTGAGAGTTGACCGTCCGTTTTCGAAAGCTAACGGCACCGTCATCTCATCATTTTCCGTTTGAGCACAATTGTAGTGAGAAAAGAATAAAAGGATGTCGGGTAATTTCACAGGAACCGGATTTCTTAACATGAACATGTGAGAGAGGAGAGTTCCCGCCAAATTCAAAATTTGAATATCCCTCTCACATGTCAGGAAAATTTTATGGTAGGAAATCCCCACCCAATTTCACAGCTGCCTCGTCGTTTCCATTCCCTGCACTGCAAGTAATGGCAAGTCCCAAAGTAGACATGGCCATTTGGGCCCGTGGGCCCAGAACCAGCCCGTTGATCGGGCCCGCGGGTCCGAACCGGAACCAGCAAAAAAAAAGGGGGGCGTGGGGGGCGTGGGGGGCGTGGGGCCCACTGCCTCCTCTCGGGAAGAGCCGTTTGGCTCTTCCCCCAACGGGCCGAGGCCCATTGGAAAATTCGCAACGGCCATTTTGGCCGTTGCGAATTTCCTTAAAAAAAACTCTCTATAAAAACCTCACAATCCCTCTTTATTTTTCTCACAATTTCTCTCAATTCTCTCCAATACTCTCAAGTCTCAACTCTCAAGTCAAATTCTCTCGATCCGATATTCTCTCTCAATTCCGTCTCAATTCTCTCAAAAAATGGCAAGTGGAAGCAGAAATACTAGAAAGGGAAAGAGCCCGATGGAAATGGGAGAATCCAATTTTCCTGTTCATTAATATAATCCCCGTGAATATGCATGTTGGGACGACGATGATGTTCCCAATCCCGACGTCGAGCACATCGCAACGCAAGAAAGTCTTTATCCTCATACTGCCACTAGTGTCAAAGGATCGTCGATACTAAATGAGCCGGCACGGAAGAGCCGAGAATCCGACTTATGGCTACACTTCGACAAAGTATGGAATGAAAATGAAGGTAAGTTTGATATAAGCTGTAAATATTGTCCGCAAAAATACAAACTTGGTAAAGGAGATGGCTATGGAACATTTCATCGGCATTTGACGAAAAAAGATCCAACGCAAGCGGGGATCGACACTAGCCAACAATAAATTTTCGGGTTCGCCAATCCTAACCCTCATCATTTATTCCGTTTCATTAATGCACTTTATAAAGAAACATTAGCTGAATATGTTTCCCTTGAGCATGCTCCGTTTAATACTGGTGAAAATTTTAACTTTAGATATTTGATAAACACTGCGCTGGTTCCGCAAGCACCATCTGTTCCGAAAACTACTCTTAAACGCGAACTTAAACGAGTTTATAAAGATCGAAAAAATAAATTGAAAATGTTTTTTGAAGAATTCAAAGGACGTGTACATATAGATAGTGATATTTGGAGTGATTCTTGGAATATTAATTCTTATATTAGTGTCACGTGCCATTGGATAGGTGATGATTGGGTTATTCAAAAAAGACTTCTTGCATTTCCAGTTTTTCCTGAAAGGCATACGGCCCATAATATTTATAGAATAATTATACAAGTTGTAGAAGAATATGGTTTGATTAATAATGTTTTTTCAATTGGTTTTGATAATGCCGCCACAAATACTGCTTACATTCCCGAGTTAGAAACAATGTGCAAACCCTCTTTTGGCGGACAATTTTTTCACATTAGATGTGCTTGTCATGTTTTGAATTTATGTGTTCAAGATGGTTTACGAATTCTTGTAACTTATCTCTACCCAATAAATAGCGCAATTAGATTTTTATGGAGCCGCCCTCAACTTATGAAAGCGTGGGGAAATTTTTGTAAAGAAAATAGGAGAAAGGCAAAAAAGTTTCCAAAAGATGTTCCGACTCGTTGGAATTCTACCTACGAGATGCTTCTATAAACTTTTGATTACAAAGATTTATTATGTTCATTTATTTCAAATATTGTTCCCGATATTGCTTTACTCCCGCAACATTGGGACGTTTGTAAAAAAAATTAAATTGTTTGAAAATTTTTAATGATGCTACTAAAACTTTATCTGGTATTTATTATCCTACTACGCATTTATTTTTAATAGAGTGTGTTAATATTGCTAATTTTTTTAATGCATATGAAAAAGATAGTGACTTAGCTTCGAGTATTTTAGTAATGCGAGAAAAATGGTTGCATTATTATTTAAACATTCCTCTTGTCTATTTAGTTGGTATTGTTTTTTATCCACGTACTAAATTAGATGGTTTATTAGATTATCTGAGTGCTTATTATTGTGATTGTTTACATTTGGATGAAGTAATAAATATTTCAATTATACAAGTAGAGATTAAAGAAGCTATAGTAGCATTATATAATGAATTTTGTAATAGATATGGTTTAAGCGACAGTGAATATGAATCTGCCCAGCATATTGTCTCAGAAAGCGATGCGGGTATTTCACTACTTAGTAGAGGGTATAAAATTCTCAAAACTAGGCCAAAAAAATATAAAGGGACATCAACAGGTAGTATTTTTGAATTAGAAAACTATTTAACAATTTCTTTTGAGTTTAGCGATTCA
Organism: Rhodomyrtus psidioides; assembly: GCA_021437785.1. Lineage (NCBI taxonomy): Eukaryota > Viridiplantae > Streptophyta > Magnoliopsida > Myrtales > Myrtaceae > Rhodomyrtus > Rhodomyrtus psidioides. Next base: position 1,625,193 of record JAILYB010000054.1, read on the forward strand.
GAAAACAACGCAGATTTCAAGATTCTTGAGTGGTAGAAGAATCATTCAACTCAATTTTTAGTTCTCTCCCTCATCGCGAAACAAATATTAGCGACCCCTTCTTCAACAGTAGCGGTTGAACAAGCATTTAGTGCTGGAGGATTAATTTTGGACCCCCGCCGCTCAAGATTAAGTCAGGAAAGTGTGGAGTATCAAGCTTGTGTCGATGATTGGACAAAGGTTAAATTTCGCCAACAAGAGCTGGATCGAGAACACGAATTCTTCAGTGATGACTGTGGAGATACTACCACCACCACAACAGGTAGCGACGATTAACGATGAGGTAAGTTGGGGGTTATCAAAGGTAAGAGAACTACATGGGCTTTGATTCTTCTATCCCCAAGAAAATATGTAGGCGCTTAATGATAATTCATTAAGTTTAAGCCCATTCATTCTCTCTCTTTTTTTCAAATTTTATTACAATGTACAATTTGATTATAATTTATAATTTATTAATTTTATTTTATTATTTTAAAAATAAAATTAAAAGTTCGAAACCGGAACTGGCCGGTTCCACCTTTTGGCGGAACCGGAACCGACGGTTCCCCGAAACCGGCCATGTCTATCCCAAAGGTCCTAAGTTTTCTATGTTCAATATTATCGTATGGTAAAGTCGCAACCGTCTCTAAGAACGTCTTCTTATAAAAGCCAGTCAATCAAGTGGTCAAATGGGAAGCCGGTTGATCTCCTCGAAGCTTCCTCACATGTTCCAAATCCCACCATAAATGAGAAATAGATATGTAATCACTACATATTCGATCAGGCTATAGAGTGCATTTGGTGAGCTTAGGAATGGGCTTTGAGCCTCCAAAGCCCATTCGTGACAATATGGGGTGTTTGGCAAAAAAAGGATTGGCCATTTTGGAGAAAAGTCAGCTTTGGCAAAGCTGAAAATCCAGTATTTTTGGAAGGAAGGTCCCTAAAATAAATGAATTTTTTTCTTCTCAAATTACCCCCACAAATAATTCCATATTCTGATTTTACCCTTGCGATTGTTCATCTTCTTTGCAAATATGGAGTTCGCAGAGGTGGAGCTGGAAAGACGCTTGTGCGTTGCACGACTTGCGTGAGGGGTTGTGACCCTAGGCAGCCCTCATAGGGGACGCTTGGTCTCGTGACCACGGCGTCGCACACTGACCGTCGATCTCTGCAGATTTGGAGTATGCGGAGGTCAAGGAGTTAGATGGACATCGACGGCATCGCATGACCTCTGCTAGGTGAATGTTGCAACTGTTAGATTTTCTTGCTTCCATATTATCGTCACTCAATCCGAAACATTATTGTCCGCTTTGTACTTGGATGTGGAACCACGGACTGATCTTAATTTATCGTCAACATTACTTTAGCGCGCACTATAGATCGATTTTCATCAATAAACTTGCCATGCATAAGAAATTCACGTGGATCACAGTCAATGGGGCAACATATCAACCAGAGATTGGTTGGAGGAGGAAAATATAGGAAATTCCAAATTAAAATATAAGGCTTTTTTGTTCTGAGGAAAATAGGTAATTTAAAAAAAAAATCTAAAATTGATCACTTGTATCGCTTGAGATAATTAACTAGTGAAAAACGGTTTCATTACCGACGGCGACTTACGTCTAATAAATTCGTGAAAGACGAAAATATTTATTAGGGATATAAATAATTATTTTTAGAGAGATCCTTTCTAATCCATTTATTATCGAGAAGTAAATGGATACGGAACGAGACATAGGAAACCTCTGCCAAAATACTGTTACTGGAGTTATATATCTATCATGAGATTTTTCTTTTGGGAAAAGAACAGAAATGAGGATGCAAAGGACCCAATTGCTTAATGCATTGACTGAGGATGCAATTGGCTTCAAAGTAGCACAAGGTGTTCGAGAATGAACAGAGGAGGTGCGGCATTTATGAAGAATTGGCTGTTGGAGCTTCTAAAACGTACTGGAGTTAAGGGGACAACTTTGGATGGTGTAACACTGCATCTAAATTCCATGATCCCTGGCTCCTCCTACCAAATCACAAAGCTCAAATAAAGAGGGGCATTTCTACCCTTCCATGGCCTAAAGTACAGTGAGATTGTCGACTTAGACTAGATGGCTGACAATTGACTTGTAACGGTCAGTGAACGGCTAGCAGTCGTCTCAGTCATTCAACGGATCATCAAGGACCAAACAATTTTATTGCGGTATTATTGTAGGAAGGCCTATGAAACGGATCGGTATGGTTGGTTATTGTTTTGCCCTTTAGTTCGGTATCAACAAGCTAAAATTAAATAAAGCATGGAGATAGTTTCAAGAACTCGATCGCATTTGAATTCTTAAAAATGACTAATAAATAGCCGACATGCATCGAGCAGAGGTGATCATGGGTTGGATGGCCTATCAGGCCAGAAGCAGCATAAATGGGTAGATTTGGATTCGCAATTCCCTTCTTGTTCGGTCTGTTCCAAGTCCAACCTTGAGAGAACTGGCTATATGGTAAAACCCCTGACGATGGCGCGTCAACGTCCACTGCCGTGGGAAGACCTACCCGAGCTGTGCTGGGAGTCCGTTCTCCGTTCTTTTTACTCCGACGCAGACCTCCAGTCTTTCTCCTCCGTCTGCAAGCGATTCCTGGACATCTCCAACACTGTCCAAACCTCCCTCCCCGTACGCAACCAAATGACCCGGTACCTCGACTCCCTCCTCTTGCGGCGCTTCACATCCCTCAAGTACATCAACCTCAGCAACTTCTATGGCAATCGCTCCTCCAGATCGCGCAGTTCCCGTTGCCCCTCTTATCGCCTCAACCTCTCAAACCAGGAGTCCCTCCGCCTCGATGTGTTGCGCAAGATGGGGTCCAAGTTCGGGGCTTTGAGGGTCTTGGTGCTTGCCAATGTTGGGTTGTTGGAGGATGGCGACTTGGTTTCGATCGCCGAAGCTCGGCATTAGCCATCCGAGGCTGAGCCGGGTCATGGATGACACTATCTCGATCCCGTCGCAGAAGCTGCAAAGGCTGTAGCGAATTGACATTCGGGTAACCAGTCTGTTGGATTTAGCAATATCACCTAGAGATGGGTGAATAGGCGATTCTGAATCTAATTTAAATTTCTTGCGGAATTAAAAGCAATTTCAATACACTATTAGGATCAAGAACAATATGAACAGCGTGCAGAAGAAAGAAACTAAACACAAGGATGGAGTTTAGAGAAGAGAAATGTACACACTGAGTTTATAGTGGTTCAGCTTGTTAGGCCTACGTCCACTCTCCCACGATGATAGCCGATTGGCTGTATTTCACTATGATGAGTCGATGAAGATTACAATCGATTGAATGCTCAATTTCTCTCTTACAAATCGTCACAATGAATGAAATTTTGAGCACTCAGAATACTTTGGTGAATTTGAATAACTCTTGCACTTTGGATTGTTGTTCTCTTTTTTTTTCGTAGATCACCATGGTTCTTCTTTAATACTCCTTTGCCTCCAAACTTAGCCATTGGATACACGACCAAATGATCGTTCTTCAATCTTTGATTGGACGTCATCAATCGTGATTGAACGAAACTGTATCTGAGAAGATATGATAACCGTTGAGATAGAAATTGAACCCTTCTGATTTAGCCATCCATACAACCAAATCTACAGTTTCCATAAGTAGAGTAGATTCAAATAAGTTGCCAAGAATATTTTTGGAAGGTACTATCTGATCGTAGATTTTCCCTTGATTAATTAGAGAAAATATCTTGTTAATCAAATATAACAAAGTTCCATAATAAAACTTACCAAGTTCGGAAACCTGTCATTCGTAGGTCTTCATCATTGCATAAACTGATCAGTCTCCAGAAGCAGTCTTCAGAACGAAAGAACTCTCTGAATCTGAATGAATATAATGGAATGATAATCCTGAGCTTCAATAAGGTCCATCTGTCATTGCAAATAGCTTCTTAGAAGAAGTAACCAAGTTGGAGTACATATTGTATCTGACCTTCAGAGGCAACTCCATCTGAAGGTCTTCAGATGCACTCCATCTGACCAACGTCAAAAGCACTTCCATCTAACCTCGTCAGAAGCACTTCCATCTGACTCTGTCAGAAGCACTTCCATCTGGCCGCGTCAGAAGCACTTCATTCTGACCGCGTCAGAAGCACTTCCATCTGACCGCGTCAGAAGCACTCGATGGCTACTCTTCCCTTGAGACTAAGAGACAAAAAAATAGATCGATACAAACTTCTGCTTACACATTCTTTCTGCAATAAACATTTCAACCATTACACAGATTCTATGCATAGTTTTGTCAGAATCAAAATAGAATGAAACTTTCCACAACACAGTCTATCTCTTATCAGTCTCTTGTCGTTCTGTCCATGAATGTGCCGCGTCTAAGGGAAATTGGGTTTAGGCTATGTGGCTTGATTGCTGGGAGAGGTATTGCTTCGCTGATAATGAACTAGCCTCACTTGGTCTCCTTGGCCTCGACTTACATGGAAAAGAAGACGATTTTCTGTTAGGAGTTGGTGGATTCCTTTCGTCACGCTCGGGGTTTGAGTAGGTTGGATTCCTCCGGCTCATTTATCTGGGATAGTTGCTGATGTCTATCGCAGTGGCAAATATTCCTCTAGAGCGCCTCATTCTTTCGCATGCTTCGGGGTTTTCGTTCAATGGGATTCAGAAGATCATGCTAAAGCACCGGGGCATTAAGGCTTTAGATTTGGAGAGAGTAGATTTCCTCATGGATCGCGGCATGAGCATGATATGTAGAGATCTTCGCAGTCTGACCTCCGTTAATGTCAGACAATGCTTCAATCTCACGAAGACGACATTGTATAACCTCACGAGATAATGTCCCTTACTAAAGAGAATCGTTATGGCGAGGACGAACCTAAGGATGGATGATGCTAATGAAACTGAAATTATTGTGGATTCTCAAGTGGGGTCTCTTAGCATAGCTGGTAATATGAATTTGACCGACGGATGCCTCAAGAAGATTGGACGTGTCACATCTCGAATTCTCCAGGAAAACGGCCATGACATGGCCATCCTTTTTAATCAAAGAACGCAGCCTCAAACAAAACCTGATATCAACATATATATATATCTCCATATATATCTGATAACAAGATCACAAGCTCACAAAATATCAAAGCTCAACTACTATAACAAAACGATATATATACATAACCTCCACTTCTAGCTCAAACTCACCAACTATATACAACTTATCCAAAAATATAATCCCAAAAGTCCTGCAGCTAACGTACTCTCAATCCTACTTGCGACTCGTCGTAGAACCTGAAAAACAAAATAGATAAAGGAGTGAGCGAACCGCAACTCAGTGAGATTTTTACCCTTCCCAATTCGATGGATGCCTCTTCTCTTTACACTTCCACTTGCATAACTTTCTTGAGAATCAGTGAATTTGGGCTTCTTAGGTTGAGAGCCACCTTGTATCTTACATTCTAAAGTGCCTTGTTCCACCCTCATCGCTCGTTCCAGCACATCTCTGTAGGTTGTGAGTGCAAGAGGCATAAGTGTAAGGCGAATCTCAGGTCGGAGCCCTCTTTGAAAATGCTCAGCCTTATCCTCCTCACTAGCAACAAAGTGCTCTGCAAATCTACTCAACTAGTTGAAGCGATCTGCATACTCTAATACGGTAGAATCACCTTGAGATACGTGTATGAAATCACTCCTCATCTTTGCCTGGAATGACTTCGAGAAGAATTGAGCATCGAATGCCTCGACAAAGTCTTTCCAAGAAATGATTGCATCCCTGCCTCCAAGAGCTGGTCCAGTGCCTTCCCACCAATATTCAGCCTCGCCCTCTAAATACTACGTGGCGAAATCAACTTTCTTCTCTTCAGGGACTTCTTCAACTCTAAAGATTCCCTCTATCTTCTTAATCCAACGTTCAGCCATAAGAGGATCGGTTTTCCCATCATAAGTTGGTGGTTTCGCCTTTCTGAATTGGGCAAAAGTGTAACTTCGATCACTGCTAGGTTCGATAACTCCAGATATGTTGTTTTGAGTCCTTGGCTGTTGGGTTTGTTCTCTTGTTTCTTGTGGATATGCTCTTGCATCATCTTGTTGTCTTGCCGAAGGCCTGCCTCTAGAACTTCGGGGCACATCTCTGGGATCAAAGTCAATAGCTCTCTTTCCCCTATCTCTGACAAGAGCAACAAGTGGTGGATCCGAATCGAAGCTCATAATTACCTGGAACCACTAATAGCACATAACCTTAGTATCTAAAAAGATAACGCGTTAAAATCTATCACACATCTCACAACGTCTCATATCTATACCCAAAAATCATAGCTTATGCTCTGATACCAACAAATGTCACATCTCGAATTCTCCAGGAAAACGGGCATGACATGGCTGTCCTTTTTAATCAAAGTATGCAGCCTCAAACAAAACCTGTTGATAACAAGGTCACAAGTCCACAAAATATCATAGCTCAACTACTATAACAAAACGATATATATACATAACCTCCACTTATAGCTCAAACTCACCAATTGTATACAACTTATCCAAAAATATAATCCCAAAAGTCCTGCAGCTAACGTACTCTCAATCCTACTTGCGACTCGTCGTAGAACCTGAAAAACAAAAGAGATAAAGGAGTGAGGGAACCACATCTCAGTGAGAAATACAAACTCTTCTAAGCGGATCGAGAAATTACTATGCATTCATCAAGTAAATCAAATATCAACTCACAGTAATAGCAAACTATCAATGGACTAATCCATTGATTAATCTCATCAAAACAATCTTCGATGGTCTATCCACCGAATAATCTCATACCTAACATCCACTACGGTCACTTTTAACGCCGTGACAATGCGATCAAGTTTACCCCTCTTAGTTAGGTCTATCGCCTATTTCAGCCGGCGATTCGGCTTAATGACGTCCTGACAGTATGCATACTACCCCCACCTCAGTGGGTTCTAAACATAGAGATATGAGCAGTAACCTCAATATCAAATCCAAGAAAAACCACAACCATTCAGTTTCACAAACTGAATCCACAGCCTTCCACCATACTTCTCAAATAATCAAAAGGGCAGTAATAACTCGATCCTGTTCATGCAAGGAATAATGCTCAAAACATCTCTTTCTTTACCTTGTCAAGAAACTACATCAGAAAACACGTACTCATCTTTAAAGATATGAGTTTTATAAACTCTTAGAAGAGAAAGTACAACTCACCTTAAAATCCGAATAACAAACTATGGTAGTTACTTGAGTCGCAAGACTTGAAATCCTAAAAAAAGAATAATAAAAAATAACGTCAAACGCTGGAAAATTACTACGTTAGTGAACAATTGGACTAAACGATGCATAAACGTCGATAACACGATACTTAAAGACTAAAAAGCTATTGGTCGCACATTGGACAACCCGCGCGCCGAACTTCAGAAATTTTGTTCGGGCAAATCGTAAACCCGATTTACGAACCGTCAAAGCCATTAGCTCCATAACACCCTTAATTTTGTTTCGTGCTTTGTTCAAGGCTAAACGACACCAAAATCAGGCCCCATGACACAAAAATCTCCAAAATTTGAATTTCCCAGCCTAATTTGCGAGAACTTCCTTAACTTTCTCATACGAACCCCGATTAAGGCCATCTTACTATCCACGCGAAGATTATTCGATGTAATACAAAAGTTCTAAGAGGTTCAAGCTCATCCGGTAACTTAAAATTAAGGAAATCAGCCCTCAAAGTTTACTGTTCACGCGGGCAGATTTGTGCACTGAAATTGAATTGCTCGCTCCGGGCAAACCACAATACCAAAATGCGATCCGTCAAATCCTACGGCTTCATAACATCCTAAAGTTTCATTCCCAAGGAAAAACGCAGCCAAACTCCCAACGAATTAAACACAGCGACTCAGTTTTGCCCAAAATCTGAGTAGGAACCCTAAAATCCGAAAATTGCTTTAATCGGAGGAAAGTGATATAAATAACTTACCTGACGTTGCTATTTGGTGTCGGGATAGCTTGGCGAGGTAACGTGGCGTGAGGGAAACCCCTTTTCCTTTCTCATTCCCTTTCTTTTCTCTCTTCCTTTCTTTCTCTTTCTTTTCTCTCTTCTTTCCTTTCTTTCTTTTTTTTTTTGTTCTGTGAAGGAAGTCTCCCGATCCCATTTTATGCTATCTTCTCTCTCTCTTTTTATTTTTATTTATTTTATTAGTGGGCCCCACCATTTTTTTTACCCTAGTCAACAAAGGCCCAAAATATTACATTCTACCCTAAAAAAAATTCGTCCTCGAAATTTATACGTACCTTAGTCATTAAATAAGTGAGGATATTTGCGCCTCGCTTCTTCCTCGAGCTCCCAAGTGGCCTCCCTTTCCGTGTGGTTTTGCCATTAAATCTTCACATAAGGGATCGTACGACGCCGTAACACTTGATCCTTCCTGTCCACAATGCGTAAAGGCTACTCTTCATATGTTAAGTCTTCCCTTAATCTCAAGGGAGTATAATCAAATACATGCTTAAGGCTCGACACATATTTTCGCAATAAAGATAGATGGAACACGTCATGTACTCCAGCTAACACTGGCGGCAATGCCAATCTATAAGCCACCTCGCCAACTCTCTCTAATATCAAGAACGGTCCCATATATCTAGGACTCAATTTGCCACGTGTGTCAAATTTCATAACGCCCTTCATCGGAGAAACCTTCAGAAAAACATGATCGTCCACATCGAATTCTAACTTACGTCGTTTGAGATCGGCGTAACTTTTCTGGCCGCTTTGTGCTATTCTCAAACGATCTCGGACAAGTATGACTTTCTCTTTTGATTGCTGTATAAACTCAGGACTAGTTAGTCTTTTCTCACCCACACCGTCTCAACAGACCAATGTCCTGCACTTTCGACCATATAAAGCTTTGAAAGGAGCCATCTTGATGCTAGAATAGTAACTATTATTATAAGAGAATTCCGCCAAATGCAGGTGCTCATCCCAAGATCCACCAAAGTCAAGGGCACATGCTCTTAGCATATCCTCTAAAGTCTGAATGGTTCTCTCTGACTGGCCATCTGTCTGTGGATGAAAAGATGTATTGAAGTTGAGTTTAATACCCAATGCTCTTTGAAGACTCTTCCAAAAGTTGGACATGAACCGTGAATCCCTGTCAGAAACAATGCTCACCGGAACCCCATGAAGCTTCACTATCTCATTAACATACCGTTTCGGTAATCCAACGATGAAATCCATAGTAATATGCTCCCACTTCCATGTAAGTATCTCAAGTGGGTGTAGCTGTCCACCTGGCTTTTGATGTTCAATCTTTACCTGATGGCAAACAAGACACTGGTCGACAAATTTAACATATCTTTTTTCATATTGATCCACCAGAAGTTTTCTCTCAAGTCTCTATACATCTTAGTACTTCCTGGATAGATAGAAAATCTGGTGTTATGGGTTTCCTGCAATATTTCCTTTTCAATTCTAGGTCATCAGGGACACAAAGTCGACCACGATATCTGAGTGACCCATCGGCATGAATATTGAAGTCCTCCTGCCTTCCAGCTTCGACGTCTTCTCTAATCTTCCTCAATGGAGGATTATCATTCTGTCTTGCTTTAATTCTGTCTACAACATGGGCTGTACTCTCAAATTAGTTAACCAGGCGCCAAGATGATGTATCAATACCTCTAAGTCCAGCTTCCGCATATCCTCGAGAATAGGCTTCTGAAAAGTAAGTAATACTGCCATATTTCCAAAAGATTTACGGCTCAAAGCATCAGCTACTACATTCGCCTTACCTGGGTGATAATTAATGAACAAGTCATAATATTTCAGGAATTCTAGCCATCTTCGTTGTCTCATATTCAGTTCTTTATGGGAAAATACATACTTCAAACTCTTATGATCGGTAAAAACTTCACATCTCTCGCCATACAAATAGTGACGCCATATTTTCAAGGCAAACACGATTGCTACTAACTCCAGGTCATGTGTCGGATAATTCTTCTCATGTGGCTTCAACTGCCTAGATGCATAGGCTATAACTCTCCCGTCCTACATAAAAATACAACCTCGACCTTCTTTGGAAGCATCACAATAGATCATATAACCACCAGTACCTGAAGGCAAGGTTAATACTGGAGCCGACACCAACCGTCTCTTTAGTTCTTGAAAATTACGCTCACATTGATCCGACCAAACAAATTTAACTCCTTTCTGAGTTAAGCGAGTAAGTGGACTGGCAATCATGGAAAATCCCTACACAAATCGCCTATAGTAGCCTACTAAGCCAAGAAAGCTTCTGACTTCAGTGACATTGGTGGGGCGTCTCCATTGAACAACCGCTTCGGCTTTCTTCGGGTCAACTGAAATACCATCTTTCGAGATTACATGACCCAAAAATTCGATGTGATCAAGCCAGAATTCACACTTACTGAGTTTCGCATAAAGCTTCTTTTCGCGCAATGTCTGCAAAACAATCCTCAAATGTTGCTCATGTTCCCCTGGACTTCTCGAATATACCAGAATATCATCAATGAATACCACAATAAACCTGTCGAGATATTGCCTAAACACCATGTTCATCAAGTCCATGAAAGCCGCAGGTGCGTTCGTTAATCCAAAAGGCATGTCAAGAAATTCATAATGGCCATACCTCATCCTAAAAGCGGTTTTAGACACATCATCGGCTTTAATCTTCAGCTGATGATATCCAGAGCGAAGGTCGATCTTAGAAAATACTTGAGCTCCCTGAAGCTGATCAAATAAGTCGTCAATTCGAGGCAACAGATATTTATTTTTTATCGTCACTTTATTAAGCTCCCAGTAGTCTATGCATAGCCTCATACTACCATCTTTCTTTTTCACGAACAATACTGGAGCTCCCCAAGGCGAAACACTAGGCCGGATAAACCCCTTATCCAGGAGTTCTTGCAGCTGTGTTTTCAACTCCCTTAATTCAGTCGGTACCATTCGATACGGTGCTTTAGAAATGGGTGTTGTGCCAGGCATCAGGTCGATGGAGAATTCGATCTCTCTATCAGGAGGCAAACCAGGTAAGTCTTTAGGAAATATATCTGGAAAATCTCGAACAACGGAGATACTTTCCAGCTTTACCACCTCCTTGTTCGCGTCTTTCACATAAGCCAAATAACCACGACAACCCTTCTTCAAAAGCTTTCTCGCTTGCAAAACCGAAATCAACCTTGGAAAGATAACCTTACAACTTTTCGAGAAAGAGAATTCAACTTGATTTGGAAGCCGAAAAGTAACTCTTTTCGTATAACAATCGACTGGAGCATGACAAGTCGATAACCAATCCATTCCCAGAATGACATCAAAATCTGGTATATTTAAAGCCACAAGATCCACAGGCATCTTGACATCATCAATCCAAAGCATACATCTCTCATACACACGATCAGCAATCAAGAAATCACCAGTGGGAGTATCCACACGCAATTCACCATCAATAGACTTAGTGATGTGAATCGCTGCGGAAATTGATCGTTCTACGAAGATCCAATGGTTGCGAATTGCTAACCTTGACCCCCAATAGAACCTGTGATTGGTAACCTCGGTATGAGCGTGACCTGTTGACGAACCTGTGTCAACCAATCCACGCTTTAGACGCCACGAACAAGAGAATTCGCAATCTTGCTCGATGAGTCGATCGATCGCCACAAAGAAGCCTTGATAGGATCTAGTCTTCAAGAGAACTCGAAGATGAGAAAAAACTCTCTGTGTGAAATTCTGAATCAATGTTGTCTTTTCAGAAACTCATAAGCACCCTTATATATGGTGCTAACTCTAAAAGGCAAAAATTACAAAAATTCCCTTAATTAATAAAAATTCGCCTAAAAATAGAAAAAGGCCTAAAAGTCCATCTAAATAATTCCGAATGGCCGAAATTCATCCCAGTTCATGGCCTTCATGGCCTAAGGCCATGAGTATTGATCAGGACGACGTTTCTCTTCAGCTGACCAAATTTGAGCTCATTCGGAGCTCGTTAGCCCTAAATCCGTTCAGAATTCGCGAGGCTAAATGTAATCATGTTGCACCAAGGAGCTTCAGAATCTTCAATTCTCAAATCAAGATCACCTCCACTCCAAAGATCTTGAACCATGATGCCGATAGCTTGCTTGAATTCCTTCGCTCTCGCTCGAGTAATTGGACCAAGCGGATAGAACGAGTCCCTAGCGCCTCCTCCTCGATATGGTTCGATGCCCACATCACTTAGGCAGCACATCAAGTTTCTTAGCGAATTCCATGGAAACAAAAGAATGCGTTGCACCAGGATTAAATAGGGCATAAGCATATCGTGAGGCAATAAAAACTTCACCTGCAACAACTGCATTGATGCCACCGCATCCTCCTCTGTCATCGCAAAGACCTTCCCAGCTGTCCTTTTCCTTTGCTGATTTTCCTATGGCTTGTCAACTGGAGGTGCATTCTTTCGCATAGGACAAGTGCGTGCTAAGTGTCCAGGTCGCCCACATACAAAACAAGATCTCTATCTGCTAGAGCATTCCTTTGCATATGACAATTTTATCGTATATGCCCAGCCTTTCCACATAAAAAGCAAACTCCAGTCTTCCAATAACATTGACCACCATGGTATTTTCCACAAGTAGTGCAAGGGCCCTGTTCTGTGAGATTTTTACCATTCCCAATTCGGTGGATGCCTCTTCTCTTTACACTTCCACTTGCATAACTTTCTTGAGAATCAGTGAATTTGGGCTTCTTAGATTGAGAGCCACCTTGTATCTTACATTCTAAAGTGCTTTGTTCCACCCTCATCGCTCGTTCCAGCACATCTCTGTAGGTTGTGAGTGCAAGAGGCATATGTGTAAGGCGAATCTCAGATCGAAGCCCTCTTTAAAAATGCTCAGCCTTATCCTCTTCACTAGCAACAAAGTGCTATGCAAATCTACTCAACTGGTTGAAGCGACCTACATACTCTAATACGGTAGAATCACCTTGAGATACGTGTACGAAATCACTCCTCATCTTCGCCCGGAATGACTTCGGGAAGAATTGAGCATTGAATGCCTCGGCAAAGTCTTTCCAAGAAATGATTGCATCCCTGCCTCCAAGAGCTGGTCTAGTGCCTTCCCACCAATATTCAACCTCGCCCTCTAAATACTGCGTGGCGAAATCAACTTTCTTCTCTTCAAGGACTTCTTCAACTCTAAAGATTCCCTCTATCTTCTTAATCCAACGTTCAGCCATAAGAGGATCGATTTTCCCATCATAAGTTGGTGGTTTCGCCTTTCTGAATTGGGCAAAAGTGTAACTTCGATCACTGCTAGGTTCGATAACTCCATATATGTTGTTTTGAGTCCTTGGTTGTTGGCTTTGTTTTCTTGTTTCTTGTGAATATGCTCTTGCATCATCTTGTTGTCTTGCCGAAGGCCTACCTCTAGAACTTCGGGGCACATCTCTGGGATCAAAGTCAATAGCTCTCTTTCCTCTATCTCTGACAAGAGCAACAAGTGGTGGATCCGAATCGGAGCTCATAATTACCTGGAACCACCAATAGAACATAACCTTAGTATCTAAAAAGATAACGCGTTAAAATCTATCACACATCTCACAACGTCCCATATCTATACCCAAAAATCATAACTTATGCTCTGATACCAACAAATGTCACATCCCGAATTCTCTAGAAAAAAGGGCATGACGTGGCCGTCCTTTTTAATCAAAGGACGCAGCCTCAAACAAAACCTGATATCAACATACATACATACATATATATATATATATATGATAACAAGGTCACAAGTTCACAAAATATCAGAGCTCAACTATTATAACAAAACGATATATATACATAACCTCTACTTATAGCTCAAACTCACCAACTGTATACAACTTATCCAAAAATATAATCACAAAAGTCCTATAGCTAACGTACTCTCAATCCTATTTGCGACTCGTCGTAGAACTTGAAAAACAAAAGAGATAAAGGAGTGAGCGAACCACAGCTCAGTGAGAAGTACGAACTCTTCTAAGCGAATCGAGAAATTACTATGCATTCATCAAGTAAATAAACTCACAGTAATAGCAAACTATCAATGGACTAATCCATTGATTAATCTCATCAAAATAATCTTCAATGGTCTATCCACCGAATAATCTCATACCCAACATCCACTATGGTCACTTTTAACGCCGTGACAATGCGACCAAGTTTACCCCTCTTGGTTAGGTCTATCGCATATTTCAGCCGGCGATTCGGCTTAATGACGTCCTGACAGTATGCATACTACCCCCACCTCAGTGGGTTCTAAACATAGAGATATGAGCAGTAACCATAATATCAAATCCAAGAAAAACCACAACCATTCAGTTTCACAGCCTTCCACAAACATACTTCTCAAATAATCAAAAGGACAGTAATAGCTCGATCATGTTCATGCAAGGAATAATGCTCGAAACATTTCTTTATTTATCTTGTCAAGAAACTACATCAGAAAACACGTACTCATCTTTAAAAAATATGAGTTTTATAAACTCTTAAAAGAGAAAGTACAACTCACCTTAAAATCCGAATACCAAACTATGGTAGTTACTCGAGTCGCAAGACTTGAAATCCTAAAAAGAATAATAAAAAATAACATCAAACACTGGAAAATTACTACGCTAGTGAACAATTGGACTAAACAACGCATAAACGTCGATAACACGACACTTAAAGACTAAAAAGCTATTGGTCGCACATTGGACAACCCGTACGCCGAACTTCAGAAATTTCGTTCGGGCAAATTGTAAACCCGATTTACGAACCGTCAAAGCCATTAGCTCCATAACACCCTTAAGTTTGTTTCCTGATTTGTTCACGGCTAAACGACACCAAAATCAGGCCCCATGACACAAAAATCTCCAAAATTTGGATTTCTCAGGCTAATTTGCGAGAACTTTCTTAACTTTCTCATACGAGCCCCGATTAAGGCCATCTTACTATCCACGCGAAGCTTATTCGACGTACTACAAAAGTCCTAAGAGGTTCAAGCTCATCCGGCCACTTAAAACTAAGGAAATCAGCCCTCGAAGTTTACTGTTGACGCGGGCAGATTTGTGCACTGAAATTGAATTGCTCGCTCCGGGAAAACCACAACACCAAAATGCGATCCATGAAATCCTACGGCTTCATAACATCCTAAAGTTTCATTCCCAAGGAAAAACGCAGCCAAACTCCCAACGAATTAAACACAGCAACTCATTTTTTCTCAAGATCTGAGTTGGAACCCTAAAATCCGAAAATTACTTCAATCGGAGGAAAGTGATATAAATAATTTACCGAATGTTGCTATTTGGTGTCGGGATAGCTTGGCGAGGTAACGTGGCGTGAGAGAAACCCCATTTCCTTTCTCCTTCCCTTTCTTTTCTCTCTTCTTTCCTTTCTTTCTTCTTTTTCCTTGTTCTGTGAAGGAAGTCTCCCGATCCCACTTTATGGTATCTTCTCTCTCTCTTTTTCTTTTTCTTTATGTTATTAGTGGGCCCCACCATTTTTTTGACCCTAGTCAACAAAGGCCCAAAATATTACAGGACGTATGTTCCCTAACTTGTGGTATCTTGATGTGCGCGATTGTCTTAAGATAACCTGGATGGCATTTTGGGTGTGCTGGAGAGCTGCCCTGAAATCAAGCATTTAGAGATGCGTGGTTTAAAAAACAGATGGAATCTATGCATAGACTTTGAACTCCCACAGTTAAAGGGCTTGCAAGCGAAAGTGGTTGAAACTTAGTGACGAGCAACTAGCGGTATTTATAAGTAGATGTTGTTGTTAGCTGGGTCACTCCTATATGGAGGAAGCCCAATGAAGTGCAAGCCCATGGCTTGAGCCCATATGTTGATACATATGGAGAAATAGGGTTTCTCACTATCAGTTATGTAGTAGCCACCAAAAAAGACGTTTTTTTTCGGACGTAGTAGCAAGAGAGAAAGAGTGAAGAAAATCTGAAAGAGGGTGCCGTCCGGATTTCATCAAGCTTACATCAGAGGTTGATTCGCGGTCCGATTGCTCGCGACGCATTGTTCTCGGATCTGATTGGTTTGATCTTCATCTGGATCTTCTTTCATTGGATTTTTCGTGGGTAGAACTAAACCCACGTTTTGGTGAGATTTATCCTTGATCTCTTGCAATTTCACGTGTATTACCAAGGATGGTGTTCTTGATGTATTTGCTGCTATGTACCTCTAGTATTAACTAGAGAAGAACATTGTCTACCCAATTCGTTGATAGTGAAGTTTTTGGGTGGACTACGGTCCCGTGGTTTTTTATCTCCTCACATCGGGGAGATTTTCCACGTTAAAAATTCTCGTGTTCGTGGGTGCTTGGTGTTTATATATTCTATCAGATATATCACTCTATTATATCGTTTCCTATTAGGTTTGCACAAGAGGGGAGATTTTTTATTCCGTTGCGCTAATCCGATATTGTTCGGATTCATTGATCTCCCAACAAAGTGGTATCAGAGCATTAGTTCTTGCTGGATTTTTTTTGTGTGCCTTGTGTTAAACGATGGAAACGAATACGAGTAGAATGGTTACATTGAATGGTTCAAATTATCATATCTGGAAAGGAAAAATGGAAGACATTTTATATGTGAAGGATTATTATTTGCCCGTGTTTGCTGATGAGAAACTAGAGAACAAATCTGATGCTGAATGGTCTATATGCCATCGTCAAGTGTGTGGTTATATTAGACAGTGGGTGGATGATAATGTTTTGAACCATATCATTGAAGAAACACATGCACGCAGTTTGTGGAATAGGCTCGAACAATTATATGCTCGAAAGACTGGAAATAACAAGTTATTTCTGATTAAACAGATGATGGCTTTGAGATATCATGATGGTACTCATTTGACTGACCATTTAAATTCTTTTCAAGGAATTATAAATCAGTTGGCTGCGATGGGAATCACGTTTGATGATGAGATACAAGCATTATGGTTGCTTGGTACTTTACCAGACTCATGGGAAACGTTTCGAACTTCTTTGTCTAATTCAGCCCCGGATGGTAAGATTACCATGGATTTAGCCAAGAGTAGTGTTCTGAATGAAGAGATGCGAAGGAAGACGCATGGATCCTCTTCACACTTCAATACCTTGGTTGTTGAAAAAAGGGGAAGAAGTGAGACTCAAGGTTCATGGAACAGAGATAAGAGTCGAGGTAAAAGTAGAGGCAAATCTAATAAATTTGCAAATATTGAGTGTCATTATTGCCATCAGAAGGGACATATCCAGAGGTATTGTCGTCAGTTGAAAAAAGAGAAACAGAAAGAGAAAAGTAAAGAGACGAAAAGTGATAATAATAGCGATGACAATCGCGTTGCTGCACTTTCTGAAGACTTTCTCATTGTTTTTTATGGTGATGCAGTGAATCTTGTATGTCATGAGACAAGTTGTGTGACACCCCCCAACTTACCGTTTGTCCCCCACTCCCTTTTCTTTCTCTACTCATTTTTCCACCCCCTCATTACCGTTTGTCCCCCACATTCTTTTGCCCCCTCCCTTTCTCTTCTCTATTTTCCTTCTTCCCCGCGGACGACACCCTCCCTCTAACCGAACACCCATCAGCCTCTTCCTCTTGGGTTTTTGTCGCCGACCACCCATCACCTTCAGCCACGACCTCCAGCAGACCGTCACCACCACTGTCGACCTCGTCCCGGCCTTCGTCAGTCGCCGGACGGCCGCGTTATCACCGTAGAAGCCTCGGCCTGAAGTTCCCTGTTCTGACCCGAGAACTCCGCCGCCTCCTCCGGCCACCTGGGCCGTCGCCGGACCCAGCCACCACCCCACCGACACTCCCCTGCTTCCCCTCGACATCCTCGACCAAGCCCGCCACCAATTACCCGCAGGAGCCGCCGTAATCGGCCTCGAGAACGCCGGAGCCCTGTTTTTGATCCGGTTTGGGATTTTCTTCGATCCCGTCGAACCGGCCGCCGCCGTTGCTTACCGCCGCCACAATCGAACTCCCAAGACCCCTCTTGACCTTCCCTCAGCTCGGCCTAGCTCGCCGCCGCGCGTGGTGGCCGGAATCGCCTCGAACCGCCGCCCCTGTTTTCGGCGCCGATACTGCCCGGTTCTGTTCGGCCGTGAACCGGCCGCCTCCGGCCGTCTTTCGCCGCGGTCACCGGTCCCCACCGAACCACCGACGTCCCCTCGAACTCCTCTGACCACCCTGAGGTCAGCCGCCGTCCGCCGGTCGCTGAACCGGCCGTTGAAGCCGAGCCGCCCATCCCCTGCCCTGTTCGGCCTGAGTGGCCGGCCTCGTGGGCCGGTTTGCCCTGGCCATGGCCGGGTGAGCCTGGGCCGTGTGTCCGGTCCCGTGGGCCATTTTGGCCGAGTGTTTGGGCCGTGGGCCATGAGTTTTGGGCCGCCGTTCAAGGAAATTGGGTCGTGATCCGTGAATCACCGAGAAGGATTCCGAGCCTCACCGAAGTTCGTGAGTTCGTAGCCGGCTGCACCGTCGCTGTTGAGACTGCCCGAGCTAATTAGAAGTGAGTTGACCCTAAACCTTGGTTAGGGCGCTAATTGCGCCTAGGGTTAGTTGGGTTAGCAAATTTTGGTGATAATATAAAGTGATTACGGTTGGTTTAGTTAGAAACCCCGGTTTAGGTTAAATGACCGTAATCGACTAAGTTAACTTGATTAATTATATTGTATGTGGTTAATTGTGATTAGTTGAAATTGATTGATTTATCGCGAGAGAGCGATAGATTAAAGACGAGTGATAGATCGACAATTATAAATTAAATGGGCTAATAAATGATTATTGTTCGAATTGAGCTTTATATTGTCTAAATGAAATTAAAAGCTCGTAATTGGTTCGATGATTTTCATTGGTGTGATTATCCCGTTGGAGGGCTGATGGTGTGACTGGAATTACTATTGAGCATTAATCGCTACTTGGGGATTTATCGCCCTATTTATAATTGGATGCCTGAAACGTTCTTTGAATGAATTGACATTTATTTGGGAGTTATTCGTTCCGTGATTGCAGTATCTAATTGATAGTCTGCATATGCATATGACCGTGTGCAAAATCAAATAAATATGCTTTAGCATGAAAATGGCCGTGGGCCGAGACTTTGAGCACTTTGTGTGAGCATCCAGCCTAATCAAAGAGAATTAAAATTGATTGTTATGGTGGGTGCATTGTGTGGTCATATGACGGAACGATGATGGGTTTTTCCTGGTAAGTTCGTAGTGTACTAATAAGTACACCAGTACCAGTCATGTGGGACCATACGACTTACCAGAAGCACGACAGTCCTGCCTCGTGCCGGTTAGTACGGGCACAGGGTTGATCGGATGCCGGTCGCAGCTTGTGATGGACCGACGCCCCGTATAGGGATGCCTACTTGCCGTACCGTGCAACGGGTGCACTGGAATAATCGCTTGTAGTAGCCGCTGCCGAGAGGGAAAAGGAGCGTAGCCCGGTTCGTCCAGATGAGTATGGGATCGTACTATTTATGAGGGTGGAATCACGCCAGTCGCGTAGATCCTCTCATGGTGCCGTTGGCACGATCATCGTTAATAAATGGACTCGTGTGGTGTCCTGTGCATACTTGTGGATGCGATGCTTGTTCTGAGTGATTGACTTATTTTACTGTTGAGTCGAGTCAAGCATTGCATTATGTGTGGCTGCAGACTGGTAAGTATGCATGTGATTGATTAGTATATGGGGACTATACTTGGGTATTTTATGTGATTGCATGAGTTTGTGAGCCTGCTGTTAGGATGCCTCGGGCGAATTAGTTTCCTAACCGAGCTTAGGCTTAATTCACTGAGATTTATTTCTCACACCGTCGTGGGATAACATTTTTCAGGTCCCAAGTGATGAAGCCCGTGGACGCCATGGTTTGGCGGTAGGAGTGATCTTTTGAAGTAGATGGGAAGTTAACCTTACCCGACCGAATACCCTTTTGAGGTCTTAGTGAGCTGCCCCGAAGTATGGGGTTGTTTATGTCAGCTATAGCTCAATAGGGTTAATTATCATCAGTTGTTTGGTTTAAAGTGTGTGATGATCTTTTTGTGAACTGTCTTTGTATTTATCTCCTACTAATGTATCCCTGTTCAAATTTATGTTGTCTGGGAGTAAACCGTTTCCGCATGCGTAATAAACTGTCGTGGGTCGGTAGCGAACCTAGGACGCTATCCCTTATGACCCTTGGGACGATTTGATCGGGATGTCGCGTGCTCGGGGTTTGGGGCGGGACATCCTCCCCGGTTTGGTATCAGAGCAAGGTCAGCCTGATCCATCTGGTCATTGGCCTGGAGTGATAAGGAGCGTTGGGAAATGGGATAGTTAGTAGGATTCTTATCGCTATGCTTGTGATTGTTAATTGTGTGGTAAGTTTTAGGGTTGCCTTCTGACCGCGTTTTGCTATGAGGTAAGCAGGACTCCGTATCATTCCTGCATAATGAGTGGACGCGGTAGAAAAACACCTCGAGTCCCTCGTAGGAGGAATGTGAGACCAATTGAAGAGATTGTTGATCTCGGAGGACCACCGCCTGTCGCAGCTCCTGTTGCAGCTCCTGATGCTGAGCCTGCTAGACGTGAGCCGACCATGGCTGAAGTGATGCAAGCTTTGGGAACCATTGGAGATTTGTTGGGGCAACAAGTAAGGAATCAAGCTGCTGCTGCTGCGGCTGCAGCTGCTGAAGCCCCACCTATGGTGCCACCTGTAGTTCCGCCAGTAAATCCACCACCTGCACCTAGGTATGAGGAGCGTAAGGCTCAAAAGATGGTAGAACAGTTCCTCAAGTTGAATCCGCCACAATTCACTGGAAACGGAGACCCTGAAGCCGCCACCCGTTGGATTGAAGGGTTAGAGAAAACATTCAACTTACTGAGATGTTCGAATGAGGATAAAGTTTTCCTGGCTGTCTATCAACTCGAAGGAAATGCTAGTACTTGGTGGAGAGCTGTCAAGGATAGGATTTTTCCAGAAGGTACGGTTCTAGTATGGAATACCTTCAGGGATGCTTTTAATAACAAGTATTTCTCGAAGACAGCTAGAGAACAGAAGATGGCTGAATTCTTCCACCTCCGCCAAAACCAGATGACAGTCGACCAATATGAAGCCAAATTTTCTGAACTGTCCAAGTATGCCCCGAGATTGATTGAGGACCCTGAGGATAGGGCCAGAAGGTTCAGGGATGGACTGAAGCTCGAGATTAAAAGTATACTAGCGCCATTCAATCTTCAAGACTACGATGACCTCTATGAAAGGGCATTGATAGTGGAGCAGGACTTGGCTGAGAGAACCGCCGCATCTGGATCGCGGTTCACTTCCTCAAATAGATTTGAAAGGAAGCTAGGAAAGAAGCCAATGTTTGGAGGCAAGCATCATATTCCACCGAATCGTCGAGGAGCGATCAATAAGCCTACTTTCCGCCCAAGTGAGGTGTGCAATATATGCCGCCAGAGGCATGGACCTGGTCTGTGCCCATTTAAAGGAGGTGCTTGTTTTGGATGTGGTCGTTTTGATCATCAAGTGAAGGACTGCCCGCAGAGGCAGCAGGGCAGGCAGATGCCACCACAACAAGGAGGACCACCTAGAGGAACTACGCCGCAAAACGTTCAGAACCGCCCGCCGGCGCAGGGAAGAGTGTTTGCTGTTACCCGGGAAGAGGCGAAGAATTCGCCGACCGTTTCAGGTACGGTCCTCTTGCATAACCAAGTAGCTTATGCTTTGTTTGACCCGGGTGCCACACATTCGTTTGTCGCGGATCAGTTTGTTAAGTTGTATGAATTAAGCTTGGTACCTTTGGATGTTGTGTTTAAAGTATCTACGCCGTTAAAGGATAGTGTAGTAGCTAAAGTTAGTTGTCCTAATTGTAGACTTGTTGTGGATGGTCATGAAAGCAAGATAGATCTGATTGTGCTAGAAATGTATGATTTTGATCTGATTGTGGGAATGGACTGGCTGACAAAGCAAAGAGCCACGATGGATTGCTTTAATAAGGTGATCCGATTTAATCCGTTGAATGAGACTAGCTATGAATTTGTGGGTAATCGAGGTGGAACCTCGACAGAAATGATATCGTCATTAGAGGCGACCCGACTATTGGAGAGTGGATGCCAAGGTTATTTGGCTTCTGTGGTGAATACGTCTGTTGAAGAACTTAAGTTGGAGAATATCTCTGTTGTATGTGAATTTCCAGATGTGTTTCCTCAAGACTTACCTGGTTTGCCACCAGAAAGAGAAATTGAGTTTGTTATAGAGTTAGCTCCTGGGACGGAGCCGATCTCTAAAGCGCCGTATAGGATGTCACTGTCTGAATTGAAGGAACTCAAAGTACAGATGCAAGAATTATTAGATAAAGGGTTTATCCGCCCTAGTGCATCGCCTTGGGGAGCGCATGTTTTGTTCGTCAAGAAGAAGGATGGATCTTTGAGGTTGTGCATTGATTATAGACAGTTGAATCGAGTGACGATTAAGAATAAATACCCACTGCCGAGGATTGATGATTTGTTTGACCAGTTGCAAGGGGCATCGGTATTTTCTAAGATCGATCTACGAACGGGATACCATCAGTTGAGGATCAGAAAGGAAGATATACCAAAATCGGCTTTTAGGACACGTTATGGACATTATGAGTTTACTGTAATGCCATTTGGTTTGACGAATGCTCCTGCTGCTTTTATGGATATGATGAACAGAGTGTTCAGAGAATTCTTGGACCGTTTCGTGATCGTCTTTATAGATGACATCCTGGTGTACTCGAAAAATCCTGAAGATCATGAACAACATCTTAGGATTGTGTTAGAAACCCTGAGAGTACATCAGTTGTATGCCAAGTTTAGCAAGTGCGAGTTTTGGTTAACTCGCGTAGCATTTCTGGGTCATGTAGTGTATGGTGAAGGAATTGATGTGGATCCATCTAAGATTGAAGCAGTTATGAATTGGCTAAGACCGACGACAGTTACTGAAATCAGAAGTTTCTTAGGATTGGCGGGCTATTACAGACGTTTTGTGGAGAGGTTTTCATCTATAGCCTCACCTTTGACCAAGCTACTGAAAAAGGATATGAAGTTTGAATGGACGGACAAGTGCGAGCGTAGTTTTCAAGAGCTTAAACATAAGCTAACTACGGCTCCTGTTCTAACAATTCCATCTGGTCCTGGAGGATTCGAGATTTATAGCGATGCTTCGCTTAGAGGACTGGGTTGTGTGTTGATGCAGCATGGTAGAGTGGTAGCGTATGCATCTTGCCAGTTGAGACCGCATGAGTTGAACTACCCGACGCATGACCTGGAATTGGCTGCAGTCGTGTTTGCATTGAAGATCTGGAGACATTATCTGATTGGAGAAAGTTTTCAGGTGTATACCGATCACCAGAGTCTGAAGTACTTGTTCTCTCAAAAGGAGTTGAATATGAGACAACGCCGATGGATGGAACTACTTAAGGATTATGATTGTGAGATCTTGTATCATCCGGGTAAGGCGAATAAGGTTGCCGACGCCTTGAGTAGAAAATCAGTGATTGCTCAATTACAGATGCATGAATGGCGTTTACTTGAGCAAGTTAGAGACTCAGATTTCAAGTTAGAAATAAGTCGCTTGTCGAATCTTGTGGCTACCTTGAGAATCGAGCCAGAAGTTCAGGTTAAGATCAAGACCCTGCAGTCTACTGACCCCACTATTCAAAAGATCATTCAGGAAGACTCAACTAAACGAAGAGTCGACTTCCAATTGGCCAAGGATGGGATACTGAAGTTTAGAGGACGTTTGGTAGTGCCTTCCGGCGAAAGTTTAAGGGAAGAGATTTTATCGGAAGCACATCGTAGTAGTTATAGTATCCACCCTGGAAGTACGAAGATGTATCAGAATCTGAAGCAGCACTATTGGTGGAATGGCATGAAAGCGGATATAGCCAAGTATGTGGCCAAGTGTTTGACTTGTCAGCAAGTTAAGGCGCAACATTGTAAACCTGGAGGATTGTTACAGCCTTTAGAAATTCCAGAATGGAAATGGGAGCATATCACAATGGACTTTGTGATGGGTTTGCCAAGGAGTCAGAGAGGCCATGATTCAATTTGGGTTGTGGTAGACAGATTGACGAAATCAGCACACTTCATTCCAGTGAGAAAGGACTTCGCTTTGGATAGATATGCAGAGCTGTACGTGAAACACATTGTGAGGTTACATGGAGTGCCAGTAACGATCACTTCTGATCGAGATCCGAAGTTCACTGCCACGTTTTGGAAAAGTCTGCAGACTGCTCTGGGAACGAAGTTACAATTCAGTACGGCCTATCACCCGCAAACTGATGGACAGTCGGAAAGGACGATTCAGACCTTGGAGGACATGTTGAGGGCATGTATACTAGATTTCAAAGGCAGTTGGGAAGAACAGTTGCATCTGGTAGAGTTTGCCTATAATAACAGTTACCAGCAAAGCATCAAGATGGCACCTTTCGAAGCTTTGTATGGAAGAGCTTGTAGAACGCCAGTCTGCTGGGAAGAAGTTGGTGAAAGGAAGATCACTGGACCCGAATTAGTGGAACAGTCAATGGAAACAATTAAAATAATTAGAGACAGACTGAAGACGGCACAGAGTCGCCAAAAGAGTTACGCTGATAGGAGACGCAGACCATTGGAGTTTCAGGTAGGCGATCATGTCTTTCTGAAGATATCACCTATGAGAGGGATATCTTGTTTTGGCAAGAAAGGAAAGCTGAGCCCAAGATACGTTGGACCATTCGAAATCTTGGAACGAATTGGAAATCTAGCTTATCGTCTTGCGTTACCGCCGAGACTTGCTCAAGTGCATAACGTCTTCCACGTGTCGATATTGAGAAAGTACGAACCTGACCCCGCTCATGTACTCAGTTATGAAGAGATTGATCTAGATGAGCGAGCATCATACGTGGAGCGACCAATCAGAATTGTGGAAAGGAAAGAGCACGCACTCCGGACCAAGACGATTCCGTTGGTCAAGGTGATTTGGCAACATCATGGTACTGAAGGAGCTACGTGGGAAAACGAAGAAGCCATGAAGAGTAGTTATCCTTATCTTTTTGAGTAATTGTAACTGTGTTGTAATTTCGAGGACGAAATTTCCTAAAGGGGGGGAGAGTTGTGACACCCCCCAACTTACCGTTTGTCCCCCACTCCCTTTTCTTTCTCTACTCATTTTTCCACCCCCTCATTACCGTTTGTCCCCCACATTCTTTTGCCCCCTCCCTTTCTCTTCTCTATTTTTCTTCTTCCCCGCGGACGACACCCTCCCTCTAACCGAACACCCATCAGCCTCTTCCTCTTGGGTTTTTGTCGCCGACCACCCATCACCTTCAGCCACGACCTCCAGCAAACCGTCACCACCACTGTCGACCTCGTCCCGGCCTTCGTCAGTCGCCGGACGGCCGCGTTATCACCGTAGAAGCCTCGGCCCGAAGTTCCCTGTTCTGACCCGAGAACTCCGCCGCCTCCTCCGGCCACCTGGGCCGTCGCCGGACCCAGCCACCACCCCACCGACACTCCCTTGCTTCCCCTCGACATCCTCGACCAAGCCCGCCACCGATTACCCGCCGGAGCCGCCGTAATCGACCTCGAGAACGCCGGAGCCCTGTTTTTACCCGGTTTGGGATTTTCTTCGATCCCGTCGAACCGGCCGCCGCCGTTGCTCACCGCCGCCACCATCGAACTCCCAAGACCCCTCTTGACCTTCCCTCAGCTCGGCCGAGCTCGCCGCCGCGCGTGGTGGCCGGAATCGCCTCGAACCGCCGCCCCTGTTTTCGGCGCCGATACTGCCCGGTTCTGTTCGGCCATGAACCGGCCGCCTCCGGCCGTCTTTCGCTGCGGTCACCGGTCCCCACCGAACCACCGACGTCCCCTCGAACTCCTCTGACCACCCCGAGGTTAGCCGCCGGTCGCTGAACCGGCCGTTGAAGCCGAGCCGCCCATCCCCTGCCCTGTTCGGCTTGTGTGGCCGGCCTCGTGGGCCGGTCTGCCCTGGCCATGGCCGGGTGAGCCTGGGCCGTGTGTCCGGTCCCGTGGGCCATTTTGGCCGAGTGTCTGGGCCGCGTGTCCGGTCCCGTGGGCCATTTTGGCCGAGTGTTTGGGCCGTGGGCCATGAGTTTTGGGCCGCCGTTCAAGGAAATTGGGTCGTGATCCGTGAATCACCGAGAAGGATTCCGAGCCTCACCGAAGTTCGTGAGTTCGTAGCCGGCCGCACCGTCGCTGTTGAGACTGCCCGAGCTAATTAGAAGTGAGTTGACCCTAAACCTTGGTTAGGGCGCTAATTGCGCCTAGGGTTAGTTGGGTTAGCAAATTTTGGTGATAATATAAAGTGATTACGGTTGGTTTAGTTAGAAACCCCGGTTTAGGTTAAATGACCGTAATCGACTAAGTTAACTTGATTAATTATATTGTATGTGGTTAATTGTGATTAGTTGAAATTGATTGATTTATCGCGAGAGAGCGATAGATTAAAGACGAGTGATAGATCGACAATTATAAATTAAATGGGCTAATAAATGATTATTGTTCGAATTGAGCTTTATATTGTCTAAATGAAATTAAAAGCTCGTAATTGGTTCGATGATTTTCATTGGTGTGATTATCCCGTTGGAGGGCTGATGGTGTGACTGGAATTACTATTGAGCATTAATCGCTACTTGGGGATTTATCGCCCTATTTATAATTGGATGCCTGAAACGTTCTTTGAATGAATTGACATTTATTTGGGAGTTATTCGTTCCGTAATTGCAGTATCTAATTGATAGTCTGCATATGCATATGACCGTGTGCAAAATCAAATAAATATGCTTTAGCATGAAAATGGCCGTGGGCCGAGACTTTGAGCACTTTGTGTGAGCATCCAGCCTAATCAAAGAGAATTAAAATTGATTGTTATGGTGGGTGCATTGTGTGGTCATATGACGGAACGATGATGGGTTTTTCCTGGTAAGTTCGTAGTGTACTAATAAGTACACCAGTACCAGTCATGTGGGACCATACGACTTACCAGAAGCACGATAGTCCTGCCTCGTGCCGGTTAGTACGGGCACAGGGTTGATCGGATGCCGGTCGCAGCTTGTGATGGACCGACGCCCCGTATAGGGATGCCTACTTGCCGTACCGTGCAACGGGTGCACTGGAATAATCGCTTGTAATAGCCGCTGCCGAGAGGGAAAAGGAGCGTAGCCCGGTTCGTCCAGATGAGTATGGGATCGTACTATTTATGAGGGTGGAATCACGCCAGTCGCGTAGATCCTCTCATGGTGCCGTTGGCACGATCATCGTTAATAAATGGACTCGTGTGGTGTCCTGTGCATACTTGTGGATGCGATGCTTGTTCTGAGTGATTGACTTATTTTACTGTTGAGTCGAGTCAAGCATTGCATTATGTGTGGCTGCAGACTGGTAAGTATGCATGTGATTGATTAGTATATGGGGACTATACTTGGGTATTTTATGTGATTGCATGAGTTTGTGAGCCTGCTGTTAGGATGCCTCGGGCGAATTAGTTTCCTAACCGAGCTTAGGCTTAATTCACTGAGATTTATTTCTCACCCCGTCGTGGGATAACATTTGTCAGGTCCCAAGTGATGAAGCCCGTGGACGCCATGGTTTGGCTGTAGGAGTGATCTTTTGAAGTAGATGGGAAGTTAACCTTACCCGACCGAATACCCTTTTGAGGTCTTAGTGAGCTGCCCCGAAGTATGGGGTTGTTTATGTCAGCTATAGCTCAATAGGGTTAATTATCATCAGTTGTTTGGTTTAAAGTGTGTGATGATCTTTTTGTGAACTGTCTTTGTATTTATCTCCTACTAATGTATCCCTGTTCAAATTTATGTTGTCTGGGAGTAAACCGTTTCCGCATGCGTAATAAACTGTCGTGGGTCGGTAGCGAACCTGGGACGCTATCCCTTATGACCCTTGGGACGATTTGATCGGGATGTCGCGTGCTCGGGGTTTGGGGCGTGACAAGTTGGGTAATTGATAGTGGTGCATCTATTCATGCTACATCTCGTAGGGATTTCTTTACATCTTACAGGGCAGGTGACTTTGGATCTATGAAGATGGGAAATAATGGGCTGGCAGAAGTTGTAGGCATTGGTGATGTATGCCTAGAGACCAGCAATGGCACGAGGTTAGTATTGAATAATGTTAAACATATACCTGATATTCGATTGAATTTGATTTCCACAGGTAAGTTGGATGATGAGGGGTATTGCAACATATTCAGTGATGGTCGATGGAAGCTCACTAAAGGTTCTATGGTTGTGGCTAGAGGAAACAAATTTTCTTCGTTGTACATTATGCAGGCAAAATTATCCACAGAAAAAATTAATGCAGTAGACAACGAAGAGACAGTTGAGTTATGGCACAAGAGGCTCAGTCACATCAGTGAGAAGGGCTTGTCAATATTATCTAAGAAGAAGCTCCTTTCAGGAATGAAAAATTCAGTGCTGAAGAAATGTGATCACTGTTTAGCAGGAAAGCAGAATAGAGTTGCATTCAAAAGCTCCCCTCCTTCGAGAAAGTCAGGTATACTTGATTTAGTGCATTCTGATGTTTGTGGTCCTATGAAGACAAAATCTCTTGGTGGCTCTATTTATTTTATTACTTTCATAGATGATTATTCAAGAAAGCTTTGGGTTTATACCTTGAAATCTAAAGACCAAGTGTTAGATGCTTTTAAGCAGTTTCAGGCTTCAGTTGAGAGACAGACTGGAAAGAAATTGAAATGCATCAGAACTGATAATGGGGGAGAGTATATTGGTCCTTTTGATGAATATTGCAAACAACAGGGTATTCGACACCAAAGGACACCTCCCAAGACACCTCAGTTAAATGGTTTAGCTGAGAGAATGAATAGGACACTGATTGAACGGGTAAGATGTTTGCTTTCACAGTCAAAGCTACCGAGATCCTTTTGGGGTGAAGCTTTAAGTACAGTTGCACATGTATTAAATCTTACTCCATGTGTCCCTTTAGAGTTTGATGTTCCTGATAGAATTTGGACAGGAAAAGATGTTTCTTATGACTATTTGCGTGTCTTTGGGTGCAAGGCATTTGTGCATATTCCTAAAGATGAGAGATCTAAACTTGATGTGAAAACACGACAATGCATATTCATTGGCTATGGACAGGATATGTTTGGCTACAAGTTCTATGATCCAGTTGAGAAGAAAGTTATAAGAAGCAGAGATGTTGTGTTTATGGAAGATCAGACTATAGAGGATATTGAGAAATCAGAGATTATTTCAACGCCACAGGTTAGTGATGATTTGATTGACTTGGATCCAGCTTCTCACATATATGTTCCTACACAGGTTGAGGAGGACCAGCTAGAAATAAATGTTCCAGATAATGCACATGTCCCGGAACATGTTGAGACAGATGATGTTGTTCCTGAACTAGAAGCTCCATTAGATGCTCCATCAGATGTTCCAGTCCGGAGATCTATCAGAGACCGACGACCTTCCACCAGATATTCTGCAGATGAATATATATTATTGACTGATGCAGGTGAACCAGAGTGTTATGCAGAAGCAATAGAAGATGAGTGCAAAAGCAAATGGCTCAATGCCATGCAAGATGAAATGCAGTCACTTTACGATAATCATACTTATGAGCTGGTGAAGTTGCCTAAAGGCAAAAGAGCTTTGAAGAACAAGTGGGTATACAGGTTGAAACAAGATGAACATACTTTACAACCACGGTACAAAGCTAGATTGGTTGTTAAGGGATTCGATCAGAGAAAGGGTATTGATTTTGATGATATATTTTCTCCGGTGGTAAAAATGTCTTCTATCCGTGTGGTTTTAGGCTTGGCAGCTAGCCTAGACTTGGAAATTGAACAGATGGATATCAAAACAGCCTTCCTTCATGGTAACTTGGAGGAAGAGATATACATGGAACAGCCAGAAGGTTTCAAAGTGAAAGGAAAAGAATACTATGTGTGTAAGCTAAAAAAGAGTCTCTACGGCCTTAAGCAAGCTCCGAGACAATGGTACAAAAGGTTTACGTCAGTTATGATTGAGCAAGGCTATAAGAAGACCTCCTCAGATAACTGTGTGTTTGTCCAAAAATTTTCTGATGATGACTTTATTATTCTCTTGCTTTACATTGATGATATGTTGATTATTGGCAAGAATGCTTCACGAATTGAGTTGTTGAAGAAACAGTTGAGCAAGTCTTTTGCCATGAAAGACTTGGGCCCGGGGAAGCAGATTCTTGGTATTAGAATTACTCGGGACAGAAATTTTAAGAAGTTATTCTTGTCGCAAGAGAAGTATATCGAGAAAGTTCTTCAGAAATTTCACATGGACAAGGCTAAAGTGGTTAGTGCTCCTCTTGCTTCCCACTTTAAGTTGAGTACAAAGCAAAGTCCTACGACTGATAAAGAGAAGAAAGACATGGAAATTGTTCCATATGCATCAGCTGTAGGAAGCTTAATGTATGCAATGGTATGTACACGACCAGACTTGTCGCATGCAGTTGGCGTTGTTAGTCGCTATTTGTCAAATCCGGGTAGAGAACATTGGAATGCGGTAAAGTGGATCATGAGGTATTTTCGGGGAACTTCAAGTTTGAAACTCAGTTTCGGGACCGAAAAACTAGAGTTAGTTGGATACACAGATTCTGATTTGGCCGGAGATATTAATACACGTAAGTCTACTTCTGGTTATTTGATTTCTTTTACCGGTGGGGCTGTGTCATGGAAGTCAAGGTTACAAAAGTGTGTTGCACTTTCTACAACCGAAGCAGAATTTATTGCAGCGACCGAAGCTAGTAAAGAGTTGATGTGGCTGAAGAAATTCTTAGAAGAACTTGGGTTCAAGAAAAAAAGGTATGTGTTATTTTGTGATAACCAAAGTGCGATTCATCTTGGTAAGAACTCAACTTTTCATTCTAGATCGAAACATATTGATGTTAGATATCACTGGATAAGAGATGTTCTAGATGAGAAGTTGTTGGAACTTGAAAAAATCCATACGGACCATAATGGTTCCGATATGATGACGAAGACTCTACCAACAAGCTTGAATATTGCCGATCGATAGCGGGGATGGTGAATCCCTCCACATCGTCGTGAGGGGGAGATTTGTTAGCTGGGTCACTCCTATATGGAGGAAGCCCAATGAAGTGCAAGCCCATGACTTGAGCCCATATGTTGATACATATGGAGAAATAGGGTTTCTCACTATCAGTTATGTAGTAGCCACCAAAAAAGACGTTTTTTTTTTTTCGGACGTAGTAGCAAGAGAGAAAGAGTGAAGAAAATCTGAAAGAGGGTGCCGTCCGGATTTCATCAAGCTTACATCAGAGGTCGATTCGCGGTCCGATTGCTCGCGACGCATTGTTCTCGGATCTGATTGGTTTGATCTTCATCTGGATCTTCTTTCATTGGATTTTTCGTGGGTAGAACTAAACCCACGTTTTGGTGAGATTTATCCTTGATCTCTTGCAATTTCACGTGTATTACCAAGGATGGTGTTCTTGATGTATTTGCTGCTATGTACCTCTAGTATTAACTAGAGAAGAACATTGTCTACCCAATTCGTTGATAGTGAAGTTTTTGGGTGGACTACGGTCCCGTGGTTTTTTATCTCCTCACATCGGGGAGATTTTCCACGTTAAAAATTCTCGTGTTCGTGGAAAATCAGATATATATTCTATCAGATATATCTGATTTATGAGTGCTTGGTGTTTATATATTCTATCAGATATATCGCTCTATTATATCGTTTCCTATTTGGGACATCGGTTGTGGAAGGGGCTGGTGGTCGGTTTATAAGTGTGAGGGAAAGCCTCAACCTTTGAGCTAGCTTTTGGGTTGAAATAGGCCCAAGACCACCCAACAGTTGTCATCTCAAGCATCTCAACTTAGGGAACTGCGTGCATTTGTCGACCAAAGGATAGAAAGGTGGTGAAGAATTGCAAGACATTTAAGGGGTATAAATCTGAGGGGCTGCCATAATGTACGTTACGATGTCCCATTTCTAGATTGGGTGGTGTCTGTGAGGCCTTCGTTGAGGAGAATAGTCCCACCTCGCGGACTAGTTTCATCCGAAATCCAAGACTTCTTCTTGCAGCATGGTTGTTTTGTTCGTGATTATTGACTTTCAAAGGGACAATCGACGAGGTAATTGTCTGTGAAGATGAAGACCCCCATGTATCTTTCTGTGGCAGAATCCTGTGTTTGCAGCTTCTTTCAATGTGGACTTCAGTCTCTTTACTTTAGTTTCTCCAGCTGAGTTCGAGTGAATGTTTCCGTGTCGACTATTTCATAAAGAGCTTTAAACTTGAAATTTATAAGGTAAGACTTGCATTGATTACTTCTCAATCTTCTTGATTGTTATGAATTATGATTTTGTCCATCTATGTTATTTGTTGTTTATTGGGTACATATCATATATAAGCATTATTTTTGTCGTAATTTTTTTTATTATATAAAAATTTGAGGTTGAAATGCTCATTTAAACTAGAAATGTGCGTATAACAAAACAAACCTCCACCACACACCACAACGTGTCGCTAAAAGCGCAAGGGCGGCTCGGGTGAGAACGAATATACAGAAGGAAAAGAGGGCCAAACAAGCGGCCAGATAAATTAGAGAGGCCGAAAACAACAGCCTAAAAACAGTCAACAGCTAGTGCAGTTATTAAAAAAAAAAAAAAGAGTCAGCCAGCACCCAAAAACAAGCAAGGCTAAACCAACAGTCGACAATTTTTATCCTTAGGTTTCATGGGGAATCCTCCACGTGTGTATGTCAATGCCTTATTCTTGACTACCTTCTCGAGATGCAGCTGAAAAGTAGGCATGATAAATCGCTTATTATGGAATGGAATATGATTTCTTTCTGTCCAGATCATGTACCAAAGGAAAACCTAGCAATACATTGATAGAAGTGTTGGCCTTGAAGGTTCCGCATTGCCCGTTGAAGGTTCTCGTGCCAGGAAGGGTTATGCCAAGCCAAATTGCATTTGCCAGCCCAATAGAGAGCAATAATACCCGTATAACGGCAGCCAAAGAAAAGGTGATCAACAAAGTCCGGGCGGCAACTACAAAAAGTCACAAACACTATTCGGGATTCTATGATAGCTAAGCAATAAAACTTGACTCGGCAGCCTGTTAAGGGTGATGATCCAGAGATATTAAGTAGTATATTGAACTTGAAATGGTCATTAGTTATGTTTCATTAATTAGATGACAAGAGAACTCTCTCAAAAGTATAAATCCTTAGAAATCTACTATTACGTTATTTGATGTTTTGCTAAGTACAAATATATGCTTCCTATCTTCACATAAGTTCTTAATATGTCAGTGTTTGCTTGCAGAAGGAATTTCTCGTCATCATAATCCGAGATATCGCGTAGGGGTGAAGCAAATAAATTAGAAAAAAACAACCAAGACATAGTGTTTATCATCAAAATAAAATTACAGAAGTCAATAAAATCCCTTCATTTTTTTTTTTTTGTAAAATTTAAGATTCGAATGGCTAAAATGCACCACTAAAAGAAAATTCAAGAAGTCAACGAAATTTCCCTTCCGTATTTGCCTTGCTTCTCTCTGGTGAGTCCTACCACGGTACCGTCCAGCTCCGGAGCTCTTCTGCTTTTTCTTTCTCGTTCTTCCTTTTATTTTTCCTCTTTTAACTTTCTAGCTCTCCCACTCTCATCTCTCTCATGGCTCGAGACGCAGACGCCTCCTCCCCCTCTCCCTCCAGATCCATGCTTTCCCCGGCGAGATCCGACCCACATGCCACCATAGCAGCTATCGGGACCATAGTAGCAGTCTCCGGGAGGCCAATGAAGCACATGAGGAGAAGTCGGGTCACAACGGATCTATTTGACTTCCACACTGACTCAGTGACATGTGGGCATTGACTAGCCATGGCCACGGTTTCGGAACCGGCGGTTCCGATTTGTGGCCAAGGCTGAACCGGAACCGGCCCCTTGAACGGTGGTTTCGGTTCCGGTTTGGAACCGACGGTTCAAGGGCCGGTTCCGGTTCACGGAACTGCCAATTTTATTTCTTTAAAAATACTTTTTAAATTATAAATTTTGAAAATTTAAAAAATAATAAATTATGAAATGAAAATAATAAATTATAATCAAATTGTACATTGTAATCAAATTTGGAGGGAAAAATGAGAGGAGGAATGGGTTTGAACTTAATGAATTATCATTAAGCACCTACATAACTTCTTAGGGATAGAAGAATCAAAGCCCATGTAGTTCTTTTACCTTTGATAATCCCAACTTACCTCATCGCCAATCGTGGCTACCCATTCTAGTACTCATGGCGGTGGTATCTCCGTCATCATCATTGAAGAATTCAGCTTCAATGCTTCGATCCCGCTCTTATTGTCGAAATTTAGCCTTCGTCCAATCATCGATACAAGCTTGAGCTTCCACAGAATCCGGATGTAATCTTGAATGATGGTCATCAAAAATTAATCATCTAACGCTAAATGTTTGTTCAACCGCAACTGTTGAACAAGAGGCTGCTAAAATCTGTCTTGCGATGAGAGCGAGAACTGAGAATTTGGTTGAATGCCTCTGCCACCACTCCAGAATTTTGAAATCTCTGTCATATTCGGAATCACCAAACTCAAAAGCAATGGTTAAATAATTTCTATTTCGCAAATATTACCTGTTGCTTCCTTATGTCTTTTTTGCCTACTCTTTAATGTCTTCAGCATTTGGTACCCTATACTAATTTTTCTACTCTCCCTGCCGTGTACGTCACTACGTTGTGAAGATCCACTGTAAACTAAATCATATCTACTACAAAATTCATGATATAATTCTACTACAGTGTCTTTAATCATTTCTTGTACAATTCTAACATTCATGAACTCGCTTAATTGTAAACATTGATAATACATATTTAGATAATCACATAAACCATCTAATTTGGTACGTTAATCGAAAATAAAAGCAACCAAATAAACAAAAAGAATTTATGTATAATAATTCAACCATATTGCTTAGGCAGAAGTACAACAAAAGTGTCAATATTTGTGTACGGAGATCACTTTAGTGTCAATATTTTTTTTTTGGATCACTTTAGTGCCAAATCAGAGAAAAAAACGATCACTTAAGTGCCAAATCGCTGGAATTGGTACTTAAGTGATCCTTTTTTAGAAAAATTGGCAGTTAAGTGATCTAAAAAAAAGCGATCACTTTAGTGCCAATTCCGGCGACTTGGCACTTAAGTGATCGTTTTATTTCCGATTTGGCACTTAAGTGATAAAAAAAATTATTGGCACTAAAGTGATCTCTGTACACAAATATTGTCACTTCTGCTATACTTTTGCCATTTTGCTCGCATTGCTGTAATAGTCGGAGCTAAATTATCATCTTTTTCATATTCTTCAAAAAACAACAGCAATATTAACATACTCTATTAAAAATAAATGTATAGTAGGATAATAAACACTAGAAAAAGCATAAGTTGCATTATTAAAAACTTTTAAAAAATTAAAAAAATTACAAATATTCCACTCTTGCGGCAATAAACTAATTTGGGAAACATTATCTAAAATAAACGCACATAATAAATCTTTATAAGCAAAAGATTGATTAAGCAACTCATAGGTAGAATTCTAACAAGTCAAACATCTTTTGAAAATCTTTTTGATGCTCTTCCATGTTGTTTACAAAAATTTCTCCATTCTTTCATAAGTCGGGGATGACTCCATAAAAATCAAATTGCTGTTTTTATTGCGGTGATAAAAGCATCAAGAGCTCGTAAGCCATCTTGTACACATAAATTTAAAATGTGGCAAGCCCATCTACTGTGAAAAAATTATCCACCAAAAGAGAGTTTACAAACTTTTTCTAATTTAGGAATAGAAGCGGTATTTGCCGCGGCATTATCAAAACCAACTAAAATTTTTTTATTAATCAAATTATATTCTTCTAAAATTACTCTATAAATATTATTGGCCGTATACCTCTCATCAAACACTCGAAATGCAAGAATTTTTTTTTTATGTTCTAATCATCATCTATCCAATGACATATGATACTCATATTAGAATGAGTTTGCCAAGGATCACTCTAAATGTCATTACATATATGCACATGTCCATTGAATTGCGTAAAAAAGTTTGTCAAAGCCGTTTTCCTTTTTTGTAAAGCCGAAAAAGTTAGTGTTTAAAAGTATTTCTCGGAACAGGTTTTTCTTGCAAAGTACATGCAATGTTTATAAAAAAAATTAAAACCAAAATTTTCACCAATATTAAATGGTAAATGATCAATGACAACATATTGGGCTAATGTTTCTTTATAAACTTGATCATTGTAACGAAATAAAGGTGGAGTGTTGGGATTGGCGTACTCGAAAATTTGTTGTTGTCTGGTATCGATCCCTGCTTGTGTTGGATATTTATTTCTCATATGCCAAGTATAGGTTCCATAGCCGCCCCCAGTTGAAAAATTGTATGTAGTCGTGCAATATTTACATTTTAGCTTAAACTTGTCTCCACCTAAATGTTCCTTCTCGAAGTGTCGCCATATGTTGGATGTACCCTTCCGTGCCGGCTCATTTGTTGTCGACATTTCTTCGACATCGGTAGGAGGACGAAAACTTTCTTGCGTTGGGACTTGCTCGATGTTGGGAATAGCGTTGATATTATCGTCTTCGTTTACCCAGCATATATACTCACGAGAATCATATCCATGAGGATAATCGGATTCCCTATCACCATTAGGCTCTTTTTAGTATTTTTGCTTCCACTCGCTGTTTTTTTAGAGAATTAAGCGGAAAGCCGATTTAGAGATTTGAGAAAATTGAGCCAGGATTGAGACAATTAAGTGGATTGAGAGAATTGAGACTTGAGAGAATTTGTGAGAAAAAATGAAAGGGATTAGAGATATTTTATACATGAGAGAAAAAGGGATGAATATAATGAGTTTTTTTTTTTTGAAAAGCTTTTGGGGGTTGTTTCCGTTACAATTGCAATGGGCCATGGGGCCGGCCCCCGGGGGAAAGAGCCCAACGGCTATTAGGCGATTCGGAACCGGCCTGGAACCGTCGGTTCCCGATCGGTTCCAAATATTAGTGGAACTGTAACTGGCTCGTAAAGGCCGGGCCGGGCCGGTTCCGGTTCGGAATCGATGGGCCGATTTCAGTTAGTCCACGGGGCAATTCCGGGCCGGCCATGTCTAGCGTTGACAACATTTCGGATGCATGTCACCGTCCAACCGTCCGACGTTAGGCGGCGCCTCCCTAGCGTGTCCATGTATCCTAGAGTGCCGTTGGGCCGTGGCAAAATGTGATGGCTCGTGATAATAAATTGACGGGCCTGATTAACAGGCCGATTTCAGCTAGTCCACGGGGCAATTCCGGGCCGGCCATGTCTAGCGTTGACAACGTTTCGGATGCATGTCACCGTCCAACTGTCCGACGTTAGGCGGCGCCTCCTTGGCATGTCCGTGTATCCTAGAGTGTCGTTGGGCCGTGGCAAAATGTGATGGCTCGTGATAATAAATTGAAAAAGAAAGGAAAGTTTTTTTTTTTTGTGGTTAACAGGCGCTCTAAAGACGCTATTTAATAACGCATATCTACACATCTTGGAAATTGAAAATGAACATATTTCATAAAAAGTGAAATGCTTCGGATAGAAATGTTCATATTCTTAAAGTACAATTAGTGACTTTTAAACAATGCCTCATCGCACTCTTTAACATTTCCAAAACAAAAATCTCCCAAATTCTTTTAGATAGTTCAGCAGCAAAGACATACTAACAATTTTAAGAAAAACAATATTTGTGTTAAATAAAACTGGACTTTGGAATTGGAGACTGAGGCCCATCAGTGTTGTCCGTTCTTTGCGACTAAGAGGGTGAGCGATCATTCGCAAAAAAATGAACAATTTGAAAAATATTTTTGAAAAATACTACTTATATCAACTAGAAAAATTAATTAACGGAAATATTTTCATACTATTTTCATAGGCGATGAAAAAGATTTCCTTTAATATATTTTTTATAAGTGATACAAGCGATTAACTTTCAAAATATATTTTTTAAATTATTAATTTTTCGCAAAATGAACGCATTCTAAATCCGAACTTGTCATTACTCGCAATTACCTTAGCAACTATGCTAAAGAATAGGGAAAATGCCAAAAAAAAAAAGGGGCCTCAAATATCTT
Source organism: Rhodomyrtus psidioides (assembly GCA_021437785.1). NCBI lineage: Eukaryota > Viridiplantae > Streptophyta > Magnoliopsida > Myrtales > Myrtaceae > Rhodomyrtus > Rhodomyrtus psidioides. The sequence continues at coordinate 1,663,325 of JAILYB010000054.1, forward strand.
TATTTTTTTGAAAGAATGACCTAAAGTAGACCTTGTTTCAAATAAGAGCATGAAATACCCTCTTTATTTCAAAGAAAGACCTTATCAAGGATTTTCTGATCTCTTCACATTTTCTGATTTTTTTTTCTTTTACCTTTTTCCTCTTCCCGTCGCCAGCGGCATTGGGCTGGTGCCACTGGCAATGGGAGCCCTCGCCTGGGCATGAATTATTGAGGGGAAAACGAAAGAGGCAAACAAGGCAAAAGATTCTCAAAACTGGTCAAGGCTATTCACCTTTATTGATGATGCTTTTTACTTTTTCACTTTTTCTTTTGTTGAATCAGAAGGGTCTGTTTGGGGGATCCGGATCCCCTGCCTTAAAGGCAGGGAACCTTAAATTTTGGGCCATTGGATCTTTCCCCTTTTATAGGGGGAAGATCCAATGGCCATTAGGGATTAAGGTTCCTTGCCTTGACCTTGGGAGGGTGTGAATGTGAAGCATAATGAGGTTACCTGTTTGGGGTTTCTTGGTGTAGAAGCTTGGGATCTTCTTCGCTCATGGCGGGCCTAATGCTATTCCCATCTCCGCTGGGTTGATTGGGACTTTGCTACTTTAGATTGTCTGCTTCGCCAAGCAAACGGCGAGGGCTCCCCTAACCGGCGGTCACTAGGCCGGCCCTCGCTTGTGGCTGGCGAGGCTACCCAGTCCACGGTGGCCGGCGATTGGAAGAGAAAATAAGGGAAAAAATAGAAAAAATAAATAAATAAATATAAGAAGACAAAAAAAACTCTCGTTAAGCTCTTATTTGAAATAAAGATGGCACTTTGAACCTTTATTTGAAATAAATATCACTTTAAATTTTTTTTTTTAGAAAATAAGGAAATTTATGGCCCTTTTTTGAAATTTTTCTCAAGAAATATTCGGCTACTCATCGGGCTACACTAATCGAATGAATTATATATTTTATCCAACGGAAAAATTCGACAATGTACTTGTACTTTTCTTTCGCGACAATATTGTCGTACTTAGGTTCCGTTTGTTTCACGAAAAATATTTTTTCAGGAAATATTTTCTCCATTTTCCGGTGTTTGGAGGGCAAAAAATGAATAGTCAACGAAAAAAAGCCTTATAAGCTTAGGAAAATGATCTCGTTTTTTGAGAAGTGGAAATCAATTTCCCCACCTCTCTTTGGTACTTCTTGTCTTTAGGGTTGCTGCTGCCTCCTCCCCTCTCCCTCCCAAATCCCTCTCCTTCGCCTCCCTCGCAGCCCCCAGCCGCTCCTCCCTCTCCATCCCTCGCCTCTGCCCCTGCAAGCCCCTCCGCCCCACTTTCGAGGAAGCTCTTCCTCACGGCGTCATACCCGTAGCACAATCGGTCGTCCTCGTCGTCCAACTCCGGATCGAAATTTCAATTCTAGGAATTGAAAACGAGCATGGAAGAGCTTCCTCAACCTATAGCCTTCGTCTTCGAGCAGGGTAGGAGTCTCTGCGATCAAACGCTTGTCCTTGCGAACTCCTTTTGCGCTGCCCTTGTTTTGTTTACATAATGTGCCGAGCTCGGTTTCACGGGTTCTAAAGTGTTTTGTGTGCAACAGGGTTGATTTCTTTGATGTCGAGCATTTTTTTATGATTGTTGGTCTGGGGTCGAGTTCTGAAAAAGGGTCAATATCTCCTCACTCTGTGCTCACCATCTATTCGACAAAATCTTCGAGCCAAGTTCGTGTAGATTTTCCTCCGTTTTTGACTCGCGTCGAATGTATAGTGATAGACTGATAGGGGTCGTGATTACAATCTTTCATTAACCTCAACATATGTTTTTTTTTTTCTTTCCTTAATGTTATCGTGACTGCCTATGCTCCTTTCCTCTGCGTTTTGTTCGGTGCTTCTGTGATGTTCTCATGGTGAATATTGGTAAGGAAATGAACCGAAGACTCCTGATGAATGCTGACTTCTTATGATCGCTTGACTGAATTTTTGCTGTGAAATTTCATTGGAGATGTTATGCATCATCGTGGTCATAGTTGAGAATGGATGGTGGCCAGCGGACCGTTAAAATGGCGGCGACGATGTTGGTTCGGTGGGGTGAGGTATGTTTGGAGGTGTAAACTGTAAATCATCGTGAATGCTCATGGTCAAATAGTAATATTTGATAATTTGTCAGAAAAATCAATTTCGTGCCAAACGACAGAAATCGTTTTCGAGAGCATTTTCAGACTTTAGCCAAACGCCAGAAAAAATAGTCTTTTTTTTTTTGGAAAATAACTTTCTGAAAAATGTTTTCCAAAAACAATATATTTTCCGTGAAACAAACGGAGCCTTAAGTAAGGCTGAGTTCGACACTTCATCAATGGTTTTAATTCATTGCAGCTAGTCTTCTTAATTTAATACAGTACATCATCATATATGGTTTGACAAATGAATGACTACTGTCTGGGAAATAAAATCGCAAAAAACCAAAAAAAAAAAAAATTGAGGATTTATTTGATTGCCATGAGATTGCGATAGAATGGCAAGCAAGAAGAATAATGGAATATTCGCGTCTTTAAAATGTTATGTTGTCGAGGTATTGGAGTCAAATAGATTATTCTATTAAGGTTAATATCACGAAAAATTCCAAACTACTACATTTGTGATAAATTTACTCTAAGTTATTTTTTATCACAAAAAATTCTAAACTAGTACACATATGATAAATTTACTGCAAACTGATACATTTGTAATAAATTTGTCTTCCGTTAGTTTTGGTTAAGTCTAATCGTTAAAGTGCTAAGCTATATGACACTAATAATTGACGATTATATCAGCTTGGAGTTTTTACCTTTTGTTTGTCACATGTACATCAGTTTCAAAATTTTTATGGTATTAAACCAATTTAATGGAGGGTAAATTTGCTACAGATATATCAGTTTGATATTTTTCTGGTCAAAAAAGTTAGTTTAGAGTAAATTTATCATAAGTTATCAAAAAAATAGTTTGGGATAAATTTATTATAACTGTACCAGTTTAGAGTTTCTCGTGGCAAAAAAATAATTTGAGGTAAATTTATAACATGTGTAGCAGTTTCAAGTTTTTCATGATATTAACCCTTTCGTTAATTAATGATAAAAGACCATCAACGGGTTTATTATTTTTTCGGCCGATCATGTTAACATTTTGTTGGACTATCATTTTATATCAATCTGATTTGGCCGAAAAATACAAACTAATAAATCTGTTTCCCGAGTCATTAACTATTTGTCTTGGTTTTTTATTTTGGGGTAAATCTTTGTCAGGGATCTCAGCCAGCATGGCCGGCCACGGGCCAAAACAAAGTCGACCATTAAGTCACCGAGTTACTTATAAAGCATCAATTTTACCATTCATAATATCTGGATATGTAAAAGCACCACACCCAAAATAATAATAATTTTGAGCATATGCGAATATGAGCTTCCGTCGTTCTACTCGATTTGTCCCATACCAAACCTCGTAGTCGGGATACGCCCATACCAGCCAATTGACGAAACATATTATGACATATCAAATCCACGTCAACTCAACTCAATATCGAGGCACTCAAACAAGCCCAACGCACTCCAACATCAATCAGACTTTAGGACACCACACAAGTCCATTTTAATTAATCGATGATCCATGACATTTTACAAAGTTTACATTACCCCATGTCTATGGCACTCTAGGTGATATCTTTTGTAAAACATGCGTCGTCCCATATCCTATCAACGACGGCTTCTACAAGTCGTGACCTCATGCCCATGGCACTCCAGGCACAATAACCCCATGCTCATGGCACTCCAGACACAATAACCTCATGCTCATGGCACTCCAAGCATGACATGTAGGCTTCCCAAAGGAATCCGATTTGTCACAAGTTGCGATCGGCTTCCAACAGTCTCTCTATGCTCCATGCCAGCTTCGCACCACACCAAGACTGTCGGGCGTCTAACAAGTCGTGTGATTATAGTCCCTAGTGCCATTGGCACCTCTAGGCACATCGAACTTGTTAGGAGTCACATCATCGTTTCATCAAATGACCGTAAGTTCATTCACAATTATTTCGTTCTTATCTTTGCTTATAGCTGGATGATCAAGCATTCGTGCTTAAGACTTGGCCTTTGGCCATTTTCGTGCCCAATGTGTCATATGAGGCATGCGACATTATATGCATATACCACATAGTTACTATTCTTCTCAACCAGCCACAAAGCCAATAACCACAAATCGACCATCCAATATAATTCCAAATCAAATCGGTTTCAGTTTCATAGTCACATAACCATGGCAATCAGGCAATTATAATAAATAGATATTTCGATAGCATACCATAGAACTACATAGCAGCCATTCCAGTCAAAGGCATTTCGGAACCAAACAGTCAATCATGGATCAATCGAAATAGACTAACCTTTCCAATTGAGACCATTTAGCCTATTCCAAAATGCTAACCTAAACCGACCCCAAATGGACTACCTAAACACCCTAAAATTCTAAGCAAACTAATTCCAAACGTAATCAACGACTTAACCAAGGATTAGCAGTCAACTCACAATTAATTAGACGACAACGATCCTTGAAAACATTCCTACAAACTTGGAACTCACGGGCCATCTTCTCGGACACGAGCCCAAGTTCTCGGCCACGTGGCCACGCTGACACATTGGCCCGGACATGGCTTAGGACATTGGCCAACATGGCCGGCCACGGGCCAGGTTCTCGACTAGGACTCTCGGCGGCCGGCCTTGGCTTGCTTGGCCGGCCACGGTCCTGGTCAAAACGGGTCATGGCCCGAGCCGAGGTAAGTAAGAGAGAGAGAGAGAGAGAGAGAGAGAGATATATATATATATATATATATATATATATATATATATATATATATATAGGAAGAGGTGGGGGTATGTTCTCACTCTTATCCTACGTGGGACACTTGAATGATGATGTCATCGATGATGTCATGTGATATCATCGACGATGTCTCAAGAGAATGATGTCATGAGGATGTCATGGTGACATCATGATGACGTCATGTTCTAGAAATCCTAGGGGCATTTTGGTAATATCTTCAAATATCAAGGGCATTTTGGTAAATTGTCCACTCTAGGGTAATTTGGTCAATTGAAAATCTATTGAATGCATTTTCGTCAAATATCGTGCTAGGGCTATTTTGGTCCATCGCCAATCTTTTGAAGATAATCTCATCCAATTCCAAACCAATTATGCTAGAATGAAGTATATGTTTAAGAATTTCGACCCTAAAACGATACGATCAATCGATCGATCCCTAAACTAATCCGATTGTTGATTTTAGAAAATATCTAATTTTCGATACCTAATCCTTTGAAATTCAATTTCAAGGTGCCAAATTTCCAAGGCATCACACATGTTGACTGATTCATTATGCTCGTAGCAATCGAGAAAGGGCAAGACGTGTCAATCTTAACGTTGGAGCAAGTGATTGATGGGTTCATTGTGGTCGCATGAGCAAAGAATGAATCAAAAACCTGTTGATTCAGTTCTCGAGCAAGCATTGCAAAGTAAAACCATTTTGTTAAGTCGAGGAGGATATCAAGCGATCGAGTTCGCGGAGGAGGCCGATGATGGGTTCATTATGTCTTGGTATTTTTATTTGACTTTGAGACCACGCTTGCTTTCTTCAGTTGTGTCATATCTTGTCTTTTTATTTGCCTTTTGTTTGTGTGGCTTTAATGCTTTGTGGGCTATCTTTTATTTTCTCATTCAGTGTCTCCTTAGTGCAACCGACCTCTATAAAAGTTGCTGTGATCAGCTTGTATAATACGACTGAAGCCACGGAGCTCCAAGTGAGCAATAAAAGAATACCTCTCTCCGACCTGTATTTGTGTCCACTCTATTGTTCTAAATTTTTAAAGTCATCATTATTATTTTGGCACCAACAAGGCAACGAGCACAATAATCGGCTTCTCTCCTCCTACAATCAAGGTAGCATCGGTGTCGATACGCGATACTCGACACGACACGACAGCGACATTACACGATACTCCGATACGTCATTTCAAAAAATAAAAAATTTCAATACGTTGATGACACGTTATATATTAAATATATATTTTTACATATACATAAAGAATTATATTTTTGAACATTTTATTAACTATCAGGTCAGCCGATAGTGATGACATTAGAATGCAAAAGAATAGATGTCGATCATTTTCAAAGTATTCGTATGATAAAACATATTTTCTTGCTTCGTAACCTAACCCTCTCAAGCGGGGAATAATGGCTACATTTCCGAGCCAGTCGTGGGAATATTGGGATGGTGTCAAACAAAACTCCATTGAAAAATTATTTTATTTTCTTAAAATTATAAATAAAAATAATGCACAATTCCCTTCCCTCCTCTCCCGCACCCATGTCTCGATCTTCAAAAAGAGGTCTTGTTCTAACCAAAAAGAAAAAAAGAAAAAGAAAAAGAGGTATTGTCACATCATTCGTCCTAGTCTTTGTCAAAAGCAAGTTCTTGCCTTACAAGTTTCAACTTCCCCTATTTTCTTTTGTTCTCCCTTCATCTCTCTCTCCTTAAGAAGAGAGAACCGATACTCGAGAGTCCTCCAGCTAGGGAGCCACTTCCTCGACCCGCCACACCTTTCTCGACCGCGAGGCAGCCCGGAAGCTCCGCCGTTTCCCCATCGTCGCGCACTACCGGAGAACTTCGGTTACAGCTCCGCCGTCGTGCCGGCCACCATCGCTGTTCTCTGGCACCGCGATAGACCCATACCAACAGTGGAGAAGGAAACGAAGCAGAGGAGGCCGAGCTCAATACAGGCGCTCGCGTTTCTCATCAACATCCTGTGAGGCTATTACTCTCCGATTCACCGTCCCCAACGCCTAACTTGCCCCCTCCGACCTTACGAGCAGCCTCTTCCCCACCTCCCTCGCCGACGTCCTTCGCCACCCTGTGCTCCTTCAGTTCCTCTCCTCTTTCGAGCTACACCAGATCTCTCCGTACTCGCGGGTCGCTCAAGTGTCCGGCTCGTTGACCGCGCGTCGGAAGTCGGACACGCGCGAGTCGGTGCTTCTTAGCCTACAATCACTAACATCCTCTTTGCCTGCACCCCACCACCATGGCCGAAGCACCGAATGAAGAACCCGCTGCTTCTCTGGAGCGGAGGATGTCAGCTGACATTGGCTTCCCAGAAAAATATTTGGGTAAGGGATTGTGATTTTGAGATAACGACTGCACATGACGAAATTCCTGTATTTTCAATAATTTTTCTTTTTAAATTAATATTGTCCACCATTTCCATGATTCGCTTTGGAATTTCCACGACTCAATAAGCTCTTAGTACGAAGAAAATTGGGCATGAACACCCTGTCACGATGATTTCACGCGAAATAAGGCGTCAACTAGACGTTACAGACAACTTACATGGGATGAGATTTTAGTTTCTGCCGTCGTACAAAGAAGTTGGGGATTTCATCTACGTTATCTTCGTTTATTGGTCCGCTACACTGGGTATTTGTTTATGAACGTGTTGCACCGTTGGAATATGTCTCATGCATTTAGTCAAAATGAGAGGAGACGGCGACTGACAAATGATATTGGTTTGGTGGACACCATCAAGAAATTTCATAGCTTGACGGGAATCTAGCAGCAGGATTATTGACAAATGTTTTGCTTGTGATTGAAACAGGTTATGGGCCGCCTACGACTCGAATCGGTAACCACTCTGGTAAACCCATATTTCTGATCCCGATCTCTTGTCCTGATGGCGCTCTTCCATCGCTGGGCACAGTCGAGGATAGACTTGCGCAAGAAATCCCGGCGGGACATTTTATATGAGTGAACAGAGTAGACTACGAACCCAGCAGAATAAAACCCCGCTGCCGGATATATATCCTTTTTCGTGCAGGGGATAAGGCGGAACATGTCCAAGAATTTCTGGCACGTCTCCACGAGAGAGATCCCAATAGTAATTCCGTTGAAGTGGAAGAGAATGATGCGCTCTTATTCCATTATCAACTGAACGAGAGTTTGCTGCACCTTAACCGTAATGAAGGAGGTCAGATCACAGTGAAGGACCAAAATGGTGGTCAGGTAGTTACTTTCGGAAAATCTGAAAAGCTCTTTTGCTGTTGTCTTTGCTGCTTTTGTTTCCCAGCCGATTCATCAGTCACATGATTGCACTTGCACATGGAGGTTATCGCAAACTGTCCTCGGTTGAGCTTCTTTGTGGTATGCAAATACATATTTAACAGATCAGTATGTTAAATTCATAATGATAACGCGAGGACTAATTTCAAGATCATCCTTCAAAAGGGTCAAAAAAAAAAAAAAAACTGACTCATCTTTCCGCCAACAACAGATTTCCTTTGCCGCCACCCTCCTCTCATCGGGCATGGAGTCCTTCCGCCACGCCCAGGAAGTACAACTCCGGAACCGTGATGGCAAGTACCTCCGCGCCCGCCACTGGGAAAAGGACGTTGAATTGAGCAAGGTTCCCTCCCTTGAAGCAAAGTGGTTCGTCGAGTTCACCTCCAACGCCCTCCTACTCAAGAGCTACTACGGCACGTACCTTGCTGCCTCTGACCTGCGCTCCCTCCAAGGGTTCACCGGCCACAGGGTCCTCCTGTTCCGCCCTCCCCTCGACTCTTCCTTGGAGTTGGTGCCCGTGATGGAGGGCACCCAAGTCAAGCTCCGCACCCACTACGGCACCTTCCTCCGCTCCAGCGAGGACCGCACCTTGTGGCCTGACATGGTCACCCACGACCTCCCCCACAGCACCACCATATTCTTCGATGTCGAGGTCGTCAAGAGAAAAGAAGAAGGATCTGCCACCGAAAGGCATCACGAAACAGGAGAAGGAAATTCTCTCCCCAGAAGTCCTCCAGTGGATTCAGGTTTATATCGTGGTAATTTTTGGAAGCTGAAGAATTTGTTTTCTGATGCCAACTCCGGAAGGAAGGATGTGCTGATAAGGGGAGGGCCGGGGACAACGGCCTTTGTTAGAGAGCTGTGTACAGATCTCCGGGAGTATTTTGATGCCATCGTCTGGATTAGCAATCCACAAAGAATTGGTTCTGCATTGATCCGTGAAGAAATACTTTCGCAACTTATTCTTGAGAGGGGAGCCTTCCCCAAAAATTTTGACCGGCATCCTCGGATGTTGAGTGACCACGAATTACCCTTACATCAAAAGGCAAGATGCCTCATTGTGGTTGATAATTTAGACGATAGAACTCAGGAAAAATTCCAAGAAATCTCGCATATGGTCAATACATGCGCAGTGATCTTCATAGCCAGGCACGAGGTGGGTTTATCGCACAGCCAAATCGACCAGTATGGCCGCGAATTAGAAACTTTTGAACTGGAGGATCGATCTTATGTGCCATGGGCGTACGATATGTTCCCGGAAAAGGGTTTTCCATCTCCATCGAAGGAATTATGCCAACTCATTGTTAGGAAGTGTGAGAGACTGCCTGCAGCAATCGTTTTGGTCATGGGCAACCGGCAAGACTGGGGGTGCTCCTGCTCACCTGAAAATTGGGAGGCGAGTATCCCCTCAGATAACCTCTGTCGTGAACTTCAATTTATCCAGAAAGTGTTGGAGGTCCTTTGTGGGTACGAACATCTATTCGCCTTTTTGTACTTGTGCGTTTTCCCCGAGAATACCTTGTTCAGTTGTGAGAGAGTTTCTCTTCTATGGTTTGCGGAAGGATTTCTATCCCGTTGGATAACAACGGAAGGATTTCTATCCCGATTTCTATCCCGTTGGATAACAACGGAAGGCCGTTGGATAACAACAGCCGAGCATATCTTCAATGAACTTCTTCTAAAAGAGTGCATCCATGCGGTGCAAACAAGAAGTAACGGACAGCTCTCCACATTCCAAGTGGACAATCGTGTGCGAGAGATTATGGTTTCCTTGTCTGTTCTTCGCGACCTAGTAATCAAAACTAGTCAGGGCAGCACCCACCTGCCTGAAAATGCAAGATACCTAACTGTGCGGGGAAGAATCAAGGATTTCAAGGACAAGAAAAGCCCGAGACTCTCTTCGTTATGCGGGTTCGATGTCCTCTCAAATGAGGATGAGACAACTTCTGAAGCTATGCCATCAGGGGATTCCGAGACTCTTCTGTTCCTATCGCATGCCGAGGTGTTGGATCTGACTGGTGCATCTCCCCAGATGGTTCGACATGCTCTGAATTTACTGTCCAAGCTAATTGATTTTCTTCGAACCAATCTTCCTCTCAGGTACTTGAGCTTAAGTGATACGTCAATCAGAGTAATCCCGGACTTCATCGGGAATCTGGAGCATCTAGAGTTTTTGGATGCTAGACGTAGCTCGGTCATCGAATTGCCTAAGCAGGTTGCAAGACTTGAGAGCATTCATCACATCGTGATTTATTGTCTTAAGGAAGACACCCTGACAAAGAGTTACAACCTGACTGGTTTCAAGGCATCATGTGTGTTGGGGAAAAACGGGCAGCACCTCGGCACAAATATAGCCAATCCAGGATCAAATAATAATCCCCGACACTACTCCAATATAATCCAGCAACAACCAACAATTATATCCAGCAAAATATCAACCTCGCAGCAACGAATATAATACCGGAACGATAAAGAAATATAACACCAAGATTTACGTGGAAAACCCGAATCAGGAAAAACCACGGACGACCCAAAAATTTCCACTAATCACCAAGAATAGCAGAATACACCAAGTATTTCCCTCTAGTCACACACTAGAGCTCAACAACAATATTCCAGGAGCAATTCCTTAAAATGGGGCTAGAAAACCCTAACCGCAATAGGAGAACCGGAGATAAATCTCAACAAACGAAACCTATCAATTTGTAGATCTCAGTCTCACGAACAACATACTGAAATTTGAGACGATTCCGGTAATGTTTGGCCGCCGAAATCGCACCGGAGGTCGTCGCCCTTTCTCTCCTTCCCTGCGTTCACCGAGAGCTTCCCTGCACGAAACACTCTCGGCTCTCTCTCTTTCTCCTGTTCTCTGCCGCTGCTCTTTGTTGACACCTGATTTTTGACCATCCATTATTATAATTTTTATTTCTAAAATTAATTAAAAATAGCAAAAAAGGTCAAAAAATTGCAAAATCAACTTTGGGAGCCTTAGCCTAGCCTTAGGAACCAATTTTGAACAAAAAATATTTTTTGAATTTTTTAATATTTTTTGGAATTTATTTAATTATAAAAATACCCAAAAAATCAGAAAAATACCATCCGTGGTCAGAAAATTACAAAAAATATTCAGAAATTTTATTTTAATTCTCTCTTTAATATTTTCACATTTTATTAGGGAAATTCGGCTTGGTTCATTGGGTTCCTTCACAAACCTAATCCCGAACCGGGCCTAAAAAATCCTTTTCGAGTCTTTTAACTTTCAATTCTCGGTTTTTATAAGCTATGACATTAGACTCTAAAGTATCGAAATGCAATTGGGTCAATTTGCCCTCCAATTTGATCAATTTTAACCAAAAGGGCTTAATTGCATAAAAATCTTTCAATTTAATCCCCGGTTTCACAATTTTTGAAATTAAATTTCACACGGGCACACCCATTAAAATTAAACACCTCTACCCAACAGTTTTCATCATGCTGAATCCATTGGTGGGCTCAATTTTGGCTAATTCGATCGTTTAGGCCTTCGATTTGGCGAAATTAAATTTCGGATCCTAGGGACAATTTGGGGTTTTCACAGAATTTCAATAAATTGATTTACGAAAATACCCATATTTGATGGAAAACATGTCAAGTAATCCGATTTTGCCATAAATTTCATGAAAAGAGGTCATTTGGGGGGTCAATTTGGCGATTTGGGCGATTTGGCCGAACCGGGTCGGTCGGGTCCGGCCCGATCCGACCCGGTCCGACCCGGGTCTGCAAATGCACAGAATGTGCAGCAGACCGTGGACAGAATGTGAAAAAACAGGGCAGCGTGGGGGAGTGCGTTTTTCAAAGAAAAAGAAACACCGAGCGTGGGGGACAAGAGGACGGAAGGCCATGCTTGTCTCTGAGGCCGAGGAGCGCCGGTCGGCCACGCAAAACCGAGAGATTCTCGGATAAAAACCGAGCTCGGCCATAGGAGAGAGAGGGAGTTTTGGGGGGAGTAAGGACGAAGCCGGAAGGTGGCAAGGCTTCCCCGCACACCACGGAACCCCATCGGAGCTTCGGCGGTCGTCGGCAATCTCCGGGTAGGTCGGTATCTCGCCGGATCTCCATTTTTCTTTACGCACGCCATGTGTTCGATGAAATGACGATGCCTACTTCGATTCGGTTTTGCCTCGGCCGTGCATTGTCTGCGTAGCATGTGCTCGTTTTTTGTCCTAAGTTAATCCTAGCACTACTCTATGGTCTGTGTATGTCCTCGCTTTGCATCAAAACCCGGCGAAAACCGAGCCCGGAGTCTCGCCGTTCACCGTTCGGACCTATAGCTCGGCGGGGAGCTTCCGGCGGTCGCTAAGCTCAAAACGAGCTCAGGTAAGCTTCTAGACTCTTCTTGGATGCCATGTGATGCAAAGAAATCGAGTTTGAGCGACAAAAAATTTTATGCAAATCGGTTCGCCGGAGCCGGTTCGGTCGTCGGTCGTTTAGGTGTTTTCCGACGTGTTTTATTGCCATGTTTTGATTACATGTTGATGATGAGTGTCTAAGGAATCGAATGTCGCAAGAACGGGCGAAAAATACCAAGTTTCGGGCCCGTTTCGCAATTTTCCCGGCGACCTCGCCGGAATTTTTACTATTCCCGCCGGATTTTTCACTGTTCATCGTCTTCTCCGGCGACCCTCCGGCCGGTCAACGGTCAACGGCCGACGTGGCGTGCCACGTAGGCAGCCACGTCAGCCGGGTGGGGTCCGGTCCGCTTATTTTTAAATAAAACAAATGGACGGCCACGATCGCGACACGTGTCGCGATCCTGGAATTTTTGGAAAATTAAATAAATGATTTTCGAATAATCGATCCGGCGGACGAGGATGTGCCACGTGGCTCGTTGAGGGACGTCCGATCTTGTACAAGATCGGACGCACCAGACGAAGCCACGTGGCACGACGTGGACCGTCCGATCCGGGGAATTTGCGGATAATTAAATAAAATAGATAAAAAATCAAAAAAATTGTTAAAAAATGGAAAAATATTTAAAAATATAGAACGGCGTCGTTTTAGGCCGGTTTCGACCCCTAGGGTCGGGCCGGGCGCCCGAGAGGCGTGGGCCGGGTTTGACCAGGCCCGGAAAATATTTTTAAATATTAAAAAATTCAGAAAATAATAAAATAATCAATAAAATCAATAAAAGATGAAAAATCATGAGAAATTCAAAAAAAATTCGGAAAATTCAGAAAAATTCTAAAAAAATCCAGAAAATAGGAAATGGCCACATTCAACTGGCCACGACCAGTTTCGGGTCTTTCGACCCCCGGTCTTTTCAGAAATGACGGTTTTGTCCTTCCGGCAAACCGTCTTCCAAAAAAAATTCTAAAAATCCAGGAAAATCCCAAAAAATAGGAAATGGCCACAAACAACTGGCCAAGGCTCATTCCGGGTGTTTTGAACCCCGATCCTTCTTAAAATGACGATTTCGCCCTTTGGGCGAATCGTCTTCCAAAAGTTGAAGAAAAATCAAGAAATTCCAAAAAATTCTCAAAAATGGGAAATGGCCACAATCAACTGGCCGTGGAATATTTTGGGTAATTCGGTATCCAAACCTTCCAAAAATGACAATATTGCCCTTTGGGCTAATTGTCCCCTAATCTTCCCATTTTACCCCTAGCCCTAAATCACATCTTCCCTAAGCCCTTATGGCTATACTAGGAGGCCAATGATTGAAATTGATGTGCATTGACATGATTTATTTATGCACGTGACTTGCGCTTTCATTATATTGACTGTGATTTGATAGGACCAGTCTTCCAATCTGCATGAATCCCTGAATCAAACCTATCTCACCCAAAATTGCGCCTACATGAAATCTTAAATAGGAAAATCACTCGCGTTAGGTACCGAAAGGGCGTTGGTAATGACACCGACGTAACCAAGTCCCCGAACCCAAAATCTCTGGTTCCGCAGAACTGATCGATCTCTCCCAATCGGTCAGTAAGGTTTCCGGTCTACCCTCCAAGAAAGACCGGTGGCGACTCCAAATGCATGCACAAGTTGCACATGCCACCACGACCACACTAAGGTCGAAAGCGATCGACTCTTATCGTCGAATCCTTAAAGATATACCTCCGCCGCGATTTGGTATGGGCCTGGGAGGGCCCGCGCCGATCTAAGGCCCGCGATCCACATTTCAGAGTGGGGCCCGCGATCGGTAATCCATTAGCCGCGTCCTCCTTTGATTTCGGACGGGTCGCGACAGCTGGCGACTCCACTGGGGACATTGTTCTAGAACACTTGGTTCTGGACCTCAAGTGGACTTAGGCCGTAATTAAAACGTTGAGTGATTTTTCTAACCCTGCAGGCGCTCTTGAAGGTGAGGTAAGTCCGCTCACGATAGGTGTTATATGTTTTTGCAGATTGGAGTGATAAGGGGTGTAGTCTGTGATTGACATTGTCTTATGCAGGACGGGCGTAGGAATGTATGTTATATGGATGATTTGAAGCGCTGATTGATATATAAATTGTTGCGCATGATTCACTGCATATTTGAGGATCACGACACTCTGCACAAAGCGCCCAAACCTAGGCCGCGAAATCACCTTTTCAGGTAGCCATAGATCAGGGATCGATATGCAACGCTCTAGCGTGGTTTGCGCTGGGGTCGACCATATTCGATCCCACTCACTATCCAAGTCGAGACTTTTATCCATTTGTTGTGGATTGCGCTCATGGACGAATTTATCGACTCGGATAAGGGGAAGCCTCTAGGTTCCTCGCCTAAGCCATTTTGATTTCTAGAGTCAAGCCTCACTCGTCTCATGCGCATGTATATGGATGGTTGGTATACCTAAAACCAAAAATCATTGGGTACCTCTCATGGTAAGGTCCTGCCATTTCTATTTAAATTCACTTGCAGTCTTTTATTTCGCACGGCATGCTGCATTCATTGAGTCCGATGGTTGAGTCTAATTCCATTTTAGAGTATGGATAGATTAGAGATGATCTCTCTAAAGTCGGTCTAGCATCCCGGAGCGGTTCGAGTATGAGCGACGCGTCATCCGCCATCAGACTGCCCGGACATTCAACGGAGTCTACCCTTTTCGAGCTGTCCGAGGAATGATCCAGTAACCTTACCGGAAATTGAAGGATAGGCGATAACAGCAAATCCAAGACACCCGCCGGACGCTGTCAAGATGTTATCTGATAAAAACGAAGACCCGAAGGACCGAACTGAAGACACCAGGCATCATCCCTCGAAGACCTAACTTGGGGCATCTCTTTAGATTATTAAGGGTCACGTTCCAATTGTCCCTTTTCTTTTATCAGGATCATCGAGTCTGTAAGGAGCACCCGTCTGTGGGCCTCTCATCTATCTTTTACACCTCGATTCCTAAGTCTTGTCTAAGTGTCTTGACATTGAAATGTGACACTGGAATTTCTCTCAACCATTCAGATTTTCCGATTCAATTGCGTGTCTCGCCCAGATGAAATTTTCGTTAGAACTCACACTTGGTGTTTAACCCAAGTACGAGAATCTAACATTCATTTCATGGTACGCCGGACATGGAATTGTACCGGTCTATAGCATGCATCATTGGTAATCCTTGGTAATTAACTAAAGCCGTCCATGTTTCCTAAATTCAAGAGGAGACATGATACCCAAATTACCTTCGGGAAATCATTTCAATTTGGATGTCCTATCTCTAATCGAATTTAGGACACATTGGAATTGCATGTTTATCTTCTTGGAAATTCCACAGATTTTCTGGGGATTTACCAAAAGTGATAACCATGGATTACGCTCCTTTTAGTTTTATGTTTTCTCTTGAAAAACATCGATAAGAATTTTTCACATGAGGTTAAGGCTTGTATAAAAGTCCTTATCTTCGTTAATTACAAGAAAGCATAAAATTGAAAGGATTTATGCTTTACTTCCCTTTCTGACATATTCCTGTCATTCGAACAGGTAATTTCCAGAATCAAAATTCGGGGACTTGTGTGAAGAATCAGTCGCAAGTTTAAATGGACCAGGATGGCATAGAAAAGCGCTTGACCACCCTGGAGAGTCAGTTGGCTCAAGTGCTCGCAATGATGACAGAAATGAAGACACCCATCCTCACCACACAGGGGGTACCCCGACAGCCTTAAATTCTAACCTGACTGTCCGACCAAGGAATCCTCAAGAGAGAGTCAACTGATGAGGACATTTTGCCATCTTTCAAGACGTGGAGCGGCATGCAATCAAAGAAGCCACATGCGGAAGAGAGTTAGCTGTAATCTAATCTCTTTAAATTTGAAAATTTGCTGATTGTGTTTTATTGATCCTCAGGAGTGGTGCTTCAAGAAGATTGAAACTGGCTGACAACTCGAGCCACTAGGATGGATATTTGAAGTCAGACAAAGAAGTCGACTTCTCACCAAGACAGCATACTGGGGCAAAGCCCGCCAAGATGAAAAGAGACAGGAAGCTCCGAACGGCAGATATCCCCTAATTGAAAAAGGGAACCGTAAAAATTGTGAAAGGATCAAAGCAGTCGACTGGGGCATATCCCACTCAACTAGGGCAGACGCCACCTGACCGGGGCAGCCGGATCAAGTGTAAAGACGTGTCGTTCCTAATTGATTTTCAATCAGATACCGGCATAATATTTCCTATCTTTTCCTCTCAGGTGAAAAACAGGATAAGATGGTCGAAGACCAACGAAGGGGAACTTGCCTTCCCTACAAGATGAAAAGGGATGTGCCTCTATCAGATGTCACCCATCGTGATTGCAAAGACAAGATGGATCGATTTTGATAAAACCTAAGTAGACAGCATAAAGAAGGAGCAGCCTAATTAGGATTGGCTCTCCCTAAGTCGAAAAAGCTATATCCGTTCCAAATCGGATTGACTGGTTCACGAGTTGATATGGTTTCTCGTTCTTGCAGGTGATGACGAGAACGAACGGGGCCATTGAAAAATTTCCAGCATCTTGGATGCCAGAAGTGACCAGAGCGGGGATAGTAAATCCGTAGTCGTTTCAATTAAAGCTCCTTATGCAGCAATCGAGTCACTCATTCATTTCATCGTACAGGTGGAGTAAAAGATTGTTAAAGCGTAAGGTGAATGCGACAGGACACAATGAAGAAAATTGTTGCTTGTGAAGTAACGCTCCAGGATGTTGAAGTACTCAGCCACAAGTAAACCCGTGCTTGCTGATGTCAAACAACAGAATGATCGAGGGACGTCATAAAATGACGACAAGGCAAAATGCGCATGAAGAATTTGGAATGCATGGATGAGACCAAGGAGTGTCAAACGTTGCAGAACATCAAATGCTGAGATCTTCGGAAGATTGAATACATCAACACGGCATGATCAGATCGCCTAAAACTAAATCGGCCAGCCCTAGACAAAGCGTCCAGTGGCTGAGGGCAAATCACTCCTCTACCTAGAAAGGGTACCAAATGTAGGATGTGCCGAATTCACCATGGGGATACGTGGGGGAAGTCCCTGAAGCAGTCACCGCCCATGAATCATGATGAAGCAGAGTAATCCATCAAAGACAAAACACATCAAACCCTTCTAAATGAGAAGGAGAACGATACGAAGCCATCGATTCGGGTAAAAGGACGTATCGTTCCAAAATGATTGTTTTCTTGATATGAGAATAATGCTTCATTTCTTTTTCCTCTCAGATGATGATCAAAAGCAGAGGACTCAGGAGGCAGTGCTTTCAAATTACAAACAGGGAGTACCCATTTTCATGGCATCTCAGACATGCCCTGTGGCTAAATATTTTCAAGAGCATTCTAATGGCTCAATTTGCGAACAAAACATTTGAGAAAACCTGAAGAAGTTTCTCATCATTTAGAAATCTCTGTGAAAAGAATACTTGAAAAGAAAATTTCAAGTTTTGCAGATTGACACATCTGATAAAAATGCCTTCTTTGAGTAGAATGAAAAGTACGAACTCATTTTTCGCCGCATGCATACATAACATGCATCATGCATATCGTGCACACATCCTGCATACAGAGAACCCAAAGGGAGAAATGCCGGCTCCCGCAGGATAAATTTCAAGGGTAAATTGTATCGACTCCAATAATCAATTATACATGCCCTTTACTCATGAGGTTTCTTCTTTTCAACAGGAACATCGAATACCTCAAATGGCGACTGTGATCGAGAGGATCACTAAATCGCCACACGACAAATCCCCAGACTATCAAGCTGTCTAGGGATAGAGAAAAAAATAATCAAAGACTCTGGCAATTGAGATAGATGACCAGAATCGACAAAATTCGTGGGAGCGGGCTCCCCCATTTGCTTCGAGGAGCCAAGCCGGGGGCAAACTCTCATGATCCCCCATGAAAGCGCATTAGACCAGGGTCATTAAACCCAGAGATGACAAACACCCGACAAGCCTGCCTGGGGCGGAATACTTGGGAAACACCGTTCCTTCAAATGTGCATGGACTTCTTCAAATGGGATTGAAAATCGCCAACAAACGTGGGAATGCCAAGGCACGTTGCCAAGACGAACACCGCCCAACTGGGGGGCAAAGCAGTTGTTGATGTGATCGAGGATCGTCTCACGAACAACACCCACAAATACAGACGAGAGGAAGTGACATTCATCGTCCACATCAGTATACGATACTGAAATGACCCTCACCAAATGTGGCGCGCCAACGATCGACAAAAGAGGGGGATACGTCAGTAAGACGTCACCATGGATCCCAAGAGAGAAGACATCCCCAAAGAGGATGAGGATTGCAGCAAAATGCAAAATGAAGTTAGCTGGGGCAAGCGTCACCTAGCTACGGCAAATCACATCCAACTGGGACAAGTAAATCATTTGTGCGCCGGACAAAGAATGACGTTTCTCCTCTGGCAAAATCCATGGACGCAATGACAGAGTCGTCCTCATCGGAAGTAAACCCCAGAATACAAACCTGGGTGAACGGTAACTTTGTATCGTTCCAAATTGATCTCCCAAAGATCCCATGCTTAACATGAGTTTGTTCTCATTTGGCAGAAAATTGGTAGCACCAAAAAGCCACAAAAGAAAGGATCTCGCCCAACGTGGAAGCGAAAAGAAATATCCGTTGTAGGGGGCAAGCTGCCAGGAAATGGAACCCCGCAAAATGGCGTTAGCATACGTCTAAAAGCACAAATTGATCTCATCCAGTGCAAATCCTAGAGAAGGATTTCGTTGCCAAACAGATGGATAGATCATGGCCACGAGCTAGATGGCCGACTTCAACAAGCCTTACATTTGCGTTCAAATGGAGGCGCGAAACGAGAGTAAAGCAGTATCATTTCGATTTGTCTCGAATTTCGAAACACGAACTTACACTTAATGTTTATTGTTGACAGGGATTCACCGTCAAGATGGACAGAAAATTGTTGGCACCAGAAAGCCGCAAAATAAAAGAACTCGCCGACAAGGAGGCAAATAGAATCATCGACCTTAGAAGTCAGGGCTCCAAGAAATGGTCTTTGATTATAAGACTGAGTGGAGGGTAAAAAGTATCGCTTCCACACTTTATGCTTTGACATACATTCCGATAACAATTTCTTTCTTCCTTGAATAAAAGGAACTCTGAAGAGTGGCGCTGGAATGCGTCCAAAAACACAAATGGATCTCCTCTAGGGCAAATCCCGGAGAATGATTTATCGCCAACCAGACGGAGGGATCATGGCCACAAGATAGATGGCCAACTTCTACAAGCCACGCGTTTGTGTTCAAATGGAAACACAAAGCAAGAACAAGGCTGTATTGTTCCAATTTATCTTGAATTTTGGAATACAAACTGACACCTAATTCCCGTCCTTGACAGGGGCTCGCCATCAAGGCGAAACAGGTGTTCACATCCCATGTATTACCCATTGGAACACATGACCAAGGGTAGGATGTATCGTTCTAATTTTTTGAAAAATTCATGAACGTACAATAACATGTTTCTTCCGCATTTTCAGGGATCTCCAGCCGCGGGGGACAGGTAAGTATCCCTTTCCCCAATCCATTGAAGATGTTGAATAAAAACTGAGAAGAAAAGAAAAGCTTTCAGAATCTAATGTCTAGAAAAGACATAGAATTCAAAATTCATTGGCTTTCATGTTTTTAAAACAGGAGGTTGTCTGAACATGAATAAGAACATGCATGGTGCATCATAAAATCCCCTTGACGGGTAAAATTTTTGGAGAAAATGAAAGAGATTTTTTCCAATCAAAAGTTCAAAACTTTCAAAAGGACGTTTTTTCAAAAGACAAGAGGCAAAGCCTAGTCCAAACACGTCCTACACACACTGGAGAGAAGTGGAGCGGATTAGATAGCAAAATCTAGACCTACGGAAGTAGGGATTATTCGCAACAATTACATGGATTGGGATGACAGAGGCATTCGTTTCATATCCCCAAATACTACAGGTGACTATTGACAACCCCTTTGAACGGCGGTTTTCATTCTCAACCCTGTCAAGAACCACCCCACATTGGGGCAAAATGGAGGCGAGTCCAGCAACATCAGGAGAAAATGGTTAGCAATTCTCTTGCTCGGACTAACATCAATCTTTGTGTGTTGTTTATATGGTAATCCAAGTGCCATAGGAT
The DNA here is from genome assembly GCA_021437785.1 of Rhodomyrtus psidioides. Classification (NCBI taxonomy): domain Eukaryota; kingdom Viridiplantae; phylum Streptophyta; class Magnoliopsida; order Myrtales; family Myrtaceae; genus Rhodomyrtus; species Rhodomyrtus psidioides. The sequence continues at coordinate 1,684,002 of JAILYB010000054.1, forward strand.
GACGAGAAGCATTCATTTCTCTATCCCACACACTATATCCTTTGCATAGCCAAGTTGAGCCTGCAAATTCGTTTCATGAACCCATTGGTGATCATTCCAAGACGGGCGCCGCACCACTTCAAAAATGGAAGAGTTCAAGACTCAGGGATTACGAGAGAGAATTCCCGGACTAATATTTAAAGCATGTTTAGACTATATGTCTAACACGATCCCATGAAGATGAAAAAAAAAAAAAAAAAACGGGATTTCAAAAATGATGAGAAAAGCCCCCAGCATCAAGAAAAAGCAAAGTGCCTGGTAAAAGCAAGGCCGATGTTTGGGTGAACAATTTGTATCAATCCCCAAGAGAAACCTGTTTGAAAAGGGGAGAAGAAAAATTCAGAAGGAGTCAGATTCCAAAAACTACTCCTCAAACAGTATCAAGCGCGGAGCAGAGACGCAGATAGAGTTGTCAGTCTCTTAATGCAGCCAGAGGCGCTTTCACAAGAATTTGTGCACACCTCAAAAGCGGTCGTGCACCTCAAAAATTGAGGATGCAGAAAGGAAAGGACAGGTGGCAAATTTGCAATGGTCACCAATGTCAATCCCCTCATGAATTCTGGGCCAAAAACAAGCCTTTTTCGGTCTCCAATCCTACCAAAGTTACGACCCTGAAACAGTCTTCTCTGATTAAGACACTTGGGTTAACATATGGCTTAGCTCGAAGAGGTACGAGCAAGATTATTTCTTTCTCATTTTGCAGGGTTCTTGACTTGTAAACCCGAAGCAGATGGTGAAAACTTTCATTGAATGGCCTTGACTCGAAAGCGGGTCCCCATTGAAGACCGATACCCAAGCCCAACATTACGGTCCCGTGGAAGACCTCCCGACCGATCAAAATGTATGCGCTGCGAATGAGCCTAAAACCTAGGCACAGGTTAGTAGGGAATTGAGTGCATCCCCTATAAAAACCATTATCTCAAAACAGGTGAGAAGACCTCTTGAACGAGAAATGTTCCAATTGATGTGTTGAACAAACTCTTTTTGGAATCTTCAAACTGTTGATCCAGATTTTCCGTGCAAGGGATTTGTGATCACATTTGCATGTTGCAAGAATGCTTTGGATAACCTCCAACATCAAAATGCACATTTCACAATTAAAACTTAAGTCATACGGTTTTTGTCAAATGGACAGCCGTGGTCTTCCCAAAGATTATTAACGTTTTCTTGGTGAAGAAAAATCTTTCAGGCTCAAACTTCTGCAGGATCCATTGGAGACCCTAAATGCCCAGAAGAATGTCTCGCTCTAATGAAAGGAGCACGCAGGTTTGAACTTTCTGCAGGACACCTGGAGAACCCAGCTCCCAGAATGTCGCCTCAACAGACCCAAGTGAAGCTTTCTCGAGATAAAATCTTTCACTGCTTCAAAACTGAATTCCCGACAAATTTCGGGATCTCTAAAAAAATAAATAAAAAAAAATCAAACAGTCCTAGCATGACGTGGAGAACCCTCGTCCTAGGACCCCTTTTCAAAAAAATCAAACAGTCCTAGCATGACGTGGAGAACCCTCGTCCTCGGGACCCTTTTTCAAAAAATCAGACAGTCCTAGCATGACGTGGAGAACCCTCGTCCTAGGACCCCTTTTTAAAAAAAAAATCAATCAAACAATCCTAGTGGACGTGGAGAACCCTCGTCTCGGGACCCTTTTTCAAAAATATCAGACAGTCCTAGCATGACGTGGAGAACCCTCGTCCTAGGACCCCTTTTAAAACAAAAATCAAGCAATCCCAGTAGACGTGGAGAACCCTCGTCTCGGGATCCTTCTTTCAAAAAAAATCAAGCAGTCCTAGTTTGATGTGGAGAACCCTCGTCCTAGGACCCCTTCTTTCAAAAAAAATCAAGCAGTCCTAGCTTGACGTGGAGAACCCTCGTCCTAGGACCCCTTTAAAAAAAATCGAACAATCCCAGTAGACGTGGAAAACCCTCGTCTCGGGACCCTTTTTCAAAAATCAAGCAGTCCTAGCATGACGTGGAGAACCCTCGTCCTAGGACCCCTTTTAAAACAAAAAAATCAAGCAGTCCTAGCTTGACGTGGAGAACCCTCGTCCTAGGACCCCTTTTCAAAAAAATCAAACAATCCCAGTAGACGTGGAGAACCCTCGTCTCGGGACCCTTTTTCAAAAAATCAAGCAGTCCTAGCATGACGTGGAGAACCCTCGTCCTAGGACCCCTTTTAAAACAAAAAATCAAGCAGTCCCAGTTTGACGTGGAGAACCCTCGTCCTAGGACCCCTTTTCAAAGATATCAAACAGTCTCAACGGACGTGGAGAACCCTCATCCTGAGACCCCTTTTTCAAAAATTCAAAAATCCCCTATGACTTGGAGAACCCTTGTCATGGAAAACCCTTTCAAAAAACACAAAAATCCCCTCTGACCCCACTAGTCAGCGTCATGGGATCCCCCAAAAGCGCGATGACATAGATAAATCTCTTTGTAAGTGTTCACAGGTTGGTAGCCGCGGATCTGTCATCTTCCGGACCGGATCGCCAATTTTCAGCTTCAGAAGATTTCTTCCACCCAAAATCCCCACCAGACGGGGATATACGACAGAGGTGTCTCAAAGCACAGTTCGAGATCGGAGCTCATAACGCTCGCGACTTGCCGCCTAGAGATACGGTGACCGCCTTTTTCGCGAAGTACACGCCGGATAGCCATGCCTCGAAGCTCTCACCCTTCGGAACGGATTGCAGCCGGTAGCCGCGGAAGAGACATTTATTCCACCCTAAATCCCACCAGACAGGGATATACGACAGAGGTGTCTCAAAGCACAATTCGAGATCGGAGCCCATAACGCTCGCGACTTGCCGCCTAGAGATACGGTGATCGCCTTTTTCGTGAAGCACACGCCGGATAGCCATGCCTCGAAGCTCTCACCCTTCGGAATGGATTGCAGCCGGTAGCCGCGGAAGAGACATTTGTTCCACCCCAAATCCCAACAAGACGGGACATGTCATTCCATAGGCGTAGCCTTTTAGTAGGCAAACCTTTTCCAAGACCGATCTACAGAACGATCGAGTCTTCGACTAGTCCCGACAAGAAGGGATATGTCATTCCGAGGCGGAGCCTTTTAGTAGGCAAACCTTTTCCAAGACCGATCTACAGAACGATCGAGTCTTCGACTAGTCCCAACAAGACGGGATATGTCATTCCATAGGCGTAGCCTTTTAGTAGGCAAACCTTTTCCAAGACCGATCTACAGAACGATCGAGTCTTCGACTAGTCCCAACAAGACGGGATATGTCAACCTTTAGGCGAAGCCTTTTAGTAGGCAAACCTTTTCCAAGACCGATCTACAGAACGATCGAGTCTTCGACTAGTCCCAACAAGACGGGATATGTCAACCTTTAGGCGAAGCCTTTTAGTAGGCAAACCTTTTCCAAGACCGATCTACAGAACGATCGAGTCTTCGACTAGTCCCAACAAGACGGGAGATGTCAACCTTTAGGCGTAGCCTTTTAGTAGGCAAACCTTTTCCAAGACCGATCTACAGAACGATCGAGTCTCCGACAAACCCTACAGAACGGGCGCGTCATCCTTAGATTCCTATCAGTCTGGAGTCTCACCAATGGTAGAAACCGCCTTAAGGGTCAACTGCATGGTAGAAACCGCCATAAGGGTCAACGCAAGGTAGATACCGCCATAAGGATCAAAACTAAACCCGTGGTAGATACCACCTGAAGGGTCAAATATGGTAGAAACCGCCATAAGGGTCAACTCACGGTAGATACCGCCTGAAGGGTCAAATATGGTAGAAACCGCCATAAGGGTCAACGCAAGGTAGATACCGCCATAAGGATCAAAACTAAACTCAACGGTAGATACCGCCTGAAGGGTCAAATATGGTAGAAACCGCCTGAAGGGTCAAATATGGTAGAAACCGCCTGAAGGGTCAAATATGGTAGAAACCGCCATAAGGGTCAACTAGATGGTAGAAACCGCCATAAGGGTCAACCAATGGTAGAAACCGCCTTAAGGGTCAGCTGAAGGTAGATACCGCCATAAGGGTCAAACTCAACCAAAGGTAGAAACCGCATGAAGGATCAATACAAAGGTCCGATCCACCATACGGATCAAAATCCTTGGCAAATCCCAAAGCATGGGATGCGCCTTCCTTAGGTTCCTACCAGTCAGGAACCCCATAATGGTATGACCTACCATACAGGTCAGAGCTTAATCTCCCTAGGATATTCTGAACGAGTCTTAGGTATCTTCTTGAAAGTCGTCACGGCCGGGAGGGTAACGACGAACCCTCAGATTCCGCAGGCAGCATCTGACAGGTGAGCTTCACGTAAGCCTCTCTCACTCCGGCCCATGTTCGAATTGCAAGAGTAAACCGGTGATTAATTTGAGCATTCATCAAAAGACTTGAAGGTCCGATGTCATAGCATTTCTTCCCCCCCAGTCGAGTCGGTCAAGATCCAGGTGTCATTTTGTCTTCGAAAGCAACCTCTGACGAGCTCGCTCTCAAAGAGGGGCAGCTGTTGACACCTGATTTTTGACCATCCATTATTATAATTTTTATTTCTAAAATTAATTAAAAATAGCAAAAAAGGTCAAAAAATTGCAAAATCAACTTTGGGAGCCTTAGCCTAGCCTTAGGAACCAATTTTGAACAAAAAATATTTTTTGAATTTTTTAATATTTTTTGGAATTTATTTAATTATAAAAATACCCAAAAAATCAGAAAAATACCATCCGTGGTCAGAAAATTACAAAAAATATTCAGAAATTTTATTTTAATTCTCTCTTTAATATTTTCACATTTTATTAGGGAAATTCGGCTTGGTTCATTGGGTTCCTTCACAAACCTAATCCCGAACCGGGCCTAAAAAATCCTTTTCGAGTCTTTTAACTTTCAATTCTCTGTTTTTATAAGTTATGACATTAGACTCTAAAGTATTGAAATGCAATTGGGTCAATTTGCCCTCCAATTTGATCAATTTTAACCAAAAGGGCTTAATTGCATAAAAATCTTTCAATTTAATCCCCGGTTTCACAATTTTTGAAATTAAATTTCACACGGGCACACCCATTAAAATTAAACACCTCTACCCAACATTTTTCATCATGCTGAATCCATTGGTGGGCTCAATTTTGGCTAATTCGATCGTTTAGGCCTTCGATTTGGCGAAATTAAATTTCGGATCCTAGGGACAATTTGGGGTTTTCACAGAATTTCAATAAATTGATTCACGAAAATACCCATATTTGATGGAAAACATGTCAAGTAATTCGATTTTGCCATCAATTTCATGAAAAGAGGTCATTTGGGGGGTCAATTTGGCGATTTGGGCGATTTGGCCGAACCGGGTCGGTCGGGTCCGGCCCGATTCGACCCGGTCCGACCCGGGTCTGCAAATGCACAGAATGTGCAGCAGACCGTGGACAGAATGTGAAAAAACAGGGCAGCGTGGGGGAGTGCGTTTTTCAAAGAAAAAGAAACACCGAGCGTGGGGGACAAGAGGACGGAAGGCCATGCTTGTCTCTGAGGCCGAGGAGCGCCGGTCGGCCACGCAAAACCGAGAGATTCTCGGATAAAAACCGAGCTCGGCCATAGGAGAGAGAGGGAGTTTTGGGGGGAGTAAGGACGAAGCCGGAAGGTGGCAAGGCTTCCCCGCACACCACGGAACCCCATCGGAGCTTCGGCGGTCGTCGGCAATCTCCGGGTAGGTCGGTATCTCGCCGGATCTCCATTTTTCTTTACGCACGCCATGTGTTCGATGAAATGACGATGCCTACTTCGATTCGGTTTTGCCTCGGCCGTGCATTGTCTGCGTAGCATGTGCTCGTTTTTTGTCCTAAGTTAATCCTAGCACTACTCTATGGTCTGTGTATGTCCTCGCTTTGCATCAAAACCCGGCGAAAACCGAGCCCGGAGTCTCGCCGTTCACCGTTCGGACCTATAGCTCGGCGGGGAGCTTCCGGCGGTCGCTAAGCTCAAAACGAGCTCAGGTAAGCTTCTAGACTCTTCTTGGATGCCATGTGATGCAAAGAAATCGAGTTTGAGCGACAAAAAATTTTATGCAAATCGGTTCGCCGGAGCCGGTTCGGTCGTCGGTCGTTTAGGTGTTTTCCGACGTGTTTTATTGCCATGTTTTGATTACATGTTGATGATGAGTGTCTAAGGAATCGAATGCCGCAAGAACGGGCGAAAAATACCAAGTTTCGGGCCCGTTTCGCAATTTCCCGGCGACCTCGCCGGAATTTTTACTATTCCCGCCGGATTTTTCACTGTTCATCGTCTTCTCCGGCGACCCTCCGGCCGGTCAACGGTCAACGGCCGACGTGGCGTGCCACGTAGGCAGCCACGTCAGCCGGGTGGGGTCCGGTCCGCTTATTTTTAAATAAAACAAATGGACGGCCACGATCGCGACACGTGTCGCGATCCTGGAATTTTTGGAAAATTAAATAAATGATTTTCGAATAATCGATCCGGCGGACGAGGATGTGCCACGTGGCTCGTTGAGGGACGTCCGATCTTGTACAAGATCGGACGCACCAGACGAAGCCACGTGGCACGACGTGGACCGTCCGATCCGGGGAATTTGCGGATAATTAAATAAAATAGATAAAAAATCAAAAAAATTGTTAAAAAATGGAAAAATGTTTAAAAATATAGAACGGCGTCGTTTTAGGCCGGTTTCGACCCCTAGGGTCGGGCCGGGCGCCCGAGAGGCGTGGGCCGGGTTTGACCCGGCCCGGAAAATATTTTTAAATATTAAAAAATTCAGAAAATAATAAAATAATCAATAAAATCAATAAAAGATGAAAAATCATGAGAAATTCAAAAAAAATTCGGAAAATTCAGAAAAATTCTAAAAAAATCCAGAAAATAGGAAATGGCCACATTCAACTGGCCACGACCTGTTTCGGGTCTTTCGACCCCCGGTCTTTTCAGAAATGACGGTTTTGCCCTTCCGGCAAACCGTCTTCCAAAAAAAATTCTAAAAATCCAGGAAAATCCCAAAAAATAGGAAATGGCCACAAACAACTAGCCAAGGCTCATTCCGGGTGTTTTGAACCCCGATCCTTCTTAAAATGACGATTTCGCCCTTTGGGCGAATCGTCTTCCAAAAGTTGAAGAAAAATCAAGAAATTCCAAAAAATTCTCAAAAATGGGAAATGGCCACAATCAACTGGCCATGGAATATTTTGGGTAATTCGGTATCCAAACCTTCCAAAAATGACAATTTTGCCCTTTGGGCTAATTGTCCCCTAATCTTCCCATTTTACCCCTAGCCCTAAATCACATCTTCCCTAAGCCCTTATGGCTATACTAGGAGGCCAATGATTGAAATTGATGTGCATTGACATGATTTATTTATGCACGTGACTTGCGCTTTCATTATATTGACTGTGATTTGATAGGACCAGTCTTCCAATCTGCATGAAACCCTGAATCAAACCTATCTCACCCAAAATTGCGCCTACATGAAATCTTAAATAGGAAAATCACTCGCGTTAGGTACCGAAAGGGCGTTGGTAATGACACCGACGTAACCAAGTCCCCGAACCCAAAATCTCTGGTTCCGCAGAACTGATCGATCTCTCCCAATCGGTCAGTAAGGTTTCCGGTCTACCCTCCAAGAAAAACCGGTGGCGACTCCAAATGCATGCACAAGTTGCACATGCCACCACGACCACACTAAGGTCGAAAGCGATCGACTCTTATCGTCGAATCCTTAAAGATATACCTCCGCCGCGATTTGGTATGGGCCTGGGAGGGCCCGCGCCGATCTAAGGCCCGCGATCCACATTTCAGAGTGGGGCCCGCGATCGGTAATCCATTAGCCGCGTCCTCCTTTGATTTCGGACGGGTCGCGACACTCTTCTCTCTCTCCTTTGCACACACGCACACAATACACAAAATAAAGAAAAGCAAAGGAATGATGGCTGCCCATCATTGTGTCTCTTTCTTTTCCTCTTTTTGATTTCTTTTTCTTTCTTTTTCTTTCTTCTTTTGTCTTTTGTTTTTCTTCTTTTTGAAAAAAAATAAAATAAAAACCGGTTGGCCCCCACAAGTGGAGGCGTACAGCCAACAAATCTCCCCCTACGCCTCATGTGGGGAGTTCCATCATACCTGCTTTGCTTCTACAAGAGTCAAGTTTCACCATGGGCAAGGCTTTGGTCATCATGTCGGATCCGTTGTCGTCAGTACGGACCTTCTCAAGAAGAAAAAACTTTTCTTCTAACTTCTCTCGAACCCAATGATACTTCACATCGATATGCTTCGATCTTGAATGCAAAACTGGATTCTTGCTAAGATAAATAGCACTCATGCTATCGCAAATAGAACGAACTTTTCTTGCTTCAAACCCAACTCTTGTAAGAATTTCTGCATCCACAAGAGTTCCTTGCTTCCTTCTGTGATAGCTATATATTCCGCTTCAGTCGTAGACAAAACAATGCATTTTTGTAATCTCGACTGCCATGAAACTGCTCCCCCTGCAAAAATCATCATATAACCCGAAGTAGACTTTCGGGAATCACTATCTCCGGCATAATCAGAATCTGAGTAGCCGCTCAATTCAGGCTTTCCATTTCCATAACATAGGCAAAATCTGGAAGTGCCTCTAAGATACCTCAAAATCCATTTCACACCATTCCAATGCTCTTTACCTGGATTTGAGAGAAATCTACTCACAACACCAACTGCATGAGCAATATCTGGTCTTGTGCAAACCATGGCATACATCAAACTACCCACGGCAGATGCATAAGGAACTTTCATCATCTCTTCCTTCTCTTTCTCACTCGTAGGACATTCATTGCTACTCAATTTAAAGTGACCAGCAAGTGGAGTACTTACCGGTTTACATGTGCTCATGTTGAATCTTTCAAGCACCTTTTCAATATACTTCTCCTGAGATAGCCATAGTTTTCTATTCTTCCTATCACGAGTGATTCTCATGCCAAGTATTTGTTTAGCTGACCCTAGATCCTTCATCGCAAAAGCCTTACTCAACTCACTTTTCAAGCTTTTGATTTTATTAGCATCATGCCCAACTATCAACATATCATCCACATAAAGCAGGAGGATAATAAAATCATCATCTGAGAATCTTTTCATAAAGACACAAGAGTCTGAAATGGTCTTACCATATCCATGAGCTTCCATGAATGAATCAAACTTCAAGTACCACTGTCTTGGCGCTTGCTTAAGACCATATAGACTTTTTCTCAATCTACATACAAGATGCTCCTTGCCTTTAACCTTAAAACCCTCTGGTTGCTCCATGTATATCTCTTCTTCTAGGTCTCCATGAAGAAAAGCTGTCTTTACATCAAGTTGTTCGATTTCTAAATTCAAACTGGCGGCCAAACCAAGAACAACTCTAATAGAAGACATTTTCACTACCGGTGAAAAAATCTCTTCAAAGTCGATTCCCTTCTTCTGACGAAAACCCTTCACAACAAGCCTAGCCTTGTATCGTGGCTTCAAACTGCTTTCGTCTGTCTTTAACTTATACACCCACTTATTTGTGAGTGTCCTCTTGCCCTTAGGCAACTTCACCAACTCAAATGTGTGGTTGTCATGCAAAGATTTGAACTCATCTTGCATAGCTTCGTGCCATTTATTCTTTTGATCGCATGACATAGCTTCTTCATAAGTTTCAGGCTCTCCTGCATCAGTAAGTAGCACATACTCATGTGGCTGATATCTTTGTGAAGGTCTACGCTCCCTATCTGATCTTCTAACTTGAGGTTGAACTGCTTCTTCTTGTTCAACTGTTTGCTCTTGCTCAACTGATTGTTCTATCTCAACTGTTTCACCTGTCTCAGCTGAAGAACTAACATTCTGTGAGGATTCATCTACTTCATGATTTCCCTGCACTTCTCCCCCGTGATTTTCACCCAATACGGTAGGAGGATTTGGGCTGAAACTGACACTGTGTTGAGCTGCATTCTTTGGCTTCTCTGACTTGTCTATGTCTTCAATGGTCTGATGCTCAAAGAATACCACATCTCGGCTTCTAATGACTTTCTTTGTAGCTGGATCCCATAATCTGTAGCCAAACTCTTCATGTCCATAACCCAAGAAGATACACTGTTTAGACCTGTTATCAAGCTTGGACCTTTCATCTCTTGGAACATGCACAAATGCCCGGCATCCAAACACCCTCAGATAACTGTAGGAGACATCTTTCCCACTCCATACTCTTTGTGGAACATCTCTCTTAAGAGGAACTGACGGAGATAAATTTATCAAGTCAACTGCCGTTCTCATCGCTTCGCCCCAGAATGGCTTAGGTAATTTCGCATGAGACAGCATACACCGAATCCGATCATTAATCGTCCGGTTCATTCTCTCTGCTACTCCATTATGCTGTGGTGTTTTCGGAACAGTCTTCTCAAGCTTGATACCATAGTCCCTGCAGTAATGCTCAAACGGTCCTCTATATTCACCACCATTGTCAGCCCGAACACATTTCAGCTTTTTCCCTGTTTCCCTTTCAACACTGATATGAAATTGTTTGAAGGCTGCAAGCACCTGGTCTTTTGATTTCAAAGCAAAAGCCCACACTTTTCTAGAGCAGTCATCAATAAATGTGACAAAATACAATGCACCACCAAGTGTTCTAGCATCCATGCAGCAAACATCAGTGTGAACTAAATCAAGTACATCAGATTTTGTGTGTGGAGACGAACTATGAAATGAGAATCGATGTTGCTTACCCGTGAGGCAATGAGTACACTCCGTCAGATTTTTCTCCTTTAATGATAGAAGATTCTTCCTAGCAAGAGTTTCAAGTCCCTTCTCGCTAAGATGACCAAGTCTCATATGCCATAGATCAACTGAGGAATCCTCCACTGCATTTACCTCTTGTCGCATCAAATTTGCTTGCATGATATAAAGACTGCATGTCTTCTTGCCTTTTGCCATCACCATAGAGCCTTTAGTCAATTTCCATTTGCCATCATAGAAGGAATTACAATAACCATCGTCATCTAAGGCACCTGTGGAGATCAAGTGAAGTCGAATATCTGGAACATGTCTCACATTTTTCAAAAGTAAAGTACATCTCATATCAGTCTCCAGATAAACATCTCCCATGCCAATAACCTTGGAAACACCACTGTTTCCCATCCTAACACAACCGAAATCACCGCTGCAATAGGATGTAAAGAAGTCACGACGTGAAGTGACATGATAAGAAGCTGCAGAATCAACAACCCAGCTAGAATCTTGGCATGTGAGATTTACATAACCGTCATCACAAATGAACACAATATCACCGTCAGCTGCAACTGCTGTTGTAGGCTGATTTTCTTCTTTCTTTTTATCTCCATTTCTATCATGGGATTTATCTCTCTTCGGTTGCCAACACTCTTTGGCATAATGTCCCATTTTGCCACAGTTGTAGCACTTCACACTTCTCCTCGGCCTTGACTTCGATCTTCCTCTTGACTTGCCCCTGTCATTACTTTGAAACTTTCTTGACTGACTTCTGCCTCTATGTTCTACAACAAGCGCTTCCGATTTGGAAGCATAATTCAAACTTTTCCTCCTTGTTTCTTCATTGAACAAGCTTTCTTTAACCATGCTCATAGAAAGCACACCATAAGGAGCAGAATTATTTAACGCCACAACCAAGGTGTCCCAGCTATCAGGAAGTGTACCAAGCAATAAACAAGATTGCAATTCATCACCAAGGTCAATCTCAAGATTTGTCAATTGATTTACAACATCTTGAAATTCACTCAAGTGCTCCGTCATGCTACTTCCTTCCTTGTATCTCAAGTTCACAAGTCTTTTCACTAGAAGAGCTTTATTTTGTGGAGTTCTCCTCTCATAGAGATATTGCAATTTCTTCCACAAAGTATCCGCCTTCGTTTCTTGAGCAACATGATGAAACACACTATCATCAATCCATTGTCGGATAAACCCAACCGTCTTCCGATTCATTCGCTCCCACTCTTTATCTTCCATATCTCCTTTAGCTTCATCGCCTTCGACCGTATCATACAAATCTTTGCAATATAATACATCTTCCATCCGAGGCTTCCATATAGAGTAATTCGAGGCATTTAACTTAAACATAGTGCCACTCGTATTCTCCATCTAATACTAGAATCTCAACTCTAGCTCTGATACCACTTTGTTGGGGAAAAACGGGCAGCACCTCGGCACAAATATAGCCAATCCAGGATCAAATAATAACCCCCGACACTACTCCAATATAATCCAGCAACAACCAACAATTATATCCAGCAAAATATCAACATCGCAGCAACGAATATAATACCGGAACGATAAAGAAATATAACACCAAGATTTACGTGGAAAACCCGAATCAGGAAAAACCACAGACGACCCAAAAATTTCCACTAATCACCAAGAATAGCAGAATACACCAAGTATTTCCCTCTAGTCACACACTAGAGCTCAACAACAATATTCCAGGAGCAATTCCTTAAAATGGGGCTAGAAAACCCTAACCGCAATAGGAGAACCGGAGACAAATCTCAACAAACGAAACCTATCAATTTGTAGATCTCAGTCTCACGAACAACATACTGAAATTTGAGACGATTCCGGTAATGTTTGGCCGCCGAAATCGCACCGGAGGTCGTCGCCCTTTCTCTCATTCCCTGCGTTCACCGGGAGCTTCCCTGCACGAAACACTCTCGGCTCTCTCTCTTTCTCCTGTTCTCTGCCGCTGCTCTTCTCTCTCTCCTTTGCACACACGCACACAATACACAAAATAAAGAAAAGCAAAGGAATGATGGCTGCCCATCATTGTGTCTCTTTCTTTTCCTCTTTTTGATTTCTTTTTCTTTCTTTTTCTTTCTTCTTTTGTCTTTTGTTTTTCTTCTTTTTGAAAAAAAATAAAATAAAAACCGGTTGGCCCCCACAAGTGGAGGCGTACAGCCAACAATGTGGAATCGGTGGGCTGAGGTGGCTAAGAAAGCTCTATTTCGTGGAAGCAAACTATAGCATATTGAAAGATCTTAGAAATCTGATAAACTTAAGGCACTTGGGAATCACCAAGTTGAGGAATGAACATGGCGAGGAGTTGTGCTCTTCCCTTGAGAGGTTAGTGTATCTAGAATCCCTTGATCTTCATGCAATTGACGAGGACGAGATAATTGTTCTACGTGGCTTGAATATTGATCTTAAACATCTCTCTCTGCATGGCCGGTTGCTGGATCTAGAATCGTCCTTGCATCGCCCTGTGGCGATGTCGGATGCGATGTCGGATCCAGAATCATCCCGGCATCACCAATTGGATTGGTACCTGGATCTAACATCATCCCTGCTAAGATCATACCTCCATTCGGAGAGGTCCCCACTTGGTTTGACAAAAATCATTTTAAGATGGAGTCACTTGGCGGAAGATCCCCTTGCAATTCTCGGAGGTTTGCAGAATCTAGTAGAGCTGGAATTACATCGGGCTTATGATGGAGAACAATTGAATTTCAGGGAAAGTGAGTTTCCAAAGCTGAAGATTTTACTGCTTGATGAAATAGAGGGGCTTGGATCAATGAGTTTGGAGGAGGGAACACTGCCGTGTCTTGAAAACCTAACCATTAGCCGCTGTCATTGGTTGGAACAAATACCTTCTGGCATCGAACACGTTCGCACAATCCGAGAGCTCACGTTTGTTGACATGCCTGATGAATTCCACGAGAAGGTGCTAAACGACCATGAGAATAATCGAAAGCTTGAGCACATAGGAGCAATCTATTTTACGCAATGGGCGATCGGCCACTGGGAAACCGATCGGTTTGATCAGGTGACGGGGGCTTGGCAAGAGAACACTGAATCGCGGATTCCTCGCGTTTCAGAATGGTTGTACAGATAGAAACAAAAATCCTGCTTGACTATGGATTTTGTGTTGTTGTTGAGTGTGCTGCCAGTTTCTAAATCGTATTCACGAGGTTGATTTGCCTGATTATCCTTAAGCATGTTCATTTGTTGTGGGTGTTTTGATTAATCGTTATTGCTTGACAAGTTTAGTTTATTTTTTTTATGAACCAAATGCCGAAAAATCCCAAAAACGTTTTTCTGAAAATCGCTTTCCGAGATAATCACCGGAGCCTGAATTTTGTGCGACTTTCATTTGTCTTGGTCCGTTCTTATCATTTGAAATCTTGGTCCTTGTCAAATCTTTGAACTAGGTACCACATCAACATGGATGGAACCTTAACAAGTCTGGCCTGGCCAAAAATAATGAAAAACTAGCAAGTCGCCCCGCTAGTCACTAGTTGTTTGTCTTGGTCTGTTCTTATCGTTTCACGTCTTGGTCCTTGTTTAATCTTGCAACTAGGTACAAAATCGATAGAACCTTAGGTTAGAACATTCTCCCTAAGATTAAGAATCCAAAATTTCCATTTAAATTCTGATTGCAGATAATGAGAGAGAAATCGTCTATTAATTAATTTTAATTAATGTATAACGTTTCCTGACATTTCACCTCTCTTTCTGCATGAATGTAGCCGACATCCGACAGAACAATGGAAACTTCTTGCATCCGACAGGAGGGCAAACAAGAATAACAATTAAATATTCGCATCTTGGAAATGTTTTTAGCGCTCCACAAACATTGACTTTTCAATGTTTGCGGCAAGAGGAGTTATTGGAGCCAATTGAGTTTATTCTGTTTATGAATTCTAAAGGACCATAAATGGAATTTTTTTTTGAAGGTTTTGCTAGTCAATCAAAATTGAATTCTTCGTTGTATCTAATAAAATGAAAATCAAGCTCAAAAGCTTACACAAATAGATGTAGGCAGACCAAATGTATACTAAGATCATATAGTCCATATAGTCAAGCAATATTGGATATTTCAACACCCTCCCTTACTTGCAAGCCAGATTATGAACAATACGTGGAATTTGACAAACAAGGCAAACGCACATGCAAAAATAAAACCGAGCAAAACCTGACTCTAATACCATGCTCGATTATCCAGCTCAAGCAAATGTGAGATGTTTCAACAAATTTTATATTGATCAAGGCCCAGCACACCTAATAAGTCTGACTTGGTCTATAAAAAAAAACTAATAAGTCTGCCCAACTAATCACTAGTTATGTGTCTTGATCTTTTACTATTATGTCAAGTCTTGATCCTTGTTATATCGTTCAGCTTGATGACGTGGACGGAACCAGAGACAACAAATTCATTATTCCACCCATTTAGGTCCATGCACGGCCAATTCTTGATCTTTTATTGTTGTGTAAACACTACAAAAAAACAGGCCATTAGCGATGAAATTTGCGACGGAAATTTCGCCAAAATCCATCGCAAAATGGTTTTGCGACGAATGATAATTTCGTCGTAAATTTGGCGTCGCAAATTTTGCGACGCAATTTCGGCAAATCTTCGCAAATTTGTGACGAAATTTGCGACGAACCACTGTTCGTCGTAAATTTGCGACGAAACACTATTCATCGCAAATTTGCGATGAAATTGTAATTCGTCGCAAATTTGCTACGAATTTTATTCGTCGCAAATTTGCTATGAATTTAGTTCGTCGCAAAATTCATCGCAAATTTGCTACGAATTTTATTCGTCGCAATTTTGCTATGAATTTAGTTCGTCGCAAATTTGCTACGAATTATTTCGTCGCAAATTTGCGATGAAAAATCAAATTTCCGTCGCAAAATATGCGACGCCTTATTAGCGACGAATTTATTTTTCATCGCAAAATTCGTCGCAAGACCCTCATCTGCGACGAAATTTATTAAAATTTTTATTCTTCTCTAGCGATAAATTTGTGATTGTTCAATAAAATAATTTATTTTATTTTTCAATTTTAAATCTAATTAAAAGAAAAATTAATTTCTAAATTTTATAGTTACCATTGTTTAAGCAAGTAATAAGATCTAAATATTATAATATTTATTGACATACAATAGCTCGTATTACATAATTAGTTCCTCGTATTACAGTAGTTCCTCCATAAAGGTGACATTCACTTGTTGACATATAATGCCATACTAAATCAGACCATCCTCATATCAATACACAACTCAATGTACTAAACACAATCCTCTCAAGGGTATTTTGCCATGCTCGGGATCTCTTCGAGGTAATAAATTCATGAAATTCTTGCATAGCCCTTGCTTCTGCTCAACATTTATCAGCTCTGCATCCACACACAAACATTGTTAGCAAAATGACTGCAGCGAAAATAATAAATATTCTCTTATTATAACTGTACTGAATATGAGCTTAATTTGGGTCAGTTCAAGAAATAGACTAAGGGCCTGTTTGGTTCAGCATTTGGGATGAGCATTGGGGCTCTAAAGTCCCTTGGCCAAATGCAAATGCTGTTTGGTTCATTTTTTGGCTCACTTTGGACAGATGCAATTGCATCTCAAATGCCATCTAAAGGCCTTTATGCCAAAGTACCTCTGGAGGTACTTTGGGAAGTTGCATCTCAAATGCAACTAATTTTTTTTAAAATTTTATCACATTCACTTGCCGCCTCCAACCGCCACCGTTCATCGCCGATCACCGTCACCGCCTCCCGTCGTCGGTGGCCGGCCTCGCCACCGGTCGCCGGACGCCGCCGTTGGACTCCGGTGCCGGAAGCCGATCGCCGGACTCCGGCCGTAGCCGCCACCGGTCGCCGGACGCCAATCGTCGGACGCCGCCCGCCGCCGGACGCTGATCACCGGTCGTCGGACGTCGGCCGCCTGACGCAGCCAGACACCGCCGGACGCCGGTCGTTGGACGCCTGTCGTCAGCCGACGGCGGCCATTCGCCGGCCTCCGTCGATCGCCGGACGACGGTCGCCGCCGCCGTCGGTCGCCGGACGCCGCCGCCGCCGCCGAACGCCGGACGCAACCGTCGCCGCCGGTCGCCGATCGCCGGACGCCGCCGCCGATCGCCGGACGCCGCTACCGGTCGTCGGACGCCTGTCATCAGCCGGCGGCCGCCATTCGCCGGCCGTCGTCAATCGCCGGACGACGGTTGCCGGACGCCGCCGGTCGCCGATCGCCGGACGCCACCGCCGCAAGTCGCAGGATGCCGCCGCCGCCGGCCTCCGGTCGCCGCCGCCGGTCGCCGAACATCGGTGCCGGACGCCGTCAGTCGCCGGACGTCGCCCCCCGCCGCCGGACGCCGCAGCCGCCGAACGCCGGATGCAACTGCCGCCGTCAGTCGCCGTCAGTTTGAGTGCATGAGCATTTTGGTTGAATGAAATCTCAGATTGTCATGCCAATCTCCCCAAAGAAACTGACAGTTAATAATCACCAATTAAATGCTAAACTGACAGGTCAAACGTCATTGTCAGAGAAGGAAATGAGGGGATAAAGATGTTGGGCTTTGGGCCCAATCCAGCCCATTAGGTTGTTAAAAACCTAGGGCAGCAACACAGTGGGTATATACACGCATGGGAAAAAAGGGCGCAGAAACGGCAGCAGAAAAAGAACACACACACGCACGAGAGAGAAATAGAGAGAGCAGCCACCGACAGGACAAAGAGCAAAAACGCAGAAAAATACTGCAGTTTTTCTGGGCGTCCATCGAAGATCAAATCGACGATCGGAGGTCTTCCCGTGGTCCGATTGGGCTGAAATTTTGACAGCATCTTCAAGACTCGTTGTTCTTGATTCTGTACGGTTGAATCGTGATTTCAAGGTATTTACTGTAGCTGTTCGTGGGTATTTCGGGACTGCATATTTTGGGGGTGATTTTCATCCGGTTCTCTCGTCTACGGTGTTGTTGCTGCTTGATCTCCACTTATAGCTTTGGGATTTTATTGTCGTTGTATTCAGCGAGTTTGTGTATCCAAACGATTGATATATAGTGGAGATTCGGGTGGACTCCGTGAGCGGTCTCGTGGTTTTTATCCTTCGCATTGAAGGGGTTTTCCACGTAAAAGATTCTGGTGTTGTTTTTCTTTTAATTCGCATATTTCCATTGGTTGTGCTCGAATCGGTTTCTCACAGGTTTAGTCAAAGGGGGAAAGTTATATCCGCTGCTTGTCTGTTTTTCCCAACATAGTGGTATCAGAGCATTGTTTTTGACTGAACGATGGAACCGAACGTGAGCAGAATGGTTAGTTTGAATGGAAAGAATTATCATGTATGGAGAGGAAAGATGGAAGATCTACTATATGTGAAACGGTGGCATTTACCAGTGTTTGCTGATACTAAACCTGATAATATGAGCGATGCTGATTGGAATCTTGAACACAAAATTGTGTGTGGATTTATTCGACAATTTGTCGATGATAATGTTTTGAATCACATCAGCAAAGAATCGCATGCTAGGACATTGTGGAATAAGCTGGAGTCACTATATGCACGGAAGACTGGCAACAACAAAATATGTTTGATTAAACAATTTATGGAGTTGCATTATAGAGATGGCCAATCTATATCAGATCACTTGAATGAGTTTCAAGGAGTGATAGATCAACTTTCTGCCATGAATATTAAATTTGATGATGAAGTGCAGGGACTTTGGTTGTTATGTACCTTGCCGGAATCTTGGGAGACTTTTCGTATGTCTTTAATTAATGCTGCACCTGATGGTATTGTTACCATGGATTTTGCAAAAAGTGGTGTTCTGAATGAAGAGATGAGAAGAAAAACACATGGTTCTTCCTCTCATTCAGAAGCTCTAGTTGTTGAAAACAGGGGCAGAAATCAGAGTAGAGGTCCGAAAGGTAGATACAAGAGCCGAAGCAAGTCAAGATCATGGAAGAAGACTATTGAGTGTCATCACTGTGGTAAGATGGGTCATATGAAGAAAAATTGTTTCCAGCTGAAAAATGAGATGAGGAATGAGAAGAAAAATGGCAATGAAAATAACGAGAGAAGAAATAATGGTGGTGATGATCGGGTGGCAACTGCCACTGATGAACTTGTTATTGTTTGCTATGATGATAATGTTAATTTTGCATGTGATGATTCAAACTGGGTTATTGATAGTGGAGCTTCTCTTCATATTACCTCCAGGAAAGAATTCTTTACATCCTACAGGTCAGGAAATTTTGGTACCTTAAGGATGGGTAATGACGGTTTGGCTACTGTTGTTGGCATAGGAGATGTATGCTTGGAGACTAGTACTGGAGCAAAACTAGTTCTGAAAGATGTTAGACATGTTCCTGATATTCGTTTGAATTTGATTTCGACTGGAAAACTTGATGATGCAGGATTTTGCAGTACTTTTGACAATGGTCAATGGAAACTCACCAGAGGCTCATTAATTGTGGCTAGAGGTATGAAACAATCTTCCTTATATTTGTTTCAGGCTAAGATTTCCAAAGACATGTGTAATGTTGTGGAAGATGAGAATGCAACTGCATTATGGCACAAGAGGCTTAGCCACATTAGTGAGAAAGGAATTGGCTTACTAGCTAAAAATGGTTTACTCTCTGGAGTAAAGAGTGCAAGACTTGAGAAGTGTGCACATTGTTTAGCAGGAAAACAACGAAGAGTTTCATTCAAGAGTCATCCGCCTTCGAGAAAATCAGAGTTGCTAGAATTAGTGCATTCAGATGTTTGCGGTCCAATAAAACCACTAACACTTGGTGGTGCAGTTTACTTTGTAACCTTCATTGATGACCATTCAAGAAAATTATGGGTTTATTTCTTGAAGACGAAAGATCAAGTGTTAGATGCATTCAAGCAGTTTCAAGTTTCAGTTGAAAGACAGACTGGAAAGAAGTTGAAATGCATTCGTTCAGATAACGGTGGTGAGTACATCGGGCCATTTGATGAATATTGTAGGCAACATGGAATTCGACATCAAAAGACACCTCCTAAAACGCCTGAGTTAAATGGTGTAGCGGAAAGAATGAACAGAACACTGATTGAGAGAGTCAGATGTTTGATTTCAGATGCAAAATTGCCAAAATCTTTTTGGGGAGAGGCTTTGAGTACAGTGGTACATGTTCTTAATATTTCTCCCATTGTTGCTTTAGATGGTGATGTTCCAGACAGAGTTTGGTTTGAAAAGGAAATTTCATATGATCATCTAAAGGTGTTTGGCTGCAAAGTTTATGTTCATGTTCCCAAAGATGAGAGGTCCAAGTTAGATGTCAAGACAAAAGAGTGCATCTTTCTTGGTTATGGTTCTGATGAATTTGGCTACAGGCTTTATGATCCAGTTGCTAAGAAAATTGTCAGAAGCCGAGATGTAGTATTCGTTGAGAATGAGACCATTTGTGATATTGAGAAGATAAAGAAGACAGATTCCCGTGATTCTGATGTGTTAGCTGATACTAGCTCAATCTCACCTTTTGAGTTGCAGGAACAGTTGCATGATCAAGTTGAAGACGATGGTCAGACTACATATCATCAGGTTCAGGATCAGACTCAGAATGATCAGCCGGTTGAAGATCAGGCTCAGGGTGATCAACATCATTCAGATGACATTGATGCTCAAGAGATTGCACCATTAGCTCCACCAACTACTGCTTTGAGGAGGTCTGCCAGAGACCGCACCTCATCTACTAGATATTCCTCTAATGAGTATGTTCTGTTGACAGATGCAGGTGAACCTGAAACTTTTGAAGAAGCAGTAGAAGATAAGAATAGGAAGGAATGGTTTGATGCAATGCATGATGAGATGAAGTCATTGCATGACAATCACACCTTTGAGTTGGTGGCATTACCTGAGGGTAAAAGAGCTTTGAAGAACCGATGGGTTTACAGATTGAAGCAAGATGAGACGACTTCGCGTCCTCGATATAAAGCTAGATTGGTTGTCAAAGGCTTCAATCAGAAAAAGGGAATTGACTATGATGAGATCTTCTCACCAGTTGTAAAAATGTCTTCAATTCGAGTTGTTTTGAGTTTAGCAGCTAGCCTTGCTCTCGAGGTTGAGCAGATGGACGTGAAGACCGCTTTCCTTCATGGTGACTTGGAGGAAGATATATACATGGAGCAGCCTGAAGGTTTTCAGGTAAAAGGTAAAGAGAATTATGTTTGCAAACTGAAGAAAAGCTTGTATGGCTTAAAGCAGGCGCCGAGGCAATGGTATAGAAAATTTGAGTCTTTTATGGGGGAGCAATCCTATAAGAAGACTACTTCTGATCATTGTGTATTTGTGCAGAAATTCTCTGAAGGTGATTTTATTATCTTATTGCTCTATGTTGATGACATGTTGATTGTTGGTCAGAATACTTCTAGGATTGACAGGTTAAAGCAAGATTTGAACAAGTCTTTTTCAATGAAAGACTTGGGGCCGGCTAAGCAGATTCTTGGTATGAGGATCACTCGCGACAGACAGGCGAAGAGATTATGGTTATCTCAAGAGAAGTACATAGAGAAAGTACTTCAAAGGTTCAAAATGGACAAAGCTAAAGTTGTAAGTACACCTCTTGCTACGCACTTTAAGCTTAGTCATAAACAATGTCCGTCAACTGAGAAAGATCTGAAAGAGATGGAAAAAGTTCCTTATGCTTCTGCAGTGGGTAGTCTGATGTATGCAATGGTTTGCACAAGACCAGATATAGCTCATGCAGTTGGAGTGGTTAGCCGTTTTATGTCAAATCCAGGTAGAGAGCACTGGAATGCATTGAAGTGGATATTGAGATATCTCCGAGGCACTTCTAGTTTGAGACTTTCATTTGGGAGTGATAAGCCGATTCTTGTTGGATATACTGATTCTGACATGGCAGGTGATATTGACACAAGGAAATCTACTTCGGGTTATCTGATTACTTTCTCAGGGGGAGCTGTGGCTTGGCAGTCAAGGTTGCAAAAATGTGTTGCCTTGTCGACGACAGAGGCAGAGTTCATCGCAGCAACTGAAGCATGTAAGGAATTGCTTTGGATGAAAGAGTTCACGCTGGAACTTGGTTTCAGTCAAGAGAGGTATGTTTTACTTTGTGATAATCAAAGTGCTATACATCTTGCAAAGAATTCCACTTTTCATGCCAGGTCCAAACATATTGATGTGAGGTATCACTGGATACGAGAAACTTTGGAATCCAAAGGGTTAGAACTTGAGAAAGTACACACAGAAGATAATGCTTCAGATATGATGACAAAGGCTCTCACTAGAGAGAAGTATGAGTTTTGTCGGCGTCAAGCCGGCATGGATTTCTGATGAATTCTTTTGTGTCGAGATCTCCCTTAATGGGCTGGAGGGGGAGATTTGTTGGGCTTTGGGCCCAATCCAGCCCATTAGGTTGTTAAAAACCTAGGGCAGCAACACAGTGGGTATATACACGCATGGGAAAAAAGGGCGCAGAAACGGCAGCAGAAAAAGAACACACACACGCACGAGAGAGAAATAGAGAGAGCAGCCACCGACAGGACAAAGAGCAAAAACGCAGAAAAATACTGCAGTTTTTCTGGGCGTCCATCGAAGATCAAATCGACGATCGGAGGTCTTCCCGTGGTCCGATTGGGCTGAAATTTTGACAGCATCTTCAAGACTCGTTGTTCTTGATTCTGTACGGTTGAATCGTTATTTCAAGGTATTTACTGTAGCTGTTCGTGGGTATTTCGGGACTGCATATTTTGGGGGTGATTTTCATCCGGTTCTCTCGTCTACGGTGTTGTTGCTGCTTGATCTCCACTTATAGCTTTGGGATTTTATTGTCGTTGTATTCAGCGAGTTTGTGTATCCAAACAATTGATATATAGTGGAGATTCGGGTGGACTCCGTGAGCGGTCTCGTGGTTTTTATCCTTCGCATTGAAGGGGTTTTCCACGTAAAAGATTCTGGTGTTGTTTTTCTTTTAATTCGCATATTTCCATTGGTTGTGCTCGAATCGGTTTCTCACAGGTTTAGTCAAAGGGGGAAAGTTATATCCGCTGCTTGTCTGTTTTTCCCAACAAAAGAAAGAAAAGCAGAAGCACTTAACGCCAACTTTTCCCAAATTCAATCACCACAAGCAGAAGTGCAAACCCGCCCTCCCCAGATCCCATCCAGATAAACAGCACAATGAATCAATCTCTGATTCAACCCAATGGAAAACAAGAAAAGAGGAAAGACTCTGCCCTACACTTGCTGTCTCCAAACTTTTCAATACCCTTTGTTGCTCCAGCAAGTGGTACCTTAATCGGATTTCACGAAACAGAAGTGGATACACCTATCACTAGGTCCAGCCCACAGCAAGATATTCATTTAAGTTCAATCGCAATAGGTCAAGTCAGAATCGAACCCGACATGAGGCAATGCAACTATCTATTGGGGTTCACGATCGGTCTAGCTCTCACCACCCACAAATCTAGCTAATTCGAACAAAGTATAATCTTAACTATACTGAGGACCAAACAATTCAAGCAAAATAGATATGATAAGCGATGACCCCACCTGCAGCGAGCCGCAATGGCCGCAAGACCATTGGTACTGAACCCATCACAGCTCATGAGCGAGAGAGCCCTGAAGTTTGGAAACTTCAAAGCTAGAAACTTCAAGCTCTCGCCTGTCACGGTCATCCTCTTAAGCCTCAGCTCCTCGAGGGAAGGGTACCGATCTGCGAACACCGCGAGCCAGGACCGGATATCGGCGCCCCAATTCTGGGGCACGAGGTTGAAGTCGGAGAACCTGGGCGAGTGTGACGCTGCGGATTTTTGGGAACCGGCGGGCGACGATCTCCGGTGTCACCGAGTAGCAGTTCCCGATGAAGACGCGGGTCCTGGACCACCGCTCGGCGTGGTACCAGGCGTTGGAGACGAGGGACACGGCGCTCCTGTCCTTGTGCGAGTCCAGGAGCTTGGGTGGGCGTCTGGTTCACGAGCAGGGAGCTCAGATCGTCGTCACGGCGGGCTCGGCCTCAGATCTGTGGGTCTCGGTTAGCTCAGGCGGCCAGAGGTGGCTAGGTGGCGTTGCTCGGTGGCGGCGGAGCCCAGGTGGAGGAGGGTCTTGGGGCGAAGCGATTCAGATGGTTGTGGCTCGCGAGGCCGGCAGGCAGTGAGGCGTGGCCGGCGACGGCGGTGGACGAACACGAGAGGAGGAGGCGGAGAAGAAGAAGCGGAAGCGGAAGCAGAGAGAGAGAGAGAGAGTGGCGATTGGGAGGGAAGAGGGAGATGCGAAGCGCCGCGCGAGAGGAAAAGGAAAATGAGAGAGGGAAAAGGAAAAGAAGGGAGGGAAAAGGAAAAAAAGGAACGCGGCAAATGGCTTGTGTCTAGGGATTTTTGCGACGGAAACATACCTCCCTCGCTAATTTAAATAAATTTTTTTATTTTTATTCCATTAGCGACGATAACTCCTTCGTCGCAAATTTGAATACTTTTTTTTTATTCATGTTCTATTTTCGTATATTTTCAATTTCTTAATTTATTCTATTTTTATTTATTCTATTTATTATTAAATATTTTATTTCTATTTTATTTTAAAAAATAGAATTGAAAGAATTTAGATTTGGAATTCTATCCGAGCTATTGGAAATTTTGTTGCTAAATTAGCAACAAAAAATGAAAACAATCTGAATCTTCTTAAAATTAGCAATGAATTTTATCATGTATAACATTAATAATGATAATAATTAATGGTCATCTTGATTTATTAGAAATTGACAGGTAATGAGTCATTGAGTTACGCATTTATGTAAAAACAAATAAGCTTCAATTCCAAGAAATTATATCTTTTGTTAAAGCATTCACTGAGGAAGCAAAAGCCCTTTTGAAAAGAAACTATCTAGGAATAGAAGGAATGCTTTCTAATTCATGAACAAAGACAGTAGAAATAAATAAATCGATCGCTCTTCATTTATGCTTATTAATGTAATCTTTACTTAATTAGTAATATTTTGATTTTTAAATTTAAAAAATATTCGCTCTATTTTCATTTTTCTATTAAAAAGAATTAATGTGAATTAATATAGAATATAATATAAGAAAAACATAATAAGCTTATCCTTCTAAAGAATCGATCTTCCTTTTAGTCATTTCTTATTTAAGTCGTTCGTCGTTTAAAGA
Organism: Rhodomyrtus psidioides; assembly: GCA_021437785.1. NCBI lineage: Eukaryota > Viridiplantae > Streptophyta > Magnoliopsida > Myrtales > Myrtaceae > Rhodomyrtus > Rhodomyrtus psidioides. The sequence continues at coordinate 1,708,883 of JAILYB010000054.1, forward strand.
AAGCAAGGATCCCAAAGAATTGATCTTTCTCTTAGTTATTGAATCTCTCTTTAATTGATTAGTGTGTAGAGATTAAATTCCACATTACTAATATTGAATGAAATTAGATCTTATAGAATCACATTGAATAGTTGATGATACATTCCGTACATTGCTAAAAAGAAAGAATTTTATTTTCCTGAATGACACAATTACAATAAACCACGACACCTATCGTGAGAAATGAAAAAACTAAAAACATATAGATAAATAATAATAATCAATGATAACAATATTAATAAAAGTAATTATGATAAAAAGGAAAAAAAATTATTAAGAGAATAGAATTTTGGAAGGCTATAGGCTATAGTCGACGTCGATTCATCATTTTTAACGTCTGTAATTCAAAATCGAACATGAAACTTTGGTTTCATTCATCTTCTTTTATGGAAGATGGATCAATTCTCACATCTATTTTCGTCGCTATAAAAAAATTACATATCTAAATATAAGTATGTCCAGAGCTTTTTTGTCTAATATGTTGATTTGTTGTCATTTGCTAGATATGTAAGTTTTTTCTTATCGATTATATCAAAAGTTGAATACCAAGAAATTTCATGCATTTCCCCTATTTATTAATTCTTTGTAAATAATTGTATAAATATAAGTATGTTAATGTGCTTTTAACAAATTAGTCTTTGCCATTTTGTGTCAATTTTTACATTATATTAGCGATAAAATACTTTTGTGACGAATTTCAACTTTAAGCATATTTTAAATTTTTTATCCACTTGCTATGAAATTGAATCTACTATCGATATTAATTCATTTCCTCATATCAAGAGCTTTTTTGTCGAATATATCAAGAGTTGTACATCAAGAAATTTCATATGTGCTTATTAAATAAATTGATAGCTCTTTATTTATACTTATTAATGTAATCTTTACTTAATTAATAATATATTTGATTTTTTAATTTAAAGAATATTCGTTCTATTTTCATTTTCTATTAAAAAATAATTAGTGTAAATAATATAAAATAGAATATAAGAAAGAACAATTTGCGACGAAGATAAAATTTCGTCGCAAATTTGCGACGAAATTCTTAATTCGTCGCAAATGTTTTTAATTTTATTTTTTATTAATATATCAATTTGCGACGAATTAAGAATTTCGTCGCAAATTTGCGATGAAATTGTATATTCGTCGCAAATGTTTTTAATTTTATTTTTTTATTAATATATCAATTTGCGACGAATATACAATTTCGTCGCAAATTTGCGTCGAAATTCTTAATTCGTCGCAAATGTTTTTAATTTTATTTTTTATTAATATATCAGTTTGCGACGAAATTATTAATTCATCGCAAATGTTTTTAATTTAATTTTTTAATTAATATATCAATTTGCGACGAAGCTAAAATTTCGTCGCAAATTTGCGACGAAATTATTAATTCGTTTCAAATTTACGACGAAATTATTAATTCGTCGCAAATGTTTTTAATTTGATTTTTTTATTAATATATCAATTTGCGACGAATATACAATTTCGTCGCAAATTTGCGACGAAATTATTAATTCGTCGCAAATGTTTTTAATTTTATTTTTTATTAATATATTAGTTTGCGACGAATATACAATTTCGTCGCAAATATTTTTAATTTTATTTTTTTATTAATATATCAATTTGCGACGAATATATAATTTCTTCGCAAATGTTTTTTATTTTATTTTTTATTAATATATCAATTTGCGACGAATATAAAATTTCGTCACAAATTTGCAACCACATCATTAATTCGTCGCAAATGTTTTTAATTTTATTTTTTATTAATATCAATGTGCGACGAATATAATATTTCGTCGCAAATTTGCGACGACATTATTAATTCGTCGCAAATGTTTTTAATTTTATTTTTTATTAATATCAATGTGCGACGAATATAATATTTCGTCGCAAATTTGCGACGACATTATTAATTCGTCGCAAATGTTTTTAATTTTATTATTTATTAATATATCAATTTGCGATGAATATACAATTTCGTCGCAAATGTTTTTAATTTTATTTTTTATTAATATATCAATTTGCGACGAATATATAATTTCGTCACAAATTTGAGACAAAATTATTATTTCGTCACAAATTTGTGACGAATTTATTAATTTGTCGCAAATTTGCTCATATAAATTTATTAACAAATTTTTTTTATTTTTATTTTTGTCTTTTTAGCTACGAAAATGTTTTTTCATCGCTAATTTCGTCACAAATTAGCGACTAATAGAAAATTCGTCGCTAATTACGTCGCTAATTAGTGACGAATAAATTTGCGTCGCTAATTTCGTCGCTAATTTGTGATGAAATTTTTCGTCGCTAATTTCGTCGCTAAATCCGTGTTTTTTTGTAGTGAAAGCCTTGAACCTTTTTAGGTCCATGCACGGCCAATTCTTAGCCTTGTTTGGTCAGGTTGTGGGCCGATGTTTCGCCAGTTCCACCAAAGACAACCAGTTCCAGCAAGCACACTCTCCATACATAGTAGTTCAACCAACTCAAATCGATAGCGCTTACAAACAAACAGAACTGAAATGCAGGGCCCTGCAAGCGTAAAAGTTCTGCATTGCACTATGCAATGACTAATTTTATTTTTATTTTTTTTTTGGTCAAATCAATGACGCTTGACTAGTTTTTTGCCCATGCTTGGACAATGTTGGCCAATCTCACAAAACACGCAGTCAATATTAGGGCTGTTAGCTTAGAACCGAACCGAACCAAAATCTTTGTATATTTCGATTCCGTTTGGGTAATAGAAAAAAGAACATTTCTTTCTTTCGGTTCAATTATTTCGATTCGGTTAAGCGAACCAAACAGAATTGAAATCCTCAACAAAAAAATTGAGAAAACCGAATTGAAATTCTTTCTCACCTCTCTCAAGATAACCCAAAAAACAAGCAGAGAGAGAGAGAGAGACGGCAGTAAACGCCAAGGCAAAGAGTGCCCAGGTAACATATGGTAGGGTGTCAAATAGACCAGCGCCGGCCCGGCTCGGCCCGGCCAGACCCAACTCTTAAATCTAGAGCATTTTGGAGCCGGGCCTTTGTACTGTTCTGATAGGGGCCGGTGTCATTTCGGACAAGGGCCGATCTCACTAGATTTTAGCTGATAGCCCTAAAAATCAAAGCCCACGACGCTCACTAGTCACTACACTGCTCACGCTTTCAAAACCCTAGTTCGACCGAGAGAGAGAGAACGGAATGGAGATCGGTCTGCGAGTGCGAGTGTGACGTCGACAACCAGATCTCCTGTCTTCCTTTTGACGACTGTTGAAATCGCGAGGTATGCCGACACTTTCCAAACAATTTGCGGGGCTTGATTTGAAGGGTTGGATTCATGTGGGTCGTTCTTTTTCAGCTCGCCGACCCAGAGGCGCCGCCAATCTCTGTCGTCTCTACCCCTAGGTCGTCGATTCGCCAGGAAATCAAGGTGAGTCTCGTTCCCCCTCTGTTTTCTTAACTGATCGACCTCTGTTCCTTCATTTAGAGTTCTGAATTTTGGAGAGGGGATGCTACGCTGAGTTTAAGCAGCTTTGCGAATGTACTGAGTGATGTTTTCGTCCAAGCTAATCCTCATGGTCAAAATCTAAGTGCTCCTGTTTCATGCAGAGTTTCCAGAAACTCGAAATCAGCCAATTAGCTGCTTCAGGAAAACCCTTTTTCAGCGACTCCTCGAGAAGTTCAATCTGTTCGTCTTTGGAGGGTTCCAATCCTTGTATTCTTAATGGATGAGGTAATTTCTGGGCACATGCTTTTTTTTAACAACACTCAATCTGGAGATTTGGCAAGTGACCAGTGAGATGGAAGAATTGAAAGACGGCTTATGCTTTTTAGTGGGAACAATGTTGTTGGTACTTTGCACTCGTAAACTTGGCGTTTAATGGCTGTGTGCTTCTTTCGTGTCTTTGTTACTTGTTAGTACCTGAGTTTCAATTTCTTTGTAGAGTACGGATCTTTCAATCAGCAAATCTCTAATGGCCGTAACTCAGTCTCTCATCGCTACATCGCATCTGTATGAATTGTCAGCACAATTTAACAATACCCTTTTTCTGTAGAATTTCTCACGAAGAGTTATGATAATCATTTGATAATGCAAGATAAGGCTCACTTTCCAGTTGTTTGCCTTGTCAAAAACTGAAGCCATTGCATCTGGTTGTAGACTACTATTTCTCCAGTTTTAGAACCTGCTGATTATGTCTCGTGAATGACTTATTGAATTTTGCATTAAACAAAGCCAACTCATTTGTTTAACAATGGTTGACATAGTTGCAGAATCCTTTACATGTAGTAGTTTAACAGCATTGTTTCACCGGTTGTTTGTGACTTGAGAGCATTCAGTAAGTAATGTTTAATTTGTTAGATGTCTGAAACGAGTGTTTTAAGTACAACGGACAAAAAGAGGAGATCTACCATGTGGGAACACTTCAAACATATTCTTGATAAAGATAAGGCTGAATGTTTATATTGTGGGGCTAATATAGGTTTTGCTAGTGATCAGGGCACCAGTTCGATGCATCGTAATTTATCGAGATGTAAGGTATACCCCCTTATGCAAATGTCGATAAAAGGCAACGAAGTGTTTTGGGTCGATTTGTGGTAGTTCAACTAGATCTTGGAAATTTGACCAAGATGTTAGTTGAATGGACATAGCAACCATGTTTGTCATTAGTGAGTGTCCTTTCAAGTTCGTGGAAAACGAAGGATTTCGTCTATTTGTAAATAGACTTCAGCCGAACTTTGTAATCCCTACGAGGAACACATTGAGGCATGAAATAGCTTTCCCTTTGAAAATTACAGAGTGCAAGGGAAGAGATATACAAAAGATCAGTTGTTTAAGAATGCAAATCTTGAAAGAACAATGTATTAGATCCATCATCGGATGAGTCTAGATTGATGCAGAAGGGTCATCCCACTCAACTTTAGCAATAGGATTTTCCTTAAAACGTTTCATTTGGAAAAGGCGATTCTAGCCAGTAAAATGTAATTCAATTTCCTTTATTTCCTCCCTTGGGCAAATCAACTAATATGACTAGACAACCCTTAAAATGTAGAAGGGAAGCAACAATGAGAAATGAAAATATCCACAGCCATTAGGAAATCGTTACTCACGAACAGGGTTTAGAAATAAGCAGTAAACACCATAGCCATACAAAACCCACAGTCTCACATCATTTTTATTTCTAGATCGGTATAACCATTCCAAAACATGGGAGAGATCTCATTCAGTGTTCACCTGCGGAGCCTTCATATCCTTCGTCCTTGGAAAGTATGGGTTTCCGTGTAGGCCTCCATCGTGCAAAAGACTTCTTTTATGTTCTTAAATTTTCTATAATTATCTTTCCCATGGTCCGTTTTTACCTTCTCGTAGAATTCACGAGACATGCCAAAAAACACGAGCTTTCGAATTTTGGGAATGTATGAGATGCGAGAGGGCATTTCTTCCAACCATGGACATCAGTTGATGATTAGGCTTTTAAGGTGCAGCAATGCTTCCTGCTCCAAAGTCATTGATGTAAGCCCCTCTAATTCCTCAAGCAATAAAACTCTTAGCTTATAAAATCGCCCTTTCTTGAAATCCAATTGCTCTCCATCATAAGCTCGACGTAGTTCCAACTCTACTAGATTCTGCGATTTTCCAAGGGTTGCAAGGAGATCTTCCTCCAAGTGACTCCTTGTCAAAAAGATTTTTGTCAAACCACCCAGCGACGATATCCAATCCGTAGTTTCTCCAAATGGCCATGCAAGTAGAGACGACTAAGAAGCTCGGAAGGTGAAGTTAAGTCATGGAGATGAATTATCTCGTCATCGTTCAATGCATGTCAATGCATGTACATTGAGGGACTTCAGCTTCTTTAACTTCGCAATCTCAGAACACAACTTCCCATAATGCTCTGTTCTCAACTTGGTGATTCCTAGTTGCCTCAATTTTGTTAGATTGCCAAGATCCTCCAATGTTTTTTCATCTACTTCCACGAAGCAAAGTTTTTCTAGATCCAAGAACCCTCCGATTCTGCATGATGCCTTGAAGTCGATTAGGCTGTGAATCCTCGTCGGGGGATCTTTCTTGTGATGATAAATCAGGATGTGACGAATTTTTTTGAGTCTTGCAAACTCGGGCGGTAATTCAGTGACCAAGCTTTGTTTAGCATAAAAAAATTCTAGACGCGTAAGCTTTTCGATGAAGCCGGCGTTTACTTTGATTGGCGTATTCCTTAAGCTCAAGTGCCATACATCGGTTAGCTCAAATAGTAAATTTGGAATGATCTGGAAAGTTGCATCTGTCAGGTCCATCACCTTGGAATGCATTAAATTGAATGGGAACAATGGATCGTTGGTCTCCATCTGCGAAGTTTCTAAAATCGTTGTCTTATTCTCATTGGAGGAGACATCGAGCACAAATATTGAAGAAAATTGGAAGGGTTTCTCTTCCTTCAAATCCCTGATTGTTCTCCTGACAGATAGGTATCTTCTGCTTTCACACTTGCCACTTATCTTGATTAGGTTGCGATGATCAGACAATACAAGAATAATCTCTCGCACAAGGTTATCCACTCGGAATGTAGAGAGCCCTCCATCACTTCGTTCTTCCATATGGATGCACTTTTTATCAAGATGATCATTGAAAAAACCCTCTGTTTCTTGCGGATCGTGTAGAAATCCTTCTACAGCCCATAAACGAGAAAGCCTCTTGCAACTGATCACGCTGTTCTCGGGGAAAATGCTCAAGTACAAAAGGTAGAATCCACGGTCGTCAGTATAAAGGATCTTCAGTACTTGGAGGATAAGGTTAAATAAGGGCAAGTTATCAACCATTACTGTAGGCAGACTCTCAGACTTGTTAAACTTATTAATAAGCGGACCCTCAAGCTTGCTAAAGAGCCGACAAACTTCCTTCAATGTAGAAGGAAAATCCCATTCCAAGACACAGGCAATATCTTCTTCGTGTGGATGAACAAATCGATCCGAGTCCGAACAGAATCAAACATTAGCAGCACTTCCTGAGAGCTCAGAACTATCTACAAGGGCGAGAAAGTCTGGCGCATGTATGAAACAATAACAAAACAGAGACGAGGAGAGACGGGCTTACATTCAATCGGTCTCAGCAGCGATGGAAGAGGACAATGTCGGAGCGGTCGCAAGTGGAGGTTCTTCGAGAAGCAGTGGAGGAGGTGAACCGCTGAAGAAACAAGCGTGAACGCGAGGGAAGAGAGATTGAGTGGAGTGTGGGGAAAGAGAAGAAGCCGTAGCGTGGGGAAAGAGAAGAAGCCGTAGCGTGAATGTGAGAAAGTTGGAAATAATTTTTCTCAATTTTAAAATATCTTTTTTCATTCACCAGAAAATATCTACTTTGACATATAGGCTGCATTGGTGGTCCAAATTTGGACCCAGATAGGATAAGATAAGGTTGGATTAGAAATCCTCCGTATTGCCTTTTGAATTTTGTAAAATCCCATCGTATGTTTGGTAGATGCCGGATAGGATATGATATCACGTTGACCCTCCTCTCTTTCTCCGCCTTGCAATTTGCAATTCTTGCATCTGACAAATGAAGCAGAATCCCCTGGACGGCTTTGGTGCAGAGCTTGTCCCCGAAATAGCCGAGCAACCCTCAAGAGCTTCAGAGGTTATCGAGGTTGACTATGATGTGCATGCGGTGGTCAGAGGCTGTACGACTTCTGTCGCCGCCGTCGCGTCATTGGCGAGGGAGCATCGCCTTGAACTTGCTTCCTGCGCCCCTTCTCTGTAATTGAAGGGTCAAGTTCAGAGCCCTTGGTGACGACAATTGCATAGTGGTCGGAGGCGACGATGAATGTGCCGTGGTCGGATTTTTGTGTAGGAGGGGTTGCCCATTGGCCTGATAACTATCTAGTTCAACGGCGCGCTTCTTCGGGTGATGCGAGAAGTTCTCGAACGCCGTCGCGGCCGCCATGCTCCTGCTGTCGGACAACGGTTATAGGACATCTTCGGGATCGTCGTTGGAGTCGTCGTCGAAGTTGTTGCCGGCCCCTCTGCCATAGGAGTCGTTGTCGGGATCGTCGTTGGAGTCGTCGTCGGAGTTGTCGCCGGCCCACATCATTACGTGGATAATTAAATGATTTTTGACGTAAATATTTTCTGGTGAATGAAAAGCGATATTTTAAAATTGAGAAAAATTTATTTCCATCTCTCACATTCACGCTAGGCTTCTTCTCTATTCACATGCCCAGCTTGATCTCTCATCCCTCTCGTTTGCGCTCGTTTCTTCAGCAATTCACCTCCTTGGCCGCTCCACGAACCGTCACTGGCGATCGCTCCGACCTTGTCTTCTTTCGTCGCCGTTGAGACCGGTTGAATGTAAATGCCATTTCTCTCTATTTTTTTTTATTATTTCGTGTATGCGCTAGACTCTCTCGCCCTTGTAGATGGTTTTGAGTCAATTAGGAAGTGTTGCTAATGTTTGGTTCTGTTCGGACTCAGATCGATTTGTTCGTCCACACGAAGAGGATGATACCTCTATGTGTCCATGAAGGACATTTTCCTTCTCCATTAAAGAAAGTTTGTCAACTCTTTAGCAAGGTTGAGAGTCCGCTTGTTAGTAAGTTTAACAAGTCTGACAGTCTGTCTGCAGTAATGGCTGATAACTTGCTCTTATTTAAACTTATCCTGATCTTTTATATCGACAACCGTGGATTCTGGTTTGTGTACTTTAGCATTTTCCTCGAGAACAACGTGATCAGTTGCAAGGGACTTTCTCATTTATCTGCTGCAGAATGATTTGTATGCGATCCGTGAGAAGTAGAAAGTTTTTTCAATGATCTTCTTGATAGACAGTGCATTCATGTGGAAGAAAGAAGTGATGGAGAGCTCTCCACATTCCGAGTGGATAAGCTTATGCCAGAAATTATTCTTTCATTGTCCGATCATCGCAATCTAGTCAAGACAACTGGCAAGTGTGAAAGCGAAAGATACCTATCTATCCAGGAAACAATCAGGAATTTGAAAGAAGAGAAATCCTTCTAACTTTCTTCGATATTCGCACTCGATATCTCCTCTAGTGAGGGTAAGACAATGATTTCGGAAGCTTCACCGGTGGCGACTTACAATCCATTGTTTCCGTTCAATTTGATGCATTCCAAGGTGGTGGATCTGATAGGTGCAACTTTCCAGATGTGCTGTTTGAGCTAATCGATGCTTGGTACTTGAGCTTAAGGAATACTCCAATCAATGTAATCCCAAGCTCCATCGAACAGCTTACGTGTCTAGAATTTTTGAATGCTAAACAGAGCTTGTTCACTGCTTTGCCTCTGAGGTTGAAAGACTTGAAAAAATTCATCTCATCTTGATTTATCATCATGAGAAAGACCCTGTGATTGAGACCTACAACCTATTTGGCTTTAAGGCATCAGAGGGTTCTTGGATCTAGAAAAGTTCTGCTAAGTGGAAGCAAACAAGAGAACATTGGAAGATCTTGGGAATCTAACTAAGTTAAGACGGTTGGGAATCACCAAGTTGAGAGCGGATCATGGTGGAAAGTTGTGCTCCGCCCTTGCGAAGTTAAAGAAACTGAAGTCCCTCAATGTACATGCATTGGACGATGATGAGATAATTCATCTCGACGACTTATCTTCACCTCCCGAGCTTCTTAAACATCTCTACTCGTGTGGCCGTTTGGAGAAGTTGCCGAACTGGATATCGTCATTGGGTGGTTTGACAAAAATAATGTTAACAAATAGTCACTTGGAGGAGGACCCCTTTGCAACTTTTGAAAAATTGCAGAATCTAGTAAAGTTGGAACTGTCGGGCATATGATGGAGAACAATTGGATTTCAAGAAAGGGCAATTTCCGAAGCTAAGGGTTGTACTGTTTGAGGAATTAGAGGGGCTTAGATCAATGAGTTTGCGGCAGGGAGCATTGCCGAACCTTGAAAGCTTAATCATCAACCGTTGTCCATGGTTGGAAGAAATGCTCTTCGGCATCTTAGACATTTCCAAAATTCGAAAGCTTGTGTTTTTTGACATGTCTCATGAATTCTATGAGAACGTAAAAGCGGACCACGAGAAAGATAATTATAGAAGATTTAAGCGCATAAAGAAGTCTATTTTGCACGATGGAGGCTTGCCTACACGGAAACCCATTCTTTCCCACAAAAGACGCAGGATATGAAGGCTTCACAGGTGAACGCTGAATGAGATCTCCCTCATGTTTCAGAATGGTTGCACCAATGTAGAAATAAAAATGCTGTGAGACTGGATTTTGTATGGCTGGTGTGTGTTGCTTGTTTTTAAATTATGTTCGTGAGTAATGATTTCATAATGGTTGTGGTTGTTTTCATTCCTCATTGTCGCTTTCCTTCTACTTTTTTAGTGCATTTTTTAGTTAAGTTGTCTAGGGGAAGAAAATGAGGTATTTTACTAGCTAAGGTTGACTGGGATGATCCTCTGTGTTAGTCTAGGCTCACGCAGTGATGGATCTAATACATTTTACCCTTCCAAAATTTGATCTTTTTATATCTCGTTCCTTGCACTCCGTAAATTTTGAAGGGAAAGTTGTTTCACGAGTGATTTTATATCTTCACTTACACTGTTCTGGTCTGCGAAACCAGAGATTCTGGGTTCGTTCCCCAGCGGAGTCGCCAAGCTGTCGCGACCTAGAAAAAATTAATTCTAGACTAATGGATAATCAGGTTAATTTTGACGACTAACCTAATACGGACTCTCCCAAGCCTTACCAAATCGCAACTTAAATTAATTAATCAAATTTAAAACATGCAAATGACATGATATTTACGTACTATGTAATAGCATGCAACATAAAGAATTCAAACTGACATTATATGCCAATGACATGAACATGCGACGTAGCAAGATATGGTATGCAATGCATGATTCTTGAAAAATATGATGAGGCATGGGTATGCAATTTTCGAAGATATAATGCACGAACATGACAATGCACGAGCATATTTTGTCTTATTTTTTTTTTCGACAATGAAAAAAACGCATGACACAAGATGTAGTTTAAAGATATGCAAGGGTATTTTGAAAATATGGAATGCAATGCAATGATACACGAAAATATGCCATGGACATGTGTCGCGACCTAAAAAAGAATAAGTTTCCTTCTAGGCTAATGGATTATTAGGTTAATTAAATTAACTAACCTAACGCGGACTCTCCCAACCCCTACCAATTCGCAACTTAAAAAAAAAATTCCATGCAAATAAATGGTTTGGAGTCGCCACTAATCATTTACGGTAGGTTGATTAGAAACCTAAATAAAATAGCGGGAGAACTATTTTATTTCTACGAATCAGAGATTTTGAGTTCGGGGACTTGGTTACATTAATTCTTCAATTAATGCCCTTTCGGTACCATTTCCGTGAAAATGTCTGATTTTTGGCAAATTTGATGAATTTTCAAAGATGCAGTTTTTTTGTTTTTGCAATATTTTTTAGGGTTTTCTTTTTATAAAATGCAAGGAATTGCGAATTATAATGAAATAAAAAAAAGATATTAAAAGAACATAAACCTAAAAAAAGGGGATAGGATCCGATGAGTTTTACGACGTCGGAGTCCGTCGGTGTTCGTGCAACGAGGTGTGGGGGTATAAACCACCAGCAGGAGGCTTAGCCTTCCGATTTTGGGGTAATACAATATAATTTGTAGGAAATAAATGAACACAATGCTTTTGATACCAATAGGAGGCTCGGCCTTCCAATTCTAGATCTGATAGACAAAATATAGAAAAAACACATTCTTATTGGATGCAATGCGATGCAAAGCAAATGATTTTTAATAAAAGACGCATTGATTCAAAAAAAGGACAAACCCAAATAATATACGTGCTCAAGCCATCAATCACATCTTCGCATACTAAAGTGAAAGAAAACTACCTTCAATTGCTCGAGAAAAATCTACTCGCGCAAGTTGCCACTTGCGTTATGTCAACACGAACATAAAATGTCACAATGAGGAGGCTGATTACATCGGCAAAAGAATTACAAAGAGGTTTCGGATAGAAGCACAAGAAACGAAACACTACGAGAAGAGTTTTCTCTCTTCTTTTTATCATCCGTGTAAGGGAACGGCTGGGGTGAAATGATCACCAAGGTTTCAGGTATGACAATTCCTAACTCATCGCCAAACGCATTTTCCAAAGGAGGCATGTCAGCTAAATCCAGATCAGTCTTGACCAGACTCGCTACATCGGCTTCCGCTACTTCTATTTCTGGAAAACGCTCGGATTGAGTCATGGTCAGAGCGGCAAACTCTTGGGTCCCAATCAATGACGATTTGAGATATAGTGGCAATTGTTTCCGCATGATTGACCTTAACTATCAACCCATTTCTCACTAGAGTCGCAATCATCTTCTTTAACTGATCCAGCGACAATAGTTCACCCGTCCGGTAATAACCTGCTCTAACTAGAGCATCGAGAACGTATGGTATCCGGACCTTGAACGCTCTTGCCGATCGAGTATCGCAAGTGAATACATCGTTGATCTTATCCGTATGGTTGGGCAGATGATTATTTTGGACATTTGGCTGGCCACCTCCCTGGAATGAGAATGCCTTAGAATCAATCAAGTCTTGGATGCGATTTTTAAGTACAAAGCAATTGTCTGTGTCATGGTCGACTTCACTGCGATGGTACTCGCATTTCTTGGATGGATCATAGCCCGCATACGTCGTATAATTCGGCCTTAGAGGTTCAGTTGACAACAGATCTCTCTTACGAAGGGCTGCCAGAACTTGGGAAAGTGTTCCAAGCAAAGGTGTATATTGTCGGGGTGGACGTGGGTTCCTCTTCTGCCTCTGTTCGCTAAAGTCTCCTTGCTGCTTGTTAGGAACTTGCATAGTCGGTATGGAACTTGTCATGTTGATCTGAGGAGTGATCTCCTTGTCTTTCTTCATTCCGAATCGTCTTGCGGGCGCGCTAGAATCTCCATACCAGCCTTTCTTCATGCCACCTTCCACTTCCTCGGCCATTGCTATGAGGTGAGCAAATGATGTCGCAGAAGTGCCTAGGACTCTAGTCCGTATAGTCTGTGGTAAGATAGAGACAAATAGTTTCATGAGTTCCCTCTCGGGGGGAACGGGTTTGATTTGGGACGCAATGTTCCTCCACCTGGTAGCATATTGTTTGACTGTCTCCCCCTTCTTCATTTCGGCTTGTTCCAAGTCCTCTTTGAAGACAAGGACGTCTATGTTAAAACTGAAGTGTTTGATGAAAGCAGTTGCTGTCTGTTTCCAATTTCCCAAGCTGTATTCTTCATAGTCAATATACCATCGCATGGCTGCGTCTTTCAGACTGGCTTGGAAAGTCTGAACTAGTAGAGGGCCGTTGTCAGCATATTTGTTCATTCTCGCTTGGTACATCTGAACATGCTGCACAGGATCAGAGGTACCGTCATATTTCTCAAAATCAGGCACTCTGAACTTCTTCTGGCACATCGACTTTCGTGAAGGCAGAAAAGTCGACGTGAGGGATACTATGTGTTCCCTAAATTTCCCGGAGCCTTTCTTCCATCTTTTGCTCCATCTGAGCCATCATTTTAGCTGTATCGTTAGTCTGTTCTGGCGCCGTAGGGTTGGCTGGAGCCACTGGGGGAGCATTCATACTAGAGTCTGGGACGTACATGTCCTCTAGTGACAGGAACTGCCCCTGGTTCTTGGTTGGATCATCAGCTGCAGGAGGCGGAGGTGCCATTGGTTGGGGGTTCTGGCCAGGCAGCTGTATCTTAGCCATGAGACTTGCCAGCATTTTATCCGCCATATGGGAGATCATGCTATCCATTTTGTTGTTGATGGTGTCTATATGTTCTTGGAGGGCTTCTTGGATCGATGCGTTCATTTCAGCTTTGTCAGCCATTTTCTTCGCGATCGACCTAGTGATGTGTGGATGATCCGTGGTAAGTTACCTTCAATTGCTCGAGAAAAATCTACTCGCGCAAGTTGCCACTTGCTCAAAAAAATTTTTGAGCATCCACATTCTTGAGAGAATAGGTGACAATCAATAGGGAGGGGAGGAAGATAAAAAGAAAAGAGAAAACTCTTCTCGTAATGTTTCGTTTCTTGTGCTTCTATCCGAAACCTCATTGTAATTCTTTTGCCGATGTAATCAGCCTCCTCATTGTGACATTTTATGCTCGTGTTGACATAACGCAAGTGGCAACTTGCGCGAGTAGATTTTTCTCGAGCAATTGAAGGTAACTTACCACGGATCATCCACACATCACTAGGTCAATCGCGAAGAAAATGGCTGACAAAGCTGAAACGAACGCAACGATCCAAGAAGCCCTCCAGGAACATATAGACACCCTCAACAACAAAATGGATAGCATGATCTCCCAGATGGCGGATAAAATGCTGGCAAGTCTCATGGCTAAGATACAGCTGCCTGGCCAGACCCTCCAACCAATGGCACCTCCGCCTCCTGCAGCTGATGATCCAACAAGAAACCAGGGGCAGTTCCTGTCACTAGAGGACATGTACGTCCCAGACTCTAGTATGAATGCTCCCCCAGTGGCTCCAGCCAACCCTACGGCGCCATAACAGACTAACGATACAGCTAAAATGATGGCTCAGATAGAGCAAAAGATGGAAGAAAGGCTCCGGGAAATTCAGGGAACACATAGTATCCCTCATGTCGACTTTTCTGCCTTCACGAAAGTCGATGTGCCAGAAGAAGTTCAGAGTGCCTAACACTTCAGTTTTAACATAGACGTCCTTGTCTTCAAAGAGGACTTGGAGCAAGCCGAAATGAAGAAGGGGGAGACAGTCAAACAATATGCTACCAGGTGGAGGAACATTGCGTCCCAAATCAAACCCGTTCCCCCCGAGAGGGAACTCATGAAACTATTTGTCTCTATCTTACCACAGACTATACGGACTAGAGTCCTAGGCACTTCTGCGACATCATTTGCTCACCTCATAGCAATGGCCGAGGAAGTGGAAGGTGGCATGAAGAAAGGCTGGTATGGAGATTCTAGCGCGCCCGCAAGTCGATTCGGAATGAAGAAAGACAAGGAGATCACTCCTCAGATCAACATGACAAGTTCCATACCGACTATGCAAGTTCCTATCAAGCAGCAAGGAGACTTTAGCGAACAGAGGCAGAAGAGGAACCCACGTCCACCCCGACAATATACACCTTTGCCTGGAACACTTTCCCAAGTTCTGGCAGTTCTTCGTAAGAGAGACCTGTTGTCAACTGAACTTCTAAGGCCGAATTATACGACGTATGCGGGCTATGATCCATCCAAGAAATGCGAGTACCATCGCGGTGAAATCGGCCATGACACAGACAATTGCTTTGTGCTTAAAAATCGCATCCAGGACTTGATTGATTCTAAGGCATTCTCATTCGAGGGAGGTGGCCAACCAAATGTCCAAAATAATCCTCTGCCCTACCATACGGATAAGATCAACGCTGTATTCACTTGCGATACTCGATCGGCAAGAGCGTTCAAGGTCCGGATACCATACGTTCTTGATGCTCTAGTTAGAACATGTTATTACTGTACGGGTGAATTATTGTCGCTGGATCAGTTAAAGAAGATGATTGCGACCCTAGTGAGAAATGGGTTGATAGTTAAGGTCAATCACGCGGAAACAATTGCCACTATATCTCAAATCGTCATTGATTGGGACCAAGAGTTTGCCGCTCTGACCATGACTCAATCCGAGCGTTTTCCAAAAATAGAAGTAGCGGAAGTCGATGTAGCGAATCTGGTCAAGACTGATCTGGATTTAGCTGACATGCCTCCTTTGGAAGATGCGTTTGGCGATGAGTTAGGAATTGTCATACCTGAAACCTTGGTGATCATTTCACCCTAGCCGTTCCCTTACAAGGATGATAAGGCTGTTCCTTGGTCGTATGACCTGGCCCTGGTGACGAGATCCGGCTACACTTACAACGAGGATCAACCGACCATACCGGTCACAGATAAAGATGCAAAAGAATTCCTAGCTGTGATTAAAACGAGCGAGTATAACATCGTTGACCAACTACGGAAGTTGCCAGCTCAGGTTTCTTTGCAGTCATCAGAAAAACATAGGGATTCCTTAATGAAAGTATTGGGGCAGGTCCACGTCCCAGAAGATATTAACCAAGACAAGCTGGAGAATTTTGTCGGGACCATCCTTTTGAAGGATCACGTGGCATTTGCTGATGATGAGCTTCCCGCTGAGGGTCGTGGTCACAACAAGGCCCTACACATTACGGTAAAACACAAACAAACCCTAGTAGCGCGAGTACTCATCGATAACGGGTCAGCACTGAACATCTGCCCTTTGGCCACTATGAACCGGCTAGGGATAGATCTGACCAGAATGTAAGTTGCCAAGACCTCGGTTAGAGCCTTTGATGGTGTGAAGAAAGATGTCATGGGACAAATCAATCTAGACATCCTGATCGGGCCTTCTGTGTTCGATGTTCTATTCCAGGTATTGGATATTCCATCAGCTTTCAACCTCCTGCTAGGTCGTCCGTGGATTCATAATGCGGGAGCTGTGCCGTCAAGTCTTCATCAAAAGATCAAGTTCGTCGTCGAGAGAAAACTGGTGATCGTTCATGGTGAAGAAGATCATTAGATCTTCAATGAAACAGCTATTCCTTACATCGAGCCAGCTCACAATGAAGAAGACTCGTATCATTCTTTTGACTTGGTGCAGACTGTTCATGCGTCACTAGAAAGTCCTCTCCCAGTTCCTGAGGTATCAAATGCTTCTGTCATGATGGCAAGGGTAATAGTGGGCAATAGATTTCAACCTGGAACAGGCCTAGGTCGGAATAGTCAAGGGATCCGTGCCCCAATTGAACTTAATGGGCAATCTCATACGGCTGGTCTAGGACACCGAGGTCGTGGCCAATCTAAACGAGGTAGGCACCAAGGGACAGGCCGTGGAAGGTCAAAATCTAGCCCTCTACCACCTCCTCTTTACACTACTTTCCGATCAGCTGGAGTAGTCGGTGGGTACGATGAGCTGACCCAATTCGAGGATGACCTAAGAATTGTGTTCCCGGATTCACCAAATGGCCAAAACATTTCGGCTAAGCCAATGGTGTTTGACGAAGATGCTACCGATGACGGGCTCTTAGATCTCACTAGCTATTTCGATGATCTTATTATTGGAGCTATATCCGAAGATCCCTTACAGATTGATGAAGTGCCAAAGGAAGAGCTTTGCATGACATCTGCATCCCTAAGTCTATCTGACAATGCCATGGTCGAAGATCTAATGGAGGGTTCAGAGTAACATTTTGAGTTTTTGCAATCCCCTACGTGGGATCTTTCCAGCTTTATAACATTTTTGAGTTTTTGCAATCCCTTACGAGGGATCTTTCCAGCTTTCTTTAATTTTTCTAGACCGCATTAAGTCTGTCGCATGTTAGGATTTCATGTTGCATTTCCATTCAATAAAGTGTAATTCATTACAACATTTTTTTTATTTAATCTTGGTGAAGTATCCCAAACTGACCCGATGACGATAACCAGCGATCAAATAAAATTGTCATATATGGTAAGCACTGAGGGTTGGGCTTCCCCAAGAATTCTCGTCCCCCAGTCTTAAAAAAAAATGTTCGAAAATACACAATAGTTTCGAAGAAAAATTACGATACATGCTTTGATTAAACTCTGTTTGTTTCTCTGACTTCGCCACTTTATATTTCAAGGGAAAATATGAGGAGGGTAATCCATTGGATTCTGGAGTATATGACCTAGATGAATTCTCTCCTGACTATGAAGAAATACGTCAGAACTTTGAACAACATGAGATGATTAAGCCTCCAACTAGCGATGAGACGATTTCGATCAACTTGGGCGATGAAGAGAATCCAAGAGAGGTGAAAACTGGGGCGAACCTGTCCACTAAAATGACGGAACGTCTTACCAAGCTCCTAAGGGATTACTGTTGACACCTGATTTTTGATCAGTCTTTCATAGTTTATTTTTAAAAAATTCATAAAAAATCTATAAAAAGTTAAAAAAATTAAAAAATCATCTTTGGTAGCCTTGACCAAGCTAAAGGAACCATTTTTGATAAAAAATAATTTTTCATATTTTTTAATATTTTTTAATATTTTCCAAAAATAGAAAAATACATGAAAAATGAAGAAAAATAGCGTTCGCTGTCGTAAAAATATAGAAAAATAGTCAATATTTTTATTTTAATTTTTTTTACATTTTGAACTCATAAATAGTCAAAATTCAAGTTCAATTGCATGTGTTTCTTCACGATGCATAGAGTTGAATTTAGCAAAAAAATGTCATTCGAGTATTTTAATTTGTAAATTTCTACATCTTTTTTAGTCTTGACGTCCAATTAGATCGACCACCATCTACAATAAATGCCCCTTGCTGAATATTTTCGTTTTTGTTTCACATGATTTCATGGTGTAAAACGCCGAGTGGATCCCCAAATATAATCGGGTCGGCATGAGCTCGATAGCTCGTCCAAGACCAAACCAGGGCACGGCAAACCCCATGTGAGTACTCTCGAACTCCTTCGATGCTTCCTAATGCTTTTCTTAGGTTAGATCGTGTGTAGAATGGCTAGGACAGCTAAATTATTCTTGAGCTGTGATTGATAAATAAGACCTTACTAGGAATGCCATGTGATTTATTTGCATATCTAGATTCCTTGAGTTGGACATTTTATTACTGATTGTGATTGCTAGGATAATCACTTCTATCTACATGAATTTCTAGATTTAGGGTTCATACCTTACTCATCCGCATGAATCTCAGGCTAGAAAATTCAGTCAACTTAGGTACCGAAAGGGCGTCAACTCTGACAGTTGGTGTAACTAAGTCCCCGAAACCATTTCTCTGGTTCTTGCAGAATTGAATAGAAACTCCTAACTATTCGATTGGGTGGTCCAATCATACCCTAAAAAAATGATTGGTGGCGACTCCATGGCATGCACACTTAGCACATGTCACTAGACCACACTGAAAGTCGATCACGCATACCTCCGTTGCGATTTGGGTAATGGGCCTTGGGAGAGGCCCGCGTCCGACCAGACAGGACGGCCCATTAGCCCTCGAGAGCCCGACAACCTCAAGAGGGTCGCGACAGACTGGCGACTCCACTGGGGACTGGTTCTTAACCATTTAGTGGAC
The DNA here is from genome assembly GCA_021437785.1 of Rhodomyrtus psidioides. Lineage (NCBI taxonomy): Eukaryota > Viridiplantae > Streptophyta > Magnoliopsida > Myrtales > Myrtaceae > Rhodomyrtus > Rhodomyrtus psidioides. The sequence continues at coordinate 1,728,021 of JAILYB010000054.1, forward strand.
TTGAGCCGATTAAAAAGTTGATTGATTCTTCTAACCTAATTTTATGCAGATGCTCTCGAAAGTGAGGTGTATATGCTAACGAATGTGTTAGATGTTTTTGTAGACGGGAGAAATAAGGGGTGAAGTGCTTGTTAACTTTGTTTTATGCAGGCAGGAGTTTTGGATGTATGATTGTGTGGATATTTATATTGAAGCGGTGATTGTTAAATAAAATGCATGTCTATTGCTTTAGCATGACACAATGAATACACACAATTGCGCCTAAAACCCCGGGCGCCCTCTTTAGGAACACAATAGAAGGAATTGAAAATGGAATCTCCGTGAGGAAAAACATGGGGTAATCTACTTTTCAATTCCGCTCACTTCGAACTATGGATTGAGTCCCAATGCAACGATAGTTGTGCAATGGAATCGGCTCTTCCCAGAATTCGAGGTGAGAACCTTGGCTTTAGGTACCAAGCCCTATCTTTTGATTTTTAGGAGTTTTCCCTCACTTGTCTCATGCGTTTGTCTATGGAAGGTTAGTATACCTAACACTGCTAAAAATACAGAGAAGCTTGATTTTCTCTTAAGTTTGGTTGGTAAGACTTTTCTATCCCTCGAACTTGTTACAGCTCTTAATCATTATATTCATTGCATAATTCCGGTGATTGGATTAAATGCCATTTTGAGGATAGATAGGTGTGTTTTCCTCCCAATGTTCTTGATGGAAGATGAAGATGGTGTCATCCCATTACGAGCGCCAAGTGGACAAGAAGAGCCTGCTATGGACATCATTAAGGTATCATCTAATGAAGATGACGATTTGGAATAGGTGATCCTGAAGTCACGTCTCAAAGATCGAAACTGGGGCATCTCTAAGTATTAAGATCACATTCCTTTGTTTTAATTTTCATTTCTAGCCTTCTTGTATAGGATTTATTTTGCTGAGATCCTCTCTATCTGATCCCTTAGATTGATTGTATTAGGGATCTATTTGTGTTTATATACATTCAGATTGAAATTTGTTGTATTTCTATTGACTTGTCATTGGAATGTGATAGTGGCATTTCTTCTAATCACTCGAATACTCCAAAATCGATTTTATTATTCCTTTGGATGAAATTGAAATTGGAAGTCTTATACAACCTTTTGGCCGTATATGGCAATACAATCCCAATTTCGCCAGAAGGAACTATAAACTTGAATTGGTTCATGCATGTTTTGCATCATTGGTAATCCACAATAATTGATCAAGAGTATTCGTGTTTTTCAAATTTAATGAAAAGATAGATATCCAAATTACTCTCGTTCTTAGCAAACGGCTTTAATTTGGATACCGTATCTTCAATTGAATTTAAAACACATCGTAATTGTGTACTTTTGAACATTCCATTGATTTTCTTGGAATTGATCAAAGGCGATTATCGTGAATTACATTCCTTTCAATGATATGCTTTCCTTTGAGGAATATTGATAAAAGCTTTTGCACAAGGCCAAAACCCTTGTAAATGCTCTTATCCCTATTAATCACAAGTAAGCATAAAATTGAAAGGATTTATGCTTTATTTTTCAAATTCTGCCTTTTCATTTGAAACAGGTTAAAAACAAGTAGAGAAGAGAAGTCTTTTTGTGGATAATCGCGGTGGGAGGTTCCTTTATCCGATCATAAGCAAGATTAAAAAATCAAGATGTACACGCTCGAATCATCAATGTCAAAGCGCAGCTTGCCTAGGTTGAGAGTGGTCAGGTGTTCGAGAAAGTCAGCCATACAGAAGTTGAGACACACACATTAGAGCTTTCATTCATTTCGCTCAATCGAGGGACCTTAAAAGCAGATCATACAAATCATCGGGGTGGAAACATAAAACCGCAATGAGCCCTAATTAGCATCACAAAGGAACCAAGTTGGCCCTCCATATTATTGATGCTTTGCTTATACTCACCACCTCGAGACTCGAGATCTGCAAGCTTAAGAAGAAGGCGTTTACATTCCCCTTTAAGCTCGGCAACCTTGGTCCCGTGATCTTCGGCGGCTATTTCCAGGTCCCGAACTAGTCCTCTCCCATGGGCTATATCTGCGGTAATGCTGTCAAGCCTTTCTTCCTGCCACTCACATTGAAACTTCAACACGACATTACGACGGTCGTGCTCATAGGTGGTCAGGGATAAGGCCAAGCGCTCCACCAAATTTCCCCTCTCGCGAAGCAACATCGAGACTCGCTTGTTGGCGAACTCAACAGCCTTTCTGTGACTATCGGCCACAAGGTTGGCCAACACCAAGCAGTTAGACCGATCCTCATAGCGAGCTCGCAAAACGTGAGCCACGGTAGCTTTTCGATGAGCGACACGGTAAGTCTCTAAAAAGTTTATAAAGAGGGTTGGGAAGATTCTATATTCCCTCTCTAAATTAGTGCCCTCGATGGAGGTGGTGTCTATTTCCACGAGCAAAATGCGGATTTCATCTTCAGTTTCTGGGTGATCGGCTATATGAGCATAGCCTCGACCGAGGAGGTTATAGAGTTTTTCCCACTGGGCCAAAATTTCGGCCGAGAAAGCGCGAATATGAGAGGAGGTCATTTTCGTTGGAGTGAGGGAGAAGAAGATGAGTGTGGTAGAGTGATTAAAATAAGAAAAGGCAATTATGTAAGAGTGTTAATCTTCTCTGCATTAACTCCTCATTTTATAGCAACTCGAGAATGAAGAAAGGCACAGCAATAATGCTCGTGGAGCCAAGTTAATTGGGTAAAGCAGTGGTGGCTCTTTCGGTGAACCATCAGATCTGTCCCAGTCCGCGATTTCAGGCTTGATAAACCTAAAAAAGTTGTAAAAAGATATGTCGGTGTCACCATATTAAAATTGAGCGGGAGTTAAGCGCAACTATCGAAAAAAGTTGCGAAAGGATTTGGCGGTCCCATCATATTAAAAAACTGAGCAGGAGGCGAGCGTAGTTCCACCTTTTTGAAAATAAGTGGGAGACAGACATGGATATCGAGAAAAGGAAATCGATTTGGTGTCCCTCCACGTTGAAAAGAAGAAAGAAGACGACAAAGCGGGAAATACGAAATCTTGGGAGCAACGCTTGCCTGATGATCTTCATCCATGTTTAAAGAACGTTTCATGGGCATATAGAACCACTCAAAAGAAAATTTAGAGAGAGTGAGCATACATGAGAGAGTAGAGAACCCTGAGTGAGCAAAAATTGATCGAACATTTTTCGATCCAACATGTTTGAGGGTTACCATCAGTTGCTAGAGGCGACTGATCCAAAAATCTCAGAAAATGAACTACTGAGAGATCTCGAAGATTCCAGGATGGCGTCTGGTACCAGAACCACAGAACCCAACCCTTTCGGCAACGAAGTTCAGGATCTCAGCAGCGACGACAACAGCAGCAGCGATGGTCAATCCCGGAAAAGGAAACGTCGCCAGTGCCACACTCAGAATGAAATCCAAGAGCTTGAAGCTTTCTTTAGTGAATGCCCTCTCCCGAACATGAAACAAAGAAATGAATTGGGCCAAAAGCTAGGGATGAAACCTTTGAGGGTCAAGTTTTGGTTTCAAAATAAGCGAGCCAAATTGAGGGCTCAACACAGACGTCAAGAACTTGCGATTCTAAAGGAGGAAAACGAAAAGCTTCGAGCGGAGAACATGAGGTATAAGAAAGCTCCCAGCACTATCGCTTGCCTTAATTGCGGTGGCCCTATCACTCTCGGCGAAATGTTCCTTGATAAGCCTTATATGAGGATTGAAAATGCTCATTCACCACCCCACTCCCTCGAACCATCTTCGATACAATCGGATTTTGTTGGAGATATGCATGAACAAATCAATTCTACGAAGTCAATATCGATGCCTTCTAAAGGATGTGATATGCGTCACCATGATTGGAGTTTCCTTAACGATGAGCTTACTATCACGACCGACCAATCCAAAGCTGATGAATTCCCTCCACAACAATTTCCGGCTCGATCAAATTCTACTGGAAATAGGCCAGAGAGCAATAGCCAAGTTGTCAACACTGTTCCGGGTCGCAAGAAGACGAGGGTCAATTGGTCCCCCGAGCTTCATCTCAAGTTCCTTAGTGCGGTTCAGCAACTAGGGATCAACTCAGCATATCTAACGCGCATACTTGAGATCATGAACATACCAGGACTCACTAAAGATGGAGTCGCGAGTCACCTCAAGAGCTACAGAAGGGCACTAAGACAGCGCCACACAGCACTGAACCTGAAAGAACTCAACTTGTGCCTAAACACTAGGCATGGCTATAACTACAATGCCCCTGAAGTAAGAAATACCCTGCCGAATCTAGGCACTGACCAAGCTGGTAGCAGCACCATCGACTACTTGGGCGCTAATCAAAATATTCCCTCGAATCATCTCAGCACCCCTCAAGAGTATATGCCACAAGTGCAGCAGGTACGAACTCCTTGGTTTGAGCAGCAACTTTTCGCTAGTGCTCTTCCTATCCCCGATCAACATATTGCGCCTAGTGTTCAAAGATCTGCCCGGCTTGGGCATATGATTTCGGAAGATCAAGCGGGCGGATGCTTTGAGGATTTTTGTTTCTCCCATTCCCAAATGGAAGGTGCTTTTGATAGTGAACCGATCAATCATCCTCTTATAATCTCGAGCAACGACGAAGGTTCTAGCTCGAAGAATCAGATCGCTCACAACAGAAACATGAATCCTTCAACGCCAAGCGATGATGGTCAACCCGAATATCAGTTGCTCGAAGAATCAAAAGATTTCCTTGATGAGGAGCTCCATATCTGGATCGATCAGTTTAAAACTGATGGACTTATGAAGTTATGATCCAAAATGACGATTATATGTCTGATTCATGGTGTAGCTGGCTGATCACCGAGAATCCTCAAGGGAACTAGGCACATGTGAATGGATGTATCATTAATCTTTCTGTCATAAAGTCTTCCATGCAAGATAATCTTCCTTAATGCCTAGAGTTAATCTGGGGCAGCGATCAGTACTACCTGCGAGCATCATCATGCTTGAGTACGACAATCCCTTGTTAGATTAGAGTCGAGGCGAATCAATTGAACGCCACGAAGAAAAACATTTAAAGGCTTCACATAGGAAAATGCGAGCAAAAGCCCGAGCGAGCTCAAAGACGGTTAGCTCTGTATCGTTCTAAGGGACCTTTAGTCGTTATGAACTCTAAATTGAGCTTGTTTCATTCTCGATGGGGGTCGCTAACTGCTTCAAGAATTTTATAACAAAAAACGAACCAGTTAGGGACGCCAATAGTGCTGTGTCCTGGTAGTCAGTGAACTGGAAGTGGTACGAAACGTCAGGAGTTCGATCTCAGGATTGAAAAATCATTTTATCAGTTTGTCTATCACCCGATGAAGTTCAAAGAGATTCGACGCAGATGACTATAGAACTTGGGGCAATTCGAAAATCATCGATTCATTTTCATCAAGCGGCGAAGTTGGTATTGTAAAATGTGAAGCATGCAAATGACAAATCCGAAGCAGAAGGAGATGAATCATGATTCGCTTATCCAAGGTCGGGATTTCAACCTTCGACTAAAGCCAAATCTAGGATGAGTTTTTGATCTTGCCCACTCGACAAAACCCATCTCCACTGAAAATGGGGGCAAACCATTCCTACATCTGGAAAGCATGTCGAAGCCGAAGACATCAAATTCATCGTTTGATCCGTGGGGCAAGTCCCCGAAGCGATATTTATCATCCGCAGAGCGTAATGGAATCCATCCTTTCAATGTAAAACACATTTGGCCGCGGAGCCACCCATTTGGTAAAAAAAACGTATCGTTCCTAAATGATTTTCAATCAAATGCGGGGATAATGTTCTCTCATTTTCCTCTCAGGTGATGAACAGAGATGAGGCACCCAAGAAGCCATGCATTCAAATAACAAAACAGTGCATGAAACACGCCCAAAAAGATGAATGAATCTCCTCCGACGTAAATCCTCGAGGTGGATTCGTTGCCCAACCAGACGAAGAAATCATGGCCACAAGCTTAAGGGCCGGCTTCTACAATCCGCACATTGGCATGCAGAATGGAATTCAAATCAAGAGTAAAGTAGTATCGTCCCAATTTGTTTTGAATTTGGAAACCCAAAATAATGCTTAATATTTATCCTTGGCAGGAGCTCGCCATCAAGGCAGACATGTAAGTTTCATTTTTCTCCAAAAACCAAGAAGTCGAAAGAACTTTAGAACACCCAACAATCTTGTGTTACTATGTGAAGTGCAGATTTTCACAACCCTTGTACACTCGTTGGAGCATATGACCAAGGGTAAGATGTATCGTTCCAATTTTTGTAAAGTTTTAGAATATACAATGACATATCCCTTTTATATCTCCAGGATCTCCAGCCTCGATGGGCAGGTAAGTATCCATTTTCCCAATTCATTGGAGATTAAAAACTTTCAGAATTAATTCGATTCTCACATCTAAAAAGAAATAGAATTCTTACTTTATTGACATTCATGTTTTAAAACATGAGATTGTCTGAACATGAATTACACATGTATGGTGCATCATAAAATCCCTTTGAAGGATAAATCTTGATGAAATGAAATGAATTTTTCCAACAAGAGTCGTTTGAACTGTTCAAAAGGGTATTTTCTCATAAGAGAAGCGAGCCTAATCCAAACACGTCCCATACACACTTGAGAGATGAGGAGATTGGAAATGATAGCGAAACCTTAACCTATGGATATAAGGGTCATTCGCAACGATTACATGGATCGAGATGACAGAGGCATTTATTTCTTCATTCCAAACACTACAGATGACCATTGAGAACCCCATTGAACGGCGATTTTCATTCTCAACCCTGTCAAGAACCACCCCACATTGGGGCAAATGAAGGTTAGTCCATCAGTATCAGAAAGTAAACGGTTAGAAATTTTCTTGCTCGGACTAACATAAATCTTTGTGTGTTGTTTATATGATAATCCAAGTGTCATAGGATGACGAGAATAATTCATTTCTCTATCCTACACACTGTTATCCTTTGCACAACCAAGTTGAGCCAGCAAATTCATTTCATCAACCTATTGGTGATCATTGCATATTCCAAAGCAAAGGCAACATCACTCTAGGAATGGAAGCGTGCCAAAGTTTAAGTTGCATATCTAGCATGATTGCCGAAAATCCTAGCTCCAAAAGAAAAGAAAAACACGGGATTAAAAAAAGGGGGAAAAGAAAAATCCCTAGACATCAAGAAAAAGCAAAGTGCCTGGTAAAAAGCAAGGCTGATGTCTATTCAAAATATCCACAGTAAAGTCTAGAGAGACGATGAAAAGACCCTGCAAAGGAGTTAGATCAAGATGACTACTCTCCAAATGATGTCGTGCTCAAATTGCAAACACACAAACAGACGGTCTCTTAATGTAACAAGAGACGCTTTTAAACATCCTTGTGCGCTCTAAAAGAGGAGTGTACACTTCAAGAAATGGAGATGTTCTTCGAATGACATGTGGCAAATTTGCAATGATCACCAATGTCAAACCCTTCACAATTTCTGGGCAAAAAATAAGCCTTTTTCGGTCCCCAATCCTTCCAATGTTACAACCCTGAAGTAGTCTTATCTGACTAAGACACTTGGGTTAATGTATAACTTAGCTCAAAGAAGTACGAGCAAGACTATTTCTTTCTCATTTTGCAGGGTTCTTGACTTGTAAACCCGGAGCAGATAGTGAAAAATTTCGTTCAACGGCCTTGACTCAAAAGTGAGTCCCCCTTGGAAACCGATATCCAAGCCTAACACTACGGTCCCGTGAAAGACCTCCTGATCGGTCGAAATGTATGCGTTGCGAATGATCCTGAAACCCAGGCACAGGTCGGTAGGAAATTGAGCACTTTCCCTATTAAAGATCATTATCACAGAGCAGTGAGGAGCCTTCTTGGGTGAGAAATACTCCAATGGATGTTTTGAGCAAACTCTTTTTGAAATTTTCAAATTGTTTGATCTAGAGTTTCCGTGCAAGGAATTTATGATCACATCTGTATATGGCAGGAATGTTTTGGATAACCTCCAACAATCAAAATGCACATTTCATGAATAAAACTTAAGTCGTAGAATTTTGTCAGTTAGATAATTATTGTCTTCCCAAAGATTACTAATATCTTCTTGGCGAGGAAAATTTTTTCAGGTCTAAGCTTTTTGCAGGACTTTTGGCCACCCCAAAGACTGGGTGCGTCATCCTTAGGTGAAGCCTTTTAGTAGGCAAATCTTTTCTAAGACCGATCCACAGAATGATCGAGTCTCCGACTAGCCCCGAAGAGCGGGTACGTCATCCTTTGATTCATATCAATTTGGAATCTTATAAATGGTAGAAACCGCCTAAAGGGTCAACTCAATGGTAGAAACCGCCTGAAGGGTCAATCAACGGTAGAAACCGCCTGAAGGGTCAACACAATGGTAGAAACCGCCTGAAGGGTCAATGTATGGTAGAAACCGCCTGAAGGGTCAACCAATGGTAGAAACCGCCTGAAGGGTCAAAACAATGGTAGAAACCGCCTGAAGGGTCAATGTATGGTAGAAACCGCCTGAAGGGTCAACTCAATGGTAGAAACCGCCTGAAGGGTCAATGAATGGTAGAAACCGCCTGAAGGGTCAAAGGACTGGTAGAGACCGCCTGAAGGATCAACCCAATGGTCCGATCCACCATACGGATCAAAACCTTGATGAATCCCGAACGCGGGAGGAGTCGTTTTCCCTAATAAGCCTTACATTAGGCAAGCCATTTCTAGTTTAGTCCACCACACGGATCAAAACCCTTGGCAAATTCCCAAATGTGGGATGCGTCTTCCTTAGGTTCCTATCAGTTAGGAATCCCATTATGGTTTGACCTACCATACAGGTCAGAGCTTAACATCCCCAGGACACTCCGATGACAAGTCCTTAGGAATCTACTTGAACCCATCAGACACAGCAAATGCCGCAAGCATTCGGCAGGTAAGGGGCAGGGAAGTCTATCTACTCCTTAACTTTCTTACATCATATCAGGGAATTGAATGAGCACATCTCTTTTTAAGGAAAAGCACACATTGATGGGCATGAAAATTGGATGTCATGATTTCTTTTCTTTTCCCAGTCGAGTTGATCGGAACACAGGTGTCACCTTGTCTTTGAGTGAAACCTCTGACGAAATTCCTCTCAAAGAGGGGCAGCTGTTGACACCTGATTTTTTATCAGTCTTTCATAGTTTATTTTTAAAAAATTCATAAAAAATCTATAAAAAGTTAAAAAAATTAAAAAATCATCTTTGGTAGCCTTGACCAAGCTAAAGGAACCATTTTTGATAAAAAATAATTTTTCATATTTTTTAATATTTTTTAATATTTTCCAAAAATAGAAAAATACATGAAAAATGAAGAAAAATAGCGTTCGCTGTCGTAAAAATATAGAAAAATAGTCAATATTTTTATTTTAATTTCTTTTACATTTTGAACTCATAAATAGTCAAAATTCAAGTTCAATTGCATGTGTTTCTTCACGATGCATAGAGTTGAATTTAGCAAAAAATAATCATTCGAGTATTTTAATTTGTAAATTTCTACATCTTTTTTAGTCTTGACGTCCAATTAGATCGACCACCATCTACAATAAATTCCCCTTGCTGAATATTTTCGTTTTTGTTTCACATGATTTCATGGTGTAAAACGCCGAGTGGATCCCCAAATATAATCGGGTCGGCATGAGCTCGATAGCTCGTCCAAGACCAAACCAGGGCACGGCAAACCCCATGTGAGTACTCTCGAACTCCTTCGATGCTTCCTAATGCTTTTCTTAGGTTAGATCGTGTGTAGAATGGCTAGGACAGCTAAATTATTCTTGAGCTGTGATTGATAAATAGGACCTTACTAGGAATGCCATGTGATTTATTTGCATATCTAGATTCCTTGAGTTGGACATTTTATTACTGATTGTGATTGCTAGGATAATCACTTCTATCTACATGAATTTCTAGATTTAGGGTTCATACCTTACTCATCCGCATGAATCTCAGGCTAGAAAATTCAGTCAACTTAGGTACCGAAAGGGCGTCAACTCTGACAGTTGGTGTAACTAAGTCCCCGAAACCATTTCTCTGGTTCTCGCAGAATTGAATAGAAACTCCTAACTATTCGATTGGGTGGTCCAATCATACCCTAAAAAAATGATTGGTGGCGACTCCATGGCATGCACACTTAGCACATGTCACTAGACCACACTGAAAGTCGATCACGCATACCTCCGTTGCGATTTGGGTAATGGGCCTTGGGAGAGGCCCGCGTCCGACCAGACAGGACGGCCCATTAGCCCTCGAGAGCCCGACAACCTCAAGAGGGTCGCGACAATTACCCGGATATTTTTGCTTGGTCATATGCAGATATGCCCGGTCTTGATCGATCAATTGTAGAACATTGCTTACCAACCGATCCCTCATTCAAGCCAGTAGTGCAAGGAGCACGAAGAGCTAGGCCAGAACTAGCAAAGAAAATCAAAGAATAGGTCATGAAGCTCCTTGATATCAGATTTATTGAGGCTACCCAATATTCTAATTGGGTCACTAATATTGTCCCAGTGCTGAAGAAAGATGGTCAAGTTCGAGTCTGTGTCGACTACCGTGATCTAAACAAGGCTAGTCCTAAGGATGATTTCCCACTCCCACATATTGATGTGCTTGTAGACAGCACGGCTGGGTTCGAAATATTTTCATTCATGGATGGTTTCTCAGGCTATAACCAAATCCTAATGAACGTGGACGATAAACGAAAGACTACATTCACCACTCCGTGGGGGATGTTTCACTATAAGGTGACGCCCTTCGGTCTCAGAAATGCTGGCGGAACTTATCAACGGGCCATGGTCACTTTATTTCATGACATGATGCATAATGAAATCGAAGTCTATGTCGATGATATGATTGCGAAGACGAAGCACGGGGAAGATCATATTGAAACCCTGACAAAGCTGTTTGACAGACTCAGGAAATTCAGGTTACGCCTTAATCCAGCTAAGTGCATTTTCGGCGCCAGCTCGGGCAAGTTACTCGGCTTCATTGTTAGTAACAAGGGTATTGAGATAGACCCGTCCAAGGTGAAAGCCATATGTGAACTCACGCCACCAACAACAGTCAAAGAAGTTCGAAGCCTCATGGGTAGGTTGAATTATGTTGCGCGATTCATTTCTCAACTATCTGAAACAGCTAAGCCTTTTTTTAAGTTGTTAAAGAAGAATGCATTGGTCGAATGGAATGACGACTGTAATGAAGCCTTTGAGAAAATAAAACAACACCTCATGAATCCGCCAATCCTTGTTCCGCCAGTGCCAGGGCAACCCTTGATCCTCTATTTCACAATCCATAGTGAATCCTTGGGAACTATGCTAGCGCAGATAAGGCAAGGTGATGGGAAAGAACGAGCCATTTATTATCTAAGCAAGAAGTTTACAGCTTCCGAAATGAACTACTCTGAAGCTGAGAAGACATATGCGGCTCTAGTTTGGGTGCTACATCGACTGCGACAATACACTTTGCATTACCGAATTCTTTTGGTGACAGAATGCGATCCCGTCAAGTACCTATTGAATCAACCTGCATTGATTGGCAAACTTGCCAAATGGCAGATCCTCGTTTCTGAGTTCGATGTGCAATATCTGTCCCAAAAGTCAGTTAAGGGACGAGCCATAGTTGATGTCCTGGCAGAAAATCCAGGGGAAAATGATGATCCCTATCAACCTGAAGATCGAGTCATGATGGTAAATGATTATTTCTGGACAATGTATTTTGACGGAGCCGTGAATTTATCTGGATCAGGTACAGGGGCAGTCCTGATATCTCCGGGCGGTCAACACTATCCGATAGCAGCAAAGCTAGTATTTCCTTGCACAAATAATATCGCAGAATATGAAGCGTGTAGTTTGGGCCTACAAGCCGCAATCAAAATGGGTGTAACCCGACTCAAGGTATTTGGAGACTTGGCCCTAATCATCCTTCAAACGGTCGGGAAATGGAAAACACGGGATGCTAAGCTGTTACCCTACCATGAGTATCTAGATGAGTTGGTGGAAGAATTTGATGATATTTCATTTGAGTATTTATCTAGAACTCACAATCAGTTCGCTGATGCGTTGGCTACCATATCTTCAATGTTGCAAGTTACTAATGGACTTGAAGTCGAGCCGTTGAAGATCGAAGTGTTGAGAAAATCGACTTATTGTATGGCCATAGCCGATGAACCCGATGGCAAGCCTTGGTATCACGATATCAAGACTTACATTCAGGAGCAGAAATTTCCTGAGAAGAGTACCGCGTCAGATCAAAGGTACATAAGAAAGATGGCCTCGAAATTCTTTCTCAATGGTGAAAATCTTTACAAAAGATCATTTGATTCAGTTCTTTTGAGGTGTATTGATTTTACTGAGGCTGTCCGTTTGATGATGGAAGTACATGAAGGTATCTGTGGCCCACATATGAATGGTCACATGCTTGCTAAGAAGATCATGAGATTGGGCTATTATTGGCTCACTCTGGAAAACGATTGTATTCAGCACGTTCGAAGTTGTCATAAGTGTCAGATTTATGGGGACAAGATCAATGTTCCTCCGAACGAGCTGCACCAATTATCTGAGCCATGGCCTTTCTCTATGTGGGGGCATTGATGTGATTGGTCCAATTAACCCGAAAGCATCAAACGGACATCGTTTCATCTTGGTTGCCATCGACTATTTTTTCAAATGGATTGAAGCAGCATCATACTTGGCAGTCACGGCACGAAACGTCGTGAAATTCATTAATCGAGACATCATAGCTTGATATGGTTCACCTGAGGTCATAATCATCGACAACGACTCGAACTTGAACAACAAGCTGATCGATGATCTGTTCAAGAAATTCAAGATCAAGCATCTGAACTCTTCCCCGTACCGTCCTCAGATGAATGGAGCAGTAGAAGCAGCCAATAAAAACATCAAGAAGATCTTGGCTAAGACTGCCAAGAATTATCGAGATTGGCATGAGAGGTTGCCTTTTGCGCTTATGGCTTATCGAACTTCGATTCGAACTTCTACCGGGGCAACCCCATTTTCCCTTGTGTATGGAATGGAAGCAGTATTACCGGTTGAGGTGGAAATCCCTTCCTTGCGAATACTATCTCAAGTTAAGCTGACCGAGGCCGATTGGATCCAACAGAGGATGGACCAGTTAAACCTGATCGATGAAAGGCGGCTTAAAGCTTTATGCCACGGTCAGTGCTACCAGCAGAGGGTTGCTAAATCCTTTAACAAGAAAGTCCGGCCTCGACATTTTCAGGTAGGAGATCTTGTTTTGCGAAAACTATTGCCTATTGTTCCGTTGCCAGAAGGGAAGTTCGCTCCGAACTATGGCGGTCCATATGTCGTGAAGAAAGTACTCCTAAGAGGTGCTTTGATCCTTGCAGAGATGGATGGCCGTGTTTTTACCAGCCCAGTCAACTCTGATGCTGTAAAAAAAATATTGTACTTGATTTACTTTGCATTTTCTGATCAAGTTATAATATTCTTTTGATACCGGCTTGTTTGCCTATTGTTTGCATTATGAATTTCCACGGTGAGATAATCTCAATCAGGAAGTCTCTCTGATTTAATTGGACTGATCTTTTTGAATGAGGAATGTCAGAACGACGATAGGCAAGTCATTTCCATACACGTCCTATGTCACAATGAGCAGTGTGAAAATTTCCATGCTGACGAGGTAAAGGGTTATCTCGCAAAAAGTATGATGACTGAAATGGTATGAGGCATTCATTTCATCTACCCAAACACTACAGGTTGCCTATTGCTAAATCCTTTGGATGGTGGTTTCATTTCATAGCCCTGTCAGGAACAAACCCACATCAAGGCAAATAAAAAAAAAATCAAAAAAATGATTAGAATTTTCTTGCTTTCACTTGCATCAATCTTTGAGTGAGGTTGTTGCATATGAATTCTGCGTTAGCTCAAGTGCCTTAGACATAACGAAGAACACTTTACTTCTATACCGCATAATCATTTATCCCTTTGCTTAACCCATTTTGAGCGATGGATTCATTTCTCTAAACCCAACGGGTGATCATTCAAAAATGAGATTGTTTCGAGTCGTCCAACGATAAGCAAAGTGCCTTGTGGACAAACTGAAATCTGGATATGTAGACAATTCAGATAAGACATTTCCTTCCTAAAAAAAAAAAATCCAATGCAAAGGAGGAAGAAAGAGAAAAGCTTGTCGTGCAAAAGAGGGGCAAAAGAACCCACTCTCATTAAACCCCACTCCCGTCAAAAGAAAAGAAAATGGCTCTCTAAATAAATATTCGAAAGGAAGGAAGGTCTTCATCTAAAATCATTCGAAAGACATTCTCCTGAAGAAAGATTATTTCTGGAGAACGAGGTGATAGAAACGGATGATCACTGATTTGCTCATCATACATATATCATGGTGAGAATAGGCCTCTCATTTTCACGCCTACCCCAAACCTGCATTACAACCCTTATCAGGAGTCTCTTCATATTAAGGCACTTGGGTTAATGTAGGATTTCTAATGCTTATAAATATCGCTTGAAGAAGTGCAAGCAAGATCATTTTTATCTCATTTCGCAGGGTTCCTGACTTGTAAACCCACTACAGCTGATGGAGATTTTCATTTCATGACCTGACGACTCGCATGAGTCCCCTTTGATTAGCCTCTCACCAAACCTGAATTCACATCCTTGTAAAAGACCTCATGGATTGATCTAGTCATACTGATTGCGAGGATACTCGGACCCTTGTCAGGCGTGACGATGACAGCTCTGAGGGATTCCCTTATCCGCATCAATGGTCGGGTCTTAAAAGCTTTTTTTTTTTTCGTGAGAGAAAGAGTGAAAAGTCCTTTCTGACTGAAATTCCTCATTCAAGTTGATTAGAATTTTCAGCAAGATCAGGCAGACTTCCTTATTGACAGAATTCCCCAGTGAGGCTTTGTGACGGAAGCAAAAGCTCACATATCCTTTTAATGTATGATGTTGCATTGATTTCATGCATGTTGTCATTTTTTGAGGAAATAGACAGGTATGATATAGCCTAGCCATCACTCATTGCTCAGAAAATACAGGTAAGTTTTCTGAACACTTTTTGAGTCGTACCCCATATCATGATTTCACTGATCAATTTTTTCAAACATCACACCATTTTGAATTCATACCGATTAGATTCAGATGATACATCCTCTCTTGTCTTGATACGGTGAGACCCGTTTGAGAAGGTCGCAAGAGATTTTTTACCCTTCATGGTGACCCGTTGAGAAGGTCCCAAGAGGTATCTCTCGTCTTGATACGGTGAGACCTGGTTAAGAAGGTCGCGAGAGGTTATCATACCGACTCATGTTGACCCGTTGATGAGGTCACAAGGGTCATCCTGCAGACTCATGGTGACCCGTTGAGGAGGTCCCCAGAAGACGGATGGCCAGCTCGAACCATGACTCGAGCACAACACAGATCTTGCGTCGTTTCGCGTCAGAAGGAAACTTCTGGCAACAGACGCGCCAGTACCTTAGCATCTTGGCATCCACTGGAAGTCCGGAAGTTAAGGGAATCATCAGCATATGAAGCATTTGGTAAAACAAGTATTTTCATAGGCGATCCGTGTGCAGGCTTCTTTGATGTGGGATACGAGAAGTTCTGACACATGTTACTTATAGCATTGCATTTCATGCATCATTTCCTCTTGCATAAAAAATGGGATTAAAACTCCTGCAAAAATGTATTATCATGCATCATTCCATATTACAAAAAATAGGTTTCAAGCCTACACCCAAAAAAAAAAAAAAATCATTCGCATAGTCAAAATTTAGGCTCAATTATTGTCTTTGAACGAAACCTCTACGAGCCTCCACTCAAAAAGTGCCACATGACCTTTTTTACTCAAAGAGGGGCAGCTGTCAACATACAGAGGTGAGTGTTGTTGACAACTAAAAATACTTTTGGAAGGTGTCAACAATACTCACCTCCATCTAATTGGTTCTGGATTTGCAACTTGTCACGTTGTTTAAGCTTTGTTTCTCAACTGAGTCCATCTCCTAGATAACTATTGCCTGTTCCACATAACTTGCAGGTCGCCCTGGACTGTTCAACATGGGGTGAATTGGGATACATGGAAGGCTGTTGAAGCTTGAAACATAGAGTATTAGTTCTTATATTGCAACTTGCAACATTTCGATTATTCCTGTCGGTCTTTGCTATTTGTGAAGGTGATCTTTTTGCTTGTTGGCAAGGAAAAATTGGAGGAGGAAGCATTGAGTGATTTCATCACAAAGGTGAAGCAACTGTTGGAAGAAGAAGCTACTGTCTCTGCATGATATCTGTGACTCTTATCTTCCCTCTAGGGGTTTCTTTGTCACTGTGTTTGAAACTCTTACCCTATAAGAATTAAGAATACTATGTGATCGCTTTCTTTGGTACTTTCAAAATGTCATGCGTCCGACTAGTTTGATTATATTCTTCGCGGTTTACTTTTACTGTGTCTTGCCTTTGGCAAGTTCTCGAAAATGGAAGGTCTATTCAGAAATTTCTGATCCTCAGCTGTGAGCTATCTTTGTGGAATTTGATGGATATGTTGCCTGGGATATGGCGTCAGTGATGGTGAATGTCGCCCAAAAGACCTGGTTGACACCACAATTTTGGAGTAAAGTGGCAGCTCAATGTAGCTCCATATTTGAAGATTGTGAATGTTGCATGACAGAAGGCTCCTGGGAACGCCATTTGTTATGGTAATGAGTGAGTTGTAAGTTCAGTTTTATGTGATTAATGACTGTATAGGGCCAAATGCTTCAACAGGTTCCTTCGTATACTCCCAAAAGTGAGTGGTAACTTGTAAAATGAAATGAATGTATACAGACTATTGACAACTTCGATTCCATTTAATCACGCACTGTGGCCTCCGAGACGCTTGCTTTCTTGCCCAAAGTATGCCCCTTCAAGCACAAAGAGTGACATGACATGACAAAAGAGATAAGGGAAGTTCACCCGTCCTTTGTTGCTCACGAGCAAATCCAGTTTCTTGGTCTTTTCCACCTCGAGGAGATACAATCTTTCCACTTTAGGTATCGCCAATGTGGCCGACTGCAATGTGATGTTGAGTTCTTCGATCTTTTCCGTAAGTGGGTCGTTTGTAAACGTATCTGCCGCTATGGATAGTCTGCCAGCTCTCCATCATCAGCAGAGCGATGATAACTGCAGACTCGATGGGTTTCCCACTTTATCGCAATGACCACCCACAATGTAAAATACCCTTTACTGAAGTCCCCTGCGAACAAGCAAAGCAATAGGGAAGTTTCACAAAAAGCAGAGATAAAATGTTGCGTGCAATGCCCCTACCAAAAAAAAAAAAAATGTTGCGTGCAATGCTAGGCAGTCTAAGGCCGTGGGAATTCAACTTGTCTGCAGGGAGCGAGAGAACCGACCACAACACAACAATGACGAGAGTGAACTCGACGCCATGCCTTCGCCCTCATCAACTTCTCTTCCTTGAACTCCTCCGACAGCAACTCAGTCTTGTCCATTTCAACCATAGTGATCTCCTTGGTAGTTTCCCAATCAAAGTTTTGAGGCCACAGGAAGCTACAGATGGCATGGATGGCCCCAGCAGTAAGAATCGACATGAAATTCCCAGCGAGCATCGGCACATCCCTCGCACTGGTGTCCAGATTCACCCGGCCATACTCAACGCTCTTGACCACCAACCAAGTTATGATTCCCAAGAGGCACTCGCAGATCATCCCCAGAATCGCGTGAAACGTGTTTCCCTTGCCCCAGGGGAGCATGAACGTGATGGGAAGGACAGCCGAACAGAAAATCACTCCCATTGCCAGATACATCCAGCCAAGCAAGAGTTAGGCCTCGTTCACGATCACGGCAAGCACTCCCAAAAAGCACTCAATCCCAAGTATGACGCTCCTTGAAACTTGGAGGACTTCCTTTCCAATTGCATTTAGTAGGGGTGAGCAGAAAAATCATAATCCAACCAAACTGGACTGGACCGTACCCAACCGGTTGATTTTGGATGGTTTTTAGCGGGTACGGTTCGGTTCTCGGTTTCAATCTTCAAGAATCGATTTTATTGGTTCAGTTTACGGATTTGAAGGCGAACCATCCAACCGGCCCATGAACTGGTCCCTTATATAATCTGAATATGTATTATTTTTAATGAGATTATTCCTCTCAAAGCCCACCCAATCCTTAAACAACAAAAACAGAAGCAGACCATATCCAGAAAAACCCTATCTATGTGCAACGATACCCTTCAGCTTCTGTTTGCTCCGACGATCTAGTTATATGTGTAGTTTCACTGTTGGAATTTAGCATTTTCACTTGGTGGCCCATCTGCTTGACTTGTAATTTTATGAATATAAACGAGCTCACTTTGGACACGATTGCTGGGCCTGTGAACTGATACGAAAAGCTCTCTGCATTGACGCATGGCTGCTTGTTATATTTGCCAGGTCCCTTCCTGGCTAGGTTTCTCGTGGCGTAGTAACTCTCTAAACCACCATTCATGGTTGACCCTTTTCTCTGTATTTGTAGCTTGGCATGCTGTTGCTCAATTTAACCAGTTGCTAGCTCTGGAACGAGGCGACTTTATTTCCTCGCCTATTTTCTTTTTTCATTTTTTGCTCAGTAGAAACGCAATCAGAATCCAACCAAAAATCGGACCGAATCAATGGTTCGGTTGGTTCACGGTTCATTGAAGAAGTGGTTGGTTCACGGTTCGCGTTTTGCCAAACCGATCTCTAGCGGATGGTTCCCGATTTTAGGGTAAAATCACCCATTCTGTGAACCGATCACCCCTAGCATTTGGATTGATGTAAGTGCGGTAGATGTCATATGGCACAATGAAGACACCACTATTAGTTTGGAGGAATCGGCGGACGTCACGACCCCAACACATAAGAAAGGATCATTCCTAAGTTCACTTTTTGATTTTAGTTCGATGCTTATTGTGACACCCTAAAAATTCACCTCTTGTAAAGTACCTGAATTCAATAAAAAAGAATTAAATTGAATTTCAGTCGAAAAAATATTTTGGATCGTAAGGACTGAAGAGACGATTTTTGGACGAATTCTGAAACTTCAGTTAATTTAGATTAGGTTTCAAAATTCTTAGCCGCCGCGAATTAAGATTTCAGTCCTCGCGCTCGAGCCAAATTCTGATCTAGCTTAGCCTGTGAAATTACCCAAAATTACCGTTCGTCCAGTATACCAAAATTTCATTTCAGTCCCGATTTACTGAAAGACCAAATTGCCTCCAATAAGTCATGCACATAGGACAAAATAATTCAAATCCCTATGGGCTCCCTTTGGTCAAATCCAATCCCACAAATCACTCACCTAACACATCACCTTTAGTCAATTTTGTCTCCTCTCTCCCTCCCTCTCATTCTCTCACGTTCTCTCCCTGTGCTCTCTCTTTCCCCCTTTGGTTTTGTGGAACACCCCCTCCCCCACGACCGAGCCCCTCCTCTCCCTTCCTATTCTTCCTCCGCCGAGTTTGTGAGCCGCCACCGCCACTCGACCACCACATCATCTTCAGCCACCTCTCGCCGTCACCATCGACCCTTCTGACGCCGTCGTAAGCCGTCGTGGGCCATCCGAGCCGTGCGAGAAGCCCCTGCCCTATTTCGTCAACCTCTGACCTAAACCACTCCGTCCTCCTCCGTGAGCCATTCGTCATTGCCAACACCTCCCGCCGCCTCGCCGACATTCACTGGCCTTACTATTACCGCTCGAAAGTAGCCTCACCGCTCGACGAAGCCGGGGCCACCGCGAACAGACCCGTGAGCCATTGGTGCTCTGTTTCGATGTTTGACTCAGGTTTGTTCCTGTTCCGACCAGATCTGTAGCTCCCGTCGCCCCCGACCGCCACCACAGGCTAGCTCAGAGTCCCCTCTCGACCCTTGAAGACTGTGGAAGCCGGTCGTCATCCGTAGGCCAGGAAAAGTCCCCTGTTTTCGTGCCCGCACTGCCCTGTTTTTAGCCTAGCCGTTGTCCCCGCCGTCGAGCCGCCTCCGACTGCCACCCTTCACTGGTCTGGATCGTCACCCTCCACCTGCTGGTGAGCCCCCTAGCCCTTGCCGGTCTCGCCTCAGCCCGTGAAGTGGAGATACCCCTCAAAACAGTCCTGGTTTCCTCTGTTTCGTCACTGACCAGCTCTGTTTTCAGTCGGCCACCGCTTGCCGGAGCTCCGCCGTCGTTTGTCAGCCCTTGCCAGACCTCCACGGTGTGTCCCAACGCTGCCGAGATGAGTTGTCACTCGTTAGGTTAAGGAAACTGTGAGTTCGCCGGAAACCGTCACCGCCATCATCGTCGCCGTGGTTGTCGTCGCTCGTGCCGTCGTAGTTGAGACCGCCCGAGCTTGTTTAATGGTGAGTTGACCCTAATCCTTGGTTAGGGCTCTAATTGCACATATGATTAGTTGGTTAGTCCATTAGGGTATTTTTATAATTTAATTACGGTCGGATTAGTTAGAGACACAGTTTAGGTTAAATGACCGTAATTTGTTAAGATAATTGAATTAGCTAGGTCGTCTGCGGCTAATTGATGATTAGATTGGATTGATTGATTGTGAATTGCCGTTGCTTGATCGCAAGCGAGCGATAAGTTAGAGACGAGCGATCGATTGACGATTATAAATTAAGTCGGCTAATAAATGATTATTGCATGAATTCGGGCCTTTGTGTGGCCTAATCGGACGGGATTATTCGTGTTGGAATTTATGGCCTTTATTGGAGTGATCGCCTCGTTGATATGTTTGATTGGATGCCTGGATGGTTCATTAATTAATTGGTATTCGTTTGAGGGTTAATCATTCCATTTGTAATTGCAGTGTCTAATTGATAGTCTGTATATGCATATGACCGTGTGCGAAATCAAAGAAACATGTTTTAGCATGAAAATGGCCGTGGGCCGAGTCTTTGAACACGTTGTGTGAGCATCCGATCTAAATCAAAGATAATAAAATTGATTGACATGGCGGGTGCAATGTATGGTCATATGATGGAACGATGATAAGTTTTCCTAGCAAGCTCGTATTGTACTAATCGTACACACCGTACCAATCGTATGGAATTACACGACTTTCCAGAAGCACGATAATTCATATCTCGTATGGTATGTACGTTTTTAAGGGATTGTTGGATGACGATCGCAGCTTGTGAGGGACTGATGCCCTGTATAGGGATGCTTACTTGCTGGTGCGGTGCTGGGCGCACTAGAGATACATCTTGTAGTAGCCGTTGCCGAGATAAAATGAATGTAGCCCGATCCTGCCGGGAGAATGCTGGATCACACTAATGTGCTGGATCACGTTCTTTGTGAGAGTCGAATCGCGCCAATCACGTAGATCCTCTCGTTGTGCTGTTGGCACCATCATCGTTAATAAATGGACTTGTGTGGTGTCCTATGCATACTTGTGGATGTGATGCTGTATTGAGTGATTTACTGGATGACTGTTGAGTTGAGTCAAGCATTGCATTATGTGTGGCTTAAGGCTAGTAAGTATGCATGTGGATGATTATTATGTCGTGGCTGTACTTGGGTGGTATATGTGGTGATATGATGTGTAAGACTTCCGTTAGGATGTCCTAGGTGAATCGGTTTCCTAACCGAGCTTAGGATTGATTCATTGAGATTTATTCTCACCCCGTTGTTGGATAACATTTTCAGGTCCCAAGTGATAAAGCTTCATGGATGCTAAGGATTGGCTATTTGATTAGTTTTTCGGAGAAGATGAGAAGTTAACCTTACTCGACTGAGTAACCCTTTGAGGTCTTGATTAGCCGCCCGAAGTATGGGGTTGTGTTCGTACGTTAGTGGCCCAATGTTTAAGACTCATCTACTGTTATGTATGTATGTATGTTCATAAGTACCATCTGTTGTCTGTGTTGTGCTGATTGACTCTTGCTATTTTATCCCATGTTGATTTGTTGTCAGGGAGTTAAAACGTTTCCACATGCGCAAGTAAAAGCGATAGGTCGATAGTGTGCCTAGGAAGTTATCCTTCGTGACCTCGTGGCGATTTGGTAAGGAATGTTGCGGGCTCGAGAGTCGAGCGTGACACTTATGTACGATTTTTCCTCCCAAAATGCGAATCAAATCATAAAATCGCCTTGTTAAATTTATGTCTCGTGCAATAGTATAGATAGATGCAGAACTTACATGAAAAGCATAGTGAGTGGGAGGATAGCTCCTTCTTTCCCCATCAAAGCAATAGCTATAGCTTGAGGAACAAGTCCATGGCTTTCTTTGCTGTAATTGGCAAATCAAGCATAAGTGCTTCTAGATCAAGGGACCCGGCCAGGGAAGATGGCATAGCAAACCACAATAGTCTGCCTAACAAGTAGCCTTGTTTGTCGATGAGGGTCTCGCAGCTATGGCACTCACCCAATATCCTCTGAAATCTTTTAGTCAACCCGCAACATCTCGACTAATGGAAAGGGAAAAAAGTGATGCTTGTGACATGGTCTGGGAAAAAGAGGATCGTCCAAGAGGGTTTCTAGCACGAAGATCATAGCTCATTCGAAGAAGAAGACCCTGGCGAGTTCTTGAGGAATCTAGAGTCTTCCAAAGGGCGAGCGATATGAAAATTTCTCGTATTTGTATTTATTGCGGGTAGTTGGTAGATGTAATCTTCGCCGTCAAATCAAGGAGGGATCTACGGTCTGTAATCCGCGAGTCTTTGTATATAAGGGGACCTCCTCCCCCTCATTGTATCATTTCATTCTCACGAGTAATACAAGTTCAGAGCTTTTCTCTCTAGTTTCTCTCTCTAGAGTGTGGTGAGTTTGAGTGGGGGAAAGGCTAACTTAGGGAGCGGAGTTCCTAAGGCCGCACGAGTCTGATCGAGGATCGAGTCTTGAATCGATCGGCCCGTGACAAGTGGTATCAGAGTAGAGTCCAAGCCAGCGTAGCCAGGCGTTCATCCAAAGAGACGTGATGGATCCCTCCACTATTGCTCGTGTCCAAGGCGAGGAGGTCGTGGATGAGGCAAGGGAGAAGGCTGCCGAGGTCGTGGAAAAGCTGAAGAAAGGGCGACCCAGTTCGAAGGAATTGATGAGGAACTTCGAGTCTCGCATCGCGCGAATGGAGATTGCGCTTGCGAAAGTTCAAGGCACGGTTGGGGATATGGTCAACGACTTTGATGAAGACGAGCCAGACAAGGTGATGCTCAAGGCCGAAGTCCAAGAGCTCCGGCATGGGAGAGCTTCGAGGAGAATTGTTGGGAACCTTGACATGCACCTCTGATGAACTGCGGAAGCAAAACGAGTTCCCCAAGGACTTTTCTAATTAACCCAAGGAGAGAGTGATTTATTAAAGTGTACAATTCATTTTGGGTCTTGATAATCATGGGTTTTGACTTCTAAGCTTGAGAGACTTGTTTCCCTTCGCAACAAAATAAAATAATAAAGGCAAGCCAGTTGAATAATGATGTTATCTAAATTGCATCGATATGCACTAAACCACTTCTTCTTTATGGAAAAATCTAACATGGCAAGTGCCATGAGGCAAGTACAATGCAAAATCCTTTCCTAGTATGCAAAACCTTATTTATGGCCAAACAAACTCAGCCACTCCAAAAAGAATGTAAAGCTTTACTCAAATTGAAGCTTGAAATTTGGTTGACCAAAAAAGGGCATGAAAACTTTTGCAAATACATGCAAAATTTTATTTATGCACCCGGAAGACCATGAAAATTTCTTTGCAATTGTCTAGAGTGTCATTTCTGGGGCAAAGTACACTTTTAGTATCAAAAATTGTGTACGGAGATCACTTTAGCGACAAAAGTTTCAAACGGGTCATTTTACTGCCAAAAGCTATACAAAAAGATCATTTAGTGCCAAAAGTTTCAAACGAATCACTTTAGTGCTAACTTTTTTTTAAAATGATCACTTAAGTGACAACTTCTTTAAAAACGAGCATTTTTAGTGCCAACTCTAATATGTCACATTCGCTCAAATATTAATAAAAATGCCACGTGTTGGATTTTCGGAGAGTCGCGTTAGTTTTAGCACTGAACTGATCGTTTTTAAAAAAAGTTGGCACTTAAGTGATCGTTTAATAAAAAGTTAGCATTAAAGTGATCCGTTTGAAACTTTTGACACTAAAGTGATCTCCGTACATGATGACTCTATTTTATATGGAGTTTATTTATTATTTTAGACTTAATAATTGTTTAGTTTTAATTGAATTTGATATATGCTTATTGATTTTAATGGATTTTGGAGGTAACACAATCTTCAGATATGCAGATTTGAAATCAAGCATAATCAAGCCTATCTTGAGGAAATATTCAAAATCCAAAGATAAATTAGGAATGTGATTCGGATTTCTTTTTCTCGAAATAAAAAAGATATCCACACGAAGGCAAAGAAAATGAGGAACGTGATTTTTTTAGAAAGGGAGAAGAAGTTTTGGGAAGAGACATTCTTGGAGACGATGTTCAATTTTTTTTTTTTTTCGCTATTCTTCCTTTCAATGCCGGATGCCAAGTGAAGAAGAGGAAGGCGAATTCAAAGTCAACCCTTGATTATTCTTGGTGCACTTGTTCTAATTTTTCATCATGTTCAGTTTAGTCATTATTTTTAGTTTAATTTTCATTATGTTCTAGACTACTCCTTGTTAGAACTACGATGTAACTTAACTATGATGGATTAATTTTTCATACTCGTTTACGTAATTCTAAAATGCATATGTATGAGTTATATATCATGTTCTTAAATGTTTTTAAGTGCTTGATCACCACTTGAATGATATTTGTTGCATTTATGAAATCGAAAAGAGATTCTATGCAAGTGCTTTATGATATATAGCCATGAATTCATCATAGATAGAGATATCTTATGCTTTTTGTGTGGTTTCGGTAATAGGTAAATCGAGGGTGGTTTATTGAATCTGGGAATGTTCATATATCTTAATTCATTTGGATTTACTTAAAATCATATGGACCAAGCGTGGGTTGCTAAATCTAATTAGGGTTGCTATACGGGACCAAGGATAGTGATTTACATTAGGAAGTTCACCCATCACACTATGAATTCAATTTAATTGCATGACGAGATTGGTTGATTAATTTTGATTGGTTAAGTGAAATCGGATGCTCTAACATTTTTCATTCTTAATAGAAATCCGTTGTCGTTGCTTCTTTGTATTTGAAATTTGAAATTTTTATTTTGGTTTGCTACATTGGCTAATTTATTTTTCTTTAGAATTTTCGATTGCTTTATTGAATCTTTAATTGGTTAGATAAATTTGAGAATTATTTACGTTTAGTAAGTAATTTGATTGATTTGTGTAAAATCTCCGTGGGAACGATACTTTTATTCATCAATTTATTACTTGTTCGATACGTACACTTGCGTTGCTAATCAAGAGAACAAGTTTTTGGCGCCGTTGCCAAGGAGTGTTTGATAATTGACAATTACTATTAATACCGATCAATTTTTTGGTTTAGTCTAGCATTATTTTATTTTATTTTATCTGATATTATTATTATTATTATTTATTTGATTTTGCAAAAAAAATAAGTATAAAAGAAATAGAGAAGACAAGGGTTCATCGTCGACTGCAAACTGGCGTTACTAGAAGCCAACAAAAAGAACTTGAGAAGCTTGATCCTGAAATTGAGCGCAGTTTCTTACGGCGAAGATGAGAACAAAACAACAAGACCATGGCTGAAGAAAACGGAAATCAAAAGAGAACTTTAAAGGATTTTGTTGCACCCATGGTCCAAGGATCAACATCGAGCATTAAGAGGCCAACCATACAAGCCAACAGCTTTGAAATTAAGCCTTCCCTAATTCAGATGGTTCAAAACGCAGTCCAATTTGGTGGACTGCCGAATGATGATCCCAATATCCATTTAGATGCTTTTCTTGAAATTTGTGACACCATAAAATATAATGGCGTTACTGATGATGCCATTAAGCTGAGATTATTCCATTTTTCCTTGCGTGACAAAGCTAAATTGTGGTTAACTTCTCTTTCTGCAGGATCTATCACGACGTGGGGCTTGGCTAGAAAATTTCTTAGTAAGTACTTTCCTTTTGCTAAATCTGCCAAGATGCGTAACGATATTTCTACTTTTGTGCAGATTGATGGTGAATCTCTATATGAAGCATGAGAGAGATTTAAAGAATAACTAAGGCGTTGCCCGCATCATGGTCTATCGATTAGGATGCAAGCGCATACTTTCTATAATGGAGTGATGCCGAATTTGAGGTCTACCATTAATGATGCAGCTGGAGGGACGTTGAACAACTAATCACCAAAGGAAGCTTTTGATCTTTTAGAAGAGATGGCGTCTAATAGCTACCAATGCCGACTGAGAGGCTATATGCTAGAAAGCCAAGTGAAATTTATGAAGTCGGTGACAATAATGTCATTGCCGCACAGTTCCTTGCTTTAAACAAAAAGATCGACTCATTTTTAAACATTCAAGGCCCGATTTGTGAATTTTGTAATGGAAGCCATGCTAGCACCGAATGTCAAGTAGGTAATCCTTTTGCACATCATTTTGAACATACTAAATTTGTTGAAAATTTTAGCATGCCTCCCCAAAACAATCCTTACTCAAATACCTACAATCTTGGATGGCGAAATCATCCGAATTTCTCTTGGAGCAATCAAAATCAGCAAGGGATAAGACCACCACCATCATTTAGGCCTCCTGAGGAGAAACATCACAACCATATTGAGGAAATGGTTACTAAACTAGCTCAAACAATTCAAGACTTCATTAAAAGTGCTGATGTGAGGATCCAAAATCAGGAGGCATCCATTCGAAATCTAGAGAAATAGGTTGGCTAGTTAGCAAATCATTTGTCTGAAAGATCGTATGGTACCCTTTAGAGTAATACTGAGAAGAATCCAGTTGAGAATGCAAAAGCAATAACCTTGAGGAGTGGAAAAGAAGTTGGCAGAAATTTGTCCAATGAAGCGGCAGAAAAAAGAGAGAGAAAGAAGCCGAAACCCCTGAAATCGAAATCTCAAAACCTGATCCACCTCGAAGCAAGTTATTTCCTGACAATCCGAAGCCATATGTGCCGCTAGTTCCATACCCGGAAAGACTTCAGAAACACAAAATAGATAAGCAGTTCTCTAAATTCCTTGATTTTTTTTAGAAATTGCACATTAATATTCCTTTCGCTGATGCATTAGCCCAGATGCCTAGTTATGCGAAATTTTTGAAGGACATTTTGGCAAACAAAAGGAACTTAGAAGATTATGAGGCTATGAAGATTAATGAGGAGTGTTAAGCTATTTTACAGAATAAGTTACCACCAATGTTGAAAGATCTAGAGAGTTTTACTATTCCTTATACTATTGGTAATTCTTATTTTGATAAAGCATTGTGTGATTTAGGTGCAAGTATTAATCTAATGTCTTATTCTGTTTTCATGAAATTACGTTTGGGAGAAGCAAAAGCTACCATTGTATCTCTTCAGTTAGCTGATTGATCGATCAAATATCCAAGAGGAATAGTGGAGGATGTTTTAGTTAATGTTTTTTTTTTTAAGTTTTTGTTAAGGTTGACAAGTTTATTTTTCCTGCAGTTTCATTGTCTTAGAGATGGGGGAAGATTTCGAGGTTCTGATCATCATAGGCCGACCTTTTCCAGCAACAGAGAGATCTTTAATTGATGTGCGACAAGGAAAATTAATTCTCATCGTTCAAGATGATCGAGTCACCTTCGATGTGTTCAAAGCCACGAAATATGCTGTTCAGCCAAATGATTGTTTGAGAATTGATGCAGTTGATAAGCTTGTGGAATTGACTAAAGCCATAATTAAAGACCCGTTGGATGCATGCTTAGTGTGGCCAAGCAAGGGAGAAGCCGAAGTTGAAGAAGTTGAGTAGTACATGAAATTTTTTGAAGCAAATCCACCTCTTTCGAGATTTAGACAACCGAAATTTGAAGAATTTGGGTCGAACTCTTGAAGAAGAGGAAACCCTCTATTGAAGAATCACCAATTTTAGAACTTAAACCTTTACCATCTCATCTTAAATATGCTTTTCTTAATGGAGTTTCTTCTGTTCCAGTAATTATTTCTTCTTCTTTAACAGGTGTGATGTAGGAGAAACTACTTCGAGTTCTAAGAGATCATAAAAGAACAATAGGATGGACTATTGCAGATATTAAAGGAATAAGCTCCTCAATATGCATCCATAAAATATTGATGGAGGAGCAATTCAAATCGATCATCCAACCTCAAAGGAGGCTCAATCCGAAAATGCAAGAGGTGGTGAAGGCCGAGGTAATTAAGGGTACGTATGGAAATGTTTCTGTTTTGGGCCTTATTTTTAACAGAAATATTTTTTGTGTTTCTGCTCCCGGTTACGTTTTTTGAGAACAGAAACGCCTTTGGGAAGTTAAAAAAATAAACAATTTTTTCCTCCATCGGCGGCCGGCAACTGGCGGCGGCCACGACCGGCGACTGGCTGCGGCTGTGGCGGCTGCCGGTGGGTGGTGGCCGCGTTGGCAGCGGTGGGTGATGATTTCAAAAGTTTTTCAAAAAGTGTTCCAAAATCCAGAAGCAAGTATTTTTTTTGTTTCTTCAAAAGTGTTCCCTGGCGCAAAAGTGTTCTGCGGAACACTTTTGAAACATTTTTAAATCATACGCGTTTCTATTTCAAAAATGTTTCGAGAATACTTTTGGAACAGAAACACTCTCCCGAGAGCGTTTCTGCAACGTTACCATGCACCCTAAGCTACTTGATACATAGATTATTTATCCTATCTCTGACAGTGCTTGGGTAAGTCCTGTGCAAGTTGTTCCAAAAAAAGGAAATATTACTGTTCAACTTAAAGATGATAATGAATTGATTCCTACTAGGACAGTTACTAGGTGGCATGTTTGCATGGATTTTACAAAATTGAATGATGCCACTCGTAAGGATCATTTTTCTTTACCTTTTATTGATCAAATGTTGGATAGACTTGCAGTGCATGAGTTTTACTATTTTTTAGATGGATATTCCAGTTATAATCAAATCTCTATTGCATCTAAAGATCAAGAAAAGACCACTTTTACTTGTCCCTAGGATACTTTAGCCTTTAGGAGGATGCCTTTTGGTCTTTGTAATGCACCTGCTACTTTTCAAAGATGTATGATGGCTATTTTTTCTGACATGATCGAAAAATATATTGAGATATTTATGGATGATTTTTCTATTTTTGGCTCATCTTTCGATTCATGCTTGAATAATTTAGCTTTAGTATTACAAAGGTGTGAGGAGACTAACCTTGTCTTGAATTGGGAGAAGTGTTACTTTATGGTGCAGGAAGGGATTGTGTTAGGCCATAAGATCTCTTTCGCAGGAATTGAGGTGGATCGAGAAGATTGAAGTTATTTCAAAACTGCCGTCTCCTACCTTTGTGAAGCTTATTCGAGGATTTTTGTGACATATAGGATTTTATAGGCGTCATTAAAGATTTTTCTAAGATTGCTCAACCCTTTTGTAAATTATTAGAAAAAGATTCTAAATTTAACTTCTCTGATGATTATTTGCAGACATTCAACACATTGAAGGAGAAGTTAGTTTTGGCTCTTATCATAACTGCACCTAATTGGGATTTGCCTTTTGAGTTGACGTGTGATGCTAGTGACTAGGGGTGAGCATGGGCCGGGTGGGCCGGGTGGGCCGGTTCCAGGCCTAGACCCTGTACCCGACCCTGTTATAACCGGTTCCCACTTTTTGGAATCGA
Source organism: Rhodomyrtus psidioides (assembly GCA_021437785.1). Taxonomy (NCBI): domain Eukaryota; kingdom Viridiplantae; phylum Streptophyta; class Magnoliopsida; order Myrtales; family Myrtaceae; genus Rhodomyrtus; species Rhodomyrtus psidioides. The sequence continues at coordinate 1,757,732 of JAILYB010000054.1, forward strand.
TACCCGACCCTGTTTGTCTTGGACCCTGTTGTGGAACCGACCCTATTTTTCGGTTCGGGTACCGGGTTCACCCTGTTTACCCTGTTTTCCTTTTTTTTTTCATCAAAATAAAAATTGTACAAAACAAAAGCTGCTGGAATTCAATAACATTGCAACAGAGAAGTGTTCAACCCGTAACTTTATCACATACTAGCAATTTCAGAAGCTTGCTGATCAGTTATCTTCGCCGCGAAGCCTCTGAAACTGTGCCTATGGCTATACAAATGCGATGCCTGTGCTTCCTCCATGCTATTAAGCAACATCGACACTTGCTTGAATATACTAGAAAATAAAGAAGCTCGCATGATGTACAACAGCGATAGAACACAATACACAGAAGAAAGTACAGAACAGAGGAACTTATTGTTCGACTGCATCCTGGTTCATGACACCAAACTGACCTTCCACTGTGCATAGAAGCAAGTATCCGGTGGTCTTGCCACACGGACTCCTCTGGGTCTTCATTTCTTACGCTTCCCATGTAAACCACATACGCCTGAAAACAAAAAAAGAATCAGAGAGACCACAAATGAATACCTCCAAGGAAGCCAGAAAACCGATTGAACCCACACGGGTGTCGATTCTGTCGAAGTGGGTATTCTACAATTTCACCTTGGAACCGAGGCAAGTGCTGATTTCTGCTACAAAAGCAGAGAGAAACAGAAAAAGGAGACAACTTTCCCCACTGTATGCAGAGAATCGATTTTACCATGTTTTCCTTTTTTGCGCTTCGAGCCACCGGCCAAACCCGCGTGCATCTCAACGGCCGTAGCATACTAGCATCCACCACCTGCCACAAGCCCCAACGCCAAGGTTGTCAAAATCGAGATTACTATGATCGATAGAGATATATATGTATTTGATTCTGACTGATATTTGCAGGAGCAAACTGAAGCAGACGAAGGAAAGTGGACTGCGAGTTCTTGAAAAAGTGCTGCGAGACCTTGAGTGACAAGAACCGAAGGCCGAATAAAGAATTACAAGGAAAGGGAATGGGTCTCACCTCTTTCGTTCTTGCGACTTCTTATTTGACTTCTGACTTCTTGCCCGACGCTCTACAAGTACAGACCCAAACCAGGACCACCCAGCCGTGTTCCACAGACCCGGCAACTCCAGATCCGAAGCTCTCAGTCCCGAAACTCCTCTTCCCAGTAGCGTCGCGCCGCTCGGCCACCTGCAGCGTCGACCCGCGCTCCGCCAGCCACCAATCGCCATACTCACCCGCTGTCCATTGCCATTGAGCTTCGACGCCGCATCACTAGGGGATTCTATTACCAGCCAGAAGCCGTGACGCTCTACAGATCCAAACCAAGGACCACCTAGCCATGTTCCACAGACCGGCAACTCCAGATCCGAAGCTCTCAGCCCCGAAACTCCTCTTCCCAGCAGCGTTGCGGCATGTTGTCGCGCCGCTCAGCCACCTGCAGCCTCAACCCGCTCCTCCTGGCGCCGCCGCGGCGTCGATGGTGGTGAGATATGAAGAAGAAGAAGAAGAAGAACGAGAGGACGCAGACGCAGAGGGAGTGTATCGTGAGAGGAGGCCGTGAGCTCTTGATTGGGAAGCGCTAGGGTTTCGTTTTTTTTTTTAAAATAGTACCTGGAAAACCGGTTCTAAAAACCGGTCCGGGTGGGTATTTACTTAGATCCGGAACCCGGACCGGTTTCAACCGGTTCCCAAAATTTGGACCCGAAACTCGGACCGGTTTGAGCCGGACCCGATTCCCGACCCTGTTTTTCGGGTGGGCCGATCCGGGTACCGGGTGAACCCGGTCCGGTTGCACACCCCTACTAGTGACTCGGCTTGTGGAGCCGTACTTGGACAAAGAAAGGATGGAATTTTTCGATCAATATACTATGCAAGTTGCACCTTGTCTGGAGTTCAAGTGAATTATACCACAACTAAAAAAGAGCTTTTAGCATTAGTATTTGCTTTTGATAAATTCCGCTCTTAATTGATTGGTTCCAACGTCATTGTTTACATTGACTACTCTGCTCTTAAGTATTTGCTTGAAAAGAAAGATCCAAAACCTAGGTTGATTAGGTGGATCTTACTACTGCAAGAGTTCAACTTGGAAATCAAAGACAAGAAAGGGATAGAAAATTTAGTAGATGACAATTCCTCTAGATTGCCGAATGCCCCTATGGAAGAAAGACCAATCTTGGATGAATTTTCTGATGAGACAATCTTCTCTGTCAAAATCGAAACTCCCTGGTATGCTGATTATGTTAATTTCTTAGTATCCCTCCTGAATTGACTTATCAATAAAATAAGAAATTCTTTTATGATGTTAAACACTATCTTTGGGAGGATCATTTCTTGTTTAAGGTATGTACTGATCGAATCATTAGGAGAGGTGTTCCTAATGAAGAAGTATCCGACATTCTTTTTCATTGCCATGATGGATAGGCAGGAGGTCACTTTGGTGCCACAAAACCTACAGCTAAGGTTTTATAGTTTGGTTTTTATTGGCCTATACTATTTAGAGATGCATATTCTTATGTTGCTGCATGTGATATATGTCAAAGAACTGGTAATATATCAAGGAGACATGAAATACCTTTAAATATGTGAATTGTTTGATATTTGGGGTATGGACTTAATGGGACCCTTTCCATCTTCTTATGGTATGTTGACACCTGATTTTTGACCAAGTCTTTTCTAGTTTTATTTTTGAAAAATCACAAAAAAAATCATAAAAAGTCAAAAAAATTACAAAATCAACTTTGGTGGCCTTGGCCAAGCCCAAGGAACCATTCTTGACCAAAAAATAATTTTTCATATTTTTCACATTTTTTAATATTTTTAGAAAATAGGAAAATACTTGAAAAATAACAAAAAATAGCATTTGAGGTCACAAAAATATGGAAAAATAGCCAATATTTTTATTTTTAATCTCTTCCATTTTTTGACCTCACAAAAAATCCAAAATCAGATTCAATTTTAGGTGTTCCTTTGTAACCCGTACTATTGAATTTGAGAAAACAAATATCAATTGAGTCTTTTCATCTGTAATTTTAGCATTTTCTAGGATCTTGACATTTAATCTAATTGTCCTCTATTTCAATTTGACTTAATTGTTTAGGCAAATTGTTCAATTGCAAAATTAATTGCATTTTAGTCCTTGAAATTGGAGCATAATTGAAATTACTTTCAATTCAAAGACTATCATTGCAAATTAAACATGCTGCCCAATGGTTTTCACCATTTTGAATCGATTGGCACAGGTAATTTGACCCAATTTGATCATTTGAACCTTCAATTGCATAATTCCCCAATTTGCAATTAAAATAAAATTTGGGGTTTTTATTGAAATTGATATGAACTTTTGGGCAAAATTATATTTTTTGATAGAATTCATGTCCTAGATTCGATTATGAGGTTCAATTTTAAGAATTTCCTACTAATTTGGGTTTAATTTTGAAAAATCCAATTCGAAACCGGTTCGGACCGATCAGACCGCCAGTCGGACCGGTCGAACCGGTCCGCTACAGTGTCTTCTTCTTCATCAGGCCTGTGCAAGAGTGAACAGTGGAAGATGTAATTTCAAAGAGAAAATTGATCGACAAATCAACGACAATTGGAGAAGCAATGTTGGGCATTTAGTTCCATGGGCCAATCCCCGTCGATCGGGATCGGAATGAAGACCAGTGACCACCGGGGCAGCGAATAATCGACTGGTCAAGCGGCGGACCTACGAAGTTAACTCAGACCAAATTCATGCCAAATTCGCAGGAAATAGAGCTCGCCGGAGGACCAAACGGGATTGGACGGAATGCCCATCCTCCCCGGCGCCGTTTAGACCAAATGGCACGTGCCAACACGTGCCATTTCAAGACAGTTGAGCCCCTCCCGCTCAGCGCCAAAACTCAAAATGCTATATAAGCTTGCAGGGGCCTTCGCGAAAAGGGGTTGGTTAGTTCGGTTGAAGAAGGAGAAACTGAATTGAGAGAGAGAGAGAGAACGAGGGAGAGAGAGCTCACCTTCCCTCGCGGTGGTCGAAGGTTTGAGCTCAGATTTACAGAGCGCGGGTTGGGCCTTCTCAGGCTGAACCAAAGCTCGACAGGGCCGTCAGGAAGTTTCCCTTACTGTGAGGAAACTATCGCCGTCGACCATGCGAGCTGAGGCCACGAAAACAGGTGAGGCGCAACTTCAAACCTTTCACTGTGTATCAATGGCGTTTTTCTTATTTCACACTTATTCTTGCAATTATCCTAGGCATTTCGTTCCTAGAAGGTTACTGACCATCATCGCATGTCTGTTTCGCATTGACTTTGCATGAATATCTCGAATCGAGTCTTCGAAAACAACCTCCATAACCGGCCCCCGTTCATTCTTGTCCAGCCAAATTTGGGCCGAGCGAGCTCAATCGGAGCTCGAGGTAAGTCTCCTGAACCTCCATTGATGCTGTTTTATGATTAAATTGCCATAATTTGCCGTGAATCGAGCTATTAGATCTCCATGGCCGTACTCGGCAATTCGCGTGATGTTCTTGATTCCGTAAATAGGATGCTTCAATTCTTAGATATGTTAAACTAGGGTCGATCGTGAGTCGATTGCCGTTGGTCTCGCATGATTTCATCAAGGATCCACCGTTGGATCATCACCAGAGAAGCACGGCCGTTCATTCCGCCGGAGTCGCGAGGTTGAAGACGAAGCAGACATGGCGCGGTCAACCGGTCAAAAGCTTAGGTGGCAATCGGCCATTGGTCCACGTGTCGGTCCAGTCAGCAGGCCGTTAGGGATCCGTTATTCGAATAAGTAGATCGGACGGTCTAGGTTAATCGAGTCTAATAAATGGTGTGACGCCCTAGAAATCCGACCCCGGTGAAGTCCATGAATTCGATAAAAGGAATTAAGATCGAAATTTCAGTTGTTAAATATTATGGGATCGAAAGGACTGAAGAGACGCTGTTTGGACGAATTCAGAAATTCAGTCGGTTTAGATTAGGTTCGAAATTCCTAGTCGCCGCGAATTAGGATTTCAATCCTCGCGACCCGAGCCTAACCTTGACCGAGCCTAGCCTATGAAATTATCAAAATACCCTTCGCCCGTTGTACCGAAAACTCGTTTCAGTCCCGAATCGCCAAAGGACCGTTTTGCCCTCGGATATTTGCTAATGGGACAAAATTGCCCAAAAGTCTTCCTAGGGCCCCACCTCAACCCATCAGCCGTTCTCTCTCTCTCTCTCTCTCTCTCTCTCTCTCTCTCTCTCTCTCTCTCTCTCTCTCTCTCTCTCTCTCTCTCTCTTTCGTTCGTGCGCGGACGACCCCCCTTCCCTGTTCTTCTTCTGCTTCTTCTTCTTCTTGGGTCATTCTTGGCCGACCACCACCTCAGCCGGCACCACCACGCCCAGCCACGACCTCCAGCAGACTGCCACCACCATCGCCGACCTCGTCCCAGCCATCGTCAGCCGCCGAACAGCCGCGGAACCGCCGCGACACCCCCAGCCCCTGTTCGGCCCCCTGCAGACCCGAGCACGTCGGGGCTTTCCCCGGCCGGTCGCGGCATCGCCGCCGCCACCCACCACCACGGTCGTGTCCCTCAACCTCCCCTCGACCCGTAGGTGAGTCCCCGAGCCTTGGCCAGCCTCGCCCCGGCCCGTGGGGCCGTGTTTCGCCGGAAAACAGCCCGGTTCCCCTATTTAACCTTGCCGGCCGGTTCTGTTTTAGGTCGCCGCCGCTTGCCGGAGCGTCGCCATCGCCGACCACTTGTCCCGTTGACCTCGCGAGACTTCCCTGAGGCATTCCCGAGGTTTTAGGTTTTTGGGCCGCCCCGCCGCCGTCGCCGTTCGTCGTCGTCGGCCGTTGAGACCGCCCGAGCTCAATTTGATATTGAGTTGACCCTAATCCTTGGTTAGGGCGCTAATTGCGCCTAGGATTAGTCGTTTAGTCAATTGTGGATTTTAGGTACACGATCGGGGCCGGTCTAAATAGAAATTGGGATTAGGATAAATGGCCGATCGATTTGGTTAGCCAGTCTGATTAAACTGTCTGTGGCTAGTTGTTGTTAGAAAATTATTGATTGATTGGTTGGGCAATGGATTGCCGCTGTTTGATCGCGAGCGAGCGATAGGCTAGAGACGAGCGAGCGATCGACGACGTTAAGTCGGATTGACTAATAAATAATTATTGCATGAACTCGAGTCTTTATGTGGCCTAACCGGACTGATTGTTCGTGTTTGTGTTGATTGCCTCGTTGAATGGTGTGATTGATTGGCTGGAATGATTGTTTGGCGTCGATCGCTGATTGGGGGTTAATCTCCCTGTGATTGTGGTGACTAGTGGTTAGTCTGCATTTGCATATGACCGTGTGCGAAGTCAAAATACATATTTTGGCACGAAATTGGCATTTGGCCAAAGTTTTTACATGCCTGAGTGAGCATCCGGCCTTAACCAAAGATAATGAAATGGGTTGATTGCTGGATGTGGAATGTATGGTCATATGACGAAAAACGATGATGTTCCTGGCAAGCTCATGTTCTATGATTTGGACGGAACCATACGACTTGCCAGAAGCACGACAACTCTGATTCGGTGTTAACTAGTACGGATGCAGAGTTGGTCGGATGCCGGTCGCAATGGATGTTGGACCGACGCCCCGTATAGGGATGCCTACTTGCTGGTGCCGTGCCAGACGCACTGGATACACCGCTTGTAGTAGCCGTTGTCGAGAGTAAAGGAACGTAGCCCGGTTTTACCGGTAGAACGCTGGATCACACTGAGGTGTTGGATCGCGTTATGTGTGAGAGTCGAATCACGCCCTCTTTCGCGTAGATCCTCTCATGTGCCGGTGGCACGATCATCGTTAATAAAAGAATTGAGTGCAATGTAACTTCGTACATGAGTAAGTGTGAACGTATCCCGACTACGACGTTTGGAATGGGACGAATGGAGTAGGAAGACGGAAGTTCATACTCATTTGTGTTCGAGTTATTATTGTGTCGTGTGCATTGTCCTGATGAATGTCATGTGCATACTCGTGGATGCAATGCTGTGATTGAGCGACTGATTGACATTGACTGCTGAGTCATGTCGAGCATTGCATTATGTATGGCTGAAGCTGGTAAGTGTGCATGTGGATGATGGTTATATTGTTATTTTGTGAGGCTGTTATATGTGCCTGTATGACCTGTGAGCTTCGGTTAGGATGCCCTAGGCGAATCAGTTTCCTAACCGAGCTTAGGCTTGATTCACTGAGATTTATTCTCACCCCGTCGTGGGATAACATTTTCAGGTCCCACGTGACGGAGCCTTGTGGATGCCAAGAGTTGGCTGTTGGAGTAGTCTATTGAAGAAAGTGAGTAGTTGACCTCACCTGACCAAGTGACCTGATTGAGGTTTTGTCTAGTCGCCCCGAAGTATGGGGTTGTGTACATTCGTTAGTATGAATAGGGTCTTGATTGGTTTGCTGGTATGTATGAATTGGGATTTTCATTTTGTGAGTGTCGATTGTGACTGCCTACTTTGCTATCCCTGTTTGTTTATGCTGTCAGGGAGTTAGAACGTTTCCGCGTGCGTAGTTAAGTGATAGGTTGATAGCGTGCCTGGGAAGCTATCTCAATGACCTCGTGGCGATTTGGCAAGGGATGTCGCGGGCTCGAGAGTCGGGGCGTGACAAATGGTGACCGTCCGATTAGTAATTAGGGATTATCTGAAAATAGTTTTAAACCGGGAAATAAAAGTATAGTGAAACGGTGCCGTTTAGATTAGTAATAGCGCGGCGTCGTTTAGGTTAGTATGAATGGGCGGTCCAGATCGAGTCTTAGGTTTTAATCGAGGCCGTAGGATTAAGTAGTCAGATCAGACAGTTTTGATCAAGTCTACATTCAATCTGAACCGTAGGTTCCAGTCAGACCATCCTGCGATCGTGGACTAGCCACGTGGTGCAATAAGGACCGTCGGATCAGAGCAGGGTAATCCGAAAATAAAAATGCGCGGATAAGGCGTCGTTTTGGCTTTGGTTCGGTGGATTCGGGTCTGGGCCGGGTTTCCGACCCGAGTGGGTCGGGTCAACCCGGTCCGAATAACATTTTTTTTAATAAAAAATCGGAAATTGATTTTAAAAATTAAAAAAAAAATCAGAAAAATTCAAAAAAAAATCCAAAAAATGTTAGAAAATCCTAGAAAATTCCAAAAAAAATGTGGAAAAATTGTGAAAAATCCTAGACATTCCAGAAATCCCCGAAAAATCGAGGATTGACCACAGACAACTGGTCAACCCTATTTTTGGGGTTTCTTATCCTTTCTTCCAAGACTTGACAATATTATCCTTTAGGGGTAAGTCGCCTCTGCTGTATATGCGAGATAAGGCCGATGATGTCAAAGTAAGAATTAGGGTCGAGTAGGTGACCAATTCTTAGGTTTGGGTTTTTTAGTCCCGCCTCTTTTCTCAAAATGACGATTTTGCCCCTCATTGGGAAAATCGTCTCTCTTGTTCCAATCGAGTTATGAAAATTGCTTAAAGTTAGGGTTTGGGTCAGGTGGACGACCAACCCTAATATTTGGGATTTTCAGTTCTCATCTTTGTCCAAAATGACGACTTTACCCCTCCGAGGGTAAAATCACTTTTAAATTCTAGAAAAATCCTGGAAATTCCTGAAAAATAGGAAATGGATTGGATTGATGGCCAATCCTATTTCCCCTGTCTTTTGACCTCCCAATTCATTTAAAATGACAGATTTACCCTTTCAAGGTAAATTTTCCCGAATTATTCAAAATTACGATTCTGCCCCCCTCAAGGGTGAATCATGTCCAAATCACTCTTAATCCTTGATTGATATTTCTCTAGGCTAATAGGGCCTCATTTAGGGATGCCATGCTGCTTTCATGTGTTTTATCCGCATGTACTGGATCCTTGATTTGCGCACTTATTTCCATTGATTGTGAGTGATAGGGTAGTAATTCCCATCTGCATGAACTCCTAGATTTAAGATCTGTACCCAACTCGTCTGTATGAAATCCTAGGATCAGATAAACTAGTCAGCTTAGGTACCGAAAGGGCGTCAACTCGGACAGTTGGCGTAACTAAGTCCCCGAATCCAATTCTCTAGTTCCCGTAGAATCGAATAGACCACTCCCAACTATTCGATAGGGTTTCCGATCGTACCCTCCACGAAACGATTGGTGGAGACTCCTTGGCATGCACACTTTTCACATGTCACTAGACCACACTGAAGGTCAACCACATATATCCAGCAGTTGCGATTTGGGTAATGGACCTTGGGAGAGGCCCGCGTCCGATCATGCAACATTGGACGGCCCATTAACCCCCGCTAGCCCAGGATTCACCGGGCGCGCGCGAGAGGGTCGCGACAGACTGGCAACTCCGCTGGGGAATTATTCTAAACCAGAATCTCTGGTTACGAATCCCAGAGGACTTGAGCCGATTAAAAAGTTGTTTGATTTATCTGACCTTGTTTTTCGCAGATGCTCTCGAATGTGAGGTACGTATGCTAACCATTGTGTTGGATGTTTTTGCATATTTGAGAAATAAGGGGTGGAGTGATTGTTGACATTTTTTCCTGCAGGTTGGAGTTGGGAATGTATGTTTATTTTTATGCACATACTGAAGCGGTGTTTTAATACAAACTGATGTGCATGACTTTGCATTGTGATGATCACGACACATTGCACACACTGGCGGTCAAACCCCGACTGCAACCACCTTTAGGTTACCTTAGATAGGGAAGGGGTGCAAAAAGGATATTGTGTTTGATGGCACTTGAGACTTTCGTACTCATTCCCGCCTACCATCTGCATTGGCGATATCTAGCCCTCTTGGGTGGGTACCCTTGGGGAGGAATCTGCCTCATGTGGATCGTGGGAGCCTGAGCCGTAGGTTCCTCACATGATTTTTCAATTTTTAGAGTATACCCACTTGTCTCATGCGCGTGTCTATGAATGGTTGGTATACCTAAAACCACCCATTGATATAGGGGAACATCCCACATTCCCCCCAAATATGGTTGGTAAGGCATTTATTTTTAAATGTACTTTATTGTTCCCTGCTCCATAATATGACTCATACATTACATACATTCATATGCATTCGCATCATGAGAATCACTCAAGTGACTAATTGAAACAACGATGGTAATAGGGTAGGATGTCATTGTTCCCTAAGAGCTCGATAGAGTTGATAACCTTCGAGTACCTGAGGAAAGTCACTCGCCCTGGACCAAACACAAGGCTACACTTCACCAGGTTCGTGCATGGCCGAGAACTGACTGGACGTAAGTTGGGATACGCCGAAGATTGCCAAACCCGTTACTATATCGATAACCTCAGATTTAAGCGAGAGGCAGACGAGATGTTCAAGAATTATCTGGAAATGAGGAGACAGCGTCGCAACCAGTTGGCTAGGGAGGCATATGCCCGTCGAAAGGCCGAACTACTGACCAAAGAAAGTGTACCCGTGATCACTTTTTGGGGAAGAAGAAGACATCCTGCTACCAAGACAAAGCCAAAGCGTATCACACTCAAGAAGGTGAAACCCGAGAAGGCTCCTGAAGTTGTCACACCGTGGACCAGAGAATGGCCAGAGGAACTACGACCTTTCGACCAGAACATTGAAGATAACTCCCCTACACTTGATTGAAGGAGGGTTCCCGACTGACTGTCAAGAGTGATTTAGATCCTCACATTCCATAGGCCTTTTATGGCTTTCTTGTTTGAAGAATCTTTCTCTACATTTCTTTCATTAAGCATCCTGATTGTAATAAAAGTTCATTCCACTTTGTTCATTTGATGTATTGACCAATGGAATGTGACATTGATGTTTCCTCTAGTCACTGAGTGAACCTGACTAAATTGCATAATTCACTTCCCTGGAATTCAAGTTAGGTTTAAGTCAGGCCTTCGAGACCTGAAAAAGGTCCTAATTTCCATTTCTTCAAAATGAACTATGCAATTAAGTTAGCCCATGCATATCTCATGGCATCTGCATAATCATGTCTTTAAAGTAATTTCCGACGATTGACTTTTAAAAATCATTTGCATATTTTAGACTTGATGGGAAATAATGATATTCAAGTGTTCAAAGTTCCCCGGGCCGAACTCCAATCATGGTGGGATAGCATGGGCGAAGCCAGCCAGAAGTATGTTGAATCCCGACTAGGATACCTGTTAGACCTGCTGAAGGTTGAGTGTCCACCTGCCTTTATCCAAGCCATGGCGCTCTATTGGGATCCTACCACCGCTACATTCTGCATGGAAGGACTGGAGATTACTCCCACTATCGAGGAATACAAGGCCGTCATCGGAGTTGAGTTCACTCACACACTCGTTCGACCCCCCATAGGATTTGAACCCCTGAGTCAGGTGGCTGAATTCCTTGACACAAGCCTAAACGAAGTCAAAACAGATGCAAAAAGTAATTCTGGACGAATCTCCATATCTTTCCTTATAGACCGATTTTCCCGCCTCCCTGCCGCTAAAGGGACCAAATCTGGTAGAGCCTTTGTATTGGCATTCTTCAGCTTTGTGCTGTTCCCAATCTCATCTGTCACCTTCGACCCTATCATGGCTATAGTAGCCAGACAAGTCTATTGTGGGTGGGATTACTCAAACATCATCCTTGCTGAACCCTTCCTTTCTTTAAATCGTTTCAAGAAAAATAAAAAAAAAAACTCTTTAGAGCTTCTGGTGATCTTCTGTATCTGTGGTTCACATCCCATATCAGACAATTTCACATCCGCATGGGTTTCACTGAAATCAGCCCTGATGCACATCCCCTCAAAACCTTTGTCAGAACACATACACGTATTCCTAAGTTTAACTTCATAGAGTGGAAAGTCAGATTGACCTGCGATGACAAAGGTCCAGTCCCCTTGCTAGGATTCACGGGCGCTACCGCATACTATCCGAAGAGGGTGATCCGACAGTTTGGGGTGCTACAAGGGATCCCTTCTCCACCACAACCTGATATATTTTCTTTTGACATACCAAGCAAGACTCTCATGGAGGAAGAGAAGAAACAGTTTGAAGCCAAGGTGACATCCATCATCCGCTCCTTGAAGAATTCGCAAGCCGAAGAAATAAGTTGGCCAGAAAACATGACTCATGAAGAAAACATTCATAGAGCCACTGCAGAATACATTCAGCACTTTAAAGCGACCAGACGGAGCCTTGTCGAGCCATACGTACCCGAATACATCGTACCATATGTACTTGGAATAGAGCCGTACATACCCGAAGACATGGGACCGCTGTCGTATTCAAAAGATGACGAGCCCCAGACTGAAGAGAGGAATCCATACTGGGATGATGAGGATACCTTAGACCTCAAGCGTTCTAGACTTGAATAGGCTATTCCGTCAAGTGTAAAATAAGCAAACAATGTGAGACTTTCTCATACATTCTCATTTCTGTGTGATGCTATTTTGGACACATGAGCATAAATGTGAACATGTTTTGCGAATACATAAAAACTATCGTCAGAAATTACGCTTCTTTTAATTTCATGAATTCTTGTCGAAAAATGATTAAAATAACTACTTACATGAGGCTAAGGCTCATGAGGTAGCCCTTTTTCTCATCCACTAACAAGAAGCATGTAACTGAAAGAATTAGCTACTTCCTTTTTTGTCAGAGACAAAAGAAATACTCACTGGGAATCCTTCTAAAATAGGTACACTCTCATCACGGAATTACCAACACATCGTTTCCGAACTCGCCTTAAGACAAGAATGGAGCAACAAGAATTGACTCCACGTGTGGGCATGCTGGAATCTCAGATGACCGCCCTGGCAACTATGATGGCTGACATCAAGGCAATGTTGGAAGCCACCCAAGCTAAACATACAATGGCTCATAACCAGAATGACTCGGGTCCTTCTTTCGTACCGAATACAGCAGATAAGGATATGGCGAGAGATACCCAACGTACAGAGGATGACATCCATGAACCAAACGGCCGATCACAACAAAAGGCCTCGCCTAATGTTATCAACCTCGAGAAGGAGGAGAAAGGGAAGCAGACTGTGAAAACCGAAGCAGAGGCTAAAAGGTTGGCCAAAATCGAGGAGTGCTTGAGCAGCCAAGGTTACGAGTTAGCTCGCTTCGACAAAATATCTCATTTTGCTAAGGTAGAGACTCCTCCTAACTATAAGGAGCCAGAGTTCGTAAGAAAGTATAACGGGACAGGCTGTCTCCGTTCCCACCTCAAGTATTATCTGCGCAAGATGGCACACTATTCGGATTACATTCCACTATTAATGAACACGTTCCAAGAGAGCTTGGCTGGCGCCGCTCTGGCTTGGTTCATTGAGCTAGACCTAGAAGATTATGACGGATGGGAGGATCTTGCAGAAGACTTCCTCAGGCAGTACAAGTTCAACACGGCTACAGCCCCAACAAGAGAAGACCTTCTACAAACTTCAAAGGCGAGAGGCGAATCAATCAGGACATATGCCCAGAGGTGGCGAGCCTTGGCTACCCAAGTAAAGCCGTCAATCCCAGAGGAGGAGCTGATTGATTTATTCCCAAAGGCACTCCCCTACGAGTACTTTGACAAGCTAAACACTTCCGGATGTCAAACATTCGCACACTTGATAAAGATTGCTGAAAGGCTAGAATGGGCCTTGAGAGAAAGAAGGCCTCATGAAGCTTCTATTAGGAAGTAGTATCCCTTGAAAAGGGAGAGAGAAACCGGACTGGACATAGCGTTTATACCGGATCCCCACAAGCCCAAGCCGTTTGGCAATTCCAGTCAGGCCAAAGGAGGATCATCCTGGTCGGCACCGAAAGTACAAGAGCCTAGAAGAAGGCAATCCCAGAAGCAATTTTCCCAGCTCCCGAGGCCTTTATCCAAGTTGCTCCCAGTACTGCTAGAACAACGCCTGGTGGCAAAAGAACCGCCTAGGGTAAACCCTGTTAAATATCCTAGCTTTGATGAGAACCAAACATGTGTCTACCACATGGGCGAGAGATGACATAATGTGGATAACTGTTATATCCTTAAGCTGAAGGTGCAAGCTCTGATTGACAGTCAGATTCTGAAGTTTGACAATATGGCCCCGAATGTGCAAGAAAACCCACTTCCAGATCATCAAGCAGTAGGAGCAATATTTACTGAAGTGGAGGAAGACTGCCTTAAGCTGAAGATAGACGTACCTAAGCTGACCGATTTACTAGCAGCCGCTTCGTCATACCCAAAAGCAGGAGAGATCTCTGCTGACGAAAAGAAGCTCTGCATTGCCAAAATGATGAGCTTAGGGATAATGTCCGGTATCACCAATGAAGAATTCGAAGGAGTTGAAGCTTCTTTATCTTTGGAAGGAAGCTACTTCGTGATCAGAACTGAGCAGGGTAGCACCTGGGGTATCCCACACAAGAATCTGATAGACAGTCTCAGGTCAGTCACTCAGTCAGAAGGAGAATTCGAAAAAGACGAACTGGAAGCCAAGAGACGAAGTCTAGTTGACCGCAAATTTATGGCCAACGCGCTGGAAAAGGGTGAAATTGTAGACAACCTTGGTCAAAATTCTGGAGGGTACAACTTCAAAGTGAAATATTCAGCCCCTCTCAGCTTTTATCAGAAAATTGAGGACATCATACCAGACGGATAGAGAGGTATGGATGATCTCTGTCAACCAGAGACCTCGAAGGACGTAGAAGAACTTTTTTCAAAAAGGCTTGACAACACCGTATCAATGGTCGAAGTCGCTACGACAGTACTAATAAGATTGGAAGAACTTGATAGCATGAGCGGGGTGAAAGACTACCTAGTCAAGCCTGTTGTGATTCAACTGCCGCAAGAAGAAGCAGACAGCACGGCTGAACCAAAGGCGTCTTATCAAACGAATGTAAATATAGAAGTCCCTCCAGTAGAAGAATACGATCCTAAAGCAGTCCATTGGGACTATGGAAGTAAAGAAGTAGACGCAGTAATGAGGTCTGGACGGTTTTATGCCCCTAGGGAAGGCGAATCCGAAAAAGGAAGTCTCAAAGGAAGACGCCGAAAAGCTCATATCAATCATCAAAACCAGTGAATTCGAAGTAATAGAGCAGCTAATGAAGATGCCAGCTCAAATATCCTTGCTAGATTTATTCATCAACTCAGAGAAGCACAAGAACGCACTGTTGAAAATACTCAACGAAGTACATGTCCCTGAATCAATTAACGAGGTACAATTAGGGGACTTTGTAGGGGCGATCCTTTTAAAAGACCAATTGAGCTTCTCTGACGAGGACTTCCCCATGGAAGGAAGAGGGCACAACAAGGCCTTATATATCTCCGCGCAATGTAACGGGAAGAGAGTGGCACATGTATTGATCGACAATGGATCAGCCTTCAATATTTGCCCTTTGGCTACCCTAAGAAGGCTAGAAATCAATGAGGAAACGGTTAAGGCATCCAAAACGGCTGTGAGAGCTTTCGACGGAATGAGGAAGACCGTGGTGGGCGAGATTGAGCTTGACGTATTCATCGGCCCGACAAAATTCTCTATAAACTTCCAAGTAATGGATCTGCCCAGTGCATTCGGATTCTTGCTGGGAAGGCCTTGGATCCATACAGCAGGAGCCGTCCCTTCGAGCTTGCATCAAAAAGTACGCTTTGTAGTGGATGGGAAGGTGATTACCATACATGAAGAAGTCGACCTCCAGACATACCAGAGTAGTGCCATTCCATATATTGAACCCGAAGTGAAGACAGAAGCAAGCTATCATTCCCTAGAACTGGTAGCAACAGTTCATACCCCGGCAGGAACAAGGTTGAAGACCCCCTACATCTCAGAAGCCAATCTTTTACCAGCCAAGATGCTACTGGCATATGGGTTTGACCCTAGAAAAGGCCTGGGTAAAAACAGTCAAGGGATAAATGCCCCCCTGCAGTTAAGAGCTAACCCGCATAGAATGGGTTTGGGGTATCAGAAATATCACATGGATGAATCTGTCCCAAAGGAAACAGGCCGAGGCCGAGGCAAAATCTTGGGACGCTTGGGAGGCCGAAACAGCCCGAATAACTCGTTCATCGGTTCTCCAACTTGGAAAGGCAGGTTTCGAATGTTCAATAATCCTTTAAACACCTATTTCAACCAGAACTCTAAATGGTTGTCCGAAGAAGATGTCACTTCACCAATAGAACCAGATCTGATGAATCCTTTTCTGGAAGACAACTCTGTGAATGCCATCAGAGTGGCTAAGTGATGAAGCCACTTCCTCTGAGTAACGAGACTCTTCCATTGTCTTTAAATACTGCATTTAGAACTTTTTGCATTTTGTCGCATTTTCTTTTCTTATTGTACGAATAGGGAAACGCCTTTGGATCTCCGGCTGTTGGTCCAAATAGTACATCTTGTAATGCGGCCCATCTTACATTCAATAAATCCATACATATTTTGTTAATGACACATGGAACCACGAATCAGCCCAATGATGATACTAGTCTTCTGCACAGAAGCTTGAGGCCTGATTTGCCATATGACTCCTGATTTCCAAAGAGATTTCCTTGGGGGCCAGGATATCCAATGACATGAGGATTAGTCCCGTTTATACCTGTACCTATTTCGAAAACTCTTTCGAAAAGACTTTCCATGATCATGCATGTCATTCTTATGGAGCACGAACTAACCATACTCATGACATTTCAGGCATATCATCTCAAAAATGCATACCGGGTTGTTACGAGATTCGAATTTCTCCAATAACCATTCTTATAGCATCGAGGAAGATGAAGACGAGGGTTATGCATCTATCCGCAGAGATTGGAACGCCTTTGAGGAATCGACGCCTCCTACTTCAGAAGAACCAATCATTATTAATCTGGGAGACTCCGTGAATATCAAAGAGGTCAAGATCGGCGGGCATTTATCCCGAAATGAAAGGTTCGAATTCACAAATTTATTAAAAGAATATCAAGACATTTTTGCATGGTCTTACGCTGATATGCCGGGCCTAGATCCTAAGATCGTGGAGCATGCCTTACCCACAGATCCCAGCATCAAACTTGTCAAGCAAGGCAGCAGACGGATGAAGGCTGAGTTGGAAGACAAAATTAAGGAAGAAGTCATGAAACTTCTTAGGGTAGACTTTATTGAAGCTATCCCATACTCAGACTGGATTGCAAATATAATCCCCATCATGAAGAAGGATGGTAGAGTTCGGATCTGCGTGGATTACCGAGATCTGAATAGAGCAAGCCCAAAAGATGATTTTCCACTCCCTCACATTGATGTGTTGGTGGATAGTACGGCGGGTTATGAATTGTTCTCGTTCATGGATGGATTCTCGGGATACAACCAAATCTTCATGAAACAAGAAGACAAACCGAAGACTGCTTTTACCACACCCTAGGGGAACTTTTGCTACAAAGTCATGCCATTTGGATTAAAAAACGCCGGGGCTACCTATCAGAAAGCCATGGTCACATTATTCCATGATATGATCCATAAAGAAATTGAAGTGTACGTCGATGACATGATCTCCAAATCCAAGAAAGGGTAGGATCACGTACAGGTGTTAAGAAAATTATTTGAGCGCCTGCGCAAGTATAAGTTGAAGTTGAACCCTAACAAATGTGTGTTTGGGGCGAGATCTGGGAAACTTCTTGGGTTCATAGTCAGTAACAAGGGCATTGAGATTGATCCTTCAAAGATTCAAGCTATCCACGATCTATCAACTCCCTCCATAGTAAAGGAAGTGAGAAGCCTTCTGGGGAGACTGAACTATATTGCCAGATTTATCAATCAATTGTCTGATGTGGCTAAGCCAATCTTCAAATTGCTTAAGAAAAGCGCGAAAGTAACATGGGATGCTGAATGCAGCAAGGCATTCCAAATGATCAAGAACTATCTGATCACACCGCCGGTACTTGTGCCACCAATCCATGGTCACCTATTGACCTTATATCTGACTATATAGCAGGAGTCCCTGGGAGCCTTACTTGCCCAAACAAGCCCGATAGATGGTAAAGAAAGAGCCATCTATTACCTGAGTAAGAAATTCACGCCATCTGAAGCAAAGTATGCACCAGTCGAAAGGGCCTGTGTAGCAACAGTATGGGTACTTCGTAGACTAAGGCAATATACCCTACACCACCACATTCAGCTCATAACAGAAAACGATCCTGTCAAATACCTCTTGGAGAAACCCGCTTTGATTGGGAAATTAGCAAAATGGCAAGTGATGCTGTCTGAATTTGACATCAAGTGCTCTCCACAGAAGTCAATAAAAGGAAGAGCTATAGTTGACATGCTAGCAGAAAACCCGTCAAACGGCGAGTCTCCTGAAGTAACAAGCACAGAATGTTAGATTCTCAACTTAACAGAAGACAAGTGGGTCATGTATTTCGATGGTGCTGTTAATCTATCAGGGGCAGGCACTGGGGCAGTACTGATATCCCCTGATGATCAACATTACCATGTGGCGGCAAAAATAACTTTCCCTTGCACCAACAATATCTCAGAATATGAGGCGTGCATTTTAGGCCTACGATTGGCCATTTCCATGAAGATACCTAGGTTGCAAGTTTTTGGAGATTCCATGCTCATCATTTTACAAACACGGGGAGAGTGGAAGACGAAAGATGCAAAGCTCATCCCTTATCATGAATACCTCGAAGAATTAATACTCGAATTCGAAGAAGTGTCATTCGAATACCTATCGAGATCCCACAATCAATTTGCAGATGCGTTAGCCACCCTTGCCTCAATGTTGCAAACAACTGGAGGGTTGGATATAGAGCCCATAAGGATCAATATAGTTGAAAGGCCAGCTTATTGTATGCTAATCGAAGAAGAATTTGATGGGGAACCATGATATTACGACATCCAGAACTATCTCTCAAAGGGTGAGTTTCCTGAAGGATGCCAACCAGGAGACCGGAGATACATAACCAAGATGGCCAGCAAGTTCTTCCTCAATGGACAAATTCTGTACAAAAGGTCATTTGACTCTACTCTGTTAAGGTGTGTAGATGCCAAAGAAGCAAATATTCTCATGAAAGAGATCCATGAAGGAATATGTGGGCCTCACATGAACGGCCACCTCCTCGCCAGGAAGATCATGCGGCTTGGCTATTTTTGGATGACCATCGAATCAGACTGCTGCCAGCATGTCCGGTCATGCCACCAATGCCAAATATATGGTGATAAAATCAATGCACCCCCAAACGAACTATACCAAATGTCGGAAGTTTGGCATTTCTCTATATGGGGAATAGACATAGATCTCCATGGCCGTACTCGGCAATTCACGTGATGTTCTTGATTCCGTAAATAAGATGCTTCGATTCTTAGATATGTTAAACTAGGGTCAATCGTGAGTCGATTGCCGTTGGTCTCGCATGATTTCATCAAGGATCCACCGTTGGATCATCACCGGAGAAACACAGCCGTTCATTCCACCGGAGTCGCGAGGTTGAAGACGAAGCTGACATGGCGCGGTCAACCGGTCAAAAGCTTAGGTGGCAGTCGGCCATTGGTCCACGTGTCGGTCCAGTCAGCAGGCCGTTAGGGATCCGTTATTCGAATAAGTAGATCGGACGGTCTAGGTTAATCGAGTCTAATAAACGGTGACCGTCCGATTAGTAATTAGGGATTATCTGAAAATAGTTTTAAACCGGGAAATAAAAGTATGGTAAAACGGTGCCATTTAGATTAGTAATAGCGCGGCGTCGTTTAGGCTAGTATGAATGGGCGGTCCAGATCGAGTCTTAGGTTTTAATCGAGGCCGTAGGATTAAGTAGTCAGATCAGACGGTTTTGATCAAGTCTCCATTCAATCTGAACCGTAGGTTCCAGTCAGACCATCCTGCGATCGTGGACTAGCCACGTGGTGCAATAAGAACCGTCGGATCAGAGCAGGGTAATCCGAAAATAAAAATGCACGGATACGGCGTCGTTTTGGCTTTGGTTCGGTGGATTCGGATCTGGGCCGGGTTTCCGACCCAAGTGGGTCGGGTCAACCCGGTCCGAATAACATTTTTTTTAATAAAAAATCAGAAATTGATTTTAAAAATAATAAAAAAAATCCAAAAAATTCAAAAAAAAATCCAAAAAATATTAGAAAATCCCAGAAAATTCCAAAAAAAATGTGGAAAAATTGTGAAAAATCCTAGACATTCCAGAAATCCCCGAAAAATCGAGGATTGACCACAGACAACTGGTCAACCCTATTTTTGGGGTTTCTTATCCTTTCTTCCAAGACTTGACAATATTATCCTTTAGGGGTAAGTCGCCTCTGCTGTATATGCGAGATAAGGCCGATGATGTCAAAGTAAGAATTAGGGTTAAGTAGGTGACCAATTCTTAGGTTTGGGTTTTTGAGTCCCGCCTCTTTTCTCAAAATGACGATTTTGCCCCTCATTGGGAAAATCGTCTCTCTTGTTCCAATCGAGTTATGAAAATTGCTTAAAGTTAGGGTTTGGGTCAGGTGGACGACCAACCCTAATATTTGGGATTTTCATTTCTCATCTTTGTCCAAAATGACGACTTTACCCCTCCGAGGGTAAAATCACTTTTAAATTCCAGAAAAATCCTGGAAATTCCCGAAAAATAGGAAATGGATTGGATTGATGGCCAATCCTATTTCCCCTGTCTTTTGACCTCCCAATTCATTTAAAATGACAGATTTACCCTTTCAAGGTAAATTTTCCCGAATTATTCAAAATTACGATTCTGCCCCCCTCAAGGGCAAATCATGTCCAAATCACTCTTAATCCTTGATTGATATTTCTCTAGGCTAATAGGGCCTCATTTAGGGATGCCATGCTGCTTTCATGTGTTTTATCCGCATGTACTGGATCCTTGATTTGCGCACTTATTTCCATCGAATGTGAGTGATAGGGTAGTAATTCCCATCTGCATGAACTCCTAGATTTAAGATCTGTACCCCACTCATCTGTATGAAATCCTAGGATCAGATAAACCGGTCAGCTTCAGTACCGAAAGGGCGTCAACTCTGACAGTTGGCGTAACTAAGTCCCCGAATCCAATTCTCTGGTTCCCGTAGAATCGAATAGACCACTCACAACTATTCGATAGGGTTTCCGATCGTACCCTCCACGAAACGATTGGTGGCGACTCCTTGGCATGCACACTTTTCACATGTCACTAAACCACACTGAAGGTCAACCACGTATATCCAGCAGTTGCGATTTGGGTAATGGACCTTGGGAGAGGCCCGCGTCCGATCATGCAACATCGGACGGCCCATTAACCTCCGCTAGCCCAGTATTCACCGGGCGCGCGCGAGAGGGTCGCGACATGGTAATACTTATATCTTGGTTGCCGTGGAATATGTTTCTAAATGGGTTGAGGCCGTAGCTTTTCCTTCCAATGATGCTGGAGTGGTGATTAAATTTTTGAAAAAGAATATCTTCACCAGGTTTGGTACGCCTAGGGCGATTATAAGTGATCAAGACACAGACTTTTTGAATAAACAAGTTGAATCACTTTTGCATAAATATGGTGTGACACATAAAGTAGCCGCTGCTTATCACCCTCAAACTAGTGGTTAAGCTGAAATTTCTAATAGGGAGATAAAGAGAATATTGAAAAAGACAGTGAATCATAATAGGAAGGATTGAGCAATTAAACTTGATGATGCATTGTGGGCTTAGAACTGCTTATAAAACTCCTATTGGTATGTCACATTTTCAGTTTGTTTATGGAAATGCATGCCATTTGCCCGTTGAGTTAGAGCATGAAGCATATTGGGCATTGCGTTTTCTCAACTTTGATATGCAAACAGTTGGTGAGAAGAGATTGTTGCAATTGAATGAGTTTGATGAGTTCCGCAATGAAGCATATGAGAATGTCAAGATCTATAAGGGAATGACGAAGAGATGGCTTGATAGACACATCTTAAGAAGGGAGTTTCATATAGGTGAAAGAGTTTTATTATATAACTCACATCTTCGCCTGTTTCCAGGTAAGTTGAAGTCAAGATGGTCTAGATCTTTTATCGTCACTAAGGTTTTCCCTTATGGAACAGTTGAAATTACTAATGACAAGGAGGAAACCTTTAAAGTGAATTGGCAACGTCTCAACCACTTTGGAGGTGATTTCGACTCACAAGGAGCCACCATTGCTTTACTTTCACCTGCTTAGAAGAGTTAGAAGAGTTTGGCTGCAAACTATAAAATAAATGCTTTTTGGGAGGCAACCCAAACATTTTAATTTTTTGCATTTTAGCTTTACTTTGTCTATTCACACAAAAAATTAAATCCTCATGATAATAATTTTCCCTAATTACTTGGTTTATTTTTATGGGGACTTTTCTCCAAGTTTTCTTCAAGCTTTCTACCCCAACTATCCCCTATGACATTCGTTCATCATACTCTAGGGGAGTTTCTCTGTCCTTATTATTTTTTCTTTTCTTTTCAGCATAGAGGACACTACTGCAATTTAGTTTAGGGGTGGAAGTTAAAATTTTCCCTGAAAAATTTTCATGAAATCTTTGCTTAATTTGAAATTTGGATGCAATTTTTGAGAAAAAAATTTCAAAATTGGGAAAGATGTGTGAGTTAGTCTCGATCTTGAACATGTAATCCATATTTTGAGGACTAATACTTGTTTTTGAGTTATGAGTACCTAGAGAAGATTCATGTGAAGTATGTAATTCTCTTAGAACTCACCCATATCTTAGAATTTGTTTGATTTTCTCTCGAGGTGAAATTCTAGGCTAAACTCAATTAAGAAAATGATTTAGGCATTCATTGGATCGTTTGAGCCTTTCAAGCCAACCTTGTTTATTTATCCTTAGTCACCCTATTGAGCATGATATTGCCTAATTTCTTTAGATACCCTTGTAATGTAGCCTGAGTTTATTGATATCAATTTTCCCTATACACTATGGACACATTTAATTCTTTGTGATATTATAAACTCTGGATTTTTGACATATTTGAAAAAAAAATGAAAAAGAAAAAGGAAGAGAAAAGTGTGCAAAAAAAAATATATGTATATTGTTTCTTCAGTACTACTTATACGGATCCATATATCCAACTTTCAACTTGAGTGAGCCTTTTGGATACTCAATGGGTTAGAATTGCACTATATAAGGAGGGACTCATGAAGAAACTTCGCCGTAAAGCATTGAACGAGAAGCAATGAAAAAGAAAGAAGTTGAAAAAAAAATATTGACTATTGTTGAATCCAGAGAATCAACTGAGTTATGGAATTGATGTGTCTGTAGGGGTAAGTTGAGCTAAACATATCTTTGTCAATCCCTTAACCAAGTAACATTACAAGCTTATTAAGACCTATTGATTCTTGGTTAAGCTTATGGTCTACATTAGAGGAGAGAGGAATGAATGATAAAGTTATGAGATTTGATTACGTGGATTTTAAGTTTAGGAGTTTTCATGTCAACGTGGATTTATCTAGGTTGCATGTGAGTTGAGAAATTGAGGATTTCACACACACGGATTGCATGTGTAGGTTTAGACCTAACTTGTCATTGACTTTGATGTTTTTTGTTGAGAATTCGAGCAACTATGGTTGATAAAAAAAAATTATTTTTAGTTGTGGTTTAGCTCGAGAACTAGCAAAATGTTAAGTTTGGGGTATTTGATGACTCTATTTTATATAGAGTTTATTTATTATTTTATACTTAATATTTGTTTAATTTTAATTGAATTTGATATCTGCTTATTGATTTTAACTGATTCTGTAGGTAACACAAACTTCAAATATGCAAATTTGAAATCAAGGAGAATCAAGCCCATATGATATCCATATGAAGGCAAAGAAAATGAGGAACGTGGTTTTTTCAGAAATGGAGAGAAGTTTTGGGAAGAGACATTTTTGGAGAGGACGTCCATTTTTTTTTTCAATTTTTTTTTTGCTATTCTTCCTTTCAATGCCGGATGCCAAGTGAAGAAGAGGAAGATGAATTCAAAGTCAACCCTTGATTATTCTTAGTGCACTTGTTCTAATTCTTCATCATGTTTAGTTTAGTCATTATTTTTAGTTTAATTTTCATTATGTTCTAGACTACTCCTTGTTAGAGCTACGATGTAACTTAACTATGATGGATTAATTTTCCATACTCGTTTATGCAATTCTAGAATTCGTATGTATGAGTTATATATAATGTTCTTAATGCTTTTAAGTGCTTGATCACCACTTAAATGATATTTGTTACATGTATGAAACCGAAAGGAGATTCCGTGCAAGTGCTTTATGATATATAGCCATGAATTCATCATAGTGTTGACACCTAAATTTTGATCAACCTTTTTTCCTTTATTTTAAAAAATTCATAGAAAATCTATAAAAAGTTGAAAAATTGAAAAATCAATTTTGGTGACCTTGGCCAAGCTAAATGAACCATTTTGACCAAAAAAATAATTTTCATAATTTTCATTTTTTTAATAATATTTTCGAAAATTACAAAAAAAAGAAGAAAAAAAAAGAAAAAGAGAAGAAGAAAATCAAGAAAAATAATATTTGAGGTCAAAAATATATATACAAATAGTCGGTATTTTTTATTTTTTTATTTTTAATTTTCCTTACTTTAGGACCTCATAAAACAGTAAAATTCAGGTTCGATTTTAGGTGTTCTATGATCGCCATAAAATTGAATTTGGCAAAAATATTAGTAATGATTAAAAGGAAAATGAGTGAAAACATCATCCTTTAAAAGAAAAGGGGACTAATCATTTTGTCTTCGCTTTTGATTATTTTATTATTATTTTTACTTTTTAGTATTTTATTTTTTTATTATTTTATTATTTTATTTTTAGTATTTTAGGCACCTCCCCCCATCATCCGTCGCCCCTTCTTCTTCTTCTCCTCCTCCTCCTCCTCCTCCTTCTTCTTCTTCTTCTTCTTCCTCTCCCACGCTCATTTTTTTCCCCATATTCTCTCTTCCATTTTTTTTTGTCATCACACTACCACCCTCCACATTTCTTGCGTTTTGGGCCGATTGGACCGTTGGATCGAGCTGCTTTTTTGTGTACAAAGTCTTCTTGATCCTTTCTTCATATCCACCGTTCGGATCTTTAAACAAATCTCCCAAAGTGGTCGCACAGCAGCCAAATCAGAAGCTGTTCCAGGCGTGGGAACTGTATACCCGCCGACATTTCTTGAGTTTCCGGCCGATTGAACCGTTGGATCGAGCTGATTTTTTGTGTGCAGGGTCTTCTTAACCCCTTCTTCATATCCACCGTTCGGATCTTTAAAAACATCTCTCCAAGTGGTCGCACAGAAGCCAAATCAGAAGTTGTTCCTGGCGCAGGAACTGTTCATCCGCCGGTATTTCTTCAGTTTTCGATCAATTCGACCATCGGATCGAGGTAAAATTTTGTGTATAATCTCATCTCAATTCTTTCTTCATCTTCACCGTTCGGATTTGTGAAAATAATTCAACGTCCTCCTCATCCGAGTTCGGATTATTGTTTATTTTGTATTTTTTTCGTGTTTACTGTGTATTTATCTTATATCATAGCATTTCATGCATCATATAATTAATTTTCATTGTATTGCATCTAATAAAAGTGTGCATTTTCTACATTTTACTTATTAGACCCAGAATCGGAAGGCCGAGCCTCCTGTTGGAGTCTAAATATTTGCTGTATATTTACTTTATGTTATTTCGTCTATCAGACCCAGAATCGGAAGGCCAAGCCTCATATTGGTGTCCAAGGCATTTTATTCATTTGTTGGTGTCTAAATATTTGCTGTATATTTACTTTATGTTATTTCGCCTATCAGACCCAGAATCGGAAGGCCAAGCCTCCTATTGGTGTCCAAGGCATTTTATTTATTTATTTTTCGCAAATTATATTGTGCTACCCTAGAATCGGAAGGTCGAGCCTCCTGCTGGTGGTTTATACCCCCACACATTGTTGCACGAGCACCGACGGACTCCGACGTCGTAAAATTCACCGGATCTCATCTCATTTGCTTATGTTTATGTTGTATAATGACTTACTATCTTCTTTATTTTTATTATAATTTGCATTGTGTTGCGTCCTATAAAAACAAAAACAAAAACAAAAAATGCTAGATCGGACGGCTGCAGATGAGACACGTGTCGTGATCCGGTGATTTTCAGAATAAAAAATATTTTAACATTAAAAGAAATGAATTTCGAATTTTACAAAAATTGAAATAATTCGATTGTCACCGAGACGCCACGTGGTGAGTTAGGGACTGTCAGTTGGGATTTATTTTCAGAAATTTATAAAAAAAAAAAATCAAATAAAAAAATTCCAAAAAATGAATTATTAAGGAAAAATTCAAAAAAAAACAAATTGAGAAAAATTGCAGAAAATTCCTAAAAAAATTCTAAAAAATTCCAGAAAATATGAAATGGCCACATTCAACTGGCCATGACCTGTTCCGGGTCTTTCGACCCCCGATCTCTTCCGAAATGACGGTTTTGGCCTTCCGGCAAACCGTCTTCCAAAAAAAATCTAAAAAATTCAGGAAAATCCCAAAAAATAGGAAATGGCCACAAACAACTGACCAAGACTCATTCCGGGTGTTTTGAACCCCAACCCTTCTTAAAATGACGATTTCGCCCTTCGGGCGAATCGTCTTCCAAAAATTGAAGAAAAATCAAGAAATTCCAAAAAATTCTCAAAAATGGGAAATGGCCACAATCAACTGGCCATGGAATATTTTGGGTAATTCGGTATCCAAGTCTTCCAAAAATGGACGATTTTGCCCTTCGGGCTAAATCGCTTCCAAATCCTCCCATTTTACCCCGGTCCGAAATCACACATTCCCTAAGCCCTTATGGCTATGCTAGAAAGCCATTGACTTGAATTGATGTGCATCGATGAGATTTATTTATGCACTTGATCACACTTTCATTGATTGTGATTGATAGGAATAGTCTTCCAATCTGCATGAAACCCTGAATCAAACTCACCCCACTCAAAACTGCGCATGCATGAACTCTTAGCCAGGAAAATCACTCGCGTTAGGTACCGAAAGGGCGTTGGTAATGACACCAGCGTAACCAAGTCCCCGAACCCAAAATCTCTGGTTCTGCAGAATTGATCGATCTCTCCCAATCGATCAGTAAGGTTTCCGGTCTACCCTCCAAGAAAGACCGGTGGCGACTCCAAATGCATGCCCAATTTGCACATGCCACCACGACCACCCTAAGGTCGAAAGCGATCGACTCTTATCGTCGAATCATTCTGAAAAATACTCCCGTCGCGATTTGGTATGGGCCTGGGAGGGCCCGCGCCGATCCAAGACCCGCAATCGGTAATCCATTAGCCGCGTCCGCTTCCGGACGGGTCGCGACACATAGATAGAGATATCTTATGCTTTTTGTGTGGTTTCGGTAGTAAGTAAATCGATGGTGGTTTATTGAATCCGAAAACGTTCATAGATCTTAATTCATTTGGATTTACTTAAATTCACATGGACCAAGTGTGGATTGTTAAATCTAATTAGGGTTGCTATACCAGACCAAAGATAATGATTTACATTAGGTAGTTCTACCATCACACTATGAATTCAATTTAATTGCATGACGAGATTGGTTAATTAATCTTGATTGGTGAAGTGAAATCGGATGCTCTAACAATTTTCATTCTTGATAGAAATCCGTTGTCGTTGCTTCTTTATATTCGAAATTTCTAATTTTTATTTTGATTTGCTGCATTGGCTAATTTATTTTTCTTTAGAATTTTCGATTGCTTTATTGGATCTTTAATTGGTTAGATAAATTTGAGAATTGTTCATGTTTAGTAAGTAATTTGATTGATTTGTCTAAAATCTCCGTGGGAACGATATTTTTATTCATCACTTTATTACTTGTTCGATACGTACACTTGTGTTGCTAATCAAGAGAACAGTACACAATTTTTGACACTAAAAGTGCACTTTTGCCGTCATTTGTACAAATTAAACTGAACTTCATTTTTTTTTGGGAGGGGAAGGGAAACAAAAGAAAAAAGAAAAAAGAAAAAAGAAAATTGTCACTCTCGACGGAAAGGCCAAGGATCCGGATCCCCTGTGGAGGGTGGGGATCACCCTGCCCAGGAAAAAAATGAATATACCTCTATTACTTTCATATACTTCTAAGCAAAATTCACTTTGAAAAGATTAAATTGTCCCTCGTTGCACCCTCATTGGCATCTTGCTTAAGGTTAGGATCAAGCGAGTGTTAGAGTTTATGAGGTGAAAACCTTGACAGGGTGCCAAGATTAAATTGTCCCTCGTTCAATCAACGGACGGCCCAGATTGAATAAAATTGCGGCTGCAATTTTAAAAATAATAATAAAAAATTATTATTTTTTTATTTTTTATTCATATCAAATCCGGGCCGTCCGTTGATTGAACGGACGGCCCGGATGGGACCTTCGCACCCCTGTCAAGGTTTTTACCTTGACAGGGGATCCAAACACGTTTATGAGCTATGGATGAGCATTTATTAAAAGAAAATTGCACTTTCGCAAATAGGTGCCCAATGATAAAATTATCATCATCAAACTCATCATTCAACACTTGATACATTGTACTTTGATATTTGCATCACAGAAAGAGACAACAACAAAATCAGTTTGCAACTTTAATTATGAGCACAACTCTCAAAACACTACAAGAAAGAGAAGATAACAGACGAGTTTACGAAACAATTGAACTTCCCACTGATCACATGAAATGATCAGTGGGATATTATTACCCATGAAATTCTTAAAACAGTTCGTCCTACCACAGCCAATCCCTCTCACCTCTTCCTAAAGGTATGACATTAATATTACCCATGAAATTATTAAAACAACCAATAGAATCTTCTCCCGCTCTCTGCTTTGTTGAAGGTCGGCTTCAATCGATCTTTTTCTTTCCAAGAGCCTAGAGATGATTTGGCGGTAGTTCTCATCACCAAGGGGAGGATCAATCCAGGCGACGAAGCGACAATTTCCTGGCTACAATGTTAGAGTAAACAACATTGTCAGCACAATCGTACTTGCTTATGAAGAGTGACACGAAGAGAAATGCAACTAGATAACTCAATTTAGAGTGTGTGATGACATATAACTCGATTTCTTCAAGTTCTAGACGCTTCTACTCATCAAAGCCAAACAGTTGCGAAAATCAGAGTCCGCCAAATCGGAACACGTACCCCAATTTTCGGACATGCTCGATAACGCCTAGCCGGGTCATCTTCAGTCCAAGATGTACACCTGACTGTCCTCCTCCCACACCGACACAGTTGACCCTCCATTTCAATTAGATCGATCAAACTGAACAGTTAGGCTCGAAACCCTGCAAACATCGGGCACGAATCAAATAGAAAGAGACTCGATAGGAAATGAACGCCAGATCCAAACATATACCAAGATCAATTGATGGACCAAAGTGCAAAGCATCATGCAGCTCTGACTACCCTTCAAGACTATCACAGTTGAAAAAGATGAAAGTACGAGAGACTCATTATCCCCGCGAAATTCAACCATAGGGGGTCTATACATGTCTAGAGCATTAAGTTTTTTCGAGAAGAAAAGAAATTGACAACCTCCAGATCCAGTTAAGCTAACCGGCCAGGTTGCTAGAGAAGATCCCAACTTCATAGCACAGAACAAGTTCATAGGGATGACGCTAAATTCAAACCTGAATGTCCTGGTCATTGGCTTATTTGGGATACAATATCCGTCAGTTCTTTACCCAAAAAACAAACAAACAAACAACAACAACAACATCCGTCAGTTGATTCACATGTACTGGTTAACGAGAAATGGAACTTGTTCATCTTTTTCATCGGATCAAATTTTGAAGTTCAAGAACAGGATTATCCAGTCTCCTCAATCAGACTTGGATTATTTTATACCTCCAAGATTTATCCTTCGTAAGTCCGGGACCTACCTACGAGCTCTACAGAACTCCAAGCCTGCACAAATAGATAAGAACTTGGCTAGAGGAGTATGGCGATGTCATGACGTCGCGATGATACCTGCTTGATAAACCAAGTTTCCTTGTTTTCTTCAGGGCAACTTTCGCAGACGACGGACTGAAGCTCGCGAAGAGACAGGGAGCGGCGAGGACTCGGCTTGGAGCGGCCGAGGATGGGGCGAGAGGTATTTGCTCGAGGAGCAGCGGGAAAGGAAGAAGAGAAGTAACAAAAACCCACTTCAGAAACTGATTTTTAATTCAATTTAGAATTTCCCTTCATTTTTTAGCCAATTGCAAATTTCGAACAACATGGCATGGTTCCCTACGAATTGCCATCCGAGCGATGAAGACAAATCGATGTGCCAAAAGGAAGCGATTTCAATTTAAAAAAACTGAATTAGGTAGGAAGTCAACCTTTTGTTATGTACTTATGCAATACCATGATTAGACTATTGTTAAAGTTTCTCGACATTTCACTTGTTTCTATCCGCATGCAATCAACATTAGAGACACCATACTGAACTTACAGAAAAGAGTAAATACAAACAACATACTTCCACTTCTGATACCGGACCACTTAATTACAAATCTCTATCTTTGCGAATGCAATTCACCAATGTCTAAGCAAAACTTCACATCGAGATAATCATTTCAGCATTGCATAACAATAATAAAGTATTCGTTATACGACTTATATAAGATGCGTCACCAGTGTAAAATATATTTTCACAAGTAATCACGGAGTAAAACTCTCATATGCCAATGGGATTAAATTCATATCAGTACATGAATCTGCTATGATTTTTTTATTTCTGTTTTTTACATCCTCGTCCCAAAAACGATTTTTTTCGATAGTGAAGTAAGAAACCTTGAAGGAAGATTGCAAGGCCGATCAGAATTAATGTGTTTTAGAAAGCCAATATGAAACTTTTTTCTCCCTTTCTTATTGTAATCAACAATTGCCTTGGTGTTTAGGTAATGATAGAGACATTGGGCCATTAATTACGTCTCGTGAAAGCACAGCAGTTGTAATATATTACGGGCCAAATCCTTAATTAAATTTGGGAAGTTTCAATGGATGTTGGTGTTGCATTGATTTGGCTAAGGACAGCCAGTAAGAATAATCCTTGTTTCGTAAGGGGTGAATGGTCATGGTGGCTTTGCAAATTGCCATATTTTCCCCCAAAATATTTCCATAGAGATAGCCAAAAATTTCGTCAGCAAAGTTGACCAAACCAAATTAATGACGTAGTTCACCGGGCCACCGGCTGCAACCGGCCATATCCCCTGTGTCTTTTTATAATATATCATATTGCTAAGGACAAATATTTTCTTGACAATACTCTCAATTACAGTATAATCTCAATAATAATTTTACATATCATCATCGTGTGTATAAAACCCTTATTAATTAGGAGATCGTGCGGTCAAAAATTACCGACAGTACTGTCAGATTATCAGAGAAGCAACTTCCTTTTGCTAATTCAATTAAACATTCTTTTTTTTTTAATCGCAATTAAACATTCAACAGGATAAACTTCCAGTTTCCAAGCATCGCTGTCCATTTCTTTGAAATTCACTAAGTTTAACATAAAGTAATATTTTCGAAATGTCCATTTGTCTTCCCGAAGATTACGTTCCCTGGAGCTTTTGAATTGATCCAAGGAAAAAAAAACAAAAACAAAAGACAAAAGACAAAACTGAGAAGAAAGTTAAGTCATTACAGTCTAACAGTCAAAGGAGTACAATTTTCCATTAATTTCGAAAACTTCAGAGATATATCATTAGTTTAATTTTTTTTTAAAAATCAATTTTTTTAGTTTAATATGCATAACATATATTTTAATAATTTTATATGTGTCAATATATGAAGTGAGACAAATTCATCGATGTTTTCCTGCATTTTTAAAGTATGGTTTTTAATTATGGAGAAGCATAGTTGTCCATCTAGTTTGAAAGAACAATTTAACTATTATTATTCAATTGTATCACCAATAAATGTTGTAAAGAGTATAAATCATTCAATAAACTTTTAAATCGGCCTTTTATATTATAACAATCAATAATAAAAGTAATTAATTTTCCTCATTTAATAACATATACAACTATATAATATTATATTACACATGAAAATATGGGGAAATTACCAAACAAAATCCCAAACTATTGCATTTATGTCAATTTAGTCTTAAACCTTTTTCACATTTTGTTAATTGATTTCATTTGGCTAATTTTGACCAAAAATCACTGACGTAGAAGTCGACTGTTCTGCATAGCATAATCGAGGCTGGCATGAACAATTCTCGTAATTTCTAACATATCTTTTGATTTTTTCTTGAAAATTTATTTTTCTTTTTCTTCTTCCTCTTCCAGTTGTTAGGCCTCCTTGAAAGCCGGCAAGGGGCGACCTCCGGGGGGCGAGTTCGCCCAAAGCGGGTGAGGTCATCTCATTGGTATCTAGCGAGGGCCTTACAGGCCTCAAGTGAGACTCCTCCTTGCCAAATGCAAAGATGTCGAGCCTCAGGCGACCTCAACCATGTGAGGGTGTGCCTCGCTTGTTTTGGGGGTGGGTGGGGGTCGGGCTTGGCGAGAGCACCAGCAAAGTCCCCACTTACCCATGGTTTGTCACCAGCCATCGAGGAATGCAACGGCGATTGATAGAAGACGAAAGAAAGAAAAGAAAAGATTCGAAATTGTATTGACACAAGTACAATAGGTTTAAGACTTTTTCTGATAATTTTTCTTCAACATAGTTTGCAATTATATATGTACGTACACACATGGTGACGGTGAGTGACATGAGTAGTCGGGTACATCTTGTCAAAAACAATTACTCAAGCTGCCACGGATGAAACATCACTTTTTGCTTATATTTTTAGTATGATAGGACAATTTTTGGCCCATCAAGCCCCCACCAAATGAGAACTTCAACTTTATGAGGGGGCTTAGCCATGGCGAGTCATGGCATATCTCCGACCCCGGCCTAACCACTTCGAGCGTAGAAATTTCACGCGACCCTACCTTACGCTCGGCATAGAATTTCATGTTCATCCTCTCCTTCATTGTCAGGTGTGGGGTTCAAATACCCACATGTCGTCATGGATTACAAGTTTTCATTTAGGCAAAAAGTTGAGTAGGCCTGAACCTACTCAACTTTACATAGGTCCTCCAAAAAAAAAATGGATCAGTCTAATGAGAAGAATTTCTTCAGATCCATATATAAATGTAAAACACCATAAGAAACGCGCAGCGGAATTAAAACGTACCTGTTTGTGCCATTGCTTTTCTCGAAGAAAAATAGATCAACGATCTATTGGAATGCCGATCTTCCTCTCTATGGCCTATTTCGATATAGCAGCTTTCAATGGGATAAAGCGACTGATAGGCGTTACGTACCTTTTCATAGGCTAGAGAGGGGACCTAGCAAACCCTAATCATTAGTGTGTTAACTGGGCCCCTCCCATCACGGGCTTCAGTTAAACACAATTACCTACACTTTGCTGCTCAACTAGGCCCGTTGTTTATAGATGCCAAAACCCAATTCAATAAGATCACTAAAGGGTTAAACACATCTATATATTGGAATATCCATTAATCCGATTATTTGAAAATAGAAAATCAATTAATTAATGTAAGCCCATATTATAGGAAATTTTCCAACATTCTCCCACTTGGGCTACATTAATTAACTTCCCTTTTATTTTCGAAAATGATTTTATTTTGAAAAATGACACTCTCAGGTTAATAACTGAAAATTTGTTTTATGTGGCCACAATTTTAAAATAAATAATATTCCAATAATGGCATCTCAAAATCAACCCAATCCTTTATAACCTCAACATAGGACTATGGCGATCAAAGTGTTAAGGAAACATTGCAACACATGACCTTCCATAATCACATACAATGAGTATTATATTTTCATGGATCATAGGCCTAGTAGTGTAGTAAGAAATAGTGCCAACATGTGATCAAACATACACTATTCCTTATCGGTCCTCAATGCAATTTCTCAACGACATGAAACTGCATCATCACAATTTCTAAACAACATGAAATTGCCTTAGTACAATTTCTAAACAACATGAAATTGCACAACTATGTCACAATTCAACATGAGATCTCTAAATTAGTGACATCCAGTCATCTTTAAACTAAAATATGTTTAAAGATATTGTTTTATACTTCCATCTGTCAGTCGACATGACAAAAATTATAATAACAATAAAACCAGTAACCATGATCATCAAATGCTTTAATAAATGTCATAAAAAGAATTATCAGTTTGCATATAATTACAATATCCAGATAGACAAGCTATGCAAAACTCCCACTAACAAAAAAGATCAAAATAATCTAAAACACTCATATTATTAACATGTTCTTTAAACAAAATGGGTCGTAAACCTTTTGTTAGAGGATCAGCCAACATGGACTCGGTTCTAATATTCTGAATCACAATATCTCCCTTTTTGACCAAGTCCTTAACGGTATAATATTTGATCTCCATGTGTTTAGACGCATTGCTGATTTTGTCATTCTTAGAATAAAATACAGCTGCAGCGTTGTCACAGTAAATCACCATAGGTCTAGCAATAGAGTCCACAACTCGCAATTCTGAGATCAAATTTCTGAGCCAAACAGCCTAAGTTGAAGCACCATAACAAGCTACAAACTCAGCATACATTGTAGAGTTCGTAATCAAGGTTTGCTTTGTGCTCTTCCAAGAAATAGCACCTCCGGCCATCATAAAAATATATCCAGAAGTTGATTTTCTGTCATCTGAACAACCAGCAAAATCTGCATCTGAATATCCAATCACCTTTAGATCCTCTACTCTGCTATACACAAGCATAAATTCTTTTGTTCTTTGCAGATATCTCATTACTTTCTTAGCTGCAACCCAATGTTCATGACCTGGATTCGATAGATATCTCCCAAGAGTATTTACTGCAAAAGCAATATCAGGTCTGGTACATACTTGTGCATACATGAGATTGCCAACTGCACTAGCATATGGAACATTCTTCATTGCTTCTTTTTCAACATCGTTTTTGGGGCACTGTTCAATGCTTAATTTATCTCATTTCACAACAGGAACTTCACCAACCTTGCAGGTGTGTATATTAAATCTTTTCAAAACGCGGTCTATATAGCTTTTCTGAGATAATCCCAGAACCTTCTTAGATCTATCACGATGAATCTCAATGCCTAAAACAAAAGAGGCTTCCCCAAGATCTTTCATATCAAACTTTGAAGATAGAAAACCTTTTGTGTCATTCAACATATCAACATCACTGCTAGCAATCAAAATGTCATCTACATAAAGTACTAAGAAAATATATTTACTCCCACTTACTTTCATGTAGATGCATTGATCAAATTTGTTTTCTTCAAAGCCAAATGATCTCACAACTCTGTCAAATTTCAAGTACCACTGACGTGATGCTTGTTTGAGACCATAGATAGACCTTCGAAGTTTGCACACCATATGCTCCTTTCCAGCTTCTTTAAACCCCTCAAGTTGTTGCATATATACTTCTTCATCCAGATCTCCATTTAGAAAAGCTGTTTTGACATCCATCTGATGAAGCTCTAAATCAAAATGAGCCACCAATGCCATAATTATCCGAAAATAGTCTTTAGTGGATACTGGAGAAAAAGTTTCAGTAAAATCAATGCCTTCTCTTTGTGTAAACCCCTTTGCAACCAATCTTGCCTTGAATCTCTCTATGTTGCCTTTATTGTCTTTCTTGATTTTGAATACCCATTTGCAGCCAATATGTTTGTGCCCATCAAGTAAATCAACGAGTTCCCATACTTGATTATTTGACATGGAAGTCATCTCATCCTTCATTGCTCCTAACCATTTATCTGCCTGATCACTATCAAGAGCTTCTTTGAAGGTCACTGGATCAACTATATGTCCAATGTCAAAATCAGTTTCTCCAAGATAGACATGATAATCATTCAAAACCGTCGGTCTTCTTTGTCGTTGTGATCTTCGCACAGGCACTTCTGGAGCTGGATCATTCATCTGGGGAGTTTCGTCCATAATAGGATGGTCTACAGTCATATCTCCAATACCTGCTTCTTGCTGGATTTCCTCTCTGCAAATCTCTCGCATGGAATCATCATTCAAAATGGGCAATGGAATAGAGACTGTATTGTTTGGTTCTTCCCTTTGAAAGGATTGAGATTGAGAAGAACTTTCTTCAGCGACATCCAACTCCAGGAATTTGGCGGTTTGTGACTCAACGGTTCTAGTGCCACGAGTAGGACAATAGAACCTATACCCCTTGGAATGGTTAGGGTATCCAATAAAGTAACACCTAGTAGTCCTGGGTTCAGTCTTCTTCAGCGAAGGATCATAAATTTTCACCTCTACAGGACACCCTGTTGACACCTAATTTTTGATCATATATTATTATGATTTTCATCTTAAAAATTAATTAAAAATAGCAAAAAAAAATCATAAAATTGCAAAATCAACTTTGGAAGCCTTGGCCTAGCCTCAAGAACCAATTTTGAACAAAAAAATATTTTTCGTAATTTTTAATAATTTTTTTGTATTTATTTAGTTATTAAAAATACCAAAAAAATTAGAAAAATACCATTCGTGGTCCAAAAAAAATACAAAAAATATATTCAATAATTTTTTTTAATTTCCTCTTCAAGTGTGTCACTTTAAATCTTGAAAATTCGGCTTGGGTCACTATGTTCCTTTACAAACGTAAATCCAAACCGAGCATAAAAAAATGGATTTTGAGTCTTTTAATTTTGTGATTTTTGCACTTTAGAGTCTTGACATTCAATTTAAGTGCTAGCACTTCAATTTGATCCGATTGTGTGTTGATTTTCTCAATTTTGGTGTTAGGGATTTAATCGCACAAAACAATCTTTCATTTTTGTCCCTAGCCTACCAAATGAGTTGAATCATTTCAGAAGGTATCCATGGAAATGCCTAATTGACGATGTGTCCAGTACCAATTTGGAAAGCAAATCCGGAATTAGTAACATCCATGGAGTGATGAGACAAATAGGATGCCATCTTCCACTATGACACCCGCTCGGATGGATGGGATTTTCACTAAAAAATAGTGAGTGGAGACAAAAGGAATAAAAGAAAAGCAACACTAAAAAAAAAAAGATAGGGCATGGACGCCTTCACGTGGAGGCCTTCATAAAAGGAAAGTTGGTCGGCACAAGAGGATGAAGGACATATATTGTTCCATGGCTCCTTGTGGTCAAAGTCTATGTCAAAAAAAAAATTATAAAATATGGCCATGATGAACGGAACATGGGATCTTAGAGTTCATGAAACCTTTTTTTTTAATTCTTTTAGTAGTGGAAGTTTCATGTCCGTCGCCCCTCAAATGGCGCCCCACGTTTTGTTAGTGATTTTATATACAAAAGGGGAGAAAGAAGAAACAAGGCAGGGATCATTCAATGATGGAGCCATTTCCACTACGTTCTAAAGGAGGAGCACCAGGGGACAATGGAGCATAAAAAAATTAAAAAATGGTGGAGGCCAACTTATGAAGTGGGACGACCATCATCGCCATAAAAGAAGGCTAAGTCCAGAGCCTCCAGAAGGGGCGCGGTCAAGCGGTCTTGCGTGCGTTTTTTCACCATCGCCGTGACTGTCTATCGATGTTACTTTTGCTATTGTTTTCGCAGGCTCCATGAAGCTGGCCATCACTGTGAACCAGCCGTAAGCCGCCGAGCTCATCCGCGAGTCATCAGACTTACCCCCCGATGAATACCTTCCGCTTTGGAGGTCTCAATCTATTCCGAGCTCATATTCTAGATTCGCCACCACCAAGGAAGGAGCAGAATTTTTGAAGTTGAGATAGCGACGCCGCGAGAGAGATGATTCGCGAAATAAGTCTCGAGAGCCTCTTGCAATCCAAAGGAAGAGCTCGTACTCGATCGAACATCATTTCTTCGTTGGGAAAAGAGTCGATCCAAAACCATCTCAACCCATCTCGACTTCCGTAGCTCAACGTGGGCGTCGGCAAGCCTGTGCAAGGATCAGTAAAACCGCGAGGAAAACCGAGCTCGGAGCTTCGACGGTCGCGGTTCGGTGCAAGGATTCGGCGGGGATTATGGGCTATCGCCAAGGACTAGGCAACTTCTGGTAAGCTTCCCGATCTTCATTAATAGTTGTTGCGTGCTCGGAGTTGGAAAGCCAAACAAGAAAATGAACAAAAATCAGCGGCCAAGTTATTTGATGCACGCGAGCGTGGCAATGGATATTTCGGTAGGCTTCTGTGAGTCGGGGAGAAGATGATGCAAACTGCAAATCCAAGAAATAATAAAAAATAAAAATGAAAAGCTGAGGGCGGCTAAGGGAGGGGTGCGTCATTTTTTTTAGTGTTACGTACGTGGGTTTGTTTCAAGATTGGGCCAGCTAATGGAATTCTTTGTTTGGGCCTCTAATAGAAAGAATTGAAATAAATTGGGTCATGTCTAATTTTAAGTCAAATTGGCCTTTGTAAAAGAATGGGCCTTTCTTGTTTTAGATTTTATTTGGGCTTTTGGTTGGCATGTAGTTATTAAAGGGGTTGGGTTTAGGGGTCCAAATCAGATCACTATTTTCGTAATTTAAAAATAAAATAAATAAATAAAAAACTCAAAAATTCAATAAAAAAATTGAAAATCATAAAAAAACTAAAAAATTCGGAAAAATTCAGAAAAATTATAAAAAATTCCAGAAAATAGGAAATGGCCACATTCAACTAGCCACGACCTGTTTCGGGTCATTTGACCCCCCGATCTTTCCAAAAATGACGGTTTTGCCCTTCCGGCAAACCGTCTTAAAAAAAAAACAAAAATCCTAAAAAATTCAGGAAAATCCAAAAAAATAGGAAACGACCACAAACAACTGGCCAAGACTTATTCCGGGTGTTTTGAACCCCGACCCTTCTTAAAAATGACGATTTCGCCCTTTGGGCGAATGGCCTTCCAAAAATTGAATCGAGAAATTCCAAAAAAATTCTCAAAAATGGGAAATGACCACAATCAACTGGCCATGGAATATTTTGGGTAATTCGGTATCCAAATCTCCCAAAAATTGACAATTTTGCCCTTCGGGCTAATCGCCTCCAAATCTTCCAATTTTACTCCTGACCGGAATCACACCTTCCCTAAGCCCTTATGGCTATGCTAGGAAGCCATTGACTTGAATTGATGTGCATCGATGAGATTTATTTATGCACTTGATTGCGCTTTCATTTAAATTGATTGTGATTGATAGGAATAGTCTTCCAATCTGCATGAAACCCTGAATCAAATCTATCCCACCCAAAATTGCGCCTGCATGAACTCTTAGCTAGGAAAATCACTCGCGTTAGGTACCGAAAGGGCGTTGGTAATGACACCGACGTAACCAAGTCCCCGAACCCAAAATCTCTGGTTCCGCAGAACTGATCGATCTCTCCCAATCGGTCAGTAAGGTTTCCGGTCTACCCTCCAAGAAAGACCGGTGGCGACTCCAAATGCATGCATAAGTTGCACATGCCACCACGACCACACTAAGGTCGAAATCGATCGGCTCTTATCGCCGAATCTCTTTGAAAAATACTCTCGCCGCGATTTGGTATGGGCCTGGGAGGGCCCGTGCCGATCCAAAGCCCGCGATCCGCGCCCTTGTGCGGGGGAAGGCCCGCGATCGGTAATCCATTAGCCGCGTCCGCTTTCGGACGGGTCGCGACAGCTGGCGACTCCGCTGGGGAATTTGTTCTAGAACCTATCGTTCTAGACCTCAAGTGGACTTAGGCCGTAATTAAAACGCTGAGTGATTTTTCTAACCATGCAGGCGCTCTTGAAGGTGAGGTAAGTCCGCTTATGATAGGTGTTATATGTTTTTGCAGATTGGAGTGATAAGGGGGTTAGTCTGTGATTAACATTGTTTTATGCAAGTTGGCGTAGGAATGAATGATTGTGTGTATGTTTTATATTGAAGCGGTGATTGTTAAATAAGATGCATGTTTATCGCTTTAGCACGACACCGAAAACACACACAACCGCGCCTAAAACCCCGGGCGCCGTCTATAGGAAAATAATAGAAGGGGTTGAAAATGGAATCTCCGTGAGGAAAAACACGGGGTAATCCACTTTTCAATTCCGCTCATTTTGAGCTATGGATCGAGCCCCAATGCAACGATAGTTGTGCAATGGAATCTGCTCTTTCTAGAACTCGAGGTGGGAACCTTGACCTTAGGTGCCAAATCCTTTGATTTTTAGAAGTTTTATCCTCACTTGTCTCATGTGCATGTCTTTAGATGGCGGATATATCTAAAACCACCTAAAAAAAAAATCGGTGATCCTGGAGTCACATCTCGAAGACTGGAACTGGGGCATCTCCAAGTGTTCGGACCACATTCCTTTGATTGGTTTGGCATTTTTAGTTCTCTTGAATAAGACTAATTTTGCTGAGGTCCTCTTTATCTCGTCCCTTAGATTGATTGTATTAGGGATCAATTTGTATTTATACATCTCGATAAGGCTCATTTATATCGAAAATAGGGGCAAATTCCCCAAACCCGTGGAGCATAGTGGAATTCGTCCCTTCAGTGCAAAATGCATTTGGCCGCAGAGCCACTTGTTTGGTAAAAGGACGTATCGTTCCTAATTGATTTTTAATCAGATCTGGAGATAAGTTTTTCTCCATTTTTTTTTATCTCAGGTGATAAAAGAGACAATGCACCCAAAAGCTCATGCATTCAAATGACAAAACAGACGTCGCCCAGCTGGGGCAAATGAACCGTAGGCGTTGCAAATACCTTCAAGCACGGATGGAGGAATTTGATAGATGTTGTTCATATCAATATGCAACATCAAAGCGGAATGCAAATCAAGTGTAAAAGGACGTATCGTTCCAAAATGATTATTTTCTTGATATGGGAATAATGCTTCCTTTCTTTTTTCCTCTCAGATGATGATTAAGAGCAGAGGACGCAGGATGTGATGCTTTCAAATAACAAATAGGGAACATCAAATACCTCAAATGGCGACTATGATCGAGAGAATCACCAAACCGCTACATGACGAATCCCAAGAATATCAAGCTGTCTGGAGACAGATAAAATTGATCAAGGACTCTGACAATCGAGTGGGATAATCAGAACCTGCAAAAGTCAATGGGAGCAGGTCCCCCCCATTTGCTTTGAGGAGCCAAACCGGGGGCAAACTCTCATGATCCCCCATGAAAGCGCATCAGACCAAGGTCATCGAATCCAGAGATGGCAAACAGCAAAACCATGCCTAACTGGGGTAAGTGAGTCATTTGTGCGCCGAGCAAAGAATGATGTTTCTCCTCGGGCAAAGTCAATGGACGCGATAACAGAGTCGTCCGCATCAGAAGCAAACCCCAAGATACGAATTTGGGTGAACGGTAACCTTGTATCGTTCCAATTTGGTCTTCGAAGACTACATGCCTAACATGAGTTTTTACTCATTTAACAGGAAGTTGTTGGCGCCGAAAGCCTCAAAAGAAGAGAGCGCGCTAACAGGGAGGCGAATAGAATCATTGGCCTCGCAAGTCATGATTCCAGGAGATGGTCTTTGATTATAAGACCTAGTGGATGGTAAAAAGTATCGCTCCTACGTCACATGCTTTGACATGCATTTTGATAAAATTTTCTTTTTCCCTTGAATAAAAGGAACTCTGAAGAGTGGCGCTGGAACGCGTCCAAAAACACAAATGGATCTCCTCTATGGCAAATCCTTGAGAAGGATTTATCGCCAACCAAACGGAGGAATCATGGCCACAATATAGATGGCCAATTTCTGCAAGCCGCGTGTTTGTGCTCAAATGGAAACACAAAACAAGAATAAGGCTGTATCATTCCAATCTGTCTTGAATTTTGGAACACAAACTGACCCCTATTGTTT
The DNA here is from genome assembly GCA_021437785.1 of Rhodomyrtus psidioides. Taxonomy (NCBI): domain Eukaryota; kingdom Viridiplantae; phylum Streptophyta; class Magnoliopsida; order Myrtales; family Myrtaceae; genus Rhodomyrtus; species Rhodomyrtus psidioides. The sequence goes on from JAILYB010000054.1 coordinate 1,799,473, forward strand.
GTTTTTGACAGGGGCTCTCCATCAAGGCGAAACAGGTTTTCACATCCCATGTATTACCCGTTGGAATACATGACCAAGGTTAAGATGTATCGTTCTAATTTTTTGAAAAATTCATGAACGAACAATAACATGTTTCTTCCGCATTTTCAGGGATCTTCAGCCGCGGGGGACAGGTAAGTATCCCTTTCCCCAATCCATTGAAGATGTTGAATAAAAAAAAAACAGAGAAGAAAAGAAAAGCTTTCAGAATCTGATGTCTAGAAAAGACATAGAATTCTAACTTCATTGGCATTCATGTTTTGAAACAGGAGGTTGTCTGAACATGAATAAGAACATGCTTGGTGCATCATAAAATCCCCTTGACGGGTAAAATTTTTGGAGAAAACGAAAGAGATTTTTCCAATAAAAAATTGTTCAAAACTTTCAAAATGACTTTTTCTCAAAGGACGAGAGGCAAAGCCTAATCCAAACACGTCCTATACACACTCAAGGGAAAAGTGGAGCAGATCAGATAGTGAAATCTGGACCTACGGAAGTAGGGATTGTTCGCAACAATTACATGGATTGGGACGACGGAGGCATTCGTTTCATATCCCCAAACACTACAGGTGACCATTGACAACCCCTTTGAACGGCGGTTTTCATTCTCAACCCTGTCAAGAACCACCCCACATCGGGGAAAAATGGAGGTGAGTCCAGCAGCATCAGGAGAAAATAGTTAGAAATTTTCTTGCTCGGACTAACATTAATCTTTGTGTGTTGTTTATATGGTAATCCAAGTGCCATAGGATGATGAGAAGCATTCATTTCTCTATCCCACACACCGAATCCTTTGCATAGCCAAGTTGAGCCTGCAAAATCATTTCATAAACCCGTTGGTGATCATTGCACATTCCAAGACGGATGCAGCATCACTTTAGAAACGAAGGAGTTCAAGACTTAGGGTTTGCAAAAAAAATTCCCAAGTTAATGCTTAACCTTGTTAGATCTTTGATCATAGGACTAACACGATCCCATGAAGAAAAAAAAAGTGGGATTTCAAAAATGAAAATGAGAAAAAAACCCCCGGCATCAAGAAAAAGCAAAGTGCCTAGTAAAAGCAAGGCCGATGCTCATGCAAGTTGTTTAATTGATCCGCAATGAAGCTGGATGGGAAAAGGGGAAATCCCTGAAGGAACCAAATCCAAAAGGACTGCTCCCCAAATGCTATCAAGCGCAGAACAAAGACATAGAAAGAGTCAGTCTCTGCAAGAGACGCTCTTTAAAGAGCTGGTGCACATCGCAAGATATGTTGCGCTCCTCAAAGGCTAAAGATGCAGAAAAGAAAGGACAGGTGGCAAATCAGCAATGATCACCAATGTCAAACCCGTCACGAATTCTTGGCCAAAAACAAGCCTTTTTCGGTCCCCAATCCTACCAATGTTACAACCCTGAAACAGTCTTCTCTGACTAAGACACTTGGGTTAACATATAGCTTGGCTCGAAGAAGTACGAGCAAGACTATTTCTTTCTCATTTTGCAGGGTTCTTGACTTGTAAACCCGAAGCAGATGGTGAAAAATTTCATTCAATGACCTTGACTCAAAAGTGAGTCCCCCTTGAAGATTAATAACCAAGCCCAACATTACGGTCCCGTGGAAGACCTCCCGACCGATCAAAATGTATGCGCTGCGAATGAGCCTAAAACCTAGGCACATGTTAGTAGGGAATTGAGTGCATCCCCTATAAAAAACCACTATCTCAAAACAGGTGAGAAGACCTCATTGTCGAGAAATATTCCAATTGATGTTTTGAACAAACTCTTTTTGGAATTTTCAAACTGTTGATCCAAATTTTTCATGCAAGGAATTTGTGATCACATTTCCATGTTGTAAGAATGCTTTGGATAACCTCCAGCATCAAAATGCACATTTCATGACTAAAAACTTAAGTCATAAAATTTTGTCAATTGGACAATTATTGTCTTCCCAAAGATTATTAACATTTTCTTGGTGAAGAAAAATCTTTCAGGTTTGAACTTTCTGCAGGATACCTGGAGAACCCAGCTCCTAGAAAGTCACCTCCCGCATCATCAGCGTACCAGTGAATTTTTTGCCAAAATAAAATCTTTCACTGCTTCAAAACTGAATTCCCGACAAACTTCGGGATCTCTAAAAAAAAAGGGGGAAGAAAAACCCATTTTAAAAGAAAAAGTCCTATCAGACGTGGAGAACCCTCGTCCTAGGATCCCTTTTCAAAAATATCAAACAGTCCTAGCATGACGTGGAGAACCCTCGTCCCAGGATCCATTTTAAAAAAAAAAATCAAGCAATCCCAGTAGACGTGGAGAACCCTCGTCTTGGGACCCTTTTTCAAAATCAAACAGTCCTAGCATGACACGGAGAACCCTCGTCCCAGGACCCCTTTTCAAAAATCAAACAGTCCTAGCATGACGTGGAGAACCCTCGTCCCAGGATCCATTTTCAAAAAAATCAAGCAATCCCAGTAGACGTGGAGAACCCTCGTCTTGGGAACCTTTTTCAAAATCAAGCGGCCCTATCAAACGTGGAGAACCCTCGTCTCGGGACCCCTTTTCAAAATTTAGGCAGTCTCATCGGACATGGAGAACCCTCGTCATGAGACCCCTTTTCAAAATTTAGGCAGTCTCATCGGACGTGGAGAACTCTCGTCATGAGACCCCTTCTCAAAATTTAGGCAGTCTCATCGGACGTGGAGAACCATCGTCATGAGACCCCTTTTCAAAGCAAAATCAAGGTAGATACCGCCTGAAGGGTCAACTTGATGGTAGATACCGCCTGAAGGGTCAACTCAAGGTAGATACCGCCTGAAGGGTCAAAATGATGGTAGAAACCGCCTGAAGGGTCAACTCAAGGTAGAAACCGCCTGAAGGGTCAAATCAAAGGTAGATACCGCCTGAAGGGTCAACTCATGGTAGAAACCGCCTGAAGGGTCAATCAAAGGTAGAAACCGCCTGAAGGGTCAACTTAAAGGTAGAAACCGCCTGAAGGGTCAACTCATGGTAGAAACCGCCTGAAGGGTCAACTCAAGGTAGAAACCGCCTGAAGGGTCAACTCAAGGTAGAAACCGCCTGAAGGGTCAACTCACGGTAGAAACCGCCTAAAGGGTCAACCAAAGGTAGAAACCGCCTGAAGGGTCAATCCAAAGGTAGATACCACCATAAGGATCAATCCCATGGTCCGATCCACCATACGGATCAAAACTTTGACTAATTCTAAATGTCGGAGAAGTTATTTTCCTAGGTAAGCTTTACTGTAGGTGAACCGCTTATGGTCTGATCCACCATACGGATCAAAATCCTTGGCAAATCCCAAAGCGTGGGATACGCCTTCCATAGGTTCCTACCAGTTAGGAATCCCATAATGGTATGACCTACCATACAGGTCAGAGCTTAATCTCCCTAGGATAAAATGATGAGTCCTAGGTATCTTCTTGAAACTCGTCACCACCGGCAGCATCCGACAGGTGAGCTTCAGGTAAGCCTCTCTCGCTCCGGCCCATGTTCAAACTGTTAGAGCAAATCGTGGATTAACTTGAGCTCTCAAAGGGGCCTTAAGGATCCAATGTCATAGCATTTCTTTGCACCAGTCAAGTCGGTCGAGATTCAGGTGTCATCTTGTCTTTGAGAGAAACCTCTAATGAGATTCCTCTCAAAGAGGGGCAGCTGTTGACACCTAATTTTTGACCATATATTATTATGATTTTCATCTTAAAAATTAATTAAAAATAGCAAAAAAAAAATCATAAAATTGCAAAATCAACTTTGGAAGCCTTGGCCTAGCCTCAAGAACCAATTTTGAACAAAAAAATATTTTTCGTAATTTTTAATAATTTTTTTGTATTTATTTAGTTATTAAAAATACCAAAAAATTAGAAAAATACCATTCGTGGTCCAAAAAAAATACAAAAAATATATTCAATAATTTTTTTTAATTTCCTCTTCAAGTGTGTCACTTTAAATCTTGAAAATTCGGCTTGGGTCACTATGTTCCTTTACAAACGTAAATCCAAACCGAGCATAAAAAAATGGATTTTGAGTCTTTTAATTTTGTGATTTTTGCACTTTAGAGTCTTGACATTCAATTTAAGTGCTAGCACTTCAATTTGATCCGATTGTGTGTTGATTTTCTCAATTTTGGTGTTAGGGATTTAATCGCACAAAACAATCTTTCATTTTTGTCCCTAGCCTACCAAATGCGTTGAATCATTTCAGAAGGTATCCATGGAAATGCCTAATTGACGATGTGTCCAGTACCAATTTGGAAAGCAAATCCGGAATTAGTAACATCCATGGAGTGATGAGACAAATAGGATGCCATCTTCCACTATGACACCCGCTCGGATGGATGGGATTTTCACTAAAAAATAGTGAGTGGAGACAAAAGGAATAAAAGAAAAGCAACACTAAAAAAAAAAAGATAGGGCATGGACGCCTTCACGTGGAGGCCTTCATAAAAGGAAAGTTGGTCGGCACAAGAGGATGAAGGACATATATTGTTCCATGGCTCCTTGTGGTCAAAGTCTATGTCAAAAAAAAAATTATAAAATATGGCCATGATGAACGGAACATGGGATCTTAGAGTTCATGAAACCTTTTTTTTTAATTCTTTTAGTAGTGGAAGTTTCATGTCCGTCGCCCCTCAAATGGCGCCCCACGTTTTGTTAGTGATTTTATATACAAAAGGGGAGAAAGAAGAAACAAGGCAGGGATCATTCAATGATGGAGCCATTTCCACTACGTTCTAAAGGAGGAGCACCAGGGGACAATGGAGCATAAAAAAATTAAAAAATGGTGGAGGCCAACTTATGAAGTGGGACGACCATCATCGCCATAAAAGAAGGCTAAGTCCAGAGCCTCCAGAAGGGGCGCGGTCAAGCGGTCTTGCGTGCGTTTTTTCACCATCGCCGTGACTGTCTATCGATGTTACTTTTGCTATTGTTTTCGCAGGCTCCATGAAGCTGGCCATCACTGTGAACCAGCCGTAAGCCGCCGAGCTCATCCGCGAGTCATCAGACTTACCCCCCGATGAATACCTTCCGCTTTGGAGGTCTCAATCTATTCCGAGCTCATATTCTAGATTCGCCACCACCAAGGAAGGAGCAGAATTTTTGAAGTTGAGATAGCGACGCCGCGAGAGAGATGATTCGCGAAATAAGTCTCGAGAGCCTCTTGCAATCCAAAGGAAGAGCTCGTACTCGATCGAACATCATTTCTTCGTTGGGAAAAGAGTCGATCCAAAACCATCTCAACCCATCTCGACTTCCGTAGCTCAACGTGGGCGTCGGCAAGCCTGTGCAAGGATCAGTAAAACCGCGAGGAAAACCGAGCTCGGAGCTTCGACGGTCGCGGTTCGGTGCAAGGATTCGGCGGGGATTCTGGGCTATCGCCAAGGACTAGGCGACTTCTGGTAAGCTTCCCGATCTTCATTAATAGTTGTTGCGTGCTCGGAGTTGGAAAGCCAAACAAGAAAATGAACAAAAATCAGCGGCCAAGTTATTTGATGCACGCGAGCGTGGCAATGGATATTTCGGTAGGCTTCTGTGAGTCGGGGAGAAGATGATGCAAACTGCAAATCCAAGAAATAATAAAAAATAAAAATGAAAAGCTGAGGGCGGCTAAGGGAGGGGTGCGTCATTTTTTTTAGTGTTACGTACGTGGGTTTGTTTCAAGATTGGGCCAGCTAATGGAATTCTTTGTTTGGGCCTCTAATAGAAAGAATTGAAATAAATTGGGTCATGTCTAATTTTAAGTCAAATTGGCCTTTGTAAAAGAATGGGCCTTTCTTGTTTTAGATTTTATTTGGGCTTTTGGTTGGCATGTAGTTATTAAAGGGGTTGGGTTTAGGGGTCCAAATCAGATCACTATTTTCGTAATTTAAAAATAAAATAAATAAATAAAAAACTCAAAAATTCAATAAAAAAATAGAAAATCATAAAAAAACTAAAAAATTCGGAAAAATTCAGAAAAATTATAAAAAATTCCAGAAAATAGGAAATGGCCACATTCAACTGGCCACGACCTGTTTCGGGTCATTTGACCCCCCGATCTTTCCAAAAATGACGGTTTTGCCCTTTCGGCAAACCGTCTTAAAAAAAAACAAAAATCCTAAAAAATTCAGGAAAATCCAAAAAAATAGGAAACGACCACAAACAACTGGCCAAGACTTATTCCGGGTGTTTTGAACCCCGACCCTTCTTAAAAATGACGATTTCGCCCTTTGAGCGAATGGCCTTCCAAAAATTGAATCGAGAAATTCCAAAAAAATTCTCAAAAATGGGAAATGACCACAATCAACTGGCCATGGAATATTTTGGGTAATTCGGTATCCAAATCTCCCAAAAATTGACAATTTTGCCCTTCGGGCTAATCGCCTCCAAATCTTCCAATTTTACTCCTGACCGGAATCACACCTTCCCTAAGCCCTTATGGCTATGCTAGGAAGCCATTGACTTGAATTGATGTGCATCGATGAGATTTATTTATGCACTTGATTGCGCTTTCATTTAAATTGATTGTGATTGATAGGAATAGTCTTCCAATCTGCATGAAACCCTGAATCAAACCTATCCCACCCAAAATTGCGCCTGCATGAACTCTTAGCTAGGAAAATCACTCGCGTTAGGTACCGAAAGGGCGTTGGTAATGACACCGACGTAACCAAGTCCCCGAACCCAAAATCTCTGGTTCCGCAGAACTGATCGATCTCTCCCAATCGGTCAGTAAGGTTTCCGGTCTACCCTCCAAGAAAGACCGGTGGCGACTCCAAATGCATGCATAAGTTGCACATGCCACCACGACCACACTAAGGTCGAAATCGATCGGCTCTTATCGCCGAATCTCTTTGAAAAATACTCTCGCCGCGATTTGGTATGGGCCTGGGAGGGCCCGTGCCGATCCAAAGCCCGCGATCCGCGCCCTTGTGCGGGGGAAGGCCCGCGATCGGTAATCCATTAGCCGCGTCCGCTTTCGGACGGGTCGCGACACACCCCCAAACTCGAAAGTGATTCAAGCTTGGTTTTCTCTCCGTCCATAACTCAAAAGGTGTTTTTGGCACTGATTTGCTAGGTACACGATTCAATATATAAGCTGCTGTTTTAATTGCCTCACCCCATAAGTATTCAGGCATATTAGATCTGCTCATCATACTTCGTTTCATCTCCATGAGTGTCCGGTTTCGCCGCTCAGCCACACCATTCTGTTCAGGACTCCCAGGCATTGTATACTGAGCAATAATACCACAGTCCTGTAAATATTTAGCGAATGGTCCCATTTGCTGTCCAGCTTCAGTATACCGCCCATAATACTCACCACCACGATCAGATCTGACAATCTTGATGATCTTTCCCAATTGTTTCTCAACTTCAGTGCGAAATACTTTTAACATGTTAAGAGCATCAGCCTTCTCCTTAATCAAGTAAACATAGCAATAACGGGAGAAATCATCAATGAAGGTGATGAAATATTTATTTCCACACAATGTGGTTGAGTATGGCCCGCTAATATCTGTATGAATTATCTCCAACAGATTGTGACTGCGAGTAGCGCCTTTCTTCTTGATTTTAGTTAACTTTCCCCTCACGCAATCAATACAAATCTCAGCATCATCTGAGTCAAGAGGAGGAAGAATATCACTTTTGATAAGCCGCTTTACCCTTTCTTTGGAGATATGCCCTAATCGTTTGTGCCATAGGAAAGAAGATTTCTCCTTGATCAAAGATCTTTTAGCCACATTATTCTCAACATTGAAGGAACAATATGGTCTCTCGGGAGACAAAGATAATCGATATAATCCATCAGACAGAATGCAATTCCCAATAGTTCTAGAGTCATAAATCAAATCCACTCTATTATTTGCAAAATAAAGACAGTATCCAGCTTTGTCCAGCAAAGAAAGAGATATCAAGTTCCTCCTAAAACTAGAAATATAGAAGACATTATTCAGAACTAGCTGAAAACCAGAGTCTAAATTCAAAACAACTGTCCCTATATGCTCCACATCAACTTCTATATTATTTCCAACTTTAAGCTTTGACTCCCTCAGACTTGGATTCCTTAGATTTGTGAGACCCTGTAAGGTAGTAGTCACATGTACAGTAGCACCAGAATCAAGCCACCAAGAATCCAAAGGAACATCAACCATATTTGATTCAAAACAAACCAACAACTCACCTTGGCTACTTTCTTTCTTTGCTTTCAGCCAAGCTTTGAACTTATAGCAATCGGCTCTCTTGTGACCCTGCTTCTTGCAGTGGAAACACTTAAAAATCTTATCTTCATGTCTCCCATTATTGCCAATTTTCATGAAGCCTTGGTCTTTCTTAGAGGCATGAGCATTCGATCCTCTAGACTTCCATTTCCCTCTGAAGGAACTCAACTTGGCATCAGTAATCAAATGTGCATACTCATTCTTCTCCTTCTTTAACTTTTCTTCCTCAGTCACACATTTAGTAATCAAAGCATTAACACTTCAAGTCTCATTCTGAGCAATATAAACAGTTTTAATCTGACTAAATTCAGCAGGCAGAATATTTAAGGCATGATGCACAACATAATCTTCAGAAAGGGCAATATTATGGGACTTAAGCTTGGATTGAATATGGAACATCCTCAATATAAATTCTCTAACACCCATAGCAGCATCATATTTCATACTCGTTAACTCATCCAGCAAGTTCCCAGCCTTAGCTTTGTCTGAGACTGCATATCTTTCTCCCACTGCTGTAAGAAACTCTCTTGCATTTGCTTTTTCTGGCAAACCACTAATGAGATGCTCAGCAATGGACTTCTTCATAGCAATGAGACTTAGTCGGTTGGATTTTTCCCATCTAGCATAATGGGCCTTTTGATCTGCAGTACTTTGATCATTGGACTTGGAAGGTTCTTCCTCACGCAGAGCCAAGTCCATATCCACAATTCCCAGAGCAAATTCTATGTCTTGTTTCCATCTCTTGAAGTTCGATCCAGTTAACATTTTAACAGTGGCATTATTGTTGTTAACAGCAAAAATAACTGTTTGTGACATGCAATGCGACAAGATCAGTTATGGGCAATGAGCAATTCAACAAAATAATTAGCACACTATAAACTCCCCTTTGGGCAGAGTATATAAGGCACCACTATTTTTCACAGCATGAAGTTTATAACAACAAGGAGAATTACACATAATTGTCAAAGACTCATCCCCTTTGGGCAGACAAATCCTTTAAATTATACATCTCCATTTATATCACCATAGAGGGGAATTACACATAACTTTCAAAAGAAAAACTTATCCCCTTTGGGCAGATAAATCTTTCGAGTCATACATCCCCATCTTTTAAATTGGGTATTTATCTTCATGCAATTTTCAAATTAACATACACAATAACCTCCTTCGGGCAGGTGATTGTATATACTAATTCTTATTAATAAGGAACTTCAAAAGTTCCATTCAAGTAATGCCCACAATTTCATTAAACAATATGAAGCACTTCACGACATGTGCTTCTCAGGATCACATTGCATTTACCAAACAATAACTTGGGTTTGTCTGAAAACACTTTCTTGTTTTATCTAATATCTCAAATGCACATCACATTGTTCCGAAATCAAGAAAGAGTGATTGTCCAACTCAACATAATGAACAGTCTTTGCCTCGACAAACGTCATCAAGAAATCTCTAGCTCAGTACATTAGCATTCTCTCCAAGATTAATGACCAAGCAAATCCTGCAATCTCCTTATTTCGAACCATACTTCGGACCATTACCTATTGACCTAACTATTTGTAGTAATTAAAAAAAAAATCATGTATGAACAAGACAAATGTGAACAGCACTAACGAATTCATAAGAAACCATGTAAAGCAGAAACATGGATAACCTCATGACCACCTAGCAGAATAATGAAACAGAATTCGAGAAAAAAAAAATATGTCTGTTAACCTCATCGTGAATTGGGCAATGGACTGATCGGCAAGATGAGGAAAGCTATTTAAAAAAAAAAAACGGCCTGATTGACATGGAAACCCACTCCACGGCCTGATTGACACGGAGACCCACTCAAAATCCAATTGTTATCGATTGTCCACCGAAAAACCCACTCGATTTATTATTATTATTATTATTATTTTTTAATTATACTCCAAATCCGATCAAAACGTAAAAGCTCCGAGTGCAAAACATCAGAACATGGCAGCAACAAGGAAGCGTCGACCATGCGTTCCCACACGCACGCAGAAGAGAGCGACGAGCAGAGGGGCGGGGTTAAAAGCGGGGGTAATAGCTCACAGGAATATTTAATATCGTGACCGACAGAGGACTACTTCGGACGCATGAAAATTCTTTCAAAGTCATGAACCCTAGAATCGAAAGTGATGAAGATCTGTATGTGCCATTCGAATCAAAGAGACACACAGAGAAAAAAAAAATTCATTAATTTTTATGGATTCTACAATCATATATGACCAAGCTCTGATACCACGTGTGAAGAATTTCTTCAGATCCATATATGAATGTAACACACCATAAGAAACGCGCAGCGGAATTAAAACGTACCTGTTTGTGCCATTGCTTTTCTCGAAGAAAAATAGATCAACGATCTATTGGAATGCCGATCTTCCTCTCTATGGCCTATTTCGATATAGCAGCTTTCAATGGGATAAAGCGACTGATAGGCGTTACGTACCTTTTCATAGGCTAGAGAGGGGACCTAGCAAACCCTAATCATTAGTGTGTTAACTGGGCCCCTCCCATCACGGGCTTCAGTTAAACACAATTGCCTACACTTTGCTGCTCAACTAGGCCCGTTGTTTATAGATGCCAAAACACAATTCAATAAGATCACTAAAGGGTTAAACACATGTATATATTGGAATATCCATTAACCCGATTATTTGAAAATAGAAAATCAATTAATTAATGTAAGCCCATATTATAGGAAATTTTCCAACATCTAAAACTTAACTTTGCATTTAAAGGGACTCCGAGGTGCTCACATGGCGAACTAATATGCATGCTTTAAAGACAGCTGGTTGGTTAGATGAGAAGACAAAACGGAAATTCGTTTGGTAATGGTCGAAAAGTTCTACTTCTGAAATATTATTAACACAAAATCTTTTACGAAAAATTATTGACCCTAACCTAAAATGCATGTTATTCGAGAAAAGAGAAATGTAAATACTAACGGATTTATATATAATTTGTCATTTAATTATTTTTATGCAAATGTGGAGTAATTTTATGGGGGAAAATTCTATTAATGAATACGATGGCTGAGCTAATATATTCACGCTAAAAGCATGGGTAATTCACGTGCTCCCTCACCTATGCCTCTAGAGTGGTTTATGTCACAATGGGCTAGTATATAAACCTTCTTCGTGCCTCAACCGTCTCTAGATCAGAGTTGCATCATGATACATTCGATAGACCATACCATTGGACGAGTTGATTTATGACAAGTAACAATTAGGCCGCCACAGTTTGAAACAGTCACAATTTGTCTAGAACTCTATGCTTCACCTTTAACAACCATCCACACATACATTGAATATAAATTTCCCTGATAAATCCATCAATCAGGCAAAATAACAAAAGAAAGGCATCTTTAACTTATAAGTCAACTGCAGAAAATATTATTGTGTGACCTTGAAAATGCTAGGATCTTTTCAGGGGCTCTTGTCGGACCTTAGCACAAGCGCAGCTACCACCGAGAAATTCTGGTAGTTCATTGAAGAACATCGCAAAATTAAGAAAATTCCAAGGTCTGGATAAATAATGTTACACAAGTAATAATTGTTAGTATTCTGTCAAAAATTGAATGGACGTACCTATCAAGAAAAAAAAAAGAAAATTGAAAGAAGTAGGAGGGTTTCAATTACCTAGTATCAATTATTTCCAACTATTTGGTCTGGTACTTGAGAGAACCTAAGAAGAAATTCCAAGTGAGTACATCCAAAAATAATATTCACAAACCCTGCATAATGCTTTGAAGGGTATGAAGAATATCAACAAACATAAACATACATGCATTTTGCCCTCTCAACATTAAACTTCGTTGCTAACAAGAATCTGACAAATAAGATAGAAGACTTGAGAAGTTCAAAGAAGGCAACAACAATAGTATAATTTTGTCTTTATGGGATTGCTTGGTCCACTTTAAAATATTTGTGGGACGCCATTTAACCAACTTGGGTCAATTGCTCGATCCATTTTTCCATAATTTTGTCTTTGTGAGATGTCATTTAACGAAATCATGAAACATTTTTTTTTCTTATTCTTATTATTCGTTAAAAAATGATATTGCTAAAATACTTTTATGCGATACAAATTTAGTGAGAAATCATTATAATTTTTTTCAAATAATTTTTTTTATTTAAAAAAATTATATCCTCATTTAACGGTCGGAGGAGACCAGAGGCGGCGGATGGCAGTCACTAGTGGCGGCGGACGATGATCATCGGTGACGAATTGTCTTTTATGATTTTAACTCCTGGATAGAACTAACTTTCTTTTTTTATTTCTGAAAGTTGCTCAAATATACAACTTCTGAAGCAAAAAATTGCTTTGAAAGTAAAAAAAAAAAATTGAAATTGAAATTGCATAATCAAATTGATTTCTCCTTCAGAAGTTAACTCAATTATTTATTCTTCTTCAAATTATTAATACGTCTTTGATGGTGTTCTCCCTAAATATATCAGGGAGCATTTTCCTTTGACAAATGTAAAAAGAGTGCCCCTAAGACACGATATGAATATTCTATTTGAAGCGTATCAGTTTTTTTTTTTTTTCAAAATACGTTCTTGTTCAATACCCAATATGTCTTTACATTATAATTAGCTTTAGTAATCTTTCACCATTGCCCACGAAGTACTTGTTAACAATAATATTTTCTTTTCTTGCTCTCAACTAAGTGTCAAGCGCCATCGCTCTCACCGCCGCCATCGGGTAGTGACGCCACAAATACCGCAAGTTAAGCAACTAATGCTGAAACAAACAAGCCATCGAGTCAATGAAGAATAAATTGCTTCCCACACAACTACGGGAAATATGCCATTTTCTTTTCTTTTCTTTTCTTTTTCAGGAAATCAGTGACGTTGAATGCGGTTCGTCGTACACGACACGATTGATACTAACATAAACAACTTTTGTAATTTTTTTTTAAACTTTTAATTTTCTTTAATTTTTTTTCCCTTCCTCCACCAGTCACCGAGCCTCCTCGAGAGCTGGCGAGGACCAACTTTGCCCTCGCAGGGTCGAGTTCACTCGAGGCGGGCGACGTCGCCTTGTCGGTATTTGGGGAGGGTCGACCTTGCTGGCCTCGAGTGAGGCTCGCCCACGCTAGATGCGGTGATGTCGAGGTTGGCCCTCGCCCATGACCGATCACCGGCCATTGAGGAGTGGCCCAGTGGCCGACGGAGGAAGAACGAATAAAAGAAAAGAGAAAAAATTTATAAAATATTTTACCAAATTATAAAAAAAAAAAAAAAATCAAGCCAATACCTGCCGTGCCACGTAGATAATCGCTTTTCAGCCAAAAGTTTTGGACTTGGTTGAGAAAAAAGTTTTTTTTTTCTCTGACAATTTTTGTAAACGTGTGGGGTAATAATAATAGGCTATTAGTTAGTTGTGTTAATTTTAGAGGGCCAAATAACTTTTAGATCGCCGGCGCAAAAGCACGCCCAAACTGATGAACTTGATAGACCGATGAACGCTCCAAACTGGTGCCCGGGCGCTAATAAAATTCCTTAAGCTGGTGCTGGAAAACGAGAGAGGAGACGATGGCGGACAGTTTAATCACATTTTTCCTGAATAAATCTTACGACCTGCTTCAAGAAGAGAGGAAAATCTCGGCGAGTGCTCGAAAGCAGCTGGAATCCCTCATCAACGAGGCGAAGCACATGAGTATCTTCCTCAGAAAAGCCGACTCGATGGACATCACTGACGAAGCGTATAGAGAATGCTTGAAGCAGGTGAGAGAGATTCTTTTCGACGCCGAAGATTCAATCGAGAAATTCATGCTACGAGATGGTTTGTTGCGTCGCCGCCCTTCCCTGAAGAAAATGCTGGTTCCTTTCAAGAGCCTGCGGAATAAGCATAGGATTTATGCTGACGCTGAAGATCTCAAGTCGAAAGCTGCAGATGCCATGGACAATCTTCGGAAATACACAGCAGACTTTAGGGAGGGGAGTATCTCCATGACCCATGATGACACTCGAGGCGACTTCCGAAACGACGCCCTCCTGCTGACGGATGCTCAGCTGGTCGGCATCGAAGGGCCTCGGGATCATCTGGTGCAGTGGCTACTCGAGGACGATATATTCACGGCGGCCGCCATACATGGGATGGCGGGGATCGGCAAGACTTCTCTGGCCAACAGCGTGTATTGTGACGGGAGAGTGAAGCAGCGCTTCACTTGCCGCGTGTGGGCCACCGTTTCAGAGTCGTTCAACATCAAGGAGCTCCTGAAGAGGATCGTCGAGAGGCTCTGCAAGCGATTGAAGCAAGAGTTGCCCGGGAACATGGACGACATGGACGACCTCGCCCTGAGGTTGAAGATCAAGAAGCTGCTGAAAGAGAGGCCGTATGTGCTCGTCTTAAACGACGTGTGGAGCGAGGATTTGCTCCACTCGATCAAAAATTTATTCGCAGGAACACACGGGCGGTTGATCATCACCACACGAGACGAAGCCATAGCATACCTGTTTGCTAAGAACTTGGCAGGTCACGTCTACAAGATGGATCTCCTCTCTCAGGAGGACTCGTTCAAGCTGTTTTGCCGGAAAACTTTCAGGCGAGATGCATGTCCACCTGATTTTGTCGAAGTTTCTCAGAAAGTCTTGAAAAAGTGTGGGAGGTTGCCGCTCGCAATCAATGCGGTTAGTGGCCTGTTCATCATGAAACCGCTTGATCTAACCGAGTGGAAAGAGGAATGCGACAGACTTGGCAAAGCACTGGCAGATAACCAAGGCGATATCGAAACAATGAAGAGAATTTTCTCAGTCAGCATTAACATGCTCCCGTACGATCTCAAGTCATGTTTTCTCTACTTGAGCATCTTCCCACCAGATCATCCGATACAGAGCTCCCGACTGATTCGGTTATGGATGGCGGAAGGATTTGTGAAGCGGTCAGGGAGGGGAGCACTGGAGCAAGCTTATGACTTCCTGAAAAAGCTTCTGCTGAAAAACTTGATCGAAGTGGCCGAGACAACAAGCGATGGTAGAATCAAAGCCTGCCGCGTCCACACAGTTCTTCACGAGACCATCGTTTTCAAATCCAAGGAAGTGGAGTTTGCGCTCGTCGCTCCTAAAGAAGATCTATCATGGCCTCATATTGTTCGACGCCTTTCCGTTCAGGACACGGCACAAGATATCAGCAGATTCAAGCGACTTCGCTCCCTACTTGTTTTCGGGCAGTCGTGTCCGCAATCCCAAGAGGAGTCCATTGATTCGCTCCTGCCGACAAATTTCAGGATGCTTCACGTTTTGGATTTACAAGGCACGTCTCTTGGAAAGTTTCCGAAGCAAATTTGCAACTATAAGCATTTGAGGTATTTGAGCTTGAGGGGTACCAAAGTGAGTGAGATTCCAGAGTCTATAGGAGAGTTCCACAACCTTGAGACCCTGGATCTGAAACATACCCTTGTTAGGAAACTGCCTCCGAGTATTCAAAACCTGAAAGTGCTTCGCCATCTGCTCGTATACCATTACGAATTGAAATCTTCCTATCCAGATTTCCACTTTAAATATGGCTTTGAGGCCCCGCCTGGAATAGGATATCTGAAGGCATTACAGAAACTCTGCGTCATTGATCTAAGTCAAGCCAAACCGAGTTTACTGACCGAGCTGGGAAGGCTGAATGATTTGAGGAGGTTGGGCATCACCAACTTGAGAAAGAAGGACGGGACGGTTCTATGTTCTTCAATTGAGAAGCTGAAGAATCTCATTGCGTTGTCCATAACCTCCGCAAGCGAGGCGGAGTTTGTTGATCTCCCTTTCTCATCGGAGCCTCCTCCAAAGTCTCTACAACGGCTTTACATAGCAGGACTTCTAGAAAAACTTCCAGGGTGGATAGGCTCTCTCTCTAACTTGGTCAAGTTGTCTCTGAAGGGGAGTCGATTGAGTGATGATCCGCTTGATTCCTTAATGGATCTGGAAAAACTGGAGCATCTTGAGCTGCATCAATACGTTGGGCAAAACTTGAAGTTCCAGTCTGGGGGGTTCGGAAAACTTAGGCTATTAGGCCTCGATGATTGCCACCAACTCGCTAGAATAGAAGTCGAAGGCGGAGCGCTGCCGGCTCTAGAAAAGCTGACCATCCAACGGTGTACATCGCTGAGGGCACTGCCGGAGGGCATTGTATATATAAAGAGTCTGAGAATCCTCAAGTTATTCAGTATGCACCGAGAATTGATCCAGGCTGCCCACAAGAACGGACCAGAGTATCGGAAAATCAAGTACATCCCGGAAGTTTATTTCGCTAACTGGATCACCGAGGATAAGCAATGGGAATACGTGTCCGCGCACACCGGAGCTGCCAAGAAGCTGGAAAGGACGCTCGACTTTTTCTCCAGCGTTTAGATTTGCAGAAAAGGAATTCTGGGGCTGTCACTCGTCTTAAAAGGTGTTGAGCCATGGATGAAAATGTAAGTGAAACCGAAAAGTCTTGTTCGTTATAAGCGGGATTTATTCTTGTGTCCCCCTTGTTTTGTCAAATGTGATGTATTGGTATCTGTATGTGTGAAAACGGCCCTGGCGACCATCGTCTCCTCCGATCTCATGCCTCGGCTCGAGCAGTTGGCGCAACGAGTCTGTCAAATGTCAAATGTGATGTATTGGTATCAGTATGTGAGACTTGTGACATGTAAATGCGAATGTGCTGTAAGGTAGCTGTGAATGCGGGGATGTCTGTAAATGGCCATTTAGGAGCTGTCAAAAGACCATGTTAGTAATGTCCGGAGTTAATTGTTAGAAGGCAATCGGGGTTTTGATTGTGTCTCTCAATGCTCCATAAATAAAGCTGGTATGTGATGTTTTAGTGAGTCATCTAGCAAGGATGATGTAGTAGTTTTGTGATTGCTCTTGCTCTCTGCCTCTGTTGTGCGATCCCTAAAACCTTCCAACATGTAACAGGAGCTAAATACCTTGCACTCTTTCTAGAATGTCCCTTTCAACTTCCATGTCATGAACATTTCATCGGGGTAGATCATCACAATCACGATTCAACCCCATCACGATCTCGGAAGGCGCATTATCGGTAAAACCCCCCGCGCCGATTCTTTTACTTGACAAAGTAAGTTCTAGAAAGCTTTAACACTGGTATTCCGAAACGATATAGTTGCCTGCAAATGTTCGGTAAATTTCCACCGGAAGCAATCATTTGAAAAGTAATAGCCAGCCGATAGCCATTCAGGAAAATGTCATTCTCAGTAAAATTACTGTGAAAATATGTTCAGCGCTTGCGGTGAACTTGCCTAGTAAAGAACTACTTTGATTAGAACCATGTCAGAAGCTTCTGAGGAGTTTCCGGGGTATGAATAAAGAGGGGATTGGAGATTAATTAAGTTTCCTATCATTTTCTTTGAAATGTTAAACTACAATTTACTAAAAAAAATCCACAGAATTAGTTATGTTAATGCACGAACCAAGGAAATTAAGTAGCGTGCGATCATACTAAAAGATATTAGTAATGGTCATTTTCAACTTAGTCAAGATTCCCACCCAAAAAAAAAAAAATAGTCGAGACGGTGAGGGTAAGGTTTTTTTAATTTGTTAAGTGGGTGGGCATCAGGAGCAAATAGCCATAAACGTCATCTGCCTGTGGAAGCACTGTGTTATTGTATACCAGCAAGTGCATTCTCCGAACTTCGATATATCCAAAACAGAGCATGGCAGATTTGCAGTGAACTACCTTCTTAGCAAGCCCACGGACTTCCTGGACAATGGGGTTCAACTCTTGAGAGGTATCGAGGAAGAAGTCAATTTCGTGAAGAGACGGATAAACGAATAATGCGGAAGATAGAATTGTGTAGAATTTATGCATTTATGTGGGTTATAATAAAGAGTGCACGGATCTATTTAAAAGATTTATTATATGACTATCTAAGGTAACATATCACTTTTATGATATGCGCCACCAAAGTGAGATATGTCTTAACATCCTCTCTGAAACTCAAGATGGCGTAGAAGAAGCCAACTCGAGCTTGGATGGAAGAACCAAAGACAAAACGCCTGGGTAGGTCGTCGAAGCGGTTTGGTATGCTGAAGAGAGAATAGGTAAATGCTGACGTGGTTGCTTACGCAGTAGTTATGTATTATCGTGGTTGCAGGCTTGCATCGCATACTACATGGCAAGAGGCAATCATCGTGCAGGAAGCACGAGGTTGGTAGTCGGGATAAGATGTTGTCGTCATGGCAAGAGACTAATTGTCTGCTGATGTCACCATCGGATGAGACGAACAATGCTATGGACCGACATTGAGAGAGGGCTATTAGTAGGGGTGTGCAAACTGAACCAGACCGGCCTGAACTGGCCCGGACCGGCCGGGTTGGTCCGGTCCTTAAGGTGGACGGTCCGATCCCCGATCCCAATAAATGGGACCGGTGACTGGGCGATCCGGTCCTTAGTTTCTTATTTTGGGACCGGACCGTCAATAATATATAATTATTTATATATATAAATATATACAATTACAAAAAAAAATTGAAAACAAAATAGAATAATAATTTAAAGAAAAATTATCTACCAAACCAATCTTGTTAATGGGTCTCTTCTTTTGTTTGTTTCACATCTCATGATTCTTAAGTTGCTCTGTAGATTTTAAATCATGCGATTCTAGGACCTCTTATAGAGCAAAATACTCGTGTTCTTTGTATACATAACACTCAGGTTTATCAAATTGAAGTTTACATTTGATGGTTAACCTAGAAAGGTAAAATATCCCGTTAAACTATTTTGGTTTCCTTATTATAGCGGTTGCGCCGGGACCGGATTGGACTGGGATCGGACAGGAACCGGACCGGACCGCTGGTCCTAGTCCTGTTCGGTCCCTGGTCCCGAAAGCATGGGGACCGGGACTATTGGTCTGGTCCCTGGTTTCATGTCGTGACCGAACCGGCCGAGACCATGCACACCCCTAGCTATTAGTAGTTCTCGAAAAAGAAAAAGACGCCAAGTAAGAGGTGTGCTCCATGTTATAGGTGAATACACAACCCAATAGGTTGTATGACAAAACTTCTAAACATGTTTGTGCACATTCCCTAAAATAAACTATTCTATGAAGAGAGAGTGAATGCGCAAATGTGATATGATACGCAAGAGTATGCCCTAAATAAGTTATTTTCCTAATGATCCAAAAAGACATGGAAATGAATTTCATTATGAAGTAACATTATAAAGTAATCTTAGGAATTCTATACGAAATGTACTCCTAAATCTAGGGGTGAGTGGTCCCCATCCTAGAACCAAGAACCGCCCGTTAGGAATCGGTTCTACAAAATGTGAATCGTGAATCACCCGCTCATTCTATGGATCCACCTGAGAACCGAACTATCGGTCTGGTCCGATTTTTCGGTTGGATTCCAATTACGATCCTACCTTTGGCATTGCATTCCTCACGTAGCACTCATTCCATAAATTTTAGAAACATAAAGTCCATGTCTTCCAGTTAAGTTATCTAATTTCCATGCGTACCAGCAAGGCCATTACCTTGAATATGTGGAACCTGAAGAAGTTTAGGCAAGCTTTTTCTTGCATGTGCACAAATTTTTAATCAAAGACCCTGTTTGAAAGGTTCGTTTTCGATAAACCTTTGGAGTAGAACATGAAATTATTGAAACTGTTGAGCACTATGGCTGTAACATGTCATATTTTCAGGCTGACCAGAGATCTTTTGACACAGTTGAGTGTATTAGCGTGCCTCCCATGTTAAGCATGTTTGAGCTAGATAAGTTGACTCTAGATCATCATAAGGGTTTCATAATTTCATTTAATAGAATATGCATTCATATTATGTAAAAGGACCGGTTTGGTTGGACCGGATGGATGGTTCTCATCCAAAATCGGAAACCGAGTCCGTACCCGTCGATTTTAGAAAATTGGAACCAAGAACTGGACTTGTACCCACCTGTTACAATCCAAAATCGATCGGTTGGGTACGGTCCGGTCCGGTTTGGGTGGATCATGGTTTTTTTCGCTCACCCCTACCTAAATCTAGTAGGCTGAAATTCAATTTTTTTTTTTTTTTTTACTTTTTATGATACTTTGCAACGAGGAAAGATACATCATACTCCAGGTGATACAAGGACGCATTTTTACGATACATGAAATCCTAAGGACATTTCAGACCCCCCTCCAAAAAAAAAAATAATAATAGTTTGTTTACGAAGGGAAGAGCCAAGTTCCCGAGTAGGTGAAAAGCTTATGTTGGCATGATACGAACTTCAGGACAGGAGTGACGAAGACGAATTTATAGTAACATGCGATAGTGCAAACGAGTTGCTTGAGAAAGCGATTTCAATTTCAAAAAACAGGATTAGGTAGGAAGACAACCTTTATATATAGATGTAGTTACGCAATGCCATCATTAGATTATTACTAATAGTTGTAATCTCGTTGAGCCAATTCAATGTTTCTCGATTTCTTAGCCTTAAACAGTTAAATTGATGAGGTTTTAGGTTCGAATCTCCCTAACCGCGTCTTGGAGGCTTATCCGGTGGCATTGATCTTGTATTGACTCGATTATTAAAAAAAAAAAAAACAATGTTTCTCGACGTTTTACTTGTTTGTCCCGAAATGCAGCCAACTCTCGAAAGAGCATGGAAACTTCTTTGCGATCGTCTTGAAGTTACCTGTCACCAGAGGAGCTGGAGTGAGTTCGTCAAATTTGCCCGATGAAGCTGTCAATCCTGCGGCCAACTTCTGTTGGCGGTGGACCGCCTTATCAATTTTCTGAGCGACATCAATAGATTTAAACGTCCTGTCATTGTCAAAACGCTTCCTCGGATGAAACATTGCCATTCGCTCATCTTTTTATAAGATGGCTGGGGCACAACTTCTGGCCCATCAAGCCCCAACCGAATGTGAAATTAACAAGATAAAGCTCAAGTTTATATTTCTTGTAGGTTATGAGTGGGCTTTGGGCAATGGGCATGGCCAGTCAGGGCATATCAACGAGCCCAGCCTCACCACTTCCAGCATACAACTTTCAGACGACCCTGCCTGAAGCTCGCCATGGAAATTTCTCTGTGTCCGTCATTCCGCTCATTAGGTGAAGGATTCATCAATTACCCACATGCCGTCCTGGATCTTGCTTAACACTGATGGCGCAAGTGCAGGTACACGGACGCGTCCAAATGTCATTACCCTATGCAATCGCGAGTTTTTACCTACATAAATTTACATAGGCCCACCATTAAAAAAATCCCGACAAAGTTTGCACTTTGCCACCCTATCCCTCTTTACTTTGACATTTGTATAGACTATCCGAGACATCATACGTCCGCCCATTGGGATCTAATTCTATGAGACTTAGCAATTAGAGATTGCACAGTACTGGAGAAACGTATAGAAAAGGAAAACAGTATAGGATTTGTTTGAATACGGGTCCCGTGCGGAGACTCGATCACGCCTTCTTGCCTTCACCTGTCATCGTTGTTCTTAGCAGGACCCTTACATTGATTACTGTCAAGCAAAGGTAGTCATATATGCTGCTTTTTATTTAGAGGATTCTTCTATAGGTTGGCGACTATATGTTTTTTTTTTATTTTTTGATAACCGAGGTGTCCGAGCTCACGGCGAACCGGGTCTCAACCCGGCGGGATCAACCGGCGAACCAGGTCTCAAACCGGGGGATCAACCGAGTGGAGTCCGAATAATCCTCGGGGCGACACGTGCTAGCCACCACACATCGTGCACCGGTTAAGTCACCCTTTTGAGAGACGCCCTGGGATTCGAACACGCAACCTGCCGTATGCAGAAGCGTGCTCAAAGTAGAAAGCTGATGTTATGAGGTAATGACTGAATTACTTCAAGGAAATCCAAGATGGACACAATGGCTTAGCGGATCTAATATCACGCTTCAAGGAGAACTGGTTGATCAGACAGGAACTTGCAATTCTTTCCCAACTCGAGCTCTCAACTTAGTGGGTTTGACATACATGGCTGCACCTTCTGGCTGGCAAGGCTGCATGTCTGCTGATTCATACTTAAGACAGATCGGGTGTTCACCTCGGCTGCAGCATGGGATTTGGTCGGATGCCGAGGACGGACTTGAAATCAGTCGGCGTGGCCTTCGTTTTGTTGAGAAACCAAATGCGCCTAAGGCTGCTCTCGTGGACTGGGCAGTCCTAGTAGGTTGCAAACTTTGGACAGGATTGAGAAAAAAATGGAGCTGCGGTGATGGAATATGTGTCTTATGCAAACTGGAGAACGAACCAGATCATTTGTTCTTCCATTGCGCCTTTTCAAACCAAATCTGGAAGCATTTTCTACAATTTTTTTTTTCTTTTTTTGGGCTTCAGGAGACCTGCTGGTGGCTGCCTATGAAGCCCGGACACGTGGAGAAGGTAGCCGCGTCAGTGGCGGACACGTGTCGGGCACCGACACGCTCGGACACGTCTCCAAGTTGGAGGCGTCGCCGTAGAAAACGTGATAGAGCGAGGCCAGAAAGGCGCCGCTCAGGCCGACGAAGCCCCTTGAGAAGGTTGTTCTATGGAAGAGTGAGAGAAAGATTGCCATAAACGACGACTCCTCTCATCAGTCGAAAATAGTTTCTAAGACTCCGCCGTCGCCATTGCCGGGCTCCGAACCTGTGCCACCGCTGCGTCTCTGCGAAGAAGGAACTGATGATGACAGAGAGAAAGCAACAGAGGGCGAGAAAACAGGAAGTGTAATTGTGATGACAAGGGTTTTGCGTGATGGGATTTAACAAAATAGAAATCTTGGGAATGAAAGAAAGTTTTGGAAGTTGTAGCTTGGCACTTGGCAGACTACCGATCATGTGACAAGACCAAGACATCTGAAGATGAAGACACATGGAGGAGAAATGATGAATTTTTTTTTTATTGAGAATTTTAAATAAATAAAACAATCTCTTAAAAGTAAGTTTAAGTTTTTTTAATACTATCTTAAAACTTTCACATCCCTAAAAAAATATTTAATATATCATATGTCTCAACGTATCGAATTTGTGGTGGTGCGTATCTTGTGTCCGTGTCCATGTCCACTTAGGTGGTTGCCCTGATTCACTTGCTTGGATCTTGAAAGCTGCAATTTTCAAAAAGTTGTTGCCAATGTCCCGCTCTTTAGGACACATGTTTCATAACATTCTTAAAGATAAGTGAGTCGTCACTTCCCCAATAAAAAATATTTTTATTACCTAAGACTTACGTCAAAATAAATTAGTGAACGATAATTTTTTTATTTATTTTTATAAGCGATACAAAATATTATTTATTTTGCGAACCTAAATACTAGGGAATGGACTTACATCTTTAAGATCTCCTTTTGGGAAAATTAAGTGAAATGAGGATGCTTCTAACCAAAAAAAAAAAAAAAAGTGAAATGAGGATGCAAAGGACCGAATTGCTTACTGGAATGAACAGAGGAGGTGCGGCATTTATGAAGAATTGCCTGCTGGAGCTTCTGAAACCCTAGCGATTTTGTGTTAATATGTGATTCGATCGGACTCAGCTCGGAACCCTTGACGATGTCGCGTCAACGTCAGCCGCCGTGGGAAGACCTGCCGCCGCTGTGCTGGGAGGCCGTCCTCCGTTCCTTGACCTCCAATGCAGACCTCGAGTCCGTCTCCACCGTCTGCAAGCAATTCCTATACATCTCCAACGCCGTCCGCACCTCCCTCTCCATCCTCAACGAGTTGACCCCGCACCTCGACTCCCTCCTCTCGCGGCGCTTCACTTGCCTCAAGTCCATCGACCTCAGCTCCTTTCACGGCAATCCGTCCCCCGTCCTCCACCAGATGGCGCAGTTCCCATTGCCCCTCGAGCGCCTCGACCTGTCGAACCAGGTCTCCTTCCGGAAATTCGATGGGTTGCGCGAGATGGGGTCCAAGTTCGGGGCTTTGAGGGTGTTAGTGATGTCCAATAGCGGGTTCTTGAGGGAGGACGACTTGGTTTCGATCGCGGAGTACTTTCCATTGCTCGAAGAGCTCGACATTAGCAATCCGAGGCGGAATCGTGCGGCTCGGGTCACGGATCACGCTATCTCGGTCCTGTCGAGGAAGCTGCAGAGGCTGTCGCGGATTGACGTTTCGGGTAATCAGTCTGTCTCTGATCAGTCTCTTGTTGCTCTGTCGGTGAATTGCCCGTCTCTGAGAGAAATTGGGTTCAGGGGATGTGGCTTAATTACTGGGAGAGGTATTGCTTCGTTGATAAAGAACAGGCCTCACTTGGTTTCCTTGGCCCTGATTGATATGAAGGAGGAGACAATTTTCTGTGAGGAGTTGGTGGATTCCTTTCGTCATGCGGAGGGTTTGAGTAGTCTGGATTTCTCGGGCTCATTTATCTGGGATGAGTTGCTCATGTCTGTCGCGGAGGCAAATATTTCACTGGAGAACCTTGATCTTTCTGATGCTTGGGGGTTTTCGTTCAATGGGATTAGGGAGATCACGCTGAAGCACCGGGGCATCGAGGACTTAAATTTGGACGGAGTACTTTTCCTCACGGACCGTGACATGAGCGTGATTTGTAAAGATCTTCGCAATCTGACCTGTGTTGACGTCAGTCACTGCTCCAATCTCACGATGACGACAATGTATAACCTCATGGGACAATGCCCCTTCCTGAAGGTAATCGTGATGGAGGGGACGAACCTAAGTAAAGATGATGCTAATGAAGCTGATATGGTGGTGAATTCACAAGTGACGACTCTTTTCATACCAAATAATAAGAATTTGACCGACGAATGCCTCAAGAAGATTGGGCAAATGTGCCCCAACTTGTGCTATCTTGATGTGAGCGATTGCTCGAAGATAACCGGGGATGGCATTTCGGGTGTGCTGAAGAGCTGCCCTAAAATCGACCATCTGAAGATGCATGGTTTAAAAAACATAGTGAATCTATGCATCGACTTTGAACTCCCACAGTTAAAGCGCTTGCAAGCAGCAGGCTTGAAACTCAGTGACGAGCAACTAGAGGCATTTATAAGTAGATGTTGCAATCTCACTAGTCTCAGCTTAAAGAGGTGTGTGCGTTTGTCGACCAAAAGTGTAGAAAAGGTGGTGAAGAATTGCAAGAGATTGACAGAGATAAAACTGAGGGGCTGCCATAGCGTACGTGATGATGTCCTATTTCTAGATTGGATGGTGTCTGTGAGGCCATCGTTGATGAGAATAGTCCCACCTCACAAAGTAGTATCATCCGAAATCCAAGACTTCTTCTTGGAGCGGGGTTGTCTTGTCTGAGATATTTGACTTCAAAGGGACAATCAATGAGGTAATCATCTGCGAAGATTACAGATCGGTTTGTTTTAATTTCCAAAACCATGCTGCTTATGATCAAATTATTGCTGTTTCCATTATTGCTTTTTGAACTGTTGCCTTTTCTCAAAGCCCGAGCATAGGCGGCACTTCATTATTTTCAGTTGGAACCTCTTCACCTTATCCTTTTGGGATCTGTTTAGATTTGAGAGCTTTTAAGATGTCAACTAGTTACTTGAATCTATATGAATGTTAGATCTGCATATTGGCATTGTTCTACTTGATCTCACTTGTGAAATTGTTCATTCTTTTTCTAGCGCACTGTCAGTTTCTGCTCAATCGATTTTAGTTATGACCATGTCTGCCCTATATTGATTGTGCTTATTCTTGCTTGGTACTTAACTTCTGTTTGCAGTATGAGCAATAGAACTGCATAATCAGCGAAATATTTGGCTAAACCGGAAGACATGATCCTTCTGTTCGATCAAAACTAAACCTGCTGAAGGATGGTTGAACTTTTTCTCAGGATGCCCAAGAGGAAGAGAGCAGTGGAAGAAAGAAAGGAAGAAAGAAAGAAGCGAGGTTTCAGACGCACTTGGAGATATGAGCACTTGTCTTTGCATCTTTTGGCCCAGGGTTAAGTTTAGCTCAACTTTATATCTAGAGCTACTAGATGGATTGTGTTTGATGTGATGCATTCCAGTACTTAAATGATCGCATGAGCTATTTACCCTGTCTGTATCCTTCCTTGTCGAATGCGCGTGATCGGTCCCGCTGTGTCGCACGGTTGTGAGCGGGGCCGACTTCATCCCTTTGCCTTTTTTTTTTTTTTTTCTAATTAAAGCCGAGGAGAGAGCCACTTACTATGATTTATGTTGCAAACGCGCCAATCGAATATTGGTGTGATCTCAATTATGTCGAAATGAACTAAACCGCTTATTTATGGAAAAATCTAACATGGCAATTGTGACGAGGCAAATAAAAATCCTATCCTATTGTCTAAATATATGCAAAATCTTGTTTGTGGCCAAATGGGTGGTACCCAGCCATTTGTTGCACAATGTCCCCAAACTCAGCCACTCCATATATGATGCAAAGCTAACTCGAGTTGAAGCATGAAATTTGGTTGACCAGAAAAGGACTAGTGACGTGGCACGACATATAGGGGTTTTTTTTCCGATTTAATTAAAAAAAACATTTACAAAATTAGTTATAAAAAAATATTTACCGATTTAGATCTCGCGCGCTAGTTAGACCAGCGCGCGAGACCCGCGCGCTAGCACGCCATCACTTGCGCGCTGGCATGAAGCAAGCAAGCAAGGACCCGGATCCCCTGCCTGTATGGCAGGGGATCATTATCATGTGAACCCTTAGATCTTCCCCCCATTTTTAGGGGGGGAAAATCTAAGGGTGTTGGTTGTTATGATCCTCTGCCATTATGGCAGAGGATCGAAAGGCAGCAAGCAAAGCTTGCTTGTTTTTTTTTACACATATTTTTGGCAGCAATAAAAAAATTGTATTTATTATTAATTTTTGACGAATTTTATTAGCGACGAATTCTACGACGAACGTGTTGTTGGAAATGTACGCTATATATTTTGCGACGAAATTTACAATAAATCTGATGTTTCGTTGCAAATTAGCGAGGAATTTTTTTTCTTCGTTAATTTTTCGTAGCTAAAATCCCTTTTTATATTTTTCAATTATTTTATATTTTTAGACAACAAATAACTTTGCCGCAAAATATAAACGTGTCGCACAACGAAATTTGCGGTACGTTTGTTCCAAAAATATAGCTTAGAAATTCATTGCATATTGGGGACAAATACAAAAAATAATAATTTTTTGTCTAAAAATATAAAATAATTGAAAAATATAAAAATGGATTTTAGCTACGGAAAATTAACGAAGAAAAAAAATTCCTCGCTAATTTGCAACGAAACATCAGATTTATTGCAAATTTCGTCGCAAAATATATAGCGTACATTTCCAACAACACGTTCGTCGTAGAATTCGTCGCGAATAAAATTCGTCGAAAATTAAAAATAAATACAATTTTTTTATTGCTGCCAAAAATATGTGTAAAAAAAAAAAAACAAACAAGCTTCGCTTGCTTGCTTCATGCCAGCGCGCAAGCATTGCGCGCTGGTTCGACTAGCCCGCGGGTCTCGCGCGCTGGTCTAACCAGCGCGCGAGACCTAAATCTGTCAATATTTTTTTTATAATTAATTATATATATATATATATATATATATATATATATATTTGGAATTAAATCGGAAAAAAACCCGACATATAGTCTGTTTTACACCAAACGTTCCCACATCTCGAAGTCGCTCTATTTATTTATTTATTTATTTATTAAGGAGTTTCAATTAAAAAAAAATGAGCCGGCAGCACACGTAAATTATACCTAATAAAGAAATATTTTGAATTTTCAATACACTGAATGTACCTTAGACGAGGATGACTGTATTTCCGATACAACAAATTCTTTTATTTGGCTGTTCCAGGGATCTTACAGAGAAAAATCAACTTATACATCTCAATTTCTTTTGGGCGTGGGTGGAACGATCCCCGCCGGCCATCAAAGTTAAGAAAAAAGAAGGAAAGTTAATATATATATTAACAAGATTAAAATTTATTCACGTGAACGCCGGTCGCGCCACATAGAAAAGTCGATATACACATCAGCAATTTTTGGTGAGTTGGTTGGATAAATTTAATTGGAATAACGCGAAAAAAATTAACAAAATTAAAAGATTTATGATTAAATTGATAAAAATATAATAAATTTAAAACTTTTTAGATAATTTTTCCTCACCCCATTCTCCCAACCACCGGGCTGATTGCCTCATTGGCGGGGAGGTCAGTCATTTATTCACGAAGGAAAGCCAAATTCCTGAAAACGTGAAAAGCTTATGTCGGCAGGATACGAATTGCCATCAGGAGGGACGCAGACAAATTTTTTTTTTTTTTTTTAATAATCTAGTGCAAACGAGGTGTGAGAAAAGCGATTTCTAGGAAGACAACCTCTATATATGAATGTCCTTAAGCAATACTATACTAGATTATTATAAGATATAAGGATGCATCAAGTATCAATATTTGTGTGCGACGCTTATTTTAGTATCAATATTTTTTTTGTTATCATTTAAGTGACAAGATTTGAGAAAATTAATTACTTTAGTATCAATGGCAAGAAATTATGATAAACTCACGGGAGTTGGCACTTATAATCATTTTTCGAAGATATTGGCACTTAAATGGTCCAAAAACTACCACTTTAGTGCCAAATCGGAAAAAAAAAAATACCATTTTAGTGTCAAAGGTGGGAAATTCCGACGACCTTACCGCAGTTGTCACTTAGATAACCGTTTATAAAAAAAAAATGGCTTGGCATCAAAGTGAGCGATGTACATAAATATTGGTACTTGAAGTGCCCTTTTGCCAGATTTTTATATATGTCTAACTATGTACACAAGCCATTGGTAGCACAATGTTCCCAAACTCATCCATCCTAGATAGAATGTCGAAGTCTCTTTTCTTTTTAATGGATTTGTGCAAACGAGGTGCTAGCGATTTCAATTTCAAAAACAGGATGACTGGTTGATCAGACGGGATCTGACATCACGCTTCAAGGACAACTGGTTGATCAGACGGAAACTTGCAATTCTTGCCTCTCGAGCTCTCAACTTAGCGGGGTTGACGTACATCGATGCAGCTTGTGGCCGGCAAGGCTGGCAATATCTGCTGATTTATGCTTTCGAAGGAGAAAAAGACAGACGGGGTGTTCACCTCGGCTGCAGCATGGGGTTTGGTCAGATGCCGAGGACTTGAAATCAGTCGGCGTCGCGTCGTTTGGTTGAAACCGAATGCGCCTAAGGTTGCCCTCATCGACCGGTCAGTCCTAATAGGTTGCGTACTTCTAATAGGACTGAGAAAATTGGAGCTGCGGTGACGGAATTTGTGCCTTATGCAAACTGGAGAATGAGCAGGAAGATCATTCGTTCTTCCATTGCGCCTTTTCAAACCAAATCCGGAAGCATTTTCTACAATTTTTTTTTTTTTGTGGCTTCAAGAGACCTGTTAGTGCCGCTGGCTGCCCTGATTCACTTGCTTGGATCTGGGAAGCTGCACTTCTCAAAGAGTTGTTGCCGATGTCGCGTTGTCCATTGATGGGATATGTGTTTTCATAACATTACTAAAGGCAAGCGAATCATCACTTCAAACATCAAACATGTGTCTCGTGGTTCTCGAGGCACGACTTCGACAAGGAGACAAAAGGATCAACGTTGTTCAAGTCCCTACTCGTAGGGAGGTAAGGATGAGCCCCCACCAACCCACCATTGGAACTGATTTAGTTGGGATTTATAATGCTGAACGACGAACGGTGTCAGTAAGTAGAAACGGAGTAGCTGCCTTGGAGAATGACAAACAATACACGTTTGCCACGTTAGTAAAGGCGAGCCCAGCCTTTTATAGTGAGAAATCAGATCCCAGCACAGCCGAGCGTTGTATCAAACGGAAACAAGGATCTTCAGAGTGGAAAGAGTCCGTTGGTGATCGTAAAATTGACTTTGCCACCAACTATTTAGGACACGTGTGGCAACGATTCTGATCCAAAAAAGTAATTCTGATTAGAGTCGAAAATACGATTATCTCATGAAAAGATTTATGGAGGCTTTTCCCACTCAATTTTTTTTTTCCCCACGGTTGTTTTGAGGGAAGATGAAGGGTTTCGTGTGTATAAATTTGAGGGTAACTCTACAGTTATAGAGTACGCTAGTCATTTCAATCGACTAGGTGGATTTGCAAAGAACTTTGTGGCTAATGAGAATGATAAGAGGCCGAGGGCTTTCAGTGAGGGCTCTAAGTCAGATATATGTTCTAAGCTTCCTCCTCATGTGCTGAAGAATAAGGCCGATATGTCAAGCATCTTAATTCCAATTCAAACATGGGTTTGAATCACAATTCACAATCCATGTTTTCAGAAATATTTATCATCCGAAAAGACGGGGAAAAAAAAAGGGGATTGTTTGTCTAACGAAAGGCGTTGAGAGAGGACAGATCGATGTATAGAGTCTTTTTAGCGAGATAGTTCTTTTTCAACTTTCTCAAAATGAAATCTATTCCAAAGATATATGTGATGGTTCGTTACCTCGACAGTGTATCAATAGGTGTATTGACATTGATACGCAAGAACTCAGAACCAGGTCGGCAATAAACAAAATGGGCATTTAGATCATTTAAGTGGGCTGACAAGTGACAATGCTGTCCCTACATGGGCTTAGGAATAGGGTTTGGATCATTGGGCTTGGCCCCAGCTGATTCAACATCGAAATAATTACCATTTTCTGGCCTCTCCAGCTGTCCCACTTTCTTCCAAGTAAGCTCTACACAAGAGAACAAGCTATGATGATGCTCAGGATATGTGGACAGGCAACTTGGGCGCGACATTGTTCCGACAGCAAATTTGTATTTCAAACATAATTATTAAATACACCCTCGTTTGTTTCGTGAAAAATAAATGATCTGAAAAATATTTGTACGGATTCTCGTATGTAATTGTCGGATAACTATAGGTGATAAGACCTTAACGTTATCGTTGGTGCACCTGAGTGTTAATCATCAAGTATTTCCGTCATCACTTTTATTCTTAAGGCTTAAGCTATCAGATGAACGCGCAATTTCATGTTTAAATGCTCTTAACAATAATGAAAATTGAACATGCAACAATTTATGCAAGCAAACATGTCATCGTGACACGTACGGATTGCCGTCAGACGATAGCTTCCCTTTGTAATTTGCCAATTAAATAGCGAGAGCACGTAGATCAGCTCGTTGCATCTCCTCTATTTATTCTTAGGTTTAATTGTAGATGTTGTTATGTGATAGAGCAAACGAAGTGCGTGCGGAAGCGGACTTCAATTTCAAAAATCAGAATTAGGTGAGAAGTCAATTTGTTGTTCATGAATCTACTCCCGCGATACCATCCTTAGATTATTATTACAGGTTATAATCTTGCCGAGCCGGTTGGATGTTTCTCGCCATTCGACATGTTTCGCTAGGAACGCAACCAACACTCGAAAAGACGAAAAAATTAATAAAAAAAAAAAATCTCAAACCTATTGAGATTGTGCCAATTCAGTCATGAACCTTTTGCATTTGCATCAATTCAGTCAATTTGGCCGACCGGTGCTGACCTGACAAACTTTTATATTATTTATTATTTTCTTTTCTTTTTTCTCTTTCTTTCTTATTTTCCTTCCTTCTTCCTCGAGCCAACCGCTGAGCCTGGCCACTAGCAAAGCACGCCCCCTGCTCTGATACCATGAAAACTAATACATGTCGCTTTCTTCCCCTACGGTAGATCGTGAACAAAGATCCTGCGTATATACTGGTTGATATCCTATTCGCAGGTAAATGATAATGAAGTCCCCTGAATCTCCTGGAGTAACGAGCTAGCTCTTATCTCCAGAACGTCTATGAAACTTCGACGAAATTAGCTCCCGTTTCTTAAACAGTAGTTATCCACAACTCTTGGTGCTCGTTACAAGGCCAAAGTCTCGGAAATGGAGCCATCCAAGATCAAGTTAAGGGTCAAAGGTCGGCCCTTATCCATTCAACGGCGCCGACAGATTTATGTTTGGCTTCTTTATATGAGCAAGAACGTATTCATCGTGTCTGAAAGTCTTAACAGGTGCTCGCTTCAGGACAAAATGCTCATTTGATTCAGATCAGTGAAAAGCACAAACTTTCTGGGAGTCTTTAGATTCAGCACCAGCACCTCCATTTTCCCTGATGCCGAGGTAAAACGTATTGAAATATATAAATATTAAACCACGCCTTCTTCTAATAGCTTAAGCTTTTAGAACAGTTGGCAGTGGTCCCACCAAATCTTACATGGTATCAGAGCAGGAGGAGGTTCTGAGTTCAAATCTTTCCAGGCACATATTTGCCTAGAGTGTTGAATATATAAATAAGCTATTAGAAGAAGGTGTGGCCCCACCAAATCTTACAAAATGGACTTTGTAACAGTAACATCCACAATATATTGCTGTCATCTCAAACTTTAGCAGCGGATTGACAACCCGGTTCGATCAATCTTATGTCCTAACTCGTGTTACATCCATGATCAAATATGGTTTACGAGGAATTCGAATACACGTGAAATATAACCCAAATGAAAACGCGTAGTTTCTGCAGGACATGAGTAATTCTGACACTGTTTAAGCATAAGAGTAGCAATACAAGATCATCATCTGCAATCCTTCTCTTGTCTTGATCAGGCATAAGAATAGCAGTACGAGATCACCAGTAGAAAGCTGATCTTATGGTCTATAATTCGATCGGAAGGCAACATACTTTAACCGAAATAAGAGACAGCGTCCTAACAACATGGAGATAACAAATGGGTTATCAATATAATCGCATGTTTTCAAAGACATGTTGGGAGGGAGTTCCTGTCTTGACTTGGAATAGTGGCGTGACAGAGCCAGCTTTTCCTCCTCATGGAATCCTACTCAACTCCACATAATAGACGGCAACAGCCGCTCTATTCTTATCGAAAAAGCGCCATAATTTCGCGTTTTATAAAGATTTAGTTGATGTCATTCTATTGTTTAATGCTATCTGTCCTTAGTGACTGAAATGTCACTCTTCATCTTATTTGGTTAATAGCTTCAAACGCAACGATAGTCCATTCTTTAATTCGGTAGGTGTAGCTTTTCCTCTCAAAGGTGGTCCCTCCTCCTTCACCAGTAGAAGAACAAGACGTACATATCACTACAGATTTACCCGATTTGTATAAACAAGTTATGCGTATGCAATCTTGACCGTTTCGTATTTGAGATGATACGGTAGGGTAATGCCATGGAAAAATCAGAGCAGTGTACAGCGAAGTTCACGAATGATCTGCGCTCATTTGCTTG
Organism: Rhodomyrtus psidioides; assembly: GCA_021437785.1. Taxonomy (NCBI): domain Eukaryota; kingdom Viridiplantae; phylum Streptophyta; class Magnoliopsida; order Myrtales; family Myrtaceae; genus Rhodomyrtus; species Rhodomyrtus psidioides. The sequence continues at coordinate 1,832,837 of JAILYB010000054.1, forward strand.
TCCGTCGCCTCACTGCAGTTGATTACTTCTCCTACCTTCCTAGCTATGAAATGCTGCTTGAATTTCCTTCCAGGTAACCTGGTCAAAAAATAAATTCGGCTTCTGCGATGCTCGGAGATAATTCAGGTGAATTTCACTTGAGTGTTCAGGCACAGATGGATTTTCCTGGCCTCAGGTGTTGAACTCTTGACCATCATGATATTCTGAATTTGTTGAAATTTTCCTCCATCGATCTTGGTCAAAATCAGCTCCTGTACCTTTTTTTTTTTTGGCCGAACTGCTCCTGGACCTTGCAATGCAAGTTTTTCGAGAAAAATTTATGTCGACATAATGGTGTGATCAAGCAGGAATTGGTGGCTGAAATATGTTCCGATAACCAAGACGGAGAAAACGACATGATTGTGAACTCACAACAGGCACATCTAAATTAGTTGTTCTTGGTTTCAGATAAGAATCTACTTGGATAAAATAAAACATGAAAGTTTCTCCGAAACTTCCCCTGATTTTTCCACGAATATATTATACTCAAGGGCATTATACAAGTTATTCCCGCTGACAATTAGGAAATTTTAGTTAGCTTATTCGCATAAGATGAAATTACAGATGAGTAAAATACTAAACATACTTGCAGACTTTTCCATAGAAAAAAAGAAAATTGAATAGGTTGCTGTTAAAGGCAAAAATATTCAACAGGAACAAGCAAAAAGCAAAAAGCGAAAAGGGATAAAACTAAAATAAACCAAAGCTTGTACAATGTGCTAAGAAGACATGGATCCCACTCGAGGCAGCTATAAATGTAAGATTCACTGACGTTCAGCAGTTTTACAGTTCAGAGACTAGGAAAAGCCTCAGCTTTTGCAACCACAGTCTAAAGCCTCTGGGCAATACATAAACCAATAACTCTCACCACCACTCACCATACTAGAGTTATGGCAGAGAGCTCAGTGAATCACCTACTCACAAAGCTTGCACAATTCGTTGAGAACGAGGTGCGGCACCTGACAGGCGGTCAAGAAGAAGCCCTCTCAGTGAGAGGAGAATTGGAGCGTGTCCGGGCCTTCCTCAGGGTCGCGGATTCCCTCGAGGAAAGCGACGATGAAGTCCAAGTGTGGGTGAAGCAGTTGAGAAACACAGCCTACGAAATGGAGGACGCGCTCGATGAGTTCTCGCTGGTCCTGAGACACGATCACGGAGTCGGGTTCACTGGCCTTTTCAGCAGGATGTCCTGCTGCATCAGGAACCTGAAGGCTCGATATCGTGTCATGTCCGAGATAAAGCGCATCAACTCCAGATTAAAGGGGATATGTGATGGGCACCAGAGGCTGCGCCACAAATTCAGCAGGGCTCAACAAGAGCTCGGCGCTGATAACTCCTGGCAGGACCACCGAGGTAATGCCCTTCTCCTAGACAAAACCGACCTAGTAGGCATTGAACAGCCAAAGAACGAGCTGGTCGGGCGGTTACTTGATGGGCCTCTCGGGCGGGAGGTCATCTCCATTGTGGGAATGGGGGGGTTGGGCAAAACCACTCTGGTGAAGCAAGTCTACGAAGACCCTGCCGTGAAGAAACATTTCACGGTGCGTGCTTGGATCACTCTCTCCCGGTCAGTGAAGATCGAAGAGCTCCTCAAAGACATGCTTGATCAGATCATGAGGGTGATCAGGAAACCGGTCCCTCCAGGAGCCAACACTATGAATAGCCATTGGCTGAAGATGATCATCAAGGACCTGCTTCAGAGGAGGAGGTACCTGATAGTCCTCGATGACGCATGGTGCATAAATGAATGGGATGCGGTCAAGCATGCCTTGCCCAACAACAGTCACGGAAGCCGAGTGATTGTCACAACCCGGAAAGGAGATCTGGCATCTACCTCCTGCAAGGAGTTCAACGGACTGGTAAAAAAGATGGAGCCACTCAATCCAGAACAGTCGTGGAATCTTTTCTGTCGGAAGACGTTTCAGGGGAATTCGTGCCCTACCCACCTGGAGGAGATATGTAAGTATATTTTGAGAAAGTGTGAAGGATTACCGCTCGCCATCGTGGCCATCAGTGGTGTTCTGGCTGCGAAAGACAAGCGGAGGATTGACGAGTGGGATGTGGTACGGCGCAGCCTTCGTGCTGAGATCGATGGCAATGATAGGCTCAAGAACTTGAATAGGGTGCTTTCCCTCAGTTTCGGTGATTTGCCGTACTATCTCAAGTCCTGTTTCTTGCACTTGAGTGTATTTCCTGAGGATCACCTGATCGAGCGCGGAAGACTGATCCGGCTCTGGGTAGCAGAAGGGTTTGTCGAGAGAAAAGAAGGTAAGACGCTCGAAGAAGTCGCGGAGGACTACTTGAGAGAGCTCCTGAGCAGAAGCCTGATGCAAGTGGCTGAAACGACAACTGACGGAAGGGTCATGTTTTGCCGCATCCATGATTTCCAGAGGGAAATAATAACTTCAAAATCAAGAGATCAAGGCTTCGCAACGGTTGCCAAAGAGCAGACCGACATGTGGCCAGATAAAGTTCGCCGCCTTTCATTGCACAACAGCCCACAAGCTGCACAGCAAAACAGGTCCCTTTCTCATCTGCGCTCTCTATACATGTTCGGGGTAGACAGGGCATCCATTGACATTGTCCTAGGTAGTGACATCAAACTGCTCAATGTCTTAGACTTGCAAGCCACACCTTTGCCAAGGTTCCCTGTCCAAGTTGTTGACTGGTACTACCTGAGATATTTAAGCTTCAGGCACACTGAGGTTAAAACAATTCCTACTTCGATAGGGAAGCTTCAGAACTTAGAGACACTAGATCTTAAGTACACAAATGTAACGCGATTGCCTGTCGAAATCTTGAAGCTGCATAAACTCCGGCATCTCTTGGTGTATCGGTATGAAAACATCTCCTATTTGTGCCACAAGTATGGCTTCAAGGCACTCACGGAGATTGGGGCTCTGCAATCCCTTCAAAAGTTGTGCTACATAGAGGCGGACGATGAGAGGAACCACATCATAATGAGAGAGCTTGGGAAGCTGACACAGTTAAGCAGGTTGGGCATCCTGAAGTTGAGGAAAGAGGACGGCAGGGCTTTGTGCTCATCAATCACGAAATTAACCAACCTCCGCGCGATATCTGTGGCTTCAATCGAGGAAGACGAGATATTGGATCTGCAACATCTTACCTCTCCGCCTCAACTTCTGCAGAGGATCTACTTGAGAGGGCGTCTCGAGATGCTACCAAAATGGTTAGCCACTCTCCACAGTCTTGTCAAGTTGCATTTGCGATGGAGTCGGCTGAAGGATGACCCTCTCGTATCACTCCAAAGTCTGCCCAATCTCGTGCATCTCGAGCTGCTCCAGGTCTATGAAGGAAAGACCTTATGCTTCAAAGCCAAAGGTTTCAGGAAGTTGAGAATTCTGGGTCTCGACAATTTCGATGAACTCAGATCCGTGGAAGTGGAGGAAGGAGCAATGCCCTGCCTCGAAAAGCTGATTATTCAGCGATGCAAGCTACTGGAGGAGCTGCCATTGGGCATTAAGTTTCTGACCAAGCTCAAAGTACTTGAGTTCTTCGACATGCCTGATGAGTTGGTCAAGAAGTTTGTGCGAGACGAGCATGACGAGGATTATCAGAAGATCGCACACATCCCAGAAGTTTACTATGGATATTGGAGAGATGGAGGCTGGGACGTCCAATCGATAGAGAGATCATCCGAGGGCGACGCCTCTCCTCGCAAAGGCACTAGCATGAGAAGCAGTCAGTTCCCTCCATGCTGGAAGTAATGGATCGATTCTTTTTCCGTGATCTGAGAGTTGTATGTCCATAGTATTTGCAATGTACATTTGAGTGAGAGTATGACTGTATATGTACAGGAAATGTTGGCGATATCAGGCACATGTAAATAAATGTAACTACTAAGTTTAGGGTAATTTTATATGCCTGTAAATGACATGAATAAAGCAGCTACTTCACTGTATTCTCCTCATGAAATGCGCTTTCTCCTTGGGCGTCGTGGATGTTCATCAATGTACAATAACAAGAGGCTCGCAACTAGGCCAATGAAAGATGACCAGCCTATGATATACAACTGAACTGAAGTACATTTTTCAACACAACATATTGCTTATAGATGGGAAAGAACAGGCAACGCATTCAAAAGCCTTGTGCAGCGGGAAGGTCCGGAACTGCTGTTAATGAGAAAGGCTCAAAATACTTATTTTCGTCGCCACATTGATATACAGATTAAAACCCTGGCACAAATTCTTCTACTTGTTTGTCACATATCAGTGTCAAAACACAATCTCACTAACAGAGGATACATCGGAACTAATAGCGTTCTAACACCAGACTAGACTGAATATTTTCCACTTCCATCATCTCCATATGTATTTAGTTGGTAAACAGTCCTCCTAGCATTTTGGCAGTTGAGGTTGTAAACAACCAACCTTGTGTAAGTCTCCCTGCAACAGATACCTGCCAATCATTTCATCTTGCTAATCATGCCATTAAATTGATCATCGGCCATATACCCCAGGAAGTCGAATTCTCGGAGTTAACCGCATAGGAGGAATGGCCGGAGCTCATGGCGTGCCATTGACAGGCAAAGGTTGCCTTAGTCATAACGCAATGCAATTTCCAACTCCTTTTGACGTTATACCCGGCCTTACGCAGCAAGAGCAGTATCTGCTTCCCTGATTAGGGTCATGTATCTGGGCAAGCAAAGCCCTCCAAACTACTTGGAGGTTAGCCAAGTCTCAAGTCTTCTTTACATCCTTCCCTCTACGATCAACACCGGCTCATCTTAGTATTATATATAACCTCGGTTTGGGACATCCGATCGAAGACGGTTCTGTGAAGGCACTGCTTCACCCAAGTGATGTCAAAGGTCACCATGTGCCTCACACTCCTTGTCCTAGAGCATAGAGGAATATCCTGAGGCAACCCACCCAACAAGTGGTCTGGTGCTGCACAAGAAAGACAAAGATATGCCTATCAGCTGTGAGGACCACAATACAAATACAATAAAACAATAAATTTGGGTGAAAACTACATTTTGGGGCAATAGCAGGAGAAGATAAGATGGACGGTTTGACAAACAATGAAAGAGCCAAATGATGCTTCCATAGGTTCGCGCATGGTAACATATATAACTACAACCAATTGATTACACGTGTCATCCGATTCAGTAATTTGACTTTTAGATTTAACGAAAACTAACGGATGATAAATTTGTCACGGATGTACCAGTTTGGGGTAACTTTGTCACAAGTTTATCAGTTTAGGATTTTTCGTGGTATTATCCCAAATATTTAATCTATTTTATTGTGAATTAAGATGGTTTCAACGGAGCACGCAATGGCAGGAGGCGATAAGATGGATGGACGGTTTGACAAACTACGAAAGAGCCAAACGAAGCTTCTACAGGTCCGTGCATGATAATATATAACTACGACCGTATAAAGAATTATGGTGTTGCCCGATTAACTATTTAATTTAGGCTGACAAGTGCCTCTTCAAAGAATCATTTCCTTTTTATATTTTTGTTTGTCCTACAGGGAAATTATATTCTTATATTAAATATTAAATTAACTCCTTGATATATTGGACATTTCGAACAGGTTTACCAAACACTTCCCTTCAGATGAATCAGAAAAATTTAGAAGAATATTTCTTTTCAGAAAAAAAAAATGAAGGAAATAGGAAAAAGGTTTGCAGAAACATAAGTCCAAGGAGAGATTATGCAAATATGGAGAAACCAACAGTAAAAAAAAAAAAAGACCCACCCATAAGTAGCTCAGTTGGTTATGGCACATTTGAAATTGTGTGGTTAGGTGCACTGGTCCCAGGCTCGATTCCCCAGCTGAGCACTTGAGATTTAAGTGGGGTGCGCACAAACTGACCCGGACACCTTGGTTACCAAAAAGTAAAAAAAAAATGATTTTTTTTCTTGGTTTCTCCCAAGAGTAAAACGAAAAATCATATATAACATACGACATCATTATACAACTTATACTACGATGAGTGAAAAATCCTGCCACATTAGGAAAGAAAAAGGTGCATGCAGTAATAGAACAATATAATTACAGTATTTTATTCTTACAATCAAGTTTGTGAACAGATTATTTAACTAGGGAACTTCCACAGAAAATGTATGAGAATACCCTGCATACTTTTCAAAGCAAAAACGATACAAAAATCCCTAAACATATTGTATGCTCTGATCAAATCAGTTCTAAACTTTTCAATTTTATCAGTCTTGATCCTAAATCTTTTGACAATTTGTCAATATAAGTACTTCCGACTAATTTTGGCAAAAACCGTTGACATAGGACGCTGACCGTCTTACGTAATACGACCGCCGCATCATTGATTTCTAGTTAAAATTAGCAAGAAGAACTATAATTGCGAATTGAGAAATCACTGAAAGTAAAAAAAAAAATGAATCGAACGTAGTAACTTTTAAATAAGATGAATGTATTCGATTGGTAGCTTTATCTCTTCCAATACTAGATGAGATCTAAGCGCTGATCCTTTCATGAGATCCAGAAAAAAAAAATTTGGTCGAAATAATTGAGACTAATATCCTCCATTTGGAACAAATTCAATGCAATTAATGGAAAAAATGCCCATTAGGGATTAGATTGAAAAGAGCATAAGAAATAGCGCAATTTTTAATTTTGTAGGGCGAGCTGATAGAAAAGAAGTTGAACGACCAAATCGGAAATTTCGACGAAACATTCTTAAATTCGAGGGAGTATTTGTCCTAGAACTTGTAAAATTATCAAGTCTTTCGAAATCTTTGGGATGCGAACATATCAATCTATGAGTCATTGGGACCTGTCCAAAATTTTTGGATAAACACGTCTGAAAGAGCATAATTTAAGATTTTTCATGATTTTTTTTTCTTTCTAGAATTAACTTCTTACGCATAGCGAAAACAATATAATTTCTGCTTGGAGTAACGTGTTCGTCCCAGACTCCCAGGCAACCTTGCAACTAGGATGAAACTACCTTTCATTTGTTAAATATGATCATCCAAATCCCCTGGCGCTTGGAAAATGTAGATGTTGCCAACTTGCCATCATCGACCACGCTCATTTTCAAGGATCACCCAGTCTCTAATTCTGATAGAGACAGGCTTTTTAACTTCTAGGGATCTTAGAAAAATTCACCCTTTGAAATTCTCGCAGGGGTTGGAATGTGGAGTGTCCCTCGCAACTACGTCCACCAAGTGTTCGATAAAATGCCAAGCAGGAGACCAAAGAGAAGGTAACAAAAAGGGAGGCGTTGTAAATTCACGCAAAGGTATGAATGACTCAGAACACGCGCCTTGGAATTGTTTTGTCACTTTGCGTATGGTGTGTTCAATCAGTAGATTGGTGCTGGTAAAAGTATCGTTTCCAGCTTTCCATCCCCGTGGGATCCAAATCAGCTCCACCCAATAGAAGGTGATGCACTCATGAATACTCCAATGTTCCTTAAAGATTTATTGGTGTGACCCTGTTTTTAAAGTTTCATGTCGCTAGCGATTGACGATGCAGTGTGACAATTTGCTTATATTTTAGTAGCTCAGTGGTAATTAATGTCCTTTTTTGATATGTTGTTGTCCCACTCAGACTTGGTCTATTTCTCTTGACTGTACAAGGGCAAGAGCTTTCTTGGAGACCAAAACCCAAGTATTTACTAGGAAGTTTCCTCTTATTAGCTTTATTCAATGACGATCCAATCTTATAAAGCACTGAAAAATTAAATAGAGAACTATTGAATTTCAAGTATGTGACCTCGATTATTTATTCATGACCATTCTAGATGAATTTCAGCACAATTTCCCATCAAGAAACAGTTTGTTGGACTTTTCAATAATGTCATCTAGTAAGACATTTCATTTCCTGTCAATGAACCAAAAGATGTAATCGGTTGACCTTGTAATTTCCAGCAAAATGCTAATGGCAGTTGAAACTGTTGAATGGAAGAAATTGTGCAGAGATTTGTAACACATTAGTTGTATCCCGAATTGTGGAGGCGTATGGCGGTTGAGGAACTGGCTCATTGCCGAGATGGGACGCACTTGTGGAGATGGGGTAACCTGTACAAGCTAGGAGGTTCTTCAGTTCAGAGATTTTGTTGATCGCGTGTCCTCCAGGTTCAGGGGGAGGATCATTTAGCTTGAGGTCCTGAAAAGGTGATTGTTGTGACTATTCACCATCAATTTTTAAACATATGACCTGATCTTAAATTGTTTCTTCAGCTCAAACCTAACCTCTTGCCAAACTCGTGTGTAGAAATGCAAGCTTGAGAAAGCCTACACTGCATCAGTATGCCGACCTGAAACAGCAATAACTTGCAAAATAGATTCAATAAAGTCGAGTAGAAAAATTTGTTGCAAATTCACAGCTAGTCATTTTGCTATTCATTCATGGAAATGCTTAAATGATGTACTAACATTGGTATGACATTTTTCTTCAAGACTTGCAGTGGGCTGCCTAGTCGGTGATTTTCTGGTTAGAACCAGGTCAATTGTTTCCAAAACCAAAAAAATGGGAGTGCAAATCAAGTTATCTCATAAGTGCTGTTACTTCATTAGAAAGATTGAAACATTAATAAATTCTCGCATTAAGAGGTATTTCAATAAAAATCAAACAAATTAAATAGCCCATGGTAGGAATAAACAACAATTGCAGTGATTCAGAAAACTTTTAAATACCATAATTTGCTCAGGTCTATAGCAGACGCAGACCACCAGCAAAGAGATACAAAACATAAAATTCAGCATGGGCATCATATTCTTCACCACTTCCAAATTGGACTCCTTCACTTTTGGAGCCACTATGTAAAGATACAGTTATAATCCTCAACTTCTGCACATGCACACTTAAAGCATGGCAGAAGCTGCCGTAAACTTCTTCATTGACAAGCTCACAAATTCTCTGGAGAATGAAGTGCAACTCTTCAGAGGTGCTGAGGAAGAAGTTATCTCAGTGAGAGGACAGTTTGAATGCGTAAGGGCATGCCTGAGGGTCGCAGATTCCCTGGAAGAGAGCGATGAGGAAGTCAAAGTATGGGTAAAGCAGCTAAGAGAGATTGCGTATGACGCTGAAGATGCTCTCGACAAGTTCAAACTTCTCTCGGCACATGATCATGGGTTTGGGTTTGCTGGTCTTCTCCGTAAGATATCTTGCTGTGTAAAGAACATGAAAGCTCGACATCGAACCATTTCGGAGATACAGAACATCAATTCCAGAATCAAAAGCGTATGTGATGGACACCAGAGGCTACGCTACAAGTTTAGTAAAGCTGAACAAGGCTCAGGCTCCAATTACGCTGACAACATGTGGCATGAACACCAAGGTAGTGCATTTTTTTTAGACAAAACTGAGCTTGTGGGCATTGAAGAGCCGACGAAGCAGCTGGTTGGGTGGTTGGTTGAGGGCACTTCTGGGCGCCAAGTTATCTCAGTCGTTGGGATGGGAGGATTGGGCAAAACCACACTGGTAAATCAAGTTTATGAAGATCCAGAGGTGAAGAAACATTTCACGATGCGTACTAGGATCACTGTCTCCGGCTCTCCAAATATAGGAGAGCTCCTCCACGACATGCTTCGGCAAATTATGAGAGTGATCAGAAAACCGATTCCTTCTGGTGCGCACACCACGAATGTCCACTGGCTCAAGATGATAATCAAGGACTTGCTACAGAGAATGAGGTATCTGGTTGTTCTAGATGACACATGGAGGATAAATGAATGGGATGCTATCAAACACGCACTGCCTAATAACACGTGCGGCAGCCGAATAATCATCACAACCAGGAATGGTGATCTAGCATACACGTCCTGCCGAGAATTCAAGGGGAAGGTCTACAAGATGGAGCCTCTGCCAGTAGAACAGTCATGGAAGCTTTTCTGCACGAAGACATTTCAGGGGAATTCTTGCCCTTCCCATCTGGAGGAGTCCTGTGAGTTCATTTTAAGAAAGTGTGGAGGACTGCCGCTTGCTATAGTGGCTATCAGTGGTGTTTTGGCTACAAAAGACAAGCACAGAATAGATGAATGGGAATTGGTTTGTCGCAGTCTTTGTAGTGAGATTGACTGCAACGACAACCTCAAAAACTTGAAGAGAGTTCTTTTGCTTAGCTTTAATGATCTGCCATACTACTTGAAAGCCTGCTTCTTGCACTTAAGTTTATTTCCTGAGGATCACGCCATCAAGCGTAGGAGACTGATCCGGTTATGGGTTGCAGAAGGATTTGTTGAAAAGAAAGAAGGAAAGACACTTGAAGAAGTTGCTAAGGACTACTTCGTGGAGCTTTTGAACAGAAGCCTGATAGAGGTGGCTGCTAAACGAAGTGATGGAAGGGTCAAGACTTGCCGCATCCATGATTTTCTGCGGGACATTATCACTTCAAGGTCAACCGATCAGGGCTTCGCAGAAATAGCCAAAGAAGATAATCGTGAATGGCCAGACAAAGTCCGTCGCCTGTCAATACAGAACACCCTGCAAACTCTTCCACGGAACTGGTCCTTGTCTCAACTTCGCTCTTTATATATGTTTGGGGTAGATAAATCATTAATGAATTCAGTTTTAGCTAGTGATATAGAATTGCTCAAGGTTTTGGATATGCAAGCGACTCCTTTAACAAGATTCCCAGCTCAAGTTGCTGATTGGTGTTATCTGAGATATCTAAGTTTCAGGTTCACTAAGGTGAGCACAATTCCAAGTTCTGTTGGGAAGCTTCAAAACTTAGAGACTCTAGACCTTAAACACACAAATGTCACCGAATTGCCTGTTGAGATCTTGAAACTTCAGCGGCTTCGTCATCTCCTCGTTTATCGCTACCAGAACGTGTCCTATTCATCCTTCAAATTTGGCTTTAAGGCCCTTAGGGGAATAGGGGCTTTGCAATCGCTTCAAAAGCTCTGCTATTTAGAGGCAGATGACGAGAGTAGCAGCAGTGTGATAAGAGAGCTTGGAATGTTGACACAACTGGATAGGTTGGCCATTCTGAAATTAAGAAAAGAGGATGCAAGGGATTTATGCTTGTCAATCTCCAAACTAACCCGACTCCAAGCAATATCTGTGGCTTTTGCTGACGATGATGAAGTTATTGATCTGCAACACCTCTCTAATCCACCTCCGTTCCTTCAGAGAATGTACTTGAGAGGACGGTTAGGGGCTTTACCACACTGGCTACCCTCTCTCAGTAGCCTGATGAAATTGCAACTCAGGTGCAGTCGCCTAAAGGATGACCCTCTCGTGTCTCTCCAAAATCTGCCCAATCTTGTGAATCTCGAGTTACTTCAGGTTTACGAAGGAAGCTTGTTGTCCTTTAAAGCAAAAACCTTTAAGAAGCTCAGGAGTCTGGGTCTTGATCATTTCGACGAACTCAGGTGCATAGAAGTGGAGAAGGGAGCGATGCCTTGTCTTGAGAAGCTCATCATTCAGCGTTGCAAGTTACTAAAGAAGCTTCCATCAGGTATTGAACACCTGACAAGGCTGAAAGTGATGGAGATTTTCGATATGCCAGATGAGCTCGTCAAGAAGCTTGTGCAAGGTGGACAAGATGATGAAGGAGGACAAGATGATGACTATCAGAAAGTTGCGCATGTTCCAGAAATATATTATGGCTACTGGAGAGATGAGGGTTGGGACGTCCAGTTAATCGAGAGATCAGTGCAGAGAGATGGTGCCACCACCCAAGGCACTAGCATGAGGAGCAATGAGTTCCAACCATGTTGGAAGTGAATGTACTATGTAAGCGAATAAGGGCGAGTCTGCCAAATGTTTGTGACTTATGACTTTTAAATGTGAAGCTGTTGTAAGGTGGCTGTGACTGCAAATCTGTCTGCAGATTATATTCAGGATCTGTCAAAAATATGTTTGCCATGTTTGGAGTTAGCTGTTTGGTGATGTTAATTAAGGCAGTTAGGGTCTTGGTTGTGTTTCTCGATGTTCTATATATAAAGCTTGTATGTAATATTTTAGTAAGCCATTCAATAAAGATGTAATCTTTCTGTGATTGATCTTGCTCTCCCCTCTATTGTGTGATCCCTAGAACCTAAAACATGTATAGGAGCTAAGTACTATGTTCTCATTTTACGTTGTCCTTTTTTTCATCAGCATCATGAAAATTTCAGCAGAGGAGATCATTTCAATTACAATAAGAGGGATTCAACCCTGTCATGATCTCCAGAATAAAACATTCAAGATTCGACTTGCTTTGAGTTCTTATTCGAAAGCATTTTCACCGTCGGAAAGATTCAATGCTCCTGCTATTTAAATGCTTACTCCCAGGTTTGAGATGTTTCTGATGCCCCTTCAGCTCTTGTAGCTATGCCTTTGCTGTAGTAGGCAGATGTTATGATCAATGAAGTTTCTAGCAAATGTCCAGTCTCATGTTTTTCTTGATTGCACAAAAAAACCAGGCGTTCTTTTATGATAAACTTTGTTAGCTTAATTACCGATTTAAACTTATCTGTAGAACGTTCCCTGGACAAGTTCATTTAAACTTCAGGGCTGTAGCTACCATCCTCTGCCTTCTCTTGAAACTAGACAATCCTATAAAGCAACCTTCGAACTTGACTCAACGTTCGATGCTTGACCATGTAGTGTCTCAATTTATTTTGCCACCTCGAAAGTCCCAAGTGTCAAATTATTTTTACTTGACTGGGACCATATCCAGAATTATGGTGTTGCCCATTAATTTTTTTTCCTTTTAAGTTGACGTGCATTCGTATAGTCATTTTTTAATATTTTGTTGGTCTGACAGGGGACATTATCATCTAATATAGTGAGAGAAATTGCTATCATTATTCAATATAAATTATTTAATCGGTTTTACCTAGAGTTTTAAACAAGGAGGCATTTATCATACAACTTACGCACAAATGCAAAACTTGAGAGATGAATCCAATTTTCCTGCTGTTGGATTAAGACTATGAGAGAACACTAAAGCATCACCATTTGAGGTGTGTGAGATTTTGTGATACCATAGGCAATAGTTCTAAAAGCTTGAACTATTAGATGAAAGTATGATTTAATATTTAATTCCTCTAACGCTCCCCCTCATGCTTAGTCAGGTATTTTTGCCTAGTACTAAATGTGAACATAGTTAACTAGGAGGCAAATGGGGCCTGAAAAAGATTGAATTCAGCCTTCAGGACCTCCTGCTTTGATGCAATGTGAGATTTTGTGAGACCACAGCCAACCATTCTGAAAGCTCAAGCTATTAGAAGAATACATAATTTAATATTTAATTACTTTGACAAGGTGAGTGGCAAGGAAGAAGAATGAAATAGACCTGCCACTCTAGACGAAGTTGATCAGTAACAGAACAAAACCATTATAGTAATATGTTCCTATACTCGTTAGGTAAACAACTTTTTCAATTTTGATAATTTAGTCCTAAACTTTTGAGCAAAATTTCAAGTGGTCGTTTTGGGCAAAATATAAACATCGTTAACGTGGAGGTCTGGTCATCGCTGGTCATCCTATGTCGCACACCTCAACGTTAGCAATTTAAATTCAAAATTAGCCGAATGAACTATATTGAAATTCCGTCTAGAGATTGGGGACTAAATTGACAAAATTGAAAAGTTTGAAACTATATTGACATTCATACATCAAATTTAGGATTGATCAGACAATTTCATCAATATTTGCTAGTGGGCAAGCAATTTTATCAACATTCGATTTTGACACAACATATAGCAAAGGAGAATCAAATTCATTACCAGATTGCTTAACCACACAATTGTTACAGAGAGAATATGTATTAGGATAATAGAAATACTCTCCCAAGGAGACCAAAATTGATTTTGGTGAATCCTCACAATCGGGATTTGTCATCGGAAGCTAGAGTTCAAATGCGTCTGAGTCTAAGTGGATTGATATAGTACATAGAAAATGTATATTTTGAACCGTTCTTTCATTGAATCGACTGAAAAAGAGAAGGCGTGACCTAGAATCCTCAGACATCATATTACTCTGAAAGACCTTCCAATTCCAGCAAAGGTTCTCTATATCCAAAAAGGTATTCCCTCTTTATTTCTAGAAAATGTCCTAACAGCTTTTAAGTGTGTGTCTTCTTCCAATAATCCTGCGATCTAGATTCTATAATGTGACGATCCACATGGAGTGGCAAGAGGATGCGGCTCTTGATAGGATCCAGAATGACAAAAGGGTAAGGAATGAAATAAATTGCCCAACGAGCAAGAAGGAGAGCATATATTTCAAATCGGACTAACTCATAAGAGATTTTAATGTTAAACGTGCTCAGACAAAGAGTGTTACTAGGAAGGGTGGCATATTGAAAAGTTGACACATCTTGGGTGGCTTTAGTACTAGATTAGATTATTCTCATAAAAGATGAAGCTTTTAAAAATTCCTATGGATGAATCTTTGTTTTAACAAGAATTGGGAAGTCCTACGAATCGATAGGAAAATGCTCCTTAATGGCTTAATTGAAAAGAATGAAGAATGTATTTAAGATGGGTTGAAAACTTTAGGGTAGATCTGCTCAAGAGAACATAGTTTAGGGTTTTTCATAGGCTTTGTCTGAAAGTGATCACGCACGTAGCTTGAAAACAATTAATTTCTGCTTTGAGTAGCGTGTGCGTCCCAGGCAGCCATGGAAATACGAGGAAATTAGCTCGAATTTGTTGATTTATGATAATCCAATTTCCTTGGCGTTTACAATGGTCAAAAGTCTAGACTTTGCCATTACTGATCAAGCTAATTGTCAAAAATCACCGAGAATCTAATTTGAATAGAGACAGACTCTTTTACTTCTTAGAGTCCTGGAAGATTTCACCATTTGAAATTTTCGCAGGGGTTTGAATGTGGAGTGTTCCTGCTTTCCTCACACGTATCTCCACCAAGCGTTTGATAAAATGCCGAGCAGGGACAAAAAAGACGGCACAAGACGGAAGACATCGCAAATACACGCAAAGGTGTTAGTGACTCGGAACATGTGTCTTGGAATTGTTTTCTCGATTCGGGTATGGTGTGTGAATTCTGTAGATTGGTGCTAGTAAAAGTAGCTTTTTCATCCTCATGGGATCCAAATCAACTCCAACTAATAGATGGTGACGCATTCGTGAATACCCCAACGTTTCTTAAAGATGTATCGGTGTGATCCTTTTTTTAAATCTTCATGTCGCTAGTGATTGACGATGCAGTGTGACAATTTGCTTATATTTTTGTAGCTCAGTGGTGATTAATGTCCTTTTCCACTTTTTGATACGATGTTGTCCCACTCAGTCTTGGTCCAGTTCTCTCGACTATACAAGGACAAGAGCTTTCTTGGCGACTAATGCCAAATTATCTATTGAAGTTTTCTAGAGAATCCTCTCATTATCCTATTTGATGATGATCCAATCTCGTAAGCACAGAAAAATTGGAAAGAGAACTATCAAAATTTCGAGCATGTGAACTCAATTGCTTATTTAGAACTATTTTAAGTGAATTTCGCCGCAATTTCCCAGCAAGAAACAGTTGATTGGACTTTTGCATTATGTCATCTAGTAAACACCTTAGATTTCCTGTGAATCAACCAAAAGATTAGTCAGTTGATCTTGTACTTTCCAGCAATTTGCTCATGGCGGTGGAAACTGTTGAACGGAAGAAACTGTGCGGAGAGTCGTAGGTAAAAGTGGTATCCCAAATTGTATATGCATATAGTGGTTGAGGAACTGGCTTGTTCCCGAGATCACATGGATTTGTGGAGATGGGTTAGCTTGTACAAGCTCAGAGGTTGTCAGTTCGCAGGTTGTGCTGTTCCTGTTTCTACCAGGTTCAGGAAAAGTATCATGCAGCTTGAGGTCCTGAGAAGGTGATTGTTGTGAATTCTTGACAATCCATTTTTAACATATGAACTGACCTTAAATTGTTTCATCAGCTCAAACCTAACTTCATGCGAAACTTTTACCTCAAAATGCAAGCTTGAGAAAGCCTACAATGCATCAGTAAGCCGACCTCAAACAGCGATAGCCTGCAAAATAGATTCAGTAAACTTGACTAGAAAGCCAACCCAGTTGTGATTTATGGAAATGCTAAAATATATACTCCAAGAACATCGCAAATAACTTTCTTGAAACTTGCAGGGAGCTGCCTAAGCAGTGATTTTCTGGTTAGAACTAGGTCAATTGTATCCATTATCGAAAAATGGAAGTGCAAAACAAGTTAGCTGATAAGTTCTGTGCTACTTCATTAAGATGATTGAATCATATTCTCGCATTAAGAGGTACATCTACATTAATGAAGCGAAATAACAATTACAGTGATTGAGAAAAGGAATAAAAACTATATAATTTCCTCAATTGTACAGCAGATATGGACCACCAGGAAAGAGATACAAAATATCAAATTCAGCATGGACATCATATGCTTCACCGTTTCCACATTGGACTCCCCAACTTTTGGAGCCACTATGTAAGGATACTGCAGAGCATAATCCACAACTTCTGCACATTCACAATTAGAGCATGGCAGAAGCTGCCGTAAACTTCCTAATTGGCAAGCTCACATATCTTCTGGAGAATGAAGTGCAGTTCTTCAGAGGTGCTGAGGAAGAAGTTAGCTCAGTGAGAGGACAGTTGGAGTGCGTGAGGGCATTCCTGAGGGTCGCAGATTCCTTGGAAGAAAGCGATGAGGAAGTCAAAGTTTGGGTAAAACAACTAAGAGAGATTGCATATGACACTGAAGATGCTCTCGACTGGTTTAAAATTCTCTCAGCACATGATCATGGAGTTGGGTTTGCTGGTCTTCTCTGTAGGATGTCTTGCTGTGTGAAGAACATGAAAGCTCGATGTCGAACCATTTCAGAGATACAGAACATCAACTCCCGAATCAAAAGCATATGTGATGGACACCAGAGGCTACGCTACAAGTTTAGTAAAGCTGAACATGGCCCGCCCTCCGAGTACTCTGACAACTCATGGCATGAACACCGAGATAATGCCCTTCTTTTAGATGAAACTGAGCTTGTGGGCGTTGAAGCACCAAGGAAGCAGCTGGTTGAATGGTTGGTTGAGGGAACTTCTAGGCGGGAAGTCCTCTCAGTTGTTGGGATGGGAGGATTGGGTAAAACCACGCTGGTAAAGCAAGTTTATGAAGATCCAGAGGTGAAAAAACATTTCATGATATGTGCTTGGATCAGTCTCTCTAGCTCTCCAAATATAGGAGGGCTACTCCAGGACATGCTTCAGCAAATTATGAGAGCGATTAGAAAACCGATTCCTTCTGGAGCAGACACCACAAATATCTACTGGCTGAAGATGATCATCAAGGACTTGCTACAGAGAATGCGGTATCTGATCATCCTCGATGACACATGGAGGATAGATGAATGGGATGCTGTCAAACACGCACTGCCTAGTAACACGTTCGGAAGCCGAATAATTGTCACAACCAGGAATGCTGATCTAGCATATACCTCCTGCCGAGAATTCAAGGGAAAGGTTTACAAGATGGAGCCTCTGCCAGTAGAACAGTCATGGAAGCTTTTCTGCATGAAGACATTTCAGGGGAGTTCATGCCCTTCCCATCTGAAGGAGACCTGTGAGTTTATTTTAAGAAAGTGCGAAGGACTGCCGCTTGCAATAGTGGCTATCAGTGGTGTTTTGGCAACAAAAGACAAGCACAGAATAGATGAATGGGAATTGGTTCGTCGCAGTCTTCGTAGCGAGATTGACTGCAACGACAAACTGAAAAATTTGAAGAGAGTTCTTGATGCGGAGCATATTAGTAATGTGTTTCTGGATCGATTGGATAGGCAGAAGTCCCAACGGAGGTCGAGAAGATGCGTCTAGAATTTAGGATTTAATTTTAGCATTTTTCTGATGTAATTTTATTTTAGTGGCAATTTTGTAATTTGTTGGTTTTTGTGTCATTAGGGTTAACACCCTATATAAGGTGTTTTGTGAAGTTTGAGCGGATAGGATATACCTTTTGATATTAAAATTTGAGATTTCTCTCTCAAGCAAGATTTGCTTGTTTGTTCTATCGCTGAACGCTGCGTCAGGTGGTATCAGAGCCTATGGCGACTGGCGGTGGTCTTCGTGACGATGTTCAGGAGACTGGAGCCCCAATCCTTGGGGACGACGCGCTGCAACGTTTGGAGCAGTGCTTAATGGAACGCCTGGATCAACGATTCGATCAACGATTTCAACGCATCGAAGCACGACTTGATGCATTGGTAGATCGATTTGAAGATTTCGGCGTTGATGTGAACCGGAATCGGCGAAACGACAGAAGGCCGGGTGCAGATCTTGCTCGTGGTGACCCTGTCAGGCCTGTTCCTGTCCGCAGACAGAATAACCCTCTGTTCTCAGAGAGTTCAGAAGAAGAAGAGCACGAGTTTTCTGATGGAGGGCGTGCTGATTATGGAGACATGGATCGTTATGGAGGAATTCGAAGGGGTCGTTATGACGATCGCGATAGAAGAGATGGCAGACGACGTTACGACGATCGTGAAGGTAACGACTTTAAACTAAAAGTCGATATCTCTTATTTTAATGGGAGTTTGGGAATAGAAGAATTTCTGGATTGGATTGCTGATGTCGATAGATTCTTCGATTATATGGGAACCCCTAGCGAGAAAAAGGTGCGACTAGTAGCCTGTAGATTGAAAGGGGGTGCGTCTGCATGGTGGGAGAGATTGCAGAATAGAAGAGAGCGAGAAGGAAAAGAGAGGGTGCGAACATGGAATAGAATGAGGAGACTGTTGAAGCAGGAGTTCCTTCCGCCTGATTATGAGCAGATCATGTTCCAGCAGTATCAGCGTTGCCAGCAGGGCAATCGAACTGTACATGAGTATACGACAGAATTCATGAGATTGGCTGAGCGAAATAATCTGTCAGAAACAGAGGGACAGCAGGTGGCCAGATATCTCGATGGGTTGAAACCTTTTATTCGGGATAAAATTGGAGTACAATTTTTGCGGAATCTGACTGAAGCTAAGAATATGGCTAGAAAGGCAGAATTGATGCAGCAAGAACGGAGTAAAAGAGGCTTTGAAAGTTATAGAGGTAGTAGCTCAGGAAGTTCCATGGAGAAAGGCGGCTTTAACAATCGCTTTAGCGTAGAGCGAAATCAAGGGGATAAGGCGATAGAAAAGCGCCCTCTGAACGAGGGAAGGGACAAGGGGTCGCAATCACAGAAAAATGTGAACCCGAATCCTTATGCTAGACCAGCAGCAATTAAGTGTTACAGGTGTAATCAGCCTGGGCATCGCTCTAATGAATGCCCTCAGAGAAAAACAGCAAACGTGGCAGCTAGAGAGGAGGAGGAAGAAGACAGGTATTGCTGCGAACCAGATGGTGAGGAAGACGATTTTGAAGATGAGGAAGATGAGGAGATAAGTTGTGTGGTGCGCAGGATGATGCTAGCCCCAAAACAGGAGGATGATACACAACGCCATCAGCTATTCCGAACCAGATGCACTATTCTGGGGAAGATATTTGCTGTAGTCATCGACAGTGGGAGCATGGAAAATATCATTGGGAAGGATGCAGTGAAGAAGCTGGGGATACCTGTAGAGAAACATCCTAACCCCTATACGTTAGGATGGATTAAGTCTGGAGCAGAAAGTATACAGGTAACTGAACGATGCAAAATTCCATTCTCTATTGGTAAATATCAAGATGAGTTGTATTGTGATGTAGTAGATATGGATGTATGTCACGTGTTGTTCGGGAGGCCGTGGCAATTTGATGTTGATGCTCAGCATTCTGGAAGGAGCAACCAGTATAATCTGGTGAAAGATGGGGTGAAGTATACGTTGCTTCCCTTGAAGAAAAAAGGAAAACAGACTACAGGTAATAATTTCCTTACTCTTACGAGGAAATTTGAATATGAAATTAAAGAGACCAGGGAAGTTCATGTGCTGGTGGTGAAACAAGCGATTGAGACAGAGGCTAACTTACAAGTCGAGGAGCAGCCTGAAGCAGTTAGACCTTTATTGCAAGAATTCAGTGAGCTGATGCCTGAAGAGATTCCAGAAGGGTTACCTCCTATGCGTGATATTCAGCATCATATAGACTTAATTCCCGGTGCTAGTTTGCCTAATTTACCGCACTACAGGATGAGTCCTAAGGAGAGTGAGATTCTAAAGGAGAAGGTGGAAGAGTTGCTGCGAAAGGGGCACATTCAGGATAGCATGAGCCCATGTGCTGTTCCTGCCTTACTAACTCCTAAGAAAGATGGGAGCTGGAGAATGTGTGTAGACAGTAGAGCCGTTAATAAGATAACTGTGGGCTACAAGTTTCCAATACCTAGGTTGGATGACATGCTGGATAGACTGCACGGAGCGAAGTGGTTTACGAAGCTGGATTTGAAGAATGGCTACCATCAGATTCGTATTCGGCCTGGAGATGAGTGGAAGACAGCATTCAAGACAAAGGAGGGGCTGTACGAGTGGTTGGTGATGCTGTTTGGGCTTTCTAATGCTCCGAGCACTTTCATGAGGCTTATGAATCAGGTTCTGAAATCTTTTATTGACAAATTCGTCGTAGTTTATTTTGATGATATCCTGATTTATAGTAAGACTGAGGAGGATCATTTGATGCACTTGAGGGAAGTGTTGACCGCTTTGCAGACTAGTAAGCTGTATGTGAATCTTAAGAAATGTAGCTTTCTTACCCATAAGCTGCTATTCTTGGGGTTTATTATCACTGCTGAGGGAATAGAGGTGGATGAGACGAAGGTGAAAGCCATCAGAGAGTGGCCTACTCCAAAAACAGTTTCTGAAGTAAGGAGTTTTCATGGGTTGGCTACTTTTTATAGGCGATTTATTAAGAATTTTAGCACTATCGCAGCCGCGATTACAGAGTGTATGAAGAAAGGTAGATTTCTGTGGGGAGAGGAAGCCAATAATAGTTTTGCTATTTTGAAAGAGAAGTTGTGTACTGCACCTGTTCTAGCTCTACCTAATTTTGATAAGCTGTTTGAGGTAGATTGCGATGCTAGTGGAGTGGGTATAGGAGCTGTTTTGTCTCAAGAGCGCAGGCCAATTTGTTTTTTCAGTGAGAAGCTCAGCGATGCGCGACAGAAATGGAGCACTTATGACAAAGAATTCTACTCTGTCGTAAGAGCTTTGAAGACATGGGAGCACTATCTGATTGGGAAAGAATTTGTGCTTTATTCTGACCATGAAGCTTTGAAGTACTTAAATAGTCAGAAGAGGATCAGTAAAGATATGCATGCGCGTTGGTGTCAGTTTTTACAAAAATTCCCTTTCAAGTTGCAGCACAAATCTGGTGTGCATAATGTTGTGGCAGATGCGTTGAGTAGGAGAGCTGGCTTGCTGATTACATTGCGCCAGGACATTCTGGGGTTCGAGCAGTTGAAAGAGTGTTATGCAGGCAATGAAGATTTTGGGCAAATTTGGGATACGTGTGTTGCTGATCAACCTGTGCAGGAGTTTTATATTCTAGATGGTTATCTAATGCATGGCAATCAACTTTGTCTTCCTCGGACATCATTACGAGAGAAGGTAATTCGTGATTTGCATGATGGTGGATTGGCTGCACATCTGGGTCGAGACAAAACTATTGCTGCAGTTAGGGAACGATTTTACTGGCCCCAATTGCGTAAAGATATCAGCAGGTATGTGCAGAAATGTTATGTTTGCCAAACTGCTAAGGGGCAATCTAAGAATACAGGTTTGTATATGCCCTTACCTGTCCCTGACAATATATGGGAGGATCTGTCAATGGATTTTGTGTTGGGTTTACCAAGAACTCAAAGAGGCGTGGATTCTATTTTTGTTGTAGTTGACAGATTTTCCAAAATGGCACACTTCATTCCTTGTAGGAAAACTTCTGATGCTGTAAGTGTGGCTAGATTATTTTTCAAAGAAGTAGTTCGTCTGCATGGAGTGCCTAAGTCTATTACTTCAGATAGAGATAGCAAATTTCTGGGGCATTTTTGGCGAACCTTATGGAAATTATTTGACTCATCACTGAATTTCAGTAGCACAGCTCACCCTCAGACTGATGGGCAGACGGAGGTGGTCAATAGAACTTTGGGCAACTTGATTCGAAGTCTTTGTGGGGATAAACCGAAGCAGTGGGATGTTGCTTTATCGCAGGCGGAGTTTGCTTATAATAATGCGGTTCATAGTTCTATCGGCAGGTCACCTTTTTCTGTTGTCTATACAAAGGCACCTCAACATACTCTAGATTTGATTCACTTGCCTAAACAAGCAGACAAGAGTGTTGCAGCGGATCATATGGCTAAGCAGATTGTTGAGGTACATCAGGAAGTGAAGCAGAAGTTGGAAGCGGCTAATCAGAAGTACAAGGCTGCGGCAGATAAACACAGGCGCAAGCAGGTGTTTGCAGTCGGCGATCAAGTCATGGTCTTCCTTCGTAAAGAGCGGTTACCGGTTGGAACTTACAGCAAATTGCAGCAGAAGAAATATGGGCCTTACACTGTCAGTAGGAAAATCAACGATAATGCCTATGTTATCGACCTTCCACAAAGCATGGGCATATCCAATACCTTCAATGTTGCTGATTTATCTCTATTTCATGAGTCCACCGAGCCGTTGTATCCAGATTCTGATTCTAACTCGAGGACGAGTTTTTCCCAAGTGGAGGAGAATGATGCGGAGCATATTAGTAATGTGTTTCTGGATCGATTGGATAGGCAGAAGTCCCAACGGAGGTCGAGAAGATGCGTCTAGAATTTAGGATTTAATTTTAGCATTTTTCTGATGTAATTTTATTTTAGTGGCAATTTTGTAATTTGTTGGTTTTTGTGTCATTAGGGTTAACACCCTATATAAGGTGTTTTGTGAAGTTTGAGCGGATAGGATATACCTTTTGATATTAAAATTTGAGATTTCTCTCTCAAGCAAGATTTGCTTGTTTGTTCTATCGCTGAACGCTGCGTCAGTTCTTTCACTGAGCTTTAATGATCTGCCATACTACCTGAAAGTCTGCTTCTTGCACTTAAGTTTATTTCCGGAGGGTCACCCCATTAAGCTTCGGAGACTGATTTGGTTGTGGGTCGCAGAAGGATTTGTTGAAAAGAAAGATGGAAAGACTGTTGAAGAAGTTGCCAACGACTACTTCGTGGAGCTGTTGAACAGAAGCCTCATAGTGGTGGCTGCTAAACGAAGTGATGGAAGGGTCAAGACTTGCCGCATCCATGATTTTCTGCGGGATATTATCACTTCAAAGTCAACTGATCAGGGGTTTGCAGTAATAGCGAACGAAGAAAATTGTGAGTGGCCAGACAAAGTCCGTCGCCTTTCAATACAGAACATCCTGCTGCAATAGAAGTGGTCCTTGTCTCAACTTCGCTCTTTATATATGTTTGGGATAGCGGGATCATTAATGAATAAAGTTCTAGCTACTGATATGAAACTGCTTAATGTTTTGGATATGCAAGCAGCTCCTTTAACAAGGTTCCCTGCTCAAGTTGCTGATTGGTGTTATCTGAGATATCTAAGTTTCAGGTTCACTGAGGTGAGTACACTTCCAAGTTCTATTGGGAAGCTTCAAAACTTAGAGACTCTAGACCTTAAACACACC
Organism: Rhodomyrtus psidioides; assembly: GCA_021437785.1. Classification (NCBI taxonomy): domain Eukaryota; kingdom Viridiplantae; phylum Streptophyta; class Magnoliopsida; order Myrtales; family Myrtaceae; genus Rhodomyrtus; species Rhodomyrtus psidioides. The sequence goes on from JAILYB010000054.1 coordinate 1,856,355, forward strand.
AATGTCACCGAATTGCCTGTGGAGATCTTGAAACTGCGACGACTTCGTCATCTCCTTGTTTATCGCTACAAGAAAATATCCTATTCATCCTTCAAATTCGGCTTTAAGGCCCTTAGGGGAATAGGTGCTTTGCAATCCCTTCAAAAGCTCTGCTATATAGAGGCAGATGAGGAGAGTAGCAGCAGGGTGATGAGAGAGCTTGGAATGTTGACACAACTGGATAGATTGGCCATTCTGAAATTAAGAAAAGAAGATGCAAGGGATTTGTGCTTGTCAATCTCCAAACTAACAAGGCTTCAAGCAATATCTGTAGCTTCTGTTGATGATGATGAGATTATTGATCTGCAACACCTCTCTAGTCCACCTCCATTCCTTCAGAGAATCTACTTGAGAGGACGCGTGGGGGCTTTACCACACTGGCTACCTTCTCTCAGTAGCCTTATGAAATTGCACCTGAGTTGCAGTCGCCTAAAGGATGACCCTCTTGTGTCTCTCCAAAATCTTCCCAATCTTGTGCATCTCGAGCTGCTTCAAGTTTGCGAAGGAAGCTCATTGTGCTTTTGTTGATGCCGAGAGATGCTCAGCAAAATTCTCAAACTTCAAGCTTCAGAGAGAAGCCTATCAAGTTGCGTAGCAAAAGAGAGAGAGAGAGAGAGAGAGATAGAATAAGGAAAGCATTCATTCACATTACTTGATTGCAGAACCGGTTTTAGTACACGCAACAAAGGAACACACTTTTGAAACTCATCAAACCTCAACCTTGTTCCACTTCCTAGAATATAATAAACAAACAACCCCTAATCAAACTAATCAAACATCCCAACTCCCATCATCATTACAAGACAACCCCTAATAAAACTAATCAAACCTAATGAAACTTGCAACATCCATCAAACTTGCAGCACCCATCATCATTACATGACTAAAAATAACAAAACAAAGACTAAAGGTAAAACATGGCATGGCAGCAGTATTGAGACACGCACGGCTCCAACAAACTCCTCCTTGGATCAGTTGCTGCTGCAAACTCCTATTTTCTTTCTTAACAATTCAAATCTTCCAGCTTGAAGTGGCTTTGTGAATATGTCTGCAAGTTGATCTTCTGACCTACAATAGACCAACTTAACTTCACCACTTTGTTGCACTTCACGCAGAAAGAAGAATTTGATCTTAAAGTGCTTGGTTTTGCCATGGAAAACTGGATTCTGTGATATTGCTAATGCAGCCTGATTGTCCACATACACTTCAATGCAATCACCAGAATTCAACCATAGATCCTTCATTATTTTCTTCAGCCATAAAGCTTGATTTGCAGCTGCAGTAGCTGCTATAAACTCAGCTTCTGCTGTGGACTGAGCTACAATCTCCTGCTTTTTGGAACACCAGGAGAAACAGGCAGAACCAAGAGTAAAACAGTATCCAGATGTACTCTTCATGTCATCCACTGAGCCAGCCCAATCACTATCAGAAAAGCCCTGCAACTTAAACTTCTGGCCTTTCCTAAACTTCACGCCAAAGAACAATGTTCCTTTGAGGTATCTCAAGACCCTTTTTGCAGCTACAAAATGTAACTGACTCGGACTACTCATGAACCTGGATAGAACACTCACAACAAATAGAATATCTGGTCTAGTTGCTGTAAGATACATGAGACATCCAATCAAACTTCTATACATAGAGGCATCTACTGCATCTGTTCCATCATTCTTCTGTAGCTTCTCCTTAGCAGCCATAGGAGTGCTGACACTTCTACAATCTTCCATCTGAAACTTCTTCAGAATTTCCTTCATGTATTTTTTCTGGCAGATGAAGATCTCATGTGAATCTTGTTTGATTTCCAGACCTAGGAAATAAGTCATCTTTCCCAAGTCTGACATCTCAAAAACTGCAAACAGACCTTGCTTCACCCTCTCTATCAGTTCCACATCATTCCCTGTCACCAACAAATCATCTACATAGAGTGACAGAATTACAATACTGTGATTCACCCTCTTGACATAAAGAGTGAATTCACTCAAGCTTCTTACAAAGCCAAAATCTTGCAAATATCTGTCTATCTTCTCATACCAAGCTCTTGGAGCCTGCTTCAGTCCATATAGAGCTTTCCTCAATCTGTATACCTTCTCTTCTTGCCCTTTGATACTGAAACTTTCAGGTTGTTCAACAAAAATCTCCTCCTCAAGCTCTCCATTCAGAAATGCAGACTTGACATCTAACTGAAATATAGGCCATTCATTCTCTGCTGCAACAGCTAATAGTAGCCTGATTGTATCAAGTCTTGCAACTGGAGCAAAAGTCTCAGAATAGTCTACTCCCCATATCTGAGCATAACCTTTCACAACCAGTCTGGCTTTGTGTTTATTGACAGAACCATCAGGATTAAGTTTTGTTCTGAACACCCACTTAACCCCAATCACGTTCTTATCAGATGGTTTATCAACAAGCTCCCATGTGTGGTTCTTCTGAATCATTGCCAACTCCTCTTGCATTGCTGCATTCCACCTCTGATTCTCATTAGCTTCCACAAAGTTAGCTGGTTCAAGCACTGCCACATTGCTTCTTTCATAAATTTCAGCAAGTGACCTTGTGCCTCTCACTGGAAGACCATCCATGGTATCTTCCAATCCATCCACAACTTCATCAACCTGTACAATTGCTGTAGGTTGTTCTGCAGATTGCTGTTGTCCTACATTCTTTTCTTCCGTCCAATTCCACTCATCTTCCTCTAGAAAAACAACATCTCTGCTCACAGTCACCTTCCCTGTCATAGGCTGAAAAATCCTGTAAGCCTTTGATTGGAGACTGTACCCAATGAAGATTCCAGGCTCAGCTCTTTGATCCAGCTTATCCCTCTTGACCCGTGGAACATGAGTATAACACAAACACCCAAAAATCTTCAAATTCTTCATAGAAGGTCTAACACCATACCAGGCTTCAAAAGGTGTTGACCTCTCTAAGGCCTTTGTGGGCAATCTGTTCAACAAGAACACTGCAGTATTAGCTGCCTCGGCCCACAACTTCTTAGGTAACATCTTCTCCTGCATCATACATCTAGCCATCTCCATAATGCTTCTATTTTTCCTCTCACTGACCCCATTCTGTTGAGGTGAATAGGGAGCAGTGAACTGCTGCACAATGCCTGCTTGCTCACAATTTAACTTAAACTTGTGGGCAGTATACTCAGTACCATTATCAGACCTGAGCATTTGAATTTTCTTCCCACTCTGATTTTCAACTAAGGCTTTAAACTTTACAAACACATCAGCAACTTCAGACTTGGCTTGCAGAAAATAAATCCAGCTCATCCTAGTCATATCATCTGTGAAAGTAATGAAATACCTGCTACCAGTGAGAGATGGTTCTGACATAGGTCCACATAAATCTGTGTGGACTAATTGCAGCTTCTCACGTGCTCTCCAGCCTCCTCCTTTGAAAGGTAATCTGGCTTGCTTGCCCAGAAGACAAGTTTTGCACTGTGGAAATTCCTCCTCCAAACTTGGCAAGTCATCTGCCAAGCTATTCTTCTGCATAAATAACATGTTCTTCCTGTGAACATGCCCAAGCCTTTTATGCCATAGCTCTGCATTTTCTTCTTTGCACTTCAAAGCCATTTGTTGCATCTCCTGTGGCTTGAATAGAAAGCACTTATCATTCATTGGTATTCTCAGCACTTCCTTGCTATCTGCATTATCAATAAGGCATTCATTCCCATCAAACTTCACCTTATAGCCCTTCTCAACTAATTGACCAACACTCAACAGATTTTGGTCAACTTTTGGCACAAAGAGAACATCATTTATCAGCTTCACCTCCTGATTTCCTTCAATAGCCACTGTACCCTTCCCTTGCACTTCGATATACAGTCCATTGCCAATTCTGACTTTGGACCTGACTGACCTGTCTAGACTCCTAAACAGCTTCAAATTGCCAGTCATATGATTTGTACAGCCACTATCCACCAGCCATGCATTATTCACAACAGAAGAGCTAGAACAGGAAGCTACAAACAAGTGTTCTTCCTCAGCCTCATTTACTGCAATCTGTGCTTCTCCTGCTTGCTGGTGATTTTTCTCTTTGCAAATAGCTTCCATGTGACCAAACTTGTGACATCTTCTGCACTTGGCATCAGGCTTTCTCCAGCATCTAAAGGACTGGTGATTAATTCCACCACAGTGTTGACAAGGTTTCTTATTCTTCTTCCAGTTGCCAGACCCACTAGAACTTCCTTCTTTTGCTTCAAACTTGGAGTCACGTGCATTCCCTTTTGACTGATTCCATTTCTTCCCTTTGCCTCCATCATTAAACTTCACTTTAGCTTGCAGTGCACCCTCTACGTGCTCTTCTCTTCTCATCATTCTTCTATGCTCCTGTGCCTGCAAGGCACTTAACAATTCTGCAAGCTTTATGTCAGCTATGTCTCTTGTATTTTCCAAAGAAGCTATGGTAGCTTCAAACTTCTCTGGAAGAGACACTAGGACCTTCTGAATCAACCTTTCATCCTTCAAGTCAGTCCCCTAGACTCTGATCTTTTCGGCTATCTCAATCAGCCTATCAGAATATTCCTTCACTGACTCTGAATCCTTCATTTGCTGTCTCTCAAACTCCCTCAAGAGATTCAGCACCTTCATGCTTCTTATCTTCTCATCTCCCTCGTATTCAGTCTTCAAGAAATCCCATATTGCCTTCGCAGAATCACATCTCATGATCCTTGTGAAGATTGGGGCTGAGACAGCAGCGTACAGGCAAGACTTTGCCTTGGCTTTCCTTGTGGTTCTCTCTTTATGGTACTTTATCTGATTCATGGTCGGATTGTTTGGAAGTGGAGCAACCTCATAATCATTCTCCACAGCCTCCCATAAATCATGACCCTCCAAGAATGTTGTCATCTTGACAGCCCAAGCTTGATAATTTTCCCTAGTAAAGACTGGAGTAGCCATAGCAGAGAAACCACTTGAACCTGCCTCCATCACGTACGCTTATCTTCACTTCACAGTCCCTTAAGATCCTTCAGAAGAGCTCTGATACCACTGTTGATACCGAGAGATGCTCAGCAAAATTCTCAAATTTCAAGCTTCAGAGAGAAGCCTATCAAGTTGCGTAGCAAAAGAGAGAGAGATAGAGAGAGATAGAATAAGGAAAGCATTCATTCACATTACTTGATTGCAGAACCGGTTTTAGTACACGCAACAAAGGAACACACTTTTGAAACTCATCAAACCTCAACCTTGTTCCACTACCTAGAATATAATAAACAAACAACCCCTAATCAAACTAATCAAACATCCCAACTCCCATCATCATTACAAGACAACCCCTAATAAAACTAATCAAACCTAATGAAACTTGCAACATCCATCAAACTTGCAGCACCCATCATCATTACATGACTAAAAATAACAAAACAAAGACAAAAGGTAAAACATGGCATGGCAGCAGTATTGAGACACGCACGGCTCCAACAGCTTTAAAGCAAAAACCTTTAAGAAGCTAAGGACTCTGGGTCTTGATTATTTCAACGAACTCAGGTGTGTAGAAGTGGAGAAGGGAGAAATGCCTTTTCTTGAGAAGCTCATCATTCAGCGCTGCAAGTTACTAAAGAAGGTTCCATCAGGTATTGAACACCTGAGAAAACTGAAAGTGCTGGAGATTTTCGATATGCCAGATGAGCTCGTCAAGAAGCTTGTGCAAGGTGGACAAGATGATGATTATCAGAAAGTTGCGCATGTGCCAGAAATATATTATGGTTGCTGGAGAGATGAGGGTTGGGACGTCCAGTTAATCGAGAGACGGGTGAGCCGAGATGTTGCCACCGCCGAAGGCACTAGCATGAGGAGCAACGAGTTCCCACCATGTTGGAAGTGAATGAACTAGATAAGTGAATAGATGTGAGTCCGCCAAGTGTTTGTGACTGATGGCTTGTAAATGTGAATGTATTGTAAGGTAGCTGTGACTGCGAGTCCGTCTGTAAATGACATGTATGAGCTGTCAAAACTATGTCAGTAATATTTGGATATAGCTATTAGTTGAAACTAGATAAGGCAACAAGGGTTTGAATTGTGTCTCTCAATGCTCTGTAGATAGAGCTCGTACGCAATGTTTTAGTAAGCCATTTAGTAAATAAGCAGTCTTTTGTCATTTCTCTCCCTCCCTCTGTTGTGTGATCCCTGAAACCTAAAACATGTACTGGAACAAATCACTTTGTTCTCATTTTAAGATGTCCATTTCTTCATCGGTGTCGTGAAATATGATCAGAGTATATCATTATTGTTAAAATTATGTCTTGATTTTTAGCCTGAGGCGAAATTGTGAATATTTCGAATTGAATATTTTTGCAGACAATCAAAATCGACTGAAACAGAATATAGTTACTTCCTTCAAGAATTGGAGCCCACGCAGAAAATAAACATAAAAGGAAAGTGCTGGATTCGGCAAAGGAATTTTATGGGATGCACTTTGATATACGGTTTTGATTGTAAAGTCCAATTGGAGTTTGTTTCCTTTGAAGTTTGGCGAAGATACGGATCCCTGCAGTAGTTGACTACCCATTTATATATAACATATATACTTGTGGTTTTGAGTCACGCACAACAGAGAGAAGACGTGAAGTCTTGAAGCACCACCGTTTTTGTGTGAGTGCTTGGTGTGCTCAGGATCGCAGCAGAGAGGGTCTTCGTACGTGGAGAAAGAATTAAGACTTCGAAAAACGTGAAGTCTAGAAGCGCCTGTACCGTGAGTGTTTGTCTGTGGGTCTTGCTCGTGACGGAAGTTTGTCCGTGAATTATATCCGTCAAAGAATCACAAGTGTTTATAGTCAATTAAATCTTAAGGTTAGATTTGTGTTTCTATTTCCTTTGCGAGATTGAAAGATTATTTCGCTAGGAATTATGGGCTAAACATTGTGTGCGTTTTTGGATGTAATTGGGGCTGGGAAACACCAAGAGTGTGTTTGTGTAACTCGAGTGATCTGTAATCTCCGTGTATCGCTTGATCTATAGTGGAATTCGTTGTTACTCTCCCCGTGGACGTAGGTCTTTACGACCGAACCACGCACATCTGGTGTCCGTTTTACTTTGCTCGTTCTGTCTATTTTGATCGATCGCTTGGTTCCGCGCAACAATTGGTATCAGAGCTAGGCTTGCTTGAGTTGAAGCGAATCGATGGCGACAGAAGAAGCTAAAGGGAAAATCGACAAATTTGAGGGGAAGGACTTTGGTTTCTGGAAGATGCAGATAAAAGATTATTTATATCAGATGAAGCTGCACGAGCCCCTGTCTGGGAAGAAACCATAAACAATGAAGCAACCCGATTGGGAATTGCTGGATAGACGAGCGATGGGTGTTATTCGGCTGACGTTGGCTCGTAACGTCGCATTTAATATCGTCAAGGAGAAGACCACTGCGGGTTTGATGAAAGCCTTGTCGGACATGTACGAGAAGCCCTCTGCGATCAACAAGGTCTATTTGATGCGACGTCTGTTTAACTTGAAGATGAGCGAAGGTACATCTGTTGCTAATCATATCAATGAATTCAATGTGATAGTTAGTCAATTGAGTTCAGTTGAGATTGATTTTGAAGATGAGGTACGTGCTTTGATTCTATTATCCTCATTGCCTGATAGTTGGAATACTACTGTTACTACTGTTAGTAATTCTTCTGGGTCGACAAGTTTGTCGTTTGATGGGATTCGAGATTTAATTCTGAGTGAGGATATCCGTAGAAGAGAATCTGGCGAATCTGTATCTGCTGCTTTAATAGGTGAAAGAGGAAGAGCTAGTGCACGTGTTAGCAGAAGTAGTATGAACATGAATAGACGTAGTCAGTTTAGGACTGGCGGTGATGTCTGTTGGAATTGTGGCAAGAGAGGGCATCTTAGAAGAAATTGTTTTAAGCTGAAAAATGAAAGGGCTAAGGGAATTGGAGTTGAATCTACTGATAATGTTGCAGCTGTAGTTGAAAATTCTGATGTTGTCAATTGTGTCTTGTCTGTCACTGAGAATTCGTCGTTTGGCGGATGGATTATGGATTCTGGTTGTTCTTTTCATGCTACACCAAATAGGAACTGGTTTACTTCTTGTCAATGCATGGATAGTAGTAAAGTGCAGTTGGGAAACAACGCTGAATGCGATGTTGTGGGTCTTGGTAATGTTAAAATCAGAATGCATGATGGTATTGTGAGGACATTGACTGGGGTAAGACACGTTCCAGAATTGAAAAAGAACTTAATTTCCTTGGGTGCTCTAGATTCAGCTGGGTGCAGGTATTCTTCACGATGTGGAGTCCTGAAGATTGTTCAAGGTGCTCTGGTGATAATGAAAGGAGTCAAGCATGGCAGCCTGTATGAACTTCAAGGTGAGACAATGATAAGTTTCGCTTATGAGACGTCGACATCTGTTCGAGAGTCTAATGGCTACTCGAGGAAGGCCTGAGTGTTTGTGCGGAAGCACAAGTTTGATGCTATTGTCAGGAATACGCAGTCGAGAGCTTTGATCGGAATGGAGACTGGTAAGTTGATCAAGCATGTGCGAACTGACAGTAGCATGGAGTCCTGCTCGAAGCTGGCAAATAAATTCTGCATGGAAAAGAGCATAGTGAAACACCGCACTAGTGCTAGTAAACCACAACAGTTTGCAGAATTGATGAGCAGAGCATTACTAGAGACGGCCCGTGAAAAGATCTCTAGTGCTGGTATGGCTAGGAGAATTCCAGCGGAAGCGCTTAGTATGGCGAGCTATCTGGTGAATAGATCCCCATCGACTGCGATTGGATATCGGACTCCCGAAGAAGTGTGGTCAGGTAACGTTGCTGATTGTTCCAATTTTAGAATGTTTAGTTGCCCATGTTATTATCGAGTTAGTGATGGTAAGCTCGATGTGAGGGCAAGGTGCATATTCCATGGCTATACACAAGGTGAGTGTGCCGATCAGTTGTGGTGCCCGGATATAAATTCACCTGTTTGCAGCAGATAAGTTACCTTTGACGAGTCTCCAGTACTTTTGGCTTGGAGTGATTATAGCAGTGTTAATACGGATCTGGACGGTGTTCAGCTTGAGGTGGAGTTGCAACCAGAAACTCCTAAGGTAGCAGGTACTAGCGTGATAATCGACACAGATGGTGCTTATAGCGAGGTGGAGCCTATAGAGCCAACAATTGCTACAACTGCTAAAATTGACAAGGTACGTATTCGGTCTCCTGACAGATATGGATGCAATGGTGGTTTTGCTTTATCTGTTGTTGAGGAGCTTGTGTCAGATAGTCCTTGTGGAGTAGTTAAAGGTGCATGTTCAATTGGTGCTCTGATGAAGTCCTCGATTATAACGAAGTTCAAGCGCAGTTTGGATTTGGATGATGTCTGTGGCAGTTAAGCCAATTGGGGCTATTGGGAGAATAGTAGCGATGAAGTTCGGATTTTAGCGAAGCGATTGTGATTTGGCTTAAACGTCGAGCCAAGGTGGAGATTGTTAAAATTATGTCTCGATTTTTAGCCTGAGGCGAAATTGTGAATATTTCGAATTGAATATTTTTGCGGACAATCAAAATCGACTGAAACAGAATATAGTTACTTCCTTCAAGAATTGGAGCCCACGCAGAAAATAAACATAAAAGGAAAGTGCTGGATTCGGCAAAGGAATTTTATGGGATGCACTTTGATATACGGTTTTGATTGTAAAGTCCAATTGGAGTTTGTTTCCTTTGAAGTTTGGCGAAGATACGGATCCCTGCAGTAGTTGACTACCCATTTATATATAACATATATACTTATGATTTTGAGTCACGCACAACAGAGAGAAGACGTGAAGTCTTGAAGCACCACCGTTTTTGTGTGAGTGCTTGGTGTGCTCAGGATCGCAGCAGAGAGGGTCTTCGTACGTGGAGAAAGAATTAAGACTTCGAAAAACGTGAAGTCTGGAAGCACCTGTACCGTGAGTGTTTGTCTGTGGGTCTTGCTCGTGACGGAAGTTTGTCCGTGAATTATATCCGTCGAAGAATCACAAGTGTTTATAGTCAATTAAATATTGATGTTAGATTTGTGTTTCTATTTCCTTTGCGAGATTGAGAGATTATTTCGCTAGGAATTAGGGGCTAAACACTGTGTGCGTTTTTGGATGTAATTGGGGCTGGGAAACACCAATAGTGTGTTTGTGTAACTCGAGTGATCTGTAATCTCCGTGTATCGCTCGATCTATAGTGGAATTCGTTGTTACTCTCCCCATGGACGTAGGTCTGTACGACCGAACCACCCACATCTGGTGTCCGTTTTACTTTGCTCGTTCTGTCTATTTTGATCGATCGCTTGGTTCCGCGCAACAATTATAATTACAATAAGAGTGGTTCAATCCCGTCATGATCGCATAAGTTCCACTATAGCTATCCAAAGATTGGTGTAGGTAGAACATTCAAGATTCAACCTGCTGACTAGTAGAATCTTGCCAATACATTGAAATCAGTACTTAAGTCTGCACTTTTTTGATAATCTTATTTAGCAACCTTCTACTTGCCGCCAGATGTATTACAACTGACGGCATAACTTCATGAGAAGACGGTGCACGCAGGGGAAGCCTAGTCAACAGAAGAGTAGGCTCGTCGAGTGGGGTATCAAACAAGGAATATATTCAAAATTCACAGCTGGGGAGCTATTTGAAAGAACGACAAAGTTCAAGGTCGAATTTGAAATTACCAAAAGACGAGGGTGTACGGCTCAACATGTAAGCTATGTAGCATCGATACCTCATATGGGTATGCGTATCGGTATCGGATACCGATACTCGTCCGATACTCGTATTGGCGCATTGACCAAGTATCGGGATTTCGATACTCGGTCAACGCAACCGATACTCGTTCGATACGCGTGTCCGACGTCGGACACGCGTATTGTTGATTTTCGACGGGCGGAGAGAGAGTTAAAGGAGAGGAGAGGAGAGGAGAGGAGAGGGAGGGAGGGAGCCAGTGGAAGGGCGATAATTACGTGGGGAGAGAAAACAGAGGGATGGAAGGAGAGCCGTCGGATTTGGGGAGGCTGGAGTTTGTTTCGTTCGACAGTGGGAGATAATACTGAGTTGGCGAGCACGTGGATGTGACCAGAAAAAGGAAGAGAGAGAGCGCGACACGGCCTCAATCGACATTAGTGCATTGTTTGTTTTGGCTTTATTTATTTTTTATATTTAAAAATATATATTTGATACAACGTATCCCCGACGTATCGGATTTTTTTTTTTGTTTTTGAGAAATGACATATCGCAGTATCGTGTCGTATCGTATCCGCGTATCGGTATCGGTATCGGTGCTACTTAGCCTGTAAGACAACCAAATCTTTTGCAAGCAAACTCATCACATAGAATGTATCACAACAGATGGAGGTGAGTTGGAAATCTGTAATTCTTTCCATCTATCTGTATGCTCCTTTCTTTTGGCTGCGGTACAAACAAGGTAACAAACCAGAAAGGCCTACTTAAAATTACTCGGATTAATACTACGAAAAATCCCAAACTGATACACCTGTGACAAATTTACCCCAAACTATTGTTTTGACTACCAAAAACGCCAAACTGGTACAAATGTGATAAATTTACCCCAAACTAATTTTTTTTACCACAAAAAATCCCAAACTAGTACATAATGACAAATTCACCCTTTGTTAGTTTTCGTTAAATTGAGTTAATACCACAAAAAAATTGAAATTGATACACCTGTAGCAAATATAGGGTAATGTGTATACTCAGCAATTGACATGTGTCATTAAACTCAGTGATTTGACGGTAAAATTTAACGAAAACTAACGTAGGGTAAATTTGTCATAGTTGTACCAATTTGGGGTAAATTTGTCACAGCTGTACCAGTTTAGGATTTGTCATGGTCAAAGAAATAATTTGGGGTAAATTTGTCACAGGTGTACCAGTTTGAAATTTTTGGCGGTATTAACTCATTCCAAAAATAACCAGCCAACAAGACTGAAAGGGCTGATGATGGCCGTGTCTTAAGTATGGATATTTCAAATTTACATTCGAGGAGGGAATTCGACAACATGGTCATTTAGAACCTGCTTAGTAAAAATTCTGTTTCCGAAAATAATTTCTAAGAAGAAATGTTTTTTTTCTAATTATGTTCCTAGAAACAAAGAAGTAGTTTTTTTTTTCCTTCTTGTTTCTATTCTCAATTTGTTCTCTGGTCACTGCTCTGTTTTCGAGAACAGTCAACTGATGTTACCAAACAAATTTAGAATAGAAACAAGAAGGAAAAAAAAATACTTGATGTTACCAAACAAATTTCTATTCTTTTTATGTTCTCAAGAACAAAATAACAAGAATCAAAGAAACAAGAGTGTTACCAAACAGGCCCTTGCAATCCCATCATTATCATTCTATCCACTGCACCATTGATTGAATGATCACACAATCCACCTTTTCTTGCAGAAAAAGAAAAGTAGTAACAATCTGCAGTCTCCTAATGGTGAGTGCCTGATAAATAGGAACGGCCGATTCAAATGAAGTTGATTTTGAGAGCTAGTGCTTCTGCGTATTGATGCCTCCGCAGTGGTTCAGATTGAAGATTATCCTAACAAGTAAGTTATTTCCTTCGGATCTTTGCATAATAGAGTAGGGTTGTGCATTCGGGTCTCACAGGTTCTGGGTGAAAAATTGGAGAACCGACTATGACCGGTTTGGTGATGGGTTTTGAACCTAGAAAAGTTAGAAAACTCGTCAATGCTTTAACCATTATGCCACAGATTGTTCACATCAAATGTTTTCCCACAATGTCACTTAAAGTTAGATCTCGTTTCCGGATCGATCCTGGAATCAGCCAGTTCGATTCCAGGTTATTTCCTAAGGGAATTAGTTCGATTCTTGGTTTCAAAATTCAGGAAAAGACTCTGACAGAGCAGGTTCCGGTTCTTGATCTGGAATCTGCCCATTCTAGTATCTATAACACCAAAGATGGAGCTCGGTGGAGGCTTTCATTATCCGAATCAACCCCACATGACACACCGCCGACAACTCGAACTTATCCGGAGGGATGCCATCAGTTTAATATTATCAAGGTATCTGTTGATGCCCCTCTATTTCTAAAGCTAATGTCACCAGCGATTGACATGAAATGGTTTCGCAAATTGTTTTAGGGACTTTTAAGTATACTATAAGCATAATACCCATCTTTGCAAGATAGTAAATTGAGTGAAGTACAGCGATTTACGACATTAGAAGAATGTTAAATATGTAAAACACATCAATAACTTCCCAAGGCTCATTGACTACAATTCACCCCATTTGTACAGCAAATGCGTGGATGCATGCCCTTAGACAAAAGCCCTTGTGCTACTTAGACTTGGTCTGTTTCTCACTTGGCTGGGAAGGGCAAGAAATCTACTTTATCAGAGAATAGAGCCTTGAAATTTGCTCGACGGTAGACGAACAATGATGTTTCTATTAGCACGAAGCCATGGAAGAATCAAAGAAGAGCACAATGAAAATTTGAAGTATACGACCTCTGTTGCTGGTCTAGTCATACTATAGTAGGTAAAACTAATCTCCAATTTCTCAGCAGTGGATACCAGCATCTCAGCAATGAGTCGCTAGATCTTCCTAGGCCTTCATGACAATGCTGATAAGTCCAACAAGAAGTTGCACAGAAATTGCTAGGTGAATACCGATAACTTCTTTTTGCCTGAGCTTCTGAGGAGGAGACAGTTCCAAAGTCCGGTCCGCTATAAAGTTCTCTCTGAAGTTAAATTGCATCATTACCATAAACCCCAGACCGACTCTTTTACTCGAGGAAGCAAGCTTTAGGAAGCTTATAAAACAATGGCATTCTGAAACAGAACAGTCGACGGTAGATGTCCAGTAACTTTCACCGGAAACAATCGTCTGAAATTAACAGCCGGCCGATGCCGATAGCATTCAAGAAAATGTCGCTCTCATTAACACTAATATGAAAATGTACTCAGTATCAGTGAACTGGCCTTGTAAACAAGAATTTTTAATAGAACCATATCCAAAGTTTCCAAGAAATTTCCAAGATATAAAACAAGAGCGTATTGGAAACACTTAAGTTTCCCATCAAGAATTTAATAATTAAAAAAAAATCACAGAGTTAGGTATGTTAATCCACGAACCAAGCAAATTAAGTAGCATGCAATCATATTAAAATATATCAACAATGGTCACTTTCAAGTTTCAACTTAGTCAAGACAAAGTAAGTGTGCATCATGAGCAAACAGCCATGCGCTAATAGAAGGACTAGAGCTTAATATCCCAAAAAATCTTCGAGCTTTAGATCCGGTCTCAATTATACTCCGAATGTTTATTTGTCTAAAAAAAATGGATGAGAGTTAGTCCCAATTCCGCATCGAAATTTTTTTCTAAAAAGAAAAGTGTTAATATCACAATAACCCCAAATTAGTACACATGTGATAAATTAACCCTAAACTATTTTTTTAACCATAAAAAACCCCAAGCCAATACACTTGTGACAATTTTATCCCAAACTGGTATATCTGTGACAAATTTACCCTCCGTTAATTTTCGTTAAATTTAACCGTTAAAGTGCTATGTTTATGACACATGACAATTGACGGGTGTACAAGCTTGGGATTTTTACCCTTTGTTTGTCACATGTGTATCAATTTAAAATTTTTTGTGGTATTAACACAATTTAACGGAGTGCAAAATTATCATGATTATACCAATTTGGGTTTTTCGAGATCAAAAAAATAATTTGGGATAAATTTGCAACAAGTGCACCGATTTGAGATTTTTCATGGTATTAACAAAAAAAAATAGGTCTAATACCAAATTTGCTCTTTTTCTAAAAAAAAAAAACATAAACTTTAACTCTATTCCCAAATCTGGACTCTTTTTTGTCCAAAAAAGAACTTCAATTTGGTCTTAATATGCCCTCATTAACCCTCAGTCCAAAAATCGTCTCCAGTTTTTGGACATAGCGTTTCCACGTTGATGACTGCTAAGTGAAAATTTATCTTCACAATAAAAGCATCCTTTGATATGGAAATTGGGGAAATTAAGAATGACCAAGGACGATTATCGGACCGGGGGCAGATAGGCACGGGTTTCATTAAAACTAATTACGCACGACATCACGAGCACAATTAATTTTTTTGCTTTGGGTAAGCGGGTACGTCCCAGGCAACGATGCAACTAGGAGGAAATTAGCTTGCATTCGTGAACTACGATGATCCAGATCTCTCGGAGATTGGACTGGTAGTCTAGTCATTGCCATCACGGGTCAAGCTTATTTTCGAAGATCACCGAGAACTAAGAAGAAGACTTTTAAAAAAAAAAAAAAACTTCTTATGGTTTTGGAAGAATTCACCCTTTGATATTCATGCAGGGGCTTGTATATGGATGGCCCTGCTTTTGCTCGCACGTATGTCCACCAAGCGTTTGATAAAATGCCCAGCACGGGACAGAAAAGAAGGCACAGGACGGAAGATGTTGCAAATGCACAGAGAGGTATGAGGGACTCAGGGCATGTGTCATGAAATTTCTTCTTTTTTCTTTTCTCTTTTTTTGCCAGGTACAGTGTGTTCATTCAGTAGTTTGGTGCTGGTAAAATTGGCTTTCTCATCCTCATGGGATCCAAATCAAATCCACCGGGTAGATGGTGGCGATGCCTTGAATACTCCAATGTTTCTTAAAGATCCATCAGTGTGACCCTGTTTTTAAAGTTTCATGTCGCGTGGGATTGATGATAGAGTGTGACAATTTCCTTATATTTTAGTTGCTCAGTTGTAATCAATGTCCTTTTCCATTTTCTGATTTGGTGTTGTACCACTCGGACTTGGTCCAGTTCTCTCAACTGTACAAGGGCAAGAGCTTTCTTGGAGACTAGCTCCAACATGTTTATTAGGAAGTTTGATAGGGAATTCTCTTATTAGCATACTCAATGATGATCCAATCATATAAGGCACAGAAATATTCAAGTGAGAACTATTAAGTTTCAAGTATGTGACCTCAACTACTTGTTTAGAACCATTTCAGATGAATTTCGCCCCACTTTCCTAGAAAGAAACGGTCGATTAGACTTTTAGATAGTGCCATCGAGTATAGATGTTTGGTTTCCTGTCAATCAACTAAAAAGATGTAACCAATTGATCTTGAATGTTTCAGCCAAAAAAAGTTGATCTTGTACTTTCCAGCAAAATGCTATTGGCAGTGGAAACTATTGAACAGAAGAAATTGTGCAGAGACTTGTAGGTAAAAAGGGACAATTGCCAAAACAGTCCTAAACCTATTGCAAATGTGCCAATTCAGTCCTAAACATTTTTTTGGGGGTCAATTTAGTCCTAAACCTTTTGCACTTGTGCCATCTTAGTCCATTTGGCTGGTCATTCATGGAAATGCTAAAATGATAAACTCCAATAACATTGATACGACGTTTTCTTCAAAACTTGTAGGACGCTGCCTAGTCAGTGATTTTCTGGTTAGAGCCAGGTCAATTGTTTCCAAAACCAAAAAAATCGAAGTGCAAATCAAGTTATCTAATAAGTTCGGTATCACTTCATTAGAAAGATTGAAACCTTAATAAATTCTTGCATTAGGAGGTACCTCTACAAAAATCAGGCTATTTAAATAGGCCATGGTAGGAATAAGAAAAGGACTAAAACATATAATGAGCTCAATTCTATAGCATATGTCGACCACCAGGAAAGAGATACAAAATATAAAATCCAGCATGAACGTCATATGCTCCCATCATTTCCACATTGGACTCCCCAACTTTTGGAGCCAAGAATACTATGCACAATTTCTGCACTTGCACAATTAGAGCATGGCTGAAGCTGCGGTAAACTTCCTTATTGACAAGCTCACAAATTTTCTGGAGAATGAAGTTCAATTCTTCAGAGGAGCAGAGGAAGAAGTTAGCTCAGTGAGAGGACAGTTCGAGTCCATAAAGGCAGTCCTGAGGGTCGCAGATTCCCTGGAAGAGAGTGATGAGGAAGTCAAAATATGGGTAAAGCAGCTAAGGGAGATTGCATATGACACTGAAGATGCTCTGGACAAGTTCAAACTTCTCTCCGCACATGATCATGGGGTTGGACTTGCTGGTCTTCTCTGTAGGATGTCTTGCTGTGTGAAGAACATGAAAGCTCGATATCGAACTATTTCTGAGATACAGAAAATCAACTCTCGAATCAAAAGCATATGCGATGGACACCAGAGGCTATGCTACAAGTTTAGTGAAGCTGAAAATGGCCCAGGCTCCAATTACTATGACAACAGATGGCATGAACAACGAGGTAATGCCCTTCTTTTAGACAAAAATGAGCTTGTAGGCATTGAAGAACCGAAGAAGCAGCTTGTTGGGTGGTTGCTTGAGGGCACTTCTAAGCGGGAAGTTATCTCAGTCGTTGGGATGGGAGGATTGGGCAAAACCACGCTGGTAAATCAAGTTTATGAAGATCCAGAGGTGAAGAAACATTTCACAATATGTGCTAGGATCACTGTCTCTGGCTCTCCGAACATAGGAGAGCTCCTCCAGGACATGCTTCGGCAAATTATGAGAGCGATCAAAAAACCAATTCCTTCAGGTGCCGACACCACAAAGATCTACCGGCTGAAGATGACAATCAAGGACTTGCTACAGAGAATGAGGTATCTGGTTGTTCTAGATGACACATGGAGAATAGACGAATGGGATGCTGTCCAAGACGCACTGCCTAACAACACGTGCGGCAGCCGAATAATCATCACCACCAGGAATGCTGATCTAGCATCTACCTCCTGCCGAGAATCAAAGGGGAAGGTTTACAAGATGGAACTTCTGCCGGTAGAAGACTCATGGAAGCTTTTCTGCACAAAGACATTTCAGGGGAGCTCGTGTCCTTCCCATCTGAAGGAGACCAGTGAGTTTATTTTAAGAATGTGTGAAGGATTGCCACTTGCTATAGTGGCTATCAGTGGTGTTTTGGCTACAAAAGACAAGCACAGAATAGATGAATGGGAATTGGTTCGCCGCAGTCTTCGTAGTGAGATTGACTGTAACGACAAATTCAAAAACATGAAGAGAGTTCTTTTACTTAGCTTTAATGATCTGCCATATTACCTGAAATCCTGCTCCTTGCACTTAAGTATATTTCCCTGGGGTCGCCGCATTAAGCGCAGGAAACTGATTCGGCTATGGATAGCAGAAGGATTTGTTGAAAAGAAAGAAGGAAAAACCCTCGAAGAAGTTGCTAACGACTACTTCGTGGATCTGTTGAACAGAAGCCTGATAGAGGTGGCTGATAAACGAAGTGATGGACAGGTCAAATATTGCCGCATCCATGCTATTCTGCGGGAAATTATCACCTCAAAGTCGATCGATCAGGGCTTCGCAGAAATAGCCCGAGAAGAGAGTCATGAATTACCAGACAAAGTTCGTCGCTTGTCAGTACAGATCACCTCGCAAGCTCTGCAACAGAACTGGTCCTTGTCTCGAGTTCGATCTTTATATATCTTCGGGATAGGGAGATCATGCATGAATACCATTCTAGCTAGTGATATGAAACTGCTCACTGTTTTGGATATGCAAGCGGCTCCTCTAACAAGGTTCCCTGCTCAATTTGCTGATTGGTGTTGTCTGACATATCTAAGTTTCAGGTTCACTGAGGTGAGTACAGTTCCATGTTCTATTGGGAAGCTTCAAAACTTAGAGACTCTAGACCTTAAACATACAAATGTCACTGAATTGCCTGTTGAGATCTTGAAACTTCGACGACTTCGTCATCTCCTCGTTTACCGCTACAAGAGTATAGCCTATTCGTCCTTCAAATTCGGCTTTAAGGCCCTTAGGGGAATAGGGGCTTTGCAATCCCTTCAAAAGCTCTGCTATATAGAAGCAGATGACGAGAGTAGCAGCAGCATGATGAGAGAGCTTGGAATGTTGACACAACTGGATAGGCTGGCCATTCTGAAATTAAGAAAAGAAGATGGAAGGGATTTGTGCTTGTCAATCTCCAAACTAACCCGGCTTCAAGCAATATATGTGGCTTCTGTTGATGATGATGAGGTTATTGATCTGCAACACCTCTCTAGTCCACCTAGATTCCTTCAGAGAATCTACTTGAGAGGACGTTTGGGGGCTTTACCACACTGGCTACCCTCTCTCAACAGCCTGATGAAATTGCAACTCAGGTGCAGTCGCCTAAAGGATGACCCTCTCGTGTCTCTCCAAAATCTGCCCAATCTTGTGCATCTCGAGTTACTTCAGGTTTACGAAGGAAGCTCGTTGTGCTTTAAAGCAAAAACATTTAAGAAGCTAATGACTTTGGGCCTTGACCATTTCGACGAACTCAGGTGCATAGAAGTGGAGAAGGGAGCAATGCCTTATCTTGAGAAGTTCATCATTCAGCGTTGCAAGTTACTAGTGAAGCTTCCATCAGGAATTGAACACCTGACAAAGCTGAAAGTGCTGGAGATTTTCGATATGCCGGATGAGCTGGTTAAGAAGCTTGTGCAAGGTGGGCAACATGGTGACTATCAGAAAGTTGCACATGTTCCGCATGTATATTATGGCTACTGGAGAGATGGGGCATGGGACATCAACCTAATCGAGAGATCAGTGCAGAGAGATCATTTTACAGAGATCATATCAGTGCATGTTCCAAGCGCTGGTATAAGGTGCAGTTAGGAAGTGAATAACTGTCTGTGATATGTTTGTGATTTATGACATGTAAATGTTTATGTACTGTGCGGTATCTGTGATTGCATGTCTGTCTGCAAATGACATTTAGGAGCGGTTAAAACTATGTTAGTAATGTTTGGAGTGTGCTGTTAGTTAATATGGAATAAGGCAATAAGGGTTTTGTTGTGTCTCTGCATGCTCTACAAATAGAGCTCGTGTGTGTTACTTTTGTATGCTATGTAATAAAGATGTAGTCCTTTTGTGATTGCTCTCACTCTCCCTCTATTGTGTGACCCCTAAAATCTTTAACATGTACAGGAGCTAATTGCCTTGTTCTCTGGTGTCCCTTTTTTCGTCAGTATCATGAAAATTTCATTTGAGTAGGTCATTACAATTACAATTAGAGGGGTTGAACCCTGTCATGATCTGGTAAGGCCATTTAGGTATCTGAAGATTGGCGTAAGTAAAACATTCAAGATTCAACGTGTAATGAGTTCTTATTCAAAAGCATTTTCACTGCTGGAAGATTTTCAATGCTTCTGCTATTTAATTGCTTACTCCAGGTTTCAGATGTTTCTGATGCTGGCCTTCAGCTGTGCAGCTATGGCTTTGCTGTAGTAGCATGCTATGATGGATGAACTTTCTAGCAAATTTTCAGTCTCATGTTTTCGTTGATTGCATAAGAAGGAAATCAGGTCAAGTTTTTTTATAAACCAGGTTGGCTTAATTACCACCTTAAACTATCTACAGGATGTTCGCGGATCATTCAAATTGAATCAAACTAGAGTACTTGCTCAGAAGTTCACTTAAACTGTCTGTAATTAAAACATAGTCGATCGTGAGAGTATTAATCATGCAGATCACGAAAACAATTCGTGCATGAAAGATTACAATTCATGTGTATTTCTCGCTTGGCTGGGAAGGGCAAGAATTCTGCTTCATTAGAGACTACAGCCAAGATATTTGCTTGAAGGTAGACATATGAAATTTCCCTATTAGCGTCGGTTATGACAATGCGAAAATTAAAACGAAACTAAAACTGAGAAGAAGAAAAGAATACCAAAATTTACATGGAAACCCTTGCGGGAAAAAATCATGGGGAGAGGAGAAGCGAAATCCACTATAGAAACAAAGATTACAAAAGGCGGCTCAAATATGCTTCTATATCTAACAGTTTGAGAAAGAGCAATATTTATACTATTATCCCTCAAACTCTAACGTTGGCCTAAGCCCATAATTAATTCAAGACATATTAACAAATCTTCACCTTATCTTGAATTCCTCAAGTAGACATAGGTAATAAATAGTCTTCTTCTCCCACCAGTGTAAAACTCAGTTGCAGCAAATATTAACCAAATCCAAGCAATGCTTGAATTTAGCAGTAGGCAGACTTCGTCAACATATTAGCTGGATTATTTTCTGTACCAATCTTCAACACCTTAATATAGCCATCAATACTATAAACCCCTGACCAATCCTTTTACTCAACGAAGCAAGCCTTAGAAAGCTTTTAAAACAACAGTACTCTTAAACAGAATTGTTGACTGCGAATGTTCACAGTAACTTTCACCGGAAATGATCCATCTGAATTAATGGCAGGCGGATGCCAATAGCCATTCCGGAGAATGTCGCTATTGTTAATATTAGTATGAAAATCTATCCAATACTTGCAGTGAACTTGCCTAGTAAAGAAGAATTTTGACTAGATCCATATCAGAAGTTTCCGAGAAGTTTCCGATATATAAAACATGAGTGCATTGGAAATTAATTAAGTTTTCTAGTATGTCATATGAAAAGTTAAACAAAAACTTATACCTAACTTTAATAGGCAAACTGAGCAAATTAAGTAGCATGCAACTATACTAATAGATATCAATAACGTCATTTTCAACTTAGTCTAGAAAAAGAGTGTAAGGCCTTTTAATTTGCTAAGCGGGTGTGCATCACGACCAAACAGCCATAAACTGATGGATGACTAGACATCAGAAGCTTGACCATTTCCACACCAAATCCCCAGCCTGTAGAGAGTACCAGCTAGTTCATTCTCCAGATCATCGATACATGCAAAATAGAGCATGGCAGAAATCGCAGTGAACTTCCTACTTGGCAAGCTCAAGGACTTTCTAGAGAATGGGGTCCTATTGAGAGGTGTCAAGGAAGAAGTCACTTTAGTGAAGAGACAATTGGGGTATATAAGGGCATTCCTGAGGGTTGCAGATTCCCTGGAAGAGAGTGATGAGGAAGTCAAAGTTTGGGTGAAGCAGCTGAGAGAAATCGCCTATGACACTGAAGACGCTCTTGATGAGTTCAAACTTCTCCTGGCGCATGATCATGAAATTGGCATTCCTGGCCTTCTCTCCAAGATGTCCTGCTGCATCAAGAACATGAAAGGTCGATACCGAATTGTTTCGGAGATGAAATCCATCAACTCCAGAATCAAAAATATATATGATGGACACTGGAGAATCCGAGACAAGTTAAGTAAAGTCGAACGTTGCTATGGCTCTAGTAAGCCAGATGACACATGGCAGGACCAGCGATGGAATGCCCTTCTTTTAGACAAAGCTGAGCTTGTGGGCATCGATGAGCCAACAGAAAAGCTGGTTGGCTGGCTGACTGAGGGCACTTCCACGCGGGAAGTGATCTCAGTCGTGGGGATGGGAGGACTGGGGAAAACTACGTTAGTGAAGCAAGTTTACGAAGATCCAGAAGTAAAGAAACATTTCATGGTACGTGCTTGGATAACTCTTTCTCAATCTCCAAATATAGAAGAGCTCCTCCAAGGCCTGGTTCGACAAATTATGAGCGAGAACCAAGAACGAGTTCCTCCTCTAGAGGACAACATGGACAGATTATGCCAGAAGCTGATTATCAAGGATCTGCTACAAAAAGCCAGGTACCTGATCGTTGTAGACGATGCGTGGAGCATAAATGCATGGGATGCGATCAAATATGCATTGCCTAACAACACCTGTGGCAGCCGAATAATCATCACATCCAGGAATTCCCATTTAGCAAGTACCTCATGCGGGGAATACGAGGGGATGGTTTACAAGATGGAGCCATTGCCAGCTGAACAGTCATGGAAGCTTTTCTGCAAGAAGACATTTCGGGGGAACTCATGCCCTCCCCATCTAGAGGAGACCTGTGGGCTTATTCTCAGAAAGTGCGAGGGGTTGCCACTTGCTATTGTGGCCATCAGTGGTGTATTGGTTTCAAAAGACATGAGAAAAAAGGATGAGTGGGATCTTGTTCATCGCAGTCTACGTACTGAAATCGATTGCAACGACAAATTGAAAACCTTGAAAAAAGTCCTTTCGCTGAGCTTCGATGACCTGCCATACCACTTGAAGTCCTGTTTCTTGCACTTGAGCGTATTTCCAAAGGGTTACCTCATTAACTGTGGGAGATTAATTCGATTATGGATTGCGGAAGGATTTATAGACGAGAAAGAAGGCATGACAGCGGAAGAAGTAGCCCAGGACTACTTAAATGAGCTCCTGTACAGAAGCCTGATAGAGGTGGCTGTTAAAACAAGCGATGGAAGGATTGAGTATTGCCGTATCCATGATTTTCTGCTGGATATTATTACTTCAAAGTCGAGAAACCAACGCTTTGCAGAAATAGCCACAGAAAAACATCATCAATGGACAGACAAAGTTCGTCGCCTTTCTATACAGAACAGCCTGCAAGCTATCCAACGGAAAAGGTCATTGTCTCAACTACGTTCTTTATACATGTTTGGGGCAGAGAGATCTTGCATGGACGCTGTTCTAGGCAGTGAAATGAGACTGCTTACTGTTCTGGACTTGCAAACTCCCTCTTTGACGAGGTTCCCTGCTCAAGTTGCTGAGTGGTGCTACCTAAGTTATCTAAGTTTCAGGTACAGCAAGGTGAGAACTGTTCCAAATTCCATAGGGAAGCTTCAAAACCTAGAGACCCTAGACCTTAAACACACATATGTCACAGAATTGCCAGTTGTGATCTTGAAGCTCCAACGACTTCGCCATCTCCTCGTATATCGTTATCGAAACATACCCTACTCATGGTTTCAGTGTGGCTTCAAGTCCCCAGAAGAAATAGGGGCTTTACAGTCCCTGCAAAAACTCTGCTACATTGAAGCAGGTGACGAGAAAAATAGCAGCTTAATGAGAGAGCTTGGAAAGTTGAAACAATTGAATAGGTTAGGCATCTTGAAGTTGAGAAAAGAAGATGGAAGAGAATTGTGCTCGTCAATTGAAAACTTAACCAAGCTTCGATCAATATCTCTAACTTCAGTCAATGAAAATGAGATTATCAATCTACAGCCCCTCGCTTCTCCACCTCCGTTTCTCCAGAGAATCTACTTGACAGGACGTCTGGAGGCATTACCACATTGGATATCATCTCTCGACAGCCTAATGGTATTGAAGCTGAGATGTAGTCAGCTAAAGGATAATCTGCTGTCACCTCTCGGGAATTTGCCTAATCTTGTGCATCTCAAGCTGCTTCAGGCTTATGAAGGAACCACGTTGCATTTCAAAGTCAACAACTTTATGAAACTACAGTTCCTGGTCCTTGGTCCTTTTGACCAACTCGAAAGTGTGGAAGTAGAGAAGGGATCAATGCCTTGTCTTGAGCAGTTGAATATTGAGGGTTGTAAGCTATTGGAGAAGCTTCCATCTGGTGTTGAGCACCTGGAAAAGCTGAAAGTGCTGAAATTTATTGACATGCCTGATGAGTTAGTGAAGCAACTTACGCGAGATGGACAAGACCGTGACAACCTGAAAGTGGCACATGTTTCAGAAGTGTATTATGGTTACCGGAAAAACGGGGGATGGGAAGTTGTGCTCACCAAGGCACTAGGATGAGGAGCTTTCAATTCCTCCAAGGAATGAGAGGCTGAGCCAAGAATGCAGTACAATACTTCTCTCGAGGTATGAGCGATTGAATGATTGCAGCTAGGGAAGATAGTTGTTACTATGTAATAACAGTTTAAATGCATAGTCTAATGTTTCTATGGTTCTGTAAATGACATTGAGCAGCAGGTTCGCATTATTCTGCAACTGTCCCTTCTTGGAGTACATGCAGATTTAAGATGAAACTCTGCTCTTATGATAAACTAATTACATGTTTGCACCACTATGTGTTGTTACTTAAGTATTCCTTTTGCGGGCTCGGCCCAAATGGAACATGCCAGGATAATACAATCTTACTTATGAATCAAATGAGAAAACCAGTTGGTACTTTGGATGTTACAGTTGGATCCGCTTTCGTCCACCAAGTCACACATTCCCATGTTTTACTCATTTAGCCCATCTTCACAAGAGTTTGGTTTCACAAGAGTTTGGTTTCAGACAAGTGCCAACCCTCCTGGAATTCTTCACTTCGGGTAGAGACTCTAAAATGGTTTTTGCTGCCCTGAGCATTTCAAGTCTCTTACAGTTGCACAAGTAGTAAGCCATTCTAGGAGACCGGATCCAGGAGGTCAGTCATGAAAATGTCAGCAATCAGCATGAACAATCAGCGTCAGATACAAACTCATTCTTATTGATTGCAAAACTTCCGAGCATGCCCAAAAATCTTCTCCGTAACATTGTCAGTGATAAGCACGTTTCCGACAGCCTTTATAGTAGCCAAATTAGAAAAACCTGACCAGCCACTCACCTCGAACCATACGAACGAAAGCAGGAATCGTGACCGACTAAAACCGCAGCTTCTCTTTGGTAGTTTCAGGGTTTAATCCTCTCAGCACCAAAAATGTCCACCTTGATTATGCTCCACGTAAGTGTGCCAAAATTTCCCACCTAATGCATCCATCATCGCAAAAATGGCGAGCGGCGGCCCTTGCTTTTCTCATGTATTATTTCGTTAATCTTGCATATGAGTGATGCCCACAACCTATAAACCACCCAATTAGAAGTACATTTGAAAAATGTCCGTTGGAGTAATTTATCGAAACTACGAAACAGAAACAGTCCAGTCTTATTTACACATAGTTGGAGAAATCCTAGATCAGCACCATGCCAGTCGTGGAGTTTTTTGTTAAATCCTTGATAAACTTGCTTTTCTGGGCATTATAAAGTGTTAAGATCATCCATTTTTCTTTGGCTGATGTAAACATTAGGTACTTATTCAATGCTACACCTAACATGCCAATCTTAATGTTTTTGAACATCATTTAATCTATTTAATTGCAGATTAAGATTAATTGCACGCAATAACAGGAGAAGATAAGATGGAAAGGGTTTGACAAACTATGAAAGAGCCGAACGAAGCTTCTATGCATGACTAGGACCATACCGAGAATTATGGTGTTTGCCCATATATATATATTGCAAGGAAGCATACATAACACAGAAGATCATTATACAACTTATACTAAGATAAATGCGAAACTTCAGAGATAAATCCATTTTCCTGCTGTTGGATTAATGCTACGAGACAGCACTAAAGCATCACCATATGAGGTGAGTGGCAAGAGAGAAGAATGGAATAGAACTGCTTTAGAAGAATTTGATCAGTAATAGAACACAACAATTATAGTAATTTGTTCTTACAATCATTAGGTAAACAACTTCAAAAAAAAAAAGGATTGGGGAAGGGACCATGAGAGAAGAAACTAGAAACACCATATGACATTAAGGCTTCATTTGTCTCCCGAAAAATATATGATTTGAAAGTTCTTTTCCTAATGTTCAATTATACCGCTTAAAAAAATGAACAGTCAAGAAATACTTTTATCGTCTACGAAAATGTTTAAACACAATTATTATCGATAATGTAAACATTTGTCATTGGCTATTATAAGGGATACAAGTGACCAATTTGTGAAAAATAATTTGAAAATTATTCGTTTTTTTCGCGAAACTGGGTCTTATGATGGTAAAAGGAACAAAAATCAATGTATTGACAATAGACTAGGAATCAAAAAGTGAAAGTAAGACAGAGAAATTGGAGAAAGTATTTTCTTTCGGTAAGATTGTAGATTATGGTAGTTGCAGGTCATCATAAATCCCAAAAGAAGTAAGAATCTGGAATAATTGCAAAAGATGTTTTGCTTATTACCAATTTAGTCATAAACCTATCATATAGACATTAATTCAACCAAAAAAAAATTCAATTTTGTTAATTTAGTCCTAAATCTTTATGCAAAATTTCAATGTAATCCTTTCACGCCAATTTTTGCTGAAGATCACTAACGTAGAGGTTTAGTCATTACCGGCCGTCCTTCGTGGCATACCCCACATCAACAATTTTTAGTGAAAATTGGCCAAAAGAACTAAATTGAAATCTCGCAATATTTGCTAGTGGGATTAAATTGACAAAATTAGAACGTTAGAATCTAAATTGGCACCCGTTGAATAAGTTCAGGACTGATTGGCCAATTTTCGCAATATTTGCTAGTGGGCAAACAATTTTATCAACATTCGATTTTGACATAAAATATATCAAAGGAGAATCAAATTGATTACCAGATGTCTTAATCAAAGCACTGTTACAAGGAGAATATGCATTAACATAGTAGAAGTACTCTCCAAAGTAATGTTAAAACGCAATAGAAATTGGCTAAATAGATAAAGGGAATTGAAAATATGAATAATTCGTTCTCTCAATTATGGATATCAAATTCGATAGAATATCAAAAGTTTAAAGTTTACCTCCTCTAAGAACTCTAAACACCATTTTATACGGTGTTATCCCCAATTACAATAGGAAATGTGAAATTACGAAAACGCCATTAAAATTATAAAAACTGTCTAAAAACCAAATTACCTAAAAACTCATCTAAACGACTTCGAAATGCGAAAAGAAGAAGTCGTTCACAGTATAGCGGTGAGTATTGATCAGCAGTCCGTTTCCATGCAGCCGGTCGAATTTGAGCTCATTCCTAATTCGCCAACCTTAAGTGCATCAGAAAGGAGACCAAAATTGACTTAGGTGAATCCTCACAGGCAGGATCTGTCATAGGAACTCAGAGTTCATATGCATCTAAATAATCTAGTGATCCTTACTATAATGATCTGGTCAAATGAGGGCCGAAATTGATCGGTGGCGGAGCTAGATAGCCTAAACAAAGAGCAACTCGTGATAGGCTTTTAGGATAACGAATGGGGAAGGAATGAAAAAATTGCACTCCGAATAAGGGGAAGAGCACTTCTGGTTTATTTATATGAAGATAGAATTAACACACAAGATGCTCTACTCCATGCTTGTCCATTTAGTCTTAAATTATTTTTTCCACTTTGAAAGTGCCAAGTCTCAAATTCTTATTGCTCAAAAGTGAAGCCCGTCCAATGATCACCTCTATCCTTGAGACTCTTATAACACATACTTAATAAGGAATAATTGATCTTGAAAGCATTGGTTATTCATATCACAAAAATAATTAGTGCACCTAAAATTGTAAAATTCTCTTACTTGGTTGCTTGACGAGTGTCTAGGGAGCTTTTTGAAACAAAATCCCAACTAGTAAAGGTGTGTCTCATGACCGCAAATGCTCAAAATTAATATTTTCAGTGCGTTTAAGGCAGATGTCATAATTCAATCAGGCGTAGAAAATAGAAAAATAAATACTTAATGAGATTAAGCTTTTTGATAACCTCAATAAGTTTTGAGCGATTTTCCTCGTAGTAGGTAGTACTTTCGATTGCTCATTCGCGTTATGTGGGTTTAGTTCTGGCGCCTTGGTTTGTCAGATGGCTTTGAGAGGCGTCTGGCAGCTTCAAAAGCTGATCGTAAGCTATTGCGACTGGGGAGGAAGTAGCAGGGGAATCAGGTACGCTTTTTATACGGCTATGGATACAGCTGATGTTGAATTGAGCTCTTGGAGTGCCATGCCCAAAGTCTCTCTTCTCGGTTGTGAAGATTCGAGTTGTGTCTTGGCTTTATGTTGTATCTGCTGAAAATCTTGCTTCCGCTAAGATTGTGCGGGTTTCATTTCCATGGATTGTCTCATCTCTTTTAAGTGCTAATGTGGTGGGTGGGATTGGATATACATGAATGATTGAAATTATGTGAAGGTGCCTGGTGGACCATGGAAGCCTGCCTCCAGCAGTGGCGGCCTCTTTGTTATGCGAGTTTATAGATGACAGAGGTCTGTCGGGGCTAAGGAGCATTAGTTCTGGATCCAAGGGAAGAAGTTTTTTACATATAGTGGCGGCTTGAAATGAAAGCAGTTGCTGAAGACATGGGACTCTAGTTTTTGATGTAGCTAGATAAGTAAAGCTTCTGCCTTTAGGAAAGAAACTATAAAGCTCATATCTGTTCAGGAAGGAGTGAGTTGGTGGGGTTTCATCTACGACGGCTTGCTATCTATCTTATATGTTTCCCTTGTTGGGAGAAGTGTCAAAAAAGTCCTAAACCTATTGCATCAGTGCCAATTTAGTCCTAAACTTTTTTTTGTGCCAATTCAGTCTTAAACCTTTTGCATTTGTGCTAATTTAGTCCTAAACCTTTTTTTGTGCCAATTCAGTCCTAAACCTTTTGCATTAGTGCCAATTTAGTCCTAAATCTTTGATAATTTATACTAATTGAGTTAATCCAACTAATTTTGATCGAAAATGACTAATGTGGACATCGATTATCCTACGTGACATGACAAACGCTGATTTGGATATTTTTTTAATATTATTCTATAATTTTAAATAATTTTTAAGCATTTTCTTTTGTTTTTTTAAAATTATTTTTAAAAATTATTTAAAATATCAAAAAATATTAAAAAAATATACACGTTAGTGCAAACCGTGCCACGTAGGACAATTGATATTTGTGCCAATGATTTTCGGCCAAAATTGATCGAATTGACTCAATTTGCATAAATACTAAATATTTAGGATTAAATTGGCACTAATGCAAAAGGTTTAGGACTGAATTGGCACAAAAAAAGGTTTAGAACTAAATTGGCACTAGGGCAATAGGTTTAGGACTTTTTGGACACTTTTCCCGAGTTCCTTGGATAATGTGAAAAGCTTGAAACTTTACCGAAGACCAAAAAAGATTGAACTTTGCACCAAGCTTGCTCCTTTTTTTTTTTTGTGAAACACTAAGTGTTACTTTTAAATGATATAAAAATAGTATCTTTGTATGATAGGAACCAAGTATGCCTTCCTTTTGCAATTCAACTCCAGATGCTCTTTTTACTTTCTAATTCGCTCGTTCTGAGCAGGAGAATTTGTACAGCTCAAAAGGAAAATATCACATTGTATATATATACACACACGTATGATATATACATAAAATCTGGTATAGACCAAAAACTCTCTGGCCTAGAAATATAATTCTAGAGAAAAGGGAACAGAAAATCAGTTCCTTTTGACTTATAACCAAGGTTGTTAAAATCAGTTTCGATAACTAACAATGCTAATAATAATAATAAAGTAGTAACCGGGTCGAGATTGACGGACCCGCGTGCTTCTTCCCGTACTCGATCATGTTGGCCGAGACCTCGCCGGTTACGTCGCGCAATGGAACCGCCCCATCCAATATAGTCAGCAGAAAAAAGGGGTCACTTTTTTTTCCCTGATTTGGAAAAGGTAATTTAGGCATTGTGATGGCTTATTCATTCGTGAAAAAAGCCTAATTTTAAGACAGCAGAAATAAGGATTTATTTGTTTGATAGTTCTAGTTTAATTTGAGCATAATGGTCATATTAATTTTGTTTGGACAGTCCAGAATCCTTGCTTCTTGTCGTGCAAAACTTGCTTCCACCCCGTATTCTCCTGATATCGCTGGAATGTTTGAACTTTGAACGTGAATGTCACCCGGATTCCCTTTTTAAATTAAAATTAAGATGAGCAGCACCGGACTAGTAGGTCGGTTTTCTTTGCAACATAGATTTTGTGTTGGCAACCTATTTTTACTCAAATTTGATGGAATTTTGATGGAGTATAACTTTATTTTTTATATGTCCTATTGACATGATTTTCACGCCCATGGAAAGCTTGCAACCCTAGTTTTTGGAAACATGATTTAATTTTTGAAACAGTGTCAATATTTGTGATCGAGGCAAATGGACAGTCACTGTAAAAAGTTATATTACTTTCTAAAAATCCGATCGCCGTGATTATTTCAGTGTCAACAAGCGCGTGACTTGCAATTTGAAGTTGGAATTAATTAATTGGGTCAAAGCGTAAAATTTGCAGTCGGACGGTTGTAATTGAGAGATGTAGTATCTAAAGATCTAACTTCCATTTTAGGAAAAGTATATATCGACAGTGAGCTCATGAATGAGCATGGTTCAATTGTACCTTTTCGATCGAAATAAAAAAAAATTATGAATTTTGATCAAATCGTAAGTAAAAAATTAGGTGTCTGTAAAGCATAACCAGTGCATCGGAAATGAAAAAAATTAGCTTATTAAGCATACCTAATCAAGTAGACTCCATTGAAAAAAGAAATCTTAGGTATACAATATCGATCGACGGAATTGGAATACTATAAGTGAACAATATTCAACACTTTAGTATCTAGATTTTTTTTTTGTGTGTAGCGTTAAGCTTTTATATGGAAAAAAAGGATTCCAAAATTATTGTGCTCGTTTACCACGTGTCGAAATTTGCCTACATTAAATGAGGGGTGATCGATTCCTGTTTTGGTTTGATCCCACCGTGAAACCTGGAATCGGACTGAAATGACCCGTTTCTAGTTTCAAAGATCGAGAACTGCATCGGTCGATCTTATTATTAGATAGGTTACATTTTTCCTTTTTGTGATTTATTGTTAAATTTCTCTCGTTAACTATATGTTTACTGGATCATCTCTCATTGATTGCATTATTACGTTGTCATTAAACCTAAAATTTATTAGTACCATGTTTTTTAGGAATTTATTTTTTGAAGATATTACTCGATCTGGTTTCTCCGGAATCAAAAATCAGACGGACAGTAATGGATTTCAATTATATAAAATCAGACACGATTCAACCGATCCGTTATGCTCCGCTTTATGTTGAACTGAATTGCCCGCCCAACTCGATCCGATCCGGAAACCTGCCCACCGTACATACTCCATTTCCACAAAGCACCCCCCTGACCCGACCCAACCAAAGTAGTTGATGAATCATTAATCACACTCAGAGCCAAAGGGGGCTTCGGTAGAGAATATTCCAATTAGGGTTCCTTCCTCGGGCTTTTTTCCAAAATAATTTTTTTTTAAATAATTACCAAAATAATAGTAAAAAAAATAATTACCCAATTGGGTACCAATCGGCAATGGGCCTGCCGATTGGGGCCCAACTCAATTTTTTTAAATAATAATTATTTACTTTTAATTTATATTTTTATAAAATTTTTAATTAAATAATAAATGATATTGAAATTACGTAAACTTTTGAGGAAAAAAAAAGACAAGCACTACATAATTCATATTCCACCATTCAAATTTACTTTTAATTTATATTTTTTATAAAAGTTGTAATTAAATAATAAATTATATTAGAATTACGTAAACTTGAGGAAAAAAAAAAGACAAGCCCTACATAATTCATATTCCACCATTAAAATTTACTTTTAATTTATATTTTTATAAAAGTTTTAATTAAATAATAAATTCTATTGAATGGTGTAATTCCAAAGTTTACATAATTCCAATATAATTTATTATTTAATTAAAACTTTTATAAAAAAAATATATAAATTAAAAGTAATTTTAATGATGTAATATGAATTATGTAGTGCTTGTCTTTTTTTTCCCTCAAATTTTACGTAATTTCAATATAATTTATTATTTAATTACAACTTTTATAAAAAATATAAATTAAAAGTAAGTTTGAATGGTGTAATATGAATTATGTAGTGCTTGTCTTTTTTTTCCCTCAAAGTTTACGTAATTTCAATATAATTTATTATTTAATTAAAACTTTTATAAAAAAATATAAATTAAAAGTAAATTTGAATGGTGGAATATGAATTATGTAGTGCTTGTCTTTTTTTTTCCTCAAAATTTACGTAATTCCAATATCATTTATTATTTAATTAAAAATTTTATAAAAAATATAAATTAAAAGTAAATTTGAATGGTGTAATATGAATTATGTAGTGTTTATCTTTTTTTTTCCTCAAACTTTACGTAATTCCAATATCATTTATTATTTAATTAAAACTTTTATAAAAAAAATATAAATTAAAAGTAAATGTGAATGGTGGAATATGAATTATGTAGTGTTTGTCTTTTTTTTTCTCAAAGTTTACGTAATTCCAATATCATTTATTATTTAATTAAAACTTTTATAAAAAATATAAATTAAAAGTAAATAATTATTATTTAAAAAAAATTGAGTTGAGCCACAATCGGTAGACCCATTGCCAATTGGGGCTAATTCTGATTTGGGTGCCAATCGGCAGGCCCATTGCCGATTGACACCTAATTGGATAATTATTTTTTTTATTATTATTATTTTAGTAATTATTTTAAAAAAAATTATTTTGGAAAAAAGCCCTCCTTCCTCGATCCTCCGATTCCCCCCCCCCCCCCCCCCGGCAACCCCAACACCGAAGGGAAAAAAAAAAGCTTGTGGATCCCTCCTCCTGCATAATTGCACCTTCGTCTCGACAAAATCCATCTCGTCGACCCGATCCTAGAGGTACGTTCGATCTTCGATCTCCATTCCCACTTGCCCTCTGTTCTGCTGTCTCCCTATCTGTTGTTGGTGAGTCGTCTGTGCCGCCAGGTCGCCGTTTCCTGTCTTTCCGCCACGGTTTCTGGCGGAATTCGCTGTTCTCCTTCGCCTCGTTAGTTTTTAGTTGGGTCGGGTCACACGTCTTGCGTGTGGAGTCATGGCGCGTGCTGTGGTTTTTGGTGGGAGGCTCTGTGGGACGGTGCTAGAAATGCGCTAGGGGTGGAGCCGAGGGGGACTCTGCTTGCATCGAATTGTTCTTATGGAGGAGATGTCTATAGCTGTTGTGTCGAGTTTCTGCTGTACTTAGCATGGATCTTTTGCGATTTTTTCTTCTTAAGGGAGTCAGGAACTTGTGCATGCCGTATCCTTGCACTTAAGCGTTGCAGACGCTGACTAAGCTAGTATATTGATTTGGCTCAAAGAGGAAAAAAGAAGAAGAAGCTAGTCGATAGATATTCACTATGTGTTGGGACTGATTTGAGCTTCTTGATTCAAGTATCAGAGTTAAAATCATTGCTACTGAGTCCTCTAGGCTTCAAAATGCATCTATGGTTGAGTTTTAAGTCACCCAGATAGAGCTATAAAAGGATAACTGTAGCCGCAGGGTAAATAGAACCTAGAAGTCTAGAGCTGAAGAGAGAAGGAAATATTTTTATCAATCAGCCATTGGGAGATTTTCGGAGAGGGCACTTATGTTTTAGTGGTCGAATGATTGATGTAAACTATACTTAACCTGTTTGGTGAAATGTTGGTGAACGCCTAATAAATCATTAGTAGATTGGAAGGAGCGACTTGGGCGCTATTTTCCCCTTTTCATCATGGCAATTGCTTCCTGCTTCCAGTAAAATGAAGGTATTGATTGCTTGATGTGCATGTTCGAGGTGATAATATTGATTATTGGGAATATCTTGCATGAAGTGGGCAAATCTGATTCTGACATAATGGAGAGATAATATCTCTGTGAGGATCGCTTGACTCCTCCTTCCATTTGGGTAGGAGAATCTTCTTGCTTTGTCTCCTTCTGCTAGTTTACTAGGAATCAATTTTATCAAGTGTGCTATCATTTATTCTTTATTTTCTCCTCTGGAACTTACATAGAAGAGTAACATTGAGCTGTAACCACATACAACTAAATTCTTGGCTATTTTTATTTTATTGCTACGCTTTATTTGTTTGATAGGACCTCTGAGAAGGCTATTGAACTCTTCATACTATCTGCACAATGAAGTTCCTAGAATACACCCCTCTGGAACGGTAATCTCGTAGGTAGTCTTTTCAGAATCTGTTTGATAAAAATACTTCCGAGGTAGAAATTCGTTTGGTAAAAATAAAAAATTGATTTCTACCTCGGGAGTATTTTTATCAAACAGATTTCTCTGTCAAATTGATTTTTGACAGAGAAATTGACTTCTGAAAGTGTTATCATGCAAACCCTTAACTTCGATTGTACTTTTTATAAATTTTGGATTTCAATTTAGGTAATTTAAAAAAAATAAAATAAAGGTTGTCCCATCCCAGATAAGGGCAAAACCCCAAACCTCCCCAACTTCGCAGACCCCTCTTCTTCGACTCTCACTGTCCCTCCTCCGCTGCACATCGACTTCGACACAAGCAGAGCCACGAAGCTAAGGTTCGTTCAATCCTTTCAATCTCACGTTTCGAGGTTCGGAATGCTCGCCTGATTCTTAGTTTCTATGCTGTTATCGAGTGGCGGAATTCCTGGTGAATACTTGTTGAGCTAGAGGACCAGTGACTCAATCTTCCGGAGGTTCCTCCTTTTCTTTGTCTGCGGTTTTAAGGTTTTTTTCGGAATCAAGATGATGTGGAGGAATTTCTTCTCTTTGTTTTTTTTTCCCATTTTTGAGCGATTTTCCTCGTAGTAGGTAGTACTTTCGGTTGCTCATTTGCGTTATGTGGGTTAAATTCTGGCGCTTTGGTTTGTCAGATGGCTTTGAGAGGCGTCTGGCAGCTTCAAAAGCTGATCGTAAGCTATTGCGACTGGGGAGGAAGTAGCAGGGGCATCAGGTACGCTTTTTATACGGCTATGGATACAGCTGATGTTGAATTGAGCTCTTGGAGTGCCATGCCTAAAGTCTCTCTTCTCGGTTGTGAAGATTCGAGTTGTGTCTTGGCTTTATGTTGTATCTGCTGAAAATCTTGCTTCCGCTAAGATTGTGCGGGTTTCATTTCTATGGATTGTCTCATCTCTTTTAAGTGCTAATGTGGTGGATGGGATTGGATATACATGAATGATGAAATTATGTGATGGTGCCTGGCGGACCATGGAAGACTGCCTCCAGCAGTGGCCTCTTTGTTATGCTAGTTTACAGATGACTGAGGTCTGTCGGGGCTAAGGAGCATTAGTTCTGGATCCAAGGGAAGAAGTTTTTTGCATATAGTGACGGCTTGAAATGAAAGCAGTTGGTGAAGATATGGGACTCTAGTTTTTGATGTAGCTAGATAAGTAAAGCTTCTGCCTTTAGAAAAGAAACTATAAAACCCACCGTTGATATTTTTATATATACATGATAATTTTTCATGAGTATATATAAAAATATACATTTAATATACAATGTGTGGGAATTCTCTATTTTTTGAGAAATCACGTGTCGGCATGTCGTGCCATGTGTCTGGTGTCGTGTCGGCGCTACATACGTCATAACACACTTTTATGCCGCTCTTACCAGGATAAAGGACAATTACTATACTTACACTACTATATTTTCGCTATGTAATTTTGCCAATGGGGGTTATGTACCTTGACATTCTAATTGGCAGAAATTTCTAGAAAGAGGAAGTGTTATAATAAAAAAAATTGTTTGTTCCTTACCCGTCCTTGTCTTGCCTCTTTTCAAACCTATGATGATTATCATGAACGATTCAAAGGCTTTGCAAAGAGGTTTCACTCTGCATCAGTACGTGACGGGCATTCTGAAAATGCAGATTACACTGTGCTATCTCCCTTCGGCTTTATTATCATTTAGACTTCCACGAGTGAATGTTGATCACTTTCCCCTCCGCTCTTTGAGATATTCTTAGGTTATTTTGGCCATATATAAGTATAGAAGACTACAGTATAACCATTAATTTTTCCTATATAACTTAGAAATGAAAACAGATCATGAAAAGGATAATGTACATGGACTTCTCTATTAGCATTGCTTTGTACAAACAGCATTACAGCAATTGTGTTTCCTTCATTAATTGCGACATTTAGAGGGAATTTTTGTTTTTGCTTTCCTCTGCAATAGATGGAAGCTTTGTCTAACTAGTATCTTTGTATGATAGGAACCAAGTATGCCTTCCTTTTGCAATTCAACTCCAGATGCTTTCTTTACTTTCTGATTCGCTCGTTTTGAGCATGAGATGAAAGCATAAGCAGTCTTAATCGAAAAGAAAAAATGGGGACCAGGGATTGGCCCTATTTGTTGAGACCTAGGT
Organism: Rhodomyrtus psidioides; assembly: GCA_021437785.1. Taxonomy (NCBI): domain Eukaryota; kingdom Viridiplantae; phylum Streptophyta; class Magnoliopsida; order Myrtales; family Myrtaceae; genus Rhodomyrtus; species Rhodomyrtus psidioides. Next base: position 1,893,007 of record JAILYB010000054.1, read on the forward strand.
TGCACCGACACCCCTCATGGGTGAGGGTGTCGATGTAGGACACGTGTCGGACATCGACACGCGTCCGACACGTGCCGACACGCGTCCGACACGTGCCGACACACGTTGACTGTGTGTCGGGAATTTGACACGCGGTCAACGCGCCGGACACGCGTTTGACAACCGTGTCCGGTGTGTCGGACACGTGATTTCTTTTTTTTTTTAAACATAATATTTAGAAATTTGATCAACGTTCGAGTCCTCACTGACACGCAAGTCGGCCTAAGGCGACACTTGAAAGAGCCCAACTATAATGGTGGGCCTTTTCACTAAAATTTTAATTTGAAATGAGTCTCCATGTCCATTTATTGGCATTTTAAAAAGCTATCCCACTTATTATTCTCATTAAGCAATCAATATGAGACTGTTTTCTTCAAGAGGTAAATCTCAAAGTGTCATCTTTAGCTTTTTATAAAGATTTCATGTTTATCTCTCTCCCCCTCATTACCAATGTGTGATCATTTATAGGCTATGTAGCACGGACACTTCTCATGGGCTCTCGTGTCGGTGTCCGACATGTGTCGTATTTTTTATATTTAAAAAATATATATTTAATACGACGTGTCCTCGACGTGTCGGGTTTTCTATTTTTTGAGAAATGGCGTGTCGACGAGTCGTGTCGGCGTCAGTGTCGGTATCGGTGCAACCTAGGTTGAGTCCACTGCTCTTTGGGCTTTAGTCCTGGATTTCTCTACCTTTTCTTTCTGAACCTTATTTCTTCGAAAGATACGAAGGCTAGGACATGAAAATGCTAATTGTAGACCATCCATAGGATTCTAGGTCTTACTTTCTGCTCAAGTTGCCTAGTTTTAGCACATTATAAGTAAGATTCGAGTATGGTTCAATCAATGATTTTCAATTCTGAAATAATTTGTGATTGTGAAAATGAACTTCGCGGGTGCGGCTGACTCTATCATGCTGAGGGCTATCATGGTCCTTTGTGGAAAATACTCATCTGAATGTTGAACAGGATGGTTTTGCTTTTATAATGGAGAATCATCGTTTGAATTCTTAGTAGAACTTTTCCATGCCTCTTTTGTATGTCTGAACTTGATTATACACAAATCATCGGTGCTTTGGTATCCACCCTTTTTGTTTTCCAAGCGTCACAATTCAGATTGAAAACATGAGATGAGGTGCTTAATTGAAGCGGATAGATTGAACAGAAACCTGCCGATCTATCTTTTATTGTATCCTATCCCAGATGTAGGAGATGGATGCTTCTTCTTCCCTGTATTACAACGAACATACAAATCTCCTCGTAAATACTCTTCTTCCGCTTCTCTAGAGGAAATCAGTATTACTTTGGGAGGCTGATAACCTAACTTGATCTCAAAATTCTACTAGAGACGAAGTGATATACCTCAGCTGGAGTCTGAACTTTTGCCTAATTAGATTTAGAGCAGGAGGAAAATACTCATCTGAATGTTGAACAGGGATGGTTTTGCTTTTATAATGGAGAACCATTATTTGAATTCTTGGCAGATCTTTTCCATGCCTCTCTCTTTGTCATGATCTGTTCATCTTTATCATGAATCATTGTGATTTATAGTCTCAGATAGTAAACTACGGGTAATGGGCCGTTGGTCTTGCAATTAAACAAGCTGTTACCTGCATCATAAATTTTCATGAGCATCATAGTTTTGTTGACCATTGGCTTTTGCAACTTTCTCAATTCTTTGATGATGTGGATGGTTGTGATACAAAACATACCTCGTGTGAGATTTGGTGGGACCACTTACCAACTGTTCTAAAAGCTTAAGCTAAAAAAAGCTTAAGCTGTTACAAGAAGACGTGGTTTAATATTTATATATTCCAACACTCCCCCTCACGCTTAGTCTGGTCTTTTGCCTAGTACTAAGCGTGGACAAATTAATTCGGGAGGCAAATAGAGGCCTGGAAAGATTTGAACTCATGACCTCCTGCTCTGATACCATGTGAGATTTCGTGGGACCACTTACCAACTGTTCTAAAAGCTTAAGCTAAAAAAAGCTTAAGCTGTTAGAAGAAGGCGTGGTTTAATATTTATATATTCCAACACATCGCAACTGTTTATTTAATTGTTCTTCACTGATTAGAATATCTTTGGGTCGATAGATCTGTCTCTTAGCGAAAAGTCATTTCCTGCATGAATTGTTAGTTCCAATACATACATAAGCAATTTATCTTCTTGAAAATGTTGGTAGGGCATTTATGGTGTCTCATCTGCCAGCATTTAAGGAGGTTAACCCTCAGTTAGAAGTTGCCACTGAACTCATTCGTGGCCAGCATCCACATCTGAAGGGCTTTTATAGTAAGTCTCTCCCCACAACCCATTAGCCTTTTATTGATGACCCCCGTGCATTGGTCCATATTGTTAACCTTCACGCTAGTTTAAATTACCGAAAAAAGGGTAGTTCTACATACCCTTTGGTAATGGTTTGTTTGTCTGGATTTGCAGAGAACAAGAACCAGAGGGTGATCTGCGTGAAGAATATGAGCCCTGAGGACATCCTCCTACATGCGACCAGGCTGAGGAATGCACTAGGAAGAAAAGTTGTGAAGCTGAAGACAAGACATGTAACAAAGCACCCCAGCGTGCAGGGTACCTGGACAACTGCTCTCAAGTTTTGAGCTGCGAAATAACTGGCGGAGGGTTTCTGATTTGGAGTATTGCGGCATAAGTTGTAATTGTGCGAATGATGATCTCATGCGTGGTCCTTTTAACTTGCAAGCTGTAGTCATGGTTTAGAAGCTTAAAATTTCATTGAATAGGAACGCTGCTTTCACTTTAGTGGTTGGTGTATTTTTCATTTTTCTGGCTTTTTAGTTACCTTTTCTTTTCTAATTTCGAGAAATGTGTCGGAGGATCAGGAAGTGAATATTTAGGTCGTCTAGGATCCTTTGACAGATGCGAAGGTCTAACATGTGCTATCAACATCATTTAGCACATGAGATTGCAACAGCACTGAGAGCAAGTTCTCCTGATTTGTGGAACAGAACTCCAAAGAAGGAAACCGTTCTGTTCTCACGGTTATTATGTTTTGGATCGTGTGCAATTATCTGCATTACAAGCATTTTCTTTTAATTTTGAATAGCGCGTAAATTCTCCGTTATTTTCTTTTTTTTGTCTCGATTGATGAAGTAATTAGGAGAAAACTGTTGTATCTAGATAGCAATTGGAGTGTCCTAGAAAAGGTGATTAATTTGCATCTGAATCCACTCCAGGAGGCCGGGGTGGCGAGTATGCTTTACTGCAACCTGATCCCGCAGTTTGGAGCAATCATTTTCCATCAATCCTGGGAAATTCCGAGGACGTGCGCTTGTTATTAATGTTGTGGTCCAACATTGTACCAAGCAGCTGTAGCTAGATTCCAATCCATGGCTTTGTTTGCTAGCTTAGTTTTAGGACTCTGGGAAGCATTTCCTAGAACGCTCGTCTTTTATCCTTTAGCATGTAGCTCTTTTCCACATGAGTACTAACGGCCTGCATACGTAACTGTCATTTGTCCATCGCCATAGTGTCATTGCCATAAATTGATTTTGGACCTACGAGTTCACGTAAGGAAACAAATGTACAAGTTTTGGTTGGCTAGATAGTAATTCATACTTGCTAGGTTTGTGGCTAAAGTGGGGAGCACATAATCAATTCTCTCTGGTGAAGCCCTGTGGACGCTTTCTCATCTGTGATTTTTGGTGTCGGTACAGGCAAAACGTTTGCGATGAGCATGACTCGTTTAACCTATGTGTCGTAGTTGGAGAAAAGACCTCGAATAGGTCGAGTCAAACCAATGCCGCGGTCGGTTTAACCTATGTGTCGTAGTTGGAGAAAAGACCTCGAATAGGTCGAGTCAAACCAATGCCGCGGTCGGTTTGGCTGGCGGGTGCTTCTTTGGAAATTGCGGTCTCTCATGGTCAAGATTTCTCGAAACCATGATCCTCGACAATGTGTAGCAGCACTAAATGTGGCTGTGTATAGTCCCATTTGCGTTGATGCGAAATTGGACTGCCACTCTTTTAACGTCAAAATAGAGAATCCGGAAATGTGACCGTATGGATAGAACTATACACCTAAATATGATGGTCCGAGGAAAGTACAACCAAAATCAAGACAAGGACCTCTCTCTAAATGGTTTGCTCTCGACGATGGTGCTAATTTAGGGGCTTTGTTATGAAGTTTTCTCAAAATACTTGAAATATGCCTAACAAGAAAATGTTAGATTTTATGAGCAGCAAGTGGGCTTAAGTGCACTATAAGTGCCAAAACTTGTGTACGACGTTTACTTTAGTGCCAAATTTTTCGAAATGATCAGTTAATTACCAATTTTCTTGAAAAATGATCACTTCACTGCGAAAAATTTCAAAACTATCAATTTAAGTGCTAATTTTTTTGAAAAATGCCCACTTCAGAGCCAACTTCGGCGAGCTATGTCAGCTCAAATATTAATAAAAAATATGTCACATCAGCTCAAATCGGAGTTGGCACTAAAGTGAACGTAGTACACAGTTTTTTGACACTTGTAGTGTACTTTGGCTGCAGCAAGTGTGTCCATTCTTGAAACTTTTCTTTTGGTGAAAATCCTTGAAAAAGTTAATCCATTGGAAATTGTGATTGTTTTTATTTAAGCAAGTGTCTAGATAACAATCTTTTAACCAAAATCCTAACTATAAAAGTATGGCATTGCAACAACTTACCGGACAAACTCAAGGACTTTCTAGAGAACGGGATTCTATTGAGAGGTGCCGAGGAAGAAGTTAGTTCAGTGAAGAGACAATTGGAGTACGTAAGGGCATTCCTGAGGGTTGCAGATTCCCTGGAAGAGAGCGATGAGGAAGTCAAAGTTTGGGTGAAGCAGCTGAGAGAGATCGCACATGACACTGAAGACGCTCTTGATGAGTTCAAACTTCTCCTGGCGCATGATCATGAAATTGGTTTTCCTGGTCTTCTCTCCAAGATGTCCTGCTGTATCAAGAACATGAAAGGTTGATACCAAATTGCTTCGGAGATGAAATCCATCAACTCCAGAATCAAGAACATCTATGATGGACATTGGAGAATCCGAGACACACTAAATAAAGTCGAAAATCGCTATGGCTCTAGTAAGCCTGACGACACATGGCGGGACCAGCGAGGGAATGCTCTCCTTTTAGACAAAGCTGAGCTCGTGGGCATCGATGAACCGACAGAAAAGCTGGTTGGCTGGCTGATTGAGGGCGCTTCTGATGGGATTTATCGCATACCGAATCAGAACGATCACACAGAAATCAAGAAAATTGAATGACGCACGAGGTTACCCAGGTTCACCCCAAAATAGGGCTACGTCCTGCAAGAGCTTTTCACTATGATATTCGGTTTACAACCTCTCAACTCGTTACAATGATCAGCATAAAACGAGCAAAATATATATGCCCTAAACGGGCCCAAAAACCTAAACCTAGCGAAACCTCTATTAAGCCCATAACATACGGGTTAACTTAAACAAAAGTCCAAACCCGTTGAGGTTTCGGGGGCGCTGCCCCCGAACCCCTGCCCGCTCACCGGCGAGTGGGGCAGCCGTCCGCTGACCGGGCAGCGGGACACCCGTGTCGGGGGCGCTGCCCCCGAACCCCCGCATCCCGCACGCATGGGTCACATGTCGTCGGATAACACTTTGGTTTCCCTAAGCTCACGTGGGCATACCCGGTGTGAGAAACAAGGGTCCCCGAAGTATTCGCCAACTCCAACATTCTCCCACTTGGTGGATACTTCTCGCAAATGAGAGCCTTTTCCATATCATTCTTATTCAACCCAATCGCAGTAGAGCACCATTCAAACTTCGCACCTGTGACGGCTTTAGTAAGGAAGTTTGAACTATTTTTCACAGTGTCGACCTTTACAAGCCGAACCTCTTTCTTCTCCACTTTTTCTCGGATGAAATGATATTGTATATCAATGTGCTTTGTACGTGAGTGAAATGCTGGATTCTTAGCTAAATAAATAGCCCCTTGATTATCACATCTCACCTCTACGGCACCTTGCTCAAAACCAAGCTCCAAGCACAACCGCCGTAACCATACGGCCTCTTTTCCAGCATGAGTAAGAGCCATGTACTCAGCCTCCGTAGAAGAGAGCGCTACCACGCTTTGCCTTCTACTCATCCAACTCAATGCAGCTCCAAACAATGTGAAAACATACCCGCTAGTGGACCGTCTACTATCAATATCTCCACCCCAATCAGCATCTACATGGCCTACGATATCAAGCATGTTTCCATTCCCTGTACCTTCAAAACATAAAGAAAAATTCGAAGTTCCACGAAGATACCTGAAAACTCTTTTGATCGCATTTCAGTGTTCTCTACCTGGGTTAGACATGTATCGGCTCAAGACTCCCACTGCTTGGGCTATATCCGGACGTGTGCACACCATAGCATACATCAAGCTACCCACTGCACTCGCGTATGGAACTCGGGCCATCTCTTCAGCTGTTTTAGGACATTGTTCCGCAGATAGCTTGGTCCCTAAAGGTATAGGGGTATCAACAGGCTTGCAGTCTATCATATTGAATTTCTTCAATATTTCTTTGATGTATTTCTCCTGCCCTAGCCACAGCTTCCTTTTCTCACGGTCCCTCCTAATCTGCATGCCCAAAATAAAATTTGCAGGCCCCAAGTCTTTCATTTCAAACTTCTTGGCCAACATACTCTTCACAGATCTCACCATCTTCACGCTATTCCCGATCAACAGCATATCATCCACATATAGCGTGAGGATGACAAACTGATCGCCCGTCCTCTTCACATAAACACAATGGTCAGAATTTGAACGCACAAAATCAAACTGGAGCATGTACGTGTTAAACTTCTGGTACCACATCCTCGGTGACTGCTTCAGCCCATATAAGGACTTTTTCAATTTGCACACCAGATTCTCCTTTCCCTTTACTTGAAAGCCTTCTGGTTGCCTCATATATATTTCCTCCTCCAAGTCCCCATGAAGGAAAGCCGTCTTTACATCCATCTGTTCCACCTCAAGATCGTATGCAGCTGCTACGGACAGAACAAACCGTATCGAGGTCAATTTCGCCACGGGAGAGAAGATCTCGTCATAGTCAACTCCCTCAATCTGAGAATACCCCTTGGCTACAAGCCTAGCTTTGTACTTCTCTACAGTCCCATCCGATTTCAGCTTTCGCTTGAATACCCATTTGCACCCAATTGCCTTTCTATCCTTAGGCAACTTACACAAACTCCATGTCTCATTATGATCAAGCGACTGCATCTCATCTATCATTGCGAGCTCCCACTGATTCGCATCATTCATGGATCTCGCCTCTTTTACAGAATTAGGATCATCTCCGGTAATGCTCAAAGCATGAAACGTACTCAATGCACTAAGTGAGTATCGAAGTGGTACATTTCTTTCCCGCGTCGATCTCCTAAGAGCCGGCATGCTATCTGTATCCGAGTCTTCATCTGAATATGCATCCTCGACTTCATTAACCAAGTCCCCTTGCTCCGATTCTGAATCAGACTCTACTAGCGTACCTTGTGAAACCATCTCCACCGTTTCAGCTTTAGGACTTTCTTCAAGCACTACCACCTTTTTGGGCTCATCAACTTTCTGTGTGCCAATTTGGGATTGTGATTCGCGAAAGACGACATCCCTGCTGTATACAATGGTCTTTGATTCTGGATTCCACAGCTTATAGCCCTTTACCCCTTCCTTGTACCCGACGAATATGTTCTTCTCAGACTTATTGTCAAGCTTACCCATTTTCTCCTTGGGTACATGAACATAAGCGTCACACCCGAACACTCGAACATGTGACAAATTCGGCTTCTTCCCAAACACTGCCTCATATGGTGTACGGTCCTTCACTGATGAGGTCGGTGACCGGTTCTTTAAATAACTGGCCGTGGCTACAGCTTCTGCCCAAAATTCATGCCCCAAACCTGCCCAACTCAGCATGCATCTTGCCCTTTCTATGAGTGACCGATTTAATCTTTCAGCCACACCGTTCTGTTGAGGCGTATTTGGGGTCGTCTTCTGCCTTGCAATACCATTGTCCACACAGAATTGCTCGAACTTGTCTGAACAGAATTCACCTCTGTTATCTGTACGAAGTATCTTGATTTTCCTGCCCAATTGGTTTTCAACCAAAACCTTAAATTCTCGAAATTTTTCGAATACATCTGATTTACTTTTGATAAAATAAATCCAACTATATCTCGAAAAATCATCTATGAACGATACATAGTACCTGGATCCTCCAATAGATGGAGTCGGAGTAGGCCCGAAGACATCGCTATGAATCAGCTCGAGAACCTCTGTTGCTCTCGTACCGGTGTGTTGGAAACTAACTCGGTTCTGTTTTCCATGGAGACAGTGTTCACAGAACCCGAAGCCTATAGAGCAATCTGGTACTCCTTCTACCATTTGACTCGAAGCTAAGGTAGACAGTCCCTTTTCACCGATATGCCCTAGCCTCTGATGCCACAACATGGACGTATCATATCCATCTTCCTTGGTCTTTTCAGAGACGAAACCACTACCAACAGTCATCGTTTCCCCGAGCAGCTTATACAATGTCCCATAACGGACTCCTCGTGCAATCACAATAGAACCCCGAGTCATCTTGCACGAATTCTTATCACAGCTGAAAGTAACCCCTGAATCAGCCATCGTACCGACTGATAATAGGTTTCTGCTCATCAAGGGTATGTGCATCACGTCTGGAAGAGTCTTCACCGTGCCATTACTCATCCTCAGCTTCACCCTGCCACGCCCGACAATTTGAACTGCAGTATCATCTCCGAGCTTGACATCTCCACCATTATATTGCTCATATTCACAAAACCAGTGTCTATGAGGTGTCATGTGGTATGAAGCACCGGTGTCGATCAACCAAATATCCTGGTCTGACTGTGCCATACATGCAGCAGCCAAATACATATCTCCTGCATCGACCTCCTTCTTCCCTGAGGATGATTCAGCTTCTTTCTTAAAAACTGACTTGTTTTTACAGTCCCGCTTTACATGGCCCCACTCTTCACATCTCCAGCACTGTACCCTCCTCTCCCTACTCTTCGATCGCCCACGAGATTTGGATCTGGACCCTCTCCGATTTAGAGTCTTCTCTGCTGGCATACCCCTAGCAGTCAGTGCCTCTCTACCAGAATTTCCTGACCCCTTTCTTCGTGTCTCCTCTGATAACAAGGCCGAACACACGCTCTCATATGATAATTCTTTATCCCCACCACCGATCACCACAATCAAGTTATCCCAAGAATCCGGCAGTGAACAGAGTAGTGTTATCGCCTTGTCATCATATTGGAACTTAACACCGATTGATACGAGTTGACTAATCAACGTGTTAAAGTTATACATATGTGCAGAAAACGAGTCGCCCTCATGCATCCGAAGATTATACAGCTTTTTCCTCAAAAATAGCTTATTAACCAACGACTTACTTTGATATAGCGACTCCAGTTTCTGCCATAAATCCCTGGCTGTAGGTTCGCTCATCACGTTTGTCAGAATTGAGTCTGCGAGACAAAGCCGGATCAAACCCTTTGCTTTCCGATCGATCCGATCCCAGTCTTCAATCTCCTTTGGATCCACCTTTTTGGAGGATGAATCGTCATTCTTCCCCGGTTCCTTTATCGCGATACCAGGCATCGCAGCATCAGGCCTTTCCGTTACGATTGCCGACCAAAGATCTCGATCACAAAGTAGATCCTCCATCTTCATCTTCCACAGATCGAACCGCGTCCCATCGAATTTTTCGATCTCAATCCGTGACCCTCCTGACATCTCAGATAAACCATAATTCCTCGAACACAAGGCTCTGATACCAATTGATGGGATTTATCACACACCGAATCAGAACGATCACACAGAAATCAAGAAAATTGAATGACGCACGAGATTACCCAGGTTCACCACAAAATAGGGCTACGTCCTGCAAGAGCTTTTCACTATGATATTCGGTTTACAACCTCTCAACTCGTTACAATGATCAGCATAAAACGAGCAAAATATATATGCCCTAAACGGGCCCAAAAATCTAAACCTAGCGAAACCTCTATTAAGCCCATAACATACGGGTTAACTTAAATAAAAGTCCAAACCCGTTGAGGTTTCGGGGGCGCTGCCCCCGAACCCCTGCCCGCTCACCGGCGAGCGGGGCAGCCGTCCGCTGACCGGGCAGCGGGACACCCGTGTCGGGGGCGCTGCCCCCGAACCCCCGCATCCCGCACGCATGGGTCACATGTCGTCGGATAACACTTTGGTTTCCCTAAGCTCACGTGGGCATACCCGGTGTGAGAAACAAGGGTCCCCGAAGTATTCGCCAACTCCAACAGCTTCCACGCGAGAAGTGATCTCAGTCTTAGGGATGGGAGGACCGGGGAAAACTACATTAGTGAAGCAAGTTTACGAAGATCCAGAAGTGAAGAAACATTTCATGATACATGCTTGGATAACTCTTTCTCAATCTCCAAGCATAGAAGAGATCCTCCATGGCGTGATTAAGCAAATTATGAGGCATACCCAAGAACTAGTTCCTCCTCTAGAGGACAACATGGACAGACTAGGCCAGAAGATGATTATCAAGGACTTGCTACAAAATGAAAGGTACCTGATCGTTGTAGATGATGCATGGCGCATAAATGATTGGGATGCGATCAAACATGCATTGCCTAACAACAACTGCGGTAGCCGAATAATCATCACATCCAGGAATTCTGATTTGGCATATACCTCATGCGGAGAACTCAGAGGGATGGTTTACAAGATGAAGCCACTGCCAGCTGAGCAATCATGGAAGCTTTTCTGTGCAAAGACATTTCAGGGGAACTCATGCCCTCCTCATCTAGAGGAGACCTGTAAGCTTATTCTAAAAAAGTGCGAGGGATTGCCACTTGCTATTGTGGCCGTCAGTGGTGTTTTGGTTTCAAAAGACACGAGAAAAAAGCATGAATGGGATCTGGTTCATCGCAGTCTTCGTACAGAACTCGATTGCAACGACAAATTCAAAGCCTTGAAGAAAGTCCTTTCACTTAGTTTTGATGACCTGCCATACTACTTGAAGTCCTGTTTCTTGCACTTGAGTGTATTTCCCAAGGGTTACCTCATTAAGCGTGGAAGGTTAATTCGACTATGGGTTGCAGAAGGATTTGTATATGGAAGCTGGTGACAAGAGAAACGGCAGCTTAATGATAGAGCTTGGCAAGTTGAAACAATTGAATAAGTTAGGCATCTTGAAGTTGAGAAAAGAAGATGGAAAGAAATTGTGCTCGTCGATTGAAAAATTAACCAAGCTTCAAGTAATATCTGTAACTTCAGTCAACGAAGATGACATTATTGATCTACAAACCCCTCTTCTCCTCCTCCATTTCTCCAGAGAATATACTTGACAGGATTTCTGGAGGCATTACCACGTTGGATATCATCTCTTGATACCCTAATGAACTTGGAGCTGAAATATAGTCAGCTAAAGGAAAATCCATTGTCGTCTCTTGGGAACTTGCCTAATCTTGTGCGTCTCAAGTTGCTTCAGGTTTATGAAGGAAGCAAGTTGCATTTCAAAGCCAACAGCTTCATGAAGCTACGGATTCTGCTTCTTGGTCCGTTTGACAGACTCGAGTGCGTGGAAGTGGAGAAGGGATCGATGCCTTGTATTGAGGAGTTGACTATGGAGGGTTGTAAACTAATGGAGAAGTTTCCATCCAATATTGAGCACCTGGAAAAGCTGAAAGTGCTGAAGTTTATTGACATGCCTGATGAGTTAGTGAAGAAACTTAGGCGAGATGGACAAGATGACGATTGCCTGAAAGTGACCCATGTTCCAGAAGTATATTATGGTTACCGGAGAGATGGGCGATGGGATGTCATGCTCACCAAGGCATTTGTATGAGAAGTGTGGAATTTCCTCCGTGCTCAAAATAAGCGGCTGACCCTAATACTTCTCAAGAATTATGAGTGATTGAATGACTGTAATTGTTGAAAATAGTTACTTGTGATAAAAGTTCAAACACGTAGGCAAAGGTTTCTAGGGGGCTGTAAATTACATTTAGCAGCTGGTTTGCATTTTTGTGCGACTGTCCCTTTTCCTCAGATAAAAGAAGGGTCGAGTGGGATGGTGAATATTCACTTTGAACTTCCTGGAGTATATGCAGATTTAAGATGGAAACTCTGCTCTTATGAGGAACCAATTATGTGTTTGTCACCACCTTATATGATTACCTGAGTATTCCTTCTGCGAGCTTGGCCCTCATGGAACATGTCACGATCTTGCAGTCTTTACTTATGAATCGCTCAATAAGCCCTGCTGGGACTTGGGGGCCGTCACAATTGGAGTCGCTTTTGTCGACCGAGCAGTCTCGACATTGCTCTTCTCGTGAATGGCGTCCTCAGTTGGCAAAGAAAAAGAAAGATTCACGCCTCAGAATCTTTTGCTCTTCTGCAACTCAGTGAAGACACTTTCCCATGTTTTCCTCATTTAGCCCATCTTCACTGGAAGTTGGTTTCAAACAAATGCCAACCCTCCTGGATTTCTCCACTGAATTTCACTTCGGGTAGAGACTTCACTTCAAAATGGCTTTTGCTGCCTTACCATGACTAGTCTCTTACTGTTGTATTAGTCGTAGACTGTCCCTATGCCTGGAATGTTAGCGTACGAGACTTCCGATGAAGGTCCTAGGTCTTGTTTCTCTCGAACTTCATGCTTTTTCGATAGTGTTACAATATCCTCTCTCTCTCTCTCTCTCTCTCTCTCTCCCAACCCGAACCCGCAACGAACAGCAATTTCTAGGTGAAACTCGGCCAACTTCAACGATTTCCGGGATTTTGCAGTCAAAAGGAATTTGAGGCAGGAAATCACAACTGAACAATGAGCACCGATTGAGAGAATCCATGTTGAATTAGCTTAAGAATGAAACGAAAGAAACCACAATCTACTTCCTTGGCCATACAGATATCCATCAAAAAATTGCTGGCGGACAACAGGACTGGTCTCAAAGATACAGAGATGCTGAGAAGTTCCTGGATTGGCGCGAAAGAATAACAGGAAAGCTTCTCGCTAAGGCCCCCATCCATTTCCATGAGTAGTTTTATTTTGAAAATGCTGTCGACGAGATCATATCATCTAGCCATTCTAGGAGACCAGGATACGTGTAGTTGGAAAAAAATTCAATGAAATCGGTTATGAAAATGTCAGCATGAACAATCAGTGTCACATACTAAATCATTCCTATCGATTGCAAAAAATTTCCCGGCCTGCCAAAATGTTATCCGTTACATTGTCCAGGGATAATTACATTTCCGACAGCTTTTATAGTAGCCAAATTACATAAACCGATCGGCCACACCCTTGGGAGGATAAGAACAAAGCTGGAATCCTGAACCGACCAAAACCTCAGCTTCCAGATTCAGTAGTTTCAGGGACAATCCCCTCGGCGCCAAAATTGTCCACCTTGATTATGCTCCAGTTAAGTGTGCCAAAACTCCCCATCTAATGCATCCATCATCTCAAAAAGGTGAGCAGGGGCCCTTGCTTGCTCAGTTTTTCAGCTGGCTTCAATAAATGCTGATGCCATCAAAATTTACCAAAAAAACTCGGTTATATGAGGGCCATTATGATACATGATCGCCTAAATAAGCATAAACTCTTCTTTTGAATGCTCTTCCCAATTCAACGACCTCAGATTCCCTCATCTGCCTATGCATGCCGTCTAGCTGCATAATCCTGATATTTCTTTGGGACATCCGGTTTGCTACGTTAATGGTCAAGCTGACCATATCTCTGCTGTTTGTCAACATTTGTAAGCTAGCAGCAGAATACGCAGGGTTGGACACAAGTCGGTTGAGTAATATCAAAGCTTCCCGCATCAGTAAGCTCCTGAGAAATAGTACAGGTTAGGGCACGAGAAAGAAGGCAATAGATACTAAGTCAACAGCAAAGACCTCGATAGGGGGATGTTATAGGACTGATAATCAACTGGTACTTCAAGAATAACATGCTGAAAAAAAATGCGAGCACAAGCACCTTCACATCTCAAAGACAATGGCACTGCCATATGACTGAGGTGTTAAATTTATTTATCTAGCAAATGAATCATCTAATATTGAAGAACTAAAAGGAAGAGTACTGTGACACGGTCCGGGAGAAGGATCGAGTCTTGAATCGATCAGCCCATGCAAACTGCATCCAGCATACTTTTGTGTAAACTGTAGAACCTTGCAATATCCTTAGTTTTGTCATGGTACAGACTGCAGTTAGTGAAGCCACTTACAGAAATACACCATTCTTGTTGAAGTAGCAATGTCTCACAACAAATATCATCTCGTTTTGATATTTGTTCAATGAACTATATCTTAATGGCTTTTAGAGAATTCAGGCGAGAGGCCCCAAAGATCAAACTACAGAGGCAAGGAAATTGAAGTAGCAATGTCTCACAACAACTATATCTTGAAATATTCCACAGGGAATTGCTACAATAAACCAATAAATCAAGCTACTTGCACTGGAAGTAGAGCCAAAAAGATATCAAGATGCTGGTCATAATCAAGTACCTCTCTTTAAAGATTTCCGGTGGCTCAGTAGGCCCTCTTGCTTCCACATCCATCTCCGATACCAATGCTTGCAAAACCAACATAAGGAAGTTCGCCCCATTGGATAGCTTGTGATTCATAAGGATCTCAAAGCCAGTCGTTCCAGATGAGGCTAAAAATGCCAGAAGCATTGTTGCTCTTCTTTGAAGCTTTAAGTCCTGCAGAGATGATTTTGTTCATACTGTCATTAGTAGGAATGATAACAATATATTGACGTAAACAAGAAGTGAGCTTTTGGCTGATTATCATATAAGTGTGACGTCAATGCATTTCAACGAAACTATAGAACACAAGAACCTGAAGAACAATCCTTACTTGTATGCCACTTCCCCTAGAAGATACACAATCTGCCAAGCCCTCAAGAATAACATCAGATCCTCGAAAAATGGACATGTTTTTGTCCTCATTGCCATCCATAGAGGAAGCACATTCCCTATTTTTAAAACCGCAGAAGAACATCTCCAAGATTTTTGGGCCTACAGATAGTAATAGGAACTCAAATTGTAAGGATGGGTTATGAGCTTATGCTAGCAAGAAGCACATCTACCAAGCCCCACTTTCAACATCCAAGGGCTGAGGCAACATTGCAAATTAACCTCAATCTGATCTCTTAAGTCTCAGCAAACTATGCTCATAGAATGAAATTTAAAAGGAAAAGATCATGTGAACTAAACATACTATTCAATAGAAGGAACAGCAGATGTAATGCTTGCTCTTGAACACATAATCCAGATTCCTTCTTTAGGAGTGTCGAAATGCTTTCAAAAACCAATGGACATCCGAACCTGATCAATAAAAGTCAATCAAGCCAAGTTAAAAAAGAGTCAAATTATTGCTCATCTTTTTCTTCGGCGGTATATGAGTTGCTAATCCCAAATTTTTCTAATTTTAACTCGTAGGTGCAATCAGAGCTTACTTTTCCCTGTCCTCATACGCACTGCCCCTTAGCAGAATCAAATTCATGATGGAGACAGCCTCTACCCTTATACATTCTTCAGTGTTCTTCTGGACAAGTTGAGGCATAATTTCAAAGACAGAAACCCAGTCTTGAAAGGAGAACAACAGCATACTATGGCTCTCCATCAACTGTATTTCTGGATCAGAAGAGATTAAGCCCCGTGAACCATAGACAGTGTAAGATCTCCCATCGCAATTCACAGGAAGAGGGTGTCCACTGATTCCACTTCCATATTCTCGTATGCACGAAAAACTCGTCTTGGGTAGTAGTCCCTCTACTATTATATTTTCCCTGAGTAGAGTGCACTGGAAAAATCAAATTAAAGCTCATAAGCATCTAGATATTGCTTTTTTAAACAGAGTTAACATAACATCAAAGTACACGCATCTTTGGCACAAATCATAACACCGAGAAGGCATTTTATATGAGGGATACACCACATAGCAGTTACACATGGTGTAACAAACCAATTAAACGTGAGACACATTACCACATGCACCGATAAGATGAGATCCATATCATGTGGGCAATAGTAATTGGTCGGTACACCACATCTCCACTACTACGTAGTGTATCCGGCCCATAAAATACTTCCTCCATGTAACCACTCATATGCTACACGAAAAACTATCCTTGCCAAAAAATTTCTTTTCAGAAAATAAAACAATTTCATGGTAGTGGTGGAAATAACGTGTTAGTTAGATAGGCCAATAATTCCAAGGATTGATTATAGAATTAATAAGTAAATATTAAAAAGTATAAGCAAATATATGATCCTACCCTGCATCAAATTACTAAAATGAGACAAAACATGCATGGAATCAGAGAACAGTGTCACAGAAACACTACTGATACAAAGGCAAGAATGTTCCAGGAAATGACCTTTGTCAATGTTGTGCAAGAAAATACATTTACTTATTTTTTCATGAACACAGAGATACTTCATGACAGAAAAGAACAAGCAAACATCTGATGTCAAAATTGAAGATGCTACTATTCATAGAACTGAAATAAAGCGATACGTGACAAGAATCAATTATGTACCTTTCCCCATATTTCCTTCCCTCGCTACATAGATGCTTTAGAATCAGGTGCAGTATACAGAGGGACCTATGTACAATATTGACCTGTACCCAGGGAAAAAGGTCACTCAACATAATATAGATTAAAAATATGCATCTGGGGATAAATTCAACTTCAGCCGAAAAGAATATGGGAAAAAAAGGAGGCAGCTGAAAAATGCACAGCCAAGAATGTATTAACCCCTATTAAGCAAACTAAATTCCTTCTTGTACCAGATATACAAGAATAGAGAGAGAAGCATCACACAATCAACCTCACTCACCCTGAGCTGAATAGGGACAACATACAAGACAAAACGACTAATCAAGATCACTGAACCTGTGACTGAGAGGGCATAAAGAAGCATATGTGACTTCCGTTCCCAGTCAAAAAGCATGTTAAGGTGGGACATGAAAATTTCTTTGCATTTAAAAACAAAGGAAAGGGCAGACACCGACCTGAAGGATGTGAATAACTTTTTACACTCAAAAGATTCATAAGGACATCATGAAGGAACTTACCCTGAGTTTGTATCACAACAGACAAGATCACCTAGAATATTCACACTCTTAGGGCTTTTAAATAAAAAACTTCTATTTTAATTAACAATTCATTTCATGAACCACTATTCTAATTCTGTTCCTTTTTAAGTGATAAACAAAGTTTCATTAAGACAGTACCAAGGGGTGTACTGGCCCTAGCCAAAATGGTTTACACGGGAATCCATTTACAAAATTATGCATGCATCTACATATAGCGTTCTCATAAATATACAGCTTGAGTTTTTTTTTTTTTTGGTCGGAAATATACACCTTGAGTTAATCGATAGGACAATGGGTTGGAGGCATTCAGATAGACCAACTATGTAAAAGAAAAGCAAGGGGGGAAAAAAACAGAACATATCGGAAGTATGGAACACATGCAATCTTTACATATTGCGCCTTCTTAAAACAGCAGATGGCCATCTTGGAAATACCATTCCTGCTATTAAACAATAGTTGCCTTCGGCATTCGCTAATAGATTGGAAAAAGAGTAAATTCTTACTAAAGTATTAGATCATGAACGAATTTAAACTGTCACTAAAGCAGTCTTCGTAACTTACGTTGTCTAAACTACAAAGATCAAACAGGGGTTGGATCAAGGCTTCTAACCGGGACACTCCATCGCTAACCTGCATCACAGTTAGAAATGACATCAACATTCAAGGCAAATTATGAGTGCTAATAACATGCTAATATCAGAGACAGCCTCAACATAAGAATGCCACCGTCCCGATTTATTGAATATAAGTCCTTTAAAATAGTCTCCGACTAACTCTGCACTATCAGGATGTTTTATGATGAAATGACCTCAAAGAACAAACATGAATCAATTGCCGAAACAGACAGGCAACACCTCCCTCAATGTCTCAGAGTTGCACAGACATTATGTATTCAAAAACACTTAGAATAGACAGATTCCTGCTATCAAGCATCAGAATTGTCACATGCTTGGAAAAAGTCAAAATTTCCTACCCACCCTTGCACAAACTTCATGCAAAACTAGCAACCAAAACTAACGACTAAGTGAACTACAAATTTCAGAATTTTTATGCACATGTTGTAAAACTCCCCTTCAAGATAGACCTAAGTTTAGCAGAAGACAAACGCATGAAAATCAAGTACACTGGTATGCAAATAAAGGGCCCCTAAAGATTTGGTGATGGTACTTCTTGCCTCCCGCTCTAACACATAAAGAATTTGTGAGCCATTACCAATCTAGAAACTTAAGATGAAGGAGTAGTTTAATGTTTAAATGCTCAAATAAAGAAAATAACACCAGCAGTCTTGAAAGTTTACCTCATTCTTCATTTTAGTTCCTAAATCATAAAACATGACTTTTAACTCCTGAAATAGTGTCATTTACCAATCCTAATAACACCAGCAGTCTTGAAAGTTTATCTCATTCTTCATTTTAGTTCCTAAATCATAAAACATGACTTTTAGCTCCTGAAACAGTGTCATTTAGCAATCCAGAATAAACTCATTTTGACATTAATCACCCCAATAGCCTCATTTAGTTGAGTTTGTTGCAAAAGGCCCGAGCATCTAGTCAATAATTGAGTTCAAGATCAATCTACCTAATTCAGTGTAAGTATAACTTCTGTATGCATAACATGCAAGAATTGTGATAACAAGGCTGAGGGATTAGCTAATGTCAAAATATGTAATCAGGAATATAGATCAAGTTTGAAACTTTAAGTACCAAATAAAAAATAGACTTCAAAAGCTAAATTTTAGATACTCTTGGTATTGTTTTCCCTAACTAAAACAGTAATATGAAGCGTAAGGTAAATTATGTAGCAAATTAACATCACAAGCTGAAAAGAGCAAAGTGAAGTAGCAAATAACTGCAACGTCCAGCAGCAAACCAATCCTTCTCAATTTCCCAATCTGAAACAAATTTAAGAGTTTGCCCTTGTCCTTCCAAGACAAGCCAAATCAGTGAAAAGTGATGAACTAGTCCATTATTGGGGGTCTTTCGTTCATTAAATGAATCATTTAGCCAGGATAAGCCAGGCAGGTCATAAAAGAACTTGCAATTGAGCTTGTTTAGGCAAGTGGCTCCCTCTATAGGCAGAACTGAAATATTCGTTTGCTTATTCAGGCTTTGAAATATTTTAACAAGTTGCAGAGGCTTAGGGGAACTGGTATAAGCCCAATATTGGGGATGACCAAGCAATGGACTAGATACTCTTTAGTAAGCTTCTCTCCCCAATATAATCATTGCCCTAAATAAAAGCGTTTGGCATTTGAGAATAAAGTGTGACACACAACGAGTCTGTCCTAAAGAAAATCTAAATTTCTTTCTTTCTAAAGTCATCAATGTTTCCTCCAACCCTCCTCAAATGTCAGCACCTCAAATTTATTTTTGCCGGAAGTTTTTTCCTTTTTTTTTTTAAGGAACCAACAGAGCAAACAACAGACAATGCAGAAACTCGACTGATGACACGACACAACCTTGACGCATTTATTTTTCTTTAGGATGAGTGAGAGAGTTATACCATCTTCACATTTACTTATGATGTATGAAGAAATATACTGCAACCGAATACCAAAAAAGTAAAAATAAAAAATATCTCCAATAGCCAATTAATCTTTGTGGCCTGGCATGTTAATAGGCTCGCATTAACAAACATGGAGAATGTGCAGGTATATTCTATTACCTTTGTGAAAACAGAAAGAAATTTAGACATTTTAGCAGCTTCTGAAGCAGTGAGAGGATGCGGATGGCACAACCAAGAAATGTCATTAGAGCTCCCATCTGCCAAAGAGTCCATTTTGATTTTGGAGGATACATCTATGCCCGTGCATCTGAAAAGGGAATGACAAGCAACATACAACTTTGGAAGAAGACTTCTTCCAGCATTGTGGTCAAGTGATGGACTCCACAGAGATAGCAACTTCCTAGAGAGACCCCAACGAGCATATAGATCATTACTGAACTGAATGCCAGTAGTTTCGCCTGCTTCATCTGTTTGAACTCCAACTGCTTTAGAGGTTGATTCTGCCAAAAGAAAGGCACATAAGAAATTTGTCAGGAGCCTGTGTCCAAAGAATCAGAAGAAATTTTAGGACCATTTTAACAAACATTGTAAATCAAGACCTACCCATCTTAGTCTGAGACCTAGCCTGATTATTCATCAATTTTGCATTTTCAACTTCCAGCACAACATTGGCTGAAGTAGGCACTCCCTTATCCCTGCCATAGCAAACTTCTTAAAATTCATATTTCTCCACATGCAAAACCAAAAAATATAAAGGCTCCAACTAAACAGTTACTTTTCCAAGTTAACCGTCATCCTGAATGAATAAAATTGTAAAACGCATGTGTATCTAGACTAGCATTATGTAATACGTGCTCCAAGGCATTCTCCGTCACTCGTTTGCTTCTCACTCTCTGTCGATGTGTTGCTTCTCATCCATGACTCACAAACCAAGCATGACAACCACCAGAACACACCTGGTGAAGAGTCGTTTTATTTCAACTAAATAAGACTCTCTGCAAAGAGGCTGGTTTGCAAATGCTTGCAATGTCTTTAAAATGAAATTTTCCAGAAGCTCTACTGGTTATAGAAAGGACAAGACTACATATTGTTCTGGCCAAAAGAAAAAGACTAAATATGCCATTTCTGAAAATTGTAAATTGTTTGCAATTCACAGGTGGAGAAAACAAATAGTATGGCAGAATTTGAAGCAACCAATCGAGGTTTACCTTTGTAGATATAGTTTTTAGTGGAATCATTAGAGAATGAAAGAAAGAGACATGAAGAGAGCATTCAACAGTTATTTTAGAAGTCGAAAGAAAAATACAGATAATTCTGAAATGACCATTAGCAGCCGCAAGATCATTTTAAGCTGCAGTATATATTCAGGAATGCTGCATGCATCATAAATATACACATGCATGTCAGATACTCCAAGGTAGTTCGACTTACGCTACCCGTGACCAATAAAAAGAATGGCCTTTTGTTGACTCCGCTTACATATTCAAATATTTCAACAACCCCAGCTTATGTAGGTCTGAAGGACTAAGACTCATCTGCTAGGAACTGTCTCAGCTCTCACAGCACATTGCTCATCACATCAAAGCATACAAACTAAGAGAGATAGGTCTGAACAAGCACAACTCATACTGTCTTTTAGGTCATGCATGCTAATATTACGAAAAGCCATATCACAAATACTTTTCCTATTGTTGCTAGAAGCGAATTACATATATCCAACGTTCATTGCCTTCGCCTCCTTCATAAGCATCAGACTTGCTATCAATGACTGAGGAACCAGGAAAAAGAGCTCCACTTACAACCCAATTCTCTTTGAACTGTGATTATCAGCAATTTTCCCTCCATCACGAGAAGATACAGATTTATGTTGCTCCTCCTTTTTTCCTCTTTCCTTCCTAAATTTAGCATGTTCCGGCTCCTGAGAGTTCATTAAAACAACATTTCTTTGTTCAACTATGAAAGAAATTCGTCATGGTATAGTAGGACTGCAGAAAAAAAAAAGCAACAAGCAAAGAAAAAACAAAGAACAGAAGAACAACACATGGGTCTTCAGCTATCTTCATGAGTGTATAAGTAGTTAGGGAAGAAATTAAGAACACTAGGAAAGTACCTCGCGCATATTCCAAACAAGAAGAGGGAAAGACTACCCCCTTTCCGATTGAATACCATGTTAGCGAAGTTGTGTGTTAATCCACACGCCAATATGGTATTGCAGAAACATACAAACATCCAGTTGGCTAACATTATCATCAGACTAAACTTTAAAGAACGAAAACAACAAAAGCAATCCAACCGCACGACCAAAAGATATTTCTTAAGCAAAACATCTTCAAGACTCTAGCAACCATGGATGCTAATTCGTAATCCAATTAGTCAAAGTAAAAGAAAGACAAGCAAAAAGGATGTCACGACTGGGCCTTAGACATAGAGAAAATGAAAGATAGAAACATACCTGGTACAGGGTCTCCTTCGGAAAATACCCGAGCTCTCTCTGCGGCACATCCAAAGACAACCGGAACATCACTCACCAAAAGGCGCAAAACAAAAAGGAAGATATGCATACCAACAGAAAGTAATGCAGACCATATTCATCTCAAAAGCCCCACCTTTAGACTCTCAATCTCGAGCTCCTTAAAACTCCCGGAGCGCGACACTGGCAACGATGAGGAAGGCAATGCGGACGCGGTCCTGGCGGCTCCATTCCGTGGCCTCTGAGAGAGCTCCTTGGGAGGCGAGTAGCTGACGGAAGCGGCGTACGGGAGAGAGGAGGAGGAGGCCGCCGCCGCCGCGGGGAACTGACGCGGCTGCGGCGGCGGTTGGGGCAGAGGAGGCAAATAGGAGGTCGGAGGTTGCAGAGAGGAAGGAGTTTGAGGATGGATTTGGGAAGGAGTGGTGGAGAGAGCACGCTCTTCGACTTCGATGACCTGGTCCAGGAAATCGGCGTCCCACTCTTCGAACCCTTCGCCTTCTTCGTCCATCATCATCTTCAGGCGACTTAGCGACGACGATCGGGAGAGCTCGGAATGATGAGTTTCGGAGCTTTGTTTCGCAGTGTCTCCATGGGCGATCAGAAGATATCGGAGAGACTAGAGAGTAGAGAGAAACTGTAGGCGCCAGACTCCCCGTCATGAAATGCTTAATTACGTTTGGCCCCGATATTTCAGTTAATTTCATTTTGGCCTGGTCATGGAACATCTTTTTCTATTTTCCTCCCATGGATGACTACCGGATACCGCCGATCCGGTGACTTCCGATTGGAACCGGGTCCGGTTCAGTTCCCAGCGAATCAAGATTCAAGAACCAGTCAAATTTCTGTCTGAAAAAATTAGATTTTTATTAAAATATAAATATCACATCATTTCACTACAAAAACATATGTTCGTCATATTGAAAATTATGGTTCAATCATCTGTGTGGGCAAAAAAAAAAAACAAAAAATTCAAAAGACCGACTCCTAATTCTCAAAACCGAGAACAAGAGCAATGCAGTTTGTTGTTCCGAGAAATGAGAACTAGAACGGTCGTGAGAGAAACTTAAATTCATCTTCGTGTTTGGTTTTTTAATATTTAAGAGATGTAAAATGAGAAGAATCTACATATGACTGAATCATAAACGAAATTATAGATACTCATAACCCGGAGATAATTTTCTTTCGATGCCAAGTTGAATATCCCGCGCGTCGCCAAAGCGGGCCTTTTAACACGGAGATGGTTTCCTTTCGATGCCAACGATATAGGCCGCATCGCTCAGTTACTCTTACGCAAACCAGCCACATCGGTCGTTTGTTGTTTCCCCCTTCGGTTGTCGACTTTTCACGTTTAAAGAAATGAATACCACCATCCTCGGACCGGTTAGATATCAACGTTTCACCACAAACAATCCTCTCACGAACAGCCACGAGCCGCCTCGCCCCAAATCCACCAAGCCCGTCATTGAGTGCTAATTTCGTAAAGGAACAGGTTTTCGTGGGTTACACTCGATTCAAACTCAAGCTTGAGTCTAAGTGGATATTAGCCATATTAGGATATCTACTCGATTCTGCTCATCTGTCAAGATTATGCATATTAGGGATGAGCAAAAAAATCATAATCCACTCAAACCGGACCGGACCGGACCGTACCCAATCAGCCGATTTTGGATGATAACTAAAGGGTACGGTTCGATTCCTGGTTCTAATTTTCTAGAACCGACGGGTATCAATACGATTTCCTATTTCAAGTGGGAACTATCCAACTGACCCAATCGGATCAGTCCTTTTGTAAAATACAAATATATATATTCTCTTGAAATAACTTTTACTATATTTGTTATCTTGCATATTGAAGTTTATCCATGTGGCAATGGTACTAAATCGTTTTCCCCATTGTTATCTTGCATTATTGAAATTTTTTCTCCTTCAATCGCTAGGAATTTGTTCTCTTTTATTTTCTTTTTTTAATTGATGTTAGTGCTCGGTAGGACCGTAACCAGAATCCAATCGAGAACCGGACCTGACCGATGGTTCGATTTTCGGATGGATCCATAAAACGAGCGAGTAGTTCACGGTTCACGTTTTGTGGAACCGGTCCCTGGCAGGCGGTTCTCAGTTCTAGGGTGGCAACCATCCATCCTGGAATCAATCACCCCGAATGCATATATCTCCTTTGATAGAGCACATCGTTGATTGATTGTGTTTGGTACTATATTTATCTTCTTACTTTAGATATGGTTATGTAGTAAAGCCTGTAGATAAAATTCTTTACATTCTTTAACTATATGGTTCAATAAGGTCTGCTAGTTAGACCCGATTAGGGACCCGGACTATGGTGGTCAGTCTAGTGCGGGACAACAGGGCCCGATAATCTGTGCGACCATATGGTTTGAAAATTTGTTATATTTCTACATCAAGTTGATTGAATAGGAGATGACCTTAGGCCTGAAAAAATTCTTTGGTCAGGCTCTCGTCAATTGATCAAAAGATATTAAACTTCATAAAAAAAAACAAAATATATTAGTTGAAGTTATTAAAGCATAATGTTTACATATCAATCCTACATGTATTTCTTCATAATAATAAAAAAAAGTTACAAGATTGGTACAAGATCTATATTGAGCTCAGAAATTAAAGGCTATCGATCATGACTAGCACAAAATTTCGGATTTTGTAATGTATATTTGCTGAAAATTGCGACGAGTATGGAACGACCGAGGGGGCGACGGCCTCGCCAGCCTCCTCTTGGCCCGTCGTCGACGCACCACTGAACATCAAAACCTCATTTACAAAGAGCACGCGCGAATTTGAAAAGGATACATTTTTGGACTTGAACTTCAACGAACTCGGAACAACCACAAGGGCAGAGGCGTTCGCAGGAACGTCAAGCAGCTAAAGAGAGCTACATCTGCGCCCGCAACTTGTGCTCCCCGGCCGCCGGCTCGACGAGATGCTGCTTCCGAGGGCCGTGATTCCTTCCATGGTGCGGCCCCGGCCTCCTCTGCCACGCCCGGTGCGGGTGCGGGTGCGGGTGCGGGTGCTGGTGCTGGTGCTGCCTGCCGGCGTGGTGCTTCCGCGGCACGTGATGGTGAACTCCTCTGGCAGTCGGGTGAGGCGACGCGGCGGACGCGACGAGGACGAAGAGCACGAGAACGAAGCATGTCAACAGGGTCTTGTACTGCACCATCTTCTCTTGCTTGGTGCCGTGAAAGGGTTTGGAGACGTCCGAGGAACAGCTTGAGCTTTTCTCTTGTGGTCGGAACACACCGAATTCGAATTCCTTTTATGTGATCTGTGAAGCACTTTTGAAATGGTGGATGGTGTCAAATGTGGGTGCGGTTGGTCTTTTTGTAGGTGGAGTTGGCTGCCAATCTTTGACTTATTTTATGCCTACATTAGCGGAACTATAACTATACTTTTATTTTTATTGATTTTTATTTTTTTTCTTTTTTGGGTTTTAAGCGGGAAAATATTGTTGGAAGTCACGTGGTGGGGACATGCCGTTTGGACCGGGTCGTGGGGAAGCACGTTCGGACTAGTCTTCTTGGTCGGCTTCGAGAGGGGGGAATTGATTAAGGACTAAGGAGAGGCACGACATGGACAAATAAACGGATGATGCGAGTCAAACCCCAACCCGGTCCGATGCGTCGACTGAAACGTTTACGCTCGTCAAATAGTGTGGACATTGAATTTGAGGTGTTCGAGATTATTTGGACCGAGGATTCATGTTTATCTCCGTTGTATGTTATACCAGATAATAATGGTATTGTAACACTCCGTGGTCGCGTGAGCTCATATTTGCAATTGTATGTCGTAGCTTGTTTTATCGAAAGAAAATTTTTTTAGACACAGGACATAAACCGAACCTTAAAAAGTTTTAAGTTTACAGGTGCTGGGAAAATCATGTGTATGGACAGCGGGCAAACCCAGTAGACAGGCGATGCGGGATACTTTTGCCCCATTCACATGCTAGTTGAATTAGAAATGACATGTCGAATTTGACTGGCGGAAGGCCGCACGCGCAAAATAAATTGGGGGCAGAATCCCGACTGTGAAGCCACATAAATAAAATCCAGAGACGAGCGATGTGAGATACTTTAGCATAAGCATACTCAAATGCTTGGGAGCGAGTCCAGCTTGTTTTTTTTTTTTTTGTTGGCTGACCACAGTGATATTTTGAATTGTTGGAACACATAAAACGTAGTTGAATCTCAATTGGCGCATCTGTTTGTATTGACTTAATTAAGACCATATTTGTTTCACTGAAAATTTCATGATAATAGGAAATATTTTTCATGAAAATCATCACATGCTTGGTTGTTGATGGAATCTGATTTGACTTTTGCAAGAAGAACTGGGATATGATCGATCAAATAATTAATCAAATGATTTCATGCCAATCAAATGAAATGCGGTGACCTTTTTCTTTTCTTTTTTCTACGTGAAGTGTGTTTGTTTGAAGGAAAACTATTTTAGGAGAATATATTTTCGAACTCTTCCATGTTTGGATGATGAAAAGTTAATCGATCTTACGGAATTTTGGATTGGGGTTCATTGAAAACTTCGTGATAGGGTAAATAATATTCTTAGGAAAATGATTAGTGTTCGTTTTTTTTATTTTTTTGTGGTTTAAGAAAAGGGATTTCCTTTCTTGCCACACAAAAAAAAAAGTCATTTTTCCCGGCTTGTTATTTTTAGTCTATGGAAAATATTTTATATAGATCGATTAGTTTTCGTTCATCTAAATACCGAGAGATCAAAAAATAATTTTTCAAAAGTAATTTTCTTTTCAAATAAACGAATCTTTAGTCACTTTTTTTTTCCCTCTAATCCTCCCTCTTTGCACCCCATTCCCTTCCTCAGTCATTTTGACTCATTTATGTGAACGTTTGAGGCTCTTAACAAAAGTCAAATCTCTCACATGAAAAGTAACAGTCAGAAAATGATAGCAAAGTGATCGGACTTTATGAAAGTCAAATCTCCCCTTTTGCCAACCTGTGCTTTTAATCATTTTCCATGGCCATTACATGTCTCTAGATCCGAATTCTCAGGTTTCAAATTCGAATAAGAAATCGTCCCAGTCAAAGTAATCATGCACTTCCTGCCTTATATATATATATATAAATGTTTGTACTCTACATATATGCTCGAAAATAAGCCCAAGTCGAGAGTATGGATATCATATATTATTAATAATGAGAAAAATAAAAGTGAAATTAAAGAAAAGGGCAAAGACCCGAAACACGGCGGCCCACGGGCTCGCATCTAACGGATTGGGCCTATGAAGCATTTTGAGTAGATTTGGGGGAAAATTATCAAAAAAATCCTAAACCTATTACACTTTTGCCAATTCAGTCCTAAACCTTTTAATTTTGCCAATTTAGTCCTAAACCTTTTGCATTTGTGCCAATTCAGTCCTAAACCTTTTTTTTGCGCCGATTCAGTCCTAAACCTTTTGTATTTATGCGAATAAAGTCCATACAGCCAATGTTGACTGGCCGGCGCTGACGTGGACGTCGCCGGCGCTGACGAGGCATTTTTAAATAATATTTAATTAAATTTTTTCATTTTTCATTTTTCATTTTTTATTTTTTTCTATTTTCCTTTTTTCTTTCTTTTTTTACTTTCTACTGTTCATCTTCTCCTTGGGCGCCATCTCCTTCCTCGCACAGACCTCAGAAGACTAACGGGTCGCTGGGCGAGGCCGAGCCGCCTAAGAACGGCGGCGTCGGTGGCCCACGAGGCCGAGCCACCCCTGGTCGGGCGAGGCTCGGCCTCGCCCTGCGATGGCGACGGCGGGCAACGGCGGAGCGGGCCCGTCGTCTTCGAGGCGGCGTCAAATCTGGATGGAACTGAACGGAGACCGGTGGCAACACAGTCGATTGGGGAGGAGCGAGAGAAGAAGGCGAAGAATAGGTGTGGCGACGTCTTCGAGGCCCGCTCCACCGTTACCAGCTGAGCACGTCCTCCGCGTGCGGCGACCAGTCGTACAAGGTCCAGTGCGACGCGGGCGGGACCCTCCTCTTCGAAACCCTCAACAAATCGTACCCGATCACCTCCGTCGACCCGGAGAGCCAGCGGCTTGTGATCGAGCTCGCGAGCCTGCTCGCAAACACCCGCCGTCGCCACACCTATTCTTCGCCTTCTTCTCTCGCTCCTCCCCGATCGAGTGTGTTGCCGCCGGTCTCCGTTCAGTTCCGTCCAGATTCGACGTCGCCTCGAAGACGATGGGCCCGCTCCGCCGTTGCCCACCGTCGCCATCGCAGGGCGAGGCCAAGCTCGCCCAGATCTGGCGAGACCGAGCCTCTCCCGGCCAGGGGTGGCTCGGCCTCGCGGGCCACCGACGCCGCCGTCCCTAGGCGGCTCGGCCTCGCCCAGCGACTGCGGCGCCGGTGGCCCTCAGTCTTCTGAGGTCTGTACGAGGAAGGAGATGGTGCCCAAGGAGAAGATGAACAGTAGAAAGTAAAAAAAGAAAGAAAAAAAGGAAAATAGAAAAAAATAAAAAAAAATGAAAAAAATTAATTAAATATTATTTAAAAATACCTCGTCATCGCCGGCAACGTCCACGTCAGCGCCGGCCGATCAACATTGGCCGGGTGGACTTTATTCGCATAAATACAAAAGGTTTAGGACTGAATCGGCACAAAAAAAAGGTTTAGGACTGAATTGGCAAAATTAAAAGGTTTAGGACTGAATTGGTAAAAGTGTAATAGGTTTAGGACTTTTTTGACAATTTTCCCGTAGATTTGGATAAGACCATTTACTAATCAATCTTGATACCCTGTCCAAA
The DNA here is from genome assembly GCA_021437785.1 of Rhodomyrtus psidioides. NCBI lineage: Eukaryota > Viridiplantae > Streptophyta > Magnoliopsida > Myrtales > Myrtaceae > Rhodomyrtus > Rhodomyrtus psidioides. The sequence continues at coordinate 1,921,947 of JAILYB010000054.1, forward strand.
AAAGTTATGCATGAACATCTTATAACGGGGAGCTTGGAACAAAAACCATACTTCATCAATATTCACCAAGTCTTTTTTTTTTCTCTTTTTGGATGATATATTCACTAAGTTCAAACAGGAGAAATTCACAAATTTTCATTTACGGAACATTTTAGTAAGCGCTTGTGGGGATGATGGAAAGCGGTGATTACATTGGTCGTGGTAGCCTTGGCAATCTACCGAGCCCGCCTAAACTGACTAACCTCAAAGCCCGATTCGAGCATGGCTCAGCGAGCAGTGTCCTTTTCGGGCCCGAGCTCCCTCGTATGGAGGCTTCGTCCTATCAATCATCTTGCAAAGAACATTCCATACGCAAGGATGGGCAAGGACTGTTAAGACAAGGACATCTGACTTGTTCATAAAACGTGAAGAAACTTTGCTCGATAAGAGTTTTTCGAACTCGAAAGCAAAGTTGACTGCAATAAATGAATTTGATTGGGAGGATCTGATCGGAGAACTTTGGATTCGAATAGAATTTATCGCCCCAAAGGCGTCTGGCCATTTTCTTGTAAATGGCCCGGCCCGGCCCGGAACGGAAAGGCAAAACAGGCCTTAAGAACCGGACCGGTCATGTCGGGTCGGTCGTGGGTCCCATTCCCCTATTCGGAGTCGGAGCGAAACTCGAAACCCGGGACGATTCTTTTCTTTCTCCTCAAGAAAAGACGACCCCAAGGAGGCACGCACTTCTCCAACTTCTTGCTTGCGTAGGAGGCCTCTCTCTCTCTCTCTCTCTCTCTCTCTCTCTATTCGAGTTGGGTGTTGGAGCAGCCATGGCGGCCTTGCAGTACCTGGACACGCTGCGCAGCGCGCACCCGGAGATGGCGGAATGGTACACCTCGCTGGCGGATCTCTACCAGAAGAAGCTCTGGCACCAGCTCACTCTCAAGCTCGAGCAGTTCGTCGCTCTCGCTGTTTCTCAGGTCACACTCTCTCGCCCTCTCTCGGAGCCATGAGTTTGTAATCTCTTGATTATGTGAACCGTCTTTCATTTCCTCGTAGGATCGGAATTGGGGCCTTTGGGAGGCCTGGTGTTCTGTTTGTTTGTTTTGACGTCTCGCGGTTGGGAAAGCGTAGTCTTGTAGCTGATGGCATTGTCGATTAGGGTTGGGGGAGCGGTTTTTTAATCCCTTAGCAAGGTGGAAAAATTCGTGCTTTAATTGTTGTCCTTTTGTTTGGTGCTGGAGAAATATGGAATAGGAGAAGTTGCGAAGTTTTCGGGTTGCGAGAATTTTCCTTTAATGTTGTTGACTGAGGTGGCTATGACTTTGCTGCAGTTTACCCTATTAAGGAATTGAAAGGCATTCATTTGCTTAGAATTTGAAACGGGTAGGGGGAGAGGGAGGGAGGGAGAAAGAGACCTATAAAGTTTTTTACCTTCTGTTCAAGTTTGCTTCAGTCTGTCTTTGTTAGCATGGCATTTCAATAACAATGTAGCTAACGACGAAAGCAAGTTTTTCCATATGTCAATATTGATGTTAAGCTGATGACTAAAGGGCATTGTCTAGCCAGTTATGTGGTTCCATGAGGATGTTGTAAAATGAATTTTGGGAAAGTATTTAGCTGGAGTGCAGGACCAAATGAGTAACCGCTAAAGTTCCCTGAAACAGAGGAAATTTAGGGGGAATTAATGGCGAGGATATCTCCAAAATGAGATATATGTGCATTGTTTTAATCAAGCCTTCGTAGATTACTTAGTGGCTGGGGACCGAATGTTTCTTGTGGCCACTTTAAATTGTTTAGTCAATTCAACTTGTGGTCCTGGTGGTGATCATGATCGCCGTTAAGGTTCGTGCTTATTATGCATTTCTCTTATGGGTCATTGCATAGTCTGTCACATTGTTCTTTTTTAGATAGTTTGATAAGCATCGGTAGTCAATCAAGACCCTACTCCCCCTCCCTCTCTCCCTTGATTTCTTGAATAGATCCTTTTAGAGGGCCAACTATGATACGAGTTGAATGTGCCCTTTTCACTAGAATGTGTTTGACAGAAAGTTAACGAAAATATCATAGCCTATTTTTCTGTTAATCACTGGTTAAACACAGTAGAAAAGGAATTGTTTTGGAATAAGATGGTTGCATTTATTAATAGTACAATTAGGCATTATTTCCTTTTTGTCTTGATAGTAATAGATGAATAAGTGTGATCCGTTTACACTTACTGTGATCCGTTTGCACTTACTCCGAGTGTGAATATATGAGGTCTGAACTTTCTGACCTGAAGTAAGAAATATTTACCAAAAACCTACACAAAATTGTAAAGTACTCGGCCCATTTGTCTAAGGTTCACCTTAAGCAAATGGCACTGTTCTGAAAAATGATTCATAGTGACATTCAATTCTATAAAAATTTTGAAAGGTTGACGTCTATTTGATCTTCAGTCTTCTGTGAGTGGGAAACCTTTGCAGGGTGCAGCTTTCTCTGGAAACTAAAGAATCATGTACGGATTTTGCGAACATGGATGTGACAAGATATAATTACAAATTTCAACGTCTAGGAGTAAAATGAAATTTTGAGAATCTTTGGGGTCCAATGGCAACTTCTAAGTGTGGAATGAATAACTTAATAGGTGTAAGTCTAAAAGACATTAAGCTATTGATGGTTTTGGTACCAGGAATGGCGTGCCCCCTGCAATCACTCCCTTCCTTCCCTCATACTTTCTCTTGCTCCTTCATGTCTTCGCTTGGTAGAATAAAGTAAATCTTTGTAATGTCTCATTCGGTGGTTAGCGGTGTAGCAAGTTTTCTAAAATAAGGACTAGGATTTGTCTTGTCCATTTCCATATAGGGGGCCTGGGGTACTATGGCTGACTTTAGCAGACTAAAGTAATATCGTCAGCATCATTGATGTGTTTCAATTATTGGCCGCAATTTTTTCTTGGTCTATCCTTGTCTAGTAGTGGTATGCAATACATGCCATTTCAGCTAGTTATTTTAACTTCTTGCCATTAGTTAGTCACACGATATTTTTCTTCATAATGATTGGTTACATTTGGCATTGATTCTTGTTTTGCATCCAATAACCCTTGTCTTGGCTTTGGCTGACTTTCAGGCTGGTGATCTGTTGATACAGTTGTATCATAATTTCATCACTGACTTTGAGACCAAAATTAATCTCCTCAAGCTAGCGCATTTTGCTGTAGTAGTATCTAGGCAGTATTCAGAGAAACAAGCTTCCATTAGTTATCTTGACGGGATTATAGAGAAGCTTCAATCTACCAGAGAGCAGCGCGTGGAAGAGCCTATCCTCTACATTAAGATGCAGATAGCTATGTTCAAGCTTGATGAGGAGCAAAAGGAGTGTAAAAAACTTTTGGAAGAAGGAAAGAGCACTCTTGATAGCATGACTGACATAGATCCATCTGTATATGCCAGCTATTATTGGGTTTCATCACAATATCACAAAGTTCGAAAGGAATATGCAGAGTTCTATAAAAGTGCCCTCCTCTATTTGGCATATACCTCTGTGGAATCGCTTTCAGATGCATTTAAACAGGTACTTGGTTTAGAATTGCGTCATGATCTGTAAAGCAACTTTCTAGAGAGGAAGCTGTTCCCAATCATACTTTAAACTTAGATTTAAATTGATTTTTATGGGTTGTCAATTCTCAATGATGGTATAGTCTGTTCATGAAACTGTCATTCTTTTACTCTTGATTCTTGTACATTTGGGCGTTTCCTTGGTTGGAGAAATAGTAAATGGTGGAGTGTGATGATTACTCATTAGCGTTTGATTCATGTAGTGCTGTGTATTCCCTTGCCACCCACCAACCTCACTTCCCATGCAAATAATTCAATTTGTGTGTTTGTGTATAGCTGTTACTCCCCTTTTAGATTTTTAGTGTGACTTTGCTGCATACTGCTTACTATCATAAACTATGTTGAATGAACTCCTAGTCAAATGAATCTCCATTTGTCTTTCTCTTTGAGTTCAATTGAAAGTGGATAGATTCTGAATTAAAGTGCTTGGGGGAAGTAAATAGTTGTAAAAGACTTTTGTAGCAGTTAAAGCTCAGGAATGTTTTATGTTGAGGTTGTCATCAAGAAGTTGGAGATGACCTCAGTGAAGAAGGATTATTGCATATTTTTCTTTTGTGTCTGCATGCTAAATCACTGATGCTTTTATTTCGTTTGGTATCCTGTAATTGTGGTTTATGAGAATTAGTTTCTGACACATCCTTCTTTATTAGGATTTGGCATTTGATTTATCTCTATCTGCACTATTGGGAGATGACATATACAACTTCGGCGAGCTGCTATCGCATCCTATTGTAAGTACTTCTCAAAAAAGGTCATAAATCTCTTTAAGGTTTCTTTCTATAGTAGGTTCGCAGTAAAATCTTAGTGGTAGGTCTCCTATAACTTGACCAAGTACATAAGGGGCTCTCCCTAGTTTCGATCGAGGCATATTCGTAACACGTATAATGCTTAGCTGTTTATATTATGTTGATCATGCAGTTTCTACAAAGCAACTTCAAGCATAACTTGCTTTTTGGTTACATGGTCCTTTCCAATTTGACATTATTTGTCTTTTTTTTTTAATCATTATGTTGATTTCTCGATTTTAACAATTTTGACAGATAAAGAACCTCTTGGGAACAAAGGTCGAGTGGATGTACTATATTCTCGAGGCATTTAATGCTGGTGATTTGCAATGCTATCAAGAACTATGGCATGTACATAATGCTGCTCTTAATGCACAACCTGGTTTGGTCGAAAATCAGAAAAAACTATTGGAGAAAATCAACATTCTCTGCCTAATGGAGATCATTTTCAGGTCTCTCTTTCTATTCTTTTTCCTATCTCCATTTCTGTCATACTTATTATTATTATTTTTATTTCTGTCATACTTATTATTTCACATGTTTGGGAAAAAGGTGTTGTTGATGTTGATGTTGACTTATTATTTCACATGTTGCATTATTAGCATGTATTCCTCCTGTATAAAGTATTCATTTTTGTCTTTGCAGCCGTCCATCAGAAGACAGGACAATCCCATTGAGTGTTATTGCTGAACGCACAAAGCTTTGTGTAGCTGATGTTGAGCACCTTCTCATGAAGAGCCTTTCTGTAAGTCTTCCCGATTCTTTTGTAGCTATCTTGGTGGTTGTCATTCTGTAATATCTTAATTTGGTGGGCTGTTCTATGACATTGGATGAGAAGATTGGACGCCATCTTTATTCTGGCTGTGTGTGTCCTTCTAGTTTTGAGTTCATTGGGCTAGAGTTTGACTTGGCCTTTTGGTTCAGCTTCATACATGAAGCTTGAAGACAGAACAACTCCATCCCAATAGATTAGTGGTTGAGATGATTCAAATAATGGATAATTGATAATCGTATATACAGGTAGAAGCTTTATTGCTAATTAAGAGAGCGTACCAGAACTCTTTTTCTCCTTGGTCTGATCCCGCAGATACATGGGCAGTGAAGATCTTTTGTTCTTTCTGTTTTTTCTCTCATACCTTTTCAATTGTTCAGAAGACTCTTTGTTCTACGCCTGCTCATTCAGTTATATTTAACTATGGTTATATCGACACAGGTTCATCTTATCGAGGGCATGATTGATCAAGTAGAGGGAACAGTGCATGTTTCCTGGGTCCAACCAAGAGTTCTGGGCATTCCGCAAGTTAAATCCTTGCGAGATCGGTTGGATGGTTGGCTGGATAAAGTACAAACTGCTTTGTTATCCGTTGAAGCGGAAACACCTGATCTTGTCACAGCGTAGTCTTATGTTGCTTTCCTCTCCGCCAATTGTAACATCCACTGACTAAATGTGCCGACAACAAAGCCAAAGGAGGTGAAAGAAAAGAGACAAGTGTGGGGCCGTTGGGCACTTGGTCCATATTAGTGCTTCCTTTTGTGTCCCTAATTTTACTTGAATCATTCTTCAGTGGAAGTGGCTGTCTCTCGTGCTTTGGGTGAATGAATTCGGCGATCAGTCGGAGACTTAGTTATTAGATTAAAGACGCTCATTTACTTGCTAAAGACAGACAGCAGAATGTGCAAGTAGAATATCATCCGATATTCCTGATATGATCTGTGTAATATGGAGGTATTGCTTATTATATTTTCAGTTTGGCCATGAAATTCTTTGTGCCGATGGTCTCATTATCATGCCGGCTCACATTACTTGTGTTTCTTAGGGCATATGATGCCACCGTATATATCTGCATACTCAGTTCTTCATGATTGAAGATTTGGGTTTCTGCAAAGTCGATGAATGGAGGGCTAATGTCATACGAGAGCATCATTATCACCCGGCGATCCAAACTTGATGAATTTTGTTCATGCTTCAGTTGTCTAGCTTATCCTGTTTAGCATCTTGATGAAGCTATCCATACCCTTCCAATAAGGGAACATCTGCTTAGAGGCGTCAAATGGGTGGGTCGGGTCGGGTATGGGTCGGGTCGAATATGGTCCGACCCATATTGACCCATTTAACCCGTTTTGACCCATATTCATTCAATGCAAATTTAGTGACCCATACCCGACCCAACCCATACCCAACCCATACCCGACCCGACCCGTATTACTTAAATACTTATATATTTTTCTAAATTATGAAATATTTATTTCTTATAATTTATTAAGAAAAATTATATTGCTAAAACATGCAATTGAATTTTTTCTGAAAAAATTTAAATTTTTCCTTTATAAAATAATTGTTTATTATAACCGGCCACCTGCGACCTCTGCCCGCCACTGCTGACCGTTGCTCGCTTCCTGCCATCGTCGTCCCCTCAAACTGCTGCTCGCCACCTCCGTCGCCGAAGCTGTAGCTCTCCCCGCACGGGCTGCCGCTTCTGAAGGCGTAGGGGGCGTAATCGGAGCTCGGGAAGGGAGGTGCTCCGGCAGGTTTCGATGCTGACTCGTACTCAATTCTGGTTTATCTTGCCGAGTTAAGTTAAAAACTTCAATACTAATTGAGCTTTTCCGTTAGTTGCATTCAAAATATCTATAGCTGCCTAAATCAGACATCGAAATCTTTATAGTTTGCGTTGTTAACCTCATATCCAAGAAAATAATAAAATAATCTGAGTTCTTACGGCCCAAGCTTGTGACGGTCTTCAATTTGACTGTACGATCGAGTTGAGTTAAGCTACGGTATTCAAAAATTTCTATTCAAATACTCAATCGTGTATGGGGGTTGTCACTGTATTTGTCCAAGTAGGCTCAACTGTACCCCACCCTAGTTCGTTATGTTCGGATGAATTGATCGGGAAAAACGAAGCGTGGGTCGATTTTTTTCCACGCAACACTATATCGATGATGTCGATATGGAAATATACAGCACCGGCACGTACTCCTCATCCAAAACCAAAATCAGAATTTGGCGTCGTCTCTATTAATGGCGTAAAGCAATGTTCGTAGAGGCAACTGCACACGCACTGTGGCGGCAGTCGACGGCCGGCGAAGGCGGAGGGTGGTGGTTGGTGATGGTGACCGGAGGTGGGCAGCGGTGACCATTGGCGGCCAAAGTAGATCGACGGCCAAGGCAGGAGAAAAAAGAAAATAGAAAAGAAAAAAAATTATATAAAAAACAAGTTATTAAAATATTAAAAAATTAGATTTTTAAAAAAATATTCACAAAACTTATTTATGATTGCCTTAAGATAGTTTTCTTAGCTAACCCATTTATGGCCCATTTGAAACCCATTTATGACCCATAAAATTTTTAAGCAACCCATTTATGACCCATTTAAGTACTTAAGCTAACCCATTTTTGACCCACCACCATCAAATATGGGCCAAATGTGGGTTCTAGACCCATTTTGCCACCTCTACAGATCTGCTCGACATTTCAGATCCCGGTACTTCAGAAACTGCTCAAAACCCCGTTCAAAAAAAAAAAAGTAGGGTATGGATTTGACCCCAAAAAAGAAAAAGTCGGGTATGGACACCTGGCTAGAGATTTGATCGCAAGGAGAAGCAAATTACTTGCATTTGGAATTAAAGAACAGTGAAGAACTACTTGCTGCCTACACAAGTTTTGGTGGCAATTTGAAGTGAGGCCAAGCATATAACTTTGCATTTACATTGTGCTCCGCAAATCGAATAACCTCCTCAATATCTACAAACTAAAGACATTGTAGCTCACAGGCTATTAAGTGTAATAGAACTACAGAAGAGGAAGATCCAAGACTTTAGAAGCCAGGAAAAGAAAAAGAAAGAAGCGGGGAATTCCCTTAGCTGAAAATACACTCCCTTCAATCTCTTTTTGGCATATGCATTCCCGTTTTCGAGGAAACAAAGGGACAGAGACATTTTAAAAAAAGGAATAGAAATACAAATAACACCCCATTCTGACTACTCCACCTTGAAGACAGTTTCGGCAATCTCCATTCTGCATTGTTCAACAACAACCAAGAATCTGAAGTGGAGCCTCGAGACTGACTGCAATTCTTGTCTCAGTCAAAACCAGTCTTGTTTACAACATAAAACACAATCAATTCATGCGCTTACCACCCGTTTCACGTCTATTTTACACTCGTACTGAATCAGAAGAGTCCTTGTATTACTCTTGCCTGATGTAGGGTGAAGAGCTTATGTCTGTACTGTAAAACGAATCCTCCTGTCCACCATAATAGTTGTCGTCCCTCTCCTCATCCCACTTGAGAACCTCTCTTATATACTTGAATGACTCATCAACAGTTACTCGATCCCTAGCTCTAGCTTGCCACACGAAAAGCTTTCGACCGGTGAGGGAAGCATAGAGGTCTTTGAACTTCATTGCGACGTAGTAATAAGCTTGTTGGGCCAACGACTGGTTATTGTTGTGGGGCTGCACAGGGCTGAAATCGTTAAACCACTCACAGGAACTTAACGATACACGGTTGACCTTATCCTCGAAAAGGTCATATTTGTTCAATATCAACACGAAGGGTGCTTCCTTAAAGCAAGGCTGTCTCACGACCATCTCAAAGAGTTCCTTGCTTTGCATCATCTTGTTCTGAAGTACTGCACCGCTGCCGCTGTTGTCCATAGCAAGCGACATCTTATCATAGTCACTGAGGGCGATGCAAAAGACCAACACTCGCACGTCTTCAAACATCTCAACCCATTTGCATCCCTCGTTCATCCCCTTTGCATTTACTCTTATCAGCTGGTATCTGCATCGAAAAAGTGAAGTTTGAAAATTCTGAGATATTTGGCCTCCCAAAGAAGAATCATCTAGTGATGGTATAAATTCAGAAACCCATGATATTTTGTGGCAAGTGGACATGCATTCTACCCTGCAGAGTAAATGCTCAGACTCAATTGTGCTTTTAAATTATAACCGTTGTAAACACAGGCATTTGGCATAAAATATAATTACTTGGTCAAAGGTGGGGGCGGAGGATCGAGATTATCTGTGTACGTCTCTGACATTGGGCTCCGATCATCAAATGAGAACTCCATGAAGGCTAAGCCGTTTCCCTGGCTGACACCTTCTGCATATACTATATCTCGCTCCGAAGGTTCATATTCATTGCTTGATATCTCAACAGCCTACGGGGAAATAAATCATCATCACTGAATATGCAGAAACAGAAGGCATGAAAATCCACATAGAATGAACAGCAGACAGCATCTCAGCCTATCAACATGAAGAAATGCTCAGTGCAACTTGGCATGTCGACACAAAACACAAACATAAGCTGTAAACATTCCGCCAATTTGAATTGCATCTCCACAAAATATTTGATACACATCAGACAACATACATAACTGAGTGTTAGGACAGATTAACATAACTTAAGCTGGCATATGCTCATAAAAAATAGAAGGAAATATAACTACCTGTTATCTGAAAATAAAAGACAAATTATCCAAGAATATTGAATAATTTGTTTAATCTGTCTAAGGAATGCTAAACTAGGAAAGCAATGTAGAGAGGGCATCCGCATACCCGGCTCAAGAAGAACTCTGCAACATCTGGAAGGAAATGAAGCTCGTTCCTTCTCTGATATGTTTCCTGTATTGCGGGATCCCTCCACAACTCTTCAACCAATGGGGCATACTCACGCGTCGCTGCAGGGAAGAAAGCATCAAGATCTCCAGTAGCTATGATGTCCAGAAGCCAGTCGGAGAAATGCTTCAACCTTGGATTAATGGAATAAACACAGGGACTATCTACAGGTGGCACAACGCTTCCGCCTGCAAGAGGAGGATATATTTCATCAACACAGTGAATGCAATAAAGCAAGGCAATTTGCCACATCTATGATTGAAATAATGTGATCGTCTTCCAATACAACTTCTGATGAAAAGCGGTATCTAGATTAGGCCGAAGTGAAATATAACATGCCAGCAAAAGATACAGGAGTGAACTGTAGGAACTATCTTTTAGAAAGTGTAAGAATGATAATAATTACAACTTTTTTAGTGCTAATTAGAGTTCCATTCCCACATAATGGCTGCAAGTACAAGAAATTCATTTGAATATGTAGATAGGAACAAGATTTTTACACTAAACATTTCAAATATAAGTTAAAACCGTGCAAGATAATGGTGTATTAACAAATAATGGTTCAAGGGTCGGACAATTAATTTACTTCTTTCTTGCAACGTGTTCAGTCTTAACTACTTCCAATAATATCCCCAGTGCGATTAAAAACCATATATAAGCTATCAATGGAGAAATTGAAAAACTGGCTTTGCACAAACCTCGCTTTATCAAGCACATCCGCAACTCTTATATGAACATATGAGGATGTTCATTCCTGTTACGCAATACCAAAGAGCACAGACAATCACATCCAACTTTATTTAAAAAATATCAGTCAAGAAACCGCTTCATTTAAAACTCCCAAACAGCAAATGCCATATTTTGCTTCCCGATGGACTGAATTAGCTGATTATTCTCTCACTAGTACAGAACGCACATACAGGGAAGATAAAGTGAGAGAGTGGGAATTTTACCTGCTTCACCGGCTTGATTGTACGAATTTAGGTTTCTCATCCTAGACAGGCCTTCTTCTTCAAAGCGCTCTCTGCCATCGAGCAAAATGCTAAGGTATCTGTACATGTTGCTCTGAATCATCAACTTAATATCTTGCAGTTCGCCTGAATTAAACTTGTTTCCATAAAGAAATTTTGCCTGTGCAAAATGAATGAAACTCAGTACAAAGAAGAGATCAAATCAGGAACATATCATAGTGACGAATCCCATTGTGGAGCTTCATTGCAAGAAACTGCCCATGAGATAATGCACCATTGCAGCATTTTGAAACCATTCTCGTTAAAGGGTACAGCTTTACCTGCTTAAAAATTGTGCTTGTTCCAGATCCTTGAAGTCCAAGTAAAAGAATCTTCTGTAACTTCCTCTGCTCCAGATAATTGGGAATAGTAGTATAGTTGCTAGCCTCATCGCGCGATCCGTGAGGTTGGCCATGGGGCACGGGTAAAGAGAACAAGGTGCACATAAATCTTGTTGATGCCTAAGTAGGATAGAGCAAATCGACATCAGTTCAGAAAGTACTCTCTAAAGCAATCCACAAGCTTTCCAAAGAAAACATTACGTCACATACCTTTTCCCAAATGTTTCCCCTGATATTGTTCTGACCTTCCTCCTCATAACGACCATCATCATAGACCCAAAAATGTGTGTCCCGTGGGCATTGGACATTTGCCAACTAAAACATCAAGCAATAAATTACAAATAATATGGATTTAAGTTATGAACATCATGAGGAGCAGTGGAGCACTCCAGCACAGATTGAAAAGGCCTACAAGAATTGCATTACCATAAAAGCACAAGGATACAATCTTAGATTTTCCATGAGCATGCAAAGCATAAGCTTCAAAAAACTTAAGGATGAAAAATTTGCACAACTGAGGATTTAATTTTCAAAACAGAGACAGGAAAGAAGATATACATAAACTTTTGCAATGGGGGCGAACAGCTTACCTTAAGTATCCTCAGTTCAAGTTTTGTTATTTCTCGCCCATTCATAAAAACTTCAGTATTTCCCTTGCTTGCATCAGGCATAAGCTTCCCCGTAAAATTCAAATTTGAGCTGATGATACTATCTGGCTTTTCTCCTTCCTGTAAAATCGACAGATGCGGCAAATAAAGAGATTGACAATGCATTCATCCAAGCTGACCAATAACTCAGACATTAAGAAAAGAATGGCAATAAAACAGTGTGGCAATGCTGATCCTACCTTCCCCCACAGACCAGATTCCTTGTCATACCAATATATTCCTGGTTTCAGCTTTCGTGGAGGCAAAGGGCACCCGATTAGTTCGGCCATTTCCTCTGGCTTCAAAGGGTATCCATTCACAATCAGCTGCTCCGGCCGGAGCTGATTCGCAGCGCATTCTTTTTCGGCTTTCATAATCTGCTTTACTTCCAAAGGAATGAGCAACCGGGATAGTACTCTAGAATGTTTACCCAATTTGAACCGCCTGGACTCATCAATCGGTTCACCGATGCAAGTCACACATTTACGCCCCTCCGGCATTGAACCCATTGCCCTAAGCACACAATTGCTGCAGTACTTAGCACCACAAACATGGCATGACTCCTTAGTCTCCCACTTGCCCTTTCCACATCTGTAGCATACCTTTCTCTTCTTCTTCTTCTTTCTCTCTTTTGAAACTGCAACATACTCCGAAAAGTTAGGCTCCTCCCCATCGACCTCTTTGTGCTCCGATCTATCATCGGTATTAAAAGTTACCACCGGTGCTCTCCTAACTAGTTGATTAGGAAGTTTTGATTAGGAAGTTCATCCGGTGGGCCATCGTTGTAATGAGGAGAACCACAAGGTGAAGCAGAGGAAGAATCGGGATGCTGCAATACAGAAACTACCGATTCCGAACTGGGTGATACCCTCGAACTTTGGACAGGAGAGCTCATGACGTTGGCAATGCGAGAAACAGGAAGCGAGATCGGTTCGACAACCGGAGGCCCTGCATTGGCATCACTTTTATGTGACTCCGAAAAGGGTTCTGCTGTAGGTATCAGCCGAGGGTTCAGATGAACTGGCTCAATCCTCGGCACCTCATAAGGCACCGGCGGACCCACGTACTCCATGGCGATGGAGTAATCAAGATTGGTGGCATCGTCGGGCAGGGAGGCTCCTGGTGGGAGCATCTTCCTCACCAATTCCTTCCAGTTTTCTCCTTCCTTCTCATCCATCACTCCACAAACTTAACCAAATTACCACTTCCCACCTATGATCTCCAAAGCAGAAAAACCAACAAAAGTATTCTAAACATCAACGTGCTATCACCACAACAAGAAAAAGGACCAAATGTCTTGCAAAGTCTTAAAACATGCAGGAGAATGTAGCTGCCACAAACTATTCTTCCTTATGCTCAGTTTGATGCTTTCTAATGAGGGTTGCAACTAAAATCTTGAGACAGTCACGACGCAGCCGCAATTCGACCAGTCATAATAATAGGTCATCCGCTTTCAAAGCCTTCGAATTTGAACAAATCAAATCATGAACCGTGACCCAGGAGTCGGCGTCAAACCCAAAAATTTCCAACCTTTATCAGTCCAACTTGAGTTTTCTTCGCTAAGCACGCGCACATAAAATAAAGCCAAACCGCATCCTGACTCAACCTGAAAATGACATTTCCCGAAAGGATAACGCATAAAGTCAAAATTCATACCAGCAACAACAGAGGGAGAGAGAGTTTCTATCCAACACATAGAAACCCAGAGATGCAAAATGATTAGAATGACAAGTTTGACCTGTTCGAGCGAAGATCATATTTTTCAACAGTCGAGGCGTTGAAAAGAATTGAGGTCAAAAAGAGGGAAGAAAAAACAAGAGCAGAATCGCAAACAGCAGGAGCGAAATGGGACCAAGACCCAATCGAAAAAGGCGGAGCAAGAGAATTTCGATAGCTGTTCAAAATAAAAGATTCTTCGCTTACTGTTAAGCTTTTTCTCTCAAAAGAATAATCAAGAAAGACAAGGGAACGTGAAAAATGCCCTTTCGAGCAAAAGGGGGAAGCTTTCGACTTGAGAGAGAGAGTACCTGAGTGGAAAGGGACAAAGTGCGAGACCGACTCGGAGCTCAAAAGATCACACCACACACAAATCCTAGTAAAAGAAAGAGAAGCAGGTTTTTGCTTTCTGCAACTGTGCGAGCAGCTTCCTGAGAGAGAGAGAGCGCTTCCTGAGGTCGATAAAGCAGAGCAGGAGATGGTGGTGGTGCAAGAAAAGCAGAGCACACGGACACGCACACGTCCACCTCCACCATCGGACCTATCAAAGAGTTAGTGGGTTCAGTTCAGAAGCCCATCAATCAACGGGAACAGAGCTTCACCAGAGAGAGAGAGAGAGCGAAGTGGGATCCACTGTTTCGAGTCTATCAAGGAAGCAGTTGAATTGGAACAATGATGGTGAGGGAGGGAGAGAGAGAGAGAAAGAAGCTCGCGACCAAGATATGTTTTTTCTTAGGTAATTAGTTGTTGGACAATATTAAGAAAAGATGAGATTTTTTTTTTTTTTTTGTTCTTGGGAAATAGGCTCTAAGGGGGCATCAAGGGCATCAATCAACATAGGGCATCAATCATGGGCATCGCGATAAATGGATTGCATGTCCATTTCATCTCAAGTATGTTCTATCTTATATACTCTTTCACGAAGCTAAATTCGTGAAATAAAGCTGTTTTTTTTACGTGGTGTAGCAAACTCATGACAGAAACTCGCTCATTTTCAAAAGACATCGTTCAATTAGGGGCGACATTAAATCGAATTGACACGAATTAGTGCTTGAACGATTTACCTGAATTCCATTCAAGTACGTGGAATTTAAAGATTGACTTGAGCTTATTGAGCTCGATTCCTCAAAACTCGAGGTTGAGGTTGATTTGAATTTTTTTTTTTACATTAAACTCTAGCTCTGGTCAATTGCTCGATTTTTTTGCAAAGCACACTACAATTGATGTCATGGGAGCACGAGGGGAAAGAATTCAAAGAGAAAGTACCAACCTTTTGAAATTCTCTCTCCATTTCTTTCTCACAAAAATTTTAAAGTACTTATTGTCTACGTTCACTTTCGTTGTCCTCTCTTTCCTCCTTTTCTCAATGAAAGCATAAAATAAATTCCGCATACTTGTTAATGTACAATTAGAAATACATAATTTTCGACAAAAGAACACTTGAAGTGTCAATATTCGAGAAAAATTTCAAAAAATTGCCTCAAGTGCCTTCAAATTCTCAAACAATGCATGAAGTAGACTTTATTTTAAATAGGGACCTGAAGTGTCGTCATTGTGTCAAAAAAAGGCCTGAAGTGACTGTGATTGTTTCAAATAAGGGCCTAACCTCGTCGATCGGCTGTCAAATTTTTCGGGCGATCAAGGACATTTTGGTAAAAATGAAAATTTTACCTATTTTTTGTGAAATTAAGTTAAAACAAAAAAAAGGAAAAATCATGTGGGAAGTCACCTCCCGCCTGTGGCCGCCGTCCCATAACCGGTGGGGCGGCGGCAATGGCCGTTAGGATTGCTGGCAACTTGATGAAGGGGCGAGGACCCGCTGACCCTTGCCTCAGCTGGGAGAGGGCCACGACTATCAGCCGATATCGGATTGGGGTGGGACGAAGACATTGCTTACCCCTGTCCGGTCCCGGCTAAGGGCCGCGGCCCTCGGCTGAACCTAGGTGAGGGCCACTGATCCTCGCCCAGATTTGGAAAAGATCCGCGACCCTCTCTCGACTAAGGAGAGGGTCCGCAGGCCCTCGCCTTTGGTCGGCGAGGTCGCCGGCGGCCACGGGTGGAAGATTGGTCCACTCGCTTGTGTTTCTTTGTTTTTATTTTTGTGTTTACTTTTTTTTCAAAATCTCTTTAAAAAATAAAATGTAAAAATAAAATAAAATAATAAATTATCAAAATGTCCCTAACTAAACTTCATGCCCTTTTTTAAATTAATATAGTCATTTTAGGCATTTATTTGAAATAATGTGCACTTCAGGCCATTCTTTGACACAATGATGACACTCTACACTAGGCTCTTATTTGAAACAAGGTCAACTTCAAGCCTTTATTTGAGAAAATGAGAGCACTTGATGCCCTTTTTTGAAAATTTTCCTAATATTTGTGTACGGCTCTTACTTCAGTGCTAATATTTTTTTATCACTTAAATACTAAATCGGAGAAAAAAATGATCACTTAAGTTTCAATTCCGGCCAAAATCGATTACTTAAGTGCAAATTCCAGCCAAACATTATACGCGGTATTTTTTTAATATTACGTGGCAATTATTTAAAAAAAAAAATCAACCCACGTGGACTGTTCAACTTAAATCACTTAATTTTATTAAAAATTAAAATCAAATAGAAAAATAACTTTAAAAAAAAAGGAAGTGGAAGTTGCAGCGGCATGAGCTCAGAGCCCTCGCCGCTGCAAGTCCTCCCCTTTTTTTTAGTTTATTTTTTAAGATGTTTAATATCACGTGGATTTTGTTATTAATTTTTAATTTATTTTTTTGCTGGTTTGTATACTCCGGCGAGTCATGTAGATATCACGTTAGACTTCCGGCAAAGTTTACCAGAGCTAGCACTGAAATAACCGCTTTTAAAAAATATATATATATAGCATTTAAGTTATTAAAAAAAATATAGGCACTAAAGGAACACCGTACACAAACCTTGACATTCTTAGTGTCGTTTCGCCCATAATTTCCCTACTAAAAACGCAGTACTCGATCCGGGAAATCACCATTTCGAGTCGAGTATTTCTCCTCAAAGCTCGAGTTTGACTCCGATCAAACTCGAAGAGAGTCGCGTCGAGCTCGAGTTATATGCGCCATCAAGAAGATGCATAGAAATCAAAAAGAAAACATCCTCTTTTACGAAGTTCGAGTGAGATTTGAAGTTTTATTTTGCTCGTTTGTAAACAAACGTCGTCGTTAGGACAAGTAGAGTGGTAAGGAAAGTCGAGGTGATAAAAGAAATGGGTTATAAAAGTCACGGGGATCAAATCTCGGATCAGAGACAAGGCATGAAAGAAGCAATCGAAACGGGATTTTTGGGTGATAAAATTGCAAATTGGAGAAAAGGGGGGAAAAGAAAGAATGGGAACTATACTCAAAAATATATTCCTATACCAAGTAGATGCCTTTTAGTCTGTATTATGATAAATTTATCTCGAATTATTTTTTTTTTAGCACGAAACACCTCAAACTGGTATGCATGCGACAAATTTATCCCCCAAATTATTATTTTTATCATAAAAAATTATGAAATAGTACATCTGTGACAAATTTACCGTAAACTAGTTTTTTTTTTATATCACAAAAAATCCCAAAGGCTAGTATACCTGTGACGAGATTGCCCTTCGTTAAATTGAGTTAATACCATGAAAAATCTCAAATTGATACACATGTGACAAATAGAGTGTAAAAATAAAATAAAAATCCTAAAATGGTACATCTATAAACTGCCACGTGCCATCTAACTCGACAGTTTGATGGTTAAATTTAACGAAAATTAACGGAATGTAAATTTTGTCACAGGTATATCAGCTTCGGTTAAATTCGTCGCAAGTGTACCAATTTGAGATTTTTTTTTTATGGTCAAAAAGATAATTTTGGATAAATTTATCACATATGTATATATCAATTTAGGGTTTTTTCGTGATATTAATACAGCGCATGAACAGATATATGAATTTGGGCAATTCCACAGTTATACCGTCCACACCACACCATAGTGCAATAAATTCACAGCAGACCTTGCATGCACTTGCAGCAGAGAGAGAGAGAGAGAGAGAGAGATCATGCACAAGTTGAATGTTTTACTTCTTGAAGCCGGCATCAACCGAAGACCGCCACAAGATCATTTTTACACCCATCAAGGGGGCGGGGCCCACCAATGCCAAATATTGGGTACAGACCTGGGAAATCACCTGATGTGGTGCAGATCACCACTGATGTGCGACACGTGGCGCATCAAGGGGGGCCCCACCAATGCCAATGTTCGCTGGCCGCTGCCGCTCTCCTGACGACTGACGAGGAGGGGGGAGAGGGGAGAAAATATTAGATGCTCCCGGAGCACTGTCTACGTGTACTCCTCCACCATTTAAATTGTGACATCTGGACCGAAAAATAACAAATTTTTTTTTGAGAAGCAAGTATAATTAAAATTGGGCCCCACACACTGCCGTTTACTTTTTCTCACTTCTCCGTTACTTTTTCTCTCTCTCCCTCTCCTTTCACTTTCATCTTCTCTTTCCTCAGAGGGCCACGGGGGAGAAGCTCAACTTCATCACCTCCAGAACCTCACGGCGTTCACCGGCAGGGGTCGCCGGCCCCCCGCGAGTCCCTGGGCGAGGGCCGCGACCCTTCGAGGCCCTCGCCGTCGCGCCCTCGCCGCGGCCCGGCCATGACCAGATCTGGCCGCGGCGAGGGCGGGCGAGGGCTGCGACGCCCTCGCCGTGGCCCGCGACGGCGAGGGTCGCGACCCCTCTCCTTCGGCCGCGACTCGCCCAGGGACTCGCGGGGGTTTCCGGACGACAGTCTCCTTGGCGTAGCCAGAAGAGATCGGATCTCGAATCCGTCGTCGCCATGGAAGGAGGCAGCAGCCCTTCACCGCCGGAGTTGTTGTCGTCCTCGCATATCGAGCCACTCGATCTCACGGAAATGGAGTCGGGGTCCAAGCAAGCTCCCATGGCCAGATGCTTCGAGTCGTCGTCAAGGTTGAGCCCTTCTCCCATGGCCAGATGCTTCGTTAGCGAAGCGGAAGAAGATGGAAGTGAGAGGAGAGAGAGAAAAAGTAACGGGAAGTAACGGCGGTGGTGTGGGGCTTCTCAATTTTTTTTTGTTATTTTTCGGTCCAGATGTCACAATTTAAATGGTGGAGGAGTACACGTAGGCAGTGCTCCGGGAGCACCTAATATTTTCTCGGGAGAGGGAGGGAGGGACTGCAGGTCTGCAATAAATGCTAATGCTGTTTTGGGCTCCACAGCTCGTCGTGAAGTGTTGCAGTTGAATTATTTGCCTTTCGTTTTCTCTGATGGGCGGGGCGGGCCCATGGCAAATCTCTTAATGACCGGCCTCGTTTTTTTTTTTTTTTTTTTTTAACTAGTTTTTCCTTTGACTATTCTTGGTTCTTGTTGACCAAATTCAACTTTTTTTTTCCCAATTGGGTTCTGTTCTTTGCTGTTATTGTTGTTGGGGTCCACTACCCTAACATTGCCCTAAATATAAACCCGATATTTATTTAAGTTAATACTTTGAAAAATTTTAAAATTTATATATCCATAATAGATTTATAATTTAATAGAAGTTAACGAAAAGCAAATGTATCCTATGTGTGCCATTTTAATTTTTTTTATAATAAAAAGTAATTATAATAAATTTACATAAATTAATTTAAAATTTTTCGTGATATTAATATGTTTTGGCAATCAGGGTGTTACTTTTTGGGACACTTTTGCAGGCTTAGCTAAAAAAAAAAAAAAAGACTGCCCTAGAAAAGACATGGGGCAAAGGACAGAAGAACTTGGGACGGAGGGAGCAGGAGGGGTATGATTGTTTGTTCGTGACAGATTTGGAATCTTATACGGATCAAAGCCTTTTGGGGGGGGGGGGGGGGGGGGGGGCGGGGGGGGGCGCGGGGCAGAATGACAGTGATGCCCTCGTGGTTTTCTTGGTATTTCGGAACTTGGAATGGGCAGAAAAGGAATATTGTGTTGCCCTGCCTGTGCCTGCATGCTGTGATCCCACTCATAGGGAGATTCATTATGCTTTGACCTTAAGACTAAAAATGCCTTCATTATTGCCTTGGTCAAACCATCCGAGTCACGTGTATTGTTGACAAACCATATCGGGGCCAACGGTTAGGTCGGGTCGGGTCGGGTCGGGTCGGGTCCGCGTGCAAGCTTGACCAATTGGCAAAAGAAATACACCTCAGAAACCTTAAAAGCTTTCACAAGTGGAAGCCCGGATCCATGTGGGCCTGGGTCAAGCCCATGGAGAAGAGAGAGCAACTTCTTTTCTCATAGCAGCCCCATGAGGCCCATCTGTCGCATAAGCCCACCCTTAGCAAAACGTGGAGATCTAGCATGTGGCAAAGCACATGATCAAGTTTAGTCACAAGTAATAACTGTTGTATTTACTCATTTTATCCACCGTGATGCTCCTTCAGCAGCCGCTTGATGTCACTAGTACTATGATGTCGGCCTCATAGCCTCGGTGCTGTGCACGAGCTCCATCGAGCTCCGCCATTCGATTGCATCGGCCTCAAGTGGGATCCCTCGTGACCCGATAGTCGGCATAGCCTCGGCTCGCATGCCGCCAGAGCATGTACGTTTTTTTTGCCCGGATGAAGTTGTAACCTGTAAGAGTCATGCCCAGGGTCTCTCGTCTTGCAAGCATAACTGCAGGGCTTACGGAAGTTGAAAAAGGTCAAGAGCTTCAGTCACTTTTGTGGTAAAAGTCAATCGGTGCGCCTAGGGGATGGAGTCTTTCTGGGATCGATTCCAGCCCAACGCCTAGATAAAAAATTGCAGCTCAGGGACATGCTCATGTTGTAGGATGAGAGACTGGATCCGTTGGCTGACGTGGTGAGATTCTACAGGTCCGAATGTTGGGAGGGGGAATCTGATGCAGCCATCCCCTCCAAAACGTTATCCTATCCACATATTATCATCTTGTCTGGTAGTCTCTGAATCGATCTCATGGCTCCTGATGAAATAAGGAAAAGGGAGGAGTTTTCTCACTTCATCAGACAATGTCAGCTCACTTCACCTTTTAACTTTGAAGTCTGAATCCACTCTCAAGTTTATTCTTTTGTTCACTCTTTCGATACCCATTAGCCATTTTTACACCGTGACTCAGGAGCTTTGGCCCGGGGAAAGCCATGGCCTATCTTCTTCCTCTTCTTGTCTTATCTCAGCTTCTTCGTTGACATCTTGATCTTGATGTTTCTCGTTGAAACTCTTTTTGAGCTTTATGACGATGTGGATGAATGAGGATGATTAGGACACAAGTCCAACCCACCCATGTCTTGATTCCACCAAGAGATCATCTCCAACCCACCCGTGTCTTGATCCCACCGAGAAATCATCAACAGACGCCCGAACTCAATCTCCGGTTGAAGGAGCAAGAGTGCTTGTCGTTGTTGAAGAGATGTAAGGACATGGAAGAATTTAAGCAGGCGCATGCACAGATCCTGAAGTGGGGATTGTTCAGGAACTCTTTCTGTGCAAGCAATCTTGTGGCCACTTGTGCTCTTTCGGCTTGGGGAGGCATGGCTTACGCTTGCTCAATCTTTCACCGAATATGCGAACCGGGTACTTTCGAATTCAACACGATGATAAGAGGGCATGTTCAGGATATGAACTATGAGGAACCCTTGCTTGTTTATGCTGATATGCTCGAGAGAGGGATAGAGCCTGACAATTTCACATTCCCTGCTCTGCTGAAAGCATGTGCTCTGTTGAGGGCACTTGAAGAGGGAATGCAGATTCATGGACAGATTCTAAAACTTCGGCTTCATGACGACCTTTACGTGCAAAACAGTTTGATCAACTTATATGGGAAGTGCAAGAAGATAGAATCATCCTTCACGGTTTTCGAAAATATGGATCAGAAGAGTGTTTCTACTTGGAGTGCTATCATAGCAGCAAATGCTAGCTTGGGGATATGGTACGAGTGCTTAATGCTCTTTGGTGACATGAACAGTCTAGGTTTTTGGAGGCCTGAAGAGAGCGTCTTGGTGAATGTGGTTTGTGCTTGTGCTCACTTGGGCGCACTGCATGTGGGAAAATGCGCGCACGGTTCATTGCTGCGGAACATAAGCTCGGTCAATGTCATCGTTCACACTTCCTTAATAAACATGTATGCTAAATGCGGGGCCATACAAGAAGCAGTGAGCCTCTTCAAGAAGACGGCTGATAAAAATCAGTTAAGCTATGGTGCAATGATCTCAGGTCTGGCAATGCATGGCTGGGGCCGTGAGGCGCTGGAACTTTTCTCGGAAATGCTCAGGGAAGGCCTGAAGCCAGATGATGTGATCTATGTAGGAGTTTTGAGCGCCTGTGGTCATTGCGCCCTTGTGGATGAGGGTCTCCAATTTTTTGAGCAGATGAAATCTGAATATGAGGTCGAACCGACCATTCAGCACTACGGCTGCATGGTGGACCTGCTCGGTCGAGCCGGGTTGATCATTGAAGCCTACGACCTCATAAAGAACATGCCCATGAAGCCAAACGACGTTGTGTGGCGAAGCCTTCTAAGTGCTTGCAAAGTTCATCAAAACTTGGAAATAGGAGAAATTGCAGCCAATGAACTACTCCAATCGAACTCGAAAAATCCTGGCGACTATCTGTTACTGTCATACATGTATGCAAGAACCGGGAGGTGGGAGGATGTGTCTAGGGTCAGAACAGAGTTGGCCGAGAAGGGGATTTATCAGGCACCGGGATTTAGCTCAGTTGAGGTGCAGAGGAAGATATACAGATTCTTCTCCCAGGACGCGAAGTGCCCACATTACGATGGCATTTGCGATATGATTCACCAAATGGAGTGGCAGCTGAAATTCGAAGGGTATGTCCCGGACACTTCGCAAGTTTTGCTAAACGTCCAGGAAGAAGAGAAGAGGCAGAGACTGAGAGGTCACAGCCAGAAGCTAGCAATAGCTTTTGCCCTGTTAAATTCATCTGGAGGTTCTCCAATCAGAATCACCAGAAACCTCAGGATGTGTAGTGACTGTCATACTTACACAAAGCACATCTCATTGATATACGAAAGGGAAATTACTGTAAGGGATCGAAACCAGTTCCACCATTTTAGAGACGGAACATGCTCTTGTAATGACTACTGGTGAGTTACAATTGATGTGGAAGTTACTGATCTCCAGGTACATATAGGAACAGCATCTATTGAGAAATCATCTACCATATAGTTTCTTGATCTCAGTGGGAGATATAACATTCGAACATGGTTGAAATAGAAAAATACAGGGACAAAGTCAAGTGAAAGTGGGGAAAAGATGGGGTGTTCGAATTACCATTTAGATTGCCTCCTTTCAGTGGTCTTGATTCTTGAAACTCACGTAAAGAACATTATGAAATCATCTTCTTCCTTGTCCTGCAGTTTCATCTTAGAGGAAAAAAATTTCTTCCAACAACCAAATACTACAGCCTGGAAATCTAAATAGCTTCTAACACTGTAGGCTTATGCAAAGTCTCTGGCTTATGAGAACCATCTGCTCATCACTGGAACTACAATTTTCCGAATATATCAAAAGGGATGCATAATGGCGTATACGTACTACGTTTAGCTTGTCCTAGAGAAGAACTATATCTCAAAACAACGGATAGCAGTACAGATGAGAAAAATAGTAGTGATGGGACTGGGAAAATGACGGAACAATAGATTTTATTTCATTTCTTCTGCCAGTCAAATATGTCTTTCTTCTACATTAAAGTACAATTCTTGCTTCTAACTCAATATATTGAAATACAATAGCCATTAAATTTTCGAATGACAATTGCAATTCCAGTATACAAGAAAGGGCAAAAGAAAGGAGAGACTACTCAATGCGAACAGAAGCAATGTTTGACACAATTTCTGCGGTTCTTGGGTCACCTGTTTCTAATGATACACCCCTAGGATCTTCTCCAACTAATAAAGCCAAGACGTTGAGCGAACTCCAAGCTTTGACAAGGTTTTGGTTAGAATCTCCTAAAGTAACAGCAAAGATCGCATCAAACCCGCCAGCTCCAGGAACCCCAGCCAGCAGAACTCCTTCCATGCCCATGGTAGCATCTAGAAGCCGAGTCTGTGATTCAGGTTCTATCTGTAAACCCAAAAAGGAAGCCATTTTTTAATGTGATGGAGAAACACAAGTGGAGTATCAAATCAGAAGTTTATTTTTTTTTTCGTTGGAGAAGAATGTAAAACATCCAATGATGAATTTTCTAAGAAAACATAATTCCAAATATACAACAGTGGGCCAGCAATATTTAGTACATGGTAAGCGAGTGTTTCATTCACTTCTCCTCCCAGGAAGAATCAGATATCAGCGAAATGCACTTACATCTCATGGGCAAACATGCAGGATAACATAGGCAACATCAAGACGGTTAAACAGTAGTAATCAATATAGTAAGAGTTGCAAACTATAATAATGGGCATGAAACCCATTCTCTTCGGTTTGGAGCTATTCTGGCATGCATGAGATGGAAAAAGTTTAACTTTCTCCTGAAAGGTTATATCCTTTGATATAGATGGTACAGTGCATGATCAGCACACATTTAGAAAATCCTCAAGAGGAGGTAAATACTGCAGTGTCTTATCCAAAAGTTCCAAAAGCAAGCATATGTCTCTAGTCTTAATAACAACAACAGAAGTTATTAACACACGCATATATGATTGATCTTGCCTATGTTACATGATTTCCAGTGACAGAGAGAACCTACAGGAACACCAGCAGCTTGACCCATCGACCGCATAAGATTCCTGATCCCAAGCATAGCCTCTCTTGCACCCAACAGAGCTTTGGCAACAACTTCTTCTCTTGGATCAGTTCCAAGCTCCATCCACTGTTTGTAAAGTTTGTCAGATCATATCAACAATGATAATAATATCTAGACCTCGAGAGTACTAACCATGAGGAGATGACATTATAGAAGAAAGATATCTATTTAACAGAGAAAAGTTTAATGAGCATATAATATTTTTCTGTACAACAGAACAAGGTCTCAAATTTCCTGCACAAGTATCTCTTAACTCACTCTAGAAAATTTTCCTTATAAAGATGGCTTCCCTTTATATTAAATGGCCTCAAGTTTATAAGGTAAATCACTGGCAAGTTCACACTTGTAATCGAAAATTGTGTTTAATTTCAAAAAGCAAAAGGAAAAAAAAAAAAACTAGAGACATTTGAACACTAAGGAAGTTGATGTTACCGAAGTGTTTCTGCCCACATCCCCTGCATAAAGTGAGTTTGTTCTGACATGATAACAAGATGACACCCACTCTATCATACGCAAGTACCTTAACCCTATTCTGCCTCAAAAGGCTTATAAGAACAGAGCTTCCCAGGAAGAGAACAAATAAAACCACACAGACCATATACACGACATTTCCAGGATAAAGATGAGTACCATTATTCAAGTTCTCCCATTTGGGCCAAGCTATATAGTAAACTCCAATAGCTCTACTGACCACCTTATTCCACCAGTTTATTCTGTAGCTAAACCCTCCGCAAATACTTCAAAGCTTATGACAAAACCGTCCTTCACCATGATTGGTTGGTTTTCTAGGACAAGAAACCAGGCTAATGCAGCACAAGCAGGGACAAGAAAGTCAAGATATTGCAGGGCGAAATAAAAACTTTTCTCGTCATCAACAAAAAAGAAGCATAAACAAAATTTACTCTCTTCCTAAAAAAAGCCTCCCTTAATAAAATATACCAAATACAACAGAAATCGGGTACACTGTTGACGCAGGAAGAAGGATTAGTGATTGGATAATTCAAATGAAAAAAAAATGGAAGCAATTTTTCACCAAATTGTTTCAAAAACATCACATAGCTAGATCGATATTCTCATGAATTTACACTTTAAGAGAAAGAAATCCGGCTCAGAAAAGTACCTTGTCTGCCTTAAGCGGGATGCATCTGTCTATAGTACTTTTATACACGTCCCAATTTTCCTCTGCTAATTTGCTCAACAAGTTAAATTGTCTTTCCAGAGTTGAATTTGATTCTGACAACTTTGTCCACATCTCTTGGGCATTCTGGGGATCAGATTTTTGCCACTTCTTCACAGCTCCTACCATGGATGGGGTGGACGATCCTCCTGCTCCTGGTTCTCCGAGCAACTAATAGAAAGAAAACAGTGAAGGTTAAATCTATGCAAATTGGTTTCTTGCTTTCCTGTGGCTAGTTTATTCAAGCCTACAAGTCTCAACACAACCCATTCCATTAAAAATGCAAGAATTCGAACAGAAAAGGTCATATCACGAATGCCTGGCAAACTGAAGCCAAAAGCACAGGTTAACTGTTATATCAACTTTTACAATTTGCACGTAAATTTGCAGTAGAAAATTGCCGAGAACACATATAGATATCTTAATGAGAAGAAATCGGGACAACAAAATTTCGGTAACTGTTATATGACATTTGGCAGCAGATTTACTTCTCACCTATCCCATCTTGTATTAATGTGAGAGCACTCGAGTATCATAAGCATCAAAGCGGAAAGGAGAGAATAAAGATGCTTACAAGTGACATTAATGGCGGCAAGGAGAACTTGGTCCTCTCATGGTCCCACTTTCCATTCAAGATGTCAACAATGACATCATCTAGAGGCATTCCTTTGACTGCAACCTGGCACTCAATTAAATAAAGGTCCAAAATGAAAACATGTGGTATGTCACATTCTTCATGGACGTTCTCAGATGACTTTACTTGATTTAACAAGTGATAGAAAATTACAATAATCTATAGCTCATCTGGAGTCCCGAATTACTTATCCAACTAATGCAAAAACTATTTGCCAAAACCCCAAAAAAGAAGAATAATAAATGCAGAGACTAATGATAAACTAACTTTTTTTACCTCCATTTGAAAAATGTGTGTTTCAGTAATAACATTTGAAAATTGTACAAAATGCAATTTGACCACAACGTACAGCCGAACCTTGGACATACAATCAGGAAACCCTTGTTCTCAAAGATACGTTAATGTAAGCTAGGATTCCGCAGGTTTGCCCAGAACCGGCAACTCTTCCCCAGTTGACCCAGATAAACAAGCCAGTCCAACTTTTCAAAAGCCAAATTCAAGATGTCATTTTGATCAGAAACTCTGAAAATGCTGATTCACTTTGAAATATTGCAGCCAACATAAAGGGTTTTAATACAATTTGTTCAACCATCTGAAACTGGAGCGATTCTAGAATAAGTTCAGTTGGATAAGACATTACAATCTTAAGCCGCTCTAATATAGGCAATCATATCACCTAAACTCAGCCTATACATGCAGATGTTATGATCTGCACCTGATATATCAGCCTGAAAATTGAATCATGTCTCTAGGAGCCTATTACCATGTATATTTCTGGCCATCAGGTGGAACAGAATGTAAAGAGTCCATTCATGTTTGCAAATCATAATAAAAGCAAGGAGAAACAAGCTGACTTCATCATTTTTAAGTGCAGTAACTTTATGAGACATTCACTTCTTCAACAACCCATATGAGCTTTGTTATGTCAAAAACATTTGTAAAAATTATGCGAAGTTTATGGGGTCAGTTATTCACTAGGAAGCCCACTTTCTTCTTGACGCATAGTCGTAAAAATTTGAGTCAATGCAACTCTTAATGTGAGACTCAAAGTTTATTAAATCAATCTCTCACATGCTAAACCACTGGGAAGCCCACGCTAACTTTTCTAAAGCGGCAGAAAATGACTACCAATAAATAAATTCTCTAGATTTATCCTCAAAACATCAATATAGTCACTTTGAAAACAAAAATGTGATTCAATCCTCTGTAGGCCTCAACCGACAATCAAATGAACCGATTACTTCTCTGTTATCTAGGTTATTGGAACCAGGGAGGCAAGGCCAATATGAGGAGAGGGAGGGATACCTGAGCAGAAGAAAGCACATCTGGTGAAAACCGTACATAGCGCTGGCTCCCATATACTGCAGAGCTGACATCAAAACCACTGCCAACTTTCCCTTGAGCTATGCAGTGAGCACTTTGGGCAATCATATGCACAATATCAAGCTCTGAGGAATCCGTCGACAAGAGAGAAAGGTTAACAACTCCAAAGTAATGAAGTAAAGCAGCAACCACAGCCGAAGTCATGGCTGCAGAAGAACCAAGTCCAGTTTTTGCAACTTCTGGTTTACATTCTCCACTCGAGTTCTCTGCGTTGAAGGTAATTGATGCAAAAGGAGGAAGTGCAGCTAATGACTCTGGTGCCAAAGGTAATCCTCGAGCTTCAATCTAATGAAAGAATAAATCTTGATTCATAAAAGAGAACTGAACCCAAAAATAGTACTTCAGAACAAAATACTTCAACATATCTAAATATACGTTCTACATTTTTAGGATGCAAATGCAAAGGATCTCATTGACTTCCATCAAATGCTAAAAGAAAATTCATCCGGAACTTAACAAGAACAAACAATCTGACAGCATGCAAAAGCATTGAATCAAAAGAAACAAAAATGAAGTTAAAGCAACCATAGAGGTATTTTACCTGATTCCGGTATGAGTAGAAGTCATTGCAGCCTAAAATTGTAATATCAAGCCCTGCAAAACTAAAAATAGACATCATTAAAATATCAAACTTCTTATATCTGCAAAAAGCATACGAGCACCCTAGCATCAAACAATACCTTCCAATAGTAGTTTGTGAAGCTCGTCTTTTTTGTTCTTGTCAAATTTTGCATGTGCAGCTGCCACAGCATACTGCACAGCATGTTCCACGAATGGGTTCCCGGAGTCGCTGAGATTTCAAGCAGCTGGGTTATACTCTGTTTAATAATATCCCCATACATGGTTTGCTCATCATACAAATAATTTATAAAAGAGAAAAGAAAATTTCTTGTTTTCCCCCAAATAATATAAAAGGTGATAAATACCTACCTCGAAGAGACTGTCTGGAGAGTCAGATTCTTCAACGATAACTTGTAATCGCTTTGTCTGGACAACTGAGGAGATGTCAACTTGACATCTGTATATACCTGGAAGAAGATGCAATTGTTCAACTTTATGCAAGAAAAGTTTTACAGGGAATGAATCTAATGGACTCTGCTTGATTCTACAAAATCCCTGAAACATTCTAGATCAAATCTAAAAACCCTTGGCATTACAATAATTGTTGGAGGGTCTCGTGGCAAATTGTAGAGAGAAAGACTCTCCACAAAATCAGCTGGTCGGGACATCTTGCTATTATGGCCTAGGTGCATCTTACTCCAGCATTTCAGAATCAACAAAGCAGTTCCGTTCAAAACTTGAGTCTCCAGTAGATGATTCCCACAACTCGTGTATCAGAAATGGACAAACCTTACCAACAAGGGATTGCTAACAAAAAACTCAAGCACCTCAGTAGATTAAGGAAATATTTGTTGATGTGAGCAGAATAACTTGCAAAAAGGATTACAAGAGAAAGCTCAGATGGCTAATTTTTTTTTTATTCAGATAAATTGTTCTCCAAAAGAATATTGAAGCAACTGAAACAGCAGCAATCAAAATTTCGCAGATGAGAGTTGTGAAATCACGCACCCATGCCCAGCCGTCAGGTTTGATTTCTTCATGAAGTGGTTTCACAATGGCATAGAATCGAGCATTCGTGCTAAGAACAATCCCTGCATTTGGCCTCTCCAAAACAAGATACCCGCCAGTCATCAAGACCTTCCCAGGAGCTGATGCAACACTGATTATCACGTATCAAAATGTCAGAATCAAGCATCAATTTCTCCTCGAAAATGAAGCTTCTAATGTGATTTACAACGATTACACTCCATATAGTTTATTCCAAACATTATATCACCTATTGACCAGCAAAACGAGAAAACATCTTATGGAGCAGACAACAGAAAGCATCCAACTTTTCATTTAATGGTGAAGAGGAAACAGTTTCGGACAAACACCCACTGTCCAAGAGTTGATCTTTCTTCAAGTTCTTTGCTTTTCATCAGCAAATCAAAGCGGAATCAGCAAAAGCGATCAAGGTCCGCCGATGGGTATAATTCAGCGATCCAATAATAGCGAAAATCAAATCAAAATGGGGATTCGAGAGCCCTTACACTGCCATTATCTCCCTCCTTTGTCTCTCCATCTCTCCCTCCCTCGCCCTGTCACTCTGCGAAGTTTCTTTGAGCGGAGAATCCCAAGTGAATGTCACCCCACTGCAGCTAACTGCAATTAAAGCACAAAAATTTTCCACTTTACAGTCATGCACAGGACGCACAACAGAGAGAGAGAGAGAGAGAGAGAGAGCCCGCCTGCGAGATGAGATCCGTTTACACTCGATTGAGTCAGCGAAGGCGACGGTTGAAGTGTTTAGTTCTTTGACGAGAACTTCGGTGCTCAATGCCAATTGCCCGTACAAACGTACCAACCATGTCTGTTCTTCTTCTCCATGTGAATTAATATGCCTCCTCTTGGCCTTTACCTTAGGGGAAATGTTTAAGCTTTCAAGTGCTTTCATTTTTTTCAAATAAAAAATCGAAATAAAATTTACTTTTAAGTAAAAATCTGAAGTACCCTCTTAGAAAAAGAAAAACAGCATTTTAATCATTTTTTTTTCATTCTTTCCCTTTTTTTTTCTTTTTTCCTTTTTGTTTTTGCCCTAGCTCCTCACCGGCAATCGGTTTCGATGGCCGACCACCGACGAGAGCAGCAACGGTCTCACCCAAGCGAGCTGAGGACATCCGGCAAGGTCGAAGAGGGAGGCCCCGCCTGGGCGAGCAAAGACGAATTCCAACTCTGATTCAGCTCCCTTTGGTACGTTCGGCCTCGTGGGCTGGGCAAAGCTACTGGCGAGGGCCACCCTCGGCTCATCCGAGCTAGGCCGGTGGCCTAGTCCAGCCCTCACCTATGGCTGACCATCGAGACCGATCATTAGTGAGGAGCTAGGGAAAAAAAAGAAACAAAGAAAAAAGAAATAAAGAAATGACTAAAATGCCATTAGTGAGGTCCTTCTTTATAACAAATAGGGCACTTCATGTTCTTATTTGGAATAAGGTCATCTTTAGACCCTTATTTGAGAAAATAAAGACACTTCGAGCTCTTATTCGGAATTTTTCATTTACCTTATTCAAGATTGAATAATCTCCTAGCTCTTTAAATTCCATGTCGAAAATTAATAAGTGGATATCTTTCTTTTTTTTCGTGACCATTTATCCATTATTTCTTTAATTTAATGAAAAAACTCAGTTTAACCATTGTATTTTTCTGTTTCAGACGATGTTTAGTAAAAATTTATCGTGGCAATTTCAACCGTAAAAAAAAAAAAGGACAACCACCTTTTGACCAAAGTTTGGCGAACACTTCAAAGGACGTGCATCATCCAAATTACGACATTTCGGAACTTTTTCAAAATAAATTGTCGGATTACAATTTGTGCTAAAAAGAGAATGTTAATCTTTGTCAATGTATCGAACCACGAAATATTAAAATAAAAAAGCTTATATGACAGTATAATAATACTGTCAATTATTTCTGATCGTAAATCCACGCATCATCACCTCGTGTTTTACATAAAAATACTCATTAATTGAAAAATCGTGGGGTCAGAAATAATGACAGTCAGACTATCAAGCTAGCGGGACATATAAAATGGCAAAACTTCTGGTCAGATATCACTTATAAAAAATGGTGGAGCATTCCAGCCAAAGTTGACCGAGGGATCTCCCACTCCCAGCGGTTGTATTTTGACTTTAGATCTCCGTTCACCTTCTTTGAATGCCTGTCTTCTTTTCTTTCTCATTCTTTAATACATGGAGAGATCGCATGTTAATTGTCAATTTGGCTTAGGCAAGGCAAGATCTCTTTCGTTGTCGCGGAGGCTCTCTCGAGATTACGTGCAATGTCCTGCTCCCATGCGACGAAGAGTCGAGCAGCAACAGCAGGAAGTTTTGATGGATAAGACCTGAATCGAGTTTTTTGTCGGAGTGACGTGAAGGTTGATGTCTGAGTTAGCACCCTGTCGGACGTGAGATCGAACAACGGTGCCCGTCATGGGTCGTCGATCCGATTTGACCATGTTTCCTAATTGGAATCGGAGCTGGATATTTGCATTTGCAGAAACTCCAGAGGAGATTAAGCAGATCAGATGAACTCTCGATCTTTTAGGGTGCGTATGGGAACGTTTCTGTTTTTGGGCAATGTTTTTAAACAGAAATTTTTTTTTTTGTATTTCTATTCCCAGTTACGTTTTTTGGGAACAGAAACGCGTTTGGAAAGTTTAAAAAAAAACTGTGGCGGCGGCAGCGACAACCAGCAGTCGGCACCCGGAGGCGGTGGCCGGTGGGTGGTGGTCGCGTCGGTGGCTGTGGGTGATGGTGCCAAAAGTGTTCCAAAATCCAGAAGCAAGTTTTTTCTGTTTCTTTTTTTGGGGCGAACAGAACATTTTTGAAACATTTTTGAACAATACGTGTTTCTGTTCCAAAAGTTTTCCAAAAGTATTCCTATAGTTGCAACATAGCGACCTAAAAGCATGCTCAAAAGATTAAGGAAAAACTTAATCGACATTTAGACATTGATTTCTCAATGTCCCAAGCTCATTATTAGCCTCAAATGATAAATCCATGTAGTTCATGCTCATAACAAAAGGAACTAGATAAAATCTGAATAATTAGGGCTTGCATGACAGTGTTCCCGTTTGTTGGTTCTGTTCCTCTGTTTCTGTTCCTCAGTGTTTCTGTTCTTGATGATTTTTTTAGAATCAGAACATGTTTGGTAATTGCTTAAATTTTTGTTCCAAGAACAGAAACATATTTGGTAACTGCATAAAGTTTTCATTCCCAATTTATCATTTAAATTAAATAATTATATAATCATATTTGATGACAAAGAAAAGAGCAAATAATTAAATCAAATAGTGATTAAGGAAAAGAAACGAAAAAATAAAAAAGAGTTGCGAAGACGGAAGTTAATTTTTTTTAGATTTAAAAATACCAACTTGAAGAGGAAATTGAAATAAAAATATCAACTATCTTTGTGTATTTTTCTAACCACGAATGATATTTTTCTAATTTTTTTGGTATTTTATAAATAAATAAATAAATAATTTTTTAAAAAAAATATGAAAAATATTTTTAAATAAAAATTGGTTCCTAAGGCTAGGCCAAGGCTTTCATAGTTGATTTTGTAATTTTTATGATTTTTTTTTTATGATTTTTAAATTAATTTTAAAAATAAATATAAAAATAAATATAATTAAAAATCAGGTTTCAACAAGAACCGAAAGTATATAGAAGTATATGGTGGAAAATAGTGATTCTCAAAAGTGTTCCGGAATACAAGAACCAACTTTTTTTTTTTTTTTCTGAAAAGTGGTCCAAAAATGTTTTCGGGAATAGAATCAGAATCATAATTATTTGCATTACCAAACATGTTTATGTTCTTTATTGTCATCATTCTCCACTGTTCTCTCCTTTTGTTTGGAAAAAAAGAAAAACGTCGTTCTTTTGATGAACATTAGATCAAATGACTGAAGAGACGTGATTCCCTTTGTCATATTCAAAAGTAGTAATTACTAATTGCCTTCGGCAATCAATCCTTTGGTAAAGGGCTGGGATAGCCTATATAAGTGGAACTCGTGATCTTAAAAGTTATGATTAGCTTGTAATCAAATCTTAAAACTTTAAGATAGTGCAGCCAAGTCCTCGGACCTGTCATATTTATGTAATTAAGTCACTTTATTAGTCTCGTTTTGTCCGATTTAGCTAAAAGATAAAGCGGATATTATTTTCTTTTCATTACTTTCCCTGTCTTATGCATTCGTTATTGTTAACTCAAGCGCGAAGGAATTATGAAATTGATGTTATTTTCACTTGGATTCTTAACCTTTTTTTTTCCTCGGATCTTAATGAAATTAGATTAAAAGTTAAAAAAGCGAAAGACTTACAAAGAACAAGAGGACAACAAATTAAAAAAAGAGAGAGAAAAGGTAGAAAACAAAAGACAGATAAAATTGTATGGGGCTTGCAACCCTCACCGGCCACAGACAAAGTCTCGATCCTTGTCACGAGCAAGTGAGGCCTCGTAAGATCTTGCCAAGATTTACGTGACCGCGCTTGGAGGCCTCCATGCACAATGGTAGCACCTCACCACCACCACACTACGGTCGGGCGACCCTCGCATCGAGCTCACTAGGGTGGGCCGGCCCTTGTGCCGTGGTGACGAGGCGTGGTTTCACAACTGAATGGCGTCAAGGTGCCAAAATTTCGGATTGAATCAGAACAGACTAAAATTGGAATCCCAAATCTTCGGAGTCCGATTCGGTTCGGACCGACTTAATTTTCTTTGCAACTGTACACTATATTCGGATGCTTGGTCGTGTAACAAAAACTAGAGAATCTACAAACTGACCCCCTCGGTCTTTTTTGGTCGACGGTTTCAAAATGTCATATTTGCAATTTCGTTCTTTTGGGCCCTTTTATTGCACTGTGCGGCCCACAACTTGTGGCCCTTTCATAAGTAGAGAGCCCGTACGGCCCAAAAACTAAACCCAGTCCCAGAGTCAATGAATTTTCGTTGACTCTCCGTTATTCTTCCTCTTCTTCTCCGGTGCTCGCTTCTTCTCCATCCTCTTTCCGCGGTGCTATCGAACAAGTTGAAGCGCGATTCGAAGCAGGTGCACTCCGGACTCTCTCGCTCGCTCTCAGTTCAATTCGATCGTGTGTTTTTCGTGGGGAGCAGTCGGTGATTTGGGACATTTCGATTTTGCTTTTGATTTTTGTTCTTCCTTTTTGTGGATTTTTGGGTGATGTCGATCCGAGGTTCCCGCCTTTTTTATTCGGTCCGTCCTAGGTTGTTGATTCAGGCGACCCAGATTCCATGGTTGCTTTTGGTTTGGTTGGTTTTTGGCTCACGCGAGAAGTCAGTTTTAGGACGACGAAAAACCACGAAGCTGCGAGCTTGTGGTTGTGCAAAAATGTCGAACTTTTGGAGGAAATCCACAGCCGTTGCGAGGTCGCAAGCTCGTGTGAGCTCACTATCTTCTGCGCGGTTCGCACGGACCATCAGTGACAGTGATAGGATTCAACTTTACCTCCATCCGCTGATCGAAATATAGGGAAGAAGAGGAGAATTCCGGTAATGGATTGGGATTATCTTCAAGGAATCAGGCAACTCGTATGTCGCACCGGTGTTTTTTTATGTTCCCTTGGCATTCTGCAAATTGATGAGCTTTAACCATAGTTGATGAGCCTGATTTGTTTCAGTGGCATCCCTACGTCTTCTATAACGTGTTGGAGCTTTAATATGAGGAAAGGCAAGGGCAAGAGTCCAGCTACTCGTGAGCTACTAATGACTCAACTCGGATTTACTTGTGTTGTACTTAGCTGTATACAAGTTCGAACTACTTGACAGCCGAGCCTCTTGAGCTACTCGGCCTTGTAATAGTAGATATAGCTCCCTAGTTGTGAGCTATAACAAGAAGATTTTTCGTGAAAGAGAGAGAGGATCATTCTATGCTATCTAGATAACTTAGCCTGAAAATGTTGTTGATGTATGAGTTCCTCTATTGTTGGATCACTTCCTCCTTTTGATCTGTAACAGTAATATGGCCGAGTTTAGTTTCACTATTTCGTTGATTTTTGTGCTCTTGTCATTCTGCAGCAGTCACTTCTATACAGACTTGTGATTTGATTTGATTTTCCAGTAAGTACATAGTTATATCTTGAAATTATTTGTGGAATATGATGTCCTAATAATGTTTATGCTTAAAAAAATAGCTGGAGCTAATCCTTTTTTTTTTCAGCTTTGAACGGCAGATTAGCTACGAATATTGTCTCTCTGAATTGTTCACGAGATGCAGACGCTGGGCAATTTTAAGTTACCCCCATTCTTCAATTACCCTCCTTATTTCACGTAATTACTTGAACTCCTTTCTTCTCCTCCTCTGATGGGACAGTTTATGTTGTATCATTTATTCTAATAATTGTTAGGACTCGCTTCTCGTCATTAAATTGGCATCAATAACCTGATATGCAAGAGCCATAGTTTTCCTGAAACTATATGCAAAGCAATGTGCCTAAACCTATTGCAGTAATGGTTAAGCCCTTCTATTTATCTATAGATCATCTACAGAAGAGCATGTTGTTTTAGCTTACTTTATCTGTACCATAGTGCTGGCTGCATTGCAACCGCAACCCCTGGAAAGGGTTGCTTTGTTGCACTGTTTTAGGTCCCTGCTTCTATCACTACTCTATTTCTTTGTTTCCAAAGGAGTTGTAGGAAAGATAGGGCTTTTCTGCGTTGGCCTACCGCCTGGCTCTGTTCTGATCCATATCGAGACAACATTTTTTAGCTCATGTCATGGTCTCTAAAATATCTTACACGTGCCTATCGAACCACAAGTAATATGTTAGGACCAAGGTCGTATGTGTTTCGGTGTGACTAGTGGTTGTATGCTGAAACTAGTTTCGGTTGAACCGTCATCTTTAATTGAAAGGGCAAATATTTACTGTATCAGTCAGGTTTTCTGTTTGGCATGTGAATGCGTAAGCCATATGGAACAGAAATGTCTCAAATTGCCATCTTTGCCGGTGCACATAATCTGTATCTGCTGCTTTCTTATCTGCTAGATGTCATCTAAAAAAGGTTGTCGATGGAAATGTGAAGTTGGCTGCAAAGGATATCTCTGTCAGCCGTCTACTTTTTTCTTTTTCAAAAAAAGAAATAAGTGTCAATGGTGCATATTAAGAATTACTTTAGCTGTTTCATTCGGCCCGAGTCAAGACAAGTGACATCGATTGCTTGGGTAGCCTTCATAGTTCCATTGCACAAATTTTCATCCCCTTTTATTTGAATAGTTCGAATTTATTATGGCTCACAATTTCGCTTTACCTTCTTTAGCTTGCAGCCAGTAAGGGACACG
This sequence comes from Rhodomyrtus psidioides, assembly GCA_021437785.1. Lineage (NCBI taxonomy): Eukaryota > Viridiplantae > Streptophyta > Magnoliopsida > Myrtales > Myrtaceae > Rhodomyrtus > Rhodomyrtus psidioides. Next base: position 1,958,498 of record JAILYB010000054.1, read on the forward strand.
CGAGAGAAGCAAGTGCAACTCTGGAAGGAACTTATCCTTGATTTCTGTAAAACGCAAAAGATATTTGTGATTGGATTGGAAGAAGAGTTTCCACTGTTTTCAAATCCTGCGATTGAGAGTAAGGACCTTTTCATCAATTTATGCATTAGGTACTTCTTTTGGTTATTTTTGTGACCATCCTAGGTCTTACGTACCTCTGAAAAAGTAGTATTAAGCGCAATTCTGTGTCCTGGTGTTTAAGCTCGAGAGTTTCATCTTTTCTCTCTTACAGAACAGGGTATCTATGGACGCTAATCAGGAATTATTGTGTCCATCTGCCCCTCTTTCTGAACGGTCTTATGTCACTTTTGAACAATTCACTGGTTGATCACGGTTGTCTTTTGTCCATCTGCCCATGTTTCTGAACAACACTAGGGGTTATGTCTCGCCTGAACAATTCAATAGTTAATCACAGTTTAATTTGCGTGTATGTTATGATGAATCTTTCTACTATTTCTTTCCACTGGATCAATTTCCTTGTGTCATGTGGTCTGTTCTGTTTTAGCTATGGCATTGCTTTGCTCCCTTCCCCAGTTCCTTGCACATTATTGTTGGTCAGAGATCACTAATACTTTGTCTACCTAACAAGATACGTGTTTTTACTATTATCACTCTCATAGTGCAGGATCTCTTACTCATGAAGCAAGGGCAGCATTTCTTACTGCCTTAGTTTCTGAAGGTGCGAGTACTTCATAAATTCTTTCTTCTCTGTCTTCGATTACATTTCTTCTAATGCTATATGCTTATTAAGCAAAGTCAAATATTGCCTTCCTCATCTAGCAGGACGTGCAGAATGGTTGGACAAAGGGCACAGGAAGTGTCTCATTCTCTGGCACCGCATTCAAGACTGGGCTGATATTTTATTAAACTTCGTGAGTTAATTAGAGCTTTAATACAATTTGAAGCTTGTTGGGTTACGAGAAGTACGCTCACCACCCTTGTTTGATTAGGTGAAAGATAGTGGGCTGGAGGACTCAGTGATGACGGTTGAGGAAATACGTTCTGGGCCTGAATCTCGGGGGACAGGTAAAGTGGCTTTTGCATTCTAAGAGAAAATTCCAAGAATTGCACATTAGGTAAACGTGTGTTGCCACTGAAACTTGGGTTGAAGAACAGCATTTTTCTCAAAATCCTGCTGACAGATTATGCTATTCACAAACTCTCTGGAAAATTTCCTTTCTGCAAGTTTTCTCCTCTACTTCTCTCATGATGGTAGGAAGCAGTATCGTTTAATCTTAGATGAATCAGGTTTTGGTAGCTCATTAGGATGTTCACAACTCTTTCATGCAAGTAAAGTGGAGTTCCTTTTTTCTCTGCTAGATCTTCAAGGCGTGGATCGCATCATCCTCATGCGAGCTTTGAAACTACTAGAACACAAGGGGAAGCTTACGATTTTCAAAGGGACTTCTGCCGATGACGAGGGCGTTAAATTCTCTAGTTAATGACGGTGAACGCATGCTTTCATTTGGACTTCTAGCATCTAAAACGGCACATGTACTTTTATGTAATCTTTCTTCAGGTTTTTAAGTAAGAAAGACACTACAGAATATCGCTCCTACTTGTAGTCTTGTTAAACTTATAATTCTTACGCCACATTTCAGTTCCTTTGCATAGAAAACTCAGGTTGACTATATCGTAGTTCAAGAATTTGTTTCGTAACTTTCAATGTCTCGTCCAAAAGTTGTCTCAACTTCGAAATTTCACCCCCCGAATTCCACAGGAGTGCTACAAAGTGGGTGGGGATTGAGAAGTCAGGGAAAAGATTTGTGTGGGCCCCACTCGTTCATCACCTTTTTTTTTTTTTTTGGTTCCCCGGTCCAAAACCACGCATTTCCTCTTGAAAAACCTACGGAAGGTCAATAATTTGAAAAGTGAAAAAGCGAGAAATTTCGTTTCGTAAAAGGATCAATCATTTGAAAAAGAAAGTTTCCTGGCTTTGATCCTTTGTTTTGTAGAAAAAATTGAGTTGACAGAAAATATTTCGATTACCAACAAAAACGCTTGGACATTTACTTGATTTTCTATCTAACGGGAACAATCAAAATTAGAAAAGCATTTTTCAAATTGTATGTTTTTCGCGACACTATTTATGTTAGATAAAATGAACTTTGCTTGATAATTTTTTTTTTTTGGAGAAATAAGCGTTTTCCTAGGATTTCAAAAATGTATCATTTTTTTTACATGAAGGCGTCTATCAGTTACTTATTTCCCTAAGCAATCTCAATGTTGAAAAAAAAAAGAGAGAAAAAGAACTTTTTCGAAAATATATCTTCCACGAAATGCGATGGGTGAAAATGAGTACACTATAATTGCAAATCTAAAGGAGTGAAATTTGCTTTCTTTTCCCCTACATGGTTATTACAGTTTTCACTTTTCATTACTTCGTCTAAATAACCACCCAAAGTAACTTCTTCTTCCCCTATTAGCCTATCAAATTTACCTTCCCATTTACTCTCTAAAACAATCGATACTATTTGATTTTTCTCAGTGTTTACTAGTAAGTTTTGAAGTTTTCATTGTTCACGTGTTTTAATAGAGTGCCGTCCTATATTAATATGATATTTACGAAAAAAAAAAATATACAAGTAAATGTAATCTCCACCCTTTACAAGTAACCATAACGAAAATAACTCCCCTTCTCTTTTTCCACCTTGTTTTTCTAAATCTATATTTCCTTCGCCGTGATATTTAGGAAAAATATACCAGTAAAAATTAATTTCTACCCTTTTTAAACAATGATGATAAAAATAATTTCCCTCGCCTCCTCTCCTCCCACCTCATTTTTCTAGGTTTATATGGCCATCGCCACGACATTTTCAAAAAATCTATGGACAAAAGCAACTTACATCATTTACTTACCCCCAAAAAAAGTAACTTACATCATGTCTAAATAACAATTATAAAAATGACATCCCTCGCCTCCTCTTTCTTTCCACCTTGTTTTTTTACATTTATATCGTCTCCGGCAGCCATTAGGATTTTTTTGAAAACATATTGTAAATATTTAACACATTCAAATTGAAAATTAATAAACATCATCGGTTTTTTTCCTTAATCGACTAAACCTTCAAGAAATTTATCCTCTGGACCATATTTAATGATCTCCTTTACTTTTTACCCCCCTCTTTTCCAGTATAGAATCAAGAAAATCCGTATAAACTTGATTAACAAGTTTCCTCAGTAACTTTCACTCCGCGTGACGAGAACGCGCTTTGGCTTTATATAACTAGGCCAGGCAACTTCGATCCAACAAAGGTTGTCTCTCGAGCTGTCTCTCTCTCTCGCTCGCTCTCGCTCGCGCTGTATCGCGACAAGCCTTTCGATCATCGATTTGGTTCTTCTCGATCGCTAATCTCCGTGCTTCGATTCGAGGGCGATCGTCGGTTCGTCGCTTTGCCGTTTCCTCAGGTTTGATTGCTGCTTCTTTCGACGCTCTCTCCGTGCAGTTTCTAGCGAAGTAGCGATGAAGTTTTTCGTTGGGGTTTTCCTTCATTCTACAATGACGACCTGCGCGCCGTCGGATGGTTTTCTAGAAGCTGGGTGTCCGCCGGTAATGACGACGGCCGTCGGGCCTGCGTTTGGCGATCGTCCGCGGGATTGTTGGGTTTGTTCTTAACGAAGGAATAGGGTTTTCTTCCGCCTGAAAGGATCGGGGGTTTTGTTATCTTGATTTGAGGGGCTGTTTTGGGGATTGCGAGTTTGGAAATTGGGTTTTTGATAACTGGAATTTCTCGTGGAGGTGATGCAACATCGTTGCACGAATTTCGTCATACGTTAGGGTCTAATTCATGTTCTAGGTTTTCAGTTATCCTGCTTCCGGGTGAATTTGATTTGGTTGGAACTGAAAGAGATGGAATCATGGGGTGGGCTTTGATCTTGGTTATGCATTCTCTGGATTGGTTCTTTATTCTATCCATATTGTTGGTGAGGAGCTCAAATGTTTGGGGTTGCTGACTACAGTGGTCCTCGGTTTTCCTTAAATGGATCTTCTTGCAAGAACGAATTCTGATGGTTTGAGTTAACTTTGGATATTGTTATTCAGTTCAGTGATTGATTGTCTGTATTTGTGTATAATAGCATGGATATTAAGACAGCGAGGTGTACGTTGACCACAGAAATCAGCTGCTCACCATAATCAGCTTCGAACAACACCAGCAAGACGCGAAGTTTGCAGTTTCTGGTTAAAAGGGAGGTGCAACCGGAATCCCTGCAAGTACTTGCATGATGCATCTCTTGCTGCCAATGTTTACCATCGAGCTGCAAAGCAGTCAAGTTATATGCATAAGGATTGCCCTGGGAAGGGTCCTGAATTTATTCAGAATTTAGTAAGCTCAACTTCTATAGAGAGGGTTGACTCGTCAACAGATAAAAACCCTCAAAAGCCCCAAGAAAAAGTATGCCATTACTGGATATCAGGCAACTGTGTGAAAGGCGATGTGTTTACTTCCTTGCACTCGTGGTTTCAGGGTGGTTTCAGGGTGTTGATTTTGCCATGTTGGCTAAGCTTAAGGGGGCATAAAAAGGTACTACTTATGGATTAGATTTTTCCTCTAGTTTTTTCCTCGTGTTCTCTCTTATATCCAAGACTATAGCTGGAGATAACTTACTTGTGTTGCTTGTTTCATTGAACTCCAATTGTTTCCGTCCTGTATTAATTGAGATGTTGAAATATCAGTGCTTAAGTAGGTCTGGACTTAACTGATGCTTTTCTTTTTTTAATGACAGGGTGTTTCAGGAATAGCATTTCCTCTTGGATCTACTAAGCTTTACTCTGGAAGCAAAGATGGAACAGCACGAATTTGGGACTGTCACACTGGTCAATGTGTTCAAGTGATCAACCTTGGTGGGGAAGTTGATTGTTTTAGTTATGAAGGTCCTTGGGTGTTTGTCCAGCCTAATACTGTTAAGGTGAGTGGTTGGCTGGGTTATTATTTTCTTTGGCAATTCCTGAATCTGTGAGTTGATCAATTGTTTTCTCTTGTATTTATTGTAGGCATGGAATACCTAGAATGGTGCTAGCTATGATATAAGTGGGGCAGTTGGACAGGTTTATGACATGGAAGTTGCTAAAAATATGCTTTTTGCCGGAGTCCAGGTAATTTATTATTGGAAAGAATTTAATGTCAGATTAGGTCACTTGCCCATCTAAGTCAACATTCATATGATCGCTGACTGCCTCATTCTGTTGATAGTTGTGCTGAATTATATTGGTCTTTCATTGATTATACTGAACAATTTTTTTTCTATTCTAGGATGGCGCTATCTTGGTGTGGAAAGGAGGTAGTGAAGCGGATCCTTTTCAGATGGCTGCGCCTCTCACGGGTCACAATCGGGCTGTGATATCGTTAATCGTTGGGCGCGACCGGTTGTATTCGGGCTCCATTGACCAGACAATAAGGGTAAGTTTTGGTTATCATAGATGTCTTTCTCGCATGATTAGTTGTTTGTCCTGGGAAGGCATGAGATGCCGTTTAGTTTATGTTTTCTTTTGCATCACTTTTATTAATTTGCTACATCCTCCCGTTTTTTCTCCTCCTCAGGTGTGGGACTTGAACACTCTGGAATGTGTTCAGGAACTTGTTGGACACACTGATGTGGTGACGTCACTTCTTTGCTGGGACCAATACTTGATATCATGTTCATTGGATCAGACAGTTAAGGTGTGGGTTGCCACTGAAGGAGGCAGCTTGGAAGTTGCCTATACACATCATGTGGACCATGTATGTTGCTCGCTATTTTTTTTATGTTTTATTTTTTGTACTTGTGGGGATTATGGTATAATTATAGGAAAAACTGTAGTATATAAGGGTGAAATTGTGTCCTCTTTTATTGACTTAATATGCGTGAAGTGCATGGACCTGTTTACTATCTTAGATCACAAAGAAGAGTTATTGCTTTTCGGTTTTATTTCCTCAACTAAAAATAACTGTATGAATAACATTGGAATGAAGCTTTGTAATATGGCCATACTGTCGAGTACCTTCCATGTGCTTTGCTCTATGTGGAGAAGGCATGCTTTATCAGTTTCTTATCGTGACCCTAGAGTCAAGTGATGTAATATCATATCTTGATGTCGCAAATATTATTTTGTATGGCACAGGGTATTCTTGCACTGTCAGGGATGACTGATGCAGGTGGTAAGCCAGTCCTTTTCTGTGCATGCATCGACGACACTGTTCGCTTGTACGAGCTCCCATCGTAAGTCCAAAACAATTTCTATTTTCTCTAATTGATTTGACATCCTTGTCTCTCGGTGAAGACTGTTCTCTTCGTTTGCTTGGCTGACTTCGTGCATTGTACTCCAGGTTCACTGAAAGGGGCAAGATATTCTCGAGACGAGAAGTTAGGACTCTTTTGACAGCTCCTGGAGGCCTATTCTTCACGGGAGACGACACTGGGATGTTACCCCTTTCAGTGAACCTGGAGTACAATGCACGAAGTTAGCCAAGCAAACGAAGAGAACAGTCTTCACCGAGAGACAAGGATGTCAAATCAATTAGAGAAAATAGAAATTGTTTTGGACTTACGATGGGAGCTCGTACAAGCGAACAGTGTCGTCGATGCATGCACAAAAAAGGACTGGCTTACCACCTGCATCAGTCATCCCTGACAGTGCAAGAATACCCTGTGCCATACAAAATAATATTTGCGACATCAAGATATGATATTACATCACTTGACTCTAGGGTCACGGTAAGAAACTGATAAAGCATGCCTTCTCCACATAGAGCAAAGCACATGGAAGGTACTCGACAGCATGGCCATATTACAAAGCTTCATTCCAATGTTATTCATACAGTTATTTTTAGTTGAGGAAATAAAACCGAAAAGCAATAACTCTTCTTTGTGATCTAAGATAGTAAACAGGTCCATGCACTTCACGCATATTAAGTCAATAAAAGAGGACACAATTTCACCCTTATATACTACAGTTTTTCCTATAATTATACCATAATCCCCACAAGTACAAAAAATAAAACATAAAAAAATAGCGAGCAACATACATGGTCCACATGATGTGTATAGGCAACTTCCAAGCTGCCTCCTTCAGTGGCAACCTAGACCTTAACTGTCTGATCCAATGAACATGATATCAAGTACTGGTCCCAGCAAAGAAGTGACGTCACCACATCAGTGTGTCCAACAAGTTCCTGAACACACTCAGAGTGTTCAAGTCCCACACCTGAGGAGGAGAAAAAACGGGAGGATGTAGCAAATTAATAAAAGTGATGCAAAAGAAAACATAAACTACAAACGGCAACTCATGCCTTCCCAGGACAAACAATTAATCATGTGAGAAAGACATCTATGATAACCAAGCTTACCCTTATTGTCTGGTCAATGGAGCCCGAATACAATCGGTCGCGCCCAACGATTAACGATATCACAGCCCGATTGTGACCCGTGAGAGGCGCAGCCATCTGAAAAGGATCCGCTTCACTACCTCCTTTCCACACCAAGATAGCGCCATCCTAGAATAGAAAAAAATTGTTCGGTATAATCAATGAAAGACCAATATAATTCAGCACAACTATCAACAGAATGAGGCAGTCAGCGATCATATGAATGTTGACTTAGATGGGCAAGTGACCTAATCTGACATTAAATTCTTTCCAATAATAAGTTACCTGGACTTCGGCAAAAAGCATATTTTAAGCAACTTCCATGTCATAAACCTGTCCAACTGCCCCATTTATATCATAGCTAGCACCATTCTGGGTATTCCATGCCTACAATAGATACAAGAGAAAACAATTGATTAGCTCATGATTCAAGAATTGCCAAAGAAAATAATAACCTAGCCAACCACTCACCTTAACAGTATTAGGCATGCCAACAAACACCCAAGGACCTTCATAACTAAAACAACCAACTTCCCCACCAAGGTTGATCACTTGAACACACTGACCAGTGTGACAGTCCCAAATTCGTGCTGTTCCATCTTTGCTTCCAGAGTAAAGCTTAGTAGATTCAAGAGGAAATGCTATTCCAGAAACACCATGTCATTAAAAAAGAAAAAACATCAATTGAGTCCAGACCTACTTAAGCAATGATATTTCAACATCTAAATTAATATAGGATGGAAACAATTGAAGTTCAATGAAACAAGCAGTACAATTAAGTTATCCCCAGCTATAGTCTTGGATATAATAGGAACAAAAGAGGAAAAAACTAGAGGAAAAAACAAATCCATAGGTAGTACCTTTTTATGTCCCTTGAGCTTAGCCAACATGGCAAAATCAACACCCTGAAACCATGAATGCAAGGAAGTACATGCATTGCCTTTCAAACAGTTGCCCGATATCCAGTAATGGCATACTTTTTCTTGGGGATTTTGAGCGTTTTTATTTGTTGACGAGTCACCCCTCTCTCTAGAAGTTGAACTCGCTAAATTCTGACTAGATTCAGGGCCCTTCCCAGGGCAATTCTTATGCATATAACTTGACTGTTTTGCAGCTCGATGGTAAACATTGGCAGCAAGAGATGCATCGTGCAAATACTTGCAGGGATTCCGGTTGCACCTCCCTTTTAACCAGAAACTGCAAACTTCGCGTCTTGCTGGTGCTGTTCGAAGCTGATTATGGTGAGCAGCTGATTTCTGTGGCCGACTCACAGTACTCCTCGCTGTCTTAATATCCATGCTATTATACAGAAATACAGACAATCAATCACTGAACTGAATAACCCTATTCGAAGTTAACTCAAACCATCAGAATTCGTTCTTGCAAGAAGATCCGTTTAAGGAAAACCAAGGTCCACTGTAGTCAGCAACCCCAAACATAGAGCCCCTCACCAACAATATGGATAGAATAAAGAACCATCGACCGATCCAGAGAGTCCATAACCAAGATCAAAGCCCGCCCTATCATTCCATCTCTTTCAGTTCCAACCAAATCAAATTCACCCGGAAGCAGGATAACTGAAAACCTAGAACATGAATTAGACACTAACGTATGACGAAATTTGTGCACCGATGTCGCATCGCCTCCACGAGAAATTCCAGTCATCAAAAACCTAATTTCCAAACTCGCCATCCCCAAAACAGCCCCTCAAATCAAGGTAACATAATGCCCGATCCTTTCAGGCGGAAGAAAACCCGAATCCTTCGTTAACAAGAAACCCAACAATCCCCGCGGATGACCACCAAACGCAGGCCCGACGGCCCTCGTCACTACCGGCGGACACCCAGCTTCTAGAAAATCATCCGACGGCGCGGAGGTCGTCAAGGTGGAATGAAGGAAATCCCTAACGAAAAACTTCATCGCTACTTCGCTAGAAACTGCACGGAGAGAGCGTCGAAAGAAGCAGCGATCAAACCTGAAGAAACGGCAAAGCGATGAACTGACGATCGCCCTCGAATCGAAGCACGGAGATTGGCGATCGAGAAGAACCAAATCGATGATCCAAACGCTTGTCGCGACACAGCGAGAGCGAGAGAGAGAGACAGCTCGAGAGACAACCTTTGTTGGATCGAAGGTGCCTGGCCTTGTTATATAAGGAAAGCCAAAGCGCGTTCTCGTCACGCGGAATGAAAGTTACTGAGGTAACTTGTTAATCGAGTTTATACGGATTTTCTTGATTTTATACTGGAAAAGAGGGGGGTAAAAAGTAAACGAGATCATTAAATATGGTACCAGAGGATAAATTTCATGAAGGTTTAGTCGATTAAGGAAAAAGCCGATGATTTTTATTAAATTTCGAATGTGTTAAATTATTTACAATATGTTTTTAAAAAATTCTAATGGCCGGAGACGTTATAAATGTAGAAAACGAGACGAAAGAAAGAGGAGGCGAGAGATGTTATTTTTATAATTGTTATTTAAATATGGTGTAAGTTACTTTGTTCCGTAAATTTTTCGAAAATGTCGTGGCGAAGACCATATAAACCTAGAAAAATGAGGTTGGGGGAGAGGAGGCGAGGGAAATTATTTTTATCATCATTATTTAAAAAGGGTGGAAATTAATTTTTACTGGTGTATTTTTCGTAAATATCACGGCGAAGGAAATATAGATTTAGAAAAACGAGGTGGAAAAAGAGAAGGGGATCAGTTATTTTCGTTATGGTTACTTGTAAAGGGTGGAGATTACATTTACTTGTATAATTTTTTCGTAAATATCATATTAATACAAGACAGCGCTCTATTAAAACACATGAACAATGAAACTTCAAAACGTACTGCTAAACGTTGAGAAAAATCAAATAGTATCGATTGTTTTAGAGAGTGAATGGGAAGGTAAATTTGATAGGCTAATCAGGAAAGAAGAAGTTACTTTGGGCGGTTATTTAGACGGAGTAGTGAAAACTGTAATAACCACGTAGGGGGAAAAGAAAGTGAATTTCACTCCTTTAGATTTGCAATTATGATCTACTCATTTTCACCCATCGCATTTCGTGGAAGATATATTTTCGAAAACGTTCTTTTTCTCTTCTTTTTTTTCAACGTTGAGATTGCTTAGGGAAATACATAACTGATAGACGCCTTCATATAAAAAAAAATGAAACGGTTTTAAAATCCTAGGAAAACGCTTATTTCTTAAAAATAAAAAATATTATCAAGCAATGTTAATTTTATCTAACATAAATGGTGTCGCGAAAAACATACAATTTGGAAAATGCTTTCCTAATTTTGATTGTCCCCGTTGGATAGGAAATCAAGTAAATGTCCAAGCATTTTTGTTGGTAATCGAAATATTTTCTTTCGACTCAATTTTTTAGACAAAACAAAGGATCGAAGCCAGGAAACTTTCTTTTTCAAATGATTGATCCTTTTACGAAATGAAATTTCTCGCTTTTTCACGCTTTCTCTCACGCACCCACTTGTCGCTGCTCCGGCTTTTATCAAGCGACCGTCGCCTCCGTCGTCGATGACGCAGAGGCCGAGGGGACAGCGAATCTAAACGGGGCGGCGATCCCAACAGGGAGTGAGGCAGGGGCCGAGGGGTGGGTGATCGCCGTCGACAAGAGCTTCGGCTTCTTGAAGTTCATCGGGAGCAAGTACGAGGTTGGGTAAACGTTCAAGACTGTGCAAGGCCACGCCAGGCCATTTCCACATTGGTTCTCTTTGTGCACGCATAAACTCGTTGTCAAATAACTTGAGCACAGCTCAAAAAATGTAAAAGGATTTATTTAGGAGTGTGTTTCATCTCCGAAGTTGCCATCAAATTGATATTCTAATATGCGTGATTTGTTCTTGTAGTAGCGTAAATAGTATTTGCCGATTCCTTGTTAACCGATGATGGTGCAATTTTGTAAGAATGAAGTCGGGTGGCTATTAGGAACATTTTATCGACTGGTTTTAGCTTTTCTTTTGGAAAAAGAAGGGCTACATTTTTGTGGTTGGTTTTCATTCTGTCATCCTTTGTAATGTAATGGTCTTGCTGATTGAAGGTTACAAGACTTTATGCTGGTCAAACCATTGTCCGCACGCCATAATTCAGAGTGTAGCTCTGACTGAATCGGACAGTAAATGGCTTTTCTTTTAAGAAGGTTGGGCCTCATTTGAGATGGGCCCTCAATCATCGTGCTGCATTTTTCATCTTGTGGAGTCTTCCCGATTCGCCTGCAAAAACTTCAGCTCACAAAGGTTCTCACACCAGTTAACTCCCATGTATTTCTCACGCCAGTTAACTCGCATGTAATGGCTGAATTAGAGGTAATCCTAATCTCATACTTGTTGACACGGGTCGCGACAATATTATGTGAAAGATATTTGCTTTCTCAAAATATAGGGATGTTTTGCTTATGAAAGCACTACTTTAAATACTTTTTGTACTTTGCTTGTAGCATGAAACTGCCCATCTAGCACATGTAACCCGTGATTTGGGAAGAGATTTTGAGTTTGCAATAGGAATGATTTTTGCAAATGAACTTGAAGTATATCATAAATTTGTGACCTATGCTATAGGCAAAGGATTTGGAGTGAGAAAGGATAAGACTAGAAAAAATGGCAAAGGAGAAATAACTCGACGGACTTTTATGTGCAATTATGAGGGGTATTCTGTCAACTCATCTGATCAACAAAGAAAATATGAAAGACTTGAAGTTTGATGGGGTTGTCTCACTTTTATCAGATTCAAGGTTGAGAATGGCGTTTATAAAGTCATACAGTACGTTTTCGAACAAAATCATGATTTTATTCCGAAACATCAAAAGCACTTAATAAGATGCGGAAGAATGATTTCTGATAATTGCAAGGGTGTTTTATCCACCATGGCTAATGCTGGCATTGGGGTGACAACATCATATAAGCTCTTGGCAAACCAAGCATGAGGAAGCCAAAACTTGAATTTCATTCGACACGATTGCCAAAATCATTTGCAAAGTGAAAGATTAAATCTTATAAGTGGGGGAGATTGTTAAAGTCTTCTGAATCATTTTCATTGCATGCAAATGCAAAATCCAATATTATCCTATGTTGTACAGGTAGATCAACATGGTAGAATGACAAATCTATTTTAGAGAGATAGTTTGTCCAAATTTGATTATGTTTGTTTCGGTGATGTGATGATTTTTTATATGACGTATTGTACTAACAAGTATAACATGATGTGCACCTTTTGTTGGAGTTAATCATCATTGGAAGAATACTTTGTGTGGCTGTGCATTTTTGTTGGATGAGATTGCAGTTACATTTACTTAGTTATTTGAAGTGTTTTTGAAGTTTATGGGAAATAAGGCTCCAAAAACCATTTTTGCCGATCAAGATCAAGCCATGGCAAAAGCCATTCGAATGGTGTTTTCGAATACTCAATGTCGTTTATGCACTTGGCACATAGGGAAAAATGCCAATGAAAACATTCCACATCTTTATCACAAGTCGGGGTTTAAGGACAAATATATTCATAAACTTATGTATAGATGCAAATCATAGGAAGAGTTTGAATCTACTTGAAGGAAAATGGAAGAGGAATGGAAAACTGAGAATAATAGTTGGCTTCAGAGGTTATACGGCTTGAGACATAAATGGAGTTCGGCTTTTGGTTGTGATACTTTTTCTTGTGGTATAAGATCAAGCCAAAGGAGCGAGAGCACTAACAATGTTTTCCAACAAATGTCGATCAAGATATTGACACTTTTAGAGCTTATCCATCATTATGAAGAACAAGAAACATATGAGAGAAATTGAAGTTCAAGATGATTATAATTCCCGTGAGAAGCCTAAATTGTAAATTTTGAATAACGGGATATTGGCGCGTGCCGCTTCGTTGTGCACTTGTGTCATTTTTAAAAGGTTTAATGAAATTTTTTTTCAAAATGTCTCCGAAGGAATTTCAAGTACTGCTTTCCATGGGTTGGTTTATGAACACACTCTCGAGTGTAAGGGGATTGAAGGTGAACATGCTGTGAGATTTAATACTACGGATTTTTCAGTTTCTTGTGAATGCAAATTATTTGAGATGAAAGGGTGGTTGTGTCGCCATGTTTTGCACGTGGTGAATGCGAACAACATTTTGATTTTGGCCATTCCATCTTCCTATGTTTTGAAAAGATGGACTAAGGGTGCGAAGCAAGAGTGGGAGAATGATGAAATATATATCCCATCAAATATCACCAGGTCCATCTATATTTAATCGACCTTCGACGTTAATGCAAACATCTTTTGAAGTGATGAGTTTGGGAGCCAAAGATGGAAATACTATGAAAACAGCGACAAAGAATTTGGATGCAACGATGGTTGAAATATCATCATGCGAATCTAGTGTTGTGACAAATGATGATGATAGTGAAGCTTCTTTGTGTGGGATGACGGTATTGAACTCCCTTCAAAGAAAAGGAAAGGGAACAAGTTATGGAAGGCTTAAAAGCTCAAGTGAGAAAAGGAAGAAAAAAAATCTAAGAAGGGAACATCCACGACGCTAATAGAAAGTCGAGGTAAGCTAAGTCACACAAAGTTCTAGTTAATATGTTCAGTTTATGTATACAATATGCCACATAAAGCCAATTAATATATTTTACTTTGTAATGTAGAGCTGGTTGTCCAAGCAACACATGATGAGATGCATTTACCAGATTATTCAAGAAATGCAAATTAGATTCGAAATGCCATTTGTCCTTGTAACATTGGTGGTCCTATAGTAAATCTCGATTTTCATAATCAGGTATGTCCCTATGAGTTCATCATTCGTATTTGTATTTTATTAGTTGGGTCAATTTTTTTCGTATAGATGCAACCACCATGCATCATGCCGCCAGGGATTATGAATGAATTTTCCCCATTCACTAATCAAGTATTTAGAAGTCTAGATTACCATTCTCATGTTTGGCTGAAACTTGTATTCATTGTTAATGGTTTCTTATTTATAGATGTTGGAGTAGCCAAATAGATCCGATGGAAGCATTTTGTTACATTCTACTAATAAGATCTCTTTTATATAGATGCAACTACCATATATCATGCCGTCTAGGATTATGAATGGATTTGCCCCATTCACTAGTCAGGTGCCTATGATGAAAATCATTTTATATCCCAGTGTTGTTTTAGTTTTATTAAACTATTCTAGTTCATATTGACAATGGTTTTATTAAAATCACAGTTTTCAACTTTCTGTTGTACTGTCTTCAGAAATATAAGATAAATGATAATTTTTTGTTGCAACTTTTAGGAGACTTGGCACATTTGTTTCTGTTTCGGATTGATGTTGCTTTGATTCTACCTAGACCTAGACTGTCATCCAAAAATCCTTCTATGAGGCTCATTCAATGCTTCTTGTTGTATATGCATAAATGAACATCATTAAAGATAAGAACAAATAAGAAAAGGAAAAACCATTATGGACAAATGGTATGGCGTGGCCTTGCGCAATCTTGAACGTATACCCAGCCTCGTACTTGCTCCCGATGAACTTCACGAAGCCGAATTGTCGATGGCGGTCACCCACCCCTCGCCCCCCCCCCCCCTCGGCCCCTGCCTCACTCCCTTTTGGGATCGCGGCCCCGTTCAGATTCACCGTCCCCTTGGCCTCTGCTTCGTCGACGACGGCGAGGCGACGGTTGCTTGACGAAAGCCGGAGCAGCGACAAGTGGGAGAGTGAGAAAAAGCGTTCTCTTGAAACCCCAATCTAGCGCCAATGCAGGCGGGAGAAGCAACATGACGAGCTTTGCCGAACAGAGGAGAGAAATCGACGTAAAATTTTGAAGAGGGAAGAGGTAGAAAAGATGGATCCAGTTTTTTCGAAGAGGGATGAGGTAGCGTGAGTTTCTTTGGGGAGGAGAGAGAAATCTCCATTAATGCGTGCAGGAAAGCGGCAGACCTACGCGAATGAACAATGATGGAACAGAGGAGAGAATTAATTATGGTGATTATTTGGTTAATTTCCTAGTCAATGAATTAGAAATGGTGATTAATTTATTGAAATGGTAAAGAGTATAGAACACTAAGCATTAATTATGGGTTTTTTTTTTCCAAGTAAATTAGATATATAAAGTATGGGTGTCAATGGTTCGAGTTCATGCATTGCAGAGCCGCAGGTAGATGCGGATTTATTCCATTTATTTGCATAACTCTCCTAAACTTTGAAGTTAATAAATTTTATATGGAATTACCAAGTGAAATAAGAGTGATTTTTTTTTTTAACTTTTGTCTCATTAAGTTACCAATTTATTTGGATAATCTAATTTTCATTCGAAGTACTTACCAAAGTTTAATTGTTTTTCTAGTGTACCAACCTTGTTTTCACAAGAGAGAGGAATACGCAACAGTTTTGAAGTGCCGTCTATCCATCATTTATTTATAGATCTTCTATTTTACGACTTACCAATCGTACAGAGGAAACGATGACCACTGTAAAATCTCTAAAAGAAGAAAGGTTTCCTTTCCACAGCTTCTGTGGGTCTTCTAAGTAAAATGAATTTGCCCAAAATTGAATAGCAAATGGCATAATATCAATTACTGATAAGAGTATCATATACAAGTCCGAGCGTTGCCGTCAAAAGATCAATGTCTATAAAAAAAAATGATAGAGTCCAAAAACTGCGATTGCAGTGCAGACAGTATTTACAGCCATCCCAGTAGCATTAGGGCATTAGATGACATTGTCTTCCTTGCGAAATTTGAACTCCAATGTCAATAACATGATCCTCTCTTCCTACTTAGCACGACTCCATCGAATGAGGAAGCTGCTCTCTTTGGCTCTTCGGAAAATCCAACCAGTTCCATACAGTCAGCATCCCGGTCTCATCTCTCGTGAAGAATAGGACTCTAGGAGCTGTTGGAAGAGTCCTAACTTCTCGTCTCGAGAATATCTTGCCCCTTTCAGTGAACTTGGAGTACAATGCACGAAGTCAGCCAAGCAGAAGAAGAGAACAGTCTTCACCGAGAGACAAGGATGTCAAACCAATTAGAGAAAATAGAAATTGTTTTGCACTTACGATGGGAGCTCGTACAAGCGAACAGTGTTGTTGATGCATACACAGAAAACAGTCTTCCCCAAATATGTTTGGGGACCATAACTTGAGGCCATAACTTGTTATCTACTATCTATAAATTGGAGCTTATAAACTTATCGCTTATCCTTTTTTTATCAGTTAATTTCAAATTAAGTGGATCATTGACAAAATTCTCGTCAGTTTCATTCTCATTTCAATGTACTCTTTTATATGGTTTCTAATCACATGTGCGTTTTACGTGCAATTTCTGTGCATTAAAAATTTACCTTATAAACATGTACTTCATTAGCTGCTTACCCAGACTTTTTGGCTGAAAGTTGGACGTTCTCTCGAATGGGCGGCAAAGAAGGCTTAATCGATGAGCTCTCGAGGCAGTGCAAATGAAAAATAGATTCTTGTGTTTAATAAATGCCAAGACGAATAGAGCAAATTCAACTTTACTATAACATGAAACTACATCCATATTAGGATTTTTGGTGTCGGATTTAGACATGACAATTTAAAAGATCAACCATGTGACCATGATAATACAAATATGACATCTTACCGACAAGAGACACAAAAATACATAGCAAAATTATTTGAACAAATCCTTTTTTTTTCTTTTTCTAGATTCAAGGGCCTATGAGGGGATCAAGCTTGTTAGCTGTTGCTATATTTGGTTAATTTCCTAGTCAATGAATTAGAAATGGTGATTAATTTATTGAAATGGTAAAGAGTATAGAACACTAAGCACCAATTATGGGTTTTTCTTCCAAGTACATTAGATATATAGAGTAGACGTGTGAATGGTTCGGTCCGAGTTCATGTATTGCAGTCGCAGGTAGATGCGGATTTATGCCATTTACATGCATAACTCTCCTAAACTTTGAAGTTAATAAATTTTATATGGAATTACCAAGTGAAATAAGAGTGATTTTTTTAACTTTTGCCTCATTAAGTTACCAACTTATTTGGATAATCTAATTTTCATTCGAAGTATTTACCAAAGTTTAATTGTTTTTCTAATGTACCAACCTTTTATTGTTTTACTTATTTAACCCCTTTCATTTACCAGCTTTGTTCATGAAACTACTAATCGAAGGTAGCATTATTTACCAACTTTTCTCCTCTTAAATTACAACATGAGAAGTTACACAAACGATAAGAAGTTGCAAACCATACTTTGTGTTGTCGCAAAATTGTCCCTCGATCAGGCCCGCTTAATCTTCTCAGGGCTTGACCCAAGAGGTTGAAGCCCAAAATGATTGTCGATGCAGGAAAATCCTTTTATCGAACGTTAGCAGTTTGTTAAGAAGAAGGGCTCCGTGCAGATTTTGGACAGAGAGTGTCAAATACAGAATTCTTATTGATAAGAGCGTGTCTTTCGATAGCTTTGTACAAGATTTCGACATAACCCATATCCAAGACCTTTCTTCTAAAAGCCTCATCCAAAATATGGATAAAATAGAACCTGTTGTCATGCAAGCGAACATCCACAACTTGAGCCCCCCCAAGTCTTTTTGATAGCTTCCTCCGTCACTTTGAAATAAATCTTCCTCCCTAAGGGTTACCTACAATTCACTCCTTCAATAACGGGTTCTCATCCGCCGCAACCTCGGGAGTGATATCAATAATAGGCTCCCCATCCACCATCAAAGGAGCCACAAACGAGAGATTATAACCTTTGGACATCACCTTAGCCACATTAGCCCAAGTTTGTAGCTTTGCTTGCTGTCCAGACTGAGATTTATGTCTACTCAAGCTTCAGCCACTACCCTTAACAACATCAGCTGTAGACTTTGAGGAACCAGTTGCGTTCAACCCTTGTAGAGGGCCCTTTTGAGCAGGAGGAGGCCTAGATTTTCTTCTATTAGAACGACCCTTGCTATGGCTACGTCTAGGATCACAAATGGGCACCCTACAGTTTCCCAAATCCACCATACTAGCAGCAACAACACCAACAAATTTACCCTTATTAACAAGGGCTTTTGGACCAACAACTAGGTCAACCACATCAATTAAAGGCTGCACATCCATTTCAGGGAGAGAGGAAGGGAGTACCTCATCAATTGGATCCATTTCAGACCGCGACCAATGCTGCCCAAGCTAAGCTGAGGGATGAAAGGAGGAGTAAGGACGACCTCCCAAACCAAAGGGCAGCTCAAGTTGCCAAGAGAGATGGCCCGAGTAGAAGGAGCACAGACTCAGCAGCAAAACCCGACATAGAAGACCAGATCTGTTGAAACAGCTCCAATCCCTCAACTATTGGTAGATTATATTTATACTTAAGGGCATAATTGTCATTGTATTGTTTTAGCCCTAAACCCTAGCGTATATATTGTAAATTACTTCATCAATGCAAATTACGTTTGCCCAAACTCTACATGGTATCAGAGCAGGAGGTCCTGAGTTCAAATCTTTTCAGGCCCCTATTTGTCTCTATTTGCCTCCCCAATGAATTTATCCACGCTTAGTACTAGGCAAAAGACCAGACTAAGCGTGAGGGGGAGTGTTGGAATATATAAATATTAAACAACGCCTTCTTCTAAAAGCTTAAGCTTTTAGAGCAGTTGGCAGTGGTCCCACCAAATCTTTCATGTGATACCACACCTCATCTTTGGCACGCCCGCTTAGGACATCCATCTGAGTCAGTTTTATCTACTTTGCAGCAAACTTTAAGTTTTATTCCAAAAAAACAAATAAATCCATGTGATGCTTGTCATTTGTCCAAGCAAACGCGTCTGTCTTTTCCATCTAGCACTATTACTTCTTTACGTCATTTTGAGCTTATCCATGTCGTTATTTTTTTATCTATTGTTGACGATTATTCGCGCTATACTTGGATTTTTTTCTTTCATTTAAGTCTGATGCAGTTGATTCTCTGATTCGCTTCTTTGCTTATGTTGAAACTCAATTTCAAACTAGAGTCTAACATGTTCAATCTGATAATGGGACTGAATTCCTTTCCTCTCGCTTACAAGATTTTTTTTGCTCTCGCGGTGTTCACCATCAGCGTAGTTGTCCTCACACTCCTCAGCAAAATGGCATTGTTGAGCGTAAGCATCGTCACTTGCTTAATGTTGCTCGTGCCTTGCTTTTTCATTCTGGCATGCCTCTTCATTTTTGGGGGGACTGTGTTTTAACTGCAACTCATCTCATTAATCGACTACCAAGTCCTCTCCTCCACCATAAAACCCCCTATGAGATTCTCTATGGCAAACCACCTTCCTATTCTCATCTTCGTGTCTTTGGCTCATTATGCTATGCTTCTACTGGTCATCTGCATTCCGATAAATTTGGCCCTCGATCTCGCCGATGTGTTCTCATTGGTTATCCCACAAACCACAAAGGTTACCGTCTATATGCCTCCAACACCAAACAATTTTTACTAGTCGTGACGTCATTTTCTATGAACAAGGTTTTCCTTTTTGTCAAATTGTCGAACATACCTCATCCAAACAAAATCCGGTAATTCCAATGCCTATACTCGACCTTGGTGAAACATCTACCCCGATGCTTGCACCAACCTCCCATTCTCAGCCCTCTGCACCAATGCCAGCACCATCATTCACTGCGACCAAAGCCGTGCCTCGGCCATCTCGGCAACGCAATCCACCTGGATATCTTTAGGATTATCACTGCGCTGTTGTGGTCTCCGATCAATCATCTTCGGACTCTAAGGTAACTGAATCAGGTACTCTCTACCCCTTATCCAATAGTTTATCATACTTGCGATTTTCACCCACTCACCGCGCTTTTCTAGCCTCCATATCCGCTGAGCAGGAACCCGAAACTTATGATGCTGCGTGTCAATCTCCCAAGTGGCGGGATGCCATGTCTTCTGAGATAGAGGCCCTTGAACAGAATGACACTTGGGAAATTGTTTCTCTTCCTCCTGGCAAACATCCCATCGGATGTTAATGGGTTTATCGTATCAAATATAATTCTGATGGCACCATTGAACGCTACAAGGCCAGGCTTGTTGCAAAGGGTTACACTCCAATAGAGGGCATTGATTACCATGACACATTTGCGCCTGTTGCTAAAATGGTAACTGTTCGCACTTTATTAGCTATTGCTTCGATTCGTCATTGGCCTCTTTACTAATTAGATGTGAATAACGCTTTTCTGCATGGTGATTTTGACGAAGAGGTCTACATGAGGATTCCACCGGGTTTTCATACTAAGGGGGAGAATTTAGTCTGTCATCTTAAAAAATCACTCTATGGTCTTAAACAGGCATCAAGGCAATGGTTTGCTAAATTCTCTTCTGCATTGCTTGATGTTGGTTTTCAACGGTCCAAGACAGACTATTCACTTTTCACATTGATTCGCGGCTCTCTTTCGACCATTGTCCTTGTTTATGTTGATGATTTGGTGATCACGGGTGATGATGAAGTCATGATTCAGCTTCTCAAGCGATTTCTTGACACACAATTCCGCATTAAGGACTTAGGTACTCTCAAATACTTCTTGGGTATTGAAGTTTCTCGTTCCAAGTCTGGGATTTTCTTATCACAAAGGAAATATGCTCTTGATATTTTGTCTGACGTTGGTCTTCTTGGAGGACGTCCTGTTGATACTCCGATGGACCCTAATATACAATTTTCGGACTCCTCCCCAGCTCTTAAGGATCCAGGTTCATATCGACGACTTATTGGTAGATTATTATATCTTACAGTAACTCGTCCAGATTTGCTCTTTGCAGTGCAACATCTTAGTCAATTTATGCACTCTCCTAATGAAGACCATTGGAATGCTGCCCTTCGTATTGTGAGATATCTCAAGCATGATCCCGGCACTGGTTTATTTTTCTCATCTGATTCTACTCTCCAACTTAATGGTTATACCGATTCTGATTGGGCATCTTGTTCTATATCACGACAATCTGTTTCTGGCTACTGCATGTTTCTTGGTTCTTGCCCCATCTCATGGCGTTCCAAGAAACAAACTACTGTTGCTCGTTCCTCAGCAGAAGCTGAATACCGTGCTATGGCGTCTGCTGCGTGCGAAATCACATGCTTCTCTCAGATCTCCACATCAACACTGCTACTGCTGATCTTTTTTGTGATAATAAAGCAGCCATCCACATTGCCACTAATCCTGTCTTCCACGAACGCACCAAACACATCGAGATTGATTGTCACTTGGTTCGTGAAAAAATTCAGGATGGAACTTTGCGTACTCTTCATGTTCCCGGTCACTCCCAACTCGCGGATTTTTTCAAGAAGCCGGTCACACGTGATTTATTTTGTATTTTTAAGAACAAGTTGTTGACATGTTTACATTCACCAACTTGAGGGGGAGTATTGGTAGATTAGATTTATACTTAAGGGCATAATTGTCATTGTATTGTTTTAGCCCTAAACCCTAGCGTATATATTGCAAATTACTTCATCAATGCAAATTACGTTTGCCCAAACTCTATATCAACCAATGGCGAAACCATTTGGAGGGGTTATAAAAGGATGCTAGGCGACCTCCAGGCTCGAAGCACAGCCCAAGGCGCCGTCCAGATTGGCCGAAAATCGTCTCAGACCACCCAATCAGCCTGAAGAAAGCGATCCAGAGAAGCAGAACTTGCAGGAGCTCTATGGGAAAAAAATACTCAACGAAAAGGCATGCCTTTTGGAGGGATGATAAAGGAGAGGACGAGGAACTTTGTCTCCAAAAATCAGCCCAAACCGACGCCGGAGCTGGCCGTAATCAATGATTTCCCGATGGGTGAACAGTGTGGGAGCATCCACTCTGTTTATAAAACTTCGTATGGGTTGCTCTTAGCCATTGCTAATTGCAACAATCACGTTTGCACCATCGAAAGTATCCCGAAAGAATAAATTACGTATATGAAATCAATGCAATTTGTGCATTTCCCTTCTTCTTCTTTTTTTCAAATCAGTGCAATTAACTATAGATGAAAGTCAAAAAGGGTAAACATTTTGGAAGGACAATAATTGTAATTCCCACAAGATTTTCTTTTTAAGTTTTTTTTTCCGTATTTAAAATCAACGAGAGAGAAAAGCTGAAATACGTTGGTCTAACTATGCACTGTGCCTTGCAAATACTCTCTCAGCTCCGAATTCAATTGCATGTAGTAGATAAGATATACTTCTATTTTTCTAGTTTAATCTTTACAATTAAACGAATTCATTATGTATATCAATATATCGATATATTTCACTTTTCTTAATTTTAAAAATTTTACAACGGATAAAAGTCGAAAGTAAATGCCTTGGAACGATATATTATATGCGACAAAGTTATTTGTTTGCACGAAGTCGTGAAAGGAGGAAGAGCTAATGAATTCGGGCTTTTCATCTCATATTTTGACGCTTCCTTAAAAGTTATCTATATAATAATAATAGTAGTAATAATAATAATAATAATAATAATAATAATATTAACAGATTTATTAAATTCAAGAGGTAGATAGAGTTGAGAGAATGTTTGCTCCCGTAATCGCCGCATCACACTTTAGCGATTACGTCGCACTTTATTATGCCACCGTGATTGTCACATGGCAAAGCACAGTGATAGCTCGACTAGTAACCTTCATTGACTAGTTCGTTAATACCAAACCTTTATTTTTCATCGAGTTAATTTGAAAGGAGAAAACGAAAAAAAAAGTTAAACGGAGATAAAATATTGCAAAAATTATAAAAAAAAAATTAAAAAAATCCTTTCTGAGTACAATTGCCAAAATTTAAACGTCGCTTCAACACTAAACACATATTGAAATTCGAGATATATTTCCAAGTTATAAAATATTTTAATTTTCCTGCATTATCAACGAAATTCAAATAGAAATCAAATGATCCAAGAACAAAAGCGTCAAAGATGATCTCAGAACGCGACATAAGTCCGGAACCAAGAAGCAAGGGGGTGCGCACGGCGCACCTATTGGCCGATCGGCGCACTTTAGTAGATCCTCCTTTGTCATACGCCGCCCTCGAAGGCTCAAACCATCTGAATCACCTAAAGCTTCGTCACTTTGGTCGGACTCGTGTGCTCTGTTTCTCAGACGTCTCTCTCTCTCTCTCTCTCTCTCTCTCTGTGCGATTCACGCAACAGCGGTTCTGAATTCGCCTCCCATGGCGGCGGATTTGCCGGAGGGATCGTTGCAGAACGTCCTGGAGCAGGAGACCCTGAAGTGGGTGTTCGTCGGGGGCAAAGGCGGCGTCGGGAAGACCACGTGCAGCTCCATCCTCTCGATCTTGCTCGCCAGCGTGCGATCCTCCGTCCTGATCATCTCCACCGATCCGGCCCACAACCTCAGCGACGCCTTCCAGCAGAGATTCACCAAGTCGCCGACTCTGGTTAATGGATTCACGAATTTGTATGCCATGGTAGGATTCTGTTCCCTCTGCTTCTCCGAGCGTGCGGAGCTTGTGTGATTTCGACGGCATGCGGCGACAATGAGAGATGACGGTTCAATCTCTCGGTGCTATGGTTGGGTTGTCATTGAATTGAAGATTAAAGATTAGTCTGTTCATAGGCAGATAGGTTATCGATTTTGGATTCATGCTGTTGGGTTGGTGGGGAAATTATGCTTGGAGTGAAGTTGGTCAACAAGAATTGTAGTTTAGGCCGGGTTTGGAGGAGGCATTGCCTCTATATTGTCAGTAGTGCGTTTTGCCTGCTAAAAGTTCGACTTTTGCCAATTAAATGCTCTTTTGCTTGCTCATATTTCGTTTTTCCCTTTTTGTGAATGAATTAAGTTGTATGATCCTGCATTACTCTTGGTTCATCTCTGTGACACATCATCATTGCGTATGATATTCTGTAGGAGGTGGATCCAAACGTTGAGCAAGAAGACTTAGGTAATTCTGAAGGGATGGATGGCTTAGTCTCTGAGCTGGCAAATGCGATTCCTGGGATTGATGAGGCAATGAGCTTTGCAGAGATGCTGAAGTAAGGAGAAAGCACTCTTTTCTGATATTGTGAACAAGTGCTAATATAGATTACAATGTTTTCAAGCTATGTTAAATGAATAAATTACAGTATTTTCACACACACACAAAAAATGAATCATGCACTGTTTACCTTTTTACATTTTCCAAAGCTCCTTTGATGGAGTTTAACTTGGATGCCTCATTGCCTTTCTCCTGTTATCACGTCACTATTTTGGATTGTAGTTCATCTCACTCTATCTGTGCATGCACACGTACTTGTGTGTTTGTGGGTTTTGACTTTAATTGGGAGATGGTAAAGGGTTTATAACCTTCAAAATGGTCATTTTAAGATTTTCCATTAGTGTCTTTTGTGTTGACATATTTGCCTCGATATTGATTTGAGGTTTCCAGAGTGACGCTTACGCTAGATTGTGTGGCCGTCTTTTTAAGTAGACGCAAAGCTCTACGGATCAAGTGATACTGGGTCTCTAGTTGGAACTGGATAGAAAGGTTGTAGATTTTATTGTGTTGATTAAGTACCCTGTGCCATCAATGTGAATTATAATAAAGAAATGAAGTTTCTCCTGTTTTGGCAGGAGGTAGGGCTTTTGTATTTTTTTAGTCTTTATTTTTTGGGTTCGGGGTGGTTATCGTTGGCTAGGACAGTCAAGTGTTAGGTGGATGAATGCTGGACTAGATGAGGAACTCTTTTCCATGTTAAATTATCTATGAATTCTAAGATCCTTGACTGTGGAAGAATCGTGCTTTCTATTCTATTTAAGCTTATTATTCCTTTCAAGTGTTTTACCTTTTAAGCACTGTCCGTGAGTTTTCGTGGAAAGCATATTTGTGCAGATTGGTGCAAACAATGGATTACTCTGTTATAGTATTTGACACAGCTCCAACTGGTCATACACTTCGGTTGCTGCAATTTCCTTCAACGTTGGAAAAGGGACTTGCAAAAATGATGACTTTGAAAAGTAGATTTGGTGGTCTTATGAATCAGGTATGGTTCATGAGCTTATGAAATGAACTGGGTAATATTGAATTGGTCTTCTATGTCAAGTATAATTTCATTTACCATCTCTTGAGGTGCCCTTGTGTTATTTTACTTTTGGTGTATCTCAGTGCTCAAGTTTTGGAGGCTATATTGGATCTACAGCCTTTTTTGTGGACGTGTGCCCTTGAATGTCTCTATGTGTGTTTTTTGACGTCTACTCTAGCTTAGAACAATCCACGCTTTTGAGGGCATTGGTTGATTACGTGTCTTATGTGCTGTTAAGTATCGAGGCTTAGGCATCCATTTGATTGCAGTTTATTTCTCCCAATAGCTCTGCCTCCCATTCGTATTTAGAAGCTAATGTTATCAGTTGCCTGGTACTGCATAACGTCTCAATTAACGTGTATATAACATCGGCTACAGCTGTTAATTTAAAACCTGGATTGGCATGGCAGAAAGTTAATGGAAAGAGATCCGGGGGAAGCATTTTAAAATATCATGAAAAGGATAAAGATTACCTTCAACTCCATAAGATAGAGATAGTCATTGCAATTGGTTGTTTCTTTTCATTCTCTTTTTCCTTCCAGCTTTGCTTCAGACTTAAAACATGCAGTTCTTCTTGCATTGCAATATCTTCTTCAGACATTTCGGCATGGTGAAACTCAGGACCAAGTTGCCCGTTTTCAGTGTCCTTGTGATATTGGGATTTAATTACTTGAAATTCTTTTATGGTGCTTCATATTGGTCAGATGACTAATATAGCCATCAAAGATGTTTCGTCATGTTAGGTATTATTATTATGTCGCCTGAACTTGGAAACTGTTTACGAGCAAGAACTCCTTGATATGTTACGATGATACATGTGCAGATGACGCGAATGTTCGGTCTTGATGATGATTTTGGTGAGGATGCGATTCTGGGAAAGCTCGAGGGCATGAAAGATGTGATTGAACAAGTAAACAAGCAATTTAAAGACCCTGTAAGTAGGTTTTTCCGCAATAGGTATCTACTATAGGTTTATGAGGATGGAGGACTTCTCTTTTTTTCCCCCCCTTTGTACACCACCAGACCTTTATGTTATGTTTTTCTTCTTGCCCAGGACCTTACTACCTTCGTCTGCGTTTGCATTCCTGAGTTCCTCTCCCTATATGAAACAGAGAGACTGGTGCAAGAGCTCACCAAGTTCGAGATTGACACACATAATATAATCATTAACCAAGTACTTTATGATGAAGAAGGTTTGCATGCAAGTAGTAATATCCAATTTATGTGATTTTCCTATAATGCGCGCAGGAGTTAATGTTGGCTAATGATTTGTGCCTGTAGGTGCTGAGTCAAAGTTGCTCAAAGCTAGAATGAGGATGCAACAGAAGTACATTGATCAGTTCTACATGTTGTATGATGATTTTCACATAACCAAGCTCCCTTTGCTACCAGAAGAGGTAATTGGATTGCGAAATGATATGAAACTTCAATGTTTTCTGGGAAAAATACGCAGAATGGTTTCTTTCCTTCGGTGAAACTTGTATAATCCTATCCTTCTCTAGCATCATAAAGCTTTCATCTGATCCCATGAACTCTGAATCTTTATACACATAATTCTTCTTTTAGGCAACCTCTGACTTGATTTTAGCCCCGCCTTCACTCTTTTTGCTTTTGCACGAGACTTCGCCCATTGACATGCGAACTGTGTTTTGAACCCAAAACCACTTTCATGTATTCTCTTTGGGAACAGGAAAAAGGAAATATCATGACTATCTTCTTTTAGGTAACCTCTGACTTGATTTTAGCCCCCCCTTCACTCTTTTTGCTTTTGCACGAGACTTCGCCCATTGACATGCGAACTGTGTTTTGAACCCAAAACCACTTTCATGTATTCTCTTTGGGAACAGGAAAAAGGAAATATCATGACTATCTTCTTTTATGTAACCTCTGACTTGATTTTAGCCCCGCCTTCACTCTTTTTGCTTTTGTACGAGACTTCGCCCATTGACATGCCAACTGTGTTTTGAACCCAAAACCACTTTCATGTGTTCTCTTTGGGAACAGGAAAAAGGAAATATCGCGACTATCTCATTTTGGGGGATACTTTTGATTATTGATAGGTGGGTTTTGCAGGTTACTGGAGTTGATGCTCTCAAGGCTTTTTCACAGCATTTTCTATCACCTTATCAACCCTCTACCTCTAGAGGTAGTGTGGAAGGCCTGGAGCGAAGAATTGCCACGCTAAGGCAACAGTTAATTGACGCTGAAGAAGAGCTAGAGAGACTGAAGAAAGGAAAACAAAAGGTCTAAGTTGTTATCTTCAATTATTTGCCCTTTCTCCCCGTTCCTTTTTTCAGTCTCCTTTTTATACAATTTACTTTGGCCTTAGTTCAATTTTTGTTTAGCCACTGGATGTGTCATCCCATTGTATCTCATTATTTATCTACTTGTAGAATTGATTTCTAATGGATCTTGGTATAAGCATTCTTATATAATGCAAAGCTATGTCTGCCTCCCTTTTTCCAATTTCAATGTACTTTTGGTAGCCATTAATGCTTGTCTGGATCAATTTTCACTTTCTGCTTTTAACTTAACCAAAATATGGCGGCTCTCGCACCTCGACCTTTTCATGATTCGAGACATCCTAAATTTTCACAATATATAAATGTCGGCATGTACATTAACATATATCTTTTCATATTTTTTTGAATTCTAGATTATGTTTTCAGTTTTGGCGAGAAAGAAAAAGATTACTGGAACATTTTTGCATATTTTTCATCGATGAAAGTGAATTTTGTTGAGATCAGGTGGGAAAAAAGTAGAAACACCGTAAAGTAATCCCTGTACAGGATGATGCACTGGGCACCCGGGAATCATTCGAGTAGAGCTTGAACTGTTTTGAGCAATGCTTCAAACTCACCGCTTGGACTGGCCAGCGCCGGCTTAAGTACACTCTAAGTGTCATAAATTGTGTACGGCGCTCACTTTAGTGCTAAAACTTTCAAATCGATCATTTTAGTGCCAACTCTGATTTAAGTTGACGTGGCTCGTTGAAAATCCGATGTGTATTTTTATTATTATTATTTGAGCCGACGTGGCTCATCGGACTTGACACTGAAGTGATCATTTTTAAAAGAAGTTAGCGCTGAACTGATCGAAGTTACAAAAACTTAGCACTAAAGTGATCGATTTGAAAGTTTTGACACTAAAGTAAGCGCCGTACACAACTTATAGCACTTGAGACTTATCCCGGCCAGCTCCCTTGCCTTTCTTGGAACGTAAATATCTTTACTGCCTTCCTCCATCTGCTTCATCAATAACAAATGACCCGTCGTTCCGGTCAAAATGATGTGTTCTGCTAATGATCCCGGTGATCCGGCTGAAGCAGCAGCGGAACTGGGATGCTGTTTGCCGACGCAAGTCGCTTCAGCGACAGCGGAGGGGACGGTCTGACGAGTGCAGGAGCAGTCTCATGCCCTCTTTCGCTTGAGAGGAATTGGGAATACCATTTTCCAATGCTTCAATTTTGGGTTGGGTGATCTGCCAGCGGAGAGTTGAAAGGTGCGGATTGCAATCTCGTCCGAACCGTAACGATATCATCAGGTTCAGGATTCCAGATCATAGCCCCTATCTTAACATGATTCCCTTCGATAACAGTGTTTCTAAAACAAGCAGCAAAGTGCATATTCTCCCGACGGTTCAAACGACAGTCTCTTCCTCATCGACATAGACATCTTTCCTACTTCCCAGGTCGATGTCTCTGTACTCTGTTGAAGCTTTCATAACGAAGGTGCCCAGGGCAATGATCTTACGCTTGCTCCATCATAACTGTTCACACTAATTTGATGCACTTCATTGCACATCTTCCTGGAACATTACACGCTCTACAAGAATTGAATGAAACATCTGGGCTGAGGGAGTGTTGATCACCCTCAGACAAGGAAAGTGACCCTGTGAGGCCAGAGACCCCCAAGCCTGCGTTACGGCCTTTAGCGTGTTAAACATTGTAATCCCACAAGTTTCAACTTCCAGTCATCCCGTTAGTGGCCAAAATCTAACCACTCACGAGTCAGGACCGTCATTCAGTAGTTCAATCATCGCCTTCCTTGGAAAAGACTTGGGACAAGCTTCAATGAACGACAGAACTAGCTATTCTATTCCCTGTCATATTGCTGATAGAATACGTACGTCCTCATTAAATAGGTATGATAGATTTTCAACGAGGCTATATATACGTCTAGTGGAACATATGTTCCTATGGAATAAATATCATATTCCCCACCATATTCCGTTTTTCAGAACCATACATGCCATAATGTTCAGACAAAATCTAGATAGCCCAAAGAATGTGTTCTATCCTGACTGAGCTAAATAAGAAAAGCAACTGCTCTTTAGCTATGAAACGAAGAGTCATTTCAGTCCTCCAAACTGAAAGAGTCTCTGGAGACACAGCAGGAAAAACAGGGTCATAGGTTTCGAGGGGAGTTTTTGACATGGGCCATGTAATTACAAGCAATGATTTGAAAAGAAAAAGGTTAACGTCAAACGAGAGGAATAGAGAAAATAAAAACACAGTCATCAGCATATCGATAAAGAAATGTTCTCCAACTACTCTAATATATGGTACAATTAACCGCATTGTGTAGCATTCGAGTGCATTTTCATTTAACACTCATACGATCACATTCACTAACCACCATGTAAAGTTGAAATAAAAACTACCACGTCCTTCTCTTCCAGTGTGGTATCCAGTTGGCCGCTGAGCTCCCAGTCACAATCGTTCACAAGGACTAGGACACCAGGTCTCCTGCACAAATACGCAAGCTACATCATGTGACACTATGTATAAATGTAACAGCAATGAATCGCAGGCGTCCCCTGCAACTAGAATAGCCATTTTGCGGTTTGTCTATCAATTCAATTGCTTGTTCAAAATTCGCAATGCTACTCTCTGATATAGTTAATGCAGACTGCTGAAAATTGTTAAGTGAACAAAATTTCTTAAAAGCTAAAGTCGATTAATAGGGAATGACTAGGAATGACCCTCCTCCAATCCATATTCAAGTGTCGCTCTCAGAAACTTACACTGTATCTCCCTTGATGAACATTTCAGGCCTCTCCTTGATCAAGTTGTTCTGAACCCATACAAGCAGATCCCTCATAGCTAACTGAGGAAAAAGTACACAGATTTTGGTTTATGCTCAATTCTCACAATCATAAAACCGTGCATAAAAGCAAGAATAAAATCCTGCTTGCATAGTGAGCCAAATGAGAGTTATTCCATCATGAATTGACATTGGGTCACCTGTTGTGCTCCTTTTGGTGTTTCAACATTGATGTTGTGAATCTTCACAGAATTACACAGAAGCTCCAGTCCCCCTCTGTATCCAGGCATAACAAAAAATTTATTCAGTGTGATGACGGGGCTCTTTGAGGCAAAACCAGCCGGCAAAAGCATTGCTGGGCAAGGAAGATAACAGAACAAGATCAAACACAACGAGGAACCATGTCAATCAAAACGCAACCCAAGATTTTTAACGATTCCAAAAGTTCATCAACCAAAGGACCAATGACCTTCCCTCTAGCAAATTAAGGTTAGGAAGGCTTGCAAGATTTCAATGGTAATGACTGGAGTAGAAGCTGCATATTCCGCTCAGGAAACTTGAGAGAGGAACAACAACAGAACTTGTTAAAAATTCAACCTTTTCTCTCCACCAGTACAGCATCTTACTTAACGAATCATACATACTCCAGATGCATCCTTAATTCCAACTTAAAATAGTTGTAAGGGGTCGGCATGATTTTTTGATAGGAAACCCCTTGAGGAAAAGCTCGGAAACCCCATTTCCAAAACTCAAATTCAACTAAAAGAAGAAAAACTATCAATAACCATAGCAAACGCAGATTCAATCTTCTTCTTGCAAAGTAAAAGACTCGCACCAAATTAAGATGCAATACATGAAATGGTGAGTCAACATGCCAAATCCCCACGATCACATCAAACTTTCACAAGGAAACGAGGGACAACTACAGAAAGGGCATCGACTCTGGCAGCTCAATCTCATTCAAAAAGCCGATAGAGATTGCAGATTCCGCCACGAAAGAAACGGGCGTAATTCTCGCAACAGCTCGAAACAGAGTCAAATGGGAGATCGCGTTCAAAAGAGGGGAAATTCACGAACATAAGCGAGAGCAGGTAGGAGAGGACCAACCCGAACTCCACAGTGAGCTGCATCTTCGATTGATCCCGATCGAGTCGCGCGAGGATCGAAGAGGGATGCGCAAAACCCTTTCTTAAAGATGCCCGAGTCAGAACTCAGAAGAGCGCTAATACCAGAGAATGTCTCTGACAACGAATGAGACCGTCGAAGACGAACGTAATCGGTAGCAAATTCAGTCCACTTTTGATTCCGACATAACCAGTCAAAAATATATGCGACTTTATATCGATAATAATTTATATTTACATATTTTCGATAATTTTTTTTTTGTCATCTATAATTTCATCGGATTATTTTTTAAGAAATATTTCTCAAATCATTTATTTATCGTGAAATAAACACAACCTGAATTTTTTAAGTGAGAAGGTGTGGTACATATGACCTGAAAATGTCGAACATTGATCCGAACATGATCTCAAAACACAAATTTCATGCACAAAAAAAAAAAAAAAGCGAACGTGCGACGGACTTACTAGGCATAATCCTACGTGATGACAGGGATTATCATAGTTTTATCGCTATTCAATTGTGCGGCATATACATAATCGAAACTATAATATTTCATATCAGTATGGATCGACAGAAAATATAATTACGACATATAACAATCAATGAGTTGTTAGCCGTACTTCTAATTTTAATTTTTTTTTTCCTTGAGAGAAAACAAAGAGACACTCCCTTGACATTGATGAAACTTCAAAACGATGGTACTGACTATGGTAATTTTGGCCTGATAATTTTGTATGATGTCATGTAATATTTGTTAGGATGCTCTTTAGCTATATGTCGAAATTATTTTCCACACCAGATAAAGATGCCTCCTAATTTTTTTTTTTAATCAGTAGACTCGTTTTGATGCATCACCAATGCTATTAGACGACGGTTGATCAGCAATTATGCCTCGCGGCTATTCGATGGTCCTGAACATCAAGTGATTTCAGCATTCATACAAGTAAGTGACTCTTTGAGGATGATGTTTGAATAACATAAAATTGATTGTTGAATATTTGAGTACGTCGGTTGTTGGGATCTAGATTTGATTGTTAGTATTCTTCGGCGAATGCCTTGATTCATAGTGGGTGTCGGAAGAACAATGAAAACGAATCGGTGAGGCATGATTCCTGGTAGGTGCATGAAGAAGATTGAAGACTAGAAAACTACATGTATTCTTCGGCGAATGCATCTATTGCGTTTGTCCTTTCTTTGACTTTGGTTTTCTTCTTTATTCATCATGTTTGTTGACTTTTGTTGCGTCTTCAGGAAACAAATCTTTATTACATAGGCAATGGATATATATATATATATATATATATATATGCCCAAGATCAAATTTGAAATACTGATCGGAGAAGTACATCACACGACGAACGTATCGAGATTTCCACGGATTAGACGTTATCGTTGCAGCCCTTGAGAGAAAGTTTGTCCCGTTATCACGTTCGGGAGAGAAGAAAAAAGAAGTGTTGTCTCCATCATCTCTGTTTTCTCAACCATCGAGATCGACGTTCGTTTCACCACAAGAAACTGCCAAGGTAATTACTTTTGTGGGTTATGGGTTGGGTTAGCCCATCTTGGGCGGCCCACCCATCCATATAATCCAACAACATCATTTAATATTGTCAATTGAGTGTCTCCAACCTATATAAATTTTGTGAAGTTCAGCTTTGTATTTCAATGAAGCATTTACATTTCAATAAAGAGTTCTTCATCCAGTTTTTATTCTTGCACTCGTTCCAAATGTTCGAAATTATCATCATTCTTTTGATTTCAACAGATGATCTCGAAGAGTTAATAAACAAAGCGAAAGAGGAAGAGAAAAGGTTTTGAAAGAACACAGAGCATAAGGAGCTGTCTCCCTACTTTCTCATGGCCGATCATATATCACAAAGCCCTCAAAGCATTGGGGGATATGCTGGGTCGCTTAGAAACGACAACAGAAGTGCAGACTGTTCATCTCATCAGAATGAGTACAAGAGTCCCTTCCGCGGGACAAAATCACAACGGATCGATCTGCAATGAATCCATACTACAATTCGGCGTCAAGCTATGAATATAATGCGCAGTTGTACTTTAGAAAGTTCCCTCCTGGCGACGCCAGTTCAGCCATGAAGCTGCAAATGCAGAATGGACGTAGCTGGGACTCGCAGAAACGCGGTCTGAACTGCATAATTTATCCTGGCGTGTGCATTCCTTCCTTTCATTATTACAACAAAGTATTTGGTCAACAATCAGTATGAACTTTGTATAGCCAACAGTAGTACATGTCAGATTCGTCAACTCCGTTGCACGAAAGAAACCACTACAAAAATAATTTCCCCATCCAAGGATGATAATTAAAAAGGAAGCAGAAGCTATACATGAAGAAATAAACTCGACCGCGAAAGTGAAATCGGGATTCTCATCACGATCTTCATTTGGAAATACATGCGACTTGAATTAGTATGGCACATCAGATGGTTAGGTTTTCTTGGATGGCAAGAAATGAACCCACGATGTTTCCTCCAACATCCGGGAAATTTTCGCATCCTGGAAGAGGCCTCACCTTGCCCTTCCGGTCGACTTCGACGGGATATTTTAGGAGATGCCCTCGCATCTCCGACGCTTCGTCGGCTGCAAATTGTTGCCAGAATATCTCGCTGAGTGATCTGACCCTCCTGACACAGTCTAGACTTTCTGGCTGCGTAAAGCAATCCTCGATCCCTCCGATGTGCTCAGCCCACAGTGACATCCTATATCCATGGATCTATAAAGCAAAGACAGGGACAAGTCAGAAATCTGTCCTATAAATACCATCTTCACATGGTTTCCGTTACTTATCTGTCCTATCTTTGCGTATAAATGAACCACTTGCAAGGCACATAGCAAGATAACTTCCACACATTATTTCACTTGAATCAATTTAAGGGCATCGCTTAATCTACAACTATCTTTGAGGGAAAATAGCTTCTACTCATCACATTTTGGAGCAAACGTTTTATTCATCACCAGTCAACATGCAAAACTATGATGTTGTAACACATCTGAAAAAGAAATGCCCAAACAATATTAAAAGCCACCTGTCCACGTGGATTAGATGATTTTCTCGCCCATGTATGCTGAGGCTGGTAGGCCCCCATAGCAATCTCAGTGTCTCTAGTTCCCTCCATAGACCGCTGGTTGATATTAGCTGACCCCAATATCACATACTCATCATCCACTATCATACCTTTTGAGTGGACATAAATCATGAATCTCCGACTTCTCTGGCTTAGTGCCTGAAATTTCCCGAAAGTGTAGAGCGCTTTATAAATCCATTTGTAAAAGTAGACAACCCAAAATTCATCTAAATTTCAGAAGTAAAACAGACTTGGATAAGTGAGACTGCGAAAACATCAATCAATCAGTGAATAACTCAGAGCATCTGTAAATATTTATCGATCACAGAGACAAGTGGCTACACAATGAAGCTGAAATGAAGTTCAGTTTCTTAGGAACTGGAAGTACTTGAGGGGTATTTGGGGCACTGGGACTTCCAGTCTGTGTAGTATCGCTCCAATCCGGTGCCTCACGATTCCCGAGACAGAAGAAGTTCAAAAAATCTTGCGGAGCAAATGCATCTTCAAGCCCAACCTCCACCAAGGCCTTGTATATGGTCTCATACATCATTTGCATAGTTTTATGCTGCACAAGCAGGAAAACACATGGTACATTGATCACAAGAGAACACAGAGAGCAAAGATGCCTTAGCTTTATGCTGTAACCTTGCATATCATCAGATATGATCGTAATAAAATGCAACTTGATGGATTACAAAGATCAAAAGCAAATAGGCGATGCACATTACAAGATTATTCGTTAATGTTCCAGTTCCAATCAATTATATTGGCTCTGCAATCCTTTTCTCTTTTCTCAGCACAATAGGCGATGCACATTACAAGATTATTCGTTAATGTTCCATTTCCAATCGATTAGATTGGCTCTGAAATCCCTTCTTCTTCTTCTTCTTCTTCCTTTTTTTTGATAAACCAGAGAAATGTTTCTTTGTTTTTGGCTTATAGCCGCTTGGTGACAAAAGCTGTTGAGAACAGAAAAGTCTAGACCATTCATACAATGTTGACATACCTGCCAAAACAGAATCCTTTGTGTGGCAGCCCCCGTTGGAACACCCTCTGGCCACATAGGGACTACTATATATGCAGCAAATCTTTCATGTGCTCTAATTTTATCGGCGATTTTGAGAGCAATTTCCATTGGAATGAGATTGTTAGCACCTACAAAATATGTAGTAGAGTGGTTCTGAATTCATAATGGCTAGAAGAAAATAAGAGGTTTCATAAGAACCAAACAAACTGGTCTATCCTAGCAAAAAAAAAAAAATAACAATCAAGTTCAGGATAGAATCTTCATACCTATGTCCTTGTGCTGACTCCAGTTGTAGGAAGATCCAATGAAATATTGATTCTCGATATAGATGAAATGTTGGGCAGAACGTATGGCTTTTACATATGCCGTATGTATACTCATGTCAATCAGCACATTCTTTCCACAGACGAGATTCTGCTTCACCAAAGTAAATAATGAACTCTCACGAAAGAGACTGATTTTAATAGCTGTATCCAGAAGAAAAAGAGGACTGCTAAGTTATTTATTTCCCCTCACCATTTGGGTGGCATCTTTTGGATCCTTTGGGAAGGAGCCCTTAACGGAGGAGGAATCAATTGAACGAAAGATCTGCATTGAGTCGTATAACTCCAATCAATAAAATTCTCATTGATAGTTTTTTGGGTATGTAAATATTTCAATACCTGCACATGCCATGACTCAGGATCATCCTCCCTAACAAAAGAAACATCAGATATTCCAACAATATCTGGAATTCTTTCTATCCTGAGCAAAGCATCATCATATGACTTCTTCAGCTTTTTAATACCACGGGGTTTAGCAGCTCTATACCAGCGTTCCTCAAAGTTGGTTAAGACATCATATGCAGCTGGACCATCAATTTTGCTATGCAAGTCATGCCACGGTTCTCTTGGGGCTCCAGCAGTATTACCCTACTCAGGTTTAAATCATAAAACAATAACCCAAAAAGTTGTTAAAGATCTGATTTCGACCCACGTAAACAGTATCAAAAGAATGCTTCATGAATCCTGAAGTTGAATACAGTTACATGGGTACTGCCATCGCAATTTCAGTGGCCTGAGCAGTTGTCTTGTCATGCATCTACCTTACAGCCAAACCCTTTGTAGTGGACTAATAACTGTACACACATTGCTAATATAGACCATCACATGTGGCAGGAACACTGCCACTATTTCTATTACAGCATCTCTAACTAAAACTTCTAATATTTTTTAATTAAAACAGTGACCGGAGATTATATGCATTCTGGATGGTGATGACATATTCCTCCAACCTCCATGACCAATAATAACTAGAACTGGTTAGATAGCTGGATAGATCAAATTGATCTTATTGAGATAATTGCTTCTATAAGGAACTTTCAAGGACTTCTTAATAAGGATTTAGAAATTATCAACAGCATAGTGGAGAATGAACAGGAGACCCGAACATGCAAGATCTTAAGATGATCTAGTTAGCACAAACAACACCTGTTCACACATGAGATGACATCACTTACAGAACAAAGCATACGGATCATATCATACTTAAATTATGTTGTGTTTCTGTAAATAGAAACAAAAAAATTTCACACGATGAAGGAAACCAATAACCAACTCAATCTCTTCTTTCATGCGGTGTCCATGGTTATTCTGTTTCATATTATATCGTTTCCTATTTCATCTCCAAAGTCCATGAAGAGAAAAAATTAGAAAATTACAGAGAAAGTAGGGTTATGGTAGTCGTCTTTATGCACTGTTTGCAATGTTTTAAACAGAGGGTGTTGAGGAGTGTCATATCGCCCATCACATAGATCAAGCCCTCCCACGAAAGCTATAATTTTCCTTCTGTTGTATCCAGCGTCTGCATCCACAATGACAGTTTTCTGATGGTGTGTATAGATTGTTCCCACTTCCTGATAAGCACAGAACGCAATGTGAAGATGTAATTCAAATCTCGTTACGCATTCAAGCACAAAAGTGATCACAAAATACAAAAGTCAAATGTTCTCTTTATATAAATATCCAATAGTCCCATACTTCCAAAGGATTGACATCCAAAAAGGCAGACTTAAGCTTGTACTTTCTAAATTAAATCATCTGTTCAAAGCCGATCACGTGCCTAGAACAAAATTAAGGACTGAGTAATGTACAGATCATATAGTTAAGATACAATGGGGAAAGTAATACAGAAATTAATAACGGAACTATAATTGCGACTAACCCTCTGCTTGACCCAACTATGCCGTTTTCCAGCAACTCTTGGACAAAGCAGCACCTGGACGGACGAATGCTTGAAAAACCGGCGAGTCTCCTCATCATGGGTCGCCATAATCCCATCCTGCACCAATTGAAGAAAGACATTACTTTGAGAAAGCAAATGTCACAATTTACACATAAAAGAGGAAATGGATAGTGATAAGAGTGTGTATCTATTTAGGAAATTGTCAAGTGAACTTAAATTATTGTGAGAACCAATTCTAGGTTAAAGGTATAAAATCCACCAATGTCAGCCAGTAACTAGAAACATGGAGTAGTCAACAAAGTATTACTAATAACAAAAATCAAAAATATTCTAAGGTCTTCCAAGTCAACGGAGTCGTGTAGCCCTCCGAGAAACTTGGAGATGATGAAACCCTTCTATGTGCCTTCACTAAATTTGTTCCTTCCCTACTACAGAAAACTTGTACGTGGATTTCGGGAGTATCAGCTAAAATCATGAGTTGTTTTAAAGTTCCGTCCTAATCTTTCGTAGGATTTTAGGGGAAACAGGTTTGAGAATGAATGCCAAACCTCCGCAACTAACAAATAACCATTCAACCAATCCTAGGTTAACTGAAGGTTTGTTGAAGCTTCATAAAAAAACAACGGCATCTTCCTCTCAGGGGAAGCAAGGCATCTTTGCATCAACATTCCAACACGGGCAAATCAGAAACTCGCAGTGATGTTTGCAACAAAGGTTGCATCCTCCCATATCTGGTTCTATAAAAAAAACTTAATTCTTTATCATTCCAGAGTTGGTAATCAAGAGTCAAATCATGCAATATAAAATTATTACGTAATTGGTCAAGACTGCCCACTGCTAAGTTGCAAAGCAGTCACAAATTTAGCAAATTTCCATTCTTGTTTTTAGAGTTAGGACAAATAGCATACTGCGGACATTCCTATAAACTTCCTACTAAGGAAACATCATAAGCACTTGGCATTAAGAGGTAAGGTACTCACTGTTTTATAGCCCAAAATGTTCCTAGAAGTAGGGTCATCCCACACAAGTAGCAGCACTCTTACTCCTTCCTGAGACTTGGTCCTCAAAAGTTCCCCCAGGGTGCCATCTGAGCCAGAAGCAGCATCACGCACCAATTTAACTTTGTGCCACACGGACCAGCCTGTGATATAAATCAATTTTCGGGCCTGGCGTATTGCATCAAAAATGTCTTGCCAGCACTTTCCATGGGCATAATACATCCCACCATCGAGCTTCACATTGGGAAGCAACCCATCTGGAACATGGGCATCCTGATAAAGAGTAACAGTTCCACCTTTTCTTAGGGGAAAATATGTGTCGGGAACCCCTTGATAATCAGGACCAGCCCCTACACCATGATGATATGTGCTGAGTCTTTCTATTGGAGTGTACTGAATTGATAAACTCAATAGTGCTCCAGGCTTGCAAGGCTTGCCGTGACTGTTCAGGATTGGATAAGTACCCTCAATCTTTGCTCCGGAATATATTTGTTCCACTGGAATAGCAACAACTCCTATAAGTTGTGATCCTACCACATCACTATCCTTAACAACAAAGTGGACTTCTGCAGCAGAGTGAGCGACAGGCACATAAAAATGTTGCCTCCAAACAGGATTTTCAGAGTTGCTCATCACGTAAGTCCTACCAATGACGGCATTGGTCACGGATATTGTAACGTAGGGATCGCTGGTGACCTTGCTATTATTCATATGCCCTTCAATCTTATTTTGCATATTTCCTGGCAATTTATTAAATACTTCGCCCAAAGTCTTGTGGAACATGTCCATATTTGGAAGATTTCTTGCTTCATGTACCCAAATATCCAAATTACCATGTAAGAGGAGAACCTTCAAAGATCCTTTGGGATGTTGCAGGGGCACGATTTGCAGACTCTGACTATGCTGTGATCCATTAAATGAGCTCGAGTGGGCAGGATGAGTGGACATATCATATCGACCTGAACTTTCCTCCCAGCTACTTGAGAACGAGTCATTCGGGTAACCATAGGAATTTCCATGATTATTAAAACTCGAATTTGGAGGAGCCTCCGACTGTGGAACCACAGGAGCCTGAGAAGATGCAGGGGTGGTCGAGTGACCTTCTGATATCCGCATAGCACTCACGAGATCATCCAGCGGAGGATACATGGAAGGGTAATTGGGGGATGCATCATGCGCAATCTCGTGACTCGGGGATGCATCAGTTCCAAAAGAGCTCGAACTATCCAGCCGCTGGGGGCCGGAGAAACTCTGGGCCCGAGAAGGGACATGGGAGTGGCCTTCCGGCGACGACTGCTGTTGGTAATGGTAATGGCCTGAACCATAGTGGAAGCTGCTGTGATGCTGAAGAGACGGTTGCTGAGAAGGAGAAGGAGGAAGAGACGGTTGCTGATAAGGATATGAGCCAGCATAACCTGGCGATCCGTGGTGGTGGTAATCTAAGGGTCCGGAGTGGGAGGCCGTGGACGCCGGCGACACCGACGGCTGGTGGTAGTCCAAGGGTCCGGAATAAGAGGTGGGAGGCGGAGGTGGCGGGTAATGAGGAGGGGGAGGGTACCCATAGTTCGGAGCATGATAAGGGTATGGTTGAGGCGGCGGATAGGCGTGATTCGGAGGTGGTGGAGGATATACATAGGGATTGTGGTAAGGATACTGTGGTGGTGACCCGTAGTTATCCATTCACGAACAACGGCGGCTGCAGCAACAACAACAGGAACGCTACGCCGCACTCGCAAAATTCAGGAGACCCGCAATCGGCTAGATGTTCAAGAACCAGAGCCGCTTCTCAATTAGATAAATAAGAACCTGAACAACGCGAAATGAATCCTGAAATCGAGCTCTTCCTGATTCCAGAAACCTCAGACGAAAGGCAGAACGAGCTCAACCCGGCGACGACGGATCCACGGACGCGTTTCTCGTATCTCCCTCGGGAGATGATTCATGCAGACGTCAAACGCGCCAGAGGTACGAGAAGGATCACCTTTTCCGCAAAACTGCGATCAATACTGTCCGATTGAAGCCTTTCTGATAAGGACCCGCTTCGCCCGATCAGAGAGATGCAGCAGCAGCAGCAGCAACAGGAAGACAGAGGAGAGATGCCTGGCGACGATTAGGAATCGGAGGGGAGGGGAAGATCCACCATGGAAGCTTCGGAGAAGAAGAATTTAGAAAGAGAAGGGGGGGCAGAGAGAGAAGAGAGAGAGAGTTGCAGGGGAGCTGGGCAACGTGAATGGGTGGGTAAAAAACCTGTCACCGGCCATTTTCAGACGCGCCTGGCGTTGGCGAGCCGTTTCTTCTTCTCCTCCTCCTACCTTCGTTTGCCTCGTCAAAGACATCGGGATGTGAAATTACTGTCGGCTGCCCCTGGGACCCTGCCACGTGGACGCCGAGCTGGAAAAATTGAAGAGAGGAGAGAGGAGGGTACAAAGATCAGACGATGGGGAGGGGAATATCGGAACGGATTCTGGCTTATTGGTTGGTCCGAAAGCGAGCGGGATTCTTGTTGGATACGTGGGCGAAGAAGGAAATGTCTCGTAAGGTAATGAATCGAATTAAGCTCCAATTTAGGAATATTTAATTGAAATATTAAGCACTTCGTTAGGGTACAAATTATTATTGATGATCATGTTTGAAATCATGGGATTTTTTCCTATTGTACAAGTTAAGTATGGAGCGGAAGAAAATAATTGAGGAATTTATGTATATTTCGATATAGTAATAAATAGTACATCAGGCAATTCATAGGTTATACTACCCAACTTTTAAGGTTATAAGATGAACATGATACCCACTAACCAATTAAGGATATGCGCAATCAAAAGAGTTGTATGCATAACCCCGAGAGATATAGAAAATCAAGTAAATATAATAACATCACTGATTGTATACATAGATTTTTTTCCTGTATAATTGAATTTCGAGATAGAAGCTCCATGTTGGTTGATGAAATGTTAATGGGCTCCACGAGATTGAAATATCCCATCAGTCACAAACCAATTAATTGATTAATATACGATTTTTTTTTTGTGAAAAAATAACGTGACGGCTGACGAATCTTGCAATTCAAGTCGAATGCGAGAATGAAAAATTACTAGAGACGTGGAATGATAAAGGCGCCGGATACTTACATGGTTAAGTGCGCGCGTCGATGCCTGCTCCACGAGGAGAGCCAACGGCGGCTAAGAATTCCACTACGAACCAAAAGAAAACACGGGTTACAATCGCTCTCAAGTTGGATTATCTCACAATCCATTAAAAAAAAAACTACTCGGAGCATTCACATAAAGAAAATCCTACCACTCCTCTTATTTATTTCTATGTCTATCTTCACCGAGCATAGTTGCATCTCTAATATTATATGCAAAATTAGAAAACCTATCCAAACTATTCAAATTAGAAAATCTAATTAAATCAGATTTGTTTTACCGGTCCAAACTCGAGAAATATTCTGAACGCTTTTCATGACCTAAAAAAGAGACTAGAGGGAAATTTTTTTGATAAATCGTTGCATAAGAAAAAAAAATATTCGTAATTGAAATGTCGGAAAGGTTTTTCTTTTCTTTTTTCTTAATAAAATTGCCACCAAATTGTCTGCTTTCATCAATTGCGTAAATTTTTATTTTTATTTTTTGTTGCTCAGATCAATTACACAATTAAATGGGAAATTTATGAGGACATGGACATCAGATTTAGAATTAGTCAATAGTCAGACGAGCGACGAGGGGCAAAGAGGTAATTTCAGTTAACACCGGTCCCAATCGATGAGGATGATTTCATTCCCACGCAAGATTCTACCCTTAAGAAAACCAACTAAATGACTAGTATATCCCGAAACTCAAGGGCTATTCGACACGTGGATAGCTTCCATTGGATATCAGGAGGTCCCAGGAAGACGCAAAGGTCCGGGCATTATTCGGGGGGAAAAGGTCAAACCCATTCTAGAATGCGAAATCCGAAGTACTTGTTTGAATTTTGACCCAGAAAAAAATAAAAATAAAAAAGATACTTGTCTGAATTCTTTTATAAGAATTTATTACTAAGTACATCATGGGCAATTTTAGTATGCGGAACCTGCACCGTTAGATCATACGGAATCAAAAGAATATGAAACCAATTTCACCGTTTCCAAGTAATTTGTTTTTGTTTTTTTTTTTTGTCACCGCTTCCATGTAATTAGCTTAGCTAAATTAGGCAAGAAATGTTAGTGACTTATGTTGAAAAAAAAAAAAATTCGGGCACTTGCGATCCGTAAGTCTGAGGCAGTCAAACCTCGTACCTTAACCCCACTATAGCGCTAGCTAAATATCCAAAAATCTATTAGTTGGTCTCGGAATCTCGCATTCTGTCGTTCTATTGTAAGCAATTCCGACCTCATGATCTAACGGATGCAAGTATCGATCTCGTGCCACTTTGCTACCGCTAGGATTGCGGCAAATTCGTCTGACTTTATTGCTAGCAAAACGAAAACTACACTCATGTCCTTTTTTCCCGTTTTTTTTTTGGATTAATACAACGAAAAATCCTAAACTAATACACATGTGACAAATTTACCCTAAACTATTTTGTTATCACAAAAAATCATAAACTGATACACTTGTGATAAATTTACCCCAAACTGGTGCACATGTGATAAATTTATTATTCGTTAGTTTTCCTTGAATTTAATCGTCAAATTGTGAGTTAGATGGCACGTGACAACTCATAGATGTATCAATTTAATAATTTTTACCTTATGTTTGTTATATATTTTTGTATGGTACGAAGAGTAAATTTGTCACTGGTGTGCCAATTAGGAATTTTTCGTGGTCAAAAAATTAGTTTGGAGTAAATTTGTTACATGTGTACTAGTTTAAGCTTTTTGACGGTCAAAAAAATAGTTAGGGGTAAATTTATCATAGGATTATCATTTTAAGATTTTTCTTGATTACAAAATAAATTTAGATAAATTTATGAGTGTATCAATTTGATATTTTTTTTATGACAGCATTTTTTTTTAATTAGTACTTTGAGGGTTATGTCTCTCCACCCAACTCCCAAGTGGAAACCCATCCTCTCATGTCATAAGTTGGGCTTTTCACCCTCTCGCGTTCAATTTCCACATCATTACTTGTTCATGGCCTCGCCAGTTCAAACACGTTTCCTTGTGGGCCACGACCTCAACCTTCCAGTCAAGCAAATTGACAGGAGCCAAAGTTCCATTTTTCTCTTGTTGCTTCACGTTGGTTGATTTGGCGAAAAATAAACAATTTATAGAATATTTATCTAAAAATAATCATTTATATATGCTTATAAAAATTGAATGAACGAAAGAGACGATAGCAACAAATGTCACACCCCAATTCTTCAAGGAAAAAAGGGCATGACACGGCCGTCCTTTTTAATCAAAGGACGCAGCCTCAAACAAAACCTGATAAACAAATATATATACCTTCATATATATCTAATAACGGGTCATATAT
The DNA here is from genome assembly GCA_021437785.1 of Rhodomyrtus psidioides. Lineage (NCBI taxonomy): Eukaryota > Viridiplantae > Streptophyta > Magnoliopsida > Myrtales > Myrtaceae > Rhodomyrtus > Rhodomyrtus psidioides. The sequence continues at coordinate 2,002,806 of JAILYB010000054.1, forward strand.
CTACAAAATATCAGAGCTCAGCTACTAACAAAAAGATATACATACATATCTTCCACATCTAGCTCGAACTCACCAACTATTTACAACTTATCCAAAAATATAAACCCAAAAGTCCTGCAGCTAACGTACTCTTGATCCTACTTGCGACTCGCCGTAGAACCTAAAAAACAAAAGAGATAAAGGAGTGAGCGAACCATAGCTCAGTGAGAAGTACAATTTCTTCTTAGCGGATCGAGAAATTACTACGCATTCATCAAAGTAAATCAAATGCCAATTCATAGTAATAACAAACTATCAATGGTCTAATTCATTGATTAATCTCATCAAAACAATCTTCGATGGTCTATTCACCGAATAATTTCATACTCGTTATCCACTATGGTCACTTTAAACGCCGTGACAAGGCGACCAAGTTTACCCCTCTTGGTTAGGTCTACTGTCTATTTCGGCCGGCTGTTCGGCTTAATGACGTCTTGACAGTATGCATACTACCCCCACCTCAATGGGTTCTAAATATAGAGATATGAGCAGTAACCACAATATCAAATCCAGGAAAAATCATAACCATTTAGTTTCACAAACTGAACTCACAGCTTTCCTCAAACATGTTTCTCAAATAGCGTTTCAATCTCAGTAAAGGATAATCATCACCAAACCATATTCAAATAATCGAAAGGGCGGTAATAGCTCGATCCTGTTTATGCAAAAATAATGCTCGAAACATCTTTTTTCTTTTCCTTGTCAGGAAATTAAATCATAAAGCACGTACTCATCTTTAAAGACATGAGTTTATAGATTCTTAGAAGAAAAAGTACAACTCACCTTAAAATCTGAATACCAAACTATAATAGTTACTCGAGTCGCAAGACTTGAAATCCTAAAAAGAATAATGGAAAACAACATCAAAAGATGAAAAATTACTATGCTAGTGAACAATTGGACTAAACGACGCATAAACGTCGATAACTCGACACGTAAAGACCAAAAAGCTGCTGGTAGCGCAACGGACAGCCCGCGCGCCAAACTTCAGAAATTTCGTTCGGAAAAATCGTAAACCCAATTCACGAACCGTCAAAGCCATTAGCTCCGCAACACCCTTAAGTTTGTTTCCTGCTTTAATCATGGCCAAACGACACCAAAATCAGGCCCCATGACACCAAAATCACCAAAACTCGGATTTTCCAGCCCAAGTTGCGAGAACTTCCTTAACTTGCTCATACGAACCCCGATTAATGCCATCTTACTGTCTACTTGAAACTTATTCGGCGTACTACAAAAGTTTCAAGAGGTCTGACCTCAGCCGACAACTTAAAATTAAGGAAATTGACGCAGCGTTCAGCGAAAGAACACAAGCAAATCCATGCTTAAAAGAGAGAAATCTCGAAATTGTAATTGATATTTGAAAAGTCTGAATCATCTGTCTAAAAACCCTAAGACACCCTTTTATAAGGTGCTAACCCTATCCTGACCCTACTCGAATTCTAAATAGAAAAATCCAAAAATTACAAAATTACCTAACAAATAAAGATAACGTAATATTACATAATATCATGTAATATTACGTAGATAACAACTTTATCTATATTGATTGCGTAGATCGCATCCTTATCCGCATCATTCTCCCCTGCTAGGAAAAAGATTCGTCCTCGAATCTTGTTGCGAAATTTGCTTCGCCCAGGACGGCCTCTCCAACGAATCAAGTAATACATCAGCTTCCTATCCCCATACTCAATCCCATTGTGGCATATGTAAATTTCCTGCGAATCCCATGTGATCCCTCTTTCGCTGCTTCGACCTTTATTTTGTTTGTACTCGAAATCATCCCCCGCTCCCTCGATTCCACAAATAGGGTCTTTCGTGCACTTAGCCGTGACCATTGGCCCTTTTCATGCCATTGACGCAATAATTTTTCCATCAGCTTGTAACTTAGGAAGAACACAAGAGATCCACCAATATCTGCATCATTGAGAAATTTTTTCTCATTCTCCTCCATATAGAGACTAATATTATCAATGTGCAGTGTTCCTATCGTGCGGCTGCCTGATTGCATAATATCATGCAATATTACATAGATAACAACTTTATCTATATTGATTGCGTAGATCCCATCCTTATCCGCATCAGAAATCATCCCCTGAAATTTAATGTTCACGCAGACAGACTGCGTACCGAAATTGAATTGCTTGCTCCGGGCAAACCACAACACCAAATTGGATCCGTCGAATCCTATGACTTCATAACATCATAAAGTTTCATTCCCAAGTAAAAACGTAGCCAAATTCCCAACGAATTAGACACAGCAACTCAGTTTCCTTCGAAATCCGAAATTAAATCATAAAATCCGAAAGTCGCTTCAGTAGGAGGAAAGAGAGTGTCAGAACTTACCGAACGTTGCTATTTGGTGTCGGGATAGCTTGGCGATGCAGCGTGACTTGATTGTGAGGGAAAACCCACAATCCTTTCTCTTCTTCTCTCTTCTTTCCTTCCTTTCTTCTTTTTCCTTGTTTTTTGTTTGGAAGCCTCCCGATCCCTTTTATGCTATGTTCTCTCTCTATTTTTTTTTATAACAGTAGTCCCCACCACTTCTTTGACCCTAGTCAACAAAGGCCCCAAATATTACATTCTACCCTCCTAAAAAAAATTCGTCCTCGAAATCTATACGTACCTTAGTCGTTAAATAAGTGAGGATATTTACGCCTCACTTCCTCCTCGAGCTCCCAAGTGGCATCCCTCTCCGTGTGGTTCCGCCATTGAATCTTCACATAAGGGATCGTACGACTCCGTAACACTCGATCTTTTCTGCCCACATAGTGTAAAGGTTGCTCTTCATATGTTAAGTCTTCCCTTAATCTCAAGAGAGTATAATCCAAAATATGATCAGGACTCGGCATATATTTTCGCAATAAAGATACATGAAACACGTCATGTACTTTAGATAACGCTGGCGGCAATGCCAATCTATAAGCCACCTCGCCAATACTCTCTAATATCAAGAACGGTCCCACATATCTAGGACTCAATTTGCCTCGCGTGCCAAATCTCATAACGCTCTTCATAGGAGAAACCTTCAGAAAAACATGATCGCCCACATCAAATTCTAACTTACGTCGTTTGAGATTGGCGTAAAATTTCTGGTGGCTTTGTGCTATTCTCAAACGCTCTCGGATAAATCTGACTTTCTCTTGTGATTGCCGTATAAACTCGGGATCAGTTAGTCTTTTCTCACCCACATCGTCCCAACAAACTAGTGTTCTGCACTTTCGACCATATAAAGCTTCGAAAGGAGCCATCTTGATGCTGGAATGATAACTGTTGTTATAAGAGAATTCTGCCACATGCAGGTGCTCGTCCCAAAATCCACCAAAGTCAATGACACATGCTCTCAGCATATCCTCTAAAGTTTGAATGGTTCTCTCTAACTGGCCGTCCGTCTGTGGATGAAATGTTGTACTGAAGTTGAGTTTAATACCCAACGCTCTTTGAAGACTCTTCCAAAAGTTGGACACGAACCGTGGATCCCTGTCAGAAACAATGCTCACTGGAACCTCATGAAGCTTCACTATCTCAGTAACATACCGTTTCGCCATGTCTTCAAGTGAGAGGCCGAATCTATATGATAAGAAGTGAGCAGACTTAGTTAACCGATCGACAATCACCCATATAGCATTCTTACTGCTTGGTGTCCTCGGTAAACCAACAATGAAATCCATGGTAATATACTCTCACTTCCATGTAAGTATCTCGAGTGGGTGTAGCTGTCCGCCTGGCTTTTGATGTTCAATCTTTACCTATTGGCAAACAAGGTACTGGTCGACAAATTTAACGATATCTTTCTTCATATTGATCCACCAGAAGTTTTCTCTCAAGTCCTTATACATCTTAGTGCTTCTTGGATGAATAGAAAATCTGGTTCTGTGGGCTTCCTGCAATATTTCATTTTTCAATTCTGAGCCATCGAGGACACAAAATCGACCATGAAATCTAAGTGACTCATCGGCATGAATACTGAAGTCCTCTTGTCTTCCAGCTTCGACGCCTTCTCTAATCTTTCTCAACCGAGGATCATCATTCTGTTTTGCTTTGATTCTGTCTATCAACGTGGGTCGTACTCTCAGATTAGCTAACCGGCCGCCAAGATGATGTATCAATACCTCTAAGTCCAGCTTTCGCATATCATTGAGAATAGGCTTATGAGAATTAAGTAATACTGTCATATTTTCAGAAGATTTACGACTCTAGGCATCAGCTACTACATTCGCCTTACCTGGGTGATAATTAATGGATAAGTCATAATCTTTCAAGAATTCTAGTCATCTCCGTTGTCTCATATTGAGTTCTTTATGAGAAAATATATACTTCAAACTCTTGTGATGGGTAAAAACTTCACATCTTTCACCATACAAATAGTGATGCCATATTTTCAAGGCAAACACGACTGCTGCTAACTCCAAATCATGAGTCGGATAATTCTTCTCATGTGGTTTCAACTGTCTAGATGCATAGGCTATGACTCTCCCATCCTGCATAAAAACATAGCCTAGACCTTCTTTAGAAGCATCACAGTATATCATATAACCACCGGTACCTAAAGGCAAGGTTAATACTGGAGCCGACACCAGTCGTCTCTTTTGTTCTTGAAAACAACGCTCACATTGATCCGACCATACAAATTTAACTCCCTTTTGAGTTAAGCGAGTAAGTGGACTAGCAATCTTGGAAAATCCCTCCACAAATCGCCTATAGTAGCTTGCTAAACCAAGAAAACTTCTGACTTCAGTGACATTAGTGGGGCGTCTCCATTGAACAACCGCTTCGAATTTCTTCGGGTCAACTGAAATACCATTTTTCGAGATTACATAGCCTAGAAATTCAATGTGGTCAAGCCAGAACTCAACATACAACATCTTTTCCCGTAAAGTCTACAAAACAACCCTCAAATGTTGCTCATGTTCCCATGGACTCCTCAAATACACCAGAATATCATCAATGAATACCACAATAAACCTGTCGAGCTATTCCCTAAACACTCTGTTCATCAAATCCATGAAGGCAGCATGTGTGTTTGTTAATCCAAAAGGCATGATAAGAAATTCATAATGGCCATACCTCGTCCTGAAAGCGATTTTAGGCACATCATTGGCTTTAATCTTCAGCTGATGATATCCAGAGCGGAGGTCGATCTTAGAAAATACTTGAGCTCCCTGAAGTTGATCACATAAATCGTCAATTCGGGGCAACGAATATTTATTTTTTATCGCCACTTTATTAAGCTCCTGGTAGTCTATACATAGCCTCATACTAATGTCTTTCTTTTTCGCGAACAATACTGGAGCTCCTCAAGGTAAAACACTAGGCCGGATAAATCCATTATCCAAGAGTTCTTGTAGCTGTGTTTTTAACTCCCTTAATTCAGCCGGTGCCATTCGATACGATGCTTTAGAAATAGGTGTTGTGCCAGGCATCAAGTCGATGGAGAACTCCATCTCTCTATCAGGAGGCAAACCGGGTAAGTTTTCAGGAAATACATCTGAAAAATCTCGAACAACGGGAATATTTTTCAGCTTTACCAGCTCCTTGTTCGTGTCTTTCACATAAGCCAGATAACTACGACAACCCTTCTTCAAAAGCTTTCTTGCTTGCAAAACTGAAATCAACCTTAGAAAGATAACCTTACAACTTCCCGAGAAAGAAAATTCAGCTTGATTTGGAGGTCGAAAAATAACTCTTTTCGCATAACAATCGACCGTAGTATAGTTAGTTGATAACCAATCCATTCCTAAAATGACATTGAAATCCCGTATATTTAATTCCACAAGATCCACAGGCATCTCGACATCATCAATCCGGAGCATACATCTCTTATACACACGATCAACAATGAAGAAATCACCAGTGGGAGTATCCACACGCAAATCACCATCAAGAGACTTAGGCGGCGCATCAAGTTTCTTAGCGAATTCCATGGAAACAAAAGAATGTGTAGCACCAGGATTAAATAAGGTGTAAGCATATCGTGAGACAATAAAAACATCACATGTAACAATTGCATTAGATTTCGCAGCATCCTCCTTTGTCATTGCAAAGTCCTTCCCAGCTGTCATTTGCCTTTGTTGATTTTCCTGTGGCTTGTCAACTAGAGGTGCATTCTTCTGCATAGGGCAAGTGCGTGCTAAGTGTCCAGGTCGCCCACACACAAAACAATATCTATTATCTGCTGGAGCATTCCTTTGCATAGGACAATTTTGTCGTATATGTCATTCCTTTCCACATAAAAAGCAAACTCCAGTCTTCCAATAGCATTGACCACCATGGTATTTCCCACAAGTAGTGCAAAGGCTTTGGTTAGTGAGATTTTTACCCTTTCCAGTTCAGTGGATGCCTCTTCTCTTTGCGCTTCCACTTGCATAACCTTCTTGAGAATCAGTGAATTTGAGCTTCTTAGGTTGAGAGCCACCTTATATCTTGCATTCTAAAGTGCTTTGTTCCACCCTCATCGCTCGTTCTAACGCGTCTCTATAAGTTTTGAATGCAAGAGGTATAAGTGTAAGGCGAATCTCGGGTCGGAGCCTTCTTTGAAAATGCTCAGCCTTATCCTCCTTACTAGCAACAAATTGTTCTGCAAATCTACTCAACTAGTTGAAGCGACTTGCATACTCTAATACGGTAGAATCACCTTGAGATACATGTACGAAATCGCTCTTAAACTTCGCTTGGAATGACTTCGGAAAGAATTGAGCATCGAATGTCTCGGCAAAGTCTTTCCAATAAATGATTGCATCCTTGCCTTCAAGAGCTGGTCTAGTGCCTTCCCACCAATATTCAGCCTCGCCCTCTAAATACTGCGTGGCGAAATCAACTTTCTTCTCTTCAGGGACTTCTTCAACTCTAAAGATTCCCCCTATCTTCTTAATTCAACGTTCAGCCATAAGAGGATCGGTTTTCTCATCATAAGTTGGTGGTTTCGCCTTCCTGAATTGGGCAAATGTGTAACTTCGATCACTGCCAGGTTCGATAACTCTAGATACATTATTTTGGATACTTGGCTGTTGGCTCTGTTATTTTGTTTCTTGTGAATATCCTCTTGCATCATCTTGTTGTCTTGCCGAAGGCCTGCCTCTAGAACTTCGGGGCACATCTCTAGGATCAATGTCGATAGCTCTCTTTTCCCTATCTCTGACAAAGGAAGCAAGCGGTGGATCCGAGTCGGAGCTCATAATTATCTGGAATCACCAATAGAACATAATCTTAGTATCTAAAAAGATAACGCGTTAAAATCTATCACACATCTCACAACGTCCCATATCTATACCCAAAAATTCATAACCTATGTTCTGATAGGGGTGTGCAAACTGGACCGGACCGGCCCGGACCTGGCGGGTTGGTCCGGTCCTTGAGGTGGATGGGTTGGTCCCCGGTCCGAATAAATGGGACCGGTGACTGGGCGGTCCGGTCCTCGGGTTCTTGTGTTGGGACCGGACCGCCAATAATATATAATTATATATATATATAAATATATATAATTACAAAATAAATTGAAAACAAAACGGAATCTCTCAAGAGTAAGAAGAATCCCGGACCGGCCCAACAATTTATATGTATAACTCTTGGACCGACCCATCATTCATATGGCATTCAGTATGCTATCCTAGTAGTGTTTTGGCATTCGGTGACTCAAGTTGTTGAGCCCAAATGTGGAATACAATAATCGTTTAATATATTTTAATATTTTCTGGGATTTATTTTTCCTTTTTTTTTCTCTTTGTTCTTTTATTTTCATATTCTTCCAGCCAAGATGAGGGCCAACGAAGCTCGCCCCCACCTCTGGTTGATCGCTGGGCTTGGCGGTCAGCTGAAGGAAGAATAAAAATGTTAGTAGGCTTTGTAGCGGTTGGGCCGGGACCAGGACCGGATCGGGACCGGACCGGACCGACGGTCCTGGTCCTGTTCGGTCCTGGTCCGGTCCATGGTCCCGAAAATATGGGGACCGGACTATTGGTTCGGTCCTCGGGTTCATGCCGGGACTGGACCGGCCCGGACCATGCACACCCCTATGTTCTGATACCAACAAATGTAGACAAAAATTGGTATCAATAATAAAAACGTTTTTCGTGAATTAATTTCGAGCGATTATAAAGGATTGTTTTTATAAATAAATCGTTCAAATTTTTCTCGAAACGTAGGCCGAACGGAGCCTAAAATTGGTAGTCTGTGGCGTTTCCTGAAAACACCTCTAGTCCTTTTCATTTGCACCCTCCTTTTCGAACCGGGGTAGGTGTAAAAATCGACGTGCATCGGAAAAAAAAAAATTACGCTTAGGCGAAAATCATTCCATCAAAAACTTTTCTTCGCCAACAGCATTTTTGGCTTTTTATCAACTCTTTCGGAAATCTACCAGCACGGAAAACTATCCGTTTTCTTAGAACGGAATAGCAGAGACAAATTTGCAATTTTTCTAAGTGAAAGAAGAAGAAGAAGAAGTTCATCTTCAAATCCGAAGAAATCGCGGTCTTCCCCTGTAAATCTGTTTGAAAATCATTTCCTCGTTTTAGTTCCAGGAAACAGCAACGGGACTCCTGACGATGTACCTCCCGGAGACCCAGGAAATTGACCCGAAAGACGAATCCGACGGGACAGAGCTTCCTCCTAGCGCTACAAAAGTCACCTTGTAACTCTGCTTCTCTCCTAGTTCCCAGAAAACCAGATTCCTCGGCTCCACGATCACGGACACTCCATCGGGTTCGTCCACCTGCACCCTGTACCTGCTCGTTGGTACACCGACGTTCGTCGCCGTCCTCTTGTGCGTGACGCTCGCGTTCCTGGCGCGGTACTTGAACAGCACCGCGAAGGATGGGTAGTTCAGGTCGCCAGGATGTGCGGCCGCGTCTCTGGGACAGGTGTAGTTCGTCTTCGCGAAGAGAGCTATTTGCGAGGAGTTGTAGTTGAGACTGCACAGGTGATTCAGGTAGTTGACAGTCGTTATGTCGTAGATCAGTCCGGGATTCGAGGCCCGCTCCGGATCGACGTGGCCCGACCCGAATGCGAATGGTGTCGCCAATTTGAAGCTGGAACTGATGTCGGAAATGGGTTCCCTCCTGTTGTCTAGAGTATAGGACGTGGTCATTAGGGCTGATTTTATAGCAGCCGGTGACCAGTCCTTGTGCACCGATTTTAGGAGTGCGGCCAGGCCGCTGACATGAGGGCACGACATTGAAGTGCCCGAGATTATGTTGAATAGCACGCTCCGGTTGTCGCTCCTTAGGAGCGAAGGGGCAGCAACCGGGGTCCATGCGGCCAGTATATTTACGCCCGGGGCGGTGACGTCGGGCTTGATGACTTCAGGACCTACCAGGCTTGGGCCCCTCGAAGAGAACGCGGCCATGACCGGTGCTCGATACCCATACGCCGTGCCTCTGAAAGAGATTGAAGCCGTCGGGTTGTCTGATAAGTTGAGGTACTGCTTGATGGCTTCAGCTGCTGAGGCTCCTACAGAGGTGGCCGGCAAAATGTGAGCGTCAGCCTGAGTCTCTTCGCCTTCGTTTTCGGCGTTGAACATGATCATTGCGGCTCCGCCCACTAGCTTCACTTGCTGTCCCTTATCGGTCCGGCCATTCAGCCCCTGGTTGCAGATGACGATTTTGCCCTTGACGAGCTTCGGGTCCAGCGTGCCTGCCAGGCAATACTCAGCTCCTTTGCCACCGGCAGTCTCACGGTACACGAGTGAGAGCCGCGCAGTGGGCTTGCCTGAGTATAGGGAGGATCCTTCGAAATTCTGGCCGTCCCCAAGCTTGACTTTAGTCGGGAAGCTCCTGTCAAGGTAGCTTGCAGCGACCGTCATGATCCACGGGGCACCATTGCTTACGGTCGAAGGGCTTGGCCCTGAATTTCCTCCCGAGCATGACACAAAAACGCCTCTTTGGACAGCACTGAACGAGGCTATGGCGATGTCATCTGTATAATAAGGCCTTGCAATGCCTCCTAAAGAAAGCGAAAGCACGTCGACACCGTCCAATGTGGCGCTGTCCATCGCGGCTAGTATATCCGAGTTGGCACAGCCCAGCATCCAACAAACTTTGTATACGGCAATCCTAGCCGTGTACTTCATGCCGGCGGCAGATCCCTTGGCCAAGCCAAACAAGCTTGCCTTTTTCACAATATTGCCGGCAGCCGTGGAGGCAGTGTGAGACCCGTGGCCCTGCCTGTCACGTGGAGATCGGTAATCTGTCGACTCATCGATTTTTCCGACGACGGATTCGTAGCCCTTGAAGAAGGCCCTCGCCCCGATGAGCTTTCTGTTGCAGTTTGAAGACGAAAAGTTCGTGCCGCCTTCACAAGCGCCTTTCCACCGAGTTGGCACTTCGGGCAAGCCCGTGTCTTGGAAACTGACGTGCTCCGGCCAGATTCCTGTATCGAGAACACCGACTATCACATCGGAGTTGAGCTTCGCGTTTTCCCACAATCCTCTGCCATTCCGAAGGCCGAGAAACTGAGGCGAGCGCGTAGTGTGGAGAGTGAGCAATTCATCTTCTGTGGCAGAGAGGAACCCGTCGACTTTGGTCAACGAGCGAAGCTGCTCGGATGAAAGCTTTGCGGCGAACCCAGAGATGGCAGTTTCATAGACATAAAGAAGCCGAGATGAAGAAGAAGAAGAAGATGAAGATGAAGATGAAGATTCGGTGATGGACTCCAGGATTGATTCATGCCATTGCCTTGAGCCCCCATGATCAATGTTACTCGGTTGGGCCATTCTGGTGTTATCCATGTGAACAATGTAAGTCTTTGTGTCCCCTGAAGCATTTGTGGTAGCGATCAAGAAGGCTAGGAATAGGAGCAATGTCCAGGAGTTCATTGTGGCCCTGAACGGAGTGCAGATTAGAGCAAATCAATCAAAGCGGACACATCACTTGATCAAAGCTAATTCCTCTGAATGTGCAAAAATGTGCGGAGGGAACAAAAGATCAGCTCATTATTCCGAATTCGGACATTAGAAGGATACATAAGGATGAGGATATCGGTAATTGAGTGACTCGCTCGTTCATCGATGCCGATCGTGGCGACCCGCTTGCAGACTTAGCTAATATATGTATATATTCCTTTCTAAGCCTTGAGTGTAGTGAAGATTTAGATTAGTGAATTGTGACTGTAAGCATCAGTTTTCTGAGGTGCTATGCTATATTGCTGGGTACTGTGAGCCTTAGTTGGAATTGCAGAGGGTTGGATTCTGTTCATCTAAGACCCTTAATCTCATGAAACCCATATAGCAGAAGCAGTTGATACAGCAGTGTTATACAGGGAAGTGCATTATATTTCTACAAAAGTGAGCCAAAACACTATCACGAAGTAAGGACGCAGCTGGTTTAAATGTCTAAACAAGTCGGAGACATGATGAAGCCATGAATAAAGCGTATCATAACCAATAATGTAGAAAACGCACTAACCCAAAATCAAATTCTAATCAAGAGAGAGAGTGAGAGAGAGAGAGAGAGGAGGGGAACAAATAGGGAACAAAATGGGAAGGATCAATGTCTAACTTGCCTCAAAGCTTGATGGGTATTGAATACATGTGGGAGTGAAGTGAGACAACATTCCAACTTATATAGGCCCAAAAAGGAAAGGAGGGGAAAAGAGATTGCATGTGGCGATGTAGTGGTGATCGTTTTCAGGTCCGATCCGATCCCACCCCGGGAATAGGAACCAGTTCGGATGGTTCGATCCAGTTTTCAAGCGATCCAATGGAACTAGTGGATTATCAATAGGGGTCGGTAGCACGAACTTTAATTTTTAATATATTAAGCAAAATTAAGTTTGCATTAAAAAAATAATAATCGTTGAATTATAAGATCGACAATTAAGAAATAAAATAATAACTAATAAATAATTAGTTCAGTCCGGGCAATCTAATTCCTCCCTAGAACCACGGGCCCGTTCGAAAATCGCCTATTTCAACTTTATAGAACCTGACCGAACCGATCGGTTCCGTCCGGTGCCCCCCCATGTGATGTGCATAAGAGGTGGTCATGCTCCTATTCCCATCAAATTACGACATTGTCAAAAGAATAGGACCTTGCCCACTTTTCACTTCATAGTTCTGCGCATGCCCTTATTGTAGGATAAAAAGCAACTAGAAAAAGGGCAAAGGGGCAATGAACACATACGGTCATAATAGTGAGGTAGACGCGTGAGGTACTCGCGAATCATAGCAAGAGCAATTTGAAAGTTGTCACTTTTTATTTTGGCTAACATGTCCATCTTTGATTGGACCCCCCCCACCCCAAAAAAAAAAACATGTCCATCTTTGTTACTTTACACCTTTTTTTTTTTTTGCCATTCTATTATTGTTGTTATAGTTTGCTTCGAATGAATGTAAGACTAAAGTGGGTTTGGCTGATAAATCATGTCTATGTTTTGCTCGATTTTGTCGGTACGACGTGGGGTTTAGTACCAAGGAGTTGCCGATTTCGACTAGAGCAGAGGAGATACAAGTGGAGATAGTATGCACTCTTCGCTTTGAATTGCCTCATTCACCAAACGAGGCGATCTTGATCGTTTTTCTTGTTTTTTCTGGTTATTCTACTTTGACTATTGCCTCCGTGAATTGTCCGGTTACTGTCGTTTTTAAGCTCATGATGTCCGAGTAAGGCCATGTTTAGAGAAATTCCTCACGTGGTCAAATGCGGCAGAGGACAAACAAATATATATATATGTGCATCATAATTGAATTTCAGTAATGCTAGGGAAGGAGAATTGACTTGTTGATATACCTTATTAACACAAACTACTAGGGCTAACAAAAGGTAAAGACGTAGGCATCTTGGACAGCCCTCGAATCACAAAGTATGATGGATAATGATTGCCCCAATGCGTCGACGTGGGATGGGCCGGGTGTTGGCATTTTGTAGAGAAATTGCAAGAAAGGGCTCAAAAAATGGCCCTTTTAGCAATTGAGTACCTGTTTTAAAAAATGGACATATATATCTTTCTTGGCCATCTTAAGAGAGTGAGGCCCGCGTAACGCTGTGCTTTAGACTTACACCACAGGATCCGGATTTCCTGAAAGACCCGATTTGATCAATGTCACCCTTAACATTGAATTGGCAATGTTATGGGATCCATTTCCCCACGCCACGCCTTAAAACCGGGTGGAACCAGCGTTTTAGGAAGCTATCGCGAGGTGCTTCGACCTTCCGGATCTCGAGTTCACGAATGGCTTCGTGGCGCGAATCTGTCGCTGTCAGTCCGGTTTGTTCGGAACACTCAAAACTTGTCCGAAAATTCGTCGAATTAGGTGGGTCCCAACGAGACTCCGTCCGATTCGTTCGACTGATCGAATGCGGGGCGGCGGCCATGAAATAAAGAGCATATCTTTATAAGGCCATGAATGAAACTGGGTATGCACCGGATGAAAAGGACGCTTGGAGACAAGAATGGCTCACGGGCTCGTTCTTAAACATGGCGCATGTGCATCCTTTTGAGTCCATTCCAAGCAACCCGAGTGTTCCGTGGATCTGCAGAGGACATTGTTTTGTAACTTCATCATACAAAGTGAAGTGAAAGCAAAGACAGTAGGGGGCACGGGAACGGCTTCCCATTTCATGCTCGATAGAAGCATTGAGCTCGAGTGCTCTTTACTATAAGCACGGGAAGGGGACCAACCGATAGCACCGAGAGCGCACGGAGACTCTTTTTCTCTTCAGTGGGTTATCTCAGGCTTTTATTAGAGCGCGTAGGTCTGCTACTATCTTCGATAACTAAGAAAAGCTAATAGCGAAATTGATTGTCTCAAGACGTACGAGGAAGCTCTTCCATATGTTGGAAAACAGTGTTAAATAAATAACAAAACTGTTTAAAGAATATGGAGGATACCTACAATTCGAATGGCAATAATAAATGTAAGCAAACTGCCTCAAATATGAAAACACCAAGTTGACAGAAGCACAAAATTTGAGCCTTCAGAAGCAGTGTTCAAAATTCGTCAGATGCAAAAATTCGTCAGATGCAACTGCATCTGAACCCGTCAGATGCAACTCAGATGCACCCGTCAGAAGCAGTCCTTCTGGACCTGTCAGATGCAGTCCTTCTGGATCCGTCAGATGGAGTTCCTTCTGAAGCTCCTTCTGAGTCTCCTTCTGAGCCTCCTTCTAAGGCTTCCTTCTGAGGCTTCCTTCTGACCTTCCTTCTAACCCTCCTTCCGACCTTCCTTCTGAGCAACAAAATTCGAACGGAAATATAACAATATAAATAAATTGAATTTAGAAGGAATACCGAGGCCTGTGTTCAACACAGTTTTCTTAAAACAGATTCGTCCCCTCCAGTACGTGCTTTGAGGTTTCGTGGACGTCTGTCTCCTAGGATACAACGGTTACACAGTGATAGAGGCAAGCACAGCACTCCAAAGCTTCTGGCGAACTTGAACAACACGAAAACACTATCGAAAACAATGCAAATGCAGATAATTCAAAGAGGGAGAAGTCCGTAGCTTTTGTCCTGTACTGTCCATGAAACAGAATGGGAAGCCACCTATTTATAGGCTAAGCGGGGTATTGCGGCAATAAATAATAACGGCTAAATAAAGCATGTCGTTTAGAGCCGTTATGTATTTAATTCTGTAACCACAGAATTATAACAGCCGTTACTTAATTAATACCATTAACACACCAGTAATTAACTTAAGAACGGTTAAAAAAATTAAAACAGAAGGCAAAAATGGGCTTGTAGCGAGGCCCACTTTTCGGTCCTGCATTCGCGTACGCAGGTCGTGCACAAGTCTCAACTTGTCGGGCCTCCGTCGGGGTCCGGGATTTGCACCCCCCCTGCGCGAGCGCGCGAGGCATAGTACTTGTTACAATAGTTACCACTCAAAAGGAGTGTAACCACATATAAAGCACTTCAAGGCCTTCTTCCTTTCCTGTGTGGGACTAGCGCTTTGTCACTTCCCACTTCCAACTCAATGGGTGTTTTTTGAGAAATAATTTCTCATTCACTCACCCATCAAAATACCTCATATTTTCCAACAATCCCCTACATGAATGAAAATTATTTTGGTTTTGATTCTGTGATAGTGTTCAACAAATGAAACCTGCATAGGATAGGTAGGTGTCACCCTTTGAACCTTCCCTTGTGAAAGTACATTTAATTTACCAGCTGTCCAGTAGACATGATGTCCTTGAACTGTCATGCTTTCTTAGTAAATGACCCATTGTCGCGACCCGTCCGAAGGCGGACGCAGCTAATGGATTACCGATCGCGGGCCTTTACCCGCACAAGGGTGCGGATCGCGGGCTTTGGATCGGCGCGGGCCCTCCCAAGTCCATACCAAATCGCGGCGGGAGTAATATTCAAAGGATTCGACGATAAGAGTCGATCGCGTTCGACCTTCGATGTGGTCGTGGTGGCATGTGCAACTTGTGCATGCATTTGGAGTCGCCACCGGTCTTTTTTGGAGGGTAGACCGGAAACCTTACTGACCGATTGGGAGAGAATCGATCAATTCTGCGGAACCAGAGATTTTGGGTTCCGGGACTTGGTTACACTGGTGTCATTACCAATGCCCTTTCGGTACCTAACGTGAGTGATTTTCCTAGCTAAGAGCTCATACAGGCGCAATTTTGGGTGGGGCAAGTTTGATTCAGGGTTTCATGCAGATTGGAAGACTATTCCTATCAATCACAATCAATTTAAATGAAAGCGCGATCAAGTGCATAAATAAATCTCATTGATGCACATCAATTCAAGTCAATGGCTTCCTAGCATAGCCATAAGGGCTTAGGGAGGGTGTGATTTCGGTCAGGGGTAAAATGGGAAGATTTGGAGGCGATTAGCCCGAAGGGCAAAATCGTCAATTTTTGGGAGATTTGGATACCGAATTACCCAAAATATTCCATGGCCAGTTGTTTGTGGCCATTTCCCATTTTTCTGGGATTTTTCTAGAATTTTTAGAATTTTTTTTGGAGTTTTTTTTTATGATTTTCTATTTTTATTATTATTTTATTTAAATAAATAAAGCCGGGTCCAGATCAGGTTTTCGGATCCGGATCAGGCTGTCGGGCCTGATCCAATCCGAGAGGGAGGGCTCGAACCGGGCCCAGCCTGAGCAAAGAGCCCAGCCCAGGCCCATTCTTCTTCCGCCGACACTAACATCGGCCCAGCTCCAGATAAACTACACAACCAGAAATAAACTAAACGACCAAGCCCAATCATGAGAATAGATCTCACCTACTATTCATCATCTTCACGTCCGTCTCCTGCATGAAAACCAGACCGAGCTCGCCGCCGCTGGGGAACTGTGTCCGACGATCCAGACTTGCTCATCGCAACGCCGAGATCAGCTCACCACTGCCAACAGCTTACACCGCCTCTAGTCGCTTCCCGGCGCCAACAACCTCCGTCACGACTTACTCACCAAAGACGCCAGGTCTGGTCATCCATGACTGGCCCAGGATGTCTCAACACTAGAATGCACTATGGTGTATGAAACGAGAACCGCGCCGGAACAGATCCAACGGTGCCGTCTCGTCGGGCTCCTGTTCGGACATGACTCCACTGCCCTCGCTCGCCACGTGTTGTCACGCCTCGCTGGTCGAACCCTCGAAGGCCGACTGGTGATCATCACCGAGTGCTGAGACCAACGCCAGGGTCTCGCCACGCCACAGCCTTTGATCCGAATCAACACTCGGACCGCCACTGGTTCGAGTCGCCCAACAGCGGGACGCTCACACTCCACTTTCAGCTACACTCGCGTCGTCACTGGATTCATTCGTCTGCACCTCCGTCGGGCCGCATCTCGCGAGTCTGCTCGTCCATCACTGGCGCGCTCGCCCACTCCGTCGCCACTTAAAATCTCGCAGACCCCCATGAGGGACTGATGACTCCCAACGATGACTGGGGCTCAAAAGACTTCACGCAACAAGTCGCGGACGAGCTCCCGGAGATCAACTGGAGAAGAGTCTCCCTCCTTCAAGTAGGTCTGCGCTCTTCTTCTTCCTCAGCATTTCGGACTCTAGAGAAACTCGACCCCCCGATCTTCTTTGCCTCATCAGGTTCGACCTCTTCAGTCTTCGACGCTCACTACCGTTGAAGCACAGCAGACGCTAACCATTTAGGGGACTCCTGTCCCTTCAACACATCATTAGGGAGACGCATGTTCTGGGGAAAAAACGCATCATGGATTGACAGGCAATTTTTTATCCAGAGCGAGGGTGAGAGAAGCCTCCTGTTTCAAGGCCGCTAGCTCCCTTATGTTAAAGATCGAATCCCTTCGACCTCCCCCATTTTTTAATTTTCATGGGTGGTCTTCTTTTCCCATCACCAAGAAAGTTCCAGCCTTGTCGTCCCTTTCCTCTTTTCTGCTGTTGTAGTGGCGCCCCCTTTTTTTCTTTCCCTGTTGGTTGCTATTTTTTATTTGGCAATGCCCTCCCGTATCATTCGCCTTCTCCCACCACTTAATAAATGTCGGACCAGTAGCTACACATTCCTTACTTATGGTGATCAGTGCTTTTTCAGCAGAAGGCAATCAAACTGAACATCAAGACCCTAAGATGCGAAATGCGTAAATTAAAAGATCGAATAGTAACTTATGGACAAATTCGATTTTATGCTTTATGAAAGAATATATGCAATTGAACTTGAAATTTCTCTTTTCGTGAGGTCAAAATGAAAAGGGAATTAAAATAAAAACAATGACTATTTTTGTGTATTTTTCTGACCACGAATGGTCTTTTTTTTTTTAACTTTTTTTTTGTATTTTCAATAATTAAATAATTTCAAAAAATTATTAAAAATTACGAAAAATATTTTTTTGTTCAAAATTGGTTCCTGAGGCTAGGCCAAGGTTTCCAAAGTTGATTTTGCAATTTTATGATTTTTTTTGCTATTTTTAATTAATTTTTTTAAAAAATAAAAATCACAATAATAGATGGTCAAAATCAGGTGTCAACACCCATACACTTCACACAAGAATCATCAACGTTTGTTCAGTTCTCATGAGTATGTTCGTTTTGGCCATGAACATCGTCCTGGTTCTACGAGAGTTTCTAAAGAATTCAGCCCTCAATAATTCTCCTTTGAAGCGGCCCCACTTCTCTCTCACATAGGTGATTACTTAATTTTGAGTAATTGATTTACTCCACTTAAGAATCATTAAAACATAATTGCTATCATTTTCCTGATAAACCACCACAATAATTGATTTTTCTTCGCATATGTGAAGGATATCAAATCATTGTTTCTTTATAGGAGTGGTTTGAGGGATATACCCCCACAGTGATATCATTCAGTTCATATAATTAGGTTGTCCCTTTGAACCTAGATCTTGGGATCTCCAGTCAGCTAGGTTGGGTTTTCCTTTATATCAACTTTTTTGTAATGGGCTTCAATCCCATTCTTATTGTTGACTTTTCAACTAACTCTCTGTTTAACCCTTTGGTTAGCGGATCCGCAATATTATCCTTTTGACTTTATGTAGTCAATAGAGATAATTCCAGTTGAGAGTAGTTGTCTAATGGTATTATGTCTACGACGTATATGTCTAGACTTACCATTATACATATTACTTTGTGCTCTTCCAATCGCAGATGACTATCGCAATGTATACAGATTGATGGCACAGGTTTTTGCCATTTTGGAATATCCTCTAGGAAATGACGTAGCCATTCAGCCTCTTCACCACATTTATCCAAAGCTATAAACTCGGATTCTATTGTGGATCTGGTTATAACAGTTTGTTTACAGGATTTCCAAGATACAGCCGCACCTACCAGTGTGAATACATATCCACTAATAGATTTTGAGTCTTTTATATCAGATATCCAATTTACATCACTGTATCCTTCTAATACAGATGGATACCTAGTATAATGCAGGCCATGATTCCGAGTATACCGTAGGTACCTGAGTACTCTCACTATTGCTTTCCAATGGTCAGCACTCGGATTGCTCGTATATCTACTCAATCTAGTAACCGTATAGGCAATATCTGGTCTAGTACAACTCATTAAGTACATTAGACTTCCAATAATTCTAGAGTATTCTACTTGAGAAATACCCTCTCCTCTATTCTTGGATAGATGAAGACTATTGTCTAATGGTGTTCTAGTAATACCAGAATCATTCTTGCTGAATTTTTCAAGAATCTTGTCCACATAGTGTGACTGGTTTAAAACTAAACCTTTTGACGTTCTTGTGATCTTAATCCTTAAAATCACATCAGCAAGTCCCATATCTTTCATGTCAAATCTTGAATTCAACATATTCTAGATAGATTTGATCATTCTGTCATCACTACCAACAATGAGTATGTCATCTACATACAGACATAGAATGACATATCCATTCTCTGTCTCTTTAATGTAGACACATTTATCACATTCATTGATTTTAAAATCATTGATAATCATTGCATTATCAAACTTTTCATGCCACTGCTTTGGCGCTTGTTTTAGACCATACAATAATTTTACCAATTTACAGACTTTCCTTTCTTGTCCTGGAACTACAAAACCTTCAGGTTGTTCCATATAGATTTCTTTATCCAAATCACCATTTAGGAAAGCTATTTTTACAT
Source organism: Rhodomyrtus psidioides (assembly GCA_021437785.1). Classification (NCBI taxonomy): domain Eukaryota; kingdom Viridiplantae; phylum Streptophyta; class Magnoliopsida; order Myrtales; family Myrtaceae; genus Rhodomyrtus; species Rhodomyrtus psidioides. Next base: position 2,022,361 of record JAILYB010000054.1, read on the forward strand.
CTATTTGATGTACTTCTAGATTTCGCAATGCTACAATTGCAAGTATCATCCTAATGGAGTTTATTCTCGTTACGGGAGAATAAGTATCAAAGTAATCTAAGCCTTCTCGTTGCCTGTATCCTTTGATTACAAGTATGGCTTTATATTTATCAATGGAGCCATCTGCTTTCATCTTCCTTTTAAAGATCCATTTGGAATCTAAAGGTTTACAACCAGGAGGAAGATCCACTAGCTCCCAAGTATGATTCTGCAAAATAGAATCAACTTCACTTTTTATTGCCTCTTTCCATAGAGGTCCCTCAGAAGAACTCACAGCTTCTGTATAAGTTAGTGGTTCTTTTTCTAACAAATAAGTTAGAAAATCATTTCTAAATGATTTTTCCACTCTTGCTCTTTTGCTACGTCTTAGTTCATGATCTGAATCATAACTTTCATCATTCATAGTTTCATTCGTTCGTTTAGACGAACTTGAACCATCATTGGATTTATAAGGAAATATATCTTCAAAGAATGAAGCATTCCTAGACTCCATTATCGTATTTTTGTGTATATCTGGAATCTTAGATTCATGCACAAGAAATCGATATGCACTACTGTTATGTGCATAGCCTATAAAGATACAGTCCACCGTTTTAGGACCTATCTTAGTTTTCTTTGGTGTTGGAACAATTACTTTAGCAAGGCACCCCCACACTCGTAAGCAATTGTAGGATGGTCTCCTACCTTTCCATAGCTCATAAGGGTTTTATCCTCTTTCTTTCGAGGTACCTTATTTAAAAGGTAATTGCTTGACAAAATAGCTTCACCCCACATATTTTGAGGTAAGCCTGAACTTAGTAACATCGCGTTCATCATTTCTTTCAATGTGCGATTTTTACGTTCAGCAACACCATTTGATTGAGATGAATAGGGCGCAGTTACCTCATGTATAATTTCGTGTTGTGCACAGAATTCACCAATTGGTACTTCATACTCACCGCCTCTATCACTTCTCAATCTCTTGATTTTCTTATCAAGTTGATTTTCAACTTCATTCTTATAGAGAATAAATTTCTCTAAAGCTTCATCTTTGCTTTTAAGTAAATACACATAGCAGTATTTAGTGCTATCATCGATAAAGGTAATAAAATATTTATTACCACCTCTTATTTGTATGAATTTCAAATCACACATATCACTATGAATCAATTCAAGAGGTACGGTACTTCTGTCAATTGATTGAAACGATGATTTCGTTAATTTCGTCTCAACACAAATCTCACATTTGTGTTTTGAATCAATTTGGAATGATGGTATATGTTTCAAGTTAATTAATCTACGCAATGTATCATAATTAACATGTCCGAGTCTACCATGCCATAAATTGGAGGACTCAAGCAAATAAATAGAAGACTTATTATCTTTATTGATAATTGTCATGACATTGAGCTTAAAAAGCCCATCAGATACATATCCCTTCCCTACATACATTCCAGATTTAGACAGACTAACTTTATCTAACTCGAACACCATGCGAAATCCATACTTGTTCAACAGTGATCCGGAGACCAGATTCTTTCGAATTTTCGGCGCATACAAGACATTGTTCAGAGTCAGCTCTTTCCCAGAAGTCATCTTCAGAAGCACCTTCCCTTGGCCTTCAACCGCAGAAGAGGCAGAGTTTCCCATGAACACTTTCTCCCCATCAATTGGTTTGTAAGTTGTGAACAATTCCTTATTGGAACACACGTGCCTAGTAGCACCAGTGTCAATCCACCATTCCTTTGGATTGGACCCAACCAAGTTCACTTCAGAAATCATTGTAGAGAGATTTATGTCTGACATGTCTTTTGCCATGTCATTCACCATATTTGTCTCATTATTCTTCCTCTTTGGAAGTCTGCAATCCACAGATCTGTGACCCGTCTTGCCACAATTGAAGCATTTCCCTAGAAACTTGTTCTTGGAAACTCATCCTTTTGGTCCCAACTTCGGTTTGGCGACCTTCTTGTTCTTGTGGCCATGCTTGTGCTCCACAACATTTGCTTTAGCTGTAGCAGGATTGAATCCTTTGCGTTCAGAGCTTCTGTTGTCTTCTTCAATTCGAAGTCTAACAATCAGCTCCTCTAGGTTTATTTCCTTTCGCTTGTGCTTGAGGTAGTTCTTGAAATCCTTCCATCCAGGAGGTAGCTTCTCAATAATCGCAGCCACTTGGAAGGTTTCACTCAAGTTCATTCCTTCAGCCTGAATCTCATGCAAGATCACTTGAATTTCTTGCACTTGACTGATTACAGCCTCAGAATCCACCATCTTATAATCAAGGAATCGACCAACAATAAATTTCTTTGCTACGGCATCCTCTGTTTTATATTTCCGGTCTAAGGATTCCCATAACTCCTTTGCCGTCTTTATTGCACAATAAACATTGTACAATGAGTCATGTAATCCATTCATGACATAATTCCTACATAGGAAGTCAGAATGTTTCCAAGCCTCAACAGCATTGAAGGCTTGCTTATCAGTTTCTCCATCGGATACCTTAGGAGGTTTCTCAGTCAAAAATTTCGCAAGATTCAGTGTTGTTAAATAAAACAACATCTTCTGCTGTCACCTTTTAAAGTTCGATTCGTTAAACTTTTCAGGTTTCTCACCATGGTGGAAAGAAGGCGCAGCAAAAGCAGAAGATGATCCAGGTTGATGGATAGCAGGAGCAGAGCTTTTGGTGATGTCATCATCATGCACATCAATAGCTTCTTTTCCAGTAGCCATTTGAATTGTAAGTGTCGAATCGAATCGAATCTGTTTTAAGATTGTTGGAAAATAGTGTTAAATAAATAACAAAACTATTTAAAGAATATGGAGGATACCTACAATTCGAATGGCAATAATAAATGTAAGCAAACTGCCTCAAATATAAAAACATTAAGTTGACAGAAGCACAAAATTTGAGCCTTCAGAAGCAGTGCTCAAAATTCGTCAGATGCAAAAATTCGTCAGATGCAACTGCATCTGAACCCGTCAGATGCAACTCAGATGCACCCCCAGAAGCAGTCCTTCTGGACCTGTCAGATGCAGTCCTTCTGGACTTGTCAAATGCAGTCCTTTTGGACCCGTCAGATGGAGTTCCTTCTGAGGCTCCTTCTGAGTCTCCTTCTGAGCCTTCCTTCTAACCTTCCTTCTGAGCAACAAAATCCGAACGGAAATATAACAATATAAATAAATTGAATTTAGAAGGAATACCGAGGCCTGTGTTCAACACAGTTTCCTTAAAATAGATTCGTCACCTCCAGTACTTGCTTTGAGGTTTCGTGGACGTCTGTCTCCCATGATACAATGGTTACACAGCGATAGAGGCAAGCACAACACTCCAAAGCTTCCGGCGAACTTGAACAACACGAGAACACTATCGAAAACAATGCAAATGCAGATAATTCAAAGAGGGAGAAGTCCGTAGTTTTTGTCTTGTACTGTCCATGAAACAGAATGGGAAGCCACCTATTTATAAGCTAAGCGGGGCATTGCGGAAATAAATAATAACGGCTAAATAAAGCCTGCCGTTTAGAGCTGTTATGTATTTAATTCTGTAACCACATAATTATAACAGCTGTTACTTAGTTAATACCATTAATACACCGGTAATTAACTTAAGAACGGTTAACAGCTTGAGTTGGAAAAAAATTAAAACAGAAGGCAAAAATGGGCTTGTCGCGAGGCCCACTTTCCGATCCTGCATTCGCGTACGCAGGTTGTGCGCTCGCGCCCAAGTCTCAACTTGTCGGGCCTCCGTCGGGGTCCGAGATTTGCACCCCCCTGCGCGTGCGCGCGAGGCATAGTACTTGTTACAATAGTTACCACTAAAAAGGAGCGTAACCACATATAAAGCACTTCAAGGCCTTCTTCCTTTCATATGTGGGACTAGTGCTTTGTCACTTCCCACTTCCAACTCAATGGGTGTTCTTTGAGAAATAATTTCTCATTCACTCACCCATCAAAATACCTCATATTTTCCAACACCATATAAACCGCGGGAGGGGCACCTAATTCCTTCACCGACAGACAAGTTAACACAATACAAAATGCAAACTCTCCCTTCAAAAACAATACTGTATTCTCCTCTATCATGTAGACAACATAGTCACGACCCAAGTGAAGAAAAACATGCCGCGTGTAGGAAAACTCGTAGCGGCTTGGATGAAGACGTTTATTTTGTTTCTTTTTAGACCAAACCTAGGATATGGTTATCAAAAAGCCAAAACATGTGATTTTAGCCCTTCTTACCCTTATAAGAGGGAAACCGATTAACATTGTTCGCTTTGGGCCGGAGCCCTCACGGCTTTAAAAATGCGTTATACAAAATAGAGGACTTCAAGCATTATCGACTAGTTCAGAAATCTCTCCCTTGGCGATGTGGGACAAGAGACATGGCTTAGCCTCGCCCTGCGGAAATGGAAGTGCAGCCTCCCCTGCCATCTCTCATCCCACACCCATCACCAGGGTGTGGGTGCTCACAGAATCCATTTCATGCTCATGTCACTACGAGGTACTGCAGAAGAAAAATCTACAAAATCCAACTCAATTTGCCGCATTCAGTTAGTTACGATAACAGAGAGAAATACGTGGCATGCGCTTTGTAAGAAAAATGATGTACATGTTTCCAAATTCGTGGTCACGAGAAGGCGCGAGGCGCCATTCCAAATGGTTCTACTGAAGCAAAGATTCCATTGGAGTCTAAGAAGTTATCTTTGCATTATCCAAGAGTAATGTCCTTTTCAATTTTAAATACCAATAAACACTTAAAGGTCGAGAATAAAGGTTTTAAATATAATTTAGTTAAATATTGCAAGTACAACTATTATTCGAGAATGAATAAATAAATAAAAAATCATTTAGTGATTAAAAGTCGAGCTATTATGGATAAAGTCGATTAATTAATCCAATATGTATTAAGATAGACAACATCAATCCAATCTATTTACCTATCTATAGTATGTAGAAAACAAACTTCCGAATTTTGGTCTCCCTGTCCACCCTCTAATTTGTTATCTCCTAAGTTCGTGTAAACAATGTTGTAAGATAAAGACTAACCTGTAGCCAACGCAAATAAGTATCGATCCGAGCCTAACGAAATATCGTTGTATCCTTAAGACAAATTTGCCCCCTCAATTAGTACCCGAGGACCTTGCACAATCGTCTCCCAGAATAGAACGGATTACGTTCCTTAGAAGCGGTACTTCTTCAAAGGACTCCGGCGAACGTAACTTTTGGAGAACAATCGCACAGATGTATATGAGTAATGAACGGTGGAAAAATTTCAGTAGTGGAAAAATGACGGCCGGAGTTTGTATTTATAGACAATGAAGCGAAGAGTCGCGAAGCCGAACAATTCTGTTGACGAAGGAATGCGAACCAAAGGAGTTCTGTTTGAACAAACATGTTTGTTCGCTTTATTCCGAATGGATATGTATGTTCGCACTTGTTCGAATAATTGTGTTCGTTTGATTTAATCTGAACCGGTTGAACTTTCATGTTCGCTTAACGTCGAGCAAACACATATGTTCGGACGAAAAAGAATGTTCGAAAAATTCCGGACATGTCTATTCAAATTGTGTCCGTTCAATTTAAAAAAGAGTAATAAAAAAATGATGTAAAAAAAAATTAAACGCGCGGGCCCGGGCCCGATCCGAGCCGACAGGCCGGCGAAGCGTGGACCGACCTAGCTTTGCGTAGGTCCTCCCCCGTCCACAAAAGTGCGGTGCCCCTTGGGGCCCAAACCCATTTGTGAGGTTCCAATATTTAAACCCATCCACCATCTACTCTTTATTCTATGTGGGACTCTCTATCCTTCTTTGCTCATTCACTTCTTAAGGGATTTCACAACAAAATCCCAACATAATTTACGTTAATAAATACCATCAAATCTAAAATTGCGTCCATTCCATTGAAGCAATAAAGCATTGTAATGGTGGCGTTTATGATTATGGAGGAAACGATTTGCGTCGGTATTCCGTTCAAAGTAATAAAAAAAAAAAAGCATACGATCAATCACATCTATTTTTAAAATCTCTCCTTTCAATTTCTTGAATTGATGCTACAATTATAAACAAAACGCAGTTCTTGCGCGCATGCTGCGCGTAGTCTAATCAAGGATTTTTTCGTCATTTATATATATATATATATATATTTTTATCTTTTATTTTTTTTCATTTTTTTTGCCTGTTTCAGGCGATTTTTGGCCATCAACGAGGCTGGGCGAGTCAGCAATCATTGGCCACAAGCGAGTGCCAAGAGAGGTCCTCACCGGCCTTAAGGGCGGCCTCACCTCGGCAAGGTGACCCTGGCACAGCTTTTGTCGATGGCCAGCCATCACTTGAGACCAGCCATCGGTAAGAAAGAAGACAAAAAAAAAAAAGAGAGAGAGAAGAAAATAAGGTAGAAAGGAAAAATTGAAAAAATAAAAAGAGAAAATGATGAAAATGCCCTTACTTAGATCATTTAAAAAAAAGTCATTTCTCAGGTTTTTTTTTTTTGCAAGGCCATTTTTTGAAATAACAAAAGCACTTCAGATCATTATTTGAGAAAATAAGGACATTTCATATTTTTATTTGAAATTTTCCGTAATAGGTACAATATTCCCCTCCAAACTCTTTGACTTAAATTATGATTTGGATTTATTTTTCAGGTATCTTTTTTTTTTTGCTTGATTTTGGCCTCATTCACATTCGGTCCGACAAGTATAATTTTTCTGCCACTTTCCCCTTCCTTCAATCTTTTGCAAAGGAGGACCCGACTTTATTTTCAATTTATCAATGTCGCCCGTAAAATTCAACCCCATTTCCCTCGGGCTAATTCTCTAAAAAAAACTTTAACTTTAGGTCTAATGACGATTCTGAGCCAAATATTTTTTCATCCCATGAAAAAGCACATATTTCAACTCGAGTCCCAAATTCGGCCCCTTAATTTGGAATCATTAGTTTTCCAATATAACAATTTCATGTCATCAATAAATCTAAGTGGCTTATTGACATGGATTTAAAATACTATTTATTGTCTTGTTGGCACATAATATGAAGTTGTTCATCCTCTTCATGGAGAGGGTAGGGCTGGCTTGTTAAAAAAAGAAGGCCTTAGTCGTAAGTTTGGTGAATCTCGTCCTTGGCATCTATCCATGAGTGGTAATACATAGTTTTGGATTCCAATTAAACAGCTGATACTTGCGGGTGAAGTGAATGAGACGATGAACATGTTAACCGCCATTCTTCAAGTTGTGTCAGAGACGAAGTAGATGAACAACTTCAAATTATGTGTTAAGAAAATAATGTCTTAAATCCACATTAGCAAACCATGTGGATTTATTGATGACGTAAAATTAACACATTGAATAACCAATGGTTTCAAATTAAGGAGAGTTGGATTTGGGACTTGAGTTAAAGTTTATGCTTTTTTATGAGATAGAAAAAAAATTTGGGCTAGAATGTTGGTGTTTTTTTATGAGATAGAAAAAAATTCGGGGTAAAATTGCCATTAATGCTAATATTGGTGTTTTTTAGGGAATTAACCCCGTTTGCCTCCTATTTCGTCTCCTCCTCCTCCTCCTCCTCCTCCGGCCATTAAACCCCTAAAACCCTAGAAATGATCCTCATCAAGCTCTCCCGCCAAAAACCACCTCCCCTCTCTCTCTCCTCGACGCGCCACCTCCTCTCCACCTCCGCCCCCGCCCCCGCCCCCGCCTCCGCCTCCGCCTCCTCCTCAAGGCTTCGGTCTCTCTACGCCTTCGAACCCCCGCCCTCTCTCCATCCCCAAAGCTCTAGCTCCGACCCCAAACCTCCGTCGAAGAAGAAAACCAAACCCCAGTACCGACCGCCCTCGTCGCTCGATCGGACCAAGATCAAAGCCGTGAAGTCGAACCTGCCGTTCGATTTCAGGTTCAGCTACACGGAGAGCAGCCCCAACGTGAGGCCGATCGGGCTGAGGGAACCGAAGTACTCGCCGTTCGGGCCGGGCAGGGTCAGCCGGGAGTGGACCGGGGTTTGCGCTCCGGCGGTGGACCGGAAGGTGAGGTCGGTGGAGGAGGGATTGGAGGACCCGAAATTGGAGGAGAAGAGGAAGGCGATGAGGGAGAGTATCCAGGGGGAGCCGCTTACTGGGGCTGAGCGGAAGATTTTGGTTGAGAGGTGTCAGAGGCACAGGACCAAAAGGCAGATTAATTTAGGTATGTTTCATGTTTTCTTATCAGGGTACCTCTTGTAAATGTACTTCACTCAAGAAATTTGGTTCAAGAGAACTTCTGTCAATTTAATTGTTTATGACTAATTTTTGTGTTTATCTAGAATATTATTTTGTGTGTTTGTCTAGGATACATGGAACTCCGCCTAAGTAGTTTACATAGCCTGTCCCAAGCAGGATAAAGGAGGAGGGTTGCGTTAGGTGTAGCGGGCCGCGGTTGTAAAAAAGAGCTATTTATATGAGATGAACCCTTATGATATTTCGTTGGCCGACCTTAACTAGTTTGGGATAAATGTGCTGTTGACGTTGATATTGATCTAGGATATATGCAGTATGCACTGCTTCTATGTTGAGAAATATAGCAAAAAGAACATGACGATGGTGGTAGTTTGATGAGTGTGACATATGCCATTGCTTCTTTTTTTCATATGGAGCGAATGGAGGTAGAATCACACATATTCTGTAGATGCATTTCTCAATATCCCTCGATGTCCTGGCTATTGACGTTTGATTTGTTGACTATTACCTATCAAATCTTGCTTGGTAATCTGGTTTGACTTTGTCGTCCAAATAATCTAAAGTAGAAGTCATTAATGAAATCGAATTACTTTACAAACCAATGAAGTAGTCCAATCTCGAATAAATTTAAAGATTCAAATATTGTAGTATTCTTCACCATTCATGAACCTCACAGCAAAGAGAAAGAGTCGATCCAAGATCTTACAATTGGAATAAGTTCTGCAGCAGATTATGAAATCTGGGCAGGGAGATACGACTCTAAATCCACTATGTAAAAGTATGGTGTACACAATGCTGGACGCAATACAAGGCAATCCTAAACACAATGCTAGTGCAATAAAAATACAATCAAATGTAAAAAAATACATCAGAATGGACGACTAGATGTGTATGCAAAATTGACGGATATATACATTCTTCATATGGGCTCTTTCCTCGAGGTTAAATAAGGTGTAAACCTCCCTTGTGCTTGGGAGGAAAAGAGACCTTCAGAAACAGTCCAATACCTTTATCAAATAATCAGGGATCAATGTCAGCATATCTCGAGTACCTACTATCGAAGGAACCGAAGACTGGACTAGACATTTGAATGAATATGTTCAACCTTTTGTCTGGTCGACTGAATAGTTGTACTGAATTAATCCGGCATTGCTTCCCAAATATGTGGTGCTCACACGAGGCCAGCTTCCCTATCTTTTGACCCTTCAACAACCCCCTCACTCAGGATCACTATCCTCACTCATGTGTCCCGACTCCCGAACACATATGCCATAACTGAGTCAAGTCAGAGTATGACCTATCTAATGAAACTCCAACAACTCTTGTCACGGTTTCTCCCAGAAGATGATAGGGAGAATTTACTTTCTTTCCCTCCATCACTAGCATGGCACCTCAAGAGATCTTCAGCACTCCACTATGATGTACTTACAACCGATGTCATCGAGTGTCCCCAAAGAGGCATGTACCAAGTGAAGGTGGGTCCAACTATATATATTGATTGACTCAGATTTTAGGCTCCCTCTTGGCTTTTTCCCAGATATAGGTTGTGGGCTTCTGCCACTCGCTCCCAACATATTCTATTGTCAAATATTTGGAATAAAACATGATTTTCAAGCATGTTTCCTTATTTTATATCTTGTAGGTTGGGCCTTAGTCACTATTCAAGTCAAGCCAGTCATAATAAATGCTCTTTATTTTTCTCTTTGGACATTACAACTATCTCTCTGAACTGAAAAACTTTTGCATGCATACCGCTTCTTTCGTAATATTTTCGTTCTTGTATCCTTATGTAGGGAGAGATGGCTTAACTCACAACATGTTGAATGATATCCATAATCACTGGAGGCGTGCTGAGGCAGTCAGGATTAAATGTATGGGTCTCCCGACAGTTGATATGAAAAATGTTTGCTTCCAGCTGGAGGTATTTTGTGTTTCACTCTATTTTTTTTTTTTTTTGGTCGAACTGGATCTTTCTTTCTCGACAGTGATTTGTTGTGCACTGGTTTTTTTCTGTTTCCTGTAGATCATCTGGGTGATTTCTTGTTCTTGGTGCATGAACTTCTTTGCCATGTTTTTGGTGAAATTTGGCATAAACCATTCATTAAGTAAGAAGTGCCGTGTAGATGTTCATTATTTGATATATAATTGCTATTATACCCATGTTAAGTATAGGATCTTCTAACGCGAGTCTCCTGTTTTCTTGGCCAAAATCCTAATGCAAGTTGAATGTGCTTTTTTCAGGATAAAACCTTTGGAAAGATTATTCATAGACATGGTGGTCAGCTTGTTTTGTACAGAGGTAGAAACTATAGTTCCAAGAGAAGGCCTGCAATACCATTAATGTTGTGGAAACCCCATGAACCTATATATCCCAGGTTGATCAAAACCACGATCGAGGGCCTGAGCATCGAAGAAACCAAGGAAATGAGGAAAAAAGGACTAGCTGTGCCTGCTCTAACAAAACTTGGTACATCTTTATTCTCATATTTTCTTGGTTTGTTTGACCATTGTAAATGCTGTTTCTGAGTCATTTTGCAAATGCAGCCAAAAACGGGTACTATGGAAGTCTGGTACCAATGGTCAGGGATGCATTTCTCACCAATGAGCTCATTCGGATAGACTGCCGGGGACTTGAGAAAAGTGATTATAAGAAAATAGGCTGCAAACTTAGGGTAAATTTTGTTATCCTTCTCCCTCATCAGTTCCAGTTCCTTACATTTTTCTCACATTTTATTTAAGTCTCTATGTGTTATATGTTTAATATATATTAACTGTATAGAAACTTGTCACGTCTTATGCTAAATGATTCAGCTACTGGCTATTCTACTGCATTTAGCAAGAAATAGGATATGAATGAAACAAACAGTATATGAATGATGCCGTTCTATGTGTAGCTTCTGATTATCGCAGTATAGTGCTTATCCTTCATCAGATGGAAAGTGCATCGAATACTTGTTCGACGGTTTATACAGCTATGTAAATAGAAGGGTATCATTTAATGGTGTATGTTTCTATTTGATATGAGGAAGTCTCCTCAGTACTAGTTTTGAGGAGCTTTCACAACCTTGTCTTCTTTATTGGTGCTATCATCAGGACAAACGGATGTAGTAATGTCAGTCGTGTGGACAGTATAATACGCTGGCAATAATGTTCCACTTTTTTGTTCATGTAGGACCTAGTTCCTTGCATCCTTGTAACATTTGACAAGGAACAGATTGTCGTATGGAGAGGGCAGGACTATAAGCCTCTGGAGTATGTACAGTTCCCCATGCATTGGGATGAAAATCCAAACGGCACATTACTTGATGGTGTTGAGGATGTTCATAGCTCGGACAGCAGCAGTAACGAGCAGTGGCTGAGCTCAAGTGACGACGAGCCGTCGGTTTCCTGAGTTTTCTCAACAGAGCCAGCTGTGCATTTGCTGAATTAGATTAAGTTTGTATTGGGCACGTAAGTTCACAAGGCTGATTCTTGCTTCTGGGTTGCTTGCAAGTTGCAAGGTCTCAAACTCAAAGAGACGCCTTCGAGGATATTTCCAGGAGAGTTCTCAAGCGATTACTGGTTTGCTCAATCTCGGTTCGAGAGGAAAAACGAGAGAACCAGAAATGATGGATTGAACAATTGGAAAAGGCATGGGTGCGGGCATTGGCTTCTAATCCCAGCGAGCCACTAATGTGATTTTAACAACCAAGGTGGTGTTCTACCCATACATCTCAACCGTCAGTTTCAGCAGACAGCGTCAGGAACCGGTAAAAACTCATTAGACTCTGTCGATACTAGAGAGTGTTGAAGAGCCTTCAAACCTATTTATTCTATGCTTTACTGTTTGCCGGGTCGCCCTCTCACGAGAATTGAAATTGGGACTCTTGTCTGCCGTGCCTACTTCTCGGCGACGAGGGGTGTGAGAGTAAATGTGCGCGAGCTGTAGGAAAATAATGACCGTACGATTCCGTTCCCAGGGCGACATGAATCCTTGTTGTAATGTAATGCAATTCGATTACGAAGCTGTGTGATGAGCCCACCCTCTCCCTCCAATCCTTCCGTCCGTCCGTCCGTCCGTTTGGTCGAAAATCAACGAGAAGAAGAGAACACAGATGACCCCTTCCTCCCCCGTCGTCTACGAAAAAAGCCTAAAGGAACTGTGGAGCCCCCTCATGTCGTCGTGTTGGTCCATCTTGCGAAGCACTGCATAGAGAAATTGATGGACAAGAATCTTTAGAACGAATGGAGAGTGAGGTCGGCATCGTGTACGGGTAAATGGCAATTATTGCCGCCACGTTCGATCGCGGCTTTAGAAAGTAAGCGCTGCTCTTGGGGTCTCGGTTCCCACCAAAGAAAACGTATGGTCGTCCCCTCTTCCTGAGCCACGTGTTGGATCCTGTCCTCTATTAAACTATCGTGATCTGAACGGTGTTGTTCCGTTTTGCTCTTTTGCTTACCTTGAACGCGTGTCGCCTTGTGCCGACGTGCAATGCGTCGGGTTTCACGCTTGGGCTGGAGTGGAAGATAACCAGGGAAGGTACGTGCTCTTCCTTTATCTTCGAGTTTTTTTTTTCCCCATTTCTTTTTTCGTTTTTGGATTTTCTCACCTTTTCCCCAAATTCGACATCTTACGATACTTTTGTATACGGGAAAATACCAAAAAAGGGCCTCAACCTCATTTGTTGTCTCAATTAAGGGGCCTTAACTTCAACTTGTGTCAAAGGAGGGCCTGGACTAATTTTTTTATTTCAAAAAAGGGTCTGGCCGAGGGATATTTCTGTCTTTTTAACTTTTCTCTCTTTTTTGCCCTTTATTCTCATCCCTCCCCTCCGACGTCTTCTTCCTCCCCTTCTGCTTCAAGCATCTTCCTTTTTTACATTTCTGCAACTCCTCCTTCTGCTCTTCGCGCGTGGCCCAGCCCCGTCCGACGACACCACCAGCTCCGTTTCTGCTTCTTTTATTCTCTCCTTCGCACAACCACCTCACCCCGACGCCACCGCACCATCTCGTGTTCGACTGATGAAATGTCCGAGTTAAAACTGAAACAGGAGGAAGAAATTGGACATGTTGAGGAAAATCTGGACCATCGCGATGAGGTTCCGGTGGGAGGAGACGACGCCCTTGCTCGCGCCGGTGGTGCCAGATGAGTAGAGCAGAGTCGCTGTGTCGTTCTGGTTGACTCGCTCCATGACTCGCCTCCCGCTGGCAATCATCTTGCGCAGAGTCGTGATTATCTTTCCTTTCGGAGCGGGTCCATTGCCACCGTCAGGTCGAGACGATTGTGGTGCAGCGTCCTCGATGAGTACGAGAGAGAGCTTGAAGGCGAGGTCGGCTGTGGTGAAGGCGAGCACGGGCTTGGAGTCGGCGATCTGCTTGGCGATCTCAGAGGCGGTGGTAAGGGGGTTGGTGGTGGTGATGACGGCGCCGAGGGACATGACGGCGAGGCAGACGACGGGGAAGGAGATGGAGTTGGGGGAGAAGAGGAGGACGACGTCGCGCTTCCGGATGCCCATGGCGAAGAGGCGGGAGGCGAGGGAGTCGATGGAGCGCCAGAGCTCGGGGAAGGAGACGTGAAGGCCGGAGGAGGCATCGATCAACGCGGTAGAGCCGCTGTGGGAGTGGGAGGAGAAGAAAATGATGACGTCGAGGAAGCCGAGGGGTTGGAGGAGGAGGAGGAGGAGAAGGAGAGAGTAGAGAGAGAGAGAAGCGGAGGAAGAAGCTTGAACCAGAAAAAAAAAAAGGAAACTTAAAAAGACAGAAACACCCCTCGGCCAGCCCCTTTTTTGAAAAAAAAAAAATTACAGTATAGACCCTTTTTTGACACAAATTGAAGTTGAGGCCATTAATTGAGACAACAAGTCAGGTTGAGGCCCTCCTTTGGCATTTTCCCTTTTGTATATGTACATGCTTTTTCTGGAATTTAATTATGTGTAGCATTTCTCATCAAAGCGGTCGGCATAAGAAGTTTGGTCTGCATAAAGCCCCTCGCTTCAACATAATTTTCACAAGCTATCCCCCATTCGAATAGTAACCTTAGGAAACACACAAGTTGCGATAATCTCATGCCGGCTCCGTTTGTTTCACGAAGAAGAACGGATAATTTGAAATTAATGTATCATTAAAAATAATCATTTGAAATAACTAGCCAATGAAAAATGTGTTACTATTGCTCATTGTTTTGTTATTGAATTTTTTGCGAACGATAATGACATTATTTTTTAATTTTTTACAAGCGATATAAGAGATGATTTATTTTCTGTCAAACGAATGGATTTGAAAAAAAAAATCAAAAAATTATTTTACGACTTTTCGATGCTTTGGATAACGGAATATATTTTTCATTAACCGAAAACAAGTTTAGATTGGGGGAAATGATTTTCTATTCCAGCAAGAAAGAAAACACTTTTCGTAAATTGTCAAACAAATAAAAAGTAGTTAAGTTTTCTAGGATTAATATCATGAAAAACTCCAAACTAGTATATCTGTGATAAATTTATTTCAAAAATATTTTTTTATCACGAAAAATCCTTAATTGATACACCTGTGATAAATTTTCCCTAAATTATTTTTTGACCACCAAAAATCGTAAATTGGTACATATGTGATAAATTTACTTTAAACTGGTATATCTGTGATAAATTTATTCGATATTATCTTTTTGACCATAAAAAATCCTAAATCGATACATCTGTGATAAATCTATCATAAATTAATTTTTTTACTACAAAAAATTCAAAATTGGTACACATGTGATAAATTTACCCTTCGTTAAATTGAGTTAATATCACGAAAAACTTCGGATTGACAGATATATGGTAAAAATCTCAAATCGGTACATTCATGAATGCCACATGTCATTTAACTTAATAATTTAACTGTTAGTTTTAACGAAAACTACGAATTTCAGATTTTTTGTGGTATTAATCCATGACCAAAGAGAATGACATTTGGCCCCACCATATTATAAAGAATGTGAATGCACACAAATCAAGACCCAGCTAATAGTCCTCACCTCCCCAGACACACACACTTTTTTTTTTTTTTTTTTGCTCTTGCCAATTTTCACTTGGAAAAAGGCATTTCTCAAAGTAAGGATGCGGGAGATTGTGATCAACCCACACGCACTCAAACTAAAACTTTCTTGGCGTTTAAAAAATTTTCTCGGGAAAAAGACCAAGGGCACATGACAGTAAAAGAAACAGAAGCAGATCCAAAAATATTTATTAGTATATTCGGCCCCCACCACCACCATGAATACGATTTCTCCACGCGCTCTGCAGATGTCGTCCCGTGCTTTTTTTTTGGTCGGAATCATCCCATGCTCACCAAACGTCAAATCTCTCTCTCTCTCTCTCTCGATCGCTCGACCCTGCGTCCTTCACTTTCCCACATTTTCTCTCTCCCTGTTTCTATGAGCGCTTCTTCCCCGACATTCTACGCGCGCTCTCTCGCTCTCTCTCTCTCTCTCTATACCTTTAATTCTTCGCTTTCCCACATTTTCCTTTTTCTGTTTCTCGTTGTAAATCTTCTCAGTCTTTCTGAACTCTTCGAATGGCGAACCAAGATCTCGCCTCCCCTCTCCTCCCTCCTCGTCGACAACCGTCCGATCCTCCACACTCCATCCTCACCATCCCCGAGAACAGCTCGTCGACGCAGGATCAGAATGGTGGCTCCCCTTCCAAGCAAGACCATCGGAAACACAAACCCAGAAACCAAAACCACCACCACCGCCATCACAGCAACAACAGTAACAATCACGTCCATAACAACACCACCAACTTGGAGAGGCCCAACCCCTTCGTGTTCTTGGGCTCGAGGAGCTTCTCCGTTCCCGCGGCGAGCACTGTCGACCCGTTCCTGAACCACACCGAGAAGGTCGATGGGGTCTACGAGGTGGTGAAGATTGCGCTGTGCTTGCCAATCGCTTTGGTGAGGCTTGTGGTTTTCGGGGTTTGCTTGTCGGTGGGGTTCGTTGCGACCAAACTGGCTCTTCTAGGTTGGGAGGATAAGGAGAATCCGATGCCCAGATGGAGGTGTCGGCTCATGTGGGTGACCCGGATTTCTGCCCGTTGTATTTTGTTCTCCTTTGGGTGAGTTCGAATTTACTTTTTGTTTTTGTTTTAATTTCTCTAGCTCTCTGGGATTTCGTTTGAGGTGTTACTTCGAGGAAAAGAGTTCTTTTATGGTAGGGGTGAAAAATGTTTGAATCTTTAAGCTGATTGGTTTTTCCGGCTAGAATATGGTAGATTGTACATTGAGTCCCTTGTGGCCTATGAGAGGAAATGAATGATTGATTCAGTTTGAAAATATTACTAAGTGGCAGACTTGTCAAAATCTGCTGGACTCGGAAAATTTCGAACTCCGAATTGTGGGTAGTAACAGTTTGTGAACATTTGGAGTTTGAACAACTCCAGTTGTTTGAATGTCTTTGATGGGTATTTGATTGGGTCTCACCCTTTGCAGCTACCAGTGGATAAGAAGAAAAGGAAATCCTGCTCCAAGGGAGACTGCTCCTATAGTCGTGTCAAACCACGTGTCATATATTGACCCGATCTTTTATTTTTACGAGTTGTTCCCTACTATGGTTGCTGCCGAGTCCCATGATTCTATACCCTGTGTTGGAACTATAATCAGAGCTATGCAGGTAATCTTGGAGCATTACATTGTGATTTTGAGCTTTTAACATACATAATGTGTAAGTTGTAGTTGGTCTACTATCATTGTTTTCTTATTTAACAGTTAAGGTAATTATTTTATGTTCTCAGGTGATATATGTTAATAGGTTCATTCCTTCATCGAGGAAGAATGCAGTCAATGAAATAAAGGTAAAAAGCTTCTATCCTCCAAGAAACTTGGTTTAAGGTGACAATCTTTTGGACATTCTACTGATTCTATGTAAAGAAGGATTATCAAATCAGTGCTGAGATAGTCTAGTGCTTTTATTTCTCTTTTGTTCCATTTCTTTTGCATTTTTTTGAACTTTATGTTGTAAATCATCAATGTCATGAAACGACTATTGTTTTGCATGCTCCCTCCACAAGGAGGACACATTGTGTTTAGTGCTCATTGTCAATGTGCATAACCATATTGGAAACCCCTTATTTCTTTTGATATCTCCGGGATGATAAAGTTCATTTTGAAAAATTGAATGTGTAAACAGCAGAGTTATGGCCGTTTATGTCATAATCCGATATTCTCTGTGGTTTATTCGTTTTCTGGATACTCACGAAAGTTGCATTTCATTGTTCTGACGATTTTATAGGCCTCTTAGTAGTTAGCCTGTCCAAACAGCTAATAGATGTGTTACAGAAAGAGTATCATTGATCCCTTGGATCTATTTGCTTGCTTTGGATATTGCAGAGTAGAAGGAGACTGTTTAGTTATTGCATCATAGTTCATAGTGCAAATTTTCAAGGATTTCATGCATAGAATATCACAGTAACTATAAGTCTTTGTCTTTTAGTTGCTTTACGAACTAAATTTGTAATCCTTTAGTCAATATTCAAGCTATTTGATACAGAAATGTGGTTTAGGTATCTAATTCTAAATACAGAGAAAGGCTTCCTGCAATAGATATCCTCGGGTGCTGCTCTTTCCTGAGGGAACAACTACTAATGGAAGGGTCATTATTTCGTTTCAACTTGGTGCATTTATCCCTTCTTACCCGATTCAACCAGTAATTGTCCGTTATCCTTATGTACACTTTGATCAATCCTGGTAAGGCTCCTTTTCCTTTTGTAACTGCGTCCCTGGTGCTGTTTGCTATACATATCATCCAAATTAACTCTGGTTGACTTTTGATTATATTTTTTCTTGATTGTGCACAGGGGAAATATCTCCTTGGCAAAGCTCATGTTCAGGATGTTCACCCAGTTTCACAATTTCATGGAGGTCTCTCTCTCTCTCTCTCTGCCCCCCCCCCCCCCCCCCCCCCGGTGTATCCATGAATAAGTTTCATTTTTGGTCACTGAAGTTGAGTGGAATTTGCAATCAGTCCACTGAAATTTAATGTCGATCACTCGGTACACTAACTTTTGATTTCTTTTGGCAATTATGCACTTTGGTCAGAACCAGTCCTTTTTCCAGCAACATCTGACCTGCTGAACACATGGTTTTTGAAGATGTCACGTCATTGCTAAATTTACGGTTCACAATAAAATTGGCCGGATTCTGGCCAAAATGCATCGAGTGAAAGAATTGAAAGTTTAGTGTAGTGGGAGATATTAAATCAAAGTCGGTGCGTAGTAGTCTTAAATATCACTAAATTTTAGTGATGACCTGTGTAATTTACCTATTCTTTTGTGGTCAGGGGAGGAAAAAGGGTAGGGGTTTGAACTTTGTTTGGCACTTTATCTTTGTTGCCATGTTTGAGAAAGAAATGACCGCTTAGATGATGCCAAGGCAACAGTTTATTCAGTTCTTAGGTGTAGGATTCATGTTTTTGTAGATAGATCAGCTTCTCAAACTTCTCAAACACCAAGAGGTGTTTCTGATTTATTTCAATATGTTCTGCTACTTTCTTCAGTAAGTATTGTTACCACACGTCAAGTGGATAATTTCATTGCGGAAAGTTAAGTCTTTTACACTGGTAATGGTGTAGGTTTATTTCCTGTTGATACTTGCCAGCTGAAATAGTAGACCTTGTGACTTATTGTTCAGTTTTCATTGATGTCTCTTGGATTTTATCAGGTGGAATACCTTCCCGTCCTTCATCCGCTTGAGGACCAGAAAGAAACTGCTGTCCATTTTGCAAAGAGAGTGAGTATATACGTGATTATAATTTTCCTTGTCTCGATGAATAAGACATCTCAGGAAGTAGCTCCCCGATAGTGATGTACAGCAATGGTGCAATTCGGGAATTTGAGAATGTTAGACTAGGGTAGCATTTTTTTTATTGCGTGTTTTCTGTGTCTTGATAATTTAAATATGTCTCTGATATTTGCAGGCTAGTCATGCTATTGCGACAGCGCTAAACGTCACCCAAACATCCCATTCTTATGGGGACGTGATGCTTCTTATGAAAGCTTCCGACTCAAAGCAGGTTAGTTGTCTGTAGTCTGATTTAATGGCAATATAAACTTTACAACGAGAGTAGAAGCTCCAAAAACTCGCATAATCTAAGTGGTCTTTGGATAAATTTGATTACATTTGTCTTCTGAATCGTGTGATAGGAGGAAACCAACGGATGCTTTGTGCGCTGTGTTCACTTTAATCTCAATAGAAATCAAGATAGACTCCAGAAAGAATTATACAAAGTTATCTTTGATTTGTTAATTTCAATGGCATCTTAGATGTGCGTGTAAGAGGTGAGATTAAAGTGTTCGAAGCCAGTCATCCCCACGTTTATTTTTCAAATGTTCATTTCGCATGATGCAGGAGAAGCCTTCGAGTTATATTGTTGAAATGGCACAGGTGGAATCTGTAAGTTCTTAATGTGATGATATTCTCTCTCTCTCTCTCTCTCTCTCTCTCTCTCTCTCTCTCTCTCTCCTATTTCTTATAAATAAGTCATCCTATGCTTGCAAGTTGAGAAGCCACTAAGAAGTTTTGATTCTGTGCCACCCGTATGGATTGTCATTACATCTTCATCTTCAGTAAATGGGAGCTAAAGCACTAGCATCTGCATTTTTCCTTGATGAAATGATTCTTGTATAACGCTAAAGCGTGGAAAATTTCGGATTGATGTTTTATTGTTCTTAACTCTGATTTTGGATGGTGATCCTTTGACCAGTTTTTGTAATTTTGCATGATATGAGCTTCTATTGTGTATGGTAACCATTAAAAGGTGCTGCTAGAGAGGCAGAGAACAAATCATAGGTCTTCTTTAGGCCAAATAGCAAAAAAAAAAGAAAAAAAAGAAGGTTATGATTTCTCATTTTTTTCAATTATATCCCCATCTCTCTGCTTTTATCAAGATAAATCCTCACCTTTGGAAAGCATATCAATTCTATTACTAGGCTAGACTCCCTCCAAGAATTGTCTTGTAATTACCATTTTTTCCTATTTAGTCTTAAATATTCATAAAATTCAACTAAGACAATATTTTTGAAGAACCTAAATTTTCATATTTTCTTCATACAAAAAATTTAAGTGCTTTTAATCATTGGAAAATTTATACATCGGAAAAGAGTTGATATGAAGCCAGATAATATCAACCCTTGAATTTTGCATTGGTTGAATTATTCTCTCTTAAATATTTCCCCTTTTTTTTGGCTAGAAACTTAAATATTTCCCTTGAATTATTCTTAAATATTTCCCTTGAATCATCGGATAAATCTCCTTTCTTCAGATTTAAATTAATATCCTTCTTTTAGCATAGTTAGGCAATAAGTGATAGAGAATTGTTTTCCTAGAACAGTCTTGCTACCACATTGACAATCAAAACAAGGGGATCCTACATATAAACAAAAAAGAAAAAGAAAAAAAAATCGAAAATTGGGAAGGAATCTAACAGAATATTTTCTCTCACGAATGGTGTTAAAAGACTAGGATAGATTTGAAACAAATTTGAAATTGTGCGTATTTTTCTTTTAGGATTAAAAGGTCAGAATAAAATTGAAAATCGTAAAAATGGTTGGGTTTATTTTGTCATTTGGCCTTCTCTTTATTATTCTGAAGGCATGACAGGTATTAATGTTAGGTGTTAATCCAGATTAAGACCCACAAGAAAGATCATGCATTTTGTTTGAAGCTAGACTGTAATTTTCGTTGGTAACTATTGTATGAGACATTAGTATCAATTTTTTTTTTTTTAACATTATTGGTCTTGATGGATTATTTAACTTACAGAACTTTTTTTCCTCTTGTTTCAGTTCTTCCATTTGAGCAGCATGGAAGCCGTTGACTTTCTGGAGAAGTTTCTATCGATGAATCCAGACTCAAGGTACTCTTGCCCATTTGCTGAAAATATTTAATTCCCTAGCGCCTTGCCTCTTTCAAGGTTTTAGCAAAGGCTATATTCTATATATTCAAGCTGTAGGTTTTCTTTCTGGTAGAAATGTTCACTTTTCTTTTAGTTCGCTTATTAGTAGGAATGATGCACGATAGGTTATTTGTCCATGTGATGTTGCTTTTGTAAAATCATGTGACAAACTCCTCCCTCCTTGGTGTGATGTTTGCCTTTTGGTATGAGAATGTTTATCGTATGAGAATGTTTATCCTTTTGGTGTCAATGGTCAATTCCTGTGGATTCCTTATCTTGGAAATAAGCTCTTTTTTGGTTTTCAGCTCTTTTTGTAGATGGTTTGGCATCCCCTTGGTGTCTTTGGTGCCGCCTATGTACAGTGCACTATTGCTTTATTTCTCTTTAAGCATAAGACCATAACTTTTTAGTGACTACAATTACGGTCAATAATGTGACAAAATGAAACAAAAAACATGGCTAACATGTTGAGATCGGAGTATTCTCTTGGCTTGTCATATTGTTGTAAGGTTTTTGCGACCTGAGCGTTTAGTGTTCTCTTTCAGTGGGCGTGTGTCAATGGATGGCTTTTTGAGGGGTCTGAGACTGAGAGCTTCTACTCTTTCTGAAGAGGTTAGTGATCCTTAAGTTAAGCCTTATTGCCAGACTGATGCTCCAGAGTTAAGAGCTTGGCGCTTGCCTCTCTGCTCATTGCTCATTTCATCTTTTACGGACATGGAATTTTCAGATTTTTAAAGTTTTGCTTGCTTGTCCCACCCCCCTTGCAAAAATGTTGGATTTAAAACCTGTTTAAATACACTGCATGACATTCTTGGATTATCGAGTTTCCAGAAACTCGTGTTGTTATGTAATATGAATGTATTCTATAATTGTGCTTGAGCTAAGTTTTCTAGTGCTGGTTTCGGTCAGTTTCCCCACTTTTAGACTGTGAAATTGGGAAAACATTAGCAAAGTGAAACAAGACTCAAGATTTATATTGTAAGTTGATCATTGTTCTTCCATTGCCTTCATTTTAAGTGAGAATATTTTGAATGACAGATATTCAGGTTCCTTGATGTGGATAAATACGGAACAATCACATTCAAGCAGGTAATCTTCCCTTTGAGTTTTGATAGCAATCACATCTTCCTCTAAAACTGAGGGAAGTGATCAGCGGATGCTAGGTTAAACTAGGTTTATAAATTTGTCTAGCGAATTGGCTTTTGGTGCTGTTCTTGTTGAAATTCAAACGAAATGATTTGTTTCTGTGTTTGCAGTTTTTATTCGGGTCGGCTCACGTTATGAAGCAACCGTTATTTAGAGAAGCCTGCCAATTGGCACTTCGGGAATGTGATGTAGGAGGCAGAGGTTACATCTCAGAGGAACAAGTGAGCCTTTCTTTTCTAACCCTCGTACAATTTCGGTAGTCTTCTTGTTTTCAAATAAAACTTTCTCCGCTAATCTTCGGTTTCTCGTTGCTTCTAAAACAGTTGGGAGATAGCCTTAGAGCAACCATGATGAATATGAGCAAGGAAGAGGTAACAAACCCGCACTCTGATGTTTGTTTCGGGTTATTTAGAAATGCTAATCAGCAAATAAATATGTCGAAACAGATATGTTGATGAATTTGCGTCGTGTTCAGTCCGCTCTTCTGTCTCCTATACATGACGACCATGCTGCTATGTTCTTGCAGATTCATGAACTGTTCGAATTGTTTGACGAGGATGGTGATGGAAGGGTGAGCAAAGACGACTTCGTGTCCTGTTTAAGAAGAAACCCGCTCCTAATAGCACTC
This sequence comes from Rhodomyrtus psidioides, assembly GCA_021437785.1. NCBI lineage: Eukaryota > Viridiplantae > Streptophyta > Magnoliopsida > Myrtales > Myrtaceae > Rhodomyrtus > Rhodomyrtus psidioides. The sequence goes on from JAILYB010000054.1 coordinate 2,045,259, forward strand.
TTCTCTCATTGTTTACGGCATGATGATTCGTTAGAAGGCAGCGACCGAATACCAGATGAGATTGTTTGATTATTGGTTTTCTTGCTTCATGTTATGTAGAGGCTGTATTATCTGCTGCTCCAGTGGGTTTTTATCTGAGAGAGAGGGAGAGAGAATGGGGCGCTTTCATTTTTTTTTTTTCACGGGGCCCCCTAGTTGGGAAGGGACTTCATGAACAGACTTATCATATCAGCATACAAGATCTTGTCTTGAGATTACCTTCAACAGAGCTCTTTCTTCTGTTGGAATTAGTTACTCTCGATTGGAAATCACCAAAATATAGTGACTCTTGATGGAAGCTGGGCCGGGGCCGCAGCCGCGGCATGTTTGCTAATGGATGCCGGAGTCATGGGCCTCATGGCTGTTGCATAGCCCGAGGACCGCGTAATCTATATTATTGAAGCAGGGTTGCCGGAAAATGCTTTGTGTTTTCTCTTCGGTTAACCGGAAAGGGCAAAAGAGAAACAAAAGAGCCAAGTGAGAAGCTTGGGCTAGTAACACTTCGAATTCTGGCTTTTACAGGTTGATTTTCACCTGAGACTTTTGACGCCAAAGGGCGAGTTAGATTGCCCCTATGCAGCTACAAGAGATATTAATACCATCTTCAATGCGAAGGGCATTAAGCTTTGCGTTTCTTGGTGCCGCGCCTGTATATGCTGTTAAGACTGGACGAGGTGAAGTGTCTTGTCGACTTAATTGATGGAAACATGTACTAATGGAAGACGCGGCTGCGGCGGTGAGCTCCCAGATCGGTCCCGGAGAAAAGTAGAGCTTTCTACATTTTTATTTTTTCGGAAAAAAAGCTTTGAAATTGTCCTCCTCCTCCTGTGTGTTGTAAACAAAATGGTCAAAATGTTGATCCGTAGCACTATCATTATTTATAAAAAGGGTGACTATCATGAGTGATATGTTTATCTTAAATTAATTTTGCGTCAGCAAAAATCCTAATTGGCACACTTGTAACTTCCGTTGATATCGTGAAATTGTTGAGCTGAATTGCAAATTGCAATAACTCAATTGACATGGGAAAAAAAGTGAAAAAAAAAAACTAACATGGAAAATCAATTTAGAAAGGTAAATTTGTAATAGGTGTATCAGTTTAGTATTTTTGATAACTAAAAAATTCATTTAAAGTAACTTTATCGCAGCTATACCATAAACAAACTTCAGAGATAGTGAAGAAAATGCAAACGATTTCCGAACCTAATTTGGTCACACTTAATAGGGAAAATGCCAAAAAAGAGCCCAAAGTGTACTTACTTTCTCAATTAAGGGCCCAGAGTGCTATTTAAGTGCCCTTTTTTATCCAAACAAGGGCCTGAGTAGGGACAATTTCGTCATTTTATATTCTGTGATTTTTTTTCCTTTTTTCTTTCTCTTTTTTTCCTTTTTTCCTTTTGTTTTTTCTTTCCTCACCCGTCGGCAGCCATGAACGACGAGCTCTGCAACCCCTCCCTTTGGTCCACCCCCTCGTCCGCCTCCAACGGCTCTCTTCTCCTCCGACTCTTCTCACCACCTGGACTTTGCCGGCTCCGGCGGTGGTGCCTTCGACGAGGCGCGCCTCCGCTACAAGAACTCCGTCGCTTCCCTCCGTGTCGTTCTCGCCGCCATTCCCACCTCTCACAAGATTTTTCCTCGCCTTCTTTCCCTTTCTGTGTTCCCTCTTTTACGGATCTTCCACTGGTTTCCGGTGACAGAGTTTGGATCACGGACATTTCCAAAGCATTAGGCTTCTTGAAAATCGCCGACGTGTCCATCTGGAGAGGGACCGGTCTACCAGGATTTCGAGGGGCATTTCCAAAGCATTAGGCTTTTCAAATTTTACGATCTCAGCTTAATGGTCGCCAATCGGTTTGCTCGAGATTTCGAGGGGCATTTTGTTTTCTTTGAATAGAAATTTCCGATGAACTATCTCCCCGGCTTTTTTCAGATCGGTCGAGCTCCGTCCGTCAATGGCAGCTTCAGTTGCAGCTTCTTCTTCCAAGCTTTGGCCTCCCTCTCTCACTCCCCACAAGCTCTGCATGGCAGTGGCCGCCAAGTCCAGGACCGTCGCCGAGCCCTTCCGCCCAGTCCGCTCAGTCTCACGCGACGGCTTGCCTGAGCGATCTGACGGGGCTCCCCTCGCCGGCGGTCGCGTGGCAGGCCCTTGCCTGTGCAGAAAGGGGCCAATCTCGCCCGATCTGCCGGCGGCCGCAAGGCAGGCCGTCGCGTGTGGCCGGCGAGGTCGCGCAGCCGGCTGCCGACGGGTGCAAGGGAAGAGGAAAGGAAAAAAACAAAAGGAAAGAAAAGAGAATGAAAAAAGGAAAGAAAAGAGGCACAGAATATCTGCTCAGGCCTTGTTTGAATAAAAAAAAGGCACTTGGAGCCCTTTTTTGAAACAAGTAGCACTCCAGACCCTTAACTAAGAAAGCAAGTGCACTTGGGCCCTTTTTTGATATTTTCCCTACTTCTTATTGGGTCCGAATCGCCTAACCTCCGATTAGGAGGTTAGGTAGATCCCCACCCTCCATTAATACCCCAAAACATTTCCCCCATATTAATGGAGGGTGGGGATTCCCCTAACCTATTCGGATCCAATAAGAAGTAGGGAAAATATCAAAAAAGGATCCAATAAGAAGTAGGGAAGAATCTAATTTACGCGTTCACAGAAGAATTTAATTTACGCATTCACCCGAGGAGAGGTAGGGAAGAATCTAATTTACGCATTCACCTGGGAAGAGGTAGCTCGAAGAGTGAGAATAATGGACTGGGAAAATTTGAAAATTTCTACATAGTTCGGAACCGAGCAACCCGTTTTCATTCACCAGGGGAAATTGAATTCCCCACCAAGAAAGGCATAGCCTGCTTTTGCACGAGTCCAATTCCACATCTTCACAACTATAATTGAGTCGAGTCCATCCCGCTGTGAGTTTGAATGAAACAGTAAACGTCTAAAAGAGAAGCACGCAGTAACACTGCTGCTTCTGGTTATCTAACACACTGAAATTTCGACTCCGCCGTCATAGTTGTCATGTATGTCGAAAGTATGGCTAATGAACTGTGTATATGACGCCGAGATTGTTTTGAAGCACATAGTACTTGTTCCTGTAACTCCTGTCTCTTCCAGAATGCATCACAATATAGAGCTATATATATGTACATGGCATGCGCTCTCACTTGCGCCACGAACACAGTGAATTTGATGGTCTGGCCAACTCATTTGGAAACAACACAATGCTTAGAAAGTACGTCTAGGATAAGAAATCAAGTAGACAATCATTTTCATAGAAGATGCTGACTTTTTTTTTTTTTTTCCTTCTGTTCCATATGTTGTTTAGAGGACCCATCCTTGAATGAAGTTGGTTTCACCAGCAACGCTCCTTATTCCTTCTACTTGAACATACTGATACCTGTTCATGCACCACTCAAAAAGATAAATGAACACAAGATATAAAGAAGACTAAAGAAAGAAGATAAGGAAGATGACGATCATGATGACGATGATGATGAAATGGAGGCAAAGGGGGAAATACAGGAAATTTTTGTAACCCTTGAAATAATTAACACAGCAGCATAAGGGTTTTCATTTTAACCTGAACTTCATTTATTTTAGAATAATTGGATTATTTTATACAAGTCAGTGCCATCTGTTTGAACAAAAGAAAAAAAAAAGTTTTGAATGATGTCAATTTTATTTTAGACATGCTCGTGTCCACTCTCGCCTGATGGCGTGCTTGATATCTTTCGATATTCTTATGCACACCACATCCGAATGGCACTGTTGTCTCGTAATTGTCTTCAGTTGTTAATCCTAATATGTATTCCTGGCTAAATCCATTGAGTTTTTCTTTCGAAATGTTATCGCGTACGAGTTTTGTCTGCGCAACTGAAGATACCGCATGCAGTTCTAGTGTCCACCACTAAGCCAGATCCTATATCAACACATTGTGAACACAATGCGCTTTTCGTGGAGCTCACTTGATCAGTAAAGAGTCACTCCTCACAAAAAGGAAAACGGGCAAAGAGAGAGTACCCGATTTGCAAGACTGGCTCGGGTTCGCACTCCAAGGGGTTGGGTTGAGAATGGTGGACATGGAAGCTGCTAGTTCCTGCTGCATCAGGATTGGAGGTCCAAAGCCCTTGAATGGCCTTGAGATTTAGGCCTTCTGCCTCCAGCTGAGAAAACAACGAATCATCAAGCATCAAGTGATGGTGTTGAAAATTTCTAACTAATGCACCTTAAGGACATCGATCTTGTCATGAATATGAGGTATAATGTATCGAAATAACAATATTTGATACCTGGAACTTGAGTTTCTTGTTAAGATCTCCGAGCTCCCGCTCCTGCCATTATGTCGCCAAAGGCCGCAGACATCGTATTTAGATACAATGGGGATTAGCTTAGAAATGGAGGATATGGATCCTCTCAATTGTACAATAAACAGACTCACTCATGAAATCATCACACACAGTTGAACAGTAACTTCATTTTCAGTTGAGATGATGGATATCAGGAGCTGTTTTTCAACTCTTCAAGTCTCTTTCAGGCAATGTACAAGAGAATATAATGAGTTGATCTGCTTTCTAAATTGAGATGACACAGATCCAACGAGAAGTGCGTAATTTGTAGAGATCGATTTCAGAACTTACTGAATACACTACCTACCTTTCTGCGGAGGTCTTCCATTTGTTCCAACATAAGTTGTGTCTACAATATGGGGAAAAAAAATAGAGATAAAGAGTGTAAATGCAAGATCTTTACTAAGTATATGTTTGGAAAAAGGCAGACACCGGAAAATTAGATTCTCTTGAGGATCGATGATATTAACAAGATTTTTAGTTTTAATTGACAACTACTCTTAGAGTACACCATTTTTCCTACGTCAGAATAGAAATGATGATAAAGATGAATGGGGGAGAACCAAACTGTGAACTGTATATAAGAGCTTCGCATGCTTCGACGATGGATCTTCCTTTCACCATGTTCAATATTTAGTTGCATGGATCTATTAGCCGTTACACCTTAATCAATATGCATGTTAGTTGCATCTAAGTCCTTCAAAAGATGATTGATTTGGGAAATCAGATCAATTTACCTTCCTTCGCCTAGCTTGTGCAAGAGCTTGCTCAAGCTGCTTCTCAAGATTTTGCAACTCTTTCACATTCAGCGGTTCGAGGTCTTCTCCGAGCAAATGCCTTAATTCAGCTCTCCATGTTAGCACTGATTATAGTCTTGGCATATGACAACTTAATAGACTGATTAATACTTGAACTTATGAGATGATATTTTGCCAAAAATAAGAGAAGAGCAAAACCTCTGAGTTTGTTGAAGAGATTCATATTTTGCCTTCAATTTCGATACCTCTTGAAACCAGTTCTGCTGTCATAGAAAAGCACCAAGTGAAGTGAAGACAGACATCTCTTCCGCTTCATTATATTGAAAATTTGATATGTAAACGTAACGGATCTCTTTGGGAAACTAATGCTTCACACTTGTTATAACGTGGAAATAAGGAATTATCACACAGCTGTTTTAACACGTCACATATGAATCTCGGCATGTCGTTACCAGCAGTAACATCATTTAAATCAATACGAAGTTCCAGGATTCAACCAAAAGAAAGAGTTTATTGAGCAGCAAATCTAGTATCTGGTATAATGAATACAAACTTGTGCTTCACGTTCAACACAGTTGTCTTGAGGATTGGATTTGTTGCGTTGGTATCGCTCGAGCGTCTTGTATATGCTGCAGAGAAGACATATAGAAAAGATTAGTCATCTCGAATCTCAAAGTTCGAACACTTTCTGCACAACAAAAACAAAATTTACGAAACACGCGTTCAGGAGACGGGGCAATAAATTTGGCAAGTGGCCAAGAAAATCTGCCCCCGTAGGTGATTCTAGTATGAGAAATTTCACAGCTTGGTGTTGTGAATATGTCCCACTGTTAAAGTCAGTTGAACACGTAACTATTTAAGCAAATTTGTTTCATTTTCTACTCATCCACAATCAGCAAAATGTGTCTCTATGCCAAGTTATTAACCAATCCTCCTTAGAGAATCAGCTAACAATACTCATGAACCTATAAAAGAACCGATAACCATTGCTGTAAGCATCCTGATGAATATAGGTTAATCACATTTGACCCATTAGGTTTTACCAGTACGGACTCGCAAATCTTGCATATAAAAGGAAATATTCCATTAGATGACTCCTGGCGGTGGTGGTCTCTAGTATGGCAAAGATCTGTTCTAACTCTAGAGTTATAGAACAAACACACCAATCTTCTTGATAAATCACTTGAAATGCGTAAATTTTTCTACAGTGACCATCAGCGGGACTTCCCCTCGGGCTAAATCGGATACTAAATTGTGAACTGGGGATGGCAAGGAAGAGCTATAACACCATGAAGCTAGAGAAGTGCCCTTTTTAATCTAGGTATGTATAACACAAATAATTGTCATTGATCAACATGACAAAAATGATTCAAACAACAAGAACGACAAAAAAAAGAAAAAAAAGAAAAAGAGATGACAAGTACTCATCTAAACTGTGGTAAGATGAACTAATGAAAAGTAGCCCCTCCTTGTACTGCAACGGGAACAGACTCTCTCCACTAATTGCAAATCTCAGGTTGTAAATAATGGCATATGATTAATCAATGGAAACACTTGCTGCATTGCACTGTCTCTTTACGCATGTCTGATCAGACTCTTTTTTGTTCTAGGATTAAAGAGAGTTATTCACCATTATAACTGCAAGTTCTTTAACTGAGAAGGCAAAGAAACATCTGGGGCTACATTTTTGTGGGAAGGCTTCCATTTGTTACCTATAAATATGCTGCATTTTTTGTGACAAAGGAAATAGAACCATGATAGAGAAAGTTTGCCCACAGAGAGAGAGAGAGAGAGAGAGAGAGAGAGAGAGGGGGCGAAGCAATGTCACGTCCAGATAAAATTCTGTCTTCCTCTTTGTTCATTTTTTTCTCAGAAGATTTTGGTCTTTCTTCTGGGTATGAAGAAAAGATAAATGAGAAGAGGACAGATTGTACATAAAGAAGCGACTAAACACAAAAACCTCACGCATTCTTAGAGAGAGAGAGAGAGAGAGAGAGAGAGAGAGCGCACTGAAGAACCCTAGATCGTTCAACTTGCACAGAGGTCCAAGAGAGGGCACAAGCTCTACAGAAAGAAGTCATTACTTGACCTCAAAACCGAAGGATGTCAAGACGCAACTTTGACACCTTCACACGAGAGAGAGAGAGAGAGAGATCCCATGGAAGACACGAATGTGATGGATCTGCACCAGCCTCACACCTGAACCAGTACTCAAAGTTATCTTGAAGAAGAAAGTGCATACCCAGAGGATCAAACGACTAAAAGACATGAAGAAAAAAGCCCCCGCACACTCTTCTGGCACTGTGCAACTAGCTTTCTCTAGAGAGAGAGAGAGAGAGAGGGAGGGAGCATTGAAGAACCCTAGATCCTCCAACTTGCACAGAGGTCCAAGAGAGGGCACAAGATATTTGCTTTAGGTGGCTAGCAAAATGGGGAATATTGGGTTTCAGGTGGTCGTTCAGATGAGACTCGTACAACACCCACTACCACTGTTGTGATTCATTTCCATGACAAACAAGAAGAAAGAGAGCTATAAAGCGAAAGAGGAAAGAGAGGACAGGAAACGTGTCGATCTTGCATTGGCAACATGTCATAATAGAACTGAGAACTGGCGGTTCCTTTGAGAGATCCGACACAGCCCACATAAAAAAGGATGACATGAAAACGGGAAAAGCCCCCCAAAGCAAACAAATCATGACAAACTACCAGATGGACTGGGGAACTGGGGAAAAACCAGTAACGAGAGAGGAAAGAAAAACTCTTTCTCAGATCAGAGAGAGAGAGAGAGAGAACTTCACTGAAGCTCAAGTGATGAAAATGGCATTAGAAAGGACGAGATGAAAATGAGAACTGAGGAAACAAACACCCACTCGTTGCTAGAAAGCTAACATTTTTACTTGGAGAAGGACGAGGAACGGGGGTTTGGTTTCTTGGAATTAAGCTTTTTCACAATAATTTTCCCGGGAAAGAAAAAGAAAAACTTGTTAAACAATACTCTTGATGAAACCCACAAAAGAGAAAAGAATCCCAGAAACAGAAAACCAAAGAGAAAACTAGATCAACTGAAATCAAGAGCGAGAGAGATGGGGAGAGAGAGAGAGAGAGAGAGAGAGGGAGAGAGAGAGATTGTACCCAGAAGGGCCAGAGCTGCCAAACTCATAGAGCTTGCCACGGCTGGAGAAGATGATGAGCGCGACCTCAACATCGCAAAGCACAGAGAGCTCATAGGCCTTTTTCAAGAGCCCATTCCTCCTCTTGGAGAAGGTCACTTGCCTGTTGATCTTGTTCTCTATCCTCTTCAGCTCGACTCTCCCTCTCCCCATCACTCTCTCTCTCTCTAGACACGCAGTCTTTGGACAGTGGAAACAGTTTCAGTCTTGGAGATCGCTGTGGATGAAGAAGATAAACGTACTATGGAGCTAGCCTCTCCTATGGTTGTTTGGCTTTTCCTTGGTGGGGTTTTGTGGACTGCTGTACTAAAATGGAGGGTGGGAGACAATGTGTGTATTCATCTTATATCTGGCGAAAGAAGGTGTTCCTGATAATAATAATAAAAATGTTCTTTCTCTATCTTTCTAGGCAAGCATAGCAATAGATGAGCATGAGCAGATATAGAAAAGCAGAGGAGCAGAAGGAAAAGAAAAGAAGAAAAAACAGAAAAGAAAGAAGGGCTGCATCTTCCCGATTGCAATAAGGCAGGGACCATGTAGTTCTCTTTAGTAAACCCTTCCTTTGTAGCCTCCCTTCTTTCTTCATGTGCTACCACATGCCATTGAAGATCACTTGGCACATATAGCAAAAGGGTCGCAATAATAGCGTTCGCGATTACGCAGCTATCGAGAAGTTGCACGATCGGTAGGTTGTTTTTTTTTTCTTCTTCTTCTTTTTCATCAATCGGTAGATTATTGACCGATGAAATATGAGTATGACTCTCAGGACGATAAATGAATCGAGGCTGCTGGCCTAATAGTTTACTGTCAAATGACAATATAACGAAAAAGAAAAAAAAATGAGATTGTGAAAAAGGTTTATGACAAGCATAACACGGTTAGTACCGTGTGATCGTCACCTCAGCTTTTTCCTAAATGAATTTCTCCCGAGCAATGATTTACTGCCCGGATAATCCTTAATTGCCGGGATAACATGCAAGAATAGCAAGATACGAAAGCCCTATGAAAACTTTCGTATATAAGATGTTAGGCAGAAGTGATTATAGTACCACTATCAATTGATCTAAGGATAGAAATTATCATGAAAGGCATAATATCTATATATCGTACGAATTGACACTGTTGTGGCCTTAGCTGAACATTGAAATGCGAAATTTGTCTAGCTAAGAAAGTAAATAGCGGGCTTGGAAACATCTCAACTCAACACAACAAACAGCGATTTGACAATAGAAATAGAATAGTCAGTCTTGGAGATCACTGTGGATGGAGAAAATAGGAAAAATTGTCCCAAAAGTCCTCGCCGGCCACAGTAAGCAAAAAAAGACAAAGAAAAGAAAGGAAAAGAAAAAAAGTAAACAAAAATTGAAAGTAATTAAAATATCAATAGAAATTATTCACGTCCACGTCCGCGATTCTCGACCAAAATTAATCGGAGGGACTCAATCAGCAAAAGATGGAAAAAGGTCAAAGACTTAGCTGGCAAAATTACAAGGTTTATGACTGAATTGGCAAAAACGTAACAGATTTAAGATTCTTTGAATAATTTTTTCCGAGAAAATATACATGTTTTGAGATAACCAGATTTCGTACATTCCTAATAATTTTTTATTTGGGTCAGAGTACATTCCTGGTGACATAATGCCTTTGAATTAATGGAGGACAACCATTTTTTTTTCTTTTTTTTTTCTCATTTTGATATCTTGAGTATCGCATTGATTGGGAGAGTCTTGCCGAGTGATTCATAAGTCAACATTTACTCCCAAATAGTCATCACTTTGTATGATTATTCGGAGTATTCCTTTTAAGACATTGGCCCGCATGGATCGGAGAAGTCACATTTGTAAACTTGTTATGCAGTCACAAACGACACGGCATGCATGATATAAGATGGATTGGTAACTCCTGGAATCAATAGGAAGTCAGCACGCGGGGCGAGCTCTTTGATTGAAGGCTTTTCTACGTTTTAGTTCGAGCATCACACAACTAATAACCAGACGAGGAAGAAGAATCGCGCCTCCCAGTCGATTCTACTTCTAGTCTTACCAGATAAGTCACAAGGCCTTGTCCTTCTTCAGGCCCAGGTCATCTAGTCGGGGTCGACCATGATTTTCGTAGGAAAGAGAGAAAGGGTCCGAGCGGAGCTAAGCAAGTCAGTGAGGGGGTCTTTACTGGCCGTAAAGGGCGTAGGATACAGCACATTACAAGTATATTGATATTCTCCCAATACCCTAATGTTTTCTTAATGTATTAAAGAGGGCCTCTCTAACCGATGAAAAGTGGTGGGTGTCCACTAACGGCCATTCCTGGATCGGCTCCGATAATGTAATTCTGGGAGGAGTCGGTAGTTGGGCACTGGATCCCTTTGGACCTGGTGTTTCAATCAAAGAATTTCAAGGTTATTGCCCTTTTTTCCTTTTTTTTTTATTTTTATTTTTTGGGCTTTACAAGGGCATGTTAGTACTATTGTTAGAAAAAGAAGAAGAAGAAGAAGAAGCTAAAATAACGAGAGTAAAATAGGAAACAAAACAAATTGTACTCGAATTAATAGCACAGTCGAATCGGATTATTTTTTCGTCGTTCAGTTTAAACTTTTGGTCGACATACATTGTCACGTTTGCACAAAGTAAAAGGGCACTATGGAATCCAAACTTCTCCAACGAAAACCTAAAAAGCACGGACAATCTCCGGAGGGGACTCTGTACGCGTGCTGGATACCGACACTTGTAGACCCAGAATTTTAAAAATGACGTGTAGGGACATCGTATCGTGTTGTGTCGCGTGTTGGTGTCGGTGCTGTTTAGATGAAGAAATCGCGAATTGGCCCAAAAACACACCTAGGAATTTCACAAAGGAACGTAAAAATGAAAAAAAAAAAACACACACACACACCCTGCCTTTAAGGCAGGGGATCATTAAATTCCCGGGTGATCCCCTGCCTTTAAGACAGGGGATCCGGAGGCCACGCACACACTATGTAATAAAGAGGGTTCGTAATGAAATCCCGTGGTTAGATGTCATTTTCATCCTTATTTTTTTCGAATTATTAAGAGGATGAATATGTTGAAGGTGGTTGAGATGTATTATTCAAAAAGCTGCAAATTCTTTTCCTCTTTCCAGCCCAATAATCATTACGAATATCCGAGTTGATTTGTTGCGGTTTTTGGCTAAACTGCTTTGTATTGGTAGTGGTAGGTTCCCATTGCACGTCGCTATCGCTACTTAAAATGGAAATAAACATTCATATAAAATATATATTTATATATTTATATTTATTAATTTTAGGAATTTGGGTCAACCAAACTTCTGAAAAAAGGCAACGAGCATGTATTGGGCGTGTCTCCTGACTTTATCTAGCCATTGAAGTATTCTATTTTTGTGCCCTAACATTTATTACGGAAGAAGTGGTATTGGCCCGCTGACCGGGGGCTCGGCGAACCCCCGCCGGCCATTACCGGCGATGGTGGGGTGACAGCGGCCAAGGCTATGCAAGCCCTCGTCGCCTGTGCAAACCCTCCCTTTTTAATTTTTTTTTTTAGCTTATTTTCAAATTTAATTTAATTTTTTAGCTTATTTCCACGTGGAAGCCCCGCATGGAATAATTTTTTTAAAAAAAAAAATTCACGTCATATTAAATATTTAATTATAAATGTCACGTAGTCAGTTTGGCCGAAATTCCTCCGATTTGGCAGTTAAGTGATCGTTTTTTTTTTTTCGTGATTTTGGTACCTACTTAAATGACCGTTTCGGAACTTTTGGCATTTCTGGTGTGTTTCTCTCGTGAGAAAAGGATATTAAATCCATCCGTAATCGTGGCTGAGTTCGGACACGCTTTGACCTAAAGACTTAATAAACATTTAATCGAAGGACATTGACTCAATTTATTTTCTGAAAAACAATTAGCGCTTAGTAGACTCCATGCAGATTAATCGTTGCGAGAAACAGTTTTAAAAAGAAGTCAAATGATCAAAATAACAGAAACGACAATGGAGGAATTTGCAGCTACATATGAAAGCTCAGGCAAGCGACGCAACAGTAGCATTGGTGTTGACGTCACGACGAACCCCAAGCGACGTGCTGCCGACGTCGGACGGCCCACGCGAGTCTTGTGGCACCCGGTGGCGCAAACGCCCGAGGCTGCACGGCCGGGCATTGTCGTCGCAGCGAGATCCGGCCGGCTAGCATGTGGCTCTCACGGTCGATGCCGGTGTCGAGAATCCAGGCAATACTGAGCAAGCGAGATTTAGCTCGCCAGTGGGCCTCGCGTCTATGCCGGCCTCAAGAAACCAAGCAGCTGCGTCACTGAGGTCGTACGACCCGAGCAATGGAACGTCGGTGTCGCCAAATATCCAGGGTGGCTCAGCTCACCAGAGCCCTCACGTCGGTGTCCTCATTTCCCATGTCTCGGCATGCATAGCTTACCCGTTAGGGGCTGCGCAGCCCCAGGCGAGGCGCCACCGCCTTGCGAGTCATCGATTGGCCGTGCAACGTCGGCTCTATACCTTGTTTTGAGTTACGAACATTTTTCAAAGTAAAATTTCGAACCCATTTTTTTTTTTTAAATTTCGAAATTCTGTTAGGAAATACCAAATTTTTAGCTTTAATGGTCTTTTGGAAGTCCGAAACTACTTGTGGAACGCGGTCCCAACCGCACCCTCAATCGGTCAAAATGTTAACGTAGGAAAAATCTGACATTTGGACAGGTTTTAATTTACGGTCGAAATACCATCGTATCCTTTTACAGAACTGACGTTGTGCAGTGACGTGGACCGGCTCGTTTGATTCGATCCTTGTCATCATGTTTGATGGCCTTTTTTTAACCCTTATTTATTGAAGGGTCAAATGACTGTTTTTTTTTTTATAAGTAGGAGTTTGATCTTAAATCTCTTTCTATATTCTCTTTCTTTTCACAAATTTAAATTGAAGTTCATAATTAATGGGATAAAATAATCCAATTTAGTTGACCAGAGTCAAATCCCAAATTTAATTATGAAGGAATTTTGAAGCGAAAATTAAATTCGCGAGATGACGACAACGAATATAAAGCGCTTTCGGCCTTGGACTTCAAAAAGGAACGTCGGCTCGAGAAATTGTAGCTCAATGTGCAATTATGGTCCATGAACTATTAATTTGTTCGACGCGATTCTTGTACTTTCCATACATGTTTGATTTAAATCAATAAACTATAAGAAAATATTCGACGTTATTTTTGAACTCGAACTAATGGAAAGACAATGTTAAACATTTTCATACAGTTCGGGGACTAAGCTAAGTACGTTCCAAAATTTCAATGACCACATTGAACAAATCGAAATTTCAAGGGTCATATTGCAGATTGGACCGACATCACCTCGAACAAATTAAAAATCCAAGTATCGAATCACCTCCAATTTGCTCTGCTTTCGGCACAAGTTGCGCCATTGACGAAGACCCAATGCAACCCCCTTCCCAATCAGCCAATCCACATCAAGAGCAGCAGTGGTTGAGGAGGCCAGGCCATTTTTGGGAATGCCTTTGATGATGGGCCAGAAGGGTTTGGGAGGGGGGCGTTTTTCAATGTGCAGATTCCTGTTTCTGGCCGCGCCGTCCTTCTCCATCGATCCAACAACCACGGACGAGCACGCTGGCTGTCGTTGCCTTGTGACGAAGATGGGGGCGGCGCGAGGAGGACATCCTTGGATCAACCCTCGGTCTCTCTCCCTCCTCGCCAAAAGGCCCTTGTCGTGTCTGATGTTTTTGCCCCTCTCCGTGCACCGACAAGCGAGAAGTAACAGTGATTTCTGAGTAGTTGACTTGGTGGATGTCTACAAGCTCAATAGGGGCGGGCAACGAGGGAGTCCCTATTATCTCCTAAGTTCGTGTAAACAGTGTTGTAAGATAAAGACTAACCTGTAACCATCGCAAACGAGTAGCAGAATGTTGATCCGAGCCCAACGAAAGTCGCTGTGTCCTTAAGACAAATTTGCCCCCTCAATCAGTACCCGAGGACCTTGGACAATTGTCTCTCGGGATAGAATGGATCGCGTTCCTCTGAAGTGATACTTCTTCAAAGGACACCGGCGAACGTAACTTCGTAGAACAATCACACAAACAATGAAATGAATGATGAATGATTGTAGAAAATTTCAGTAGTCGAAAAATGACGGCCGGAGTTTGTATTTATAGACAATGAAGTGAAGAGTCGCAAAGCCGAACAATTCTGTTGACGAAGAAATGCGAACCAAAGGAGTTCTATTCGAACAAACATGTTTGTTCGCTTTATTCCGAACGGATATGTATGTTCGAACTTGTTCGAACAATTATGTTCGTTCGATTTAATCTGAACCGGTTAAACTTTCATGTTCGTTCAACGTCGAGCAAACACATCTGTTCGGACGAAAAAGAATGTTCGGAAATTTCCGGACATGTCTATTTAGATTGTGTCCCTTCAATTTAAAAAGAGTAATAATAAAAAAATGGTGTAAAAAATAATTAAACGCGCGGACCTGGACCCGGACCCGGCCCGCAGGCGGCGTGCGCATGGGCCGACCTAGCTTTGCGTAGGTCCTCCCCCGTCCACAAAAGTGCGGTGCCCCTTGGGGCCCAAACCCATTTGTGAGGTTCCAATATTTAAACCCATCCAGCATTTACTCTTTATCCTATGTGGGACTCTCCACCCTTCTTTGCTCATTCACTTCTTAAGGGATTTCACAACAAAATCCCAACAATCCCCCACATGAATGAGACGTTCAGATATCACGACTCTTCGTGTATGCATATGATGCAATGTGCGATTATTCCTTGAGAGAATGTTGCATCAGGATAAGTGGTCTGAGACTTTGAACTTTCCCTAGTGAGACCTATCGGACTTACTCGGTCAATCAGTAGACTTGATGTCTTTGAACTGTCAACCTTTGGTGTAAGCCTAGTCAATAGAAATCACATAACTATCTCTCGAACAAAGTTAGTTCTCACTGTTGTGTTCGTTTTGGCCTTGAACATCGCCTGGTCTCATGAGTGTTTTAGAGAATTCGACTTTTTCAATTCTCACAGAAGCGGTTCTCACTTCACACTCACATAGGTGATTTCTAAATTACATACTTTATTCAGAATCATTAAAAGCTTTGCTTAACCTTCACATATCAGTACTGTTTTCATCTGGGAATGAGTAAGAAATTTACAGTACTCTATACTGTCTTCATAACTTAGTAGTCCCTTTGAACCTAGATCTTGGGATCTCCAGTCAACTAGGTAGGGTTTCCGCTATGACGACTTATTTATAGGCCTTTAAACCCATTCCCCTTGATGTTTTCACAACCAACTCTCTAGTTAGGCATTTTGTTAGTGGATCCGCAACATTATCTTTTGACTTCACATAGTCAATTGTGATAATTCCACTAGAAAGAAGTTGTCTTACAGTATCGTGTCTTCGACGTATATGTCGAGACTTACCGTTATACATGACATTCCTTGCCCTTCCTATTGCCGCTTGACTATCACAATGAATACATACAGCCGGCACTGGTTTAGGCCAATTAGGAATATCTTCCAAGAAATTTCGAAGCCATTTTGCTTCCTCACCGGCCTTATCCAAAGCAATAAATTCTGATTCCATAGTAGATCTCGCGATACAAGTTTGTTTGGATGATTTCCAAGACACTGCTCCCCCACCAAGTGTAAACACATATTCACTTGTTGATTTTGTGTCTTTTGTGCCGGTTATCCAATTTGCATCACAATATCCTTCAAGTACCGCTGGATATTCTATGTAATGCAAAGCATAGTCTTGAGTATGCTTCAAGTAGCCCAATACACATTTCATAGCTTTCCAATGATTTTCATTTGGACTAATTGTAAAACGACTTAACTTGCTTACTGCACAAGCTATGTCTGGCCTAGTATAGTTCATGACATACATTAAACTGCCTAGTATACTAGCATACTCATTTTGAACCTTGCTTTCACCAGTATTCTTTGAGAGATATAAATTAACATCTATCGGGGTATTTACTGGTGCGATGCCTAGATTCTTGCTTTTTTCAAGAATCTTCTCAATATAATGGGATTGAGATAGAGACAATCCTTCAGATGTTTTACGGATTTTAATTCCTAAGATAACATCTGCAACTCCCATGTCTTTCATATCAAATTTGCTTGTGAGCATGCGTTTGGTTGCTTTGACAACCTCACTATTGCTGCCCAATATAAGCATATCATCAACATACAAGCATAAAATGGCAAAGCTATTATGAGTGTTCTTAACATATACACATTTGTCGCACTCATTAATCTTGAAACCATTCGACAACATGATCTGATCGAATTTAGCATGCCATTGTTTTGGTGCTTGTTACAAGCCGTAGAGTGACTTGATAAGTCGACATACTTTTTTCTCTTGTCCTGGAACAATGAGTCCTTCAGGTTGCTCTAAATATATTTCTTCTTCCAAATCCCCATTTAGGAATGCTGTTTTGACATCCATTTGATGGATTTCAAGTCCATACAATGCTGCTATAGCAATTAACATCCGTATAGATATAATTCTTGTGACAGGTGAATAAGTGTCAAAATAATCAAGACCTTCTCGTTGCCTGTAGCCTTTTACTACAAGCCGAGCCTTATACTTATCAATAGTACCATATGCTTTCATTTTCCTCTTAAATATCCATTTACATTGTAGTGGCTTATTACCAGGAGGAAGATCAACCAATTCCCAAGTATGGTTAGACAAGATGGATTCAACTTCACTATTGATAGCTTCTTTCCAGAGCGGGGCTTCTGGAGATGTCACAACTTCCTTAAATGTTCGAGGCTCATTTTCTAGCAAATATGTTAGAAAATCAGGTCCAAAAGATGTAGAAGTCTTTTGTCTTTTACTACGTCTAGGTTCATCCTCCATTGGATCACTTCTAGATGTAGTATCTCGAGGCATCTTATCGTTATCAATTGGCTTATATACTATGTTATACGGAAATATATTTTCAAAGAACGAAGCGTCCCTTGATTCAATAATCGTATTAACGTGTATATATGGGATCTCAGACTTGTGAACAAGAAATCGATATGAATTGCTATTCAGAGCATATCCAATAAAAACACAATCAACGACTTTTGGTCCTATCTTAACCTTCTTAGGTTTAGGAACAGCAACCTTTGCTAAACACCCCCACACTTTGAGATATTTCAAATTAGGCATTCTGCCTTTCCACTTCTCATAGGGAGTTTGTTGTGTCTTTTTGTGGGGTACTCTATTTAAAATAAAGTTTGCCGTCAAGACAGCTTCTTCCCACAAATTTTGTGATAAACCAGAACTATTCAACAATGCATTCATTGTTTCCTTTAGAGAACGATTTTTCCTTTCCGCCACACCATTCGATTGTGGTGTGTAGGGAGCGGTGATTTGGTGAATAATTCCAAACTCAGAACAAATTTCCTCAAAAGGAAATTCATATTCACCTCCTCTGTCACTTCTTATTATTTTTATTTTCTTATTTAACTGATTTTCAACTTCAGATTTATAGGTTCTAAAAGCATTGACAGCCTCATCTTTGCTACTAAGCAAATAAATATAACAACACCTCGAAGAGTTGTCTATAAACGTAATGAAATACTTTTTACCACCCCTTGACGGTATTGTTTTCAAATCACATATGTCTGTGTGTATTAAATCTAAAGGTTCTGTGTTTCTTTTATCTACAGAATGAAATGGAGGCTTAGAAAATTTAGATTCAACACACACTTGGCATTTTTCACTTGGACAGTCAAATTTTGGCAATAATCCCATGCTCATCAATTTCTTTATTGACTTATAATTGACATGTCCTAGTCTAGCATGCCAAATATCAGGAGACTCAAGCACATAAGTAGAAGCAATTTTATTCATATCATCCTTGGATACAACAGTCATTACATTCATCTTGAACAAACCATCACTCAGATAACATTTTCCTACATACATCTCATTTTTGGAGAGTACAAATTTGTCAGATACAAAAACCAACTTGAAGCCATTCTTGCTTAGGTTAGATCCGGACACTAGATTCTTGCGAACATCTGGTACATGCAGAACATTATTTAGTGTCACGATTTTGCCAGATGTCATCTTCAGAGCAATCTTTCCAACTCCTTCAACCTTAGAGGTTGATGAATTACCCATATAGAGTTTTTCATCACCCCCCATAGTAGTGTAGGACGAGAACATCGATATGTTTGCACAGATATGACGAGTTGCTCCAGTATCAATCCACCACTCCTTGGGGTTTCCCACCATGTTGCACTCAGATATCATGGCAGTAAGATTGATATCCTCAACACCATTGGAAATTCGTTCCATCATGTTGGCCTGAGTTTTCTGTCTTTTCTTGGCTCTGCAGTCTTTGGCTCGATGTCCAGACTTTCCACAGTTGAAGCACTTGCCAACGAACTTCTTCTGGCCTTGGGTGAATCTCTCTCCAGACTTGCTAGGCATTTTCCTCTTCTTGTTGGGTTTCGTCCCTTCTTCAACAACATTTGCCTTTGAGACTTCCAGATTATTGGCAACTTTCTTCTCAGAAAGCCTATTATCTTCCTCAATCCTCAATCGAACAATCAAGTCTTCAAGTGACAACTCCTTTCTCTTGTGTTTGAGATAATTTTTGAAATCTCTCCAAGACGGCGGCAGTTTTTCAATGAATGCAGCCACTTGAAATGACTCACTCAGTGTCATTCCTTCAGCATGAATATCATACAGGATCACTTGAAGCTCTTGAATTTGACTTAAGACAGTTTTAGAATCGACCATCTTAAAATCCAGAAATTTACCGACAATGAATTTCTTCAATCCAACATCTTCTGTTTTGTACTTCTTGTCTAGACTATCCCATAATTCTTTAGCCGTTTTCAGCGGACTATAGACGTTATAAAGGGTATTGTCCAGACCGTTGAGGACATAGTTGCGACACAGGAAGTCAGAATGCTTCCATGCATCCACAGCAGCAACTTTTTCTTTCCAACGTCCAACTTAGGACCATCCTCATTGAGGAATCTTGCCAAGTTCAAGGTCGTGAGATAGAACAACATCTTATGTTGCCATCTCTTGAAATCAGAGCCATTGAACTTTTCTGGCTTTTCTCCATGATTCGGAATAGGATTAATCGGAGTAATCGGAGTTGAAGTTGAAGCCATTTCTATTGCAAAATCAGAATTTTAACAATTAACAAGACTATAAACGGAATACTAGTAACAACGTACAAGAAAAGCCAAATACTTATAATGACGCACAATCAACTATACGTGGTGCAGTAATATATATTTTATAGAAATAAATTACCACACAAAATTATCAGAGTAGGCAAGACGTGATATGCAAAACAGAATATTGTGAAACTTCAAATGACCACGTCAATTCTGTTTCAATGCTACAGAATACTTACTACGATAAAATCACACGAACTAAGTACGAGGATCGTCAAACGATCAAATTTTGTCTTAAGATTGTTATCTCATAAGTTCGTGTAAACAGTGTTGTAAGATAAAGACTAACCTGTAACCAACGCAAAAACAAGTAGCAGAATGTTGATCCGAGCCCAACGAAAAGTCGTTGTGTCCTTAAGACAAATTTGCCCCATCAATCAGTACCCGAGGACCTTGGACAATTGTCTCCTAGGATAGAACGAATCGCGTTCCTCTAAAGCGGTACTTCTTCAAAGGACACCGGCGAACGTAACTTCGTAGAACAATCGCACAAACAATGAAATGAATGATGAATGATTGTAGAAAATTTCAGTAGTCGAGAAATGACGGCCGGAGTTTGTATTTATAGACAATGAAGTGAAGAGTCGCGAAGCCGAACAATTCTGTTGACGAAGGAATGCGAACCAAAGGAGTTCTATTCAAACAAACATGTTTGTTCGCTTCATTACGAACGAATATGTATGTTCGAACTTGTTCGAACAATCATGTTCGTTCGATTTAATCTGAACCGGTTGAACTTTCATGTTCGTTCAACGTCGAGCAAACACATCTGTTCGGACGAAAAAGAATGTTCGGAAATTTCCGGACATGTCTATTCAGATTGTGTCCCTTCAATTTAAAAAGAGTAATAATTAAAAAATGGTGTAAAAAATAATTAAACGCGCGGATTTCACAAGGGATTTCACAACTACTCTTTATCCTATGTGGGACTCTCCATCCTTCTTTGCTCATTCACTTCTTAAGGGATTTCACAACAAAATCCCAACAGTCCCTTATTGATTGCATTATTCTGTCTTTCCTTGTTTCTTTCGTGGAATCACGCGTTTCGATCTGAAAATCGAAAATCAAACTTCCTCTCGTTCATGCTTTGAACTAGGTGATGGGATGATGATATTAAGGATGCTCAATCAATTCTTGGTCGTGCAGTTTTCATGTTATGTCAAGCATCGCCATGTGGTTGTTCCTTTGCAATTGCGTTTACCTGGATGAATATCTCTTGAATGTTTCTCTTCCGGGCGAGTTCTAGTCCGTAATTAACGCAGCCTCCTGAATTCTTGTTTGGTTAGATCGATATTGTCTTGTTTTTCCAATGATTTAATGTACTCTTCCGGTCACTTGTTCGGGTCGAATTTAACTCTTGTCGCCTGAAGAGAGTTGGCTGGCCATTTGCTAGGATTTCTGCATTGTGCATGTTCAGGTTTGCAAATTTTCTTAAGTGTTTTTTTTTTCCTCTTTTCAGCCGGAGGCAAGCATCAGGAATGGAGGACATTCATGGTTTTTCTTCAATTGTTTTAACGAGGTTGCAAAGCCTTTTTCTCCTCGATCATCCGGAAAGAAAGATGATCAGATCACAAGCTGTATGCATGGCTCTAACATAGACTAATTTTTTTTTTTTTTTTTACAGTCTCTTCTTGTCGAGGAGAGCAAGAAATCGAGATTCGGCGGGATAGGACGTTCCTAGAAGACCCTCGCCAGATCAGGAACGCATGAACGAATTTTTAGGACGGCGACGAGAGAAAGGGAGAAGTAAACTTGACGGGGTTGCCAAAATGTAGGCGGACTCGAATGAAAGATGCGAGCTGTTGATGGCTACACTCTTGCCTCCTTCATGAGCTGTTGATGAGAAGAATACGAACACACAAAAAGAGAGAGAGAAGTAAATTTCACTGTCGCTTTAAGTTGCCAACTTCAATATGAAAAAAATAAAAAAATTGTTCAAAGAAAAGGCAAGCCGCTTAGGTTTTCAGTAAAAAGTTGTACGCAAGCTTATCTCTTTCGTGTGGATAAAAGATGTCGTATTTTGACCTCCCCTCAAAAAAAAAAAAAACTCTTATTCGAGAGCGAAAGAAATCAACTTAGATTACTTATTATTTAATCGATAAATCAATTTGGATTATTATTCTGCGTTTTAGTGTGCAGACAGGAAAATGGGAAGTTGTCGGAAAAATAGATGGACATATATAGGCTCAGAAAAAGATAGGTTGGGGTGAGAGAGGCTCGAACTCTCGACCTCAGGATAACTCAGAAGCTATGAGACCTACGCGCTAGCCAACTGCGCCACCACCCCCTTTTTGCTACGTTCTCCATAATAAAAATACTTAATCTAATAATCAAAATTGAAATGGAAGAGTAATTGTAATTGCAATGCATTTCGAGTGAAGCGCTCTCTTCGTATTCTTCACTAATTTATTCACAATGTAGTTCTTGCGTGATATGATATGCCCACAAAAAAAAAATGCTTTCTCCTTACCTATACTATACCAACTTCATTTCAACGATTATGAAGTAGATTTGCATTCTCGCTAATTTGGTTCAAGCCCGACATATACAAACAAAAAAAGAGTTGTTAATAATACTCCGTTTGTTTGGCGAAAAATGAAAAGCATTTCTGAAAAGTATTTTCCAGAAGTCGTTTCACCGTTAAAGAAGTTTTTTTTTTTTTTTTACCTGTTCTATCTTTAATTCTCATGTCCCCATGATACTAGCGTCTCGCCCTTAATCCATTTACCAGCAGGGCCGCAAGCCTGTTGGCTCGTGCGGGATTATTAACAGTACCTTTCTTCAGAGAATGTTAATAAATTTCAAAATCCATTATAATTGTTTATATTGTCAATGAGTGCCGCAAAAATTAAGTTAGAGTCTTTGGTAACATAATTCTATAGATGCATCAATTTAGCTTAGGCGTGTAGAATTAGCCCTTTAGATTTCAGTTTTTTTATTTATTTATGAAAATGGTCGGAAAGGTTAACCTTTGATCAAAAAAAAAATCAGGATTTTATCAGTTTCTGATTTTATTTAGACATTTGATTTGTATCCGAATCTGATTGAAGAAAGGAAGCCGCTAGCCATCTTGGATGATGACGGTGCAATGCAGGCCACAATTTCCACCAACGCCTCTCCTCTTCTTCTTTCGATTTTGTTTCGGCCCATGATCAGCTCCCATCCGGCCTGGCCCACTGCCCCTCCTTCCTCTTTCCACTGAGCTTGTGGAACAAGCCAGGGGAAGTGGGGTCGGGCAGTATAGAGAGCGCGACCGGTTGAGTTAATTCTTCGCGGCTCCGGCCGAGACTTGAACGGCCACTTCTCACCGGCGGCCGACGGCGACGTTTTCGGTATGTTCCGTTTAGGTCTCGACTTCCTGTAGGTTTCGTTTTTGTTTCTCGCATGGTGTTCTCAGTCCTGAGGATTCCGGCACGGGGACGCCGCGGAATGGATGGCCGCATTTCGAAGTCGTCTCTGGCTCGCCCCCGGTCGTCGTTCCCTATGAGTGAGTGTTGCTTTTTCAATGCGTTCTGTTCGTGGCCGTGAGTGCGAGTTGATTCATGGTCGACGGAGGCAGTGGCGGCCAATGAGAGCGGCCCGGCGAGGGTCGGGAGCGTCTAATGGTGACTGTGGTGCCAGTGTTAGAGGGATGGTGCGCGTTGGGTTTGTTCCGGCGGCGGTAGTGGCCGAGCAAAGCTAGAGGTGTTCCCGGCGACGGCATGGTGGTGACGGGCGCACCTTCGGACGGACATGGCAGACGGCGCGAGGGGATTGCGGAGTTGGGTCGGGTCGGCGGCTGCTTGCATTTTTAGTTTAAGGGTCTTAGGTTAGTTTAGCATAATGGGTTTGGGTTTATGAGTTCTGGGCTTATTTGGTGTGGACTGAATATATATTTGGGTCGAAATAGGCATTTAGGTTTAGTTTGACTTTGGACTTCATTGTGGATTAAATGGAGATGGAATTGGGCTGGGTTTAGTTATTTTACTAGTTGGACCTTGAAGGGGATGGAAGGGCCCGAGTTGGATTCCCTCACCTGAACTGGATCAGGACTACGGATCTGACCCGGTTCGGGTCCGGGAACCCGAGCCGGTCCAATCTCACATCATTGATTAACAAAATTTGAAAACAATTAAAAATTTAAAAAAATTGAAGAATGGAAATTTTTTAAAATGATTTAGGAAAAGGCCTAGAATGGGATGTTAACTCCTAGTGCTAAAATTGGCTTGAATTTTATTTAAGTAGTATAGAATTCCAACGATTTTTTCTAGTTTAATTTGGGGAAATTAAACTCCAATTGGAATTCAGTTTGACTTGATTTAAGCTGATAGGGTTATATCCCGGGATCCGGATCGTCTGCCCTTCTATTAGAAGGGCAGGCACATGCCTTTGCGATCTGGGCCATCCGTTTTTAAACGGACGACTCAGATTTCCTATTTTTAGGGGGCAACTTTTTAGGTTTTTTTTTTTTTAGTAATAATCTGAGTCATCCATGCATGACACGAATGGTCTGGATTCAAATGGCAGGGTTTGCCCTTCTAAGGGAAGGGCAGACGATCCCATCGCTATATCCGGGGCTTGTAACATGATCATGTATATTTTCGCATATTTACTTTAATGTCGTTTTGTTATTTGGGTGTTTACTTGTCGCATCGCTTTTTGATAAATTATTTTGTTCATCTCGTTTTCTAGATTAGGTTAGGACTAGCTTATATTATAAATGAAATTGAATTTACAAAAACATTTGCATGTCAACTTAGAAATGGTTTTAATACCTTTAGGCTTTAAATAAATAATTAATTAGATGGTACCAGAAGGATGCTAATTAAATGACTAGCGTAATCAAGTCTCGGACTTAGAGTCTCTGGTTCGTAGGAATCGAGACTACCTTCTCGTGTCTCGATTGGTTTTTAGCTGATCCCAAATGACTAGTAACGACTCCTATAAATACTTGAGTTGTAAAGCATTCAAAATGAAACCCAACGCTTGAGGCGTGAGGCGTGGGCTTGGGAGAGCGCGGGCCTAAATCGATGGGTCATTTGGCTTGCCTTTTGCGCAATATACTTAAACGTATTCCTATTGTCGAGAAAAATAGGCGGCAACACATGGCCACATTAAATAAAGAATCGACTAGTTACTGGTAGCCCGAGCCTAAATTGATGGACCATTCAGCTCGTTTTTTGGGCAATACCCCTAATCTTACATTCATTTACCCTTGACATGGGAAATTTAGGTCGTGACAATACTCGAGTTCAAGCTCCACTTGTTTAAGATTTAACAAACATTTGCTCCGATCGATTTAGAAAATTTCGGAAGTACTCGAGCTAAGCGTGATTTAGACTCGAACTCGAATCCTCATAGGTAGTCCTAAATATATATATATAACAACTCAACTCCAATTCCAACTTTTCGTGAGAATCGAGTTGAGCACGGGTAATTTTGCGATTCGAACTTAGAAATTTTAGTATAGTTTTGGACAATCTTTTGTAATTGGTTTTGTTTTATTTAAGAAAAGTGCAAATCTTGGTTCCGCGCCTCATAAACCGACAATCCCCCGCTCTCAAGGTTAATTTTTTTCGTACAGAGGAATGCTGAGAGCAACAAGAGGAATTTGGAAGCAGCAGCCCCATTGCTTGTTCAACCTCCAGAGTCTCCTCGCTCTCTCTCCCCGCATGGCTGCTCCTCCTCCCGCTTCCCCTTCTAGGGTTTCTGCTTCTTCCTTCTCCGCCGGGCCACCGCTGAAGCGTGTGGGCACCCACAACGGCAGCTTCCACTGCGACGAGGCCCTCGGCTGCTTCATGATCCGCCTCACCAACAAGTTCTCCGACGCCGAAATCGTCCGCACCAGAGACCCCCAGGTCTTTCCCTTACTTCCTTTTGTTTCTCCCCCCGTTCGTCTTCTTGGACTTTCTTCAGAGAAAAACAAAGATGCGATTTTTTTTTTTTGGATAGAAAAAAAGATGCGAAATTGAAATAGAAAAAAATGGTATCTTTAGTAGCTCAGCGGGTGAAAGCGGGAATTTTTTGGCTATTGTTTTACATGTATATGTTGACACTTCTGAGTATCTCTTGGCCAGAATGATTTGGGTGTTGTTTTTTTTTTTTTTAATGTGATGTGTTATTGGAATTAATTGAAGTGGAGAATGCAGGTGCTGGAGGATCTTGATGCTGTACTTGATGTTGGGGGTGTGTACGATCCGAGCAGAGACCGGTATGATCATCACCAGAAAGGTTTTGAGGAGGTATTTGGGCATGGGTTTTCGACCAAGCTC
This sequence comes from Rhodomyrtus psidioides, assembly GCA_021437785.1. NCBI lineage: Eukaryota > Viridiplantae > Streptophyta > Magnoliopsida > Myrtales > Myrtaceae > Rhodomyrtus > Rhodomyrtus psidioides. The sequence continues at coordinate 2,071,023 of JAILYB010000054.1, forward strand.
AGTAGTGCTGGTTTAGTTTACAAGGTACTAGTTGGACCTGAGTGTTTACCTCATCTCCATTAGGCTAGCTTTTAATTTCTACCTGGTTGTTTCAGTTTTGGGTTTTCGCATTGATGGTGGTCTCGATTTCGTCGATTGTTGACGTGGTTTCTATCTTATTCTTCCCATGTCCAGCATTTTGGGAAGGAGATAATAGCAAAGGAGCTTCAGGTCGATGAAAATCATCCGGATGTGCAACGGCTGTTTCTTGCTGTGTATAAGAGCTTTATGGAGGTACGCGTTTTTGCTCTTCTGACCTTGTTTTCCTTTCCCGCTTTGGATGTTTACTGACTGAATCAAATAGCAAGGATGACTGGCTTTTCCTTCTGTTCATTAGTGCAGAACTATGTGGTTGGAATTTCACATGTGCTTTTGCTGGAGTATAATCTCTATTGCTAAACATAAATCGGTTTGGCTTTGGTCAATTCATTTGTATTAGTGGCATCGATAGTAAGGCTGTGGAACTTTATTACGCGATGTTATGTGTAAGAGACATCTCTTTACTTAGCTCCAGAAAATGGTGTTGTTGAGTTGAGATTTGAATTGGGAATCATAAACGTCATTTTCCCAGTTGTGATCAGATTATTTAAATAGTGGATGAGTTGTTGAGTAAAAGTTATTTTTCATTCAAGTTTGATAGTAATACATACATTCTTATGTATAGAGCCTGAGAACCACAAGTCTTGCTTGCTTGTCATTGCTATTGTCAGATATCTACTTATCCGTACCTTGCTCAGTCTGTTTCCTTGGGGTTCTTTTATCTTACCGATTCATAAATGCATGTTAAGACACTTTTTGCTGGTTGATGAGTTTGATTTTTTTAAATCAATAATGACAGGCAATTGATGCTATTGACAACGGAATAAATCGGTATGACACCGACTTGCCTCCAAGATATGTGAATAACACGCATTTGTCTTCAAGAGTCGGAAGACTGAATCTGGACTGGATTGATCCTGATCAATCTTCGGAGAAGGAGAATGAGGCATTTCAGCAAGCTATGTCCTTGGCTGGCAGCGAATTTTTAGATGTAAGGTTTACTTGAAGCGGTCTTGATGGTGGTATAACGATTATCAGTCGTTTTAACAACTCTGACGCCAATTCTTTTACCTTTTTGTTTGATTTTCAGAATGTACGATTTCATGCAAGGTCGTGGTTACCGGCAAGGTCCATTGTAATGGAGTGTCTTGCAGCTAGATATGGTATTGACTCAAGTGGAGAAATTATGGTTTTAAATCGATTTTGTCCCGTAAGTAACTGAATCTTTTATGATATTGACTCGTGAACATGCTTGAAAATCGAGTAATTGTTTTGATAGAACTGGATTGTGTATGCAAATGAGTTATATCATAAGCAGCAGTTTTTTGGCAGATTGTTGACTTTCGTAGTTATTAAGCTATACTTTCATTTGTTTCTCATCTGATGACTAATATTTCTTGATAGTTATCAGCCATGTACTTTTTGTCTAATTTTTTTTATTTGATCTATCTTTGTAGTGGAAGCTTCATTTGTTTGAGCTGGAGGAGGAGATGAAAATTGAACCTTCCATCAAATATGTGCTTTATCAGGTACCAAATTGAAACCTTTGGGTCATTTGGTGATTTGCTGTGTAGACATGGATATACATGGAGAAATTTGTCTTGCTTTGTAGGAAATCAACATAGAGTAACGGAGAACTTATTTATGCACATCCGTAATGGAAAAGCTTTATGGCAATAGCTAGTGTCTGCTTTAGTTCATGGGTGAATGAATCACTTTAAGGGTGGTATACTACTTGCCAATCGAGTCAAAGAAATCAAGGTCATGAGTGGATCAAAGCTAATATTCTACGGATGCATCTTGTTACTGCAAATGCTCTTTGTTGCACCATGACCAAGAGCCATTTTTCTTTTCTTTCCTCTTTGTTAAGCTTCGCTCTTAGAGTAGTAGTAGAACGGTAATTGATAATGTGAGTACTTTATGAACAAACAGTGATGTCTCTGCATGTGCAGGATGACCGGAGCAAAAACTGGCGGGTGCAGGCAGTTGCAATGGCTCCCGACAGATTCGAAAGCCGGAAGGCTCTTCCAGCTCAGTGGCGTGGTCTGAGAGATGACGAGCTCTCCAAAGAGTCGGGCATCCCTGGCTGTGTATTCGTGCACATGAGTGGGTTCATCGGCGGGAATCAAACTTATGAGGGCGCTCTTGCGATGGCCAGAGGCGGTTTAAAGCTCTAACAGGAAAGATGATTGGGTTCACCGTCTCGTGGGAAGCGAGCTTTATAGAGCGGCTTGTATTCCGCTGTGTTTTTCCTTACCTCCCAATGCCCCTGTATCATTTGATTGAATTGGTCGCTTCATAAGGGATAATTACTACAGAAGGAGAGCAGGATTGGCATGGAATTTTTTATGTAGGTCGGGTAGAGATCGGCTCTTACCTCAGCTTTTACACAACATGCTGCATAGACTCTTCTTTCAAGTCCTCCAGCTTACTTCTTTTTATTGGCAAGTCCTGTAGCTGGCTCAATTTGGGAAGAAAGTGAGAAAAAGGATTACAATGATGCGATCATGCGATCTCTTGAAACAGTTCCAGAGGAATTAGGTTGATGTGATGTGAAAATTTGATTCGGAACATCGCACGCATGCAATGCACGTACAAAATTTGGAGGATTGAAAGCTTTGACCAGGTACTTGAAGGGTCGGGAAATTTCTCATGTTGGGAGCGACAGCGGTTGGTTCTTCTCATCATTGAAGCCAGAAGCCTGTGTAGGGGTGTGCATGGTCCGGGCCGGGCCGGTCCTGGCATGGAACAGGGGACCGGACAAGTAGTCTCGGTCCCCATATTTTCGGGACCACGGACCAGTCCTGGTCCGGGCCGGTCTCGGTTCGAGCCCAGTAAGACCCCTAACTGCTTATAAAAATCTAGCCTTTAGAGATTACAATACAATGTTAATTTACAATCTATAATCAACCTATAACGGCAACATAACCACGTAAATGCTAGGGCCACCCAACGTGTATTCAATCCGGCCTTGAAGGCTTCACGTGATCTTTTCCCCTCGTAATCGACGCTCACATGTGGCCCGCTGAACTCAGGTGGTCGATGGAACCGAACTCAGATTTTATTTATTTCTTTTTTATTTTTGGTTGTGAAAAAAAAAAATTCTCAAATCTGCATAATGATTCGAGTTTCTATCCTCATGCACGTGGGTGTTTATTCTTCGTGCACGTGTCCATCATAAGGAACAGATCTTATCATCAATTAAGACATGGTTTTATCTCAAAGTAATACCAAAACTCAAATTGCTAAATAATACATACAATGACACTACTAAACTCAAAAGGCGTGAGATGAGATTCGCGGGACTTCTAAAAATGTTAAAATTATGTTAACTCTAGATATAGATTATTTTTTTAAAAAAAAATATTGGTAGTCTGGTCCAGGCCTGGTGGGTCTTGTCCGGGCCGGTCCGGTCCGGTCCCAAACCATGGAACTGGGGACCGGACCACCAACCTCAAGAACCGGACTAACCCGGCCGGTCTGGGCCGATTCTAGGCCGGTCTAGGCCGGTCTGATCCAGTTTGCACACCCCTAAGCCTGAGTGTGGGACTGATCGAATTAGAAAGACAAAAAAAAAGTGCTTGCTTTCGTTGGAAAAACCATAAAAGCTTTGATTAGCGTCACGCACCTAATATGGAGACAAAGGAAACTATGAAAACGGAAGAAGCGATTGTATTAGTATCAATTCAGCTCTAAATAATATTATTTTAATACCAATTCAGTCTTAATCCTTTTGCATTGATGCCAATTAAGTCTTAAAACTTTTGTTGGTATCAATTCAATCCTAAACCATTGCGTTGGCGTTAATTCAACCTTAATTTTTTTGTATTTACGTCAATTGAGTTAATTCGGACAATTTTGGAAGAAAATCGTTGACGTGAACGTCGATTGTCCTATGTGGCACGGCTAGCACTGAATTAGATATTTTTTCATATCATTCTAATATTTTATATAATTTTTAAGCATTTTTTAGTTTTTTCAAAAAAAAAAAAATTAAATTATTTAAAAAATATCCACGTTAACGCTAGCCATGCCACATATGACAATTTGCATCAACGCCAACGTTTTCTTGTCAAAATTGATCAAATTGACTCAATTAGCATAAATACAAACGATTTATGGCTAAATTGGCACTAATATAAAAAGTTTAAGACTGAATTGACATTAGTAAAATGTTTAGGACTGAATTGGAAGCCTCTTCTGACATTTTTTCCCTATGAAAACTGAGGAAAAAAAACACGTTTCCTTTCTATTTGGCCGAATTAAAAGGACACTTTTGCTCGGTCAATACATGACAAACTCGCACGTCACACATCTGCGAGCCATCTTCATCATCTATAGCTGACTTCTGATCTCCTCACAGACACAAAATATGGCAGCTGCAAACTACCACCATCGCTATGCCGTTTGACTTGCCGAAAGATCCAAGAGAGGGTCTCACATGGCGTTGGGTGTGGTGGACATGGGACTGTTCCGCCACGCCATCATCGAGGACATGAAGAGGATCAGGACGGAATGGAAAGGATGCTGATGAGAAGTGCTGGAATGAGTGAGAGCATGGGAGTCAAATGGCATTTCAAGCTGCAGAGACCCAAAAAAAAAAAAAAAATCCTGAGTTTTTTCAGTTTTTAGCAGTCATTTCAAGCGATTTTGTAAATTTCTGGAGTATTTATTGTGGAGAAACACTGAATCAGATAAATTTTGCTTACTTTCCTTGACTGAGAAGCAAATGGCCAACGCCAGAGGCAGTAACATTGCAAATAGTCGATTGATATTTAATTACACTTCATGACACCACTGGATGCCATTCTAGCTCACTATATCGACCTCCATAGATCCAGAAACTGCAGGTTCTGAAAACTGGGCGGAAGCAGGCTTGGGTTCCGCCGCTGCAAAAGGACTCCTCATTTGAGCAGCAGCAGCCGAGTCTACTTCCATTGCCGAAGCCCTTGGAGGAGAGGGTGGTTGCACCTCGACATCGGGGTAAGCCGCCTTAAATCTCGCCCGCAGCCCTTCTTCTACTAATCGCGCGCCATTCAACTGATTACCAAGAGACAACCACCTGAAAAACAGACACAGACCATCAAAAGAGACCTCAAGAAAACGATGACATGCAGGATGAGATTCTTTTGCTGAAAATAAATCAATATACATGACAAAGGGGAAGGGAATTCACGTTGGAAGAGTGACAATCCTAAGGTTCTGGGCAAAAAACATGCATTACCCACTTAAATAATCGCTCTGAAATTGTTTGTTCATCAACTATGCACAGTTGTCCAAAATGCCTCTCTCCCACCGTTCATTGTCCATAAGAGGAATATGCAAGTTTCACTTTTCTTCGGCAGACTATTCTTATTTCCAAAAATTAGGGACAGTAAATTTAAAAACAATACCCTCCATGAGTGTTGTGCATGCGAGCAAACAGCTCTAATTTTCTCGTCCTCGGACTAATCCTCTCCAGCATTGGATACATCTGCAAAAACAGTGCTTTTGTTAGCTTACAACAGACATTCTATAATATTTGAAAAACTCGAGAGTTGTGGCTTCTGCAGTGCACAAGTTAGGCTGTACCGGCATCTTCAACACATTTCTAAGATTCTAAAAAGTGCTATCAGCAAACCCAGAAGACGGTACAAAAACAGATTTCATGCAGTTTGGATCAGTTCCAAGAATTAGTGTGCGTGTAATTCACTAACCTCGTCTGGCTTGCGGCTAGTCTCTCGAACCTCAGCGACAATGACGTCAGTATCAATGTTCCTGTTTACTTCAGGATTTCCCTTAATACCAACAAGGCAATGCTCTTTACTGTGATTGAGCCAATGACCCGTGCGGCCTGTTCTGATGATCCGCTGAAGCTGATTGGTCTTCACCCAGATGATTTCTTCAACACGCTTGTAACCCCATAGTTCCAAACTGTAACATGTGGATAGAATGATTATGCAAGAGCATGATAAATGATACACAGCAAGATTCCATTCGTAAATAGCATTGTGAGCTCTAACGTCAGGTGACAAACCATCACTTACTAGTATAGTATTAGCGGAATTCAACAAATCTGAACAACTGGACAGCCACTACCTCATCTAGTAGTGACTTCCACAAAAGCACCTACGCAACCTCCAAGGAGTTTATCACTTGCATCTAGCCTTTCTTTTCCCATGGGAAGACTTCATCAGTCAAATGACAAAGGCACATGCACTTACTTTATCAGTCAAATAAAAAAGGCAAATGCACCAAAAATGCTGTGAATCAAATCAGTCCATCCAAAGAGACAAGCACATACCATTCACGTCCTAGCTCCATGGCACGTCCGGTGACCCACAGAAAAATCAGGCCATCAGTCTGCAATGCGGGAACATTGAGATTTCGCATCTCATCATCTGCCATTGTCCCATAAGGCAATTCCATATGGATGTCCCATGGAGGATCTGCCATTATTACACCGAATTGCCCTATCACATCCATTCTAAAGTTCCGGATATCACAATTGATCCACTGTGCTTGACCAAGTTCTACTTCTGAGCAGTATTCTGCACGCTGTGGCTTCAATGGCTTGGGAGGTGCTGCTGCGGCCCCCATCATCATTGGTGGCGCATCTGGTGTTGGGTCAAGCTCGTAATGAACATACTTGCATGTCTATGGGAAAAAAAAATCAATTAGATTAGCTAAAGCTGTAACCAAGGATGCCCAAGGAACAAAGATAGAGATGAAAAAGACCTTCATGTGCCGGCAAGTATCAAGGAAAGAACAATCCCCTAAGTTGACGTCAGTATGTGGAGCAATTATTCGCCGAAAATGAACCTGAAAGAGGACATATTCTTAAGGTAAATACAGAATCTGAAAAGAATGAAACAATGGTGAAGTAGTCACAAGAGTAAAACATGGGGAAGAAACAACAAAAGCTTGTGGAGGGTCAACGTCTCAGTTTACATGTCTTTATAACAGGAGAACAACACATTTCAAAACACTTAAAATCGCTAAATATAATTTGCAGATGTATTGGCCTCCAGACAAGCCATTTGAAGCCATAGTTCTTAAGCATGTTTTCTTCTTCACATTTACCCTATGGGCACAACAAATAAATGATTACACCATCATTTTAGATGGTGCATAATACAAGCTTAAGTTAGAAAGGACAAAGATCCAAGTACCCTAGAAAAGACCACTAACATTACAAAGGCACAGATCTGATACGCATTAAGTTTGTGCCAGTTTGATTGTGGAAGGCAAAGAGGGTGTCTCCGTATTAAGGATTCTGACCGAGGGATGAAAAGGCTGAGGGTATGTTTTAAGGAGGAAACTAACACTAATACTAATAGTCCCTAAACACATGCAAAATCATAAAAGAGCATATGAAGCAAATAGCAGTCTCTAAGCTCGTTGACAATGCAGAAAAATTTCATAGAAGCAGCCATTCATAGGAAACATATGTACAAAGACAATAGCCCAACAAATAAAGGCTCAAAACTTGGAGCTGCATGCATTGTTGCTCTTGCACCACCATAAGAGCTAGTAGGGGTTTGGTACCTTCTAACAAATACTCAGAAGCTGTTTGCTTGTTTAAGACTTCCATTGTGGAATTACTACCGGCAAAAAAGGGAAGTAAAAATATCTCACTGTGAATGCGATGCACTCCCAAATAAGAAACACTTAGAAGCTAAATGACACCATCAGCTCCTTAAAAAACAGACAGAATCACAAAAGTCCACTGTACACAGCCTAGCCACACAGAGTGAATCCAGCAACCAGAGTATTTGCTATCACAGTTACTTGAAAAACAACCACCAAACACAATCTGTTGTGTACCTTTTCACACGCTATGAAGGACCCAGATTGGCGTCTGCAATCTTCTTTAGTGAGTGACAAACAGTATTCCTTCAACTGCGACCCACCCTTTGTTTTAAACTGCAACACAAAGCATTCAATAAAGTCCTTGCTCAGATAAGCTATCACATTCACTGAAATATAACTCCAAATACAAAATGGAAAAGCTTCCAGACAATGCTATTGCTTAAGTGGAACAAAGCATCCATAGAGTCAACCAAAAGCAACAAAAACCTCAATACCTTGGCAGCCACTGCAGTTTCCTTTGCAGTCGGCCGGTGAATCAGGTCCAGAAGCTCCTCTCCAGTTTTCGACTTCTGCATTTCTCTGAAAGACTTCTTTTTCAACAATGCCTCGAGATCCTTCATATCATCCTCTTCTGTCCGTGGCTTTGGAGACAATCCGTTTGGATTCGGCCCCAAAGGAGGTCTATGCATCAGAGGAATGCTGATTCCTCTAGGAATTGCCATCATGCCCATTACTCTAGGCACACCGCGAGGTCCCATCAAAGCTCCAGGCGGTCCACCACCCTGAAACATTGGTGGGACCCCTAAATTGTGCGGGTCACCACTGGCTCCCATCCACATATCCTGCATTGGCCTAACTGGTCCTCCCATTCCGAAGATCCCGCCATTCCCATCAGCTCCACTATTACCAATCCCCTGCCCACCACGATTCTGATTATGATTAGCATTATCATCCCCTGAGCTCGGTTCCTGCTGCGGTTGCTGACGCTGATCCTGCCCACTCTCCGGCAATTCCTTCAAAAGCCGAGTCCTGTCAATTCCCAAAACCATCACCCGCGACTTCCCGCTCACCACAAACTCCCCCAACTCAACCCCACCGTTATCCTCTGCCATCGAACGCAGTGCCATCTCCACTGCCAATATTGCACCCGATTCTCCGCCCACCTCCCGCAACGCTGCTTTTTCCGCCGGAGTCGCATTCTGGTCGTTCTCCAGTTTCCTTAACACCGTCGACGAGTCGATCGCGGTGAACGGAACCCGCTCTAGCAGGCACACCGCCACCATTGACCTGACAACGGACAAGGGGCTGTTGCTCTCATCAAGCGAGAATTTTTCGCTCTCCGACCGAGAAATCAGGCTCAGCTCTACAGCCCCCTTCGAATTCGAGGATCTGGGGACGGCGGCATTGTCGGGGGTCGGTGGGCGATCCGGGTCGGAAGGTTTCCTGGGGAGGGGATTAGGGTCGGGGAGAGGGGGGATGGGGATGAAAGGGCGGTGGTTGAAGGCGGAGACGACCTTGAGGGAGAGGTCGATGGAGGAGACGAGGTCGGGGAACAGGGGTTGGAGGGAAGCGAGGAGTTGGAGTTGGGTGTTGCTGGTGGAGTGAATCCGCGACTCGAGCTGCGAAACCATGTCCTTGACGGCGGCGGTGGCGGTGGTGGTGGTGGTGGTGGCGACGACGGCGTCTTCTTTGCCGTCCGATTGGGTCTCCATTGGTGGCGTTCGCGGAGTCTCAGGTCTTGTGTGTGAAGGAAGATTGAGGTCTGATCTGAGGAACGATGACGAAGCTTTGGCGGTTCGAAGGTTTTAAGGTTTTAGGCAAGAAAAATGCGATCCGGATCCCCTGCCCGGGTCAAATCCGGGCAGGGGTGTCAAGGTCAAATCGTGGCCGTCCGTTCAATCACGGACGGCCATGATCACATCAAATTGTGGCTGCACTGTTTATATATTATTTATTTTATATTTTTGCCTTTTTAATGTCAAATCGTGACCGTCCGTAATTGAACGGACGGCCACGATTGACCCGAACACACCTTGACAGGCACAAAAATGACACTAACTTTCGTGCTGCACTTATTTGGTGCCAAAAGATCACTTAAGTATCAAATTCGATTTGCCATGCCAAACGATATTGAGCCGTTTTTCGATCGACGTGGCTTGTCCGGGTGCCCGGAAAGAATTAATGTCTCTAAATGACTTTTCTTTGAACCTTAGCCTCATAATAAATGATTTGAGGGAAAAATTTAGCCTCATGCTCGAATCCAAACGTCACAGGACCCAAAAATAGTAACCAAAACTTATAATTAATAAAGATTTTCTACTTCATTTTGTGTGATTTTCGTCTTAACCATGATGAGATTTTGAGGATGGAGATGGAGTTGGGGGAGAGGAGAATGACGAAGTTGCAGCTGCGCATGTCCATGGTGGAGATGCTGGAGGCGACAGAGTCCAAGGAGGCGTCAATGAAGGTGAAGTTGGAGCTGTAAAAATCACTTTCGGGGGTGGTACACGATAGTTGGCAACCAGAGAATCAAAATCTTGATTTGGCAATTCGATTGTATCACGTACAGTCCAAAATTATAAAAAGCTTTTTTGGTCGATTTCTCATAAAAATTTCATTTCGATTGGAATTTGATCATTCAAGGATCCCCGCTAAGCAATTATCATGACTGAATGGTTAAAGTGCTCAACTCATAATCGAGAGACTTGATCGCATCAATTAATAAGTTTTAAAAGTTAATTGCATTTTTTCTAAGTATTAGGATTTAATTAAATTTTCGCCAAAGTTTTAAAATTTTCAATGCATTTATTCCTTTTTTTTTTCTTACTAGGACATTCGTGTTAAGAATAAATCATATCGCAATTGTCCTTGAGTGAAATTCTCGATCCGTCGTTCGTTGTTCCGGGTCGTTCTAGGACGAATACGAAGTCTTTTTTTTTTTTTAACTTTCTTTTTTGGTCCAAAGAAGTACACTTTAGCAAGTACACATATCCAGGCCCAGGACCAGGCCCAATATAAGGCCCAGTACCAAAACAGGGCCCAAGTCCAAACCCTACTAATTTCGGGACTAAGCACTAAAGCCTTGATTGTGTGATTTTGGTGGAGTGCACACACCGGTGTGACAGAGAGGTCCAGAGTCGTCGAAGAAGAAGAAGAAGCTTCAAGAAATCTAACATGGCAGAGCCACCGAAGAGGCAAGGAGGTGGAGGAGGAGGAGGACGGCCTCTGCCTCCACCCGGGAGAGGCGGTCTCCCGATGATGCCGCCCCCTCGCCCTCGCTTCGAGCCCGTCGAGCGAGAAAAGGTTTATCTCTCGGATCATCTACTTCTAGTCGCGCACATCGTGCGTTTGTCTTGCTTCGTTCTGCGAGAATGTCGTGAATATGTGTCTTGCATCTCCCATGACGCCTTCTCTCTCATGCATCTCTGTCATTCTTAATCGCCATATTCGCAGACGTTGGTGCTGTATTAGGGTGTGATTTGCTCTAGGGTTTAGTTCTGCGGCTTGGATTCTGACGTGGTGTATGGCCTGTGGCGTTCTCCGGGAGCATTGGATGAAATTCATTGGCAGTCTCTATTCCTCTCATGTTTTGGTACCCTGAAGGTTTTGCAAGTGGTGGGAGATGTCTTTTGTGATTATTCGGTTTTCGTAGCCTGTTAACATCAAGTCGCACGTTGTAGTAGTGTTTAGCTTAGTGTGATTCTATATTTGTTACCGAAAAAGCTCGAGAAGCCTTTGTTTCGTTTCCTTTGATAGGTAAAGATGATGTGTTAGGATTAATGAATGGTGCATAGGCTTCAGCATGATGGGGGTCTATGATAGAGGAAAAATGGTTTATTCCTTAATCATGCTATAATGGAGTTTGGTCTTTTTAGGACTTCTGTAACTGATAATTCTTCCTGTTTTGAAATGCAGACATGTCCGTTATTGCTTCGAGTTTTTACCAAGGTATGCTCATGCTCTTTTTTGTTTTTGTTTTTTTTCCACTCTGCCCATGTGGGGTCTTTCGTGTTGAGCCACTAAAAATGTTGAAGTTAATGGCTTATGAGAAGTGTTAAGCCTAGAAGAGATTCCTTTGTCTATCTGGTTGAATTGTCATAATCAGAAGCTAGCAGCTTAAAATAGTAAAGGTGAGAAAGATGGCGTCATCCTTGACTAGAACATTTTCAAGTTGTCTAGGAATAGCATAACGAATGCTGGCCAATTGCTTTGTTTCTGAGTTAATAGGTTCCTGGTTGTACTATTACTTGTTTTTCATTATTTGATGATGAAATAATGTAACTGTCATCATTCTTTTTGATTTGTGATATCCTACTGGTGAGGTTCTTCCGCAGTCCCTCCACCCCCTGCCCCTCCCCCAAGAAAAAGACCAAAAAAGGGTATCAAAAAACAATTAAGGCACAAAAGAGAACGCATCAGTAAGTTGAAGAGGCCATTGCAGACCTATTAGCATTCTCCTTCATCCATATGTGGGAATCGAACTACCTTTGACACAAGCACCTTTTTGGCTGCTTGGCGGTATTATTGTTCTAGAGCACCTGCCTTGCAGCAGCGCATCACTTTCTTTGGTTATCATCATATGTGCACTCTTCATGTATCTGGCTGTGGTGATGCTCTTCCATTTGATAAAACATTGCTGTTCACAGAAATTATATGGCGATCCAGCGATGATGCTATGATGGAGTTACATGTCACTGTTTGCTAGTGAGAGCTTTAGAGCTCTGAAACTCTGTTGCGTCCTTTTCCATGATGTCTCTCTGCTTGTACAGTACTTTAATTTCGGAAAGGAAGATGAAGATAACTACATTTTTGCTAACTGTTCAGCATGTATTGGGGTGGTTATCTTGTTGGTTTTTTTTATCTGAGGTTTTTGTCAGAGGTGGCTTATTCCATGAACTTTACTCATTTGCTATGTGTCAATTGAATTTAAAAGCTTGGGGGCCATCATTCCAAGGAAGACTTTGCAGTGAGAGGCAAAGAGCCCAAAGATGAGGTTCAGATTTATACATGGAAAGATGCTACTTTGCGTGAGTTGACGGACCTGGTATGCGTTGTCGCATCACTTTATTCCATTATTAGTATCCCTGTCTATGCAAGTCCATGCATTCGATATTGGTCATCTGTGAATATGTAAGTTTCATACTGTACATTGGCATTAATGAACTACCCTTATGTTAGTATTTAAATTTAGCATTACCAACTAGGTTTGCATGTAAAAGGATGAAGCAGGTTTTCTATTCTGTTTAAGGTTTAGAGAAGAGGGGAAAAGGATTCTGGGAGTGGGAAATGTGGCTCACTAGTGAGCTGCTTTAAATCCCTTGAGTTATTGAAGAGCACGGTCAAGGTAACTGGTTGAGGTACAGGAAAAAGTATGAATGAAGGGGATGAGATGCTTTTATTGTTGCGATAATTTAGCTGTAATTTGCATTTGGGTCACGTGGAAAGCCAGATCATAATTGGGAACTTGTAGGGGTTCTTTTGTGTAAGGTTTTCAGCTGAAAGACTGTTACGAGACAAATAAAATAGATGAGCAAGTCAAAGGGTCCTGGCTTGCAAGTGCTAGAGGGACATAGAGTTGGCATTGACATGATGCTTGCATATCTTTACTACATTTTCATTTGACTTGTTAGGTGCTGGGAGCTACTTCTTTATTTTCTTGGCGGTCTGTTTGTTTTAGCTTTAACAGGGTTATTTGTTTTTCCCTCTAAAATTTTGAACATAGTGCTTATGTATAATTTATCACTTTGTAGGTAAAAGAGGTAGCTCCAGAAGCCAGGAGAAGGGATGCAAAATTATCATTTGCTTTTGTTTATCCAGATAAAAATGGTCGTTTTGTGGTTAGAGAGGTGACTCTCTCTCTCTCTCTCTCTGTGAGTGCACGCACACTCCACACACCTGCTCACATCCACATCCACACAATGCAGCCACACCTTCACGTACAGACACGGGTCTCTGTTGATAAAAGCTGTGTTTCTTAGGTTGTGTATAGTATAGTCCGTTGGCATTGATAATTGTGTTCAATGTTACTTTTAACTGATTGGTCTATCCATGTTTTTTCAACTGTGATTAATGGATACTTTTCGATCATCATTCTATATTATTCACTCTCATGCATAGCTGGTGCCTATATAGCCTAGTGTTCATTTGTATCAGTAGCTCTTTTTGTTTGCTGTCTGTCTGACTCTGTAACCTCTGAATTTTTTTCTCTCATCCGTTGGGCTATTATCTTTAAAATGTATGAAACAATGAAGAAGTGCATATTGTTGTCTAGTATGATTTTGGGAATATAGATAATTGTATGCACCGAATGGGATCCAAAGTACCTGGGTAGATAAAGGAAACTTCCACGAATATCTCATGATCCTGGGTGCTAGGTGTTTTTGATGTATACAAATTCATGAGAGCAAGATGCTTTGGAATTAATAGATATTTCACTGCTGGGGGTAAAAGTTGATCAGCTCTTATAGCTTCTTTAATGTTTGTTATTACCGGAGAATAGGGAGATAAAATGCTTATGAATTAAATCATACTTTACACCTAAAGGACATATTTCATATGCATATATGCATGAAAAATTTGAGCTGCGCCTCTCCCACGGCCTAAACTCAGCGACTTATTTAATGATACACCCTTGTTTCATGAAGGTGGGAAAGACCTTTTCTTACGGCAATGGGAGACGACTAGATGATGCGAAGACATTGGCTGAACTGAGCTTTCAGGTGAGATATCACCCTTTTGGATGTCACATTACCCAACTTACAATCGGGATATGTTGCTGAAGCGTTTTCTTGTCTTGACAGATTGGAGATTATCTGGATGTTGGAATTCTGTAAAGAAGCGTTAACCCGATCCTTATGTTTTGTTTAGCCCAAGTTATGGGTTGGATTGCTTGTGATGAATTTGTATCACACCATATTTAAGATCCTCCAAGCAAAATGTGTTAGTTTCTGTTTCTCCCATGTAGGGGGACCTCGAAGCACCTCTTTTCGATAGAATTTCTGGACTCGAGTTTGAAATGCTGCTCATCATGGCCTTCAAATCCCTGATAGCCTAATAGGTTCTGGCTAATGGTTCTGTCCAGGGACCGAGTTACCCAATTGCATGGCTGAATATACTCTTGCTTCGCGGCGGATGCATTGTGACTTTTTGTTAAAGGAGAAAACCTGGTTTTTTTTAAGAATTTAATTGAGATTATAGATTTTGGTGGCTTTGCCCTGTGGGTTCGAGATTATGTCCCGAATGTGGTTTCATGACCTCTCTACGATTCGCTTGATTTCGACGAAATTTGAAGTAAATGCTTCTTCCCCGTTTTCCTTCCTGTACAAATTTCGTTGTCCGTCTACGAGATATGTTCTTGGAAAAGCAGAACTTGAGTATGAGAGAAATGAATATGATGGTATTGGCCCTGGTCCGATTATAAACACAACCGTTCCGTAAGACATCCTATCGAAGTCAAGGAAATTACCTTAAAAAAAGTCGGGAAATTATCGGCAATTCATATATCTATTGCACTTTTATTTATAGTCTTAAAATTTTCAATTTGGTCAATTAGTTTTAGATCTTTTTGAAATTTTTTTAATCAATTCTGAACTTTTTAATTGTGTCAATTTAATGCTAAATTTTATAACGATAAATTAATTTTGCCGTCAGTTTTGGCCGGAAATTATTGAATTGATGGTGTGATCAGCGACGGCTGTTTTATGTGACATGATCGGTACGGATGTGAATATTTTTTGTAATTTTTTTTTTGAATTCTTTTTCTTATTATTCCTTTTCTCTTTTTCCTATTTTTTCCAACCTTAAGCCGGTGGGCCTCGCTTAATCTGGGTAAAGACACTGCGGCCCTCGACAGCCCAAGGCCGTTGCCAGACGAGGCGAGGCCTTCCCTGGCCTACAGTTGGCAAGGGCGTCTAGGCAAGGGCTGCGACTTTCGCTTGCCCAAGGTTGGAAAACAGAAAATAAAAGAAGAAAAATAGAAACAAAGGAAGAAAAAATAACAGAAAATATAAATTAAAAAAATGCAAAATTTGTTAAGTTATATCACGTCGTCGACACCGATCAGATTGTCAGAGTAGTCAAAATTGATAAATCATTGTTTAAAATTAAATTGGTTAAATTAAAATATTTAATGGGGTAATGACACAAATGGTCTCTGGACTTTGATTCGATGTGTGCTCCTAAACTACCCAATGAACAATGTAATCCTTAAACTTTTGGAATATGTTCAACTTAATTTCTGAACTATATGAAGATGTTTAGTAACCAAATTGAATATGTTTCAAAAGTTCAGGAATACTATATTGATCAAATTAATAATTGAGAGACCACATTACACGTTGGTTAAAGTTCAAAGAATATATATTTCAAATTAAAAGTTTGGGGATTACTTTGCATATTTTGTCAAAGTTTAGAGATTATTTGTATCATTTTTCCTAGTTAAATCGACGCAATTGTCTGAGTTTAAGAAAAATGTCATAGTTTAAGAATTTATTTATTTATTTATTTTTTGGGGGATGATTTCTTAGTCGAAATCTGGAATTCGCAAACGATGCATTAATCTCTCGCCCGCGCCAAAGATGACCATTGGGGGGGAATGTGTGTAACTAGAAGAAGTTGCCGACGAGCTGCAGCCCCACATCTTGAAACGACGTCGTTTTTACCGGTTTTCCGTCTTAATCGACAAATGGGAGGATCTTCAGCATGATATACACACATCACGGGCAAAGAAGCCCCTGAAAGTGATCGCTCTCTTCTCTCTCTTTCTCTCTCTCTCTCTCCGATGTTCATTTCCTGAAATTTTCTACTCACACTCTCCCAATTCGCCTTCGCCCACACTTCACCAACACTCCCCGCCGCTCGTTCCCGTCGCTTTCCGAATTCCGCTTGAAGAAGAACGGCCTCTTCGCGACGGAATTGCGTCCCCACCCTCTCCAATCTCTGCCTCGAGATCGCTCCATGATTTGAGCTGTACGAGTGCGGATTCCGTCCCCTCCCTCGCGTCCACTTTCTTCACTCCGTCGCTCTCGTTGCGTGCGCTCGGCGCGCGATTCCGACGTTCCGGCGACTGATTCGTGCATTGTCACGGTTTTACAGGTTCTCTTTTTTTTTTTTAATCCGTTTTGGCGGTGCGATGGCGTTGAAGCGAGGAGCATCCGGCGTCGGGATCTGTCGGAGCAGGAGCGGCGGATCGGGGCTAGTTCTTGTCGTACTCGTCTTCTTCTGTGTGCTCTCGCCGCTGTTTTTCTACTTCGGCAGAGGCCTCCACGCCGGCTCCCCTCACGGTCAGTGCTTGTTGCGTTGGAAGTCGCGATTTCTGGTACTCCTTTTGCAGTGTCGATTTTGCGTTTGGCATTGTCGTTGAGTAGCATGTGCAGATCTCGCTAGGTGATTAGATAGGTGATTTTTTTAGCTTTCCTTTTCCCTTGCGGTAGTCGACTTGACCTCGCTTGTGTTGTGTATTTTTCTGATCTCTGATGACTGTCGACGAAGATGATTGGGATTATAGATCATTGAGGATTTGCTCCTGAACGAGGAAGTATGCTGTGGATGACTTTATTATCTAAATGAGTGGATGGTGCCTTAAACATTGAAGTAAATAGATTCGATTGTGATGGATAGGCAATGACGTACTATGAGATAGAGAGAAGTAGATTCCCATAAGCCTAAATACATTATCACCTATTGAAGTTTAAGTTGAGGTTTAGTGTCAGCCAACTTTTTAGCAACTTTTATACTTATGCAGCTAGGTTCATGAACCCGAATTGGTGCCCCTATTGTCATTTACTGATGGCCGTATTGTATATGACCCCAAGATTACGTGAAACTTTTTGGAGCTAACTTTGAAGTTAGGTAGCAACATAATCTGCAAGGAGGAATAGGATCAGAAAAAGGCGATGCCTTTGACTGAATCTTCTTTAGAATGTCTACAAGGGCAGTTTTAGGGATTTCCTTATTTCTAGACAGGATTATATCCTAAAAAGTTGCAATGTCAAATGGAGACTGGTTCTACCATCCTTTGAGGAGTTGCTTTTATAGGAGTGTATCCTTCATGAGTTTGCTGGTGGTATTTAATGGGTCTAAATTACCCACTTAATATGGTTCATTGGTTTGTCATCATTTAAAAGAGGAGCATATGAACGTCCATGATTTTTTTTTTTATAGGTAAAAATAAAAGACTAATACAAAGCACCGAGGGGGTGCAGACTGATATACAAGAAGAGATCAGATTCAAAAGAACTAAGTTACTAGACAAATCATCTCCAATGTCGATTAAACATTGACATCCGCACATGCTTTCCACTTTACCATAAGCGTAAGACTTTCAACTTCCAATAATTTAAAAAACGGGCATATCCTATCTGAAGAAAGCTCTCAGATTCCGCTCTTCCAAATCAACGAAAAAACATCAATAGACATTGAAGAGAACCATCTTGCCTTTACTCGAGGCCAAAGAAGATAATGCCAAGCCCATAATCCTCGTTACATGGATCCCCCTATGACCCAAGATAGCCCGTGCAGGAATAAGAGGCTTCCCACATCATTCTTGTCCAGGACAGTGAAGGAGGAGATTCCTCAGTCTTTGCTTCTCTTTTGCAAAAGAAGCATCTCCAGCACAATCCCTCATCTCTGCAAATTGTCTAAGGTGAGAGTACACTCCCAGGATGCTTCCCAAGCAAAGCATGAAACTCCAGATGGTATTCCCACTATGCAAATAACTTTTCCAGAAAAAGCTTCTGTGCCACCAACAATCTTCTTTTCGAGCAAATTGTAATAAGACTTTTCAGAAGAAGTTCCATCTCCACCACTACTCAAAGGCAAAGTGATGACAGAAGAGAAATCTTAGAGTTGTATAGCAAATTTAAGAACTGACAAAAGCTTTAAGTTCTCAATTTTGGGCTTGTCTCCAAAACTCGATCTTCTAAGTAATTCTCCGTTTGGAGGAATGATCGCAATCGGACAAAAGATCCTCCTTGTATTTAGCGCTGTCAAAGAGGTCAGGAAAATGATCTCTGACAAGATGTATTTCACCCAGTGTGGAGCCAAAAGTGTTATCTACTTACCATCTCCCACTATAAACTCGCTCCACTCATCTCTATTGATTCCTTAATGTTCCTAAATGTTAATATCTACTGGTGGTGTGCTGATGCGATAGAAAGGATTTCAAATAGATTGTATCTCTGTAATGAATAGTTTTACAGTAACCAAATGATGCGATATATCTGTGAGGAAAAATGTGGTTTCAGAAACAGCCTTATAGCAGTTATTTTCCTGCTAGTCTGCATTATAATTGAAAGCAAAAATTATTGGTCGGTAAACTTTGTGAAGTTAGCTAGCCTTTTCAATGGAACGGATTGTGGAAGTAAGGTTTGTGACTGTCTTGTGGAAGAGAAGTTTGTCATCATGTTGAAGCTGGACAGCTTGGGCAACAAATTATGTTTTTTGAAACTGAAGAAATTGAGAATGTCCACGGTTTTAGGTTGTCTTCCTATGCTAACATCGCTGTATGGAAAGATGCTGGTCAAGAGTATTTTCGTTAATTATGGTGGAGTTTCCAAGGGTGAGAAGGGGAAAGCGTTGTGTCGCAGCGGTGTGAGAGAATGGAGCTGAAATGAAATTGTTGCCAGAAGTAGACCGCCAAGCTAGTTGGTCAATGGCCATTCTTATTCAATGGCTTTTGATTTTTTTAGGTTTTATCGGAACAAGATAGGATGTATATATTCTTGCCTTCATCCATCCTATAGAGTACAGTTTGAATAGCTTCCTATTGTTATAGATTTTGTGTTGATCTAGGAAAAAAGGATTTTCCATCCCATTTGTATATCATTCTTTTTGGCAGTTGACCATGAGAATGAGAATGCTAGTTTCATTCTCCGTACTAGGTCCATTTGAATCTAAGTTCTGCTTTCTGTAGAGTTCAGTTTGACTAGCTTAATATCAATATCACTCTTATGTCCACCTATGTAGTCCCAAATCAAACATTAGAGAAGTAATTGCCCTTTCATTTGTACTGCTTTCTTTGTCACAGTTAACCATGAGAATGCTAATTTCCCATTCTTTGTTTCGTATCTTTGTTCCATTCTAGCCAAGGTCTTGCTTTCTTATAAGTCTAACTTAGGAGTAAGCGCCTGTATCTAACCTGGGAAAGGATGAACTGCTTGGGGCTGATATTAGGAAATTACCATTTTCAGTTATAGCCTGTGAACTTCTTTGAGTTTACCTATGGTTATACATGCTGTGGTGATGCAGTGTTTTACCTCTTGTGAGCTTATGCGTTTCCATCTACAATTTTCATCTAATAAAGATGATTCATGTTTTGGAATTCCCCCTTTTGTAGGTGATGACAGTACCTCAAATGGTTCAGGCAAGGAGGTATGCTTTTTATATATGTTTTGATGCCTCAAGATTTTCTGCTATTTACTTGTGCTAATACAAAGTACTTGGTAACTGTAGAATATTGATCGGCCAGAGAGGATGGCATTGCAACATCTTTCATCTCATTTTTCTAAAGAGGTAACATTCAAATTCGATGACTTTCACTTGAGCTGCTTCTTTATGATTGCTGGTTGCAATGTAATAGTATTGAGATATTGCCATGGCAATTATGTTCTGCCTCTTTAATATAGGTACTTGACGTCATCACGGCCAATATAGATGATTCAAATCCATTAAGTCTTGATAGTTTCAGAAAAAGCAACATGTCTGCTTCATGGAGAATAGATGGAGCAGAGGCATCATTTGAGAATAAGGTTATAATCTTTCATTGCTCATTACCTTAATTGGCTTCTTACATGACTAATCTGTTAACATAACTATGACCTCTTTACCAAAAAAAAAAAAAAATCATAACTATGACCTTTGTTTAAATTCTGGATTTTCTTTTTTCTTACTATGAAGCCTAAGAAGTCAGCTGCCGATACGAAACGACAAACACCAAAGGGCATGGTGAATGATTCTTCAGGTAGATTATTTTTTCTGCAATTTTTGGATGCACCCATGAAAACTTTCTGATCTTTGTTTATGTTCTCTTGCAGATGAACAATCACAGTTTGTTGATTCACCTGCAAAGCTTGCTCGTAGGGTAATTTTTTTGGTTAATGAGAACTTCTGTAATGATGATCCACTATTCCTTGTTTAGTCCCAAGGACCAGAGTTTTTTCATCAACTTGAAAATTAAGATGGGAACATCTGTATTGGGAGTTGGATTTTTAACAGCTGCTTTTGCTGTCACTATTTACAATTTGCTTACTTGTTTCCAACTTTCTATCTACTATCACTTCTGCAGCAACTTAGAGAGAAAAGACGTCTAAAGCGTGCAGCTGACTTGGTGCAACAAGACGAGGAAGTAACAGTTAAACTTGAAAATGCTGCCATTGAACGATCCAAGTCAGTTGACTCTGCTGTTTTGGGAAAGTATAGCATTTGGAGGAAAGAGAACGAGAATGAGAACACTGATTCAACCCTACGGTTTATGCGGGACCAAATGATAATGGCAAGGGTGTATTTAACCATTGCAAAGATGAAAAACAAGCTTGACTTATACCAAGAATTGCAAACTCGGATCAAAGAAAGTCAGCGTGCTTTAGGGGAGGCAAGTGGTGATGCTGATCTGCATCACAGGTACTGAAATCATATTGTAATTTTTATGATTTCCTCAAATATTTCTGTTCCCGTGATGTGGGGATAATGGTACTCACCTTACTTTTTGACATCTTTCGCGTAGTGCACCTGAGAGAATGAAGGCTATGGGCCAAGTTCTGTCGAAAGCTAGAGAGCAGTTGTATGATTGCAAATTAGTCACTGGAAAACTGAGAGCTATGCTGCAAACAGCAGATGAACAAGTTAGAAGTTTGAAAAGGCAGAGCACATTCCTGAGTCAACTGGCTGCTAAAACAATTCCAAATGCAATTCACTGTTTGTCTATGCGTTTAACCATTGAATACTATCTTCTCTCTCCTGAGAAGAGAAAGTTCCCTAGAAGTGAAAACTTGGAAAACCGTGATCTTTACCACTATGCTCTCTTCTCTGACAATGTTTTGGCTGCATCAGTAGTTGTCAACTCAACAGTTATGAATTCAAAGGTGAGAATGAATTCTGATTTTCTTCTTGTGTTTACAATGCACCGTCAGGATTTATTTCTGGCTTTTTATTTCAAGAAGAACGAGGCATGCCTCAGTCGTGATAACTCTTGAGAAAATCTTTGTAATGAAACTTTTGAACCCAACAATCATGAGATTGAATATTGATCTCACAGTGGACTAATATTTCCTACTTTTTGTCCTTGAATATCTTAACTGACTGGACCTCTTACCAGAAAATATTTCATGTTTGAACTGCAGGATCCTTCAAAACACGTGTTTCATCTTGTTACTGATAGACTTAACTATGGGGCAATGAACATGTGGTTTCTACTAAATCCTCCTGGAAAAGCAACAATCCATGTTGAGAATGTTGATGAGTTTAAGTGGCTTAACTCATCATATTGCCCAGTTTTGCGTCAACTGGAGTCAGCTGCAATGAAAGAGTATTATTTTAAAGCAGATCATCCGACCACACTTTCATCAGGGTCTTCCAATCTGAAGTATCGGAACCCGAAGTATCTCTCAATGCTTAACCATTTACGGTTCTATCTTCCACAGGTCTACCCTAAGTTGGATAAAATTCTTTTTCTTGATGATGATATTGTTGTCCAGAAGGACTTGACTGGATTATGGGCAGTTAATCTGCATGGGAAAGTAAATGGCGCAGTGGAAACCTGTGGTGAGAGCTTTCATCGTTTTGACAAGTACCTGAACTTTTCGAATCCTCACATTGCAAGAAACTTTGACCCAAATGCTTGTGGATGGGCATATGGCATGAACATGTTTGATCTTAAGGAGTGGAAAAGGAAGGATATCACTGGCATATATCACAAGTGGCAAAATATGGTGAGTGAATGACCATTCCTTCTGTTTCTTTTCTCCTGTTTACCTTTTCATTTTGGGCATTGAGCTGAAGCTTTAAACTCACAATTATGTTATTAATCCTGGGGTAAATCCAAAGGCGTTTACCCTTTGGAAACTGATAACCATATCACTTATATCTTAGATTTTTGGACCATAGATCCGGATCTGCTTGTCATGTCGACACCAACAGTTTGAATTTTTTTTGTTACATATATCGACTCAGTTATTGTCTACATGTTATTGCAATGCAAGTTTCTTTAGTGAAAGTAAATTGACTAGTTTTAAGGTTTTCTGACATTATTCTTCCCCTCTCCCCACCAAAAAGAGAATAAGAAAAAAAAAACTGACAGTTTTCCTTTTGGCTATAGAATGAAGATAGGGTTCTTTGGAAGCTTGGAACACTACCGCCAGGATTGATCACATTTTATGGGTTGACGCATCCTCTTGATAAGTCATGGCATGTGCTTGGTCTAGGTTACAACCCGAGTATTGATCGCTCAGAGATTGATAATGCAGCCGTGATTCATTACAATGGAAATATGAAACCATGGCTCGAGTTAGCCATGACAAAGTATCGACCGTACTGGACCAAGTACATAAAATACGATCATCCCTATCTGCGGACCTGCAACTTGAGTGACTGAACATGGCAAAGAAATTCAAAGGTACAGTTGAATGCTCTCTCTACTTCGGGATAAAGGATTACGACCATTTTCTATGCCCGAGAATGGATAAAGATTCTGTTGATGCTGGGTTCTTCTTTTCCACATTGTTTAAATTGCTTCACGATTCATTGAATTCATTCTCACTGTCCCTTACCCGAGGAAGGTAGGTCACGTTGAACATTCCACTTGACCTGTAAGACCTCACTGATATAAATCCATCCAGCACAATGTCTAACATGGGGTGTAATGAACAAATACTCGCACAATCCTTGTTGATTGAATTGGAAAACTCGCTTTATTCTGTAGACATTTGGTAGTTCTGAAAAATCATGTAAAAGTTGTTAAACTTGTTTGGTTTCCTGTTGTCAGTTTTCTTTGTATTCGTCGTCTAAGTAGAGCTCCGCTGCGTCTGAGGTGCTACTTTTGTTACTCTTTCTTAGGGAGTTAAAATCAAGCCCTCGTCCTTAGAAGGCACGACATTGAGGTAGTTGCGGCTGTTCATGCATGTGAGTCTGATTAATTGACTTGTGCTTTTAGCACGATCTAGCCTTTTCTGTCTCATGCATAATTTCCCCTCTAGCGAACCGTTAGAATTTGTCAATTGTATTCTTGATGTATCAGCCATTATTCTTGTCTACCGGGAACGCACGAAAGGGACTTGTCAAGTTCTATATCTGAAGAAGCAACCAATGGGGAAATGGATAACACTCGGAACTACATCTTCTGTTATATTGAAACCTAGTAAAAGCCAAATGATCAGACGACTTCACAATAGCATAGTATTCAAACGCCTAAATACAAGTTCCCAGTTCAAATTTGAGCTCGGGGAAGCCATAAATTTCTTGGGCAACCTTGACCAATGTCCTTACGCAGAGAAATTTGGTATGATGTCGTGTTACTATAATTAGGGAATTAGAATTGAACATTTCATAGTTTAAACTGTCATTCCGATAATCTTAGGGCTGTTCATCTGTGAACAATGATTAGACCGTGTTAATTTTTTTGTACCAGCGTAAACGAGAGAGAGAGAGAGAGAGAGAGAGAGAGGTAACATCGATGCATCGAACTTGAGTTTTCCTTCAATTCGGTGTTTTCAATTGCTTGTGCGTGTATTTTTAGTTCGAATTGAATTAAACGATTTCAGTAAGGTTTCTAAGATAGATAATAATATTGAATTTTTCATAAATAAGCTAAGACACTTCTTTCAACTCTTGCTCGAGCTCCGCTCGCTTTAGAAAACTTCAGATACAGAAGAAACCCTCGTTGTGTGTCAAAATCCTATATGGAGTTGGAGAGCCGAAGCTAATGGTCCTTTCCAAAGCCAAGAGCCCAAGGGGTGGGATGGAATCCTCTTCGACACGAGCTTACGTTACAGCTAGGGAGTGCTGCATGAGATTCACCAAATGGCGCTTTCTGTTGTTCGTGCATGAAAGCTGTTTTCTGTTGCTAACGACGCCGTTTAGGCAAAGGTAGCCTTCATTAATTATGTGAACCAACCATGTAGTCGAGAGAATGGAGTCTATATAAGCTGCTACATCGGTTGAACCCAATTCCAGCCTCTTTTTTTTTTTTTTTTTTTTTTTTTTTTTTTAATTTTTTTTTTCTCTCAAAGATGTTTTAGGACTTGATTACATAATTGAGAAAGCAATTTAATATCGAGCCAGATAACTTTTTGTCCCGTTTTTATACAATTATAAAAACATTCACAAGATCATCGTGCTTCGATATATCTTTTGAGGAATATGGATGAACACTATCAAGAATCGCAAGCCCAAACCACAAGTATAATTGCTTGATTGTGTTAAACTAAACTCCGTCTATGCAAATCATCACATACATGTATATGGACTCAAAAATCACCTAAGGTCTTGTTTGGTTAACGGGAAACCAACGTATGTGAATAAAAATAATCGGAATTGGATTGAACAATGAGGAATCGGAATGATAATCGATCTTCAAATCATCATCTCTGGGAATAAGAGTAATCTATTTATGTCCCGTTATTGCAGTTTAATTTTCCATAGATATAAGCAAAATTTTTTATAAATTCACAAATACGTCTTGCATCGCGATGCTAGGAATATCATCACTCTGCGACAGTTGCCTCGCTAGCTAGCGAGGGGTTCTGTGACAATCTTGTTTGCTACTTCACATTCTTCCTTTCATTTAGTTGGACAGAGTCGACGAAAGTATTTTTTCTGAACTGATTAAAAAAGAATTAGGACAAACTATAACAGGGTCGAGCGGATCTTAGCAGTAATTATATTCCTTCCAGTAGAGCAGCCATAGTTTAGCTGCATAAGGTCATGCGTTTTTTTTTTTTTTTTTTTTTTTTTTTTTTTCTTGTTAGCGTTAATCTTCTCCCGTCGCTTCTAATCTCGAATCGTCCCACCGCAGAAAGCCGAACGAAGTCGTTGTTCCTATTGCTGGATAAAATCTCCGAGTTATCGGAGTTCTGCATCGATCGCCGACTTAAGGATTTTAACCGAAAGTAATCTCTCCCGGACTCTTCATCCTTCCCCAGAAGTGATGTGATTCCTTTGTTTTGTCTTTCTTTTTTCTTTGGCCCATCTCATATTCTTATTCTCCGTCTTTCTTGCACAAGACAAGCTTTGCTTTTTTTTTTTTTTCAGCCCCACTTTGCATTATCCTAGCTCCTCCTGCTTTTCCCCTGTAGAGCGACTGAACCTGATAAGAATACCCGATCTCTTTGCTCCCCATTACCGAAGCTTTCATCACACCTTGCCAAAATTACATCTCCAAGTGGAAAGAACAATGCGTACGGATGGCGCCGCTGTGCCAAAAAAGGGGTGTGATTTGAACATAAACAGCTTCTTGGGGGGGGGGGGGTGAAGCTGTGACTCCTCTTAATGATCAGAATCGCCTTGTCCGAACACACACAAAATTTTTAAATAATATCCTGCAAATGGCATATCGAATCCGCCTTAGCTTCTTTATCAGTATGATGCTGCGACGACAAACCATCACTTTGTGAGGTGCTACCGATGGGTCACGGCATCTGTTGGCTAGTCAAGAATCGGTAATTCACAGATCAACTGCTTTCGCAGCTCGCTTTTGCGCAAAGCCATATTAGGAGAAGCAACCCTTTATTAGTGTGCGAATTCTCAGGGAACCTTTTTCTTTGTTTAGGACCGGAAAGCCCCGGAACTTCTCTTTCGATAATGCGCGATGGATCCGCATACCACGTATCCTGAGGTTCCGATCTGGGAAAGATTTCTTTGTTCCTACGCACTTCCTTCCTGCATTTTTGCAGTCGGTCAAGACTCATGATCAATTCCTAACTTAGTTACGGAGTCATGTGGTGAAAGTGATGAGTTGCGTCTTAACTCCATTTTCGCACCCAGCAATCACGTGGAGAAGGACGAAACTTCGGCTGAATCATATTGCAGATAAGAGGGGAGCGAGATGGCCAACTTACACGAGCTTGTCTCTCCTCTCTTCAAGACCGAAAAGAAACACGCGCACGTGAACTCAACACATACGGGATTGGACATAGGACGGCCTCCGAAGTGATAGTGACTGCAAGTGCGTGCATAGATCTTTAGTATCTTGGTAGGGTTAAGGATCGCCAGGTATTATTCGTTAGGTGTGGTTCATACTCCACACCGACAGGAAAACACGAGGTCCCACTCCTCGCTAAGTAGGCGGGGTCCGGACGAGCCACCTTAGTAGTTTATGGGGGGTCTCATGGGGCAGTGCTTTTATAGTTTAAACCCGTATTTTATTAGTAGTTTGAACTTAAGCTCACGAGCAACTACTTCTATACATTATCTATTTTTCATGTAACCTATGGCTCTAACAGAGAGAGAGAGGCGGGACGTGTTAATTATAATGGAATTATCTACTCGACGTAACCCTAGTTTAAGAGTGAACCGGGATAAATTGTGCGTCGATTTCTCTTTCTCAATTTTTGCGCTCCATTTCGTTGTGATTATGCGCCGAATCATTAACATTATCGTGGTGGTTTCTGTGGACACAACGCTGGATCGATTCTCCAACAGCCCTCAGCTTTTTAGTCCACTAAGACAGCGTTTAAACTTTAAAAAGGAAGGGCTCTTAATCCTTGATTTGATCACCGTTTTGCCCATTACTTGTTGTTGCCTTGTTGGGAACTGCAAGATGCCCACTCAATCTGTGTTCATGAGGGAACAAATCCTGGGGGAGTTGCAGATTAAATTCTTCGTCCAAATTATGAGTTAAAAGTGGCGTCCTGTTCTTGTTGCTCTGTTTTCCAGTTCGATTTTGTATCGCCTCGGGGCAGATTTTGTTAATGAAGCCGCGATTTTTCATCTATTGCCATGATCGATCACGTCGGAGAATACGGGCTCGAATTGGCGTTCTTCATGAGTGAGGTGTCGTGAAAGGAAAGAAAAAAAATGGCTTTTGTTTTAAAGATAAGTTACCATCTCATCCTCTTTTTTTCTTCCGAGGAAGAGGAAAAACATGTTTGTTGTTGGGTTATATCATGTAAAACTCAAAACTGATACACATGTGATAAATTTACCATAAATTAATTTTTTGACCACAAAAAAAAAAATCCTAAAATGGTACACTCGTGACAAGCCCCAACCTGATACATCTGTGACAAATTTATCATGCGTTAATTTTCGTTAAATTTAACTGTTTGTCACATGCTTATCGATTTGAGATTTTTCGTGGTATTAACTCAATTTAACGAAGGGTAAATTTATCACAAGTTTACAAATTTGAGGTATTTCGTGGTCAAAAGTATTAGTTTATGATAAATGTGTCACATATATATCGGTTAATGATTTTTGGTGGTCAAAAAAATAATATGGGCAAAATTTATTATCGGTGTACCAATTTGGAGTTTTTCGTGATAAAAAAAAATAATTTATGATAAATTTATCAGGGATGCACTAATTATGGGGTTTTCATGATATTAACCCTATGTTGTTTTGTCATTTGTGCTTTCAAAGCAAATGGCAAAGGTCCCAACATTCCTAGCCGTTGAATTTGGCTGTCTCCATAAGAACTGTTATAAAGATCAGAACTGACCTGCCCTCAGGTTTCTTCTTGACAATACTCGAAAGTATTATCTTCCCGACAGGTTCTGCATCCTTGTAAAAGTGTTCCGTCGCGACCCGGAAATAGCTTTTGGCCACATGTTTTTTTCCTCCTCCAATGATCAGAAGAAAACACAGTTTCACTTGGTTTGGTGATCACATCTGTGAGAAGAAGTAGATGTCAAGAGGCATCATCAAATCATCGTCTGCTTTTGTTGTCACAGGTTTTTGTTTTCTCGGCCAGCATTGTCTTCCATTTCCTAACTTGCTCTATTGTCAACGTGATCCTCTTCAAGCTCAGGGATGTTACAAGGGTTTACCCTGCAAATGCAGTCAGGAAAATTGTTGTTTCAGAAAGAAGGTTTATGCAATCAAGCATAGAAACTCTTTCTCGAGTCAATTCATCAGGAGATTTCCAGTTGCAACTAATTTAGCGGGCGTAGAACTATTCTTTGTTAATCAAGTCAGGCATTGCTAATTTGGGTCCTCCCTCCTCCTTTCGCCTGTACGATAAGGTCAAAGAAGGCCTCAGTTGATGCATCTTTCGCAGAGAAAGCCAATGCGACTCGGAGACTCATATCTCTGCATACTCCTAGATCTTCAGTATGCAATTAGCTCGCTTCGCCCCTCCGACCAGCGCTAATTTTTTCTCACAGAACAAGACCTGTTCACATACCACGGAGGAGTTCAAACAGCTGATTACGTGAATCCAGTATGGGAGTAAACAAATGAACACTTGAAGAGGAGGTTCAAAGGGCACCAAAAAACAGAACAAGTAGTTCATGTGTTTTGGCATTCGAGGAAGAGAACCTTCTTCTTGATAGCCCTTGCTTTGATTTTATATTTGTGCCATTATGGGGAACAAAGAGAATGAACGAGTGTTTCATGCCAGCTTTTTGGCTACTGTCTTGAGTCCAAGTAGAGTATTTTAAAGAGTTTAATACCACGAAAAACTTCAAACTAGTATATCTATCACAAATTGACTCAAAGCTAATTTTTTTACTACAGGAAACTCCAAACTGATACATTCGTGATAAATTTTCCCCACACACTAATTTTTTTTTATCACCAAAAATCTTAAACTGATACATCCATGACAAATTTACTCTATATTGGGGTTAATACGACGAAAAAATTTGTCACAATGGTACCAGTTTAAGATATTTTGTGGTAAAAGAATTAATTTGGGATAAATTTATCACATGCATACCAGTTTAGGATTTTTCGTGATATTGAACCCATTGTAAAAGGGGGAGCTCTTGGCTTAGTGAAGTCGCTTATTCTGGGTGTTTATCAGTGGTTACTAGTGGTTCAATGTCAAGTCTCTAGTCCTGTTGCATCTACTACTCTGGAAGTGCCCTACTATAAAATGGGGTGCTCTTGGCCTAGTGAAATCGCTCATTCTAATGTTTATCAGTAATATTACTGGTTCAATGTCAAGTCTCTAGTCTTGTTGCATCTGCAGCACTGGAAGTGTCTTATTATAAAATGGGATGCTCTTGGCCCAGTGAAATCGCTTATTCTGACGTTTATCAGTGATTACTACTGGTTCAATGTCAAGTCTCCAGTCTTGTTGCATTTACTGCACTGGAAGTGACAAAATATAGGACTAAAAACCTCCCACCATCCCTCCCACCAAGTGAATCAAAATTAAAAAAGGGGATTTTTCAATTGGATGTATGATCTGGGTGGCGAGAGAGAGAGTAAAAGGAATGACGCAACAGTTAAAACATTAAGATTCCAATATTTGTTCACGACCTCCCCAATGAACGGCCTTGGCTTTTCCCTCCTCTCTCTCTCTCTCTCTCTCTACCCTCCCCCCTTATTAAACTCACCATCTCATTCCTTTCTCTTCCTCAAATCAACTTGGCCCAAACCCTCTCTGGTTTTGAAAGCCCCACACCAGTTGCAGCAGCATCACAAAAAAATGTCAAAGTGTTGCATGCCAATGCCTCCTCTCCAGCCTCCATTACCAATGGGGGAGCTAACGAGAACCGAAAGCGAACGTTGCCCGGTTTTTGACGCTTCCGTTCTCCAACACCAACCCAACATACCTGCCCAATTCGTCTGGCCAGACGAAGATAAGCCGTCTTCGACCAAGGCGCCCGAACTCATAGTCCCCCTGGTCGATTTAGGAGGCTTCCTCTCTGGTGACCCAGCCGCTGTGTCCAAAGCGTCTTGGCAAGTCAATGATGCCTGCAGGAAACATGGGTTTTTCCTGGTTGGGAACCACGGGGTCGATCGGAACGTCATAAACAAAGCTCATGAGAATGTGGATCTCTTCTTTAGGATGCAACTCTCCATGAAGCAAAGAGCTCAGAGGAAGCCCGGCGAGCACTGGGGCTACGCGAGTAGCTTCACCGGCAGGTTCTCCTCCAAACTTCCCTGGAAGGAAACGCTTTCGTTCTGCTATTCTGCTGACGGTCAATCGTCGGAAACCGTCGAGAAGTACTTCTTGAATGTCATGGGAGAGGATTTTCGAGAGTTCGGGTAAGAATAACTTTGCAGTTCTTACGCTCTTTAGTTTTGTCCGAATCATTATGCACTTTGGAGGCACATGTCAGTTCTTTTCGCAAACAAACTAATTAGGTTAACCGATTTTAGCTGTATATCAATCGGTACTAAGTCATCGAATATAATGGAGCGAACGGTAAGAGAGTTGCATTCCAATCTTCCATTTACACTAGATAAGAAGTCATCTTCTTGGTTTCGTTCAGGGAGACATGCCAGGAATATTGTGAAGCAATGAGCAACCTCTCCCTAGGAATCATGGAGCTCCTAGGAATGAGCCTAGGAGTCGGACGGTCGCACTTCAGGGAATTCTTCAGAGGGAACGACTCGATAATGAGACTAAACTACTACCCGCTGTGTCAGGCGCCTGACCAAACTCTTGGAACGGGCCCCCATTGCGATCCCACCTCTCTAACCATTCTCCACCAGGACCAAGTGAGCGGCCTCCAAGTGTTTGTCAATGGGAAGTGGTGCTCAGTCAGCCCGAATCCTGACGCCTTCGTCGTCAACATCGGCGACACATTCATGGTATGTCATCTAAGCCTGCCGACTCAATTGTGTGCTAAGTGAAAACGTTCCTGGACGCGTCTAACCGAAGCGTGTGCGGCCTTGTTGTGCTTGTCCAGGCTCTGTCGAACGGGATCTACAAGAGCTGCTTGCACAGGGCAGTGGTGAATGATCAAGCAGTGAGGAAGTCTCTGGCCTTCTTCCTGTGCCCAAGAAGGGACAAAGTGGTGACTCCACCAAGTGAGCTGGTTGATAGACAGGACTCAGGAAGAATATACCCAGACTTTACATGGCCAACTTTCCTAGATTTCACTCAGAAGCACTACAGGGCTGACACAAGAACCCTTGACGCCTTTTCCGATTGGCTTCGAGAGAGAAGCAATTGATGGAGGCGCAAAGCAAGCTGTTCCGATTATAAGCAGCCCTTTTTTTTGTTTTTTTTTCCCTCTTCTTTTCTCTTCTCGTTGTGCTAATTTGGAGTATCTTCAGGCTTCAGGTATAAATACATATATGCTGCACAGTGCTTATGTTTTGCAAGAAAATCTACGGCTTCGGATGTGGCATGTGAAGTACTTTTTATGGCTTCCTGTTAAAATAGTCTCCTAGGTGAATGAATGTGCCATTCGTTTCGTGGTACATCTCATGATCTTAAGGGGGTACAGCGACGACTGGATTTACCCTTTTCGAAGGGAAGAAGAAGAAGATCTGTATCCACCTTATGCTTTCGCGTCGCATTCTGCAGCGTCTAAAATGTCAGAAGAACGAATTAAAACTACGCGCTCTCACGAAACAAGGATGCGAGAATTTGCGTGATTCGGTCTCTGAGACCTGTGTCCTCTGGATTGAGCAAAACGCCGCGTTATAACCCAAAGTAGCGTTAAGTGTGTTAGGGTGTGGTTCATACTCCCTAATGACACCGGAGGGCTTTTATAATTTAAGCCAACAAGTTTTCATTAGCAGTTTGGGCTTAAGTTCATAAATAGATACGGCTATATATACTCATTTTCGCTTGCAATTGAGTGATGTAATGAGAGATGCTATGTGCTAATCATAGTGGAATCATCTGTTGGACGTAACTCATAATTTAAGGGTGAATCAAGATACAATCTTGTGTCTCTTTCTCGCTTTATGTTTTATTTCGATTTGATTGTGCGTCAAATCCTAATATCTGGTATCAGAGCGTGGTTTGAGGTTAGGGTTTTCTTGGTGAAGAGAGATCCAAAAAATTGAATCTTGGGAAGATGTCATTGGTCAATCGCGAATTGAAGTTGAGAAGTTCGGAGGAAAGGGTTTCGAATTATGAAATTTGAATATGGAGGCTTTGTTCGTGGATAGAGATCTGTGGCATGCGATCAAAGAAGATAAACTTTAAGTAAATTCCAAGGAGAAGGCGAAGATGAGGAGATTACGTCTGCTTCAAATCAATTGAAGTAGTGGATCGGTAACGATCATAAGGCGCGAAGTCTGATTATTAGACTAATTAATATTTACAATAACAATTAATAAAACTCACATAGAATATTAAAATATATACTAACACGAATTTCCTCTAAACACATGAGAGTAAGTTTTATCAACTTGATCAACCACCATAGTGGTAATGGTTGTCTTATAATTTGGACCCAAAGAATCAATTGGAACATTTCATATTAATATGCTTGTTAGGATCTAATTATTAATAGTTATTCCGGACACTTGTTAAGCATCTAAATACTATATATTGCTGATAATGTCTTGGTAAACGTAACATTTGAGAAGAGGAGGAAAGATCTCCAAGCAAAGCTGGGAAGTCTTTATCAGAGCAAATCGCAGCAATTGTGCAACCTTTGGATGAGTGAAGGTGATTATTTTTCTACGCACTTGAATGATTTTAATACCATATGTGGACAACTTGCATCTATTGATGTTAATCTGAACGAAGAAGATAAAGCATGTACCTTGCTCTGTTCACTGCCGAACTCATGGGAACATATAATTGTTTCAATCAGCATTGGTGTTAGTATATTGTCCTTTGAGAACATTGTATATGATGTATTATCTGAGGAGATGAGGAGAGCAGGTTCTGATAATGAGAATGAGGCTTTTTTTGTGGAGGAAGGAGCAATGAACGATCCAAATCCAGAGTTGTGGGCAAGAATAAGTCCAGAGGAAGATCTAAACGCTGTAAACGATTCGAAATTAAGTGTTGAAAGTGCAGAAAAGCTGGAAACTTGAAGAAGGATTGCAGAAGCAAAAGTGTGGATCCCGAGAAGCGAGATGTTGCACCATCCTCTAGTACAAAGAAGGACCATGACAATAGTACAATAGATATGTATCTCGTTTGCAACTCATCTCAGGTTGACCATGATGCATAAATAATTGATACTGGAGTGTCTTTCTATATGATGCCTCATGGAGATTGATTATGTTGTTATGAGCCACATTAGGGAGGTACAATGTGGATGAGAGATGGTACGACACTTGATGTTGTTGGTCGCGAAAAGATCAAGCTGAAAATGAACGATGAGATAGTCAAGAATCTTCCAGATGTGATGTATATTCCTGGTCTTACTAGAAATCCTATTTCTGTGGGAACTATGGAAGATGTTGACATTACTTTCACCAGCGATAAGTACTCATGCAAGCTAACCCGTAGATCTATGGTGATCGCTAGAGATGAATGAGAAGGAAAACTATGGAAATTACTAGGAAGCACAATGATCAGTGGTGAGACCTATATTACGGAGCAAGTGGAAGAAGATCCTGCAATGCTGTCGCATTGGAGATTGGGTCATATCGGTAAGAAAGAGCTGCTAACCCTTACTTCGAAGATGGTGAATGAAAGCCCAAGCTGTTCTATGGGTTTGTGGATTTTGCGAACATTGTCTACATGAGAAATAGAATCGAGTATCTTTTAAATCCATAGGAGGGAGAGCGAAAGGAATTCTGGATTTAATCTACAGTGACGTCTTCGGTCCTGCACCTGTAGTATCGTTTGGAAAATCAAGACATTATGTTTATTTTACTGATGATTATTCCAAATTTATGTTGATATATTTCTTGTAGAGAAAATATGATTTATTAGAAAAATTTCTTGAGTTCAAAGCTTTGGTGGAGAATCAGTTTGATAAAAAGATTAAAGTTTTGCGACTGACAACAGAGGAGAATTCTATTCAGCGAAATTTGATCAATTCTGTATGATCAGTGGTATTGCAAGGCAGAAAATAATGCCTATTTACCTCAGCAGAATGGGGTGCCAGGGAGGCTAAATCGATTTCTCATGAAGAAGGCGAGGGTATGCTGAGTGGTGCAAGCTTCAGCTGAATTTTGGGCAGAAGCAGTGGTTACCGCATGCTATTTGAAGCAGAATTCTCCCACATCAACTTTAAAGGATCAAACACTATTTGATGCACTATTCGGAAAGAAGCTGGACATATTTCATGTTAGCGTGTTTGGCTACGAAGCGTAGCACATGTGCTGAAAAAAGGAATAAGCTTGAGAGCAAGTCAGAGAAAAGCATCTTCATTGGGTACATGAACAGTAATAAAGGGTATAAGTTGTGGAATCTTAATACTAAACGTATCATCTATAGTAGGTATGCGATATTCAAGGCTTCTGAAGAACCACAAATGATTGAGTTATATATTGATTTGCAGGGAGAAATAGAGGCTACACAAGCTGAAATAAAAAATTCAGATTCTGAAGCTGATAAGCCTGATGCGGAAGATAATATTGTAAATTTTGATACTGAGTTTGAAGTTGAAGCACCACTTGGACCGATCTAAAGGAGGTCCACATGGTAGAGAAGACCACCCGAGAGGTATACCTTATTTGCCAGTAATGAAAATTGTGCTCTAACTATTATAGCTGATGATCTAAATACTATTAAGGAAGCAAGAAGCGCGAAAGATGCCAAACAGTGGGAGAAAGCCATGAAAGATGAGATTGACTCATTAGATAAAAACAAAACCTGGAGTCTGGTAAAACTACCTGTAGATCGGAAGGCAGTTGGTTGCAAGTAGGTATTCAAGAAGAAGATGTTTGCAATGGATATATAGAGCAATACTAAGCTCGTTTAGTTGTGAATGGATATTCACAGATAGAGGGAGTCAATTATGGTGAGATTTTTCCTGTTGCTAGATTAAATTTCATAAGACTTATTTTATATATAGTAGTTGCATACAATCTGGAGGTAGAGCAGCTCGATGTAAAAATAGCATTCCTACATGGTACTTGGAGGAGGATATATACATGAAACAACTAGATGAGTTTGTGTTCAAAGAAAAAGAAAATTTTGTTTGCAAACTGAATAAGCCTTTGTATGGTTTGAAACAATCTCTAAGAATGTAATACTAGAAGTTTTACTCATATATGTTGAAGTTTGGCTTTGTTCGTTGTGATTCTGATAATTTTGTTAATGTGAAGAAGTTAGATGATGATTGTGTTATCTTAACCTTATATGTTGATAATATGCTGCTAGTCGGGAATATTATGAGAATGATTAGCACTGTAAAAGGACTGTTGGCAAAACAGTTTAAGATGAAAGATCTAGGCCCAACAAATTTCATCTTAGGAATGCAGATAAAAAGGGAGCGTGAGAATGGGAAGTTATGAATCAGTCAAAAGAAATATATTGAAAGTGTGTTCAAGAAGTTCAACATAATATACTGTAAACTAGTGAAGACCCCATGTCTAGAAGTTCCAAGTTATCAATGCCCCAGTGTCCCAAGACCGAAGAGGAAATTGAAGAGACGTCAGCAATTCTATATGCATGCGCAGTAGGGAACTTGATATATGTCATCATGTGTACTTGTCTAGATATCGCTTAAGCAGTGGGAGTATTTAGCAGATATATGTGTAAACCAGGGAAAGAGCATTGGATAGCAGCAAAACAAATGCTTCATTATCATCGCGGTACATTTGACTTTAAGTTATGTTATGAATGCATGAAAGCTCAAAGGGACATCATGCGTTAGAACTGAAGTGTTTTGTAGATACTAATTGGGGAGATGACTTTGATGCGGGAGGTCGACCAACGAATATGTTATTTCCTTATTCGGCGGAGCTATGTGTTGGATGAGCAAGTGGCAAAGTAAGATTGCTTGGGATAAGTACATCGGAAATGTCATAACATGTGTCATGTGTACGACGTTCAATTGAGTACCATAACTTTTTTCGCTCACTTGAGTGCCATAATTTTGAAAAAACGATCACTTAAGTATCATTGCCGATTTACCCCGCCGAAAATCCTACATGGACGTTGAAAAATATGACATTGTATCACCGAAACACTTTTTTTCAATTTTTTAATGTACATTTGAATTTGTATTTTATTTTTTAAGTTATTTTTAAATTTTTTCCCCTCTTTCCCGACAATGGCCACTACGAGGGCCCTCGCCGGCGACAGACGGCAAGCCCGAGGGTGAAAGCCACCTCTCCCTAGGTTGGGGAGGCCGCGACGGTGGTTCCAGTGAGGGCGCGAAGGCCCTCGCTAGATCTGGGTGAGGGCCCTTGCGGCCCTGCTGTCCATGGGTGAGGCGGTCATCGCCCAAACCTAGCGAGAGCCGTCGCGCTCTTGCTCGTGGTCGACGAAGCCCCCTCGACCGCGGCGAAAGGCGCGACGACCCTCGCTAGGTCTGGGCAAAGTTTGCCTCGCCCTAGCCAGCGGTGCCTCAAGTGCCCTCGCCTGCAACCATCGGGGCCGCGATGACCGAGGGCGAGGCGGTCCTCACCCTTAGGTGAACAGGCCGTGGTCGACGAGGGTCGCTGATGACCTTGTGTCAAGGGCAAATCTAAGGGCTTTCTTTTTATTTTCTGAAAATTTTAAATAATAAAAATAAAAACATCATAATAAATAAAAAATAATTCCATAAAATGTTTAAAAAAGTAAAAAATTTATGTGTCACCGAAAAATAAATAAAAATAACAATAATAAGTTCACATAAGACAATTTGCCGAAAATGGCACTCAAGTGAACAATTTTACTCCGATGTGGCACTTAAGTGAATGAAAAAATTATCACACTCAAGTAAACGTAGTACAAAAGTCACGGCACTCCCGATGTATTCATCCAGATATTGCTCAAACAATGGGAGTATTGAGCAAATATATCTCAAGTCCAGGGAAAGAGCATTGGATGGCAGCAAAACATGTGCTTTGTTATCGTCATGATATATTTGAATTTAAGTTATATTATGAAGGCATGAGAGCTCAAAGGAACATCATGCGTTAGAACCGAAGTATTTTGTGGATACTGATTGGGGAGAGAAGGTCGACCAACGAATATGTTA
Source organism: Rhodomyrtus psidioides (assembly GCA_021437785.1). Taxonomy (NCBI): domain Eukaryota; kingdom Viridiplantae; phylum Streptophyta; class Magnoliopsida; order Myrtales; family Myrtaceae; genus Rhodomyrtus; species Rhodomyrtus psidioides. Next base: position 2,108,615 of record JAILYB010000054.1, read on the forward strand.
TTTTCTTATTTGGCGGAGTTGTGAGTTAGATGAGCAAGAGGTAAAGCAAGATTGCTTTATCTAGTACTGAGGCAGAATACATGGCTCTTATTCACGCTGCTAAGGAAGTGATCTGGTGCGCGTATTGTGTAAAGAGCTTGGTTTTACACAAGGAGATGTGAAGATTAAGTGTGATAGCCAAAGTAATATATTCTCGACTAAAATTCCTGGATTTTATGCAAGAACAAATCACATCGATATACAGTATCACTTCGTTCGAGAGAAAATAGATCATAAAGTTGTAATGCTAGAAAAAGTTGACACACAGGTGAATAGTGCAGATATTTTGACTAAGGCAATGAGTGCAGAAAATTTTAAATGGTGTACAACTGTGTTGGGTCTAAAGAAGCATGGGAAGGACTTACCAAGTGGGAGCATGTTGGGGTGTGGTTCATATTCTTTATCGACATGAAAGTACATGGGTCCCCTGTCGCGACTCCGTCCGGAAGCGGACGCGGCTAATGGATTACCGATCACGGGTCTTGGATCGGCGCGAGCCCTCCCAGGCCCATACTAAATCGCGGCGGGAGTATTTTTGAGGGATTCAACGATAAGAATCGATCGCTTTCGACCTTAGTGTGGTCGTGGTGACATGTGCAACTTGTACATGCATTTGGAGTCGCCACCCGGTCTTTCTTGGAGGGTAGACCGGAAACCTTATTGACCGATTGGGAGGGATCGATCAATTCTGCGGAACCAGAGATTTTGGGTTCGGGAACTTGGTTACGCTGGTGTCCTTACCAACGCCCTTTCGGTACCTAACGCGAGTGATTTTCCTAGCTAAGAGCTCATGCAGGTGCAATTTTAGGTGGGGTAGGTCTGATTCAGGGTTTCATGCAGATTGGAGGACTATTCCTATCAATCACAATCAATTTAAATGAAAGCGCAATCAAGTTCATAAATAAATCACTTCAATGCACATCAATTTACATCACATGGCCTCCTAGTATAACCATAAAAGCTTAAGGAAGGTGTGACCTCGGACCAGGGGTAAAATGGGAAGATTTGGAGACGATTTAGCCCAAAGGGCAAAATCGTCAATTTTTGGAAGATTTGGATACCGGAATACCCAAAATATTCCATGGCCAGTTGATTGTGGCCATTTCCCAAATTTGAGAATTTTTTGGAATTTCTTGATTTTTTCTTCAATTTTTGGAAGACGATTCGCCCAAAGGGCGAAATCGTCATTTTAAGAAGGGTCGGGGTTCAAAACACCCGGAATGAGTCTTGGCCAATTGTTTGTGGCCATTTCCTATTTTTTGGGATTTTCCTGGATTTTTTGGATTTTTTTTGGAAGACGGTTTGCCGGAAGGGCAAAACCGTCATTTTTGAAAAGATCGGGGGGTCAAATGACCCGAAACAGGTTGTGGCCAGTTGAGTGTGGCAATTTCCTATTTTCTGGAATTTTTTAGAATTTTTTTCTGAATTTTCCGAATTTTTTGAATATTTTATGATTTTCTATTTTTTATTGATTTTTTTGAATTTTTTATTATTATTATTATTATTATTATTTTATTATTAAAAATAATATATATAAAAAAGTTATCCGGACCGGGTCGGACGACCCGGCCCACGACCCGGACCCGGCCCGCCTCCTCCACGGCCAAAACGGCGCCGTTTCACAGATTTCGAACGGACGCCCAAGATCGCGACACGTGGCATCATTACGACCGTCCGATCTGTTTTATTTTTTTATTTCTTAAACGGCCCCCACCCGCTGACGTGGCCGCTGACGTGGCATGCCACGTCAGCGTTGACCGGTCAACGGACGACCAGGCCCGCCGGAGAAGACGATCGGCGCCGGCGACCCTTCGCCGGCGCCTCGTCGGAAGGCCATAACTTGGCCCACAAAACTCCAAATTACATGAAACCAACGGCATTAGACTCGTATGGATCTCCTCTACAACATATCAGAAATTTGACGTAGCAGAATATCAGATGACTACCTTGCCATCTCCGGCCGAAACTATATCACCGGCGAGGCATGGTTCTAGCTATTCCACACGTTACATGACTAATATAAGTTGTTGGGAAGCATTCTAAGAGTCCCAGAAGACTTACCTGAGCCACGCGGAACTTCGGTTCGGTCAGAAGCGAGCTCCGGAGCCCACGGCCGATTGAAGGACGTCGGCGACCAACTCGAGTATTTACTCAACGAAATCATGCACAGTCAAAAGGGAAAAGTATCAGCAAGGTGTATAGATCAGATCGCAAGTTATACCACCTAAAATGACCCACTCTAGTTCAACTTGCCATGTGAGGCCGAGGAAGAGCTTGATGAAGCAACCCGCGATTTTCTGAGGTCTGCGGCCGATTGAATGGGCTTGACAGCTTCCTCGGAGCTCAGGGACGTCGAAGATGACCATCGCCAGCCTCGGTTTTCGTCGGGGATGATTCGGACGAGCATTTGGGAGCTTCGGCCGAGCACGGCGTTTGTTGGGCTTGAACGGCGGTTTGGGCCGTCGCGGTGGCTGCGGGTCGGTGACAACGACTGAAGATGGCATTCGGCGATTAGGGGACGGTGGCCGCACGAAAACGGGCGACGAGGAAGATGGAGGAGGCCTTCGGTGATGGCCTCGTTTTTGGCCAGAAGAAGGAAGAAGAACCAGGGAGAGCGTGGGAAGCAGAGGGAGCGGTGGTGGAGAGAAAGAAAAAAATAAAAATAAAAAAAAATAAAAATAAAAAATAAAATAAAAAATAAAAAGTAAAAAATAAAAAATAAAAAGGAGAGATAAAAACCTTAATTAAACATACACTTTTTCTTTTGCTTTTTCTTTTAAATGATTATGTTTTTTCCTTTTTTCCTTTTTATTATTATTAATATTTTTGCCCAAATTCAATTTTATGATAATCGACGAACACCTAAAATTGAACATGAATTTTGGTATTTTCCCCTTTTTTTTGGTATTTTTATAATTAAATAAATTCGAAAAATATTAATACCAAAAATATTTTTTTTGTTCCAAATTGGTTCCTAAGGCTAAGCCAAGGCTTCCAAGGTTGATTTTGTGATTTTATGACCTTTTTTTATATTTTTAATTAATTTTAAAGAATAAAAATCACAATAATAAATGGTCAAAAATCAGGTGTCAACAGCTGCCCCTCTTTGAGAGGAATCTCGTTAGAGGTTTCTCTCAAAGATAAGGTGGCACCTGATTCCTAACCGACTCAACTGGGAAAATGAGAGAAGAAATGATATGACCTTGAATCCTTAAGACCCTTTGATGAAAGCTCAAATTAATCCCCGGTTTGCTCTAACAATTTGAACATGGGACAGAGTGAGAGAGGCTTACCTAAAGCTCACCTGTCGGGCGCTGCCAGCTGCGACGATTTTCAAAAAGATAACTAGGACTCGCCATTCAGGATATCCTAGGGAGATTAAGCTCTGACCTGTATGGTAGGTCACACCATTATGGGATTCCTAACTGGTAGGAACCTAAGGAAGGCGCATTCTTTCTTTGGGAATTTGCCGAGGATTTTGATCCGTATGGTGGATCGGACCATTAGGCTGATCCTTCAGGCGGTTTCTACCTTTGTATTGACCCTTCAGGCGGTTTCTACCATTGATTTGACCCTTCAGGCGGTTTCTACCTTTGATTTGACCCTTCAGGCGGTATCTACCCTGAGTTGACCCTTCAGGCGGTTTCTACCCTTGAGTTTGCTTTGAAAATGGGGCTCATGACGAGGGTTCTCCACGTCCGATGAGACTGACTGATTTTTGAAAAGGGGTCTCATGACGAGGGTTCTCCACGTCTGATGAGACTGCTTGATTTTTTTAAAAAAATGGTCCTGGGACAAGGGTTCTCCACGTCCGATAGGAATTTTTCTTTTAAAAGGTTTTTTTTTTTTTTTTTTTTAGAGATCCCGAAGTTTGTCGGGAATTCAGTTTTTGAAGCAGTGAAAGATTTTATCTTGACAAATCTTCACTTGAGTCTGTTGAGGCGATATTCTAGGAGCTGGGTTCTCCAGGTATCCTGCAGAAGTTTGAGCCTGAAAGATTCTTCTTCACCAAGAAAACGTTAGTAATCTTTGGGAAGACCACGGCTGTCCATTTGACAAAACCGTACGATTTAAGTTTTAATCATGAAATGTGCATTTTGACGCTGGAGGTTATCCAAAGCATTCTTGCAACAAGCAAATGTGATCACAAATTACTTGCATGGAAAATCTGGATCAATAGTTTGAAAATTCCAAAACGAGTCTGTTCAAAACATCAATTGGAATATTTCTCGACAAGGAGGTCTTCTCACCTGTTTTGCGATAGTGGTTTTTTATAGGGGATGCACTCAATTCCCTACTAACCTGTGCCTAGGTCTTGGGCTCATTCGCAGCGCATACATTTTGATCGGTCGGGAGGTCTTCCACAGGACCGTAATGTTGGGCTTGGATATTGGTTTTCAAAGGGGGACCCGCTTCGGAGTCGAGGCCATTGTATGAAAGTCTTCACCATCTGCTCCGGGTTTACAAGTCAAGAACCCTGCAAAATGAGAAAGAAATAGTCTTGCTCGTACTTCTTCGAGCTAAGCAATATGTTAACCCAAGTGTCTTAGTTAGAGAAGACTGTTTCAGGGTCGTAACATTGGTAGGATTGGGGACCGAAAAAGGCTTGTTTTTGGCCCAGAAATTACAAAGGGTTTGGTATTGGTGATCATTGCAAATTTACCACCTGCCCTTTTTCTCTCTGCACCTTCGGTTTTTGGGATGCGCAACCGATTTTGAGGTGTGCACCAGCTCTTCAGAAAGCGTTTCGTCGTATTAAGAGACTGATGACTCTATCTGCGTCTCTGCTCCACGCTTGACACCATTTGGGGAGTAGTCTTTTTGATCTGATTCCTTTAGGGATTTCCTCTTTTCCCATCCGGCTTCATTGCGGATCAATCAAACAACTTACACGAGTATCGGCCTTGCTTTTACCTGACACTTTGCTTTTTCTCGATGCCGTGGATTTTTCTCATTCATTTTTGAAATCCCACTTTTTCTCATCTTCATGGGATCGCGTTAGACCTATGATCAAAGGTCTAACAAGGTTAAACATTAACTTAGGAATTTTTTTTTTTTTTGCAAACCCTAAGTCTTGAACTCCTTCGTTTCTGAAGTGATGCTGCATCCGTCTTGGAATGTGCAATGATCACCAACGGGTTTATGAAATGATTCTACAGGCTCAACTTGGCTATGCAAAGGATTCGGTGTGTGGGATAGAGAAATGAATGCTTCTCATCATCCTATGGCACTTGGATTACCATATAAACAACACACAAAGATTAATGTTAGTCCGAGCAAGAAGATTTCTAACCATTTTCTCCTGATGCTGCTGGACTCACATCCATTTTGCCCCGATGTGGGGTGGTTCTTGACAGGGTTAAGAATGAAAACCGCCGTTCAAAGGGGTTATCAACGGTCACCTGTAGTGTTTGGGGGATATGAAACGAATGCCTCCGTCGTCCCAACCCATGTAATCGCTGCGAATGGTCCCTACTTCCGTAGGTCCAGATTTTACTATCTGATCCACTCCACTTCTCTCCCAAGTGTGTATAGGACGTGTTTGGATTAGGCTTTGCCTCTCGTCTTTTGAGAAAACGTCCTTTTGAAAGTTTTGAACAATTTTTTATTGGAAAAATCTCTTTCATTTTCTCCATGAATTTTACCCGTCAAAGGGGATTTAATGATGTCCCATGCATGTTCTTATTCATGTTCAGACAACCTCCTGTTTCAAAACATGAATGCCAATGAAATTTGAATTCTATGTCTTTTCTAGACATTAGATTCTGAAAGCTTTTCTTTTCTTCTCTATTTTTTATTCGACATCTTCAAGGGATTTGGGAGAGGAATACTTACCTGTCCCTCGCGGCTGGAGATCCCTGAAAATGCGGAAGAAACATGTTATTGTACGTTCACGAATTTTTCAAAAAATTAGAACGATACCATTTACCCTTGGTCATGTATTCTAACGGGTAATACATGGGATGTGAAAACCTGTTCGTCTGTAAGGCGATTCCCCTGTCAAGGATAAATAACGAGTATCAATTCATATTCTCAAATTCAAGACAAATTGGAACGATACAACTTTACTTTTGGTTCTCATCCCGTTCTGATATTGCGTATTGATATGAACAACATCTATCAAATCCGCCTATCCATTCTTGGAGTGTTTGCAACATCAATGGTTCATCTGCCCCCAGTTAGGCGACGTCTGTTCTGTTATTCGAACAAATGGCTCCTCGAGTGATTTATCCACGTTTATCACCTGAGAAGGGAAAGAAAGGAGACATTAATTCGGTATTCGATTGAAGATCGTTTAGGAACGATACATCGTTTTACCAAATAGGTGGCTTCACGGCCAAACGTATTTCGTATTGAAGGGGTAGATCCCATTATGCTCAGCGGGTGATAATTATGGTTCATGGAACTTGCTCTACGGATTAAGTGATTAATCCACGGCCTTCGGCTTGAAGATGCTCAAAGGGTGATGTTGACACTCACGCGCAATTAGTTCTAGATATTAATGAAAGATGTTCCCGTGGGAACCTTACAGTGCGATCAACAACATATGCAATAGGAGTATTCAACCCCTTTTCTCGAAGCATTTTTCATCGAGTAGCCATGCCTTGCATCAGACGTTTGATCACCGGCCTCGCGTCACCACTGCGATGGTCCTCCGGCTCCAAATTGATCGAGCCAAAGATTGAACTCATCGCCAAGGAAATTGCTCGGGTCTTCGAGCCATTGATGTTCAAGTTGTGTATTAACGATTGTTGGGGGCAGATTTCTTTCATTGCCTTCGTTGTGAGGGATTGGAGTTTTTGAGCTGGAACCTTCATCATTGCCTTGTTGGGGTTGAGACATACATTCCTGAAGAGTATTGATCCAAGTGTCCAGCTCCTCATCAAGGAAATCACCTGTTCTTTCTAGCCCTTGGTGCCCAGATTGGGTGTCGTCGACTGCAGGCGAGGGATTCCTCTCTTTGCTCTCGCCGTGAGCAATTTGACCCCTCGAATTGGAACTTCCTCCAATGACCGGCAGGTTCATATGTGCACTCTCTACCAATGCCAGATCCACTTCAGGGACAGCATTAATGACTGATTCGCGCTCAAACTGAGGAATCTCTATGTGCTGGAACTGTGGCATATACTCCTGAGGAGTATTGAGATAGCTCGGCGGAGCATTCTGATTTGGGTTAGAGGAGTCGCTGACACGACTGCTAGTCCCGTCATTGCTGAAACACGGTTGGGTGCTCTTGGCTCTCCAATCATCATGGTTGTAACTCTGCCCAGCACTTGAGCTCCAACTGGCTTTATGATGGTTTAACGCTATCCTTCCATCCCTTAGCAATCTCCTATAGTACTTGAGGTGAGACTCAACGTTAATTCTAGAGAGCCCCGGCACATTCATAATCTCGAGTATGCGTAGTGGGCTAGCCGAATCAACTCCCAGCTCTCGAATTGCATCAACAAATTTGGTGTGAAGCTCATAGGTCCAGTAAAACCTTGTTCTCTTATCACCCAAAATATCGTCAATACTTCGGTAGCTATTCTCTACGGGATCTAGTCGTTTCAAAAGTTGTCCAGGGAGGGACTCACCGACTTTGGATTGGCTGGCTGCGACAGCGAGTTCGTCATTGAGAGAATTCCCCCTGTGATGATTCATATCCCATTTCTCAGAGGATGTTGGTGTTGATCCTATGGTGTTGACTTGCTCATGCAGATCTCCGGCGGTATCTGGCTGTGTCGAAAAATGCTGTGGAGAATACGGTAACAGCTGAGCGTTATTCGTCAACAGGGATGGTTCATCGAGGAACACCTCGCCGAGGACAACAGGATTACCACAATTAAGGCAGGTGGCCTTGGTCAGAGCTTCCTTATATCTCGCGCTTTCAGCTTGAAGCTTCTCATTCTCCTCCTTCAGGACCAGTAACTCATGGTCTGCGTATTGCTGTTTCACCCGGGTTCGTTTGTTGGCGAACCAAAACTTGACCTTCGAAAGCTCCAATCCTATCTTTCGGCTCAACTCCATCTTCTGTTGTCTGCTTGGAGTGGGGCATTCATTGAAGAAAGCTTCGAGCTCTCGGATTTGGCCTGGAGTGTGGCGTTGTAGTTGCTTCCTTTTCCGACTCCGGTCATCATTGTATACTCCTTCTTCGTAGCTGAAACCTAGAATTTCATCGCTGGAGGAGTCAGTCTCTATGGCCTTCGAGCAGGATTCAGCTCCAGTATCTTCAAAGTCTCCCAGCAGTTCGTGCTCAGAAATGTCCAGGTCGGGCGTTTCTAGCAGATGGGAATAACTTTTAAACATGATGGATCGGGGTATCTCGGGCTGATCTAGTTCACTCAGCTTTCTCAATTCGCTCTTACGTGTTTGCTCACTCAAGAAATTTTCTCAAGTGATTGTGCGTGTCCTGGAACCATCCTTCAGGCTGCATATGAAGACCAGCAAGCAAGCGCTCCTCCCGAGATCCTGCAATTACTCATCGTCTGTATTCCCCTTTCTTTTTCCTCGTGATAGGATCACAAACTCTCTTGCATTGATTCGGTTTCATCGAGTATTGCGCTCGTCCCCTAGTTCAGTCTTCAAAGTGGTGGGTCTACAATCTTTCGGCGCCTTTTATGATTTGCTAGGCCCGAGAACGTGGGGAACAGCGGTGGGCCCGCAATTAATGACTCCGTTTAATTCATTTAGCTCCATGGGAATTAACGCTATGATCTTCTCTCAACCCCTTTTCATCGTTCAAACGAAAGTGGCATTTTCCCTGTACATGCTGTTACTCTTCATTTCAGCATCCCGGGCGCTTAGTGAGGAATGAGTTCGTGGCCACTCAAAATTTTAAAGACCGTCTCTGGTTCCAGACTTAATCTAACAAGGGATCATCACAACTGAGCATGACGATGTTCGTCGATAGCGTTGGTTTTAATATAGAATTAACTATAGTCATTAAAGAAAAATGTTCCCGTAGGAACTTTACAACGGATAAAATGAGTGATCTACTCGTGAACATGTTCTTCTTTCTATGGGTGTTCGTGGTGACCGACCCATCGTGCCCCGAGTCAAGTGCTAGATCATGGCTGTCCAAGCATGCCAGCTTCCCACTGATTGAACAAGGCATCGAGCCCATCATCAAAGAAATCGTCTGTCGTGGGTTGACCAGCGGCAGGCAGAGCACCAGCCGACTGCTGCTCGAATGGAGGAGTGCGCACTCGCTGTACTTGTGACACGCGCTCTTGAGAAGTGTTGAAATGGCCCGGGAGGACATTCTGATCAGCTTTCAGTTTGCCGGTGGTCGGGCTGCTAGCTTGATTGATGCTTAGATTTGGCCGGGTATCTCTTGATGCCTGAGCATTACAATGGCGGTCGCCCCTAGCTTTTGAGCTCGAGACGGATTCCTCCCGGTTTAGCTCCGCTCGACGTTGTTTTAATAGCTTTCTGTAGGCAGCAAGGTGATTCCTGACCAGTTCCTTACTAAGCCCCGGTACATTCATGGCCTTAAATATGCGCGTCGGAGTTGCTGAATCGATCCCCATTTGGTGAACCACGTCTAGGAATCTGGAATGCAGTTCAGGGGGCCAAGCGAACCTCCTCTTATCGTGGCCCAAAATTGCATCGATGGCTTGACGACTGATTAACTCATCTCCAGCGGGACCCGACCCTATCGAAAATTGTTGTGCATGAGGCTGATATGCTTTGAGCTGGTCGGCGGTAACATCCAGCTCCTTGAAACTGTAACTCCAGTCAAAGCGATGCAAATCCCATCCCCCAGGAGGCATTTGTATCATCTTCGTGGGATCATCCTGCTCATGCGTGACTCCGGCAAAATCTGGTTGAGCAGGAGATGCCCCGAGGGAGTAGGGTGGTAAATGAGCGTCTTCAATCATCGCGTGAGGCTTATCGGGGAATATCTTACCGAGGGCGACGAGGTTATCGCAATGAGGGCAAACGGTAATATTGAGAGCTTTTTCATACCTTATGTTTTCTGTTCGCAGCTTTTGGTTTTCTTCCTTTAAAATCTCGACCACCTGACGTTTGCGTTGAGCCCTCGATTTGGATCTCCTATTTTGAAACCAAAACTGGATCCTCGACTGATTAATCCCCAACTTCCGGCTCAATTCAATTCTCCACTTCTTTTTCATGTAATGGCTTTTACTGAAAAGGGTTTCCAGCATTTGGGTTTCCTCCTGAGAGTATTGGTGAGGACGTCTTCTTTTCCCGAGTTGAGCATTGTGGATGTCGTTGTCGTCGTCGCCGTGATCTTGATTTCCGTTGCCAGAAGTGTTGGGCTCCATGGTTTTGGCGTTAGACTTGACCTTGGAATCTTCGAGATCCCTCTGTGGTTCAATTTCTGAGATTTTTGAGTCAGTCGCCTCTAGCAGCTGACAGTAACCTCTTAAATATGTTGGATTGAGAAATGTTTGATTGGTTCTTGCCCAGTCAGAGTTCTCCACTCTCTCCTGTATGCTCACTCCCTATAAAGTTTTCTTCGAGTGACTTTGCATGTTCAGGAGACGCTCTTCAAGCATCATTAGGCAAACGTTCCTCCTCAAGACCTTGAATTTCTCGCTTAGCTTTTCAACGTGATGGGACTGCTAAACCCTGTTAGGGCTCTCTTCGATAGTTGCGCTTTCCTCCCACCTAACTCTAATAATGGTGATCCCGACAAATCTTTTACATCTTTTAATTGATGAGCCGGAAATCGCGGACCGAAACGAATCCAATGGTTCTCATGAGGGGACCTCCTGCTTTACCCCCTAACTGGGCTCCACCAGCATTATTACTGAGACCCTTCATCATCCTCGAGTTGCTATAAAATGAGGAATTAATGTATGGAAGGTTAACGTTCTCGCAAAATCAGCTTCTTCTTTCTAATCTCTCTGTTAAACTCGTCTTATTCTCAAGCCAACCCGACGCAAATGGCCTCCTCTCCCGTACGCACTTTTTCAACTGATGTCTTGGCCCAGTGGGAAAAGCTTTATAACCTACTGGGTCGCGGTTACGCGCACATAACCGATCATTCTGCAACCGAGGATGCAATCTGTGTTCTGCTCGAGGACCTTGATACCACTTCTCTCGAAGGTACTACACTGGGGAGGGAATATAGAACTTTCCCGACTCTCTTTGCACACTCCTTAGAGGCCTATCGTGTTGCTAATCGGGAGGTTCTGGTGGCTCGCGTCTTGCGGGCTCGTTATGAGGATCGATCTGATCATTTGGTGCTGACCAACTATCTGGTTGATAGTTACAAAAAGGCCGTCGAGTTTGCTAATGAGCGGGTCGCGACGTTGCTTCGCGAGAGGAGAAATCTGGTGGATCAATTGGCCATATCCCTGACCACCGGCGAGCATGACCGCCGCAACGTCCTGTTGAGGCTTCAGAGCGACTGGCAGGAAGAACGGCTCGACAAGATAACCGAGGACATAGCTCGCGGGAATGGACTGGTTCGGGACCTGGAAGTAGTCACCGAAGAACACGAGGCCAAGGTCGCCGAAGTTAAGGGAGAATGCAGAAGTCTTCTCCTCAGGCTTGCCGACCACAACATGCGGAGCTGGGAGTATGAGCAGAGCATTAATAACATGGAGGGTCAGTTGGGATCCTTTGTGTCGTTAATTAGGGCTCACTTTGGCTTTACTTTTCCACCCCGACTTGTATGACCTGCTCCTGAAAACCCTCCGCTGAGCAAAATAAATGAAAGTTCTCGTGTGTGTGTTTTAACTTCTGTATGGTTCATTTCTTCGAGCATCCAAACATCTTCAACTTGAGTGAGCCGAACCATAATAGCAATAAGCCGAGCAAATGCGTCCTGATTTTATAACTCGCTCATGATCAGATGGAAGAATAGTTGCAGATTTGTCCAAGAAAAGATTTCTCTATACTACTTGTTTTTCACCTGCAAATAAAAAGACAGAATCAGAAGGAATAATTTGAAAAAGAAATCAAAAACCCCTTTCAATCCTATGCTTGCCCATGATTAATAAGGACAAGAACTTTTACAAGGGTTTTAATCTTGCGCGAAAAGTTTTTATCAATATTCCTCGAAAGAAAGCATACTATTGAAAGGAATGTAATTCACAATAATCGCTTTTGATCAATTTCGAGAGGAACGAATTACTCAAAAGTGCGAGGCATAATAACGTGTTTTAAATTTAATTGAAGATACGGCATCCAAATCAAGGCCGTTTTATTAAGAACGAGAGTAATTTGGACATCTATCTCGTCATTAAATTCAAAACAACGCCGATATTCTCGATCAATTATCATGGATTACCAGCGACGTAAAACATGCATGGACCAATTCAAGTGTATAATTCCTTCTAGCGAAATTGGGGTTGGATTACCCTATACGACCAAAAAGGCCGTGCAAGATTTCCAATTTTAATTTCCTCTAAAGGAATTATAAACTTGACTTTGGAGTATTCGGATGATTAGAGAAAATGCCACTATCACATTCCCATGACCTGTCAAAAGAAATACAACCAAGTTCCATCTAAATGTATACACCAATAGATCCCTAATACAATCACTCTAAGGGGTGAGATAGAGAAAGCCTCGATAAAAATAAACCCTATACAAGAGGACTAGTAATGGAAAATGAAACAAAGGAATGTGATCCTAACGTTTAAGGATGCCCCAAGTTCGATCCGTGACTTCCAGATCACTTGCCCCAACTCGTCATCTTCATTGGACGATATCTCAATAATATCCATAGTAGGCTCCTTTGTTGCTCACTCGGTGCTTGTCATGGGATATCATCCTCTTCGTCTTCTATCAAGGACGTTTGGGAAAAACACACACGTCTATCCTTGAAATGGCATTTAATCTAATTACCAGAATGCAATGAATGAAATGCCTATATTTATATGAACTGTAATAGATTCGAGGTATAGAGAGTCTTACCAACCAAACTCGTCGACTTATGTGCGGTTTTAGGTGTACCAACCGCCCAAAGACATGCGCATGAAACAAGTGATGGTAAACTTCTAAAAATCAGAGGGTTTGACACCTAAGGTTAAGGTTCCCACCTCGAGTTCTGGAAAGAGCCGATTCCATTGCACAGCTATCGTTGCATTGGGACTCGATCCATAGTTCGAAGCGAGCGGAATTGAAAAGTGGATTACCCCGCGTTTTTCCTCACGGAGATTCCATTCTCAATTCCTTCTATTGTGTTCCTAAAGGCGGCGCCCGGGGTTTTAGGCGCGGTTGTGTGTCCACGTGTTGTGATTATCATAATGCAATTCATGCACAGCAGTTTATCAATCAGCACTTCAAATCATCCACACAACATACATTCCTACGCCCAACCTGCATAAGACAATGTTAATCACGGACTACACCCCTTATTTCTCCAATCTGCCAAAAACATATAACACCTACCATAAGCGGACTTACCTCACCTTCGAGAGCGCCTGCAAGGTTAGAAAAATCACTCAGCGTTTTAATTACGGCCTAAGTCCACTTGAGGTCTAGAATCATATGTTCTAGAGCAATTGGTCCCCAGTGGAGTCGCCAGCTGTCGCGACTCCGTCCGGAAGCGGACGCGGCTAATGGATTACCGATCACGGGTCTTGGATCGGCGCGAGCCCTCCCAGGCCCATACTAAATCGCGGCGGGAGTATTTTTGAGGGATTCGACGATAAGAATCGATCGCTTTCGACCTTAGTGTGGTCGTGGTGACATGTGCAACTTGTACATGCATTTGGAGTCGCCACCGGTCTTTCTTGGAGGGTAGACCGGAAACCTTATTGACCGATTGGGAGGGATCGATCAATTCTGCGGAACCAGAGATTTTGGGTTCGGGAACTTGGTTACGCTGGTGTCCTTACCAACGCCCTTTCGGTACCTAACGCGAGTGATTTTCCTAGCTAAGAGCTCATGCAGGTGCAATTTTAGGTGGGGTAGGTCTGATTCAGGGTTTCATGCAGATTGGAGGACTATTCCTATCAATCACAATCAATTTAAATGAAAGCGCAATCAAGTTCATAAATAAATCACTTCAATGCACATCAATTTACATCACATGGCCTCCTAGTATAACCATAAAAGCTTAAGGAAGGTGTGACCTCGGACCAGGGGTAAAATGGGAAGATTTGGAGACGATTTAGCCCAAAGGGCAAAATCGTCAATTTTTGGAAGATTTGGATACCGGAATACCCAAAATATTCCATGGCCAGTTGATTGTGGCCATTTCCCAAATTTGAGAATTTTTTGGAATTTCTTGATTTTTTCTTCAATTTTTGGAAGACGATTCGCCCAAAGGGCGAAATCGTCATTTTAAGAAGGGTCGGGGTTCAAAACACCCGGAATGAGTCTTGGCCAATTGTTTGTGGCCATTTCCTATTTTTTGGGATTTTCCTGGATTTTTTGGATTTTTTTTGGAAGACGGTTTGCCGGAAGGGCAAAACCGTCATTTTTGAAAAGATCGGGGGGTCAAATGACCCGAAACAGGTTGTGGCCAGTTGAGTGTGGCAATTTCCTATTTTCTGGAATTTTTTAGAATTTTTTTCTGAATTTTCCGAATTTTTTGAATATTTTATGATTTTCTATTTTTTATTGATTTTTTTGAATTTTTTATTATTATTATTATTATTATTTTATTATTATTAAAAATAATATATATAAAAAAGTTATCCGGACCGGGTCGGACGACCCGGCCCACGACCCGGACCCGGCCCGCCTCCTCCACGGCCAAAACGGCGCCGTTTCACAGATTTCGAACGGACGCCCAAGATCGCGACACGTGGCATCATTACGACCGTCCGATCTGTTTTATTTTTTTATTTCTTAAACGGCCCCCACCCGCTGACGTGGCCGCTGACGTGGCATGCCACGTCAGCGTTGACCGGTCAACGGACGACCAGGCCCGCCGGAGAAGACGATCGGCGCCGGCGACCCTTCGCCGGCGCCTCGTCGGAAGGCCATAACTTGGCCCACAAAACTCCAAATTACATGAAACCAACGGCATTAGACTCGTATGGATCTCCTCTACAACATATCAGAAATTTGACGTAGCAGAATATCAGATGACTACCTTGCCATCTCCGGCCGAAACTATATCACCGGCGAGGCATGGTTCTAGCTATTCCACACGTTACATGACTAATATAAGTTGTTGGGAAGCATTCTAAGAGTCCCAGAAGACTTACCTGAGCCACGCGGAACTTCGGTTCGGTCAGAAGCGAGCTCCGGAGCCCACGGCCGATTGAAGGACGTCGGCGACCAACTCGAGTATTTACTCAACGAAATCATGCACAGTCAAAAGGGAAAAGTATCAGCAAGGTGTATAGATCAGATCGCAAGTTATACCACCTAAAATGACCCACTCTAGTTCAACTTGCCATGTGAGGCCGAGGAAGAGCTTGATGAAGCAACCCGCGATTTTCTGAGGTCTGCGGCCGATTGAATGGGCTTGACAGCTTCCTCGGAGCTCAGGGACGTCGAAGATGACCATCGCCAGCCTCGGTTTTCGTCGGGGATGATTCGGACGAGCATTTGGGAGCTTCGGCCGAGCACGGCGTTTGTTGGGCTTGAACGGCGGTTTGGGCCGTCGCGGTGGCTGCGGGTCGGTGACAACGACTGAAGATGGCATTCGGCGATTAGGGGACGGTGGCCGCACGAAAACGGGCGACGAGGAAGATGGAGGAGGCCTTCGGTGATGGCCTCGTTTTTGGCCAGAAGAAGGAAGAAGAACCAGGGAGAGCGTGGGAAGCAGAGGGAGCGGTGGTGGAGAGAAAGAAAAAAATAAAAAAAAAATAAAAATAAAAATAAAAAATAAAATAAAAAATAAAAAATAAAAAGGAGAGATAAAAACCTTAATTAAACATACACTTTTTCTTTTGCTTTTTCTTTTAAATGATTATGTTTTTTCCTTTTTTCCTTTTTATTATTATTAATATTTTTGCCCAAATTCAATTTTATGATAATCGACGAACACCTAAAATTGAACATGAATTTTGGTATTTTCCCCTTTTTTTTGGTATTTTTATAATTAAATAAATTCGAAAAATATTAATACCAAAAATATTTTTTTTGTTCCAAATTGGTTCCTAAGGCTAAGCCAAGGCTTCCAAGGTTGATTTTGTGATTTTATGACCTTTTTTTATATTTTTAATTAATTTTAAAGAATAAAAATCACAATAATAAATGGTCAAAAATCAGGTGTCAACATCCCCCTCTCTCCTTATTCGGTTATTTCTGTTCGAAAATTACTTCCCTGACTGTTTGACAATACTGTCAGTTATTTTCGACCGTTGATCCTAACATCATCACTGCGTGTTTTGCATAAAGCGTTCATTAATTAAAAATATGGGGTCGAAAATAATAAAAGTACTGTTAAACTGTCAGGTAACAGCTCCCTTTTTGTTCCATTCGCCATCTTAGAAACCGCTCCTTGTCCAGGCTCTCTAGCTCCTAGCGATCACTCCCTGCCTTCATTGGACTGGGTCATTACAGTTAGTTCTTTCTATGTATCATCACCAACAATGAAACTATTGGAAATATCACCAATGTGTAATTATGATGATAATAAAGACAATCAAAGGCTGCTAATGTTTGTATTGGTTGAGTTTACCAGGTTATATATGCACAAGCCGAAATGCAAATGATGCTATAAAGAGCACCAGATGCTTTTGAGATAAAGATATGATCTGTCAATGTTTAGAGTGCTCTACCAATCTTTGGGGTTGGTAGCTGATCTCTTAGGCAAACAAGATATTGGGCGGCAAAGATGTCTACAAGCTAGAAAAAACTTCTGATAAGGTGAACATCTAGAAAAATATTAATTAAGGTGAATAAGTCGAGAACAATGTGGATGTTCATGATGGCTTGAAGGTACAAAGATTGGGTGAACAGTGGAAGGACCTTAGTGATGGTGAACAAGCCTAGAATTAGGATGTTCGGTAAAGCTTGGAAGGATCATAACGATGAACAATTTAGTAGAGTCGAAATTACCAATATGCTAGGAAGGACCAAAAGAAAGAACGAGTGCACCGAATTGTTATCGGAGCAGCAGATCTTTGGTAGAGAGTAGTTGCTTTATAAAGATCGGGTGAAAGATTGAGACAATACCGATGATCCTTGTGAATTCAATGATGATTAGGAATTAGTTGAGATGTTGATGTCCTGGGGAATCTTTACATGCTGAAGTAGCCAAGAGAATCATTGTTTAATTGATCGCAAGACGATCGCAAGGCTTTTCATTAAACAGCATCAATAGACTACTAAAAATCTGAACATCCTGATTATGGGTAAGGGATTGTGCAGATGTTTGGTTCTGGAAGGTGATGGTGATTTAATCAACTGACCAAATCTTTGGTCTTGAAGAATATAGCCACTATAATGATTGTAATAATATCGGTGACCTGAGTTCAGCGAACACTAGGTACAAGGATAAAGATTTTGACAATGAGGAGAACAAGTCAAAGGTGACGAGGTATTAATTTTGACTTGGAGGTATCATAGTCAATCTATCATCAAGGTGACGTCTTTTGATAATGAGATACTTAAGAAGATCATTGGATAATTGATCGCATGTCATCAAGACAGTTTTTTCAATAAACAGCACCAGCGGACCAAAAGATCAAGTGTTACAACGTTTATGTTGATATCGGGTTGTGCGGATGTTTCGTTAGAAGAAAATATAGCTGTTGACTGGTGAAAGATCCACAGAGAAAGATGGGAAAATCTATCGAGTGGATTATAGCCGGTTACACCTATAAGCTTTTTTAGAACAGTGTCAAAATATCATATGTTTCAAAATAGTATTAGAAACAACAGCTACAGTAGTTCCAACGGATCTCTAACCGCTAGTTGGACTTCTTATGCCCCCTCCAACGAGAAGAATGAAGTTGTCTATATAATGGAAGACTTCACGGGCCAAAATGTTAGAGAGAGAGAGAGAGAACACAATATAAAATGCATACCTACTATGAGCGAGGTCTCTCTCCCTATTTTTTTGGTTCTTGCAAAAGATCTTCGCTGGTAATCTTGCTGTATTGTAATTGTGCGAAAGATCAAATGTACAAAAGTAAGAGCAGTAGCAGAGTCCCGATAGTGTGATCTATCAAGTGACAGGATCAATGCTTGCCAATTGTAACTTGTTGAGCAAATTATTAGTGAATTTCAGCCTAAGTTGTGGCAGTTAAGGTGGGTTTGGTTCAACATTTGAAATGAGTTTTGGGGAAATACAAATGCCTTCAACCTAAAGGGGTTTAGAATGCTAATTATGTTTAGTAAAATCTCATTTGAAAATGGACTTTGGGTTAAATGGTGTTTGATAAAAATAACATTATAAAGGGACTTTGAATGCAATTTTTTAATTTTTAATTTTAAAAAAACTTACCCTTGCTGAACTGGCAAAGGTTTCAAGCCGCCAACAAGCCAGATCTGGCTATGGCGGCCGTTGTTTAAGGTAGCCTGACCTCACGCCGTACTAGCCGAAGGTTACGCAACCCAGGCAAGCTCTGGCTTCGGGCGACCCAAGCAGCGGCGTGGAGGTCGCCCAGCTCAGGCGTCGACGCTTGGGTCACATAACCCAGGCGGCCGTCGCCTGGATGACGACCCTCGCCTGGTAACTAGCCCCTTGCCAGCCCTTCGTCGGCCTCTCACTGGCCAGATCTGGCCTTCTCAATGTTGAAGAAGAGAAATAGTAAATAGGAGGCAAAATCGAAAATATAGAAAATTTATGAGGTTAGTTTTGGAAGGGAAAAATCTCTTTGCTTTTGGCCCAATCTTGATAGGGACTAGCATTGGACTTTCAGCTTTTCAAAGACCAACATTTGGTCAAATTCAGACCTAAAGCTGAATCAAATGCTTCATCATTTTTCCAATGGGCTTTGGGACTGAAAGCCCCTTGGGAATGATGAACCAAACCCACTATTAATATGTCTTGAATTAATTATGGGCTTGGGCCAACGTTAGGGTTTAAGGGATAATAGTACATATATTACTCTTCTCAAACCATTAGATATAGAAGCATATTTGAGCCTCCTTTTGTAATCTTTGATTATATAGTGGATTTCGCTTCTCCTTTCTCCTGTGATTTTTCCCACAATGGTTTCCACGTAAATCTTTGTGTTCTTTTCTTCTTCTCAGTTTTAATTTCGTTTTAGTTTCCGCATTGTCATAACAATCTGGTATCAGAGCCTTAGGGTTTTTCGATCTTCTGGTTATGGCTTCAAGTTCAACAACGAAATTGGATATTGAGAAGTTTGATTGGAGCGGCAGTTTCAACCTGTGGCAGGTTCGTATGTTAGCTGTTCTTACGCAGCAGGGTTTGAAAAAAACTCTGTTTAGCAAAGGGAAGAAATCGAAAACTATGTCAGATGAAACGTGGGAACAATTGGATGAAAAAGCTTTGTCCACTATTCAGTTGTGCCTCACGAATGAAGTTTTGCAGGAGGTACTAGATCAAAAAATAGCTGCAGGTTTATGGATGAAATTGGAGAGTATTTTTCTGACGAAGTCTCTCACTAATCGATTGAGGCTCAAGCAACGGCTCTTCACTTTTCGTATGGCTGAAGGTACTTCTCTTAAACCTCATATTTCTGAGTTCAATGCTATTATCGCTGAATTAATGAGCATTGATGTTAAGATTGAAGATGAGCATCAAGTTCTTTGTTGTTAGTTTCACTACCTCCCTCTTATAAGAATTTTAGAGAGACCATGATTATTAGTAGAGAAACTATTGATTTTGAAGATGTCAAGACTAGTCTGCTAAATAGGCAGAAACTCGATACAGAATTGATTTTTGAAGGCAATAATAATCATAGGGCTGGTTTAGTTGCTCGGGGAAGGATTGTTGAGAGAAACAATAATGGTAAGAGCAGGTCAAAATCCAAGCATAGAGATATGATTTGCAACTATTGTAAGTCTCCAGGGCATATCAAGATAAATTTTCTGAAATTGAAGGCAAAGCAGCAAAAAGAAAATAATTGGAATCGGCAAAATCAAGGGAATGTCAATCGTCACAACAATCGCAACTACCAGAATATATAGAATCGGGGAAACGAAGATCCTGCTCAAGTTGATGTTGCTAAAGAAGAAGACGAAGATTGGCTATTGGTTGCAAATGATAAAGATAAATTCTGTGATATTTAGATTCTTGATTCAAACTGTTCGTACCACATGTGCCCTCGTCGTGATTGGTTCTCTACGTACAAAGACTATAACGGTGGAGTTATTCTAATGGGTAATAATGCTAAATGCAAAGCTGTTGGGATTGGTACTGTTAATATTAAGATGCATGATGGCATGATCAGAACTTTAGATAATGTCAAACATGTTCCTAATTTGAAGAAGAACCTAATCTCTTTGGGTACACTTGATGTTAATGGTTGTAGATTTACTGCTAAAGGTGGAGTTATGAAAATCATGAGAGGTTCACTTTTATTGATGAAATGACTTAAAATTGGCACTTTGTATCAGATGCAAGGTACTACTATTACTGTTTCAGTTGCGATTTCATCTGATATGACAGATTCAGATAATACTAAATTATGGCATATAAGATTAGGCAATATGAGTATCAGAGGGATGTATGAGCTCAGTAAAAAAGCTCTTTTGTGTAGTCAGAAAATTGGAAAACTGGATTTCTATGTGCATTGTGTTTTTGGGAAACAGAAAAGAATCAGTTTCAAAACAGGAATTCACACAACAAAGGGCACTCTGGATTACATTCATTCCGATCTTTGGGGGGCCTGTTAAAGTTTCATCAAAAGGCCTTGGTTCCAAGTATATACTCACTTTTATTAATGATTTTTCAAGAAAAGTTTGGGTATTTTTTCTAAGGAAAAAAAGCGATGTTTTTGTTACTTTTAAGAAATGGAAAGCATTAATTGAGAAGTAGACTGGTAAGAAAATCAAGCAGTTGAGAACAGATAATCGGTTAGAATTTTGTGAAGGTGAGTTTAATGATTTCTACAAGAATGAAGGAATTGTGAGGCATCATACTACAGTGAATACACCACAGCAGAATGATATTGCAGAACGCATGAACAGAACCTTATTAGAAAGAACTAGATGCATGTTGTCTAACGCTGGTCTAGGCAAAGAATTTTGGGCTGAAGCGGTCAATACAGCTTGTTGGTGATAAATCGCTCTCATTGCATGTCCATTGCGTGCAAGACACTTGAGGAGGTATGGTCAACATATGCACATGTTAGTGAAGGGAAACTAGAGCCTAAAGCGAAAAAAAATACATTTTTTTTGTTATGCTTTTGGTGTAAAAGGTTATAGGCTTTAGTGTCCTGATTCATCTAAGATTATGATTAGTAGAGATGTTACTTCTGATTAATCTTCTATGCTTCTCCTATCAATGAATCATCTGTTACTTGCTAAGAAAATTTGAAAAGTGCAATGGAAAAGGTGGAGTTTGAAGTAACTTCTTCGCAACCAGTTCAGTCAACTACTAATAATGTTGAGATTGAAGAAACTGAAGAAGAAAATCATTCTATAGCCAAAAATAGACCAAGAAGAACAGTGAAACCTCTGCAGAAATATGGATACTCAGATTTTGTTGCTTATGCTCTTTCAGCTGCAGAGTCGATAAAGTATAGTGAGCCTAAAACGTACAAGGAAACTATTTCTTCAAAAGATTCGGCAAAGTGATTAGTTGCTATGAATGAAGAGATGGAATCTCTTAAAAAGAATCAAACTTGGGAGCTTGTTAAACCACCAAAAGAAAAGAAAATTGTGGATTGCAAGTGGGTTTTTAAAATAAAGAAAGGTACTCCTGGAGTTGAAGACATTAGAATTAAAGCACGTGTAGTTGCTAAGGGCTATAGTCAGATTGAAGGAGTTAATTTTAATGATGTGTTTTCACTAGTCGTTAAACACAGCTCTATTCGGATTTTCTTGCGTTAGTTGCTATGCATATTTAGAGTTGGAACAACTCGATGTGAAAACAACTTTCTTGCATGGTGAACTTGAAGAGAAAATCTATATGGGTCAACTAGGGTTTTCAGTTTGAAGGTAACGAAGATCATGTTTGTTTATTGAAAAAATCCATCTATGGCTTGAAGCAATCACCTAGACAATGTTATAAAAGGTTTGATTCGTTTATGGTGCAACTTGGCTATTCTAGAAGCAAATATGACAGTTGTGTATATATGTACAAGCTTCCAAACGAGTCTTATATTTATTTGCTGTTATACGTTGATGACATGTTAATTGCAGCAAAAGATAAATTTGATATACATAATTTGAAGACACAGTTGAGCGCTGAATTTGACATGAAGGATTTAGGTTTATCGAAGAAAATCCTAGGCATGGAAATTCGACGAGATCGAAAAAGAGAAAAATTGTATCTTTCCCGGAAAAGCTACATTGAAAGATGTCAAACCAGTAAATACTCCTTTTACTGCTCACTTTAGAATATCAGCTAATTTATGTCCACATACAGATGATGAAATAAAATATATGTCCATATTCCATATTCTAGTGCAGTTGGTAGCATTATGCATGCTATGGTTTGCACTCGACCTGACATATCACATGTTGTTAGCGTGGTAAGTAGATATTTATCATGCCTTGGTAAAATTCATTGGCAAGCAGTGAAGTGAATTTTGAGATATTTGAAGTGTACTTCAGATTATAGTTTAGAGTTTGGAAAAAGTGGTGATACTCTTACAGGATATGTTGATTCTGATTATGCTTGTGACCTTGATAAAAGGAGGTCTTTGACTGGGTACATCTTTACTATTGGAGGTTGTGTAGTCAGTTGGAAAGCTTCTTTACAGCATACAATTGCTTTGTCTACTACAGAGGCAGAGCATATGGCTATTACAGAGGCAATTAAAGAAGCTATATGGTTAAGAGGTTTATTTAGAGAGCTCAGTATGAATTATGACGTGACTGTTGTGCATTGTGATAGTCAGAGTGCTATACATCTAACTAAAGATCGAATGTATCATGAGAGGACAAAGCATATTGATGTGCAGTATCATTATATTCGAAGCATTCTTGCTGATGGCTATATTAAGGTCTTGAAGATTGGTACAGAAAACAATCCAACTGATATGTTGACGAAGTCTTTGTCTATTGCTAAATTCAAGCACTGCTTGGATTTGGATATGGTTAATGTTTGCGGCAACTAAGTTTTATGCTGGTGGGAGGAGAAGACTGTTTTAATGCTTATGTTTACTTGAGGAATTCAAGACAAGGTGGAGATTTGTTAATATGTCTTGAATTAATTATGGGCTTGGTCCAACGTTAAGGTTTGAGGGATAATAGTATAAATATTGCTCTTCTCAAACTGTTAGATACAGAAGCATATTTGAGCCTCCTTTTATAATCTTTGATTCTATAGTGGATTTCGCTACTCCTCTTTCCCGTGATTTTTCCTGCAAGGGTTTCCACGTAAATCTTTGTGTTATTTTCTTCTTCTCAGTTTCAATTTCGTTTTAGTTTCCGCATTGTCATGACACCCACCTTACTCTTGAGAGTAAACGTAGGCTTGAGGATGAAGTCGAACCATTCTATGTCTTGTATACTTGCATTTTACTTGATCTTTTACTCAGTGTTGCACACGCTCAGATATTGTTTCATGAAATACATGCTCACCCAATTTTTTTTATATCACATATTGTTTTACATGTTCTTATTTCTCGTGATCATCATACACTTTAGCGCATATTCTTCTTATGGTATTTCAAACATCTATTGACTTGATCTCTACAATATCTCTACAGATGTTTGACCTGATGTTTGAAGTTGAACTTATTTTCCGCAAAGTTGTCAAAGTTTTTTTGAAACAACCTATTCACTCCCCTTTAGTTGTGTTGTTAACCCCAACAAAAACGGAGATAAAACAAGTATCTCCAAAGTGCTTCTTACTGTTATACTTACACGTACCACTTCCCGATCGATGTTGCTGGGGGTGACGCACCGAAAAGGGGTGGGGCGAGGAAATGGCATTCGAGTAGAGAATCGAGGTGAAGATCTCGTGGGGGCGAGGGCGACAATGGCAACTGAGGAGGAGATGAAAGAGGAAACTGGAAAAGAGATAGAAACCGACCCCTGGAGGGCCGAGAGTGGAGCAACAGAAAAGACACGACATGAGAAGGTTGATGTAGAAGCCTAGCCACAAACGATTGCAAAGGGTGCTTTGCCTTTTTCCTTCTGTAAGAGAAAAAAAGTATGACTTGAAAATTTGTCGGAGCCACTTTTGGATGTGTGATGTTTGATGGATAGTGGAGGGTCCTATTTTTGATGAACAGTCAAGAAACTATGAAAAAGTTTGGGTTGGTCTTTGTCATTTCCTTCCATGCAAATAATTAACTTTTTATTGAGATCCAATGTGCGCACAATAGACATATATGTAGGACCATTTTCCTAGTGCAACACTTTCAAACTTGATTGTGAAAACAGATAGTACAATGACTTGACAAACTGGAAAAGTACAAAAAAAAAAATCATAAACCTTTTGCATGTGTATCAATTCAATTCTAAATCTTTCAATTTGACCAATTTCGTCATAAATATTTTCATATTAGTACCAATTCAGTCCATTTGGTCAATTTTAGCTGGCAATTATTGAAATAAACGCCCATATGTGGCACGGCCGGGGCTGACTTGGATATTTTAAGTATTTTTTATTTTTCATTTCATTTTTTTTTTATTTTTCTGTTTCCTTTCCTATTCTATTTGCCGGTGGTTGGCGAGGCTGGTCTCCCCTAGGGGAGGATCAACTGCATCTGAGCAAGGGCAAGCGTCGGTGAGGTCGAACCTCGCCCAGGCCAAGGTGGCCTTGTCGAGCGTCGCCTGTGCGAGGTTTGGGGACACGAGGCCTGGGCGACAGTTGGCCTCGTCAAATCTGGCGAGGCCAACCTCATCAACCATGGTATGTGGCTAGTACCGGAAAATAGAAAAGGGGAAAGAAAAAAAGAAACAATAACATAAAATTGTTAGTATTTTTAAAAAATTATCCGCGTCAGCGTCCACATTGCCACGTAGGACAGTTTGCATCCATGTCAGCAATTTCTAATCAAAATTGGCCGGATGGATTGAATTTGTATCAATGTGAAAAAGTTCGGGACTAAATTAGTTCAATTGAAAGGTTTAGAACTGTATAAGTATCAATACAATAGGTTTAAAACTTTTTTTGGTACTTTTCCCTTTTATAAGCTATAACGTGCTAATTGACATCTTTATACTCAAATACGATAGCATATGGTAATGTCGCACAATTTGATGGGTATACACTTATTTTCAACTTTATT
This sequence comes from Rhodomyrtus psidioides, assembly GCA_021437785.1. NCBI lineage: Eukaryota > Viridiplantae > Streptophyta > Magnoliopsida > Myrtales > Myrtaceae > Rhodomyrtus > Rhodomyrtus psidioides. The sequence continues at coordinate 2,133,847 of JAILYB010000054.1, forward strand.
ATGATTTTTGGATAATTCAATGACACTATGAATCGAATACACCATATAAGATGATTCCATCCATCGGACGCATTGTCTTTGCTCCCTTAATGTTTTGAGGATGCTTTCGAGAAACTACTTTTTTTTACTAAAGGGGTCACTGAGGTCTTCAACAGCGTGTCGAGAATCCTCCTTTGAAAAGGTGAAAGCAAGGCGATGATCATTCGATAAGTCTCGTTTTAATCGGGAGCCAATTCGAATGTGGAATACCAAATCATTCAAATCCACTCGAACATGTCTATGAGCTAATCACTCCACAATCAAAGAAAATCACACCAGTATGGGCACATCAACAATGTGGTATTGGTGTCACTACTTCAACTCAAAGTCGAAGTTGACCCCAAAAAAAAAATCTCAAAATCGAAGAGGGGAGGGTCCCGACTCCCACCCGTCAAAACTTTCCTAATTGGCACCAATCCACTGTTCCAACGCGAGACGTTTCGGGCTTTAATTGGCGATCCGGGCAGACAAGAGCCAGTGGGGGCAAAGTTGAAAGAATCATCTGCCAGAAGAATCGAAACAGAAGATATCCCACTTTCCAGTGTCTTGTCTCGTTGTCGTCCAGGAAAAGACCAACACGAGCGTCTTCTCCCAACGTGACACAGGAAATCGAGGGCTCTGGCCATCCAGGACGGTACTTGCACCGTCTTCCGCGCATTCATCGTCTAATTGTAACCCCATGCATGCAATCGATCCGACCAGGACAAAGAGTGATTGCCGGATTCGGAGGGTTTAGATAAGGAACGGCTTCTGATAGGCTTTTAGAACGGCAAAGCGAGTTGGAAAATTAACAAAATTGCACACCGAATGGGAGAGAGTGATTTTGGGATATACATGTGAAAACTAGAATTAACTCACAGAAGCGCCTTTTGACGCAACGACGTCGCTTATCTTTGTAATGCCTCGATTGCACCAATTTGACAAATTTTAGGATTTGATTTCACTAAACACATATACTTTCGTAATAAATTTTAGAACTGTCGATGTCCTTATATATATTTATGTGAAGTCGCTTTCTTTAGGTAGATCAAGCTAAGTCTTAGGCAATTCTTGCAACAGCGGTTGTGTAAAGAACGGTGAGAATTGACCAGACGGGATCCTTAACGTGAATACGTGTCGATTTCGAAACTTGAGATGTGCTCCATCACAGTGTCCACCACTTATAAAGGACAGTGATGTTCTGATTTGAACTTCATCATCTCATGGAATTCGAATAAATTAAGTGTTCTCCATAAAGAAAAAGCTCACAATCATTTAGAATTTGAAACAAGAAAAAAAAATACACTAGTAATCGGCATATGCTTGACCTTATACTCCTTTTTTGACTCCGATTTTTTTTTAAAAAAAATCATACTCAGGATTTTTTGCCGGCGCTTCGCGGGACATGTCCCTATTCACGGTTTCAAATCGTTAATAGTGAAGGTTAGGCACCTAACCTTGCAATCCGGACCGTCCATTTTTAGACGGACGACCTAGATCTCCTATTTTTATGGGGTAATTTTTTAATTTTTTTTATATATTTTTGTTAGTAATAATCTAGGCCATCCATTCATAACACGGACGGCCCGGATTGCAAGGTTAGGGCCTAACCTTCTAAGAAAAGGTTAGACGATCCCTTTCCGTCGATCAGAAGGGATGTTATGTAGGAGAGGAGATGAGGGTTGCTGATTTTTTTTGTCTTTCCTAACTTCATCAATTATCGTATATCAAGGAGTCTAAAGATTAAACTTTTAGTCAAGGAAATATAGTAAAAATTAAATTTCCAGCAATTTTTCTTTTCGGATATAATGTTAGCGTAAGAACACAACGAGGCATAATATTATAATAAGTGCAAAAATTAAAAGTTCTAGAGCACTATTTTCTTATTATTTTTGAATATTTGTTCAATTTATTTGGCTCAAGCTTCGTCTTTCAATTCTATATATGCATCGATCACAAAACTTAACAAAGGAATAAAAAAATTACTTAGACTGGGAAAAATTACTAAAAAAAATCATAAGCCTATTGTAATTATGCCAATTTAGTCCTACACATTTTTCTTGCCAATTCAGTCCATTTGAGTGGTCGGCGCTGACATGGACTTTTTAAAATAATACTCTAATAATTTTTTAAAAAAATTATGATTTTTTATTTTTTTAGGTTTTTTTTCCCAAACCCAGTGAGGATAGCCAGTCGGCCCTCGTTTGACATAGGCGAGGGCCGGGATGTCCTCGATAGATCTGACCAGGCAAGGGTGTCGCCGCTCTCGCCTAGACCAAGCGAGGGCTGCAACGGCCTCTCCTGATATGGGCGAGCAAGCGAGGGCGCCACGACGCTTACCTAGTCTGGGCGAGGGCTGCGATGGCCTCATCTTATCTAGGCGAGCAAGGTCGTCGCCTTCACATGTGACCGGCAAGGGTCGGAATGAAGATAAGATGTCTTTTCTATTTACCTTTGCAAACCAAAAGCTGAATTTACGTATTTACTAAAAGCTCCCATCTTTGGTCATTCCTAAGTTAAATAAATGTGCCGATCATTTAGAAGGTATTTGAATTGTTACATAAACTGAAAAAGTTATAGCATAATAAACTAAAGCTCATGGACTTTGTCTTCATCGACATATTTGCAAGTTCTCAATGTTAAATTAAGTGAGGCTTAAATTGACTCATTGTAATAGTTATTCTTGGTGATAATTCAAGTCTGAAAAGGAAGCTCTCGTATAATATCTAATGATTACCACTTTTACTTTTTATACAAATTGCAAGTTTAAATTTATTTTTTGTTCGTGGTAACTTTGAGGTAACATGGCCAACATAATCCTTGTAGTCAAAAGCAGAAAATTTAGTGAATAAGTATTTTAAATAATCTTTAATGTGTATAATTTTTATTTATGTTTCAGCCCAAAATCATAACTTGCGTCAATTATTTAGAACTTATGAGAATTTTGACATCGAAAGAAAAAGCTGCAGCACTACAAATTAAAACCTATGAACTATATCATTATCAATCTATTTAAAATTTATCATCCCTCATTCATTTTTTTTTTCTAATTGCAAATGTTCCATCGAGTACCCGCCTGGGGTATTTTAACCATTTTTTTTATCGGTTCAACCCGAACTTTTCACTGTTTCATCCGAGTCTAGGTCGCTAATTAATCTGGCAAAGCACGGTGTCGGACAGCGAAACATGGTGTTAGGGATGAGTTTGAGGTTGACATGAAACTGCTTGCAACCAAGTGTGTCGTCTGGTGAGAGATTAACTAAAGATTCGAGTCCCGATCTGTCGTATTAATCACCCGTAATTAGCGTGACTAATGAAGTCATAAAAAATTTCGGCTCATGCATGCACGTACGTACAAGTAAAGAACACAATAGAAACAACAAACGGAGGACTACAGCAACGTACACTTCCCACTTTTCACCTTGCCATCGCCATCGCCATCGGTTTTGTTCTTTGTTTTGGCTAATTAACTAAATATACGTCTCAGCCACTCTAATCGCTATCCAGGGTTTTCAAGACGGCTTGTGGAATCCTTGGATAAATTACTTTTTTTTTATACTATTTTTAATGGGCTTCTCCACGTTTCATGCAAGGCCATGGCTTTGTGGATAAACATGGAATCAAAGGGGAAGAAGGAGACACTGGAAAAGACAAGTTTAAGGCTACAATGTTCCTCAAAGTACATCTTGTGTTTGTTCTTTTTTATCTTAGTCCCTTCCAAAAATCTGGTATTGATTAGGGTGAATATGATGAACGACGAAATCGGAAACCGCCAGGATCGAACTGACTGGTTGGATTTGGTTCCCGAATCCATAAAATTGGAGACGGTTGCAGTCGGTCATGTTCTCTTCTCAGTTCTTGAGGGAAATAACTGACTGGACCTCCCGGACCAAACCAAATAACATTTTAGAAAAAAAAATTCTAAATATAAACCCGAACCTAGACATAAGATGCTTAGTATAACTTCCAAACTAAGTGATAACACGGTGCAATTCACAAGAGATTGTCAGGTGAATATATCGTTAATGAGAAAATATTTACAACAAGTCGCAACAAAGGTGACCGGTCTAATGATTGGAGCGCCCAAGAACCGGACTAGATTGAGAACCAATCATCCTTACTATTGATTAGAACTTGCTTTGTAAAGAGCTTCTTACCTGGGTTTCGAACGAGTCAGGGCAGCATCGTATGGCCCATTCATGGAACATAGCCAGATCAACCGCATTTTTGGTTCTCATCACCGATCAAGTCCTAGCGGACAATTACTTTGAAGTCTGATTTGCTTTATTCTCCACATCGATGGTATGATTTCTACACAAAAGTAAGTGTACATCAAGTCGAATTGTAGATTAGGAAGCTGTTTTCAGTTCGATCTTTTATCAGGCTTGAGAGTTCGCATTCAGATCTGGTGATTCGTACAGCAGCTTGTGACAAGCTTGGCTGGTGGGACAGAGATCGCTGTGGCGTGAAAGGCTCCGCTAGCGATACACAGGACGGGAGTTATATAGCACAGGATGTAGCCGGTGTCGAAGCGGATAGATGGAGTACAGGTTTAAAGCATGAACCAGGCATCCAAATGCCACTCTATCCAAGTCACTACCAGAAAAAGAGAACTATAAAAACTCAATAATGGAGGAGTTCAAGAGCATAACATTAGAGCTAGAGCTACGATACACAACACAGGATCTAATGCTCTTATCTTCATTTTCATGGAGAAGTGTTCAGTAAGCAACACGTCCATTTCTAGAGTCTTGAGACCCAACGACAAATGCTACATTTAAAACAAGGACTACCCAGTATCATAATTCATCGTGTCTTTCCATCCTCATCTTCTTCATAGCACCGACAGACTGTCGAACGTTCAGTTGGACTCCGCCACTTCTGGCAAGGGACACTAGGACGAAACCAGAACAGGGAAGAATATAATCAATAATCAAGTCAGCTCCTCTTTGGGATTGTGGTATTATTATCATCTTGTGGCTACAGATGGTTGGTCAACCCCATGATACACGCTTTTGGTGATGTAAAACAGATGCCATCGAGGCACATTTTGAGACCAAAGTACGTAGAAAGACTGCTTCAGGTAAAGCCAGCTGAATCTAGTTTAGTAGTGGTAACAGAGCCAATATACACTGGCGGAGCAGTTGGTTCACTCGTCTAACACGGGCGAAAGCAAGGGCTTATCTGAAAAGAAAGCTTCCAAGTTCCCGATGACAAGATCACATAAATCCGATAAGGATTCCGTGGTAAAAACAGCTGTATGTGGGGATAATACGACATTATCAAGAGCTAGGAGCTCTTCAGGAACATTGGGCTCATTCTCAAACACATCTAAGCCGGCACCTCCAAGCTCTCCCTGGACTAGAAGTTGCACCATTTCCTTTTCATCGATAATTGATCCACGCCCTATGTTAACTATCACACCTTCCTTCCCCAAAGCTAATAGTACTTCCCTATTGATCATGTGGTGGGTTTGCTCATTCAGGCCACAACAGATTACGAGGATATCACAGTTAGTGGCGAGCTCGCGGACATCGGAGTAGAAGGGGTACAAAACTGGCTTCTTCTTCCTTGAGTTATATAAAACGGTGCATCCAAAGGCCTCAAGCCTCTCAGCTACTTCTAGGCCAATCCTTCCCAATCCAACAACTCCGACTCTCTTGCCTCCTAGCTGCAAGTGAAATTGCCACCACAGGCAGAGAAGATACAAGTTACACTTCATGTATACTGAGACAATAAGATCGAGTCGTATGAAACAGAAGGAAGGAATTCTCCCTGGATTATGAAAATCAATGACGACTTACTATTCTACATCTACACCTCACTAGTAACAGAAAATCACACAATAATGAGTTAAGCCAACCAGTTCAGAGGACCTTTTCTTATGCCGCATCTGTTACTGACCCTAAATGGAATGTCCAAGTGTACTTCATAGTCAAATCCATCAGTATTGACATTCTCAAGAGAAGAAAAAATATTCATAATTTCAATTTCCATGCTATCTAATATCATATGCCACAGCCATAAAACATGCAGTGACCCATATTATAGCATTTGCACCATTGAATTTATTAAGCCAAGCCAGGGGAAGCTCAAGACCGGTAACTCTGACGAGCAATATATCAGACCAAACTCCTCATCAAAGATAAATCTTGTGGCCACATTATATATCTTAAATGAAGAATTCACCTATTATATGTTGGGAAATCTCCTATAATCTCTCCCTAATTATTTGGAAGATTATGTGATGTTATGTGATTTGGTTTTGTCAGCTGTAAATTAGCTAATGACGGAGATTAGGGGCAAATTAGGATCTATACCTGAAATAGGTTTCTTACTTAATTTAGGTCTTCTATTCATATATATATTCACCTTGTAATTACTCAATTAGAATAAGAAAAATACAGATTCTTTTCTTCATGGTATCAGATCCTAGTTTTCTGATCTGAATTTCCAGCCTCTTTTCTTTCCCCCACTACTGCTGCTTCATTGCAGTCCTTTTTTCAGCCTTATTGCTGACTTAACCAGCCTTATTGCTGGCCTTCAGTTGTGTAATAACCACCCTTGTTACTCGACCCCTTCTTAGTCTCGTGCTATAATCTGTCCTTTCAAGTTGCTGAATGGAAGATTTAGGAAAGGCTATCTCTAACCAAACCAGGTCCTCTCTTAAGGATCAATCCAACTCATCGACTGGAGATTTTCCCACCATGAAGGAATACCAATTGGATGGAAAAAAAATTACCTTCAGTGGGCACAAATTGTGAGGATGTCTCTTAAAGGAAAAGGGAAGCTCGATCATCTAGAAGGTACTAGTCCAGGACAAAGTGATCCCAAGTTTCAGACATGGGACAGAGAAGATTCCTCAATTATGTCATGGTTGTGGCGCTCAATGCAACCTGAAATCGGAAAAAACTACATGTTTCTCCCTACTGCCCTACACGTTTCTCCCTACTGCCAAGGACATATGGGAGGCCGTTCGTCAGTCTTATTCAAAAGTTTAATATGCAGCAGTAATTTATGAACTCAAGACGAAGGCTTCAACAACAAAACAATGTAATCGTTCTGTTACAGAATACTACAATATCATGAGAGGTCTCTATCATGAAATAGATCACAATCTAAATATACAGATGAGGTGTGCTGAAGATCCAAAACCATATGGAGAGAGAGGATTTTTGAATTTTTGGCAGGTATAAAAGCAAACTATGATCAGATTCAAGTTCAGATTCTCGGAAAGAAGTGGCTGCCATCCTTGAATGAAGTTTTTTCTACTGTAAGAGGAGAAGAAAGCCGACGGACTGTAATGCTTGAAGAACAACACACCGAAGGATTCGCAATGAAAGCAATTAAGGAGGAAACAAATCCTGACAAAAACAAGAGATCGGATCCGATTAAGACAACAGGCAGTGAAGGTTTATAGTGCAGTTTCTACAGAAAACCTCGCCATACAAGAGAAAATTGCTTCAAGCGAAGAACGCAGATGCTCAACAGAGCTAAAAGACGGCCACAAGCGCACACGACCAATGAAAGTGAAGCTGCCCCTATGGATCAATACAAACCTGTCAGTAAGGAGATATTTAACAGAGAGGAAGTTGGTAAATTAGGTCTCTCCTCGACTCCCTATCTAAGTCTTCTGATATGTTTCATTGGTCCAGTCAGGTTCGTGTCTAATTTCCGAAAGCTCAACAGCTTCTCGGTACCCTAATTCATGGATTCTTGATTCAGGAGCAACCAACCACATGACACATGATCCCACTAAATTCAAAACTTATAAATCATCACCAGGAAATAGGAGCATTACCATAGCAGATGAATCTCCTGTTACCGTAGCTAGCTCAGGAACCATAACTCTAAATCCCTCACTTAAACTTGACAATATCCTTTATGCTCCTAAGCTGTCCACCAATCTCCTTTCCATTAATCAACTTACCAAAGATCTGAACTATAAGGTGCTTTTCTCTATTTTGCAGGACCTGAAAACGGGAGGACGATGGGATTTGCTAAGGAACGGAATGGGCTCTACTACCTTGAGGATTCGGGCAGAACTGATTGGCCTATGTGGGTTATAGTACCTCTTACAACTCTTGTAATCCTATCCACTCAATCTCAAATTTGGCTTCACAAATTTTGGCTAGGACATTCACCGTTTAGTCTTCTTAGGACTATGTTTCCTTCCATTTTCAAAAAAGTTGCTATTGAAAATCTTCATTGTGAAGTTTGTGAACTTGCAAAATATCATCGTGTTTCATTTCCTTTGAATAATAATCTAGAGTTTCAAAACCGTTCTCTCTTATTCATGCTGATGCTTGGGGTCCGTCTAGAATTGCTAATTATACAGGAGCTAGATGGTTTGTCTCTTTTATTGATGATTGTACTCGTACTACATGGTCATATCTTATGAAAGAAAAATCTAATATTCAATCTATACTCCATAACTTTCATTCAATCAATTTGGTGTGTCAATTAAGAGACTTAGATTTGATAATGGGAAGGAATATTTCAATCAATATCTTGATCATTTTTTCCAAACTCAAGGTATTATTCACGAGTCTTCTTGTGTTGACACCCCTCAACAAAATGGATTTGCCGAAAGGAAAAAATAGGCACCTCCTAAATGTTACTCAGGCTCTCCTCTTTCAAATGTCTATTCCAAAGCATTTTGGGGGAAGTTGTTTTAACTTCAGCATATCTTATTAATCCGGTTCCTTCCACAACCTCAGAAAATAAAAGTCCCTTACAACTCCTGTCTATCTTTTATCCTGATGTTTTCCATAAATATCACTTTTCTCATTGGGTCTTTGGCTGTGTTGCATTTGTGCATATTCATAATCACAACCGAAACAAACTGGACTCCCGTGTTCTAAAGTGTCTTTATTGGGTACTCCATATTAAAAAAGGTTATAAATGCTATGACCCTTTAACATGTCGAGTTTTTATCCCTATGGATGCCACTTTTAATGAAATTCAGTTGTTTTTTCCTTCCTACCACTATCTTCGGAGGAAGACTCCTAATCAAGATAGTGGGTTCGAATCACTGGCTCCTTTACCTAGTAAGTCATCCAGTCCAACTTCGTCTCCTTCCCTATCTCTGTCCAATCCTAGCCCTGTTAGTCCACCTAGTCCTTCATCGAGTCCATCGAGTCATCTCTCCAGTCATAGTCCCTCGTCAAGTTCTCTGCCTAGTTCATCATCATCATTTAGTCCTCCTAAGACTGAACCTACTAAATTGCAAGTTTACTCAAGAAGGACGAAGCTCAATCCAAAACTGAATCAAGTCCCGTTATCCGAACCGTTATCAGATAATGAAATCAGTCACCCTTCTTCTAATGAGCTAGAGTTAAGTGATTTGGATTTACCTACTGCCTTGAGAGAAACTACCAGGAAGTGTACCCAACACTCCATCTCCCTATTTGTGCCATACAAAAAACTATCTACTCAATACAAAGCCTTTATTATTACTCTTGATTCAATTACTATTCCTAACTCGGTACATGAAGCTTTTGAGGATAGGAATTGGATACAAGATATGACGAAGGAAATGAATGCATTGAAGAAGAATGATACATGGGAAGTTGTGACTTTACCCAAAGGCAAGCAACCAGTGGAATGTAAATGCGTTTATATCCTTAAGTACAAAGCTGATGGGACCTTGGAGAGGTATAAAACCAGGCTAGTCGCAAAGGGGTACACCCAAACCTATGAGATGAATTATCAAGAGACCTTCACAACAGTAGCAAAGATGAACACAATACAAATGCTACTTTCTCTTGCAGATAATTTTGGTTGGTCTTTGCAGTAATTTGATGTGAAGAATGCTTTTTTACATGGAGATTTGGAGGAGGAAGTCTTTATGAAGCCTCCACCAGGTTTTGACAAGGACTTTGGAAACAATCACGTGTGTCGGCTTAAAAAGGCTATATATGGTCTCAAATAGTCCCCAAGAGCTTGGTTTGGAAGGTTCACGAACGCAATGCTTGAGATAGGTTACAAGCAAAGTAGAGGGGATCACACCCTGTTCATCAAACATTCAAATGAAGGTATGTTCACAGCTCTACTTGTATTTATAGATGATATAGTTGTGACTGATAATGATGAAGCTAAACACAAGTCTCTTAAGAGTAGTCTTGCTCAACAGTTCGAGATCAAAGACCTTGGAAAGTTGTGATACTTCCTTGGTATCGAGGTGGCCAACTCTAAGAAAGGTATTTTTATATCCCAAAGGAAGTATGTACTTGATCTTCTCAAGGAAATGGGCTGGATTAATAGCAAGGCGGTGAGTACTCCTATTGATGCAAACCATAAAATGGATGGATAGGGGAAGAGTGACATAGTTGAGAAAGGGAGATATCAAAGGTTAGTAAGAAGGCTTATTTATCTGTCTCACACTAGGCCAGACATAGCCTATGTTGTGGGAGTTGTAAGTCAGTTCACGCATGATTCTAAAGAAGAACATATGCAAGCTATCTATTGGATTCTTCATTGCCTCAAAGCTACTCCTGGAAAATGTATTATGTTTAGAAAGAGTGACAAGCTGAATCTTGAAGACTATACTGACGCAGATTATGCTAGCTCACCAACAGATAGAAGGTTCATATCTGGCTATTTCACTTTTTTAGGAGGAAATCTTATCACTCGGAGGAGTAAAAAAAAAGATGTGGTTGTTAAATCTAGTGCCGAAGCTGAATTCAGGGCAATGGAGAATGGGATATGTGAACTTTTGTGGCTCAGGATTGCCATTGAAGACCTCAAGTGGAACACGAAGGAATTATGAGACTATTGGGATAATAAATCAGCAATCAACATTGCTCACAATCCAGTTCAGCATGATCGAACCAAGCATATTGAGGTAGACAGACATTTTATAAAAGAGAAGCTTGAGTCTGGTTTGATCAGTACTCCCTACACTCCTAGCAAAGACCAGCTAGCAGATGTACTGACCAAAGGCCTATCAGTATCGAGATTTCAGGAAATTATCAGCAAGTTGGGTATGCAAAATATTCACTCACCAACTTGAGGGGGAGTATTGGAAAATCTCCTATAATCTCTCCCTAATTATGTGGAAGATTATGTGATATTATGTGATTTGATTTTGTTAGCTGTAAATTAGCTAATGACAAAGATTTGGGGCTAATTAGGATATATAGCTAAAATAGGTTTCTTATCTAATTTAGGTCTTCTATTCCTGTATATATTCACCTTGTAATTACTCAATCAGAGTAAGAAAAATACAGATTCTTTTCTTCATTACATTTACTGTTGGTGAACCAAAAAATTTAAAAATTTTAGGAAGTTGAATGTGTTAAAGAGTTGGACAAAGGGAAATAACATAATCCAATCTTTCCAAAGATCGCCTATTAATAGAGAGGTCTTTTTGGCTGTCATGACGAAAAATCTTTTTATGCATCGAGACACTTCAATTACTAGTGTTAGGCCCTACAAGATGTCTGAGGTCCATGATAACTAGAAGATAGACCCTTCGTACGGATCATAGCTTGGCCAACCCAAAGTGATAGAGGTCTCGACTTAGGGGCTGGCTCATTGGCTCGGTATAAACATCCTCCACCTGATCAGCCAATTAATAGTAGAACAATCCGTAAAACACTTCTACCTCAAGAAACAAGTAAAAACTATGCTGTCCTCTTCAGCTATTCCCTCTTCAGAAGTTGATCGTGTAGAGCACATCGCAGGCGCTTGTTTAGCTAGAAAAAATCATCAGTCTCTCTACAGTTTAGAGGCCAAAGCTTTGACATAATGTAACAGAGCACGTAAATAATCAATGGTTCTCGATTTGTCGATTCTCTAAAATGTTGATTCAATTGAAGTTCACGTTCACTTAATTCTCGTCTCTTGATTACTAAACACTTATCCAAACAACCGTTAACGACAAAAATCGTCACAGACAGGTAAAGAGATCGAACGAGCACCAATACCTTTGAGCCGAGTGCGAATTCACCCTTACTACTCCACAGTCCCCGCCTCACGTACCGGTCGCCGGCCGAGACCTTCCTCAGCACGTCGATCAGCAGCCCGACTGCCAAATCCGCCACTTCCTCGGAGTACACGTCCCCGGCGCTGGCGATCGCGATCCCCCGCCTCCGGCACTCGGCGAGGTCGATGTGGTTGAGGCCCGCGCTGGTGGTGACGACGAGGCGGACCTCCGGCAGCCGCCGTAGCATGTCGGCGGTGACCGGCGCTCCGCCGGAGGTGAGGATGGCCTCGGCGGAGCGGGCGTCGGCGGTGGAGAGGAAGTCGTGGAGGGGGAGCGGCGATTCCCAGGGCTTGAGGAAGAGGAAGTTGTCGGGGAGGGGACGGTTGAGGAGGGCGAAGTGGGGAGGGTGCCGGAGGAGGAGGACGCAGGGCGGGGGACGGCGGTGGAGGGGCGGAGGAGCGCCGTCGTTGTGGGGATTGAAGGCCATGGGAAGTCAAAATGAGCGATTGAGAGGCGTCTCCGGTCGCCGGGGGGGGTGGGGAAGGAGAGAGAGAGACTAGAGAGGAATTTTGTTGCCGCTGGTAACTTGCTAGTGAGAGAGACTGAGAGGAATCAGGTGCCACTATATATATATAGTGGTCCGCCATAAATTCGGGTGGATTATTCGTTGTCATTCGAATTATCGTTCCTATACTTCTACGGTCATAAAGCTTTTCTTTTGCGAAAACTTTATGAAAATGGGCTAAAGTGCCAAATCATCACTTAAATATCAAATTTTTTTATAAAAAAAAAAACGCTTAATTCAGTGCCAACACCAATGCGAACTGCAAGCCAATTTGACGTGACATATTTTTTATTAATATTTAAATTGAAGTGACTCCACAGAGTTAATACTGAAATGAGCATTTTTTTGAAAATTTAGTTTTGAAAATTTTGATACTAAAATAAGTATGGTACATAAATTTTGACACTACAATACATTTAAGCCGATGAAAATGTAGTGGTTATGATAAATTCGCGCCCTTACGTGTCCAAAATTTGTTTATGATGTAAATGCAGAGCTCCCCCCCCCCCCCCCCTCTTTTTTTTAATACTAAAAGTCGGTAAAAATACGTGCAATTTCTGATTGTCTTTGATAAACGCGTCGGGTCATGTTCCTCTTTTTTTTTTTCCTAATATTAATCAGACTTTTTTATGGTCGAATGCATTAAGGCTGGATTTGATAACGCTCCTTGAAATGTGTTTCTGTTCCAAAAGTATTCTGGAAACACTTTTGGAATAGAAACGCGTTTGACAAAAAAATGTTCCAAAAGTGTTCTGGTCCTAAAAAAAGAAACAAAAAAAATATATTTTTTTGTTTCTGGAACACTTTTGGTCCTAACGCTCTCTGGTCACCGTCGGTCGCCGACGGTCATCGCCGTCGCCACCTCCATCGGTCATCGACCGGCCGGCGGCCGCCGTCGCCGCCGTCGATCCTTCCTTTTGACGAAAAAAGTTTTTTTTTTAACTTATCAAATGCGTTTCTGTTCCCAAAAATCGTAGTCGGGAACAGAAACACAAAAAAATATTTCTGTTCTAAATATATTCTTAAGAACAAAAACGATACCAAACACAGCTTAATCGACCTAAACATATTTAAATAGCATGCGTCCCACTCCCATCCGGCTCTAGATTAAAAAAAAAAGGAAACCATCAAATCACTAATAAGTCAAACGTGGGGAAGCGCACCCTCGTCTTGACTCTTGAGTTCCAATTCGATCAGATTTGATAATGAGAAGATGTTACGTGTTCTGTTTTTTTTTTTTTTTTTTGGTAAAGTGTTACGTGTTCTGTTAATATCATAGGAAATTGAGAATGCTACCTGGGAGTTTGGTCCATGGGGACAGCTCGAGGTCGTCGGATGATCGGTTCCAAAATCGCCACTTTGCTATGTTCACGGTTGATTTAGCGTGTGGTGGTTCGTGTTTGTCGCAGCACCAAGCTTTGTTTTTACCATAACATCCGATCGGATTCTTCTCTAATCAAATCATCTAAAGAAGATTAACAAAAAAAATGGTCGAGAGAGACCAGATAAGTTGGGCTTCTCCGGTTGCATCGTACGAAGAAATGATACGATTTAGCTTCATTGGGTTTCTCATCTATATTGTTGAAGATGCGTTTGGTGGAAAAAATTGAGTAAATGGTGAAAAAGAAAATCGAGAAGAAATTGAAATATATATATATATATATATATATATGATGAAATGAAATCAGTACATATATTTCATGTAGAATTGATGGCAAATTTCATTAATATATATATGATCAGTTGGCCTTCGCCGATTGTAGAAATGATTAATAAATACAATAAGAAGAAACCATCATAGGGAAGAATACAATTCACAGTCAAATCCATCAGCATTGACATTTTCAAGACGAGACAGCACTCTGTAATTTCGACTCGCTTGCTAAATCATGGAGTGATCAATATAATAACGTATAGTTCTGCCTAACAACGTATCAGAACAATCTCCCCCATCAAATATCTTAAATAGAACGTGTTAAGAGTTGAGCAAAGTAAAAGAACTAGAATAAAGAGAAACCTGAATGACTAGTGGCCAATGCCGCCTATTTCTTCGGGCAAAGGGAAATCTGAATGACTAGAAGCCATGGCTCTCAGAGACTTGCATCAAGAAGTTGCTTGAACGATACCAAATGCGCAATTCTCCTCCCCAAGTTTAGTGTGGTGGGGTGTTGTGTGGTGAGGCAAACTTTAACGAGATCGCTTCCCACTTTCTCATCTCAAAAAGCATCTAAGATTGCATGCCCGGTTCAACATTCTTGGAAAACAATCGAATCGAGGGTCCTAGAGAGGTTTCATTGCCCCTCAGGATGAAAAAAGATTTTCGCATCTAGAAAGGGTCTTTAAACCTTAAGCTACGAGTGTTACCTCAGAGTTATATTGTCAGACACCCGTGATTGGCCAGCCCAAAGAGTTAAAGGTCTCAACTTGGGGGCACGTTCGCCCGGTATAAACATCCTCTACCTGATTAGACCAATTAACAGTGGAAAAATCTAGAAAACACTTCTACCTCAAGAAACAAGTCAAAACTATGCTTGTCCTATTCAACTATTCTTTCTCCAGTAGTCGATCCATCCAAAGCACATCGCGCCGTCTGTCAAATGCTGTGTTCACCTAAAATACTCATCATTCTCTCTACAGTCTAGAGTCCGAAGCTTTTAACATCATGTAATAGAGCACATAATCGTCAATGGCGAAACTCAGCTCTCAAATTGTTGATTACTCCAAAATTCTGACTCTTGCACGTTCAATTGCAGTCACTTAACGCTTAATTCTCCAGTCATGATTACTACAAACTCGTCCAGATACCTATTGATGATGGAAATCGTCACAGACAGATATAAACAGATTGAGCGAGCACTAAGACCTTCGAACCGAGTGCAAATTCACCCTCAGTACTCCACAATCCCCGCCTCACGTACCGGTCGCTCGCCGAGACCCTCCTCAGCACGTCGATCAGCAGTCCGACCGCCAAATCCGCCACTTCCTTCGACTTCGTGTCCCCCGCCGTCGTTTTGGGAGTGAGAGGCCATGGTAAGTCAAAGGTAGTTTTTCATAGGAGTGTCCGGTCGAATGTAGAGAGAGGAAGATAGCCATTGCTTGGGAAACCTGACGGAGACTCGGAGGAATTTCGCGCCATCACATTATGGTGGGCCACGGGCCACAGCCTTGAATTCATGTAGATTGTCCACGTCATTTTATACCGTGTATAAATTTATCACGAAAAATCTCAAACTAATATATTTATAATAAATTTATCTCAAATTAATTTTTTGACCACAAAGAAATCTAAACTAATACACTTATAATAAATTTATCATAAACTAATTTTTTGATCACGGAAAATTTCAAATTGATATAAATATGACAAATTTACCTTCGCCAGTTTTCGTTAAATTTTATCATCCGGTGACACCTAGCTATTGATGAGTGTACCCGTTTATGATTTTTACCCTTCATTGATATAAGTGTATCAGTTTGAGGTTATTCATGTTAATAACCCAATTTAACAGACACTAGAGAAGCGTAAATATGTCACATCTGTTTGACAAAAAAATTATCACAATTGTACCAATTTAAGATTTTTTATGGTAAAAAAATTAATTTTGGATAAATTTATCACAGTTGTACCAGTTTGAAATTTTTCGTGGTAAAAAATCAATTTTGGATAAATTTATCACAACTATACCAGTTTGAAATTTTTCTTAATATTAATCCTAAGTAAAATAAGGTGGAGTTTATTTATTCGATAAATTCATGTCATATTCGTACCGGTCGTTCATGTAATCTTATATATCTCATGAATTATTTCCGGCGTATAAACAAAGCTCTCTTTTCTAATTATCTGTGCGACAATATCAAGATTAATAAAAACGAAAAAGACAGACGTGATATGTTGGATTTGTCCACTGCATAACGGGTGAGGATCACCTGCCTTAAAGGCAGGTGACTTACCCCCATCTCCACCCTTGATATAGTCTACCCCCTATATCATGCATAACCAACTTTTAACCCATAAACTGTCCGAAGAAATTTTCTGATTTACCTTCACTTGGATTTTCGCCTATCAATTTGAAGACGTGACTGATAAAAAAAAAAAGAAGGGTAAATGATGAAAAAGGAAATCGAGAAGAAAGAAGAAAGAGGGATGAAATAGAATCGGCATCGATATTCTTTTGTACGTCTGATGAAGAATTACGTGGATATTTTGTTTATAACATACAAGGGAAGGAAACAATGTTGTAGAAGGCCAAAACGAGGATGTTTTTATTAAGGAAACGATTTCGTAATTGTACCATTGATCCTGCATGATACGAGAAAGACCGGGACGAAAAACAACAAAACAAAACAAAATTTTCTTTTTTAGTTGGTTGGAAACCCAAAGCATTAATTGCGATACAAGATTAATAGAAAGCTCGTGCTTAAAATGCTATGAGGTTAGAAAAGGGAAAGTCGAGTAGAGATTCAGGTCGTCCATCGGAGCGTCGCGGACTTTCTTCCGATGAGCTCGAGACCCGCGAGCCGCAGCCATCCTTTTGCTTTCACCGTTTTACAATAACGAGGTCCGCCAATCGACTCTCCTAATTGCAATGCATACTCGAATTTAGCCTCCATCAAGATCGCACCGACCATTGTAACCTCAAGAAAAGCAGATGCCCCCCTTCCTTGGATCCGGATCCCCTGCCCTGTACCCCCTTCGTGCGACTCTGCTAAGCCTCAAAAAATGCATTTTCAATGAAACACAAAGGTTGGTTTGAATCAATATCTAGAGTTCGTTTCCTCTCGAAGCGCAAGCATTTCAGAACACATTTGCCACCAACTATAGCGCAATGATAAAGAAGTTCCAGGACATTAACATTAGAGAGCTTGAAAGCTAAAGTACCCGACACAGGATCTTATGATACTATCTTCATTTTCATGGAGAGGTGTTCAGTAATCGACATGTCCCCATTTTGGAGACTTGCACCCATTGACGAATGCGGGAGTTAAAAACAAGGCCTTGCCCGGCATTTCGATTCATCTGTTTCCTTCGTCGGCTTGTTCGTAGCACCTGACAGACTCAAGCAATCAGTTGGATTTTGGCGACTGTGGCATCTCTTGTTGCTCCTTTTCGAGGTGATCGTATTATTGCAATCCTGTGGCCATAGGGAGTTGGTTTAGCTGCACCAAACACTTCTTGGAGTGATGCAAAACAGATGCCATCAACGCAAACATATCGAGGCCACAGCATGTAGAAAGACTGCTTCAGGTAAAGCCAACTGAATCTAGTTTAGTATTGGTAACAGAGCCAACACCGGCAGGGCAGTCGGTTCACTCATATAACACGGGGGAAAGCAAGGGCTTATTCGAAAAGAAAGCTTCCAAGTTCCCAACGACAAGATCGCATAAATCTGATAAGGTTTCTGGGGTATAAACAGCTGTATGCGGCGATAACACGACATTATCAAGGGCAAGGAGCTCTTCAGGAACTTTGGGCTCATTCTCAAACACATCTAAGCCGGCGCCTCCAAGCTCTTCTTGGACTAGAAGTTGCACCATTTCTTTTTCGTCGATAATTGATCCGCGCCCAATGTTAACAATCACACCTTCCTTCCCCAAAGCTAATAGCACTTCCCTGTTGATCATGCGGTGGGTTTGCTCAGTCAGGCCGCAACAGATTACGAGGGCATCGCAGTTAGTGGCGAGCTCACAGACATTGGAATAGAAAGCATACGAAACGTATGGCTTTTTCTTCCTTGACTGATATGAAATGGCACATCCAAAGGCTTCAAGCCTTTTAGCAACCTCTAGGCCAATCCTCCCCAATCCAACAATTCCGACTCTCTTGCCGCGCAGCTGCAAACAAGCATAGAATATATGAGTTACACTTTCATGTATAAGTGAAAAATAAGATCAAGTCACATGTAACTTCTCCCTGAATCATGGAAATAAATGACGACATACTATTCTACATCTACACCTCACTGGTAACAGAAAAGCATGCAAGCATGAGTTGAGTCAACCAGTTCAGAAGGCCTTATGTTATGCCGCATCTGTTACTCGCCCTAAATGGATTGTCCAAGTGTCTTCAAAGTCAAATCCAGCAGCATAAAATTTGTCAAGGGAGGATAAATTATTCATCATTTGAATTGCCTTCCTATGAAATACTTAGGAACTAAACATCTACCTTAACTGGAAGACCTAACCTATCATTTTCACTGTTAAAATCGGACCCATGAACATTAGACAAATAAAAAGTTTTAAAAACTTTAGGAAGTTGAATGCGTTACAGTTGAACAAAGGGAAATAACTAAATCCAATCTTTCAAAAGATCGTCTATTCATAGAGAGGTTTTTCCACCCGTCATGACGAAAAAGCTTTTTATGCATCTATACATGGTATTTATACCTTAAATTACTAGTGTTACCCCCCACGAGAAGTCTGAGGCCCATAATAACTCCAAGATAAACTCTTCTTCCCGATCATAGCTTTTTCTCGTCAAACAATCATGATTGACCAGCCCAAAGAGCTAAAGGCCTGGACTTAGTGGCTCTTTCGCTCGGTATAAACATCCTCCACCTGATTAGAAAGTGCGGCAATCGACTTCTACCTCAAGATACAAGTAACAACTAAACTATTCTGTCCTGTTCAAAAATTCTTTCTCCAGAAGTCGATCAATTCAAAGCATGTAGCGACATTCGTCAAATGATCATGTTTACCTAAAATACTCATCATTCTCCCTACAGTCTAAATTCCAAAGCTTTAACATAATGTAACGGAGCACATAATCATCAATGACGAAACTCAGTTCTCAAATTGTCGATTACTAAAATGCTGACTCTTGCGCATTCAATTAAAGCTCACTTGCACTTAATTCTCCTTATCCAGAAAATTATTGATGCCAAAAATCCTCACAGACAGATAAATAGAGAAAGCGAGCATTAAAACCTTCGCTCCGAGTGCAAATTCACTCTCACTACTCCACAATCCACCCCTCAAGTACCGATCGCTCGCCGAGAACTTCCTCAGCACGTCGATCAGCAGTCCCACCGCCAAATCCGCGACGCCGACCGTGTACGCGTCCCCCGAGCAGGCGATCGCAACCCCCCTCCTCCGGCACTCGGCCAGGTCGATGTGGTTGAGGCCCGCGCTGGTGGTGACGACAAGGCGGGCCTCCGGGAGCCGCCGGAGCATGTCGGCTGTAACCGGATCTCTGCCGGAGGTGTATATCGCCTCGGCGGCGCGGGCGTCGGGAGAGGAGAGGAAGTCGTCGAAGGAGAGCGGCGATTCCCATGGCTTGAGGAAGTGGAAGTTGTCGGGGAGGGGACGGTTGATGAGGGAGAAGTGATGGGGGTTGCGGAGGAGGAGGACGCGCGGCGGGTAACGGCGGTTGAGGGGCGAAGGAGAGCCGTCGTTTTGGGGGTGAGAGGCCATGGGAAGTCAAAAGTACCGATTGACAGGAGTGTCCGGTTGAACGTAGAGAGAGAGATTTTGTGTTGCCATAGCTCGGGAAAGGTGATGGGAGAGTCGGAGACTTCGAGGAATTTGGCGCCATTATGGGGCCCACTACCTTGAGTTCATATGATGTAAGGAAAATATATAAATGGGTTAATACCACGAAAAACTTTAAACTGATATAATTCATTTCAAATTATTTTTTTATCATAGAAAATTCTAAATTAATATACTTATGAAAAATTTACCTCAAATTATTTTTTTGGCACTCTAGACTGGTACAATTGTGATAAATTTGCCACAAACTAATTTTTTACCACAAAAAATCTCAATATGATACATATATGGCAAATTTACCTTATGTTAGTTTAAGTTAAATTGAGTTAATATCACAAAAAAAAAAATTCAAATTGAGGGTAACGTACACCGAAAAATTACCACTTGTCATCCAATTCAACAATTTGATGGTAAAATCTAACGAAAATTAACGGAAGGTAATTTTGTCACTACTGTATCAATTTTAGGTGAATTTATCACAGGTGTACCAATTTGAGGTTTTTCATGATCAAAAAAATAGTTTGAGATAAAATTGTCATAGGTATATCAGTTTTAAATTTTTTATGGTATTAACCTATATAAATTCATCTAAATTTTTTAAGTAAATTTATAGTTGGAAAGTTCACACTTTACATGACTTTCGTGTCATATTCGTATCAATTCTTCATGTCAAATCATATCACATCAATGATAAATTATTCTCCTTGCTAATACACAGCTCTCTTTTCCCTCAAAAAGTAAGTAAGTATATGTGTGTTGCTATTTCTTGTACCTCTGGATCAGGTATTGTCTATCTTGATCCATATCATCTCAGAGAGTGCTTTCACCTAAGCATGCTTAACATTAGGGCTCTAATGCTAAGCTAAGTGTTGTTATGTCAAAAAGCGCATTTTATGAGTTATTTTCAATTTCAAATATATAATCTAAAGACATTTTCTCCTATTTAAAGTGTTATTCAATCCGTTCCACCCCCATTCACCATCCTAGGAACTTGTCCATGTCCGGGCTCTCTCGCCGCATAAATTACTCCCAACTCTCGTCGAACAAGATTGTCACAAGCCCACCAACTTCCGCATAGTTTGTGCTTGAATCGCACACCTACTAGAGGGTTCTTGCTATGATCTTCTTTTAGTTCAAAATGTATTAGCCAATATGGTGCCCATAATAATTAATCTCTCTATCATGAGGAAAAGACGCGAAATCCTTAGGAAATAAATCTAAAAACTCTCTAAAACACAAGCATTTTCCAATTTTATGACATAATTTTGTGTGTCTTTTACAGAAGCCAAATGACCGCAACAATCATTTTTCAAAGGTCTCCTTGCTTGCAAAGCTGAGATCATTTTTGGAAAAGTGCTTTTACAACTTTTGAAAATAGAGAATTTGCATTGATTTGAAAGTCGAAAGACAACTCAGAATAGCAAACAAGGGCAGCATGAAGCAAGGATAACAAATTCAACTATGAGATAACATCAAAATCTTTAGGCAATCCTGTTGGAGGCAACACCTAATATGAAAATAAATAAATGAATTCGGCAAATTAGAGCAACTTTGCTTGGACCAGTATTGGATAAGGTTGGCAAGCATGTGAAGTGGTCAAAGGAGAAAGACAAGTTAGACTTGATTATTAGTTGCCTCCTTGACCGAAGCTTGTGGGCTGAACATGATTTCTTTTTGACTAGTTGAAGACGGTTAAGAGGAAAAGTTCAAATTTGCTTCTTACATATTAAACCTAGGCGGCGGATGTAGGATCTTGATGTGTCTATTTATGTTAGGCTTAAGTACGTTTTGTAAGCTTTCTCACATGCAGAGAAAGGCTCCGTTGTGCTTTGCAAAGCACTCTGTACACTAAGCACTTATATTTTGGGTTTGGGTCTCTTGTAATTCTTCTCCATGTATAAGCTTCCGTATACTATATGAGTGGTATGCCTAGGAAGGTTGCACACTATACGAATCCTATATTGTCAATACAGCGGAACATTTCTTCAATACAAGATTCGGGAATTAAGAAATCATCGGTATGACCTTATGAGTATCAACACACAATTCACTTTTTTTTGCCGCACGAAGCAGACACAACTATTGCTAACTCTAGGTCATGAGCGCGGTACTTCTCTCATCTGATTTCAATTGTCTAGAAGTATATGACACAACTTTATCATTTTTTGCACAGAAACACAGCCGAAACCCTCTTTAGACGCATTGTGGGGGATTGGGAGCCCATCAGTCCTCAAAGGCAAGGCCAATATAAAAGCTGACATTTGCCATCTTTTTAATTATTGGAAACCGTGTTCATGTTGATCTAATCACACAAGCTTAACTTCCTTTTGAGTTAGGTGGGCAAGTAGGTCAACAATTTTGGAGAATCTCTTCACAAATCGCCCTTCTAAATTATGGGTAAATTCTGTCATTCTCGGAGTTAACACTCTACATCTACTCAATCCCTTCACTTAACAATGCAAATCAATCACCATTTGACAAATTTCAGTTAAATAAGGTTGATAAGGCGGCGGGGCTCATTTCTTGCTTCCTCAGCACTTACTATCATAATGATCCTCGTCTCATTGGCAAAGCTACACCTCGAGAACCTAGAGGTAAAATGAGACGTAGGCCTTAGTGCGTAACAAAATATGATAGCGTAAATTATCACACAACCCCACAACATCTCATAAAGTTTAAATAAATAAATAAAAATTACATAGTCTAAGCTCTGCTATCATACTATGACGCCCTTGGATTAACTCACTCCAAACGGCGACGGAGGGAATGGGTGTCCCGTCTACGTCCGTTTACTTCTTCAGCAGCTCCTAATTCGTGCGAATTTAGCATGAATTTGCACTGGGTTTAGGAGATGTTGACTTTTGCAGGCTTGCGAGATTGACCGTCCGATTACTCTCCCCACCGGCGACCATTGATCCTCATTTTGGTCCCAATCGACGGGAAATGTCCTAAGGAATCAAACGCCCCTAAGTGTGTCTTCGATTATCGCCGATTGGTCTGTCAATTTGGCCATCAAAGCTCGGCATTTTACTGTTCATTTGTGCAGACTCTCGGGGAAGAAGAAGACACTGTAGCAGACCGGTTCGACCGGTCGGACCGGCGATCTAACCGGTCCGAACCGGTTCCGACTTACCATTTTTCAAATTAAACCCAAATTAATGGGAAAATTTTTCAATTAAGCCTCAGAATCGAATCTAGGGCATGGATTTTATCTAGAAATGTGGTTTTGCCCAAAAGTTTTTATCAATTTCTACAAAACCCCCAAATTCCCATTTAATTGGAAATTGGGGATCGTGTAATTGAGGGTTCAAATGATCAAATTGGGTCAAATCACCTAAGCCAATCGATTTAAAATGGTGAAATCCATTGGGTAGCATGTTCAATTTGTAATGATAGCCCTTGAATTGAAAGTAATTTCGATTATGCTCAATTTCAAGGACTAAAATGCAATTATGTTTGCAATTGAACAATTTGTCCGAACAATTAGGTCAAATTGAAATGGGGGACAATTAGATTGAATGTTAAGATCTTAAAAAATGTTAAAATTGCAAATTAAATGACACAATTGACTTTTTTTTCTCAAATTCAATAGTACGGGTTACAAAGGAACACCTATAATTGAATCTGATTTTGGATTTTTTGTGAGGTCAAAAACGCAAGGGAGTAAAAATGAAAATATTGGCTATTTTTTCATATTTTTGTGAACTCAAATGCTATTTTGCTTGATTTTTTAAGTGTTTTTCTATTTTCTAAAAATACTAAAAAATATGAAAAATGTGAAAAATTATTTTTTGGTCAAGAATGGTCACTTGGGCTTGGCCAAGGCCACCAAAGTTGATTTTGTAATTTTCTGACATTTTATGAATTTTTTGTGATTTTTCAAAAATAAAAATGAAAAAGGCTTGGTCAAAAATCAGGTGTCAACACTGGCCAAGACCTATTCCGGTATTTTGATCCCCGATCTTTCTTAAAAATGATGATTTCGCCCTTTCGACAAATCGTCTCCCAAAAATTGAAGAAAATCAAGAAATTTCGAAAAAATTCTCAAAAATGAGAAATTGTGACATTCTGAATTCCGACCCTATCTCGAAACTTATCAGTGAATGAATGTCTATCGATGTATTCCAGTTAATCTCACTCAGAATTGATCACTCTCGAGTCGACTAACCCATGGGGAATGGCCGTGTAGGATTTAAAGTACGTGGACCAAAGAGCTTAACCACGAGTAGACGCTTTGACCATAAGGATCGTCGAGAAAATACTTTGGACCGCTAAAGGTCAGTCTAAGAACGATTTTAGAAAGGTTTGCTAGCGTCATGCGATTGGTTCACGGGTGATTCCGTATGACCACGGCGTGATTTGCGAATTAACCTGAACCGATTCTTAATGATCGAAACCTTCGGGACTAGTAATTGACCTTTGCGATTACATGACAACCAAAGCCGCCGTGGCTCGAGTAACTCTTAAACGTGACATTAGTCGCGGGTCGATACGCGTAACTCCTAAGAGCCGCCCGTTAGTTTGAGATACGCCGGAATGACAATTGACTGAATTTAGCCATGGTTTGGATTTCGAGATCGGAGGTCGGACATTAGAAGATCACAATGGGGTAAATTTGGACATCGTTTCATCGAGGGGGTTATTAAGGTTAGAAATTGTCCCGTATAGGTTAGAAAAGCGAAATTCGGACCGCCAAGTGAAATAGGACCCTTCTACCCCTAGTTTAGTGCACTCTTCTCTTAAACCAAGCAAGGGCAAAGTGGTCATTTGCCTTCCCCAAGCCACCAGCCGAAAATAGAGGGGTATTATGGACATTTTGAAGGTTGAATTATTGATTTTGAAGAGACACAAGTGATTTGACAATTTCCCTAAACCTAATCCCACCAAATAGTCATTCATCATCACTATTCATGTACTACAACCACTCCACTATCTAATTTCCCTCCAAGACTCCCTCTTAGTGTTGGATAGCACTCTCCCTTCACTCTCTCCCTCCCCATTCGGCTCCTTCATCATCAGATCACTTCCCCTTCCTTCTCACGTTCTCTCCTCCATCTCTCTCTTTCGTTCTCTCATCTCTCTCTCGCCCCTCCCTCTCGGCTTCGAGGAGGAAACCGACCAACCACCACCTCCCTCACCCCCTTGCCGTCCTCCTCATCACCCTAAGGCCGTAGAAGGGCCGCCGTTCGACTTGGAGATGCGCAATCACCCCCTGACCAGATTCGAACCAAAGGAGGAGCAAGCGTGTTCTTGAGGAAACTTTGTTTGATCTTCAGGTAAGTGACTTTAGGGACTTAGGTAAGTATGTTAGGGTGTTGGGGGATTGATTTAAGTGTGGTGTTGAAGGTTATTTTTTATTATTTCCGCAAGGACCGCTCATGGACGCAATCTGATCGCGCCGGACCAGATCGTGCGCGCGCCACTCCCACGCTTCCTCTACCGGTTTTTCTTGGATATTCAAGCTTGGTAAGCTTCCCATAACCTTATACTAGGACCATGGTGATGGAAGGACCAAGTGAGGGTCATTTACGATGAGTTTAAGGGGTTGATTTGGCATGGAACGTGGGGGATCCGAATCTGTGTTTTAGAGGGCTGATTGTGCTTGGTGGAAATTGATGCTTGGAATGTTAAAATCATAGTTTAAATGCGTTGGTAGATACCCTTACATGCTGACCTAATGCCTTATGTCACCCCAAGAAGTGATAGAGCTTGGTTTGAACTTGACTTAATTTATGCAACCCATGTTTGGCCTAGGAGTATTCGGCCTTGTAATGAATGGAGTAACGCATGGTTCGTTAATGGCCAAATGGGCCGTTTAGCATTCTGGTCGTGAAGGTTGGCGTGGGATTTAACGGTCAAATTGGGACGACGATTGTGCATTAGGCCTTATGTGGTGAATTAATGCATTTTGTGGTGTCGTGGCTTGATTGGCTCTATGAAATTTTGATGGCCGAATGCCATAGTAGTGGAAAGTGATTCATTTAATTGGAAATGAGACTTATTGTAGAATGTTGTATTGGCCTCAATTGAGTGAGATTATGACATAATTGTCTTGTAAATGATTGGTGCTTAAAATGGCCTTAATGCTTGAAATGAAGCATTGTGATTTTTTTTTTTAAATGCGAGCAATTAGGATATACGACCATGGCCTTGCTTGTTTATGATATGATGAATTGCTATGCTACGGCTGCTAGTTCATTTGGCCAATCGGTACTCATGGTGGAATTATGCACATATGATTGATTTATGCCATGATTGTTATATTATGAGCCCATGTGCATGCCGTACCCTGATGCGTTAAACGCGGGGTTTGTTACACCCCGAGGCGTTAAACACGGGATGGACCTGAGGCGTTATTACGCGGGTCATGGGAATGGCAAAGGATAGCCTGAGGCGTTAAACGCGGGATCCTTGATATTATAAGCCTGATGCGTTATTACGCGGGCCCTGCCATGTGAAGTGCAATCATATTTCGAGTACAAGCTATCCTTACTCTATATACTGATAGGTGCCAAGTCACGAAGTATGAAGCCAAGCCAATATATGAAGCGATAATTGTATGCCTTAATACACTCTGTTTAAGCCGTTGAGTGCCATCGCCTGTTTCTGCATATTTGGTCATTCCATGTGTTTGGGGGTGTCTGGAAGTCCCTTGTGCCTAGCTTAGGGTTAGGGTTAGTTTATTGAGTTTATCTCACCCCGTTGCGGGACCCACCATTTCAGACCCCAAACCCTGAGTATGCCGCCGCCGTCGATTTTTGGGGTACCCGTCTGGGTGGAGCAGTATTCCACGGAGTACCCAGTGGGAGAAGGGAAGGCGTATATCAGGAAGTATGGCACTGTATGGATGGATGTGGGCTTAGCAGACTGGAGGCCGGACAGATTCGCAGCATGGTTTTATCGAGACGGCGACCTCACAGTTGGACCGTTGAGGACTTTCGACGTCCCAGGGGATGTCATTGGCAAGCAGGACCCTTCGATTGTGCACCCTGCTGACGGAGAGCTTACTGACTCAGAGACCGCTCCCGATCCGGATCTTCCGCCGGCACCGTCCCAGAATCCCGAGGTGGATGGCGACGTCGTGGAACCCTCTGACGCCGAGGACCCCATGGAGACTGACGAGTCTGAGCCCGAGGAGGATGATGGAGCACTGGGCGACTCCGAGGACGAGCCCTTGGAGGAGGAGCATAACCCCGATGGAGAGGCCATCTTTCCCCCTTCGCCCGAGCCTGAGGAAGACGAAGACCCAGAACAAGTATTCGAGGAAGAAGAAGAAGAGGAGGAAGAGGAGGAAGACCTCGAGGAGTATGATCCTGTGCACCGCGAGGATCCAGACGACGACCGCGAGCTCGACCCTTAGATAGCCTAGGCGCCCCTGACTTTTGGGAGTTACCTTTTGAGTAGTGCCTGACCCTTAGCCTTTCGTCTCTTTTTGATTAGGCTAAACATCTTCCCTTGATCCCCAGCGTTGTAATCCAGTTTATGCTTATGTTGTATAAAAGAATCTTATGCTATGCTGTGACTTGACTTAGTTCCTTGCTCTCTCTCAAATCATCTTGTGTTTAGCTGCCTAGGAGTATTGCATGATATCCCTGCATGTTCATTTAAGTTTCATTGCCTACCGCGCACTGCATGGATCCTGGGTACCATCTTCAAGGAAGACTAGTAGTAAGGCGACGATGTGCGCCCAGCGGGACTCGGGGCGTTACATCCTCGTTTAATTGGTATCAGAGCGAGGTCAGCTCGATTCAAGTTGATTGAGGATTGGAGTAATAAGGTGTGATGATTCGAGGAGAATTGGGTAGCCAGACCTTAGGGATTTGTCAGAGTTAGGCATATAATGCATGGCATGTGAAATGGCGCTTGTGATTGGCATATTGACTGGCGTCATCTTTGGTAGACTTAAGGCTATAAGGCTTCGTACTTGGCACTGAGTGTAAATTGCTGACTGCTGAATTGAATGGTTGATTGTGATCTGGTAAAGTTGCAGAGGCAACTGATTGTGTGATATAACTGTGTGATATGATTATGAATTCTTGATTACTATGCTTCTGAAGGCTGCTTGAGTAATGATTGGCTTAACCTTGCTGCTATGAGTGTAGCGTAGTCTTGTTCGACTTAAGTAGATGACTTAGGTCTCTAATTCCCGAATGGAATTATAGTGGCTCAGGTGTTGTGAGACTTAGCGAGATGAGTAACCGGACCAGAGGTACTGGAGGAGCGTCTAGCTCTAGGCCGCAAGTGGTAGAAGATCCTAGGTATGACGGAGTCATAAGGATCCTGGAAGAGATTGGGAACTTGATGGGCAGGCAGGCCCAGGAAAGAGCTGCTGCTGTTGCCCAGGCTGCTGAAGCTGCAGTCGCTGCTGCGAACCTAGCAAACGGGAATAATGGGAATAACGGGCATGACATTGATGGTGGCAACGCCCAAGGACAAGGAAATCACATGATGGGCCAGCTGATGGAGCACTTTATGAAGCTGAAGCCATCCAAGTTTGATGGTACAGGGGACCCTGGAACTGCCCTGCTTGGATAGAAGAGTTGGAAAAAGCATTCGAAGTGTTGGGTTGTACCGAAGCCGAGAAGGTAACCCTAGCTGTGTATCAACTTCGTGGAACTGCGAACGATTGGTGGAAGGCCACCAAGGGAAGAGTTTTCCCTGAAGGGATAGAGCCGAATTGGACCGTCTTCGCAGAAGTGTTCAATGCTAAGTACTTTTCCAGAGCAGCTCAAGAACAGAAGATGATTGAGTTTCAGAATCTTCGACAGAATCATATGACCATCGACCAGTACGAGGCGGAATTCGCAAGGTTGTCCAAGTATGCCCCGAGAATGGTTGAGAACCCGGAGGATAGGGCGAGGAGGTTCAGAGATGGATTGAGGCCTGACCTTCGCAGCCAGCTAGTACTGTTGGACTTACAGGGCTATGACGCCATTTATGAAAGAGGTCAGTTGGTAGAAAGGGACATGAGAGAAAGAGGGGTAGCATCTGGATCGCGGTTCACTCTCGTGAGGGATAACCGCCAGTTCGGCAAGAGGCCGGTGGTGAGCAACCGACGTTTCGTCCCTCCAGCAAGAAAGAATATTAGCAAGCCTGCTCCCCGGCCGAGTTGGAACTGCCGCTTGTGTGGGCGGAAGCATGGAAGTGGACCTTGCCCGAGCAGGACGGGCGCTTGCTTCAAGTGTGGCCAGCTGGGCCATCAGATAAGGAACTGCCCGAGCCAGGCACCAGGACCCCAAGTTCAAGGAAACCAACCACCATTGGGACCGCAGGCGGGAGCTCCGCAGAACAATGCTAATAGGCCGCCAGCTCAGGGAAGGGTGTATGCTGTGGCGCGTAGGGAGGTGGAGAACGCGCCTGGCGTGGTTACAGGTACGATTACTTTATGTGATCTTGCTGCCTATGCCTTGTTTGATCCTGGAGCATCGCATTCGTTTATATCTGCTCAGTTTGCTGATTTGGTCGGAATTGAATTGAAACCACTGGAAGTAATATTGCATGTTACCACCCCTTTAAAGGATAAAGTGCTGGTTTCTTTAGGTTGTTCAGGTTGTAAGATAGTCATTGGGGGTAGTGAGGAACGAATAGATTTAGCTGTGCTGCCTATGTTTGACTTTGACGTGATTATCGAAATGGATTGGTTGAGTAGACAGAGAGCTGTCGTGAATTGTGGTTGCAGGGTGATTCATTTCCATCCTAATGATCGCCCTAGATTCGAGTTTGTGGGAAGTCGAGGAGGAACCTCGATCCCTTTGATTTCGTCACTTGAGGTGACTAGGCTTTTGGACGAAGGATGTCCAGCTTACTTAGCTGTCGTGATGGATCCGACCGTTGAGGAACCAAAGCTAGAAGACATAGCTGTAGTACGTGATTACCCTGATATCTTTCCTCAAGAGTTACCAGGGTTGCCTCCAGAAAGGGAAATAGAGTTCGTGATTGAATTGGCACCTGGAACGGAGCCAATCTCGAAGGCACCCTATAGGATGTCCTTGTCGGAGTTGAAGGAATTGAAGGTTCAGATGCAAGAACTGCTGGACAAAGGATTTATTCGTCCAAGTGTTTCGCCTTAGGGAGCGCCAGTCTTGTTTGTAAGGAAGAAGGATGGGTCGTTGCGTTTATGCATTGACTACAGGCAGTTGAACCAGGTAACTATCAAGAACAAGTATCCGTTGCCAAGGTTGACGACTTGTTTGATCAACTGCAAGGAGCTTCTGTGTTCTCCAAGATAGACCTAAGGACGGGTTATCACCAGTTGAGGATTAAGAAGGAAGATATACCGAAGACAGCCTTTCGGATGAGGTATGGGCATTATGAGTTTACGGTCATGCCGTTTGGATTGACTAATGCCCCAGCTGCTTTCATGGATTTGATGCATAGAGTGTTCAAGGAGTACTTGGATCAGTTCGTCATCGTTTTCATCGACGACATTTTGATTTACTCAAAGAGTCCTGAGGAGCACGAGGAGCAATTGAGTATAGTTCTACGGACGTTGAGGGAACACTCGTTGTACGCTAAGTTCAGTAAGTGCGAGTTTTGGCTTAACGAAGTTGCGTTCCTTGGACACGTTATCTCTGGAAATGGAATTTCAGTAGACCCAGCAAAGATTGAAGCAGTAACGAATTGGCCTAGACCTACGTCGATAACAGAGGTTCGAAGCTTCCTAGGATTAGCAGGGTATTACCGCAGATTCGTGGAGAAGTTTTCCTCGATAGCTACTCCTTTGACGAGGCTGACTAAGAAAGACACGCGGTTTGAATGGACGGATAAGTGTGAGAGGAGTTTTCAGGAACTCAAGCATCGTTTGACGACCGCGCCAGTGTTGACCATCCCTTCTGGACCTGGAGGTTACGAGATTTATAGCGATGCGTCGCTGAAAGGATTAGGATGCGTCCTGATGCAACATGGAAGAGTCGTGGCCTATGCATCAAGACAGTTAAGACCTCATGAGATGAATTACCCGACGCATGATTTGGAACTGGCCGCTATTATCTTCGCGTTAAAGATTTGGAGACATTACTTGTGTGGAGAAAGGTTTCAGATTTACACGGACCACCAAAGCTTGAAATACTTGTTTTCCCAAAAGGAGTTGAACATGAGGCAACGTCGATGGATGGAGCTGCTCAAGGACTATGATTGTGATATCCTTTATCACCCCCGGAAAGGCAAATAAGGTTGCGGACGCGCTGAGTCGGAAGTCAAGCATCGCGCATTTGATGGTTAAGGAGTGGACCCTGTTGGAAGGGATAAGGGATTCAGAGTTCAGGCTCGAAGTTTGCCAGCTGTCTTGTCTCCTAGCGACATTAAGAATTGAGCCAGAGATTCATGAGAAAGTGAAAGCGTTGCAATCTACGGACCCCGACATCCAAAAGATCCTGGAGATGGATACCGGAAAAAGGAAACCCGACTTTCAAATGTCCGAAGATGGGATTCTGAAGTTTCGTGGACGCTTGTGCGTGCCCAGTGACGAGGAGCTAAGAGAAAGGGTCTTGTCGGAAGCTCATAGGAGCAATTATAGTATTCATTCGGGTAGCACGAAGATGTATCAGAACCTGCGTCAGCACTACTGGTGGAATGTGATGAAAGTAGATGTGGCTAAGCATGTGGCGAAGTGTTTGACGTGCCAGCAAGTTAAGGCTCAGCACTGTAAGCCTGGTGGGATGTTGCAGCCTTTGGAAATCCCCGAGTGGAAGTGGGAGCACATTACCATGGACTTTGTCATGGGTCTGCCGAGGAGTCAGAGAGGACATGATTCGATTTGGGTGATCGTGGATAGGCTGACTAAGTCCGCGCACTTCCTAGCTGTGAGAAAAGATTTCGCGATGAATAGATATGCAGAGTTGTACATGAGGTACGTTGTTCGTCTTCATGGAGTCCCAGTGACGATTACTTCGGACAGAGACCCCAAGTTTACCGCTTCATTTTGGAAAAGCCTACAAGAGGCCTTGGGGACAGAGCTACAATACAGCACCGCTTACCACCCCCAGACTGACGGACAATCCAAACGCTTGAGGATATGCTGAGAGCTTGCGTGTTAGACTTTAAAGGAGGTTGGGAGGATCAGTTACACTTGGTGGAGTTTGCCTATAACAACAGTTACCAACAGAGCATCAGAATGGCACCGTTCGAAGCATTATACGGTAGAGCCTGCAGGACACCTTTGTGCTGGGACGAAGTCGGTGAAAGAAGCATAACAGGCCCATAATTAGTAGAACAGGAGGCAGTGAAAATCATAAGAGAAAGATTGAAAACCGCGCAGAGCCGCCAGAAGAGTTACGCCGACAAGCGGCGCAGACCGTTGAGTTTCAAGTAGGAGACCACGTTTTCTTGAAAGTGTCACCGATGCGAGGTCTATCTCGGTTTGGGAAGAAAGGAAAGTTGAGTCCGAGATATGTAGGCCATTTCGAAATTCTGGAGCGGATTGGAACCTTGGCCTACAGACTCGCCTTGCCGCCAAGTTTATCACAAGTTCACAATGTATTCCACGTGTCGATGCTGAGGAAGTATGAACCGGACGTGACTCATGTACTGGACCACGAAGTGATAGAAGTGGACGATCGAGTGACGTATGTGGAGAGACCAGTCAGGATCGAGGACAGGAAGGAGCAAGTCCTAAGGAACAAGACGATCCCACTAGTAAAGGTGATCTGGGAGCACCATGGAACTGAAGGAGCCACCTGGGAAAGTGAGGAAGCGATGAGGCGTCAGCACCCCCATTTGTTTGAGTAGGTGGTTGTAATGTAATTTCGAGGACGAAATTTCTGTAAGGGGGGAAGAGTTGTGACATTTTGAATTCCGTCCCTATCTCGAAACTTATCAGTGAATGAATGTCTATCGATGTATTCCAGTTAATCTCACTCAGAATTGATCACTCTCGAGTCGACTAACCAATGGGGAATGGCCGTGTAGGATTTAAAGTACGTGGACCAAAGAGCTTAACCACGAGTAGACGCTTTGACCATAAGGATCGTCGAGAAAATACTTTGGACCGCTAAAGGTCGATCTAAGAACGATTTTAGAACGGTTTGCTAGCGTCATGCGATTGATTCACGGGTGATTCCGTATGACCACGGCGTGATTTGCGAATTAACCTGAACCGATTCTTAATGATCGAAACCTTCGGGACTAGTAATTGACCTTCGCGATTACATGAAAACCAAAGCCGACGTGGCTCGAGTAACTCTTAAACGTGACATTAGTCACGGGTCGATACGCGTAACTCCTAAGAGCCGCCCGTTAGTTTGAGATACGCCGGAATGACAATTGACTGAATTTAGCCATGGTTTGGATTTCGAGATCGGAGGTCGGACATTAGAAGATCACAATGGGGTAAATTTGGACGTCGCTTCATCGAGGGGGTTATTAAGGTTAGAAATTGTCCCGTATAGGTTAGAAAAGCGAAATTCGGACCGCCAAGTGAAATAGGACCCTTCTACCCCTAATTTAGTGCACTCTTCTCTTAAACCAAGCAAGGGCAAAGTGGTCATTTGCCCTCCCCAAGCCACCAGCCGAAAATAGAGGGGTATTATGGACATTTTGAAGGTTGAATTATTGATTTTGAAGAGACACAAGTGATTTGACAATTTCCCTAAACCTAATTCCACCAAATAGTCATTCATCATCACTATTCATGTACTACAACCACTCCACTATCTAATTTCCCTCCAAGACTCCCTCTTAGTGTTGGATAGCACTCTCCCTTCACTCTCTCCCTCCCCATTCGGCTCCTTCATCATCAGATCACTTCCCCTTCCTTCTCACGTTCTCTCCTCCATCTCTCTCTTTCGTTCTCTCATCTCTCTCTCGCCCCTCCCTCTCGGTTTCGAGGAGGAAACCGACCAACCACCACCTCCCTCACCCCCTTGCCGTCCTCCTCATCACCCTAAGGCCGTAGAAGGGCCGCCGTTCGACTTGGAGATGCGCAATCACCCCCTGACCAGATTCGAACCAAAGGAGGAGCAAGCGTGTTCTTGAGGAAACTTTGTTTGATCTTCAGGTAAGTGACTTTAGGGACTTAGGTAAGTATGTTAGGGTGTTGGGGGATTGATTTAAGTGTGGTGTTGAAGGTTATTTTTGGTTATTTCATCAAGGACCGCTCATGGACGCAATCTGATCGCGCCGGACCAGATCATGCGCGCGCCACTCCCACGCTTCCTCTACCGGTTTTTCTTGGATATTCAAGCTTGGTAAGCTTCCCATAACCTTATACTAGGACCATGGTGATGGAAGGACCAAGTGAGGGTCATTTACGATGAGTTTAAGGGGCTGATTTGGCATGGAACGTGGGGGATCCGAATCTGTGTTTTAGATGGCTGATTGTGCTTGGTGGAAATTGATGCTTGGAATGTTAAAAGCATAGTTTAAATGCGTTGGTAGATACCCTTACATGCAGACCTAATGCCTTATGTCACCCCAAGAAGTGATAGAGCTTGGTTTGAACTTGACTTAATTTATGCAACCCATGTTTGGCCTAGGAGTATTCGGCCTTGTAATGAATGGAGTAACGCATGGTTCGTTAATGGCCAAATGGGCCGTTTAGCATTCTGGTCGTGAAGGTTGGCGTGGGGTTTAACGGTCAAATTGGGACGACGATTGTGCATTAGGCCTTATGTGGTGAATTAATGCATTTTGTGGTGTCGTGTCTTGATTGGCTCTATGAAATTTTGATGGCCGAATGCCATAGTAGTGGAAAGTGATTCATTTAATTGGAAATGATACTTATTGTAGAATGTTGTATTGGCCTCAATTGAGTGAGATTATGACATAATTGTCTTGTAAATGATTGGTGCTTAAAATGGCCTTAATGCTTGAAATGAAGCATTGTGATTTTTTTTAAATGCGAGCAATTAGGATATACGACCATGGCCTTGCTTGTTTATGATATGATGAATTGCTATGCTACGGATGCTAGTTCATTTGGCCAATCGG
This sequence comes from Rhodomyrtus psidioides, assembly GCA_021437785.1. Classification (NCBI taxonomy): domain Eukaryota; kingdom Viridiplantae; phylum Streptophyta; class Magnoliopsida; order Myrtales; family Myrtaceae; genus Rhodomyrtus; species Rhodomyrtus psidioides. The sequence continues at coordinate 2,168,772 of JAILYB010000054.1, forward strand.
TACTCATGGTGGAATTATGCACATATGATTGATTTATGCCATGATTGTTATATTATGAGCCCATGTGCATGTCGTACCCTGATGCGTTAAACGCGGGGTTTGTTACACCCCGAGGCGTTAAACACGGGATGGACCTGAGGCGTTATTACGCGGGTGTTGACACCTGATTTTTTTTACCATTTATTATTGTGATTTTTATTCTTTAAAATTAATTAAAAATATCAAAAAAGGTCATAAAATTACAAAATCAACTTTGGAAGCCTTGGTTTAACCTTAGGAACCAATTTTGAACAAAAAATATTTTTCGGTATTTTTAATATTTTTCGAGTTTATTTAATTATAAAAATACCCAAAAAATCAGAAAAATACCATTCGTGGTCAGCAAAATACCCAAAAATATTCGATAATTTTGTTTTAATTTCCTCTTCAAGTGTGTCACTTTAAATCTCAAAAATTCGGCTCGGGTCAATATGTTCCTTCACAAACATAAACCTGAACCGAGCCTAAAAAAAATCATTTTCGAGTCTTTTAGTTTTCAATTCTCACTTTTTATAAGCTATGACATTGGATTCTAAAGTCTTAAAGTGCAATTAGGTCAATTTGCCCTCCAATTTAATCAATTTTTACCAAAAGGGCTTAATTGCACATTTTTCTTTCAATTAGTCCCCGGTTTCACGGATATATACGTATGCTCTACGTATTTATACGTCATACGTATTTATACGTTATGCATATTTGTACTGTTTGGTAACCTCTTTAACTCTTGTAATAATAATAATGGTTATTATTTTTAACACCTTTGTTAGTGCCTTTTTTTAGCATTTTTGTATTGTGAGTGCTATTGCTAGTGCTATTTTTAAATAATATTTTTTGTATTATAAATTGTGAGTGCTATTGTTAGTGCTATTTTAAAATGACATTTATTTATCATAAATTGTGAGTGCTATTGTTAGTGCTATTTTTAAATGGCATTTATTTATCATAAATTGTGAGTGCTATTATTAGATAGAATTTATAATTGTTAGTGCTATTTTTAAATAGCATTTTTGTATTATAAATTGTGAGTGCTATTGTTAGTGCTATTTTTAAATAGCATTTTTGTATTATAAATTGTGAGTGCTATTGTTAGTGCTATTTTTAAATGTCATTTATTTGTGAGTGCTATTTTTAGATAGAATTTATAATTGTTAGTGCTATTTTTAAATACAATTTATTGGAAGGTATTTTTGGCTATAAAAGGATGGCAAGAGTTTTGAGGTTGGAGGAGAGAGACATTTTGTAGAGTGTGCAAATTTTTGAGAGCTTAGAGAGAAGAACACAAACACTCTCTATATTCTCATCATCTTGAGTGAGCAAAATATACTAAGTTCGGAATATTGATTCCGCATATTGCTAGCACAATTGTTGTGGAGTTATTAGTCGTCTCCCCGTTCGTCAATTGGTGGTGCGTCCGAACTAGATGCCTAACACTTGTGGAGGCTGAGATCGAAGAACATCAAACCGACACCTCCGTTCAAGCACGCTACGAGAGGTAATCTATTTACTCCCTTTGAGGCTTTGTGATTTTTTTCGATTGAAATGCACGAAGTACGCCTCTGGAGATACATGTATGGGTTGTTATTTATTTCCGCTACGTGTTACGTGGATCCCAACAGTGGTATCAGAGCCGATCCTTAGGTGTTTTCGTGCATTTAATTGATTTTTTGCAATTTTTGCAATACTATGGCCAATATGTATTAACGAATTGTTCGTCTTACATGGCTAATGGAGGTTGATTATTTTATATGATAAATTAATCAACGTAGCAAAAATTGAGACTAAATCAATTTTGAATCGAAAATTTATGGCTATCTTATTTTACATAAAAATTCTGAATATGATTCAACGTAGAATTTTTATTGTGCCTTCCTAAGTTTTAAATTGTGAATTTATTACTTACGTGGAAGGGTGGTGATCATGGAAAAATCCCTAATCAATGTGATTGGTGTATATATGAATGTATGATGATTATTTATATATTTGGGGTTGTAGTTATTAAATGGAGGCTGCGTACTCCTTTTATTTTTCATGTAATCTTTATTTTTAGCATAGTCAATTGTTGATGTAAATGCTACGAGGATTACGTGGGGGAGCCTTTTAAGTCGGCGAGCTCTTTGGGGCCCAATTCTTGAAGAGTTCAAGAAACCAAGAAGAAGCGAAGAGCGACTCTCCGTTATTAAAATATTAAAATGATTAAATGTGGTCTCATTGGCTCGAGACCCATTAAATCATAATTCCATGATCACCACGTAGGATAGATGTTTATGTGATTGACATCTATTTATTTATTATGATTACGTGAGCATGTTAAACTGGTTAATGTGCAATGTCAGACTTACCTCACCCAAAATTGCGCCTGCATGAAATCCTAGTTAGGAAAATCACTAGCGTTAGGTACCGAAAGGGCGTTGGTAACGACACCAGCGTAACCAAGTCCCCGAACCCAAAAACTCTGGTTCCGTAGAACTGATCGATCTCTCCCAATCGATCAGTAAGGTTTCCGGTCTACCCTCCAAGAAAGACCGGTGGCGACTCCAAATGCATGCACAAGTTGCACATGCCACCACGACCACACTAAGGTCGAAAGCGATCGACTCTTATCGTCGAATCCTTCTGAAAAATACTCCCGCCGCGATTTGGTATGGGCCTGGGAGGGCTCGCGCCGATCCAAGACCCGCGATCGGTAATCCATTAGCCGCGTCCGCTTTCGGACGGGTCGCGACAGCTGGCGACTCCACTGGGGACCTTTGCTCTAGAACATGTGATTCTAGACCTCAAGTGGACTTAGGCCGTAATTAAAACGCTGAGTGATTTTTCTAACCATGCAGGCGCTCGTGAAGGTGAGGTAAGTCCGCTCATGATAGGTGTTATATGTTTTTGCAGATTGGAGTGATAAGGGGGGTAGTCTGTGATTAACATTGTCTTATGCAGGTTGGCGTAGGAATGAATGATTGTGTGTATGTTTTATATTGAAGCAGTGATTGTTAAATAAGATGCATGTTTATCGCTTTAGCACGACACCGAAAATACACACAACCGCGCCTAAAACCCCGGGCGCCGTCTATAGGAAAACAATAGAAGGGATTGAAAATGGAATCTCCGTGAGGAAAAACACGAGGTAATCCACTTTTCAATTCCACTCATTTTGAGCTATGGATCGAGCCCCAATGCAACGATAGTTGTGCAATGGAATCTGCTCTTTCTAGAACTCGAGGTGGGAACCTTGACCTTAGGTGCCAAATCCTTTGATTTCTAGAAGTTTTATCCTCACTTGTCTCATGTGCATGTCTTTACATGGTTGATATATCTAAAACCACCTAAAAAAATCGGTGATCCTGGAGTCACATCTCGAAGACTGGAACTGGGGCATCTCCAAGTGTTCGGACCACATTCCTTTGATTGGTTTGGCATTTTTAGTTCTCTTGTATAAGACTAATTTTGCTTGGGTCCTCTCTATCTCGTCTCTTAGATTGATTGTATTAGGGATCTATTTGTATTGTATACATCTCGATAAGGCTCATTTCTATCGAAAATAGGGGCAAATTCCCCAAACCCGTGGAGTATGGTGGAATTCGTCTCTTCAGTGTAAAATACATTTGGCCACAGAGCCACTCGTTTGGTAAAAGGACGTATCGTTCCTAATTGATTTTTAATCAGATCTGGGGATAAATGTTTCTCCATTTTTTTTTATCTCAGGTGATAAAAGAGACAATGCACCCAAAAGCTCATGCATTCAAATGACAAACCAGACGTCGCCCAGCTGGGGCAACCTAATTTGGATCGGCTCTCTTGAAGTCGAAAAGGGTGATGACAAAAATGAATGGGACCACTAAAGAATTTCCATCCTCATGGATGCCCGAAGTGACTAGAGCCGGGATAGTAAATCCGTAATCGTTTCAATTAAAGCTCCTTACGCGGTGATTGATTCTTTCACTCCTTTCATCGCGCAGGTTGTTGAAGTACCCAATCACGAGTAAACCCATTCTCGCGGATGTCAAATAGCCTGAATGCGTCAATGCGGCAGGATCAAATTGACTACGACTAAATCAGCCAACCCCAGGCAAAGCATCCAGTGGCTGGGGACAAATGTGCATGGACGTTGTCAAAATTGAATTGAAAATTGCCAACAAACAAGGAAAGTGCTAAGGCATATTGCTACGACAAATCACACCCAACTGGGGCAAGTGAATCATTTGTGCGCCAGACAAAGAATGACGTTTCTCCTCTGGCAAAGTCAATGGACGCAATAACAGAGTCGTCCGCATCAGAATCAAACCCCAAGATACGAATTTGGGTCAACGGTAACCTTGTATCGTTCCAATTTGGTCTTCGAAGACCACATGCCTAACACGAGTTTTTACTCATTTAACAGGAAGTTGTTGGCGCCGAAAGCCTCAAAAGAAGAGAGCGCGCTAACAGGGAGGCGAATAGAATCATTAGCCTCGGAAGTCAGGATTCCAGGAGATGGTCTTTGATTATAAGACCTAGTGGATGGAACTCTGAAGAGTGGCGCTGGAATGCGTCCGAAAACACAAATGGATCTCCTCTGGGGCAAATCCTTGAGAATGATTCATCGCCAACAAAACGGGGGGATCAAGGCCACAAGATAGAGGGGATCGCCATCAAGGCGAAACAGGTTTTCACATACCATGTATTACCCGTTGGAATACATGACCAAGGGTAAGATGTATCGTTCTAATTTTTTGAAAAATTCATGAACGAACAATAACATGTTTCTTCCGCATTTTCAGGGATCTCCAGCCGCGGCGGGTAGGTAAGTATCCCTTTTCCCAAGTCGTTGAAGATAAAAAGTGTTGGGACTCTTTCAATCATTATGTCTAAAAAGAGACATCGGGTTTTTAAACTCATAGACATCCACAGTTGAAGTTGGGAGGTTGTCTGAACATGAATAAGAACATGCATTGTGCATCATGAAATCCCCTTGACGGGTAAAATTCTTAGAGGAAATGGAAGAGATTTTTCCAAACAAAAGTTGTTCAAAACATTCAAAAGGACGTTTTCTCAAAAGACGAGAGGCGAAGCGAAATCCAAACACGTCCAACACACACTTGAGAGATGAGTGGAGTGGACAGATGACAAAATCTGGGTCCACAGAGGTAAGGACCATTCGCATCGATTACATGGATTGGGATGACGGAGGCATTCGTTTCATATCCCTCAAACACTACAGGTAACCGTTGATAAACCCTTTGAACGACGGTTTTCATTCTTAACCCCTGTCAAGAACCACCCCACATCGGGGCAAAATGGAGGTGAGTCCAGCGGTATCATGAGAAAATGGTTAGAAATTTTCTTGCTCGGACTAACATCAATCTTTGTGTGTTGTTTATATGGTAATCCAAGTGCCATAGGATGACGAGAAGCATTCATTTCTCTATCCCACACACCATATCCTTTGCACAGCCAAGTTGAGCCTGCAAATTCATTTCATAAACCCCTGTTGGTGATCATGGGATGTTTCAAGATGGAAACTGCATCACTCCAAGAACGGAAGAAATCAAGAGATGGGATTTATAGAAAAATCTCATATCGGCGTTTAAATGTGCTATGATTCAAGTTGTATATCTAGCACAATTTTCTGAACATCGTAGTTCCAAAGGAAAAGAAAATGCGGGATTTCAACAAAGAAAAAAATCCCCAGCATCAAGAAAAAGCAAAGTGCCTGGTAAAAGCAAGGCCGATGCTCGTGAAAACTGTTTGATTGATCCCCAATAAAGCCTAGTTGGGAAGAGAGAAAAACCCATAAAGGAGTCAGATCAAGAAGACTGCTCCCCAAATGATGTCAGCCGTGGTGCAAAAATACGGACAGAATTGTCAATCTCTTAATACCACAAGAGACGTTCTCTAAAGGACTTGTGCACACCTCAAAAGCGGTTGCACACCTCAAAAATGGAAGATGCAGAATGGAAAAGACATGTGACAAATTGGCAATGATCACCAATGTCAAATCCTTCGTGATTTCTGGGCAAAAAACAAGCCTTTTTCGGTCCCCAATCCTACCAATGTTACAACCCTGAAACAGTCTTCTCTGACTAAGACACTTGGGTTAACATATAGCTTAGCTCGAAGAAGTACGAGCAAGACTCTTTCTTTTTCATTTTGCAGGGTTCTTGACTTGTAAACCCGGAGCAGATGGTGAAGATTTTCATTCGATGGCCTCGACTCCAAAGCGGGTCCCCCTTGAAAACCAATATCCAAGCCCAACATTACGGTCCCGTGGAAGACCTCCCGACCGATCAAAATGTATGCGCTGCGAATGAGCCTAAAACCTAGGCACAGGTCAATAGGGAATTGAGTGCATCCCCTAAAAATCATCACCTCAAAACAGGTGAGATGGCCTCCTTGTCGAGAAATATTCCAATTGATATTTTGAGCAAACTCTTTTTGGAAATTTTCAAACTGTTGATCCAGATTTTCCATGCAAGGGATTTGTGATCACATTTGCATGTTGCAAGAATGTTTTGGATAACCTCCAGCATCAAAATGCACATCTCATGACTAAAGCTTAAGTCATAAAATTTTGTCAATTGGACAATTGCTTTCTTCTCAAAGATTACCAATATTTTCTTAGGGAAGAGAAACCCTTAAAAAAAATCCTTTTCAAAATCAGACAGTCTCATTGGACGTGGAGAACCCTCGTCATGAGAAGCAGTCTCATCGGACGTGGAGAACCCTCGTCATGAGACCCCTTTTCAAAAATCAAGCAGACTCATCGGACGTGGAGAACCCACGTCATGAGACCCCTTTTCAAAAATCAAGCAGACTCATCGGACGTGGAGAACCCTCGTCATGAGACCCCTTTTCAAAATTCAGGTAGTCTCATCGGACGTGGAGAACCCTCGTCATGAGACCCCTTTTCAAATATCAAACAGTCTCATCGGACGTGGAGAACCCTCGTCATGAGACCCCTTTTCAAAAATCAAGCAGTCTCATCGGACGTGGAGAACCCTCGTCATGAGACCCCTTTTCAAAATTCAGGTAGTCTCATCGGACGTGGAGAACCCTCGTCATGAGACCCCCTTTTCAAAATTCAGGAAATCTCATCGGACGTGGAGAACCCTCGTCATGAGACCCCTTTTCATTTAGGCAGTCTCATCGGACGTGGAGAACCCTCGTCATGAGACCCCTTTTCAAAGTCAAAACTGATGGTAGACACCGCCTGAAGGGTCAAATGAAGGTAGATACCGCCTGAAGGGTCAAATCAAGGTAGATACCGCCTGAAGGGTCAAAATATGGTAGATACCACCTGAAGGGTCAAATCAAAGGTAAATACCGCCTGAAGGGTCAAAATCAAAGGTAGATACCGCTTGAAGGGTCAACACATGGTAGATACCGCCTGAAGGGTCAACACATGGTAGATACCGCCTGAAGGGTCAACACAAGGTAGAAACCGCCTGAAGGGTCAAATCAAAGGTAGAAACCGCCTGAATGGTCAACTCAAGGTAGAAACTGCCTGAAGGGTCAAACCAAGGTAGAAACCGCCTGAGGGATCACATTAATGGTAGAAACCGCCTGAAGGGTCACATATGGTAGAAACCGCCATAAGGGTCAATTCATTGGTAGAAACCGCCATAAGGGTCAACTCATTGATAAATATCGCAGTAAGGATCAACACAAAGGTCTGATCCACCATACGGATCAAAATCCTTGGCAAATCCCAAAGCGTGGGATGCGCCTTCCTTAGGTTCCTACAAGTTAGGAATCCCATCATGGTATGACCTACCATACAGGTCAGAGCTTAATCTCCCTAGGATATTCTGAATGACGAGTCCTAGGCATCTTCTTGAAAGTCGTCGCAACCGGCAGCATCCGACAGGTGAGCTTCAGGTAAGCCTCTCTCACTCCGGCCCATGTTCAAATTGTTAGAGCAAACCGGGGATTGATTTGAGCTTTTATCAATAGGCTTAAGGATCCGATGTCATAACATTTCTTCTCTTATTTTCCCAGTTGAGTCGGTTAGGAATCAGGTGCCACCTTATCTTTGAGAGAAACCTCTAACGAGATTCCTCTCAAAGAGGGGCAGCTGTTGACACCTGATTTTTTTTACCATTTATTATTGTGATTTTTATTCTTTAAAATTAATTAAAAATATCAAAAAAGGTCATAAAATTACAAAATCAACTTTGGAAGCCTTGGTTTAACCTTAGGAACCAATTTTGAACAAAAAATATTTTTCGGTATTTTTAATATTTTTCGAGTTTATTTAATTATAAAAATACCCAAAAAATCAGAAAAATACCATTCGTGGTCAGCAAAATACCCAAAAATATTCGATAATTTTGTTTTAATTTCCTCTTCAAGTGTGTCACTTTAAATCTCAAAAATTCGGCTCGGGTCAATATGTTCCTTCACAAACATAAACCTGAACCGAGCCTAAAAAAAATCATTTTCGAGTCTTTTAGTTTTCAATTCTCACTTTTTATAAGCTATGACATTGGATTCTAAAGTCTTAAAGTGCAATTAGGTCAATTTGCCCTCCAATTTAATCAATTTTTACCAAAAGGGCTTAATTGCACATTTTTCTTTCAATTAGTCCCCGGTTTCACGGATATATACGTATGCTCTACGTATTTATACGTCATACGTATTTATACGTTATGCATATTTGTACTGTTTGGTAACCTCTTTAACTCTTGTAATAATAATAATGGTTATTATTTTTAACACCTTTGTTAGTGCCTTTTTTTAGCATTTTTGTATTGTGAGTGCTATTGCTAGTGCTATTTTTAAATAATATTTTTTGTATTATAAATTGTGAGTGCTATTGTTAGTGCTATTTTAAAATGACATTTATTTATCATAAATTGTGAGTGCTATTGTTAGTGCTATTTTTAAATGGCATTTATTTATCATAAATTGTGAGTGCTATTATTAGATAGAATTTATAATTGTTAGTGCTATTTTTAAATAGCATTTTTGTATTATAAATTGTGAGTGCTATTGTTAGTGCTATTTTTAAATAGCATTTTTGTATTATAAATTGTGAGTGCTATTGTTAGTGCTATTTTTAAATGTCATTTATTTGTGAGTGCTATTTTTAGATAGAATTTATAATTGTTAGTGCTATTTTTAAATACAATTTATTGGAAGGTATTTTTGGCTATAAAAGGATGGCAAGAGTTTTGAGGTTGGAGGAGAGAGACATTTTGTAGAGTGTGCAAATTTTTGAGAGCTTAGAGAGAAGAACACAAACACTCTCTATATTCTCATCATCTTGAGTGAGCAAAATATACTAAGTTCGGAATATTGATTCCGCATATTGCTAGCACAATTGTTGTGGAGTTATTAGTCGTCTCCCCGTTCGTCAATTGGTGGTGCGTCCGAACTAGATGCCTAACACTTGTGGAGGCTGAGATCGAAGAACATCAAACCGACACCTCCGTTCAAGCACGCTACGAGAGGTAATCTATTTACTCCCTTTGAGGCTTTGTGATTTTTTTCGATTGAAATGCACGAAGTACGCCTCTGGAGATACATGTATGGGTTGTTATTTATTTCCGCTACGTGTTACGTGGATCCCAACAGTGGTATCAGAGCCGATCCTTAGGTGTTTTCGTGCATTTAATTGATTTTTTGCAATTTTTGCAATACTATGGCCAATATGTATTAACGAATTGTTCGTCTTACATGGCTAATGGAGGTTGATTATTTTATATGATAAATTAATCAACGTAGCAAAAATTGAGACTAAATCAATTTTGAATCGAAAATTTATGGCTATCTTATTTTACATAAAAATTCTGAATATGATTCAACGTAGAATTTTTATTGTGCCTTCCTAAGTTTTAAATTGTGAATTTATTACTTACGTGGAAGGGTGGTGATCATGGAAAAATCCCTAATCAATGTGATTGGTGTATATATGAATGTATGATGATTATTTATATATTTGGGGTTGTAGTTATTAAATGGAGGCTGCGTACTCCTTTTATTTTTCATGTAATCTTTATTTTTAGCATAGTCAATTGTTGATGTAAATGCTACGAGGATTACGTGGGGGAGCCTTTTAAGTCGGCGAGCTCTTTGGGGCCCAATTCTTGAAGAGTTCAAGAAACCAAGAAGAAGCGAAGAGCGACTCTCCGTTATTAAAATATTAAAATGATTAAATGTGGTCTCATTGGCTCGAGACCCATTAAATCATAATTCCATGATCACCACGTAGGATAGATGTTTATGTGATTGACATCTATTTATTTATTATGATTACGTGAGCATGTTAAACTGGTTAATGTGCAATGTCAGACTTACCTCACCCAAAATTGCGCCTGCATGAAATCCTAGTTAGGAAAATCACTAGCGTTAGGTACCGAAAGGGCGTTGGTAACGACACCAGCGTAACCAAGTCCCCGAACCCAAAAACTCTGGTTCCGTAGAACTGATCGATCTCTCCCAATCGATCAGTAAGGTTTCCGGTCTACCCTCCAAGAAAGACCGGTGGCGACTCCAAATGCATGCACAAGTTGCACATGCCACCACGACCACACTAAGGTCGAAAGCGATCGACTCTTATCGTCGAATCCTTCTGAAAAATACTCCCGCCGCGATTTGGTATGGGCCTGGGAGGGCTCGCGCCGATCCAAGACCCGCGATCGGTAATCCATTAGCCGCGTCCGCTTTCGGACGGGTCGCGACAGCGGGTCATGGGAATGGCAAAGGATAGCCTGAGGCGTTAAACGTGGGATCCTTGATATTATAAGCTTGATACGTTATTACGCGGGCCCTGCCATGTGAAGTGCAATCATATTTCGAGTACAAGCTATCCTTACTCTATATACTGATAGGTGCCAAGTCACGAAGTATGAAGCCAAGCCAATATATGAAGCGATAATTGTATGCCTTAATACACTCTGTTTAAGCCGTTGAGTGCCATCGCCTGTTTCTGCATATTTGGTCATTCCATGTGTTTGGGGGTGTCTGGAAGTCCCTTGTGCCTAGCTTAGGGTTAGGGTTAGTTTATTGAGTTTATCCCACCCCGTTGCGGGACCCACCATTTCAGACCCCAAACCCTGAGTATGCCGCCGCCGCCGATTTTTGGGGTACCCGTCTGGGTGGAGCAGTATTCCACGGAGTACCCAGTGGGAGAAGGGAAGGCGTATATCAGGAAGTATGGCACTGTATGGATGGATGTGGGCTTAGCAGACTGGAGGCCGGACAGATTCGCAGCATGGTTTTATCGAGACGGCGACCTCACAGTTGGACCGTTGAGGACTTTCGACGTCCCAGGAGATGTCATTGGCGAGCAGGACCCTTCGATTGTGCACCCTGCTGACGGAGAGCTTACTGACTCAGAGACCGCTCCCGATCCGAATCTTCCGCCGGCACCGTCCCAGAATCCCGAGGTGGATGGCGACGTCGTGGAACCTTCTGACGCCGAGGACCCCATGGAGACTGACGAGTCTGAGCCCGAGGAGGATGAGGGAGCACTGGATGACTCCGAGGACGAGCCCTTGGAGGAGGAGCATAACCCCGACGGAGAGGCCATCTTTCCCCCTTCGCCCGAGCCTGAGGAAGACGAAGACCCAGAACAAGTATTCGAGGAAGAAGAAGAAGAGGAGGAAGACCTCGAGGAGTATGATCCTGTGCACCGCGAGGATCCAGACGACAACCGCGAGCTCGACCCTTAGATAGCCTAGGCGCCCCTGACTTTTGGGAGTTACCTTTTGAGTAGTGCCTGACCCTTAGCCTTTCGTCTCTTTTTGATTAGGCTAACCATCTTCCCTTGATCCCCAGCGTTGTAATCCAGTTTATGCTTATGTTGTATAAAAGAATCTTATGCTATGCTGTGACTTGACTTAGTGCCTTGCTCTCTCTCAAATCACCTTGTGTTTAGCTGCCTAGGAGTATTGCATGATATCCCTGCATGTTCATTTAAGTTTCATTGCCTACCGCGCGCTGCATGGATCCTGGGTACCATCTTCAAGGAAGACTAGTAGTAAGGCGACGATGTGCGCCCAGCGGGACTCGGGGCGTTACAGAAATGGCCACAATCAGCTGGCCATGGCATATTTTGGGTAATTTGATGTCCAAACCTTCCAAAAAATGACGATTTTTTCCTTTGAACAAATCGTCCCCAAATCTTCCCATTTTACCCCTGGCCTTTAATCACGGGTTTTCTAAACCCCTAGGGCTATGTTAGGAGACCATTATTGTGAATTGATGTGCGTTGACATGGTTCATTTATGCACTTGATTGCGCTTTCATTATATTGATTGTGATTGATAGGACTAGTCTTCCAATCTGCATGAAACCTTAAATCAGACTTACCTCGCCTAAAATTGTGCCTGCATGAAATCTTAGTTAGGAAAATCATATATGCTACTGTGGAGCGAGCAATAGGAAGTGATCAATATTTGATACTGTCGGATGATGAGGACAATTGTGAAGATGATGGTAATCCTGACTATGGTGATCTTGTCTATGCATATGGGTGTACAGAAGAAGAGGTTGCTGATGATGTATTAGATGTGCAGGGAAGTGATATGAACATGCTTAGGAAAAGCATTGCAAATAAAATGGCAAATGACTACAATATGCCTGCAATTCCATGACTTTGTATTTTTTTTTTATCATTGTTGACACCTGATTTTTTTTACCATTTATTATTGTGATTTTTATTCTTTAAAATTAATTAAAAATATCAAAAAAGGTCATAAAATCACAAAATCAACTTTGGAAGCCTTGGTTTAACCTTAGGAACCAATTTTGAACAAAAAATAGTTTTCGGTATTTTTAATATTTTTCGAGTTTATTTAATTATAAAAATACCCAAAAAATCAGAAAAATACCATTCGTGGTCAGAAAAATACCCAAAAATATTCGATAATTTTGTTTTAATTTCCTCTTCAAGTGTGTCACTTTAAATCTCAAAAATTCGGCTCGGGTCAATATGTTCCTTCACAAACATAAACCCGAACCGAGCCTAAAAAAAAAATCATTTTCGAGTGTTTTAGTTTTCAATTCTCACTTTTTATAAGCTATGACATTGGATTCTAAAGTCTTAAAGTGCAATTAGGTCAATTTGCCCTCCAATTTAATCATTTTTTACCAAAAGGGCTTAATTGCACATTTTTCTTTCAATTAGTCCCCGGTTTCACGGATGTATACGTATGCTCTACGTATTTATATGTCATACGTATTTATACGTTATGCATATTTGTACTGTTTGGTAACCTCTTTAACTCTTGTAATAATAATAATGGTTATTATTTTTAACACCTTTGTTAGTGCCTTTTTTTTAGCATTTTTGTATTGTGAGTGCTATTGCTAGTGCTATTTTTAAATAGCATTTTTTGTATTATAAATTGTGAGTGCTATTGTTAGTGCTATTTTTAAATGACATTTATTTATCATAAATTGTGAGTGCTATTGTTAGTGCTATTTTTAAATGTCATTTATTTATCATAAATTGTGAGTGCTATTATTAGATAGAATTTATAATTGTTAGTGCTATTTTTAAATAGCATTTTTGTATTATAAATTGTGAGTGCTATTGTTAGTGCTATTTTTAAATAGCATTTTTGTATTATAAATTGTGAGTGCTATTGTTAGTGCTATTTTTAAATGTCATTTATTTGTGAGTGCTATTTTTAGATAGAATTTATAATTGTTAGTGCTATTTTTAAATACAATTTATTGGAAGGTATTTTTGGCTATAAAAGGATGGCAAGAGTTTTGAGGTTGAAGGGGGAGACATTTTGTAGAGTGTGCAAATTTTTGAGAGCTTAGAGAGAAGAACACAAACACTCTCTATATTCTCATCATCTTGAGTGAGCAAAATATACTAAGTTCGGAATATTGATTCCGCATATTGCTAGCACAATTGTTGTGGAGTTATTAGTCGTCTCCCCGTTCGTCAATTGGTGGTGCGTCCGAACTAGATGCCTAACACTTGTGGAGGCTGAGATCGAAGAACATCGAACCGACACCTCCGTTCAAGCACGCTACGAGAGGTAATCTATTTACTCCCTTTGAGGCTTTGTGATTTTTTTTCGATTGAAATGCACGAAGTACGCCTCTGGAGATACATGTATGGGTTGTTATTTATTTCCGCTACGTGTTACGTGGATCCCAACAGTGGTATCAGAGCCAATCCTTAGGCGTTTTCGTGCATTTAATTGATTTTTGCAATTTTTGCAATACTATGGCCAATATGTATTAACGAATTGTTCGTCTTACATGGCTAATGGAGGTTGATTGTTTTTATATGATAAATTAATCAACGTAGCAAAAATTGAGACTAAATCAATTTTGAATCGAAAATTTATGGCTATCTTATTTTACGTAAAAATTCTGAATATGATTCAACGTAGAATTTTTATTGTGCCTTCCTAAGTTTTAAATTGTGAATTTATTACTTACGTGGAAGGGTGGTGATCATGGAAAAATCCCTAATCAATGTGATTGATGTATATATGAATGTATGATGATTATTTATATATTTGGGGTTGTAATTATTAAATGGAGGCTGCGTACTCCTTTTATTTTTCATGTAATCTTTATTTTTAGCATAGTCAATTGTTGATGTAAATGCTACGAGGATTACGTGGGGGAGCCTTTTAAGTCGGCGAGCTCTTTGGGGCCCAATTCTTGAAGAGTTCAAGAAACCAAGAAGAAGCGAAGAGCGGCTCTCCGTTATTAAAATATTAAAATGATTAAATGTGGTCTCATTGGCTCGAGACCCATTAAATCATAATTCCATGATCACCACGTAGGATAGATGTTTATGTGATTGACATCTATTTATTTATTATGATTACGTGAGCATGTTAAACTGGTTAATGTGCAAAGTCAGACTTACCTCACCCAAAATTGCGCATGCATGAAATCCTAGTTAGGAAAATCACTCGCGTTAGGTACCGAAAGGGCGTTGGTAACGACACCAGCGTAACCAAGTCCCCGAACCCAAAAACTCTGGTTCCGTAGAACTGATCGATCTCTCCCAATCGATCAGTAAGGTTTCCGGTCTACCCTCCAAGAAAGACCGGTGGCGACTCCAAATGCATGCACAAGTTGCACATGCCACCACGACCACACTAAGGTCGAAAGCGATCGACTCTTATCGTCCAATCCTTCTGAAAAATACTCCCGCCGCGATTTGGTATGGGCCTGGGAGGGCCCGCGCCGATCCAAAGCCCGCGATCCGCACCCTTGTGCGGGGGAAGGCCCGCGATCGGTAATCCATTAGCCGCGTCCGCCTTCGGACGGGTCGCGACAGCTGGCGACTCCGCTGGGGACACTGTGTTCTAGAACCTATGGTTCTAGACCCCAAGTGGACTTAGGCCGTAATTAAAACGCTGAGTGATTTTTCTAACCATGCAGGCGCTCGTGAAGGTGAGGTAAGTCCGCTTACGATAGGTGTTATATGTTTTTGCAGATTGGAGAAATAAGGGGTGTAGTCCATGATTAACATTGTCTTATGCAGGTTGGGCGTAGGAATGTATGTTGTGTGGATGATTTGAAGTGCTGATTGATAAACTGCTATGCATGAATTGCATTGTGATGATCACAACACGTGGACACACACAACCGCGCCTAAAACCCCGGGCGTCGCCTATAGGAACACAATAGAAGGAATTGAAAATGGAATCTCCGTGAGGAAAAACGCGGGGTAATCCACTTTTCAATTCCGCTCGCTTCGAACTATGGATCGAGTCCCAATGCAACGATAGCTGTGCAATGGAATCGGCTCTTTCTAGAACTCGAAGTGGGAACCTTAACCTTAGGTGCCAAACCCTCTGATTTTTAGAAGTTCACCATAACTTGTCTCATGCGCATGTCTTTGGGCGGTTGGTACACCTAAAACCGCACATAAGTCGACGAGTTTGGTTGGTAAGACTCTCTATACCTCGAATCTATTACAGTTCATATAAATATAGGCATTTCATTCATTGCATTCTGGTGATTAGATTAAATGCCATTTCAAGGATAGATGTGTGTGTTTTTCCCAAACGTCCTTGATAGAAGACGAAGAGGATGATATCCCATGACAAGCACCGAGTGAGCAACAAAGGAGCCTACTATGGACATTATTGAGATATCGTCCAATGAAGATGACGAGTTGGGGCAAGTGATCCGGAAGTCACAGATCGAACTTGGGGCATCCTTAAACGTTAGGATCACATTCCTTTGTTTCATTTTCCATTGCTAGTCCTCTTGTATAGGGTTTACTTTTATCGAGGCTTTCTCTATCTCACCCCTTAGAGTGATTGTATTAGGGATCTATTGGTGTATACATTTAGATGGAACTTGGTTGTATTTCTTTTGACAGGTCATGGGAATGTGATAGTGGCATTTTCTCTAATCATCCGAATACTCCCAAGTCAAGTTTATAATTCCTTTAGAGAAAATTAAAATTGGAAATCTTGCACGACCTTTTTGGTCATATAGGGTAATCCAACCCCAATTTCGCTAGAAGGAATTATACACTTGAATTGGTCCATGCATGTTTTACGTCGCTGGTAATCCACGATAATTGATCGAGAATATCGGCGTTGTTTTGAATTTGATGACGAGATAGATGTCCAAATTACTCTCGTTCTTAACAAAACGGCCTTGATTTGGATGCCGTATCTTCAATTAAATTTAAAACACGTTATTATGCCTCGCACTTTTGAGTAATTCGTTCCTCTCGAAATTGATCAAAAGCGATTATTGTGAATTACATTCCTTTCAATAGTATGCTTTCTTTCGAGGAATATTGATAAAAACTTTTTGCGCAAGATTAAAACCCTTGTAAAAGTTCTTGTCCTTATTAATCATGGACAAGCATAGGATTGAAAGGGGTTTTTGATTTCTTTTTCAAAATATTCCTTCTGATTCTGTCTTTTTATTTGCAGGTAAAAAAAATAGGTAATAGAGAGAAATCTTTTCCTGGACAAGTCTAAGGCTATTATCTCATCTGATCATGAGCGAGTTATAAAATCAGGACATATTTGCTCGGCTTACTGATATTATGGTTCGGCTCACCCAAGTTGAAGATGTTCGGATGCTCGAAGAAATGAACCATACAGAAGTTAAAACACAAACACAAGAGTTCTCATTTATTTTGCTCAGTGGAGGGTTTTCAAAAGCAGGTCATACAATTCGGGGTAGAAAAGTAAAGCCGAAGTGAGCCCTAATTAACGACACGAAGGAGCCCAACTGACCCTCCATGTTATTAATGCTCTGCTCATACTCCCAACTCCGCATGTCATGGTCGGCAAGCCTGAGGAGAAGACTTTTGCATTCTCCCTTAACTTCGGCGACCTTGGCCTCATGTTCTTCGGCGATTGTTTCCAGGTCTCGAACCAGTCCATTCCCGCGAGCTATGTCCGCGGTTATTTTGTCGAGCCGTTCTTCCTGCCAGTCGCTCTGAAGCCTCAACAGGACATTGCGGCGGTCATGCTCGCCGGTGGTCAGGGATAGGGCCAATTGCTCCACCAGATTTCTCCTCTCGCGAAGCAACGTCGCGACCCGCTCATTAGCAAACTCGACGGCCTTTTTGTAACTATCGGCCAGATAGTTGGTCAGCACCAAATGATCAGATCGATCCTCATAACGAGCTCGCAAGACGCGAGCCACGAGAACCTCCCGATTAGCAGCACGGTAGGCCTCTAAGGAGTGTGCAAAGAGAGTCGGGAAAATTCTATATTCCCTCCCCAGTGTAGTACCTTCGAGAGAAGTGGTATCAAGGTCCTCGAGCAGGACACAGATTTCATCCTCGGTCGCAGAATGATCGGTTATGTGTGCGTAACCGCGACCCAGTAGGTTATAAAGCTTTTCCCACTGGGCCAAGACATCAGTTGAAAAAGTGCGTACGGGAGAGGAGGCCATTTGCGTTGGGTTGGCTTGAGAATAAGACGAGTTTGACAGAGAGATTAGAAGGAAGAAGCTGATTATGCGAGAACGTTAACCTTCCATACATTAATTCCTCATTTTATAGCAACTCGGGGATGATGAAGGGTCTCAGTAATAATGCCGGTGGAGCCCAGTTAGGGGGTAAAGCAGGAGGTCCCCTCACGAGAACCATTGGATTCGTTTCGGTCCGCGATTTCCGGCTCATCAATTAAAAGATGTAAAACATTTGTCGGGATCACCATTATTAGAGTTAGGTGGGAGGTAAGCGCAACTATCGAAGAGAGCCCTAACAGGATTTGGCAGTCCCATCACGATTGAAAAGCTAAGCGAGAAATTCAAAGTCTTGAGGGGGAACGTTTGCCTAATGATGCTTGAAGAGCGTCTCCTGAACATACGAAGTCACTCGAAGAAAACTTTATAGGGAGTGAGCATACATGAGAGAGTGGAGAACTCTGAGTGGGCGAGAACCAATCAAACATTTCTCAATCCAACATATTTAAGAGGTTATTGTCAGCTGCTAGAGGCGACTGACTCAAAAATCTCAGAAATTGAACTACAGAGGGATCTCGAAGATTCCAAGATCAAGTCTAACGCCAAAACCATGGAGCCCAACACTTCTGGCAACGGAAATCAAGATCACGGCGACGACGACAACGACATCCACGATGTTCAACTCGGGAAAAGAAGACGTCCTCACCAATACTCTCAGGAGGAAACCCAAATGCTGGAAACCCTTTTCAGTAAAAGCCATTACATGAAAAAGAAGTGGAGAATTGAATTGAGCCGGGAGTTGGGGATTAATCAGTCGAGGATCCAGTTTTGGTTTCAAAATAGGAGATCCAAATCGAAGGCTCAACGCAAACGTCAGGTGGTCGAGATTTTAAAAGAAGAAAACCAAAAGCTGCGAACAGAAAACATGAGGTATGAAAAAGCTCTCAATATTACCGTTTGCCCTCATTGCGATAACCTCGTCGCCCTCGGTAAGATATTCCCCGATAAGCCTCACGCGATGATTGAAGACGTTCATTTACCACCCTACTCCCTCGGGGCATCTCCTGCTCAACCAGATTTTGCCGGAATCACGCATGAGCAGGATGATCCTACGAAGATGATACAAATGCCTCCTGGGGGATGGGATTTGCATCGCTTTGATTGGAGTTACAGTTTCAAGGAGCTGGATGTTACCGCCGACCAGCTCAAAGCATATCAGCCTCATGCACAACAATTTTCGATAGGGTCGGGTCCTGCTGGAGATGAGTTAATCAGTCGTCAAGCCATCGATGCAATTTTGGGCCACGATAAGAGGAGGTTCGCTTGGCCCCCTAAATTGCATTCCAGATTCCTAGACGTGGTTCACCAAATGGGGATCGACTCAGCAACTCCGACGCGCATATTTAAGGCCATGAATGTACCGGGGCTTAGTAAGGAGCTGGTCAGGAATCACCTTGCTGCCTACAGAAAGCTATTAAAACAACGTCGAGCGGAGCTAAACCGGGAGGAATCCGTCTCGAGCTCAAAAGCTAGGGGCGACCGCCATTGTAATGCTCAGGCATCAAGAGATACCCGGCCAAATCTAAGCATCAATCAAGCTAGCAACCCGACCACCGGCAAACTGAAAGCTGATCAGAATGTCCTCCCGGGCCATTTCAACATTTCTCAAGAGCGCGTGTCACAAGTACAGCGAGTGCGAACTCCTCCATTCGAGCAGCAGTCGACTGGTGCTCTGCCTGCCGCTGGTCAACCCACGACAGACGATTTCTTCGATGAGGGGCTCGATGCCTTGTTCAATCAGTGGGAAGCTGGCATGCTTGGACAGCCATGATCTAGCACCTGACTCGGGGCACGATGGGTCGGTCACTACGAACACCCATAGAAAGAAGAACATGTTCACGAGTAGATCACTCATTTTATCGTTGTAAAGTTCCTACGGGAACATTTTTCTTTAATGACTATAGTTAAACCAACGCTATCGACGAACATCGTCATGCTCAGTTGTGATGATCCTTTGTTAGATTAAGTCTGAAACCAGAGACGGTCTTTAAAATTTTGAGTGGCCACGAACTCATTCCTCACCAAGCGCCCGGGATGCTGAAATGAAGAGTAACAGCATGCACAGGGAAAATGCCACTTTCGTTTGAACGATGAAAATGGGTTGAGAGAAGATCATAGCGTTAATTCCCATGGAGCTAAATGAATTAAACGGAGTCATTAATTGCGGGTCCACCGCTGCTCCCCACGTTCTCGGGCCTAGCAAATCATAAAAGGCGCCGAAAGATTGTAGACCCACCACTTTGAAGACTGAACTAGGGGACGAGCGCAATACTCGATGAAACCGAATCAATGCAAGAGAGTTTGTGATCCTATCACGAGGAAAAAGAAAGGGGAATACAGACGATGAGTAATTGCAGGATCTCGGGAGGAGCGCTTGCTTGCTGGTCTTCATATGCAGCCTGAAGGATGGTTCCAGGACACGCACAATCACTTGAGAAAATTTCTAGAGTGAGCAAACACGTAAGAGCCGAATTGAGAAAGCTGAGTGAACTAGATCAGCCCGAGATACCCCGATCCATCATGTTTAAAAGTTATTCCCATCTGCTAGAAACGCCCGACCTGGACATTTCTGAGCACGAACTGCTGGGAGACTTTGAAGATCCTGGAGCTGAATCCTGCCCGAAGGCCATAGAGACTGACTCCTCCAGCGATGAAATTCTAGGTTTCAGCTACGAAGAAGGAGTATACAATGATGACCGGAGTCGGAAAAGGAAGCAACTACAACGCCACACTCCAGGCCAAATCCGAGAGCTCGAAGCTTTCTTCAATGAATGCCCCACTCCAAGCAGACAACAGAAAATGGAGTTGAGCCGAAAAATAGGATTGGAGCTTTCGAAGGTCAAGTTTTGGTTCGCCAACAAACGAACCCGGGTGAAACAGCAATACGCAGACCATGAGTTACTGGTCCTGAAGGAGGAGAATGAGAAGCTTCAAGCTGAAAGCGCGAGATATAAGGAAGCTCTGACCAAGGCCACCTGCCTTAATTGTGGTAATCCTGTTGTCCTCGGCGAGGTGTTCCTCGATGAACCGTCCCTGTTGACGAATAACGCTCAGCTGTTACCGTATTCTCCACAGCATTTTCCGACACAACCAGATATCGCCGGAGATCTGCATGAGCAAGTCAACACCATAGGATCAACACCAACATCCTCTGATAAATGGGATATGAATCATCACAGGGGGAGTTCTCTCAATGACGAACTCGCTGTCACAGCCAGCCAATCCAAAGTCGGTGAGTCCCTCCCTGGACAACTTTTGAAACGACTAGATCCCGTAGAGAATAGCTACCGAAGTATTGACGATATTTTGGGTGATAAGAGAACAAGGTTTTACTGGACCTATGAACTTCACACCAAATTTGTTGATGCAATTCGAGAGCTGGGAGTTGATTCGGCTAGCCCACTACGCATACTCGAGATTATGAATGTGCCGGGGCTCTCTAGAATTAACGTCGAGTCTCACCTCAAGTACTATAGGAGATTGCTAAGGGATGGAAGGATAGCGTTAAACCATCATAAAGCCAGTTGGAGCTCAAGTGCCGGGCAGAGTTACAACCACGATGATTGGAGAGCCGAGATCACCCAACCGTGTTTCAGCAATGACGGGACCAGCAGTCGTGTCAGCGACTCCTCTAACCCAAATCAGAATGCTCCGCCGAGCTATCTCAATACTCCTCAAGAGTATATACCGCAGTTCCAGCACATAGGGATTCCTCAGTTTGAGCGCGATTCGGTCATTAATGCTGTCCCTGAAGCGGATCTGGCATTGGTAGAGAGTGCACATATAAACCTGCCGGTCATTGGAGGAAGTTCCAATTCGAGGGGTCAAGTTGCTCACGGCGAGAGCAAAGAGAGGAATCCCTCGCCTGCAGTCGACGACAGCCAATCTGGGCACCAAAGGCTAGAAAGAACAAGCGATTTCCTTGAGGAGGAGCTGGACACTTGGATCAATACTCTTCAGGAATGTATGTCTCGACCCCAACAGGGCAATGATGAAGGTTCCAGCTCAAAGACTCCAGTTCCTCACAATGAAGGCGATGAAGGAAATCTGCCCCCAACAATTGTTGATACCCAACTTGAACATCAATGGCTCGAAGACCCGAGCAATTTCCTTGGCGATGAGTTCAATCTTTGGCTCGATCAATTTGGAGCCGGAGGGCCATCGCAGTGGTGACGCAAGGCAGGTGACCAAACGTCTGATGCAAGGCATGGTTACTCGATGAAAAATGCTTAGACGAAAGGGGTGGAACACTCCTATTGAATATGTTGTTGATCGCACTGTAAGGTTCCCACGGGAACATCTTTCATTAATGTCTAGAACTAATTGCGCGTGAGTGTCAACATCACCCTTTGAGCATCTTCAAGCCGAGGGCCGTGGATTAATCGCTTAATCCGTGGAGCAAGTTCCCCGAACAATGACTATCACCCGCGGAGTATAATGGGATCTACCCCTTCAATACGAAATACGTTTGGCCGCGAAGCCACCTATTTGGTAAAACGATGTATCGTTCCTAAACGATCTTCAATCGAATACCGAAGTAATGTCTCATTTCTTTCCCTTCTCGGGTGATAAACGTGGATAAATCACTCAAGGAGCCATTTGTTCGAATAACAGAACAGACGTTGCCTAACTGGGGGCAGATGAACCATTGATGTTGCAAACACTCCAAGAATGGATAGGCGGATTTGATAGATGTTGTTCATATCAATACGCAATATCAGAACGAGAAGAGAACCAAGAGTAAAGTTGTATCGTTCCAATTTGTCTTGAATTTGAGAATATGAATTGATACTCGTTATTTATCCTTGACAGGGGAATCGCCTTACAGACGAACAGGTTTTCACATCCCATGTATTACCCGTTAGAATACATGACCAAGGGTAAATTGTATCGTTCTAATTTTTTGAAAAATTCGTGAACGTACAATAACATGTTTCTTCCGCATTTTCAGGATCTCCAGCCGTGGGGGACAGGTAAGTATCCCTTTCCCCAATCCATTGAAGATGTTAAATAAAAATCAGAGAGAAAAAGAAAAACTTTCAGAATCTAATGTCTAGAAAAGACATAGAATTCAAACTTCATTGGCATTCATGTCTTAAAACAGGAGGTTATCTGAACATGAATAAGAACATGCATGGTGCATCATAAAATCCCCTTGACGGGTAAAATTTTTGGAGAAAATGAAAGAGATTTTTTCCAATCAAAAGTTCAAAACTTTTAAAAGGACGTTTTCTCAAAAGAAAAGAGGCAAAGCCTAGTCCAAACACGTCCTACACACACTGGAGAAAAGTGGAGCGGATCAGATAGCAAAATCTGGACCTACGGAAGTAGGGATTATTCGCAACGATTACATGGGTTGGGATGACGGAGGCATTCATTTCATATCCCTCAAATACTACAGGTGACCGTTGATAAACCCTTTGAATGACGGTTTTCATTCTTAACCCTGTCAAGAACCACCCCACATCGGGGCAAAATGGAGGTGAGTCCAGCGGTATCAGGAGAAAATGGTTAGAAATTTTCTTGCTCGGACTAACATCAATCTTTGTGTGTTGTTTATATGGTAATCCAAGTGCCATAGGATGACGAGAAGCATTCATTTCTCTATCCCACACACCATATCCTTTGCACAGCCAAGTTGAGCCTGCAAATTCATTTCATAAACCCCTGTTGGTGATCATGGGATGTTTCAAGATGGAAACTGCATCACTCCAAGAACGGAAGAAATCAAGAGATGGGATTTATAGAAAAATCTCATATCGGCGTTTAAATGTACTATGATTCAAGTTGTATATCTAGCACAATTTTCTGAACATCGTAGTTCCAAAGGAAAAGAAAAGGCGGGATTTCAACAAAGAAAAAAATCCCCAGCATCAAGAAAAAGCAAAGTGCCTGGTAAAAGGAAGGCCGATGCTCGTGAAAACTGTTTGATTGATCCCCAATAAAGCCTAGTTGGGAAGAGAGAAAAATCCATAAAGGAGTCAGATCAAGAAGACTGCTCCCCAAATGATGTCAGCCGTGGTGCAAAAACACGGACAGAATTGTCAATATCTTAATACCACAAGAGACATTTTCTAAAGGACTTGTGCACACCTCAAAAGCGGTTGCACACCTCAAAAATGGAAGATGCAGAATGGAAAAGACATGTGACAAATTGGCAATGATCACCAATGTCAAATCCTTCGTGATTTCTGGGCCAAAAACAAGCCTTTTTCGGTCCCCAATCCTACCAATGTTACAACCCTGAAATAGTCTTCTCTGACTAAGACACTTGGGTTAACATATAGCTTAGCTCGAAGAAGTACGGGCAAGACTCTTTCTTTCTCATTTTGCAGGGTTCTTGACTTGTAAACCCGGAGCAGATGGTGAAGATTTTCATTCGATGGCCTCGACTCCAAAGCGGGTCCCCCTTGAAAACCAATATCCAAGCCCAACATTACGGTCCCGTGGAAGACCTCCCGACCGATCAAAATGTATGCGCTGCGAATGAGCCTAAAACCTAGGCACAGGTCAGTAGAGAATTGAGTGCATCCCCTAAAAATCATCACCTCAAAACAGGTGAGATGGCCTCCTTGTCGAGAAATATTCCAATTGATGTTTTGAGCAAACTCTTTTTGGAAATTTTCAAACTGTTGATCCAGATTTTCCATACAAGGGATTTGTGATCACATTTGCATGTTGCAAGAATGTTTTGGATAACCTCCAGCATCAAAATGCACATCTCATGACTAAAGCTTAAGTCATAAAATTTTGTCAATTGGACAATTGCTGTCTTCTCAAAGATTACCAATATTTTCTTGGGGAAGAGAAACCCTTAAAAAAAAATCCTTTTCAAAATCAGACAGTCTCATTGGACGTGGAGAACCCTCGTCATGAGACCCCTTTTCAAAATTTAGGTAGTCTCATCGGACGTGGAGAACCCTCGTCATGAGACCCCTTTTCAAAAATCAAGCAGTCTCATCGGACGTGGAGAACCCTCGTCATGAGACCCCTTTTCAAAATTTAGGTAGTCTCATCGGACGTGGAGAACCCTCGTCATGAGACCCCTTTTCAAAAATCAAGCAGTCTCATCGGACGTGGAGAACCCACGTCATGAGACCCCTTTTCAAAAATCAAGCAGTCTCATCGGACGTGGAGAACCCTCGTCATGAGACCCCCTTTTCAAAATTCAGGAAATCTCATCGGACGTGGAGAACCCTCGTCATGAGACCCCCTTTTCAAAATTCAGGAAATCTCATCGGACGTGGAGAACCCTCGTCATGAGACCCCTTTTCATTTAGGCAGTCTCATCGGACGTGGAGAACTCTCGTCATGAGACCCCATTTTCAAAGTCAAAACTGATGGTAGACACCGCCTGAAGGGTCAAATGAAGGTAGATACCGCCTGAAGGGTCAAAATAAGGTAGATACCGCCTGAAGGGTCAAATCAAGGTAGAAACCGCCTGAAGGGTCAAATCAAGGTAGATACCGCCTGAAGGGTCAACTGAAGGTAGAAACCGCCTGAAGGGTCAAATCAAAGGTAGAAACCGCCTGAAGGGTCAACTCAAGGTAGAAACCGCCTGAAGGGTCAAACCATGGTAGAAACCGCCTGAAGGGTCACATATGGTAGAAACCGCCATAAGGGTCAATTCATTGGTAGAAACCGCCATAAGGGTCAACTCATTGATAAATATCGCAGTAAGGATCAACACAAAGGTCTGATCCACCATACGGATCAAAATCCTTGGCAAATCCCAAAGCGTGGGATGCGCCTTCCTTAGGTTCCTACAAGTTAGGAATCCCATCATGGTATGACCTACCATACAGGTCAGAGCTTAATCTCCCTAGGATATTCTGAATGACGAGTCCTAGGCATCTTCTTGAAAGTCGTCGCAACCGGCACCATCCGACAGGTGAGCTTCAGGTAAGCCTCTCTCACTCCGGCCCATGTTCAAATTGTTAGAGCAAACCGGGGATTGATTTGAGCTTTTATCAATAGGCTTAAGGATCCGATGTCATAACATTTCTTCTCTTATTTTCCCAGTTGAGTCGGTTAGGAATCAGGTGCCACCTTATCTTTGAGAGAAACCTCTAACGAGATTCCTCTCAAAGAGGGGCAACTGTTGACACCTGATTTTTTTTACCATTTATTATTGTGATTTTTATTCTTTAAAATTAATTAAAAATATCAAAAAAGGTCATAAAATCACAAAATCAACTTTGGAAGCCTTGGTTTAACCTTAGGAACCAATTTTGAACAAAAAATAGTTTTCGGTATTTTTAATATTTTTCGAGTTTATTTAATTATAAAAATACCCAAAAAATCAGAAAAATACCATTCGTGGTCAGAAAAATACCCAAAAATATTCGACAATTTTGTTTTAATTTCCTCTTCAAGTGTGTCACTTTAAATCTCAAAAATTCGGCTCGGGTCAATATGTTCCTTCACAAACATAAACCCGAACCGAGCCTAAAAAAAAATCATTTTCGAGTGTTTTAGTTTTCAATTCTCACTTTTTATAAGCTATGACATTGGATTCTAAAGTCTTAAAGTGCAATTAGGTCAATTTGCCCTCCAATTTAATCATTTTTTACCAAAAGGGCTTAATTGCACATTTTTCTTTCAATTAGTCCCCGGTTTCACGGATGTATACGTATGCTCTACGTATTTATATGTCATACGTATTTATACGTTATGCATATTTGTACTGTTTGGTAACCTCTTTAACTCTTGTAATAATAATAATGGTTATTATTTTTAACACCTTTGTTAGTGCCTTTTTTTTAGCATTTTTGTATTGTGAGTGCTATTTTTAAATAGCATTTTTTGTATTATAAATTGTGAGTGCTATTGTTAGTGCTATTTTTAAATGACATTTATTTATCATAAATTGTGAGTGCTATTGTTAGTGCTATTTTTAAATGTCATTTATTTATCATAAATTGTGAGTGCTATTATTAGATAGAATTTATAATTGTTAGTGCTATTTTTAAATAGCATTTTTGTATTATAAATTGTGAGTGCTATTGTTAGTGCTATTTTTAAATGTCATTTATTTGTGAGTGCTATTTTTAGATAGAATTTATAATTGTTAGTGCTATTTTTAAATACAATTTATTGGAAGGTATTTTTGGCTATAAAAGGATGGCAAGAGTTTTGAGGTTGAAGGGGGAGACATTTTGTAGAGTGTGCAAATTTTTGAGAGCTTAGAGAGAAGAACACAAACACTCTCTATATTCTCATCATCTTGAGTGAGCAAAATATACTAAGTTCGGAATATTGATTCCGCATATTGCTAGCACAATTGTTGTGGAGTTATTAGTCGTCTCCCCGTTCGTCAATTGGTGGTGCGTCCGAACTAGATGCCTAACACTTGTGGAGGCTGAGATCGAAGAACATCGAACCGACACCTCCGTTCAAGCACGCTACGAGAGGTAATCTATTTACTCCCTTTGAGGCTTTGTGATTTTTTTTCGATTGAAATGCACGAAGTACGCCTCTGGAGATACATGTATGGGTTGTTATTTATTTCCGCTACGTGTTACGTGGATCCCAACAGTGGTATCAGAGCCAATCCTTAGGCGTTTTCGTGCATTTAATTGATTTTTGCAATTTTTGCAATACTATGGCCAATATGTATTAACGAATTGTTCGTCTTACATGGCTAATGGAGGTTGATTGTTTTTATATGATAAATTAATCAACGTAGCAAAAATTGAGACTAAATCAATTTTGAATCGAAAATTTATGGCTATCTTATTTTACGTAAAAATTCTGAATATGATTCAACGTAGAATTTTTATTGTGCCTTCCTAAGTTTTAAATTGTGAATTTATTACTTACGTGGAAGGGTGGTGATCATGGAAAAATCCCTAATCAATGTGATTGATGTATATATGAATGTATGATGATTATTTATATATTTGGGGTTGTAATTATTAAATGGAGGCTGCGTACTCCTTTTATTTTTCATGTAATCTTTATTTTTAGCATAGTCAATTGTTGATGTAAATGCTACGAGGATTACGTGGGGGAGCCTTTTAAGTCGGCGAGCTCTTTGGGGCCCAATTCTTGAAGAGTTCAAGAAACCAAGAAGAAGCGAAGAGCGGCTCTCCGTTATTAAAATATTAAAATGATTAAATGTGGTCTCATTGGCTCGAGACCCATTAAATCATAATTCCATGATCACCACGTAGGATAGATGTTTATGTGATTGACATCTATTTATTTATTATGATTACGTGAGCATGTTAAACTGGTTAATGTGCAAAGTCAGACTTACCTCACCCAAAATTGCGCCTGCATGAAATCCTAGTTAGGAAAATCACTCGCGTTAGGTACCGAAAGGGCGTTGGTAACGACACCAGCGTAACCAAGTCCCCGAACCCAAAAACTCTGGTTCCGTAGAACTGATCGATCTCTCCCAATCGATCAGTAAGGTTTCCGGTCTACCCTCCAAGAAAGACCGGTGGCGACTCCAAATGCATGCACAAGTTGCACATGCCACCACGACCACACTAAGGTCGAAAGCGATCGACTCTTATCGTCCAATCCTTCTGAAAAATACTCCCGCCGCGATTTGGTATGGGCCTGGGAGGGCCCGCGCCGATCCAAAGCCCGCGATCCGCACCCTTGTGCGGGGGAAGGCCCGCGATCGGTAATCCATTAGCCGCGTCCGCCTTCGGACGGGTCGCGACAATCATGTAATCATATTTTTAATTACTTGAGAACATTTATGTATGTCTCATAATTGTAATTTTTTTCTATCAATGGAAAACATATTTGATATTCTCATTATTTAATTTCAAATTCGACTTGTCTTTTAATTTATTTTATAACTGATCTTGTCCATATTGTAATTATAAACCGTGTATAAAATTTGATTTACTAAATTGAATGAGATTTAATTTAATTTTAATATATATATATATATAGTCGCCTTAATTAAATGAAAAAATTTGGAACATATTTTTTTTTCGGTTACCATACGCGTTTCTGTTCTTTTTTTGTTCTGAGAACAGAATTTTTTTGCAATTACCAAACGCGTTTCTGTTCCCAAAAATCGTAGCCGGGAACAGAAACACAAAAAAAGTGTTTCTGTTCCAAAAGTTGTTGCGGGAACAGAAACGTTACCATACGCACCCTAATACTCCACCTCTGTCCAATCTCGCTTACCCAGCATAAAGGAGCAGAGCAAGCCGAACCCAACCTCTGCTGCAAGTTCCTAAGAGCCAATCGAGCCTATGCCATGGCTGTTGATGGTTGCAAGATTGCTTGTTTTTAGGGAAAGAGTGAGTCGTTCGTGTGTTGAGGTGGAGGAGGAGGAGAGCGTTAAGAGTTATAGAGAGGGCTTCAGTCCCCGCAGAGCAAGCCGAATCCAACCTCTGCTGCAAGTTCCTGAGAGCCAATCAAGCCTGCGCCATGGCTGTTGATGGTCGCAAGATTGCTTGTTTCTAGTGAAAGAGTGAGTCGTTCATGTGTTGAGGTGGAGGAGGAGAGCATTAAGAGCCATAGAGAGTACTTCACTCCACAGCATGTCCCACATCGGTAGCAAGTAGTAAAATAGAGGGACAACATTCTGTAAATTAAGGGCCAATGGTCTGGGAAAGGTACTGCGCTCGATGGGCCGTTTAAATGGCCTGTGGCTAGATGTTCATTCTGAAGTTCAAGATTTTGCTAAGTTAATGTTTGGACACGCGAGTCTTGGCGTGTCAGAACTGTTGACTGCAGGTCGGCGGTCAAGACACGGGAGGACGCGCGTTGATTATGTGTCCGAGCGTATTCAATCCAACGCGTCCGTGTCGGATATACGAAAAAAAAAATCCGTAGGTCACATGTCCGTGTAACAGAGGTGTAGAAATGCAAAGCAGCCCGCGAGTTGGGTCAATTTTGCTACATAGACGGGTAGAGGTGTAGAAACGCAGAGCAGCCTGCTGAGGAAATATTAGGTGGGTCGGGTCAATTTTGCTACATAGACGGGTAGACGTTAGACGGTAAGATATTTTATTCATGTGGCTCCACTATTAGTCTCTTCGTATCTTGTCTACAACCTAAGACATTTTATTCATGTGGCTCCACTATTAGTCTCTTCGTATCTTGTCTACAACCTAAGTAGCACCGACACCAATACCGATATCGACACCAACACCGACACACGGATACGATACGCCGACACGTCATTTCTCAAAAATATAAAAAATCGACACGTCGAGGACACGTTATATATTAATTTGTGTGTGTGTGTGTGTGTGTGTGTGTGTGTGTGTGTGTGTGTGTATTATCATTTTTATGATTCTTTCAATTGGATAACCATTGTTTTGCTTTAAAATCCCGACAAAGTTGATTAAAAATTGCAACGAACGAGAAATTTGCAGTAAAAATCGTTTGATCAGCTTACGTTTGGTTGTGGCGTGTAATTGAAAATTGATCTAAACATTTTTACTTTCCCTTGTGAATGGATTTATCAAGATATGAGATTCCTTATATTTGGTTGTGTGAGGACTTAAACTCGTGCAATGAGCCAAACTACTTGAGACATATTCCTTGGTTCAAGTTGAATTGAGTATAAGCCCATGTGTGCTTGCCAATGAATGAGTGAGAGATGAGTAACGAATATGGAAATGGCAACAAATTGTCAAGGGACTTTTGGTTCGCACTCACAAGCAACGCCCATGCAGATTCACACGGCTTCTTTCCTATATCCTCTATCTCATTAGGAAGAGCAAATGACATGAAACTAAGCAAATGACTGGGTGAATAACAACAAAAAAAGAGATTCATGAGTCCTGCATTGGTCTTGAGAAAGAGAGACAAACATGAAGTCTCTTTAAGAAGTTAGGAATGACGCCTAAAGAGTTTACAAGTTGAAAGAAAGAGTCTCATATTGGCCGTCTAGTGAGGATAGCAAGTATGATGGATTTTTAAAATGCCAAGGATGACATGTGAATGCTTACTTCTCTTGGCTATTTGGCTAAGTTGAAGTGAGTATAAATATTATTTTTTTATTGAAAAGGCCCTTCCTAATAGCTTGCTATTAAGGGTTTCTAGTATTGGCTTAGTGTTGACACCTAAATTTTGATCAAACTTTTATTTATTTATTTATTTTTATTTTTATATTTTAAAAAACAATTCATAAAAATATCAAAAAAATATCATAAAATCACAAAATCAACTTTGGAAGCCTTGGCTTGGCCTTAGGAACCATTTTGACCAAAAAAAATAATTTTCATAATTTTCATTTTTTTAATATTTTCGAAAAATACAAAAAAAAAAGAAAAGAAGAAAATCAAGAAAAATAATATTTGAGGTCACAAAAATTATATAAGAATAGTCGGTATTTTTATTTTTATTTTATATATTTTCTGACCTCATAAAACAGTAAAATTCAGGTTCGATTTTAGGTATTCTCTGATCACCATAAAATTGAATTTGGCAAAAATATTAGTAATAATTAAAAGGAAAAGGATTGAAAACATCATCATTTAAAAGGAAAAGATGAATAATCATTTTGTCTTCGCTTTTGATTACTTTATTATTATTATTACTTTCTAATATTTTATTATATTATTATTTTATATTTATTATTTTTTTATTCACCTCCCCCCTCCCATCATCCGTCTCCCCTCCTTCTTCCTCTTCTTTTTCTTTTCTTCTGGACGGAGGGTGCTTCCTCTTCTTCCTCCTCCTCTTCTTCTTCTTCTTTTCTTCTTCTTCTTCTTAAAAAAAAAAATGGAATCCTCACCTTCGTGCACTATTTGCCTTCGCCTTCGACCCTTCCGCCGTCGTCGCTAGCTGTCGTACCTCAAAGCCGCCGTGAATAACCCAAGACCCGCGGCCTCCACCCGTTTCGAAGTTTGGTTCGGGATTATTTCGGATCGGGCCAAATCCGTCATCGCCAAAGCGCGCTATCGCCTCCGGCGACAACCCCGGAGTCCTACCTCCTCCCTCGGAGCTTATGGAGCCTACGCGCCGCTGGTGGAGCCCAGAAACAGCCTCGGGTCACCACCCCATCGTCGGAGCGTGTCCGGACGTGTCCGGGCGTGTCGGAGCGTGTCCGGGCGTGTCGGGCGTGTCGGAGCGTGTCCGGACGTGTCGGGGCGTGTCGGACGTGTCGGAGCGTGTCCGGGCGTGTCGGACGTGTCGGAGCGTGTCCGGACGTGTCGGACGTGTCGGAGCGTGTCCGAACGTGTCCGGGCGAGTCGGCGCGTGTCGGAGCGTGTCGGAGCCGTGTCCGAGCAGTGTCGGAACAGTGTCGGAACAGTGTATGAACAGTGTCGGAACAGTGCATGAACAGTGCATGAACAGTGTCAATTTTTTTAATTTTTTAATTTTTTTTTAAATTTTTTAGTCTTAATTTGTGAAATTGACTATCCACATTCTAATGGTGATCGACAGGTAACGGGCATGGGGATGGTCGCAGGCTGGGGCTGGGCGATTGAAGGCTGGTGTCCAATCCGGTATGTTTTACGTACCCGATCCGTATATCAGGATTATTTTTCTAAAATATTGCATTTATAGACTTGATTTGTATGTATTTGTTTTAGTCTAGTGGTTAGCTTATTTATCTGGTTGAGTGTTATCTATTGTCAAAGACATGCTTTTTGTTAAAATATTTTCTGAAAATATAAAAAAATATTAATAAATCAAAAATGCAAAAAAAATGGAAAAATTAAAGAAAAACCAAAAAATTTGAGAAAAATTGCAGAAAAATTCTAAAAATTGTCCAAGGCTGAAAATGACAAAAAATTGATTTGTTTTCATTTTTGGGATTTTCTCCCATTTAATCCAAAATGGCGATTTCACCCCTCAAAGGGTGAATCGTCTTTGATATTCTGATGAATTGTGGAAATTGCTTAGAATTTGGTGATGGGCCAGATGGGTGGTTAAACCTTATGTCTAAGATTTCCACATTTCATTTTCATTTTTAGAAAATGACGATTTTACCCTTCGAATGGTAAATCGGTTTCTAAAATTCCCGAAAATCACGAAAATTGCCAAAAAATAGGAAATGGGTCAATTGAGTGACCAAGCCTGTTTTGACTCCGGATTCATTCCGAAATGATGATTTTGTCCTTTTTGGGCAAATTGTCCCCTTTGTCTCAAAATTACGATTTTGCCCCTGATGGGCAAAATCATGTCTAAATCATTCCTAAGCCTGATTGATGCTTCTCTAGGCCAATATGGCCTTATTAGGAATGCCATGTGATTTATTTGTACACTTGAATTCATCGATTTGTGCACTTTATTATTGATTGTGATTGCTATGATAGTCATTCCTATCTGCATGAACTCCTAGATTTAGAACTCGTACCCCACTCATCTGCATGAAATCTTTGGTCAGAAAATTCAGTCAACTTAGGTACCGAAAGGGCGTCAACTCTGACAGTTGACGTAACTAAGTCCCCGAACCCAGTTCTCTGGTTATCGCAGAATTGAATAGAAACTCCCGACTATTCAATAGGGTGGTCCAATCATACCCTCCAAAAAATGATTGGTGGCGACTCCTCGGCATGCACACTTAGCACATGTCACTAGACCACACTGAAGGTCGACTACGCATACCTCCGTTGCGATTTGGGTAATGGGCCTTGGGAGAGGCCCGCGTCCGACCAGACTGGACGGCCCATTAGCCCTCGAGAGCCCGACAACCTCGAGAGGGTCGCGACAGACTGGCGACTCCGCTGGGGACTTAGAGAACTTGAGCCGATTAAAAAGTTGATTGATTTTTCTAACATGTTTTATGCAGATACTCTTCAAGGTGAGGTACGTACTTTAACCCTTGAGGTGTTAAATGTTTTTGCAGATTGGAGAAATAAGGGGTGAAGTGTTTGTTAACTCTGTCTTATGCAGGTAGGAGTTTAGGATGTATGATTGTGTGGATGTTTATATTGAAGCGGTGTTTGCTAAATGAGATGCATGTTTATCGCTTTAGCACGACACCGAAAATACACACAACCGCGCCTAAAACCCCGGGCGCCGCCTATAGGAAAACAATAGAAGGGATTGAAAATGGAATCTCCGTGAGGAAAAACACGGGGTAATCCACTTTTCAATTCCGCTCATTTCGAAATATGGATCGAGCCCCAATGCAACGATAGTTGTGCAATGGAATCTGCTCTTTCCAGAACTCGAGGTGGGAACCTTAACCTTAGGTGCCAAATCCTCTGATTTTTAGAAGTTTACCATCACTTGTTTCATGCGCATGTCTTTGGGCGGTTGGTACACCTAAAACCGCACATAAGTCGACGAGTTTGGTTGGTAAGACTCTCTATCCCTCAAATCTATTACAGTTCATATAAATATAGGCATTTCATTCATTGCATTCTGGTGATTAGATTAAATGCCATTTCAAGGATAGATGTGTGTGTTTTTCCCAAACGTCCTTGATAGAAGACGAGGAGGATGATATCCCATGGCGAACACCGAGTGAGCAACAAAAGAGCCTACTATGGACCTTATTGAGATATCGTCCAATGAAGATGACGAGTTGGGGCAAGTGATCCGGAAGCCACAGATCGAACTTGGGGCATCCTTAAACGTTAGGATCACATTCCTTTGTTTCATTTTCCATTACTAGTCCTCTTGTATAGGGTTTATTTTTATCGAGGCTTTTTCTATCCCACCCCTTAGAGTGATTGTATTAGGGATCTATTGGTGTATACATTCAGATGGAACTTGGTTGTATTTCTTTTGACGGGTCATGGGAATGTGATAGTGGCATTTTCTCTAATCATCCGAATACTCCCAAGTCAAGTTTATAATTCCTTTAGAGGAAATTAAAATTGGAAGTCTTACACGACCTTTTGGTCGTATAGAGTAGTCCAATCTCAATTTCTCTAGAAGGAATTATACACTTGAATTGTTTCGTGCATGTTTTACGTTGCTGGTAATCCACGATAATTGATCGAGAATATCGACGTTGTTTTGAATTTAATGACGAGATAGATGTCCAAATTACTCTCGTTCTTAACAAAACGGCCTTGATTTGGATGTCGTATCTTCAATTAAATTTAAAACATGTTATTATGCCTCGCACTTTTGAGTAATTCGTTCCTCTCGAAATTGATCAAAAGCGATTATTGTGAATTACATTCCTTTCAATAGTATGCTTTCTTTCGAGGAATATTGATAAAAACTTTTCGCGCAAGATTAAAACCCTTGTAAAAGTTCTTGTCCTTATTAATCACGAGCAAGCATAAGATTGAAAGGGGTCTATGCTTTCTTTTTCAGATTATTCCTTCTGACTCGGTCTTTTCATTTGCAGGTGAAAAACAAGTAGTATAGAGAAATCTTCTCTTGGACAAATCTGCAACTATTCTTCCATCTGATCATGAGCGAGTTATAAAATCAGGACGTATTTGCTCGGCTTATTGATATTATGGTTCGGCTCACCCAAGTTGAAGATGTTTGGATGCTCGAAGAAATGAACCATACAGAAGTTAAAACACACACACGAGAACTTTCATTTATTTTGCTCGGCGGAGGGTTTTCAGAAGCAGGTCATACAAGTCGGGGTGGAAAAGTAAAGCCAAAGTGAGCCCTAATTAACGACACAAAGGATCCCAACTGACCCTCCATGTTATTAATGCTCTGCTCATACTCCCAGCTCCGCATGTTGTGGTCGGCAAGCCTGAGGAGAAGACTTCTACATTCTCCCTTAACTTCGGCGACCTTGGCCTCGTGTTCTTCGGTGACTACTTCCAGGTCCCGAACCAGTCCATTCCCGCGAGCTATGTCCTCGGTTATCTTGTCGAGCCGTTCTTCCTGCCAGTCGCTCTGAAGCCTCAACAGGACGTTGCGGCGGTCATGCTCGCCGGTGGTCAGGGATATGGCCAATTGATCCACCAGATTTCTCCTCTCGCGAAGCAACGTCGCGACCCGCTCATTAGCAAACTCGACGGCCTTTTTGTAACTATCAACCAGATAGTTGGTCAGCACCAAATGATCAGATCGATCCTCATAACGAGCCCGCAAGACGCGAGCCACCAGAATCTCCCGATTAGCAACACGATAGGCCTCTAAGGAGTGTGCAAAGAGAGTCGGGAAAGTTCTATATTCCCTCCCCAGTGTAGTACCTTCGAGAGAAGTGGTATCAAGGTCCTCGAGCAGGACACAGATTGCATCCTCGGTTGCAGAATGATCGGTTATGTGCGCGTAACCGCGACCCAGTAGGTTATAAAGCTTTTCCCACTGGGCCAAGACATCAGTTGAAAAAGTGCGTACGGGAGAGGAGGCCATTTGCGTTGGGTTGGCTTGAGAATAAGACGAGTTTAACAGAGAGATTAGAAGGAAGAGGCTGATTATGCGAGAACGTTAACCTTCCATACATTAATTCCTTATTTTATAGCAACTCGAGGATGATGAAGGGTCTCAATAATAATGCTGGTGGAGCCCAGTTAGGGGGTAAAGCAGGAGGTCCCCTCACGAGAACCAATGGATTCGTTTCGATCCGCGATTTCCGGCTCATCAATTAAAAGATGTAAAAGATTTGTCGGGATCACCATTATTAGAGTTAGGTGGGAGGTAAGCGCAACTATCGAAGAGAGCCCTAACAGGATTTGGCAGTCCCATCACGTTGAAAAGCTAAGCGAGAAATTCAAGGTCTTGAGGGGGAACGTTTGCCTAATGATGCTTGAAGAGCGTCTCCTGAACATGCAAAGTCACTCGAAGAAAACTTTATAGGGAGTGAGCATACAGGAGAGAGTGGAGAACTCTGAGTGGGCAAGAACCAATCAAACATTTCTCAATCCAACATATTTAAGAGGTTACTGTCAGCTGTTAGAGGCGACTGACTCAAAAATCTCAGAAATTGAACCACAGAGGGATCTCGAAGATTCCAAGATCAAGTCTAACGCCAAAACCATGGAGCCCAACACTTCTGGCAACGGAAATCAAGATCACGGCGACGACGACAACGACATCCACAATGCTCAACTCGGGAAAAGAAGACGTCCTCACCAATACTCTCAGGAGGAAACCCAAATGCTGGAAACCCTTTTCAGTAAAAGCCATTACATGAAAAAGAAGTGGAGAATTGAATTGAGCCGGGAGTTGGGGATTAATCAGTCGAGGATCCAGTTTTGGTTTCAAAATAGGAGATCCAAATCGAGGGCTCAACGCAAACGTCAGGTGGTCGAGATTTTAAAGGAAGAAAACCAAAAGCTGCGAACAGAAAACATGAGGTATGAAAAAGCTCTCAATATCACCGTTTGCCCTCATTGCGATAACCTCGTCGCCCTCGGTAAGATATTCCCGATAAGCCTCACGCGATGATTGAAGACGTTCATTTACCACCCTACTCCCTCGGGGCATCTCCTGCTCAACCAGATTTTGCCGGAGTCACGCATGAGCAGAATGATCCTACGAAGATGATACAAATGCCTCCTGGGGGATGGGATTTGCATCGCTTTGATTGGAGTTACAGTTTCAAGGAGCTGGATGTTACCGCCGACCAGCTCAAAGCATATCAGCCTCATGCACAACAATTTTCGATAGGGTCGGGTCCTGCTGGAGATGAGTTAATCAGTCGTCAAGCCATCGATGCAATTTTGGGCCACGATAAGAGGAGGTTCGCTTGGCCCCCTGAACTGCATTCCAAATTCCTAGATGTGGTTCACCAAATGGGGATCGACTCAGCAACTCCGACGCGCATATTTAAGGCCATGAATGTACCGGGGCTTAGTAAGGAGCTGGTCAGGAATCACCTTGCTGCCTACAGAAAGCTATTAAGACAACGTCGAGCGGAGCTAAATCGGGAGGAATCCGTCTCGAGCTCAAAAGCTAGGGGCGACCGCCATTGTAATGCTCAGGCATCAAGAGATACCCGGCCAAATCTAAGCATCAATCAAGCTAGCAACCCGACCACCGGCAAACTGAAAGCTGATCAGAATGTCCTCCCAGGCCATTTCAACACTTCTCAAGAGTGCGTGTCACAAGTACAGCGAGTGCGCACTCCTCCATTCGAGCAGCAGTCGGCTGGTGCTCTGCCTGCCGCTGGTCAACCCACGACAGACGATTTCTTCGATGAGGGGCTCGATGCCTTGTTCAATCAGTGGGAAGCTGGCATGCTTGGACAGCCATGATCTAGCACATGACTCGGGGCACGATGGGTCGGTCACTACGAACACCCATAGAAAGAAGAACATGTTCACGAGTAGATCACTCATTTTATCCGTTGTAAAGTTCCTACGGGAACATTTTTCTTTAATGACTATAGTTAATTCTATATTAAAACCAACGCTATCGACGAACATCGTCATGCTCAGTTGTGATGATCCCTTGTTAGATTAAGTCTGAAACCAGAGACGGTCTTTAAAATTTTGAGTGGCCACGAACTCATTCCTCACCAAGCGCCCGGGATGCTGAAATGAAGAGTAACAGCATGCACAGGGAAAATGCCACTTTCGTTTGAACGATGAAAAGGGGTTGAGAGAAGATCATAGCGTTAATTCCCATGGAGCTAAATGAATTAAACGGAGTCATTAATTGCGGGTCCACCGCTGCTCCCCACGTTCTCGGGCCTAGCAAATCATAAAAGGCGCCGAAAGATTGTAGACCCACAACTTTGAAGACTGAACTAGGGGACGAGCGCAATACTCGATGAAACCGAATCAATGCAAGAGAGTTTGTGATCCTATCACGAGGAAAAAGAAAGGGGAATACAGACGATGAGTAATTGCAGGATCTCGGGAGGAGCGCTTGCTTGCTGGTCTTCATATGCAGCCTGAAGGATGGTTCCAGGACACGCACAATCACTTGAGAAAATTTCTAGAGTGAGCAAACACGTAAGAGCGAATTGAGAAAGCTGAGTGAACTAGATCAGCCCGAGATACCTCGATTCATCATGTTTAAAAGTTATTCCCATCTGCTAGAAACGCCCGACCTGGACATTTCTGAGCACGAACTGCTGGGAGACTTTGAAGATCCTGGAGCTGAATCCTGCTCGAAGGCCATAGAGACTGACTCCTCCAGCGATGAAATTCTAGGTTTCAGCTACGAAGAAGGAGTATACAATGATGACCGGAGTCGGAAAAGGAAGCAACTACAACGCCACACTCCAGGCCAAATCCGAGAGCTCGAAGCTTTCTTCAATGAATGCCCCACTCCAAGCAAACGACAGAAAATGGAGTTGAGCCGAAAAATAGGATTGGAGCTTTCGAAGGTCAAGTTTTGGTTCGCCAACAAACGAACCCGGGTGAAACAGCAATACGCAGACCATGAGTTACTGGTCCTGAAGGAGGAAAATGAGAAGCTTCAAGCTGAAAGCGCGAGATATAAGGAAGCTCTGACCAAGGCCACCTGCCTTAATTGTGGTAATCCTGTTGTCCTCGGCGAGGTGTTCCTCGATGAACCATCCCTGTTGACGAATAACGCTCAGCTGTTACCGTATTCTCCACAGCATTTTCCGACACAGCCAGATACCGCCGGAGATCTGCATGAGCAAGTCAACACCATAGAATCAACACCAACATCCTCTGAGAAATGGGATATGAATCATCACAGGGGGAATTCTCTCAATGACGAACTCGCTGTCGCAGCCAGCCAATCCAAAGTCGGTGAGTCCCTCCCTGGACAACTTTTGAAACGACTAGATCCCGTAGAGAATAGCTACCGAAGTATTGACGATATTTTGGGTGATAAGAGAACAAGGTTTTACTGGACCTATGAGCTTCACACCAAATTTGTTGATGCAATTCGAGAACTGGGAGTTGATTCGGCTAGCCCACTGCGCATACTCGAGATTATGAATGTGCCGGGGCTCTCTAGAATTAACGTTGATGTTGACACCTGAGTTTTTACCATTTATTATTGTGATTTTTATTCTTTAAAATTAATTAAAAATATAAAAAAAGGTCATAAAATCACAAAATCAACTTTGGAAGCTTTGGTTTAACCTTAGGAACCAATTTTGAACAAAAAAATATTTTTCGGTATTTTTAATATTTTTCGAGTTTATTTAATTATAAAAATACCCAAAAAATCAAAAAAATACCATTCGTGGTCAGAAAAATACCCAAAAATATTCGATAATTTTGTTTTAATTTCCTCTTCAAGTGTGTCACTTTAAATCTCAAAAATTCGGCTCGGGTCACTATGTTCCTTCACAAACATAAACCCGAACCGAGCCTAAAAAAAATCATTTTCGAGTGTTTTAGTTTTCAATTCTCACTTTTTATAAGCTATGACATTGGATTCTAAAGTCTTAAAGTGCAATTAGGTCAATTTGCCCTCCAATTTAATCAATTTTTACCAAAAGGGCTTAATTGCACATTTTTCTTTCAATTAGTCCCCGGTTTCACGTATGTATACGTATGCTCTACGTATTTATACGTCATACGTATTTATACGTTATGCATATTTGTACTGTTTGGTAACCTCTTTAACTCTTGTAATAATAATAATGGTTATTATTTTTAACACCTTTGTTAGTGCCTTTTTTTTAGCATTTTTGTATTGTGAGTGCTATTGTTAGTGTTATTTTTAAATAGCATTTTTGTATTATAAATTGTGAGTGCTATTGTTAGTGCTATTTTTAAATGGCATTTATTTATCATAAATTGTGAGTGCTATTATTAGATAGAATTTATAATTGTTAGTGCTATTTTTAAATAGCATTTTTGTATTATAAATTGTGAGTGCTATTGTTAGTGCTATTTTTAAATAGCATTTTTGTATTATAAATTGTGAGTGCTATTGTTAGTGCTATTTTTAAATGTCATTTATTTGTGAGTGCTATTTTTAGAAAGTATTTATTATTTGTGAGTGCTATTTTATAATACAATTTATTGGAAGTAATTTTTGGCTATAAAAGGATGGCAAGAGTTTTGAGGTTGGGAGAGAGACATTTTGTAGAGTGTGCAAATTTTTGAGAGCTTAGAGAGAAGAACACAAACACTCTCTATATTCTCATAATCTTGAGTGAGCAAAATATACTAAGTTCGGAATATTGATTCCGCATATTGCTAGCACAATTGTTGTGGAGTTATTAGTCGTCTCCCCGTTCGTCAATTGGTGGTGCGTCCGAACTAGATGCCCAACACTTGTGGAGGCTGAGATCGAAGAACATCGAACCGACACCTCCGTTCAAGCACGCTACGAGAGGTAATCTATTTACTCCCTTTGAGGCTTTGTGATTTTTTTTCGATTGAAATGCACGAAGTACGCCTCTGGAGATACATGTATGGGTTGTTATTTATTTCCGCTACGTGTTACGTGGATCCCAACAGTGGTATCAGAGCCGATCCTTAGGTGTTTTCGTGCATTTAATTGATTTTTTGCAATTTTTGCAATACTATGGCCAATATGTATTAACGAATTGTTCATCTTACATGGCTAATGGAGGTTGATTATTTTATATGATAAATTAATCAACGTAGCAAAAATTGAGACTAAATCAATTTTGAATCGAAAATTTATGGCTATCTTATTTTACGTAAAAATTCTGAATATGATTCAACGTAGAATTTTTATTGTGCCTTCCTAAGTTTTAAATTGTGAATTTATTACTTACGTGGAAGGGTGGTGATCATGGAAAAATCCCTAATCAATGTGATTGATGTATGTATGAATGTATGGTGATTATTTATATATTTGGGGTTGTAATTATTAAATGGAGGTTGCGTACTCCTTTTATTTTTCATGTAATCTTTATTTTTAGCATAGTCAATTGTTGATGTAAATGCTACGAGGATTACGTGGAGGAGCCTTTTAAGTCGGCGAGCTCTTTGGGGCCCGATTCTTGAAGAGTTCAGGAAACCAAGAAGAAGCGAAGAGCGGCTCTCCGTTATTAAAATATTAAAATGATTAAATGTGGTCTCATTGGCTCGAGACCCATTAAATCACAATTCCATGATCACCACGTAGGATAGATGTTTATGTGATTGGCATCTATTTATTTATTATGATTACGTGAGCATGTTAAACTGGTTAATGTGCAAAGTCAGACTTACCTCACCCAAAATTGCGCCTGCATGAACTCTTGCTAGGAAAATCACTCACGTTAGGTACTGAAAGGGCGTTGGTAATAACACCAGCGTAACCAAGTCCCCGAAC
The DNA here is from genome assembly GCA_021437785.1 of Rhodomyrtus psidioides. Taxonomy (NCBI): domain Eukaryota; kingdom Viridiplantae; phylum Streptophyta; class Magnoliopsida; order Myrtales; family Myrtaceae; genus Rhodomyrtus; species Rhodomyrtus psidioides. The sequence goes on from JAILYB010000054.1 coordinate 2,210,748, forward strand.
CCAAAATCTCTGGTTCCGCAGAACTGATCGATCTCTCCCAATCGGTCAGTAAGGTTTTCGGTCTACCCTCCAAGAAAGACCGGTAGCGACTCCAAATGCATGCACAAGTTGCACATACCACCACGACCACACTAAGGTCGAAAGCGATCGACTCTTATCGTCGAATCCTTCTGAAAAATACTCCCGCCGCGATTTGGTATGGGCCTGGGAGGGCCCGCACCGATCCAAGACCCGCGATCGGTAATCCATTAGCCGCGTCCGCCTTTCGGACGGGTCGCGACAGCTGGCGACTCCGCTGGGGACTTTGTTCTAGAACCTATGGTTCTAGACCTCAAGTGGACTTAGGCCGTAATTAAAACGCTGAGTGATTTTTCTAACCCTGCAGGCGCTCTTGAAGGCGAGGTAAGTCCGCTTATGATAGGTGTTATATGTTTTTGCAGATTGGAGTGATAAAGGGGGGTAGTCTGTGATTAACATTGTCTTATGCAGATTGGCGTAGGAATGAATGATTGTGTGTATGTTTTATATTGAAGCGATGATTGTTAAATAAGATGCATGTTTATCGCTTTAGCACGACACCGAAAATACACACAACCGCGCCTAAAACCCCGGGCGCCGCCTATAGAAAAACAATATAAGGGATTGAAAATGGAATCTCCGTGAGGAAAGACACGGGGTAATCCACTTTTCAATTCCGCTCATTTCGAACTATGGATCGAGCCCCAATGCAACGATAGTTGTGCAATGGAATCTGCTCTTTCTAGAACTCGAGGTGGGAACCTTGGCCTTAGGTTCCAAACCCTATCTTGATTCTTAGAAGTCAAACCTCACTGGTCTCATGCGCATGTATGTGAATGATTGGTACACCTCGAAACCAAAAGGTCATTCAGCGCCGCTTATGAATCAAAATCCAAAGACTTGTATGAAGAATCAATCGCGAGTTTAAACGAACCAGGATGGCATGGAAAAGCGCGGGACCACCCTGGAGAGTCAACTGATGAGGACAAATACCTTTTGACCGGGGCAGCCGGGTCAAGTGTAAAGACGTGTCGTTCCTAATTGATTTTCAATCAGATACCGGCATAATATTTCCTATTTTTTCCTCTCAGGTGAAAAACAGGTAGAGAAGGAAAATCCATTTGTGGATAGACACGAGGGACATGTTTTACATGGCATACATTTGTCGAAAATGTCCTCATCCGATCACATGCAAGATGATCATCGAGCGATGGTGAAACTGTAATCGTTCCAATAAGCCCTTCGAGTGTTATACTTGACTGGGGCCTTCATGTCTTTTATCTACAGGATAAGATGATTGAAGACCAACAAAGGGAAGCTTGCCTTCTCTACAAGATGAAAAAAAAAAGTACACCTTCATCGGGCATCACCCATTGGGTTTGCAAAAACAAGATGGATTTATTGCGATGAGCCTTAAGTAAACAACGTGAAGCTGGGGCAACCTAATTTGGATCGACTCTCTTAAAGTCGAAAATGGTGTATTCGTTCCAAATTAAATCGATTTATTCACAAGCTGATATGGTTTCCCATTCTTGCAGGTGATGATAAAAATGAATGGGACCACTGAAGAATTTCCATCGTCTTGGATGCCCGAAGTGACTAAAGCTGGGATAGTAAATCCGTAGTCGTTTCAAATAAAGCTCTTTGCGCGGCGATTGACTCCTTCATTCCTTTCATCGCGCAGGTTGTTGAAGTACTCAATCACGAGTAAATCCATTCTTGTGGGTGTCAAATAGCCTGAATGCGTCAATGCAGCAAAATGCAAAAGGAAGTTAGCTGAGGCAAGCGTCGCCTAGCTACGACAAATCACGCCCAACTGGGGCAAGTGAATCATTTGTGCGCCGGACAAAGAATGACGTTTCTTCTCTGGCAAAATCAATGGACGCAACTGTAGAGTCGTCCGCATCAGAATTAAACCCAAGATACGAATATGGGTGAACGGTAACCTTGTATCGTTCCATTTTGGTCTTCGAAGACCACATGCCTAACATGAGTTTTTACTCATTTAATAGGGAGTCGTTGGCACCGAAAGCCTCAAAAGAAAAGAACTCGCCAACGAGGAGGCGAATAAAATTATTGACCTTGGGAGTCAGCACTCCAAGAAATGGTCTTTGATTATAAGATCGAGTGGAGGGAACTCTGAAGAGTGACGCTGGAATGCGTCCAAAAACACAAAAGGATCTCCTCTGGGGCAAATCCTTGAGAATGATTCATCGTCAACCAAACAGAGGGATCAAGACCACAAGATAGAGGGCCGAATCCTGCAAGCCGCGAGTTTGTGTTCAAATGGAAACACAAACCAAGAACAAGGCTGTATCGTTCCAATTCGCCTTGAATTTTGGAACGCAAACTAACACCTAATTCCCGTCTTTGACAGGGGATCGCCACAAAGGCGAAACAGGTTTTCACATCCCATGTATTACCCATTGGTACACATGACCAATGGTAAGATGTATCGTTCTAATTTTTTGAAAAATTCATGAACGTACAATAACATGTTTCTTCCGCATTTTCAGGGATCTCCAGCCGCGGCGGGTAGGTAAGTATCCCTTTTCCCCAAGTCGTTGAAGATAAAAAAAAAGTGTTAGGACCCTTTCAATCATTATGTCTGAAAAGAGGCATTGAATTTTTAAACTCATAGACATCCACAGTTGGGAGGTTGTCTGAACATGAATGAAACATGCATGCGCATCATAGAGCCCCATTGGGAGGAAATTTTTCGGAGAAAACAAAAAGAACTTTTCCAATAAAAGTTGTTCAAACCGTTTAAGGGTGTTTTCTCAGACGAGAGGCGAATCTTAATCCAAACATGTCCAGCACACACTTGAGAGATGAGTGGAGTGAGCAGATAACAAAATCTGGGTCATCGGGGGTAAGGACCATTTGCAGCGATTACATGGGTTGGGACGACAGAGGCATTCGTTTCATATCCCCCAAACACTACAGGTGACCGTTGATAACCCATTTGAACGGCGGTTCTCATTCTTAACCCTGTCAAGAACCACCCCACACCGGGGCAAAAAGGAAGTAAGTCCAGCAGCATCAGGAGAAAATGGTTAGAAATTTTCTTGCTCGGACTAACATTAATCTTTGTGTGTTGTTTATATGGTAATCCAAGTGCCATAGGATGATGAGAAGCATTCATTTCTCTATCCCACACACCGAATCCTTTGCATAGCCGAGTTGAGCCTGCAAAATCATTTCATGAACCCGTTGGTGATCATTGCACATTCCAAGACGAATGCAGCATCACTTCAGAAACGAAGGAGCTCAAGACTTAGGGTTTGCAAAAAATTCCTAAGTTAATGCTTAACCTTGTTAGACCTTTGATCGTAAGTCTAACACGATCCCATGAAGATAAAAAAATGGGATTTCAAAAAATGAATGAGAAAAATCCACGGCATCGAGAAAAAGCAAAGTGCCTGGTAAAAGCAAGGCCGATGCTCGTGTAAGTTGTTTGATTGATCCGCAAAGAAGCCGGATGGGAAAAGAAGAAATCCCTAAAGGAATCAGATCAAAAAGACTACTCCCCAAATGGTGTCAAGCGTAGAGCAGAGACGCAGATAGAGTCATCAGTCTCTTAATGCGACGAAACGCTCTCTGAAGAGCTGGTGCACACCTCAAAATCGGTTGCGCATCCCAAAAACTGAAGGTGCAGAGAGGAAAGGGCAGGTGGTAAATTTGCAATGATCACCAATGTCAAACCCTTCGTAATTTCTAGGCCAAAAACAAGCCTTTTTCGGTCCCCAATTCTACCAATGTTACAACCCTGAAACAGTTTTCTCTGACTAAGACACTTGGGTTAACATATTGCTTAGCTCGAAGAAGTACGAGCAAGACTATTTCTTTCTCATTTTGCATGGTTCTTGACTTGTAAACCCGGAGCAGATGGTGGACAATTTCATTCAATGGCCTCGACTCCAAAGCGGGTCCCCCTTGAAAACCAATATCCAAGCCCAACATTACGGTCCCGTGGAAGACCTCCCGACCGATCAAAATGTACGCGCTGCGAATGAGCCTAAAACCTAGGCACAGGTTAGTAGGGAATTGAGTGCATCCCCTATAAAAACCACTATCTCAAAACAGGTGAAAAGACCTCCTCGTCGAGAAATATTCCAATAGATGTTTTGAACAAACTCTTTTCGGAAATTTCAAATTGTTTGATCCAGATTTGCCGCACAAGGGATTTGTGATCACATTTGCATGTTGCAAGAATGCTTTGGATAACCTCCAGCATCAAAATACACATTTCACAATTAAAACTTAAGTCATACGGTTTTTGTCAAAATGGACAGCCGTGGTCTTCCCAAAGATTACTAACGTTTTCTTGGTGAAGAAAAATCTTTCAGGCTCAAACTTCTGCAGGATACCTGGAGAACCCAGCTCCCAGAATGGCGCCTCAACAGACCCAAGTGAAGCTTTGTCAAGATAAAATCTTTCACTGCTTCAAAACTGAATTCCCGGCAAATTTCGGGATCTTTCAAAAGAAGGGGTGAGGATAGAACCCTTTTTCAAAAAAAAAAAAAAATCAAAAATCAAGCAGTCCTAGCATGACGTGGAGAACCCTCGTCCTAGGACCCCTTTTCAAAAAAATATCAAACAGTCTCATCGGACGTGGAGAACCCTCGTCATGAGACCCCTTTTCAAAGCAAAACTCATGGTAGAAACCGCCTGAAGGGTCAAAATGAAGGTAGAAACCGCCTGAAGGGTCAACTCAAGGTAGATACCGCTTGAAGGGTCAACTCAAGGTAGAAACCGCCTGAAGGGTCAACTAAAGGTAGATACCGCCTGAAGGGTCAACACAAGGTAGATACCGCCTGAAGGGTCAACACATGGTAGATACCGCCTGAAGGGTCAACACAAGGTAGATACCGCCTGAAGGGTCAAATCAAATTTGGTAGAAACCGCCTAAAGGGTCAACACAAGGTAGATACCGCCTGAAGGATCAACTCATGGTAGAAACCTCCTGAAGGGTCAACACATGGTAGATACCGCCTGAAGGGTCAACACAAGGTAGAAACCGCCTGAAGGGTCAAATCAAAGGTAGAAACCGCCTGAAGGGTCAACTCATGGTAGAAACCGCCTGAAGGGTCAAACCAAGGTAGAAACCGCCTGAAGGGTCAAACCAAGGTAGAAACCGCCTCAAGGGTCAACTTATTGGTAGATACCGCCTCAAGGGTCAACACGAAGTAGATACCGCCTTAAGGATCAACACGAAGGTCTGATCCACCATACGGATTAAAATCTCTAGCAAATCCCAAAGCGTGGGGATGCGCCTTCCTTAGGTTCCTACCAATTAGGAAGCCCATAATGGTATGACCTACCATACAGGTCAGAGCTTAATCTCCCTAGGATTTTCTGTGACGAGTCCTAGGCATCTTCTTGAAAGTCGTCGCAACCGGCAGCATCCGACAGGTGAGCTTTAGGTAAGCCTCTCTCACTCCGGCCCATGTTCAAATTGTTAGAGCAAACCGGGGATTGATTTGAGCTTTTATCAATAGGCTTAAGGATCCGATGTCATAACATTTCTTCTCTCATTTTCCCAGTTGAGTCGGTTAGGAATCAGGTGCCACCTTATCTTTGAGAGAAACCTCTAACGAGATTCCTCTCAAAGAGGGGCAGCTGTTGACACCTGAGTTTTTACCATTTATTATTGTGATTTTTATTCTTTAAAATTAATTAAAAATATAAAAAAAGGTCATAAAATCACAAAATCAACTTTGGAAGCTTTGGTTTAACCTTAGGAACCAATTTTGAACAAAAAAATATTTTTCGGTATTTTTAATATTTTTCGAGTTTATTTAATTATAAAAATACCCAAAAAATCAAAAAAATACCATTCGTGGTCAGAAAAATACCCAAAAATATTCGATAATTGTGTTTTAATTTCCTCTTCAAGTGTGTCACTTTAAATCTCAAAAATTCGGCTCGGGTCACTATGTTCCTTCACAAACATAAACCCGAACCGAGCCTAAAAAAAATCATTTTCGAGTCTTTTAGTTTTCAATTCTCACTTTTTATAAGCTATGACATTGGATTCTAAAGTCTTAAAGTGCAATTAGGTCAATTTGCCCTCCAATTTAATCAATTTTTACCAAAAGGGCTTAATTGCACATTTTTCTTTCAATTAGTCCCCGGTTTCACATATGTATACGTATGCTCTACGTATTTATACGTCATACGTATTTATACGTTATGCATATTTGTACTGTTTGGTAACCTCTTTAACTCTTGTAATAATAATAATGGTTATTATTTTTAACACCTTTGTTAGTGCCTTTTTTTTAGCATTTTTGTATTGTGAGTGCTATTGTTAGTGTTATTTTTAAATAGCATTTTTGTATTATAAATTGTGAGTGCTATTGTTAGTGCTATTTTTAAATGGCATTTATTTATCATAAATTGTGAGTGCTATTATTAGATAGAATTTATAATTGTTAGTGCTATTTTTAAATAGCATTTTTGTATTATAAATTGTGAGTGCTATTGTTAGTGCTATTTTTAAATAGCATTTTTGTATTATAAATTGTGAGTGCTATTGTTAGTGCTATTTTTAAATGTCATTTATTTGTGAGTGCTATTTTTAGAAAGTATTTATTATTTGTGAGTGCTATTTTATAATACAATTTATTGGAAGTAATTTTTGGCTATAAAAGGATGGCAAGAGTTTTGAGGTTGGGAGAGAGACATTTTGTAGAGTGTGCAAATTTTTGAGAGCTTAGAGAGAAGAACACAAACACTCTCTATATTCTCATAATCTTGAGTGAGCAAAATATACTAAGTTCGGAATATTGATTCCGCATATTGCTAGCACAATTGTTGTGGAGTTATTAGTCGTCTCCCCGTTCGTCAATTGGTGGTGCGTCCGAACTAGATGCCCAACACTTGTGGAGGCTGAGATCGAAGAACATCGAACCGACACCTCCGTTCAAGCACGCTACGAGAGGTAATCTATTTACTCCCTTTGAGGCTTTGTGATTTTTTTTCGATTGAAATGCACGAAGTACGCCTCTGGAGATACATGTATGGGTTGTTATTTATTTCCGCTACGTGTTACGTGGATCCCAACAGTGGTATCAGAGCCGATCCTTAGGTGTTTTCGTGCATTTAATTGATTTTTTGCAATTTTTGCAATACTATGGCCAATATGTATTAACGAATTGTTCATCTTACATGGCTAATGGAGGTTGATTATTTTATATGATAAATTAATCAACGTAGCAAAAATTGAGACTAAATCAATTTTGAATCGAAAATTTATGGCTATCTTATTTTACGTAAAAATTCTGAATATGATTCAACGTAGAATTTTTATTGTGCCTTCCTAAGTTTTAAATTGTGAATTTATTACTTACGTGGAAGGGTGGTGATCATGGAAAAATCCCTAATCAATGTGATTGATGTATGTATGAATGTATGGTGATTATTTATATATTTGGGGTTGTAATTATTAAATGGAGGTTGCGTACTCCTTTTATTTTTCATGTAATCTTTATTTTTAGCATAGTCAATTGTTGATGTAAATGCTACGAGGATTACGTGGAGGAGCCTTTTAAGTCGGCGAGCTCTTTGGGGCCCGATTCTTGAAGAGTTCAGGAAACCAAGAAGAAGCGAAGAGCGGCTCTCCGTTATTAAAATATTAAAATGATTAAATGTGGTCTCATTGGCTCGAGACCCATTAAATCACAATTCCATGATCACCACGTAGGATAGATGTTTATGTGATTGGCATCTATTTATTTATTATGATTACGTGAGCATGTTAAACTGGTTAATGTGCAAAGTCAGACTTACCTCACCCAAAATTGCGCCTGCATGAACTCTTGCTAGGAAAATCACTCACGTTAGGTACTGAAAGGGCGTTGGTAATAACACCAGCGTAACCAAGTCCCCGAACCCAAAATCTCTGGTTCCGCAGAACTGATCGATCTCTCCCAATCGGTCAGTAAGGTTTTCGGTCTACCCTCCAAGAAAGACCGGTAGCGACTCCAAATGCATGCACAAGTTGCACATACCACCACGACCACACTAAGGTCGAAAGCGATCGACTCTTATCGTCGAATCCTTCTGAAAAATACTCCCGCCGCGATTTGGTATGGGCCTGGGAGGGCCCGCACCGATCCAAGACCCGCGATCGGTAATCCATTAGCCGCGTCCGCCTTTCGGACGGGTCGCGACAGTTGAGTCTCACCTCAAGTACTATAGGAGATTGCTAAGGGATGGAAGGATAGCGTTAAACCATCATAAAGCCAGTTGGAGCTCAAGTGCTGGGCAGAGTTACAACCATGATGATTGGAGAGCCAAGAGCACCCAACCGTGTTTCAGCAATGACGGGACTAGCAGTCGTGTCAGCGACTCCTCTAACCCAAATCAGAATGCTCCGCCGAGCTATCTCAATACTCTTCAGGAGTATATGCCACAGTTCCAGCACATAGAAATTCCTCAGTTTGAGCGCGAATTAGTCATTAATGCTGTCCCTGAAGCGGATCTGGCATTGGTAGAGAGTGCACATATGAACCTGCCGGTCATCGGAGGAAGTTCCAATTCGAGGGGTCAAATTGCTCACGGCGAGAGCAAAGAGAGGAATCCCTCGCCTGCAGTCGACGACACCCAATCTGGGCACCACGGGCTAGAAAGAACAGGTGATTTCCTTGATGAGGAGCTGGACACTTGGATCAATACTCTTCGGGAATGTATGTCTCAACCCCAACAGGGCAATGATGAAGGTTCCAGCTCAAAGACTCCAATCCCTCACAACGAAGGCAATGAAAGAAATCTGCCCCCAACAATCGTTGATACCCAACTTGAACATCAATGGCTCGAAGACCCGAGCAATTTCCTTGGCGATGAGTTCAATCTTTGGCTCGATCAATTTGGAGTCGGAGGACCATCGCAGTGGTGACGCGATGCCGGTGATCAAACGTCTGATGCAAGGCATGGCTACTCGATGAAAAATGCTTCGAGAAAAGGGGTTGAATACTCCTATTGCATATGTTGTTGATCGCACTGTAAGGTTCCCACGGGAACATCTTTCATTAATATCTAGAACTAATTGCGCGTGAGTGTCAACATCACCCTTTGAGCATCTTCAAGCCGAAGGCCGTGGATTAATCACTTAATCCGTAGAGCAAGTTCCATGAACCATAATTATCACCCGCAGAGCATAATGGAATCCATTCCTTCAATACAAGATACATTCGGCCGCGGAGCCACCCGTTTGGTAAAAGGACGTATCGTTCCTAGTTGATCTTCAATCAGATCAGGGGATAATGTTTCCTCTCTTCTTCCTCTCAGGTGATAAAAAGAGACAAGGCCCTAAAAGGCCATGCATTCAAATGGCTAAACAAACGTTGCCCAGCTGGGGGGCAGATGAACCATTGATGTTACAAACACTCCAAGCATGGATAGGCGGATTTGATAGAGGTTGTTCATATCGATACGCAACATCAGAATGGGATGAAAATCAAGAGTAAAGTTGTATCGTCCCAATTTGTCTTGAATTTGGGAATATGAATTAACACTTATTTTTTATCCTTGACAGGGGAATCGCCTTGGAGACGAATAAGTTTTTACATCCCACATACTACCTGTTAGGGTACATGAGGGTATGATGTATCGTTTCGATTTTCGAAAAATTCGTGAACATACAATGATATGCTTCTTTTACATTTTCAGGGATCTCCAGCCACGGTGGACAGGTAGGTATCCCTTTCCCCCAATCCATTGAAGATGTTAAACAAAAAAAAAACACAGAGAGAAAAAGAAAAAGCTTTCAAAATCTGATGTCTAGAAAAGACATGGAATTCTAACTTCATTGGCATTCATGTTTTGAAACATGAGGTTGTCTGAACACGCATTGTGCACCATAAAATCCCCTTGACGGGTAAAATTTTTGGGAAAACGAAAGAGATTTTTCCAATCAAAAGTTGTTCAAAACTCTCAAAAGGATGTTTCCTCAAAAGAGAGGCAAGCTCAAATCCAAACACATCCTACATACACTTGAGAGATTAGTGGAGCGAATCAAATAGTAAAATCTGGACTTACGGAGGTAGGGACCATTCGCAGCGATTACATGGATTGGGACGACGGAGGCGTTCGTTTCATATCATAAACACTACAGGTGACCGTTGACAACCCACTTGAACGGCGGTTTTCATTCTTAACCCTGTCAAGAACCACCCCACACCGGGGCAAAAAGGAAGTAAGTCCAGCAGCATCAGGAGAAAATGGTTAGAAATTTTCTTGCTCGGACTAACATTAATCTTTGTGTGTTGTTTATATGGTAATCCAAGTGCCATAGGATGACGAGAAGCATTCATTCTCTATCCCACACACCATATCCTTTGCACAGCCAAGTTGAGCCTGCGAATTCATTTCATAAACCCCTGTTGGTGATCATGGGATGTTTCAAGATAGAAACTGTATCACTCCAAGAACGGAAGAAATCAAGAGATGGGATTTATAGAAAAATCTCATATCGGCGTTTAAGTGTGCTATGATTCAAGTTGTATATCTAGCACAATTTTCTGAACATCGTAGTTCCAAAGGAAAAGAAAAGGCGGGATTTCAACAAAAAATCCCCAGCATCAAGAAAAAGCAAAGTGCCTGGTAAAAGCAAGGCCGATGCTCGTGAAAACTGTTTGATTGATCCCCAATAAAGCCTAGTTGGGAAGAGAGAAAAACCCATAAAGGAGTCAGATCAAGAAGACTGCTCCCCAAACGATGTCAGCCGTGGTGCAAAAACACGGACAGAATTGTCAATCTCTTAATACCACAAGAGACGTTCTCTAAAGGATTTGTGCACACCTCAAAAGCGGTTGCACACCTCAAAAATGGAAGATGCAGAATGGAAAAGACATGTGACAAATTTGCAATGATCACCAATGTCGAATCCTTCGTGATTTCTGGGCCAAAAACAAGCCTTTTTCGGTCCCCAATCCTACCAATGTTACAACCCTGAAACAGTCTTCTCTGACTAAGACACTTGGGTTAACATATAGCTTAGCTCGAAGAAGTACGAGCAAGACTCTTTCTTTCTCATTTTGCAGGGTTCTTGACTTGTAAACCCGGAGCAGATGGTGAAGATTTTCATTCGATGGCCTCGACTCCAAAGCGGGTCCCCCTTGAAAACCAATATCCAAGCCCAACATTACGGTCCCGTGGAAGACCTCCCGACCGATCAAAATGTATGCGCTGCGAATGAGCCTAAAACCTAGGCACAGGTCAGTAGGGAATTGAGTGCATCCCCTAAAAATCATCACCTCAAAACAGGTGAGATGGCCTCCTTGTCGAGAAATATTCCAATTGACGTTTTGAGCAAACTCTTTTTGGGAATTTTCAAACTGTGGATCCAGATTTTCCATGCAAGGGATTCGTGATCACATTTGCACGTTGCAAAAATGTTTTGGATAACCTCCAGCATCAAAATGCACATCTCATGACTAAAGCTTAAGTCATAAAATTTTGTCAATTGGACAATTGCTGTCTTCTCAAAGATTACCAATATTTTCTTGGGGAAGAGAAACCCTTAAAAAAAATCCTTTTCAAAAATATCAAACAGTCTCATCGGACGTGGAGAACCCTTGTCATGAGACCCCCTTTTCAAAAATATCAAACAGTCTCATCGGACGTGGAGAACCCTCGTCATGAGACCCCTTTTCAAAGCAAACAAAGGTAGATACCGCCTGAAGGATCAACACAAGGTAGATACCGCCTGAAGGGTCAAACCAAGGTAGAAACCGCCTGAAGGGTCAACACAAAGGTAGATACCGCCTGAAGGGTCAACTCAAGGTAGATACCGCCTGAAGGGTCAAATCAAGGTAGAAACCGCCTGAAGGGTCAACACAAAGGTAGATACCGCCTGAAGGATCAACACAAGGTAGATACCGCCTGAAGGGTCAAACCAAGGTAGAAACCGCCTGAAGGGTCAACACAAAGGTAGATACCGCCTGAAGGGTCAACTCAAGGTAGATACCGCCTGAAGGGTCAAATCAAGGTAGAAACCGCCTGAAGGGTCAACACAAAGGTAGATACCGCCTGAAGGGTCAACTCAAGGTAGACACCGCCTGAAGGGTTAACCAAAGGTAGAAACCGCCTGAAGGGTCAATCCAAAGGTAGATACCGCCATAAGGATCAATTCCATGGTCCGATCCACCATACGGATCAAAACTTTGACTAATTCTAAATGTTGGAGAAGTTATTTTCCTAGGTAAGCCTTACTGTAGGTGAACCGCTTATGGTCTGATCCACCATACGGATCAAAATCCTTGGCAAATTCCAAAGCGTGGGATGCACCTTCCTTAGGTTTCTACCAGTCGGGAACCCCATAATGGTATGACCTACCATACAGGTCAGAGCTTAATCTCCCTAGGATATTCTGAACGAGTCCTAGGTATCTTCTTGAAAGTCGTCGCAACCGGCAGCATCTGACAGGTGAGCTTCAGGTAAGCCTCTCTCACTCCGGCTCATGTTCGAATCGCAAGAGTAAACCGGTGATTAATTTGAGCATCCATCAAAAGACTTAAGGGTCCGATGTCATAGCATTTCTTTTCACGAGTCGAGTCGATCAGGACTCAGGTGTCACCTTGTCTTTGAGAGAAACCTCTGAGGGGATTCCTCTGATGAGATTCCTCTCAAAGAGGGGCAGCTGTTGACACCTAAATTTTGATCAAACTTTTATTTATTTATTTATTTTTATTTTTATATTTTAAAAAACAATTCATAAAAATATCAAAAAAATATCATAAAATCACAAAATCAACTTTGGAAGCCTTGGCTTGGCCTTAGGAACCATTTTGACCAAAAAAAATAATTTTCATAATTTTAATTTTTTTAATATTTTCGAAAAATACAAAAAAAAAAAGAAAAGAAGAAAATCAAGAAAAATAATATTTGAGGTCACAAAAATTATATAAGAATAGTCGGTATTTTTATTTTTATTTTATATATTTTCTGACCTCATAAAACAGTAAAATTCAGGTTCGATTTTAGGTATTCTCTGATCACCATAAAATTGAATTTGGCAAAAATATTAGTAATAATTAAAAGGAAAAGGGTTGAAAACATCATCATTTAAAAGGAAAAGATGAATAATCATTTTGTCTTCGCTTTTGATTACTTTATTATTATTATTACTTTCTAATATTTTATTATATTATTATTTTATATTTATTATTTTTTTATTCACCTCCCCCCTCCCATCATCCGTCTCCCCTCCTTCTTCCTCTTCTTTTTCTTTTCTTCTGGACGGAGGGTGCTTCCTCTTCTTCCTCCTCCTCTTCTTCTTCTTCTTTTCTTCTTCTTCTTCTTAAAAAAAAAAATGGAATCCTCACCTTCGTGCACTATTTGCCTTCGCCTTCGACCCTTCCGCCGTCGTCGCTAGCCGTCGTACCTCAAAGCCGCCGTGAATAACCCAAAACCCGCGGCCTCCACCCGTTTCGAAGTTTGGTTCGGGATTATTTCGGATCGGGCCAAATCCGTCATCGCCAAAGCGCGCTATCGCCTCCGGCGACAACCCCGGAGTCCTACCTCCTCCCTCGGAGCTTATGGAGCCTACGCGCCGCTGGTGGAGCCCAGAAACAGCCTCGGGTCACCACCCCATCGTCGGAGCGTGTCCGGACGTGTCCGGGCATGTCGGAGCGTGTCCGGGCGTGTCGGGCGTGTCGGAGCGTGTCCGGACGTGTCGGGGCGTGTCGGAGCGTGTCCGGGCGTGTCGGACGTGTCGGAGCGTGTCCGGACGTGTCGGACGTGTCGGAGCGTGTCCGAACGTGTCCGGGCGTGTCGGACGTGTCGGCGCGTGTCGGAGCGTGTCGGAGCCGTGTCCGAGCAGTGTCGGAACAGTGTCGGAACAGTGCATGAACAGTGTCGGAACAGTGCATGAACAGTGCATGAACAGTGTCAATTTTTTTAATTTTTTAATTTTTTTTAAATTTTTTAGTCTTAATTTGTGAAATTGACTATCCACATTCTAATGGTGATCGACAGGTAACGGGCATGGGGATGGTCGCAGGCTGGGGCTGGGCGATTGAAGGCTGGTGTCCAATCCGGTATGTTTTACGTACCCGATCCGTATATCAGGATTATTTTTCTAAAATATTGCATTTATAGACTTGATTTGTATGTATTTGTTTTAGTCTAGTGGTTAGCTTATTTATCTGGTTGAGTGTTATCTATTGTCAAAGACATGCTTTTTGTTAAAATATTTTCTGAAAATATAAAAAAAATATTAATAAATCAAAAATGCAAAAAAAAAATGGAAAAATTAAAGAAAAACCAAAAAAATTGAGAAAAATTGCAGAAAAATTCTAAAAATTGTCCAAGGCTGAAAATGACAAAAAATTGATTTGTTTTCATTTTTGGGATTTTCTCCCATTTAATCCAAAATGGCGATTTCACCCCTCAAAGGGTGAATCGTCTTTGATATTCTGATGAATTGTGGAAATTGCTTAGAATTTGGTGATGGGCCAGATGGGTGGTTAAACCTTATGTCTAAGATTTCCACATTTCATTTTCATTTTTAGAAAATGACGATTTTACCCTTCGAATGGTAAATCGGTTTCTAAAATTCCCGAAAATCACGAAAATTGCCAAAAAATAGGAAATGGGTCAATTGAGTGACCAAGCCTGTTTTGACTCCGGATTCATTCCGAAATGATGATTTTGTCCTTTTTGGGCAAATTGTCCCCTTTGTCTCAAAATTACGATTTTGCCCCTGATGGGCAAAATCATGTCTAAATCATTCCTAAGCCTGATTGATGCTTCTCTAGGCCAATATGGCCTTATTAGGAATGCCATGTGATTTATTTGTACACTTGAATTCATCGATTTGTGCACTTTATTATTGATTGTGATTGCTATGATAGTCATTCCTATCTGCATGAACTCCTAGATTTAGAACTCGTACCCCACTCATCTGCATGAAATCTTTGGTCAGAAAATTCAGTCAACTTAGGTACCGAAAGGGCGTCAACTCTGACAGTTGACGTAACTAAGTCCCCGAACCCAGTTCTCTGGTTATCGCAGATTGAATAGAAACTCCCGACTATTCAATAGGGTGGTCCAATCATACCCTCCAAAAAATGATTGGTGGCGACTCCTCGGCATGCACACTTAGCACATGTCACTAGACCACACTGAAGGTCGACTACGCATACCTCCGTTGCGATTTGGGTAATGGGCCTTGGGAGAGGCCCGCGTCCGACCAGACTGGACGGCCCATTAGCCCTCGAGAGCCCGACAACCTCGAGAGGGTCGCGACACTTAGCAAACTTATTTTTTTTTTAAAGACGCCCAACACGCGTGTTGGAGGTGTGTCCCCGGCATTGACAGCGTGTCGGACACATGTCCGTGTCCGACACCGCACACCTTTAGCGAGTGTCGGTGCTTCATAGGTGTCCTGTCGAAGGTAGGGGGAGAGATTTTGTGTTGCGCTCGGAAAAGGTGATGGAGACTCCGAGGAATTCGGTGCCATTGCATTATGGGGGCCCACTGCCTTAAGCTCATATGCTATAATAAAAATATATAAATTCATCTCGAATTTTTAAGTAGTTGGGAAGTTCACACATTAGATGAATTTCATGTCATGTTTCGTAACAGTTGTTCATATCGTATCAGGCTTAAATTATTCTCGATGCTAATATAAAGGTCTCTTTTTTCTCCAAAAGTAGATAAGAATGCGTGCGTTGCTATTTTTTATACGGCAAAATAACACAAATGGTTCATGAACTTTGACCAAATGTGTGATATGGCCTATGAACTTTTAATTTGACTAATATGATCCATGAACTTTTGGAACATGTTCAACTTAGTCACTTAACTATAGAAGATAATCAATATAGTTTAGGGAACAAATATTTCTTTGGAACCAAGAAAATATTCTTCAAACTACATTGGTTAAATTAAAATTTTATGGACCACATTGCAAATCATATTAAAGTTCAGGGACAACATTGCAATTGAGTCAAAGTTCAAGAGCTATTTGTGTCATTATCCCTTCTTATACATCTAGATCAGGTATTGTCTGTTTTAATCGGTATCCTCTCGAGAGTGCTCTCACTTAAGCACGCTTAACATCAGGTTCTAATGCCAAGCATTGTTACGTCAAAAAGCGCATCTTATGAGTTATTTTTCACTTTCAAATAGTCTTCTTCTCTTTTCAAGATTCATTCCCTACTAATTGAATTTCACCTAGGTAGCAAGAAGGTAAGATATGCTCTATAGGCCGCACTCTATCGTCTTCCCGAAGAGCAGTTATCCTTTATTTGGAAACCGGGCATTTAAAGGGGAGAAAATCCCCTTTTTTTGCTTCTTCTATTGAGAAATCAAAGACCCTCCTGCCGTAGTTTTCTGTTACTCGTAGGCTAAATCTTAGGAAATTTTTCCCTACTCAATGCACATTCAATTCGTTCCATCCCATTCATCATTCTAGGAGCCGCTCCACATCTGGGCTCTCTTACCCCGGATATTACTCCTAGCTCCCGTCGGATCGAGTTGTTACAAGCCCTCCGGCTTCCACATGGTTCGTGCCTGAGTCACACACCTAGTAGAGGTTTCTCATTATGATATTCTTTTGATTCAAACTGTATTAGCCAATATGGTGCCCATCATAATTAATCTCTCTATCACGAGGAAAAGATGGTAAATCCTTAGGAAATAAATCTAAAAACTCTCTCAAACACGAACATTTTTCAGCTTTACGGTATAATTTTTTTGTCGTTTACCCAAGCCAAATTACCACAACAACTCTTTTTCAATAGTCTCCTCGCTTGCCAAGCTGAGATTATTCTTGGAAGCTTTTACAACTTTTCGAAGTAGAGAATTTTGTTAATTTGAAAGTCGAAAGAGAACTCACTTTAAATAGCAAACATGGGTAGCATGAACTAAGGATAACAAATTCAATCCTAAGATAACATCAAAATTTTATACATTCACCTCTACTATATCTTTGGGCAATCCTATATTGTCAATATGTAGCAAACATTTCTTGAACACAAGATCCAAAAATAAAGAAATCATTGGACGCAAAACGAAACATACACCTTAGCGCCTAACAAAATATGTGGCATAAATTCCGCACCACCCCACAACATCCCATAAAATCTAAAAAAAATAGCCTAAGCCCTGATATCATATGTGACACTCTTGGATTAACTCGCTCAAGATATTGTGTGATTGGACATGTCTCATACAGAGTCTTGCAGTTTTATCCTTTGATCCATATTGAATTTTACGATTTTGTCCTTTGATGTATAGATAAGCACTTTCTCAGGATTTCATTGATCCCATTAGTGCTTTCAACTGAGCACACTTGACATTTCAAGCGTTGTCGTTATGCCAAAATACGCCTCTTGTACGTTATTTCCAGTTTCACATGTAGAATCAACAAATTCTCCCCATATTTAGTGCATAATTCATTTCATTCATGCCCCATTTGCTATCTTGGAAGCCTCTCGGGAACCGGTCCTTGTCCAAGCCCTCTCGCCTCGGCAATCGCTTCTTGCCCTTGCGGGACCGGGTTATTACACTACTATTCTCAAATAATCGTGTCATGTCAATTTAGAATTTCCCCTCGATAAATTTTTGTCTTGTTGAACATTATCATGTTACTTATAAACATTGTCACCTTTAAAGCTAGGTTCAAACGAGACTACTTTCTAACATTCGCGTGCCAGTGTATTTTGAATGAGCACAATTCAATATTTGACAACATGCGTCGCGTTCAACTCTCATTTAAAAAGAAATCATCTAATCAATAAATATTCGATGGTTACGAAATTTGTTTTGCAATCAGGTTGGGCAAAGTGTCAAAAAGAAAACATTAAAATCTTGATGGACTTGAGATTTGAATCAGTTGGACCCGAGCAGATTTACTAAATTCAAATGTCCTTGAACGTATGAAATTAGGCCCTATTTGGTTCAGCATTTGGTCAATGAACTTTGAGTAAATGTAAATACATTTGGGCTAAATGTCTTTTCCAAAATGCAAGTAGAGTTTGGTAAAATATTTTTTAAAAACACATTGGAAAGCAATTTTGAGGTAAATGCCGTTTGTTGAAAAATATACTTTGTAAAGTATTTTCACTTTTTTTACAAAAAAGTGACGGTCGACGGGCGGCGATTGGCAGCGGGCGGTCGGCAGCAGGCGACGGCGGGCGGCAGAGTTCATCGGCGGTGGTCGGCGATCGGCGGGTGGCGACGACTATGATGGTGGTGGGCAACGATGGTCGGTGGAGGTCATCGGCGATCGGCGGTGACTGCGGCGGTGGCGGTCGGCGAAGGTCCTCGGCGATCGACGGGCAGCGGCGGCGATCGTCGGCGGCGGTGATCAGCAAGCGGCGATGGATGGCGACGACGGGCAGCGGTGGTGATAGGCGAGCGGCGACGGGTGGCGGCGGAGGTGGTCGGCGGTGGTCGGCGGGAGGCAGCGGCGGCAAACAGCAGTGTTCGGCGATCGGCGGCAACGGGCAACAATCGGCAGCTACGGCGATCGGCGTCGGCGTCGGCATCGACGTCGGCGACGGCGACGGCGGTGGGCGGCAAAGCCAGTCGGCGATCGGCGGAGGTCGTTAGCGGGAAGCGGCGGCGGCAGCGGACGGCGGTGTTCAGCGATCGGAGGCGTTCGACAATCGGCGGCGATGGGCGACGGTCAGCGATGGACGGCGGTGGTCAGCAATCGGCGGCGTTCGACAATCGGAGGCGACGGGCGACGGTCGGCGGCTATGGTAATGGCCGGCAGCGGTCTGTGGTAGGGGGCAGCGGCGGCAAGCGATGAGTGGGTGGCAGTAAGTTGAGGTTACAAAGTTAAAAGAAAAAAATTAATTACATTTGAGATGCAACTTCCCAAAGTACCTTCAATGGTATTTTGGGCTAAAGGCCTTTGGAGAGCATTTAAAATGCAATTGCTTCTCCCCAAAGTAAGTCAAAAAATGAATCAAACAGTATTTATATTTAGCCAATGGACTTTAGAGTCCCAATGCTGAACCAAACAGGACCTTAGTAGGGAGTAGGAGCAATGATGTGTCATGTCCTCTTCCTTAGGGCTGTCAAAAAGGCCCGCGTCAGCCTAGCCAGAAAATCTAGGGCTCTCCATAAGGCCCGCGCCAGCTTGGCACTTATTCCTTCCATTCATGCACTGAAACCCTTTCTTTTTTTCTTTTTAAAAAAAAAAATTGTTCTGGTTAACGGCTTGCATGCATGCGAATTTGAGAAACATTGAATGGTCAATAGCTCCAATTCGTGATCTTGAACTTTTCTATTTTTAATACAATTTATTTTTCATTTTTTTCTTTTTCCTTTTGTCGAAATTTCTTTTTTGTTGGATCTAGCAGAACTATATATGTATAGAGTGGTCTGTCTTCCTACGCACCGTTTTCCTTCGGTTTCTAGCTGATGATAACATCCCATTGTTAGTGGATTTTTGTGAAAGAGTTAATCGGAATTCAATGGTTTTTTTTTTCATTTCAAATATTGGTTTCGTGATTATTTTCGACTTGTATAGGATTTTTGGATAAGGGGTTCGCTCTTTTTTCATTTTTGTAATACATTTCTTTTTGTCTCAATTCATGAGAACATAGAAGGCCCAAACAAGCTTTGTAGCAAATAGTGCCACGATTCGTCAGTCATGTAATTCCACTAAACTTACAGTAGACTCGGCACTCGGAAGGGTGTGGGTGTTTCAAGCTCTCTCACATATGATAGATTTTAAATCAAGGTCTTTCGCATACATTGAGTATTCATTTTGATAGTGCTTAAGAAAACGAAATGATTCTGTGGGGATGGCAATGCGAGTTGATGATCTTTCGTAAATCTGGTTGAGCGATCTATTATTGATGTCAAAAGTAACTAAGAAACAGAAAACAAGTGCACAAATCTCAACAAACCGACACCTATAATTAGCTTAAGACCAAGATCAAAAATTGATAATCCAATGCCTTTGCTATTTCAATTCGGGTTTAAAGAAGAGCCATCACTTGAACTTCAGTTGTATTGTTGTTCTAAAATCTCAGAATGAATGTGAAGGATGCGTTGTTCCAAAATCTCAGAATGAATGTGAAGGAAGCGCCTAATAGGTGTACATGTGGCAAACTCGTGAGTTTGATTGATTGCATTCGATGCAAGTGATCCCCAATTATATGATGGAAATAATAGAAATACTGAATTTTTGAATTCTCTGAGATTTGACATCTTGATTACAAAAAAAAAAAGATAGAAACAAAAACCTTCCAACCCAACCCGAAAGAATGGAGCATATGTTATTTGGGCTTGGGCCGGGCCAAACTAGGTAATGTTTAGTTTCGGGCCGGGGCCGGCCCGTTGACACCCCTACCAGTGTCTATAAATGCTAGTTGGTCCAAATGCTACTTGGACTTGGTACATGGGAATATTGACGTTGTCCGATCGATGTTACTTTGCCATGTCTTCGTTACTCAGTTTTGTATATGGTGATAAGTATTGTAGGTCATGAGTATGGCAATACCAAAACGTATCTGTACTGTATATTCAGTAGGTTTTTTTTTTCAATTAACTATGAGCTAATAACAAATATCAAGATTAACAAAGCGGGAAAAGACAGACGTGATAGGATGTGTTTCTCGATTGCGTAACTGACTTAACCCTTAAACTGCACGATGAAATTTTATGATTTCACCTTTCATTAGGCTTCTCGCCTTGAAGTTTTGGGATGCGTTAAAGAAGTAAGCCAAGAAAAATAAAATTGGGAAGAAAAGGGAAAAAAAAAAAAGAGCGATTGATTAGAACTATGGGAGTAATAACAATGTCTGTTTTTGTCAAGGTATCTGATTAACGAATACCTCCGAGGAACTGGCTAATCATTACTCGATACTGTGTTCAGTAATCGACATGTCCCCACTTCGGAGACTTACCCTAGGACGAATGTGATCGTTAAAGCAAAGGCCTTACCCGGTATTTCGATTCATCATCTCTTTCCTTCCTTGGCTTCTTCGTAGCACCTGACAGACTATCACGCAATCAGTTGGCTTTCACCGATTGTTGAAAGGATTTAACAAACACAACAGGATGAAACCATGCGTGTTGGCTCCTTTTCGAGATGATCGAATTATTGCAATGCCGTGGCCACAGAGAGTTGGTTTATCTGCACCAAACAATGCTTGGAGTGATGCAAAACAGATGCCATCAAGGCAAACATATTTGAGACCACAGTGTATGTTGAAAGACTGCTTCAGGTAAAGCCAACTGAATCTGGTTTAGTAGTGGTAAGAGAGCCAATACCGGCAAAGCAGTCGGTTCTCTCATATAACACTGGGGAAAGCAAGGGCTTATTCGAAAAGAAAGCTTCCAAGTTCCCGACGATGAGATCGCATAAATCTGATAAGGTTTCCGAGGTATAAACAGCTGTATGCGGCGATAACACAACATTATCAAGGGCAAGGAGCTCTTGCTCATTCTCAAACACATCTAAGCCAGCGCCTCCAAGCTCTCCCTGGACTAGAAGTTGCACCATTTCCTTTTCATCGATAATTGATCCACGTGCAATGTTAACAATCACACCTTCCTTCCCCAAAGCTAGTAGCACTTCCCTATTGATCATGTGGTGGGTTTGCTCAGTCAGGCCGCAGCAGATTACGAGGGCATCGCAGTTAGTGGCAAGCTCATAGACATTGGAATAGAAAGCATACGAAACGTATGGCTTTTTCTTCCTTGACTGATATGAAATGGCACATCCAAAGGCTTCCAGCCTTTTAGCAACCTCTAGGCCAATCCTCCCCAATCCAACAATTCCGACTCTCTTGCCACCCAGCTGCAAGTGAAATTACCACCACAAGCAGAGAATATATCAGAAAACCACACAAGCATGAGTTGAGTCAACCAGTTCAGAGGGCCTTATGTTATGCTGCATCTACTACTCGCCCTAAACGGATTGTCCAAGTGTCTTCAAAGTCAAATCCATCAGCATAAAATTTGTCAAGGGAGGATAAATTATTCATAATTTCAATTGCCTTCCTATGAAATACTTTATCCCATGGCTGTAAAACATGGAGCGACCCATAATTTCAATTTGACAACAAAATCAGTAATTGCACCATTGAATTCACTAAGCCAAGCCAGGGGATGCAGAAGGGCATATAACTCTGTCGGACAACATATCAGACCAAACACCCCATCAAAGGTAAATCTTAGGAACTAAACATCTACTTTAAACGGAAGATCTAACCTATCATTTTCACTGTTATAATCGGACCCATGAACACTAGACAAATAAAAAGATTTAAAAACTTTAGGAAGTTGGATGCGTTACAGTTGAACAAAGGGAAATAACTAAATCCAATCTTTCGAAAGATCATCTAGAGAGGTTTTTTTCGCCCGTCATGACGAAAAAGCTTTTTATGCATCTATACATGGTATTTATACCTTAAATTACTAGTGTCACCCCACACGAGAAGTCTGAGGCCCATAATAACTCTAAGGCAGACTCTTCTTCCAGATCATAGTTTTTCTCGTCAAACAATCATGATTGACCAGCCGAAAGAGCTAAAAGTCTGGACTTAGGGGCTCGTTCGCTCGATATAAACATCCTCCACCTGATTAGAATGTGCAGTAATGAGTAATCTACTTCTACATCAAGAAACAAGTGACAACTAAACTACGCTGTCCTGTTCAACAATTCTTTCTCCAGAAGTCGATCCATTCAAAGCATGTAGCGACATTCGTCAAAGGATCGTGTTTACCTAAAATACTCATCATTCTCCCTACAGTCTAAAGTCCAAAGCTTTAACATAATGCAACGGAGCACATAATCATCAATGACGAAACTCAGCTCTCAAATTGTCGATTACTAAAATGTTGACTCTTGCACATTCAATTAGGGCTCGCTTTCACTTAATCTACTCATCCAGAAAACTATTGGTGTCGAAAATCGTCACAGACAGCTAAATAGATTAAGCGAGCATTAAAACCTTCGATCCAAGTGCAAATTCACCCACACTGCTCCACAAGCCGCGCCTCAAGTACCGGTCGCCCGCCGAGAACTTCCTCAGCACGTCGATCAGCAGTCCGACCGCCAAATCCGCCACGGCGTCCGTGTACGCATCCCCCGAGCAGGCGATCGCTATCCCCCGCCTCCGGCACTCGGCCAGGTCGATGTGGTTGAGGCCAGCGCTGGCGGTCACGACGAGGCGGGCATCCGGGAGCCGCCGGAGCATGTCGGCGGTGACCGGAGCTCCGCCGTAGGTGAGGATCGCCTCGGCGGCACGGGCGTCGGGGGAGGAGAGGAAGTCGTCGAAGGGGAGCGGCGATTCCCATGGCTTGAGGAAGTGGAAGTTGTCGGGGAGGGGGCGGTTGATGAGGGAGAAGTGATGGGGCTTGCGGAGGAGGAGCACGGGCGGCGGGGAACGGCGGTGGAGGGACGGAGGAGCGCCATCGTTTTGGGGGTGAGAGGCCATGTGAAGTCAACCGGTCGAAGGTGTAGACAGAGAGAGAGAGAGAGAGAGATTTTGTGTTGCCATAGCTCGGGAAAGGACATGGAGACTCCGAGGAATTTGGCGCCATTACGTTATGGGGGCCCACTGCCTTGAGTTCATCGGCTATAATGAAAATATAAAAATTCATCTCGAATTTTTAAGTAAATTATAGTTTTTTTTGTTATCTCGAGTAAATTTATAGTTGGGAAGTTCACACGTTACATGAATTTCGTGTCATATTCGTACTAGTTGTCCATCTCATATCATATCAAGCATAAATTATTCTCGATGCTAATGCAAATCTCTCCTTTTTCTCAAAAAGTAGATAAGAATGTGAGTGTTGCTATTTCTTACACCTCTGGATCACGTATAGTCTATTTTGATTGAGTCATATCTCGAGAGTGTTCTCATCTAAGCACGCTTAATATTAAATTTGATTGAGTCATATCTCGTGAGTGTTCTCATCTAAGCATGCTTAATATTAAACTTGTAATGTTGAACGTTATTACATAAAAAAAAGTATCATATGAGTTATTTTACATTTTAAATATATAATTTAAGGATATGTTTCCCTACTTAATGCACAATTCAATCCGTTCCACCCCATTCGCCATCGGAAAAATTACCAATGAAATGCTAAACCTATTGCAATTATGCCGATTCAGTCCTAAACCTTTTTTTTCTTACCAATTCAGTCCTAAACCTTTTGCAATTATGTCATTTCAGTCCATCCGGCGAATTTTGGCCGGCCGGCGCTGACGTGGACGCCGGCTGACCGGCGATCGAATATTTTAACATTGTTTTCATACTTTTTTGTTTTTTGTTTTTTTCTTTCCCTTCCCCACGTCTAGCTATTGCCCCATTTCGGCGATCGGCAAAAGCGCAGCCGGAGAGGCCAAGCCTCGCGTGGCTATGGCAGGGGTGACTTTGCCGTCGCTAGGCGAGGCAACGACGGTGAGGTCAAGCCTCGCCATGGCCGGGTGAGGCTCGACCTTGCAAGTACAGTTCTAGGCCGACCGGCCATGGCTGGGTGCGACCTCGCCCGGCCATGACGAGGCGACGATGGAGAGGTCAAGCCCCTCCACGGCCGGGCGAGGGTCGATCTCGCAACCCAGATTTGGGCACACGACACCCTACAATTACAGAGAGAGTAAAGAAGGAGCAGAAGATGAAGATGGAGATGGCGCTCCGCTTCCACAGTCCTTCATCTGTTTGTTAAATGCTGGCTCGAGCTCTAATGTGAGAAGTCTCCGCCCTTCTGGGTTGCAAGGTCGACCCTCGCCCTGGCCAAACGAGGTCTCGGCCAACCATGGTCGCGCGAGGCTTGACCTCATCGGCCCAAATCTGGGCTTGCGAGGTCGAGCCTCGCGCGGCCTCTCCGATCGTCGGAATGGGGCAACGGCTAGACGTGGGGTGGGGTGGGAGGGGAAAGAAAAAAAAAACATAACATTATGAAAAAAAAAATATTAAAATATTCGATCATCCGCCGGCCGGCATCCACGTCAGCGCCGGCCAGTCAAAATTCACCGGATGGACCGAAATGGCACAATTACAAAAGGTTAAGGACTGAATCGGCACAATTGCAGTAAGTTTAGAATTTTTTAGTAACTTTCCCATTCGCCATCCTAGGAACTGCTCCATGTCCGAGCTCTTTTGCCTCGGAGATTACTCCCAGCTCTCGTCGAAACCGGATCATTACACGCCCTCCAACTTTCACATGGCTCGTGCCTAAATCACATACCTACTAGAGCGTTCTCCTTTTATCTTCTTTTGGTTCAAAATGTATTACTCAATATGGGGACCATAATAATTAATCTCTCTATCATTGAGGAAAAGACGGTAAAGCCTTAAATAAATCTAAGAACCCTCTGAAACACGAACATTTTCCAGCTTTAGGACATCATTTTTTGTCTTTTACACAAGTCAAATAACCACAATAACCCTTTTCGACACCGGAGTCTTGCTCACCTAATGACAAGTGCAACGGTTAAAACAAGGCCTACCCCAGGATCGCAAGCCATCGTCTCTTTGCTTCCTCGGCTTCGAAAGAGAATCGAGCAGCTTTCACAGAGAGTAGCATCTGGCAGACTATCGTACAATCGGTTTGGCTCTCGCCGATTCTGGAAAGGATTAAACAACAAAACCAACAGGACTGAAACCATCTCAGGGAAGAAAAAAATCAAC
This sequence comes from Rhodomyrtus psidioides, assembly GCA_021437785.1. Classification (NCBI taxonomy): domain Eukaryota; kingdom Viridiplantae; phylum Streptophyta; class Magnoliopsida; order Myrtales; family Myrtaceae; genus Rhodomyrtus; species Rhodomyrtus psidioides. Next base: position 2,236,385 of record JAILYB010000054.1, read on the forward strand.
CGTTGAGTTGGCTCCTTTTCCAGATGATCGTATTATTACTGTCTCGTGGCCACAGATGGTTACCCGCACCGAACACGCCTGTAGTGATGCAAATCAGATGCCATCAAGCCACACATATTGAGGACACTTGTAGAAAGACTGCTGCAGATGAAGCCAACTGAATCTAGTTCAGTAGTGGTAACAGAGCTGACATATGCCAGCGGAGCAGTCGGGTTCACTCATCTAACACAGGGGAAAGCAAGGGCTTATTTGAAAAGAAAGCTTCCAAGTTCCCGATAACAAGATCGCCTAGATCCGAAAAGGATTCTGGGGTAAAAACAGCTGTATGTGGGGATAATACGACATTATCAAGAGCAAGGAGCTCTTCAGGAACTTTGGGCTCATTCTCAAACACATCTAAGCCAGCGCCTCCAAGCTCTCCTTGGACAAGAAGTTGCACCATTTCCTTTTCGTCGATAATTGATCCACGCCCAATGTTAATAATCACACCTTCCTTCCCCAAAGCTAATAGCACTTCCCTATTGATCATGTGGTGGGTTTGCTCATTTAGGCCACAACAGATTACGAGAGCATTGCAGTTAGTGGCGAGCTCGTAGACATTGGAATAGAAAGCATACGAAACATATGGCTTTTTCTTCCTTGACTGATATGAAACGGCAAATCCAAAGGCCTCAAGCCTTTTAGCAACTTTTAGGCCAATCCTTCCCAATCCAACAATTCCGATTCTCTTGCCTCCCAGCTGCAAGTGAAATTATCGCCACAAGCAGAGAAGATAGAATTAACACTTCATGTATAACTGAGACAATAAGATCAAGTGGTATAAAATGGAACAATTCTACCTGAATTATGGAAATAAATGACGACATAATATTCTAATCTACACCGCACTAGCAACAGAAAATCACGCTAGCATGAGTTAAGTCAACCAGTTCAGAGGGCATTATGTTATGCCACTTCTGTCACTGACCCTAAATGGGTTATCCAACTATGCTTCACAGTCAATTCCACCAGCATAGACATTATCAAGGGAAGAAAAACATTCATAATGGCAATCACGTTGCTATAAAACACTTTGTAACATGGCTGTAAAACATGGAGTAATTCAAATTACAACATTTGGTAAAAAAATTCAGTAATTGAACAATTGAATTTATTAAGCCAAGCGAGGGGATGCTCGAGACCATATAACTCTCTGCCAAACAACATATCAGACCGAACTCCCCATCAAAGCTAAAACTTGGGAACTAAACATTTACCTTACATGGAAGATCTTACCTATCATATTTACTGTTATAATTGGACACATGAACACTAGATAAATCAAAATTTAGAAGTTTCAGGAAGTTGAATGTTTTAGAGTTGTTTGAAGGAAAGCAGCTAAATCCAATCTTTGAAAAGATCGTCTATTAATAGAGAGTTATTCTGCCCGTCATGACAAAAAGGCTTATCATGCATCTAGACACAGTCTTTCGACCTTCAATTAATAGCGTTGCCACTCGAGACATCTGAGATCCATAAAAACTAGAAGGTAGACCCTTGACACCAATCATGGCTATTTATCGTCAAACAATCATGATTGGCCATTCCAAAGAGTTAAAGATCTCAAGTTAGGGGCTCTTTCGCTCGGTACAAACATCCTCCGCCTGATCAGACAAATTGATAGTGGAATAATCAAAGAAACACTTCTACCTCAAGAAACAAGCGAAAACGATGATGTCCTATTAGCCTATTCTTTCTCTAGAAGTTAATCCTTACAAAGCAAATCGCACCGTCGCCAAATGATTGCGTTCAGCCGGAAAAATAATCATCAATCTCTCCACGGTCCAGAGGCCAAATCTTTAAGAATAATGTGACAGAGCACAAAATCGTCAATGGCGAAACTAGGTTGTCAAGTTTTTTTTTAGGTCGGAAGGTTGTCAAGTTGTCGTGTTACTAAAATGCTGATTCTTGCACGTTCCATTAAAGCTCACTTTCACTTAATTCTCCTTTCCTGGTTACTAAACGCTCACCCAAACAACTATCAAGGACAAAGCGAGCTCTATTACCTTCGAACCGAGTGCGAATTCACCCTCACTACTCCACAATCCACGCCTCACGTACCGGTCGCTCGCCGAGACCTTCCTCAGCACGTCGATCAGCAGTCCGACCGCCAAATCCGCCACGTCCTCCGAGTACGCGTCCCCCGCGTTGGCGATCGCGATCCCGCGCCTCCGACACTCGAAAAGGTCGATGTGTTCGAGGCCCGCGCTGTTGGTGACGACAAGGCGTACCTCCGGTAGCCGCCGGAGCATGTCGGCGGTGACCGGAGCTCCTCCGGAGGAGAGGATCGCCTCGGCGGAGCGTGCGTCGGCGGAGGAGAGGAAGTCGTCGAGGGGGAGCGGCGATTCCCAGGGCTTGAGGAAGCGGAAGTTGTCGGGGAGGGGACGGTCGAAGAGGGAGAACTGAAGAGCGTGCCGGAGGAGGAGGACGCACGGCGGGGGACGGCGGTCAAGGGGTGGAGGAGTGCCGTCGTTTTGGTGGTGGGAGGCCATGGGAAGTCAAAGTAGCGATGGAGAAGAGCGTCGGATCGAATGTAGAGACGCAGAGCAGGCCGCCAGGAGATATTGGGTGGGTCAATTTTTTTGACGGAACATATGTTATGTTTGCTTGGCTAGGAATTCTCATAAATCTGTCTGGACAATGTGATGGAGTCTGCCGCGCGCATGGTAACACTTTAGAAGTAGAATTTCTACTTGTGAAGCTAAAAATCATTTGATAAAGACGCTTTAGAAGTGCTTCTAAAGCTGAAAGCCGATTGATAAAAATATTGAAAAATCACTTCTAGAAGTACTTTTGGAAGTAATTTCTACTTCTCGTTGGAATTTTGGACAACTTTGAAAACTAAAAATTGTAGCTTCTAAAAAAGAAATCACTTCTTCAACTACACCGGTCTTCGCTGACCAACGTCCGCCTGCCGACACCCCCCGACCACCGGCCGTCCAGCCGCCACCGGCAGCCCGCCCCGCGGCCAATCCCCCCCCCCCCCCCCCGCCGCCGATCGCCGGTAGCCGCCAGTGGCCGGCCGCCGCCGTCTACCGCCAATCACCGGCCGCCCGCCCCGCGGCCACCACCTCCGGCCGCCGTCGCCGACCGCCGCTGGTCGCCATCCACCGTCCGCCGCCGTTCTCCACTGATCACCACCGCCGAAGATTTTATTAATAATGTTTAAAAATTAAAAATTTCAGAAGTAGAAATTTTATCAAAGAGAAATCTTGATTAAAAATCAACTTTTGATGGAGAAGTTAAAAAATCAACTTCTGCTTCTGATTGAGAAGTTGAAAAATCAACTTCAACTTCAGAAATGATTTCTTTTTGCGGAAGTGTTGCCATGCGCGCCCTTAACAAGCAAAAAAAAAATGTAATCGAATTTTAAAACTTATCAAATAGGTATAATCAAATAATTCCGTTTAATTAATGAAAAATGCTAACCAAGGACATCGTTTGAGTCTGAGTTTACAACGAAGAAGAAGACACTAGCTGAAAAAGGGCTGGTGATAGTGGGGAAGTGGTCGGCAAGAGTCGCCAGGCCTTGGCCAATAGCCCTGCGACCCTCGCCCAGTCGCGGCCCCCCAAATCAAGCGCGGCTCACCGCTAGTTTGTATGTTTGTTGATAAGTGCATAGACATGCGTTGATGTATACATCTGGAGGGTGGATTATCTCGATTTGATTGTTTAGGATTTTGTCTCTCCTTTGGTGGATAATGTTACTGGATTTTCTCGTTTGTCTGTGATTTTGATTTCTTGATGTTATTTCTAGAGTTTTCTGGTTTGATGGTTGGAATGGTTTAAAGGATGTTGTAGAAGTAGCTTTTTTTTTTTTTTTAATTGTAGAAGTAACTTGATGATGGAGTTGTCTCGCCCAGATCTCCGGCCCCAGCTGAGGCTTGGCGACGCTCGTCGATCACTTCCCCACCATCACCTGTCCCTTTCTGGCGGCGGCGAGGGCTTCATAGCCCTCACCGTTGGTTGTGCTGGTGTCTTCTTCTTCCTCGTTCTCTCTCTTTTTTCTTTTTTCTTTTTCTTTTTAAATTTTAGCTCATTTTTAAATTTATTTAAATAAAATTGATATTAAAAATTAGATTCAGATCAAAACGACATCGTTTTAGTCACGGCATCGCTACGTAGAAGAGAGAAAATATTTGAAAATGTCAGGTCAGTTGGTCAATTTGAATAAAGTTAGAAGAATGACTCGATTACACCAATTTGATAAGTTTTAGGATTGGATTGCACTTTTTGCAAGTTTTATGACTCGATTGTATCAATTTGACAAGGTTTAGGGCTCGATTGCACTTTTTATAAGCTTTAATATTTAATTGCGCTTTTACAACTTATAGCGAGCAAATCCATTTTTTTTTACATACACGATAAGACATTTCGTTTAGCTTAGGTCATATATTCAAGTGGCCCCATTGATTAGCATCTATGTCTCTTGTCTATGGGAAAGGATTTCCTAACATGATGTTATGAGTGTCATTAAATTTGGGCCGTCCATTTTGAATTAAATGTTCCAGATTGATCATGGTAGGAAATCATTAATGATAGGTTGTCTACATCCGGTCTCTTTCTTCTTCTTCTCCTTTCTCTCTCCTTCTTTTCGTCCCTTTTTTTTTTTTTTTTGGTCTTGTGTGTGTGTTCTCCCTTTAGCTCGCTGTTAATACCAGGCCATGGCCAACGGCCGACCACATGCGAGGACCAATTTCGCTGGGCGACGGCGAGGGACCGAGAAGCTGAAAGTGTCGACGATGTGGGGTAAGGGGAAAGAATACAACGGGCGAAGAAAGGATGCAGTGGCAACTCTCTCTTTGGCTGAAAGGAAGAAACGATGAACAAGAAAAGAAACCTTTAGACTAACCAGTGGAGCCCACCAAGACATGTGGCGAGCGCCGGGTGTCTGTCTTGCTGCCTACGTGGCAAGACTGGCTGGCCTGCCTAATATTTTTCCGTGGATCGCTTGCCTTAAATTCGTGTTCATTATTCATGTCATTATTTAAAATCATTTCCCATGATTACGATAAACTCATTTTTTGCTTTTTAAAATAGAGTCAAGCCGAGCTTTGCTCATTCAATAAATTCATGTCACATTTGTATTGGCTATTCACGTCCTCTCGTATCATGTCCAAATTATTTTCGATGTAAATACAAAGCTCTACTCTCTCTTTTTCACTAAAAGTCGGAAAGAATGCGTCGGTTCCGATTAAAGTCGGGTCGGGTCGGGTCGAAATTTCTCCTACAGAGAATTTTGTCATGTTCAAAGCATATCCCTGCATTTTTTTTCAAGCACTGCCGCCCTGTAAAGCTAGGTCCGACGACACTGCTTTCAACCATCGGCATGCTAACCGATTTGAACGAGCACGACTCCGACATTCGAATAACACGTGCCACGTCCGAATTCTCAACAGAAGGGCCAATCGAATCGCTATGATTTCCGGATGTTGCCAGATTGATCCTAATGTACCTAGCGTCGTTGTTCGACGTGCTTCCTTGGATCCATTGCAATCAGATTGGGCAAAGAGACAAAAGAAAGAACATTGAATTTGGTTGGATCCGAGATTTGAATCAGATGGACAAGAGTAGACCGACCCGATTCAAATGCGCTTGAATGCATGAAGTCGGTAGGGACGAATCGCATTAATGTGTCGTTTGTCCATACATTTGCGGTGGTCCGAAATGCGACTTTCGGACCTTAGCACACGGGGCATGTTGAGGTTGTCGGGTCGGTCCAAATCCTACTCTTCGTGTAGAGTTACCCTCGTTATCTTCTGTGTATGGTCGATTAGTATGGTGGGTCATGTTTGCTGCAGCACCAGACATGGTTGTGCTGTCAATATCCAGTGGGATTCTTCTCTAATCGACAATGTGGTTGATACCAAATCAACAAAAATGGACAAGAGAGACGATAACCCTTATCCATACCGAGAATTTTTTTCTCGATTCATCTTCGTTAGGCTTCTCGCCCGAGAAAATCTTAGGATGCATTTTGGTTAAAGGTAGTTTTACCAATGAATTATGCCTCAACTAAGATATATTAATTGCTTCACACCACGTCAATTCTTCAATGTGAGACTTTTCTAACATAACTTACACGTGTATCTCAACATAAACGGCGAGAAAGGGAAATTGAAAAGAAATCGAAAAGAGCGATGAAATAGAAAGGATCGGAGATCCAAAGATGGATGTTTTCATTAGCAGACTGATTAACGAGTCTTTTCGAAGCACAGGTTAACCATGCTTAAAGTGAAATGATTTCATTTCAAGAGCACTGGTTATACTTAATAGGAGGAAAACAATGTATTGATAAGGCCAATTGACACTCGACTCATTCCATTCCACAAGCAATGTACGATGTCACAAAATTGAGAGGCGGTCATGCTTCGAACATCGCCGAGGCCGAAAAAGCGGAGAGCCGAGTCGACCCGGATCGATCCTCGGCACGGCGCAGGCCAGTCTCTCACGAGCCGCGAACACCCTTTTTTTTTGCTTTCACCATCTCTCATAATTACGTCCCCAAGTTGACTCTCCAAATTGCAAAAAATCTACTCGATTGGCCTCTCCATCAAGGTTGCGCCGAGCACCGCAAACTACCAGAAAAGCAGAGATTCCGCACTTTCGTGCGACTCTGCTAATCCTCAAAAGCTCCTCCTTTTTTTGCTGCACAGAGACCGACCGAGAAAAGTCTTTCAGCTTTCTGGGCCCAGAGGGGAAATTTGCAAAGAAGTCAGAATGTGCTTTTGTTCTGTGAAGTGATCTGACGATTGATGAAGGAAGAGAAAGCGAACCAAGAAAGAACAATCAGTTTCCTTTACCACGATGTCCCAATCCACCAAACGGTACTGCGACTCCTCAAATTCAACAGCTGCAGAGTTGGCAAAAAAAAAAGCTTCAAGTGGGGCTCTCTGCTTGTGCTCTGTCCCCAACCAAATCATTAATATTCTGATGCCGAGAACGATGTTGTGAGGGTTGTAGGGCCGAAGCCACCGTCCTAAGCAACCCATCCAAACGCGCAAAGGAAGTGCGTTCTACAATGAATTTTATCGGCGACGACGTGATAATAGTGATATTGGGTATTGGCGTTGGATATGATATGGTTTTTGCAGTCGATCAGAGGCCGAAAAGGATTAGAAAGCGGTATCTACAAGTGAGATGCCTAAGAAGCCCTCGTTTCCCCATTTGTCCTTCCCAATCTTTCGTTGCATCATTAATCTAACCAATGACTAACAATTGCTGAAACCCAGCGAGTTCCATCTTGCACTCTTAACTGTCAGTCAACGGAAACAAAAGTGTGGATCGAATCCTAGGATTCTGATCGAAAGCTCACCGGGCCTTCTTACGGGACTTGAACTGGAAATTGGACGGCGGCGAGGGGGAGAACTCGAACGGCAGGTGGGGTGGTTCGGCCTCGCCGGAGAGCATGCCAATGATCTCCGCCATGGTTGGTCGCTTCGCCGGCGACCGCTGTAGGCAGAGGAGGGCGATGGTGATGCAGAGCAATGCCTGTTCCTTGTTCAGTGAGTGCATGGAGCTGTCGAGAAGATCCAGGAGCCTCCCGTTTTGAGCCAATTGCCTTGCCCAAGAAATCAAATTGGCCCTCTCGAACTCTGCCATCGGAGAGGCGGTCACTTGCAGCGGCCTCCTCCCCGAGACTAGGACCAGAAGCAAGACGCCGTAGCTATACACGTCGCATTTCTCTGACAATTGCCCCCCGCCGCCGTACTCGGGGGCTATGTAGCAAACAGTTCCTCTCATACTCGGTGTGCTACTAACACCACCGCTTTTCGGTATTATGTCGCCGGCGCTCGTGCAAGACCATTCTTGGCTATTCCTCCTCCCATTTCTCAGCTCTCCACTCAATCCGTCCATCCACCAATCGATGCTGCTTCGACTGCTCCTACTCTTCCTCTTCTTCCTCTCCTGCGCCGAGTCGTCCTCGTTCTGCCACCACATTTCCCCTCCATTGTTAGAACTATGCCCTCGCTTCTTCTTCGTCTTCTTTGAGAGCTCATTGCAGAACTCCTCCCTCCACCACTCCCTCGGCTTTTGCTTCTTTTCCTTCTTCGGCGCTCTCTCCTCGTCTAACGAGGCCCACCATTCCCACCGTTTCCTCTGCTTCTTCGGCGGCTTCAGCTTCCGGCTCGACCCCTCATCTCTTCCCGCATTGGGGGTCGAAACCCAATCGCTGTTGGGTCTTTCCTTCCTAATCTCACTGCCTATCCACTCCATGACATAATCTTTCACTCTCCCCGACTCAGACCCTCCTGCATTGTCTTGCCTCCACCACCAATTACTCCTCGAATTCCCCTTCTTCTCGGCCCCACTGGCATTCGCTAGATTCAAATCCTTACCGCTCTCTATGCTAGTCCCGTCGAAACAACCCTCCGACACGCTCCCTCTTTCTAATCCCATTTCAGGCGACACCACAGCCACATCCGGAGACTCCTCCGAATCCAAGACCCTGATCACGCAGCTCTCGGGTGACCGCTCCGCGCCACACCGACTACTGCCCTCATCGCACCCAGTCGCAACACTCTCTGACTCCTCCAAGATGGATCCATTGTTATCCTCCTCAACGATCATCACCGTCCCATTCTCACCCCCATCCACATTGTCATCCTCCTCCATAATTTCCTCGGTCTTCAACCTAGCAAGACCGAAATCCCCAATCTTCGCCCTAAACTCTGAATCCAGCAACACATTGCTAGGCTTGATGTCGCCGTGAATCACCGGAGGATCGCAACAGTGGTGCAAATACTCAAGCCCCCTCGCGACATCAGCCGCGATTTCAAACCGCCTGCGCCACTCTGCGAGCTCGGCGCACTTCCTGCCGAACAGAGCATCTTGCAAGCTCCGATTTTGCATGAATTCGTAGACGAGTAAGAGCCTGTTACCTCGGCGATTGGTGGAGTAGCCGTGGATGGAGACAATGTGGGGCGAGCCGTTGAGGACGGGGGCGAGGGAGAGCTCGTTGCGGAACTCGCGGTCGGAGGAGGCGGCGGCGGCGGCGGCGGAGGGGGACGACATGAGCTTGACGGCGAGGGGGGAGGGGTGGGAGGGGAGGAGGGCCTTGTGGACGGAGCCGAAGGCGCCGTGGCCGAGGAGGGAGGAGGGGGAGAAGGAGGAGGTGGAGCGGCGGAGGAGGGAGTAGGAGAAGCGGCGGAGGTGGGGGGACTTGGAGTCGGCGGGGGCGGTGCGGGTGCGGGAGAGCTTGCGGTAGAGGAAGACGGAGAGGAGGAGGACGAGGAAGAGGAGGAGGAGGGAGAGGGACGCGGCGCCGGCGAGGATGGCGGGGAGGAGGGGGTGGCGGTGGTGAGCGGAGGCGGCGGGAGGAGGCGGCGGCGGCGGCGCAGGAGGAGGAGGAGGAGGAGGAAGGAGGAGGGAAGGCATGGTGTGGGCGAGTGTGAAGGTCAAGGATGAGAGAGTGAAGAAGAGGACATGGCCATGGAGAGATAGAGAGACTGTGTTGTTGCAGAAGAGAGAGAGTGAAGAGAGAGAGAGAGAGAGAGGGAGAGAGGGGAATTTAATTCTGAACAGGAAAATGAGTTCTCGCTAATCCTTTCAAGAATCGGAAAATATTTTTTAATGCGTTTATATTATATTAGCAAAATTGAGTTTTTTTTATGGTGAACTAAGGCTAATTTAAATATTTACTTTTCTAAGAATTTACACGAATAATACTTTACCATGAAGTAATCATAAAGATTAATATCTCCAAACGAATGAAGAAAATAAAATACTTCATATTATTCTGATTTTTTTTTACGCTCCGCGAATTCTACGACGGATGGATAATATTTTCTCAACATTATGATAATTCAAGATTTAAAAATAAGAAATGGAGAGAAAGATGAAATCGGTTGCTGCATCCTTGGATCAATGAAAGAATTTCATCTGAGCGTAATTTTTAATGGGAAGTGGGGTAGGTAATTTTTTATTTTTTATTTTTTAATCTTTTTTTCCCTTTTTTTGAGATTAAATGACTTCGTAATATTAAAACCACGCGAATACGAAGAGAAAATATCGAGTGGTTTAGTAACCACCACGTCATCAGCCCATGTGGCGTGAGTGAGCTATCGCTCGTGTTTTTTAAATTGGAAATGAGGATGTTAAGGATATCGTGCTTTTATATGTATCCTCACTCGATAATTAGGAATATTAATAAACGCATACACGTGGAAGAAAAAAAGTAACCGATTTTTTCGAACAAGATTAGGCTCCTACTTCTATGCAATTTCATCCTTTTTAAGTACTTTTTGAATCGTCGGGCTCTCTCTAACTCCGCGTCCGTTCGCGTAATTATACTATTTCATCACTGGAAAAAGAAAAACCTAATAATATCTTTCTCTATCGTACGCGTGCGATTTTGATGTCTACATTAAGTTTTCTAATTTTTTCGGTCGATGGCGGCGCGTAGTTTGCGTCATACCAAAGTTACCCACGTCAGCAATGTCATGTCAATAATTTGACAGCGTAAAATCGAGCAAAATCAGATGATGACTTGTGTTAAAGGGGAAAAAAAAAAGAAGGGAGGTCGAAAGACAAAATTGCAGAGAGAGAATTAATTCTACTCAACATGAATGAATTTATAGATAGTATTGGAAAAAAAAAATTTCATTCGACTCGTTTTAGTCTTATAGTCATGGACTCGAATTTATTCGTATTAATAATTTATCTAAGCAAATCTTAAGATTAGCGAATTTCCCGATCTACATGTTCAGTACTAATCCTACAATCAAACCTATGCATAGCTCCTAAGTTATGGATGTTTCACCTACAAATTATGTGTTTTTCCTTTTATAATGTTTCGGGTTGGACAGCGTACACTTTTGTCTTCGTGCTTTTGCGTAGCTTTCCTTTCATCTCTATGTTTGAAATGCGGTGGTAGTCATTCAGAGGACAAAAAAAAAAAAAATGCGACCAAACCCATTATAAAAAAAATCCTCGAACGGTTAAGATATCTCTGTCTTTGATTATGAATCTTAACCAGAATTCAATATAATTTTTTGTTTCTCCTACATTTTGGAATTATTTCTCGTGCTTTGACAAGTAGGCTTGCTTGCAATCTCTGTGAGTACATAACCCATGTTTTGTTCCTGATGGGAAGACTGTAACTCAGTCCGTAAACCTTAGAAGCAAAAGGGTAAAATTTGCATCAACGTCCACAACTTCCTAACCATAAATTTACGCCGAACTAATTTTCCTCTCGCAACAGATTGTGGCGACAAATTTATATACTCTAAGCTAATCTTTATCTCACGAAGAATCTCAAAATTCACGCCATGGACTCGAATCTACCATTCGTGAGCATGCCATCGAATATCTTATCAAAATACACGCGTGTCAAGACACGTGATAGAAGACTACACGGCGGATACGACGTGGAGGATAATGGATCCGACATGTGGTGTTGGGTGCGGGACACTGATTCGAGATTTTTTTTACGGGATAGTCGACCAAAATGCTAATAGAGTATAGATTTGGGTACGGGATACTGATTCGAGGTTTGTTTGTGAGAAGAAAATTAATAGGGGGTTGAAACGGAGGACCGTTTTGAAATTTTTTTTTTTCTGTAAGAAATTAGAGAGTGCGGTGTTGTAATTTATTTATTTATTATTTTAATTTTTTTGTTGCAAATTGCAAAGAAGGACACATTGAATTCCCAACTATATATTTTTTTTTTATGTGGTCAAAATTCCCAACAATTTACCTGGTGTTCCTGTACACTTTATCTCCTGCCAACGTTTTCGACAGCGACTGCGCGAGTGCAGCGCGCGCGCGTGGTCATTTATTGCGAGGCGTTGACCCGTGAGTGACTGATGGCCGTTCGTGGTTAGTGGGATTCCTTTAAACTCTCCTCGGGAAATACGGAGCTCGCTCACGCGCCGGCTTCGGTGCGCGTGCGGTCCACAGGCATTCACGTGAGCCCGTGACTAGCCAGCCCGTCGGGAGCAGGCGGGCGACTCTGACTATCCTTTTCCTTTTTCTCTTTTTCTGTCTTTTTTCGTGTTAAGAGAATCGCTAGGAAAAATGTCTTGGTTACCTCCAAAATCAATTCGGTACACTGATCACAGCGGTCACAAGATTCACGAAAGATGGTGAAATTGACAAGAAAAGTTGTGTCAAGCGTAGCGGAAGTGCGGCGTTATCGTATGTAGGAATCAATCTGTATATAACAGATGTTACGGTATCCGAAATGCCGCGTTTATCTTGGATTGACGGAAATATCGTTCTCCCAAGAATAATTAAGAATTCCTCCAATATTTATGGGTACGAAAAATAAGTGCACGCATGAAGTAGCCTTTTTCTCGCCCGTTAACACTTAACCTACGACTGTAGACATCGAGGATCAAGACATTCGCGAGTACCGGCAAATATCAAAATCGCGTTACATCAAAAGCTATGCCAGAGAGATTGTGCTTTCTATATAAGCTTCGGTGGACGAATTTTTCAGGTAGAATAATCCCATGAATCTTATTGTTCTATTCGGTTGTGGATTGTCGTTAGACATTGATCGTGGAGCGGGCTGAGCCAAGCCGAAACAGATGGTAAGAGCCGGCGGTTCTTTCCTGGCCCACGCCACGATTAAAAGGTCCCGAACAAAGTAAAACAATTACCGAGCAAAATAAAGCGATCCGATAAAGAGATTGGTTCGCATGTGAAGCAGATATTTTCGTCTAGCGTTGCGCTACATGACATCGGCATGTGATTTAACAAGCCCCCCCCAAAAAAAAAACGCCACAATTTGCAATTTCTAAACGTCACTTAAGATAGGCAAATACGGTTCGGGGGCGAATATTGAAAGCCGCCAAGGACACAGTCGGACAATAAAGAATCGCTAGCCTTTCGTCTAGGTGTTGCTCTACATGACAGCGTGCATGTGATTTTAACAAGTCAATAGAAACGAACAATTTTGCAATTTCCAAACGGCGTCGCGTAAGGCAGACAAGTATGGTTTCGGGGGGCGAACCGCGAAGACCGCCGAGGGAACAGTTGGGACAAGAAAGGGTCTCTCTGTCAAGTGGCCGCGCGATGCTCTCGTTTGACTTCTGAACTTGGTAAAAAGGAATCTACTGAGATAATAGATAAGCGCCAAAAAGCCAGACCTTCTCGCCGACCAGGAAAAACGTGCAGGGTCTGAACAGGAAAGAGCAAAACGACAGTGGACAGACCGAGATTAGCACCCCCAAGGAAAACACTTTACTTCAAGAGAGAGAAAGAGAGAGAAGACTTAATCAGAATATTATAAGATGAATATGGTACCAATTAATCTAGCATTTGTTTCCTCACCTCACATAACGAGAGATGCACACATCAAAGAATTCAAAATGTCAGCCCTCATGTGTTCACCCAGTAATTAAAAAAAAAAACGATCACATATGCACGAGATCGATTTCTGTATCACTAAGTACAAGAGGTTTCAATTTGAGTCAAAATATTCGAGTCACGGCTCGAGCATCACATGATGTGTACTCAACGAGTTGCAAAATCCTCTCTTCGCGGATTTTTTCGCCGGCCTCCTTGAAAAATGTTTGAAACAATTCAACTTTCTGCGTGCTCATGCAACGAGGCTGCCCTTCTCGAATGACGATCACATGAGCCCCACTTCTCCAGTTTTCCCATAAATGTAAAGGAAAGGATGGAAGGACACCCGAAGTTTGTCGGGGGGGCTGACCCGCCCTGTGCGGCGTTTCCAAGGCCACCGTCCCCTGATCTTCAAATAACGTGCTCACTTTGATTGTATAAGATTATTTCAGTCTGTCTGGATTGATATTTAATTTCTTGCTAACATGAAATTATTCCCTATAGGGGATTGAAGAATTAAACTAACGACGACACGAAAATTACCCTCTTCTCAGTAATTTTCTCTATCTGGGAATCTCTGTTGATTTTTGTGGGGAATTTTTAAAAAAGGAATAAAGAGAGAGAGAGAGAGAGAGAGATATATGGAAGTTCGAGAAAGTGCTAGTGGAAAACGGAATTCTTCTTTTTAGGACAAGAATTGCTTCTTCTTTTTTTCCCACTTATAAGTATGGTAGTTTTCATTGATCGTAAAGTTTTTTCCCGTTGGATTATCCACTTTCAGCAAACTATATACATAGAAGTTCGAAAAATCATCTCATGAAATGACATTTTTATATCACACACCCTAAATGTGAAAACCACACCTGCATCACAATGACAATTCAGCAAGCAAGCGCTCCAACTCGGAACACGCTTCACGACAACAAAGGTATCATAGAAATCATTGCAGCAGCAAGTGAAGCAGCATATCGTCAGGTTATGGATAAACTCACACATATGCAGCAAAACCAAGCTCTAATACCAAGGGAGAACCAAAACTACCCCCTCCATCTATTCAGCTGCACGATTCGTCAGAAGAGAAGCGAAAAGTTGAAGATGAGTTCCCTTTCACTTCAATAACACAGTAACAGAGTAAGAACTAAGAAGCAAGCTTGAACCAACCATCAGTTTGCCGTCCACATGAAATCAAATCCTTCGGTAGCGGCGCATATTTACTGCGGGGGCTGAGAACCGCCATTTTCTGGAGTTTCATTCACTGGGGTTGTGCCGTTCCTCCTGCTCGAGCTCGAGTGTCCTGTAATGCTCCGTCCCATGAACCTCCCTGCTTTGCTTAGGCCACTTCCAACAGCTCCTAGTCCGCTTCCAACAAGCCCCACTCCTCCAACAATGCCGCTCCCAACAAGCCCAACTCCAGCTCCAATGCCTGTACCAACCATCCCCACCCCGGATCCAACCAAGGATGCTGCTCCATCGAGTGCATCCATTGTACTTCCGATGACTCCAGCCTCTTTCAGCTTCTTTCTCGCTTCTAAGATCTGCTTCTCTTCTTCTAGAGCTGCTAACTGTTCCTCCTTACTGAATTCGTGATAGAAAACCTGAAAGTCCAAACCGGCATAAAAGAGAAGATTAAAAGTCAAATACGCCTCAACGTTACTTTCAAGAAGGGTTATCCAAGCAGTAATGGCTTCAGCATCAATTGAGAAAGGAAAAAAGGAGAAACATCCTAAAGAACCAAGAATTAGTAAAACTCTATGAATGGTACCAAATAAAAAATAAGCACTAGAGCTTCCAGTTCTACGCCCCCATGTATCCGGAAACTTTATCAGTGGGAAATTCGATATGTACATTTTAGGTTTACCGCAGATGGAAAAAAAGAAATTTGCAAATTCATTGTTGGATGAGTAGCATGTGAATTTGAAATTAATTTTCTAACTGAACTCTTCCACATACAATTTCAATATGCATGTGCAAATTATGTTGTACATTAACTGTGGCTCTAATAAAACTGATGTTTTGTGCTTGGAAAATTACAGTGTCAAGTAATATTGAATATCAAGTTAAAAAAAAGTAATATTGAATAGGTTTTATCTATGAATAGAAATTATATCTTTACTTATCTGCAGCGATTCTTAAACATTGCGGTAAGATGGAAAAAGTAGCGAGACAATGTCTAGATTATTATTATTATTTTTTTACAAATTTTCTATGGCATAATACGAAATTCTCATTAAATAGATACATGCTTCTTACAAAAATCAGCAGGGGTAGTCGCCCCCACTATTAGTCATGTAGAAGCACATCTGGTTCATGCTGAAGTAACTTAAGTTGTAAGAGACACAGTACCTTGAGGGTAACAGTCCCTCTGTCCTTCTTGTCTTTTATTTTCAGCATATCCAGTGATGGAAGCAATCTCAAATCGACCTCTGTCACAGTTTCAGCTTCCAGCTCAATCAAGGGCAATTTTGCAGTTCCTAACCGTTTGTCTTGTCCAATGTCCTCATCAAAAACCTGCTCGGAAAATCCATGGATGGGTTATGGTCTAATGCTAACAAATTTAATCAGCATGAACACAGAAAGATTTGTGTCTCTGCATCTGCATTTATCTGCGGATCTGAAACAGGTTCCTTAACATAACAGTGCCAGCCAAATATTGGTTCACTAGCTATGATTCCATGTTTATCAGCTAGCAAGCCGCCACCTAATGCTATCTAAGAAGGAAAATGATCCTTTTGATACATTGCTAGCAAGGGTAAAAGTCTCCGAAAAGGAGAAAATATGAGCTGAAAACTGAAAAGAGACGAAGAAAACAATTCAGAACCTCAATGATCAGTGACTGCGTCTCCTTGTCTTGGGCAATCAGAACGAAAGTTTGATCCCAAACTGGATTCAGGTTGTTGTCAATAACCTTTGTTTTGACCTTGAAAAGAGGGCGGATGTAAACAACCGCGTACGGGTCAGATTTCCCAATCATCTCCATATTCTTCAAATCATTTGCTCTAACCACCGTTACTGTAAGCTTGCCCTGTGGCTTCAGTTCTAATTCACTGCATCATAAGAAGGGTGGTATTCAAACCAGGATTCCTAAGAAAACAAATGTAGCAGACAGAGTAGCATTGGATTGATTCTATTCTATTTAGAGTCCTCTTCCTCAATAGGATGTTGTCGTGAAGAAACTATAGTAGGGAAAAGAAAACTTTGCCTTGTGCAGCATGATATGCAAAAATTTATATGAAATCCTTTAATTTTGCCAAGAAATTTACATGATCCAGGCAAATCATTCATGATTATGCTGAACACCGCTAAAAATGCTTTAAAGGCAAGAAATCCAAAAGGTAGACCACTATAAATGTAAGGTTTGGCCACATTTGAACTTCCAACTAACATCAAACCACAGCAATCTAACTCAACCAATTAAGCATCGAGTAACCAACACTACCAATATAAAAAGAAATATCTTGCAGCCATAATCTACAACATTAAGCGCCAAGACAAGACCAAAGAACATTAATGTGTACCATCTAAGGAGCAAATCAGTGAATAAGTATCTTCAAGAAAACAAATGCTGGAGATAGAAAAGGCTAGTGATATTTTATCCTTTATAAGCAAATTACACTAGCTACTACAGTGACCGATTCCTCCAAAATCAGCATCCAGTGAGTACAAACTCAGGCTAAACGGCATCCATTGTGTGATATAGCGATTTCTACTTCACTAAATTGCCCCGTAAATGTATGTCAAGAATACATCAGAACCATCATAACCACCCATGAACGATCATAACAGTTAACACTAGTACCTGATATGATGCATATTATCTTCTGCTTTGATATGTAAAATCTTTTTCTCTTTTGATAAACTGCTATGTAAAATGCTTCATTAAAGAATTCCCACACAAAGAAGGCAGAATACACCAACTACAGAAAAGAAAAGAGTCAGGTCTCTCTTTGCTCATCAAGAAATGTTGCAACCTCATAAAATTAAAAATTTATCCATCAACATATAACCTCCCTCCTGTCATTAAAAAGTCAGTCAAATGTAACAGTAAGCCATCTGACCAAGCTTTAAGTACATATATATACTCTCAATTTGAAGACCAAAATGAGAAGGCAGATAGCTTACTTACCTTGTATCTACAGGTATACCACCTAGCGGAACAACAATCCTGTGGGGCCATTGAAGCGTATCTGTCACAATTGAGTTCACAGTATCCTACCATTTGCATGATGTTAACAGAGTCAACCTTTGCAAAAAACCCAGAGCAAGTTTAGAGTTCTCTTGTAGCGATACTCACATCGATCATGTCTGAAATTCCGGGAATAGCTGTCAAGCTTCCACCAACGGCTTTCAGGGTATAGTCAATTCTCGGCTCTGGCTGGTAAGTTGTACAGGATAGTTAGTGACTTTGACAATTAACTACTAGCAAAGTCTTTGGATATAAAATGAACAGTTCCCTCCAATGAAGATATTATTAATGCCCAGTATGCTAAGATGAAGGGCAAATTAAGAAAGCGGGAACAAATGATGATATATCAAGTAATGGAATACTATTTTGTCAAAACCAACTATTCAAATAGACACCAACTTTAAAGAAGACTTTAAATAATGCATATTTCCATTGAAGATATGTACCTCAGAAAGTAGGGCAGCAACAACAGCAGAAATGCACGGGATCTCATCAGCCAGTTGGAAGATAACACGAACAACAGTGAAAACTTGAAGATCCTTTAACTGAAGCAATTGGTATTTTCCCAAATTAAAGTACTCAACCAATTCCTTTCCAGAAACTAAGAGCTTTGACGAAGAATTGACAGCACAAAATGACAGAATACTGTCCCTAGAGCATTATTATCTTTAAACAATAAAAATCACGCCAGACCAACCTGAATGGGTATTGATGCTACAAGTGCAGTTTGTACTGCTAATATAATGCTGGGATCTCCTCCCCATCGAAAGTCAATATCCATAGTAATTTGACCTTCTTTAAGACTCTGAACGCGTATACCTACATTGTTCAATTTACAAGTAAAAGAAAAGTGTGCAATAATGCACCCCCAAAAGAAACACATACAAGGAAATGAAGATAAGGAATTACAAGAGCTTACATTCAACATGAATTACTAATATCTTATACAATTATATGTTATGTCACCAATATTTAGTGACCAGGAGCTGAAACTCCACACATTATGTACGACACATTATAACAGCTGCAGCTTTTGTCATGGCTGAGAGAGCAGCAAACCTAAGTAAATTAAAAGTTGTGGAGAAAGGACACCATGTGTTTGTTGATTCATACCTTCTATTTTTGGTGCCACAGTTCCAAGAGACAACTTGCCGAACTTCAGTGAAGTTATTCCTGGAGGTCGGTAGTCTTCCAATAATGGTTCAACAGATTCCTTAATCACTGCTGTTGCAGCCTGAGAACACAGACAATAATTTCTATTAAAGAACTCGTAAAATTGGGCCATGGAATAATCACACAGCTCCATTTCTCTGTTATCGAACCCTTGCTCTCAATACAGTTTCAGTTCCCTCTCCTATCATTCTCTCCCTCTGATTGATCCTTCGGAAGGTAAAACATGCACAACATACATGCATACCAAACATATTCAGAGATCCAATTCCAATATAGTGCTGTCATGATTCAAACTGTTTATCAAGCAAACAATCTAGATCTGTATTCTGTGTTACAAACAAAGCTCCATTTGAAGAAAATTATTACTTACAACATATAGCTAATTTGCAAGGGGACAGACGACATCAGAAGCATGCTGATAGGGAGTTTTTAATGGCTTATATGTAAAGTTTTCTCTCTTGACACATATCCAAGAATCATAAGCAAACAGTTCACACACTCAAACCAAGCTAGCTTTGTTCTTGTCCCTCGCTGAGAAAGGTTGCATTGACAAAGATCATAATTGAGTTTTAAAGCATCACAAGCTTGTGCTGCAAAGTAACAACTCCAAAAATCTTATTTACTAGGAATGAACAGGAAATGACAGTTGTTTTAGTAACTTTCATAGCATCAAAGGCAGAGAAAAAAAAAACATTACCTCTGCAACAAATGGCCACAGTTTGCTGAGTTGCTTGTTTAGCCATTTAGCCTATTAAAAAGAAGGAAGATGCACCGTATTATAATAGAAAGTCCAAGTATAAAAAAGAACAAGAATATTAAATGAGTTTGCTTCTCAACAAGTACTATATTGAAGAGGTTCAATTCAGATTCAGAGCAGCATATTCTATAGCACGAATAAGTATCTTCATCGACATTCACAAATTTAAACAAATATGTACTTCTCCACCAGTGGATTGACTAGCCAAGCATTGCAAGATTGCTCAACTGATAACTAAGAATATCTTCAAATGTTTCAAAAGCTTTTCTCTGGTCACCATCTTCTACATGATTATGTGATACTAATATATGTTGTAGCATAGGTAACAAAAATAAACGGACAGAGGAATCTGCGGTTTGATGTAAAGAAAGAATACATACATTTTTTGTCACGCTAAAGGACCAAGTGGAGATGCGTGAGAGGTGAAAACCAACCTGTTCAAATGCTGGAAAAGATATCCATTCAGGAAAGTTATCACCGCAAATCTTCTTCAAGTCATTCCGATCAAGAGAACCCAGTAGTTTAATATCCATTGCCTGTGAAAGAAAGTACAAACAATCAATGGCTAAGAAAAATCTCGCTTCATCAATAAAAGGAAGACAATTAAAAATTAAAGCCAGCGAATCTTCAGCATCCATAAAATTATGGCGATGCATTTTGGCAAAAATTAAATGCTAGAATACCACAACGCACCAACAGCTAAAGCTTGTAGAAGACTGCAATCCGCCTATGCTTGATATTTGGGCAAATCAGATGCTCGATTCTATTTTCTTGTGCATGATATTGTGAGGAATCGTGAATTTGTAGCACCATGAAAACTTTCACTTCAGATTATTACTAAAGATTCGGCATAAATCGTATAGGACAGTATCAATTGCCCATAAATTGCAATTATGCAAGCCACAACACTGCCCCCTCAATCTCGATATTCCATACTTAAAAACTGCATTCTAATTCCGACTTCCATCTAGCATTTCACGTTAAGTTCATCAAAGCAGCATTAATGGACCGCCAGCTATGACCTACTCAAACCGTCATTGAATCAGTCAATGATAAAACAAAATCCAACTTCCATCCCCACTCCAACTTCTATCTCGCATTTCACGTTGAGTCAAACAAAGCAACACAACGAGTAAACGAACGTGATCGATTCAAAGCGTCACTGAACCGGTCACTCACGAAACGAAATCCGACGGTTACCTTGGAAATGCGCTTGGTGCTGCGATAGCGCATCATGTAACTCCATCCGAACATCAGCGCCACGCCGACCACGGTCCCCATGAAAAGTCCCGACGTCAACCCCATTTCCTCTCGCTCTCGAACCAAAAAAAAAAAAAAAATCTCCCGTCAACTTCTCCGAGAAGCCAACGCCGCCGCGAGAAACTAGTCAACCGAACCAACGGATGCACCGACGGTCAGAGGAACAGCGACTTAGCGACTTGGATTGGATTGACGAAAGAGGATCTGCACAAAACAGCAACAAAAATAAAAAATAAAAATGAAGCGACGGCTTCTCTGTCACTCCACTGTGGACCTCGCTCTTCGAATCGAGCGAGCGAACGAGCCGGGGTACTCGCGGTTCCGCGCTCGGTTGCTGCTCCCGTGGAGCGCTTCGGCGGCGGAGGGGGACTGGTCGGGAATGCGAATCGCGGCGAAGGCGACGAGGAGGGAAAGGCGATGAAGATGGAGAAGGAAAGCAAGAGGCAGAGAGCGCTTTCTAACGTCCATTAATTTCCACTTGTCGGTATCGAATAAATTAATTTGCTTTTTTTTTTATCGGCAGGCAGCCGACATTTTTTCGTTTATTATCACAAGAAACAATTTTATTTTATTTTTTGTGCCTTTATTAGCAGCAACTATCTGTGAACAAGTCATGACTCGCGCAGATAACGTGAAGAAACCGTGCCTGACCAAGAGCGGAAAAAAAGAAAAAAATGTGAAGAACCGTGGGCCCGGATATATAGACCGTTTGTTTTATAATTCGATAAAGTCAATAGAACGCGAGATTTTTTTCAAAAATAATTTTCTTTATTACAAACCTCCGTTTTTTTCGCGAAAAATAATTAAATTTTAAAATACTTTCCTAAGAATGAACACTTATATATAAAATAATTGATCAATGAAAAGGTATGCTGCAGACAACAATTTTTGGCTAAAACTCTTTTTGAATGATGATGATATTTGTTCGTTCGCAAATCGTCCGCAAATTTTTGTCGACACTAAAGATGACAATTTCACGTCGAGTGTGAGTGGCTAAATTTATATTTGGTATGAAAATGGGCCTAAAATGCATTTTAGAGCGAAAATTTTCGATCCTGCTCAAATTCAATTCGGCCCACCCATTTGACTAGTTGTTGCTTCGAGCGAGACTTCTCTAGGCTATGTTGTACCGACACGATACGCAACACGCGACACAACACGACACGATACGCAGATACGTGAATTATCAAAAAATAGCAAATTCCGACACGTTAGGATACATTGTATACTATATATATATTTATATAAATATATATGACAAATAATAATTTTTATGATTTCAATAATAATAACATCATGATAAAGAACACAAATAATAAATGCATGTAAAGCTAAAGAGCAACATTTCATTCCACCAATGTTTCGAATTGAAAAATTCAACTACATTTCATTCCAATAATCCATAAACTTGGAGGAAAAAAGACAAGCACTACATAATTCATATTCCACCATTAAAATTAACATTTAACAATAAGTGAAAGACAAAAAAAAAAGCCTCATTTCAACATAAATAATAAGAAGTCATTCATCTATATTATCCACTCCTTTTGACACAAGAACAGACTCTGTATTGGGGATTTTTAGATTTTCCTTCACTTACGTTTTTGCCCTCATTTTTTTTCATTTTCCTAAATTGCCCCCTAGGCCCGGCCGTTAGCGTGTTTGAGTGTGTCGGACACCGACACGTATCCAATACGCAAAAAAAAAAAAAAAAAAAAAACTCCGGGAGCATGTGTCCGTGTAACATAGTCTCTGCTCTAGGACCAGCCACTTCACCTACAGGTTCAAAAGTTCTTCACTTCAAGTCAAAAAGTGGTCATCCCAGCACAAACAGAAGAGATGGTCATTGCAGAACTTCTATATTTTTCTTTGTTACGATTGCATTTGGTTTTGAAACATATTCAACTTTTGCGCATGGGGGAGAATTATTTAAAAAGTCATAAATATATTATAATTATGTCAATTCATTCATAAACTTGTTTTTGGCTTTTTTTGGTCAGATATTTGAGTCATCAACTTTTTGTAATTGTGCCAATTCAATCTATTTAACCGGCCGACCTGGCTAACATGTTGCCGCCTGCGCAAACGTGACAAATTTTTATAATATTTTTTTTTTATTATTGATAATTTTCTTTTCCGTTTTTTAGGGTTTAGGCCAATAGGAGATTGTGAACTGGATTGACATAATTTTAAAAGATTTAGGACTTAATCGAAAAAAAAAAAGGATTTTTTGTGTATTCAGTTTCAGGTGCATCTGCTATTCATATAGAAAACAACAACACCCAGCCTCTTCATATTAAGCTTAAGCCTAACCTGGTCGAAACTCTTCTCTTTTGGAATCGAGCTTAAGAAACACCGAAACAAGATAAGAGAAATTATCGAAGCATCCAAACAGATCGAGCATCCTAAAACTTCTCGATTAATAAATCCTCATTGTCACTTGCCACGTCATTATTTCATTTTCAACTTGGGATTTACTCAATAAGTTGGGACAAAATGATTATTTTAATTTTTATCCACATGTTCTTTACACGATGAAAGAAAGCTAGAAAAATAGAAATATTATCTACGGAAAATGAAATGACATGGAAACCTGATACGATAGAGGAGAAATAATTCTCCTGCATAACTCATAAGATCGTTAATTATGGCACAGAAAAGTCGGGATTAAAACTTGAAAAAATTTCAAATAAGGATATGAAGTATATTTATTTTCTTAAATAAGGGCCTGGAGTGCCCTCATTTTCTTAAATAAGGATGAGGAAAGAAAGATAACAAAATGATTATTTTATCCACATGTTCTTTACACGATGAAAGAAAGCTAGAAAAATAGAAATATTATCTACGAAAAATGAAACGACACGGAAACCGATACGATAGAGGAGAAATAATTCTCCTGCACAACATATAAGATCGTTAATTATGGCACAGAAAAGGTGGGATTAAAACTTGAAAAAAATTTCAAATAAGGATATGAAGTGTATTTATTTTCTTAAATAAAGGCTTAAAGTGACCTCATTTTCTTAAATAAGGGCGTGAAGTGGATTTTGTTTAAAATAATGGCATGAAATGCTATTTTTATTTCAAAGAATGACCCAATCGGAGAGCATTTTCGTTATTTCCTATTTTTGGATTTTTTTTTCCTTTTTCCTTTTTCTATTTTTTCTTTTCCTTTCTCTTTGATCTTTTATCTTTCTTTCTTTTTTTCCTTTTTTCCTGCTCCCCTTCTTAACCATATCCGGCCATCGACGGAGGTGCTCCCCTTCTTAACCATATCCGGCCATCGGCGGAGGTCCCGATGTCGGGCGAGGGTAGCCCACCCAACCTAGGCGAGGCTAACCCACCCTTGCCCGACATCTGTGACCTCCGTTGATGGCCTGACGATGGCTGGAAAGGGGAAGGGTAGAATGAAAAGAGAAAATTAAAAGAAAGAAAAAATAAAAAAAATAAATGACAAAAATACCTTTCTGTGAAACAAAGAGGAACTTTAGGTCCTTATTTGAAACAATGTCCATTTCAAGCCATTTTTTGAGAAAATGAAAACATTTCAAATCTTTATTTGGAAATTTTGCCTAAAACTTTGCAGCCAATGATTGGCAGAAAATCCCAATGTTTAGAGTCTCAAGAGCCCTATAATATTTATAACAAGGAATTGGGGGGGTTTTTTCCGATTTAATTCAAAAAAAATTATTTACGAAATTAGGTAAAGAAAAAAAATATTCACTGATTTAGGTCTCGCGCATCACCCACGTGGTATTTAAGCTTGCGCGCCACTTGAAATGGCACGCCAACACTTGCAGGGCACTATAAGTGCCGCGCAAGTGCTCCTTCACAAAGCAAGCAAGTGTGACGAACTTGCTTTGTGCAGCAGCAAATAGGCGCTGCATAATTTTTTTTTTCGTCAATTTGCAATGAATTTTATTAGGGACAAATTTTATTGGCGACGAATTCTACGACGAATGTGTCCTTGGAAATGTACATTATATATTTTGCGACAAATCTGATGTTTCGTTGCAAATTAGCGAGTAATTTTTTTCTTCGCTAATTTTCCGTAGCTAAAATCCTTTTTTTATGTTTTTCAATTATTTTATATTTTTAGACAAAATTATTATTTTTGTATTTGTCGCCAATTTTTGACGAATTTCTACGCTATATATTTTGCGACAATCGTGTCGCAAATTTCGTCGTGAAATATATATTTTGAATCTCACAAAAGGCGCAAGTTCTTTGTGATGCACTTTGCCGCGGGTCTTGCTTGGCACTCAAAATATATATTTTACGACGAAATTTGCGACACATTTGTCGTAAAATATAAAGCGTACATTTTCAACGACACGTTCGTCGCAAAATATGTACTTTGAGTGCTTCACGGTGACCAACGTAATTTTTTCACGTTTCGGAGTCGTTTAGATAAGTTTTTAGGAAGTTTTTATAATTTTACGTACTGCTTCACTATAACCGATGTTCTTTTTTCCCGTTTCGAAGTGTGTAAAATTATAAAAACTGCTTAAAAACTCATCTAAACGCGAAAAAATGACGTCGGTCACTACAAAGCAGTTTGTATTAATCAGTGGCCCGTTTCCATGCAGCTAGACGTGTACGGTTCCGTCGAACCGCCGGTTCCGGTTCAGGAATTGACGGTTCCGGTTCCGCCAAATGGTGGAACCGAAACCGGCCCATAAAGGACCGGTTCCAGTTTCGGTTCGGAACCGTCCGGTTTCTGGCCGGTTCCGGTTTCGGTGCCGGTTCGGTACCGGACTGTTCCGGGCAGGTTCCGGTTCCGGAACCTTTAATTTTATTTTTAAAATAATAAAATAAATTAATAAATTATTAATTAAAATTTATAATCAAATTGTACATTGTAAAAAAAATTGAAAAAAAAATGAGGAATAGGCTTGAACTTAATGAATTATCATTAAGCGCCTACATATCTTCTTGGGGATAGAAGAATCAAAGCCCATGTAGTTCTCTTACCTTTGGTAACCCCAACTTACCTCATCCTCAATCGTCGCTACCTGTTGTTGTGGTGGCGGTGGTATCTCCACAATCATCACTGAAGAATTCGTGTTCTCGATCCAACTCTTGTTGTCGAAGCTTAGCTCTTGTCCAATCATCGACGCAAGCTTGAAACTCCACACTTTTCGGATTTAATCTTGAACGGCGGGAGTCTAAAATTAATCCTCCAACACTAAATGCTTGTTCAACTGCCACTGTCGAAGAAGGTGTCGTTAATATTTGTCTTGCAATGAGGGAGAGAACTGGATATTGAATTGAATAGTTCTTCCACCACTCAAGAATCTTGAAATCTGCTGCGCTGTGTTCGGAATCACTAAACTCAAAATAAATTGTTAAATAGTTTTCTAATTCGGAAATACTACCTATTGTCCCTTTTTATTTTTTTTTTGCCTACTCATGAGCATTTTATACCCTCTACCAAGTGAAATACATGTATTGCTTCGTGAGACACTAGGCTGGACAGATTCACATCCACTATCACTTAAACCATATTTACTACAAAATTCATTATATAATTCTACTATAACTTTTTTAACATCTACTTGTATACTATGAATATCTATTACTTCATTCAAATGTAAATATTCATAATAATAAGCATTCAAATAATCTAATAAACCATCTAATTTAGTACGTGGATCGAAAACAATACCAACTAAATAGACAAGAGGAATGTTCAAGTAATAATGCAACCATTTTTCTCGCATTACTAAAATACTCGAAGTTAATTCAGTATCTTTTTCACATTCATTAAAAATACCAGCAATGTTAATACACTCTATTAAAAATAAATGCGTAGTAGGATAATAAACACCAGATAAAATATTAGTAGTATCATTAAAAACTTTCAAAAAATCTAAATTTTTTTTGCAAACTTCCCAATGTTGCGGGAGCAAAGCAATATCGGGAACATTATTCGAAATAAAGGAACATAATAAATCTTTGTAATTAAAAGTTTGTAGAAGCATCTCGTAGGTAGAATTCCAACGAGTCGGAATATCTTTTGGAAACCTTCTTGCCCTTCTCCCATTTTTTTTATAATATTTTTCCCACTCTTTCATAAGTTGAGGACGGCTCCACAAATATCTAATTGCATTATTTATTGGCTGAAGAGATGTTGCAAGAACTCGTAAACCATCTTGAACACATAAATTCAAAACATGGCAAGCACATCTAATGTGAAAAAATTGTCCGCCAAAAGAGGATTTACAAAGTTTTTCTAACTCAGGAATGGAAGCAGTATTTGTGGCGGCATTATCAAAACCAACTGAAAAAAATTTATCAATCAAATTAAATTCTTCTAAAACTTGCCTAATTAGTCTATAAATATTATGGGCCGTATGCCTTTCAGGAAAAACTCGAAATGCAAGAAGTCTTTTTTGAATAACCCAATCATCACTTATCCAATGGCACGTGATACCCATATAAGAATTAATATTCCAAGAATCAGTCCAAATATCACTACCTATATGTACACATCCATTGAATTCTTTAAAAAATCTTAACAATTTCTTTTTTTGTTTTGTATAAACATGTTCAGGTTCGCGTTTAAGAGTATTTCTCGAAACAGATGGTGCTTGCGGAGCTAACGCGGTGTTTACCAAATATCTAAAATTAGGATTTTCACCAGTATTAAACGGAGCATGCTCAAGGGCAACATATTCAGCTAATGTTTCTTTGTAAAGTGCATTAGTGAAACGAAATAAAGGATGAGCGTTAGGATTGACGAACCTAGGAATTTGTTGTTGGCTAGTGTCGATCCCCACTTGCGTTGAATATTTTTTCGTCACATGCCGACGAAATGTTCCATAGCCATCTCCTTTACCAAGCTTGTATGTCTGCGGACAATATTTACAGCTTATATCAAACTTGCCTTCATTTTCATTCCACACTTTGTTAAAATGTAGCCATAAATCGGATTCTCGGCTCTTTCATCCCGGCTCCTTCGCTATCGACGATTCTTCGACACCACGAGGACGAAGACTTTCTTGCGTTGAGACGCGCTCGACGCTGGGATTGGAAGCATCGTCGTCCTCCCAACATGCATATTCACGAGGATCATATTCATGAACGGGATAATCGGATTCTCCCATCTCGATCGGCATTGGGTTCTTTCCCTTTCTAGTATTTCTGCTTCCACTTGCCATTTTTTGAGAAAATTGATCGAAAAATTGAGATCAAATTTAGAGAGAATAGCAGATTGAGAGAATTTGAGAGATTGTAAGACTTGACACTTGAGAGTATTAGAGAGAATTGTGAGAAATTGTGAGAAAAATAAATAAGGATTGAGAGGTATTTATAGAGTTTTTTTTAATTTTTTTAATTTTTGGCCTTCGGGCCGTTGGGGAAGAGCCGTTGGCTCTTCCCCCAAACGGCTCTTTCCCCCAACCCAAACGGCCGTCAGTGACGGTCGTTTGGGGGAAAGAGCAGTTCGCGGCTCTTTCCCGCGGGAGGGGGGGGCCCCGCCCCCTGAAATTTTCAAGGGGCGGGGCCCACAATTTTTTTTTAAAAAAAAAAACGGGTTGGAAACGGCGGTTCCGGGCCGGTTACGAAAAAATAGGAACCGGAACCGGCCCGTGAAGGTCCGGTTCCGGGTCGGTTTCGGGTCCGGGTCCAATTTGGCCATGTCTATATGCAGCCGATCGAATTTGAGCCTATTTGGAGTTTACCGACCCTAAATGCATCTACTGGAAACTTTTGAGTTTGAGCAGGACAAATTACTACGTTGTTTTTGTGGCCACTTTTTTTTTCTTTTTTTCTCGTGAAAAATTAAAATAAAAAAAGTAAAAAAATTTGAAAATAAGGCACTGAACGCTTTTAGGTAGGGGTGTCAAATGGATGGGTTGGGTTAAATTTGGGGCATGTCATAAATGGTCCGACCCAAATCGACCCATTAACTTGTTTATAACCCATTTATGCACAATACAAATTTCTTGACCCATACTCGACCCAATCCATTTAAGAAAACACTTCTATATTTAATTTAATCAATGAAAATTTATTTTTTATGATTGTTTGATAAAATTATATTGCTGAAATATTTTTATGAAATACAAATCGCATTTTTATTGGATATGGGTCACCTCACACCCGACCCCGGCTGCGGTCCCCGCCATCTGTCCCGGCCTTGGCCCCCAATCTCCGGCCTCGGTCCCAGTCCGAGCGCCGGCCCTGGTCGCCTGCCCCAACCCCGGTCCCAGTCCCCGGTCTCCGATCTCGAGCCCGGACCCGGACCCGGACCCGGACCCGGACCCGGACCCGACTTCGGTCCCCGGTCCTGGCCTCGGTCGCCGGTCGTGGGCCCGGACCCGGCCATGGCCCCAGCCTCGATCCTCAGCCCTTGCCTCGACCCCGATCTCAGATCCTGCCCCGAACCCGGCCTCGTTTCGTGGTCGAGAGCTCGGACCTGACCTCGATTCCCGGACCCATTTGCGGATACAACTCCGGTCCTCGGCCCCGGCCCCTGG
The DNA here is from genome assembly GCA_021437785.1 of Rhodomyrtus psidioides. Taxonomy (NCBI): domain Eukaryota; kingdom Viridiplantae; phylum Streptophyta; class Magnoliopsida; order Myrtales; family Myrtaceae; genus Rhodomyrtus; species Rhodomyrtus psidioides. The sequence continues at coordinate 2,265,573 of JAILYB010000054.1, forward strand.
TCCCGGACTCGGTCCTTGGTCCCCAGCCGGGATCGAAGCCGGGGATCGATCCTGGTCCCCAATCCCCGGCCCGGACCCGGACTCGGCCTCGGCCTTGGTCACCTGCCCCGGCCCTAGGCCCTGATCCCGGATCTGGCTCCGATCCCCGGCCTCGATCTCGGACTCTGCTCTTTTTTCCTGCCCTGGGCCTGGCCTCGATCCCCGGTCCCGGCCCCGGCCCTAGTCCCTGGCCCCGGTGTAAAGACCGTACCCCTCATTCTCTGATAGCACCTGTAGTAGCCCAACTTTAAACCTCGGCTCCAATGCCTTGACAAATGCATGTCACTTACCTAAAAAAATTATCGACAACAAGGAGTGAGATAAACTCAGCAAGTTAAATTCTATTTCATCTACTAGAAACATCAATAGAAAGTCAAGTTCAGTGTATCAAGCAAGCCAAGAATCACAAACATACACATTCTCACTCAAGATATATCAATCCGTTTGAATATGAATCGATGGCCATAATCGCACAACGATAATATGTCTCGTACTGCCTCAGAGACCGACCCAATTACACAGCAAGGCCATCCAGTCACATAGCAGGGTTACCCAGTCACACAGCAGGGTCTTCCCATAAACTCCATGGGGTATAGATATAACTGAGAACCAAGCTCATCACCATATTTCACATTTGGTTCAGAAACAAAGTATGCGAAACCATACTTATACCATATTCAATATCGATATGTATCTTTGGAACATATCACACATTATTCAGTCATTGAGCCAATATCAATATCGTAAGAAAAATGTCGCATATCGATAAATGAAAAGATTAACCACAAATCTGAGGTAGTTAATCTTAGCATCACCCCCAAGTATTTGCACAATAGCAACTTGAGACTAGATTGATATTCTACTACTACCCCATGTCTTACTATACTGAATTGGTAGTCCGAGCTGTAACCCACCATCTAAAAACTCCATGAATTCCCTTTACGAACTCGAATCTTAATTATTCAAGGTTTAAGACTTTGATACTCTAAAAATGACAATCTTCAATCATCAGAACTCACGAGACTTCAACTCATGTGCACTATCTTTCACTTCACACTTCCATCATCACAAACAAGTCTACGGAGTACCACAATTCTTATAAGTTTCTTGGCCTATTCATTGTAATCAACAACTTCCACTTCCGCATTAATGGGTAGCACTACACGTCCAACTCCAAGATTAAACTTTCCTCGGTTATAAGCACATCGGTTAACTAGAAATACCCCTCAAAGGTCTCTTGGTTGTTATTCCTTTATATTCCCACTCCAACCCGATTTACTCATTTCGACTCTCCTCGAAACCCCGAATATTAGCAATTTCATCTTCAGTCCTATAGTCTTATTCTCTCTTTCTATTGATCTCTCAGTCAGCTACAGCCAATGACCACTTCAAATTCACTCCCACCATGCGCGGCAACAAAATTTAATTGAATCCCAAGGGAACAGAACTTCTTTCTAACTGTCCACCCCAACGCAATTCAATTTTTCTTGGGATAATTACACAAATAGTCCCTGAACTTTGGCAGAATGTGCAATCTGGTCCCTGAACTTTTAATTTGTTCAATTTAGTCCATGAACTTTGACAGAATGTGCAATTTAATCCCTAAACTTTGACTTGTTCAATTTAGTCCCTGAACTTTTAGTAAATGTTCAATTTAGTCCTTAGACTATATGAAAATGTTCAACGTTATCCCTGATCTTAAATTAACAAAAGGACTACATTGAACATTTTCCTATAATTCAAGGACTAGATTGAACATTTACTAAAAGTTCAAGGACTGAATTGAACAAGTCAAAAGTTTAGGGATCAAATTGCACATTCTGTCAAAGTTCAGGGACTAAATTGAACAAATTAAAAGTTCAGGGACCAAATTGCACATTCTGCCAAAGTTCAGGGACTATTTGTGTCATTATCCCATTTTTCTTTTCTTCCTTCTCTGAAAACCGACGCTTTGCTTCTAATTCCCAATCTGGATCACCATCTAAGCAGGCTCACAGACATAAACAGAAGACAAAAAATAATAATACTAAGAACGGCGACCACACTCGCTAAACAGAACATCGAAATCCCTCTTCCTTTCGATATTAAGGTCTACTCGCGGACGGCCATTAATCCGCAGCCAACATCACGACTATTCGACAAACACCAACCAATCGGTCATCACGTCCGTTGACACACATCGAGCTTCGACCACCCACGATTCCCCAGCCGACCACACACTGATTGACACTGGTATTAAAGAAACTAGGAGACAAGTTAGAATCCACTTGCCTTTGTTCGTCACGGTGCCAAGCTAGAGTTCGCCAGTCGCTAAGGGGTCGCCGATTGCTCGATGGAACCGAAAGAGTTGGATAGCGAGAGAGAGAAGGCGTCGGGATTGGGTCGGGGTTGGTTGCGCGATGACGGTCGAACGGAAGCCTCTCTCTCTCTCTCTCTCTCTCTCTCTCTCTCTGTTTTTCTCTCTCTTGCAGGCGTTCCACGAATAAGAAGAAAAAGGGGAAGTTGAATCCTCCCAGATCCTTCTATTCGGTCACCGCTTGGAAATAAAGACTGATGGGTTGGGTTCTAAAATAAAAATGAAGCAAAATGGGTGCTGATTTTTTTGGGCCATGGTTATTCGGGTGAGAGGATTGTAAAATAAAAAGAAAAATGATCTTCATTCTTTTAAAACTCAAAGGAAGAATCGTAGCTGAAATACAAAACTCGTGAGCCTATAGTTTTGGCGCTTACGGCTTCGTATTGACTTTCGAATAGCCCACGAATAGCCCACGAATTTACTGACCGAATTTTAAAATAAAAATTCTATTAATTACTTCGATAAACCTATTCTAAAATTCATGACTTCCCATCACAAAAGTCAGCTTCAAAATCCATTTCATCTAATTCCCGTTTATACAAAATTATAAAAAAGGGATTCACACTCGGTCCCTGGCTATTGAGGGAAGAAGAGGAGATTGATTTAAATGGGTCGTACCCATTAAGGCTCATTTATTTTTGCCTTTTTGCTGTAAAACTCATTTATGGCAAATAAGAGAAATAAGAGTGGCCCATTAATAACCCATTTAAAGAAAAATGGGTCTATAAATGAGTTTTAGACTAATTTTGACAGGTCTTCTTTCAGGTTAACTTGTTGCTCCAACTCGTCTCTTGCGCGGCACTGTGAGTGTCATGCACGCTCATGCGGCTTTTTGACGGTCACCTAAATCTGTAAATTTTTTTTCAATACTTAATTTCATAAATATTTTGTTGAATTAAATTGGAAAAAAACCCGAAATTGGGTGTCCTAGATTTGTGTATAATAGTGGCAATTTTGAGGAAAGCAACAAAAGCACAAAAGCACAAAAGTTTAAATTAGGGTAAAATTTCGCCTGGATTGGCGAGGGTGGCCCTCGATTGAGGCCGAACGGAGGAAAAAAATGGAAAAGGGAAAAAAGAAAAATTTTAAAAAGATAAAAAAATAAAAATATTTCAAAAAAATATTAAATTATTATTGAAAATTATCAACGTTAGCGTTGACGGATGGCCGATGCCCACATCGGTGATTTCCTGCAATAGGATTGAATTGGCAAAAGGTGAAACGTATTAAGATTGAATTGGCAAACTTAGAATGTTTACGACTGAATTGATAAAAATGCAAAAATTTAAGACTTTTTGACGACTTTCGACAACTTTTCCTAAGGAATTGGTAGTCGATAATATGGGCAATTATGAGGAAAACAGCAAAAGCACAAAAAGTTAACAATAAGAATAAAATTTGAGGACGGTTTATGTAGTTTACCCTCAAATAGTTAGGGCTAGCAAATTTGATCACAGACGAACAATTTACTTGAGGAGTCGCAAGTAGCCATGCCTGAATTGAACTTCACTGTGTTCCCATGTCCAGGACAATTAGACAGCCCATGTGGCTCTGCAGTGCTCCCACACAATTTTGTCCCTACGAGTGTCGCGTGAAAGCATGATTTTACTGATTTATTATTTCCAGACTTATTTCATCGAGTTTGAAATCAAACAATTGAATAAAGAGAAAATCAGAAAAACTCTCTCTCTCTCTCTCTCTAAAATAATTGCTTAGGTATCCTCTTTGGCCGACAATTTTATTTGATTAAGCGACAACTCATGTAACCAGGAATAAAATAACCGAATTACTGGCAAACTAAAATACAACTTATTACGGTCATTTAGTGCAAAATTATATTACCCTAAAAGAGAATCTCACTTAATTTGAAGAGTGAGTGACGAAGAGTTAAATCATCCAAGTGTGGCGGTTTACAATAAAGTTCATTGTAGTTACGTTACGTTGAGATAATATTGTAGTAACTTATTTGTTGGTAGAGGAACCTTGTCCCACATCGAAAGAATATGAGTGAGCACGTAGACTAGTATTGGCACTAATCAACAATTTCTATATTCCTTGTTTATTGAAATTTTTGAAATTATTATTAAAAAATTATCAATAACTGTTGTGTCCTATCGAAACTGTTCGACCATTCACAAAGGAATTACAGTTTTTTTTAATTATTTCGATTTTACTAATAAAATATCCATTTTGATTAGCGAAACAGTGCGACTATTCGCAAAGGAATCACGGTTATTTTTTATTATTACTGAATTTCGTATTTTGTCTTAATTTCTTATACCCTTTGGAATGTTTGTGTCCATTCGAATGTAACTACCGATTCAGATACGAAGGGTTACGTCCGAACTAACGTCCTTTGGAGATGAAGGGTTGTGTCCGAATTAATCTCCTTTGGGAATGAAGAGATGCGTTCGAATATAGTTATTTTCGGAATGAAGAGTTTTCTTCTCTTCACTTATATATACTCGCTACGTCTCTTTTCATTTTACTCTTCAGTTTTTTTTAGAACTACTTCTTCCATTTTGTCGTTTCTTTACGAATGAGAGATACAACCATTATTTCCAAAAAAATTTCCCTTAAGAGATCCTGGAGAATTATCGGAGTTGCTATCTATCATTCTCACCGAGACTTGTTGTATCTTGGAGGGTATTTGCTGGAAATCATTAATAACGTTGTGGGGCAAATAAATCGTTAAAGAGCGAGTTGGAGCAGTGCTTGTCCGAGGACAAGAACCCGACGGATGTCTGGACATCCATATTGTTTGTCTCCCTTATCGTCGTTGCAGGTTGGTTGGTGATTCTCCATCTGGGTTCCTGTTTTTGAGCGAGGCTAGCTCCGCTGACTAAGGAGAACGAGGCCGAAGGACCTTACACGCTGTCGTGATGGCACCGACCTGTGAACTCGCTCGACAAATTGTGGAGGAAACTACGAAGTTCGCCCATTTTATGGGGACTAGGTTGCTTCAATTTTTGATGGGCAGTCAATTAAGGAACAGGGGTTTAGGATTGGGAACACATGTGAGGTTTGTGATAGCAACACCAGGACATCTGATTGATTGTCTGGAGTGGCGTCGTGTTGATCTTGACGAGGATGGTTGATATGCGTCTCGAGCCGCAAATTGCGGGAGTGTTGGACCCAATGCCGTCCAGTAATTTTAAGCCCGGAGAATGAGGACGAGGGGCTCGATGAGAAGAAGAGTTGTCGCACTACGTACATGTTCAGTGCAACCATCCCGCCTGCTATGGCGCGGCTGGCGCGAGGAGCACCAATGAGCTATTTTTCTTTTTTGCCAACATGTGCACTTTCTTGACTGCTTGACTGCTACGGGAAGTCAAAACAACTTTTATAACTCAGTTATTAAATGCCAAAAAAAAAGTGAAGTTTTGTTCTTAAGCACCGTGGGAGAGGATTTCAGTCCCATATTCACACGGCTTTACTGTTTGCGAGAAAGTCCGTGACGCATGAGGGTGATGAATTTGATAAATGTGAAGTTTGTATTACGTCTAAATTAACAAGGAAACCATTTCCTGGTGTTAAAAGAAAATTTGAATTTGTTGGATTTGTGCATAACGATATATGTGAATTCAATGGCATGTCAACTCGTGATGATAAAATGTATTTGTATCTATGTTAAATGGCAAAGCAATGATTCATTGTTATGATTACAACAATGGCACATATCCATGATCTATGCTAATGTTGAGTACGTATAAGCAGAATGATGTATATTTTGGTTCATGACTGCCCAGCTGGACTTTGGTGCTAGCAAATAGGAAGAGTTTAAGGGATGTGTTGAACCAACATTTAGGTTGGTTATGTTGGAGCAAACTCTGCTGTTTATAGCAATGTTCACTGAAAGGTGGATCAATGGCGCTCCTTTAGTTGGTCGTTTTTGTAGTTGCGTAATACCAATTAATCTACGAGGAAAGGAATTCCTTGCTGCATGTTATATTTGTAATAGAATATTATCTTAAGCGAAATAACATCAGTCCTTAGGAATTGTGGAAAGGTTAAAAATCAAACCCGTCATATCTTAAAGTGTGAGGGTGTTTGACATACTATAGAGTTCTTCACCTTGAAAAGACAGAAATTTGGTCACACACACACACACACACACATATATATATATATGTGTGTGTGTGTATGTGTGTGTGCGCGCGCGCGCGGGGAAAATGGTAAAGTTTCTAGACTTCTTGATTTAGAGTCAAATGTCATGTAGAATAAAGAGATGTTGAATTCTTTGAGTGGCCAATAGGTATAGATAAAAGGAAGAAATAGATTATTTTGATATGTATGTTCCAGTACTGTTCTCTTGATTAGCAACGCAAGTGTACGTATCGAACAAGTAATAAAGTGATGAATAAAAGTATTGTTCCCACAGAGATTGTAGACAAACCAATCAAATTACTTACTAAACGTGAACAATTCTCAAATTTATCTAACCAATTAAAGATCCAATAAAGCACTCGAAAATTCTAAAGAAAAATAACTTAGCCAATGCAGCAAACCAAAATAGAAATTAGAAATTTCGAATATAAAGAAGCAATAAACAACGGATTTCTATCAAGAATGAAAAAATGTTAGAGCATCCGATTTCACTTAATCCATCAAGATTAATTAACCAATCTCATCATGCAATTAAATTGAATTCATAGTGTGATGGTAGAACTTCCTAATGTAAATCACTATCATTGGTTCGGTATAACAACCCTAATTAGATTTAGCAATCCACACTTGATCCAAACGCATTAAGATTTATGAACGTTCCCGGATTCAATAAACCACCTTCGATTTACCTACTACCGAAACCACACAAAAACCATAAGATATTTCTAGCTATGATGAATTCATGGCTATATATATCATAAAACACTTGCACGTAATCTCATTTCGGTCTCATACATACAACAAATATCATTCAAGTGGTGATCAAGCACTTAAAAGCATTAAAAACATGATATATAACTCGCACATATGAATTCTAGAATTGCATAAATAAGTATGAAAAATTAATCCATCATAGTTAAGTTACATCGTAACTCTAACAAGAAGTAGTCTAGAACATAATGAAAATTAAACAAAAAATGATTATTAAACTAAGCATGATGAAGAAGTAGAACAAGTGCACCAAGAATAATCAAGGATTGACTTTGAATCCGCCTTTTTCTTTACTTAGCATCCGGCATTGAAAGACAGAATAGTGAAGAAAAAACTGAACGTCGTCTCCAAGAACGTCTCTCCCCAAAACTTCTTCTCTATCCCTCTAAAAACCACGTTCCTCCTTTTCTTTGTCTCCAGATGGATATCTTTTTTATTTCGAGAAAAATAAATCTGAATCACATTCCTAATTTAGCTTTGGATTTTGAATATTTCCCCAAGATAGGTTTGATTCTCCTTCATTTCAAATTTGCATATCTGAAGATTGTGTTACCTACAAAATCAATTAAAATCAATAAGTAGATATCAAATTCAATTAAAACAAAACAAATATTAAGTCTAAAATAGTAAATAAACTCTATATAAAATAGAGTTATCAAATACCCCCAAACTTAACATTTTGCTAGTCCTCGAGCAAAACCACAACTAAAAATAATTTTTTTATCAACCATAGTTGCTCGAATTTTCAACGAAAAACATCAGAATCAATGACAAGATAAGTCTAACCCTAAACATGCAATCCGTGTGTGTGTGTGTGTGAAATCCTCAATTTCTCAACTCACAAACAACCTAGATAAATCCACGTTGATATGAAACTCCTAAACTCAAAATCCACAAAACCAAATCTCATAAGTTTGTCGTTCATTCCTCTCTCCACTAATGTAGACCATAAGCTCAATCAAGAATCAATAGGTCTTAATAAGCTTGTAATGTGGCTTGGTTAAGTGTTTGACAAAGATATGTTTAAGCTCAATTTACCCTACAGATAATCAATTCCATAGCTCAGTTGATTCTCTGGATTCAACAATAATCAACACTTTTTTTTCAACTACTTTCTTTTTCATTGCTTCACGTTCCACGCTTTACGGCGAAGTTTCTTCCTGAATCCCTCCTTATATAGTGCAATTCCAACCCATTGAGTATCCTAAAGGCTCACTTAAGTTGAAAGTTGGATATAAGGATCCGTATAAGCAGTACTAAAGAAACAATATACATATATTTCTTCTTTTTCTTTTTCTTTTTCTTTTTGCACACTTTTCTCTTCCTTTTTATTTTTCAATTTTTTTTTTCAAACATGTCAAGAATCCAGAGTTTATGATATCACAAAGAATCAAATGTGTCCATAGGGTATAGGGAAAATTGATATCAATAAGCTCATGCTACATTACAAGGGTATCCAAGAAATTAGGCAATATCAAGTTCAATGGGGTGACTAAGGATAAATAAACAAGGTTGGCTTGAAAGGTTTAGACGTTCCAATGAATGCCTAAATCATTTTCTTAATTGAGTTTAGCCTAGAATTTCGCCTCGAGAGAAAATCAGACAAATTCTAAGATCTGGGTGAGTTCTATGAGAATTACATACTTCACATAAATCTTCTCTAAGTACACATGACTCAAAAATAACGATTAGTGCTCAAAATATGGACTACATGTTCAAGATCGAGACTAACTCATACATCTTAGATCGGCCTCGGTTCTAAATGTTCCCTCAACGATCCTTATGGTCAAAACGCCGTTTTCTAATCGAGTTTCCTAAGTCTATGTATCTCATCGCGCGTTAGCCTTTCCCCTTTGGTTAATTAACTCGAGATTGATCAGATTCGAGCAAAACATAACTGAAATACTTCGACAGATTTCTTACAACCAAATATCTCGAAATGACAAGAAAATCAGAATATCACAAAAATCCTGCATGTCCCAAAAATCCTCGAACAAGCTTCACAGAGGTAGGAGGCGGCAATTTTGAAATAACTTCAATCTTAACTCGATCCACCTCAATTCCTGTGACAGAGATCTATTGGCCTAGCATAATCCCTTTGTGCACCATAAAGTGACACTTCTCCCAATTCAAGATAAGGTTAGTCTCCTCACACCTTTGTAACATTAAAGCTAAATTATTCAAGCATGAATCGAAAGATGAGCCAAAAATAGAAAAATCATCCATAAATATCTCAATAAATTTTTTGATCATGTCAGAAAAAATAGCCATTATACATCTTTGAAAAGTAGCAAGTGCATTACAAAGACCAAAATGCATCATCCTAAAGGCAAAAGTACCATATGGACAAATAAAAGTGGTCTTTTCTTGATCTTCAGGTGCAATAGAGATTTGATTATAACCAGAATGTCCATCTAAAAAATAGTAAAACTCATGTCCTGCAAGTCTCTCTAACATTTGATCAATAAAAGACAAAGGAAAGTGATCCTTACGGGTGGCATCATTCAATTTTCTATAATCCATGCAAACACGCTACCCAGTAACTGTCCTAGTAGGAATCAATTCATTATCATCATTAAGATGAACAATCATACCTCCTTTTTTTGGAACAACTTGCACAGGACTTACCCAAGCACTGTCAGAGATAGGATAAATAATCCATGTATCAAGTAGCTTAATTACCTCGGCCTTCACCACCTCATGCATTTTCGGATTGAGCCTCCTTTGAGGTTGGATGACCGATTTGAATTGCTCATCCATCAATATTTTATGCATGCATATTGAGGGCTTATTCCTTTAATATTTGCAATAGTCCATCCTATTGCTCTTTTATGGTCTATCAGAACTCGGAGTAGCTTCTCCTCCATCACACCTATTAAAGAAGAAGAAATAATTACTGGAAGAGAAGAAACTACATTAAAAAAGCATATTTAAGGTGAGATGGCAAATGTTTGAGTTCTAAAATTGGTGGTTCTTCAATAGAGGATTTCATCTTCTTCAAGTTCGACCCCAATTCTTCGAATTTTGGTGGTCTAAATCTCGAAAGAGGTGGATTCGCTTCCAAAAATTTTATGTACTGCTCGACTTCTTCAACTTCGGCTTCTTCCTTGCTTGGCTGAATTAAGCACGCCTCCAATGGGTCTTCAATTGAGGCTTTACAAAAAGTCAATTCCACAAGCTTATCAACTGCATCAACTCTCAAACAATCATTTGGTTCAGCAGCATATTTCATGGTTTTGAACACATCGAAGGTGACTCGATCATCTTGAACTCTGAGAATTAATTTTCCTTGTTGCACATCAATTAAATCTCTCCCTGTTATTAGGAAAGGTCGGCCTAGGATGATCGGAACCTCGAAATCTTCCTCCATCTCTAAGACAACGAAATCTACAGGAAAAATAAACTTGTCAACTTTAATTAAAACATCATCCATTATTCCTCTTGGGTATATGATCGATCGATATGCTAACTGAAGAGATACGATGGTAGCTTTTGTTTCTCCCAAACCTAATTTCTTGAAAACAAAGTAAAGCATTAGATTAATACTTGCACCTAAATCACACAATGCCTTATCAAAATAAGAATTATCAATAGTATAAGGAATAGTAAAACTCCATGGATCTTTCAACTTTGGTGGTAATTTATTCTGCAAAATAGCTGAACACTCCTCATTAAGCTTCACTGTTTCATAATCTTCTAATTTTCTTTTGTTTGCCAAAATTTCTTTCAAAAATTTCTCATAACTAGGCATCTGGGCTAAGGCATCAGCAAAAGAAATTTCTTAAAAAATCAAGGAATTTAGAGAACTGCTTATCTATTTTGTGTTTCTGAAGTCTTTTCGGATATGGGACTGGCGGTACATATGGCTTCGGATTGTCAAGAAATAACTTGCTTTGAGGTGGATCAGCTTTTGAGGTTTCGATTTTAGGGGCTTCAGCTTCTCTCTCTCTCTCTCTCTCTCTCTCTCTCTCTCTCTCTCTCTCTCTCTCTCTCTCTCTCTCTCTCTCTCTCTCTTTTTCTGCTGCTTCATTAGATAAATTTATGCCAACTTCTTTCCCACTCCTCAAGGTGATTGCTTTTGCATTCTCAATTGGATTCTTCTCAGTATTGCTCGGAAGGGTACCATACGATCTTTCAGACAAATGATTCGCTAACTGGCCAACCTGCTTTTCTAGATTTCGAATGGATGCCTCCTGATTTTAGAACCTCACATCAGCACTTTTAATGAAGTCTTGAGTTGTTTGAGCTAGTTTAGTAACCATCTCCTCAAGATGGTTGTGTTGTTTCTCCTCAAGAGGCCTAAATGATGGTGGTTGTCTCATCCCTTGCTGATTTTGGTTGCTCCAAGAGAAATTCGGGTGATTTCGCCATCCAGGATTGTAAGTGTTTGAGTAATGATTGTTTTGGGGAGGCCTACTAAAATTTCCAACAAAGTTAGTATGTTTAGAAGGATGTGCAAAAGGATTACCTACCTGACATTCGGTGCTAGCATGGCTTCCATTGCAAAATTCACAAATCGGGCTTTGAATCTTTAAAACTGAGTCAATCTTTTTGTTTAAAGCAGTGAATTGTGCGGCAATGGCATTATTGTCACCGACTTCATAAATTCCACTTGGCTTTCTAGCAAATAGCCTCTCAGTCGGCCATTGGTAGCTATTAGACGCCATCTCCTCTAAAAGATCAAAAGCTTCCTCAGGTGATTTGTTGTTCAATATCCCTCCAGCTGCAGCATCAATGGTAGACTTCAAATTCGGCATCACATGCACTTGCATCCAAATTGGTAGACCATAATGCGGACAACGCCTTAGTAATTCTTTAAATCTCTCCCACGTTTCATATAGAGATTCACCATCCATCTGCACAAAAGTAGAAATATCGTTACTCATCTTGGCAGATTAGCAGGAGGAAAGTACTTACTAAGGAATTTTTGAGCCAAGTCATCCCACGTTGTGATAGATCCTGCAGGAAGGAAGTTAACTACGATTTAGCTTTGTCACGCAAAGAAAAAGGGAATAATTTCAACTTGATGGCATCATCAGTAACACCATTATATTTTATGGTGTCACAAATTTCAAGAAAAGCATCTAAATGAATATTAGGATCATCATTCGGCAATCCACCAAATTGGACTGCGTTTTGAAGCATCTGAATCAGGGAAGGCTTGATTTCAAAGTTGTTAGCTTGTATGGTTGGCCTCCTAATGCTCGATGTTGATCCTTGGATCATAGGTGCAGTATAATCCTTTAAAGTTCTCCTTTGTTCTCCGTTTTCATCAGCCATGATCTTGTTGTTTTGCTCTTGTCTTCGTCGTAAGAAAGTGCACTCAATTTCAGGATCAAACTTCTTAAGTTCTCCATGTTGGCTTCGAGTGACGGGAGTTTGCAGTCGACGCTGAATCCTTGTCCTCTCTATTTTTTTTCTACTTATTTTTCTCTGCAAAATCAAACAAAAACAAAATAAATAATAATAATATCAGATAAAATAAAATAAATAAAGCTAGACTAAACCAAGAATTGCTCAGTATTAATAGTAATTGTCAATTATCAAACAATCCTCGGCAACGGCGCCAAAAACTTGTTCTCTTGATTAGCAACGCAAGTGTACATATCGAACAAGTAATAAAGTGATGAATAAAAGTATCGTTCCTATAGAGATTATAGACAAATCAATCAAATTACTTACTAAACGTGAACAATTCTCACATTTATCTAACCAATTAAAGATCCAATAAATCACTCGAAAATTCTAAAGAAAAATAACTTAGCCAATGGAGCAAACCAAAATAGAAATTAGAAATTTCGAATATAAAGAAGCAACAAACAACGGATTTCTATCAAGAATGAAAAAATGTTAGAGCATCGATTTCACTTAACCAATCAAGATTAATTAACCAATCTCATCATGCAATTAAATTGAATTCGTAGTGTGATGGTAGAACTTTCTAATGTAAATCACTATCCTTGGTCCGGTTTAGCAACCTTAATTAGATTTAGCAACCCACACTTGATCCATGTGAATTTAAGTAAATCCAAACGCATTAAGATCTATGAATGTTCCCCGGATTCAATAAACCACTCTCGATTTACCTACTATCGAAACCACACAAAAATCATAATATATCTCTATCTATGATGAATTCATGGCTATATATCATAAAACATTTGCACGTAATCTCATTTCGGTCTCATACATACAACAAATACCATTCAAGTGGTGATCAAGCACTTATGATATATAACTCGCACATATGAATTCTAGAATTGCATAAATGAGTGTGAAAAATTAATCCATTATAGTTAAGTTACATCGTAGCTCTAACAAGAAGTAGTCTAGAACATAATGAAAATTAAACAAAAAATGATGATTAAACTAAACATGATGAATAAGTAGAACAAGTGCACCAAGAATAATCAAGGATTGACTGTGAATCCGCCTTCTTCTTCACTTGGCATCCGGCATTGAAAGAAAGAATAGTGAAGAAAAAACTGAACGTCGTCTCCAAGAACGTCTCTCCCCAAAACTTCTTCTCTGTCCTTCTAAAAATCACGTTCCTCCTTTTCTTTGTCTCAAGATGGATATCTTTTTGATTTCAAGAAAAAGAAATCTGAATCACATTCCTAATTTGGCTTTGGATTTTGAATATTTCCTCAAGATAGGTTTGATTTTCCTTGATTTCAAATTTGCATATCTGAAGATTGTGTTACCTACAAAATCAATTAAAATCAATAAGTAGATATCAAATTCAATTAAAATGAAACAAATATTAAGTCTAAAATAGTAAATAAACTCTATATAAAATAGAGTTATCAAGTAGCATGTATAACATATGATCGAAATCTCTTGCTTTAGCATCCAATTTTGATATTTGCGTTTAACAAATGGATTTCAAGACTATTGTCTTAAATGGAGATTTAAATGAGAAAATTTACATGGAACAACCAGAGGGTTTTGTTCTTCCTGAAAATGAGAATAAAATATGTAAATTGATTAAATCGCTTTATGGGCTTAAGCAAGCACCGAAGCAGTGACATGAGAAATTTGATTATGTCATAATGCCCAATGGTTTCAAGCATAATAGTGCTGATAAGTGTCTTTGTTCTAAATTCACCAAAGGTTGTGGTATTTTAGTTTGCTTATACATTGATGATATGCTTATCTTTGAAACTAATATGACTAGAGTCATTGAAAGTAAGAAGCATCTAACTTCAATTTTAAAATGAAGGATTTTGGTGAAGTAGATACTATATTAGGTATTAAAGTTAAAAAGCATAACGAGGCTATTCTTTTAGCTAATATAATTATATTGAAAAGATGTTAAATAAATTTAAACATCTTGGTTTCAAAGATAGGAGTTCTCAATTTGATTTCAGTATTAAATGAAATTATAATACTGGTAGAGAAGTAGCACAACTTGAATATGCTAGTGCTACAGGGTGATTGAAGTATGTGATGTATTGTACTAGGCATGATATTGCTTTTTCTATACATAAGTTGAGTAGATATGCTAGTAATCCAAGTATAGAACACTGAAATGCCATTACCATAATTTTTTGTTACCTCAAGAGAACTAAAAATTTGGGATTGTTCTATAATAATTATCTAGATGTATTAGAAGAATATACTGATACTAGATGGATTTTTAGTGTGGGAGAAAAACATTTCACTTCTGGATGGATCTTCACATTAGGGAGATGTGATGTATCTTGGGCGAGCAACAATAAACATACATAACTCGCTCAACGATGGAATCGGAATTCTTTGCTTTAGCGGCAACTGGAAAATATATTGAGTGGATTAGAAATTTGCTGTTGGACATCAAATTATGACCTAATCCTATATCTCCTATTTCTATTTGCTATGACAATCAAGCCCTTTTGGCAAGGGCTTATAGTAGCACTTATAATGATAAGTCAAAGATATGAGTACGTGAACAATTGATTCAAGATGGTATCACACCAATAGTTTATGTGAGGTCAAGCAAGAATTTAGTCAATTCCTTTACAAAGGCTCTATCAAGTGATGTGGTAAATGTGACGTCAAATGAAATGGGCTGAAACTTTTTGCTTAAAATTACCAGTAATGGTAACCCGATCTAACACTAATATATCACTAGTTATAAGGCTTAATGGGTAAAAATAAGTAAGTAAAAATGATTATTTGATACTTATATTAGCTCGGACATGAGACGTCAATATCATTTGTTACGTTTTGGAGGCTGAATTATTCTCTTAATAAAGTATAATACGATTTAGTAATTATTTATTAATAACAGAACACGTGAAAATACTTCACCTATATGGGCTTAGAAGTAATGCCGTTTCTTACGAAAGTTAGGTTTGCTTTCTAGAGAGCTTATAAAACAGGTATAAGTATAAGGCCATGATAGGTGCTGAGTAAATATGAACTTTTCGCTGAAACAAGAGGTTAGTATATGTACGGTATATCCGATTCTATTACATAGAATAACAAGTTTAAAGTTAAGCTACTTGTAACTTTGATAGAGTTTTGAAATACTTGCATTGAACAAAGGTTTAACTCGAAAGAGACCTTTATGTAGGTATATTAATCTCATGAAAATGTTGCCTGTATTGTTTGAGAAATTTTATATTAAACTAAGAGGTGTCTTGTTCCATATCGTAAGAATGTGAGTGTGTACGTGGATTAATTTTGTCACTAATCAACACTTAGTATTCTTTGTTTATTAAAATCAGAAATTATTATTAAAAAAATTATTAATAATTGTTGTGTCCTAGTGAAACAATGCGATTGTTCATAGAGGAATTACATTTATTTTTTTTGTTTCAAATTTAATAATAAAATAACCATTTTGATTAGCGAAACAGTGCGACTATTCGCAACGAAGTTACATTTATTTTTTTATTATTTAATTTTATATTTTGTATTAATTTCTTATGCCCTTTGAAATGTTTGTGTCTGTTTAGATATAACTACTGATTCGGACTCGAAGAGTTACTCTGAATTAACCTTTTTTTGGATATGAAGGGCTGTATTTGATTTAATCTCTTTTGGAAATGAAGAGATGTGTTCGAAATAGTTATTTTCAAAATGAAGAATTATCTTCTCTTTAGTTATATATTCTCACTACGGCTCTCTTCATTTTACTATTTATTTTTTTAGAATTTCTTTTTCCATTTTGTCGCTTCTTTACGAACGAGAGATACAACCATTATTTGCAATTATTCTCTTGAGAGATCCTGAAAAATTATTAAAATTGCTATCTGCTATTCTCGCCGAGACTTTGTTGTATCATGGATGATATTTTCTAGAAATCATTAACAGCATTGTGGAGAAAATAAATCCTTAAAGAGAATGTTATCACATATCAAAGTCCGATTCCGTTGTTCATTCCATTCCCGAAAAAATTTCCCAATAATATTTTATATACTTTATTTTTATTGCTTAGTTCAAATGTCATTCTTATTGTTGATGTTTATTTATCTTAAACTTGCAATTCATCCAAAATAACAAATATGGAGAACTTAATTTCAATACTTTCTTAGGGCACGAATGGTAATAATTTTGGAAATGAATTTTTGCTCCAGAAGTGCTTCTAAAGCAGAAATCCATTAGTTACGCAATATTACATTACTATTTCTAAAGCAAATTTATACTTCTGAAGTTATTTTTGAGCTAATTCCATAAGTTAAAAAGAGTTAATTCTCTTTCAGAAATAGACATATCTTAACATCAATATATCTCTCACTTCGACCTCTTTTCATTTTTGTTACGACAATGCAGAAACTAAAATGAAATTGAGACAGATGAAAAGAACGGAACACCAAGATTTACGTGGAAACCCTTGCGGGAAAAACCACGGGAGAGAGGAGAAGCAAAATCCACTATGAGAATCAGGGATTACAAAAGAGGCAACGTAAGCTTCTCTATCAGATAGAATGAGCAAAGAGCAATATTTATAGTATTACCCCTCAAACCCTAATGTTGGCCCAAGGCCCACAACTTAAGCCCTTAACTATTCAAGGCATATTAACAATTTTCATATCTATCCTAACCACGCCTCCAACGTAGCCGCTGCCCCCCGCCACCCACTGCTGACCTTTATCAACCACCGCTGCCCACCATCGATTGCTACCGCCCCACTACACAGTTAGCCGCCGACCACCGCGACCCATTGCTGCTGCCCGTCGGTGACTATTGCCTGCCACCGTCGCCCACTGCTGCCTCCCGCCGCTAGAGTAAAAAATACATAAAATTATTTCTAAAAATTAAATAATATTTTAATAATAAAATTTATTCTATAAAGAAATTTAATAAAATTAAAGATGAAGTAGAAGTTTTTTGGTTGCTGAAAATAATTTTTGTAGAAAATTTTGTGTTAATAATATTCCAGAAATAGAATTTTCAACAATTACCAAACGAATTTCTGTTATAGAAGCAAAATTTTTGTCTTATTGTTAAATGCTTCTCTCTGATTGAAAATCAACTTATGGAGCAGAAGTAAAAAAAATCTTCTAATCAAAAGTTGTTTTGTAAAGCAGAAATGTTACAATGCGTGCCCTTAGTCATTGAAATAATCAAATGTAAGTTTCATTCAAAGATTGTAGAACTAGATAAGTAAGGGTGGCCGTGTGCTCTTAATCAACATGAAAAATATAAAATTGAGTTTAAGAATATGTTAATAGCTTTTATACACTTCTTTTTTCTTTTCTATGGTTAATACTATGAAAAATTTCAAACTAATATATGTGTGATAAATTTACCCCAAAGCACTTTTTTGACCACCAAAAATTTCAAACTCGTATATTTGTGATGAATTTACCCTATGCTAGTTTTCGTTAAATTTTACCGTCAAATTGCTGAGTTTGATGATGCGCAACAGTTGATAGGTGTACCAATTTGGGGTTTTTACCCTATGTTTGCTACATATGTATCGGTTTGAGATTTTCTGTGGTATTAACTCAATTAAATGACAGTTGTATCCGTTTGGGGTTTTGTGTGGTCAAAAATTAGTTTAGAATAAATTTATCATATATGTATGGATTTAGGATTTTTAGTGATAAAAAAGTTAACTTGGGATAAATTTGTTACAGATATATCGATTTGAGTTTTTCATGGTTCTAACAATCTTTTTTATTATTCTATGACACTTCCATTTGATTAAAATGTTGTTTAAACGCTTTATTAATTTTTGTTAAATTGAGTTAATACTACAAAAGACCCAAAACAAGCATGCCTGTGATAAACGAATGGCAAAAATCCTAAACTTATACACCTTCAACTGCCACATGTCATCTAACTCAATAATTTATTGGTAAAATTTAACGAAAACTAATTAAGGATAAATTTGTCACATGTGTACCGATTTGAGATTTTTAGTGATCAAGAAAAGAAAACTTTGGCATGATAACGCTGCTATAATGTGAATCAAGAGAGCACGAGAAAACTTTTCTTTGCTATTTCCAATCAACAAACCTTTTATCCCGTGGGATGTGTGAGGTGATTGAAATTTTCAATCAACGAGAATCAAAATATTAACCTTGTCATGAAAATTTAATTATACACATATCCTAATAAAAGACATTGTTTTTTTTTTTAGCTTTTATATACCATATACTTCTATTAAGAACAACTTCTAATTCCGAAAATGACCTTATCAAGAGGCAGAAAAGGTGAAAAGAAGTTAATATTACTCAAGCTCAAGCTAACTCCTCATTAATGCTCTCTTCACGTACAAGCCAAGCAAAGATAATAATTCATTATAGATTTTCCCCAAAAAGAATTGAGATATGAAGCCTCGATAATTAAAACTAAAAGAACTAAAAAAAAAAAGACAAATAGAAAGAGAAAAAGAAAGGTGAAAGTAAAAAAAAAAAAAAAAAAAAGAGAGCAGACTTCGCTTTTACCAAAAGCCCCATGGAAATGGGCGTTAATTACCATGACCTTGACTTTGGTTCATCTTCCTGTGGTTTTTGACTGGGCTTTCGGGATTATGACTTTGGCTCCCTGCTAAAAATTTCCATCTCCCTTCTGTACCCCGCGCCTACGACGCATTGCTTTCGCAATTCGCTCGGACTCTTCGATCTCTTTCCATTTCTTGCTGCAGCATTCTTCCCAATTCGATTCGTCGGTCGTGATCTTGTCAAGCGAGGAGACCTTGAATCGGATCAGCGCCTCGCCAATCTCTTGTTCAACGGTAATCGCTCGGCATTTTCGTTTGAGTGCATCAATCGCGTTTGCATGATCTTCTGCGGGTGCCACTTAATCCGTGGAATCTGTGGAGCTCGAATCGGTTATATTTCAGCCGGGATCGCTGCTCCTCGCATCTCTCGATGCTCCAATGCTTGAAGTAGGTGTCTGGGGTGTTTTGCAATTGGTTGATTTCGATTTGCGTATGCTTTTGGTCTTGTCACGTTTCATAGGTGGGCTGCTCTTGATGCGCTGCCTGCCCCTCCAGTTAGAAATGAAGGCCTGCGTGTAATTGGATCTGTCAAAATCTTTGTTTTGAGCTCCTCGTTGTAGTTGGCCGCTTCTTTGTTCTCTCTCGCCGTAATGGCTGTCTTATTTGACTAACTTTTCCTGTTTGATTAGTGGTGGCGAGGAGAGCGAGCTTTGAAGTTTGGAATTGTGTTTAGGGAGCTCTTTTCACGGCAGTGGAAACTTTGATTTTGAGAGTGCAAACGAGCTGTAGTCTTCTGTGTATTAAGTTCGTGAGTTGAATTAATCTAGGAGACACATAGTACTTGACTTTCAGAAATTGCTAACTGGGAAAGGGTTTATGAAGCCTTTATTTTCTTAGTTTTACTATAGTTGTGGGAGAAACGCCCATAGCATAGGGATTCTCGGGTCTTTCTCTTTAGTGGTTCTGCCAATTTTCTCCTAAAAAGACGGTAAGGAAAGAAATGAATGCTTAGGCACTGTTGGTATGTAGGAACGAGGATGAAAGAGGAACTGTTCCTTTCCCCGTACCCTCTTTCCTTATGTTTGGTATGGTTTATCAGATAAGATTCCTTTAGTAGAGAGTGCACATTTGATTCCCTAAATAAAGTTTCGAAATTTATGTGTCCAAGTGTACCCTTTCTTTTTTTTCTCTCTGGTACTCCTCCTTTCTACGTCACTACCTAAAATAGAAATTGAAGTCACTATTGCTCTTTCTATTCCATTACTTTGTTGTTCCACTTTCACCCTACGCCTTAGGTAAGAGCTGATATAGAATGGATCATAATGTCATAAGGATTTTTATAGCTGACCCAACATGTGGGATAAGGCTTAGTTGATGTAGCTGCTGCTGTTGTTCTAGCTATCGTAAGAACACATTTTTGCTTAGAGGTGGACTGATATTCCATTGATTTTGATTTCAAGATTTTATGCTGAATAAGTTAGGTTTAAGGACTAAATTTGCTTCGATTCTCCCTTATCCTATTTGTTAAATCACGTAACTATAAAGTACTCCTTCGTCTTCCTTTAGCAACTTAAACTTTTAAATCAGTCAGCATCAGTTTTATATATATGTGATTGGAGTAGGATAATCGTGTGTCCAGGATTTACTCTTGGGTAAAAACGCGTAAGGGTGAGCGTTAGAGCATGCAAATATCAATCCAAGTCTTTGTTTAAGCCTTTATTTTATGAACAGTTATATCTGTTTCGACACAATCTGATGAATTGGCTTGGGTACGCTAAGCTATTTGCTTATGTCGTCTGTGGCGATGTTTCTTGGAGATTCTTTATGGTCAGAAGAACTTAAACACCTAGGGAGTTTTGAAAACTGAGAAAATCTTCCAAAACTAGGAATTCTTTTTGCTGTTTTTGTTTATGTGGAATGTGGACTGATCTAGACAAACATACTCTGTTCTTTTTTTTTTGGGGGGGGGGGTGTTTGAGAGAGAGAGGATGTATTTGTATATGTTTATGTGGAGCATAATGAGGATGGATACTATGTATAATATTTCTATCAAACTACATTATCCCTGAGGGAGCCAAAAGTGATTGAGAAAGTATGGAAAAAGAACACCGATAGCGCCATAACTTTCCTATGTCTCACTTTTGTGTCATAACTTTCATAACACGTTAACTTAAGCGCTGCAATTTTTCCATAAGTTACATGCGTGATTTTCTTGCTAGAAAATCCTACTTTAAAATGCTATGTGGGCTGGAAATTAATGTCAAATGGGATTTTCCGGCAAGAAATCGCCTATGTGACTTAAGTGATTTGATTTTAAAAGTTATTGACACTTAAATGATCGCTTGCAAAATTATGGCATCAAAGTGAGCGTTGCACAAAAGTTGCACTTTTACTGTCCTTATCTATGAAAGTATTGTGTCTATGCATTTTTGGACTGATTGCCAATGGTAAATCATATATCAAACATCTTTTAAACTATATTGTCGTGACCATTTGATGTCATTCATATGTGGAAGATTTCTTGCGTCTCCACTTCAAATCTGTTTCCGTTTCCAAGTCTATTGAAAAAGAGGTTTAGTATGCAATACCGTTGCTTGGTCATAGAGGCACAACATTTTGATTCATTGTTTTGTTAATTCTTCTGCCCTTCACTCATTTGTTCTGTCTTATTCTAAGTGGCTTGATAGGCAGATGGAGTGAAAGTTGACTCAGTCTATGGACAATACAATGGAAGAAGAAGAAGAAACTAAAGAGCTAAATTTACCTTCCAAAGAGTTGGGTGATATTGGACAGATAGAGGAAATTGCAAGACCATCTCATCAAGCTGACGATATAAATAATGATGGTGCAACAGAAGTAGAAAATAACAACGTCATTGAGGAAGGAATTGATTCTATAGCTGCAATCACGGAGGAAGACCACTTTGAGCAGGTTTCTTTGAAAGATCAAGAGAAATCTTTTGGCCAAGACCATGACAGTTTTGTAGATTCAAACAGGTCATCAACTTCAGACAATGCTAGACACACATCTGGGTCATACTCGGCAGAGTTTGACTTTTCACCTGCTGCTGAAATACACCATGGCCACTCCACATCAAGTCCTGGGCCTGACAGGCAGATGGTCGAAGCAATAAAGCAGTCATCCTCTGCAACCAGTCTTGATTCAGTTTTTCATGGGGATGTTGGATACTCTGCTGTTGAATCCCCACAAAAGAATAAATTAAGAGCTGTTATGCCAAATGTATCTCCAGAGTTGTTGCATTTGGTGGATTCTGCAATCATGGGGAAGCCTGAGAGCTTAGAAAAGTTGAAGAATATTGTTAGTGGCGATGAGAATTTTGGATCTGGAGATGAAATGGATAGTATCGCTTTCTTGGTAGTTGATTCTCTTATTGCCACGATGGGTGGTGTAGAGAGTTTTGAAGAGGATGAAGACAACAATCCCCCAAGTGTGATGTTAAACTCGCGTGCTGCCATTGTGGCAGGTGAGCTTATTCCTTGGCTTCCTTGGGTGGGAGATAGTGATAAGTTTATGTCTCCCAGGACAAGGATGGTCAGAGGACTACTTGCTATATTACGGGCATGTACTAGAAACAGAGCAATGTGCTCCATGGCTGGTTTGTTGGGTGTGCTATTGATATCTGCTGAGAGGATTTTTCTCCAGGAAGATAATTCAACTGAGGCAACAACATGGGATGGAACTCCTTTACGCTACTGTATACAATATTTGGCTGGGCATTCACTCAGTGTTGTTGATCTGCATAGATGGTTTCAAGTCATCAATAGAACGCTGAACACTATATGGTCAAAAAGGTTAATGCTTGGATTGGAGAAGGCTATGAGTGGGAAGGAGTCAAGGGGGCCTGCATGTACATTCGAGTTTGATGGCGAAAGTTCTGGCCTGCTTGGTCCTGGAGAGAGCCGTTGGCCATTTATGAATGGTTACGGTTTTGTAACGTGGATATATATTGAATCTTTTGCAGATACATTAAATGCTGCAACTGCTGCAGCAGCAATTGCTGCTGCAGCTGCAGCTAAGTCTGGAAAATCATCAGCCATGTCTGCAGCTGCTGCTGCCAGTGCACTGGCTGGTGAAGGCACTGCACACATGCCAAGGTTGTTCAGTTTCCTGTCGGCTGATAATCAGGGGGTGGAGGCATACTTTCATGCCCAGTTTCTAGTTGTTGAATGTGGTAGTGGAAAGGGCAAGAAGGCCTCTTTGCATTTTACTCATGCATTTAAGCCGCAATGCTGGTATTTCATTGGTCTTGAACATACAAGCAAGCAGGGGATTCTTGGGAAAGCAGACAGTGAGCTCAGGTTGTATATTGATGGATCTTTGTACGAAAGTCGCCCTTTTGAATTCCCTCGAATTTCTAAGCCCCTTTCTTTTTGCTGTATTGGAACAAATCCTCCTCCTACTATGGCTGGTTTACAAAGACGTCGCCGCCAATGCCCTTTGTTTGCTGAGATGGGACCTGTTTACATTTTCAAGGAACCAATTGGCCCTGAGAGGATGGCACGCTTAGCTTCCAGAGGGGGGGATGTGCTGCCTGCATTTGGCTCAGGAGCTGGGTTGCCTTGGCTGGCGACAAATGACTATGTGCGAAATATGGCTGAAGCAAGTGCAGTTCTTGATGCTGAAATTGGAGGATGCATCCACCTTCTCTATCATCCCAGTCTACTCTCTGGCCGATTTTGTCCAGATGCTTCTCCCAGTGGCGCTGCTGGTATGTCATGCATTTCTCTGTTAACTATCAAGAGTCGCTACTCTACTTGGTATTGTGCTTCAATGTTACTGCAGTGATACTTTTATAGAGTTTTCGTGCCTTGCTATCTGATCCTGATGGCTGAGGTATAGGTTGTTGTACCGGCGCTGGTATAATATTCTGATGGTTTCATTATGCTTGTTGGAGTTACCTGTTGCAATACTTTAATACAAATGGAAGAATTGTTTGTGTAAGAAAATATATGGGCCTCTCACCATTACCTTGTTTTGGATATGCTTCTATGAATTCTGGATTGTTTTTGGTCTTATCATTACCACTAATCAAGCAAGCCTTGTCTCTTTTGGTTTTTGTCCATGGTTATGCCCTTGCAAGCTGGTATCCATGTAATGAGGACAGCTATAAATTCATGAACTATTTTTTATGGAGATATCAGCAGTATATACAGTCTATGCCTCTTAGGAAGCAGAAGAATTAGCAAAATGCTGTTAGTTTGAAAGTTGAATGAAGAGTGATAAAAATTTTATATATGGTTCTTAAGAGGCAAGTGACGTAGAAAAGGTAGGAGGAGAGTGAATTTGTAGCATCTTCAATTTGAATACCGAAGTCTGCTAAGGCATGTCTGTCTAGATCTCATGATTATCACTAGGTTGTGTGTTTAAAATGTGGGGTACCTTTTGGGATCTATCAAAACTCACAAATAATAATTTCTTATGCTTGGCTTAGTTTGTCGCAACAATTCATGCATTATGGAAAGGTTTGCATTGCATCCTGTCATGCATCTTGATGGCGCGTGATTCATGAAGTTTCTTTTTGGTGATTCAGGTACACTCAGACGACCAGCGGAGGTTCTTGGGCAAGTTCATGTTGCGACTAGAATGCGGCCAGTGGAGGCATTGTGGGCCTTGGCTTATGGTGGTCCCATGTCTTTACTTCCTTTTGTGGTTGCCAATGTTGATAAAGATAGCCTCGAACCTCAACAAGGGGATCTTCCACTTTCTTTGGCCACAACTAATCTTGCCGCTCCAATATTCCGTATAATATCCAGAGCTATCCAACACCCTGGGAACAACGAAGAGTTGTCTCGTGTCAGGGGACCTGAAGTTCTCTCCAGACTTCTAGACCACCTTTTGCAAACCTTGTCAGCAATCAATGTTGGCCAGAGTGATGGTGTAGCAGATGAGGAACTTGTTGCAGCGATTGTCTCCTTATGTCAGTCTCAGAAGATTAACCATGGTCTCAAAGTGCAGCTTTTCAGTAGGCTGCTGTTGGATCTAAAAATTTGGAGCTTGTGCAACTATGGTTTGCAGAAGAAGCTTCTTTCTTCACTAGCAGACATGGTTTTTACAGAATCATCGGTGATGCGAGATGCCAACGCTATTCAAGTGCTTCTGGATGGCTGCAGAAAGTGCTATTGGACAATCCGCGAAAAGGACTCTGTCAATAACTTTTCTTTGAAAGATACAACCCGCCCCGTAGGTGAAGTCAATGCTTTAGTAGATGAACTCTTGGTGATCATTGAGCTTTTAATTGGTTCAGCACCTCCATCAATAGCTGCAGATGACATTCGCTGCCTGCTTGGTTTCTTAGTTGATTGTCCCCAGCCCAATCAGGTAAATGTTGTCCCGGAAGATTGAGTTTGTACAAAGAAAGAGCAAATAATTGAGTGAACATGTAGTCTCTTTGTTGCGTACTGATCCTAAGTTGATTTATTGAGTACACCAAATTAAGTTTTGAGTCGACTGGGTAAAAACTGTTAACCAGCTACACTTTCTGCCAGTCGATAGTCCTCAATAAAAGCTAACATCGTTGTCAAATTCTTTTCTATGTTACCTTCATGAACTGTTAAGCCCTCTCTTTTTGTTTGCTTAGATAAGTAGTAGATAAAGTTTCTGGACATGAGATTTATCTTACACGGTAACATGGAGATAAATGCTCGATTGAGTACTCTAGTTTTAGAACAAGAAATATGGTGACTTGATATTCATTTATAATTGGGTTCTAAATCTGATTTTCTCCAATCTTTCTAGTGTTTGTCATGTAAAGTAGTATGCTACTCCTGCTAGCATGAAATAATCTGTATTTCTAAACTTTTCTGGTAAGTCTGCTTGATAGTGGCAGTGTTAGTTTGGACGTTATTCATGCACTGAATTATGTGCTGCGTAACTGACTTTATGATTCACTACAAAGGAAATCCTTCTCATTTATAATATTCCTAGAAATTGAATGTTTCTTTTGTTGACTGACTTGTTGTAATACCTGTTCAGGTCGCCAGGGTGTTGCATCTGGTCTACAGATTGGTGATACAGCCTAATACATCTAAAGCTCACATGTTTGCTGAGGCATTTATAGCATGTGGTGGCATAGAAACACTTCTTGTTTTGTTGCAACGCGAAACAAAAGCTGGCGATGAGAGTATTCCAGAGTTGTCCACTGAAAATAACAGAAGTCTTTCACCTCATGGACTGCTAGTGGAGGGCAGTACCGGGTTTTCTGAAGTTTGTCAAGACAATGAAGTAGGTGCTATGGAATTGAATGAATCAATTTCAAATGAGAAGCATCATGATCATTCCCCCACTGGTAGTAGTGGCACTCCTGTTTCTTCAGGCTTGACGATTGAAAGGATGACATCCGTGTCTGAAAATCCTTTCTTGAAGAATTTGGGGGGTATAACCTTATCAATTAGTGCTGATAATGCGAGGAATAATGTCTACAATGTTGATAAGAGTGATGGAATAGTTGTTGCAATTATTGGGTTATTAGGTGCTTTGGTATCTTTGGGATTCCTGAATTTTGGTTCTCCTGCTCCCTCTGATATGACGACTAATCTTATGGGTAGTGGATTACATGAAGGAGGGAGTACCATGTTTAACGATAGAGTTTCTCTTTTGCTTTTTGCGCTACAAAAAGCAATTCAGGCAGCACCCAACAGGCTACTGACGAACAATGTGTACACAGCTCTGCTGGCAGCCTCGGTATTGCATAGAAAACCTCTTCTATATTGTTCTTATGAATGAAATTAGTGGTCCATCAATAATTAGTGCTCCAAAAACTTGCCTGAAAGCACCCGGATATGTCAGTGCCAAAGTTATCTAGCCAAAAAAATATCTTGAAATCCTTGTAAAGTAGGCAATATACCCTTGGCTTGACAACTGGGAAGAAAAGGCTTTGGATCCCGGTTAACATGAGCTTTCATAATTGACAGGTCCTTTTTGGTTGTATGGTGCAATTGGAGAAGTGTGCAATTGGAAACTTATTTTGTTTGTTCCATCTGGTAGTCAAATATCTAATTGACAGGTCCTTTTTGCTTTACTTCATGGTGTCACCTCATGTTTAGACTTAAGAAATTGTCATCCTTGTGATTATGATGGAATTCCCACAAAAACCATGTGTTGTGTTCTAGGTCGGAGAGTATAAGATCTGCCTTATCTATACTGACATATACCACCGTCCATGCTTTCTATCATTTCCAGATGTCCCCAATTAGAGATATAAACCAGAAGAAAGTTGCACTAAAAACATTGTCGACTCCAAGTAAAAGCCTTGCTGCTAGTGTAGATTTTGTGCAGAAGTGCAATTGGTCTACAAGCGAAACAGCACTTTCTTTGTTATAAGCATTGATTATTGGTATGGTACTAAAGAGAGTTTTACCTGAAATACTCCTTGAGGAGTTCGGGTTGTGAAATGAACTTCCAGCCGCCCAATTTTTTTTCCTGCCACCATGTCCACATTTTGAGTCAAAACTGTACGGGCAGGGTCGGATTGTCTTAACTGTGTATGTCTGGTTGTTTAACATAAACAAGCGGTATGATATGTAATTTTGAGTTGCTTACTCAGACATCTTTTTTCATTTCAGATAAATGCTTCTTCAACAGATGATGGGCTGAATTTTTATGACTCTGGTCATCGCTTTGAGCACTCCCAGCTTCTGTTGGTCCTTTTGCGGTCACTTCCCTTTGCTTCGAAGTCCTTGCAGAGCAGGGCCCTGCAGGTAAAGTTCGTGTATACTTTATTCACCTCAATGGCCCAGTCATTTTGGCTTCTATTCCCTTTGAAATTGGTATCTGATGCTTGTGTGAGTTGATTGTGCAACCTTAAGTTTTTCACTTGAACCTACATAATGGAAGTTTTAATATTCAGAATTCCAGAGAGCTTGTTGTGGAATGTACATAATTCTTTTGTGTGCTTCCTGACGATAATCGTTGGACTAGTTCTTCTGAGGAGGAAGTTTTATTGAAGGTTGGGCAAGTGGGTGGTATTTCATCTATCTTTACTCGTTTGGAAGCCACCCCTCACTTTCTAGTGTCATACTTCCTATACTGGCGCAAAATACGGTTAGATAAAATGATCTATCTGCTGAATGAGGTGCAATTAAAGATTCATCCCTTATTTTTGTTGCTTAATTAGGTAGAAGACCTTTTTTTTTTTTTTTTCATAAATTAATATAATACTTACTGGATCGAGCTAGAAGCTTGGGTTTTGCAATTGATGAATGCAAATTTGTAGAGATTATGCGAGTCTAATGTTAATATATGATTCCTTGAGCTGGTCAACAGTGGTGGGTCTTCTTTTGTTGGATTTAGATAATGCAAAGGTTTGTTCAAATTTTGATTAGTTCTGCTCACTGGATATATCGCTGGATACAAGAAGCGTATGTCTCAATAGCTTCATTTAAGATTGTAGGTTTTCTTCCTTTTTGAACCTGAGACCATTTTTGGTTGTCAACAGCTCAAGATGTTCCAGCAAGTTGCTTCTATCCCTTTACTTGCTGGCTATATGCAATATATTGAGTGCTCTCACAGTGTTTCTTGAATCTTTTTCCCCATTGTTTTCCTAGAAGAGTAAATGATATCCTCTAGAAAAAGTAGTGTTTCTGATTCTCTTGCCTGAGCAATTTTCTTTTTCTATATGATTTCAGGATCTTCTGTTTTTGGCTTGCAGTCATCCAGAAAATAGAAATAGTCTTACTACAATGGAGGAATGGCCTGAGTGGATCCTTGAAATCCTTAGCTCCAATTATGAGGTAACATTGGCTATTTCAGTCAAGTTGCTTGCTAGACAAGCAGTCTAACTTATCATGCTTGCGGCAGACAGCTAGCATGCTGACAAGAAATTCTATTTGTTTTTTCTATTTTATTTTGAAGAAGCAAGATGGAAATATTTGCAGAATGGAAGAATTTGCAGTATTCAGAAAAACACTTTTTAACTTTTAGTTCACTATTTCTCGTTTCAAGAGATGCCTTATTTTTGGGAGATGATGCCTATCATAACACTCGTTTTTTCAGATTGGTGCCATTAATCACTCTACTTCACCAAGCTTAGGAGATATTGAGGATCTTATACACAACTTCTTGATAATCATCTTAGAGTATTCAATGCGCCAGAAGGACGGTTGGAAGGTTTGTCTTATTATATAACCCGACCATGCCTCTCTTTTCCAACTTAATATGAGGTTCTTGATGTTGATGCTGTATGGCATTTCATATTTTTCAGTGTTAGGGCCAGTGGCCCTTGATAATTGCATCCTTGCTGTTGTTTTCTTGACATGCTTTCACACTGTGCTTACAGAATGCTGGATATTTATTGTTCCAGGTGGTGGTCCTTTACTTAATTTGACCAGCCAAAGACTCGCATTTCTTTATAGCTTCAATACATGAAACTTGCTTCCATTTTTGTAACCCTTTTCCAAATTCACGCAAAGTGATCTTTTTAGATGTGTGAATTACAACTTGTGGTTGTTATGTCTATCCACGTATCATATTGTAAATGTTGGCAAGAAATAGTGATCATTCTAGTCAATTACTTCGGCATATATTCAAGTCAATCATAGGTTTGTTAGTCTCTTGCCTCAATTTCAATAAATACTTGGTAAACTTTTCTTTAGGTCATTGTTAAAAGTTCTATCTGCCAAGCTCTCTGCCTACCTTTGCTATATTCTTCAGCACTTCTATGGTGATGTCAGTTGATCCAAGCCCTTTTTTGTTTCTAACATCTTTACCAAGGCCTTTAATGCTTTAGTGTGTACAGATTTTTTTGTTAAACTGTAGTTTTTGATAATTCTTCTATTTGCTTGACTCCCTCCATTATGTTTAATTGCAATGAACGTGGTGTACTATATTTAAAATGTAGCAAGGGCTTTCAATCCAGGTAGTCAAACTTACCTTGTTAACAAGGACGGTGAGGATCTTAAAGTCTCCATACTGAATGTATTAGAAAACTCAAAACAAATAATTGAACAAGAGACAAATATCAACATTAACATCAACAACACCTTTATCCCAAACTAGTTGGGGTCAGTGGTCGATGAACCCCCAAAGATACATAAAATATAAGTAAGACCGATCGATGGAAAAAGGATAAATATTTAAAAATAAATAAACAAAGATAAAAATATTTGTATACTATATATATTTTATACATATAATATATATTATATATGACAGTCAGGAACATGGGAATTCTGCCCCTCACAATACTAATACCCTTCCTCCACTCTATCCTAAGACAGACCGTACGCCATTTTATTTCTCACTCCATTTAATCTTGTTTTACTACTTTCCCCCGAGTGTGTTTCGGCCGACCTCTTCCTTTCTTCGTGTTATGCTCTCGGAAGCAAACTTGTGTTCTTACCGGAGCATCTAGGGATCTTTGAAGAATATGCCCAATCCATCTCAATTTATGTCTCCTCATCTTTTCTGCCACCGGTTCTACTCCAACTTTTCGTCGAATATATTCATTCTTTATCTTATCCATCCTTGTATGACCATGCATTCACCTTAACATCCTTATTTCCGCTACACCCATTTTATGCTCATGTTTTTGTATTTTTTTAATCTGATTTTTTTTAAAGTTTCATTTATTTTTAAAAAAGGAATTCTTAATTCTATTTAATAAAAAAACCTTTTTTATTTTTTCAAACCATAATAAAAATGGTTCTTCTTTAAATATTTTTAACTTTGAATTCTCTTTATTTTTATTCCTATCCATATAAGAAGTTTTATAAACTTGGCTATCTTTATAGAATGTCTCTTGAAAGTTGAATTCATCCTTTGTTTTTTCCTTTCCATTCACTCGGATCTCTTCCCTTTCATCGATTTTGTCCGGATCCTCCTTTTCTTTTGAAAAAAGGGAAGGAGAAGGATCTTCTTTGGTGGATCCCTCTTGTTCCTGTCTCGTCCCCTTCGTTTCGAAAGTTGTTTCTATTTCTGCATCTGTTTCTTCCTCGCTTTCCCCCTTTCTTCTGTTTCAGAGGTTTCTTTGAATTTTTTTAGTAACAATGGGTGATGATATTCTGCCTAAATAATAAACACAGGTAATAAATAAGAGAATACTAAAGATTCGAGCCATAGAATTTCTCAATTCTGACATCGCCTCTGTGCTGGCCAACATTCAGCTCCGTATACCATGGCAGGTCTTACAGTGTTCTATAAAATTTTCCTTTTAACCTAGAGGAATTTTGTGATCACACAAAAATCCTGATGCGCTGCGCCATTTCATCTAACCTGCTCTGATTCTATGGCTTGCATCCTCATCAATCTCTCCCCCCTTTTGCAATATTGATCCCAGATATCTAAAAGTATCTTTCTTGGGTACCTCTTGTTCGAGCATACTGATGGCTTCTTGATCTCCTCTTCCTACCGTGTCGAACTCACACTTCAAGTATTCGGTCTTACTTCGACTTAACGTAAATCCTTTAGACTCCAATGCGCTTCTCCATAATTCTAATTTAGCACTAACCCCAGCCTTGGTCTCATCAATAAGCACAATATCGTCTGCAAATAGCATACACCACGGCACCTCATCTTGGATATATTTTGTTAGCTCATCCATAACCAGGGCAAAAAGATAACGTCTTAAAGTAGAACCTTAGTGTAAGCCTACTGTGATTGGAAAATAAGTTGATGTGCCATTACAAGCTTTCATACATGTAGTAACATCGTCATACATATCCTTGATTGCCTCTACATACTTTGAAGCTACTTTTTTCTTCTCAAAAACCCATCACAGAACCTTTCTTGGAACTCTATCATACGCCTTCTCGAGATCAGTAAACACCATATGGAGGTCCTCCTTCCTTTCTTGATATCTCTCCATCAATTGTCGAATCAAGAAAATAGCCTCCATGGTAGATCTTCCTGGCATAAATCCAAATTGATTGACAGAAATCTTGGTCTTTATTATCAAACGATGCTCAATAACTCTCTCTCACAACTTCATTGTAGAACAAGAGACAAATATAATTTCACTATTTTTGTAGAATCAGCACCCCTAACCATGCCATAACACATGAATGACCATAACATCATATACACCTTATTCCTTGAGGTTCAAATCAGAAAAATAGCGTCACATAGCTAAAACAGTTAAATTCCATTCAAAACGCAAATTTAAAATATGATGTCAAGCATTATTTTGTTTAGGGAGAATTTTCATTTGCTGCACAAACCATGCTTATCCCTTTCAAAGTGAAAAGGAAACAATAAGCAAGGAACCAAGGTGGCACCGCAACTACAAGAAAATTAAGAAGAGACTTCAATTCTAACCAATTATCCAAATAGGAAAGTGGTTTTATGAAAGCCCAATAACTCAACATGTTGCCATCTAATCTGCATATCAAAGAAATTAGATTTTAAACTCTCAAAACCTTTCACATTTCTCTCCCTCCAAGTAAGGCCGAACATTGCTGGGGGAATTGCAGGAAACATTGTTCTTTGCTGTTTGTTATTTACATAACAAACCATTCCAAGCCCAAAGTTCTTCCCTAACCATAGAATCCCTCGGATCAATAAATTGCTGGTAGTCCCACATGGTTTACCCCAGTTTTCTCATTCTGGGGCTGTTAATTAGGATGTGGAAATCTGATGTAGGTGCATACTTACACGAGTTTATTATAGAAGTAAACTTTCCGTAAATATTTGATTGTTCTGGGATTGTCACTTATTTTATTGTAAAGCTTCATTGAATGATATCTTCATACTTGTGTGGCTAGGCGACTTATTCTATGACTTGTTTGCTTGGTTGGTTGTGCTTTAGAAGTGGTCTGCCAGGACCTATAGTAATGTAGATAGCATGCCAAGGTGATTTCTTTGTGTTGCTACCGAGAGACGAGTATTTCCCTTTATTGGCTGGCGTATCTGTTTATTTCACATGTTTATGAATTAAAGCAGTTTCGGTCGTGTAGTTTGCTTAGCAGTTCTTTCTCTTGCAGGATATTGAAGCTACAATTCACTGTGCCGAGTGGCTCTCTATAGTTGGTGGTTCTAGTACAGGAGATCAACGAATTAGGTATTGGTAGTTCTACTTATTGTTGCTTTCATACTAATTTTGTTTTTTAAGTATCTAAAATGAAGGATTTACGGTTGATTTTCCTTGAAATGACAAGTTAGTCTCGTTTCTAGTCGTTTCTATGTTAGCAATAACTTAACTTTACCACCTTATGCATAAAGTCACATTGCTCTGTTTATGCAGTTGCTTCTTCACATTTTGGTTTGACTTCATTTGTAGGTAGTGGTCTTAACACATTTGAATTGATCAATTAACTATTTCAGTGATTTTCTGCTTCTCAAACGACTATCTAGTTCTTGGCAATTTTAGACACATATGTGCAATGGAGATGCATGAAATATGCATTATTATTTGAAAAAAAAAACAAATTGTTTCTCGGTCTTGGGATGTAGCTTACAGGAGTAGGAATGTCATCATTGAGTTAGTGGAGACTGCCCTAAATTACGCATCTTCTTTAAAATGTGATCCTTTGAGTCATAGACATTGCGATGATCAGGTGCACATTGACATTGCCTATTAGAACATAAATATTCATTTTTCATTGGACAGGACATATTTTATATTTTCTTTATCTGACAAATTAGTCACTGTGGATCAAAGATAAATCTTACAGGTTTAACTCAAGCTATTATTGAGCATTGCTCGTGCTAATATAGGGGAATCTAATTTGCTTGTATGATTTAACTTCAATGGAAAATGGCCTTAATATTTTTAGTAACACAACACTTGGTGTTCTTTTTTTGTCAAGTCATACTTATTGGTTGCCTTGCATGCAATGTGCATCTTTCATGGTTCTCTGAAGACGTGAGGAGTCCTTGCCTATATTCAAGAGAAGGCTTCTGGGTGGTTTGCTGGACTTTGCTGCTAGAGAATTACAAGTTCAGGTAAAGCCTAGTAGTTTTTTTTATCATTGCATCAAATTTTCTTGATAAGTGGAAGTCAAGTCATTATATGTTGACTAGAAGGACCCCCTTAATTGACGTGACGTGAGTTGCCATATCCTCAGTATCTCGTCTCAAGCATTCTGTCCTTGTTTGTCGTGCCACTTGTGAATTAACTGTTAATGTTTTTGCGCTGCTTTTCCTCTAGCATAGTCATATATGCTCTTTTGATGAAGAATGGGGTGAAAAATCTAAAATCTTTCTTAAATGTGTCACTTATGCAACAGACTCAAGTTATTGCTGCAGCAGCTGCTGGTGTTGCAGCCGAGGGGTTATCCCCAAGAGAGGCAAAAGTGGAAGCAGAGAATGCTGCACAGCTCTCTGTGGCTCTTGTGGAGAATGCAATAGTGATGTTGATGCTTGTTGAAGATCATTTACGATTGCAAAGCAAATTATCTAATGCATCAAGGGCAACTGATATTTCCCCTTCTCCCCTTTCTCTTGTATCTCCGTTGAATAACCGCTCAAATTCATCAAGAAATGTTGGAGAATCATCAGAACCTATGGATGACCGTCGATCATTGTCCAGTGATTCTACTGGACTCCCTCTTGATGTACGTATTATGTCAAGATTTGCAAGAACAAATGGTCCATTTTCACTTGTATGTGTTATCTATTTATGTACTTTTTTTCTTTGCACTGTTCATAAAATAATAAAGGAAATTCGAATAGTTTTTATTAACAGCTGCAAAGCCAATCACTATTTGGGAAAACGAGCTGTTATTCTAGCCAATTGCCTGCTAATTTTGTGCTTTACAAAAATGTATTAAGTCATGCTGCGAGAATCCTTCCTAATTCTTTACGCAAAATGTAGGAGGAAACTTTACTGAGAGTATCAGATTTCCTGTTTCTTCTATGAATAATATTTCTCTACCTCAGTTTACACTGAAAAGGAGTACTATCGTCCATTACTTTTATGTCTCTTCCTTGTTATTTTATGGACACATTCCTCTATCTTATTGTGGAATTGGCAATTATCTTCTTTCAGGTGCTTGCTTCTATGGCTGATGCTAATGGGCAAATATCTGCTGCAGTTATGGAGCGTCTGACTGCTGCAGCTGCAGCTGAGCCTTATGAATCTGTTTCCTGTGCTTTTGTGTCCTACGGCAGCTGTGCAGTTGATTTAGCGGAGGGTTGGAAATTTAGGAGCCGGCTATGGTATGGTGTCGGTCTTCCATCAAAAGCCTCTGTCCTTGGCGGTGGAGGTAATGGCTGGGAATGCTGGAAGTCTGCTTTGGAAAAAGATGCAAATGGAAACTGGATTGAACTTCCATTGGTAAAGAAGTCCGTTGCCATGCTTCAAGCTCTATTACTGGACGAGTCTGGACTTGGGGGTGGTCTTGGTATTGGCGGAGGATCAGGCACTGGTATGGGAGGAATGGCAGCGCTCTACCACTTACTAGACAGTGATCAACCATTCTTATGCATGCTCAGAATGGTCCTTCTTTCAATGAGGGAAGAGGATGATGGTGAAGAAAGAATGCTAATGAGGAATATTAGCATAGAAGATCGTGTATCAGATGCATCAAATCGCCCGGTGGGCAACCTCATGACTCTAGATAGCAATTCTAGAATGTCAACGCGAAAACCACGCTCAGCTTTGCTGTGGAGGTACGCAGAAAATACTATTTGTCATGTTTCCTAAGCACTGCAGAATTGTTCCTGACTTTTACTTGTGTTCTCATAAGAGAAAGAAAGAAATAAGAGGGTCCTCTTAAAGTTCTTTCCTTCTCATGTTACTTCATAAAAATCGAAGCATTGCTCTTGGAAGTTTTTAATGATGATAAGGCAACACCAATTATGTGAAAGCTTTATTTTGTTAAGAGAGTGTTCTGAACATTAGATGGTGCAAATCTTGGGTTTGGATTCCAGATTTTCTAATATGGGAACTTCTTCATCTTGAATGTTATCTAGTAGTCCTGTACCTACACCTTTTCAAATATTATTAACCATAAATTATATAATACTCGTCAGATAGATTAGGAAAATGACCATCTATATTGGCAAGACTTGAAGCCCTTTTCTCTTTCTCTGTGGAGCTTGTGATGTCCCATGTGGAGGTGGGGAGCGGAGATGAGCGATGACAACAGATGGTTGTGTGAGGCTGTCGACCTATGGAATGGTGAGTGGCAGGGTGGCGGTGAGCGACGCAGAGGTTAGGACTGGGCAAATTGATGTGGGTGGCTTAGTGATGCCTAGCGGTGCGGTGGGGTTGTCTAGATGGGGGCTTAGGGTTGTCTCCGCGGTTGCTGGCTTTGACTAGTGACCAAGATGGCGAGTGATGGAGGTGGCGGCGAGCTGTGACGGGCTTGGTGCTGGGTTGAGAGGGGAGAGAGAGAGGAGAGGGCAATTGGGATTAGGTTTGGTTGGACTGTATGTGATTTTTCATAAAATATAAGGACAATTTTTGTAAAGCTTGGTTGCTTTGTGTTGGAATATATAAATATTAACCATGCCTTCTTCTAATAGCTTAAGCTTTTAGAGCAGTTGGCAAGTGGTCCCATCAAATCTTTCATGGTATCAAAGCAGGAGGTCCTGAGTTCAAATCTTTCCAGGCCTCTATTTGCCTCCCCAATGAATTTGTCCACACTTAGTACTAGGCAAAAGACCAGATTAAGTGTGAGGGGGAGTGTTGGAATATATAAATATTAAACCACGCCTTCTTCTAACAGCTCAAGCTTTTAGAGCAGTTGGCAAGTGGTCCCACCAAATCATTCACTTTGGATTGTATAAGTTGATCTAGTCTTTCAACTGGGTTCCTAATGTTTAGCTCTTTGGAAGGTTCAATATAAAATGTAAACAAGCTTTTATATAAATGACGAGTTACAAAATTAAAACTACTTGTTAAACACATGTAATATTTAAAATTTAAAATTTCAAAATACCTGTGGTTGAATTGACAATTTTTTTTTTGACAAACCTTTGTGAATTGGCATGCATTTTGGTAAATTTACAATTTTTTGTTGCTTGTGTTTGCTTGATGTGGAGCTTATTTGGTGTCACATCAACACCATCATCAACACCATAGGTCCATGTTGTGCCGCATTAGTGTGACGCCATGTTAGCAATTTGGTGTTACCAAAGATCATTGACGGAAGGACTTGATTGCACAAATTGAGATAGCTAACGATTCAATTGCATAATAAAGGACCAAAATGTACGAAATAATAAAATTAAAAGATTAAAATTGTATTTAAACCTAAACTCTATAAACAATCATTAATATACAAGGAAATTTGAAAATGGTAAAATCATTGTTTCGTTCGTAAATACCATACATTGCTGGTAACTTACAGTTGTAAAAGTTGCCTAAAGTTTGTAAGTTTGTCAAGCATTAGTATGTTTGAATGCATGTTGGTAATTGACTACTAACTTGCTAATTCGTCTTGTAAGGTTTTGTTTTCACGTAAATAGGGAAAAAGTTGATCAATTTTTACTAAATTAAAATTAGTTATGTGATTAAGTTGCCGGTAACTTATGACTGGAAAAGCAGCCTCCACCTTAAGAATTCGAATAGAGGTTGGTAATTAATAGGTATTGCTAATTTCCTTTGAAAGTTACTAATTAGGCGGTTAAGATTGTGTTTCAGATGGTACATGGAAAATAAGTTGATAACTTACTAAACCTTATTGAATTGTTGGTAATTTACAACCATATAAGTTGGCAAATCCAAATCCATGTTGGTAAATTTGGAAGCGAATCAAATAAATCCAAGTCGGAAGAGGGACAAATTACTAATTTGTTTGTAATTTACTAATTTGACCGGTAAGATATTGTTTTCGATGGAAAATTTGAAGTGAAGTTGATAACTTGCTGGTAAATACTTCAATGTCATTGGTAACTTATCAATGAGTTACCAAGTAAACAAGTTGCGGTTTACGTTATCTTTTCCAACCACTTTTGCTAGTTACCATATTTGCCAACCACTGATAGTTTGCCCCTTTTACCCAAACGGAGTAGTATAAATTTTGCAGTTTTGGAAGTATATTTTATGATATCTAAGGAAGTTCATGGGCTTTTGTATACAGTGTGCTTTCACCAGTTCTGAACATGCCTATTTCAGAATCCAAAAGGCAACGGGTGCTGGTTGCATCTTGTGTTCTATACTCTGAGGTCAGTTTCTAGTTTAGCCTGCGTTGATGGGTAACTTTTCCTGAAATTCTTATGTGGTACGCTTTTGCCGTTGTCATTGACTTTTTTTTTTTTTTTTTTTTTTTTTTTTTTTTTTTTTTCGTTTAACCTTGTAGGTATGGCATGCAGTGGGCAGGGACAGAAAACCTATTCGGAAACAGTATCTTGAGGCTATTGTACCTCCATTTGTTGCAGTATTGCGGAGGTGGCGACCACTCCTGGCTGGAATACATGAGCTTGCAACTGCAGATGGTCTGAACCCTCTAATTGTTGATGATCGTGCCTTGGCAGCCGATACACTTCCTGTAGAGGTAATTGTGAACCATTTCACTGGGTGGCAGCCTTTTTAAGTTTTAATCTCTTCAAGGATCGTCAGTTCTTCTCTATTTTCTGGGGATCATAATGGTGATTATATGGGGATGTAGTACAGTCGCTCAACTATTGATTGCTACTTGTGTAACATCTTTTGCATGGACTACGTGGGATGATTCGGGAATTAGCATGTCCCATAAGACTAAGTGCTTTTTTTTGGTCGAAAACTAAGTGCTTGCTTGATAACTTCATTATCTGCTTAAACTTAGAAACACAGCAGTTAGCGTATTCAATTTGTTTGATGACTTTGAATAATGTACTACTTAAATGGAGAATTTCATACTTACCAAAAAAAAAAAATTTGAGAATTTCATAAAGCAAATACTTAATAGCTTAAGCAGGAGCATGCCTACCTAATAATTTGTTCTGCACATGCTAAGTCCGCTTGAGTCCATAATTGTCATCACATTAACAATTATATCTCAATTTTTCGAAGCAATGCCAAAACTGTAAAACGTGTATGCCCTCGATGCATTTTCTCAC
Source organism: Rhodomyrtus psidioides (assembly GCA_021437785.1). Classification (NCBI taxonomy): domain Eukaryota; kingdom Viridiplantae; phylum Streptophyta; class Magnoliopsida; order Myrtales; family Myrtaceae; genus Rhodomyrtus; species Rhodomyrtus psidioides. Next base: position 2,304,662 of record JAILYB010000054.1, read on the forward strand.
ACCGCTTCTTTTGCCAAATGGTCAACGCTTCCAATGATAGTTATGGTTCAAATGTGATCTGGTGGACAGCTAGATGCATAAGACAAGGGTTGATGTTGTTAGTGGGATAACAAATGGTGGACGATGCAATGATGTATGGTTCAAATGTGATCTGGTGGACAGCTAGATGCATAAGACAAGGGTTGATGTTGTTAGTGGGATAACAAATGGTGGACGATGCAATGATGGCATTGACTGCAATGGCTGACATGCTAGTGGAGGCTTTCAGAACAAATTCCAACTGAATCCATAAAATTTTCTTTATTTCTTCAGGTGTGTGCTGACAATGTTGTTATTGAAGCTCATAACTGAAAAAGAAATTCTCATCTTGTAGCTAGAATCTATTCACAAGAGAACTCAAATTGGAAAAACTAATCAGCTATTTGTGACCTATCAGCATACTATTCTTTAGTACTTCATCTTCTAAGGCATAAGTTTTCTTAGGCAAGCTCTTTTCCCTCTTCGATTCTTCTCTCAACCAAATTGACCGTGCATTGCTCGAAGGAGATGGAGAAAAAGACAGTAGGGTCGAAAGCCATGGAGATGGTGGCTCTTGCATGTATCTAAAGGAACTTGGTGCTCTTCCTATATGAGTTGTCATTTGTACACACGTTACAGAAAACTTTACTGAATTTCTTTTAGGAGGTGTCATAAGTTGTTTAAACGAACGATCAGCGTACAATACGATATTTGGAATTTTCGATTCGTTAATAAATGGTTATCAAACAATGCATTCCTAGTTATGCTGAATTTGCACGACATCAAACTGATTCAATTTTGCATTTCAGCACTCCACACTTTAAGTGCTTAAAGTTTGATTGCATATTTACTTGAACTGTGAATAATGTATATGCTTCATTAGCATAATTTCTGCTTCATCTGAATGGAACCGAAAGTAAAGTATGGTGCTGGAGATTGTTGAAATCATCCAGAATATCACTTACTCATGCAAGTGCATGCTCTTTTGCTCTTTGGCTGTGTGAGGTGAAGGCATGCATTTGCATGCAAGTTGAATTTCCCCTAAAACTGAAGCCAGTGCAAAACATTCATATGCTAGACTGCCACCACCACCTTCCTACTTTGCTGTTTATTGCATTAGCAAACACAATGAGAAAAGTTTTCCCTAGCTAATGAAATAAATGCCAATATTCTATGAGATATCCAGGAGCCCCTGAGAGACGATGTTGATGGGAAAATGGAGAGATGATGTTGGGCCAATAGGGATATTGGGCGTTGATGCTTTCTGAAGTCACTTTCTTGTATCTTCCTAATGACATTTTTGCATTTCTGCAAACAATTATAATTACGGCAGAAAATTGCGCAAGTTTCCCTTACTCCAGTTGGGATTTCCTAAAAGTTTGCCTTTGATCTCTATTGATTATCTAGGGGAATATGTGTATTGCAGCTTTTGTTTGTTCATAATTAGTTTTTATATGATTCTTCAACTTGGTGGCTTTTGCTTTGTCGAAAGGGCACAAGAAGAAATGGTTTCTCTTTGTTTAGTTGTATCGGCTTTATCTTATCCCTTTGCTTTCTATAGCATGATTTATTGAGTATTTGCCTATGCACCAGGCAAGCTATCAATTTCTGTTTGTAATTTTGTAGGCTGCTCTTTCCATGATTTCTCCTTCTTGGGCAGCTGCTTTTGCATCACCCCCTGCTGCAATGGCATTGGCAATGATTGCTGCGGGAGCAGCTGGAGGTGACACTCCGGCTCCTATTACAAGTACTCAGCTCAAGCGTGACTCGTCATTGCTGGAGCGCAAAACAGCTAGGTTCCATACATTTTCCAGCTTCCAACATACTGGGGAGGTACCTAGCAAATCACCAGCTGTTCTGAAGGACAGGGCTGCTGCAAAAGCCGCTGCTTTGGCAGCAGCACGAGATCTTGAGCGTAATGCAAAAATCGGTTCGGGTAGGGGTCTGAGTGCTGTAGCAATGGCCACATCTGCCCAGCGTAGGAATGCGAGTGATATGGAGCGGGTCAGGAGATGGAATCTTTCTGAAGCAATGGGAGTTGCCTGGATGGAATGTCTTCAATCAGTTGACAGAAAATCAGTGTATGGGAAGGACTTTAATGCTCTAACCTACAAATTCGTTGCTGTTCTTGTTGCAAGTTTTGCTCTGGCAAGAAATATGCAACGGTCAGAGGTATGATTCGTGCTTGTTTTGCTGATTTTCCCACATCTTGTGGCAGTGCATGCCAGTCTTACCTTGCCTGTCTTTGCTGTTCTAGGTTGACCGATGTGCGCAAGTTGATCACTTCACTAGGCATCATCTGTATGCTGGAATTCATGGATGGCGCAAACTCATCCATTGTTTGATAGAGATGAACAGTCTTTTTGCACCATTTGGAGACCGCTTGTACGACTCTGCTCGGGTATAACTGTTTGTTATAGCTTCTTTATTCATTTAGAATTTCATTAGTTGATGTTCTCTCTCTTTTCTGTCAAGTTCATTGTTGAAGTCCAGGATTGACCTGATATATATTTGGGTAGGTTTTCTGGAAGTTGGATTCCATGGAAACTTCCTCCAGGATGAGACAGTGTTTGAGAAGGAACTATAAAGGATGCGACCATTATGGTGCTGCTGCTGATCATGAGGATCAAGTTGAAAAGAAACTAGACCAAAAGAATGTTATGGATCCATCTGGTGCTCCACCTCTCACAGCTGATGCAATTTCAATGGAACTTGTGAATGAGGATGACGAACAGGCAGAAATAGACAATATTGAGGGAAAAAGCAGTAATGTTGATCAAAGTGAGGAAAACCAATCGAGTTTGACTGGAAAAGCACAGCAAAGCTTGCAGGGGGTAGAATCTGGTGATATTCAATTTGGTAGTGAGCAAGACTTGGTTCAAAGCTCGTCTGCTGTTGCTCCTGGCTACGTGCCTAGTCAAGTGGATGAAAGAATTGTGCTTGAGCTTCCTTCATCTATGGTCCGACTTCTGAGGGTTGTACAAGGAACCTTCCAAGTGCGTTCTAGATCTTACAGCATTCTGTCTGCATATCTGGATATCATGTATATGTGTGTGTGTGTATGGAAAAATGATTGAATCAGAAAAGTTAAATTATACCTTTTTGTTGATTTGATTATGGGCCAAGCTTTGGTATTCTCTTTGCTTTGAATTCGAGTCGCAGAGCCAAAGAACCAAAGTAACCAGAATAGTAGTTCTTGGGGGACCTCTGAAGATGGGCAATGGTATAGAGAGGACAGTGGTGTTTTTTTTTGGGGGAGGGGGGGGGTGGGGGAGGGTGAAGGGGAGACAGTGAGACTCAAACTCAAGTCTATTGCCTAGGGAAGGGTGACCACTACCAATTTGGCTGGGTCTTGAACTCATTTTGCCTTTGCATATGGGGTAGTGTACCTTCTATAAGCAAATAGCCTTCCGTGCTACATGACCCTTGAGCCTGAAAATCTATCCTAGCTAAAGTAGCGGGGTTCTTGCTGCTATGGCAGTCTTAGATGTTCAGTTTCATATGGAAATCTTGTTATTAATGGCACATTTAGGATGAAATCTAATCTAATGATGCGTAGGTGTAGTTTTTCCTTTTTGTTTTTTATTGGTAGTTAATGGAGAAATTTCTGCATGTCAGATAACAACCAGGAGAATAAACTTCATTGTCGAGCATCTTGCGGAAAATAAGTACTCCGATGATATGGAAGACAAACCTGAATCAACAGAGGATGAAAAGGATTACAGCTGGCCGATATCTACACTCCATCAGATCTACAGCCGAAGGTCAAATGACATCCACTTTGTTAATGCCTTATTGGCTTTCTTTTAGCAAACGTTGCGCAGCTCTTTCATTCTTGTCATGAAGCATGTGTACTAAGCAAATAAGGCCGAATTGGCTCAGGTCAGATTATAATGGATTCATCTTGCGCATGCCTGCATGCAGTGCTGTGCATTCATTTGACATTGAGGTAGATTACATTGATCGACTATTCAAATGATAGATTGGTTCCAACTAGCCGGTTGAAAGTGTTTAACTGTTTGAACTGTGAAGCAGAGGCCTAAACTGATACGGTTCTAAACACTGTTCTAGTCTGGAAGAATCTCATCACTTTGGCATTAAGGTCTATTTTGCATCCATCTTCTAATGCGTACATTCTACCTTCTTCGCTTAAGAGAAAGAGGGTTAAAATTGATATATTACGGTAATTATCTTAAATAAATGCAGCGATTATGTCCCGTACACATCACTCATCAAATGGTGAATGTGTAAAAAGTTCTTTACACTGGCGGTGAGCCTAATAAAGATCCTATTTTACTGCAAATTAAAATGGGGTTATAGGCCTTAAGTATTTTATTCCTTTCGGTATTGGGACTTTGGCTTCTCAGCTGATTTTATGCTATACATTTCTTTTACAGATACTTGTTAAGACGAAGTGCTCTGGAATTATTTATGGTTGATCGTTCAAATTTCTTCTTTGACTTCGGGGTATCTCTCATTGCTTTCTTTAATTTATGTTGTGAAAAAAGCAATGTTATTCCAAAGTGCTTTATGTGTATTGGTGTTGCTCTTTCCACAGAGTATAGAAGGTAGAAGAAATGCTTACCGAGCTATAGTTCAAGCACATCCTCCTCATTTGAGCAACATTTATCTCGCGACTCAGGTTTGCACCTTATATGGTGTTGGTTCCTTTCTCTTCCTTTTCTCTTCCTATTTTTTTGCCTCTTCTGAGTGAGTCGGTCGACATGGTGGCTACTCTGGTTTGACGAATTTTACTCCAAACATTTATTTTTGTGGAGTGAAATAAGGTTGGGGTTTCATAGATATGCTAGGATGCTTTACTAGTGCATGTTATAATAACTCGATTTTTTTTGTTGTTGCAACATCTGATTGGAATTTACTGTGCCTGTGTCTTTTACAATCAATAATTTGTTATTTATTTTTATCACAGAGACCAGAACAACTACTCAAGAGAACTCAGCTGATGGAGCGTTGGGCTAGGCGAGAGGTGAGAAACAGTGGAAATGTTTTATTGGCCTTTTCTTATAGAAATGCTTTATTTTGCTTGATGTTTGCACTTTCCTTAGCAGTGTGTTGTATAATACATAGTATAGGAAGACAATCCTAACAGAAACGTGTCAACCTGCAGATTAGCAACTTTGAATATTTAATGCATCTGAATACCCTGGCAGGACGCAGTTACAATGACATCACTCAGGTGACCTTTTTCATTTCTTACATTTTACAATGAACTTCTACTGCCATTTGTTGAACTTCTGTGCTTCTTAACTTCCTTTCTTTTGTCTGTAGTATCCAGTTTTTCCTTGGATTCTTGCTGATTACAGTTCGAAGAATTTGGATCTTTCTGATCCTTCTTCCTATCGAGATCTATCAAAGGTGACTGAGAAAACTTGAAGTTTTGCTTTTCCTGACTATAGAAACTTAGTTTAAGCCAATAAAGGGAATTGTCATTTTGCAGCCTGTTGGTGCCTTGAACCCTGATCGGCTAGAAAAATTCCAAGAAAGATATTCTAGTTTTGATGATCCCATTATCCCCAAATTCCATTATGGTTCACATTATTCCAGTGCCGGAACAGTAAGTCTACTTATCCTTGTTATCAGTAATCTTGTACTTACCTCTTAGTATTAATATCTATTGCTGTAAAATCATTCTTATGCCTATCCTTTTTCTTTGCTGTCAATTCTTGATGCGAATGGATCTTTATTCCTGAACCTTAGCCGATAACTCATTTAAAAAATGACAAAGGTTGCTGTTATTTTAAAACGTTAATGTGTCTTGCCTTTAAAGACGATCCGCAATGGGGCTTGAAATCCATGATACAGAAGCATATGTGAAGAAGAACAAGTCTTCTGGAAATGAAAGTTGCACTAAAATGACCTAACCCGCTTGACATATCACATCCAGTCTATTTCCCCACTTAACATCTCTTTTAGGATATGTGGTGTCTTTCATCGTACTTACCCAAATGACCCACCCATCTCTGTTGATTATATGCCCTAATATCAGATTGTTGGGACAAGATATGAAGGAATTTTCAGTTCACTATCCTTCTAGTCATTTGTTAAGGTGGATGTGTGGGCATACAAGGATGGATAAGATAAAAAATGAAGATATTCGACAGAAAGTTGGAGTAGAACCAGTGGCAGAAAAGATGAGAGAACATAGACTGAGATGGTTTGGGCATGTTCTTCGAAGACCCCTAGATGCTCCAATAAGAACAGAAGTTTGTTACCGGGAGCATGACATGAAGAAAGGAAGAGGTCGACCGAAACTAACTTGAGGGAAAGTAGTAAAACAAGATTTAAGGATGTGGGAAATAGATTGGCGTATGGTTTGTTCTACGACGAAGTGGAGGGAAGCTATTAGTATTAGAGAGGGGTAGATTTCCTATGTTCCCGACTGACCTTTTTAGTCCTTAGTCCCTTTTTTCCTATTTTTATTTATATTCTATTCTTTTTTTCTTCAATCGATCTTTGCTTTTTATTTTTGTTATATTCTATTTTATTCTATTTCACTTTTTTGGGTTCATCGACCGGCGACCCCAACTAGTTTGGGATAGAGGTGTTGTTGATGTTGATGTTGTATCCTTCTAGTCATTTGTATACACAAATACCTTTGGCTACATATGAGAAGCTTCATCTCAAGTCTCTGTTGGTATGAGGATTTTAAACTCTTCAGATTGCTCGTCTCCTTGCTTTTATTTTCAAAATTTATGGCCCATTCATGACACTATCCTATGAGGTGTTTGACCTCATCTGAGATCCGTGCAGCATATTATTGGTCAACTGTTCTATGACCAGGCGAAGTTGTAAATGGCAGATATATGTACCACTTTGAATACATAGGACGCCCTTGCTGATCCTTGAGATTGATGTCATTACGAATTTTGAGAATTCTGTTTCTTGTTGGATTTCCGGATTTTACATGGTCCGGTAATCAACGACTGTGGTTTCACTTTTTTATTGTGTATAAATGGAACCAAGTTTTGTTGTTTCATGACCTTTCCTTCCATTTGATTTGCCAGGTACCTAGAAAGGTAGATTTGCTGTCCCTTTTGGTGAATGTGTTTGAATGTCCTTATGTTACTCTTCCATATATCTCATTGGCATCTGTGCATATCTTCCTCTTCCAGTGTAATGTGTACGCAGTGTGAAGTAATGCCTTCTGGTCGCTTATGTTTCTTTTACAGGTGCTATATTATCTTGTAAGGGTTGAACCTTTCACAACTTTGTCCATTCAACTGCAAGGTGGTAAGTTCGACCATGCAGACAGAATGTTTTTTGACATAGCTGCTACATGGAATGGAGTTCTTGAGGACATGAGCGATGTGAAGGAACTGGTAAGTTTTTCTATGGATGTGTTTTCCCTATATCATGATTCACATGAAAATCTGTTCATCCAACTTTGCTTTATGAGGAAGTAACGGCTGATGTCCTTCTTGTCAGGTTCCTGAGCTATTTTACTTTCCCGAGATTTTAACGAATGAGAATTGCATTGATTTTGGTACAACGCAGATGGGGGACAAGCTTGGTATGTATCTGAAGTATGTTTTGATGGCACAAATTTTAAATTTCTAAACTATAACTTGTGATTCCATTTTATTGTTGGTACCAGATAGAGTGAAACTTCCGCCTTGGGCTGAAAGCCCAGTTGACTTCATCCATAAGCATCGGATGGCTCTTGAAAGTGAGCATGTATCAGCACATTTGCATGAGTGGATCGATCTTATATTTGGGTATACAACAAATTTCTGTTCTGTGTTTTGCTTTTTCTCTATTCCATCGTGTAACCTGTGGATGAAGCACAATTTTTTTATTGTTGAAATTTTGAGGTCAACTCCAGGTTTTCATAAAATGGTGAATCTTTACAGGTACAAACAACGTGGGAAGGAAGCTATATCTGCAAACAATGTCTTCTTCTATGTCACCTATGAAGGAGCAGTCGATATTGACAAGATCTCGGACCCAGTAAATAATCTTGTTCTTCTAACTTTTTATTTTTTACTTTTTTCCATGCTGGTTCTATTTCTTATATTCTGGTTCTTGTGAAAAAATAGGTGCAGCAGCATGCTACACAAGATCAAATAGCTTATTTTGGACAAACGCCATCCCAGCTCCTAACAGTACCACATATGAAGAGGCTGCCATTAGCTGATGTTCTTCATGTACAGGTAATATCAGGATGCTTTTATGGTATAATGAATTTAAAGATGATGTTTTTGCATGAATAGGGTTTGGATACTGGATATATTCTACTTTCCATTTTGTCTCAAATGTTGCTGAAGATCATTTGTCACTTTGTTTGTTTTTACGTGCCATATATTAATTGCAGTAATTGACTGTTAAGAAAAATGATCGACTCATCAACGTATCTCTGGGCAAATTCAAATTAACTTGAAGAACTACTATCTCTAACTTTTTGTTGCATTTAGTTTCTAACAAGGTTGTAGTAATGCAATAGCAAGTTTAATTCATTGGAAATTCAAAACCAACAAGCGTATTGAAAGTAAATATGTTGCTAAATAGGAAGTAATTTTAGGTTATGGAGGCTACTTAATGATTAATGCTCTGTAAGATACTGATGCCTTTTCAATCTGCTCATATAGCCACATTATTCTAGAATGAAACGATTCTTGAGACAAGGAGCTTAAATTCCGAGTAGTTTGTCTTGCTCTTTTTTCCGTCACAAAGAGGAATACAAATTGCTTTGGCTCGAAGAGTATACCTTGTCCAGCTGGAAGGTTCTGTGGGTGATCATGTAACAACTATTTCTTATTTTCAAATTGACTCTTTCCTCTATGTAGACGAAAAGCCCGCGAATGGAGTTTTTACATGATGCTAGTTCACTGAGAAATTTATCCTGGATTTTAATATTTATTGGATTCTCTTTCTTGTAAATGATTTAGTATGGGGGTGGTACCTTCTTGCTACCTATCCAACGAATCTTTTGTTAAAGAGAGATGACATCTTTCTGCGCCAAAATCTATTCATTGAATATAAGGATCTGCAACATTTACAGATTCACATGCTGGTATGCAAGAACTGTATGAATCCTGTTGCTAACAGTTTTAAGCGTACATTCAGAAAGCGTACTTTTGCTTGCTGTTGGATGGATTATAAATCATCATTCTCAGTCATTATCCATGTGGAGAAACAGAGACTTCTGCCTTAATGCATGTTTTCGGTTGTGCTCACAGAAAAGTAGAACGTTGAAATAGAATTTTTTGTGGGGCATTGTTTCAATGATGTAATTTGGTAACTTGAGAATCATTTCTTAAAGCGTGTCAAGAGTGCTTACACAAGTGAATATTCCTTATTGTGATTTTGTCATGCATCGGCTGTAACACATCTGCACTAGCCATTAGGTCACCAGAAAACCTTTCAATCTCAGTATTGATAGCTGAAATGCCCATTCCAATCATTAACAGAATAAAACAAAACTGGAATTATGACATACCGATGTCCCACTCTGGATGAGAGTGGCCTTGTGAAGTGATTCATAAGTAAGACACACAAATGGTTTTGGCCCATGAGGAAAGGGCTGGGTCGTTACAAGAATGATACATAAAGTGCCTTCCTTGTTAGAGAAGGTGAGCTAAATAGAGGAGGAAGGACAGTCATGTTTTGGAACAGGTGGTGTTAAGTTAGTTGTCTTGATTGTCAAGATACATGTCGTATAGGCTTCCATCAGTAGAGATATAATGAGGAGATGCCACCTAGCATAATGTCAGAATCCAATAGACATAGTTCCAGGATATGAAAATAAAACCTGCACTGTTACTGATTTGTTGTGGGGTATCGGTAGGCTGGGCAGTAAATTATCTTCAGGCTGAGCTGAAATTTAGAAGAAAAGGACCTTGTTTGTTTGCTGAAGCTAGAGAAATCTGGTTGGATTGAACTCTTTTACATCTTGCATAAGTGATATTGCCTTATGTGGCATTCATTAACGTTTTTTTTTTTCCAGACAATATTTCGGAACCCTAAAGAAGTCAGACCTTATACTGTCCCAACACCTGAGAGATGCAATCTACCTGCAGCTGCAATGCATGCATCTTCAGATTCAGTTGTCATTGTCAATATAGATGCTCCAGCGGCACATGTTGCACAGCATAAATGGCAGCCAAACACACCTGACGGTCAAGGAACTCCATTCCTCTTCCAGCACGCAAGGGCTGCTACAAACTCCACTGGTGTAACATTCATGCGCATGTTCAAAGGGGCAGCTGGACCTGGTTCAGATGAGTGGAAATTTCCCCAAGCACTAGCATTTGCCACATCAGGAATTAGAAGCTCAGCAATAGTTTCCATCACATCCGACAAAGAAATCATCACAGGTAACCAACTTGTGCAGAATGCTTTTTTTTCCTATGGATAATCATATTGTCCCAAAAGCCAGAGGGTTTCATCATCTCCTTGCTTCTAATACCTGAAGGAAAGGAGGAACAGAACAAAAGAAAGTGAAAATAATTCAAGAACCTTTTAAGATAGTTGTGTGCTTCTCATTATCAAGGGTAATTACAGGGGATTGGGCTTAATTACGAGTGAAGAGAGATTATGTAGACTTGATGTTTGGACATTGTATACCATAGTATTTGGTGTGAAGAAAGCACTACTTGGCAGTGACATCACCATGTCTTCTTTTTCTAAAAGTCTTTGTAGGAAGGATCTCGTTTGCTAATTTTGAGATTTCCGTGTCGTCACTCAGAAAATCGTGACTTCGGTTATCAGAAATATTTAGTGATGAATCAATAATAAGTTCACTGGTGCAGGCAAAAATGAGTTAGTTGTCTGATCAACGTGGGCCAGATGAGGATGCTTCTATATCTATTTCAAAACATGCCAGTATACTACAATATATATATATATATTTTTAAAAAAAATGCCCTGCTAAGAATATCCAGCATAAAGCTGGTGTTGCCTTGAGACTTACAGAGTGATTTATCGGAACTTGTTTGGGCATGCGAAATGGCATCTCACTTTGCCAAAGTTAGAACTCGAAAATGTTTGCAAGGGTCCATGTGCCTGAATGGAAAGTATTTTTCAAGACAGAGAAAGTCCACATGAATGGAAAGTCTACAGAAGGACCTTTACTTTGTTATTCTTTTGAGGATGAGGTTTTACATAGCTCACAAGCTTGCCATATTATCAATCTTCCATCCTTAAATACTAGCAGTATCGTTTAATTTTGCCAAGGTCTTGAATCTTATGGAGCAATTAGTGTGCTTTCATTTTAAAATTGTTCGGTGTTATTGGCTTTGTGCTTTTTAGTACACTGAAATATTCCATAGGAGTCAACCCGGAGAGAGGGCGAGGAGAGAGTTTTATTTCTCAGCATTTTCATGAACGTGAATTCCTTATGTTGGGTTACTCCATTAAATGTTAATTTGTTGACATATCGTCTTTCTCAGCTTTTCCATGCGTGAGTTCCTTATATTGGATTAACTAATAAATGGTAATTTGTGAACACAATGTCTAAAGGTGTCTAACTATGGTCATCCTAAATTCTTTGGTTTTTGGACAGGTGGACATGTGGATAATAGTATCAAAGTAATATCTTCTGATGGAGCAAAAACGCTAGAAACGGCGATTGCACACTGTGCTCCAGTGACTTGCCTTGCTCTTTCACCAGATAGCTACTACCTTGTAAGCGGCTCGCGAGATGCGACCGTTTTACTTTGGAAGATTCATCGGGGCTTTGGCACTGGTTCAAGTAGCATACCGGATGTTCCTACCAGTGCAGGCACACCAACATCAAGCACCAACAGTACTCAAAACATCTTGGCTGACAAAAGCAGAAGACGTCGTATTGAAGGTCCCATACATGTTCTTCGAGGCCACCTCAGGGAAATAAGTTGCTGCTGTGTTAGCTCTGATCTGGGGATTGTTGTGTCATGTTCCTATTCATCTGATGTTTTATTGCATACAGTAAGGAGGGGCCGATTGATCAGAAGATTGGCTGGGGTTGAGGCACATGCTATTTCCCTTTCAGCCAAGGGAGTTATTATGACTTGGAACGCATTAAGACATACACTCAGCACCTTTACTCTCAATGGCGTACCAATTGCTACAGCACGACTCCCTCTTTCTTGCAACATCAGCTGCATGCAGATTTCTATGGATGGGGAAAATGCTCTGCTGGGAATAAATTCATCTTCAGGAAACTCTGGATCCTCTAGTAGTAACAAGGATTTGAACTTCAAAACCTCTGTCCTTCAAGCGAACGATAAGGAGTTGGATGGAACTGGTCAAATGTTGGATATTCAGTCACCGTCACTTTGTTTCCTAGATCTCCATACTCTTAAGGTAACAAATGAGTATCGATCTTCAGCATGACCATCCCCATTAATTGTCATGCCGTAGATGGTGTCATCAACAATGTGAGGGATGAGGTTTAGTATTGACCTAAGTTTAGGAAGTAGGTAACAGTTATCACTGTCCCCTCCACGTAATCACATAAACAGCATGAAAGCAATTGGCATAGCAATTTTAATGTGGAGATATGGGCTGTAAGGGAGAAATATGGCTGAGGTTTCTAAGAGCTAGAATTTCTCTATTATGCAATGCCAGCAAATGCAGTTCGGCATATAATTAGTTACATTCCCTAGCTGGTCTTTGATACCAGTTTAACCTTGTAACTATTGCTCATTTTTTTTTAACCTATCAGAATTGTTATGTGCGTTCTTGGATGTTGGTTCTTAAATTTTCAGTAGCTCACGGTTTCTCCTTATCTTTTGAAATTTAATCTGTAATTTGATCTTGTAGGTGTATCACACATTAAAGCTGGTGGATGGACAAGATATCACAGCTGTGACGCTGAACAAGGACAACACAAATCTTTTGGTGTCTACTGCAGACAAGCAGTTGATAATATTCACTGATCCAGCAGTAAGTAAAACTCTTCTTTAACCCTTGTTCTTTCTTATTGATCCCCATAGGTTGATTGCGTCCGAGTCTTGTCTGGGAGTCAGTTGATGTGAAAGAAATTGATCCAATATATAATTCGATTAGCATTTTTAGTATTTAAAGTTGGTACAAATATTAAGAGTGACTGGACTTGTCGGTTGCCATGGTTAGGACTTTTGCCTTGGCAGAATATTTGCTTGTCTTTTTCTTAATCTCTCTCTCTCTCTCTCACGCAGTTGAGCGTGAGAGTCGTGGATCAAATGCTCAAGCTGGGTTGGGAGGGTGACGGGCTTAGCCCTCTTATAAAACCATAGTCAAAGGAGGTTGAACTGTGTCCAATTGATGAGTCAAAGGGTGCAACTGCACAGCTAGACGGAAGAGCAAAGGTTGCAAGCACAAATTCGAGCGGCATTCGTGACTTTTTCGTCAATGCTGGACTCGCGGCTTTGCTAATTATTGAGAGTTTACAATGTTGTATCAGGCAAGCGGATCAACCTGCAACCCTTTTTAGTATGCGAGAGAGAGGCTCTGTGGATTGAGCTATTCATTTTTGTCGACCATTTTTTCATTTAGAGTAGATTATACGAGAGCATAGCCCCTTTATTTTTTTTTATTATAATTCCTGTAATCCATTTCTTTTAATTGGCTGTAAATGGTGAGAATACTCGATGGTTTTGGAAAAAGGTCTTGTAAATTAAATCTTCATATTAATCAAAACTCATCTGTACACCTGAATATGCAGAAGCGATTTGCGATTTTCAGCTTCTACGTTCTGGATTTTTTTCTTTTCTTCTTCCTTTTTTGAATGGAATTTAGCAGAAGTTTCCACTGTCAGGATCCTGTAAGGGTGTGCATGGCAACAATTCTGTTCCCAAAAACTGATTATGGTTATAATGACTTTTTCTGATTTTGCTTATAATGACTTTTTAGAGAATCAGAACATGTTTGGTAACTGCATTGTGATTCTGTTCATGAACAGAAACGCGTTTGGTAACTGTATAAAATTTCTGATCCCAAAAAATAATTAAAGTTCATTTATTGGATTTGCTCATACTTTCGGTAATTTCACTTATCACAACCACAAAAGAATTTCTTTTCCATCTATTCTCCAATTTTTCTAACCTCCTGTTTAGAAAAAAAAAAAAAGGATGTTGTATTTGTCACTTTGATGATCATCATTCGTTTTTTATCTCGATTTCTTGTTTCTTTTTGTTTCCCCTTGCCTTTATTTTGATACAATTTCCTCTCATAGTTCATTTTACTTGTTTCAGGCAGCATGGAGCATTTCCTCTTAAATTGTCTCTGATATGAACAATGGACATCACTGCGGCTTCTGCAAATTTACTGATTGTACATTTTGCTCCGTTAGCACAACTATATCTTGACTTGAGTGAAAAATTAGCTAAATGAAACATAGAAGTGTACGGCGACATACTGCGCTTGATAACCTGTCGTGTTATTCAGGTTGTTTGTTTATGCCCCGTAAGACTTGAGATGAAAGCATCTCCCTTGTAAAAGTGCCAATACGCAACATAGAAAACAAGAAAAAACCACATTACTTCATTGATCAGGTTAAGAAAAGTAATCTCCTGTTCTTAAGACTATCTTGGAAGAGCATCCAAAAAGATAGCATCATTATATCCAAAAAAGAAAACGGAACCTCCGATCCATAGCAAAAGAAAACACGAAAAAACCACACTACTTCATTGATCCTACAATCCAGTGGGTATCAACCTAAAAATTGCTTGTCTTCTTGTCCCTTCTTGTAACATGCTGGGGAATGCCATTCGGTTGGCCGCAAGCTGAGTTCCTCGTTTAGGTGTTGGTGCGCCTTGCATGATCATCATCTCTTTGACCATATTCCACAATGAACCAAAAAAGCCTGCAATAACTTAAGTCTAAAAAAACCTCCATTTACAGTCAGTACTAAATGCATCATAATAGATATTTTGCTTTCTATAATAAACATAAAATAGAAAACACAGAGTCATGGAATTTCAGCCATATTGTTATCCCTTGCCATTTGATTAGCGATATTTTTCCTGACCATGTTTATCTCAGCAGCTCCCTCATAAAATATATCATCTGCAACCTCTTCTTGTATAGGTCCACATGAGTACTCCGGATCACCATATCTAGCAAAGTTTTTGTCCATCCTATCTTGGTCACGAATGTAATTATGAAGAGCACAACATGCAATTACAATACATGCTTGCTTTCGAACTGTGAATGGAGGCATATGTCTCAAAATGGTAAAGCGATTTTTCAATGCCCCAAATGACCTCTCAATGACATTTCTTAGTGAAGAATGCCTATGGTTGAACATTTCTTTTGCTGTTCTGGGTCGTCTCCCTCTACCCCTATAATCGTTCAGATGATACTGTTCACCTTTAAAAGGAGTTAGAAATCCCGGAAGTGCTGCATAACCAGAATCTACCACGTAGTATTTGCCTATAACAAGGTATATATAAATTTGTTATGACATGCAGTTGCAATACAATCATAAATAAAATTAATTCTTATGGACAAAGCAAATACCTATTGGTGGTCGAGGAAATTGCAACCTAGGAGTCTCCAGTGCTGCCGAGAGAACTCGACAATCGTTCGCAGATCCTTCCCACCCAGCATATACGAAAGTAAATTTCATATCAAATGAACAAACACATAGCACATTCTGGGTGGTAATTCCTTTCCTGCCTCTATACGGGATTTGCTTTGATGCAGGGACAGAAGCATTAATATGGGTGCCATCAATAGCACCAACGCAACCCTGCAATTTCATGAAAGGCTAGTGTTATACAATATTACCAACCACATGTATTCGATGGCATAATGATATTATGAAAATCATACCTTGAAGTAGCGCTGATGGTTCGGATTCATAAGAATCTCCTCTGGGATATCATCAAAAGAAGGTGGTCGGATAACCTCTTTTGCCAATTTGAGAACTGCTATCAAGACTTTAGTGAAATATGTGCTGATTGTTTCTCCGGAGCGTTGGAACCTCTCACATAAATATCTATTAGAGTTACCATGACCAACCAAAGATAGAAAGATCCCAAGTTGTTCATCCACCCTAACATATCGACTATGTTCCAACCAGCCTCTTGTCATCATTAAATTACATAAGTTCAGAAAAACATGTCTCTCT
Organism: Rhodomyrtus psidioides; assembly: GCA_021437785.1. Lineage (NCBI taxonomy): Eukaryota > Viridiplantae > Streptophyta > Magnoliopsida > Myrtales > Myrtaceae > Rhodomyrtus > Rhodomyrtus psidioides. Next base: position 2,320,734 of record JAILYB010000054.1, read on the forward strand.
AACCTGAAGGCTTCATACACTCTATCCGAATGTCCACAAAGAAGCTCCCTTATCCATTGGGCTCCTGAAAATTGACTATCCCTAATAGGTTCTTTTGTATGCATGGACATGTCCATCATAATAATCCACACCCACATTATTATCATGTCAATATCACACTCTTCTAAGTAACAATCATTTGGCGCTACTTGGTCATTAGACTCACTATTTTGTCCCCCTTCCATGGTACCTATGCCATCACACAAATACAATAACATTAATATACATGTCTGGGAAACAAAACCCAATAACAACCAATAACATAAGTCATAGAGTGAAAGCAAACCTAATATAAAAATCCCACGCAATCCATCGTGGGATGAAAACCAAATAACATCATAACATAAGTCATACAAGTCATACAGTAAAATAAAACTAGACATAAAAATCCATAGCAAACCATAGTCGGATGAAAGCCAAATAACATCATAAGTCATGGTAAAATGAAACCGAAAAAAAAATCCCACTACTTCATCCCCAACACATTTTCTAAAATCTACTAAAGACGTTGGAGAAGTTCATTTCTCATTTCAGTCGGAGTTTCGATGAAAGCCTCCCTCCATGTGGCACCATCCATTGCTCGTTCCAATGCTTTGTGGTAAAGATCCGAATCCACCTCAGGCATGCTAAGTAGGACCTTAATCACAGCTGCTACAGAGTAGGGGTCTACAGGTGGTGATGTGACTTGTGAAGTGGCAGCAGAGTTACTCTGTTCACTTGCCCTGGATTTTATCATCTCTTGTAAGGCTTTGCAGGTATTGACAACATCAGAAGCCATACTTTTTCTTCTCCTCTTGGTATTTGGAGTCCTATCCAAGTTGTGTTGTCCACTTGTAAAGACTTCCTGATCAATGGGGTGTTCACCAAGTTCGTTTGGATCATCGTCTGCATGACCACCATGATTGTCACCTTCCTCCGATAGCATCAAATCTTCCGCATTTCCTACTGCTTCATTCCCATTAGCATAGGTATCACCAAATATAATAGACAGCTCGGAATACTGAGGAAACCCATCCTTCTTGAACTTCGCCCACTCAGTATTTTCCTGCAATTTTCAAAATAATGACATACATCAACATAAGCAAACCTTTTAAAACACACATATGTAATGATCTAAAATGACCAAAAGTTAAATGATACCTTGATGTGTTGTTCCCATATGCTTGGATCATCGACAACAACTACTTTATTTGCATTATCCCAACCAAATCCGGATTGTGAAAGAAGCTTCTTAAAACTACCAAACTGTCTTCTCAATCTGTTCATCTTGTTCTTCATCTGTGATTGCTTATATTCGAGTCTTGTCTGAGTAGTGAACTCAGCCCGTATGGTTTTCCACCCCACCTTGTTGAAAGTACAAGAGGTGCGATTTCCTTTTTTTACCTCTTCTACCATCAAATTTATATAGAGGTTGGTCGAAGAGTCGGTCCACTTTGCACTAGAATCATCTTTTTGGGATGCCATTGGCTACCACATTCAATTATAACATGGTCAAGTGCATATACATACACTTTAAGCGAAGCAAGCAAGATTAGCTCATCCAAAACTTAACTTAAAGACAAGCAAGACTACAAGCGACACTTTTTGTAGAGCGAGACACACACCCAAAACTTAACCTAAGGACTCACCTACTTACTAATTTCTAATAACAGCAAGATAATGCAGTATCAAGCAGTAGAAAAATGACACTGATTAGGGTGACAGACCAAGTCATCAAGCATAAGCAAGGAGTAATGCAATCCCTCAATCGCAAAACGAGGAATGCCTACATTTATAGGATTAGCTCATCTCCTCGCCCAAGCTCGCAGTTTCGTCGCCCGATTAGGGCCAGCCCTAGGCGAGATTGGCGACGGCGAGGCTCGTCCGACCCCAAGAGGGCGGTCGCCCTTTGCTAGATCGGGGAGGGTGACCGTCCTCTTGGGCTCGGACGAGCCTCGCCCTCGCCGATCTAGCGAGGGCCGCCCTATTCCGGCTCGGGAGACGAAACGACCAGGGTTGCCCTAATCGGGTTCAGGCGAGAAGACGAGGACAGAACTGAGGTGCGAAACTCATCGAAGTCGTTCGACGAGAACACCGGACGGCGTCAGTGGAGATGGCGGGTCGCAGGAGCGGTGGAGAAGGAGAGTGAACTGAGTCGCAGACGAGAGAGTTGTAGACGAGAGTCTTGAGGTCGAGCGGAATGACGAGAGAGAGAAAAGGTAAGGAAAGATAATGTTATATTTGTGTGTTGCAAAAGTGGTTATTTTTGTCAAAACCAACTTTTTTGTGGTTTTGCAAAATTGGTTATTTTAGCTTCAAAACTGATTTTGTTCACAAAATTAGAATCAAAATCGCCTACGTTATCAAACGAGATTCTGGTTTTTTTTTTACTTTTGGGAATAGAATCACATAAACAGAATTGTTACCATGCACACCCTAAGAGAGCAGCTGAACTCCATTTACTAGAAAACTCTTAAGGTGGCTTATGTTCCTGGGGTTGTTCTTGTTTTGGCTCCCCAACCCAATCAGGATCCAAGTACCATTCCTTTGGAACCTGCATTTACGAGGCAAAATGTAGCACAAACCTTTGACTTCTGACACAAGGTGAGCTCTTTGGTGGTTCGCAATTCCAATGAGCTCCAAAAGCATTGGAAGACTTTGAACCAGAGGATACACTCTTGACTGGCAAAAGCAGTAGTGGATAGCATTTCGGAACTGTCGGACATGTAGAGAGAGAGCACATATTACGACGATTTCGCATCCATGCATACAGAAACCAACAGCAGTTCCATCAAAGTAACAGAACGAAACACAAGCCTGTGTGTCAAATTTGCAGATGCTCGTTCCAGCCTTGATGGAAAAATTGCAAAAAAGTTTTAAACATTTGTACTTTTGCTAATTCAGTTCTAAACCTTTAAAGTTTGCCGATTCAGTCTTAAATCTCTTCACTTTTTGTCAATTCAGTTTTACTGGCCTGAAAACGCTGACGTGGACGCCTGCTGTCTTACGTGGCACCACAGGTGCACAGTTTTTTTTTTTTTTTTTTTAAATTAATATTTTTTTTTCGAATGATTCATTTATATATTTATTTATCTTTTCCTTTCAGGGTTCAGAAAGTGGAAAGGCCTCGGCAAATCCATTTCTGGATACACTATGTCAGGCAACCCAATCAACACAAAATATAGTCACGAATGTAAATATAAAACATGATGATCCCCAAAGTCAAACCCTGAATATTCGTCGTCTGCACATAAAACCAAGTAATATAGTTGCCAACTCAAACACAATTCCCGGATTTCTGCAAGTGTTAACTCCCTTTAATTGGAATAGCTAGGAAAAAAAACGCTATCATCTCATGTTACTCTTTACTCTTCTCATTCAGCTTACATTTTCACGTGATGTCATGAATACAATTTGCGTGGATCGTTGTCAGCTTCCTTCCTATCGCATAGTATATCGAGGTTCTTGGAGCTTCCACGTTAAAAAAGATCGAATTGGCCCCCACAAATCATTCAGTGGTTGGCTTCAATTCAAAATTTTCTTCACTTAGAACTTCTCCCGACGTTGGAAAATTTGATTGGACTTGCCTGAGATTCTAGGGAGGAGGCATCTCTACAATTGCTTTGATCTAGCTTCATTTCTAGGGTAAGCCCCTCTCGATGCGAATTTTGTTACATCATGTGGGTAAGTTTTTTCACTTTTCATGTGAGCAAGCAAACGAATTAGCCTCTTGAAGGCAAGCAGGAAGTTAAATGAGCAAGCCTCTTTTTCAAGTAAATGAACGATCCGTCCCTCTTAGTAAAGTTAGCAGGGTTTAATATTTTAGTGAGATACCTTATTGCAATACGCGTTGGAGAGACTTTGAGAATTCTCATCAAAGTAAGTTAATTTAGCACTCAACAAGGGAAGGGGGATAGCACCGAGCAATTGGCAAAGTGAGTTAGTTGTTTGATTCCAGGTTCTAGGGTAAGATAGATAGAAAGAAGGTGAGCTCTCTTAGGTTATCCTATAAAGATAGGAAGACCTAGATAGGTATATGGAAAGGAGGCGGTCGGCTCCTTTCCAGGATGAGAGGAGAGGGTGTAGGAATCGAAGGAAGTTCGTGTCTCACTGGCTGCAGTGCGCAATAAAACCTACATCTTCCACTCGTCATGAGGGTGGGAATCCATTCCAGCAGTCCTTCAATTCATCATTCAGCTGTGGGGTCTTCATGGAAAAGAAGGGATCGCCCAACGAATGACAGATTTGGATGGAGTCTCGCTCATAAATAGAGGAAGAGTACATGCGCTAGCGCACTACGGCTTACGAAGTTGATATTGGGTCAGATAGCTCTTCGGGAAACCAACCAAACCCGCCACATCCAATTCCGATCAACAACTTGGAGGTATGGCTGAGTGGCTGAAAGCATTGGTTTGCTAAATCGACATACGAGAATATTGTATCATGGGTTCGAATCCAAACTTTTCTCATAAGTTTCAAGTTTAGTTCACTGAAATGCAAAACCAACAAGTGTAATTTTATTCTATTAGAATAGAAAACGATTGATCCATTTGTGCATTTAGTGGCCCTAGTATTTCTTGCAATTGCAATGGCTTCCCTTTTTTTTTTTTTGGGTAAAGAACAGAAAAAAATGGCTTCTTTATCTTTTCATGTTAAAAAATTCGAAAATTGATTGCTCATTGCTCTGTAAGATACTGATGCGTTTTCCAATATGCTCATATAGCTACAATGTTCTAGAATGAAATGATTCTTAAATTAAACAGCCTAAATTCCCAATGCTTTGTCTTGCTCTTTTTTCTGTCCAAAAGAGGAATACAAATTACTTTGGCTTGTAGATTACATGTTGTCATGTGTTATAATGAAGGCATATGAGAGTGGGATCATGTCTCCCTCATATACACACCCACACACACATATATAAAAGGAGCATTTAGGACCCATTATCAAGTAATGTGAAATAATATTTCAATACTCCTCCTCACGTGCAAGTCACGTGCAAATTGAAAAATGTCATTCAAAACCAGAGATCGCCGCTAAATTACCATCGCCATCTCCACTCAAGTTACTTGAACAAACCCATGGCATTCGAAAAAGGAGCGAGTCCGGCCCTTGTGGGCCTTAATTCGGAGATATGCATTTCTTTTCAAAGATGAAAATGGAAATCAAATGCTGATCCCTAGTGCAGAAAATATAAAAACAAGTGTTTGAAACGAAAAATGTGTTAGCTGCTTACTTGGAAAGCTTGATGATCTCTTTAACGACGAACTTATTTTTTCGACTAATGGATGGGTTGTATTAGAAGGTGTTGGTTTTGTTGATGCAATGCGAATTCGACGTTGTGAATGTAAAAGATTCTTTTATGTATAATAAATGGTAGAAAATTGAATGTGATTTTCTATAGATTTTTCAAGGTCTAGCTTGTAAAAATGATTTAACTTTTTATGCATCCACACCCTTTTTTGGGATTGGGTTTATATTCGTTTTAATGATGTCGAGAATTTTCTTTATGAGGGTGCTTTATGAAAGATTAATTATACTTCCATTTTTATAAATACAAAATTAATTTATTCACGAAAATGCTAATTGATGGGATAAATTAATTTTCTTGACAAAAGTGTAATCAGGCTTGCACGCGACTTGCACGTGCAAGCCATATTTCTGTCATCTCGTGCAGTTTTAGATAGTTTACAAGGTTGTAATATCATCCATATAAATCGGATGTTTTCATTTCCTCTCAAAATAAATAAATTATATAAAATAAATTAATACCCTTTTCCAGAAGTGAACGCACAATATTCCCTTCGGTGCTCCGTGAGACCTATTATAAGGTCGATGTATATAGTGTGAAATGGGTTCCCCTTTGAACTTGTGAGTCGGAATTTCAAATGAATGAGATTAAGAGAGGACCAAGTCAGACCAATTCAAATACAAGAGTTCTTAAATAGTAAGTTTAATGTGACAATCCACACCCACGTCGTAATCAAGTGGCGGTGATTTAGGCATTGTAGGCTGAATTAAATGAAGAAGATTTCAAATGTTTCTTGCATACTATGATCAATCCTTTTGGTGTTCTGTAAGTTGTGGTATAAATGTGTATCCTTGGAATCAATAAGATTACCACCCACGTAGAAATGGACGAGCAAATGCCACCCACAATCACATGTTAATCGCATGTTGCATGTGGTTTGTGAGGTTATCCGATAGGCAGGATCACTACAACTAGATCAAAAGAGTCTTCCCAAGTCCGGACTTCCGTTGCTCTTTTATCTCATGAACTGATTCGGGGATTGGGGCATATTTGGTGTTTTATTTGTTGTGATGTTATATATTATCCATGCGATATAGTACGGGTGTAAAATAATTAAGCTTATTGTGCGAATCGTCATTCCCACCTCCATATCGCATTCTTCATTCTTCATCTTCTAATTTTTCCTTAAAAAAGGAGTTCTCTCGCTCTGCTTCTTCTTGATATCTCTCATTGGTAAGCTTCCTGAAGATCCCATCGCGATTTCATTCTCTTTCTTTCTTGCAACATTTTCGTGTTCGATTCGTCGCACCTGTTGTTCCTGGCTAGGCTATACACCTAGAGGGGGTGAATAGGTGTATTTAATCAAACTTCGACAAATAATGCGGAATTGAAAATATCGAGTTTGATAGAGGCACGTGTATTAGTAGAGTCACGCAGTGCTTCTACCAGACAGTAAATAGATGCGAGATTAGAGAAGAAGCAATGCACACAAGATTATAGTGGTTCGGCTTTGGGAAGCCTACGTCCACTCTCCCACACTAACAGCCTACTGGCTGGATTCCACTAAGTAATCAAGTAAGAGATTACAGAAAGATGTGATTGCTTTAACACAAGCACTTCCAACAGAAGCGAGCTATGCCTCTACCCAGGCTTTCCACTCTACACACTTGACTCTGTATAACACCTCTCACAAGATCTCACTTTAAGCACGATAGATAATTCAAACAAATGGAGCTCTCTTGATATATGAGTATTGATCTCTTGATTTTTCCTCCTTCTTCTCGAACTTGGTGGTCTTTATATACTCCTCTTCTTCCAAGCTTTCTGCTGGACAGAATCACCCGATGATCAATCTCCAAAACTAGCCGTTGATTGATTGTAGAATAAAGATCACGAGTCTTTTGAGGTAAGAGCAATCAGAGATTTGAGAGGATTTGCTCGCCCATACAATCAAATCCTTAACTCCATAAATCAAGTTTCTAATAAAAGAAATTATCTAAAGACGATTGCCAATCAATCAAGAGTCCTTATATGGAAAGTAATGAGAATATTTTTATTAACAGAAGCGGAGTCGAGACTCAAGACTGAATGCAGATATGCTATCCCCAGAACACGGCGCTCAGGCCTAAAAGGGGACTGCCTTTTAGCATTCCAGCCTTAAGACTGAACAAGCTCAACCGTTAATAATCCCAGAATTTCTGATTCACAAGTTCCACCTAGGTGGCGAGTGAAGAGCATACTAACCACATCGTACTAATCATATTAATAAAAGGAATCTATCCAGAAGAACCATGCATAAGGAGAAGAGAGAGATTTAGAAACTCATAACGGAATATTTGATCACACAAACTGAAAGGTGGTCTCCCCCTTTCTTCGTTCATTACACAGCCTTTTATAGGCAAAACTTACACAAACAAACGCAAACCAACAAAATACATTGGATTCTAGTCTAGATAGTTGGTGAACAACTTTTGACCTAGAATCATACCAACTTTTGACTTAATACAACAACTTTTGACCTAATACAACAACTTTTGACCTCCAGTGGGTCAATTATTGAAAACAAACAACACTTTCATCATTCGTGACCGACATGGACTGATAATTACATTCTGCGGCGATCTGGGTCAGGGTGATAATTTACATCATCTGAGTCTGAGCTGTCGGGTCCATCTTTTGTTTTCTTGAATTCTCTCAAAAGACGTTCTTCTTCGTACTCATTGATCAATGCGTCTGTCTCCGGATCATCAGGGATTCCACATATAGGACAATAATTATTGGAGTGGACATGAGTGCACTGAGTGGAACTGGACGGAATATCTGTGGTGTTGGACGTAATATCTGTGGAAGACATGGCTGGCTGTGGAAAACCATAGTCGAACGGGTCTTGGGATAACGGTCCTCCCCATGGATCTCCAGTATCCATTGGAGTGTCTGGTTCGTTTCTTTGAAACTCGTCGAGTGCTTCAAGTGTTTGTGGATGAGCTCTAGGCCTGTCCCATGAGAGATTAGTGGATGGATAAGGCCAGATTTCTGGGGGAATTGACTGATTTTCTTGGAACAAAATTCTTTGAAGCTCCCGTAACTCAAACTGAATATCTGCTATAGATCTAGGAAGAGTACGATGGACTTCGAACTTTTGTTTTTGGAGATCAGGCTTGAATGTGGTAGTACCTGCTGGGGCAACATTTGTGCGAGGATCTCCAGTTGGGCCAATGTAGTACCATGGTCTGTGAAATAGGCAAGTAGTATGCCTTTCTGGTTCAGGACGCCCAATGAATCTTTGCTGGACAAACATGTGTTTCCAAGCTTGCAATGGTTGAAACCATGTGAGTAGCTCTGTGGGGGGTTTCTGGTTGGAGAAATTTCCCATTAAAGCATCAGAGAGAATTTTGATGATCTTGTCCGTTGGGAATTCAATTGCCACAGTGTGCAAGTTAAACAGATACCAGAAAAACCATTTGAGTTCGTCAGTGAACTCGTAATCGGGAGTCCATTGTAGGAGACTTATAAAAGGATAAACTGGATCAAGTCCCCTAGGATTCAGCATTAATCCTCCATATTCTCTGAAAATACGATGCTGATAATCCCAAAGATGAAATGTCATATTTTGGAATAAGACATTCTGTTCAACCTGCCGGGGTACTTCTGGCGGATATTTATGGGAATTCCATTGCTGTACTCCCCGTATAGGGGTGGCTTTGAATGTGGCAGGATGAATGGGATTCTTCCGAACATACATATTAATGGAGGAAATTGGTTCTTTGGGTCTAGAGAGAAAATCAGCAAGGACATTTTTCTTTCCAGGGATGTATTTGGTGTCAAAGGAGTACTTTGAAAACCATTCTGCCCAACGCAGAAGTTGTGGATGAGGAATTTGTTTCTGTTTGAATTTGAGCATATGAGGGAAAGATAACATGTCCATTTCAACAAGAAAATGATGGCCAATGAGATGGAATTCAAATTTTTTGATGCCATTTTTGACGGCCAAGATTTCTTTGAAGGTGGAATGATAATGCATTTCAGCCTGGGAAAAACGACCACTTTTGTAAGCACAGATACGTCGCTTACCATTGAGTTCTTCAAAAAGAACAGCTGCCCAATACTTGTCACTAGCATCGGTCTGTAAAATCCTTTTTCCAGTGGATGGGATTTGCAGTGGCGGGAGATGCTGCAGGATTTCTTTGAGATAAGCAACCGCTTTGGTCTGCTTATGTCCCCATGGTGGTGCATTCTTCTTTAACATCTTTTGAAGAGGATGAAGAGCTTTTGATATCTTTGGGACAAAATCCCGTAGATAATTCACAATACCCAAGAATGATTGCATCTGGGTTGTTGAGAGATCTGAATCAGGGAACGTCTGTAATTCTTCAGCAAGATGTGGGCCAGGGCAATACGTTCCTTCTTTGAGATGCATAACAAGGAATTCAATTTCCTTCTGGGCAATAATCATCTTCTTCTGAGAAAGCATAATACCATGCTTTTGAATGATCTCAGTAAACTACTTGAGAAGCAAACAATGGGAGTCTTCATCTGGACTGTAAAGGAGGATGTCATCAATGTAGATTTGGGCATGAGCCAACAAAGGTTGGAAGATTCGACACATGGCCTTTTGAAAAAGAGACGGGGCAGTCTTGAGGCCAAATGGGACAACAATCCACTGATAATGTCGGTTCGGTATACAAAATCCTGTTTTGGAGCGATCATCAGGATGTATTCCGAGTTGCCAGAATCCTGCTTTGAGATCAAACTTGGAGTAGATTTTGGCTTGGGCTAGACTCGAAAAAAAGTGAATTTTTGTGAGGAAGAGGAAACTTGTCATCCTGAAGAAATGTGTTCAATGGTTGGTAATTGATAACAAGCCTGAGTTTTCCTCGATTCTGTTCTGCTCTTTTGTTGACATAAAAAGCTTCACAAGCCCATTGGGAATTTGAAGGTTCAATGAGACCTTGTGCTAGGAGTTCATCACATTCTTTCTGGGCAAGAGCAAGATGGTCAGGATTCATACCAAAATGAATGGCTTTTGTGGGATTGACATCTTCACTTTTCTTGAAGTGTAATCGAACAAAGAAATTTAGGTTTTTCCAGAGGGGGTTAGAACAAGTCTGGGAAAATTGGGAATGAGATTCTGCACAAGATGACAACAGAGTTTGGGTGAGGGGGTCAAGTAATTTTGGTTGTATGACAAATAGTCTTTGAATGTCCACAAACTCTTTAAATTGGCCTTGGAATTTGAGTCCATCAGGGACTATTTTGAGTTTGGGTAACTGAGAAAGAATATCCCACCCGATGATCAGATCTTTATCATGAGACTGACAACCAAGAATTTTAGTGGTAATGGAACACTGAGGAAAAATCTCAAGAGTCACTGGTTTACTGCGATGTTTGGTAGCAAAAGTGTCTCCAGAGGCAGAGGTGAAGTATCTGGTATAAGAAGACCAGAAAGTCTCAGGAAGTATCTTTGTATCCATTAGAGAAGCAGCAGCTCCAGTGTCTATGAGGGCTATGACTTGAATGGGTTTCGCAGAGTTAGAAAGGTGAATGTGAACAGGAATATATGGAGAGTGAGGAATTGGGGATTTAAGATGAAGTATATCAGAATGTTCAGTGGGAAAAAAGGCAAAAATATCTCCTGGAGAATCATCTGAATCAGAGGAATATGTTTGGATGGCACAAACGGTATCAGGAGATGGTTCGTCTTCAACAGAGAAGACTGATTCAATATCTTCATCACTGAGGGAAATACCTGTGGTCTGGAAAATTTTCTGGACCATGTAATTCCCCTGGCGCTTCGCTTGTGGACATTTCTTTGCATAATGTCCCTTTTTGTTACAAATGTAACATCTGTCAGACTTCTTCTTGTTGGTTCAGTGAGAGCGCCCTTTTTTCTTCAAAAATTTCCATTTCTTGCCATACTTCTTGGACTTCCTAAAAGAAATGCGTTTGAAATGGTGCCTTTTCTTTTGTCCCGAACACGACGGATCATTACAGTTGTTGGAACACTTGATCTTCAATTCTGGACGATAACAAGCTTTATCCATATGATGATTCTGCCGTAGATAGGTCTGGAACATTTCTTTCTTTCGGCATAAATCTTCAATGGCGACATGTACAGCCTGTTGGAGTTCTCCAAACGTAACTTGTTGGATCGTCCGTTTCTCAGCCTGGAAAATCTTTTCAACTGCATCACCAATTTCCTTGGGTATGGATGTCAAGAAGACGGGCTTGAGGTTTACATCCGCTCCAAGGTGGTAGAATAACTTGATCATTTCTCGAAAATGATGATCAAGATCCTTTCGGAACGTAGAGCAACATTTTCTTTCAAAAAACTCTTTTCTCTTGAGTTCCTTCTCATTTGCTGGTTGACCAATGAAGTACAGATGTATAATCTGTATGGCTTCCTCTAACGTCATGGTCAAAAAGACAATCTGATCTTGTGACGAAACAGATTTCCACCAATCTTTCAGAGCTCCAGTGAGCTTGGTGGTGAATTCAAGTAGAACTTCATAAGTACTATGTTCCGAGAGGCTTCGTGCCATCATCCAGGCATGGAACTCTTGAAGCCGATCAGGCCATTTCCGGTACGGGATATCATCAAACGAGAAGTATGATTTTGGTGCAGAGGCTGAACTTGAACCGGCTTCTGGAGGAAATGTTACTTCTGGTTCAGCCATGTGTTCTTCTCGGGGATTTGGGTCTGCCATCATGATTTTAGGAGTAGGGCTGATGTAGAATGAATCTTGGGAAGAGTCAGAAGAGCATGAATCATCAGACTCGGAAGAAATCGGGTCAGGAATGGAAGGGACAGATTTGATTGTGGAAATGGATGGGACTTGGTGTCTGAGAAAATTCTCAAGTGGGTTGGACACCATAAGAGACTGAGAGAGATGAGTGGGAGAATCAGGTGGTGTATGATGAGGTTCTGGTTTTGGAGGGGCTGAAGGAGTAGGAGAGGATGTTTTCCTTTTTCCACAGGCCTTCTCCCTTTCCATTTCTTTCAACTGGGCACGAAGGGCCAAGACATTCGTAGAAGGGGCTGGTGGAGCTGATTTAAGGAGTTCCGCAAAGGATGAAGAAGATCCTGCAGATTGGGCTGGTGATCTTTGTAAAGGGGAAAACAAAGGATCAGTAGAAAACAAAGGCCTGGGTTGCTGAGATTCAGCAAGTTGTGCTTCCAGTATTTGGATTTGCTGCCTAAGTTTGTCTATTTCAGGAGTCTGGTCTTCCATAAAATGACTCCGAGGGATCTGTTGTGTTTCTAACAGATGCAGCCGCTTTTGGAAGTCTTCAAGCATCTTTTTGATCAAGGCAGTGTCCTCGATCACCTTGCCAATGGCCTGGTTCTGGGCAAGTGCATTCTCTGTTTGCCAGTTTAAAACAGCATCCGAAGGAGGAGGAGGTTTTCTTCTGCCAAAAGCGTCAAGTTCATTTGGGGAAGGTACTTTTGGTGTATGAAAGAATTTCTTTTGGAGATCAGAAAAGCTTTCAACTGGCGGAAATTTGATGCTTGATGAACTTGTTTGGCTGGAGCCAATTGAGGGAAGTGGAGGAAAGTCTTCAGGCTGGAGCATACAAATACTTTGCAAGACAGGAGGGGGTTCTGGAAGTGGTGTACATCTGTATGGCTCTGGGAGTTGAATGGGAAAAGAAGGATTCTTCTTTATCCATTTCTGGATGGGTTTATAGAAAGGAGAAGTAACCGATTTTTTGATGGGCAGTGGTGAAGGTGAGGATGGAGGTGATGGTGGTGGAGAAAGATCTGGTTTACATGGGGGTTCTGGTACCAATACCTGAGGAGGTTGAGGTGATCCATATTGTACCATGTATTGCCAGCGTCCGCTGTCTTGTCCAAGGGGACCAACAGTAGGGTCTCCATCAAGATACCTTTGATACACAGAGTCTTTCTTTTTCTTCTTTCGCCTTGAAGATGGTCGGTCATCATCTTCTTCTGTGCTAGTACATGATGTACAGGCACAATCTGCATCCCAATAACAGTGTCCAGAAGGATCCTTATAGTAATGGATGGGTTGTCCTTCGGTGCCGAAGGAATGAATAAATTGTTTGGAATCTGGACATTCCATACTGATTGTTTCAAAAGGGCAAGGGGTGAAACAGAGTATGGTTGGAAAGGATGGGAATGAGGAAGTAGCATCTTTTTCTTCTTTGGGGAATTTGATGGCTACTGTACCATCTTTCTTCTTTGTGAACTGAGGTTCAAAAGATTGGACCGGCTGGGAGTTGTAATGCAACTTCTCATAATTGGTGACCCATGTATCTGGAAGTAATTTGACAAGCTGATCTCGTGGAATCTGTCTTGGAACATGGACACAAGAAGTTTGATCTCGATCTACAGATATAACAAGCGCCTCGTCTGCTCCTGGGAGGTTGAGATCTATGGCATGGTTCTGGACTCTGTAAACCATCTGGTAATGCAAAGTAGCAGCAATTGCATTGTGAGTCTGGGGGGCACCAGTAATCTGCAGCTGAACCTTCAGAGCTGTCAGCAGACTAGGATCCGCTAGGGCCATATTGAAATTTGGGAACAAGGTCACGAAGACTGTGCCAGCATTCAGTGTCGTCTGGACAGTTCCAATACAAGCATGCTGATAATCAAGGAAACGAGTATCAAGCAAAGCGATGCGTGCTACAACAGGAAGACCTTTACGGCCATGGAAGGATAGGGCAAGACGGATGGCTCCAAAGTGGAGATGAGTAAACCCCTGTTGAGCCCATTGAAGAGGGAACTCTTGAGGGATTTGGAGAGTAACGAACTGCTCTTGTTGGGTGGCTAGGATATGGTGCTGATCGAACTTGGAAGATTGAACATATTCCTTAACAGAACGAGGAGTATGTCGGATGAGGTGTTTGATGGATCGAATGGGAGAGAAAGAAGATGGTTTGGCGAAAGCCGAATAAGGATTGATGAGTGGAAGTTGTGTTTCAGAGATCTTGCTGTCTTCAGAATAAGCGACTTCATAGAGATAGTCGATCTTAGATGCTGAGGATTTGCGAAGTTCAGGAGGTGGTGGTAGGGAGATGGGGGATTCATTGATGATTGGTAAAGCTTCAGGTAAGGTTTCCATGTGTATGAAAGTTTTCCTTCTACAGGTCTTTGGACAGATTCATAATCTTAACATGATATTGACGACAGTGGCTCTGATACCATTAACAGAAGCGGAGTCGAGACTCAAGACTGAATGCAGATATGCTATCCCCAGAACACGGCATCAATCAATTTAACTTAGACACACAATCCAAATCAGATAATTGACCGTTAGTGGGGAAATTAAATCTGCTAAGACAATCAAGAATAAGATTGATTAAACCATGAGGATAAATCAAAGATCAAAATCTATCTCATCATGATTCTAGAATCAGTGTGCCTCTGCCACGAAATTTGCCCGCTTCTATCAAAATAAAAGCGTTAAACACATTATATATAAAAGGCGTAGAGATATATTTATAGTAAATCCTCAACGTATAAATCAAAGTCTTTTCAATAAAGTATGTGAGTTTTGTTTCTTTCAAAATCAAATATAATATTCCTAACAGCACCATTCTTCGAGTCTTTGCTGTGGCAAAGCCGCCGTCTTTGCTAGGTGAGCAATCCTTTCCTTGACAATTCATTCGAAAGTGAAGAGTTACTCTCATGGTGATCATTTGGCGATATGTTTCTGGCTGATTATGTGATTGTTGAGACATTTTGCCGGTTCATGGTTGTGCTTTTTTCATAGTGCTTGTCCCCATTTTCCTAATTTTATCCCTTTTTGATATGGCTCGAAGTGTCTCATTCGTTGTGAGCTTTGTCATGTTGATAGAAGGAATGCACGATTCCATTTATCTAACCATTGATAAATGATTTTGTCTCAAGAAATGTAAAGTGAGTACTTTTCTCCTCTTGGACCAATTTGATGTTAGTTTAATCTTTTTTTTTCCTGTTTCTGAATCCACGAGCGCAACAATGGCCAATTTGCCTCTAGTGATTGTTCTTATATTGCTGGCCCCGAGCAGGGCCCATTCTGTAATTATCGGCACCACTGTCGTGGTAAGCCGGGACGGCACCGGTGTTGTTCCGGCTAGGCTATATACCTAGCAGGGGGTGAATAGGTATATTTCATCAAACTTCGATAAATAAAGTGGAATTAAAAAAAAACGAGTTCGATAGAGGCACATGTATTAGTAGAACCACTAAGTGCTTCTATCAAACAGTAAATAAAAGCAAGTTTTAGAGAAGAAGGTAATGCATATAAGATTATAGTAGTTCGGCTTTAGGAAGCCTACGTCCACTCTCCTTCACTAACAACCTACTGGCTGGATTCCACTAAGTAATCAAATAAGAGATTACAAGAGCAAGAGTGATTGCTTGAACTCCAAGAACTTCCGACAGAAGCGAGCTATGCCCCTATCAAGGTGATGTGGACATCGAACCATATCGATGAGGAGGTGCTAGAGACTCATTGTTCTATCCGCTTGGTCCAATTACTTGAGCGAGAGCGAGGGAATTCAAGCAAGCTATCGGCATCATGGTTCAAGATCTTTGGAGTGGAGGTGATCTTGATTCGAGAATTGAAGATTCTGAAGCTCCTTGGCGCAACACGATTACATTTAGCCTCGCGAATTCTGAACGAATTTAGGGCTAATGAGCTCCGAATGAGCTCAAATTTGGTCAGCTGAAGAGAAACGGCATCCTGATTAATACTCATGGCCATAGGCCATGAACCGCGATGAATTTCGGCCATTCAACATCGTTTAGATGGACTTTTAGGCCTTTTTCTATTTTTAGGCGAATTGTTTTTATTAATTAAGGGTATTTTTGTAATTTTTACCTTTTAGGGTTAGCACCATATATAAGGGTGCTTATGGGTTTCTGAAAAGAAGATTTGATTCAGAATTTTATACAGAGAGTCTTTCTCTTCTTCGAATTCTCTTGAAGACTAGACCAAATCAAGTTCCCTTGTGGCAGTTGTTGACACCTGATTTTTTTTACCATTTATTATTGTGATTTTTATTCTTTAAAATTAATTAAAAATATCAAAAAAGGTCATAAAATCACAAAATCAACTTTGGAAGCCTTGGTTTAACCTTAGGAACCAATTTTGAACAAAAAAATATTTTTCGGTATTTTTAATATTTTTCGAGTTTATTTAATTATAAAAATACCCAAAAAATCAGAAAAATACCATTCGTGGTCAGAAAAATACCCAAAAATATTCGATAATTTTGTTTTAATTTCCTCTTCAAGTGTGTCACTTTAAATCTCAAAAATTCGGCTCGGGTCACTATGTTCCTTCACAAACATAAACCCGAACCGAGCCTAAAAAAAAAATCATTTTCGAGTCTTTTAGTTTTCAATTCTCACTTTTTATAAGCTATGACATTGGATTCTAAAGTCTTAAAGTGCAATTAGGTCAATTTGCCCTCCAATTTAATCAATTTTTACCAAAAGGGCTTAATTGCACATTTTTCTTTCAATTAGTCCCCGGTTTCACGGATGTATACGTATGCTCTACGTATTTATACATCATACGTATTTATACGTTATGCATATTTGTATTGTTTGGTAACCTCTTTAACTCTTGTAATAATAATAATGGTTATTATTTTTAACACCTTTGTTAGTGCCTTTTTTAGCATTTTTGTATTGTGAGTGCTATTTTTAAATAGCATTTTTTGTATTATAAATTGTGAGTGCTATTGTTAGTGCTATTTTTAAATGACATTTATTTATCATAAATTGTGAGTGCTATTGTTAGTGCTATTTTTAAATGGCATTTATTTATCATAAATTGTGAGTGCTATTATTAGATAGAATTTATAATTGTTAGTGCTATTTTTAAATAGAATTTTTGTATTATAAATTGTGAGTGCTATTGTTAGTGCTATTTTTAAATAGCATTTTTGTATTATAAATTGTGAGTGCTATTGTTAGTGCTATTTTTAAATGTCATTTATTTGTGAGTGCTATTATTAGATAGAATTTATAATTGTTAGTGCTATTTTTAAATAGAATTTTTGTATTATAAATTGTGAGTGCTATTGTTAGTGCTATTTTTAAATAGCATTTTTGTATTATAAATTGTGAGTGCTATTGTTAGTGCTATTTTTAAATGTCATTTATTTGTGAGTGCTATTTTTAGATAGAATTTATAATTGTTAGTGCTATTTTTAAATACAATTTATTGGAAGGTATTTTTGGCTATAAAAGGATGGCAAGAGTTTTGAGGTTGAAGGGGAGAGACATTTTGTAGAGTGTGCAAATTTTTGAGAGCTTAGAGAGAAGAACACAAACACTCTCTATATTCTCATAATCTTGAGCGAGCAAAATATACTAAGTTCGGAATATTGATTCCGCATATTGCTAGCACAATTGTTGTGGAGTTATTAGTCGTCTCCCCGTTCGTCAATTGGTGGTGCGTCCGAACTAGATGCCTAACACTTGTGGAGGCTGAGATCGAAGAACATCGAACCGACACCTCCGTTCAAGCACGCTACGAGAGGTAATCTATTTACTCCCTTTGAGACTTTGTGATTTTTTTCGATTGAAATGCACGAAGTACGCCTCTGGAGATACATGTGTGGGTTGTTATTTATTTCCGCTACGTGTTACGTGGATCCCAACAGTGGTATCAGAGCCAATCCTTAGGTGTTTTCGTGCATTTAATTGATTTTTTGCAATTTTTGCAATACTATGGCCAATATGTATTAACGAATTGTTCGTCTTACATGGCTAATGGAGATTGATTATTTTATATGATAAATTAATCAACGTAGCAAAAATTGAGACTAAATCAATTTTGAATCGAAAATTTATGGCTATCTTATTTTACGTAAAAATTCTGAATATGATTCAACGTAGAATTTTTATTGTGCCTTCTTAAGTTTTAAATTGTGAATTTATTACTTACGTGAAAGGGTGGTGATCATGGAAAAATCCATAATCAATGTGATTGATGTATATATGAATGTATGATGATTATTTATATATTTGGGATTGTAATTATTAAATGGAGGCTGCGTACTCCTTTTATTTTTCATGTAATCTTTATTTTTAGCATAGTCAATTGTTGATGTAAATGCTACGAGGATTACGTGGAGGAGCCTTTTAAGTCGGCGAGCTCTTTGGGGCCCAATTCTTGAAGAGTTCAAGAAACCAAGAAGAAGCGAAGAGCGGCTCTCCGTTATTAAAATATTAAAATGATTATATGTGGTCTCATTGGCTCGAGACCCATTAAATCATAATTCCATGATCACCACGTAGGATAGATATTTATGTGATTGACATCTATTTATTTATTATGATTACGTGAGCATGTTAAACTGGTTAATGTGCAAAGTCAGACTTACCTCACCCAAAATTGTGCCTGCATGAAATCCTAGTTAGGAAAATCACTCGCATTAGGTACCGAAAGGGCGTTGGTAACGACACCAGCGTAACCAAGTCCCCGAACCCAAAATCTCTGGTTCCGTAGAACTGATCGATCTCTCCCAATCGATCGGTAAGGTTTCCGGTCTACCCTCCAAGAAAGACCGGTGGCGACTCCAAATGCATGCACAATTTGCACATGCCACCACGACCACACTGAAGGTCGAAAGCGATCGACTCTTATCGTCGAAGAATACTCCCGCCGCGATTTGGTATGGGCCTGGGAGGGCTCGCGCCGATCCAAGACCCGTGATCGGTAATCCATTAGCCGCGTCCGCTTCCGGACGGGTCGCGACAGCTGGCGACTCCGCTGGGGACTTGTTCTAGAAACTATGGTTCTAGACCTCAAGTGGACTTAGGCCGTAATAAAAATTGAGTGATTTTTCTAACCCTACAGGCGCTCTTGAAGGTGAGGTAAGTCCGCTCACGATAGGTGTTATATGTTTTTGCAGATTGGAGTAATAAGGGGTGTAGTCTGTGATTAACTTTATTTTACGCAGGTGTGGCGTAGGAATGTATGTTGTGTGGATGATTTGAAGTGCTGATTGATAAATTGTTGTGCATGACTTGCATTGTGATGATCACGACACATGGACACACACAACCGCGCCTAAAACCCCAGGCGCCGCCTTTAGGAACACAATAGAAGGAATTGAAAATGGAATCTCCGTGAGGAAAAACACGGGGTAATCCACTTCTCAATTCCGCTCGCTTCGAACTATGGATTGAGTCCCAATGCAACGATAGTTGTGCAATGGAATCGGCTCTTTCTAGAACTCGAGGTGGGAACCTTAACCTTAGGTGCCAAACCCTCTGATTTTTAGAAGTTCACCATCACTTGTCTCATGCGCATGTCTTTGGGCGGTTGGTACACCTAAAATCGCACATAAGTCGACGAGTTGGGTTGGTAAGACTCTCTATCCCTCAAAACTATTACAGTTCATATAAATATAGGCATTTCATTTATTGCATTCTGGTGATTAGATTAAATGCCATTTCAAGGATAGATGCATGTGTTTTTCCCAAACGTCCTTGATAGAAGACGAGGAGGATGATATCCCATGGCGAACACCGAGTGAGCAACAAAGGAGCCTACTATGAACATTATTGAGATATCGTCCAATGAAGATGACGAGTTGGGGCAAGTGATCCGGAAGTCACAGATCGAACTTGGGGCATCCTTAAACGTTAGGATCACATTCCTTGGTTTCATTTTCCATTACTAGTCCTCTTGTATAGGGTTTATTTTTATCGAGGCTTTCTCTATCTCACCCCTTAGAGTGATTGTATTAGGGATCTATTGGTGTATACATTCATATGGAACTCGGTTGTATTTCTTTTGACGGGTCATGGGAATGTGATAGTGGCATTTTCTCTAATCATCCGAATACTCCCAAGTCAAGTTTATAATTCCTTTAGAGGAAACTAAAGTTGAAAATCTTACACGACCTTTTTGGTCGTACAGGGTAATCCAACCCCAATTTCGCTAGAAGGAATTATACACTTGAATTGGTCCATGCATGTCATACGTCACTAAGTAATCCACGATAATTGATCAAGAGTACGTTATTTCGAATTTAATGACGAGATAGATGTCCAAATTGCTCTCGTTCTTAACAAAACGGCCTTGATTTGGATGTCGTATCTTCAATTAAATTTAAAAACACGTCGTTATGCCTTGCATTTTTGACTAATTCGCTCTTCTGAATATTGGTCAAAAGCAATTATCGTGAATTACATTCCTTTCAATAGTATGCTTTCTTTCGAGGAATATTGATAAAAACTTTTCGCACAAGATTAAAACCCTTGTAAAAGTTCTTGTCATTATTAACTACGAGCAAGCATAAGATTGAAAGGGGTCTATGCTTTCTTTTTCAGATTATTCCTTTTGACTCGGTCTTTTCATTTGCAGGTGAAAAACAAGTAGCATAAAGAAATCTTTTCTTGGATAAGTCTGAGGCTATTCTTTCATCTGACCATGAGTGAGTTAGAAAATCAGAACACATCTACTCGACTTATTATGGATCGGCTCATCCAAGTCTAAGATGTCCGGATGCTCGAAGAAATGGATCATATAAAAGCTAAAACAAACACAGGGGCTTTCATTCATTCTTGCCCAAACCAGATCATACAATTCATTGGGGTGGAAAAGTAAAGCAGAAGTGAGCCCTAATCAACGACACAAAGGAGCCCAGCTGGCCCTCCAGGTTATGGATGCTTTGTTTATACGCACCACTCCGCGTATCATGGTCCGCAAGCCTGAGGTGGAGGCGTTTGCGTTCATCATTGACTGCAACAACCTGAGTCTCGTGATCTTCGGCGACTGCTTCCAAGTCCCGAACAAGTCCATTCTCACGAGTTATATCCTCGTTTATGCCGTTGAGCCTTTCTTCCAGCCACTCGCTCCGATTCCTTAGCAGGGCATTACGTCGATCGCGCTCATAGGTAGCCAGAGATAGAGCTAAGTCCTCCACCAGATTCCTCCTCTCGCGTAGCAATGTCGAAACCCGCTCTTTGGCGAACTCAACAGCCTTTTTGTGACTATCGGCCAGGTAGTCAGCCAACGCTAGGCGGTCGGACTGATCCTCATAACGGGCTCGCAAGACACGAGCCACGGTAACTCCCCGATGAGCAGCGCGGTAGACCTCCAAGGAGTTCGTAAAGAGCGTTGGAAAAATATTGTATTCCCTCCCCAACGCGGTACCCTCGAGGGAGGTGATGTCCAGGTCCCCGAACATGACTCTGATCTCATCCTCGGTTTCGGGATGATCGGCTATGTGAGCGTAGCCTCGACCCAAGAGGTTATAGAACTCTTTCCATCGAGTCAAAGCTTCGGCTGAGAAAGTGTGAACTTGGGAAGAAGCCATTTTCGACGGAGATGTGTGTAGTGGAGCGATTAGAGGATGGAAGCAAATTATATGAGAGCGTTAATCTCCCAAACACCAACTCCGCATTTTATAGCGTCTCGAGAGTGGAGAAAAGTTGCAGCAATAATGCTTGTGGAGCCGGGTTAATTAATGTAAAACGAGGGCTGCTCCTCCCGTGAATCATCAGACATGTCCTGATCCGCAATTTCAGGCCTGAAAAATTCGGTCTCGCCATTATTAAAGCTGGGAGGGAGGCGAGCGCAACTATCGAAGAAGCCGCGAAAGGATTGTGTTGTTCCATCACGCATGAAGCTGGGCGGCGAGTGAACAGCTCTGCCACTTAAAAAGAGAAGACAATGCTGAACAGGCATGACTATTGAGGAAAAGTGAAAGGCGAGCGCAACTATCGAAGAAGCCGCGAAAGGATTGTGTTGTTCCATCACGCATGAAGCTGGGCGGCGAATGAACAGCTCTGCCACTTAAAAAGAGAAGACAGTGCTGAACATGCATGACTATTGAGGAAAAGTGAAAGGCGAGCGCAACTATCGAAGAAGCCGCGAAAGGATTGTGTTGTTCCATCACGCATAAAGCTGGGCGGCGAGTGAACAGCTCTGCCACTTAAAAAGAGAAGACAGTGCTGAACAGGCATGACTATCGAGGAAAAGTGAAAGGCGAGCGCTACTATCGAAGAAGCCGCGGAAGGATTTGGTTACCCCTTCGTGTCGGAAAGCTGAGCAGGAGGTAAACAGTTCCGTCGTTTCAAAAACAGAACGCTGAACAGACCTAGCTTTCGAGGAAAAGGAGGCAACAAATCGAAAGAGCGAGTATACAAAAGAGAACAGAGAACCCCGAGTGACGAGTTCGTTGAAAGACCTCAAATTCTCTAGAATCAGATTCGACATCGAAGCCATGGAACTCAACATCGCCGGTGACGAACATCAAGATCGCAGTGGTGACGACGGCAGTGGCCACGACGCTCAACCCCGGAAAAGAAAAAGTCGCCAGCGCTACGCTCGGAAAGAAATCCAGGAGCTTGAAGCTTTCTTCGATGAATGCCCTTGCCCAAACGAGGAACAAAAGATTGAATTGGGCCAGAAGCTGGGAATGAATCCTATGAGAATCCATTTTTGGTTTCAGAATAGACGTTTCAGACTAGGTGTCCAACACAGGCGTAAGGAGATCACGGCCCTAAAAGAGCAGAACCAAAACCTTCAAATGGAAAACATGTGGTATGAGAAAATTCTCAGTACTATTACCTGCCCTGACTGCGGTGGCCCTACCACCCTCAGTAAATTGTTCCCCAGTAAGCCTTCTACGAAGATGGAAGGTGCTCATTTATCCCCCTGCTCCCTTGAGCCATCTCCGGTACAATCAGATCCTGCTAATGGCGCGCATGAGCAGATCGATCCTACAGAAATTATACCAGTGTCTTCGGAGGAAGAAGATACGTGTCGTT
Organism: Rhodomyrtus psidioides; assembly: GCA_021437785.1. Classification (NCBI taxonomy): domain Eukaryota; kingdom Viridiplantae; phylum Streptophyta; class Magnoliopsida; order Myrtales; family Myrtaceae; genus Rhodomyrtus; species Rhodomyrtus psidioides. The sequence continues at coordinate 2,343,746 of JAILYB010000054.1, forward strand.
ATGATCGGAGTCACCTCATCGAAGCCCATGAATCTCCTCCACAACAGCTTCCGGTAAGATCAGATACGGTTCAAGAGGAGTTAGAGGTTAGTCGGCAGGCTATCTACGCCACTCTGGACGACGAGAAGAAGAAATTCACTTGGCCCCCGGAGCTTCATCTCAAGTTCTTGGACGCAGTTCGACAGATAGGACTCGACTTCATAGGTCCGACAAGCATACTTAGGGTCATGAACGTACCGGGACTTACCAAGCAATTAGTCGCGAATCACCTTGGTTGCTACAGAAGGGCGTTAGGACAGCGTTATGCAGAACTGAATCCGAGCAATAGACTCGGCTGCGAACCCAGCACCCTTATGACAAATGAGGCCCGGTCGAATCTGGACGACTATTGGGGATTTGATCAGGATATCCTCGCGAGTCATTTCAATATTCCTCAAGAACACGCATCACAAGTGCAACGAGTAAGCACTCCTCCGTCCGAGCAGCAGCTAGTCAGTGTTCATCCTGTCGCAGATCAGCCCACCACGCCCAGTGCTCAAGGGTTTGCCCAATTAGAGCATATGGCTTCAGATGATCTAATGGGAGAAAGCTTGGAGCACTCTTATTTCCCTAATCCCCAAGTGGGAGATGCTTGTGGTAGTCAATCGATCAAATCTCCTCTTATAATCCCAGACAAAGATGGAGGTTCCAGTTCGAAGAACCCGTCGGGCGATGCAGCTCAACCTACACATCAATCGTTCGAGGGGTCGGGTGATTTCTTCGATGAAGGACTTGATACCTGGTTCGATCAGTTGGAAGCTATTAAAGGTTGGCAACCATGATCTGCACTTGGTAATGGCACACCTAAGCTGAGGCCAGACTGGTTAGTCATTGGACATGCCCCAAGAAAGAAGGGGATGTACGCGAGAAGGATGTATCTCCTATTGTAAAGTTCTCATCGGTGCATGCGTTTGTTTCTTCAATAGCTAGAGTTGATTCTACATAATGTTTTTCGCAAACGTCATCTCGTGTGTATACGGTAATTCCTTGTTATTAAGTTCAAGGTAAAATCAGCCCCGACGCGTGAAGGCAGAATTGATAGCATGAGTTACTAGCAGAATGTGATCGAGCTCGAAAGTGAAAGATTACTAGCGGCCCCAAACGCAATGACCGCAAAATCAGGGGCAATCTTTAAGTTTCGAGCAACTACAAATCTATTTCTCACGAGGCATTCAGGTCAATCAAATATAAAGCGTCGGGCTGTGAGAATGATGCGTAGTCAATCTGTTGACACAGGCGAAAAAGGAGTCGCGTAGATCCGAAAGCAAAAACCTTTCTTGGCTAGTCAACAATGCAGAATGAAAGAGCATATATAAACAAACTCGCATTTATTTCATTCAGCAGGAAAGTTTACAAGTGGATCACTGAGGGGGAGCAGTAAACCCAAAATGAGTTCTGACAAGCATCACAAAAAAGCTTAACTGACTCTCCATGCTATCCATGCCTTGCTTACAACCCACACTCCGGGAATCGAGGTCTACAAGCTTGAAGAAAAGGAGACGACATTTCTCCTTAAGTTCGTTCACCTTGGTGTCATAGTACTCGAACTCAAGCTCTAAGTCATGAGCCAGCACCCTCCCGCGAGCTATATCCATGCTCAGGTCTTCAAGCCTTTCCTCCAACCAGGCACACTGGAACCTCAGCACGAAGTTGTGCTGGTCTTGCTCAAAGGCGGTGTCAAAGAGAGCCAGACGCTCCACCAAGTTGTCCCTCTCACGGACCAGCATCGAAACCTGGGCGTGGGCGTATTCAACAGCCCTTTTATGGTTATCGGCCGTCAGCATGGCCAACATCAAGGACTCAGTTCGGTCCTGATAACGGGCTCGCACGATACCAGCCAAAGTGACCTCCCGGCTAGCAACTTCGTAAGCCTGCATGAAATTGTTAAAGAGAGTTGGGAAGATCACAAACTCCCTTTGCAGTTTCGTACCTTCAATACACGCAGTATCCAGGGCCGGAATCAGAGTACGAACTTCAACCTCAGCTTCAGGATGATTGTTTATGTAGCCATAACCCCTACCCAAGAGGTGGTAAAATCTCTCCCATTGGGTCGAAGCTTCAGGTAAGGCAACAGGCATAGAGGAGGAATCCATATGCGATGGAATGACGGAGAAGAGAGTGAGAATGTGAAGAGTGTTTGAGAGGCTGAGTCTGATAAGGCTAAAGTGTTAATCTTCTTGACATCAATCTATCACCTTATAAATGCTCGAGTACAGGGAGAAGTGGTAATAATATTTTATGTGCAGTAGAGCCAAGCGGGTTTCGTTAATGCATCCCCGATGAGTCACGAATCCACCACCGTCCTGTGATCTCGGGTTTTACGAAACATAATGGCGCCGAAAGGTGGGCAGGCTTGTTACTCTAGAGACTGGGCCAGGGGGACAAGCGTAGTGCTCGACAAAGCGAAATCAACGCAAGAGATCTTCAGGCTCCGTTCACGTAGAAAAGAGCAAAAAAGGACAAAGTGGGAATTACGAAGCCTTGAGAAAAACGCTCGTCAAGTAGCCATCACAAAAGGACGAAGTGGGAATCTCGAAACATTGAGAAGAGCGCTCGTCGGGTAGCCATCACCTTTGATCGAAGAACGGTGATTCGGCTCCTTTAACCTCTCAGAATTTGCAGAGAAAGTGAAGATCCAAGGAGGAACAAAGAAAGCTGAGTTAACGGAAAATCAAACAGTGATATCCCGGTCAAAATGTTCAAGGGATTCTGTCATTTACTGGAAGCGCCAGACTTGGAGGTCTCCGAGCTTGAGCTGCTGGAAGAGTTTGAAGATCTCAGGACCGAACCTGACACGAGGGCCATGGAGACCGATCCTTCTAATGATGAAACCCGTGGCTTGGTTAACGAGAACAGTATCCGCGACGGTTATCAGCGTCAGAAAGGGGAATATCTCAAACGCAACACTTCAGGTCAAGTCCATAAACTCGAATTGTTTTTCAGGGAATACCCCTATCCGGACATGGAACAGAAAATCAAAATGGGCCAGGAGATAGGGTGGGAGCCTCGGAAGGTCAAGTGCTGGTTTGAAAACAAACGAACCCGGCTGAAGCAGCAACGCGATCGGCACGAGTTAGCGGTTGTAAGGGAGGAAAATGAAAAGCTTCGAATAAAAAACACTCAGTACAAAAAAGCTCTAAGCATCGCTATTTGCCTGGAGTGCGGTAACCCTGTTCCCACGGACGGAGTATTCACTGAAGAGCCAGATCTGGGGGTTTATAATGCTCATTTGTTGCAATGCCCTTCGCAACATCTTTCGGAACAGGCGGGTACCGCCGAGGATCTACAAGAGGAAACTAGTGCTATAAGGTCAAAGTCGACGCCCATTGTGGAAGGGAACATGCGTCATGACAAGTCGGGTCCGCTCGATGATGAACTCACCATCATGACCAGCCGATCTGAGACCACTAAATCCCCTCCAGAGCAACCTCCAACACGACCAGATTCCGAGAAGAGTAACCGCCAAGTTGCTGACACCACTTCGGCTAGCAAGAAAATAAGATTTCGTTGGACCCCGGAGTTTCATAGCAAATTTGTTGATGCAGTTCAACAGTTGGGGATCAGTTTTGCTTGCCCATTGCGCATACTCGAAATCATGAACGTGCCGGGACTGACTAAAAATATGGTCAAGAATCACCTTTGGCGCTACAAGAAACTACTGAGAGATGGACGAGCGTCGCTAGACCAAGATAGAGGCGGTTCAACACGACCAGATTCCACGAAGAGTAGCCGCCGAGTTGCCAACCCTACTTCGGCTAGCAAGAAAACAAGGTTTTATTGGACCTCGGAGCTTCATAGCAAATTTGTTGATGCAGTTCAACAGTTAGGGATCAGTTTGGCTCGCCCATCGCGCATACTCAAGATCATGAACATGCCGGAATTGGATAGAAATAAAGTCAGGAACCACCTTTGGTGCTACAAAAGACTACTGAGAGATGGACGAGTGGCGCTAGACCAAGAGAGAGGCAGTTCAAGTTTAAACGATGAGCATGGCTGTGATCGCAATCCTCATGAAGCAGGAAGCATCCAATCACCTCTTAACACCGATGGGACTGACAATTACACGGTCGATTGTTCAGGCATCAATCAGAGTACTCCCATGGGTTATCCCAGTACTCCTCAGGAGTATGTACCGCAATTTCAGCAAATCGGGACTCCCCAGTCTGAGCACCGACTGGCCGTTAATACTAGTCCTACAGCGGATCTAACACTGGCAGGAGATGCACATACAATCTTGCGAGACGATTACGGAGATTCCGGCTCGAAGAATCAGGTGGTCCATGACGAAAATGGCAAAAAGATTCCTTCTCCAGTAGTCGACAATACTCAACCTGAGTGTCAGTCGCTCGATGGTTCAGACGATCTCCTTGAAAACATCTATTCTTGGTTCGATCGGCTGAATTCCCCCCTGAGTTACCCTAGTACTCCCCAAGAGTATGTACAACAATTTCAGCAGGTATGGACTCCCCAATTTGAGCACCAACCGATCGTTAGTGTTATTCCTACGGCGAATCCAGCATCGGGTACAAACCTACTGGACAACGATGAAAATACCAACTCGAGAAGTGAGGTTGTTCATGTCGAAAGTAGTGTGAGGAACCCATCGCCAACGGTTGAGGATGCCCGACTTGGGCGTCAATGGCTTGAAATTTCAAGCGAGTCCCTCAGTGAGCAACTCGGCGTGTGGATCACGCATAAACCGAGAAACCAGGTTGTTCATGCCGAAAATGGGAGAAGTCTGTCACCAGCAATTAAGGATGCTCAACTTGGACGACTCGAGCGGTCGGACGATCTCCTGAATGAGCAACTCAGCCTATGGGTCAAGCATTTTGGAACAAGTGCATCTTCGCAGTCGTGACCGGTACCGGCGACCGGACATCTGGTTCGAAGCTCGTGTGCTAAATCATTAGAAGGCTCAGGAGAGTGAGAGGTGAATACATCGAATGAATGTGTTACGGATTTCGTTGTAAAGTTCCCGCGGGAACATTGTAATTAACGCTGAAAACTAACCGCTCTGAGTGTCAACATTACCCTTTGAACGTCTTCGAGCCAAGGGCCATGGATTAATCACTTAATCCGTGGAGCAAATTCCATGAACGATGACTATCACCCGCGGAGCATAATGGGATCTACCCCCATTCAGCACGAAATACGTTTGGTCACGAAGCCTCCCATTTGGTAAAACGATGTATCGTTCCTAAACGATCTTCAACCGAATACCAAAGTAATGTCTCATTTCTTTCCCTTCTCAGGTGTTAAATGTGGATAAATCACCCAAGGAGCCATCTGTTCAAATAACAAAACAGACGTTGCCCAACCGGGGGCAGCTGAACCATTGATATTGCAAATATTCCAAGCATGGATAAGCGGATTTGATAGACGTGGTTCATATCAATACGCGACGTCAGAACGGGATGAGAACCAAGAGTAAAGTTGTATTGTCCCAATTTGTCTTCAATTTGGGAATATGAGTTAACACTTGCTATTTATCCTTGATAGGGACTCACCATCAAGGAGGACAAATTTTGACAACCTGTGTGCACTCGCAGGGGCACACGACCGAGGGTAAGATGTATCGTTCTAATTTTTTGAAAAATTCATGAACGAACAATAACATGTTTCTTCCGCATTTTCAGGGATCTCCAGCCGCGGGGGACAGGTAAGTATCCCTTTCCCCAATCCATTGAAAATGTTGAATAAAAAATAGAGAAGAAAAGAAAAGCTTTTAGAATCTGATGTCTAGAAAAGACATAGGATTCTAACTTCATTGGCATTCATGTTTTGAAACATGAGGTTATCTGAACATGCATTGGGCATCATAAAATCCCATTGACGGGTAAAATTTTTGGAGAAAACGAAAGAGATTTTTCCAATCAAAAGTTGTTCAAAACTTTCAAAAGGACGTTTTCTCAAAAGACGAGAGGCAAAGCCTAGTCCAAACACGTCCTATACACACTTAAGAGAGAAATGGAGCGGATAAGACAGCAGAATCTGGACCTACGGAAGTAGGGACCATTCGCAGCGATTACATGGGTTGGGACGACGGAGACATTCGTTTCATATCCCCCAAACACTACAGGTGACCGTTGATAACCCCTTTGAACGGCGGTTTTCATTCTTAACCCTGTCAAGAACCACCCCACATCGGGGCAAAATGGAGGTGAGTCCAGCAGCATCAGGAGAAAATGGTTAGAAATTTTTTTGCTCGGACTAACATTAATCTTTGTGTGTTGTTTATATGGTAATCCAAGTGCCATAGGATGATGAGAAGCATTCATTTCTCTATCCCACACACCGAATCCTTTGCATAGCCAAGTTGAGCCTGCAGAATCATTTCATAAACCCGTTGGTGATCATTGCACATTCCAAGACGGATGCAGCATCACTTCAGAAACGAAGAAGTTCAAGACTTAGGGTTTGCAAAAGAATTCCTAAGTTAATGTTTAACCTTGTTAGACCTTTGATCATAGGTCTAACGCGATCCTATGAAGATGAGAAAAAGTGGGATTTCAAAAATCAATGAGAAAAATCCACGGCATCGAGAAAAAGCAAAGTGCCTGGTAAAAGCAAGGCCGATGCTCATGAAAGCTGTTTGCTTGATCCCCAGTGAAACTTGGATGAAAAAAAAAAAAAATTCTTAAAGGAGTCAAATAAAAAAAAGCTGCTCCCCAAATGCTGCCAAGCACAGAACAAAGACATGGAGAGAGTCGGTCTCTGAATGCAACAAGGGACGCTCTCTAAAGAGCTGGTGCACACCTCAAAATCGGTTGTACACCTCAAAAACTAAAGATGCAGAAAGGAAAAGACAGGAGGTAAATCAGCAATGATCACCAATGTCAAACTCGTCATGAATTCTGGGCCAAAAACAAGCCTTTTTCGGTCCCCAATCCTACCAACATCATAACCCTGAAACAGTCTTCTCTGACTAAGACACTTGGGTTAACATACAGCTCAGCTCGAAGAAGTACGAGCAAGACTATTTCTTTCTCATTTTGCAGGGTTCTTGACTTGTAAACCCGGAGCAGATGGTGAAAACTTTCATTCAATGACCTTGACTCAAAAGTGAGTCCCCCTTGAAGACCAATATCCAAGCCCAACATTACGGTCCCGTGGAAGACCTCCCGACCGATCAAAATGTATGCGCTGCGAATGAGCCTAAAACCTAGGCACGGGTTAGTAGGGAATCGAGTGTATCCCCTATAAAAAAACACGATCGCAAAACAGGTGAGAAGACCTCATTGTCGAGAAATATTCCAATTGATGTTTTGAACAAACTCTTTTTGGAATTTTCAAACTGTTGATCCAGATTTTCCGTGCAAGGGATTTGTGATCACATTTGCATGTTGCAAGAATGCTTTGGATAACCCCCAGCATCAAAATGCACATTTCATGATTAAAACTTAAATCATACGGTTTTGTCAAAATGGACAGCCGTGGTCTTCCCAAAGATTACTAACGTTTTCTTGGTGAAGAAAAATCTTTCAGGCTCAAACTTATGCAGGATACTTGGAGAACCCAACTCCCAGAATGTCGCCTCAACAGACTCAAGTGAAGTTTTGTCAAAATAAAATCTTTCACTGCTTCAAAAAACTGAATTCCCGACAAACTTCGGGGTCTCAAAAAAAGGGGAAGAAAAATCCTTTTAAAAGAAAAAGTCCTATCAGACGTGGAGAACCCTCGTCCCAGGACCCATTTTCAAAATATCAAACAGTCTCATCGGACGTGGAGAACCCTCGTCATGAGACCCCTTTTCAACACAAGGTAGATACCGCCTGAAGGGTCAACACATGGTAGATACCGCCTGAAGGGTCAACACAAGGTAGAAACCGCCTGAAGGGTCAAATCAAAGGTAGAAACCGCCTGAAGGGTCAACTCAAGGTAGAAACCGCCTGAAGGGTCAAACCAAGGTAGAAACCGCCTGAAGGGTCAACCAAAGGTAGAAACCGCCTGAAGGGTCAACTCAAGGTAGATACCGCCTGAAGGGTCAAACCAAAGGTAGATACCGCCTGAAGGGTCAACTCAAGGTAGAAGCCCCCTGAAGGGTCAACTCATGGTAGAAACCGACATAAGGGTCAACACGAGGTAGATACCGCCTCAAAGATCAACATAAAGGTCCGATCCACCATACGGATTAAAATCTCTGGCAAATCCCAAAGCATGGGGATGCGCCTTCCTTAGGTTCCTACCAGTTAGGAATCCCATGATGGTATGACCCACCATACAGGTCAGAGCTTAATCTCCCTAGGATATTCTGAACGAGTCCTAGGTATCTTCTTGAAAGTCGTCGCAACCGGCAGCATCAGACAGGTGAGCTTCAGGTAAGTCTCTCTCACTTCGGCCCATGTTCAAATTGTTAGAGCAAACCGGAGATTGATTTGAGCTTTTATCAATAGGCTTAAGGATCCGATGTCATAACATTTCTTCTCTTATTTTGCTAGTTGAGTCGGTTAGGAATCAGGTGCCACCTTATCTTTGAGAGAAACCTCTAACGAGATTCCTTTCAAAGAGGGGCAGCTGTTGACACCTGATTTTTTTTACCATTTATTATTGTGATTTTTATTCTTTAAAATTAATTAAAAATATCAAAAAAGGTCATAAAATCACAAAATCAACTTTGGAAGCCTTGGTTTAACCTTAGGAACCAATTTTGAACAAAAAAATATTTTTCGGTATTTTTAATATTTTTCGAGTTTATTTAATTATAAAAATACCCAAAAAATCAGAAAAATACCATTCGTGGTCAGAAAAATACCCAAAAATATTCGATAATTTTGTTTTAATTTCCTCTTCAAGTGTGTCACTTTAAATCTCAAAAATTCGGCTCGGGTCACTATGTTCCTTCACAAACATAAACCCGAACCGAGCCTAAAAAAAAAATCATTTTCGAGTCTTTTAGTTTTCAATTCTCACTTTTTATAAGCTATGACATTGGATTCTAAAGTCTTAAAGTGCAATTAGGTCAATTTGCCCTCCAATTTAATCAATTTTTACCAAAAGGGCTTAATTGCACATTTTTCTTTCAATTAGTCCCCGGTTTCACGGATGTATACGTATGCTCTACGTATTTATACATCATACGTATTTATACGTTATGCATATTTGTATTGTTTGGTAACCTCTTTAACTCTTGTAATAATAATAATGGTTATTATTTTTAACACCTTTGTTAGTGCCTTTTTTAGCATTTTTGTATTGTGAGTGCTATTTTTAAATAGCATTTTTTGTATTATAAATTGTGAGTGCTATTGTTAGTGCTATTTTTAAATGACATTTATTTATCATAAATTGTGAGTGCTATTGTTAGTGCTATTTTTAAATGGCATTTATTTATCATAAATTGTGAGTGCTATTATTAGATAGAATTTATAATTGTTAGTGCTATTTTTAAATAGAATTTTTGTATTATAAATTGTGAGTGCTATTGTTAGTGCTATTTTTAAATAGCATTTTTGTATTATAAATTGTGAGTGCTATTGTTAGTGCTATTTTTAAATGTCATTTATTTGTGAGTGCTATTATTAGATAGAATTTATAATTGTTAGTGCTATTTTTAAATAGAATTTTTGTATTATAAATTGTGAGTGCTATTGTTAGTGCTATTTTTAAATAGCATTTTTGTATTATAAATTGTGAGTGCTATTGTTAGTGCTATTTTTAAATGTCATTTATTTGTGAGTGCTATTTTTAGATAGAATTTATAATTGTTAGTGCTATTTTTAAATACAATTTATTGGAAGGTATTTTTGGCTATAAAAGGATGGCAAGAGTTTTGAGGTTGAAGGGGAGAGACATTTTGTAGAGTGTGCAAATTTTTGAGAGCTTAGAGAGAAGAACACAAACACTCTCTATATTCTCATAATCTTGAGCGAGCAAAATATACTAAGTTCGGAATATTGATTCCGCATATTGCTAGCACAATTGTTGTGGAGTTATTAGTCGTCTCCCCGTTCGTCAATTGGTGGTGCGTCCGAACTAGATGCCTAACACTTGTGGAGGCTGAGATCGAAGAACATCGAACCGACACCTCCGTTCAAGCACGCTACGAGAGGTAATCTATTTACTCCCTTTGAGACTTTGTGATTTTTTTCGATTGAAATGCACGAAGTACGCCTCTGGAGATACATGTGTGGGTTGTTATTTATTTCCGCTACGTGTTACGTGGATCCCAACAGTGGTATCAGAGCCAATCCTTAGGTGTTTTCGTGCATTTAATTGATTTTTTGCAATTTTTGCAATACTATGGCCAATATGTATTAACGAATTGTTCGTCTTACATGGCTAATGGAGATTGATTATTTTATATGATAAATTAATCAACGTAGCAAAAATTGAGACTAAATCAATTTTGAATCGAAAATTTATGGCTATCTTATTTTACGTAAAAATTCTGAATATGATTCAACGTAGAATTTTTATTGTGCCTTCTTAAGTTTTAAATTGTGAATTTATTACTTACGTGAAAGGGTGGTGATCATGGAAAAATCCATAATCAATGTGATTGATGTATATATGAATGTATGATGATTATTTATATATTTGGGATTGTAATTATTAAATGGAGGCTGCGTACTCCTTTTATTTTTCATGTAATCTTTATTTTTAGCATAGTCAATTGTTGATGTAAATGCTACGAGGATTACGTGGAGGAGCCTTTTAAGTCGGCGAGCTCTTTGGGGCCCAATTCTTGAAGAGTTCAAGAAACCAAGAAGAAGCGAAGAGCGGCTCTCCGTTATTAAAATATTAAAATGATTATATGTGGTCTCATTGGCTCGAGACCCATTAAATCATAATTCCATGATCACCACGTAGGATAGATATTTATGTGATTGACATCTATTTATTTATTATGATTACGTGAGCATGTTAAACTGGTTAATGTGCAAAGTCAGACTTACCTCACCCAAAATTGTGCCTGCATGAAATCCTAGTTAGGAAAATCACTCGCATTAGGTACCGAAAGGGCGTTGGTAACGACACCAGCGTAACCAAGTCCCCGAACCCAAAATCTCTGGTTCCGTAGAACTGATCGATCTCTCCCAATCGATCGGTAAGGTTTCCGGTCTACCCTCCAAGAAAGACCGGTGGCGACTCCAAATGCATGCACAATTTGCACATGCCACCACGACCACACTGAAGGTCGAAAGCGATCGACTCTTATCGTCGAAGAATACTCCCGCCGCGATTTGGTATGGGCCTGGGAGGGCTCGCGCCGATCCAAGACCCGTGATCGGTAATCCATTAGCCGCGTCCGCTTCCGGACGGGTCGCGACAGCAGTCGATCGACTTATCGAGCAAGATTGTGAATTCTCGTGTTCGTGGCATCTATAGCGTGGATTGGTTGACACACGTTCGTCAACAGGTCACGCTCATACTGAGGTTACCAATCACAAGTTCGATTGGGGGTCAAGGTTAGCAATTCGCAACCCTTGGATCTTCGTAGAACGATCAGTTTCCGTAGCGATTCACATCATTTGGTATCAGAGCTGGTTCTACAAGGTCTAGTTATCTTACTTTTACTGATTTTAATTCAGCAATCTAGGGTTTATAGAATTATGGATCTGTTACTAATCGAATTAGGATTCTGAATTGTTCTTGCTGCGATTTCAATTTTTGACTTAGGGTTTTCGGTCCTAGTTGTTTTGATTGTATTGAATTCGTAAAAAAAATCGGCAAAAAAAAATTCAGTAAAAAAAACGAAAAAAAAGTATCGGTGAAAAAAAAAACGATAAAAAAATTTGAAAAAAAAGGCCGAAAAAAAATCAAGAGGACGACTCATTTCTTTTTATTATTATTATTATTGTTAGTTGGACTAGATAGAAAAAAAAATAGTAGCAAACATTGAACGTGAATTCAAATCTAGCAAAAGTTGCTGAATTGAGCAGTATATTGCTGAATTGATCTTGCTTGGTGGTTTAGTCGACTGTTATGAGAAGCTTGTGAGAATGAAATTCTAGTATGATAAAGAGCTTGAAAGAAGAAAACGAGAGGAAAAAGGCAAGAGTGTGTGAGTTTAATTGAGGGAAGAAAAAGTCGAGATTGAGTTAAACACGAGGGGAGTGACAAACACCTTGAGCGAAACACATGAGGGAGTGTGGTGAGATTTCTTTTATTTCTAATGTTATCTTGCAGGTTTAGTTAAAAAAATCATAGCAGACCAAGAAAACGTAAATCAAAAGGAGGATAGCAGCAATCCAAGGGATAATGCAATTTTAGCAGGCATCCAACAGTTTAGCTTACAACTTGAAGCACTTAGCAATCGAGTTGTGAGGTGTGAGACGAGGCTTGATGGTGATCGAGAGCAACCACGAGGGAGGCCACAAAATCAGCGAGATGAACCTAGGGTACAACCCAAATGGCAGCGGCAATTTGACGATGAATATGTATCCGATACAGAAGATGACTGAGATGGCAGGTTTGGGAGGAGAAACAGATGCCGAGAGTTCAGACATCGAGAAGATGATGAGCTTTGCAATATCAAGATGAAGATTCCATCTTTCTAAGGAAAGAATGATCCTGATGCATATCTAGAATGGGAGAAACGAATAGAGATGGTATTTGACTGCCATCGATATTCGGAGCTCAAGAAGGTAAAAATCGCAGCTGTTGAATTCACTAATTATGCTATAATTTGGTGGATCAGCTTGTGAATAGCAAGAGACGCGATGGTGAGAGATCGGTAGAAACGTGGGATGAGATGAAAGCAGTGATGAGGAAGTGCTTCATACCAAGTCATTACCATACAGACTTGTTCCATAAACTGTAAAATCTCACACAAGGTAACAAGAGCGTGGAAGAGTACCATAAAGAGATGTAGATTGCTATGATCCGTGCTAATGTGGTAGAGGACCGTGAAGCTACTATGTCACGATTTTATGTGGTTTGAGCCGAGATATAGCAAGAGTGATAGAGCTGCAACATTATGTTGAGTTGAAAGAATTGGTGGATAAACCTATCAAAGTAGAGAGGCAATTGAAGTTGGACCGAAATTACAAGAGTGGTGGAGGTTCAAGCTCGAATTGGAAACCCAATTGGAAGAGAGATGAGAAGCCGAACTGGAAGGGAAACAACACCAAGGTTGAAACTTCAAGGGAGAAGGAGAAAGATGACATAGTTGGTTCGAATCTGGCTTCAGGTAAAACTGAAAATCCTAACGCTAGAACTCGTGAAATTAAATGTTTCAAGTGTTTAGGTAGGGGTCATATGGCGAGTCAATGCCCTAATAGGAGGGTGATGATAATGACTGGACCTGGAGATGTTCAATCTGAAAGTGACAGGGAGGAAGAGGATGATGTCATGCCGCCATTGGAGGACTGTAGCGATGTCGAGATGCCAGTCAAGGGTGAATTGATAGTGGTTAGACGTTCTCTTAGCGTGCAAGTCAAGGAGGAGGAGCATCACCAGCAACATGATAACTTGTTCCATACAAGATGCTTGGTGAATGGTAAGATTTGTAGTTTAATTGTTGATGGAGGTAGTTGTACAAATGTGACAAGTTGTACTATGGTGGAGAAACTAGGATTGAAAACTACAAAGCACCCTAAACCATATAGACTTCAATAGTTGAATGATAGTGGTGAAGTGAAAGTTTCGAAGCAAGTCCTAGTTCCATTTGAGATAGGGCGATATAAAGATGATGTGGTGTGTGATGTTGTACCTATGCAAACGAGACATCTTTTACTTGGTAGACTATGACAGTATGATCGGATGGTACATCATGATGGATACACTAACCAATATTCATTGGTGATGAATCAGAAGACTTATACTTTGGTGCTAATGACACCTAGTGAGGTGTATGAAGATCAATTGAAACTACAACGTGAGGCTGAGAAAGAGAGAAAAAGTGAGAAAACTGAGAGCTTGTGTGGAAAGTTTGAGACGCAAGGAAAAGGAGAAGCTGAGAAAAACAGAGTGGTAAAAGCCGAGGGAAAAGGAGAGAGGAAAGAAAAGAGAGAAAAAAATTTCTATGTAAGATCGAGCGAAGTGAGGAGAGCTTTGGTTCTGGACCGACCGATGCTTGTACTTTTGTATAAGGAGGCATTGTTTACTACTAACGATCTTAACTCGAGTTTGCCTAGTTCTGTTGTGTCTTTATTACAGAAATTTGAAGATGTCTTTCCTGATGAGGTTCTTGAAGGTTTACCACCGATTCGAGGCATAGAGCATCAAATCGACTTGATACCTGGTGCGCCATTACCTAACCGACCCGCATATCGAAGTAACTCTGAGGAGACAAACGAACTTCGGCGGCAAGTTAGTGAATTACTGGAACGAGGATATGTGCGAGAAAGTCTTAGCCCGTGCACTGTTCCTGTTTTGTTAGTGCTGAAGAAGGATGGGTCTTGGCGAATGTGTGTCGACTGCCAAGCAATCAATAATATTACAGTAAAGTATCGACATCCTATTCCTAGATTATATGACATGTTAGATGAGTTACATGGAGCTTGCATATTTACTAAAATTGATCTGAAAAGTGGTTATCATCAGATTAGAATGAAAGAATGGGATGAATGGAAAACTGCATTTAAGACTAAGTATGGGTTGTATGAGTGGTTAGTCATGCCATTTGGTTTAACTAATGCACCTAGTACTTTCATACGGCTTATGAATCATGTTCTGCGTGCTTCTATTGGTCGATTTGTGGTTGTCTATTTTGATGATATTTTGATATATAGTCGAAGCCTTGATGACCATATTGAACATGTGCGAGCTGTTTTACAGGTTTTAAGGGCCGAGCAACTATATGCTAATATGAAGAAGTGCTCTTTTGTGACTAATAAATTAGTATTTCTAGGGTTTGTTGTTGGAGCTGATGGAATACAGGTTGATGAAGAAAAGGTGAAAGCGATCCGAGAATGGCCGACACCCAAGCTGGAGGACAGGTGAGCAGCTTTCATGGCTTAGCCAGTTTCTATCGCAGATTTGTAAATGATTTAAGCACCATCGCTGCACCTTTAACCGAGGTCATCAAGAAGCACGTGGGTTTCACGTGGGGAGAAGAGCAAGAGAGAGCATTCAATCTGTTAAAGGATAAGTTAACTAATGCTCCTTTGTTATTTTTACCAAATTTCAGTGCTACTTTTGAAATAGAATGCGATATTTCTGATACAGAAATTGGAGCTGTATTGATGCAAGGAGGACGTCCCATAGTTTATTTCAGCGAGAAGTTAAGCGGAGCAACATTGAATTATCCAACTTACGATAAGATGTACGCCTTGGTGCGAGCTTTGGAGACTTGGCAACATTACTTGTGGCCAAAGTAATTTGTGATCCACATCGACCACGAGACATTAAAGTACTTGAGGGGACAGCAAAAGTTGAACAAAAGACATGCCAGATGGATGGAGTTCATCGAGACTCTTCCATATGTGATCAAATATAAAAAAATGTAAGAAAAATATGGTAGCCGATGCACTTTCTCGAAGGTGCGCCCTTCTAACTACTCTAGGGCCAAAGTGTTTAGGTTTTGAGCATATCAAAGAGTTATATACTGATAATGATGACTTTGGAAGAGTGTTTGAAGCTTGTGAGCATGCTGCGTTTGAAAAATTCTATAGGCATGATGGCTATCTCTTTCGTGAAAACAAGTTATGTTTGCCTAGATGCTCTTTACGAGAGTTTTTGGTGCAAGAGGCGCATAGTGGTGGTTTAATGGGGTATTTTGGAATCAATAAAACTTATGAAGTGTTGCATGAACATTTTTATTGGCCACACATGAAGCGAGATGTCACATGTGTTTGTGGAAGATGCATTGCATGTAAGCAAGCTAAGTCTATAACTAAATCACATGGCTTGTATACGCCTTTGCCTATCCCGATGCATCCTTGGGTTGATATTTCTATGGATTTTGTGTTAGGATTGCCTAGGTTTAAGCATGGTAAGAATTCTATTTATGTGGTTGTAGATCGATTTTCAAAAATGGCTCATTTTATACCATGTCATAAATCCGATGATGCATCACATGTTGCTGACTTGTTCTTCTGTGAGATTGTGCGTTTGCATGGCATGCCTAGGTCCATTGTTTCTGATCGAGATACTAAATTTCTTAGTTACTTTTGGAAGACATTGTGGAAGAAATTAGGTACACAACTTTTATTCTCTACTACTTGTCATCCACAAATTGATGGTCAAACTGAAGTAGTTAATAGGACTTTAAGGACATTGTTACGTGCTATCATTAAGAAGAACATTAAGTCTTGGGAAGATTGTTTACCGCATGTTGAGTTTGCATATAATAGGAGCGTGCATTCTGCTACTAAATTCACACCGTTTGAGGTTGTCTATGGTTTGATCCATTAACTTCGTCAGATTTAACTCCTTTGCCTGTTGAAGAGCGTGTGGATTTAGATGGTGCTAATAAGGCTGAATTTGTGAAGGCATTGCATGAAAAGATACGGCTGAATATTGAATACAAGACAAAGCAATATGCAAAGCAAGCCAACAAAGGGCGTAAGAAAGTAGTGTTTGAACCCGACGATTGGGTTTGGGTTCATATGCGCACGGAGCTTTTTCCCGAGCAACGACGTTCTAAGTTATTACCGCACGGGGATGGACCATTCATGGTGTTGGAGAGGGTCAATGATAATGCATACAAGCTTGATCTTCCAAGTGAGTATGGCATTTGTGCAACTTTTAATGTTACTGACTTGACTCCTTTCGATGCAGGTGATGATTTGAGGGTAAATCCTTTGCACCGCGAAGGGAATGATGTGGACATCGAACTATATCGAGGAGGAGGTGCTAGGGACTCGTTGTTCTATCCGTTTGATCCAATTACTCGAGCGAGAGCGAGGAAATTCAAGCAAGCTATCGGCATCATGGTTCAAGATTTTTGGAGTGGAGGTGATCTTGATTCGAGAATTGAAGATTCTGAAGCTCCTTGGCGCAACACAATTACATTTAGTCTCGCGAATTCTGAACGGATTTAAGGCTAACGAGTTCCGAATGAGCTCAAATTTGGTCAGCTGAAGAGAAACGACATCCTGATTAATACTCATGGCTTATGGCCACGAATCGCGATGAATTTCGGCTATTCAACATTGTTTAGATGGACTTTTAGGCCTTTTTCTATTTTTAGGTGAATTTTTTATTAATTAAGGGTATTTTTGTAATTTTTATCTTTTAGAGTTAGCATCATATATAAGGGTGCTTATGGGTTTCTGAAAACAAGATTTGAATCAGAATTTTATACAGAGAGTCCTTCTCTTCTTCAAGTTCTCTTGAAAACTAGACCAAATTAAGTTCCCTTGTGGCGGTCGATCGACTTATCGAGCAAGATTGCGAATTCTCTTGTTCGTGGAGTCTATAATGTGGATTGGTTGACACTGGTTCGTCAACATGTCATGCTCATACCGAGGTTACCAATCACAGGTTCGATTGGGGGTCAAGGTTAGCAATTCGCAACCCTTGGATCTTCGTAGAATGATCAGTTTTTGCAGCGATTCACATCACAAGGCCTTTCCACTCTACACACTTTTTCTCTATGTAGTTCTCTTACAAGATTTCAGGATGATGTGCTTAGAGACAACAATGAAGCTCTCTTTCAATAAGGTTGTTGATCTCTAGGTCTTATTCCATTCTTTGAATTTTGTGCTCTTTACAGTCCTCGTCCTCCAAGCTTCCCGCTGGACAGATCCACTCCGAGGATCAATCACCAACACTAGCCATTGATTGATTGATAAAAGATCACTAGTCGTTTACGGTGTGATACACCAGAGATTTGGAAAGATTTATTTGCCCATACAAACAAATCTTAAAACCTTTAAACAAAGAATCTAAATGAGGTAGGTGTCGAGGAGTTTTGAAAATCAATCAATATCTTTCATTAAGCAAAACCATTTAGAAGATCTTTTTGATTGAAAATAAAATAATATAACTTAGACACGAAATCCTGTCCAGATCATTGACCGTTAGTGGGGGAAATCCAATCTGTCATAAGAAAGATTAAGTTTGATTTGATATGGAGGGTAAGTCACAAAATACATTTCAATTTGTATCAAGAATTGATTTTGCTTTCTTCACGGGTCTTGCCTGCTTCTGCCAAGATAGATACGTAAGAAAACAAAGGTACTGGAGATATGAATCTTCTTATTTCAAACAAAATTTTTTTCATCAACACATGATAATTTTGTTTCCTTCAAAATCAAACATGATATTCCTAACAATCGGAAACTATACAACCATCCAAGAGGCTGTCCAGAAGGCTCCCAATAAAGCCGACGGCACGAAGGGGTATTTTCAAATACGTGACGGCCGGCATATATTGGTAGTACATAAATATTCCAGAATACAAGAAATATCTGATGATGGTCGGAGACGGCGTTAGTCGGACGGTCATCACCGGCAATCTTAGCAACGATGATGGGTGGGCCACGGACACCGGGCATGGATCCCCCGCCTATATTTTTTCTGGGCAAGGTGATCCCCACCTTTTATTGGGGTGGGCCCCACTGTGTGTGGGGTGGGGATCACCCTGCCCAGCCGAAATATGGGCAGGGGATCCGGGTCCCACAGACACCGGCGCAACATTTAGTAAGGCCTCCACATTTTGATAAAGATTCATATTATGATTTAATCATTATTTTTATTGTATAATTTATCTCACGAATTCATTGACCCTACCGCAGCCATGATGACATCAAATTTTGAAGAGATGGATACCACCTTCCAGTACACAGTCGGGCCAAAGAAGGGCTCGTGTTAGGAATCTCAAAAGTTGAGATTCTTCGTAATCCAAGCTCATCTTGAAGTGGAGTCTTGGAAGATGTTAAGTCTTTTAGTTATTACCTAGGGAGTTGTTACCTAGGAGTTTATGTCTATTTAATGTTATGTATCTAGACGTGTCTGTTCGTGTGTTTAGAGTAGACGTAAAGTCATATCCTAAGCTTATAAATAGGTATGTTTTGTAATCATTTCGTAACACAAGGAACACAAGAGTGAATAACATTTCCAGATTTCCTTCTTCCGTTCTTTGGTATCAGAGTGCTGCGCCTCTAAGATCCAACAGCTCGGCTGTGGCCATTCAAACTCGAGGCAACATGTCGGTGTTCTACCGCTGCAGCTTCATGACGAGGGTTCTCCACGTCCGATGAGATTTCCTGAATTTTGAAAAGGGGTCTCATGACGAAGGTTCTCCACGTCCGGTGAGACTGCCTAAATTTTGAAAATGGGTCTCATGACGAGGGTTCTCCACGTCTGGTGAGACTGCCTGATTTTTGAAAATGGGTCTCATGACGAGGGTTCTCCACGTCCGATGAGACTGCCTAATTTTTGAAAAGGGGTCTCATGACGAGGGTTCTCCACGTCCGATGAGACTGCCTAATTTTTGAAAATGGGTCTCATGATGATGGTTCTCCACGTCCGATGAAACTGCCTAAATTATGAAAAGGGGTCTCATGACGAGGGTTCTCCACGTCCGATGAGACTGTTTGATATTTTGAAAATGGATCCTGGGACGAGGGTTCTCCACGTCTGATAGGACTTTTTCTTTTAAAAGGGTTTTTCTTCCCCTCTTTTTTAGAGATCCCGAAGTTTGTCGGGAATTCAGTTTTTGAAGTAGTGAAAGATTTTATTTTGACAAAACTTCACTTGAGTCTGTTGAGGCGACATTCTGGGAGTTGGGTTCTCCAGGTATCCTGCGGAAGTTTGAGCCTGAAAGATTTTTCTTCACCAAGAAAACGTTAGTAATCTTTGGGAAGACCACGGCTGTCCATTTTGACAAAACCGTATGATTTAAGTTTTAATCATGAAATGTGCATTTTGATGCCGGAGGTTATCCAAAGCATTCTTGCAATATGCAAATGTGATCACAAATCCCTTGCACGGAAAATCTGGATCAACAGTTTGAAAATTCCAAAAAGAGTTTGTTCAAAACATCAATTGGAATATTTCTCGACAATGAGGTCTTCTCACCTGTTTTGCGATCGTGGTTTTTTATAGGGGATGCACTCGATTCCCTACTAACCTGTGCCTAGGTTTTAGGCTCATTCGCAGCGCATACATTTTGATCGGTCGGGAGGTCTTCCACGGGACCGTAATGTTGGGCTTGGATATTGGTCTTCAAGGGGGACTCACTTTTGAGTCAAGGTCATTGAATGAAAGTTTTCACCATCTGCTCCGGGCTTACAAGTCAAGAACCCTGCAAAATGAGAAAGAAATAGTCTTGCTCGTACTTCTTCGAGCTGAGCTATATGTTAACCCAAGTGTCTTAGTCAGAGAAGACTGTTTCAGGGTTGTGATGTTGGTAGGATCGGGGACCGAAAAAGGCTTATTTTTGGCCCAGAATTTATGAGGGGTTTGACATTGGTGATCATTGCAAATTTGCCACCCGTCCTTTCTTTTCTGCATCTTTAGCCTTTGAGGCGCGCAACCTATCTTGCGGTGTGCACCAGCTCTTTAAGGAGCGTCTCTTGTTGCATTCAGAGACCGACTCTCTCTATGTCTTCGTTCTGCGCTTAATAGCATTCGGGGAGCAGCCTTTTGGATTTGGCTCCTTTAGAGGTTTTTCTCTCTTCCTCACGAGGCTTCATTGGGGGTCAATTTAACAATTTTCACGAGCATCGGCCTTGCTTTTACCAGGCACTTTGCTTTTTCTTAATGCCGTGGATTTTTCTCATTCATTTTCGAAATCCCACTTTTTCTCATCTTCATGGGATCATGTTAGACATGCTTTAAATATCAGTCCAGGAATTCTCTTCGTAATCCCTGAGTCTTGAACTCTTCCATTTTTGAAGTGGTGCGGCATCCGTCTTGGGATGATCACCAATGGGTTCATGAAATGAATTTGCAGGCTCAAGTTGGCTGTGCAAAGGATTCAGTGTGTGGGATAGAGAAATGAATGCTTCTCGTCATCCTATGGCACTTGGATTACCATATAAACAACACACAAAGATTGATGTTAGTCCGAGCAAGAAAATTTCTAACCATTTTCTCCTGATGCTGCTGGACTCACCTCCATTTTGCCCCGATGTAGGGTGATTCTTGACAGGGTTGAGAATGAAAACCGCCGTTTAAAGGGGTTGTCAATGGTCACCTGTAGTGTTTGGGGATATGAAACGAATGCCTCCGTCATCCCAATCTATGTAATTGCTGCGAATAATCCCTACTTCCGTAGGTCCAGATTTTGCTATCTGATCCGCTCCACTTCTCTCTCAAGTGTGTATAGGACGTGTTTGGACTAGGCTTTGCCTCTCGTCTTTGAGAAAACGTCCTTTTGAAAGTTTTAAACAACTTTTGATTGAAAAAATATTTTTTTTGTTTTCTCCAAAAATTTTACCCGTCAAGGGGATTTTATGATGCGCCATGCATATTCTTATTCATGTTCAGACAACCTCCTGTTTCAAAACATGAATGCCAATGAAGTTAGAATTCTATGTCTTTTCTAGACATCAGATTCTGAGAGCTTTTCTTTTCTTCTCTGTTTTTTATTCAACATCTGCAATGGATTGGGGAAAGGGATACTTACCTGTCCCCAGAGGCTGGAGATCCCTGAAAATGCGGAAGAAACATGTTATTGTACGTTCACGAATTTTTCAAAAAATTAGAACGATACAATTTACCCTTGGTCATATATTCCCAACGGGTAATACATGGGATGTGAAAACCCGTTTTGCCCTGATGGCAAGCCCCTGTAAAAAAACAAACAATAAGTGTCAGTTTGTGTTCCAAAATTCAAGACCAATTGGAACGATACCGCCTTGTTCTTGCTTGGCGTTTTCAATTGAACACAAACGCGCGGCTTGCAGAATCTGGCCCTCTATCTTGTGGCCTTGATCCCTCCGTTTGGTTGGCGATGAATCATTCTCAAGGATTTGCCCCAGAGGAGATCCATTTGTATTTTTGGACACATTCCAGCGCCACTCTTCAGAGTTCCTTTTATTCAAGGAAAAAAAGAAATTGTTATCGAAATGCATGTCAAAGCATGAAGTGTGGAAGCGATACTTTTTACCCTCCACTCGATCTTGTAATCAAAGACCATTTCTTGGAGTGCTGACTCCCAAGGTCAATAATTTTATTCGCCTCCTTGTTGGCGAGTTCTTTTCTTTTGAGGCTTTCGGTACCAACGACTTCCTGTTAAGCGAGTAAAAACTCATGTTAGGCATGTGGTCTTCGAAGACCAAATTGGAACGATACAATGTTACCGTTCACCCATATTCGTATCTTGGGGTTTGATTATGATGCGGACGACTCTGTTATTGCGTCCATTGACTTTGCCAGAGGAGAAACGTCATTCTTTGTCCGGCGCACAAATGATTCACTTTCCCCAGTTGGGTGTGATTTGTCGTAGCTAGGTGACGCTTGCCCCAGCTAACTTCATTCCTGCATTTTGTTGCAATCCCCATCCTCTTTGGGGGTGTCTTTTCTCTTGGGATTCATGATGACGTCTTACTGATGTATTCCCTTCTTTCGCCGATTATCGACGCTTCTCATTTGATGGAGGTCGTTTCAATATCGTATATTGATGTGGATGATGAGTATTGCTTCATCTCGTCTGCATTTGTGGGTGTTGTTCGTGAGATGATTCCTGATTACGTCCAAAACTGCTTTGCCCCAGTTGGGCGGTGTTCGTCTTGGCAACATGCCTTAGCACTTTCCGTGTTTGTTGGCAATTTGCAATTCAATTTTGACAACGGCCATGCACTCCCATGGGTTTCGCTGATTCTGATCTTCTATCTCAATTGTCAGAATCTTCAATTATTTTTATCCGTCTCTAGGTGGCTTGACGGCCTTGGGATTTGTCGTGTGGCGGTTTTTTGATTCTCTCGATCATCGTCGCCATTTGAAGTATTTGATGTTTGCCTGTTGAAGAGAAGAGACCTCATGAGTAAAGGGCATGTATAATTGACTATTGGAGTCGATACAATTTACCCTTGAAAATTATCCTGCGGGAACCGGCATTTCTCCCTTTGGGTTCTCTGTATGCAGGATATGTGCATGATATACATGATGCATGTTAGGTATGCTTGCAACGAAAAATGAGTTCGTGCTTTTCACTCTATTCAGAGAAAGCATTTTTATTAGATGTGTCAATCTGCAAAACTTGAATTTTTCTTTTCAAGTGTTCTTTTCACGGAGATTTCTAAATGATGAGAAACTTCTTCAGGTTTTCTCAAAGGTTTTGCTCACAAATTGAGCCATTAGAATGCTCTTGAAAATATTTAGCCACAGTGCATGTCTGAGATGCCATGAAAAGGGGTACTCCCTGTTTGTCATTGGAAAGCACTGCATCATGAGTCCTCTGCTTTTGATCATCATCTGAGAGGAAAAGGAAGGAAGCATTATTCCCATATAGAAAAAACAATCATTTTGGAACGATACGTCCTTTTACCAAATGGATGGCTCCGCTTTAATTGAAATGACTACGGATTTACTATCCCCGCTCTGGTCACTTATGGCATCCAAGATGCTGGAAATTTTTCAGTGGTCCCATTCATTTTTGTCATCACCTGCAAGAATGAGAAACCATATCAACTCGTGAACCAGTCAATTTGATTTGGAACGGATACAACTTTTTCGACTTAGGGAGAGCCAATCCTAATTAGGTTGCTCCTTCTTCATAATTTGATTTAATTTGTCATTGCAATCCCGATGGGTGACATCTGCTGAAGGCACATTTCTTTCCGTCTTATAGGGAAGACAAATTTTCCTTCGTTTGTCTTTGACCATCCTATCCTGTAGACAAAAGACATAAATGTCCCCATCAGGTATAATATTCGAAGGGCTTATTGGAACGATTACAGTTTCACCATCGTTCCATGATCATCTTGCATGTGATCGGGTGAGGACATTTTCGACAAATGTATGCCATGTAAAACATGTCCCTCGTGTCTATCCACAAATGGATTTTTCTTCTCTACATGTTTTTCACCTGAGAGGAAAAGATAGGAAATATTATGCCGGTATCTGATTGAAAATCAATTAGGAACGACACGTCTTTACACTTGACCCGGCTGCCCCGGTTAGGTGGCGTTTGCCCTAGTTAAGTGGGATTTGCCCCATCAGTTGACTCTCCAGGGTGGTCCAGCGCTTTTCCATGCCATCCTGGTTCGTTTAAACTCGCGATTGATTCTTCACACAAGTCTTTGGATTTTGATTCATAAGCGGCGCTGAATGACCTTTTGGTTTCGAGGTGTACCAATCATTCACATACATGCGCATGAGACCAGTGAGGTTTGACTCTAAAAATCAAAAGATATGGCTTGGTACCTAAGGCCAAGGTTCCCATCTCGAGTTCTAGAAAGAGCAGATTCCATTGCACAACTATCGTTGCATTGGGGCTAGATCCATAGTTCAAAATGAGCGGAATTGAAAAGTGGATTACCTCGTGTTTTTCCTCACGGAGATTCCATTTTCAATCCCTTCTATTGTTTTCCTATAGGCGGCGCCCGGGGTTTTAGGCGCGATTGTGTGTGTTCATGTGTTGTGAGTATCACAATGCAAGTCATGCACAACAGTTTATCAATCGACGCTTCAAATCATCCATACAACATACATTCCTACGCCAACCTGCATAAGACAATGTTAATCACGGACTACACCCCTTATCTCTCCAATCTGCAAAAACATATAACACCTACCATGAGCGGACTTACCTCACCTTCAAGAGCGCCTGCAGGGTTAGAAATATCACTCAGCGTTTTAATTACGGCCTAAGTCCACTTGGGGTCTAGAACCATAGGTTCTAGAACAGAAATCCCCAGCGGAGTCGCCAGCTGTCGCGACCCGTCCGAAGGCGGACGCGGCTAATGGATTACCGATCGCGGGCCTTCCCACCGCACCAGAGTGCGGATCGCGGGCTTTGGATCGGCGCGGGCCCTCCCAAGCCCATACCAAATCGCGGCGGGAGTATTTTTCAAAGGGATTCGACGATAACAGTCGATCGCTTTCGACCTTAGTGTGGTCGTGGTGGCATGTGCAACTTGTGCATGCATTTGGAGTCGCCACCGGTCTTTCTTGGAGGGTAGACCGGAAACCTTATTGACCGATTGGGAGAGATCGATTAATTCTGCGGAACCAGAGATTTTGGGTTCGGGGACTTGGTTACGCTGGTGTCATTACCAACGCCCTTTCGGTACCTAACGCGAGTGATTTTCCTAACTAGGATTTCATGCAGGCGCAATTTTGGGTGAGGTAAGTCTGACTTTGCACATTAACCATTTTAACATGCTCACGTAATCATAATAAATAAATAGATGTCAATCACATAAACATCTATCCTACGTGGTGATCATGGAATTATGATTTAATGGGTCTCGAGCCAATGAGACCACATTTAATCATTTTAATATTTTAATAACGGAGAGCCGCTCTTCGCTTCTTCTTGGTTTCTTGAACTCTTCAAGAATCGGGCCCCAAAGAGCTTGCCGACTTAAAAGGCTCCTCCACGTAATCCTCGTAGCATTTACATCAACAATTGACTATGCTAAAAATAAAGATTACATGAAAAAATAAAATGAGTACGCAGCCTCCATTTAATAATTACAACCCCAAATATATAAATAATCACCATACATTCATACATACATCAATCACATTGATTAGGGATTTTTCCATGATCACCACCCTTCCACGTAAGTAATAAATTCACAATTTAAAACTTAGGAAGGCACAATAAAAATTCTACGTTGAATCATATTCAGAATTTTTACGTAAAATAAGATAGCCATAAATTTTCGATTCAAAATTGATTTAGTCTCAATTTTTGCTACGTTGATTAATTTATCATATAAAATAATCAACTTCCATTAGCCATGTAAGACGAACAATTCGTTAATACATATTGGCCATAGTATTGCAAAAATTACAAAAATCAATTAAATGCATGAAAACACCTAAGGATTGGCTCTGATACCACTGTTGGGATCCACGTAACACGTAGCGGAAATAAATAACAACCCATACATGTATCTCCAGAGGCGTACTTCGTGCATTTCAATCGAAAAAAATCACAAAGCCTCAAAGGGAGTAAAAAGATTACCTCTCGTAGCGTGCTTGAACGGAGGTGTCGGTTCGATGTTCTTCGATCTCAGCCTCCACAAGTGTTAGGCATCTAGTTCGGACGCACCACCAATTGACGAACGGGGAGACGACTAATAACTCCACAACAATTGTGCTAGCAATATGCGGAATCAATATTCCGAACTTAGTATATTTTGCTCACTCAAGATTATGAGAATATAGAGAGTGTTTGTGTTCTTCTCTCTAAGCTCTCAAAAATTTGCACACTCTACAAAATGTCTCTCCCTTCAACCTCAAAACTCTTGCCATCCTTTTATAGCCAAAAATACCTTCCAATAAATTGTATTTAAAAATAGCACTAACAATTATAAATTCTATCTAAAAATAGCACTCACAAATAAATGACATTTAAAAATAGCACTAACAATAGCACTCACAATTTATAATACAAAAATGCTATTTAAAAATAGCACTAACAATAGCACTCACAATTTATAATACAAAAATGCTATTTAAAAATAGCACTAACAATTATAAATTCTATCTAATAATAGCACTCACAATTTATGATAAATAAATGCCATCTAAAAATAGCACTAACAATAGCACTCACAATTTATGATAAATAAATGTCATTTAAAAATACCACTAACAATATCACTCACAATTTATAATACAAAAATGCTATTTAAAAATAGCACTAACAATGCCACTCACAATACAAAAATGCTAAAAAAAAAGCACTAACAAATGTGTTAAAAATAATAACCATTATTATTATTACAAGAGTTAAAGAGGTTACCAAACAGTATAAATACACACAACGTATAAATACGTATGACGTATAAATACGTAGAGCATACGTATACATCCAAACGACCAAAATCAGCCTGAATTGAGGCATCCAATGGATTGGGCATGATGAAAATTATGGGGTAGAGGTGTTGAATTTTAATGGGTATGCCCGTGTGAAATTCAAGATCCGTGAAACCGGAGACTAATTGAAAGAAAAATATGCAATTAAGCCCTTTTGGTTAAAATTGATCAAATTGGAGGGAAAATTGACCCAATTGCACATCAAATCTTTAGAATACAATGTCATAGCTTATTGAAAGTGAGAATTGAAAATCAAAAGACTCGAAATGCATTTGTTTAGGCTCGGTTCGGGTTTATGTTTGAAGGAACATATGGACCCGAGCCGAATTTTCAAGATTCTAAGTGACACATTTGAAGAGGAAATTAAAACAAAATTATTGAATATTTTTGTGTATTTTTCTGACCACGAATGGTATTTTTCTGATTTTTTGGGTATTTTTATAATTAAATAAATTCGAAAAATATTATAAAATACCAAAAAATATTTTTTGTTCAAAATCGGTCCCCGAGGCTAGGCCAAGGCTTCCAAAGCTAATTTTGTGATTTTATGACCTTTTTTGATATTTTTAATTAATTTTAAAAAAATAAAAATCGCGATAACATATGGTCAAAAATCAAATGTCAACAGCTGCCCCTCTTTGAGAGTGAGCTCGCAGAGGTTGCTTTCAAAGACAAGATGGCACTTGATTCCTAACCGACTCAACAGGGAAAATGAAAGAAGAAATGCTATGACATCGGATCCTTAAGGGTCTTGATGAAAACTCAAATTAATCCCCGGTTTACTCTAACAATTTGAACATGGGCCGGAGTGAGAGAGGCTTACCTGAAGCTCACCTGTCGGATGCTGCCGGTTATGATAACTTTCAAGAAGATGCCTAGGACTCGTCACAGAAAATCCTAGGGAGATTAAGTTCTGACCTGTATGGTAGGTCATACCATTATGGGATTCCTAATTGGTAGGAACCTAAGGAAGGCGCATCCCCACGCTTTGGGATTTGCCAGAGATTTTAATCCGTATGATGGATCGAACCTTCGTGTTGATCCTTAAGGCGGTATCTACCTCGTGTTGACCCTTATGGCGGTTTCTACCATGAGTTGACCCTTCAGGCGGTTTCTACCATGAGTTGACCCTTAAGGCGGTTTCTACCTTGAGTTGACCCTTCAGGCGGTATCTACCATAGTTTTGACCCTTCAGGCGGTTTCTACCTTCAAGTTGACCCTTCAGGCGGTTTCTACCTTGGTTTGACCCTTCAGGCGGTTTCTACCTTGAGTTGACCCTTCAGGCGGTATCTACCATGAGTTGACCCTTCAGGCGGTTTCTACCTTGAGTTGACCCTTCAGGCGGTATCTACCATAGTTTTGACCCTTCAGGCGGTTTCTACCTTCAAGTTGACCCTTCAGGCGGTTTCTACCTTGGTTTGACCCTTCAGGCGGTTTCTACCTTGAGTTGACCCTTCAGGCGGTATCTACCATGAGTTGACCCTTCAGGCGGTTTCTACCTTGTTTTGACCCTTCAGGCGGTTTCTACCTTGAGTTGACCCTTCAGGCGGTATCTACCATCAGTTTTGACTTTGAAAAGGGGTCTCATGACGAGGGTTCTCCACGTCCGATGAGATTTCCTGAATTTTGAAAAGGGGTCTCATGACGAAGGTTCTCCACGTCCGGTGAGACTGCCTAAATTTTGAAAATGGGTCTCATGACGAGGGTTCTCCACGTCTGGTGAGACTGCCTGATTTTTGAAAATGGGTCTCATGACGAGGGTTCTCCACGTCCGATGAGACTGCCTAATTTTTGAAAAGGGGTCTCATGACGAGGGTTCTCCACGTCCGATGAGACTGCCTAATTTTTGAAAATGGGTCTCATGATGATGGTTCTCCACGTCCGATGAAACTGCCTAAATTATGAAAAGGGGTCTCATGACGAGGGTTCTCCACGTCCGATGAGACTGTTTGATATTTTGAAAATGGATCCTGGGACGAGGGTTCTCCACGTCTGATAGGACTTTTTCTTTTAAAAGGGTTTTTCTTCCCCTCTTTTTTAGAGATCCCGAAGTTTGTCGGGAATTCAGTTTTTGAAGTAGTGAAAGATTTTATTTTGACAAAACTTCACTTGAGTCTGTTGAGGCGACATTCTGGGAGTTGGGTTCTCCAGGTATCCTGCGGAAGTTTGAGCCTGAAAGATTTTTCTTCACCAAGAAAACGTTAGTAATCTTTGGGAAGACCACGGCTGTCCATTTTGACAAAACCGTATGATTTAAGTTTTAATCATGAAATGTGCATTTTGATGCCGGAGGTTATCCAAAGCATTCTTGCAATATGCAAATGTGATCACAAATCCCTTGCACGGAAAATCTGGATCAACAGTTTGAAAATTCCAAAAAGAGTTTGTTCAAAACATCAATTGGAATATTTCTCGACAATGAGGTCTTCTCACCTGTTTTGCGATCGTGGTTTTTTATAGGGGATGCACTCGATTCCCTACTAACCTGTGCCTAGGTTTTAGGCTCATTCGCAGCGCATACATTTTGATCGGTCGGGAGGTCTTCCACGGGACCGTAATGTTGGGCTTGGATATTGGTCTTCAAGGGGGACTCACTTTTGAGTCAAGGTCATTGAATGAAAGTTTTCACCATCTGCTCCGGGCTTACAAGTCAAGAACCCTGCAAAATGAGAAAGAAATAGTCTTGCTCGTACTTCTTCGAGCTGAGCTATATGTTAACCCAAGTGTCTTAGTCAGAGAAGACTGTTTCAGGGTTGTGATGTTGGTAGGATCGGGGACCGAAAAAGGCTTATTTTTGGCCCAGAATTTATGAGGGGTTTGACATTGGTGATCATTGCAAATTTGCCACCCGTCCTTTCTTTTCTGCATCTTTAGCCTTTGAGGCGCGCAACCTATCTTGCGGTGTGCACCAGCTCTTTAAGGAGCGTCTCTTGTTGCATTCAGAGACCGACTCTCTCTATGTCTTCGTTCTGCGCTTAATAGCATTCGGGGAGCAGCCTTTTGGATTTGGCTCCTTTAGAGGTTTTTCTCTCTTCCTCACGAGGCTTCATTGGGGGTCAATTTAACAATTTTCACGAGCATCGGCCTTGCTTTTACCAGGCACTTTGCTTTTTCTTAATGCCGTGGATTTTTCTCATTCATTTTCGAAATCCCACTTTTTCTCATCTTCATGGGATCATGTTAGACATGCTTTAAATATCAGTCCAGGAATTCTCTTCGTAATCCCTGAGTCTTGAACTCTTCCATTTTTGAAGTGGTGCGGCATCCGTCTTGGGATGATCACCAATGGGTTCATGAAATGAATTTGCAGGCTCAAGTTGGCTGTGCAAAGGATTCAGTGTGTGGGATAGAGAAATGAATGCTTCTCGTCATCCTATGGCACTTGGATTACCATATAAACAACACACAAAGATTGATGTTAGTCCGAGCAAGAAAATTTCTAACCATTTTCTCCTGATGCTGCTGGACTCACCTCCATTTTGCCCCGATGTAGGGTGATTCTTGACAGGGTTGAGAATGAAAACCGCCGTTTAAAGGGGTTGTCAATGGTCACCTGTAGTGTTTGGGGATATGAAACGAATGCCTCCGTCATCCCAATCTATGTAATTGCTGCGAATAATCCCTACTTCCGTAGGTCCAGATTTTGCTATCTGATCCGCTCCACTTCTCTCTCAAGTGTGTATAGGACGTGTTTGGACTAGGCTTTGCCTCTCGTCTTTGAGAAAACGTCCTTTTGAAAGTTTTAAACAACTTTTGATTGAAAAAATATTTTTTTTGTTTTCTCCAAAAATTTTACCCGTCAAGGGGATTTTATGATGCGCCATGCATATTCTTATTCATGTTCAGACAACCTCCTGTTTCAAAACATGAATGCCAATGAAGTTAGAATTCTATGTCTTTTCTAGACATCAGATTCTGAGAGCTTTTCTTTTCTTCTCTGTTTTTTATTCAACATCTGCAATGGATTGGGGAAAGGGATACTTACCTGTCCCCAGAGGCTGGAGATCCCTGAAAATGCGGAAGAAACATGTTATTGTACGTTCACGAATTTTTCAAAAAATTAGAACGATACAATTTACCCTTGGTCATATATTCCCAACGGGTAATACATGGGATGTGAAAACCCGTTTTGCCCTGATGGCAAGCCCCTGTAAAAAAACAAACAATAAGTGTCAGTTTGTGTTCCAAAATTCAAGACCAATTGGAACGATACCGCCTTGTTCTTGCTTGGCGTTTTCAATTGAACACAAACGCGCGGCTTGCAGAATCTGGCCCTCTATCTTGTGGCCTTGATCCCTCCGTTTGGTTGGCGATGAATCATTCTCAAGGATTTGCCCCAGAGGAGATCCATTTGTATTTTTGGACACATTCCAGCGCCACTCTTCAGAGTTCCTTTTATTCAAGGAAAAAAAGAAATTGTTATCGAAATGCATGTCAAAGCATGAAGTGTGGAAGCGATACTTTTTACCCTCCACTCGATCTTGTAATCAAAGACCATTTCTTGGAGTGCTGACTCCCAAGGTCAATAATTTTATTCGCCTCCTTGTTGGCGAGTTCTTTTCTTTTGAGGCTTTCGGTGCCAACGACTTCCTGTTAAGCGAGTAAAAACTCATGTTAGGCATGTGGTCTTCGAAGACCAAATTGGAACGATACAATGTTACCGTTCACCCATATTCGTATCTTGGGGTTTGATTATGATGCGGACGACTCTGTTATTGCGTCCATTGACTTTGCCAGAGGAGAAACGTCATTCTTTGTCCGGCGCACAAATGATTCACTTTCCCCAGTTGGGTGTGATTTGTCGTAGCTAGGTGACGCTTGCCCCAGCTAACTTCATTCCTGCATTTTGTTGCAATCCCCATCCTCTTTGGGGGTGTCTTTTCTCTTGGGATTCATGATGACGTCTTACTGATGTATTCCCTTCTTTCGCCGATTATCGACGCTTCTCATTTGATGGAGGTCGTTTCAATATCGTATATTGATGTGGATGATGAGTATTGCTTCATCTCGTCTGCATTTGTGGGTGTTGTTCGTGAGATGATTCCTGATTACGTCCAAAACTGCTTTGCCCCAGTTGGGCGGTGTTCGTCTTGGCAACATGCCTTAGCACTTTCCGTGTTTGTTGGCAATTTGCAATTCAATTTTGACAACGGCCATGCACTCCCATGGGTTTCGCTGATTCTGATCTTCTATCTCAATTGTCAGAATCTTCAATTATTTTTATCCGTCTCTAGGTGGCTTGACGGCCTTGGGATTTGTCGTGTGGCGGTTTTTTGATTCTCTCGATCATCGTCGCCATTTGAAGTATTTGATGTTTGCCTGTTGAAGAGAAGAGACCTCATGAGTAAAGGGCATGTATAATTGACTATTGGAGTCGATACAATTTACCCTTGAAAATTATCCTGCGGGAACCGGCATTTCTCCCTTTGGGTTCTCTGTATGCAGGATATGTGCATGATATACATGATGCATGTTAGGTATGCTTGCAACGAAAAATGAGTTCGTGCTTTTCACTCTATTCAGAGAAAGCATTTTTATTAGATGTGTCAATCTGCAAAACTTGAATTTTTCTTTTCAAGTGTTCTTTTCACGGAGATTTCTAAATGATGAGAAACTTCTTCAGGTTTTCTCAAAGGTTTTGCTCACAAATTGAGCCATTAGAATGCTCTTGAAAATATTTAGCCACAGTGCATGTCTGAGATGCCATGAAAAGGGGTACTCCCTGTTTGTCATTGGAAAGCACTGCATCATGAGTCCTCTGCTTTTGATCATCATCTGAGAGGAAAAGGAAGGAAGCATTATTCCCATATAGAAAAAACAATCATTTTGGAACGATACGTCCTTTTACCAAATGGATGGCTCCGCTTTAATTGAAATGACTACGGATTTACTATCCCCGCTCTGGTCACTTATGGCATCCAAGATGCTGGAAATTTTTCAGTGGTCCCATTCATTTTTGTCATCACCTGCAAGAATGAGAAACCATATCAACTCGTGAACCAGTCAATTTGATTTGGAACGGATACAACTTTTTCGACTTAGGGAGAGCCAATCCTAATTAGGTTGCTCCTTCTTCATAATTTGATTTAATTTGTCATTGCAATCCCGATGGGTGACATCTGCTGAAGGCACATTTCTTTCCGTCTTATAGGGAAGACAAATTTTCCTTCGTTTGTCTTTGACCATCCTATCCTGTAGACAAAAGACATAAATGTCCCCATCAGGTATAATATTCGAAGGGCTTATTGGAACGATTACAGTTTCACCATCGTTCCATGATCATCTTGCATGTGATCGGGTGAGGACATTTTCGACAAATGTATGCCATGTAAAACATGTCCCTCGTGTCTATCCACAAATGGATTTTTCTTCTCTACCTGTTTTTCACCTGAGAGGAAAAGATAGGAAATATTATGCCGGTATCTGATTGAAAATCAATTAGGAACGACACGTCTTTACACTTGACCCGGCTGCCCCGGTTAGGTGGCGTTTGCCCTAGTTAAGTGGGATTTGCCCCATCAGTTGACTCTCCAGGGTGGTCCAGCGCTTTTCCATGCCATCCTGGTTCGTTTAAACTCGCGATTGATTCTTCACACAAGTCTTTGGATTTTGATTCATAAGCGGCGCTGAATGACCTTTTGGTTTCGAGGTGTACCAATCATTCACATACATGCGCATGAGACCAGTGAGGTTTGACTCTAAAAATCAAAAGATATGGCTTGGTACCTAAGGCCAAGGTTCCCATCTCGAGTTCTAGAAAGAGCAGATTCCATTGCACAACTATCGTTGCATTGGGGCTAGATCCATAGTTCAAAATGAGCGGAATTGAAAAGTGGATTACCTCGTGTTTTTCCTCACGGAGATTCCATTTTCAATCCCTTCTATTGTTTTCCTATAGGCGGCGCCCGGGGTTTTAGGCGCGATTGTGTGTGTTCATGTGTTGTGAGTATCACAATGCAAGTCATGCACAACAGTTTATCAATCGACGCTTCAAATCATCCATACAACATACATTCCTACGCCAACCTGCATAAGACAATGTTAATCACGGACTACACCCCTTATCTCTCCAATCTGCAAAAACATATAACACCTACCATGAGCGGACTTACCTCACCTTCAAGAGCGCCTGCAGGGTTAGAAATATCACTCAGCGTTTTAATTACGGCCTAAGTCCACTTGGGGTCTAGAACCATAGGTTCTAGAACAGAAATCCCCAGCGGAGTCGCCAGCTGTCGCGACCCGTCCGAAGGCGGACGCGGCTAATGGATTACCGATCGCGGGCCTTCCCACCGCACCAGAGTGCGGATCGCGGGCTTTGGATCGGCGCGGGCCCTCCCAAGCCCATACCAAATCGCGGCGGGAGTATTTTTCAAAGGGATTCGACGATAACAGTCGATCGCTTTCGACCTTAGTGTGGTCGTGGTGGCATGTGCAACTTGTGCATGCATTTGGAGTCGCCACCGGTCTTTCTTGGAGGGTAGACCGGAAACCTTATTGACCGATTGGGAGAGATCGATTAATTCTGCGGAACCAGAGATTTTGGGTTCGGGGACTTGGTTACGCTGGTGTCATTACCAACGCCCTTTCGGTACCTAACGCGAGTGATTTTCCTAACTAGGATTTCATGCAGGCGCAATTTTGGGTGAGGTAAGTCTGACTTTGCACATTAACCATTTTAACATGCTCACGTAATCATAATAAATAAATAGATGTCAATCACATAAACATCTATCCTACGTGGTGATCATGGAATTATGATTTAATGGGTCTCGAGCCAATGAGACCACATTTAATCATTTTAATATTTTAATAACGGAGAGCCGCTCTTCGCTTCTTCTTGGTTTCTTGAACTCTTCAAGAATCGGGCCCCAAAGAGCTTGCCGACTTAAAAGGCTCCTCCACGTAATCCTCGTAGCATTTACATCAACAATTGACTATGCTAAAAATAAAGATTACATGAAAAAATAAAATGAGTACGCAGCCTCCATTTAATAATTACAACCCCAAATATATAAATAATCACCATACATTCATACATACATCAATCACATTGATTAGGGATTTTTCCATGATCACCACCCTTCCACGTAAGTAATAAATTCACAATTTAAAACTTAGGAAGGCACAATAAAAATTCTACGTTGAATCATATTCAGAATTTTTACGTAAAATAAGATAGCCATAAATTTTCGATTCAAAATTGATTTAGTCTCAATTTTTGCTACGTTGATTAATTTATCATATAAAATAATCAACTTCCATTAGCCATGTAAGACGAACAATTCGTTAATACATATTGGCCATAGTATTGCAAAAATTACAAAAATCAATTAAATGCATGAAAACACCTAAGGATTGGCTCTGATACCACTGTTGGGATCCACGTAACACGTAGCGGAAATAAATAACAACCCATACATGTATCTCCAGAGGCGTACTTCGTGCATTTCAATCGAAAAAAATCACAAAGCCTCAAAGGGAGTAAAAAGATTACCTCTCGTAGCGTGCTTGAACGGAGGTGTCGGTTCGATGTTCTTCGATCTCAGCCTCCACAAGTGTTAGGCATCTAGTTCGGACGCACCACCAATTGACGAACGGGGAGACGACTAATAACTCCACAACAATTGTGCTAGCAATATGCGGAATCAATATTCCGAACTTAGTATATTTTGCTCACTCAAGATTATGAGAATATAGAGAGTGTTTGTGTTCTTCTCTCTAAGCTCTCAAAAATTTGCACACTCTACAAAATGTCTCTCCCTTCAACCTCAAAACTCTTGCCATCCTTTTATAGCCAAAAATACCTTCCAATAAATTGTATTTAAAAATAGCACTAACAATTATAAATTCTATCTAAAAATAGCACTCACAAATAAATGACATTTAAAAATAGCACTAACAATAGCACTCACAATTTATAATACAAAAATGCTATTTAAAAATAGCACTAACAATAGCACTCACAATTTATAATACAAAAATGCTATTTAAAAATAGCACTAACAATTATAAATTCTATCTAATAATAGCACTCACAATTTATGATAAATAAATGCCATCTAAAAATAGCACTAACAATAGCACTCACAATTTATGATAAATAAATGTCATTTAAAAATAGCACTAACAATATCACTCACAATTTATAATACAAAAATGCTATTTAAAAATAGCACTAACAATGCCACTCACAATACAAAAATGCTAAAAAAAAAGCACTAACAAATGTGTTAAAAAT
Organism: Rhodomyrtus psidioides; assembly: GCA_021437785.1. Classification (NCBI taxonomy): domain Eukaryota; kingdom Viridiplantae; phylum Streptophyta; class Magnoliopsida; order Myrtales; family Myrtaceae; genus Rhodomyrtus; species Rhodomyrtus psidioides. The sequence continues at coordinate 2,379,858 of JAILYB010000054.1, forward strand.
AATAACCATTATTATTATTACAAGAGTTAAAGAGGTTACCAAACAGTATAAATACACACAACGTATAAATACGTATGACGTATAAATACGTAGAGCATACGTATACATCCAAACGACCAAAATCAGCCTGAATTGAGGCATCCAATGGATTGGGCATGATGAAAATTATGGGGTAGAGGTGTTGAATTTTAATGGGTATGCCCGTGTGAAATTCAAGATCCGTGAAACCGGAGACTAATTGAAAGAAAAATATGCAATTAAGCCCTTTTGGTTAAAATTGATCAAATTGGAGGGAAAATTGACCCAATTGCACATCAAATCTTTAGAATACAATGTCATAGCTTATTGAAAGTGAGAATTGAAAATCAAAAGACTCGAAATGCATTTGTTTAGGCTCGGTTCGGGTTTATGTTTGAAGGAACATATGGACCCGAGCCGAATTTTCAAGATTCTAAGTGACACATTTGAAGAGGAAATTAAAACAAAATTATTGAATATTTTTGTGTATTTTTCTGACCACGAATGGTATTTTTCTGATTTTTTGGGTATTTTTATAATTAAATAAATTCGAAAAATATTATAAAATACCAAAAAATATTTTTTGTTCAAAATCGGTCCCCGAGGCTAGGCCAAGGCTTCCAAAGCTAATTTTGTGATTTTATGACCTTTTTTGATATTTTTAATTAATTTTAAAAAAATAAAAATCGCGATAACATATGGTCAAAAATCAAGTGTCAACACAAGGCAGAACCAAAACTACCCGTTCCATCCAGTCAGCCGGACGATACGTCTGTTGTTTCAGGATAGGCTATACACCTAGATGGGGTGAATAGGTGTATATATCGAATTTCGACAAATAATGCGAAATTGATAAAACAATCGAAATTAAGATAACACAAGTGATAACAAAGTATTGCGATGCTTCTGCCAGACGGTCAATAGATGCAGTTGATAGAGGCAGAAAGAGTAGGAAAGCGTTGCATACGAGATTATAGCGGTTCGGCTTTTGAGGGCCTACGTCCACTCTTCCACACTAACAACTTACTGGCTGGATTTCACCAAGTATCCGAATAAGAGATTACAGAAATACGAGTTACTGCTTGAACTTCCACTGCTTCAATAGAAGCGGACTATGCCTCTATCAAGATTTTTCACTCAGCACTCTTTCTCTGCTTCACTTTCTCTTACGGGATTCACTAAGGTGCTTTTAGACAAGCAATGAAGCTCTCTTTGAATGAGGTTTGTTCTTTCTTGGTCGTCGTCCGTTCTTTGAACTTCGTGCTTTTTATAGTCCTCGTCCTCCAAGCTCCCCGCTGGACAGATTCACTCCGAGGATCAATCACCAAAACTAGCCTTTGGCTGATTGACAAAAAGATCACTAGTTGTTTACGGTAAGATACAACAGAAATTTGGAAAGATATATTTGCCCATACAAATATATCGAAGACCATTAGACAAAGAATCTCATTATGGGATTTTCCTAAACATTGAATTGACAATCATGATGACTTTTGAAAGGAAAGCCTTTAGGAAATCATTTTGATTGACACAATGACGATATGACTTAGCATCGAAATCTTTTTCAAATCATCGACCGTTAGTGGGGAAGTTCGATCTGCTACAACAGAAAATAAGATTTAGTCGGAATATTGAAGTGTGAGAACGTCTAACCAGTGTGCCTCTACCATATGATTTACTTGCTTCTATCAAGATGGATATGTTAGGAATAAACACAGTGAAGTTCATATCCTTCAAGTTCAACCAAATTCTATTAAGACATGAATGGTTTTGTTTACGTCAAAATCAATAATAATTTCCTAACAATCTCCCCCTATTTTGATGGAGACAAAACCATTTACACGAATTACGATAGAGCTTATGAAGAGCAAACTTACAGAGCAATCTCGGTGTCTCCCCCTTTTTGTCATCATCAAAAGATCAGCGAAAATTATAAAGCAAGCAATTTATTTAAACATGCAATTTATAGTACGTCAGTACATTGCAAGCTAGCAGAACCATGAAAGAAAATGCGACAAAACATGAAGGTGGGAGAATCATTTTGGTGGTTGGGAAGAAGATGATGGTTTGGATGTGGCAATGTCAAAGGAAACGCGAACAAGGTTGAAGGTGGTCAGGTCCCGCAGTCGCATATCGAACATCTCTGTTAAGTTCTTCATTTCCCGTGCAAGCAAAACTTGGTTCTGGGCAAACATAACCAGATCCCCTGAAACCTGGTCTTGAGCTTTCTTGACTTCAACTGGTAGACAGCTTTCAATTGATGTCAGTTGACTTTGAAGTGCATCAGTTTGCTTGAAGAGTTCGGCCCGGAGAATATTGATCTGTTGTTACATCTTCTCTTGTCCCAGCTGAATGTTTAAGAGATGCTGTGAGAAGTTTTCAAGTGCTTGTGTCAATTTCTCCCCCTGAGTGTCATCCCCTTTTGTAAAACTGGCAAGATCAAGTTTGTCAGTAAGACCAGTTCGCTGCTCTTCACGTTGAGCTCGTTCGCTGCGAAGAACTTCAAGGTATTCTTCGCGGTGCTGTTGCTTTTCTTCCTCTCTTTTTGCTCTTCTTGCCTCTGCTTCAGCAAGTTCTTCAGCTTTTCTTTTCTTTTCATCCTCAATAATTTTCGTGACAGTTGCTGTGGCGGCAAGTTGGGCTTGAGCAATGCTTGCTTTCTCTGATAAAGCATCTGCTTCGGCCTGTGCCTTGGCAGTTGCCTCTGCCTCTGCTTTGGCTTCTTCGAGTAATCTGGCATGGGTCTCAACTTCCAACTGAGCCTGTGTCTCTGCTTCTTCTTGAGCTTTTTCTTGAATTTGAGTGTCCAACTTGCAAATTATGTCTTCAGTTGTTGAATAGCTTGTTCCTTTGCTTCAAACAAGGCGGTGGCACTCTCTTCCAATTCACTACTATTTTCTAGCAGAGTAGTTTCTCCTTTTTCCATTTCCTCGGCAGTTTGTGCATCTATCGCAGCCTGAGAAGACTTTTGGCTTAGAGGAGAGGCATCACCAGAGATAGTTTGCTCAGAATCAGAGGAGACAGAGTCCTTCTTGACTCTTTTTCCTTTCTTTGGTGACACAGAAACTTTTCTTAAGGCTTTTTGCTTTGGTTTTCCTTTCAATTTCACCAGTGTTGCAGCAATAATCTTCTTTGAAGCATTATCAAGATCACAACATATCTTGATGATCTGACCATCTTTGTCCATCCAGCCATCATGAGTGACAGAGAAATGCATCTTAAATAAAGTGTCAGCTCCTACTGTCATACTTGGCAGAATTTCCTTATTCATTTTCGAGGGGGGATTTGACATCCATTGCTCGAAACAGTTTGGTAATAAGAGCTCCATAAGGAAGTTGGCCAGCTCGCTTGGTGACAGTGCAATACATTTGAAAGATGATAGTATGTGCTAGCGAAAAAGACTTGCCTTTGACAATTGCAGCCATCAATCGAGCTTCGTACCTTGATACATCAGTAGTGGAGGAGGCTTTAGGATGGATACATCCAATGAGAATCTTGTCCACGATTCTGTATATTAAAGGCATGGCATCATAGTTGATGTGTGTCCCGATGCTCCTTCGATAGTCAGTATCCTCTGTGATCAACTTGTAAGCTTCGTTAGATGAAATCTCGATTTTCACAAAGTCAGACGCTCTCACTCCAATGAGAGATGCTATCAGTTCGGCAGACACAACATACCAAAAATCACCAACAGTGAAAGTCATTCTGTTCGGGTTCTTTGTGAAATGCAAGTTGGAATAAAATAAAGCCACCAATTCAGGGCACACAACTTCAGAGTTGGTACATAAGGTCAGCAAGTCTAACTTTTCAAACATTTTAGTGACAAGAATACCATGACTATCAAGATAGTCAAAATCAACCGTCTTATGTGGCATTACCTTTCGGGCCAAAAAGTTTTGAAAAGAGTCATGATGTTGTTGACTCTTGAACAGTTTGGGTCGAAACTTTGTATCTTTTGCAAACCCACCAAAGGCTCGAAAGTTCTCAAACAGCAGATCATCATCATCAGTAGTCCTTACCTTAGATTCAGTGTCATCTCCCTCTTCCAAAGAGTCATATGTTTCTTCTATATCAGCACTAATCTTTTCCTTCCCTTTCGATGTACCAACATCCTGTTTCTCAACATTGGCAGAATCAAAAGGACTTGCAAATTTCCTGACCTCAGTTTCAACATCCGAAGCAGAATCAAACCCAAATTTTTTTACAAATTATTCCACAACATGATCATCCATCCCGGATTCACGCATTAGGATGATGGATTTTTGTATTCCCTCAAGAGTCTGTAACGGAGAGGGAGTAGAAATGCTCGAACTTGGGCTCGGATGAGTGTTAGGAGTGTGAAAAACTTGTAAAGATCCCTCATTTGGCGGGGAGTTGGTAGACCCACTCGATCCTCATTCTGCTGAGGAAACTTCCATGCTATCGGAGTCTTCGTCCACCAAAGAAATGTGTGAGGGATCGCGTTTTGAGAGCCGGGAGGCTTGAGCAGATGTTCTTTGTGATCGGCGAACAGAGGTGGAGGTCTTCTTTGGCTCGAGAGAGAGAGAGAGAGAGGTTTTCGAGGCATAGTGGAGAAGACGAACGGTTTTCATGTGGAAAGTTTGAATTTTTAAGAGAATATGAGAAAGGTGATAGCTTTTCGAAGAGCGGTTGTGTATGAAAAAGTGAGAAAACTGTTTCTTTTATAGGGATAGTGTAAGGAGCGGTTATTTAAGGCAACTTCCTGTGATATTCTGAATTTCCTCCCATGTTGAGGCTGTTGAATGTGAATGTACCTTATGATGTATTTCAGTTTGGTCTCGCTCAGATCTGATCAATCTTGAGTAAACTGACCAAAAGGGAAAGGCTAACGCATAACAAGGTACGTGGACCTAGGAAACTCGAAAAAGGAAGTGACGCTTTGACCATAAGGATTGTCGAGGGAACATTTAGAGCCAATGAGGCCGATCATATAATGATTAAGGAATACAATGCTAGCGTTATACGATCGGATCGCGGGTGAAGCCGCTTAACCAATGTATAATTTGCAAATTTTCCTAAATCGAACTTTGACGATCGAAGCCGTCGGAACTAGCGATGAACCCTCGCAGTTACATGACAACCAAAGCTGTCATAACTTGAGTTATCCTCAGTGTGATGAGAATCACAGAGTCGATACGCGTAGTGTTTGCAAAAGCCGCCCGTTAGTTCGAGACAAACTGGAATTTCGATCGATGGACAAATGATCATGAAATGGAAGCTCAAAATTGGCAATTGGAAATAGAGAATTCCAATTCTGAGTAGGAATTTGACAATGTCTCGCCAAATGGTAATTTCGAATTGGAAAAGTGAAGTTTGGACTGAAAGTGCGAAAAGACCGTTTTGCCCCTAGACCATTTACCCTTGCCTTAAGAACTCAAGAAGGACAAAATGGATATTTTCCCTCTCCATTAGTGGCTGCTGAAAATTCATGAACAAGGGTCAAAGGATTGGCCAAAGCCTTGGTTGCATTATTGGTCCATGCCACATGTCACCCATTGGAGGCCTTAAGCATTTATTACCCATCTAATCCCATCTTGTCAATTTGTGCCTTAATTATATGTGTGAAACACCTTATTAGCATCCCTTCAGCCGTGGGTTACATTCCCCCACCATTTCCCTTTGAATTTCCTCTCTTTTTCCTTCTTACCAAAAACTGCCGAGGAAGACAGTTTTCTGCCCTTCTGTTCGGTCCGTACGAGCGGCCTCTCCCGATGTTACATCGCCGCCGACGATTACCACAGGTTAGATCAGGATGTCCTTGATATTTTTCCGTTGGTTTCATGATTTTTAGAGGTCTGGTTGATTTATGGTGATATTTGGAAAAAAGGCGGACATATTCTAAGCTAGCTGAGGAGAAGTGTTGGTTCTAGCTCTTAGAAATTCCAAATGACCTCAAATCTTTTAGGAGAGCTTCATAACATCTAGTACTATATTCAGATGGTTTATGGCTACAAATAGATGGTTTTAGAATTAGATTTCATGGCTGATTTGAGGTGGTCTTTACCAAACAGATTCTGCCTCCTCCGACCGGTAGAGGATCCGTGAGCTTTTGAGGTCCGCTGAGGTGTCACCTTGCCCTGAAACTTGTTGGTAAGACACCCTAAGACATGATATTACATGTTAGTAAAGGATAAATGAGTTATATTGGATTTTTGATGGTCGGTTTATATGGAAACTTGTTGGAACAGAATCTGCCCGGCACTGAACAGTGTAGGATTCGAAGTTTGTTACGGTTCTTGGAGGAGTTTATTGGCTTATTTAGCTTGGTAAGTTGATTCTAAGCCTTTGTTAGGATGTTGGGTTACTAAAGGGTGGATCTTTGGTGAAATTGAAAGGATTTTAAAGGTTGTTTTGGTGAGAAAAACGTGAGAGACCCGAGAGGTGCCCAAATCCCATTTTCTGCGCACACCGATTTTAAAACGGCCCGTTCTAATTCATCCGATGTCCACATTGAGCACCGTTTTCGCCCACACGACCATAAGATCTTGAAGGTTAGTACCATGAAATTAGTTTTCCCAAAAAGTCAGTATAAAAATTTCAGTTTTCATGAGAATGAACCTGGTCGTGGTGGGTAGTCATGTGGATTGGGGTCATTGATGACTTTTCTTGATTGAATGTTCCTTAAACATGCCTAGGGAGTGTCTAGTTGATGCTATGATTGTTTGATGATGAAATCTTATGTGAGAAAATGGGCATGTGATGATTAATTGGGATTCAATCGAGGGCTTTAATGCTCGGTGTCGCAATTGGTGTCGGATGATGCATGGTGTAACGATATGCATGTGTATGATGGCCGAATGGCTTGTTTTAAATGATGAACCTGATGTGCTTAAATGCGTGCCTTGAGTGACGATGGAATGTTTTGCTTGTGATTGTGAAATTGGGATTAATGAAAAGGTTCACAATGATGTTTTATGGCCAATGCATTGAGCCGGGGAGGGAGTTACTCCCATTGACCTGACGAGGTCGTGCGGCTAGAGAGTCCTACCTTGACCGAATCATCTCGAAGGCTGTAAGAATCGAGAGTCAAGTAGTGACCGAATCATCTCTAGGTCCGGACGCGAGAGTCCTATAGTCGACCGAATCATCTCGATGGCGCGGAGTGTCGAGAGTCGCTATAGAGACCGAATCATCTCGCAGCGAGAGTCATGATGACCGAATCATCTCGATAAGACGTCGAGAGTCATATGATTGACCGAATCATCTCGCGGCCCAAGGATGGCGGCCCTTGATGGGCGTAAAGAAGATAAAAGACTGAAACATGATTCTTGATATGTTTTCGAGTCTGTATGCTTGAATTGGCTGGAATGCCTGGGATGCCTAGAGTGCATGGAATGTTTAATATGCCTATATGGCTTGAGAAATTTAGATTGGAAAATGAAAGTATGGAAGAAATGAAACTGGTCCCTGATATGCTTGAGTTGCTTTATTATGCCAATTGCTTGAGTGTCATGTGTGAAAATCATTTTGCCCAAAACTTGCATATTTTCAAACGTGCCTGGCGGTACCAATAGTCTAGCTTAGGGTTAGGGTTAACTTACTGAGATTATTATCTCACCCCGTCGTGGGACCAACATTTCAGACCTAAAGCCTTGAAGGAAGCCTCGGAGGTGATGAAGAAGGGAAGGGAGAAGATGAAGACGTGTCTGTCTAGTTTGTGGATTTCTTTTTGAAGTTCTTCTTTTGTAGTCCCATAGAGCCTTCCTCTTAACCCTTTTGTCTTTTGATGTACTAGATCTTTTAACTGGGAGACGCTGTGTGTTGTTTTTAAATCCTATGTCGCTTATGTCTTTTTCTTTTATGTCTGGGGTTTTGTTTCGCTCCCGCATGCGTTTTTCATATCGCGCTCCACGAGTAAAGCCGTTGGATCCTGGGTTGTCTTATTTAGATTGACGGCTGTGAGGGATGTTGGCGTGCCCGCCAGGGTCGGGGCATGACACTTCCCGAGCGGTTTTCCAAGACGGCTGAGAGAGTAGGGATTTGTGATAATGGGTAACGGATAGTTTTTCTTGGAAAGTGGATATGCATGATAATATTCAGTCAATCAATCACAGCATATTCGAATGAGAGATTTGAGATCATACCTTCGCTTCTTAGCAGATTTGATAGAATTTTATTTCCTTTCTTTCAACCCCTGTTTCCTGCATCTACTCAGGATTTCATAGGAAAGTTAGTAATTCCAAGCTTGTCTTTAATGAAATTGAAACTACCTTTTTCAAGAGGCTTCGTAAAGATGTCAGCTAATTGATTTTTAGAATCAACAAACTGAATGTGAACATCGTTGTTTTGCACATGATCTCTTATGAAGTGATGCTTGATCTCGATGCGTTTCGCCCTTGAGTGAAGAACAAGATTCTTTGTCAAGCTAATGGCGCTTGTGTTGTCACACTTAATCTCAATGTTGGTTTCCTCAAGATCATAATCTTGAAGTTGTTGCTTTAACCATAATATTTGTGCGTAACAGCTTCCCAGAGCCACATATTCTGCTTCTGTCGTGGATAGAGCCACTGTACTTTGTTTCTTGGAGAACCATGATACCAGCATGTTTCCCATTAGTTGACATGTTCCTGATGTGCTCTTTCTATCAATTCGACATCCAGCATAGTCAGCATTAGAATATCCAATAAGAGAGAATTTTGAATCTCTAGGATACCATAATCCAAGTGAGGAATAAGTGCTGACATATCTTAAGATTCTCTTGACAGCAGAGAGATGTGATTCTCTAGGATCTGATTGAAAATGAGCGCAAATGCATACACTGAAAAGAATATCTGGTCGAAAAGCAGTAAGATATAGTAGAGATTCAATCATACTTCTATAGAGTTTTTGATCTACCTTATTCTCAGTATCATCTTTTTCTAGCTTAGAAGAATGAGACATAGGAGTTTCGGTCTTTTTGCATCTATCAAGCCCAAATCTTTTTACTAATTCCTTTGCATACTTTTCTTGATAGATGAACGTACCTTCGTTTCCTTGCTTGATTTGTAGTCCAAGGAAAAAATTCTTGCATATAGTTCCATTAGTAGAACCATTAGTAGAACCAAAAATGATCTGCGAAAAGTTCTTGCATATAGTTCCATTAGTAGAACCAAAAATGATGTCATCAACGTATATTTAAACTAGAAGAATGTTCTTACCTTCCCTTTGAATAAACAAAGTAGTGTCTACTTTACCTTTTTCAAAACCATTAGAGATGAGGAAGGTACTCAGCCTCTCATACCAAGCACGTGGTGCTTATTTTAGACCATACAAGGCTTTGTTCAGTTTGTACACCTAATCGGATCTATTTGGGTCTTCGAAGCCTGGTGGTTGATCTACGTATACTTCTTCTTTGATATAGCCATTCAGAAATGCGCTTTTGACATCCATTTGAAAAAGCTTGAAACCATAATAACATGCATATGTTAATAATAATCTTATAGCTTCTGACCTGGCTACCGGCGCATAGGTCTCGTCGTAGTCGATCCCTTCCTCTTGTGAGTATCCTTTTGCAACCAACCTTGCTTTGTTTCTTGTGACTTTTCTTTTGTCATCAAGCTTATTTCGAAACACCTATTTTGCACCAATAACTGGTCGATCTTTTTGTTTTGGGACCAGTTCTCAGACTTGATTTACTTTGAACTGGAGTAGTTCTTCTTGCATTGCCTCTATCCAACTTTCAATTGAAAGTGCTTCTGTCAAGTCTTTTGGTTCAATTTCAGAAATAAGAGTAAACGTACCTGTCATTTCCTTGATAGAGGCTCGAGTTTTTATTCCATCTTGTACGTTTCCAATGGCAAGTTGTAAAGGATGACTGGATTTATGTTTCCAGTTGTGATCAAACTTCTCTTTCAGCTTTTCATCTGTAGAGTCAGACTTAGCTTTGATAGAGTTGGAGTGAGTAGAGTCTTCAGAAAGGTTGTTCTGTATGCCTTGTTCTGCATCTCCTTCCACATGAGTGACATAGAGAGTGCTCTTCTCATCAAACTTCACGTTCATTGACTCTTCCATCATGTGAGAGTTTTTGTTGAAAATCTTGTATGCTTTGCTTGTTGTAGAGTAGCCAAGAAAGATTGCTTCATCGGATTTTTCATCAAACTTACTGATTCTATCATTTGCATTTTTAAGCACAAAACACTTGCAACCAAACACTTTGAAGTAGGAGATGTTCGGTTTTCTGCCTTTAAAGAGTTCATAAGGCGTTTTGTCAAGAAGTGGTCTGAGATACACACGGTTTGAAATGTAACAAGCAGTTGAGACTGCCTCTGCCCAAAAGTATGAAGGAATTTTACTCTCGATCAAGAGTGTTCTTGCCATTTCCTGTAGAGAACGATTTTTCCTTTCTACAACCCCATTTTGTTTTGGAGTGTATGGAGTAGAGAAATTGTGTTGTAAACCTTTTTCAATGCAATAAGAAGAGAAGTTTTGATTTTCAAATTCTCCACCATGATCCGTTTTAATGCAAGAAATTGTGTAACCTTTTTCGTTTTGGACAAGTTTTGCAAAGCTAGAGAAGTATGAAAATACTTCATTTTTGTGAGCAAGAAAGTATACCCATGTGAAACGAGTGTAGTCATCTACTATCACTAAACAGTATCTCTTACCGCCAAGGCTTTGACTTCGGGTAGGACAAAAAATGTCCATATGTAGAACCTGCAATGCTCGATTAGTAGAGACACAATTTATAGGTTTGAAGGAACTTCTTACCTGCTTTCCGAGTGTACAGGCTGTACATAATTCATCTTGGTCAAACCTGACTCTGGGTAGTCCTTTCACAAGCTTTTTGGAAGATAGCTTGATAATTTGTTTATGACTAATGTGCCCAAGTTTCATGTGCCATAGGTCAGACTCTTCCTTGATTGTGATCAGACATTTTTCTTCTTCGGTATCCACATCTAATAGATAGATGTTCCCATGCCTTCTTCCAGTGAAGGTTTGATTTTTGTCACTGCTTTCACCTGTGCATTTATTCTCTTGGAAGCATATTTTATAACCAATATCGTAAAGTTGACTTACACTCAGAAGATTGTAGTTGAGTCCTTCAACGAGTGATACGTTACTTATTGTTAGCTTTTTGATTCTGACAGTGCCTCTGCCTGTTATCTTCCCTTTGCTTCCTCCGAAAGACACACTTCTACCATTTACCTTGAAAATGTCCATAAACTTGCTTGCATCACCTGTCATATGTCTTGAGCAACCACTATCAAGGTACCACTTGTTCTTCTTCTTAGATACCTACAAACAATAGATAGATTCACAGATTCCTTGGTACCCAAATCTTTTTGGGTCCTTTTGTGTCAGTAGACTTTATAAGAGGTCCTTTGATATGTTTCCAAACTTTAGGGCACTCATTTTTCAAATGAGTCTTGTTTCCACAGTTTGAACAGAAAAATTCGTGGCCAACATGTTTTGTAAAATGTTTTTGAAAATGTTTTTTGTAATCTTTCTTTGAAGGTCTCTGTTTTCTCCTTTCTTCACACTTAGGAAACATATTTTGTAAAACAGTTTTATTTTTCATTCCAAGACCATTTTTGTCATAATAAGGAATCTGAATAGAGATGATATGCTCCAAGATTTTTGAACCTGTTGAGAAATTATTTTTTATTTTTGAAATATCTTGCTTGATGAAAACGTTCTCTTTTGAGAGAGAATCGTATCTTTCTTGTAGATCCAAGAGATTCTTTTTGATAAAATCACATTTTTCGGATAAGCTCATATTTTTCTTTTTGAGAAGATCACGATCTTGAAGTATTACAGAATATTCTTTTTGAAGAAAATCAATCTTTTCATTTTTGGAAAGATTCTGTTGCCTTAGCTTAGAATTTTCCTTTTTCAGTTCAGAAATCCTTTTAAGAGCATTTTTCAATTCCGAACATAATTCATCAATGTAATCAGATACTTCATTAGAGATTTCAAGAGAACTTACCTCTTTTTCATCCTCTGAATCCGAAGTTTCCATAAGGCAGATATTTGCGCAATCTTCATCATCACTTTCTTCACATTCGGTGTCGCTCCATGTCTCAGCCTTTAGTGCTTTCTTTTTCTTCTCAAATTTTCCTCGAGTCTTCTTCAGAGAGGGACAGTTTGGCTTGATGTGTCCACGTTTACTACATTCGTAACAAGTTACTTCTTTACCTTCATCCTTTTCACCAGAGGGTTTTTCAGCTTGTCTGAAAAGACGTTTTCCTTTGAAGTTTCTCCCTCTTCTTGCCATCTTTCTAAATCTTTTAACCATCAATGCCAATTCTTCATCGTCGTCCTCTTCCTCTGATTCAGAGTCACTTGAATTCATCATCTTTGATTTCAAGGCAATCTCCTTTCTTCCTTTTGTTTCATCTTCTTCATTCTGTCGCTCAGACTCATATGATGTCAGTGTTCCTACAAGTTCATCAACAGTCAAAGGTGAGATTCTTGATGTTTCACGAATAGTGATTTTTATGTTGTTCCACTCCTTTGTCAATCCCCTCAGAACTTTGTTGACCCTTTCCGTTTGAGAAATCTGCTTGCCATAATATGTTAAGCCATTCACAATATCTGTAAACCTGTTGATCATGCCAGAAACTGATTCGTCAGGTTTCATCTTAAAAGATTCATATTTTCCAAGCAAAATATTCGTCTTTGTTTCCTTGACTCTATCAGTCCCTTCATGGGTGAGTTGCAGACTTTCCCAGATTTCCTTTGCTGTTTCACAAGAACAGATGCGATTATTTGAGATGGAGATAAAGCACAATAGAAGGAATAAATTGCTTTTGAATCCAAAGCTTCTCTTTTGAAGATCTCCGAGGCACTATGCTTTGGTTCTTCTTTGCTACTTTCTTTTGATATGGAGATTGTTGGATTTGCCCCATTCTGTACGACATCCCACATCAATGGATCGGTAGATTTGATGAACGCCTTCATCTTGTTTTTCCAGATGTTGTAATCTCTTCCATCAAAGTATGGAGGTCGTGTGTTGCTTTGGCTTTCCACAATACCTGCTCCAAGGATGCTAGCTATTGAAGATCGTTAGCTTAGAAGTATACACTTCCAAAAATAAGCCTTTGGCTCTGATACCAATTGTTGTTCCAAGCTAGGCTATACACCTAGAGGGGGTGAATAGGTGTATATATCGAATTTCGACAAATAATGCGGAATTGATAAAACAATCGAAATTAAGATAACACAAGTGATAACAAAGTATTGCGGTACTTCTGCCAGACGGTCAATAGATACAGTTGATAGAGGCAGAAAGAGTAGGAAAGCGTTACACACGAGATTATAGCAGTTCGGCTTTTGATGGCCTACGTCTACTCTCCCACACTGACAACCTACTGGCTGGATTTCACAAAGTATCCGAATAAGAGATTACAGAAATACGAGTTACTGCTTGAACTTCCACTGCTTCAATAGAAGCGGACTATGCCTCTACCAAGATTTTTCACTCAGCACTCTTTCTCTGCTTCACTTTCTCTTACGAGATTCACTAAGGTGCTTTTAGACAAGCAATGAAGCTCTCTTTGAATGAGGTCTGCTCTTTCTTGGTCGTCCTCCGTTCTTTGAACTTCGTGCTCTTTATAGTCCTCGTCCTCCAAGCTCCCCGCTGGACAGATTCACTCCGAGGATCAATCACCAAAACTAGCCGTTGGCTGATTGACAAAAAGATCACTAGTTGTTTACGGTAAGATACACCGGAAATTTGGAAAGATATATTCGCCCATACAAATATATCGAAGACCATTAGACAAAGAATCTTATTATGGGATTTGTCTAAACATTGAATTGACAATCAGGATGACCTTTGAAAGGAAAACCTTTAGGAAATCATTTTGATTGACACAATGACGATATGACTTAGCATCGAAATCTTTTTCCAGATCATCGACCGTTAGTGGGGAAGTTCGATCTGCTACAACAGAAAATAAGATTTAGTCGGAATATTGAAGTGTGAGAACGTCTAACCAGTGTGCCTCTACCATATGGTTTACCTGCTTCTATCAAGATGGATATGTTAGGAATAAACACAGTGAAATCCATATCCTTCAAGTTCAACCAAATTCTATTAAGACATGAATGGTTTTGTTTACGTCAAAATCAATAATAATTTCCTAACAACGTCAGAATCAGAAACAACAAAATATGGTAACACAGAAAGAAGCAAGATTGAACCAACCATCAATTTTGCAAGAAGCCTCCACATGATATGACATCCTTCGGTAGCGGCACATAGTCATTGAAAGGAAGCAAGCTTGAACGCTACAGTCTACGATGCCATTACAGAGAGAGAGAGAGAGAGAGAGAGAGAGAGAGAGAGAGAGAGAGAGAGAGTCCAAGAAGCGGCCAACTAGAGAACAGAGGTCATTGCAAACGCGATCGATGCAGTCAGGCGAGAACGAAAATGCCGAGCGGTTGGCATGGCGCTGATCCGATCGAAGGTCTCCGCTTGATGAGATCACGATCGAGGAAGCGAATTGCGAAGGCAGAGGAGAGGAGTTGGAAATTTTTAGCAGGTAGCCAAGTAATAATCCCGAAAGCCCAGTGAAAAAATTTAAGGGACTTTTGGGTGCGTTTGGATAGAGCATTCCCAAGGGGCCTTGGGCGTTCAAAGCTCCTTACGCTAAAGTTTTGCTGTTTGGCAAGTTTTTTTGAAAGCGCCTTAGACCAAATACTAGCATTCCCAAGGAGGCTGCCTTGGGCTTTCAGCTTTCTCGGCATTCAACTTCCCTCTTTAATGAAAACACCACAACTTCTCCATTTTACCCTCATTCGTCAACCGTTGTTCCCGTTTTGCCCCTTATAAACCAAAAACCCTGCCCGGGTCCTTTTAAAGCTCTTGTCGATCTAAAGGACCAGAGGCATCCGGAGTTCCCTCACGACAGCCCTCGGTTCGCTCTCGACGCATCTCTTCCCTCACGGCGGCCGCTCCATCTCTTCCATCACGCCCGCCGTCGGGATCTCTTCCCTCACGCCCAAAGCTCGGCTCTTTCCCAGGTTAGATTTCTCCGTTCAAAGAGGTAGCTTGGCGATTGATTCGATCGATTGTTGTTTCAGTACGATTCTTTTTGGTTCCCGCTCTGAATCTGGGTCTTCTTCTCGAGGGTTTCCTTCGTCAGTCTTTGACCTAATTTTGCGTTCTCGAGGGTCTTTTATCCAAACGCACCCTTTGTCACCTGAAATTGAATCCCTTTGGGCAGTTTCTTGAAATTTTAGTTTTTTTTTTGGTTGGGTGGAGAAGAAGAAACATCCTGGGGTTATGATTATAGCAGAATTCGGAGAATCGGTGCTGGTTTTTGTGCCCTGGTTATTGTTGGCTTTGATCTCTCGGGCTTTTGGGATGAGGAATAATGATGGCCAGACGACCCGCGGCGAAGTTTTAGCTTTTGTCCATGCTGCGGTTTTGATTATTCTTTTCATTGAGGAGTAATAACTAGTAGGCATACGCATAATCAGTTTGTGGAGGTTAAAAGAGATGTCCTTTGGAAATGCTGCCTTCTTGAGCTCGGTGGCTACCCAGTAGTAGGTGAAGGATTATTGTGCTTTCTTGATTCACATCATAGCGGCATCATCGTACCAAAGTTTTCCCAAGCATAGCCTTTTTTTTTCCCTCTCTCTCTCTCTTTGGATAACATGGCATCTTCTAAGGTTCGTTTGACGAGTTATCCTAAATGGATGCGAAGTCCAAGTGTACTGAGTAACTCTATCAATAAAATGGTGCCCACAAATACAAGCGATTATTTTTAAGAAAATATTTTTCAACGGAACCTTAAATTTACAAAGTGAAAAAGGAATTTACAATCATTGAAATAAGTTAATAAGATTAGGAAAAAATTATATGATGTTGATACCTTAATTTTAGTCAACAAGTCTAATTAGGTAGGAATTCGATACTTGGGCCAAAATTTCCTTCTATTGATCTAAAAATACATATAGAACGAATTGTTTTTATGTTTATGAGAAACAAAAATTTTCTTTCCTTTGAGATAATTGATTGTTTTTTTTAATGGAATTACCGATTTAATTTAAGGCATCCGAATGTATTTCCCATCTAAAAACTATTCATTTTTCTTTCAAAAACAAAAGCTTAAGTATATAATTCTGACCAATGGTCTCTAAACGGCCTTTAAGAGTGCGCATGATAACACTTTTAAAGCAGAAAATTGTTTGATAAAGTTTTCAACCAAGTAAAATGTTATTACCCAAAAAAAAAACTATGTTTGACCCCCAAAAAAGTGCCCTGCCCCCGACGCAACCCCCGGGGTGACATTGAAAGCGATTAAAAGGAATTGGTCTAAAATTAAATATAAATGAAACAACAGGGATGATCGCTAGAATTACTTGCAAAATACAGGACCAGCAGTCAATTTGATCTTTTTCGCCCCCCTAAAAAAAGAAGGTTCTTGAGCTTCTTCGCCAAGCGCCTCCCGACGGCGGGGCGGCAAATCTCCTCAACAGCCTACAGAGAGACATGGTGGGCAAAGGGAGGCGGCGGAGAGAGAAGAACTACAAGGCGGCTCACGGTGGGGGCACCGCCCTCCCTCCTCCACCTGATCCCTCCCAGGTCGACGCTCTGCCTTCCAAGCTTCGCAAGCTCATCTCCTTCGCTTCCTCTCAACGTCCCCCTCCCCAAGGTCTCTCTCTCTCTCTCTCGATCGATCGAGCCAGTTCTGTTGTATCTCTGCTGCTTTTGTTGAGACATTCTTTTTTCCTCTTTGGTTTTGTGCTTTTCAGATGCTGCAAAGGATTCGAAGGACTGTAAGACCACTAAAAAGAGGGAGATGCGAGAGGGTGAAGTAAGTTGTCGACATTACTTTCTATTAGTCCGGTTCCGTTACTTCATTGGATTGTTTTTGGGAGGAGGTTTGTCGTACTCCTTAGCTCCTGAATCTTATCTCTTTCCCAAGTAATGTTGTCGTTGATTCAGTAGTTTCTCTTTTCTAATTGATGCCGTGGAAGCGGGCTCGCCTTTGTTATTTCCCAAATCGCAGTAAGAAATTTTCCCAAAGATTGGACTGTTGATGCTGTGGCGTTTGGTTGAATTCAGCTTCTTTTCCTCCTAGAGAGCTGCTGTTATTAGTTGTTTTGAATCCGTCGCCAAGTATTGCTTGCGCTTCTTTTTCTCGAATAAGCTTTGCCTCATTGACTCACTATCCATGTTTGTTATTCCGTGAGATTTTCATTTCGATAGATTTCTTTTTTATCGAGGTCGTGCATTCATGGTTCCTTGCAGTTCAATGGGTTTCGAAATGCTTATCTCATTGTTGTTATGGAGTTACAAAGACAGAAGCTTCTGCTTGTTTTGACCCTCTTGATAAGAAATGGCTTAGAAATATTGTTATGTATACGTGCTACAATTCTAAATGAGCTCATGAGTGGAGTAGTTTCTTCTGTATTTGACTGGAATGTTCTCATGATTAGAGGTTGCACCTTCTCCTCTAGTCAGATCATAACTGGAACTGATCACGGAAACAATTTCTCCAGTGAACCTAGAATAGTGATGCGTATGTTGTCTCCACGCATCCCTTCTCCTGCTGAATTGCCCTTTCTGATCATTGTTTCTCTTTCTTTTGTTCCTACACCCGATATTCGAGGAAGCTTGTTAAATTTTCTGACATTTTAATTTTGTTTTGCAGAAACACTCTGGGAAGGGTGGGGTTGACTCAAAAGCTACTACAAGTGAAGTTGGAGGTGGTGATGAAAAGTTAGCAACACCTTGGAACAACAACAGTGAAATCAGTCAGAAGAATGCAAGTAAAAAGAGAAAGAGAAAGGGAAAGAAAGGGCAACCCGAAGATCTTCGATTTCAAGCAGTGGAGTCAAGCACCGGCTCTAGGAGGAAGGAACGCAAGAAAATGTATTCCCTGATAAGTTTTCTCTACAAAAGCGTCTTGCTTTTCATTTCTACATTATTGATGGCACCTAGATTTCAGTTTCCACGTTTTGTCAATGCCTTTCTTAAGCTAGTGATGATAATAGGATATACTTGAGATAATTGCCAGTAGAAGAGATTTCGCCTTTTGTATGGTTCTCGTGATTGAATAAAGATGAACATGATGAAACGTGGCTTGTACCAGCAGGTCAATCTGATTCTGGGGGCGGATATGGGGGATATCCATTTTTGTAATGTCTGAAGCAATATTTGTTAAAGGGGAAATTAATCTTTTTGTTGGGTTGAAGGAACAATAAAGTGAGTTTTAGGATGACATAAGCTTCAATGAAGCAATGTACTGGCACTAGAACTAGATATCCTATAACATGACATATGCAGAAAGAGCTCATTTGCAACGCATTGGCTGTATTGTAATTCTCATACAGTTTAGGGATGGACGAAACCTGAATGATAGACTTAAATGAGAGGGCTGGAGCTTTTCAAGTATCAGACCAGTTGCATAGAAAACGGATAAGAATCCATTACTGTCACTTTAGACACAGATTTCTAAATTAAGAAAAGAATAATTTTTAAGAACTAAAAACGGATAAAATTCTTTTGACTCTCATCTATGTGAGATCCCTATTCCTGCCCAAATTCCTGTGAATTTTGCAAAATCCGCATACAGTTTCAATCTATACCGAATAGGCAAAAACTAGTGCTCATATCTGACTTGCTTCTTTGCTAAGGAGTCATGGTAGTTCCAATATGCTTTTGTTTGCATATCTCTTATTCAGACCATCTTTGCGAGTATGATCTTATTTTTGTCTGTTTAGGTATAGAGAATCAAGAAAAAAGAAACACAAGAAGGCCAATGATAAGGATGAAATGGACTTTCCTGGACATGAGAAGGTCAAATTTGGAGACATTGTTGAAGCTCCGCCCAAATTGGCCGTGACCCCTAAAGTATTGTTCTATGTTTTGTGGTCAATTGACTAATGCTGCAAATTTTGAAGATAGTGTTTCGGTCCCGCTTACCCTTTTAACTCTTTTCATGTTGATTTGGGTGAAGGGATTGAAGACCCCACAAAATGCATCCCAACAGCGGCTACGTTTGCAGGCCATTGAGGCATACAGAAATCGCAGAGGATGGGCACCCCGGCCCGACAGCCAACTTCCTTTGACAATAGGCTCTTCATTATCATTGTGACCTCCTTTTGTGACAATAAATTAGGCCATATGTTCTGGGGTGATTTGTGATGACATTCTGTATTTTCCCTATAATTATAGTGTTAGTTTTGAGATGTCTAATTGTTGTCAGAGGATGTCTCATTTCTTTTTATAATAGGTGGAACCATTCTTCTTTCACTTATTTTGTAGACATTCAACCAAGTGCTTTAGTTATACACGACAGGAAAACTTGTTATCGATGTGTAGACTTAAGAATAGGTCCGGCTCAGCCGAAGCCAATTAGCTGATTGACAGATTGGTATGTCAATGATATCATGAATTGATGTGTGGCTGATTGTTAGATTTGCTTCAAAACCATTTCATTTCTAAGGACGTATTAGCTTGTTAAGGATAGGATTTTATTAGCATTATCAGAAAGCCTGTCGAACTTATAACTTGCAAATTACATAAATAATTTAAGCAAAACACCTTAATATTCCAATGTTTACATGCAATACTACGATCTTGTAGTGTACATTCTTACTTATCAGTGAAAACCTCTAGCATCCAACATTAGAAATCCCATAAGTGGCGATGGACCATAGTCCAGTTCTTATATAGCAGATCTTGGAACAGCGCGAAGATGTAAGCCATTCTCGATGTGCAGGGTGAGCATGACCTTGTAGGTTACAGGTCTAGTTTCATCAGCTAATCTGAAACGGAAGAAGCGAAGGAGAGCTATGGAAATTATTTTCATCTGGCGATAAGCGAAATCCTTCCCGAGGCAGATCCTAGGACCAGCCTGCGAATAGGAAAGTAAAGAGTGTCACTGAAGATGCTTGGAATACGTACAAAAAACTTTGAATATTCAATTCACGAGGTCTCAGGATAAAGAAACGAACATGGAACGCAACAAATTTGAAAGGCGATTCTTTTTGGAGAACTCCATCCTTCAACCATCTTTCGGGTTTGAAATCCTCGGCATCTTCCCCCCATATGTTATGCATTCTTCCCATTGAGTAAGCCAAGTAATATACGTCGTCCCCCTTTTTCACGTGGAAGCCATCTGGGAGAACATCATCTGTTTCAGCACATCTTCCATCCTGTTGTGCAGAAGCAACGAAGAAAGTCAAAGTCAGCATGTATTCCGAATCTTGTTAAATGCGTGTTCTCTTTGGCTTGTGCATGATTCGTAGCTTCTAAAAGTCAGGGCAATTATGAAGTCGTAAATTTTTGTTCTGCAAGGTCAATGGCGGTTTACTCAGACCAAGTGAGATCAGCTCACATCAAGCGGTGAGGCTTTAGAGGTTCGAACATTAATTCTTGCAAGTGAACAGAAGATTTACCACCGGAACTGCTGGATAGAGCCTCAGAGTCTCTGTGAGCGTGGCATGAAGGTAGTGCATTCGGTCGAGCACCGGATCAGTTATCCTTTCCACGAAACAATCCGGGTTAGCTTCACTTGCTTGATCTCCCATCACTTCCTCTATTTCATCGAGAATCTTTTGCTGCACTAGGGGGTGTTTGCAGAGCATGTAGAGGAACCATGATAAGGTACCTGCACTTGTATCTTTTCCAGCGATCATGAAATTCAGAATTATATCCCTCAAGTACTTCTTGCTCATATTCTCGGGATCTTTCTCGCCCTCGAGCAAAAATCTGGAGAGAATGTCCTCCTTGTCATTCTCGTGGGAAGAAAATAGGGAGAAGGAATAATCAGTCAGAGGGATTGCCTAAGAATAAACCTGGAATACAGTACAACTTTGTGATGAAAACAATCTTTAGATGGCGCCACAAGTTTTTCTAATTCTTTCAAATTAGTAGTTATTAAGATTTAAGATCTTCCCCAACATCACATGCCATAATGCCTCTACCGATTTTTCATTGTGTCTTGACAGAAGAAGAGCGTAAACTTAAAAAGATTGAATAGCTAAATGTACACTACATGTGCTCACACCTTCACTTAAAGAAAACCAAAGTACTCACACGCTCTCGCTGCATCGGGAGTTGATTCTTCTTGGTTCTGATAAGTTGATGCACGAAATTGTCGATGAGTGCAATGCTATTCCTAAGACGAGCTTCTGAACCGATGTTGAGAAGCCTTTTGAGCTTCCAAGAGGGATCGACGTATCTCCAGTAGGTCAGTGCATTCGCCTCATCAAAAGCTTTCATGAAGAGTGTTCCCTCTTGGCTTGATCCTTCCAAGCAATTCAACTCGACACCAAATCCAACTTTGAAGATGGAATCCAAAGTGCATCTCATCAACATATCCTTCAAACACGAAGTAAGACAATAGGAAACCATTGAACAATGTCCTGTAACAAAATCTAGGATAGACAGAAACCATCGTGGTCACTCGACGATAGAAGTGACCATCGCATGGTATTTCTTACTCTTGGGATTGCTTACATATCCAATCACTTATCTATTAAATCCAGATGACCAACTTTAGCATATTTCAATATTCTATGGCGATATGCAGTGTTTATGTTCGATTCCATTCGACTTATCTTTCTTTCACAGTGGTTTTGATCCTCGTGGAGTTCTCACAATTCAAAAATAGAAAGTACTCACTTGCATATCGAATCCCTCTGAAGCAGCTGATAACCCCTCCACGACCTTGACCAGCTTCGCAGCATTCTTCCTGAACACGCGACAGCTAAAATCTCTGAGCACCCTCGTCGAAAACTCGAAGCTGGCGACCTTCCTCTGCTTCTTCCACTTCTCTCCATCCACCACGAAAATCCCCTCCCCGAACAAATCCTTCATTACATCTATGTTATACTTTCCCTTTGTGTACCCATCGAAATTGGTCTTTAATATGTGCTCGACGTTCCTCGGATCGACTGTGTAAATCTCACTCTGGTCCGGGGCGAGGAGCCGGAATGTCGGAGATCTCCTCACAAGCCCTGTCATGTACTCGTAGAGCCGGTTGAAGTAGACGAGTTGAGTGAAGACCGTCCCACGAACGGGCGGATACTTGGAGCTTCTGAGGGACTTGCCCGTGAAGATTTTCAGGAGGAGGAGAGCAAAGGCGATGGAGAGAGCGAGGGGAACTAGTGCCGCGGAGTAGAGCGTCGCGGACACGATGTTGATGTCCATTTTCTTTGTGAAGAAGATGGGAAAAGTAATTGAGGTTGAAGATGAAGCAGATGATATCCTTTCGTTGATTTATGCCTAAAGACTCTTGACTTGAGATTTTTCGTAGGAGTTGATGTTGCATGTTCTGGTTTTATCTGTTTGTTGTGAGAGAAGTCAAGAGCCCAGATGGCCTGCCGTTCTTGGCCGTGAAGTTTCAAGCTTCATTTATCAGAAATAAATTATATGAATATAAAACCTGAAATTCCCTTTTTTTTACGGGCATTTTTTTGTTTTTTGGACAAAGGTATGGACAATTTACTAGGCAATAGAATATATGCTTGATAATTACGTCTGGGAATTGGTCTAAGTAGAAACAACTCGACAAGATAGAGTTTTACTCAAATTTCACTGTTGATCGGTTCATGTTTGTGCTTAAAAAGTGTATCTAATTTATGGATTTGAATTTAATATTATTAATTAAATTAGTCCATTTGTTTAATAGTTTGATTATCATATGAGTTTTATTAGGGGTGAGCGGTTCCAGGTTCTGGGTAGGTTCCACCTGGAACCTGAAACCTACCCGCTGGTACAGGTTCCTCATTTTTGGGAACCTGAAACCTACCTGCCACACTGTGGAACCTGGAACCTACCCGAGCATCGGTTCTGGTTTCAGGGTACCCGAGAACCTACACTTAATCATCCAAACTCCAAAGTACAAAAAAAAAAAGAAATTATTGCTTGATCAGAGGAAATGATTTGCAGGTGATGACTTATCAAAAGAAAGTTAAGATGCATAAATGACTTACTAAAAAAAGAATCTGGAACCACTCACTCCTTTTCTGAAGAAGATATCATGGATAAGGGACGAAAAGTTAAGATGCATAAATAATTTGCGACCCATCCAACTCATCAAATGAACAAGTTGAACTTATTAACGAAGACATCAGACAAGTTGAGAACCACAAATAATCAATACAGGTTCAGAGATCCAAAATAGGCAACCATTGAGCAGTCTTTCCATCCATAACCAGATAATCTCCCCCAACCTCTCTGCTTAGCTGAGTATCTAATGTCCAACAAACAGAAAGTAGGTGATCGACAAAAGCTCAATTCTTACTTTTTCTTGTCAATGTTCGGGATATCACTTCTCTCAGCCTTCTCCACAATCACCTTACACAGAGAAAAATTTCAAGACGTGTTAGCTTGAAAACCCAATATGATGAAATGCGCATGGATTTGTCTTCAAAGTAAATAATAGCAAGATCAAGAGGGGAAGGAAATTGACAGGACAGGCTTATTAATTGACAAGTTCGCAATTGAAACTTTAGCAGCAAATTAACCCAGAAAGCGAATTGCTACTCAAGGAAGAGAAACACACACCGAGATCATGCTCTTGCTTGAAGTAACTCTTAGCCATTCCACCTGCTGCTATAGCCCCAAAAACAAAAACCAACTAGTAAAATTCAACATAACAAAGGAACAAAATTAATGGTCACAACAACAAAGCCTTTCAATTTATCACCCCATCCCTGCACGCCTTATCTAAAAAGGTAGTTCAACATAGCGGTACAGTCAAATTTAGAAGGTGAAGCTAGTTTCCTAAGCCAAAAGGGTGAAGAACAAAATTATTAAAAAAAACTCAAAACTTTATCACCTTCTCACACCCCTAATCACAGATTTTATCGACGATCAGACATACAAAGAATCAAAAAAACAAAAACAAAAAACAAAAAATGAAAAACGAAAAGCAGCCCAGGATTTTGCATATTCAAGTATGAGCACTGTCGAAGCCAAGCACCAAGATGAACACCGATTGATTCCCAAACAAAAACTCGAAATCAACGCCCTCTGACCTAAAGAAGCACAAGTTCGCAAGCGGATGACTAATTAAGAGGCAAGCTGAAGCAGATGATCGTCGTTCTTGGAGGACTCAGCTTCTTGGGCTGATTCGATGAATCGCTCAGCGTCTTCGACGAAGACCATGGGATTGGGGGGGGGGGGGGGGGGACTGGGAGGAAAGGAAACTGAAAGGCTGCGGCGTCGAGGTGAGTAGGGCAAACTGCAAAGTACTACGGAAAGTAGGGTTTATGTTTAATAACATACGGTTCCGGGTAGTTCCATAGTGGAACCTGGAACCGGAACCGCCGGTTCCTCAAAATAAGGAACCGGGAACCGGAACCGGGAACCGGAACCGGGGACATCAGAACCGGGAATCAGATCGGAACCGGCGGTTCGGTTCTCCGGTTCCTGGTTCTACCCGGGAACCATGCTCACCCCTAAGTTTTATGAGAGACTGGATTTGGAATATTCTCCAGCTGCAGAGGTTTGATTAAACATGACATCTTCTAATATCCGAGATCTTTAATGAATTTTTATGAAATCTTATCTTTAGCAGGTTGGAATTTTCATGAGCTCTTGATAGATATGTTGCATATTCCGAAATCAAAAAGTAAAATCACGAGGATATCTCTGAAGATAACAAAAGGAGACTATTGGAACTTTTGGAAGAAGAGGACTACGTCAGATTTTAACCAGAGGAGAAAGCAGCGTGAAGAGGAGGAAAAAAATATACTTCTCTGTCAATTTCTTCTCAGATATATATTAGCCATGGCTTCTTCTCCGAGTTCTTCTTCAATTTCTTCTCTGTCATTCATCTCCATGAGTAGCTAAATTTATTTTGTCGTCTTTGAGTGTAAATGAAAATATACTTCTTGTTTGGATTCTAAACTTTCTATTTAGTTTTTGGTATTGCACTTGATTGTTTGGGAGAGACTACATTTTCATCTATTCTATTCAAAAATTTTATTGTTAAATCCAGTTTATGATTTTAGTTTCTATGATTTTAATTTCATACCCAAGCAATAGTTTTAATTGTAATTTATGATCAAAGCTGATGATAATCTATATCTGATCGAACTATGTGTGCTAAGCTTGGAAATCGGAAGACGATAGTGATTGACAAGATAAGTTATAACAAGGCTAGGTTGTGAATTATCTTCATGACTATAGCAAGCTTGTAGCTTGTTAGGTTTGATAGTGCAAAAAAAAAAAAAGGCTAATCAAATAAGAACGTATCGTGGATTTGAGACTCAAAGGCGATAGTTTTCTCTTGATTGTTTACACTTTAGTTTAATTAAATGAATTCTAGCATTAGACTAAATTACTTAGTAAAATATTCAAATTCGTCCTTATTTTTCCCTCGACCCTTCTTATCACTATCTACAGTTAGTAATTAGGGTTTATTTTTGGCCATACTACGACACAATCAACTGTTGAGGGCTTGTTGCCCTCGCCAGCGTTGGCGAGGGTCACCGGCCTCTTCACATAGGACCACTAACGTCCGCATTACGATTCTAGGCCAAAATTGGGCGGATGGACTGAATTGGTACCAATGCAAAAGTTTTAGAACAAAATTGATCTAATTGAAAGGTTTAGGACTGAATTGGTACTGATGAGATAGGCTTAGAACTTTTTTGGTACTAAAATATACTTTTTTGTGTAAACCCTGAAATTCTATTTTTTTGAATCACTAGGATTCATTTTTCAATTGAATCTTACGACTATTCCCTAGATAAAATTCGTGATTGGTTTTTTTATGGACAATTTACTTGGCAATAAAATATATGCATGATTCTGACCAAAAAACCATATACGCATGATCATTGCATTTGAGAATTGGTCTAAATAGAAATCAGCCAACAAGATAGAGTTCTACTCAAATTTCATGGGTTTCTTAAGCGGCCGTTGAAGGCTTGCTGGCCCTTGCCAATGGCTAGCGAGGGCCCAAGTGCAAAAAAGAAGGGAAAAACTAATTAAAAATAATTTTAAAAAATATTACTAAAATATATCTTAGTGTCGACCATGCCACTAGGACTACAGATGTCCCGGCCGTTAGTGATTTCATGCAAAAATTGGGCAGTTTGACTAAATTAGTGTCGATGTAAAATGTTTAGGACTAAATTGGTCCAATTAAAATATTTATTTAGAACAGAATTTGTAGCAATGTAATAATTTTTTTAATAGACCTTGAAATTCATTTTTTGTTTTGTTTTGTTTTGTTATGTTTTGTTATGGACAATATTTCCTAATTTACTAGGCAATAAAATTTGCGCATGATAATTACGTTTAGGAATTGATCTAAGTAGAAACCACCAGATAAGATAAAGTTCTACTCAAATTTCAAGAGCTTCTTCAGTGACTATCGACAGATTGTTGGCCCGTCAGTGGCCGGCGACCTCATCGGCCAAATCCAAAGAGAAAACAAAAGGAAGTCAAATAAAAAAATAATTTCTTTTAAAAAAATTATTACAATATGTTCAAGTCAGTGCTGATCATGCCACGTAATTCGGCAATCGTCCACTTCAGTGCCGATCATACCACGTAGGACGACAACATCTACGTTAGTGATTTTCGGTCAAAATTGGGCAATTGGTACCGATACAAAATGTTCAAAATTAAATTGATCCAATTGAAAAGTTTGAGATTGAATTGATACCAATGCAATAGGGTTATGACTTTTTTGGTACTACAATATACTTTTTTTTGTACACCCCTTGAAATTCTTTTTTGTTTTGTTTTGTCTTGTTATATTATAGACAATCTACTTGGAAGTAAAATATACGCATGGTAATTACGTTTGGGAATTTCTACGTAGAAACCACCCAACAAGAGTTCTACTCAAATCTCAAGGGTTTCTTCAGCGGTTGTTGAGGGATTGCTGGTCATTGCCAGTGGCCGGTGATGGTCCTTGGCCAAAGCCAAAGAGAGAAAAATAATAATTAAAAAATATATTTAAAAAAATATTATATAAAAATATGTATGTCAGTGTCGATCATGCCACGTAGGACGGCAGCGTCTACTTCAGCGATTTCGAGCAAAAATTGTGATGGACTAAATTGGTGCTAATGTGAAATGTTTAGAACTAAATTGATCCAATTAAAATGTTTGTGACTGAATTGGTACTAATATAATATGCTCATGACTTCTTTGGTACTGTAATACGTTTTTTTTTTTTGTATAAACCCTAAAATCCATTTTTTTTTTATGGATAATTTGTTAGGCAATAAATTATACGCTTGATAATTCGTTTGGGAATTGGTCTAAATAGAAACCACCCAACAAGGTAGAGTTCTACTCAAATTTCAAGGGTTTCTTTAACGGTTTACTGGTCCTAGTCATTGGCCGTTGAGGGTTGCCGGCCATAGCCAAATAGAAATGAAAAAGAAAAAAACAATTATATAAATATATTTTTTAAAAAATATTATTAAAAAATTTTCATATCAGTGTCGATCATGCCATGTAGGATGACATACATCCACGTCAGTGATTTCTGGCCAAAATTAGGGATATGGACTGAATTTGTACTAATGCAAAATGCTTAGGACTAAATTGGTCAAATTGAAAGGTTTAGGACTAATTTGGTACAATACGATGTGCTTATGACTTCTTTGGTATTAAAATATACTTTTTTGGTATAAACTCGAAAATTCAATTTTGTTTTGTTTTATTTTTTTAATAGACAATTTGTTAGGCAGTAAAATATACCATGATAATTTGTTTGGGAATTGGTCCAAGTAGAAATCACCCAACAAGATAGAGTTCTACTCCAATGTCAAGAGTTTCTTCAACGGCTTGCTGGCCCTCGTTAGTGGCTAGTGAGGGTCATCAGCCAAATCCAAATAGAAATAAAAAAAGAAAAATAAAAAATATCTACATCACCGCCAATCATGCCACACAAGATGACAGAAATCTACGTCAGTGATTTTCCAATCAAAATTGGGCGGATAGATAAAATTGGTATCAAAGCGAAATGTTTAGGACTAAATTGGTTCAATTGAAAGTTTTAAGACTAAACTGGTATTAATACAATAGGTTTATGACTTTTTAGGTACTAAAGTATACTTTTTGGTAGGAACCCTGATTTTTTTTTTTGTGGAAATTTTTTTTTGGGTCAAAGTTAGGGAATAAAACGTACGCATGACAATTACCTTTGGGAATTGGCCTAAGTAGAAACCAGCCAACAAGATAGAGTTGGAGTCTACTCAAATTTCAAGGGTTTCTTGAGCGACAGTTGAGGGCTTGCTGCCCCTCGCCAGTGGAAGAGAAAAATAAGGAAAAAAATAATTAAAAATAATTTTTAATAAAATTATTAAAAAATATACACGTCAACGTTGACGCCATGTAGGACTGCAGGTGTCCACATAATTGATTTCTGGCCAAAATTAGGCAGACGGATTGAATTGGTATCAATATAAAATGTTTAAAACTAAATTGGTACAATTGAAATGTATAACAATGAATTGGTATCAATGCAATAATTAAAAAAATATTAAAAAAATATCCACGTCAATGGTGTCCACGTCAGACGGATTGAATTTGTACAAATGCAAAATGTTTAGAACTAAAATGGTATAATTGAAAGGTACAAGACTGAATTGGTACCAATATAATAGGTTTACGACTTTTTGGGTACTTTTCCTAGACATTTAACCAAGTGTTTTACTATATATAACGGGAAACTTAGGCTGCGTATGGATGGTAGCCAGGGAAAGTGTTTTTGTTCCAAAAGTGTTTCGGGAACACTTTTGGAACAGAATCGCGTATGGTTAAAAAATGTTCCGAAAGTGTTCCGCGGAACACTTTTGTGCTAGAGAACACTTTTGAAGGAACAAAAAAAACTTGCTTCTGGATTTTTGGAACACTTTTTGGAACACTTTTGAAACCAACATCCATCGTCGCCGACGCGGCTACCACCTGCTAGCCTACTAAAAGCCGGTCGCCAGCCGCTGCCGCTGGACTCCTGTCGCCGGACGCCCGTTGCCTGTCGTCGGCCGCGGTTGCCGGTCGTCGGTTGTCGGTCGGCGGCTGCCGCCCCCGTCGCCGCAGCCGGTCGTGGGCCGCCGCCGTCGGTCGTCGGCCTTGGTCGCCGCAGCTGGTTGTCGGCCGTGGTCGCCGCCGTCGGTCTTTGGCCGCCACCGCTGCCGGCCGCCGACCGAAAAAAGTGTTTTTTTTTTTACTTACCAAACGCGTTTTTCCCCAAAAATTATAGTTTTGAACAGAAACATAAAAAAATGTTTCTGTTCAAAAAATACTCCTAGGAACAGAAATGCTACCATACGCAGTCTCAGATACGTTCAGTTCAACCCAAGCCAAATTAGCTGATCATCAGATTGGTATGTCAATGATAGGGCATTTTTCCTAAATATGCTAAAAAACGAAAATATTTACCAAATCTGGTTTAAAAAAAAAAATAATTATCAAATCAGGTCCCGCTCGGCAATCATATTGCCGAGCCGGTGACAGAACAGTGCTGCTCGGCAGTCAAAATGTCGAGCGGCACTTTTTTTTTTTCTTTATGTGGGAGAACATCATAAAAAAATCCCTATTTATCTCCTAACGGAATCAAAGGATATTGGGACCAATCCCACGTTTTCCTTTTCTATTACCAAACATTTCAAAATCGCTCTCTATCACTAATTCTATATGAACGCCATCTCTTTTGCTTCCCATACCAAAACCTGCACTCCCATTTTTCTTGCTCAAGCACTTCCGTCTCCTTCGTCTTCTACATTTTCCTCCTCCTCCTTCAAACTCCCATCGATGGCTCCAAGCAAGGCCGCGTCTGATATTCACCCCGTGTCCGACGACGACTCGGCGCAGCATGTGATCGCACTGGACGGCCAGAGCCGGACCATCTCTGTCAACAGCCACCACCCGTTCCTCACCGGCGTCCCTGGCAACGTGGTCGCCACTCCCTCGCCCTACACCGGCAAGTCGGCGGCGGGTTCTTCTTCCCCAGGTGCTTCGTGGGGTTCGACACCGCGGAGGCCGAGAGCCGGCACGTGGCGCCGGTGGGAAGGCTGAGGGACATCCGATTCATGAGCATATTCCGATTCAAGGTGTGGTGGACGACTCACTGGGTCGGATCCAAAGGCCGAGATCTAGCGGATGTGTGAAAACTTGTTTCGAGCTTGAATTGAATTGAATTGAAAAAAAAAAAAAAAACACCTGTGAACAGTGCTGCTCGGCAGTATAACTGCCGAGCAGCACTGTTCCATCACCGGCGAAACCGGCTCGGCAGTATGACTGCCTAACGGACCTAGTTTGGTAATTATTATTTTTTTTAAAATTTGATTTGATAAATATTTTCGTTTTTTAGCATGTTTTGGAAAAAAGCCCGTCAATGATATCATGACGTGCTCGATGGCTGATTATTAGATGAGCTTCAAAACCATTTTTAAATCTGCTGGCTTTGTGAAAATAAGATTTTACTGGCATTTTTGTCACAAAGCCTGACGAACTCATAACCTTCATTTCATGTATGGACTTCAAGCAAAACACCTTAAATATCCCAACCTTTACAGGCAACAGTAAGATCTTGCAGTGCGCAAGTATACTTATTCAGTAAGAAACTGCCAGTATCCGACATCCGTCTGTGGCGATGGACCATACTCAACGACATTCCAGCTCTCATGTAACCAATCTGGGAACAGCACGAAGATGTAAGCCATTGTCGATGTGAAGAGTGAACATGACCTTGTAGGTCACAGGTCTAGTTTCGTCAGCTAATCTGAAACGGAAGAAGCGAAGGAGAGCTATCGAAACAATTTTCATCTGGCGATAAGCGAAATCCTTCCCGAGGCAGATCCTAGGACCTGCCTGCAAATAGGAAATAAGAGTGTTATTGATGATGCTTGGAATATGTACACGAGCTTAGAATATTCAATTCACGTAGACTTTGGATAAAGAAACGAACATGGAACGCAACAAATTTGAAAGGCGATTCTTTTTGGAAAACTCCATCCTTCAACCATCTTTCCGGTTTGAAATCCTCGGCATCTTCTCCCCAAATATCGTGCATTCTTCCCATTGAGTAAGCCAAGTAATTTATGTTGTCCCCCTTTTTCACGTGGAAGCCATCTGGGAGAACATCATCTGTCTCAGCACATCTCCCATCCTGTTGTGCAGAAGTGTGAAAGATCACTGTTAGCATGTACAAAAAAAAAGTGGAAGCTTGCTAAATGCGTGCTCTCTTTGGCTTGTGCTTGATTTCTAATTGCCAATCTGATGGATTTCTCGCATCTGCTGTGTTGTGATCATGTCTTGTCCAGAAGAAAATCGACTCTTTTTCGTGGCATTTGACATAGAATACGATTTAAGGACTAGTTGCATGATCACAATGCCGCGTAGCATCTAAAGTCAGGGAAATTGTGATGTCTTGTGGGTGCAAGGCCAATGGCGATTTTACTCGGACCCGTTGTGATTGGCTCTCTCCAAGCACCAATGCTCTGCTGATGAATTGATTTGAGTTCATAATATCTCAAGTTAATATTGAACTTCTCGTTTTCTTTTTCTGTGATCAGTTGGGTGTTTGAACTTCAATTCTCACAAGTGAACAGAAGATTACCATCGGGACTGCAGGATACAGCCTCAAAGTCTCTGTGAGCGTGGCATGAAGATAGTGCATTCGGTCGAGCACCGGATCAGTTATTCTTTCCACGAAAGAATCAGGGTTAGCTTCACTTGCTTGATCTCCAATCACTTCCTTTATTTCGTCGACAATCTTTTGCTGAACCAGGGGGTGTTTACAGAGCATGTAGAGGAACCATGATAAGGTATTTGCACTAGTATCTTTTCCGGCGATCATGAAATTCAGAATTACATCCCTCAAGTACTTCTCGTTCATATTCTCGGGATCTTTCTCGCTCTCAAGCAAAAATTTTGAGAGAATGTCCTCCTTGTCATTCTTGTAGGAAACAAAAAAAGGGAAAACGAAACATCAGCCAGGGGAATTGCCCAAAAAAAAAAAAAACTGGAAAATAGTACTGACTTTGTCATGAAAACTAATTTTAGATGGCGCCAATAGTTTTTCTATTCAGAATTCTTCCTCTGAAGATATTTCTTGAGCTTCAAAAGAAGGGCGTGAACTCAAAAAATCGCACGGCTAAGCCTACACCAAGAACTCGCAAGTTCACCACAAAGAATCAGAAAGTACTCACATGTTCCCGCTGCTCTGCGAGTTGATTCTTCTTGGTTCTGATAAGTTGATGCACGAAATTGTCGATGAGTTTAATGTTCTTCCTAAGACGAGCTTCCGAACCGATGTTGAGAAATCTTTTGAGCTCCCAAGAGGGATCGACGTATCGCCAGTAGGTCAGTGCATTCGCCTCATCAAAAGCTTTCATGAAGAGTGTTCCCTCTTGGCTTGATCCTTCCAAGCAATTCAACTCCACACCAAATCCAACTTTGAAGATGGAATCCAAAGTGCATCTCATCAACATGTCCTTCAAACACGAAGTAAGACAATAGGAAACCATTGAACAATGTCCTGTAACAAAATCTAGGATAGACAGAAACCATCGTGGTCACTCGACGATAGAAGTGACCATCGCATGATATTTCTTACTCTTTGGATTGCATATACATATCTGTTAGAAAGTCCAACCCAAAAGCTTAAGCTATTAGGTAGAGGGAGACCACATGAATATAAGGAGTATACAACACTCATTCACAAGCGACATGAGACAACAACAATTTCAACGATAGCCAATCACTTATCTATTAAATCCAGATGACAAACTTTAGCATATTTCAATATTCTATGGCGATATGCAGTGTTTATGTTCGATTCCATTCGAATTATACTTTCACAGTGGTTTTGATCCTCGTGGAGTTCTCACAATTCAAAAATAGAAAGTACTCACTTGCATATCGAATCCCACTGAAGCAGCTGATAACCCCTCCACGACCTTGACCAGCTTCGCAGCATTCTTCCTGAACATGCGACAGCTAAAATCTCTGAGCACCCTCGTCGAAAACTCTAAGCTGGCGACCTTCCTCTGCTTCTTCCACTTCTCTCCATCCACCACGAAAATCCCCTCCCCGAACAAATCCTTCATTATATCTATGTTATACTTTCCCTTCGTGTACTCATCGAAGTTGGTCTTTAACATGTGCTCGACATTCCTCGGATCGACCGTGTATATCTCGTTCTGGTCCAGCGCGAGGAGCCGGATCGTTGGAGATCTCCTCACAAGCCCTGTCATGTAGTCGTAGAGCCGGTTGAAGTGGAAGAGTAGAATGAAGACCGTCCCACAAACAGGCGGATACTTAGAGCTTCGGAGGGACTTGCCCGTGAAGATTTTCAGGAGGAGGAGAGCAAAGGCGATGGAGAGAGCGAGGGGAACTAGTGCGGCGGAGTAGAGCGTCGCGGACACGATGTTGATGTCCATTTTCTTAGTGAAGAAGATGGGAAAGTAATGAGGTTGAAGATGAAGCAGATGATATCCTTTCGTTCATTTATGTCTCAAGACTCGACTTTGTCCATTCGTCTTACTTAGCACGTAAGTATATAAATATGAACCCTGAAATTCATTTTTTTTTGTTATGGACAATTTAGTGGGCAATAAAATATAGTCCACGTGGACTTTTAAAGCAAAAATTAACTTAATTTTTAAAAAAATTAAAAGAAAACAGAAAAATAACTTCCAATATTTTAAAAAAGAAACCTTGCATTTGCAACACCGAGAGCTTGAGCCCTCAGTCCTCGCTGCCCACCATTAACGGTAGAGGCTGGCGATGAGTTGGGGGAGTGGTCAGCGGGGTCCCCAAGCCCCGGCGACCCCTGCTGAGGCCTCACCAAGGGTCGGAGAGACCTGGTCGTAGCTGGCCAAGGTCTCACGCACTGCACAACGGGTCCTTGGTGAGGTCAGCCTTTTATCCGTGAGGCTAGCAAATGGAGTCCTGAACTAGCTGCTGCTACATTAGTGGGACTACGGCTAGCTCTTTCTCCTCAATCGGAGGGAACGCCATTTTTAACATCTTTCGAAACCTTTCTTTCACAGGTGGCAGAATTCGACAAGTAGGGAAGTCTTAGGCATTCGTGCTCCTTCCCGACTGCAACTGCTGAGAGATTCGAGAGATCGGAGCGCTTTCCTGTACCCGTAGCGATTGCATGCTGTACGATTTGCTATTTTAATATGAGTGATGGAACTAAGGAACTTCAGTCTGTCTTTCTGCCCGTACTGAAGTAACCGAATTCTGCTCTGAAAGTGAATTATAAATGAAATACTAAAGGCGATAGAGGTAGTAAGAAAGGAGGATAGCCGACTGAAGTCCGAGCAAGTGGAGAATCTGCTTAAGAGGCCGGGTTCCTTTCTATGTATGAGCCTTGGTAGAGGCATCCGCTTTCTTGGCTTAACTACTCTTTGGTCTTTGCAGGGATTGACAACCCCCCCCCCCCCTCGGGCACTCCCCCATCTGTCGTCGGTTGGCGATGGTGGGCGACAGCGGCGAGAGTTGCGAGCCTTCACTGTTGCAATGTTAACCTCTTTTTTTTTTTTTTTTTAGTTTTTTAGTTTTTTTTTTAGTATTTTTTTAGTTTTTTCAATTTTACGTGGATTTTTTTTGTTGATTTTGATTTTGATTTTTTGCTGACTATGATGCTCTAACGAGCCACGTAGATGCCACATATGCTTTTTCTCGTATCACCGGAGTTGGCATTGCAATAATTGATTTTAAAAAAAATTGGCAATTAACTGATCCAAAAAATATTGGTACTAAAATTTATATAAATATTGACACTTCATGTGTCCTTTTGTCCAATAAAATGTATGCATGCATGATAATTACGTGTGGGAATTGGTCTCAATAGAAACCACCCGGCAAGATAAGAGTTCTACTCAAATTTCAAGGGTTTCTTTAGCCGTGTGCTAGGCTACTAAACTAAACCATGGTTATTTGCCCTGGTTTCTTCTCCCCCTATCAAGCCTACTATAGTCAAGATCATACAAGAACGCGTTCAACTTCTAGGGTAATGCGTTCAACCACTGGGGTTTTATTTCTAACGAGGTGACATCAAAAGCTTTCATGAAGACTTTTCCTTCATTGCTTGATCTCTCCAAGCAATTCAATTCCACGCCACATCCAGCTTTGAAGATGGAATCCAGATTACGATTGCAAAGTCCTGACGCCGGCCTAGACGAGGCGAAGGCGAGGGCGAGGGCCTAATGTCGGCCTGAGCAAGGGTTACTTGCTAGACACCAGCGAGGGCGACCGTCGCCTGGTCGGCGATGGCTAGGAGAGAGGAGGAGAGGAGTGGGGAGAGGAAAAATTAAAAAAAAAAAGAAGAAGAAGAAGAAAAGGAAAACAGAAAAAGAAAAAAAAGGAAAAATTACAAATAAGACTAAAAGATGAAAATACCCTTCAGTTAGGCCTTTTTTTGAAACAAAGATGGCACTTTAGGCCCCTATTTAAAATAAGATCCACTTCGAGCTCTTAATTGAGAAAATAAGGACTCTTGAGACGCTTAATTGGAATTTTCTCTTATATTAATGATTTGTGATTGGGAGGTGCTTTGTTGCTAAAGCTGATATTCTTAGTAGGAATTGATGTTGCATGTTCTGGTTTTTTATGTTTGTGTGGGAAAGTCAAGAACTCAGATTGCCTGCCGCTCTTGGCCTTGAAGCTTTAGGCTTCAATTTATCAGAATAAAGTATGTAAATATAAACACTGATTTTTTTTTTGGCATGATAATTACGTTTGGGAATTGGTCAGAGAAACCACCTGACAAGACAGAGTTCTACTCAAATTTCAAGGTTTTCTTTAGCCATGCACTAAGCTACTTAACTAAACCATGGTTACTCACCTTGTTAGAATGCGTTCAACTTCTAGGGTTTTGTTTCTAACAAGGTGACATCAAAAGCTTTCATGAAGACTTTTCCTTCTTTGCTTGATCTTTCCAAGCAATTCAATTCCACACGAAATCCAACTTTGAAGATGCAATCCAATGTGCTATCTCATCAATACATCCTCCGCGCATGACGCAAGACAATAGAGCAAGCAAAACTAAAGGACAATGATATGTTACCTTCTATTCTATTCTAAAAATCGAATGACCTCGACAGTTTTCATCAATCCTATGTTTATTTTTAATACTATCTATTCCTACATTGTTGACACATAAATTTTGGCTATCCCTTTTAGTCATTTATTTTACAAAAAAAAAATTAGGGACTAATCATAAGTTCATACAAAAAATAATTAAATCATTTTGCCTCATTAATTTTAGCATTTATGCATTGCATTTGCATTTGTTATCGGACCGGCGGCGGATGAATTTAATTCAAGGTTCTGAGCTTAATCATCTGGACTAAAGCCGCGAGGAGCGCACATAGGAGCCGACAACGTGTGCCAAGCCCATTATTTCTTTCGATGGCCGAAATCCATGCATGGTGCCAAGTGAAAACTCGGCTTATTTCTTTTAGGAGTTCGTTTCTCTGCTGGCATTCATCCATCGTATCTGTGGGTGGTAGGGGAACCCCTATCCAGATTGACATTCCTCGTGAGTCGTGACTCGTGACGACGGCCCGCCGCTATTTTGCCTTGACTCGGCGACATCATTGACTGACTTCCTCCGACATCATTGATATAAGATTATTTCTTGCCTTTTTTAAAAAAAAAACTCAAGCCACTTCTTCAGTGACCATTGATAGCTTGCTGGCCCCGTCAGTGGCCGGCGACCTCATCGGCCAAATCCAAAGAGAAAACAAAAGGAAATCAAATAAAAGAATAATTTCTTTTAAAAGATATTATTAAAAAATATTCAAGTCAGTGCTGATCACGCCACGTAGTTCGGCAAGCGTCCACTTCAGCGCCAATCCCACCACATAGGACAGCAGCGTCCACGTTGGTGATTTTCAATCAAAATTGGGCAGACGTACTGAATTGGTACCGATACAAAATGTTCAAAATTAAATTGGTCCAATTGAAAGGTTTGAGACTGAATTGACAATAATGTAATAGGGTTAGGCCTTTTTTGGTACTACAATATACTTTTTTGGTACTCCCCTTGAAATTCCTTTTTGTCTTGTCTTTTTTTTTTTTTGTTATAGACAATCTACTGGGCAGTAAAATATACACATGATAATTACGTTTGGGAATTTTTACTTAGAAACCATCCAACAAGATAGAGTTCTACTCAAATCTCAAGGGTTTCTTCAGCGGTTGTTGAGGGATTGCTGGTCCTTGCCAGTGGCAGGGAGGGTCGTCGTCCAAAGCCAAAGAGAGAAAAATAATAAATTAAAAATATTTTTTAAAAAATATTATATAACAATATCCATGTCAGTGCCGATCACGCCATATAGGATGGCAGTATCCACTATAGCAATCTCGAGTCAAAATTGTGATGAACTGAATTGGTGTTAATGTGAAATGTTTAGGACTAAATTGGTTCAATTAAAATGTTTGGGACTGAATTAATACCAATATAATATGCTCATGACTTCTTTGGTACTGTAATATACGTTTTTTTTTTGTTATAAACCCTAAAATTCGTTTTTAATGGATAATTTGTATAGGCAATAAAATATACGCTTGATAATTCGTTTGGGAATTGGTCTAAATAGAAGCCACCCAACAAGGTAGAGTTCTACGCAAATTTCAAGGGTTTCTTCAACGGCTTCCTGGTCCTACTCAGTGGTTGTAGAGGGTTGCCGGCCACA
Organism: Rhodomyrtus psidioides; assembly: GCA_021437785.1. Lineage (NCBI taxonomy): Eukaryota > Viridiplantae > Streptophyta > Magnoliopsida > Myrtales > Myrtaceae > Rhodomyrtus > Rhodomyrtus psidioides. The sequence goes on from JAILYB010000054.1 coordinate 2,417,469, forward strand.
GCCAAATAGAAATGAAAAAGAAAAAAAAACAATTATAAGAACATTTTTTAAAAAAAAATTATTTAAAAATTTTCACATTAGTTTCGATCATGCCACGTAGGATGACATATGTCTGCGTCAATGATTTTTGGCCATAATTAGGGATATGAACTGAATTGGTACTAATACAAAATGTTTATGACTAAAGTGATCAAATTGAAATGTTTAGGACTAATTTGGTACAATACAATGTGCTTATGACTTCTTTGGTATTAAAATATACTTTTTTGGTATAAACTCGAAAATTCATTTTTGTTTTGTTTTATTTTTTTAATAGACAATTTGTTAGGCAGTAAAATATACCATGATAATTTGTTCGGGAATTGGTCCAAGTAGAAATCACCCAACAAGATAGAGTTCTACTCCAATGTCAAGAGTTTCTTCAACAGCTTGCCGGTCCTCGCTAGTGGCTAGCGAGGGTCATCGGCCAAATCCAAATAGAAATAAAAAAAAGGAAAAAAATAAATATTAAAAAATATCAACATCAAGCAAATCATGCCACGCAAGATGGCAGAAGTCCACGTCGGTGATTTTCCAATCAAAATTGGGCGGATAGACTCAATTGGTACCAATGCGAAGTGTTTAGGACTAAATTGATTCAATTGAAAGTTTTAAGACTCTAGTGCTAATACAATAGGTTTAGGCCTTTTTAGGTACTAAAGTACACTTTTTGGTAGGAACCCTGAAATTCTTTTTTGTTTTGTTATTTTTTGTTGTGGATTTTTTTTTGGGGGTCAAAGTTATGGGCAATTTACTAGGGAATAAAACGTACGCATGACAATTGCCGAAAAAATTGTCAAAAAAGTCTTAAACCTATTGTACTTTTGCCAATTCAATCCTAAACATTTCAATTTTGCCAATTTAGTCCTAATCCTTTTGCATTTGTGCTAATTCAGTCCTAAACCTTTTTTTGTGCCGATTCAGTCCTAAATCTTTCGCATTTGTATCAATTTAGTCCATCCGGCCAATTTTGACCGGCCGACGTTGACGTGGACCTGACCGGTGCTGACGTGGGGTGGCTGATGACGAGATCGGCGCGGATTGTGTGGATTTCTTGTCTTTATTGTTTTATTCTGGTGGTTCTGGCGATGGTAAGGAGGGGGGGGGGGGTGGAGCAAGAAGATGAAGAGGAATCAGAAAAAGAAAAAAAACAAAAAACAAAAAAACAAAAAAAATGAAAAAATATTATTAAAAATGCCACGTCAGCATCGGTAAGGTACGTCGGCCGGTCAAAATTGACCGGATGGACTAAATTGATACAAATGTGAAAGGTTTAAGACTGAATTTTCACAAAAAAAGGGTTTAAGACTGAATTGTCACAAATGCAAAAAGTTTAGGACTGAATTGGCAAAATTGAAAGGTTTAGGACTGAATTGACAAAAGTACAATAGGTTTATGACTTTTTTGACAATTATCCTGACAATTACCTTTGGGGATTGGCCTAAGTAGAAACTAGCCAACAAGATAGAGTTTACTCAAATTTCAAGGGTATCTTCAGCGATAGTTGAGGGCTTTCTGCCCCTTGCCAGTGGAAGAGAAAAATAAGGAAAAAAATAATTAAATTTTTTTTTAAAAATTATTAAAAAATATCTACGTCAATGCCTACGCCTCGTAGGACCACGGGTGTTCACATCATTGATTTTCGGCCAAAATTAGGCAGATAGATTGAATTGGTACAAATGCAAAATGTTTAGAACTAAATTGGTATAATTGAAATGTATATGACTGAATTAGTACCAATGCAATAGATTTACGACTTTATTGGTACTTTTCCTAGACATTTAACCAAGTGTTTTACTATATATAACAGGAAACTTATTCTCAGATAGGTCAGGCCCAGCCCAAGCCAAATTAGCTGATCATCAGATTGGTATGTCAATGATATCATGACGTGCTCGATGGCTGATTATTAGATGAGCTTCAAAACCATTTTTAGATCTGCTGGCTTTGTGAAAATAAGATTTTACTGGCATTCTCACAAAGCCTGACGAACTCATAACCTTCATTTCATGCATGGACTTCAAGCAAAACATCTTCAATATCCCAACCTTTACAGGCAACAGTAAGATCTTGCAGTGCGCAAGTATACTTATTCAGTAAGAAACTGCCAGTATCCGACATCCGTCTGTGGCGACGGACAATACTCAACGACAGTCCAGCTCTCATGTAACCAATCTGGGAACAGCACGAAGATGTAAGCCATTGTCGATGTGAAGAGTGAACATGACCTTGTAGGTCACAGGTCTAGTTTCGTCAGCTAATCTGAAACGGAAGAAGCGAAGGAGAGCTATCGAAACTATTTTCATCTGGCGATAAGCGAAATCCTTCCCGAGGCAGATCCTAGGACCTGCCTGCAAATAGGAAATAAGAGTGTTATTGATGATGCTTGGAATATGTACACGAGCTTAGAATATTCAATTCACGTAGACTTTGGATAAAGAAACGAACATGGAACGCAACAAATTTGAAAGGCGATTCTTTTTGGAAAACTCCATCCTTCAACCATCTTTCCGGTTTGAAATCCTCGGCATCTTCTCCCCAAATATCGTGCATTCTTCCCATTGAGTAAGCCAAGTAATTTATGTTGTCCCCCTTTTTCACGTGGAAGCCATCTGGGAGAACATCATCTGTCTCAGCACATCTCCCATCCTGTTGTGCAGAAGTGTGAAAGATCACTGTTAGCATGTATAAAAAAAAGTGGAAGCTTGTTAAATGCGTGCTCTCTTTGGCTTGTGCTTGATTTCTAATTGCCAATCTGATGGATTTCTCGCATCTGCTGTGTTGTGATCATGTCTTGTCCAGAAGAAAATCGACTCTTTTTCGTGGCATTTGACATAGAATACGATTTAAGGACTAGTTGCATGATCACAATGCCGCGTAGCATCTAAAGTCAGGGAAATTGTGATGTCTTGTGGGTGCAAGGCCAATGGCGATTTACTCGGACCCATTGTGATTGGCTCTCTCCAAGCACCAATGTTCTGCCGATGAATCGATTCAAGTTCATAATATCTCAAGTTAATATTGAACTTGTTTTCTTTTTCTGTGATCAGTGGGGTGTTTGAACTTCAATTCTCACAAGTGAACAGAAGATTACCATCGGGACTGCAGGATACAGCCTCAAAGTCTCTGTGAGCGTGGCATGAAGATAGTGCATTCGGTCGAGCACCGGATCAGTTATTCTTTCCACGAAAGAATCAGGGTTAGCTTCACTTGCTTGATCTCCAATCACTTCCTTTATTTCGTCGACAATCTTTTGCTGCACCAGGGGGTGTTTACAGAGCATGTAGAGGAACCATGATAAGGTATTTGCACTAGTATCTTTTCCGGCGATCATGAAATTCAGAATTACATCCCTCAAGTACTTCTCGTTCATATTCTCGGGATCTTTCTCGCTCTCAAGCAAAAATCTCGAGAGAATGTCCTCCTTGTCATTCTTGTAGGGGAAAAAAAAAGAGGGAAAATGAAACATCAGCCAGGGGAAATGCCAAAGAAAAAACCTGGAAAATAGTACTGACTTTGTCATGAAAATAATTTTAGATGGCGCCACTAGTTTTTCTATTCAGAATTCTTCCTCTGAAAATATTTCTTGAGCTTCAAAAGAAGGGCGTGAACTTAAAAAAATCGCACGGCTAAGCCTACACCAAGTACTCGCAAGTTCACTAAAAAGAATCAGAAAGTACTCACATGTTCCCGCTGCTCTGCGAGTTGATTCTTCTTGGTTCTGATAAGTTGATGCACGAAATTGTCGATGAGTTTAATGTTCTTCCTTAGACGAGCTTCTGAACCGATGTTGAGAAATCTTTTGAGCTCCCAAGAGGGATCGACGTATCGCCAGTGGGTCGGTGCATTCGCCTCATCAAAAGCTTTCATGAAGAGTGTTCCCTCTTGGCTTGATCCTTCCAAGCAATTCAACTCCACACCAAATCCAACTTTGAAGATGGAATCCAAAGTGCATCTCATCAACATGTCCTTCAAACACCAAGTAAGACAATAGGAAACCATTGAACAATGTCCTATAGCAAAATCTAAGATAGACAGAAACCATCGTGGTCACTCGACGATAGAAGTGACCATCGCATGATATTTCTTACTCTTTGGATATATATATATATATCTCTGTTAGAAAGTCCAACCCAAAAGATTAAGCTATTAGGTGGAGGGAGACCACATGAATATAAATAGTATACAACACTCATTCACAAGCGACGTGAGACAACAACAATTTCAACAATATCCCATCACTTATCTATTAAATCCAGATGACAAACTGTAGCATATTTCAATATTCTATGGCGATATGCAGTGTTTATGTTCGATTCCATTCGACTTATCTTTCTTTCACAGCGGTTTTGATCCTCGTGGAGTTCTCACAATTCAAAAATAGAAAGTACTCACTTGCGTATCGAATCCCTCTGAAGCAGCTGATAACCCCTCCACGACCTTGACCAGCTTCGCAGCATTCTTCCTAAACATGCCACAGCTAATTTCTCTGAGCACCCTCGTTGAAAACTCGAAGCTGGCGACCTTCCTCTGCTTCTTCCACTTCTCTCCATCCACCACGAAAATCCCCTCCCCGAACAAATCCTTCATTATATCTATGTTATACTTTCCCTTCGTGTACTCATCGAAGTTGGTCTTTAACATGTGCTCAACATTCCTTGGATCGACCGTGAATATTTCGCTCTGGTCCAGCGTGAGGAGCCGGATCGTTGGAGATCTCCTCACAAGCCCTGTCATGTAGTCGTAGAGTCGGTTGAAGTGGAAGAGTAGAATGAAGACCGTCCCGCAAACAGGCGGATACTTAGAGCTTCGGAGGGACTTGCCCGTGAAGATTTTCAGGAGGAGGAGAGCAAAGACGATGGAGAGAGCGAGGGGAACTAGTGCCGCGGAGTAGAGCGTCGCGGACACGATGTTGATGTCCATTTTCTTAGTGAAGAAGATGGGAAAGTAATGAGGTTGAAGATGAAGCAGACGATATCCTTTCGTTCATTTATGTCTCAAGACTCGACTTTGTCCATTCGTCTTACTTAGCACGTAAGTATATAAATATGAACCCTGAAATTCATTTTTTTTTTGTTATGGACAATTTAGTGGGCAATAAAATATAGTCCACGTGGACTTTTAAAGAAAAAATTAACTTAATTTTTAAAAAAATTAAAAGAAAACAGAAAAATAACTTACAATATTTTAAAAAAGAAACCTTGCATTTGCAACACCGAGAGCTTGAGCCCTCAGTCCTCGCTGCCCACCATTACCGGTAGAGGCTGGCGATGAGTTGGGGGAGTGGTCAGCGGGGTCCCCAAGCCCCGGCGAGCCCCGCCGATGCCTCACCAAGGGTCGGCGAGACCTGGTCGTGGTTGGCCAAGGCCTCACGCACTGCACAACGGGCCCTTGGTGAGGTCAGCCTTTTATCCGTGAGGCTAGCAAATGGAGTCCTGAACTAGCTACTGCTACATTAGTGGGACTACGGTTGGCTCTTTCTCCTCAATCGGAGGGAACGCCATTTTTAACATCTTTCGAAACCTTTCTTTCACAGGTGGCAGAATTCGACAAGTAGGGAAGTCTTAGGCATTCGTGCTCCTTCCCGACTGCGACTGCTACTGTGCGACTGCTGAGAGATTCGAGAGATCGGAGCGCTTTCCTGTACCCGTAGCGATTGCATGATGTACGATTTGCTATTTTAATATGAGTGATAGAACTAAGGAACTTCAGTCTGTCTTTCTGCCCGTACTGAAGTAACCGAATTCTGCTCTGAAAGTGAATTATAAATGAAATACTAAAGGCGATAGAGGTGGTCAGAAAAGAGGATAGCCGACTGAAGTCCGAGCAAGTGGAGAATCCGCTTAAGAGGCCGGGTTCCTTTCTATGTATGAACCTTGGTAGAGGCATCCGCTTTCTTGGCTTAACAACTCTTTGGTCTTTGTAGGGATTGACAACCCCCCCCCCCCTCGGGCACTCCCCCATCGCCTGGTCGGCGATGGTTAGGAGAGAGGAGGAGAGGAGAGGGGAGAGGAAAAATAAAAAAAAAAAGAAAGAAGAAAAGGAAAACAGAAAAAGAAAAAAAGGAAAAATTACAAATAAGACTAAAAGGCGAAAATACCCTTCAGTTAGGCCTTTTTTTGAAACAAAGAGGGCACTTTAGGCCTCTATTTAAAATAAGATCCACTTCGAGCTCTTAATTGAGAAAATAAGGACTCTTGAGACGCTTAATTGGAATTTTCTCTTATATTAATGATTTGTGATTGGGAGGTGCTTTGTTGCTAAAGCTGATATTCTTAGTAGGAATTGATGTTGCATGTTCTGGTTTTTTATGTTTGTGTGGGAAAGTCAAGAACTCAGATTGCCTGCCGCTCTTGGCCTTGAAGCTTTAGGCTTCAATTTATCAGAATAAAGTATGTAAATATAAACACTGATTTTTTTTTTTGGCATGATAATTACGTTTGGGAATTGGTCAGAGAAACCACCTGACAAGACAGAGTTCTACTCAAATTTCAAGGTTTTCTTTAGCCATGCACTAAGCTACTTAACTAAACTATGGTTACTCACCTTGTTAGAATGCGTTCAACTTCTAGGGTTTTGTTTCTAACAAGGTGACATCAAAAGCTTTCATGAAGACTTTTCCTTCTTTGCTTGATCTTTCCAAGCAATTCAATTCCACACGAAATCCAACTTTGAAGATGCAATCCAATGTGCTATCTCATCAATACATCCTCCGCGCATGACGCAAGACAATAGAGCAAGCAAAACTAAAGGACAATGATATGTTACCTTCTATTCTATTCTAAAAATCGAATGACCTCGACAGTTTTCATCAATCCTATGTTTATTTTTAATACTATCTATTCCTACATTGTTGACACATAAATTTTGGCTATCCCTTTTAGTCATTTATTTTACATAAAAAAAAATTAGGGACTAATCATAGTTCATACAAAAAATAATTAAATCATTTCGCCTCATTAATTTTAGCATTTATGCATTGCATTTGCATTTGTTATCGGACCGGCGGCGGATGAATTTAATTCAAGGTTCTGAGCTTAATTATCTGGACTAAACCTGCGAGGAGCGCACATAGGAGCCAACAACGTGTGCCCATTTCTTTCGATGGCCGAAATCCATGCATGGTGCCAAGTGAAAACTCGGCTTATGTCTTTTGGTGTCCGTTTCTCTGCTGGCATTCATCCATCGTAGCTGTGGGTGGTAGGGGAGGGAGAGGATTTCCTATCATGAAAATCCTTTCCTATTGAAATCCCCACCCTTCATGTGATTGGGGCCTCTCACATGGACGGTGGGGATCTCAATGATACTCTACCATTAAGGCAGAGGATCCGGAACCCCTATCCAACTCCGAAGAGTCCCAGATTGACATTCCTCGTGAGTCGTGAGTCGTGACGACGGCCCGCCGCTGTTTTGCCTTCACTCGGCGACATCATTGACTGACTTCCTCCGACATCATTGACATAAGATTATTTCTTATCTTTTTTTTTTTTTTTAAACTCAAGCCACTTTTTCCACACACACATTATATTTCAACGTTTCCTTTATATTAGTCTTTTTCTGAACTTATTTTCCAATATTAAAATCTAAGCGAGCGCTAATCATATACTAGCATAAACAAATGTTAGTTTCACTTGTCAATTGTTTATTTCTTCAAATTATTTTCATGATCGTGAATTTTTCAAATCTGATTTTTGGATCAAATTTACGAGAATTTACTTGAAAAAGGAATATTATAGTTGATGTATGCATTATATACAATGTACTCATAGATTGTCCTCTTACTCGTGCTTAAGTTATTTTTTTCAACGATAGATTGCTATTGCAAAAGTAAAGAAATATACAACTCATTAATGGAATAATTAGCCTTTTTTTTTTCAGAAACACAATAACTAGTTAGCTATCTACCAAATAAACTAGTGGTGAGCAAAAAGGACCAACCGAATCAGCCAGTTTGTTCTGGTTCCCAATTCTAGGGGGGAACCGAACCAACCAGACCGGATAAGAATTTCTTTCTTCAGTCTTTCGATTGGAAAAAAAAAAAACTCATATGATTCGCTGCAGGTTGAACTTGTAAGAAAGAAAGATAGGGGTATCTACGGAAGTGCAAGTTGGATGCAGTTTTTGTTTCTTTTTGGAGCAACCTGTTAGCGATGGATAGTGTAATGGTTTAAAGTTCTTGGGTCTGTGTGGTACAGTCAATGGATAGGCTACTTGAACAAATTAAGGATCGGAAGAGTAACTCCGATGAAAAAAATGGGCGAAATAGAAATGAAAATAGATGGAAGATGATGGATAAAATTGAGAATAGAACAAAGGAAGGGTAGAAGTTTCGATGATTGCTCTTCTAGGCCTCCAAGGAAGTTGATAGAACGTTGATTCTTCTAGATCAACGACTGTAACTCTTTAAGGACGTAGATTTCGAAAACCTCCGGCTCTTCAAGGACGGAGTGAAAACTCTTCTGGTTTTCAAAGGTTGAACTCTTCAAGATTCGGGATAATTGGACAAGGCAAATTTTCATTCATCAAAATCGTCTGCCGAATACATAAAGTAGATGGCCTTTTATAGCAAAGAGAGGTGAATGAAAAGACTAAAGTCTATTCTAGAAACTAGAAACATTAAAGAACATAGAAAACATAAAGCATTAAAATTCCTTAAAAACTAGAAGCCATTAAGAGCGAGATAATTCCCAATGTCTTCTTGACTATCCCAAGGTGTCTTTTAGGCTTCCAATGCTTAGGGAATTACATAGTCTTTATCACGCTATGGACTCGAGGATGAGACTCTTGGCCATCGACGTGTGTCCTTTCGATATCGACGAGACTTGTCGAGCGACGTGTTGAACTTGAATGCGGACTGATCTCCTCAGTCGCGTAAGCGCGTCTTCGATACGAGCGGCATCATCGATGCGGGCTGCATCACTGTGTCACCTACATGTTGGCAAAAAGCAAAGTGTTTTGGTTGCTGCCTACATTCCTTTCAAATTGCGGAGTACATTTTAAGATCGGTAAGTTTTATCTCCACGATTTGGTGGGAGTGTTAGTTTCAACTTCCAATTCTCGACCGGGAGTCGCAGCGCATTCTAATTTTTGATCGACATGGATGAGTTCATGCATTATGGCTCTGGTCCTGGGTGAAGTAGTGGACTCGAGTAAAGTTTGAAAGGCCACCTTAGCTCTTTGTTTTATCTTGTAATCTCTGCATAGAACGAAGATCTTGGCTTATCGAATTTGATCGGTTTCACTGGACCACTCGGAAACTAGATCAGACCGGATCGGGAACGATTACCCCTTAAATAAACAATTTGTTTGGAAAAGAGGTGCACCCATTTTGTTCCAAATGGAGAAAGAAAAGGCATAAAGTAAAAAAGAAAAAAAGAAAGGCAACCATTAGTATTAAATCAAGAGTGCGCCACATTAACCTTAATAAATGCTATTTGAGAGGCGCATGGTTTTGTCTCTAGTAAAATTGAAACAAATGAAAAAAAAAAGTCAGAAATAATCTTACCTGCAAGGGACAATGTAGTCTATTCAATGGTAAATGGGATGTCAAGAGCTAATAAGGGAGTGAAAATAGCGTGAGCCTAAATAAAAGACCCATACATGTATCTTCACAGGCGTAGTTCGCGCGTTTCAATCGAAAATCATATTAACAAAGAGGGTTAAACAGATTACGTCCTATAACGTGCTTGAAATGAGTCGGTTAAGATGTTTTTCAGCTCGAGTCTCATAATTGTCGAACCTCTAGTTCAGACACACCACCAATCGCAACATCAAATGGAAATATGAACTCTCGAAAACCACCACCTTAATTGTGCTAACAATCCCGTGGTGACAACTCTTTGCGTTCTTGAATTTTGGTCATTAGAAAAGGAACTGAGAGAACAAAATTTCTGCTCTTTCTTTTTCCGCAACTTTCTTGTGTTCTTTCTTTTTCTTAAAGAATCCACGCCCACGACCCTTTTTTTCTTAATCGCCCATTGCACAGCACACACGATCAGCAACTTTTGCTGACCGTGTGCAACGTGCACTATTAATATATATATTAATACAAAAAATCCGTGAGTCTTTTGGGCATATTAATATGTGACCAGTTCAACGTCGTCACGTATTGATTAAAGTGTGCAACATCGCTAGATTCATTACCGACATGGCAGTAAGACATGCACTAACACAATAATACTTTTAAGAGAATTGATCTCAATTGACATTTAGGTTCTACGAGCTATGAGTGACATCTAGCAATATGTCATGGCTACCCGGACAGTGTGAATACTTTAAAAACATAGTGAACATGTCAGCTTTGGCTACAATGTAATTCAATCCTTCTATTTTACTATTTCCCGATCGAACAAAGATCATGGAACATTTATCAAGCCGCTAATTCGATCATATGTACAAATCTAACTCGACATGTATTTATACGAGACATTGGGTTGGAACTCTTAATATCAAGATAAAAAAGTGAAAATCCTTACCTTGCTAGAATATGTAATTTCAAGTAATCTGCTTGTCAATTAATGAAGAAACGTTGTCCGTGTTAGCGTACCACGCTCCATTGTAACTTATCCACAAGGTACTGCTTTTCTTTTCTTTTTTAGGTCGAAACACAAGATATCACTTGAAAAGGGCCAAGTACACTATGGTCAAATCAAATGAAAGGCTGGCTTCCACAAAAAGTGGTAAGATTTTTCCTTGTCCGGAGGAGTAGTCCCACTCATTTGAGCTGGGACATAGCCTAAATTTCACTTTTTGAGTTAAAAAAGGCCTTATTTTTCATATTTTCGAGCAAAGGAATGTTAGAGCGCGCATGGTAACATTTCAAAAGCTGAAATTCGTTTGGTAAAAACTTTTCAGAAGTGCTTCTGAAACTGAAAGTCGTTTGATAAAAATATTGAGAAATCACTTCCAGAAGTACTTCTGGAAGTGATTTCTACTTTTGATTGGATTTTGACCAACTTTGAGAAGCTAAAAATTATAACTTACAAAAAAGAAATCACTTCTTCAACTACACCGATCTTCGCCGACCAACGCCGGCCTGCCGGCGCCCCCCGACCGCCGGCCGTCCGCCCGCCCTCCCTCCACCTGCCGCCGACTGCCACCAACAGCCCGCCCCGCCGCCGCTATCGCCTGCCTGCCGCCGGTCGCCCGCCCGCCCGCTGCAGGTCGCTGTCCGCCGCCCGCCTCCGGTCACCGGCCGCCATCCGCCGGTAGCAGCCGCCGCTGCCAGCGGCTGCCGGTCGCCCGTCGTCGCCGTTCGCCGTCAGTCACCGGCCGCCAGCCGCAGCCCTCCACCGGCCGCCTGTCGCAGGTCACCGCCCTCCACCGACCACCACCGCCGGAAATTTTGTTAATAATGTTTGCAAATTAAAAATGTCAAAAGTAGAAATTTTATACACCTTGCTTTGATTAGAAATCAACTTTTTATGGAGAAGTTGAAAAATCAGCTTCTGCTTCTGATTGAGAAGTTGAAAAATCAACTTCAGCTTCAGAAATGATTTCTTTTGCAGAAGTGTTGCCATGCGCACCCTTAGATTCTCTAACCGACATCTGTAAAATTTGTATAGTAATAAAGCAAAACATTTATTTACACATAACATGTTTTTTTTTTGGGTTGGGATCTGCTGCCTTAGTTTTTCTAAGGCAGCAAATCTCCACCCTTGATATAGGAATAAAATATTATCCCCTATATCAAGGGTGGGGATCCCCCTGTCTTGAAAAAATCAAGGCAGGGGATCCGGATCCGGGTTTTTTTTTTTCTTCTTTAAATCTTGGTTCAATTTAAGCCTCCAGTTGTGGGATTGGCCCATGAACCACGCTTGCCTAGCATACCAACTTAAAATAGTATTAATGAGCCACTGGTATTGATCACCAAGCCCGCTGTAGACTGAACCATCGGAGAACTATAATTTGGTTTCGATGTATAACAAATAATGCTAGGGATATTAGGCCAGTTCATTAAGAGGTCAATCAACTTTATGTACATGTTTGGTCAAATTGGTCATGCGTACTCATGTTTAAACTTTAACTATTGGTTGATCACATCAATCTATAAACCTAACTTTTAACTTAATCTTAAAATAGTAACATTTTTCTTTTTGTTTTCCGCTCCATATATCGCCCCTCTCATTAAGAAAATAGAGAAGGAAATCATGGATAAAATAAAAGATGGACACATCAGTGTCACTAGAAACTTTAGCAAAATCAAAATTTAGTCATTCTGAAAAATTAGGGCAATATAGTCCTTATGAAAAAATTTATGAAATATGGAGGGAGCACATTAAATGAATTAAAGGTTGAATTATGACATTTCACATTTGATCAAAGTTTAGGGACTGTTTGTATTAATTTTTCCAATATAACATACTTTGCGCTATGTAATTGGCATTATCGAGGACGAACCTCTAGACAATTGGGGAGTCTTTGTGTTGGATTACATTCTACTTAGAACCTCGAAACTACTCACTTGCATATCGAATCCCTCATAAGCAGTTGATAATTTGTCCACGAGCTTGACCAGCTTCGCAGTATTCTTCTAGAACATGGAACAACTAAAATCTCTTAGCAACCTCGTCGCGAGCTCAAAGCTCACGACCTTACTCTACTTCTTCCGCTTGTCTATGTCGGGAGAATCACTAAATATGTCCTAAGCCTATTGCAATTTTGCTAGTTTAATCCTAAACCTTTTTTTTTACTAATTAAGTCTTAAATATTTTACAATTGTATTAATTCAATCCATTTGGCCGATCGATGCTAACATGGCAAATTTTTAATAATATTTTAATATTCTCGAATTAGTCATTTATTTTTTAATAATTTTTATGTCTTTTTTTAGGCTTTGGGTCGACCGGCCATCGGTTGAGGGCTGACGACCTTCGTCGGCCCCTGGTCGAGGGCCACGGCTGGGGCCTTCACCCAAGGGCCGCCCTCTCGGCCCAAACCATAAAAAAGACAAAAAAAATTATTAAAAAATAAAGTTAAAAATTCAAAATTATTGTTAAAAATTTGTCACGTCAATGTCATTGGTTAAATGGATTGAATTGGTACAATTGTAAAATATTTAGGTCCCAATTGATAAAAAAAAATTAGGACTGAATTGGCACAATTGTAATAAATTTAAGACGTTTTTGGTAATTTTCCCTCTCTCCATCCACTATGAAAATCTCCTCCTCGAACAATTCCTTGACTATTCCTATCTTGTACTTCCCCTTCGTGTTTTGCTCGAACTAGGTGTTTAATATGTGCTCAACGTTCCTCGGATTGACCATGTAAATCTCACTCTTGTCCGGCTGTTGCGCGTTAAAATCCCTTGATCGGGCTTTGACTGGACTTCTGGGCTTGGCCCAAAAGGATTGCGGCCCAATGAGATTACCAACGCGGGAAATCTTTTATCGAACGTTAGCAGTTCGTTAAGTAAGAGGGGCATCGGGTCAGTTTTGGACGTAGAATGTCAAATGCAGAATATATATTGATAACTGCATGTCTATCGACAGCTTCGTGCAGACTTTCGACAGACCTTCCTGGTGATTCTTTGATAAAATTTGTCAAATGTTTCGACGTAATCGTGACTATGACGCAACACCGGAATTGAATCGACGATGCTGGACCTTGCTATAGGTCACAATACCAAAATTTAATCAATGATATCGAACGGGTGGAATATAGGACACATCACTGGAATTGAATCGACAGTACTGGACATGGTGGATGAACAGTACAACATCAGAATTGAATCGACGGTACTGAACTGGATGAGCAGACGCCAGAATCTAATCGACGATACCTAACTCTGGATATGAAACATGCCGAAATTGAATCGACGACGAGAACCTAAAAGCTACAGCTAGGCTAAATGCTAAGTTGAAAAGATATGACTTGTTTGTTATGTTATGTGTGTGTTCCTTTACTTGATACCCTTAGATATTTATAGGCGTGCTCTGGTAACCGTCAAACGGTTACTGCCTTGGGCTCCAAGCACGTTCTCTTCGATGACTTTTGTGGATAAGGCCTGTGGCGGTTTCTGCGCTTTTTTCTCTCCTCTTCTTTTGGGGTTGCCGCCAAACTTTGTAACTGCCTCAATCATGTCTTTTTCTGTGCGCCTTTTCTCTCAGTCCTTAGAAAGAAATGCCGCCCAAGTTACCCTACACGTGGCATCTCCGTGGTTGAGTTTCACCTGATCTCTATACACTGGTCCGTAGCTAGTCACAGCTCACCCACGTGCACATCACGCGACCCCTAGGGTAACTTTTTGGTGTTAACACCAGCTCAAGGAATCGGAACATCGGAGATCCGATTTGGTAGTCGTTGAGCCGGTTACGGAGACGAGTTGATTGAAGACACTCCTGTGAATGGGCGGATACTTAGAGCTTCGAGGGGACTTGCCGGTGAAGGGTTTTAGAAGGAGTGTATAGGCGATGAGGAGAGAGAATGGAAGGAGTGCCGTGGAGTAGAGCATCGAAGACGCAATGTTGATGTCCATTCTTTCTGTGAAGAAGATGGAAGGTAGTGAGATGGAGATCAAGTAGATGAACTTGAGAACTCAGAAAGCTTGCCGCTCTTTTTGGCTTCGAGCGCTTGATGGATGAGATCATGAGGTATATTTTTTTTTTTTTTTGGAGGTCATAACGGACGAAGTTATCTTGATCATGATGAAGGTTGGAAAAATTCTTTTTACCAGAAACAACAAAATAGGAACATAAACCATGAAATCTTTGTTTTGTCTTATGGAAAATTAACTACACATAAAACTATATCCATTATAATTACGTTTGGGAACCACCGTGAAATTCTTCGGGAGAGCCTTTGTCCAAAACCTTTATGTAAATGCTAAAACATAAAGGTTTTGGACAAAGGATTATCCGTAAAGCAACTTAAAAAAAAAAAATAGAGGAGAATAGAGAAGATCTAAACCCACCTAGTGAAAGCAAGGAAAGCCGGCAAGGATCGGACCATCGAAAAGGCCAAGCAAGGGCCATCGGGAGCAGACTTGAGGCTACATTGGTCAGACTTGAGCTTGCTGCCGATGTCGTGCTAACAGGTCTGCACATGACAGCGAGGGTGAAGGTAAATCTAATTAGCACCGACACCGACACGTGCATATAAAATGACACATTGACATGTCATTTATAAACAAATAGATAATTCTGACACGTAAGAGACACGTTGTATGTTAGATGTATTTTTTTTATATACATGATTATATAAAGATATCGGTGAGTTTTTTTTTCTTCTTTTTCTTCTTATGTTAAGGATTTACGGTTAGTTTCTTTTTTGGGGTTGACTAAGTATATTAATTTTGGAGTGGCTAAATATATGACTTAAATATAATATATTTTTATAAATCTACATTTTGACATCTAATCTCTTGAACATGCTTAAAATTGACCACATGCGTATCGGGATGCTAGACTTTGCATGTTGTTTGCATGTTTGAGGGCTACCATGTGTGGATAGCACGTCGAAGAGTGTTGGAGTATCGAGATAGTGTTGGAGTGTCAGACGTAATACTGAAGTCCCCAAAGAGTGTTAGTGCTTCTTAGGGTAAAACAAGAATTTAGAAAATTTAGTGAAGGTAAAATTGAAAAAATATTCATTAACCCTGAAAGTATCACTCTGAAAATTTTGAAACGCCACTACTGGGTGGGATTTAGCACTGGGCTAAATAATTTTCTAAATGCTAAACTTTGACTCAAAGGCCTTTGGATTGTGTCACCACATACCTCAGCTTTGGCACGACGGTCTTTGGGAAAGGTGAACCAAAAGCACCCAAGTTCAACAAGAAAGGGTCGAGTTTCAAAGAGTTTCTTGAGTCGTGTTAAGCTACTAAACTAAACCAACTAAACTTCTTAATATGATTGGTTCCCTTTTTTGCTCTCCCCCGATCATGCCTATGATAGGCGTTTCAACTTGTTAGGGCTTTTCTTCTAACTAGGTGAACTTAATTTTTTTTTTTGGGGGATAAAAAACTAGGGGAACTTGAACCATTCCAAAATTGGTATTATTTCACTGAATGATAGATATCATTCTCTACACATCTTCGTGCTTGAGAGATTCAAGTTCATATGAATGGGAAATAAAAACATTATTTCATCCAATAGTATCTGTATCTAACTTTAACCCGACGTCTCGAGATAGTAATGAGCATCATACATTGTGGGCTTTGGAGATGAAAGTCAACGGCAACATTCTTTGGTTATCAAATGATTGGTTCCATTTGTTTCACATATCCTTTATATCACTTGAAATAATTAATCAATGAAAAATATTTTCATTATCCGTAAAAATAATTATATATTTTTTATTTATTCATTTTTGTAAAAAATGTAATCCATCATTTTACAAATAAAAAAAAAGCAAATTTTGTTGCTCCCCTTTTCTTCCCCATACCCCAAAAGGTCACCAAAACTGACTGAGAGGTGACATTGAAAGCCAATAGAAAGTATGAGGGGTCAAATCTAAAATAAGTGAAACAGTAGGGTCCATCACTAGAATTACACGCAAAACACAGGACCAGCAATCATTTTTCTCATTTCCACCCTCCGAAAAAAATCGACAAAAGGACACTTCAAGTGTCAATATTTGTGTATGATACTCACTTTGGATCACTCAAGTGCTAATTTTTTGAAAAAAAATTGGGTGAGGTCGCCGGAATTTCTTGTTATTGGCATTAAAGTAATAATTTTCTGCGATTTGGTACTAAAATGATCGTTTTTTGGATAATTTAAGTGTCATTTTTTTAAAAAATGATTATTTAAGTGCCAATTCTTGTGAGGTCGCCACAATTTCTCGCCATTGACAATTTATATCATTTTTTCTCCAATTTGGTACTTAAGTAATCCAAAAAAAAAAATGGTATCAAAGTGAACATCGTACACAAATATTAACACTTGAGATGTCATTACGCCCTTGTTCAGTTCCCAAGCGTCCTCTTCAGAGAGACATAATCGGTGGGAAAAGGGAGGAGGCGGAGAGAAAAGAACTTACACGGCGGCTCAAGGTGGGACCACTGGCCTCCCTCCTCCACCTTATGCCTCCCAGGTCGGTCGATGCTTTGCCTTCCAAGCTTCTCATCTCCTTCACTTCCTCTCTGACATCCCCGTGTTTGCATTCGATTCTTACATCATTGATGGCACCTTGATCTTAGTTACCATGTTTTTGTCAATGCCCTTTTCTAAGCTAGCGATGAGAGTTAGTATATACTCGAGATCATTGCCACTACAAGAGGTTTCTTCGTCTTTTGCAGGGATCTTGGGATTGAATAAAGATTGAATATTGTTGGAGAAAACGTATGTTCTGTATTTCATATATTGTGCATATATTATAAGCCTATTTATAATACAAGAAAGATGTACAATGGGAAAGAATATGCAAAAGAACCTTTCCTATTCTATATTCCGAATATCTAATCTTACGGATTGACCGCATCAATTAATCCACAATCAGAATCAAATCATATCACGTATTCTAAGACACCCCCTCAAGTTGGTGAGTGGAGGAACGTCAACAACTTGTCCTTGAAAGAAAGAAAGAGATCACGAGAAACGGCTTTCGTGAATAGGTCCGCTAGCTGAGAATGGCTAGGGACATGAAGAGGTCGAAGTGTGCCGGTCTGAAATTTTTTCACGAACAAGATGGCAATCAATCTCAATATGTTTGGTGCGCTCGTGAAAAACTGGATTAGTAGCAATGTTAGATAGCCGCCTGGTTGTCACAAAAAAGCTTGGCAGTAGACAACGGGACGGCGAGATCGGTGAGAAGCATGCGAAGCCACGTAATCTCACAAGATGCAGAAGCCATGGCTCTATATTCAGCCTCGGCTGAAGAGCGAGCAACAATGTGTTGTTTCTTAGAACGCCAAGAAATAGGACAAGAGCCAAGGAGCATACAGTAGCCAGAAACTGAACGAAGTGTAGATGAACATGCAGCCCAATCAAAATCGGTGTATCCCTGTAATGTAAGGGATGAGTCAATCGAAAAATATTCCAGAACCCGGATCAGATTTCAAATACCGGACTATCCGAAGTGCAGCTTGCCAATGATCATCACGTGGAGCGTGCATAAACTGGCTGAGATGCTGAACATGAAACAGAATATCCAGGCGAGTAGCAATGAGGTACAAAAGGCGTCCAATTAAGCGACGATAAGGAGATGGATCGGCTAGCTCAGCAGACACACCGAACCGAAGGTTCGACTCCATGGGTGTGTCAACAGGACGCCCACCAATGAGACCGGTATCAGATATAATGTCAAGGGCATATTTCCGTTGAGAAAGATAAATGCCCTGTTTGGATCGAGAAACTTCTATGCCCAGAAAATATTTAAGAGGACCTAAGTCCTTGATGCGAAAATGAGCATGTAAAAACTGCTTGAGCAATTGTATGTAGACCGCATCATCTCCTGTAATGACCAAATCATTAACATAAACAAGAACCACAGTAATAAGGGAACCACGTGTAGCCGTGAATAAAGAGTAATCCGCCTTAGACTGAGTGAAACCAACATCAAGTAAACCAATTGCTCCCCTTGAGTGTGAAGTCCCGGAGGTAAATGCATATAAACCTCTTCATCAAGGTTGCCATGAAGAAATGCATTATGAACATCAAGTTGATGTAAAGGCCAATGGCGAATAGTAGCTACAGCAATGAGAGTTCTTACTGTGACCATTTTAGCAACATGAGCAAAGGTGTCATGATAATCAATCCATTCTGCTTGAGTATAACCCTTTGCGACTAAACGAGCCTTATATCGCTCAATGGTTCCATCAGATTTATACTTGATCTTGAAACCCATTTGCAACCAATCGCCTTTTTACCGCGTGGAAGAGGTACAATATCCCACGTATGGTTTAGTTCAAGAGCCTGCAATTCCAAAAACATTGCCTCCCTCCATTTGGGAGATTGACACGCGGAGTCGTAGGTGGTAGGTTCCTGCTCAGTACTAATAGTCGCTAAAAAAGCATGGTAAGATGGAGAGAATTTGGAATACGATATATAGTTGGAGAGAGGATACAACGTACCTGTAGCAGGACTCTCAAGGGTCGAAGACAATTGGTCGGAAGCGGCGATGGCGCAGTGGTAATCTTGGAGATAGGTTGGTGTGCGGCGAGTACAAGATGGGCGTTGGGGTAATGGTGTCGGGTTGTTCAAAGGGTGAGGAATTGGATCGTCTGGTTCCGCCATAGGGGTATTGGCAGATGGAACATTCCGCTCGGGTTGTGGTAAGGCAGACGATGCTGGAGGAGAGGTAGACAAAGAGTCGTCCGGAACGGCTAGTGGGAGAACAAGGGTGGGTGATTGTGGGAAGTGTCATGTGTGGTGCGAAAGGGAACAATATTTTCATAAAATATAACATCACGGCTGGTGAAAATCGTATGGGTATGGAAGTCATAGAGGCAATAGCCTTTATGGGTGACCGGGTATCCAATAAAGACACAACGATGGGAGCGAGCGCCGAATTTGTCTGAATGAAGGTGTCTAGAAGAAGCGTAGCAAAGGGAACCAAAGACGCGAATGTGAGCATACATGGGCGGTGTTTTGTGGAGGATTTCATATGGACTTTTATTTTGAAGTAAAGGTGTGGGAAGAGAATTGATTAACTGTGCCGCAGTGAGAAGACAATCACCCCAAAAACAAAGTGGGATTCCTGAATGAAAGCGGAGAGCACGAGCCACATTGAGCAAGTGGCGATGTTTGCGCTCAACAACTCCATTTTGTTGTGGAGTATGCGGACAACTACGTTGGTGGTGAATGCCTTGCGAATGAAAAAAGGATTGCAATTTGGAAGAGAGAAATTCTGATCCATTATCAGATTGAACGGTTTTGATGGCAATTTGATGATGGGTTTTAATAAAGTGATAAAATTTAATAAGTGCACCAATGGTATCAGATTTAAATGTGAGAAGGAATACCCATGTATAACGAGAAAAATCATCCACAATTGTTAAAAAATAACGACATGTCTTATGAGAGAACTGAGAGTAAGGTCCCCAAATGTCAACATGAATAATATCAAAGAGTTGCATGCTAGAGATAGAATGGGAAGGAAAACTTAAACGTGTTTGTTTGTACAGATGACAAGCATCACATGGACTAGAATCTTTATTGAAAGCAAAACAAAGAGAATTGTGTAAGATGCGGAGGACAGATTCAGACGGATGGCCAAGACGGGCATGCCATAAGCTATGGGTAGGTGGATGGGCAGATAATGCGGCTCTTTCGGGAGGAAGCTCGAGGTAGTAGAGACCACCACGTTCAAGGCCTCGACCAATGATCGTCTTCGTCGAGAGGTCCTGAAACAAGCAGTGAGAGGGAAAGAAAGTAACAGAGCAGTTTAGGCGTTGAGTAATTTTTGAAATGGATAGGAGATTAAACTTAAAAGTTGGAGCACAAAGAACATCGGTAAGGGTTAGGGCCGGCGTGAGAGATATCAAGCCATGTGAAGTGATGGGAACTCCAACTCCATTAGGTATGCCAACGGTGGGAAAAGGTTTCGGGTATGCTTGTGCATATTGAAGCGATTGAGGGTTATGTGTAATGTGATTTGTGGCTCCGGTGTCAATAACCCAAGTGCAAGAATTTAATGAATTAGAATTTAAGTCAAGAACAGTACCTGTGAGATTCGCCTGGGAAATGTTTACCTCTTGGAGCAATCGCATGATTTGTTTATATTGCTCACTGGTGAATGCCGGGGGAGGCGCGGAAGAGGAGCTCTCGGCATTAGTGGCAGGCTTGTTGTCCGATGGCTTAGTAGGCGGTTGGTCACAACGTCGTCCCTTATAATTAGCGGGAAATCCATGGACCCGGAAGAAAACGTCACGGGAATGGCCTGGTATACCGCAATGGGCACAACGTTCACGGGCACGTACTGGAGGGCCGCGTTTTGCAAGAAGAGCAAAAGCGGTCTCGGTGTTCTTATGAGATGGAGCCTCCGAGAGCGGTGAGTCTGTTTGAGAGCGCATATTTCGCATTGAGCCACATGTCAATAGCGTGTTCTCGGTGGAGGAACGAGTCAAGTGGACATGGCGTTGAGATTCGTCTTGAAGAATAAGTGAGTAAGCCCGCGCAACAGTGGGCAATGGAGTCATGATCAGAATTTGACTGACCACATTAGAATACCTCGGGTTTAAACTCATTAAGAATTGATAAAGGCGTCGATTTTCAAGCTGCATCACAAATAATGTCATTGCCTCACAAGAACAGTTCGGCAAGGGTTCCAAATTGTTAAGCTCATCCTAATAACGCCGCAAATTATTATAATACCTTGTGATGTCGTCTTCACCTTGTGATAGAGTGCATATTTTCTGTTCGAGATGAAATATGCGAGGTCCATTGGATGGTGAAAAACGTTCACGTAGATCAGCCCATACTTCCGCTATAGATTCCGTGTATAGCAAGGTTGGGACGAAATCTTGATGAATGGAATTCAAGATCCATGATAATATCATGTTGTTTACGCGAACCCATGGGGCATATGTGGCGTTGGTTGATCCGAGTTTCGGAATATCTCCTGTGACGAAACCCATTTTGTTCTTCGCAGATAGAGCAATGGTCATGGCTTGTGACCAGCTGTTGTAATTATCACCCGTCAGAACCATGCTGACTAGTTTCGTGCCGGGGCTATCTGAGGCATGGAGGAAGAACGGGCTGTCGGTCCGTTCATGAGCCGGTGTGTGGCGAGAGGGTTCCTCAGTTTGGGAGCTCCGTTCGGACATGGTTGAAGGACGATTGGCCCGAAGGAGAAACGAACGCTGGTGGGGAACAAAAAAACGGATGACTGAAGGTAAGAGACGGGCTCAAAGATCACCGTGCTCTGATACCATGTTGGAGAAAACGTATGTTTTGTATTTCATATATTGTGCATATATTACAAGCCTATTTATAATACAAGAAAGATGTACAATGGGAAAGAATATGCAAAAGAACCTTTCCTATTCTATATTCCGAATATCTAATCTTACGGATTGACCGCATCAATTAATCCACAATCAGAATCAAATCATATCACGATTTCTAAGAAATATTGATGAGATGTGCATCTGTTGAATATTTGGGATGTAATCTGTAGTCAAATATGCAAGAGCTAGTAGGTGACTCAATCTAGACTCCTGTCTGACTTGCTTTCTTTTGCTAGGGAGTCATGGTAAGTTCCAACATGATTTTGTTTGCATAAACCTCATCCAGACCGTTGTCTTTCTGAGTATGATCTTAAAATTTGTCTATTTAGGTATAGAGAATCAAGAAAGGGAAACACGTGAGAAGAAATCTGGAGAGGCTGCTGAAGCTGTGCCGAAATTGACGGTGATAGTGTTCTTTGTTTTGCTGGTCAATCGACTAATGGTGCAGATTCCGAAATTAGCTTTTTTCATTCCCCATTACCAGTTTAATTTGTTTCATTTTGATTTGGGTGAAGGTATTGAAGACCCTGCAAAATGCATCCCAACAGCAGCTTTGTTTACCAGCCATTGAGGCGTACCGAAATCGCAATGGATGAGCAGCCAAAGCAAATTAGCTTATTATCCCTATTGGTGTATGTGATATCATGCCGTGCTGGATGGCTGATCACTAGATGAGCTTGAAAACCATTTTAGTTCTAGTGACATATCGCCTTGTTGGCCTGAGGCTTTGTGAAAATAGAATTTTATTGGCACTGTGACGAAGCCTGACGAACTTATAACTCGAAATTACACACGGAATTCAAGCAAAACACTTACATGCCATAGTAAGATCTTGCGGTGCGCAAGTACACTTATCAGTGAAAGCCGCTAGCAACCAACATTAGAAATCCATGTGTGGCGAGGGACCATACTCGACGATAGTCCAATTCTTATGGAGCCAATCTGGGAACAGCACGAAGATGTAAACCATTGTCGATGTGAAGAGTGAACGTGACCTTGTAGGTTACAGGTCTAGTTTCATCAGCTAATCTGAAACGGAAGAAGCGAAGGAGAGCTATCGAAAATATTTTCATCTGGCGATAAGCGAAATCCTTCCCGAGGCAGATCCTAGGACCAGCCTGCAAATAGGAAAATAAGAGTGTCACTGAAGATGCTTGGAATATGCACACAACCTTTGTATATTCAATTCACGAAGACTTTGGATAAAGAAACGAACATGGAACGCAACAAATTTGAAAGGCGATTCTTTTTGGAAAACTCCATCCTTCAACCATCTTTCGGGTTTGAAATCCTCTGCATCTTCTCCCCATATGTTGTGCATTCTGCCCATTGAGTAAGCCAAGTAATTGACGTTGTCCCCCTTTTTCACGTGGAAGCCATCTGGGAGAACATCATCTTTCCCGGCAAATCGTCCATCCTGTTGTGCAGAAGTGTGCAAGATCGCAGTTAGCATGTATCGGAAAAAAAAAAAAAAAAGTCGAAGCCTTTTAAATGCGTGTTCTCTTTGGCTTGTGCTTGATTTGATGGATTTCTGGCATCTCCTATGTTGCTGATCTAGTTTTGTTCAGAAGAAAATCGGCTCTTTTTCGTGTCATTTGACATTTGAATATGATTTAAGGACTAGTTGCATGATCACAATGCATCGTAGCTTCTAAAGTCAGGAAAATTGTGATGTCTTGTGGGTGCAAGGCCAATGCCGATTTTACTCGGACCCATTGTGATTGGCTCTCTCACCAAGCGGAAATGTTCCGCTGATGAAATGATTTGAGTTCATCTCAAGTTAATATTGACTTTCTTGTTTTCTTCTCCTGTGATCAGTTCGGGGTTTGAACTTCAATTCTTACAAGTGAACAGAAGATTACCGTCGGGACTGCAGGATACAGCCTCAAAGTCTCTGTGAGCGTGGCATGAAGATAGTGCATTCGGTCGAGCACCGAATCAGTTATTCTTTCCACGAAAGAATCAGGGTTAGCGTCACTTGCTGGATCTCCGATCACATGCTTTATTTCGTCGACAATCTTTTGCTGCACCAGGGGGTGTTTACAGAGCATGTAGAGGAACCATGACAAGGTATTTGCGCTAGTATCTTTTCCAGCGATCGTGAAATTCAGAATTATATCCCTCAAGTACTTCTCGTCCATGTTCTCGAGCAAAAATCTCGAGAGAATGTCCTCCTTGTCATTCTTGTAGGGAACAAAAAAAGCAAAAACGAAACATCAGCCAGGGGAATTGCCAAAGAAAAGAGCTGGAAAATAGTACTGACTTTGTCATGAAAACTAATTTTAGATGGCGCCACTCGTTTTTCTATTCAGAATTCTTCCTCTGAAGATAGTTCTTGAGCTTCAAAAGAAGGGCGTGAACTTCAAAAATCGCTCGGCTAAACGTACGCCAAGTACTCGCAAGCTTACTCATAAGAATCAAAAAGTACTCACATGTTCCCGCTGCTCTGCGAGTTGATTCTTCTTGGTTCTGATAAGTTGATGCACGAAATTGTCGATGAGTTTAATGTTCTTCCTAAGACGAGCTTCTGAACCGATGTTGAGAAATCTTTTGAGCACCCAAGAGGGATCGACGAATCGCCAGCTCGTCAGTGCGCTCGCCTCATCAAAAGCTTTCATGAAGACTCTTCCCTCTTTGCTTGATCCTTCCAAGCAATTCAACTCCACACCAAATCCAACTTTGAAGATGGAATCCAAAGTGCATCTCATCAATATATCCTTCAGACACGAAGTTAGACAATACGAAACCAATGAACAATGTCCTGTTACAAAATTTAGGATAGATGGAAACCATCCTGGTCACTCGACAGTAGAAGTGACCACCGCGTGGTATTTCTAACTCTTTAGATTGCATACATTATCCAATCACTTTTTTCAGGCATAAAATCTATTAAACCCGGATGATCAACTTTAGCATATTTCGATATTCTACCGCGATATGCAGTCTTTATGTTCGATTCCATTCGACTTATCTTTCTTTCACAGTGGGTTTTAATCCTCGTGGAGTTTCCCACAATTCAAAAATAGAAACTACTCACTTGCATATCGAATCCCTCTGAAGCAGCTGATAAATCCTCCACGACCTTGACCAGCTTCGCAGCATTCCTCCTGAACGTTCGACAGCTAAAATTTCTGAGCACCCTCGTCGCAAACTCGAAGCTCGCGACCTTCCTCTGCTTCTTCCACTTCTCTCCATCTACCACGAAAATCCCCTCCCCGAACAAATCCCTCATTTTATCTATGTTATGCTTTTCCTTCGTGTACTCATTGAAGTTGGTCTTTAATATGTGCTCGACATTCCTCGGATCGACCGTGAATATCTCGCTATGGTCCGGCGCGAGGAACCGGATCGTCGGGGATCTCCTCACAAGCCCTGTCATGTAGTCGTAGAGCCTGTTGAAGTAGATGAGTTGGGCGAAGACCGTCCCGCGAACGGGCGGGTACTTGGGGCTTCGGAGGGACTTGCCCGTGAAGGTTTTCAGGAGGAGGAGAGCAAAGGCAATGGAGAGGGCGAGGGGAACTAGTGCCGCGGAGTAGAGCGTCGCGGACACGATGTTGATGTCCATTTTTCTTTGTGAAGAAGATGGGAAAGTAATGAGGCTGAAGATGAAGTAGATGATGTCCTTGCGTTGATTTATATCTCAATACTCTTGATTTTGTCCGTTTGTCTTACTTGGCACTTAAGGATTGGTAGATAATATATTAAGAGAAAACTCCAATTAAGGGCTCACGAGCCTTCATTTTCTCAATTAAAGATCCGAGGTGTACCTTCTTTGAAATGAGGGCCTGATATGTCCTTTTCTGTCCTGGGTATTTTCGTCCTTTACTCTTTTTTGTAATTTTTTTCCTTTTTCCTCTCCCCCTCTCTCCTTCCCTCCTCCAGCCATTGCCAGGCTATGGCCGCCCTGGCTGGCATCTGGCGGGCGACCCTTGCCCTTGCCTGGGCAACAGAAGGAGGTGACCCAAGAAGTGTGGCAGAGACAACAAGCATGAAAGGTCAAAATTTATCTGTTTTTTTCTGTCATTGAACGAGAGATGCACGCTGTTTCCTTCTTTTAATAAATTCCCATTTTTTTTCCTCCTTGGCCTTGTCTTTCGCTGTTCCTTGTCAACGGCCGCGACTTTTCTCTGCTCCAAGATTCGAACTTCGCAGCATTTGATTGAGTATGGCGGCCATTTTCGAGAACCCATCTCATATTTGTTTATATACGAGAGATCCCAACTCGATTACAGTACTGCTCTGAACAAGAGAACACGACCGTGGCTAAGTTGAAGCTCATTGTCTCCGGGACGAGCCTGTTCTGCACGAGGGTCGATTGGGCTCTCAAACTGAAGGGCCTCGAGTACGAGTTCATTGTTGAAGACTTGAAGAAGGGAAAGAGCGAGATGCTTCTGAAGTCGAACCCCAGTGCACAAGAAGGTGCCGGTGCTTTTGGACGATGCGTTGCGATTGTAGAGTCGCAAGTGATTATGGAGTACGACTGCAGAGTCCCGAAGCCTGCCCAAGCGAGGGCGAGGGTTGTCCGATGCCGGCTCGAGCGTGGCTCGACTACGGGGGAGGGGAGGAGGGGGGAGAGAAAAAAAAAAGAAAGGAAAAAAGAAAAAGAAAATAAGGAAAAAATTACAACAAAAATTAAAAGACGAAAATTCCTTTCAGTTTTTTTTTTGTTTAAATAAGGTCGAGTTCGAGCTCTTAATTAAGAAAAAGAGAATACTTGAGGTCCTTAATTGAAATTTTTCCTTATATTAATGATTTGTGATTAGGATGTGCTTTGGTGCTATGCTGATATTCTTCGGACGAATTGATGTTGCATGTTCTGGTTTTGTCTGTTTGTTGTAGGAGAAGTCGAGAACTGAGATTGCCTGCCGCTCTTAGCCTTGAAGCTTCAAGCTTCAATTTATTAGAATAAAGTACACAAATATAAACCCACCCTGAATTTTTTGTCTTTTTTTGGTTATGGACAATTTACTAGGCAATAAAATATACCCATGATAATTACGTTTGGGAATTAGTCTAAGTAAAAACCACCGACAAAATAGAGTTCTACTCAAATTTCAAGGGTTTCCTTCTTTAGCCAGTACTGAACTAAACCTTGGTTATTGTCCTTGCTTTCTTCTCCCCCTATTAAGCCTACTATAGTCAAGATCGGACAAGAATGACTCACCTTCTAGGGTTTTATTGCTAACAAGATGACATCAAAAGCTGTCATGAAGACTTTTTCCTTCATTTCTTGATCTTTCCGAGCAATTCAATTCCCCACCCAATCCAACTTTGAAGATGGAACCGGAGTACAGAGTCCTGACGCCGGCCTAGGGAAGGGCGAGGGCCCGATGTCGGCTCGGGCGAGGGTCACTTGCCAAATGCCAGCGAGGGCCACCACCGCCTAAAGTCAGCGTTGACCGGGGGATGGGAGGAGAGGAGAGGAAAATAAAAAGAAGAAGAAAAGAAAAAACAGAAAAAGAAAAAAAAGGAAATAATTAAAAAAGAGTAAAAGACGAAAGTGCTTTTCAATCAGGCTTTTTTTTTTAAACAAAAAGGTCACTTCAAGCTCTTATTTAAAATAATGTTCACTTCGAGCTCTTAACTAAGCGAAAGAGGACACTAGAGGCCCTTAATTGGAATTTTCTCTTATATTAATGATTTGTGATTGAGATGTGCTTTGGTGCTAAGCTGATATTTTTCTTAGGAATAGATGCTGCTTTTATCTGTTTGTTGTGAGAGAAGTCAAGAGCTGGGGCTCTTTTTAAAAAATAAGGTAAAAAGAAAAAAAATTATCAATTTATGCATTTAAAAAAAAATACAATTTTAGGGCACGTACGCCTCTTAAAGAGGCGCACCCATCTTCATTTTTTTTTTCTTTCATTTTATTTTTTAGCGGCACATTTTATTTGTTTAATTTTTTTCTTTTTCTAAATGTAAACGTTATAAATAAATGTTAGGCACACCATTAGTTAATCTTACATTACTTGAATTTTTTCACCGAACTTATTGATGCATTTTAAAGAGGTGCACGTGCCCTAAAATTGGTAATTTTTTTTTAAATTTTTACCTTATTTTTTAAAAAAGCCCCAAGAACTGAGATTGCCCGCCACTCTTAGCCTTGAAGCTTCAAGCTTCAATTTATCAGAATATAGTATATAATTATAAACCCACCCTGAAATTCCTTGTTCTTTTTTGTTATAGACAATTTACTAGGCAATAAAATATACGCATGATAATTACGTTTGGGAATTGGTCTATGTTGGATCTCAGAGGCGCAACACTCTGATACCTAAGTGTTTGAAGAAGGAAATTCTGAAAATGTTATTCACTCTCATGTTCTACTAAACGATTACAAAACACGCCTATTTATAGGCTGTAGGCATGACTCTACGACTTCTCTAGACAAACGAACAGACACGTCCAGATACATGACATTTAAAGCTAATAAATAAACATAATCTCCTAGATAACAACGTCTAGGACTCTTCCTATTCTCTAGATAATAATTGCAACAACTTAATATCTTCCAAGACTCCACTTCACGATGAGCTTGGATTACGAAGAGTCGTGACTCTTGCGATTCCCAACAGCCTCCCTTAAACCGAGCTCATCTTGACCATGCCGATCATTCTCTTGAATTTAAGGAAGGAGTCTGTCTTCAACGGCTTCGTAAACATATCAGCCACTTGGTCTTCCGACTTGCAATACTGCAGAACAATCTCCTTGGACTTCACTAGATCTCGAATGAAGTGATATTTTATATCGATGTGCTTGCTTCTTCCATGAAAAACTGGATTCTTTGCAAGTGCTATGGCTGACTTATTATCACAATAAATCACCGTCGAATGCTCCTGCTTATGACGAAGTTCAGCGAGCATCGAACGTAGCAAAACTGCTTGAGTAGCACAATAAGCCACTGCTATATATTCTGCTTCTGCACTGGACAAAGCAACCACCTGCTACTTCTTCGAAGACCAGGAAAAAATCCCATTTCCTAAAGAGAAAACATAACCGGAAGTACTCTTCCTTTCTCCAATATCACCTCCCCAATCACTGTCTGTATATCCCACAAGCTGAAAATCATTAGAAAAAGTGTAGAATATACCATCATCCACAGTACCTTTAATGTACCGAAGAATCCTTTTTGCCGCCTGCAAGTGTGATTGTCTAGGAGCTTCCATAAATCTGCTTATCATCCCAACACTATAAACAAGATCTGGCCGAGTAGAAGTCAAATATCGTAGACTCCCAACTAGCCTCTTGAAATAAGTAGGATCGACTACAGAACCACTTCCGTCTTTTGTCAACTTCACTCTTTCCTCCATGGGAGTGCTAATTGGTTTACAAGTAGCCATATTGAAACGCTCAAGAATATCCTTGGCATACTTCTGTTGACAAACAAAAATACCATCCTCCGATTGAGTAACTTCTAGGCCAAGAAAATAATACATAAGACCCATATCTGTCATCTCGAACTCACGGGTCATGGCCTCCCTGAAGTCACAAATCATTTCTTGACAATCTCCAGTAAATATGAGATCATCGACATATAAGCAAACAATGAGCATTTCACCATTCAAGCCAACCTTGACATATAAAGTATGCTCATAATGACAGCGGATAAAACCATGAGTCAAGAAATAAGAATCAATTCTGGTATACCAGGCTCGTGGTGCTTGTTTGAGGCCATAAAGAGCTTTCTTCAATCTGTAGACTAAGCCATCTTGTCCTGTTTTGACATAGCCCTCCGGTTGATCCACATACACCTCCTCCTCAAGTACGCCATTGAGAAATGCGGACTTGACATCCATTTGGTGTATTTTCCAGCGCCTTTGAGCTGCTAAAGCAAAAATCATACGAATAGTATCCATTCTTGCAACCGGAGCAAATACCTCAAAATAGTCAATCCCGAGTTTCTATTTGTAACCCTTGACTACAAGACGAGCCTTCAACCTATCAACATCACAATTAGGCTTACGCTTGGTTTTGTAGACCCATTTTACACCGATGGACTTCTTGCCTTCTGTAAGAGACGTGAGTTCCCACGTATCATTCTTCTCGATCGCATATATCTCGTCATCCATGGCATGAATCCAACCACTATCTTGGGAAGCCTCCTTAAAGTGTGTCGGATCACAATCTGCAAAAAGAGCATAATTGACAATTTCTTCATCAGAGGGGTCATCATTATTCGACAAAGAATAATCCCTCAGACGAGCAGGTAAAACTCATTCTCGCCGTGGACGGGAGGAACTTTCGACACGATCTTCGACAAGATTTTCAACAGGATTTTCGACAGGATCTGCTGTCGAAGTAGGCTGCATCGAACTCGTTGCTGGTTCAGATTGAACTGACTCCTCCTCATCGAAGACAAAATGAAACTGCTTCTTCTCTTCCCTGTTCCACATCCACTCAGCTTCCTCGTCGAAGGTGACATCTCGACTGATAACCACCTTCTTCGATATAGGATTATACAACCGATAACCCTTCGTCTCATTGCTGTAACCAAGAAAGATGCATTTATCGCTCTTCTCATCAAGCTTTTTGCGAAGTTCATTAGGCACATGGGCGTAAGCAATACACCCAAACACACGAAGATGCTGAACTGAAGGGATTCGACCACTCCACACCTCCGTCGGTGTCTTGAACTCAAGACCTTTAGTTGGACAGCGATTCAACAAGTAAATAGTACAAGCAACCGCTTCTGCCTAGAAATGCTTAGGCAAATGTTTGGAATGGAGCATAGTACGTACCATATCGACAATAGTGCGATTTTTTCTCTCCGCTACTCCGTTCTGTTGAGGAGTATATCGTGCTGTCAACTGATGTTTGATGCTGCACTGCTTGAAGAAATCATCTCCAACCAAATATTCCGTGCCACGATCAGTTCGGAGAATCCGAATTCCATGCCCACTTTGCTTCTCTACATAGGCTTTGAACTCCTTAAAAGCATCGATGGCATCTGACTTTTGCTTCAAGAAATAAACCCATGTTTTCCTGCTAAAATCATCGATGAAGGTAACAAAATACCTATACCCCCGATTCGACGACTCACCGAGCGGTCCACAGAGGTCGAAGTGCACCAACTCCAACGGTCTTGACGCTCTCCATGATTTTCCCGAAGGGAAGCTTTCTCTGCACTTCTTCCCAACAACACATGGTTCACAAATCTCCTTCGGAGAAGAAATTTCAGGTAGTCCACGTACCATCTTCTTCTGAGACAACAGCTTTAAGCTGTGGAAATTCACATGCCTGAACCGCTTGTGCCAAAGCCATGTCAAATCTTGCACCGAGGCACTAAAACATGACGTAGCATAGTTAATATACAAAGGAAAAAGTCGATTTCGAGCCATTTTTACCTTTGCAATCAATCCTCATTTGCCATCATGAACCGTGCAAATCTCATCCTTAATGGTCATGAGATAGCCTCGCTCGGACAACTGTCCCATACTTAGAAGATTTTCTCGAAGACCGGGAACATAATGGACGTCGAAAATGCTTTGAACCGACCCATCCTTCGCCTTGATTTTAATAGTTCCCTTTCCCATGATAGGAACTTTGGTATTGTTCCCAAATCTCACCTCCGAACGAAAGGTGTCATCGAAGTTTGAGAATAACTCCTTCTCGCCACACATGTGATTGCTACACCCGATGTCTAAGTACCAAACATTCTTCTGGTTCTTCACCGCAGAATTTCTTGTGAATAAAAGAGCATTACCTTGCTCACCATCTCCATCGACATGCCTATCGACGGATCTTGCTACCTTAGCATAGAACTTTTGACCACCAGTCTTCTTGCTCCGACATTCAAATTTATAGTGCCCATACTTTTTACAATTAAAACACTGAATAAGGGACTTATCTTTTCGTTGTCCGGCATACTTCTCTTGCCGCTTTGGATCTTTCCTTTGATTAGAAAGATTTTTCTTTTCATCAGGCAACACCAACTGGCTTTGCAAAGCTTCCTCCACCGTCTTGGATTTCTCCTTGATTCGTTGCTCGTGCATTTGTAGAGAGCCCACCAACTCATCGACGGACAAGACAGAGAGATCTCGTGACTCTTCGATGGAAGTCACAATATATTCGAACTGCAAAGTTAGAGTTCGAAGAATCTTCTCAACAATCTGTTGATCCCGAATAGTCTCACCATTAGCCTTCATTTGATTGACAAGAGCCAATGTCCGTGAGAAATAATCGGAAATGGACTCCGACTTTTCCATCTGAAGGAGCTCGAACTGTCGTCGAAGAGTCTGAAGCCGAACCTTCTGGACCTTCTCAACGCCTTTGTAAATGTTGATGAGAGTGCCCCAAGCTTCTTTCGCCGTCTTCGAATTCGCCGCTTTCTCAAAGATTGACGAATCTATCGCTTGAAAGATGTAAAAGAGAGCCTTACGATCTTTCTTACGATTCTCTTTTAGCATCTTTTGCTCTTCCGTTGTCAAATTTGTTGCCGCTTCTGGCTCCTCGAATCATTCTTCCACAATCTCGGTCAGCTCTTGAAACCCGAATAGCACCTCCATCTGGATCTTCCAATGCTCAAAATTCTTCCCATCGAACCTCGGGAGTTGAGGTTGGACCATCCCAGTACCACTCACAGAAGCCATCTGACTCGAGAGAAAAAACTTAGCCAAACTGGCTCTCACTGGCTCTGATACCAAATGTTGGATCTCAGAGGCGCAGTACTCTGATACCTAAGTGTTTGAAGAAGGAAATTCTGAAAATGTTATTCACTCTCATGTTCTACTAAACGATTACAAAACACGCCTATTTATAGGCTGTAGGCATGACTCTACGACTTCTCTAGACAAACGAACAGACACGTCTAGATACATGACATTTAAAGCTAATAAATAAACATAATCTCCTAGATAACAACGTCTAGGACTCTCCCTATTCTCTAGATAATAATTGCAACAACTTAATATCTTCCAAGACTCCACTTCACGATGAACTTGGATTACGAAGAGTCGTGACTCTTGCGATTCCCAACAGTCTAAGTAAAAACCATCGACAAGATAGAGTTCTGTTAAGCAGGGCTAGACAGGACAGTTGCTTAACAAACTTGGGATTTAACCCAGTCCTGCCTAGGAGGTGTTGCCACCTCTACCTGGGGTGTTCCAGCTGCATCCGACCTAAACCGACGACAAATTGGGCAAACAACATACTACAATGCCGTCTGCGAGGGCACCCAAGCACCCACTTTCCCCATATATATTTTCTTCCCACTGGAGGCTGGGAATACCCTTTCATTTTTAAGTTCTACCTTCATCAACCAAACCAGGTTCTCCCTGGAGGCCTCGGGTTGAACCGAAAGGTTGCTAAAATTTCAAGTGTTTCTTTAGCCATGTGCTAAGCTACTAAACTAAACTATGGTTATTGTCCTTGTTTTCTCTCCCCCTATTAAGCCTACTATACTCAAGATCATACAAGAATGCGTTCACCTTCTTGGGTTTTGTTTCTGACAAGGCGACATCAAAAGCTGTCATGAAGACTTTTCCTTGTCTGCTTGATCTTTCCGAGCAATTCAATTCCACACAAAATCCAACTTTGAAGATGGAATCCAAAGTGCTATCTCATCAGTACATTCTTCAGGCACGATGCAAGACAATACGGTAAGCAAACTAAAGTATAACGATATGTTACCTTCTCTTCCATTCTAAAAATCGAATGACCTCAACGTTTTCATATCCTAGATTTCTTTTTAAGACTATATGTTCCTAACTATTTAGATTGCGTATTGTTCATACCAAAACTTTGACTACCCTTTTTTTTAGTCATTTATTTTACATATAAAAAAATTAAGGACTAATTTTAGTTCCTATAAAATATAATTAAATCATTTTTACTCATTAATTTTAGCATTTATGCAGTGCATTTGCATTTTTAATCGACTGGCAGTAGGTGAATTTAATTCAAGGTTCTGAGCTTAATTATCTGGATTAAACCTGCGAGGAGCCAAAAGGGCGCGCACATAGGAGCCGACAACATGTGCCGAGCCCATTATATGGCCGAAATTCATACGTGGTGCCAAGCGAAAAATCGGCTTATTAATAATACTTGCGGAGCAGTTCAGTTGATGATATCAACGAGGAAGTCCTTTCTTTTGGAGTCCGTTTCTCTGCTGGTATTCATCCTTAATGGGGCGAACCCCCATCCAACTCCGAAGAGTCCCAGCTCGACATTCCTTCCGATAACAGCCCGCAGCGACATCATTGACTGACTTTCTCCGAAACAACGTTCCAGCACCCACGCTGTTCTCGCCTAGATAGTCGGGCAATCTCTACGAACCAGTTCCAACGTCGCGTCTGACGAAGCCTTGTCGCGCCCAGTCCGCAAAGCAAAGTGCCCCACCATGTCACTACCGAGCCTTTGTTCATTGAATCTTCAAGTTAATCTCCACCGCCACACACAGTAGTCAAAGGAAAAGACACGTGAAGGAGAGGAAAAACTTGAAGGAAAAGACAAAGGGGTATTGACCAAAGTGGTGTAACACTCGGACAAAGGAAAAAGAAAGAAGAGAATGACATTCGGCTTGCAACATTGAAGAAAAGGACAAGGTGAGTGGCTTTTGAGGTCATCTTCACAGGATCTAACAAGAGGACTCATTATGTTCTTGGGGATCAACCTCATCCCTCGACGATCCTGGAGTAGGAGTTTAAACACTTCGTAAGAGCTACATAGTCCCCTCAACGTGCACTTGTTGGAATTTCCTTGTCGGCTTCCGCATTGTCGACCATCGCATTGCGAGATTGCCCTAGCTGACAGGTCCGTGGTGCCCTAGCTTGGTGTGCAAGTTTTTGTTGCAAGTTTGGAAGTGCAAATCTTCTGCTATAATTTCTTATCTTTGAAATTATCATCTTGCTTATTTTGATATTATTGCATATCATGTCATATTGCATAAAAGTGGATATTTTTTATGTAACATCCCCAACCCTTGAGTCCCACATTGCTTAGGGAGTGGGGTCTTAGATGTTTTAAATTGCCTTGGTCCTCTTAAACTTGCGAGACGCGTTTTCCGACGTTGTATGGGCAGCGCTCGGAAAAATAAAACCGTGAGGACTGTGTGTCCAAAGCCGATAATATCTTGCAAAGTGTCGCAGAGGGCGACTGTGATCCAAAAGTGGGCAAGTTAGGGCCACAATGGGGACGTTGTGCCCGAAGGGGAGGAGAATGTAACATCCCGATCCTTGAGTCCCACATTGCTTAGGGAGTGGGGTCTTAGATGTTTTAAATGGCCTTGGTCCTCTTGAACTTGCGAGACGCGTTTTCCGGCGTTGTATTGGCAGCGCTCGGAAAGACAAAACCGTGAGAACTGTGTGTCCAAAGCAGACAATATCTTGCGTGGTGGGCCCGGGCCGTTACATTTTAAATGTACATGTTGACTAGAAATTTTTTTCTAATTCGGAACTTAACATGTGATCGAAAACGTCCATCTATAAGATTATTAATGGAATGTCCAATTAGGTGAGGATTTGAATTCAATCATTATCCCGTAAGATTACGGATTAAAGATTGGTTCAAATATTTGCGAAATATTTCAAAAATTGATGGGCATATATCCACTTTCTTGATTTGGATTTGGATTTGGATTTGACTTGAATTGATTGATTATATATCTAATTTTGAAACATATTCATCACATGATGTAATATTCTCAAAAATTCTGGAAGATTTGCATTCATCAATTGCCATGTCAAGATAAATTTTGCATCTTAAAATCGTCGCCATATAGATAATTGCATATCTAATCTATCTCGTAAATATTTAGGTTAGATTGCATTTTTCCTTTAAACTTACATCTCTAAAATGGTAATTCATGTTAAAAATACATAATCTTTAATATGTTAGCGTTTAGGGTAATTTAAATCCTAAAATATTTGAAAAATAAAGTATTTTGGCATAGTTTTAGTTAGGGTAATAATTAAATCCGAAAAAAAAATCATTCATATCATACATTGCATATATTTTAGTTCTTTACCTTTTCACAAATAAAATTTTAAAAATAATAATTTTCTGGGGCATGCTCCTTGCAAACCATTTACTTCTGGTTGCTATGTTAATTGATTTGTGCACCCGCATAATAGCCTTTTTTAGTGACACATTAAAATTTATTCGAGTTGCTTGATTTTTCATGAATAAAATGGTACTAAAAAGGTATTAATTGAAAAATTAATGTAATTAAGTCTCCGGACTCTTAGTCTATGGTTCGTAGGAGTAATTTAGTTCTCTCACTAATTTACTTAGATTTATAATCGGCCTACCAAGAAAATAATTAGTGGTGGCTGCAATTGAAAATATTTGCATGTTAATTATTCAAACCATAAGTTACAAATTAGTATAACTTGGGAGGGTTCGAGCTAAGTTAATTAATCTAATTGATTAATTTAGAAATTCATTAACCTGAAAATTGGAAAATCATATTTTTAGGTTGCGACACATACATAGCCAACCATTTTTCAAACATAGTTACAGTACCTATCAAATTCGGATGATCAACTTTGGCATAATTTGGTATTCTATTGCAGATATGCAGTCTTTATATTCGATTACGTTCTACTTATCTTTCTTTTATAGTGTTGGTCACACTTGATTTTAGCTGACATGTCATTAATTGTAAAAACTTGAGATTTAGATTTCTAATCGCGACATGATCTATTTGTCAAATAAAAAGAGTCATTTAGCATTTGAATTAGCATTGGCCTTACATTTGCAAGCCATTTGCACTTTCATTTCGAAAAGTCAAAAGTTTGACTTTAGAGTTGACTTTGGTTAAACTTTGACCAAAAAGTCAATACATGGTCAGAATTTAACTTTTCACATAAAAAGATTCCAAATGACGCCAATTTCATTATTGCACTTTCAATTAAAAAAAGAGAGTTAAGGTTTATTATCTAATTGAATTTTCCTTAGATCGAAAGTTTCGATACCTATTTGATCAAAAATCAAATTAGTTTGTCCATTGTCGTTTTTTGAGATAGTTTCATTCACACATTTGATCCGGGGATTTATATCATTGCCAAGCAAATTTTGAGATTTATATCTAAAAAAAATCCCCCAAATTTGAGGTCCGACTAGGCTTTTGATCGAGTTTTCATGATTAGCGTAGGATTGCTTTGTTTATTTTGACTAAGGTAGGTACGCATGCACTTCTCAAACATGTTTCCTTTGACTGAAGTACAAAAATCATGAAAGTCATGTTACACTTTTAGGATTTGCAAGAAAGGGTATTACAATTTCTTAGACAATAATCTTGTTGTCGAAACTAGAGGGACCATTGCAAGGGTCCGAGATAACAACATAGATCCACTTCATTGACAAGAGAGGTCTCAAAATTCTGTTGATGTTTGAAGAGCACTCATACTTGATGCTCGCTTCTTCCCCAATACGCTAGAGGTATTGCCAATAACCGAAAATAACTCTATGATAAAAGTGTATCGAACAAACTTTGGTTTACTCTTTGCCAATTTATTTATGTGCTTCATTTGCTTTGATTAAGGCAGGTATGTGTCACGGGCTCAGAGATTCGATCGGCTCGTGCGGCGACTCGGGGAAGCCTTTTGTCTTCTTCTTCTAATGATCTTCATAGAGAGAGAAAACTCTAGAGAGAGACTCTAGGAGGAATGCTTTGAATAGTTTATTTGTGGATGATGAAATGAGAAGCAGGACTCCTTTTATATAGGAGGGAGCCTCGGATTACAACCGTTGATCTGATTTAGATCCGATGGCTAGGATTACATATCCTATCTTCCCAATCACCAGCATTTAGTAGGAATGTTCTGTTCTAGAGCCTATGGCAAATTACTGATTCATCCGTCCCTAGGAACATTCTGGAATATAGTAGATTTAAGTAGAACCTGGAGGAACCCTAGGGGATCCAAGACACAACAAGTCTTGGGGCATCATCGGCCATCTACACAACCGGTTAGGGCATGAAAACCTCGACCCGTGTCATTCTACCCCACCGATTTGAGCGCCGTCCTCGGTGCCCTTGGCTCAGGGTCTTTCTTTGCAGCGGAATTTTTCTTTTGGCTAACTGCATCCTTCAACTGGATCATCGGCTTCTTCTGGTATTTGTTTTTGCGTCCACAAAAGCGCTTTCTCGGTTTAGGGACTTGGTGTTTGATCGATGCGTGCACCGCTTCTCGAGTCATCAGCGACTCGATTTTTGTCTTGATTGCATCAATTTCTTCCAGCTCTGGGAACAGCACAATGATGGACAGAGTGTTTTGAGTTTGCGTGGGCAACTCCCACTTTTCCTTCGACTTCTCCAAAGGTCTGGTTTTGTTCCTTGGCTCGAACGGCTCGAACGACGCATCAACTCCAGTCTTTTTCTCCACGAGTCGAATCGTGTTGATGCTTTTCGCATTTTCCACCCCATTGATCATTGACACGATTGATAGGTGTTTCGAATCGATAATGATGAGCGACCTATCCCTCAGATCGACCATCACTTGAGCCCTGTCAAAGAAATCTATCTCCAACATCAAGTCATAATCGTCAAGCGGAATTACCTCAAAGTCAAGCTCTCCTTTTCATCCGTCGACTTGAATTTCGACGTCTTTGGCTACGCTATTAGCTTGGCGATCTTTAGAGTTCAGCGTCTTGAAGTAGTGTTCGTTGGGTTCCACATCCAGATCCCACCACCGCGCCGCTTCAGTTGTGATTTCTTTGCCTCCATATAATGTGGCATAAAGCAGCAAAGGAAAATTGGGCGATCTGTTGATAGAATCTACGGCCACCAAGGTGCTGGAGAGCCCACTGCAAGTTGTCCTCCTAACATCTATTCACCTACATGAGATTGCATTTTGCGGCCCAAAAGGATACAAGAATACCAGTGTGGTGGCATCCAAAATATAGGTGGTCAATACTGTCCAGACTATCTCTACAGAAGGCACAAGAGCCCGTTGAAATACGATTATAGTTGAGCAATAGTACCTGGGTTGGCAAACGTTTCAAGGTAATCAGCCAAAGATTGAAGGAATGTCGTGGCGAAAGAGTTCTGTTCCATATAAGAGATTGCCATGGTATCAGCTGTCTCCTAGGCCGAATGGTGTTCTAGGCCGAGGCAATGGTGAAGTCGCCAGACGAGTGACCAAGCCAATGAAAATTGTCAGAACGGCGCTGATCCAGATTCGGAATCTGTTCAGGCCATGATTTCAAGGTGAGAGTAACCTGCGATGGTTCTGACGAGGCAAAGAAATCTGCCACTAAAGCTTTACGCGATATGCCTGATTTATAGATATCTGTATTGGAGAAGAACTTATTAAGAGGACCCTGAGGATGCCAAGGATCAAACCAGAACGAGACATTGTGACCAACGCCAAGCCGCCAAGTAAATAGATGTTGAAATTCTGAGCGAAGTTCGAGGATTTTCTTCCAAGCCTAAAAAACAAAAGGTTGGCCTAGTCGCTATCCAAATCTGAATGTTCATTGCCACTTTCATTAAGAAAGTTTTTGGAGATACTGATAAAAAATATTCATAAAAATAATGAAAATATGTAAGGTCACTTAAAAAATTACTGAATTTTTCTCCTTACATTTTCAAGTTCTAAATCAAAATTATGACCTAATTTTGACATAACAAACGATGTCTGATTTAGGCTTATGACCTATCAATCTAAAGCTCAGGATGATAGGTTTAATTATCAATTTATGACCTTGCAAAATTTTAAGATTTTCTAGCCTGAATCAACAACTGAAACTTATAGACTCAGAAAATCCAAAAATCACAGAACATTCCTATCATTCATCCAACAATCAACAGTCAATTAGCCACTCAATCAATTATAAACATGCTCATAAATCGTCATTCTACTTTAATGAGCGCATCTAATTAGTAGCTATGGCTTTCACAAACTTCAGACACGATTTAGTCTCTAAACTTCCACCACATGGACAAATAATTCCTAACTAAGTTTGAATTGAGCTTACTTTTTTATGATCAAACTTAAAGCTTAAAGAGCTATTTTGATCATCACAGTAGCTCAAGAATGTCCAATCAAACTCAACGAAGATCTAAGATGAGAAGTAATAGTTAGCATTAGAATCGATTTAGTAAACTAGATGATAATGAATAGACATCAGCAAAGTAAGATTGATCTTCTATCAATAGATAGATTCCAAATTTCAAATACTGAAGTGCCATAGTGTTTATTATCCAATGGTTCAAGCTATTTTCAAAATGAACCGCACTTGCAATATCTTTGCTTCTCATATAGAATTAGCAATTTAACTTTATTACTCCATTTGTCACGTTAGGTTGACATTCTTGATATCAGGATAAAAAGGTGAAAATCCTTACCCTTCTAGAATATGCAAGTTCAAGTAATCCACTTGTTACCAATGAAGAAACTTTCTCCATGCCAGTGTCCCCCGCTCCCTTATAACTTTTCCACAAGATATTGCTTTTCTTTTCTTTTCTTTTTCTTTTCTTTCTTTGGTCGGAACACAAGATATCGATTAAAAAGGGCCGAAGGACACTAAGGTCAGATCAAATAGAAGGTCAGCTTCCACAAAAAGTGATGAGATTTTCCCTTGTTAGGAGGAGCGTGGTCCCTCCCATTCGAGATATGGCGTAGCCTAATTTTCACTTTATGATGCCCTTGTTTTTCATATATTTGGGCAAATAAATGTCAGATTCTCTAACCAAATTTTGTAAAAAATTGTAAAGTAATAAAGCAAAAGATTTATTGATGCATAACTTGCTTTTTTAGTCTTTAAATCTTGGTTCAAGTCAAGGATCTAGCTGTGGGTTTGGCCACAATAAACCATCTATGCCCAGCAAACCAACTTGAAATAGTATTAATGGGCTACTAGTATTGTGATGCCCTGAAAATTCACCTCTTGTAAAGTGCCTGAATTCAATAAAATGAAATAAATTGAATTTCAGTTCGTATATGATTTTTGGACCGTAAGGACTGAAGAGACAATAATTGGATGAATTCTAAAACTTCGGTCGTTTTAGATTAGGTTTCGAAATTCTTAGTCGTCGCGAATTAAGATTCTAATCTTCCCACCCGAGCCTAATCCTGATTGAGCCTAACTTGTGAAAATATCAAAATTTTCCTTGATCTAGTGTACCAAAATTCATTTCAGTTCCGATTTACTAAATGGCCATTTTGCCCCTCCTTTATACACATAAGATAAATTTTTTTAATGGGATTTGACCACAAATAGGCCCTACCTTGCATCTTTTCCAAGACCACTCACATCCCACCAACTCAATCACATCTCATCACTCTCACTCTTTTCTCTCCCCTCATCTTCTCACTCTCTCTCTCTCACGATCTCACTCTCTTCTGTTTTTGGAGAACAGACCCCTCCTTCCCCCTCCACGGCCGAACCAACTCCATCCTCCTCCTCTTTCATTGATTTTTGCGTCGGCCACCACCACTTCTCTGGCGACCACCACCTTCAGCCAGACCTTGCCGCCGCCACCGACCCCTTTGGCCCTGCCATTCGCCGCCAGATGGCCGCGAATCAGCCGACGAAGCTCGACCCCTGTTTTGGCCTCCACTGACCCGAGAGCTCCGCCCCTTCCTCTGACCATTTTCGACGCCACCGTCGTCCCTCACCATTTCACCGTCGTCCCTCAACTCCCTCACGGCCTATTTCAACACCACCTCGCCGGTAGACATGGCCAAATAGGACCCGGACTGGAACCGGCCCGTTGACCGGGTCCACGGTTCCTAATTTTTTGGAACCGACCCGGAACCGCAGGTTCCGGGCCGGTTTCGACCCGTAAAAAAAAAAAAAAAAACCCCTCCCTTGTGGGCCCTGCCCCCTGTTTTCAGGGGGCGGGGCCCTCCCGCCCTCGGGGAAGAGCCAAACGGCTCTTCCCCCGAGCCAACGGCCCGAAAGCCAAAAAAAAATTAAAAAAATCTATAAATACCTCTCAATCCCTATTTATTTTTCTCACAATTTCTCTCAATTCTCTCTAATACTCTCAACTCTCAAGTCTCACAATCTCTCAAATTCTCTCAATCTGCTGTTCTCTCTAAATTTCGTCTCAATTTTTTGATCAATTTTCTCAAAAAATGGTAAGTGGAAGTAGAAATACTAGAAATGGAAAGAACCCTATGCCGATCGAGATGGGAGAATCCGATTATCCCGTTCATGAATATGATCCTCGTGAATATGCATGTTGGGAAGACGACGATGCTTCCAATCCCAACGTCGAGTACGTCCCAACGCAAGAAAGTCTTCGTCCTCGTGGTGTCGAAGAATCGTCGATAGCAAAGGAGCCGGGACGGAAGAACCGAGAATTCGATTTATGGCTACACTTTAACAAAGTATGGAATGAAAATGAAGGCAAGTTTGATATAAGCTGTAAATATTATCCGCAAACATACAAGCTCGGTAAAGGAGATGGCTATGGAACATTTCGTCGGCATGTGACGAAAAAACATTCAACGCAAGCGAGGATCGACACTAGCCAACAACAAATTCCCAGGTTCGCCAATCCTAACGCTCATCATTTATTTCGTTTCACTAATACACTTTACAAAGAAACATTAGCTGAATTTGTTGCCCTTGAGCATGCTCCGTTTAATACTGGTGAAAATCCTAATTTTAGATATTTGGTAAACACTGCGTTAACTCCGCAAGCACCATCTGTTTCAAGAAATACTCTTAAACGCGAACTTGAACATGTTTATACAAAACAAAAAAAGAAATTGTTAAGATTTTTTAAAGAATTCAATGGACGTGTACATATAGGTAGTGATATTTGGACTGATTCTTAGAATATTAATTCTTATATGTGTATCACGTGCCATTGGATAGGTGATGATTGGGTTATTCAAAAAAGACTTCTTGCATTTCGAGTTTTTCCTGAAAGGCATACGGCCCATAATATTTATAGACTAATTAGGCAAGTCTTAGAAGAATTTAATTTGATTGATAAATTTTTTTCAGTTGGTTTTGATAATACCGCCGCAAATACTGCTTCCATTCTTGAGTTAGAAAACCTTTGTAAACCCTCTTTTGACGGACAATTTTTTCACATTAGATGTGCTTGCCATGTTTTGAATTTATGTGTTCAAGATGGTTTACGAGTTCTTGCAACATCTCTTCAGCCAATAAATAATGCAATTAGATATTTATGGAGCCGTCCTCAACTTATGAAAGAGTGGGGAAAATATTGTAAAAAAAATGGGAGAAAGGCAAGAAGGTTTCCAAAAGATATTCCGACTCATTGGAATTCTACCTACGAGATGCTTCTACAAACTTTTGATTACAAAGATTTATTATGTTCCTTTATTTCGAATAATGTTCCCGATATTGCTTTGCTCCTGCAACATTGGGAAGTTTGCAAAAAATTTTAGATTTTTTGAAAGTTTTTAATGATTCTACTAATATTTTATCTAGTGTTTATTATCCTACTACGCATTTATTTTTAATAGAGTATGTTAACATTGCTAGTATTTTTAATGAATGTGAAAAAGATACTGAATTAGCTTTGAGTATTTTAGTAATGCGAGAAAAACGGTTGCATTATTACTTGAACATTCCTCTTGTCTATTTAGTTGGTATTGTTTTCGATCCACGTACTAAATTAGATGGTTTATTAGATTATTTGAATGCTTATTATTATGATTTTTTACATTTGAATGAAGTAATATATATTCAAAGTATACAAGTAGATGTTAAAAAAGTTATAGTAGAATTATATAATGAATTTTGTAGTAAATATAGTTTCAGTGACATGGATGTGAACCTGTCCAGCATAGTGTCTCACGAAGCAAATCATGTATTTCACTTGGTAGAGGGTATAAAATGCTCATGAGTAGGCAAAAAAAATAAAAAGGGACAACAAGTAGTATTTGCGAATTAGAAAACTATTTAACAGTTTATTTTGAGTTTAGTGATTTCGAACACAGCGCAGATTTCAAGATTCTTGAGTGGTGGGAGAACCATTCAATTCAATATCCAGTTCTCTCCCTCATCGCAAGATAAATATTAGCGACCCATTCTTCAATAGTCGCAGTTGAACAAGCATTTAGTGCTGGAGGATTAATTTTGGACTCCCGCCGTTCAAGATTAAGTCCAGAAAGTGTGGAGTTTCAAGCTTGCGTCGATGATTGGACAAGGGCTAGGCTTAGACAACAAGAGCTGGATCGAGAACACGAATTCTTCAGTGATGATTGTGGAGATACTACCGCCACCACAACAACAGGTAGCGACGATTGAGGATGAGGTAAGTTGGGATTACCAAAGGTAAGAGAACTACATGGGCTTTGATTCTTCTATCCCCAAGAAGATATGTATGCGCTTAATGATAATTCATTAAGTTCAAGCCCATTCCTCATCTTTAAAAAAAAAAAATTTACAATGTACAATTTGATTATTATTTTTAATTAATAATTTATTTATTTTATTTTATTATTTTAAAAATAAAATTAAAAGTTCGGAACCGGAACCGGAACCGGCCCTTTATGGGTCGGTTCCTGAACCGGAACCGGCGGTTCCGTCAAACCGTGCATGTCTACTCGCTGGCCGTCGTGCCCCGGAGCAGCCGTTGACAGCCCCGAGAACCGCTCGCTCTGTTTTTGGATTTGGTTTACTTCGAACCCGGCTAGATCCGCCATCGCCTCCGCATGCCACTACCCCCGACGCCTCAGACCCCTCTCTCAGCCCTCAAAGCTCGTGGGAGGTCGTCATTGCCCATGGGACTGCGAAACAACTCGGAACTTCCTCCCATGTTTTCGTGCTCGGGCTGTCCTGTTTTTAGCCGAGCCATTGTCCCCGCCGTCGAGCATTCTTCGACCGCTGTCCGCCGCCCTTAGCCGGTCCCGACGGATGACCTCAATCCCTAGGTGATCCCTCTAGCCCTTGCCGGCCTCGCCTCAACCCGTGAGGCCGAGAACCACCTCAAAACAGCTGGTTCCCTTGTTTTTCCTAAGCTGTCCTGTTTTATTTTAGTGCCGACCACCGATTGCTGGAACTCCAATGTCGGCCGTCAGCCCCTTGCTGGACCTCCACGACGTGTCCTAGCTCTTG
The DNA here is from genome assembly GCA_021437785.1 of Rhodomyrtus psidioides. Lineage (NCBI taxonomy): Eukaryota > Viridiplantae > Streptophyta > Magnoliopsida > Myrtales > Myrtaceae > Rhodomyrtus > Rhodomyrtus psidioides. The sequence goes on from JAILYB010000054.1 coordinate 2,462,380, forward strand.
TCGGGGTGTATTGTCGCTTGATAAGCTGAAGAACCCAAGGGTTCTTTAGGAAACCGAGAGCTGTCGCCGCCGTCACCACCGTCGCCGCGACCCGCCATTGTCGTCTTGAGACTGTCCGAGCTAGCTTGATAGTGAGTTGACTCTAACCCTTAGTTAGGGCACTAATTGCGTCTAGAATTAGTCGATTAGCCGATTAAGGTATTTAAGTACGCGATCAGGGCCGATTTAGATAAAAATTTAGATTAGGATAAATGGACGCGATCGATTAAGTTAGCCGGATTGATTTTATTGCCTATTGCTAACTGTGATTACTTGAAATTGATTGATTGATCGCGAGCGAGCGAGCGACAGACTAGAGACGAGCGAGCGATCGACGATTTAAATTGATTAGTTTGGTTAATAAAGGACTTTTGTACGAATTGAGCCTTATATTGTCTAATCGAAATTAAATGCTCGTAATTGATTCGATAACCTTTACTAATTTGATTGCCTCGTTGGATGGCTTGATTGATTGACTGTAATGACTGTTGGATGTTGATCGTTGCTTAGGGGTTAATCGCCCTGTGTATGATTGCGATGGCTATTGAGTAGACTGCATATGCATATGATCGAGTGCGGAGTCAAAAGATATATTTTAGCATAAAAATGGCCGTGGGCCAAGTTTTTGAGCACGTCTGTGTGAGCATCTTGCCTAAATCAAAGAGAATAAAACTGATTGATTTCCGGGTGTGTTGTATGGTCATATGATGGAACGATAATGGGTTTTTCCTGGAAAGTTCGTATTGTATCAATTGTACAGAACCACACGATTTGCCAGAAGAACGACAATTCTGATCCAGTGCCGGCTAGTACGGATTCGGGGTTATTCGAATGCCGGTCATAGCTTGTGAAGGACCGACACCCCGTATAGGGATGTCCACTCGCCATGCCGTGCAACGGGTGCACTGGATACATCGCCTGTAGTAGCCGCTGCCTAAAGGTAAGAAGCGTAGCCCAGTTCGTCCGGATGAGTATGATATCGTACTATTTGTGAGAGTCGAATCACGTCAATCGCATAGATCCTCTCATTACGCCTATGGCGGGATTTATCGTTAATAAATGGACTTGTGTGGTGTCCTGTGTATACTTGTGGAGTGATGCTTGTTTGAGTGATTGACTGATATGGCTGCTGAGTCGAGTCAAGCATTGCATTATGTGTGGCTGAAGGCTGGTAAGTATGCATATAAATGATTATTATATCGTGGCCGTACTTGGGTGCTATATGTGGTTATATGATCTTGTGAGCCCTTTGTTAGAATGCCCTGGGCGAATCAGTTTCTTAACCATGCTTAGGCTTGATTCACTAAGATTTATTCTCATCCCGTTGTGGGATAACATTTTCAGGTCCCAAGTGACGAAGTCTCATGGACGCCAAGTATTAACTATTGGATTAGTCTTTTGAAGTAGATGAGAAGTTAACCTTACCCGACCTAGTAATCTTTTTGAGGTTTTAGTGAGCCGCCTCGAAGTGTGGGGTTATTTATATTAGCTGTAGCTCAGTAGGGTTAATGCTCATATGCTTATGACTAATGTTTTGTAATTGTCTTTGTGAATGGCTGTTGTGATTTCCTACTTCCCTATCCCATATTTAATTGTTGTTAGGGAGTTAACATGTTTTCGCATGCGTAAGTAAGAGATAGGTCGATAGTGTACCTGGGACACTATCTCTATGACCTAGTGGCGATTTGGCAAGGGATGTCACAGGCACGAGAGTCAGGGCGTGACATCCCCGCCCAAGGTGGTAACAGAGCAAGGTCAGCCTGATATATCTGGTCATTGGCTTGGAGTGATAAGGAGCGCTGGGATTTGGGATAGTTAGTAGAACTTCAACCGTTGTGCATGTGACTGTTATCTATACCTTTAAGTCGTTGAATTGTGCGCACGCGTTCATTACTCAAGTTTTGAGGCTGTATGCCTGAGCTCGCATTGATATTGCTTTGGGGTGAGTAGGACCCCATATGGTACCTGCTAGAAGTGTAGTTGTGGAACTGGTTGGATCGAGTTTGAAAACGCTAGGAACAGTCTTTAGAATGTGGATACTGCTAAAGGATAAGGCAATGTCAATGCCAGAACATTTTTAGAGTAAATTGACTAAATGATCAAGAGAAGATGATAGGTTCGATCGTGCTGATGAAGTGTAATGGTGATGCTACAACATAGATTGTCTTGGAACTATGACTTGGTGCTATTGGAAGGCGTTGACGCTTAATCTATCAGATTTGTTAGTTTTGAGTTTGATGATAGTCAAGGATGAACTTTGACTTGGTTGGTTTTGTCGCCTAAGGCGACTTGTCAACTGGTGTGTGGATGCTAAAGTTATTTGACGTCCGTGATTGATGTGTTAGCTGATGAACCTAGGACGAGAGACATCGCATTCACATATGTACTTTCTGATGTTTTTCTTTAAGGTGATGCAAGGGTTGCGGCCAAAAAGGGAAGAAATGGAGTTATGGTAGAGTTGTTCTCTAAAAGGAATTTGGTCTTTAAGGCACCATGCAAGATGATTCTGTTGGAGCTTAAGAACTTTAAGGTGCAGAAGCATGAAGTGTTCGATAAAGGATTGATCCACCCTAGTTGTCGCTATGAGAGGTGCCTGTATATTCATGAGGAAAAAAAAAGATGATCATTGAAGTTGTGCATCGGTTGTAGGCAACTCAATTGGGTGGCGAGGAAGGACCAGTACCCCCTACCGAGGTTAGATGAATTGTTTGACCAGCTGCAAGAAGCTTCGGTACCCCCTAGGACCGATCTATGGATGAGATATCATCAGTTGATGATTAGGAAGGAGAGTATATCGAGAACGATATTAAGGACGCGTTAAAGGCTCTATGAGCTTACCATGGTGCCGTTTGGTCGGACGTATACACATGTTTCTTTTTATAGATCCGATGATTAGTGTACTCAGGAAGGGTATTTGGATCGATTGGTGATGGCATCCCTAAGCGACATCCTGCCATACTTGAGGAATTTGGAAGACTGTGAGTAGTATTTGAGGATTATATCGAGGACTTATAGAAAGTATAAGTGATTGTCAAGTTCGACATGTGCGAGTTTTGGTTAACTCGTGTAGTTCGCGTAGGGCGTGTGACTTCGAGTGATAGAATTTCAGTGAGCCGGCCAAAATCGAGACGGTCATAGATTGACCAAGACCGCTGATAATGGCAGGCGTTCGAAATTTCTTAAGTTCGGCGAGTTATAGAGGTTTTGTGAAAGGAAGTTATTGATGGACTAGACTCATCAATACAGAGTTGCACTTAGGCGACTTGTATTGGTGGATTGTGTAAGCTAGAATTATGTAATATGCTAATGATTTTGATCTTGACTTTCGTTGTTGGACCTAAGTGGTGATGCGATCTATACTCGCAAGGAAGCGAGCGAGGATTAAGGAATCGATCTTTAAGATGTAATGGCCCCTCGGGAAGTCGGAAGATTCGAACTGATAATAATCGATGTGAAGGCAGGTAATAGGTGATGAGTGACGAGAAAAAATCTTCCACTACACGTACTTTAAAGAAGTTGTGAAGGTTGGGTCATACTTCCGAATTTTGATTGAAGAAGGCCTTGCAGTATGACCAGCGCAAACTTGTAATGACTTGAAACCATATGATTTAGCCAACCCACGAGCCGATAAGGTTGTGGTGGAGTGTGCACTATTGGAGGACTGTAATTAGTGAAACGTTAAACAATACGTGGAACGAAGACTGTGGGGACAAACAAATAAATTAGTAGTGGCGTTCTAAAAGTGGACAGCGTAGGGAGGTTACCAGTTAGACATATGAGTTATTGAGATTGGTGATAACCCAAGATAAGATTATGATTGCGAGATGTGACAGATAAGGATAGCTAGTTATTAGAGTGCGCATCAAAAGTATATTAGGACCATGCAGTTTCTTAGAATGATGACTTTAATGGTCTTGCTTTTGGATAAAGCAGAGAATCTGCTGGAACCCATTGCAGTAGCCATAACATTAGTCCGGATAGCTCGTGGAGACATCAAGATTTGAGGTAAAGTTACTAAAGGGTTGTTACGAAGGCTGATATGGCCAAGCGAATAGATAAGATTTGGTGTATCGATAAGTCAAAGCGCAACATTACAAGCCCAAGTGGACTGCTGCTGTCATTAGGGATTCTAGAGTAAAGGTGAGAGAAGATCATAATGGACTGTCGCGACCCTCTCTCGAGGCGGAGCGGGCTAATGGGCCGCCCGATCGCTGGCTTGATCGGACGCGGGCCTCTCCCAAGGTCCATTACCCAAATCGCAACTGCTGGATATACGTGGTCGACCTTCAGTGTGGTCTAGTGACATGTGATGAGTGTACATGTCCAGGAGTAGCCACCAATCATTTCGTGGGGGGTACGATCGGGAACCCTATCGAATAGTTGGGAGTGGTCTATTCGATTCTGCGGAAACCAGATAATTGGGTTCAGGGACTTAGTTACGCCAACTATCGGAGTTGACGCCCTTTCGGTACCTAAGCTGAATGGTTTATCTGATCCTAGGATTTCATACAGATGAATGAGGTACAAATCCTAAATCTAGGAGTTCATGCAGATGGGAATGACTACCCTATCATTCACAATCAATAGAAATAAGTGCGCAAATCAAGGATCCAGTACATGCGGATAAAACACATGAAATCAGCATGGTATCCCTAATGAGGCCCTATTAGCCTAGAGAAATATCAATCAAGGCTTAGGAATGATTTTGGCATGATTTGCCCATGAGGGGCAAAATCGTAATTTTGAACAATTCGGGGAAGATTTACCTCGCAAGGGTAAATCTGTCATTTTAGATGAATTGGGAAGTCAAAAGACGGGGGAAATAGGATTGGTCATCAATCCAGTCCATTTCCTATTTTTTGGGAATTTCCAGGATTTTTTGGAATTTAAAAGTGATTTTACCCTCGGAGGGGTAAAATCGTCATTTTGGGCAAAGATGAGAACTGAAAATCTCAAATATTAGGGTTGGTCGTCCACCTGACCCAAACCCTAACTTTAAGCAATTTTCAGAACTTGATTGAGACAAGAAAGACGATTTTCCCAATGAGGGGCAAAATCGTCATTTTGAGAAAAGAGGCGGGACTCGAAAACCCAAACCTAAGAATTGGTCGCCTACCCGACCCTAATTCTTACCTTGGCATTATCGGTTTTATCTTGCATACACAGGAGAGGCGACTTACCCCTAAAGGGTAATGTCGTCAAGTCTCGGAAGAACGGATAAGAAACCCCAAAAATAGGGTTGACCAGTTGTCTGTGGTCAATCCTCACTTTTTAGGGATTTCTGGAGTGTCTAGGATTTTACCACAATTTTTCCACATTTTTTTTGGAATTTTCTGGAATTTTCTAGCATTTTTTGGATTTTCTAAGATTTTTCTGTTTTTTTATTTATTTATTTTTGATTTATTATTATTATTTTTATTTAAAAAAATGTGATTCGGACCGGGTCGACCCGACCCACTCGGGTCGGGACTCGGCCCAGACCCGGACCCGCGAAACCCTCGGCCAAAACGACACCGTATCACGCGTTTTTTATTTTCGGATTATCCGGATTTAATCCGACGGTCCCTGATGCACCGCGTGGATAATCTGCGCCCATTGGATTTGATTACTAGAACCTACGGTCCAGATTGGACGAAGACTTGATCATAGCCGTCTGATCGGATTACTTAAACCTACGGCTACGATTAGAACCTAAGTCTTAATCTGAACCGTCCAATCCTACTAACCTGAACGACGTCGCCTCCTAACTAACCCATACGGCGCCGTTTCCATCATTTTTTATTTCCGATTTAAAAATCATTTTCGAATTATCCTGATTTTTAATCGGACGGCCACTATTTGTTGGACTCGATTAACATCGACCTTTGGATCTCCCCGTTCGAACAACAACCTCCAACGGCTGAGCTGACTGTACTGACACGCGGACCAATGATCTACCGCCACCTAAGCACTTTGACTCGTTGACCTGCCAGGTTGGCATCGTCTTCAACCTCGCGACCATTGCTGAACGAACGGCCACGACTCCCCGGCGATGATCCGACGGTAGAATCTTAACGGATTGGAGCGAGACCGGCGGCAATCGACTCGCAATGACCTCTATTTTAACATATCTAGGAATCGCAACATTTTATTCACAGAATCGCAAGAATCATGCAAAGTGCCGAGTATGGCCATGGGAGTTCGATCGCGTAATTTATCTAAAATCGCAGCAATTCAATCACAGAACAGCACCAGTAGAGGTTCAGAAAACTCACCTCGAGCTCCGATTGAGCTCGCTCGGCCCAGATTTGGCTGGGGAAAGATGAACAGTGGTTCGACAATGGAGGTTGGATTGGAAGACTCGATTAGGTGTGTTAAGACAAAATAGATGCAAACAAGATATGCGACAATGGTCAGTGGTGTTCAGGGAACGAAACGCACACATAAATTGAAAGAATAGGCGAGAAATGCTAGAGACGCCATTGAAGCTCTCTTCAAGAATCAAAGCTAAGCCTTACCTGTTTTCGCGATTTCGCGGGGCGCGGCCGGCGGCGATCGCTTTCTGGCGGTCTGGGCGAACTTCGAACTGTCTTTTCTGGCTGTGGTCTGGCCGGGGACGGCCCAACCTGCGCCTTGCAGTTGAGCTCGAGTTCTCGACGGCAAAGGGCCGGAGAACGAGCTTTTTCTCGCCTTCTCTCTCTCTCGCACGTTTTAGTTCGTCCTTTACTAACTAAATCGACCAACCTCCTCAACTGAAAGTCTCCACAGGCTTAAATAGCCTTTTGCGTTTTTGGCGCCGAATCAGGGACGATCGATTGATTCAAATAGCACGTGTCATCACGTGATTTTAGGTCAAAACGGCGTCGGGGATGATGGGTGAATCGTCCAACTCCATTTGGTTCTCCGGCGGGCTTCATTTCACGCGAATTTGTCATGAATTTGAGCTGTGTTTGCTTTTGTTGACTTTTTGCAGCTTCAAGACTGGACCGGCCAATTGCCTTTTACTCCGACGACGTCGAGCGGTGCCACTGGTGTCAATTGATAGGTAGGAGTATAGGCAACAATACGCCCACCATTGCGTGTTCGATTATCCACGAATTGGCCTTCAATTTGAGGATCGAAATCGCTCTTGGAACTGTTCATCTACGCAGGTTCTGAGGGAAGACGATGACACTGTAGCGGACCGGTTCGACCGGTCCAACTGGCGCTCAGACCGGTCCGAACCGATCCCGACTTGCAATTTCTCAAATTAAATCAAAATTAATAGGAAATTTTTGCAATTGAACCCCATAATCGAATCCAGGGCATGAATTCTATCAAAAAATGTGATTTTGCCCAAAAGTTCATATCAATTTCAACAAAAACCCCAAATTTCCTTTTAATTGCAAATTGGGGAATCATGCAATTGAAGGTCCAAATGATCAAATTGGGTTAAATCACCTGTGCCATCGATTCAAAATGGTAAAACCCATTGGGCAGTATGTTTAATTTGCAATGATAGCCCTTGAATTGAAAGTAATTTCAATTATGCTCATTTTCAAGGACTAAAAATGCAATTTTAGTATGCAATTTTGCCAAATTCGTGCAATTGAACAATTTGTACAAACAATTGGGCTAAATTGAAATAAGGGACAGTTAGAATGGATGTCAAGATCCTAGAAAATACCAAAATTACAAATTAAAAGACTCGATGGATATTTTTTTCTCAAATTCAATAGTATGGGTTACAAAGGAATACCCATAATTGAATCTGATTTTGAATTTTTTTTTGTGAGGTCAAAAATACAAGGGATTAAAAAGAAAAATATTGGCTATTTTTCTATATTTTTGTGACCTCGAATGCTATTTTTCTTGATTTGTTTGAGTATTTTCCTATTTTCTAAAAATACTAAAAAATATGAAATATATGAAAAATTATTTTTTGTTCAAAAATGGTTCCTTGGGCTTGGCCAAGGCCACCAAAGTTGATTTTGTAATTTTTTGACTTTTTATGATTTTTTTTTGTAATTTTTCAAAAATAAAACTGAAAAAGACTTGGTCGAAAATCAGGTGTCAACAGCTGTCCCTCTTTGAGAGGAATCTCATGAGAGATTTCTCTCAAAGACAAGTGACACCTGAATCTAGACCGACTCGACTGGGAAAAGAAACATGAATCTTGACACTCAATCTTTCTTGTCCCACGGGTGAATGCTCTGCTCTTCATTCTTTTGCTGACGTGAGAGAGAAAGTAGAGGGACCTGTTGACACCTGATTTTTGACTATATTTTATTTCAGTTTTTATTTCTAAAATTAATTAAAAATAGCAAAAAAGGTCAAAAAATTGCAAAATCAACTTTGGAAGCCTTAGCCTAGCCTTAGGAACCAATTTTGAACAAAAAATATTTTTTGAATTTTTTAATATTTTTTGGAATTTATTTAATTATTAAAATACCCAAAAAATCAAAAAAATACCATCCGTGGTCAGAAAATTACACAAAAATATTCAGAAATTTTATTTTAATTTACTCTTTAATATTTTCACTTTTTATAAGGGAAATTTAGCTCGGTTCATGGGGTTCCTTCACAAACCTAATCCCGAACCGGGCCTAAAAAATCCTTTTCGAGTCTTTTAATTTTCAATTCTCGGTTTTTATAAGCTATGACATTGTATTCTAGAGTATTGAAATGCAATTGGGTCAATTTGCCCTCCAATTTGATCAATTTTAACCAAAAGGGCTTAATTGCATAAAAATCTTTCGATTTAGTCCCCGGTTTTACAATTTGTGAAATTAAATTTTACACGGGCACACCCATTAAAATTAAACACCTCTACCCTATAGTTTTCATCATGCTGAATCCATTGGTGGGCTCAATTGTGAATAATTCGATCGTTTGGACCTTCGATTTGGGGAAATTCGTTTTCGGATCCTAGGGACAATTTGGGGTTTTCATAAAATTTCAATCAATTGATCCGTGAAAATACCCTTATTGAATAGAAAATGTGCCAAGGAGTCCGATTATGCCATCAATTTCATGAAAATAGGTCGAATCGGGGCTCAATTTGAGCGAATTGGTCGAACCGGGCCGGTCGGGTCAGACCCGACCCGACCCGGTCCGACCGGGTCTGCAACATTGTTGCAGACCGTGGCCGACAGTGAGGCAGGGGAGGACAGGGGCGAGATGGGGCGGCGATTTTTCAAAGAAAAAGCGGGCGGCCGAGCGTGGGAAGCAGGTTGCCAGACGAATATTCGTTGCTGCAAGCGCGAGGGCATCAAAAAACGGGCTGGTCGGCCACGGCGGAGAGGGAGGCTCGGGTTTAAAGGGGAAACAGGGCCGAGAGTGCCGGGGGATTTTTTTTCGAGCAAAAACCCGGAGAGAGGAGCGACCGAGGACCTTCAGCAGACCTTACTGACCACCACCGGTTCCTTAGACGTCGTCGACAAACCACGACCAGGTCGGTTTTCCTCTCCGACTTCTATTTTGGTAGCGCATGTCAAGTGTTCGACGAAATGCCCGATTCGGCTTGGTGACTTTTGGCTCTCGGCCGTGTGGTCTCGGGGGTCTAGGGTAGCTAGTTTCGCCTCAAGTCTTCACTAGAACCGACCCTAACCTCGTGTTGACGTTCGTTTTGCATCGGGAACCGCCGAGAGCGGCGGTCCGAGCTTCGCCGGCCGCGGTCCAAACCGGGAGCTTGGCGAGGGGATTTCGGCGGCCGCCGAGCCGCAGGCGGCCTCAGGTAAGTCCCTAGACTTTGTTGGGATGCTGTGTGATCAATAGAAATCGGGTTTAGTTGCAAAAGAATTTCTAAAAAAATCTTCGCCGGCGCCGGTCGGGGGGGAGGCTCGGTTCGCCTGTTTTCCACGTCGTCATGGCTTTGTTTTTAGCTGAATCGTGTTGCTGAAGTCTTAGAGAGTCGAATGATGTCAAAAGGGTGAAAAAACACTGAGGTTTGCCTCGGTTTGGCGGTTCTCCGGCGAGATTCCGGCGAAGTCGCCGGAATTTGTACTATTCATCGTCTTCTCCGGCGACTTCGCCGGTGGGTCAACGGTCAAAGGCTGACGTGGCGAGCCACGTAGGCGGCCACGTCAGCAGGCGGGGGCCACGGCCGGGCTTAATGAGGGTGGACGGTCCGGATCGCGACACGTGTCGCGATCCTGTTTTTTTGGAAAATATTAAAATGATTTTCAGAATTAATAAATTTATTTTCGGAATATTAATTAAATTCAATCCGACGGTCGATGTTGTGCCAAGTGGCACTCCGTGGGACGTCTGATCTAGTCCAAGATCGGACGCACCGAGAGTCGCCACGTGGCACGATCCGGAGCGTCCGTTTTAGTGGATTTTTCTAAAACGAAAATAAATTGATTTTTGATCTGACGGTTAAGATCGAGCCACGTGGCTCCCTCCGAAGCGTCCGATCTAGTGGAAGATCGGACGCACAGGATGATGCCACGTGGCGCAATGACAGCCGTCGGATCCGGGGAATTTTCGGATAATTAAGTAAAATAGATAAAAAATCATAAAAATTGTTAAAAAATGGAAAAATGTTTAAAAATATAAAACGGCGTCGTTTTAGGCCGGTTTCGACCCCTAGGGTCGGGCCGGGCGCCCGAGAGGCGTGGGCCGGGTCTGACCCGGCCCGGAAAATATTTTTAAATATTAAAAAAATTCAGAAAATAATAAAAAATAATAAAAAATTCAAAAAATCAATAAAAAATAGAAAATCATAAAAAATCCGAAATATTCAGAAAAATTCTAAAAAATTCCAGAAAATAGGAAATGGCCACATTCAACTGGCCATGACCTGTTCCGGGTCTTTCGACCCCCGGTCTTTCTAGAAATGACGGTTTTGCCCTTTCGGCAAACCGTCTTCCAAAAAATTTCTAAAAAATCCAGGAAAATCCCAAAAAATAGGAAATGGCCACAAACAACTGGCCAAGACTCATTTCGGGTGTTTTGAACCCCGAACCTTCTTGAAAATGACGATTTCGCCCTTTGGGCGAATTGTCTTCCAAAAATTGAAGAAAAGTCAAGAAATTCCAAAAAATTCTCAAAAATGGGAAATGGCCACAATCAACTGGCCATGGAATATTTTGGGTAATTCGGTATCCAAACTTTTCAAAAATGACGATTTTGCCCTTCGGGCTAATCGTCTCCAAATCTTCCCATTTTACCCTTGGTCTGAAACCACACCTTCCCTAAGCCCTTATGGCTATACTAGGAGGCCCATGATTGAAATTGATGTGCATTGACATGATCTATTTATGCACTTGATTTGCGCTTTCATTAAATTGATTGTGATTGATAGGACTAGTATTCCAATCTGCATGAAACCCTGAATCAAACCTATCTCACCCAAAATTGCGTCTGCATGAACTCTTAGTCAGGAAAATCACTCGCGTTAGGTACCGAAAGGGCGTTGGTAATGACACCGACGTAACCAAGTCCCCGAACCCAAAATCTCTAGTTCCGCAGAACTGATCGATCTCTCCCAATCGGTCAGTAAGGTTTCCGGTCTACCCTCCAAGAAAGACCGGGTGGCGACTCCAAATGCATGCACAAGTTGCACATGCCACCACGACCACACTAAGGTCGAAAGCGATCGACTCTTATCGTCGAGTCCTTAATGATATACTCCCGCCGCGATTTGGTATGGGCCTGGGAGGGCCCGCGCCGATCTAAGGCCCGCGATCCACATTTCAGAGTGGGGGCCGCGATCGGTAATCCATTAGCCGCGTCCGTTGATTTCGGACGGGTCGCGACAGGACCCACCTGCTATTTACCTGTTGATCACCTGCTTGATGCTCGTGCGGCATGCGCGGTGTATAACGGGTTCAAGTGAATACCTAGGGACTCGTCTTTTGAATACCCTAGGGCGGTTAAACTCTAGCATGTATGGTAGGCCGTACCAGACTGGGATTCATATATTTGATAGGAATATGTGAATGACGCACCCAGTCTCTTAGGGATTGTCAGAAGTTTTGATCCGTATGGTGGATCAGACCATGAATAGGACTCCTTTCTGCTAGGAACCTATGGATGACGTACCCAGTCTCTTAGGGATTGTCAAGGATTTTGATCCGTATGGTGGATCAGACCATGAATAGGACTCCTCTCTGCTTGGAACCTATGGATGACGCACCCAGTCTCTTAGGGATTGTCGAACATTTTGATCCTATATTCTAAGGAATTAACTATGATCTTTACAAATGAGGTGTGCCTAAACTTTAGGCTTTGCCACATGGGCTATTCTGGGTTTTAGGGGTTACCTAGAACCTCACAGAAAGCTGATTTCGAAAATTATCCTTTCGACATGCGAGGCGTTATTCTGGGATTTGGGGATTCCAAGTATCCTGCAGAAAACTTAAACCTGCAAAAACTTTGATAAGATTCTTCTGGGATCTAGGGGCTACCTGGGATCTCACAGAAAGATTATCTTTAATATTGTCCTTTCGACATTGAAGGTGACATTCTGGGATCTGGGAGCTCCAGGTATCCTGTAGAAAGTTCCAACCTGTAACACTGGGATCTCATGGGGAGATGATTTCTGAATATTGTCTTCTTGATATGGGAGGTGACATTCTGGGATCTGAGTACTCCAGATATCCTGCAGAAAGATCAAACCTGTAATACTGGAATCTCACACAGGGAGATAATTTCAAACATTATCCTTTTGACATGGGAGGTGACATTCTGGGATCTGGGGACTCCAAGTATCCTCTAGAATCACGACTCCAAGAGAGGTTGTGCTATTCTGAGATCGAGAATGATACAAGCCATTTTAGGAGCCGAAGTCATCAAGAATCCTACAGCAGCTCTAATCTGAGAATTTTTCTTACCAAAGGTACATCAATGGTCTTTAAGTGATATCTATTTATCAAACTGATAGCACTTTATGACTTATATCATAGCCATGAAAAAAAAATTTCAATGAATGCTTTACGATGCTTGAGGTTATCCAAAACACCTTGCAACATACGGAAGTGATCAAAAATCCCTTGAGAGGAAAGTTCGAATTAAACAATCTGAAATTACCCAAAACAGTTTGGTTAAAACGTCCATTGGAGTATTCTCATCAAAAAGGACTTCTCACTGTTTTGAGATAATGGTCTTTTATCAAGAAAGCACTCGAATTTCCTATCAAATCTGCGCCTAGGTGTCGCGACCCTCTCGCGGCGCGGAGACGGGAGCGGGCTAATGGGCCGCCCGATCGCTGGTTTGATAGGACGCGGGCCTCTCCCAAGGTCCATTACCCAAATCGCAACTGCTGGATATACGTGATCAACCTTCAGTGTGGTCTAGTGACATGTGATGAGTGTACATGTCGAGGAGTCACCACCAATCGTTTTGCGGAGGGCACGATAGGAAACCCTATCGAATAGTTGGGAGTGGTCTATTCGATTCTACGGAAACCAGAGAAGTGGGTTCGGGGACTTAGTTACGCCAACTGTCAGAGTTGACGCCCTTTCGGTACCTAAGCTGAATGGTTTATCTGATTCTAGGATTTCATACAGATGAGTGAGGTACTAATCCTAAATCTAGGAGTTCATGCAGATGGGAACAGCTACCCTATCACTCACAATCAATAGAAATAAGTGCGCAAATCAAGGATCCAATACATGCGGATAAAACACATGAAATCAGCATGGTATCCATAATGAGGCCCTATTAGCCTAGAGAAATATCAATCAAGGCTTAGGAGTGATTTGGACATGATTCGCCCATGAGGGACAGAATCGTAATTTTGAACAATTCGGGGAAAATTTACCCTTAAAAGGGTAAATCTGTCATTTTAGATGAATTGGGAAGTCCAAAGATAGTGGAAATAGGATTGGCCATCAATCCAATCCATTTCCTATTTTTCGGGAATTTCCAGGATTTTTCTGGAATTTTCAAGTGATTTTACCCTTGGAGGGGTAAAGTCGTCATTTGGACAAAGGCGAGAACTGAAAACCTCAAATATTAGGGTTGGTCGTCCACCTGACCCAAACCCTAACTTTAAGCAATTTTCAGAACTCGATTGAGACAAGAAAGACAATTTTCCCATTGAAGGGCAAAATCGTCATTTTGAGAAAAGAGGCGGGACTCGAAACCCAAACCTAAGAATTGGTCGTCTAATCGACCCTAATTCTTACCTTGGCATTATCGGTTTTTATCTTGCATACACAGCAAAGGCGACTTACCCCTAAAGGATAATGTCGTCGAGTCTTGGAAGAACGGATAAGATACCCCAAAAATAGGGTTGACCAGTTGTCTGTGGTCAACCCTCGATTTTTGGGGGTTTCTGGAATGTCTAAGATTTTCCCACAATTTTTCCATATTTTTTTTGGAATTTTCTGGCATTTTCTAGCATTTTTTTGGATTTTCTGAAATTTTTCCGATTTATTTATTTATTTTTATTTTTAAAATCATTTTCTGATTTTTTTATTTAAAAAAAGTGATTCGGACCGGGTCGACCCGACCCATTCGGGTCGGAACCCGGCCCAGACCCGGACCCGCGCGTGCCCCAGCTCCAAAACGACGACGTCCCCTCCTTTGAATTGTCGGACTTGATCTGACGGCCTTCATTGCGCCGCGTGGCTATTCCACGTCCACTGGATAACCTGACTGGAATCTACGGTTCAGATTAGGCGAAGACTCGATCAGGGCCGTCTGATCAGATTACTTAAACCTATGGCCACGATTAGATTCTAAGATTCGATCTAGACCGTTGATTCACACTTACCTAAACGACGCCGCACATCCCCCAAACCCTACGACGTCGTTTCAACCATTCTTTATTTCCGATTTAAAATCTTTTCCGAATTATCCTAATTTCTAATCGGATGGCCACTATTTGTTGGACTCGATTAACCTGAGCCGTTCGATCTACGCTGACTCACCCCTAACGGACTAACGGTCGAGCTGACTCGATGTACACGTGGACCAATGGCCGACTGCCATCTCAGCTTTTGACCTGTTGACTTTGCCACGTCAACTTCGTCTTCAACCTTTCGACCCCGGCGGAATGGACGGCTGAGGATCTCCGACGACGATCCTACGATAGGATCTTGATGAAATCGTGCGAGACCAAAGGCAATCGACTCGCGATTAGCTCTAGTTTGACATATCTAAGAATCGAAACATCCTATTCACAGAATCAAGAACATCGTGCGAATTGCCGAGTACGGCCATGGAAGCTCAATCATGCGATTCACTCAAAATCAAAGAAATTCAGTCACAGAATAGCACCAATGGAGGTTCAGAAGACTTACCTCGAGCTCCGATTGAGCTCGCTCGGCCCAGATTTGGCTGGGCAAGAATCGGCTATGGAGGCTAAATCGGAAGACTCGATTCGGGGTATGTGGACAAAATCAATGTAAAATGAAGACGCGAACATGGTCAGTGACGTTCAAGGAATGAAAGGTACACACTAATTGCAAGAAGGATCATGGAATGTGTGAATCGCCATGAATGCTCAAGGAAGAACTCGAGACTGCGACTCACCTGTTCTTGCGATTTCGCGGGGCGCGGCCGGCGGCGATCGCTTCCTGGCGTTCTGGGCGGTCTCCTGGAGGTCTCCCCGAGCTTTGGTCTAGCCTGAAAAGGCCTGACCGATGCTCTGTGGATTCGAGCTCTGTCCTCGACAATGGCGGTTGGAGGACGAGCTCACTCTCTCTCCTTCTCTTTCTCTCTCGATTTGGTTTCGCCCTCTACAACTGAATCTGTTCGTCCCCCTTAACTGAAAGCCGACGTAGGCTTATATAGCCTGTTGGATTTTTGGCGCCGAACGGTGGAGCTTCAACCAACTCAATTTGGCACGTGTAGTCACGTGCAAATAGGTCAGAACGACGTCGGGGAGGATGGGCATTCCGTTTAGTCCCTTTTGGTTCCGCGGTGAGCTTCATTTCGCACGAATTTGGCAAGGATTTGAGCTGTTTTTGCCTTCGTTGACTTTTGCAAGTCCGAAGGTTTGACTGGCCGATTGCTCCTTGCTCCGGCGGCCATTGATCGTCGTTCTAGCTCCAATCGACGGTAAGTGATCTAAGGAACTAAACGCCCACCATTGCGTCTTCAATTGGGGTTGATTGGCCCGTCGATTTCCCCGTCAAAGTTCGTCCATTTGCTGTTCATTCGCGCAGGTGCCTGAGGAAAGTGACGACACTGTAGCGGGCCGGTTCGACCGGTCCGACCGGTCCGAACCGGTTCCGACTTACCATTTTTTTAAATTAAACCCAAATTAATGGGAAAATTTTGCAATTGAACTTCATAATCGAATCTAGGGCATGAATTCTATCTAGAAATGTGGTTTTGCCCAAAAGTTTTCATCAATTTCTACAAAATCCCCAAATTCTTATTTGATTGGAAATTGGGAATCGTGTAATTGAGGGTGCAAATGATCAAATTGGGTTAAACCACCTATGCCAATCGATTTAAAATGGTGTAATCCATTGGGTAGCATGTTCAATTTGCAATGATAGCCCTTGAATTGAAAGTAATTTCAATTATGCTTAAATTCAAGGACTAGAATGCAATTTTAGTATGTAATTTTGTCAAATCCGTGCAATTGAGCAAATTATACAAACAATTGGGCTAAATTGAAATAGGGGATAGTTAGATTGAATGTCAAGATCTTAAAAAATGCCAAAATTGAAAATTAAAAGACTCAATTGTTATTTTTTCTTCAAATTCAATAATACGGGTTACAAAGGAACACCTAAAATTGAATCTGATTTTGATTTTTTTGTGAGGTCAAAAATACAAGGAATTAAAAGGAAAAATATTGGATATTTTTCCATATTTTTGTGACCTCAAATGTTATTTTTCTTGATTTTTTAGTGTCTTTCTATTTTCCAAAAATACTAAAAAATATGAAAAATGTGAAAAATTATTTTTTGGTCAAGAATGGTTCCTAAGGCTACCAAAGTTGATTTGGTAATTTTTTGACTTTTTATGAATTTTTTGTGATTTTTCGAAAATAAAACTGAAAAAGACTTGGTCAAAAATCAGGTGTCAACAGCTGCCCCTCTTTGAGAGGAATCTCGTGAGAGGTTGTTGACACCTGATTTTTGATCAGTCTTTCATAGTTTATTTTTTAAAAATTCATAAAAAATCTATAAAAAGTTAAAAAAATTAAAAAATCATCTTTGGTAGCCTTGACCAAGCTAAAGGAACCATTTTTGATAAAAAAAAAATAATTTCTCATATTTTTTAATATTTTCCAAAAATAGAAAAATACATGAAAAATGAAGAAAAATAGCGTTCGATGTCGTAAAAATATAGAAAAATAGTCAATATTTTTATTTTAATTTCCTTTTCATTTTGAACTCATAAATAGTCAAAATTCAAGTTCAATTGCATGTGTTTCTTCACGACGCATAGAGTTGAATTTGGCAAAAAAATGTCATTCGAGTATTTTAATTTGTAAATTTCTACATATTTTTTAGTCTTGACGTCCAATTAGATCGACCACCATCTACAATAAATTCCCCTTGCTGAATATTTTCGTTTTTGTTTCACATGATTTCATGGTGTAAAACGCCGAGTGGATCCCCAAATATAATCGGGTCGGCATGAGCTCGATAGCTCGTCCAAGACCAAACCAGGGCACGGCGAACCCCATGTGAGTACTCTCGAACTCCTTCGATGCTTCCTAATGCTTTTCTTAGGTTAGATCGTGTGTAGAATGGCTAGGACAGCTAAATCATTCTTGAGCTGTGATTGATAAATAGGGCCTTACTAGGAATGCCATGTGATTTATTTGCATATCTAGATTCCTTGAGTTGCGCATTTTATTACTGATTGTGATTGCTAGGATAATCACTTCTATCTGCATGAATTTCTAGATTTAGGGTTCATACCTTACTCATCCGCATGAATCTCAGGCTAGAAAATTCAGTCAACTTAGGTACCGAAAGGGCGTCAACTCTGACAGTTGGTGTAACTAAGTCCCCGAAACCATTTCTCTGATTCTCGCAGAATTGAATAGAAACTCCCAACTATTCGATTGGGTGGTCCAATCACACCCTAAAAAAATGATTGGTGGCGACTCCATGGCATGCACACTTAGCACATGTCACTAGACCACACTGAAAGTCGGTCACGCATACCTCCGTTGCGATTTGGGTAATGGGCCTTGGGAGAGGCCCGCGTCCGACCAGACAGGACGACCCATTAGCCCTCGAGAGCCCGACAACCTCAAGAGGGTCGCGACAGACTGGCGACTCTGCTGGGGACTGGTTCTTAACCATTTAGTGGACTTGAGCCGATTAAAAAGTTGATTGATTCTTCTAACCTAATTTTATGCAGATGCTCTCGAAAGTGAGGTGTATATGCTAACGAATGTGTTAGATATTTTTGTAGACGGGAGAAATAAGGGGTGAAGTTCTTGTTAACTTTGTTTTATGCAGGCAGGAGTTTTGGATGTATGATTGTGTGGATGTTTATATTGAAGCGGTGATTGTTAAATAAAATGCATGTCTATTGCTTTAGCACGACACAATGAATACACACAATTGCGCCTAAAACCCCAGGCGCCCTCTTTAGGAACACAATAGAAGGAATTGAAGATGGAATCTCCGTGAGGAAAAACATGGGGTAATCCACTTTTCAATTCCGCTCACTTCGAACTATGGATTGAGTCCCAATGCAACGATAGTTGTGCAATGGAATCGGTTCTTCCCAGAATTCGAGGTGAGAACCTTGGCTTTAGGTACCAAGCCCTATCTTTTGATTTTTAGGAGTTTTCCCTCACTTGTCTCATGCGTTTGTCTATGGAAGGTTAGTATACCTAACACTGCAAAAAATACAGAGAAGCTTGATTTTCTCTTAAGTTTGGTTGGTAAGACTTTTCTATCCCTCGAACTTGTTACAGCTCTTAATCATTATATTCATTGCATAATTCTGGTGATTGGATTAAATGCCATTTTGAGGATAGATATGTGTGTTTTCCTCCCAATGTTCTTGATGGAAGATGAAGATGGTGTCATCCCATTACGAGCGCCAAGTGGACAAGAAGAGCCTACTATGGACATCATTGAGGTATCATCTAATGAAGATGACGATTTGGAATAGGTGATCCTGAAGTCACGTCTCAAAGATCGAAACTGGGGCATCTCTAAGTATTAAGATCACATTCCTTTGTTTTATTTTTCATTTCTAGCCTTCTTGTATAGGATTTATTTTGCTGAGATCCTCTCTATCTGATCCCTTAGATTGATTGTATTAGGGATCTATTTGTGTTTATATACATTCAGATTGAAATTTGTTGTATTTCTATTGACTTGTCATTGGAATGTGATAGTGGCATTTCTTCTAATCACTCGAATACTCCAAAATCAATTTTATAATTCCTTTGGATGAAATTGAAATTGGAAGTCTTATACAACATTTTGGCCGTATAGGGCAATACAATCCCAATTTCGCCAGAAGGAACTATAAACTTGAATTGGTTCATGCATGTTTTGCATCATTGGTAATCCACAATAATTGATCAAGAGTATTCGTGTTTTTCAAATTTAATGAAAAGATAGATATCCAAATTACTCTCGTTCTTAGCAAACAGCTTTAATTTGGATACCGTATCTTCAATTGAATTTAAAACACATCGTAATTGTGTACTTTTGAACATTCCATTGATTTTCTTGGAATTGATCAAAGGCGATTATCGTGAATTACATTCCTTTCAATGATATGCTTTCCTTTGAGGAATATTGATAAAAGCTTTTGCACAAGGCCAAAACCCTTGTAAAAGCTCTTATCCCTATTAATCACAAGTAAGCATAAAATTGAAAGGATTTATGCTTTATTTTTCAAATTCTTTCTTCTGATTCTGCCTTTTCATTTGAAACAGGTTAAAAACAAGTAGAGAAGAGAAGTCTTTTTGTGGATAATCGCGGTGGGAGGTTCCTTTATCCGATCATAAGCAAGATTAAAAAATCAAGATGTACACGCTCGAATCATCAATGTCAAAGCGCAGCTTGCCTAGGTTGAGAGTGGTCAGGTGTTCGAGAAAGTCAGCCATACAGAAGTTGAGACACACACATTAGAGCTTTCATTCATTTCGCTCAATCGAGGGACCTTAAAAGCAGATCATACAAATCATCGGGGTGGAAACATAAAACCGCAATGAGCCCTAATTAGCATCACAAAGGAACCTAGTTGGCCCTCCATATTATTGATGCTTTGCTTATACTCACCACCTCGAGACTCGAGATCTGCAAGCTTAAGAAGAAGGCGTTTACATTCCCCTTTAAGATCGGCAACCTTGGTCCCGTGATCTTCGGCGGCTATTTCCAGGTCCCGAACTAGTCCTCTCCCATGGGCTATATCCGCGGTAATGCTGTCAAGCCTTTCTTCCTGCCACTCACATTGAAACTTCAACACGACATTACGACGGTCGTGCTCATAGGTGGTCAGGGATAAGGCCAAGCGCTCCACCAAATTTCCCCTCTCGCGAAGCAACATCGAGACTCGCTTGTTGGCGAACTCAACAGCCTTTCTGTGACTATCGGCCACAAGGTTGGCCAACACCAAGCAGTTGGACCGATCCTCATAGCGAGCTCGCAAAACGTGAGCCACGGTAGCTTTTCGATGAGCGACACGGTAAGTCTCTAAAAAGTTTATAAAGAGGGTTGGGAAGATTCTATATTCCCTCTCTAAATTAGTGCCCTCGATGGAGGTGGTGTCTATTTCCACGAGCAAAATACGGATTTCATCTTCAGTTTCTGGGTGATCGGCTATATGAGCATAGCCTCGACCGAGGAGGTTATAGAGTTTTTCCCACTGGGCCAAAATTTCGGCCGAGAAAGCGCGAATAGGAGAGGAGGTCATTTTCGTTGGAGTGAGGGAGAAGAAGATGAGTGTGGTAGAGTGATTAAAATACGAAAAGGCAATTATGTAAGAGTGTTAATCTTCTCTGCATTAACTCCTCCTTTTATAGCAACTCGAGAATGAAGAAAGGCATAGCAATAATGCTCGTGGAGCCAAGTTAATTGGGTAAAGCAATGGTGGCTCTTTCGGTGAACCATCAGATCTGTCCCAGTCCGCGATTTCAGGCTTGATAAACCTAAAAAAGTTGTAAAAAGATATGTCGGTGTCACCATATTAAAATTGAACGGGCTGTCGCGACCCGTCCGGAAGAGGACGCGGCTAATGGATTACCGATCGCGGGCCTTGGATCGGCGCGGGCCCTCCCAGGCCCATACCAAATCGCGGCGGGAGTATTTTCAAAGGATTCGACGATAAGAGTCAATCGCTTTCGACCTTCAGTGTGGTCGTGGTGGCATGTGCAACTTGTGCATGCATTTGGAGTCGCCACCGGTCTTTATTGGAGGGTAGACCGGAAACCTTACTGACCGATTGGGAGAGGTCGATCAGTTCTGCGGAACCAGAGATTTTGGGTTCGGGGACTTGGTTACGCTGGTGTCGTTACCAACGCCCTTTCGGTACCTAACGCGAGTGATTTTCCTAACTAGGATTTCATGCAGGCGCAATTTTGTGTGAGGTAAGTCTGACTTTGCACATTAACCAGTTTAACATGCTCACGTAATCATAATAAATAAATAGATGTAAATCACATAAACATCTATCCTACGTGGTGATCATGGAATTATGATTTAATGGGTCTCGAGCCAATGAGACCACATTTAATCATTTTAATATTTTAATAACGGAGAGCCGCTCTTCGCTTCTTCTTGGTTTCTTGAACTCTTCAAGAATTGGGCCCCAAAGAGCTCGCCGACTTAAAAGGCTCCCCCACGTAATCCTCGTAGCATTTACATCAACAATTGACTATGCTAAAAATAAAGATTACATGAAAAATAAAAGGAGTACGCAGCCTCCATTTAATAACTACAACCCCAAATATATAAATAATCATCATACATTCATATATACATCAATCACATTGATTAGGGATTTTTCCATGATCACCACCCTTCCATGTAAGTAATAAATTCACAATTTAAAACTTAGGAAGGCACAATAAAAATTCTACGTTGAATCATATTCAGAATTTTTATGTAAAATAAGATAGCCATAAATTTTCGATTCAAAATTGATTTAGTCTCAATTTTTGCTACGTTGATTAATTTATCATATAAAATAATCAACCTCCATTAGCCATGTAAGACGAACAATTCGTTAATACATATTGGCCATAGTATTGCAAAAATTGCAAAAAATCAATTAAATGCACGAAAACACCTAAGGATCGGCTCTGATACCACTGTTGGGATCCACGTAACACGTAGCGGAAATAAATAACAACCCATACATGTATCTCCAGAGGCGTACTTCGTGCATTTCAATCGAAAAAAATCACAAAGCCTCAAAGGGAGTAAATAGATTACCTCTCGTAGCGTGCTTGAACGGAGGTGTCGGTTCGATGTTCTTCGATCTCAGCCTCCACAAGTGTTAGGCATCTAGTTCGGACGCACCACCAATTGACGAACGGGGAGACGACTAATAACTCCACAACAATTGTGCTAGCAATATGCGGAATCAATATTCCGAACTTAGTATATTTTGCTCACTCAAGATGATGAGAATATAGAGAGTGTTTGTGTTCTTCTCTCTAAGCTCTCAAAAATTTGCACACTCTACAAAATGTCTCTCCCCTCAACCTCAAAACTCTTGCCATCCTTTTATAGCCAAAAATACCTTCCAATAAATTGTATTTAAAAATAGCACTAACAATTATAAATTCTATCTAAAAATAGCACTCACAAATAAATGACATTTAAAAATAGCACTAACAATAGCACTCACAATTTATAATACAAAAATGCTATTTAAAAATAGCACTAACAATAGCACTCACAATTTATAATACAAAAATGCTATTTAAAAATAGCACTAACAATTATAAATTCTATCTAATAATAGCACTCACAATTTATGATAAATAAATGCCATTTAAAAATAGCACTAACAATAGCACTCACAATTTATGATAAATAAATGTCATTTAAAAATAGCACTAACAATAGCACTCACAATTTATAATACAAAAATGCTATTTAAAAATAGCACTAGCAATAGCACTCACAATACAAAAATGCTAAAAAAAGGCACTAACAAAGGTGTTAAAAATAATAACCATTATTATTATTACAAGAGTTAAAGAGGTTACCAAACAGTACAAATATGCATAATGTATAAATACATATGACGTATAAATACGTAGAGCATACGTATACATCCGTGAAACCGGGGACTAATTGAAAGAAAAATGTGCAATTAAGCCCTTTTGGTAAAAATTGATTAAATTGGAGGGCAAATTGACCTAATTGCACTTTAAGACTTTAGAATCCAATGTCATAGCTTATAAAAAGTGAGAATTGAAAACTAAAAGACTCGAAAAGGATTTTTTTTTTTTTTAGGCTCGGTTCGGGTTTATGTTTGTGAAGGAACATAGTGACCCGAGCCGAATTTTTGAGATTTAAAGTGACACACTTGAAGAGGAAATTAAAACAAAATTATCGAATATTTTTGGGTATTTTTCTGACCACGAATGGTATTTTTCTGATTTTTTGGGTATTTTTATAATTAAATAAACTCGAAAAATATTAAAAATACCGAAAAATATTTTTTGTTCAAAATTGGTTCCTAAGGGTAAACCAAGGCTTCCAAAGTTGATTTTGTGATTTTATGACTTTTTTTGATATTTTTAATTAATTTTAAAGAATAAAAATCACAATAATAAATAGTAAAAAATTAGGTGTCAACAGCTGCCCCTCTTTGAGAGGAATCTCGTTAGAGGTTTCTCTCAAAGATAAGGTGGCACCTGATTCCTAACCGACTCAACTGGGAAAATGAGAGAAGAAATGTTATGACATCGGATCCTTAAGCCTATTGATAAAAGCTCAAATCAATCCCCGGTTTGCTCTAACAATTTGAACATGGGTCGGGATGAGAGAGACTTACCTGAAGCTCGCCTGTCGGATGCTGTCGGTTGCGACAACTTTCAAGAAGATGCCTAGGACTCGTCACAGAAAATCCTAGGGAGATTAAGCTCTGACCCGTATGGTAGGTCATACCATTATGGGATTCCTAACTGGTAGGAACCCTAGGAAGGCGCATCCCACGCTTTGGGATTTGCCAAGGATTTTGATCCGTATGGTGGATCAGACCTTTGTATTGATCCTTCAGGCGGTTTCTACCTTTGGTTGAGTTTAGTTTGATCCTTACGGCGGTTTCTACCAATGAGCTGACCCTTATGGCGGTATCTACCATATTTGACCCTTTAGGCGGTATCTACCTTCAAGTTTTGTTTGACCCTTATGCGGTTTCTACCTGGAATTGACCCTTCAGGCGGTATCTACCTTGATTTGACCCTTCAGGCGGTTTCTACCTTTGGTTGACCCTTCAGGCGGTATCTACCTTGAGCAGACCCTTCAGGCGGTATCTACCTTGTGTTGACCCTTCAGGCGGTATCTACCTTAAGTTGATCCTTTAGGCGGTATCTACCGTTGGTTTGACCCTTCAGGCGGTTTCTACCTTGATTTGACCCTTCAGGCGGTTTCTACCTTGAATTGACCCTTCAGGCGGTATCTACCTTGATTTGACCCTTCAGGCGGTTTCTACCTTGATTTGACCCTTCAGGCGGTTTCTACCTTTGATTTGACCCTTCAGGCGGTTTCTACCTTGTGTTAACCCTTCAGGCGGTATCTACCATGTGTTGACCCTTCAGGCGGTATCTACCTTGTGTTGACCCTTCAGGCGGTATCTACCATGTGTTGACCCTTCAGGCGGTATCTACCTTGTGTTGACCCTTCAGGCGGTTTCTACCATGAGTTGATCCTTCAGGCGGTATCTACCTTGTGTTGACCCTTCAGGCGGTTTCTACCAAATTTGATTTGACCCTTCAGGCGGTATCTACCTTGTGTTGACCCTTCAGGCGGTTTCTACCAAATTTGATTTGACCCTTCAGGCGGTATCTACCTTTGATTGACCCTTCAGGCGGTATCTACCTTTGATTGACCCTTCAGGCGGTATCTACCTTTGATTGACCCTTCAGGCGGTATCTACCTTTGATTGACTTTGAAAAGGGGTCTCATGACGAGGGTTCTCCACGTCCGATGAGATTTCCTGAATTTTGAAAAGGGGGTCTCATGACGAGGGTTCTCCACGTCCGATGAGACTGTTTGAATTTTGAAAAGGGGTCTCATGACGAGGGTTCTCCACGTCCGATGAGACTGTTTGATATTTGAAAAGGGGTCTCATGACGAGGGTTCTCCACGTCCGATGAGACTGCCTAAGTTTTGAAAAGGGGTCTCATGACGAGGGTTCTCCACGCCCGATGAGACTGCCTAAATTTTGAAAAGGGGTCTCATGACGAGGGTTCTCCACGTCCGATGAGACTGCCTAAGTTTTGAAAAAGGGGTCTCATGACGAGGGTTCTCCACGTCCGATGAGACTGCCTAAATTTTGAAAAGGGGTCTCATGACGAGGGTTCTCCACGTCCGATGAGACTGCCTAAATTTTAAAAAGGGGTCTCATGACGAGGGTTCTCCACGTCCGTTGAGACTGCCTAAGTTTTGAAAAAGGGGTCTCATGATGAGGGTTCTCCACGTCCGATGAGACTGTTTGATATTTTGAAAAGGGGTCTCATGACGAGGGTTCTCCACGTTCGATGAGACTGCCTAAGTTTTGAAAAAGGGGTCTCATGACGAGGGTTCTCCACGTCCGATGAGACTGTTTGATATTTTGAAAATGGGTCCTGGGACGAGGGTTCTCCACGTCTGATAGGACTTTTTCTTTTAAAAGGGTTTTTCTTCCCCCTTTCTTTTGGAGACCCCGAAGTTTGTCGGGAATTCAGTTTTTTGAAGTAGTGAAAGATTTTATTTTGACAAAACTTCACTTGAGTCTGTTGAGGCGACATTCTGGGAGCTGGGTTCTCCAGGTATCCTGCAGAAGTTTGAGCCTGAAAGATTTTTCTTCACCAAGAAAACGTTAGTAATCTTTGGGAAGACCACGGCTGTCCATTTTGACAAAACCGTATGATTTAAGTTTTAATCATGAAATGTGCATTTTGATGCTGGAGGTTATCCAAAGCATTCTTGCAACATGCAAATGTGATCACAAATCCCTTGCACGGAAAATCTGGATCAACAGTTTGAAAATTCCAAAAAGAGTTTGTTCAAAACATCAATTGGAATATTTCTCGACAAGGAGGCCATCTCACCTGTTTGGAGGTAATGATTTTTATAAGGGACGCACTCAATTCCATACTAACCTGTGCTTAGGTTTTAGGCTCATTCGCAGCGCATACATTTTGATCGGTCGGGAGGTCTTCCACGGGACCGTAATGTTAGGCTTGGATATTGGCTTTCAAGGGGGACTCGCTTTGGAGTCGAGGCCATTGAATGAAAGTCTTCACCATCTGCTCCGGGTTTACAAGTCAAGAACCCTGCAAAATGAGAAAGAAATAGTCTTGCTCGTACTTCTTCGAGCTAAGCTATATGTTAACCCAAGTGTCTTAGTCAGAGAAGACTGTTTCGGGGTTGTAACATTGGTAGGATTGGGGACCGAAAAAGGCTTATTTTTGGCCCAGAATTCGTGGCGGGTTTGACATTGGTGATCATTGTTGATTTGCCACCTGTCCTTTCTTTTCTGCATCTTTAGCCTTTGAGGCGCGCAGCCTATCTTGCGGTGTGCACCAGCTTTTTAAAGAGCGTCTCTTGTTGCATTCAGAGACCGACTCTCTCTATGTCTTCGTTCTGTGCTTAATAGCATTCGGGGAGCAGCCTTTTGGATTTGGCTCCTTTAGAGGTTTTTCTCTTTCCCCACGAGGCTTCATTGGAGGTCAATTTAACAATTTTCACGAGCATCGACCTTGCTTTTATCAGGTACTTTGCTTTTTCTTTTCTGATGTTGGGGATTTCTTTAATCCCTTGTCGCAAGTGAGATGCTTTGGCAATTGTGCTAGATATATGATTTGGCTCTTAGCACGCTTGAGTATTGACTTAGTAGCTTTTTCGTAAACCCTAGGTCTTGAACTCCCTCGTTTCTGAAGTGATCTGCCTTTATCTTGGAATTTGCAATGATCACCAACGGGTTTATGAAATGAATTTGCAGGTTCAACTTGGCTGTGCAAATGATAAACGTGTGTGGGATAGAGAAATGAACGCTTCTCGTCATCCTATGGCACTTGGATTACCATATAAACAACACACAAAGATTGATGTTAGTCTGAGCAAGAAAATTTCTAACCATTTCCTCCTGATGCTGCTGGACTTACTCCTGTTTTGCCCCGATGTGGGGTGGTTCTTGACAGGGTTGAGAATGAAAACCGCCGTTCAAAGGGGTTATCAACGGTCACCTGTAGTGTTTGGGGGATATGAAACGAATGCCTCCGTCGTCCCAATCCAAGTAATTGCTGCGAATAATCCCTACTTCCGTAGGTCCAGATTTTGCTATCTGATCCGCTCCACTCCTCTCTCAAGTGTATAGAGGACGTGTTTGGATTTAGGCTTTGCCTCTCGCCTTTGAGGAAGCGCCCTTTTGATTGTTTTGAACAATTTTTTATTGGAAAAATCTCTTTCATTTTCTCCAGAAATTTTACCCGTCAAAGGGGATTTTATGATGCCCCATGCATGTTCTTATTCATGTTCAGACAACCTCCTGTTTCAAAACATGAATGCTAATGAAATTTGAATTCTATGTCTTTTCTAGACACTAGATTCTGAAAGCTTTTCTTTTCTTTTTTATTCCACATCTTCAAGGGATTTTGGGAGAGGGATACTTACCTGTTCCTCGTGGTTGGAGATCCCTGAAAATGCAGAAGAAACATGTTATTGTTCGTTCATGAATTTTTCAAAAAAATTAGAACGATACATTTTACCCTTGGTCATGTATTCCAACGGGTAATACATGGGATGTGAAAACCTGTTTCGCCTTGATGGCGATCCCCTGTCAAAGACGGGAATTATGTGTCAGTTTGCGTTCCAAAATTCAAGGCGAATTGGAACGATACAGCCTTGTTCTTGCTTTGTGTTTCCATTCGAACACAAACGCGCGGCTTGCAGAAATTGGCCATCTATATTGTGGCCACGATCCCTCCGTTTGGTTGGCGATGAATCATTCTCGAGGATTTGCCCCAGAGGAGATCCATTTGTGTTTTTGGGCGCATTCCAGCGCCATTCTTCATAGTTCCATCCACTAGGTCTTATGATCAAAGACCATCTCCTGGAATTCTGACTTCTAGGGCCACTGATTCAATTCGCCTCCCTGTTAGCGCGCTCTTTTCATTTGGGGCTTTCAGCGCCAACGACTTCCTGCAAAATGAGTAAAAACTCATGTTAGGCATGTGGTCTTCGAAGACCAAATTGGAACGATACAAGGTTACCGTTCACCCAAATTCGTATCTTGGGGTTTGATTCTGATGCGGACGACTCTGTTATTGCGTCCATTGATTTTGCCAGAGGAGAAACGTCCGGCGTACAAATGATTCACTTGCCCCAGTTAGGCATGGTTTTGCTGTTTGTCATCTCTGGATTCGATGACCTTGGTTTGATGCGCTTTCATGGGGGATCATGAGAGTTTGCCCCCGGTTTGGCTCCTCAAAGTAAATGGGGGGGGAACCTGCTCCCATTGATTTTTGGCAGATTCTGATCATCCGTCTCGATTGTCAGAGTCCTTGATCAATTTTATCTGTCTCGAGATAGCCTGATATTCTTGGGGTTCGTCATGTGGCGGTTTGGTGATTCTCTCGATCACAGTCGCCGTTTGAGGTATTTGATGTTCCTTGTTTGTTATTTGAAAGCATTACATCCTGCGTCCTCTGCTCTTGATCATCATCTGAGAGGGAAAAGAAAGGAAGCATTATTCCCATATCAAGGAAATAATTGTTTTGGAACGATACGTCCTTTTACACTTGATTTGCATTCCGTTTTGATGTTGCATATTGATATGAACAACATCTATCGAATTCCTCAATCCGTGCTTGAAGGTATTTGCAACGCCTACGGTTCATTTGCCCCAGCTGGGCGACGTCTGTTTTGTCATTTGAATGCATGAGCTTTTGGGCGCAATGTCTCTTTTATCACCTGGGATAAAGAAAAATGGAGAAAAACTTATCCCCATATCTGATTAAAAATCAATTAGGAACGATACGTCCTTTCACCAAACGAGTGGCTCTGCGGCCAAATGTATTTTGCACTGAAGGGACGAATTCCACTATGCTCCACGGGTTTGGGGAATTTGCCCCCATTTTCGATAGAAATGAGCCTTATCAAGATGTATACAATACAAATAGATCCCTAATACAATCAATCTAAGGGACGAGATAGAGAGGATCTCAGCAAAATTAATCATATACAAGAGAACTAAGGATGTCAAATCAATCAAAGGAATGTGGTCCAACACTTGGAGATGCCCCAGTTCCAGTCTTCGAGATGTGACTCCAGGATCACCGATTTTTTTTTTTTTTTTTAGGTGGTTTTAGATATAGCAACCATCTAAAGACATGCACATGAGACAAGTGAGGATAAAACTTCTAAAAATCCAAGGATTTGGCACCTAAGGTCAAGATTCCCACCTCGAGTTCTAGAAAGAGCCGATTCCATTGCACAACTATCGTTGCATTGGGACTCGATCCATGGTTCGAAATGAGCGGAATTGAAAAGTGGATTACCCCGTGTTTTTCCTCACGGAGATTCCATTTTCAATCCCTTCTATTGTTTTCCTATAGGCGGCGCCCGGGGTTTTAGGCGCGGTTGTGTGTATTTTCGGTGTCGTGCTAAAGCGATAAACATGCATCTTATTTAACAATCACCGCTTCAATATAAAACATACACATAATCATTCATTCCTACGCCAACCTGCATAAGACAATGTTAATCACAGACTACCCCCCTTATCACTCCAATATGCAAAAACATATAACACCTATCATAAGCGGACTTACCTCACATTCAAGAGCGCCTACAGGGTTAGAAAAATCACTCAGCGTTTTAATTACGGCCTAAGTCCACTTGAGGTCTAGAACCATAGGTTCTAGAACAAAGGTCCCCAGCGGAGTCGCCAGCTGTCGCGACCCGTCCGGAAGAGGACGCGGCTAATGGATTACCGATCGCGGGCCTTGGATCGGCGCGGGCCCTCCCAGGCCCATACCAAATCGCGGCGGGAGTATTTTCAAAGGATTCGACGATAAGAGTCAATCGCTTTCGACCTTCAGTGTGGTCGTGGTGGCATGTGCAACTTGTGCATGCATTTGGAGTCGCCACCGGTCTTTATTGGAGGGTAGACCGGAAACCTTACTGACCGATTGGGAGAGGTCGATCAGTTCTGCGGAACCAGAGATTTTGGGTTCGGGGACTTGGTTACACTGGTGTCGTTACCAACGCCCTTTCGGTACCTAACGCGAGTGATTTTCCTAACTAGGATTTCATGCAGGCGCAATTTTGTGTGAGGTAAGTCTGACTTTGCACATTAACCAGTTTAACATGCTCACGTAATCATAATAAATAAATAGATGTAAATCACATAAACATCTATCCTACGTGGTGATCATGGAATTATGATTTAATGGGTCTCGAGCCAATGAGACCACATTTAATCATTTTAATATTTTAATAACGGAGAGCCGCTCTTCGCTTCTTCTTGGTTTCTTGAACTCTTCAAGAATTGGGCCCCAAAGAGCTCGCCGACTTAAAAGGCTCCCCCACGTAATCCTCGTAGCATTTACATCAACAATTGACTATGCTAAAAATAAAGATTACATGAAAAATAAAAGGAGTACGCAGCCTCCATTTAATAACTACAACCCCAAATATATAAATAATCATCATACATTCATATATACATCAATCACATTGATTAGGGATTTTTCCATGATCACCACCCTTCCATGTAAGTAATAAATTCACAATTTAAAACTTAGGAAGGCACAATAAAAATTCTACGTTGAATCATATTCAGAATTTTTATGTAAAATAAGATAGCCATAAATTTTCGATTCAAAATTGATTTAGTCTCAATTTTTGCTACGTTGATTAATTTATCATATAAAATAATCAACCTCCATTAGCCATGTAAGACGAACAATTCGTTAATACATATTGGCCATAGTATTGCAAAAATTGCAAAAAATCAATTAAATGCACGAAAACACCTAAGGATCGGCTCTGATACCACTGTTGGGATCCACGTAACACGTAGCGGAAATAAATAACAACCCATACATGTATCTCCAGAGGCGTACTTCGTGCATTTCAATCGAAAAAAATCACAAAGCCTCAAAGGGAGTAAATAGATTACCTCTCGTAGCGTGCTTGAACGGAGGTGTCGGTTCGATGTTCTTCGATCTCAGCCTCCACAAGTGTTAGGCATCTAGTTCGGACGCACCACCAATTGACGAACGGGGAGACGACTAATAACTCCACAACAATTGTGCTAGCAATATGCGGAATCAATATTCCGAACTTAGTATATTTTGCTCACTCAAGATGATGAGAATATAGAGAGTGTTTGTGTTCTTCTCTCTAAGCTCTCAAAAATTTGCACACTCTACAAAATGTCTCTCCCCTCAACCTCAAAACTCTTGCCATCCTTTTATAGCCAAAAATACCTTCCAATAAATTGTATTTAAAAATAGCACTAACAATTATAAATTCTATCTAAAAATAGCACTCACAAATAAATGACATTTAAAAATAGCACTAACAATAGCACTCACAATTTATAATACAAAAATGCTATTTAAAAATAGCACTAACAATAGCACTCACAATTTATAATACAAAAATGCTATTTAAAAATAGCACTAACAATTATAAATTCTATCTAATAATAGCACTCACAATTTATGATAAATAAATGCCATTTAAAAATAGCACTAACAATAGCACTCACAATTTATGATAAATAAATGTCATTTAAAAATAGCACTAACAATAGCACTCACAATTTATAATACAAAAATGCTATTTAAAAATAGCACTAGCAATAGCACTCACAATACAAAAATGCTAAAAAAAGGCACTAACAAAGGTGTTAAAAATAATAACCATTATTATTATTACAAGAGTTAAAGAGGTTACCAAACAGTACAAATATGCATAATGTATAAATACATATGACGTATAAATACGTAGAGCATACGTATACATCCGTGAAACCGGGGACTAATTGAAAGAAAAATGTGCAATTAAGCCCTTTTGGTAAAAATTGATTAAATTGGAGGGCAAATTGACCTAATTGCACTTTAAGACTTTAGAATCCAATGTCATAGCTTATAAAAAGTGAGAATTGAAAACTAAAAGACTCGAAAAGGATTTTTTTTTTTTTTTTTTAGGCTCGGTTCGGGTTTATGTTTGTGAAGGAACATAGTGACCCGAGCCGAATTTTTGAGATTTAAAGTGACACACTTGAAGAGGAAATTAAAACAAAATTATCGAATATTTTTGGGTATTTTTCTGACCACGAATGGTATTTTTCTGATTTTTTGGGTATTTTTATAATTAAATAAACTCGAAAAATATTAAAAATACCGAAAAATATTTTTTGTTCAAAATTGGTTCCTAAGGGTAAACCAAGGCTTCCAAAGTTGATTTTGTGATTTTATGACTTTTTTGATATTTTTAATTAATTTTAAAGAATAAAAATCACAATAATAAATAGTAAAAAATTAGGTGTCAACACGGGCGTTAAGCGCAACTATCGAAAAAAGTTGCGAAAGGATTTGGCGGTCCCATCATATTAAAAAACTGAGCGGGAGGCGAGCGTAGTTCCACCTTTTTGAAAATAAGTGGGAGACAGACATGGATATCGAGAAAAGGAAATCGATTTGGTGTCCCTCCACGTTGAAAAGAAGAAAGAAGACGACAAAGCGGGAAATACGAAATCTTGGGAGCAACGCTTGCCTGATGATCTTCATCCATGTTTAAAGAACGTTTAATGGGCATACAGAACCACTCAAAAGAAAATTTAGAGAGAGTGAGCATACATGAGAGAGTAGAGAACCCTGAGTGAGCAAAAATTGATCGAACATTTTTCGATCCAACATGTTTGAGGGTTACCATCAGTTGCTAGAGGCGACTGATCCAAAAATCTCAGAAAATGAACTACTGAGAGATCTCGAAGATTCTAGGATGGCGTCTGGTACCAGAACCACAGAACCCAACCCTTTCGGCAACGAAGTTCAGGATATTAGCAGCGACGACAACAGCAGCAGCGATGGTCAATCCCGGAAAAGGAAACGTCGCCAGTGCCACACTCAAAATGAAATCCAAGAGCTTGAAGCTTTCTTTAGTGAATGCCCTCTCCCGAACATGAAACAAAGAAATGAATTGGGCCAGAAGCTAGGGATGAAACCTTTGAGGGTCAAGTTTTGGTTTCAAAATAAGCGAGCCAAATTGAGGGCTCAACACAGACGTCAAGAACTTGCGATTCTAAAGGAGGAAAACGAAAAGCTTCGAGCGGAGAACATGAGGTATAAGAAAGCTCCCAGCACTATCGCTTGCCTTAATTGCGGTGGCCCTATCACTCTCGGCGAAATGTTCCTTGATAAGCCTTATATGAGGATTGAAAATGCTCATTCACCACCCCACTCCCTCGAACCATCTTCGATACAATCGGATTTTGTTGGAGATATGCATGAACAAATCAATTCTACGAAGTCAATACCGATGCCTTCTAAAGGATGTGATATGCGTCACCATGATTAGAGTTTCCTTAACGATGAGCTTACTATCACGACCGACCAATCCAAAGCTGATGAATTCCCTCCACAACAATTTCCGGCTCGATCAAATCCTACTGGAAATAGGCCAGAGAGCAATAGCCAAGTTGTCAACACTGTTCCGGGTCGCAAGAAGACGAGGGTCAATTGGTCCCCCGAGCTTCATCTCAAGTTCCTTAGTGCGGTTCAGCAACTAGGGATCAACTCAGCATATCCAACGCGCATACTTGAGATCATGAACATACCAGGACTCACTAAAGATGGAGTCGCGAGTCACCTCAAGAGCTACAGAAGGGCGCTAAGACAGCGCCACACAGCACTGAACCTGAAAGAACTCAACTTGTACCTAAACACTAGGCATGGCTATAACTACAATGCCCCTGAAGTAAGAAATACCCTGCCGAATCTAGGCACCGACCAAGTTGGTAGCAGCACCATCGACTACTTGGGCGCTAATCAGAATATTCCCCCGAATCATCTCAGCACCCCTCAAGAGTATATGCCACAAGTGCAGCAGGTACGAACTCCTTGGTTTGAGCAGCAACTTTTCGCTAGTGCTCTTCCTATCCCCGATCAACATATTGCGCCTAGTGTTCAAAGATCTGCCCGGCTTGGGCATATGATTTCGGAAGATCAAGCGGGCGGATGCTCTGAGGATTTTTGTTTCTTCCATTCCCAAATGGAAGGTGCTTTTGATAGTGAACCGATCAATCATCCTCTTATAATCTCGAGCAACGACGAAGGTTCTAGCTCGAAGAATCAGATCGCTCACAACAGAAACAGGAATCCTTCAACGCCAAGCGATGATGGTCAACCCGAATATCAGTTGCTCGAAGAATCAAAAGATTTCCTTGATGAGGAGCTCCATATCTGGATCGATCAGTTTAAAACTGATGGACTTATGAAGTTATGATCCAAAATGACGATTATATGTCTGATTCATGGTGTAACTGGCTGATCACCGAGAATCCTCAAGGGAACTAGGCACATGTGACTGGATGTATCATTAATCTTTCTGTCATAAAGTCTTCCATGCAAGATAATCTTCCTTAATGCCTAGAGTTAATCTGGGGCAGCGATCAGTACTACCTGCGAGCATCATCATGCTTGAGTGCGACAATCCCTTGTTAGATTAGAGTCGAGGCGAATCAATTGAACGCCACGAAGAAAAACATTTAAAGGCTTCACATAGGAAAATGCGAGCAAAAGCCCGAGCGAGCTCAAAGACGGTTAGCTCTGTATCGTTCTAAGGGACCTTTAGTCGTTATGAACTCTAAATTGAGCTTGTTTCATTCTCGATGGGGGTCGCTAACTGCTTCAAGAATTTTATAACAAAAAACGAACCAGTTAGGGACGTCAATAGTGCTGTGTCCTGGTAGTCAGTGAAATGGAAGTGGTACGAAACGTCAGGAGTTCGATCTCGGGATTGAAAAATCATTTTATCAGTTGGTCTATCACCCGATGAAGTTCAAAGAGATTCGACGCAGATGACTATAGAACTTGGGGCAATTCGAAAATCATCGATTCATTTTCATCAAGCGGCGAAGTTGGTATTGTAAAATGTGAAGCATGCAAATGACAAATCCGAAGCAGAAGGAGATGAATCATGATTCGCTTATCCAAGGTCGGGATTTCAACCTTCGACTAAAGCCAAATCTAGGATGAGTTTTTGATCTTGCCCACTCGACAAAACCCATCTCCACTGAAAATGGGGGCAAACCATTCCTACATCCGGAAAGCATGTCGAAGCCGAAGACATCAAATTCATCGTTTAATCCGTGGGGCAAGTCCCTGAAGCCATAGTTATCATCCGCAGAGCGTAATGGAATCCATCCTTTCAATGTAAAACGCATTTGGCCGCGGAGCCACCCATTTGGTAAAAAGAACGTATCGTTCCTAAATGATTTTCAATCAGATGCGGGGATAATGTTCTCTCATTTTCCTCTCAGGTGATGAACAGAGACGAGGCACCCAAGAAGCCATGCATTCAAATAACATAACAGTGCATGAAACACGCCCAAAAAGATGAATGAATCTCCTCCGACGTAAATCCTCGAGGTGGATTCGTTGCCCAACCAGACAAAGAAATCATGGCCACAAGCTTGAGGGCCGGCTTCTACAATCTGCACATTGGCATGCAGAATGGAATTCAAATCAAGAGTAAAGTAGTATCGTCCCAATTTGTTTTGAATTTGGAAACCCAAAATAATGCTTAATATTTATCCTTGGCAGGAGCTCGCCATCAGGGCAGACATGTAAGTTTCATTTTTCTCCAAAAACCAAGAAGTCGAAAGAACTTTAGAACACCTAACAATCTTGTGTTACTATGTGAAGTGCAGATTTTCACAACCCTTGTACACTCGTTGGAGCATATGACCAAGGGTAAGATGTATCGTTCCAATTTTTGTAAAGTTTTAGAATATACGATGACATATCCCTTTTATATTTCCAGGATCTCCAGCCTCGATGGGCAGGTAAGTATCCCTTTTCCCAATTCATTGGAGATTAAAAACTTTCAGAATTAATTCGATTCTCACATCTAAAAATACATAGAATTCTTACTTCATTGACATTCATGTTTTAAAACATGAGATTGTCTGAACATGAATTACACATGTATGATGCATCACAAAATCCCTTTGAAGGATAAATCTTGATGAAATGAAATGAATTTTTCCAACAAGAGTCGTTTGAACTGTTCAAAAGGGTATTTTCTCATAAGAGAAGCGAGCCTAATCCAAACACGTCCCATACACACTTGAGAGATGAGGAGATTGGAAATGATAGCGAAACCTTAACCTATGGATATAAGGGTCATTCGCAACGATTACATGGATCGAGATGACAGAGGCATTTATTTCTTCATTCCAAACACTACAGATGCCCATTGAGAACCCCATTGAACGGCGATTTTCATTCTCAACCCTGTCAAGAACCATCCCACATTGGGGCAAATGAAGGTTAGTCCAACAGTATCAGAAAGTAAACGGTTTGAAATTTTCTTGCTCGGACTAACATAAATCTTTGTGTGTTGTTTATATGATAATCCAAGTGTCATAGGATGACGAGAATAATTCATTTCTCTATCCTACACACTGTTATCCTTTGCACGACCAAGTTGAGCCAGCAAATTCATTTCATCAACCTATTGGTGATCATTGCATATTCCAAAGCAAAGGCAACATCACTCTAGGAATGGAAGCGTGCCAAAGTTTAAGTTGCATATCTAGCATGTTGCCGAAAATCCTAGCTCCAAAAGAAAAGAAAAACACGGGATTAAAAAAAGGGGGAAAAGAAAAATCCCTAGCATCAAGAAAAAGCAAAGTGCCTGGTAAAAAGCAAGGCTGATGTCTATTCAAAATATCCCCAGTAAAGTCTAGATATACGATGAAAAGACCCTGCAAAGGAGTCAGATCAAGATGACTACTCTCCAAATGATGTCGTGCTCAAATTGCAAACACACAAACAGACGGTATCTTAATGTAACAAGAGACGCTTTTAAACATCCTTGTGCGCTCTAAAAGAGGAGTGTACACTTCAAGAAATGGAGATGTTCTTCGAAGGACATGTGGCAAATTTGCAATGATCACCAATGCCAAACCCTTCACAATTTCTGGGCAAAAAAAAAGCCTTTTTCGGTCCCCAATCCTTCCAATGTTACAACCCTGAAGCAGTCTTATCTGACTAAGACACTTGGGTTAATGTATAACTTAGCTCAAAGAAGTACGAGCAAGACTATTTCTTTCTCATTTTACAAGGTTCTTGACTTGTAAACCCGGAGCAGATAGTGAAAAATTTTGTTCAACGGCCTTGACTCAAAAGTGAGTCCCCCTTGGAAACCGATATCCAAGCCTAACACTACGGTCCCGTGAAAGACCTCCTGATCGGTCGAAATGTATGCGTTGCGAATGATCCTGAAACCCAGGCACAGGTCGGTAGGAAATTGAGCACTTTTCCTATTAAAGATCATTATCACAGAGCAGTGAGGAGCCTTCTTGGATGAGAAATACTCCAATGGATGTTTTGAGCAAACTCTTTTTGAAATTTTCAAATTGTTTGATCTAGAGTTTCCGAGCAAGGAATTTATGATCACATCTGTATATGGTAGGAATGTTTTGGATAACCTCCAGCAATCAAAATGCACATTTCATGACTAAAACTTAAGTCGTAGAATTTTGTCAGTTAGACAATTATTGTCTTCCCAAAGATTACTAATATCTTCTTGGCGAGGAAAATTTTTTCAGGTCTAAGCTTTCTGCAGGACTTTTGGCCGCCCCAAAGACTGGGTGCGTCATCCTTAGGTGAAGCCTTTTAGTAGGCAAATCTTTTCTAAGACCGATCCACAGAATGATCGAGTCTCCGACTAGCCTCGAAGAGCGGGTACGTCATCCTTTGATTCATATCAATTTGGAATCTCATAAATGGTAGAAACCGCCTGAAGGGTCAACTCAATGGTAGAAACCGCCTGAAGGGTCAATCAATGGTAGAAACCGCCTGAAGGGTCAACACAATGGTAGAAACCGCCTGAAGGGTCAATGTATGGTAGAAACCGCCTGAAGGGTCAACCAATGGTAGAAACCGCCTGAAGGGTCAAAACAAAGGTAGAAACCGCCTGAAGGGTCAATGTATGGTAGAAACCGCCTGAAGGGTCAACCAATGGTAGAAACCGCATGAAGGGTCAATGTATGGTAGAAACCGCCTGAAGGTTCTGATCCACCATACGGATCAAAACCTTGATGAATCCCGAACGCAGGAGGATTCGTTTTCCCTAATAAGCCTTACATTAGGCAAGCCATTTCTAGTTTAGTCCACCACACGGATCAAAACCCTTGGCAAATTCCCAAATGTGGGACGCGTCTTCCTTAGGTTCCTATCAGTTAGGAATCCCATTATGGTTTGACCTACCATACAGGTCAGAGCTTAACATCCCCAGGACACTCCGATGACAAGTCCTTAGGAATCTACTTGAACCCATCAGACACAGAAAATGCCGCAAGCATTCGACAGGTAAGGGGCAGGGAAGTCTATCTACTCCTTAACTTTCTTACATCATATCAGGGAATTGAATGAGCACATCTCTTTTTAAGGAAAAGCACACATTGATGGGCATGAAAATTGGATGTCATGATTTCTTTTCTTTTCCCAGTCGAGTCGATCGGAACACAGGTGTCACCTTGTCTTTGAGAGAAACCTCTGACGAAATTCCTCTCAAAGAGGGGCAGCTGTTGACACCTGATTTTTGATCAGTCTTTCATAGTTTATTTTTTAAAAATTCATAAAAAATCTATAAAAAGTTAAAAAAAAAATTAAAAAATCATCTTTGGTAGCCTTGACCAAGCTAAAGGAACCATTTTTGATAAAAAAAAATAATTTCTCATATTTTTTAATATTTTCCAAAAATAGAAAAATACATGAAAAATGAAGAAAAATAGCGTTCGATGTCGTAAAAATATAGAAAAATAGTCAATATTTTTATTTTAATTTCCTTTTCATTTTGAACTCATAAATAGTCAAAATTCAAGTTCAATTGCATGTGTTTCTTCACGACGCATAGAGTTGAATTTGGCAAAAAAATGTCATTCGAGTATTTTAATTTGTAAATTTCTACATATTTTTTAGTCTTGACGTCCAATTAGATCGACCACCATCTACAATAAATTCCCCTTGCTGAATATTTTCGTTTTTGTTTCACATGATTTCATGGTGTAAAACGCCGAGTGGATCCCCAAATATAATCGGGTCGGCATGAGCTCGATAGCTCGTCCAAGACCAAACCAGGGCACGGCGAACCCCATGTGAGTACTCTCGAACTCCTTCGATGCTTCCTAATGCTTTTCTTAGGTTAGATCGTGTGTAGAATGGCTAGGACAGCTAAATCATTCTTGAGCTGTGATTGATAAATAGGGCCTTACTAGGAATGCCATGTGATTTATTTGCATATCTAGATTCCTTGAGTTGCGCATTTTATTACTGATTGTGATTGCTAGGATAATCACTTCTATCTGCATGAATTTCTAGATTTAGGGTTCATACCTTACTCATCCGCATGAATCTCAGGCTAGAAAATTCAGTCAACTTAGGTACCGAAAGGGCGTCAACTCTGACAGTTGGTGTAACTAAGTCCCCGAAACCATTTCTCTGATTCTCGCAGAATTGAATAGAAACTCCCAACTATTCGATTGGGTGGTCCAATCACACCCTAAAAAAATGATTGGTGGCGACTCCATGGCATGCACACTTAGCACATGTCACTAGACCACACTGAAAGTCGGTCACGCATACCTCCGTTGCGATTTGGGTAATGGGCCTTGGGAGAGGCCCGCGTCCGACCAGACAGGACGACCCATTAGCCCTCGAGAGCCCGACAACCTCAAGAGGGTCGCGACAGAGGTTTCTCTCAAAGACAGGTGACACCTGAATCTAGACCGACTCGACTAGGGAAAATCAAAACGAATCTTGACACTCAATCTTTCTTGTCCCACTGGTGAACGCTTTGCTCTTCATTCTTTTGCTGACGTGAGAGAGAAAGTAGGGAGACCCACCTGTTACTTACCTGTTGATCGCCTGCCTGATGCTCGTGCGGCCTGCGCGGTGTATAACGGATTCAAGTGAATACCTAGGGACTCGTCTTTTGAGTATCCTAGGGCGGTTAAACTCTAGCCTGTATGGTAGGCCGTACCAGAATGGGATTCCTATACTTGACAGGAACCTGTGAATGACGCACCCAGTCTCTTAGGGATTATCAGGGTTTTGATCCGTATGGTGGATCAGACCATGAATAGGAGTCCTCTCTGCTAGGAACCTATGGATGACGCACCCAGTCTCTTAGGGATTGTCAGGGATTTTGATCCGTAAGGTGGATCAGACCATGAATAGGACTCCTCTCTGCTAGAAACCTATGGATGACGCACCTAGTCTCTTAGGGATTGTCAGGGATTTTGATCCGTATGGTGGATCAGACCATGAGTAGGACTTCTTTCTGCTAGGAACCTATGGATGACGCACCCAGTCTCTTAGGGATTGTCAGGGATTTTGATCCGTATGGTGGATCAGACCATGAATAGGACTCCTCTCTGCTAGGAACCTATGGATGACGCACCCAGTCTCTTAGGGATTGTCAGGGATTTTGATCCGTATGGTGGATCAGACCATGAATAGAACTCCTC
Organism: Rhodomyrtus psidioides; assembly: GCA_021437785.1. NCBI lineage: Eukaryota > Viridiplantae > Streptophyta > Magnoliopsida > Myrtales > Myrtaceae > Rhodomyrtus > Rhodomyrtus psidioides. The sequence goes on from JAILYB010000054.1 coordinate 2,503,207, forward strand.
TCTCTTAGGAACCTATGGATGACGCACCCAGTCTCTTAGGGATTGTCAGGGATTTTGATCCGTATGGTGGATCAGTCCATGAGTAGGACTCCTTTCTGCTAGGAACCTATGGATGACGCACCCAGTCTCTTAGGGATTGTCAGGGATTTTGATCCGTATGGTGGATCAGACCATGAGTAGGACTCCTTTCTGCTAGGAACCTATGGATGACGCACCCAGTCTCTTAGGGATTGTCAGGGATTTTGATCCGTATGGTGGATCAGACCATTAGTAGGACTCCTTTCTGCTAGGAACCTATGGATGACGCACCCAGTCTCTTAGGGATTGTCAGGGATTTTGATCCGTATGGTAGATCAGACCATGAGTAGGACTCCTTTCTGCTAGGAACCTATGGATGACGCACCCAGTCTCTTAGGGATTGTCAGGGATTTTGATCCGTATGGTGGATCAGACCATGAATAGGACTCCTCTCTGCTAGGAACCTATGGATGACGCACCCAGTCTCTTAGGGATTGTCAGGGATTTTGATCCGTATGGTGGATCAGACCATGAATAGGACTCCTTTCTGCTAGGAACCTATGGATGACGCACCCAGTCTCTTAGGGATTGTCGAACATTTTGATCCGTCAGGGGGATCAGGCCGAGAATAGGATTCCTTTCTGCTAGGAACCTATGGATGACGCACCCAGTCTCTTAGGGATTGTCGAACATTTTGATCCGTCAGGGGGATCAGGCCGAGAATATGATTCCTTTTTGCTAGGAACCTATGGATGACACACCCAGTCTCTTAGGGATTGTCGAACATTTTAATCCGTCAGGGGGATCAGGCCGAGAATAGGATTCCTTTCTGCTAGGAACCTATGGATGACGCACCCAGTCTCTTAGGGATTGTCGAACATTTTAATCCGTCAGGGGGATCAGGCCGAGAATAGGATTCCTTTCTGCTAGGAACCTATGGATGACGCACCCAGTCTCTTAGGCATTGTCGAACATTTTGATCCTATATTCTAAGGAATTAACTAGGATTTATACAAATGAGGTGTGCCTGATCTTGAGGCTTTACCAAATGGGCTATTCTGGGTTTAGGGGTTACCTAGAACCTCATAGAAAGCTGATTCTGAAAATTGTCCTTTCGACACGCAAGGCGTTATTCTGGGATTTGGGGATTCCAAGTATCCTGCAGAGAACTTAAACCTGCAAAAACTTTGATAAGATTCTTCTGGGATCTAGGGGTTACCTAAGATCTTGCAGAAAGATTATCTTGAATGTTGTCCTTTCGACATTGAAGGTGACATACTGGGATCTGGATACTCCAGGCATCAGAGGGATGATTTCGGAGATTGTCCTTTTGACATTGGAGGTGACATTCTGGGATCTGGGAGCTCCAGGTATCCTGCAGAAAGATCAAACCTACAAAATTGTTCATAAGAATGTGTTTTCCCGAGATATGGAATTACCAGGGATCTTGCAAGAAAAATAAACTTGAAAGCTCTTCTTCACAGAGCAAGGCATCCTTATAGAATCTGGGGTTACCATGATTCCTATAGAAGTTTAACCAAGAACAATAGAATTCTAGAATCTGGGGTTACCAAGAATCTGTTAGAAGCTCAGGCATATAAACTCTCCTTCTTAGAGAAATGTGTCATTCTGAGACCTGGGGTTACCAGGGGTCCTGCAGAAGTTTAAACTTGAAATATATTCTTCACAAAAGAAGTAGCATTCTGAGGTCTGGGGATACCAGGGGTCCTACAGAAGCTTGAACATGTAAGCTCTTTCTTACCAAAAGAGGTTGTGTTCTTCTGAGATCTGGACTTGCCAGGAATTCTGCAGAAGCTTAGACATGTGAATCGTTTCTCACCAAGAGTGATACAAGCTGTTTTAGGAGCCGAAGTCATCAGAACTCTTGCAGAAGCTCCAACCTGAAAGTTTTCTTACCAAAGGCACATCAATGGTCTTTGAGCACTTTATGACTTATACCATGGTCATGAAAGATTTCAATGAATGCATTATGATGCTGGAGGTTATCCAAAACACCTTGCAACATACGAGAGTGATCAAAAATCCCTTGTGAGGAAAGTTTGAATCAAACAATCTGAATTTAGCCAAAAGAATTTGGTTAAAATGTCCATTGGAGTATTCTCATCAAAGAGGACTTCTCACCGTTTTGAGGTAATGGTCTTTTACCAAGAATGCACTCGAATTTCCTATCAAACCTGCGCCTAGGGTTCAGGATCATTCGCAGTGAATACACCTCGATCGATCAGGAGGACTTCCAAGGGACCGTAATGTTGGGCTTGGTCAACGGTTTTCAAAGGGGACTTGCGTGCAAGTCAAGGCTTTCGAAGAGAAGTCTTCAATGTCTGCTCCAGGTTTACAAGTCAAGAAACCTGCAAAATGAGAAAGAAATAATCTTGCTCGAACTTCTTCGAGCTAAGCTTAGACATTAAACCTTATGTCAATCCATGTGCCTTAATCAGAAAAAGGCTTTTCAGGGTTGTAACGTAGGTAGGATTGGGGACCCAAAAAAGGCTTGTTTTTTGCTCAGAATACGCGAAGGGTTTAAACATTGGTGATCACTGCAAGTTTATTGCCATCTTGCCCCTTCTGGTTCAAAGAGCGTCTTCAGTCTTTGAAGTGCATATTTGTCTTTAGAGAACATCTCTCTCATGTCAAGACGGCGTCAATACCTTGTCTATGCTTTTGTCATCTAAATGTGACATAATCTGGGAGTATCCTTTGCTGTCTAGCTCCCTTGGGATTTTCTTTTATAATCAGATCTCACTAGTGACCTATACAAAGGTATCATGCCATCTTTTGGCATTTACAAGATCAAACACATGATTCACAAGTGTACAAGTATTTGGATGGGCATCGGCCTTGCTTTTACCAGGCACTTTGCTTTTTCTTGATGCCCAGGATCGAATTTTTCTCTCTTTTTTCTTTTTCTCATCTTTTGTCGAGATCCCACCTTTTCTTTTCTTTTGGGGATCAGAATTTTCAAATGAGTGTGCTAGATATACAACTTGAATCTCAGCACTCAAACATTAATCTAGGAATTTTTCACAAATTCTGTGTTTTGAACTTTTCCGCTCTTGAAGTGACGTCGCTTCCGTCTTGGAATATGCAATGATCACCAACGGGCTTGCGAAACGAACGTATAGGCTCAATTGGGCTGTACAAAGGGTAAAAGTGTATAGGATAGAGAAACGAATGCTTTTCGTCATCCTAAAGCACTTGAACTACCATAGAAGTTAAAATGACAAGCAACACACGAAGATTGATGCAAGTCTGAGCAAGAGAACTTCCAACCATTTACCTCCTGATATCGCTGGACGTACCTCCAGTTTGCCCCACTGTGGGGTGGTTCTTGACAGGGGTATAGAATGAAACCGCCGTTCAAAGGGCTATCAACGGTCATCTGTAGTGTTTATGATAGAGAAACGAATACCTCCGTCGTCTCGATCCATGTAATCACTGCGAATAACCCCTACTTCCGTAGGTCAAGGTCTCGCTGTCCTTACCACTCCACTCATCTCTCAAGTGTGTATAGGACGTGTTTAGATTCAGGTTGCCTCTTATATGAGGAAACATCCTTTTGAACGGTTTAAACAACTTTTGCTGGAAAAGTTCATTTTGCTTTCTCCAAAACTTGCCCTCAAAAGGGATTTGTGATGCACAATGTATATTTCAACCATGTTTAGATAACCTCCAAATCTAAACATGAATGCTAATGTCATAACTATGAGAATTCTGCATCTTTCTAGACATGAGATTTGAATGCATGCTAGATTCCAAGTAGCCTTCAAATTCTAGAAATAAGGATTCTGACAGTCTTAAAAACCTAAAAGGTTGGGAAAGGAATACTTACCTGCCCCGCGCGGCTAGGGATCCCTGAAAAACATAAAAGGAATATGTCAGTGTATGCTCTCGAATTTCAAAAAATTAGAACGATACATCTTACCCTTGATCATGCACTCCAATGAAAGAGGATAGATTCGTGAAAATCTGCATTTTTCTTAACAATACAAGATGATTAAGTGTTCTAAAATTTCTTGAAATTTTCAGTCTTTGAAAAGAAAGGACGTGCACCTGACCATCATAACAGTAAGTCTTCTTGATCATGCATTCCAATCTATCGCGACCCTGCTCCCTTGGGTCCTGCAATATTGAACACATGCTAATGTATGCATGGATGCATGACATGCTTATGCAAAGACTATCATGAAGAGTAGGCTCAATTCGAGGCAGGGCATATGACCGGAATCTGATTTTATTTCAAGGGTAATATTTCTTCACAGCATCTGAATTCACAGGGTGCCCCAGTTCTTCTCCCTCGGAGTTTACAAGAATTAATGCTCCTCCCGTGAGGATCTTCTTAACAATGTAGGGGCCTTCGTAATTCGGAGTGAATTTTCCACCGGGATGGGTAGTACTCGGCAAAACTTTTCTAATTACCAAGTCATTTACTTCGAAGTTTCTGGTCTTGACCTTTTGATTGAACGCCCTGGCTACTCTCTTCTGGTAAGTTTGTCCATGGCAAATGGCTTTAAGACGTTTCTCGTCTATTAAATTCAGCTGTTCATATCTGTGCTTGAAATACTCTGACTCAGAGAGTTTATCTTCGGATAAGATTCTCAAAGAGGGAATCTTAACTTCTACTGGTAGAACTGCTTCTGTCTCATACACCAGACTATAGGGAGTTGCCCCTGTAGAAGTCCTGATCGACATTCGGTAAGCCATCAAGGCGAAGGACAGCCTTTCGTGCCAGTCCCTGTAGTTTTCTGCTGTTTTAGCCAAGATTCTCTTGATGTTTTTGTTGGCTGCTTCCACTGCCCCATTCATTTGTGGACGGTAAGGAGATGAGTTCAGATGTCGAATGCTAAAGTGATCCAACAGATCATCGACAATCTTGTTGTTCAGGTTGGACCCATTATCTGTGATGATCGCTTGAGGGGTACCATACCGGGATATGATATCTCTTTTGACGAATCTTGCCACATTTCTTGCAGTGACATTCTTGTAAGAGCTGGCGTCTACCCACTTTGTGAAGTAATCAATCGCTACCAAGATGAAGCGATGACCATTCGAAGCCACAGGATTAATAGGCCTTATTATGTCTATGCCCCACATAGAGAAAGGCCAAACTTCAGACATTTGGTGCAGTTCGCTTGGGGGTGCATTGATCTTATCCCCGTATATTTGGCATTGGTGGCATGACCGGCCGTGCTGACAGCAGTCTGATTCGATGGTCATCCAATAATACCCAAGCCGCATGATCTTCCGGGCGATGAGGTGGTCGTTCATGTGAGGCCCACACACACCTTCATGGATCTCTTTCATGAGGACATTTGCTTCTCTGGCATCTACACATCTTAACAGAGTAGAATCAAATGATCTCTTATACAGGATTTGTCTATTGAGGAAGAACTTGCTGGCCATCTTGGTTATGTATTTTCGGTCTCCTGACTGGCATCCTTCAGGGAATTCCCCTTTCAAGAGGTAATTCCTGATGTCATAGTACCATGGCTCTCCATCAGATTCTTCTTCGATTAGCATACAATAAGCCGGCTTTTCAACAATGCCGATCCTCAGAGGTTCTACATCCAACCCTTCAGTCGTTTGTAACATCGAGGCTAGGGTGGCTAACGCATCGGCAAATTGATTGTGAGACCTTGACAGGTATTCGAATGACACTTCTTCGAACTTGAGTATCAATTCTTCAAGGTATTCGTGATAAGGGATGAGCTTTGCATCTTTCGTCTTCCACTCCCCCTGTGTCTGTAGAATAATGAGCATGAAGTCTCCAAAGACTTGTAACCTAGGTATCTCCATAGAAAGGGCCAGTCGTAGGCCCAGAATGCATGCCTCATATTCTGAAATGTTGTTGGTACAAGGAAAAGTTATCTTTGCCGCGGCAGGGTAATGTTGACCATCCGGGGATATCAGTACTGCCCCAGTACCTGCCCCTGATAGATTGACAGCACCATCGAAATACATGATCCACTTGTCTTCTGCTAAGTTCAGAATTTGACCTCGAGTGTTTATTACTTCAGGGGATTCAACGCTTGACGGGTTTTCTGCCAGCATGTCTGCTATAGCTCTTCCTTTTACCGACTTCTGTGGAGAACACTTGATGTCAAATTCAGACAACATCACTTGCCATTTTGCCAATTTCCCAATTAAAGCGGGCTTCTCCAGGAGGTATTTGACAGGATCGTTTTCTGTTATGAGCTGGATATGGTGGTGTAGGGTATACTGCCTCAGTCTGCGAAGTACCCATACCGTTGCTACGCAGGCCCTTTCAACTGGTATATATTTTGCTTCAGATGGCGTGAATTTCTTACTCAGGTAATAAATGGCCCTCTCTTTTCCATCTATCGGGCTTGTTTGGGCAAGTAAGGCTCCCAAGGACTCTTGTCGTATGGTCAGGTATAAGGTCAATGGGTGACCAGGAATTGGTGGTACAAGCACCGGTGGTGTGATCAAATAGTTTTTGATCATTTGGAATGCCTTGCTGCACTCGGCGTCCCATGTTATTTTCGCGCCTTTCTTAAGCAATTTGAAGATTGGCTTAGCCACATCAGACAGCTGATTGATGAACCTGGCAATATAGTTCAATCTCCCTAGAAGGCTTCTCACTTCTTTTACTGTGGATGGAGTTGATAAATCGTGGATGGCCTGGATTTTTGAGGGATCAATTTCAATGCCTCTGTTGCTGACTATGAACCCAAGGAGTTTCCCGGATCTTGCCCCAAACACGCATTTGTTAGGGTTCAGCTTTAACTTGTATTTGCGCAGGCGCTCAAATAGTTTTCTTAATACCTGTATGTGATCTTGTCCTTTCTTGGATTTAGCGATCATGTCATCAACATATACTTCAATCTCTTTGTGGATCATATCATGGAATAACATGACCATAGCCTTTTGGTAGGTAGCCCCGGCGTTTTTCAATCCAAAGGGCATGACTTTGTAGCAAAAATTTCCCCCTGGTGTGGTAAATGCAGTCTTGGGTTTGTCTTCTTGTTTCATGAAGATTTGGTTGTATCCCGAGAATCCATCCATGAATGAGAATAATTCATAACCCGCCGTACTATCCACCAATACATCAATGTGGGGGAGTGAAAAATCATCTTTTGGGCTTGCTCTATTCAGATCTCGGTAATCTACGCAGATCCGAACTTTTCCGTCTTTCTTCATGACGGAGACTATATTTGCAATCCAGTCCGAGTATGGGATAGCTTCAATGAAGCCTACCCTAAGAAGTTTCATGACTTCTTCCTTAATCTTGTCTTCTAACTCGGCTTTCATCCGCCTGCTGCCTTGTTTGACTGGTTTGATGCCGGGATCTGTGAGCAATGCATGTTCCACGATTTTAGGATCAAGTCCTGGCATATTCGCGTAAGACCATGCGAAGATGTCTTGATATTCTTTTAGTAGCTTGGTGAATTCGAGCCTTTCATCTCGGGATAGGTGTCCGCCGATCTTGACCTCTTTGACGTTCGCGGTGTCTCCCAAATTAATAACGACTGGTTCTTCTGAGGTAGGAGGCTTTGATTCTTCAAAGGTGTTCCAATCTCTTCGGATAGATGCATAATCACCGTCTTCCTCTTCCTCGATGTTATAGGAGTGGTTAATGGAGGGATCTGAATTTTGTAACAACCTGGTATGCATGTTTGAGATGATATGCCTGAAATGTCATGAGTATGGTTAGTTCGTGCTCAGTAAAAATGACATGCATGATCATGTAAAGTCTTTTCGAAAAAGTTTTCGAAACAGGTATAGGTACCAATGGGACTAGTCCTCATGTCATTGGACATCCCGGCCCCATGGAAATCTTTTGAAAATTAGGAAACATATGGCAAATCAGGCCTCAAGCTTCTATATGGAAGACTATTATCATCATTGGGCTGATTCGTGGTTCCATATGTCCTCAACAAAACATGCGTGGTTTTATTGAATGCGAAATGGGCCGCATTACAAGATGTGCTATTTGGACCAACGGCCGGAGATCCAAAGGCGTTTTCCTATGCGCATAATAAGGAAAAGAAAATACAATGAAATGTAGAAAGTTTTAAACGCAGTATTTAAAGATAAAGGAAGAGTTTCTTTACTCAGAGGAAGTGGCTTCATTGTCCAACCACTCCACGATGACATTCACAGAGTCATCTTCAAGAAAAGGATTTGTCAGATCTGGTTCCATCGGCGAAGTGATATCCTCTTCAGATAGCCATTTTGAGTTCTGGTTGAAGTAGGCATTTAAGGGATTCCTGAACATCCGAAACCTGCCCTTCCAGGTGGGAGAACCGATGAATGAGTTATTCGGGCTGTTTTCGCCTCCCCGGCGTCCCAGGCTTTTGCCTCGGCCTCGGCCAGTTGCTTTTGGGATAGATTCATTCGTGGGATATTTCTGGTACCCCAAGCCCATTCTATGTGGATTAGCCTTTAACTGTAACGGGGTATTTATACCCTGATTATGTTTGCCTAGGCCTTTTTTGGGATTGAACCCGTATGCCAGCAGCATCTTAGCTGGTAGAAGACTGGCTTCTGAGATGTAGGGGGTTCTCAACTTCGTCCCGGCTGGAGTGTGAACTGTTGCCACCAATTCTAGGGAATGATAGCTTGCTTCTGTTTTCTCTTCAGGCTCAACATAGGGAATGGCACTATTCTGGTATGCCTGGAGGTCGACTTCCCCATGTACGGTAATTACCTTCCCATCTACAACGAAACGTACTTTTTGGTGCAAGCTCGAAGGGACAGCTCCCGCTGTATGGATTCAAGGTCTTCCTAGTAAGAACCCAAATGCACTGGGCAGATCCATTACTTGAAAGTTTATAGAGAACTTTGTTGGGCCGATAAATACGTCAAGCTCGATCTCACCCTCTACCGTCTTCTTCATGCCATCGAATGCTCTTACAGCTGTCTTGGATGCCTTGATCATCTCTTCATTGATTCCCAGCCTCCTTATGGTAGCCAAAGGGCAGATGTTAAAGGCTGATCCATTATCGATCAATACGTGTGCCACTCTTTTGCCGTTACATTGGGCGGAGATGTATAAGGCCTTATTGTGCCCTCTTCCTTCCATGGGGAAGTCCTCGTCAGAGAAGCTTAATTGGTCTTTCAAAAGAATTGCTCCTACAAAGTCCCCTAGTTGTACCTCATTAATTGTTTCAGGGACATGTACTTCGTTGAGCACCTTCAACAGCGCGTTCTTGTGCTTCTCTGAATTGATGAATAGGTTTAATAGGGATATCTGAGCGGGCATCTTCCTTAGCTGCTCTATTACTTCAAACTCGCTGGTTTTGATGATCGATATGAGCTTTTCGGCATCTTCCTTGGAGACCTCCCTTTTTTCAGGTTCATCCTCTCTAGGGGCATAAAATCTTCTGAACCTCATTACTGCATCTACTTGTGTGGTCCCGTAGTCCCAATGAACAGTTTTGGGATCATACTCTTCTATTGGGGGGACTTTTATCGTTACAGTTGTCTGATGAGGTATCTCTGGTCCTGACGTGTTGCTTTCTTCCTCCTGAGGCAATTGAATTACGACAGGCCTAACTGGGCAATCTTCCACCTTGTTCAGGTTATCCAGTTTATCCAATCTAATCACCACGGTCGTGGCTACTTCGACCATTGATATAGTGTTGTCGAGTTCTTCTATGTCTTTCGAGGACTCTGGTTGAGAGAGATCATCCATATCTCCCCAACCGTCTGGTATGATGTCTTCAATCTTTTGATAAAAGCTGGGAGGAGCTGAATATTTCACTTTGAAATTGTACCCTCCAGAATCTTGACCCAGATTGTCTATAATTTCGCCTTTCTCCAGCGCATCGGCCATAAACTTGAGGTCTGCTAGACTTCGCCTCTTGGCTTCTAGTTCTTCCTCTTTGAATTCTTCCTCTGATTGAGTGACTGGCCCAAGACTGTTTGCCAGATTCTCATGTGAGGTACCACAGGTGCTATTCTGCTCAGTTGTGATCAAGAAGTGGTTCCCTTCTAAAGATAGAGAAGCTTCAATCCCTTCGAATTCTTTATCAGTGATATCGGACATTATCCCCAAGCTCATCATCTTGGCGATACATAACTTCTTTTGGTCAGTTGAGATCTCCCATGCTTTTGGGCATGATGAAGCGGTTGTTAGCAGGTCGGTCAGCTTGGGTACGTCTACCTTCAACTTCAGGTAGTCTTCTTCCACTTCAGAGAATATTGCCCCTACTGCTTGATGATCTGGAAGTGGGTTTTCTTGTACATTTGGGGCCGCGTGGTCAAATTTTAGAATCTGACTATCAATCAGGGCTTGCACTTTCAGCTTAAGGGTATAGCAGTTATCCACATTATGCCCTCTTTCGCCCATATGATAGGTACAGGTCTGACTCTCATCAAAGCCAGGATACCTTGCAGGGTTTGCCCTAGGTGGTTCTTTCGCCACCAGGTGTTGCTCCAGCAGCATCGGAAGCAGCTTGGATAAAGGTCTCGGGAGCTGGGAGAATTGCTTCTGGGGTTGCTTTCTTCTAGGCTCTTGTACCTTCGGTGCCGACCAGGATGACCCTCCTTTGATCTGGTTAGAGTTGCTGAACGACTTGAGCTTATGGGGATCTGGTATGAATGCTATGTCAAACCCGGCTTCCCTCTCTTTTTTAAAGGGATACTGTTTCCTAGTAGGTGCTTCGTGAGGCATTCTTTCTCTCAAGGCCCACTCCAGCCTTTTAGCAACCTTTATCAGGTGTGCAAATGTTTGACATCCAGAAGTGTTCAGCTTGTCAAAGTACTCATAGGGGAGTGCTTTCAGGAATAAGTCGATCAGCTCCTCTTCTGGGATTGAAGGCTTTACTTGGGTAGCCAAGGCTCGCCACCTCTGAGCATATGTCCTGATCGATTCGCCCCTTGCTTTTGAAGTTCGTAGAAGGTCTTCTCTTGTTGGGGCTGTAGTCGTGTTAAATTTGTACTGCCTGAGGAAGTCTTCTGCGAGATCTTCCCATCCGTCGTAATCTTCCAAATCTAGTTCAATGAACCAGGCCAGAGCGGCGCCAGCCAAGCTCTCTTGGAATGTGTTCATTAACAGTGGAATGTAATCTGAATAGTGCGCCATCTTGCGCAGGTAGTACTTGAGGTGGGCACGGGGACAATCTGTCCAATTGTATTTCCTTACGAACTCTGGTTCTTTATAGTCAGGAGGAGTCTCCACTTTAGCAAAAGGAGATATCTTGTCGAAGCGGGCTAACTCGTAACCTTGGCTGCTCAGGCATTCTTCGATCTTAGCCAATCTCTTAGCCTCTACCTATGTTTTCACGGTCTGTTTTCCCTTCTCCTCTTTTTCAAGGTTGATAATAACAGGCGAGGCTTTTTGTTGTGACCGGCTATTTGGTTCATGAACATCCTCCTCTGTACGCTGCGTATCTCTCGTCAACTCTTCATCTGTCGTATCAGGTATGAAGGAAGTACCAGCGTTGTTCTGGTTGTGAGTCGTCGTCTGTTTAGCTTGGGATGTCTCTAGCATGGCCTTAATGTCAGCCATCATAGTTGCTAGGGCAGTCATCTGAGATTCTAGCATGCCTACGCGCGGAGTCAACTCTTACTGCTCCATTCTTGTCTTAAGGCGAGTTCGGAAGCGATGTGTGGGAAATTCCGTGATGAGAGCGTACCTGTTCCGAAGAGATTTTGAGTGAGTACTTCTTTCATTTTAGCAAAAAGGAGCAGCTAATTCTTTCAGCTGCATGCTTCTTGTCAGTAGATGAGAAAAAGGGCTACTTCGTGAGCCCTAGCCTCATGCAAGTAGTTCTTTTAATCATTCCTCGACAAGAATTCATGGAATTAAAAGAAGCGTAATTTCTGACGATAGTTTTTATGCATTTGCAAAACATGTTCACATTCATGCTCATGTGTCCAAGATAGTAGTCCACAGAAATAAGAATGTATGAGAAGTGTCGCGACCCTCTTGAGGTTGTCGGGCTCTCGAGGGCTAATGGGCCGTCCTGTCTGGTCGGACGCGGGCCTCTCCCAAGGCCCATTACCCAAATCGCAACGGAGGTATGCGTGATCGACTTTCAGTGTGGTCAAGTGACATGTGCTAAGTGTGCATGCCATGGAGTCGCCACCAATCATTTTTTTAGGGTATGATTGGACCACCCAATCGAATAGTTGGGAGTTTCTATTCAATTCTGCGAGAACTAGAGAAATGGTTTCGGGGACTTAGTTACGCCAACCGTCAGAGTTGACGCCCTTTCGGTACCTAAGTTGACTGAATTTTCTAGCCTGAGATTCATGCGGATGAGTAAGGTATGAACCCTAAATCTAGAAATTCATGCAGATAGGAGTGATTATCCTAGCAATCACAATCAGTAACAAAATGCGCAACTCAATGAATCTTGATATGCAAATAAATCACATGTCATTCCTAGTAATGCCCTATTTATCAATCACAGCTCAAGAATGATTTAGCTGTCCTGGCCGTTCTACACTCGATCTAACCTAAGAAAAGCATTAGGAAGCATCGCAGGAGTTCGAGAGTACTCACATGGGGTTCGTCGTGCCCTGATTTGGTCTTGGACGAGCTATCGAGCTCATGCTGACCCGATTATATTTGGGGATCCACTCGGCGTTTTACACCATGAAATCATGTGAAACAAAAATGAAAATATTTAGCAAGGGGCATTTATTGTAGATGGTGGTCGATCTAATTGGACATCAAGACTAAAAAAGATGAAGAAATTTACAAATTAAAAGACTCGAATGATATTTTTTTTGCCAAATTCAACTCTATGCGTCGTGAAGAAACACATGCAATTGAACTTGAATTTTGACTATTTATGAGTTCAAAATGAAAAGAAAATTAAAATAAAAATATTGACTATTTTTCTATATTTTTACGACATCGAATGCTATTTTTCTTCATTTTTCATGTATTTTTCTATTTTTGGAAAATATTAAAAAATTGAAAAATTATTTTTTGTCAAAAATGGTTCCTTTAGCTTGGTCAAGGCTACCAAAGATGATTTTTTAATTTTTTAACTTTTTATATATTTTTTTATGAATTTTTAAAAAATAAACTATGAAAGACTAATAAAAAATCAGGTGTCAACAGCTGCCCCTCTTTGAGAGGAATTTCGTCAGAGGTTTCTCTCAAAGACAAGGTGACACCTGTGTTCCGATCGACTCGACTGGGAAAAGAAAAGAAAAGAAAAGAAATCATGACATCCAATTTTCATGCCCATCAATGTGTACTTTTCCTTAAAAAGAGATGTGCTCATTCAATTCCCTGATATGATGTAAGAAAGTTAAGGAGTAGATAGACTTCCCTTCCCCTTACCTGCCGAATGCTTGTGGCATTTGTTGTGTCTGATGGGTTCAAGTAGATTCCTAAGGACTCGTCATCGGAGTGTCATAGGGATGTTAAGCTCTGACATGTATGGTAGGTCAAACCATAATAGGATTCCTAACTGATAGGAACCTAAGGAAGACGCATCCCACATTTGGGAATTTGCCAAGGGTTTTGATCCGTGTGGTGGACTAAAGTAGAAATGGCTTGCCTAATGTAAGGCTTATTAGGGAAAACGACTCCTCCCGCGTTCGGGATTCATCAAGGTTTTGATCCGTATGGTGGATCGGACCATTGGGTTGATCCTTCAGGCGGTCTCTACCAGTCCTTTGACCCTTTAGGCGGTTTCTACCATTCATTGACCCTTCATGCGGTTTCTACCATTGAGTTGACCCTTCAGGCGGTTTCTACCATTGGTTGACCCTTCAAGCGGTTTCTACCATACATTGACCCTTCAGGCGGTTTCTACCATTGGTTGACCCTTCAGGCGGTTTCTACCATACATTGACCCTTCAGGCGGTTTCTACCATTATGTTGACCCTTCAGGCGGTTTCTACCATTGATTGACCCTTCAGGCGGTTTCTACCATACATTGACCCTTCAGGCGGTTTCTACCATTGTGCTGACCCTTCAGGCGGTTTCTACCATTGATTGACCCTTCAGGCGGTTTCTACCATTGAGTTGACCCTTCAGGCGGTTTCTACCATTTATGAAATTCCAAATTGATATGAATCAAAGGATGACGTACCCGCTCTTCGGGGCTAGTCGGAGACTTGATCATTCTGTGGATCGGTCTTAGAAAAGATTTGCCTACTAAAAGGCCTCACTTAAGGATGACGCACCTAGTCTTTAGGGTGGCCAAAAGTCCTGCAGAAAGCTTAGACCTGAAAAAATTTTCCTCGCCAAGAAGATGTTAGTAATCTTTAGGAAGACAATAATTGTCTAACTGACAAAATTCTACGACTTAAGTTTTAGTCATGAAATGTGCATTTTGATTGTTGGAGGTTATCCAAAACATTCCTGCCACATACAGATGTGATCATAAATTCCTTGCACGGAAACTCTAGATCAAATAATTTGAAAATTTCAAAAAGAGTTTGCTCAAAACATCCATTGGAGTATTTCTCATCCAAGAAGGCTCCTCACTGCTCTGTGATAATGATCTTTAATAGGGAAAGTGCCCAATTTCCTACCGACCTGTGCCTGGGTTTCAGGATCATTTGCAACGCATACATTTCGATCAATCAGGAGGTCTTTCACGGGACCGTAGTGTTAGGCTTGGATATCGGTTTCCAATGGGGACTCACTTTTGAGTCAAGGCCGTTGAACGAAATTTTTCACTATCTGCTCCGGGTTTACAAGTCAAGAACCCTGCAAAATGAGAAAGAAATAGTCTTGCTCGTACTTCTTTGAGCTAAGTTATATATTAACCCAAGTGTCTTAGTCAGAGAAGACTGCTTCAGGATTGTAACATTGGAAGGATTGGGGACCGAAAAAGGCTTGTTTTTTGCTTAGAAATTGTGAAGGGTTTGACATTGGTGATCATTGCAAATTTGCCACATGTCCTTCGAAGAACATCTCCATTTCTTGAAGTGTACACTCCTCTTTTAGAGCGCACAAGGATGTTTAAAAGCGTCTCTTGTTGCATTAAGAGACCATTTGTTTGTGTGTTTGCTATTTGAGCACGACATCATTTGGGGAGTAGTCATCTTGATCTGACTCCTTTGGAGGGTCTTTTCATCATCTCTCTAGACTTTACTGGGGATATTTTGAATGGACATCGGCCTTGCTTTTTACCAGGCACTTTGCTTTTTCTTGATGTCTAGGGATTTTTCTTTTCCCCTTTTTTTAATCCCGTGTTTTTCTTTTCTTTTGGAGCTAGGATTTTCAGCAATCATGCTAGATATGCAACTTAAACTTTGGCATGCTTCCGTTCCTAGAATGATGTTGCCTTTGCTTTGGAATATGCAATGATCACCAATAGGTTGATGAAATGAATTTGCTGGCTCAACATGGTCATGCAAAGGATAACAGTGTGTAGGATAGAGAAATGAATTATTCTCGTCATCCTATAACACTTGGATTATCATATAAACAACACACAAAGATTTATGTTAGTCCGAGCAAGAAAATTTCTAACCATTTACTTTCTGATATTGTTGGACTAACCTTCATTTGCCCCAATGTGGGGTGGTTCTTGACAGGGTTGAGAATGAAAATCGCCGTTCAATGGGGTTCTCAATGGGCATCTGTAGTGTTTGGAATGAAGAAATAAATGCCTCTGTCATCTCGATCCATGTAATCGTTGCGAATGACCCTTATGTCCATAGGTTAAGGTTTCTCAATCATTTCCAATCTCCTCATCTCTCAAGTGTGTATGGGACGTGTTTGGATTAGGCTCGCTTCTCTTATGAGAAAATACCCTTTTGAACAGGTCAAACGACTCTTGTTGGAAAAATTCATTTCATTTCATCAAGATTTATCCTTCAAAGGGATTTTGTGATGCACCATATATGTGTAATTCATGTTCAGACAATCTCTTGTTTTAAAACATGAATGTCAATGAAGTAAGAATTCTATGTCTTTTTAGATGTGAGAATCGAATTAATTCTGAAAGTTTTTAATCTCCAATGAATTGGGAAAAGGGATACTTACCTGCCCATCGAGGCTGGAGATCCTGGAGATATAAAAGGGATATGTCATTGTATATTCTAAAACTTTGCAAAAATTGGAACGATACATCTTACCCTTCGTCATATGCTCCAACGAGTGTACAAGGGTTGTGAAAATATGTCTGCCCTGATGGCGAGCTCCTGCCAAGGATAAATATTAAGCATTATTTTGGGTTTCCAAATTCAAAACAAATTGGGACGATACTACTTTACTCTTGATTTGAATTCCATTCTGCATGCCAATGTGGGGATTGCAGAAGCCGGCCCTCAAGCTTGAGGCCATGATTTCTTCGTCTGGTTGGGCAACGAATCCACCTCAAGGATTTACGTCGGAGGAGATTCATTCATCTTTTTGGGCGTGTTTCATGCGCTGTTTTGTTATTTGAATGCATGGCTTCTTGGGTGCCTCGTCTCTATTCATCACCTGAGAGGAAAATCAGAGAACATTATCCCCGCATCTGATTGAAAATCATTTAGGAACGATACGTTCTTTTTACCAAATGGGTGGCTCCGCGGCCAAATGCGTTTTACGTTGAAAGGATGGATTCCATTACGCTCTGCGGATGATAACTATCGCTTGGGGGACTTGCCCCACGGATTAAACGATGAATCTGATGTCTTCGGCTTCGACATGCTTTCCGGATGTAGGAATGGTTTGCCCCCATTTTCAGTAGAGATGGGTTTTGTCGAGTGGGCAAGATCAAAAACTCATCCTAGATTTGGCTTTAGTCGAAGGTTGAAATCCCGACCTTGGATAAGCGAATCATGATTCATCTCCTTCTGCTTCGGATTTGTCATTTGCGCGCTTCACATTTTACAATACCAACTTCGCCGCTTGATGAAAATGAATCGATGATTTTCGAATTGCCCCAAGTTCTATAGTCATCTGCGTCGAATCTCTTTGAACTTCATCGAGTGATAGACCAACTGATAAAACGATTTTTCAATCCCGAGATCGAACTCCTGACGTTTCGTACCACTGCCATTTCACTGACTACCAAGACACAGCACTATTGGCGTCCCTAACTGGTTCATTTTTTGTTATAAAATTCTCGAAGCAGTTAGCGACCCCCATTGAGAATGAAACAAGCTCAATTTAGAGTTCATAACGACTAAAGGTCCCTTGGAACGATACAGAGCTAACCGTCTTTGAGCTCGCTCGGGCTTTTACTCACATTTTCCTATGTGAAGCCTTTAAATGTTTTTCTTCGTGGCGTTCAATTGATTCGTCTCGACTCTAATCTAACAAGGGATTGTCGCACTCGAGCATGATGATGCTCGCAGGTAGTACTGATCGCTGCCCCAGATTAACTCTAGGCATTAAGGAAGATTATCTCGCATGGAAGACTTTATGACAGAAAGATTAATGATACATCCAGTCACATGTGCCTAGGTCCCTTGAAGATTCTCGGTGATCAGCCAGTTACACCATGAATCAGATATATAATCGCCATTTTGGATCATAACTTCATAAGTCCATCAGTTTTAAACTGATCGATCCAGATATGGAGCTCCTCATCAAGGAAATCTTTTGATTCTTCGAGCAACTGATATTCGGGTTGACCGTCATCGCTTGGCGGCGAAGGATTCCTGTTTCTGTTGTGAGCGATCTGATTCTTCGAGCTAGAACCTTCATCATTGCTCGAGATTATAAGAGGATGATTGATCGGTTCACTATCAAAAGCACCTTCCATTTGGGGATGGGAGAAACAAAAATCCTCAGAGCATCCCCCCGCTTGATCTTCCGAAATCATACGCCCAAGCCAGGCAGATCTTTGAACACTAGGCGCAATATGTTGATCGGCGATAGGAAGAGCACTAGCGAAAAGTTGCTGCTCAAACCAAGGAGTTCGTACCTGCTGCACTTGTGGCATATACTCTTGAGTGGTGCTGAGATGATTCGGGGGAATATTCTGATTAGCGCCCAAGTAGTCGATGGTGCTGCTACCAGCTTGGTCGGTGCCTAGATTCGGCAGGGTATTTCTTACTTCAGGGGCATTGTAGTTGTGGCCATGCCTAGTGTTTAGGCACAAGTTGAGTTCTTTCAGGTTCAGTGCTGTGTGGCGCTGTCTTAGCGCCCTTCTGTAGCTCTTGAGGTGACTCGCGACTCCATCTTTAGTGAGTCCTGGTATGTTCATGATCTCAAGTATGCGCGTTGGATATGCTGAGTTGATCCCTAGTTGCTGAACCGCACTAAGGAACTTGAGATGAAGCTCGGGAGACCAATTGACCCTCGTCTTCTTGCGACCCGGAACAGTGTTGACAACTTGGCTATTGCTCTCTGGCCTATTTCCAGTAGGATTTGATCGAGCCGGAAATTGTTGTGGAGGGAATTCATCAGCTTTGGATTGGTCGGTCGTGATAGTAAGCTCATCGTTAAGGAAACTCCAATCATGGTGACGCATATCCCATCCTTTAGAAGGCATCGGTATTGACTTCGTAGAATTGATTTGTTCATGCATATCTCCAACAAAATCCGATTGTATCAAAGATGGTTCGAGGGAGTGGGGTGGTGAATGAGCATTTTCAATCCTCATATAAGGCTTATCAAGGAACATTTCACCGAGAGTGACAGGGCCACCGCAATTAAGGCAAGCGATAGTGCTGGGAGCTTTCTTATACCTCATGTTCTCCGCTCGAAGCTTTTCGTTTTCCTCCTTTAGAATCGCAAGTTCTTGACGTCTGTGTTGAGCCCTCAATTTGGCTCGCTTATTTTGAAACCAAAACTTGACCCTCAAAGGTTTCATCCCTAGCTTCTGGCCCAATTCATTTCTTTGTTTCATGTTCGGGAGAGGGCATTCACTAAAGAAAGCTTCAAGCTCTTGGATTTCATTCTGAGTGTGGCACTGGCGACGTTTCCTTTTCCGGGATTGACCATCGCTGCTGCTGTTGTCGTCACTGCTGAGATCCTGAACTTCGTTGCCGAAAGGGTTGGGTTCTGTGGTTCTGGTACCAGACGCGATCCTAGAATCTTCGAGATCTCTCAATAGTTCATTTTCTGAGATTTTTGGATCAGTCGCCTCTAGCAACTGACGGTAACCCTCAAACATGTTGGATCGAAAAATGTTCGATCAATTTTTGCTCACTCAGGGTTCTCTACTCTCTCATGTATGCTCACTCTCTCTAAATTTTCTTTTGAGTGGTTCTGTATGCCTAGGAAACGTTCTTTAAACATGGATGAAGATCATCAGGCAAGCGTTTCTCCCAAGATTTCGTATTTCTCGCTTTGTCGTCTTCTTTCTTCTTTTCAACGTGGAGGGACACCAAATCGATTTCCTTTTCTCAATATCCACGTCTGTCTCCCACTTATTTTCAAAAAGGTGGAACTACGCTCGCCTCCCGCTCAGTTTTTTAATATGATGGGACCGCCAAATCCTTTTGCAACTTTTTTCGATAGTTGCGCTTAACTCTCGCTCAATTTTAATATGGTGGCACTGACATATCTTTTTACAACTTTTTTAGATTTATCAAACCTGAAATCGCGGACTGGGACGGATCTGATGG
Source organism: Rhodomyrtus psidioides (assembly GCA_021437785.1). Classification (NCBI taxonomy): domain Eukaryota; kingdom Viridiplantae; phylum Streptophyta; class Magnoliopsida; order Myrtales; family Myrtaceae; genus Rhodomyrtus; species Rhodomyrtus psidioides. The sequence goes on from JAILYB010000054.1 coordinate 2,522,695, forward strand.
TTCACCGAAAGAGCCACCATTGCTTTACCCAATTAACTTGGCTCCATGAGCATTATTGCTGTGACCTTTCTTCATCCTCGAGTTGCTATAAAAGGAGGAGTTAATGCAGAGAAGATTAACGCTCTTACATAATTTCCTTTTCGTATTTTAATCACTCTACCACACCCATCTTCTTCTCCCTCACTCCAACGAAAATGACCTCCTCTCCTATTCGCGCTTTCTCGGCTGAAATTTTGGCCTAGTGGGAAAAACTCTATAACCTCATAGGTCGAGGCTATGCTCATATAGCCGATCACCCAGAAATTGAAGATGAAATTCGCATTTTGCTCGTGGAAATAGACACCACCTCTATCGAGGGCACTAATTTAGAGAGGGAATATAGAATCTTCCCAACCCTCTTTATAAACTTTTTAGAGACTTACCGTGTCGCTCATCGAGAAGTTACCGTGGCTCACGTTTTACGAGCTCGCTATGAGGATCGGTCCAACTGCTTGGTGTTGGCCAACCTTGTGGCCGATAGTCACAGAAAGGCTGTTGAGTTCGCCAACGAGCGGGTCTCGATGTTGCTTCGCGAGAGGGGAAATTTGGTGGAGCGCTTGGCCTTATCCCTGACCACCTATGAGCACGACCGTCGTAATGTCGTGTTGAAGTTTCAATGTGAGTGGCAGGAAGAAAGGCTTGACAGCATTACCGCGGATATAGCCCATGGGAGAGGACTAGTTCGGGACTTGGAAATAGCCGCCGAAGATCACGGGACCAAGGTTGCCGAGCTTAAAGGGGAATGTAAACGCCTTCTTCTTAAGCTTGTAGATCTCGAGTCTCGAGGTGGTGAGTATAGGCAAAGCATCAATAATATGGAGGGCCAACTGGGTTCCTTTGTGATGCTAATTAGGGCTCATTTCGGTTTTACTTTTCCACCTCGATGATCTGTATGATCTGCTTTTAAGGTCCCTCGATTGAGCGAAATGAATGAAAGCTCTAATATGTGTGTCTCAACTTCTGTATGGCTGACTTTCTCGAACACCTGACCACTCTCAACCTAGGCAAGCTGCTCTTTGACATTGATGATTCGAGCGTGTACATCTTGATTTTTTAATCTTGCTTATGATCGAATAAAGGAACCTCCCACCGCGTTTATCCACAAAAAGACTTCTCTTCTCTACCTGTTTTTAACTACTTAGAGATGCCCCAGTTTCGATCTTTGAGACGTGACTTCAGAATCACCTATTCCAAATCGTCATCTTCATTAGATGATACCTCAATGATGTCCATAGCAGGCTCTTCTTGTCCACTTGGCGCTCGTAATGGGATGATACCATCTTCGTCTTCCATCAAGAACATTGGGAGGAAAACACACCTATCTATCCTCAAAATGGCATTTAATCCAATCACCGGAATTATGCAATGAATATAATGATTATGAGCTGTAACAAGTTCGAGGGATAGAAAAGTCTTACCAACCAAACTTAAGAGAAAATCAAGCTTCTCTGTACAGTGTTAGGTATACTAACCTTCCATAGACAAACGCATGAGACAAGTGAGGGAAAACTCCTAAAAATCAAAAGATAGGGCTTGGTACCTAAAGCCAAGGTTCTCACCTCGAATTCTGGGAAGAGTCGATTCCATTGCACAACTATCGTTGCATTGGGACTTAATCCATAGTTCGAAGTGAGCGGAATTGAAAAGTGGATTACCCCATGTTTTTCCTCACGGAGATTCCATTTTCAATTCCTTCTATTGTGTTCCTAAAGAGGGCGCCTGAGGTTTTAGGCGCAATTGTGTGTATTCATTGTGTCGTGCTAAAGCAATAAACATGCATTTTATTTAACAATCACCGCTTCAATATAAATATCCACACAATCATACATCCAAAACTCTTGCCTGCATAAAACAAAGTTAACAAGCACTTCACCCCTTATTTCTCCCGTCTACAAAAACATCTAACACATTCGTTAGCATATACACCTCACTTTCGAGAGCATCTGCATAAAATTAGGTTAGAAGAATCAATCAACTTTTTAATTGGCTCAAGTCCACTAAATGGTTAAGAACCAGTCCCCAGTGGAGTCGCCAGTCTGTCGCGACCCTCTTGAGGTTGTCGGGCTCTCGAGGGCTAATGGGCCGTCCTGTCTGGTCGGACGCGGGTCTCTCCCAAGGCCCATTACCCAAATCGCAACGGAGGTATGCGTGATCGACTTTCAGTGTGGTCAAGTGACATGTGCTAAGTGTGCATGCCATGGAGTCGCCACCAATCATTTTTTTAGGGTATGATTGGACCACCCAATGGAATAGTTGGGAGTTTCTATTCAATTCTGCGAGAACCAGAGAAATGGTTTCGGGGACTTAGTTACGCCAACCGTCAGAGTTGACGCCCTTTCGGTACCTAAGTTGACTGAATTTTCTAGCCTGAGATTCATGCGGATGAGTAAGGTATGAACCCTAAATCTAGAAATTCATGCAGATAGGAGTGATTATCCTAGCAATCACAATCAGTAACAAAATGCGCAACTCAATGAATCTAGATATGCAAATAAATCACATGTCATTCCTAGTAATGCCCTATTTATCAATCACAGCTCAAGAATGATTTAGCTGTCCTGGCCGTTCTACACTCGATCTAACCTAAGAAAAGCATTAGGAAGCATCGCAGGAGTTCGAGAGTACTCACATGGGGTTCGCCGTGCCCTGGTTTGGTCTTGGACGAGCTATCGAGCTCATGCCGACCCGATTATATTTGGGGATCCACTCGGCGTTTTACACCATGAAATCATGTGAAACAAAAATGAAAATATTTAGCAAGGGGCATTTATTGTAGATGGTGGTCGATCTAATTGGACATCAAGACTAAAAAAGATGTAGAAATTTACAAATTAAAAGACTCGAATGATATTTTTTTTTGCCAAATTCAACTATATGCGTCGTGAAGAAACACATGCAATTGAACTTGAATTTTGACTATTTATGAGTTCAAAATGAAAAGAAAATAAAAATAAAAATATTGACTATTTTTCTATATTTTTACGACATCGAATGCTATTTTTCTTCATTTTTCATGTATTTTTCTATTTTTGGAAAATATTAAAAAATTGAAAAATTATTTTTTGTCAAAAATGGTTCCTTTAGCTTGGTCAAGGCTACCAAAGATGATTTTTTAATTTTTTAACTTTTTATATATTTTTTATGAATTTTTAAAAAATAAACTATGAAAGACTAATAAAAAATCAGGTGTCAACAAGAAGTAGGGGTGAGCATGGGCCGGGTGGGCCGGTTCTAGACCTAGACCCTGTACCCGACCCTGTTATAACCGGTTCCCACTTTTTGGAACCGATACCCTACCCTGTTTGTCTTGGAACCTGTTTTGGAACTGACCCTATTTTTCGATCCGGTTTTCGGGTTCACCCTGTTTACCCTGTTTTCCTTTCCATAAAAGGAGCAATAAAAATTACAGTGAACAAAATGACAGAATCCGACAAAATTTGCACCAACCAAATGAGAAATTTCACAACTACAATTGCGTACCAGCACTGATACAATAAAGAGTGAAGCACACAAAAATTGAAATCATACTGCTCTGATAAGCATCTCTTTCAGCCTAATTTTTCCTGACTTCTATGAGAAATATGTAGCATCTTGATGGACTGTTTAACTTGTTGGAAGATAACCTGTCTGCCAGAAAGGTTGCACATCCACTAATACAATAAAGAAACACAAAAGATCCAAAAACTGAGAATGACAGAATGTAGCTTCTCTAGAGGGAGAAAGACATCGTGAAGAAATCTGCAACCTCACAGTTTCTTCAACAGAATCAAAGATCAAACAACATATGAACATAACATGCGAAGTGCCTTCAGATCACTATAATGTCTTCAAACAGCAAAAATCCCGAAGAACGAGTCCACTGAACAGAACTCCTCCAAGAGCGACATCGCGAGCTTGGTATGAAATCTCACAAATACCTGAAATTCATACATAAAGAAAATTAAAAAATAAACCATGCTCTAGAGACAAATGCAAAAGTGACGATCGATGAAGTCTATTTACTTACCACAAAATTGTAGTTTCCACAAAATAAAATCTATTTACCAATGATAATGTCTTCGGTAAGACAATCCATATCTAAAAACCAAAAAAGAGATTAGAAAACACTCATTCAATAGATAGATATGCAAATGAATTACATGAAAAAAATATATATATACACCACTTACCCGACTCAAACTTTTCCGCATTCTCGATGCACTCTTCAACATCAACCGGCATGCGAATGGCTCTCAACCAATCTTGAGTGCAAATCAGACCTTCCACCACTTTAGGAGTCAAAGAACTTCGAAAGTTGTCAAGCACACGGCCTGATGTGCTAAAAGTCGACTCAGAAGCAACAGTAGTCACGGGAATAGACAAAACATCACGAGCCATCAATGATAAGATTTTGTACTTTGACCCGCTACTCTTCCACCACATCAAAATATCAAGATTAAGGACTTCTTCACTCTCAGCTTCAAGATACCGATCAAGCTCAGATTTTGTGACATCGAATGCATTTTTCTTCACGTGAAGAAACATTTTTCGCCAAGCTTGGATGTCATGGCCGCTGTTAGCTTCGTTGTCACCTTCACCACTATTGGAACCGCTACTACTACAACTCACACTCGAACTACCAAATTTTCGTTTACTAGAAGAACCAACAAAGGATTGCTCATAGAATACAAACAAACTCTCCAAGGCAAGCTTGACCTTATCATGCATCGCATCAATTTTTGTTTCATCATCATACATTTGTCCATAAATGAACTTCACATAATGCAACTTTTTTGTAGGATCCAATGCAACCGCGATCAACACCATCATATTCACTTTATCCAAGCTCCCATAATACTTGTCGAACTTCTCTTTCATTTTTGTTCCCATAACTTTAAGCTTAGGGTCCAAAGCATTTGCTGCATCATTCAAATACTTAAACAAAAAAGCTATCTCCTCAAAATACTCATTTGAAGTAACATATGAACTCCCCGACATCCGTTTGGTGGAAGCATAAAATTGTTTCAAAAATTGAGAAAGAATGATAGCATTTTCCCAATCTTCATCTTGAGGAGCATCATTGTCAATATCCCTTAAGAAAGATAAATCTTCTTCTTCCATTCTTTTAAAAGCTTTTTTAAACTTTATGGCAGTGTCCAACATTAGATAAGTAGAGTTCCATCTAGTGGCAACATCAAGACAAACCGAACCCTTGTATGTGATCCTTTCAGCCTCAATACAAGATTGAAATGTCTTTGCTCTCGTGGGAGAACTCCTTACATGCCTAACTATGTTACGAATACGTGCAATAGAATTATGCACCTCTTTCAATCCATCTTTTACAATCAAGTTTACTATATGAGCAGTGCACCTCATATGCAAATAATCACCATTCAAGATCAAAAACTTTTCTTTTGAGAATTTTTCCTTCAAATAACCAACAGCCACATCATTGGAACTAGCATTATCCACGGTTACTGTGGACACCTTTCTTTCTATTCCCCACTCATAAATGCATTTCTCCACCATCTTCCCAACCTCCCTACCCTTATGACTATGCATCACCACAAAATTGATGATTCTTTTATGCAACTTCCACTTTTCATCAATAAAATGCGCAGTGAGACATAAATAGTTCATGTTTTGAATGGAACTCCACATATCAGTCGTGAGTGCAATCCTAGAATGAAGTTTGCCAAAGTAAGTCTTCAAACAAGTTCTTTCACTCAAATACAACTTCATACAATCTCTAGCAATCGTAAATCGTGACACATGCTGGAAGAGAGGTTGTATTTCAGTAACATAATCACAAAAACCAACACGCTCAACCATGGAAAAAGGTTGTTCATCAATAATGATCATCCGAGCAAGCATGTGCCGAGAACGTTCTTGGTCAAACTTCCATGTCGTTAAGACATTACCACCACCACCAGTATTTTCCCCTACCTCGCCAACTACATCTTTGCTACGTGGTGCAAAAATCGATTGCTTCTTATCTGCATGAGGATACTTTTTGCACTTGTTTAAGTGCTTTTGCATAGTAGATGTTCCATGATTAACATTATACTCATACATAGCCCCACAATGAATGCACTTTACCTGGATTGTTTTTTTTGTCTCATCATCTATGATTCTCGAGAAGTGTTCCCACATTTTTGACTGATTAGCTCGCTTTTTGCTAAGAGGAGGACGAGGGCTAGGCATCGTCGCCTTGTTTGTCGCACTCACAGTTGATTCCACTTCAACTCCATGGAATGGCAATTCCATCATTTCACTATGTCCACGCATTTCCATTGATATGTCATTGTCTTGGTCCATCTGAAAACAAATTATATAATAATGTTAAGTCCTACCGAAAACAAGGGAAGTTGCACTTCAACCGATTGACTAGATTATAGGTTCATCAGACGGCAAATATGCTCAGCAGTCATGCAAGTGAAGTTGCAAAATGACTTAAAAACAGAGCATTTACAGTCACGTACCATGACAGAAGATAACTTAAAAACAGAGCATTTTCTGGCCCATCAGAAAAATTTATCTATAATAGTTCCCTTATGGTAGAATTAGATTAAGAATTCAGTAACTCATCTCTTGGGATTTCACAAGAGTATTCCATATCAAACTAATAACTTGAGCATAACTCTCAGTGTACATTTATCCGAAACAAAAGCCTCGGAGAGGGTATTACTGACAAGAACCAGCATGGTTGCCGAATAATACAGTGAAGAGAAAAAAAAATTGTAAAGAACACTTGGAAGAAAAGATAGAAAGGAAAAAAAATGTGGACAGAAAAACAACGAAAGAAATGTCAATAACAATCTTTTGCATTTCAACTTTTCTTTCAGATATGAATGCTTAAACATCGGATTAGGAGATTTCTGTGAACAAATCAAGGGTACGAAAGCTTTAGGTGATAAATCAAATCCTTTTTGCTGCAGTGAGTCGAATTTTGACTTTGCAAAGAGAACACAGATGAGCCAAATTTAAGAGTACGAAGTCTGTCATCCCCACTCTTTCAATCCTTGAGCTGCCACCAAAAAATGAGTGGGAATGCCAATGATCTTTGAGGCACGGGATAGTGAGATAAGGAATCAACTCATTGTACCACCAGACATGCTAAAAAAGTACTGCATGGAAAATTTTGTTCTACCAAAGGTTTAACAACCACAACAAACTATTACGGTATTACCAAATATGCTCAGCAGTTGGTAATAGTTGACAAACCGAACGCAAAAATAAATCGCCACAAAATACCTAAATCCAGGCAAATTGTCGACAAACCGAGGTGGAGAGATCCTCCTACCTTGTAAACCAGACCGAAATCGCGGTGACGGAGCAGTTGAAGAAGGTGAAATCTTGGGAATAGATCTCGGCGAAGGGCGAGCCGGAGAGGTTGAGGGAGAGGATCCTCTTGGGGAGGAAAGCCCCACGGCCTGGTTCGTCCCGTCGCGGACAGGTCGAAGCCCCGGTAATCGCAAGATTGAGGCTGGCGGGTTCCGATCCTAAAGGGGAAACTAACCACGGCAGATCTGGAGCGTCCGAAGATCGAAGAACGGCCGCCGTGGGCCTGCGGCGTCGATGATGGTGCGATATGAAGAAGAAGAAGAAGAAGAGAACGAGATGAGGAGGTGAGGTGTATCGTCGAAGACTGAGAGGAGAGGAGAGGACGCCGTGAGGCACTGAGGCGTGAGCGACAAAAGGGAGTAGTTAGCTAGGGTTTTTTTCTTATATATAGTAACTAACAAAACCGGTTCTAAAACCGGTCCGGGTGGGTATTTACTTAGAACCGGTACCCGGACCGGTTTAAACCGGTTCTCAAAAATTGGAACCGGTACCCGGACCGATTTGAGCTGGAACCGATTCCCGACCCTGTTTTTCGGGTGGGCCGGTCCGGGTTCCGGGTCAACCCGGTCCGGTTGCTCACCCCTAACAAGAAGGCATCACAATGTTTGCTTATTTTACACTTGACAGAATAGCCTATTCAAGTCTAGGACGTTTGAGGCCTAAGGTATCTTCATCATCCCAGTATGGATTCCCCTCTTCAACCTGGGGCTCCTCATCTTCTGAACACAACAGTGGTCCCATTTCTTCAGGTATGTAAGGCTCTATTCCCGGTACGTACGGCACGATGTATTCAGGTATGTAGGGCTCGACAAGGCTTCGTCGTATCGCCTTAAAATGTTGAATGTATTCTGTGGTGGCTCTATGAGTGTTCTCTTCTCGAGTCATGTTTTCTGGCCAACATATTTCTTCAGCCCGGGAATTCTTCAAGGAGTGTATGATGGATGCCACCTTGGTTTCAAATTGTCTCTTCTCCTCCTTCGTGAGGGTCTGGCTTGGTAAGTCAAAGGAAAAGATACCAGGTTGCGGTGGAGAAGGGATCTCCTGAAGTGCTCCAAACTGCCGAATCACCCTTCTTGGATAGTATGCGATTGCGCCCGTGAATCCTAGCAAGGGGACTGGACCCCCGTCATCGCAGGTCAATCTGACCTTGCTCAGTGTCGGTAACCTTAGCCGCCATCGGAGTTGTTCGGGTTGTAGGACTTTGAGGAAGTTCCTCCACTCTATGAAGTTGAACTTGGGAACACGTGTATAGGTTCTAGAAAATGTTTTAAGAGGGTGTGCATTGGGGCTGATTTCAATGAAACCCATGCGGATGTGGAATTGTCTGATGTGGGATGTGAACCATAGATATAGAAGATCACTAGAAGTTCTAAAGATTCCCTTTTTGTTTTTCTTGAAACGATTTAGGGAGAGGAAGGTTTCGGCAAGGAGGATGTTTGAGTAATCCCACCCGCAACAGACTTGTCTAGCTACTACAGCCATGATAGGGTCGAAGGTGACAGTTGAGATCGGGAAGAGCACAAAGCTAAAGAATGCCAAGATAAAGGCTCTACCAGATTTGGTTCCTTTAGCAGCAGGAAGGCGGGAAAATCGGTCTATAAGGAAGGATAGGGAGATCCGTCCAGAATTGTTCTTTGTATCCGCTTTGACTTCATTTAGGTTTGTGTCAAGGAATTCAGCCACCTGACTTAGGGGTTCAGGTCCTATAGGGGGTCGGACGAGCGTAGGGGTGAATTCAACTCCGATGACGGCGCTGTATTCCTCGGTAGTGGGGGTAATCTCTAGTCCTTCCATGCAAAATGTAGCGGTGGTAGGATCCCAGTAAAGCGCCATGGCCTGAATGAAGGCAGGCGGACACTCAATCTTCAGCAAGTCCAATAAGTACCCTAGTCGTGATTCCGCATACTTCTGGCTGGCTTCGCCCATGCCATCCCACCATGATCGGAGTTCAGCTCGGGGGATTTTGAATACTTGAATATCGCTCTTTCCCATCAAGTCTAAAATATGCCAATGATTTTTTAAAAGGTCAATCGTCAGAAATTACTTTAAATGTATGAATATGAAGATGTCATGAGGCATGTATGAGCTGACTTGATTGCATAGTTCAATTTGAAGAAATGGAGATTAGGACCTTTTTCAGGTCTCGGAAAGCCTGACTCAAAGTCTAATTTGCATTTCAGGGAAGTGAATTATGCAATTTAGTCAGGTTTACTCAGTGACTAAAGGGAACGACAACGTCACATTCCATTGGTCAACACATCAAAGGAACAAGATGCCTAATGGAAGAAAGGTAAAGAGAGGTTTTTCAAACAAGAAAGCCATAAAAGCCAATGGAACGTGAGGATCTAGGTCACTCTTTTTCCAGAGGTTTACCCAGATGAGAGTAGGTCATGAAATCTCCCTTAACCTAGGGTAGGGGAGTTATCTTCAGTGTTTCGGTCGAGAGGTTGTAATTCCTCTGGCCATTCTCTAGTCCAGGTTATGATGACTTCGGGAGTCTTCTCGGGTTCCACTTTCTTGAGTGTGATACGCCTTGGCTTGGTCTTGATCGCAGGGCGTCTCTTCCTACTCCAAGAAGTGATCATGGGTATGTTCTCTCTGGCCAGCAATTCAGCCTTTCGACGGGCATACGCTTCCCTAGCCAGCTGGTTGCGACGCTGTTTCTTCATCTCTAGGTAATTCTTCATCCCTTCGTCTGCTTGTCGCTTGAACCTGAGGTTATTGACGTAGTAGTGGGTTTGACAGTCCTCAGCATATCCTAGCTTACGTCCAGTCAGTTCCCGCCCATGCACGAATCTAGTGAAGTGTAGCCTCGTGTTTGGTCCGGGGTGAGTAACTTTTCTCAAGTACTCGAAAGTTACCAACTCTGTTGAACTTTTAGGGAACAGCGACATCCTATCCTATAATCATTGTTGTTCCCATTAGTCACTTTGAGTAATCTTCATGATGCTAATGCATATGGGTGTATACAATGTATGAGTTATGGAGCAGGAAATAAAGTACATTTTTAGAAATAAAATGTCTTACCAACCACACTTTGGGGGATGTTGAATGCCCCCTGTATCAATGGGTGGTTTTAGGTATACCAACCATCCATAGACATGCGCATGCGACAAGTGGGTATACTCTAAAAAAAATCGAAAGTCAGGTGAGGAACCTACGGCTCAGACTCCCAAGATCCACACGAGGCAGATTCCTCCCCAAGGGTACCTACCCAAGAGGGCTAGATATCGCCAATGCAGATGGTAGGCGGGAACGAATACGAAAGTCTCGAGTGCCATCAAACACAAGATCCTTTTCGCATCATTTCCCTATCTAAGGTAACCTAAGGGTGGTTGCAGTCGGGGTTTGACCGCCAGTGTGTGCGATGTGTCGTGATCATCACAATGCAAAGTCATGCACAGCAGTTTGTATCAAACACCGCTTTAGTAAATGCATAAAGTAAACATACATTCCCAACCCCAACCTGCAGGAAAAATGTCAACAATCACTCCACCCCTTATTTCTCCAATCTGCAAAAACATTTAACACAATGGTTAGTGTACGTACCTCACCTTCGAGAGCATCTGCAGAAAACAAGGTCAGCTAAACCAAACAACTTTTTATTCGGCTCAAGTCCTCTGGAATTCGTAACCAGAGATTCTGGTTTAGAATATGTCCCCAGGGGAGTCGCCAGTCTGTCGCGACCCTCTCGCGGCGCGGAGGCGGGAGCGGGCTAATGGGCCGCCCGATCGCTGGTTTGATCGGACGCGGGCCTCTCCCAAGGTCCATTACCCAAATCGCAACTGCTGGATATACGTGATCGACCTTCAGTATGGTCTAGTGACATGTGATGAGTGTACATGTCGAGGAGTCGCCACCAATCGTTTTGCGGAGGGTACGATCGGAAACCCTATCGAATAGTTGGGAGTGGTCTATTCGATTCTGCGGAAACCAGAGAAGTGGGTTCGGGGACTTAGTTACGCCAACTGTCAGAGTTGACGCCCTTTCGGTACCTAAGCTGAATGGTTTATCTGATCCTAGGATTTCATACAGATGAATGAGGTACAAATCCTAAATCTAGGAGTTCATGCAGATGGGAACAGCTACCCTATCACTCACAATCAATAGAAATAAGTGCGCAAATCAAGGATCCAGTACATGCGGATAAAACACATGAAATCAGCATGGTATCCATAATGAGGCCCTATTAGCCTAGAGAAATATCAATCAAGACTTAGGAGTGATTTGGACATGATTCGCCCACGAGGGACAGAATCGTAATTTTGAACAATTCGGGGAAAATTTACCCTTAAAAGGGTAAATCTGTCATTTTAGACGAATTGGGAAGTCCAAAGATAGTGGAAATAGGATTGGCCATCAATCCAATCCATTTCCTATTTTTCGGGAATTTCCAGGATTTTTCTGGAATTTTCAAGTGATTTTACCCTTGGAGGGGTAAAGTCGTCATTTGGACAAAGGCGAGAACTGAAAACCTCAAATATTAGGGTTGGTCGTCCACCTAACCCAAACCCTAACTTTAAGCAATTTTCAGAACTCGATTGAGACAAGAAAGACAATTTTCCCATTGAAGGGCAAAATCGTCATTTTGAGAAAAGAGGCGGGACTCGAAACCCAAACCTAAGAATTGGTCGTCTAATCGACCCTAATTCTTACCTTGGCATTATCGGTTTTTATCTTGCATACACAGCAAAGGCGATTTACCCCTAAAGGATAATGTCGTCGAGTCCTGGAAGAACGGATAAGAAACCCCAAAAATAGGGTTGACCAGTTGTCTGTGGTCAACCCTCGATTTTTGGGGGTTTCTGGAATGTCTAAGATTTTCCCACAATGTTTTCATATTTTTTTTGGAATTTTCTGGCATTTTCTAGCATTTTTTTGGATTTTCTGAAATTTTTCCGATTTATTTATTTATTTTTATTTTTAAAATCATTTTCTGATTTTTTTATTTAAAAAAAGTGATTCGGACCGGGTCGACCCGACCCACTCGGGTCGGAACCCGGCCCAGACCCGGACCCGCGCGTGCCCCAGCTCCAAAACGACGCTGTCCCCTCCTTTGAATTGTCGGACTTGATCTGACGGCCTTCATTGCGTCGCGTGGCTATTCCACGTCCACTGGATAACCTGACTGGAATCTACGGTTCAGATTAGGCGAAGACTCGATCAGGGCCGTCTGATCAGATTACTTAAACCTACGGCCACGATTAGATTCTAAGATTCGATCTAGACCGTTGATTCACACTTACCTAAACGACGCCGCACATCCCCCAAACCCTACGACGTCGTTTCAACCATTCTTTATTTCCGATTTAAAATCTTTTCCGAATTATCCTAATTTCTAATCGGACGGCCACTATTTGTTGGACTCGATTAACCTGAGCCATTCGATCTACGCTGACTCACCCCTAACGGACTAACGGTCGAGCTGACTCGATGTACACGTGGACCAATGGCCGACTGCCATCTCAGCTTTTGACCTGTTGACTTTGCCACGTCAACTTCGTCTTCAACCTTTCGACCCCGGCGGAATGGACGGCTGAGGATCTCCGACGACGATCCTACGGTAGGATCTTGATGAAATCGTGCGAGACCAAAGGCAATCGACTCGCGATTAGCTCTAGTTTGACATATCTAAGAATCGAAACATCCTATTCACATAATCAAGAACATCGTGCGAATTGCCGAGTACGGCCATGGAAGCTCAATCATGCGATTCACTCAAAATCAAAGAAATTCAGTCACAGAATAGCACCAATGGAGGTTCAGAAGACTTACCTCGAGCTCCGATTGAGCTCGCTCGGCCCAGATTTGGCTGGGCAAGAATCGGCTATGGAGGCTAAATCGGAAGACTCGATTCGGGGTATGTGAGCAAAATCAATGCAAAATGAAGACACGAACATGGTCAGTGACGTTCAAGGAATGAAAGGCACACACTAATTGCAAGAAGGATCATGGAATGTGTGAATCGCCATGAATGCTCAAGGAAGAACTCGAGACTGCGACTCACCTGTTCTTGCGATTTCGCGGGGCGCGGCCGGCGGCGATCGCTTCCTGGCGTTTTGGGCGGTCTCCTGGAGGTCTCCCCGAGCTTTGGTCTAGCCTGAAAAGGCCTGACCGATGCTCTGTGGATTCGAGCTCTGTCCTCGACAATGGCGGTTGGAGGACGAGCTCACTCTCTCTCCTTCTCCTTCTCTCTCGATTTGGTTTCGCCCTCTACAACTGAATCTGTTCGTCCCCCTTAACTGAAAGCCGACGTAGGCTTATATAGCCTGTTGGATTTTTGGCGCCGAACGGTGGAGCTTCAACCAACTCCATTTGGCACGTGTAGTCACGTGCAAATAGGTCAGAACGACGTCGGGGAGGATGGGCATTCCGTTTAGTCCCTTTTGGTTCCGCGGTGAGCTTCATTTCGCACGAATTTGGCAAGGATTTGAGCTGTTTTTGCCTTCGTTGACTTTTGCAGGTCCGAAGGTTTGACTGGCCGATTGCTCCTTGCTCCGGTGACCATTGATCGTCGTTCTAGCTCCAATCGACGATAAGTGATCTAAGGAACTAAACGCCCACCATTGCGTCTTCAATTGGGGTTGATTGGCCCTTCGATTTCCCCTTCAAAGTTCGTCCATTTGCTGTTCATTCGCGCAGGTGCCTGAGGAAAGTGACGACACTGTAGCGGGCCGGTTCGACCGGTCCGACCGGCGGTCTGACCGGTCCGAACCGGTTCCGACTTACCATTTTTTAAATTAAACCCAAATTAATGGGAAAATTTTGCAATTGAACTTCATAATCGAATCTAGGGCATGAATTCTATCTAGAAATGTGGTTTTGCCCAAAAGTTTTCATCAATTTCTACAAAATCCCCAAATTCTTATTTGATTGGAAATTGGGAATCGTGTAATTGAGGGTGCAAATGATCAAATTGGGTTAAACCACCTATGCCAATCGATTTAAAATGGTGTAATCCATTGGGTAGCATGTTCAATTTGCAATGATAACCCTTGAATTGAAAGTAATTTCAATTATGCTTAAATTCAAGGACTAGAATGCAATTTTAGTATGTAATTTTGTCAAATCCGTGCAATTGAGCAAATTACACAAACAATTGGGCTAAATTGAAATAGGGGATAGTTAGATTGAATGTCAAGATCTTAAAAAATGCCAAAATTGAAAATTAAAAGACTCAATTGTTATTTTTTCTTCAAATTCAATAATACGGGTTACAAAGGAACACCTAAAATTGAATCTGATTTTGATTTTTTTGTGAGGTCAAAAATACAAGGAGTTAAAAGGAAAAATATTGGATATTTTTCCATATTTTTGTGACCTCAAATGTTATTTTTCTTGATTTTTTAGTGTTTTTCTATTTTCCAAAAATACTAAAAAATATGAAAAATGTGAAAAAAGAAATTTTGGTCAAGAATGGTTCCTAAGGCTACCAAAGTTGATTTTGTAATTTTTTGACTTTTTATGAATTTTTTGTGATTTTTCGAAAATAAAACTGAAAAAGACTTGGTCAAAAATCAGGTGTCAACACTAGGGTTCAGAATCATTCGCAGTGAATACACCTCGATCGATCAGGAGGACTTCCAAGGGACCATAATGTTGGGCTTGGTCAACGGTTTTCAAAGGGGGACTTGCGCGCAAGTCAAGGCTCTCTAAGAGAAGTCTTCGATGTCTGCTCCGGTTTTACAAGTCAAGAAACCTGCAAAAATGAGAAAGAAATAATCTTGCTCGAACTTCTTCGAGGTAAGCTTAGACATTAAACCCTATGTCAATTCAAGTGCCTTAATCAGAAAAAGGCTTTTCAGGGTTGTAACGCAGGTAGGATTGGGGACCGAAAAAGGCTTATTTTTGGCTCAGAATACGCGAAGGGTTTAACATTGGTGATCACTGCAGATTTGCTGTCATCTGCCCTCTTCTGGTCCAAAGAGCGTCTTCAGTCTTTGAAGTGTATTGATAGTCTTTGAAGAACACTGTCAGCCTCCAAAGTGCATATTTGTCTTTAGAGAATATCTCTTTCATGTTGAGACGGTGTCAACATTTTGTCTATGCTTTCTCCATTTGAGTGTGACATGATCGGGAGCATCTCCTATAACCAGATCTCACCAGTGACCTATACAAAGGTATCATCCCATCTTTTGACATTTACAAGATCAAACACATGATTCACAAATGTACAAGTATTTGGACGGGCATTGGCCTTGCTTTTACCAGGCACTTTTCTTTTTCTTGATGCCCAGGATCGGATCTTTTTCTCTCTTTTTTTTTTCTCATCCTTTGTCGAAATCTTACCTTTTCTTTTCCTTTGGGAATCAGAATTTTCAAATGGGTGTGCTAGATGTATAACTTGAATCTCAGCACTCAAACATTAATCCAGGAATTTTCCATAAATCCAATATTTTGAACTCTTCTGCTTGGGAAATGATGTCGCTTTTGTCTTGGAATATGCAATGATCACCTAACGGGTTTATGGAACGAACGTATAGGCTCAGCTGGGCTGTGCAAAGGGTCAAAGTGTATAGGATAGAGAAACGAATGCTTTTCGTCATCTTAAAGCACTTGAACTACCATAGAAGTTAAAATGACAAGCAACACACGAAGATTGATGCAAGTCTGAGCAAGAGAACTTCTAACCATTTACCTCCTGATACCGCTGGACGTACCTCCAGTTTGCCCCAGTGTGGGGTGGTTCTTGACAGGGGTAAAGAAAGAAACCGCCGTTCAAAGGGTTATCAACGGTTACCTGTAGTATTTATGATAGAGAAACGAATGCCTCCGTCGTCTCGATCCATGTAATCACTGCGAATAACCCCTACTTCCGTAGGTCAAGGTCAAGGTCTCGTTGCCCTTACCACTTCACTCATCTCTTAAGTGTGTATAGGACGTGTTTGGATCCAGGTTGCCTCTTGTCTGAGGAAACATCCTTTTAAACAGTTTTAAACAACTCTTGTTGGAAAAGTTCATTTTGCTTTCTCTAAAACTCACCCTCAAGGGGATTTATGATGCACAATGCATATTTCAATCATGTTCAGATAACCTCCAAGTTTAAACATGAATGCCAATGACATGACTATGAGAATTTTGCGTCTTTCTAGACATGAGATTTGAATGCATGCTATATTCCAAGAAGCCTTCAAATTCTAGCAAAAAGGGTTCTGACAGTCTTAAAACCTAAAAGATTGGGAAAAGAATACTTACCTGACCAGCGTGGCTAGAGATTTCTGAAAAACATAAGAGGAATATGTCAGTGTATGCTCTCGAATTTCAGAAAATTGGAACGATACACCTTACCCTTGATTATGCATTCCAATGGAAGTGGATAGATTTGTGAAAATCTACATTTTTCTTAACAACACAATATGGTTAAGTGTTCTAAAATTTCTTGAAATTCTCAGTCTTTGAAGAGAAAGGACGTGCACCTGACCACCACGACAGTAAGTCCTCTTGATCATGCATTATAATTGGCTTCATTCATTTTGAAACGTGCTCTTGTGCCCTTCTTTTGATTGTTTCCTGCTCTTCGTTTTGCTATCTGCTGTCTTCATCAGACATTCTTGGTATTTGCCCTCGAGGACCTTGCTTCCTTGAGTCCTGCAATATTGAACACATGCTAATGTATGCATGGATGCATGACATGCTTATGCAATGACTATCATGAAGAGTAGGCTCAATTCGAGGTAGGGCATATGACTGGAATCTGATTTTATTTCAAGGGTAATATTTCTTCACAGCATCTGAGTTTATAGGGTGCCCCAGTTCTTCTCCCTCGGAGTTTACAAGAATTAATGCTCCTCCCGTGAGGATCTTCTTGATAATGTAGGGGCCTTCGTAATTTGGAGTGAATTTTCCCCCTGGATGGGTAGTACTCGGCAAAACTTTCCTAATTACCAAGTCATTTACTTCGAAGTTTCTGGTCTTGACCTTTCGATTGAACGCCTTGGGTACCCTTCTCTAGTAAGTTTGTCCATGGCAAATGGCTTTAAGACGTTTCTCGTCTATTAAATTCAGTTGTTCATATCTGTGTTTGAAATATTCTGACTTAGAGAGTTTATCTTCCGATAAGATTCTCAAAGAGGGAATCTTGACTTCTACGGGTAGAACTCCTTCGGTCCCATACACCAGACTGTAGGGAGTTGCCCCCGTAGAAGTTCTGATAGACGTTCGGTAGGCCATCAAGGCGAAGGGTAGCCTTTCGTGCCAATCCCTGTAATTTTCTGCTATTTTAGCCAAGATTCTCTTAATGTTTTTGTTGGCTGCTTCCACTGCCCCATTCATCTGTGGGCGGTAAGGAGATGAATTCAGATGTCGAATGCTAAAGTGATCCAGTAGATCATCGACAATCTTGTTGTTCAGGTTAGATCCATTATCTGTGATGATCGCTTGAGGGGTACCATACCGGGATATGATGTCTCTTTTGATGAATCTTGCCACATTTCTTGCAGTGACGTTCTTGTAAGAGTTGGCTTCTACCCATTTTGTGAAGTAATCAATCGCTACCAAGATGAAGCGATGACCATTTGAAGCCACAGGATTAATAGGCCCTATCATGTCTATCCCCCACATAGAAAAAGGCCAAATTTCAGACATTTAATGTAATTCCTTTGGGGGTGCACTGATCTTATCACCGTATATTTGGCATTGGTGGCATGACCGGACGTGCTGACAGCAATCTGATTCGATGGTCATCCAATAATAGCCAAGCCGCATGATCTTCCTGGCGAGGAGGTGGCCGTTCATGTGAGGCCCATATATTTCTTCGTGGATCTCTTTCAAGAGGATATTTGGTTCTTTGGCATCTACACATCTCAATAGAGTAGAATCAAAGGATCTTTTGTACATAATTTGTCCATTGAGAAAGAACTTGCTGGCCATCTTGGTTATGTATCTTCGATCTCCTGGCTGGCATCCTTCAGGGAATTTCCCTTTTGAGAGGTAATTCTTGATGTCATAATACCATGGCTCTCCGTCCAATTCTTCTTCGATTAGCATACAATAAGCTAATTTTTCAACTATGCCGATCCTTAGGGGTTCTATATCCAACCCTCCAGTTGTTTGCAACATCGAGGCCAGGGTGGCTAACGCATCTGCAAATTGATTGTGAGATCTTGATAGACAGTTGAATGACACTTCTTCGAACTTAAGTATCAATTCCTCAAGGTATTCGTGATAAGGGATGAGCTTTGCATCTTTCGTCTTCCACTCTCCTTGTGTCTGTAGGATGATGAGCATGGAATCTCCAAAAACTTGCAACCTAGGTATCTTCATAGAAATGGCCAATCGTAGACCTAGAATACATGCCTCATATTCTGAGATGTTGTTGGTGCAAGGAAAAGTTATCTTTGCCGCCACAGGATAGTGTTGATCATTGGGGGATATTAGTACTGCCCCAGTGCCTGCCCCTGATAGATTAACAGCACCATCGAAGTACATGACCCACTTGTCTTATGTTAAGTTGAGAATTTGACCTTCTGTGCTTGTTATTTCAGGAGACTCACCGTTTGACGGGTTTTCTGCTAGCATGTCAGCTATGGCTCTTCCTTTAACTGACTTCTGTGGAGAACACTCGACGTCAAATTCAGATAGCATTACTTGCCATTTTGCTAATTTCCCAATTAAAGCGGGTTTCTCCAAGAGGTATTTGACAGGATCGTTCTCTGTTATGAGTTGAATGTGGTGGTGTAGGGTATACTGTCTCAGCCTGCGAAGTACCCATACCGCTGCTACACGGGCCCTTTTCGACTGGTGCATATTTTGCTTCAGAAGGTGTGAATTTCTTACTCAGGTAATAGATGGCTCTTTCTTTACCATCTATCGGACTTGTTTGGGCGAGTAAGGCTCCCAAGGACTCCTGCTGTATAGTCAGATATAAGGTCAATGGGTGACCAGAAATTGGTGGCACAAGTACCGGCGGTGTGATCAGATAGTTTTTGATCATTGGGAATGCCCTGCTGCATTCAGCATCCCATGTTACTTTCGCGCCTTTCTTAAGCAATTTGAAGATCGGCTTAGCTAATTAGACAGCTGATTGATAAATCTGGCAATATAGTTCAGTCTCCCCAGAAGGCTTCTTACTTCTTTTACTGTGGAGGGAGTTGACAGATTGTGGATAGCTTGAATCTTTGAAGGATCAATCTCAATGCCCCTGTTACTGACTATGAACCCAAGAAGTTTCCCAGATCTCGCCCCAAACACACATTTGTTAGGGTTCAGCCTCAACTTATATTTGCGCAGGCGCTCAAATAGTTTCCTTAACACCTGTATGTGATCCTGTCCTTTCTTGGATTTGGCGATCATGTCATCGACGTATACTTTAATTTCTTTGTTGATCATATCATGGAATAATGTGACCATGGCCTTCTGATAGGTAGCCCCGGCGTTTTTTAATCCAAAGGGCATGACTTTGTAGCAAAAGTTCCCCCAGGGTGTGGTAAAAGCAGTCTTTGGTTTGTCTTCTTGTTTCATGAAGATTTGGTTATACCCCGAAAATCCATCCATAAACGAGAACAATTCATAACCTGCTGTGCTATCCACCAACATATCAATGTGAGGAAGCGAAAAATCATCTTTTGGGCTTACTCTATTCAGATCTCGGTAATCTACGCAGATTTGAACTTTACCATCTTTCTTCATGACGGGGACTATATTTGCAATCCAGTCTGAATATGGGATAGCTTCAATAAAGCCTACCCTAAGAAGCTTCATGACTTCTTCCTTAATTTTGTCCTCCAACTCAGCCTTCATCCGCCTGCTGCCTTGCTTGACAGGTTTGATACTGGGATTTGTAGGTAAGGCATGCTCCACGATCTTAGGATCTAGACCTGGCATATCAGCGTAAGACCATGCAAAAATGTCTTGATATTCTTTCAATAACTCTGTGAACTCGAGCCTTTCATTTCGGGATAAATGCCCGCCGATCTTGACCTCTTTGATATTCACGGAGTCTCCTAGATTAACAATGATTGGTTCTTCTGAAGTAGGAGGCGTCGATTCCTCAAAGGCATTCTAATCTCTGCGGATAGATGCATAACCCTCGTCTTCATCTTCCTCAATGCTATAAGAATGGTTACTGGAGAAATCCGAATCTCGTAACAACCTGGTATGCATGTTTGAGATGATATGCCTGAAATGTCATGAGTATGGTTAGTTTGTATTCCATAAGAATGACATGTATGATCATGGGAAGTCTTTTCGAAAGAGTTTTCGAGATAGGTACAGGTATAAACGGGACTAATCCTCATGTTATTGGATATCCTGGCCCCGAGGAAATCTCTTTGGAAATCAGGAGTCATATGGCAAATCAGGCCTCAAGCTTCTGTGCAGAAGACTAGTATCATCATTGGGCTGATTCATGGTTCCATATGTCCTTAGCAAAATATGTATGGTTTTATTGAATGCAAGATGGGCCGCATTACAAGATGTGCTATTTGGACCAACGGCCAGAGATCCAAAGGCGTTTCCCTATACGTAAAATAATGAAAGAAAATGCGACAAAATGCAGAGAAATTCTAAATGCAGTATTTAAAGACAATGGAAGAGTCTTGTTACTCAGAAGAAGTGGCCTCATCACTTAGCCACTCTATGATGGCATTCACAGAGTTGTCTTCAAGAAAAGGATTTGTCAGATCTGGTTCTATTGGTGAAGTGACATCTTCTTCCGACAACCATTTAGAGTTCTGGTTGAAGTAGGTGTTCAGAGGAAATATCTTCGATCTGCCTTTCCAGGTTGGAGAACCGATGAACGAGTCATTCAAGTTGTTTCGGTCTCCCCGACGTCTCAGGTTTTTGCCTCGGCCTCGGCCTGCTGCTTCCAGGACAGATTCATTCAAGTGATATTTCTGGTACCCCAACCCATTCTGTGCGGGTTAGCTATTAACTGCAGGGGGACATTTATCCCTTGACTGTGTTTGCCCAGGCCTCTTCTAGGATCAAACCCATATGCCAGTAGCATCTTGGCTGGTAAAAGATTGACTTCTGAGATGTAGGGGGTTCTCAACCTTGTCCCTGCCGGGGTATGAACTGTGGCTACCAGTTCTAGGGAATGATAGCTCGCTTCTGTTTTCATTTCGGGTTCAACATAGGGAATGGCACTGTTCTGGTATGTCTGGAGGTCGACTTCTCCATGTATGGTAATCACCTTCCCATCCACTACAAAGCGTACTTTTTGATGCAAGCTCGAAGGGACGACTCCTGCTGTATGGATCCAAGGCCTTCCTAGCAAGAATCCGAATGCACTGGGCAGATCCATTACTTGGAAGTTTATAGAGAATTTTGTCGGGCCGATGAATACGTCAAGCTCAATCTCACCCACCACGGTCTTCCTCATTCCGTCGAAAGCTCTAACAGCCGTTTTGGATGCCTTAACCGTTTCCTCATTGATTCCCAAACTTCTTAGGGTAGCCAAAGGGCAAATATTGAAAGCTGATCCGTTGTCGATTAATACATGTGCCACTCTCTTCCCGTTACATTGCGCGGAGACATATAATGCCTTGTTGTGCCATCTTCCTTCCATGGGGAAGTCCTCGTCAGAGAAGCTCAACTGGTCTTTTAAAAGGATTGCCCCCACAAAGTCCCCCAATTGTACCTCGTTAATTGATTCAGGGACATGTACTTCGTTGAGTATTTTCAACAGTGTGTTCTTGTGCTTCTCTGAGTTGATGAATAAATCTAGCAAGGATATTTGAGCCGGCATCTTCCTCAGCTGCTCTATTACTTCGAACTCGCTGGTTTTGATGATTGATACGAGCTTTTCGACGTCTTCCTTTGAGACTTCCTTTTTTTCGGATTCGTCCTCCCTAGGGGCATAGAATCGTCCGGACCTCATTATCGCATCTACCTGTGTGGTCACATAGTCCCAATAGACTGCTTTAGGATCGTATTCTTCTACAGGGGGGACTTTTATGGTTACAGTTGTCTGATGAGGTATCTCTGGTTTAGATGTGTCGCCTTCTTCTTCTTGCGGCAATCGAATCACAATAGGCTTGACTAGGCAATTTTCCACCTTGCTCGGGTTATCTAGTTCTTCCAACCTGATTACCACGGTCGTGACGATTTCGATCATCGATACGGTGTTGTCAAGTTCTTCTATGCCCTTCGAGGTCTCTAGTTGAGAGAGGTCATCCATACCTCCCCATCCGTCTGGTATGATGTCTTCAATTTTCTGATAAAAGTTGGGAGGGGCCGAATATTTCACTTTGACGTTGTACCCTCCAGAATCTTGACCAAGGTTGTCTATAATTTCGCCCTTCTCAAGTGCGTCGGCCATAAATTTGAGGTCTGCTAGACTTCGTCTCTTGGCTTCCAGTCCGTCTTCTTCGAACTCTTCCTCTAACTGAGTGACTAGCCTAAGACTGTTTACCAGATTCTCATGTGAGGTACCCCAGGTATTACCCTGCTCAGTCTTGATCATGAAGTAGCTACCTTCCAAAGATAAGGAAGCTTCGACTCCTTCGAACTCTTCATTGGTGATATCAGACATTATCCCCAAGCCCATCATCTTAGCGATGCATAGTCTCTTTTGGTCAGTCGAGATCGCTCCTGCTTTTGGATATGACGAAGCGGTTATTAGCAAGTCGGTCAACTTATGCACATCTACCTTTAGCTTAAGGTAGTCTTCTTCCCCTTTAGAGAATATTGCCCCTACTGCTTGATGATCTGGCAATGGATTTTCTTGTACATTTGGGGCCGTATTGTCAAATTTTAGAATCTGACTATCAATCAGGGCTTGCACTTTGAGCTTAAGGATATAACAGTTATCCACATTATGTCCTCTCTCGCCCATATGGTAGGCACAGGTCTAGCTCTCATCAAAGCTAGGATACCTTGCGGGGTTTGCCCTAGGCGGTTCTTTCGCCAGCAGGTGTTGCTCTAGCAGCATCGGAAGCAACTTGGATAAAGGCCTCGGGAGCTGAGAGAATTGCTTCCGGTGTTGCTTTCTTCTAGGCTCTTGCACTTTAGGTGTTGACCAGAACGATCCTCCTTTGGCCTGGTTGGGATTGCCGAACGTCTTGGGCTTGTGGGGATCTGGTATAAATGCTATGTCGAGTCCGACTTCTCTCTCCTTTTTAAAGGGATATTGTCTTCTGGGAGTTTCATGAGGCTTTCTTTCCCTTAAGGCCCATTCTAGTCTTTCGGCAACCTTAATCAAGTGTGCGAATGTTTGACACCCGGAAGTGTTTATCCTGTCAAAGTACTCGTAGGGGAGTGCTTTTAGGAATAAGTCAATCAGCTCATCTTCTGGGATTGATGGCTTTACTTGAGTAGCCAAGGCTCGCCACCTCTGGGCATATGTTCTGATTGATTCGCCTCTCGCTTTTGAAGTTCGTAGAAGATCTTCTCTTGTAGGGGCTGTAGCCGTGTTGAACTTGTACTGCCTGAGGAAATCCTCTGCAAGATCCTCCCATCCATCGTAATCTTCTAGATCTAGCTCAATGAACCAGGCCAGAGCGGCGCCAGCCAAACTCTCTTGGAATGTGTTCATTAGTAGCGGAATATAATCTGAATAGTGGGCCTTCTTGCGCAAGTAATACTTGAGGTGTGCTCGGGGACAACCTGTCCCATTGTATTTCCTTACAAACTCTGGCTCTTTATAATCAAGAGGAGTCTCTATTTTAGCGAAAGGAGATATCTTGTCGAAGCGGGCTAACTCGTAACCTTGACTGCTCAGACACTCCTCGATTTTGGCCAACCTTTTAGCCTCTGCTTCGGTTTTCATGGTCTGCTTCCCCTTCTCCTCCCTCTCGAGGTTGATAACAACAGGCGAGGCCTTTGGTTGTGATCGGCTGTTTGGTTCATGGACATCCTCCTCTGTATGTTGGGTATCCCTTGTTACCTCTCTATCTGCTATATCAGGTACCGAAGAAGGGCCTGAGTTGTTCTGGTTATGGGCCGTTGTTTGTTTAGCTTGAGTGGCTTCCAGCATGGCCTTGATGTCAGCCATCATAGTTGCCAGGGCAGTCATCTGAGACTCCAACATGCCCACGCGCGGTGTCAATTCTTGCTGCTATATTCTTGTCTTAAAGCGGGTACGGAAACGATGTGTTGGTAGTTCCGTGATGAGAGGGTACCTGTTCAAGAAGATTTCGAGTGAGTGTTTCGTTTATTTTGGTAGAAAGAAGCAGTTAACTCTTTCAGTTGCATGTTTCTTGTCAGTAGATGAGAAAAAAGGCTACCTCGTGAGCCTTAGTCTCATGTAAATAGTTCTTTTAATCATTTTTTTGACAAGAATTCATGAAATTAAAAGAAGCGTAATTTCTGATGATAGTTTTTATGTATTCGCAAAACATGTTCACATTTATGCTCATGTGTCCAAAATAGCATCACACAGAAATGAGAATGTATGAGAAGGCGTCACAATGTTTGCTTATTTTACACTTGACGGAATAGTCTATTCAAGTCTAGGACGCTTGAGGTCTAAAGCATCCTCATCATCCCAGTATGGATTCCCCTCTTCAGTTTGGGACTCCTCGTCTTCTGAACATGACAGCGGTCCCATGTCTTCGGGTATGTACGGCTCTATTCTAGGTACGTACGGTACGATGTATTCGGGTATGTAGGGCTCGACAAGGCTTCGTCGGGTTGCTTTGAAATGTTGAATGTACTCTGCAGTGGCTCTATGAATGTTTTCTTCATGAGTCATGTTTTCCGGCCAACTTACTTCTTCGGCTTGCGAATTCTTCAAGGAGCGAATGATGGATGTCACCTAGGCTTCAAACTGTTTCTTCTCTTCCTCCATGAGAGTCTTACTTGGTACGTCAAAAGAAAAGATACCAGGTTGTGGTGAAGAAGGGATCTCCTGTAGAGCTCCAAACTGTCGAATCACCCTCCTTGGATAATATGCGGTATCGCCTGTGAATCCTAGCAAGGGGACTGGGCTCCCTTCATCGCAGGTCAATCTGACTTTGCTCAGCGTTGGCAACCTTAGCCGCCATCGGAGTTGTTCGGGTCTTAGGTTTTTAAGGAAGTTTCTCCACTCTATAAAGTTGAACTTAGGAATACGTGTATGAGTTCTGACAAAGGTTTTAAGAGGATGTGCGTCAGGGCTGATTTCAGTGAAACCCATGCGGATGTGGAATTGTCTGATATGGGATGTGAACCACAGATACAAAAGATCACTCGAGGCCCTAAAGATTCCCTTTTTATTTTTCTTGAAGTGATTTAAGGAAAGGAAGGTTTCGGCAAGAAGGATGTTTGAGTAATCCCACCCACAACAGACTTGTCTAGCTACTACGGCCATGATAGGGTCAAAGGTGATAGATGAGATCGGGAATAGTACAAAGCTAAAGAATGCCAAGACAAAGGCTCTACCAGATTTGGTTCCTTTAACAACAAAGAGGCGGGAAAATCGGTCTATAAGGAAAGATAAGGAGACTCGTCCAGAATTACTTTTTGCATATGTTTTGACCTCATTCAGGCCTATGTCAAGGAATTCAGCCACCTGACTTAGGGGTTCAAATCCTATAGGGGGTCGGACGAGCGTAGGAGTGAACTGAACTCCGATGACGGCACTGTATTCTTCGATAGTAGGAGTAATCTCCAGTCCTTCCAAGCAGAATGTAGCGGTGGTAGGATCCCAATAGAGCGCCATGGCTTGGATGAAGACAGGTGGACACTCAATCTTCATCAGGTCCAGTAGGTATCCTAGTCGTGATTCAGCATACTTTTGGCTGGCTTCACCCATGTTGTCCCACCATGATTGGAGTTCGGCCCGGGGGATTTTGAATACTTGAATATCATTCTTTCCCATCAAGTCTTAAAATATGCAAATGATTTTAAAAAGTCAATCGTCAGAAATTACTTTAAACGTATGAACGTGCAGATGTCATGAGGTATGCATGAGCTAACTCGATTGCATAGTTCAATTGAAGAAATGGAAATTAGGACTTTTTTCAGGTCTTGAAAGCCTGACTCAAAGCCTAATTTGAATTTCAAGGAAGTGAATTAACCAATTTAGTCAGGTTCACTCAGTGACCAAGGGAAATAGCAACGTCACATTCCATCGGTCAATACATCAAAAGAACAAAGTGAAGTGGACTTTTATTACAATCGAGACGCCTAACGGAAGAAAGGTAGAGAGAGATCCTTTAAACAAGAAAGCTGTAAAAAAACCGTTGGAATGTGAGGATCCAAATCACTCTTTTCCCAGAGGTCTATCCAAATGACAGTCGGTCGGGAGTTTTCCTCTAACCAAGTGTAAGGGAGTCATCTTCAATGTTTTGGTCGAGAGGCGGTAGTTCCTCTGGCCATTCTCTGGTCCATGGTACGACGACTTCAGGAGCCTTCTCGGGTTTCACCTTCTTGAGTGTGATACGCTTTGGCTTTGTCTTGGTAGCAGGACGTCTTCTTTTTCCCCAAAAGGTGATCATAGGTACACTTTCTTTGGTCCGTAGTTCGGTCTTCCGACGGGCATATGCCTCCCTGGCCAACTGGTTGCGACGCTGTTTTTTCATCTCCAGATAATCCTTAAACATCTTGTCCGCTTGTCGCTTGAATCTGAGGTTATCAACGTAATGGCGGGTTTGACAATCTCCCGCATATCCTAGCTTACGTCCAGTCAGCTCCCGACCATGCACGAATCTAGTGAAGTGTAGCCTTGTGTTTGGTCCGGGGCGAGTGACTTTCCTCAGATATTCGAAGGTCACCAATTCTGTCGAGCTCTTAGGGAACAGCGACATTCTAACCTATTATCATTGCTGTTTCAATTAGTCACTTGAGCGATTTGCATGACGTGAATGCATATGAATGTATGTAATGTATGAATCATATTATGGAGCAGAGAGTAGTAAAGTACATCGGAAATAAATGCCTTACCAACCATACCTGGGGGAATGTGGGATGTCCCCCTCTTATCAATGGGTGGTTTTAGGTATACCAAACATCCATAGACATGCGCATGAGACAAGTGGGTATACTCTAAGAAATCAAAAATCAGGTGAGGAACCTACGGCTCAGGCTCCCACGATCACACGAGGCAGATTCCTCCCCAAGGGTACCTACCCAAGAGGGCTAGATATCGCCAATGCAGATGGTAGGCGGGAATGAATACGAAAGTCTCAAGTGCCATCAAACACAAGATCCTTTTCGCACCCTTTCCCTATCTAAGGTAACCTAGAGGTGGTTTGCAGTCGGGGTTTGACTGCCAGTGTGTGCAATGTGTCGTGATCATCACAATGCAAAGTCATGCACAGCAGTTTGTATCAAAACACCGCTTCAGTATGTGCATAAAAATAAACATACATTCCCTACCCCAACCCGCAGGAAAAAATGTCAACAATCACTCCACCCCTTATTTCCCCAATCTGCAAAAATATCTAACACAATGGTTAGTGTACGTACCTCATCTTCGAGAGCATCTGCCGAAAATAAGGTCAGATAAACCAAACAACTTTTCTAATCGGCTCAAGTCCTCTGGAATTCGTAACCAGAGATTCTGGTTTAGAATAAGTCCCCAGTGGAGTCGCCAGTCTGTCGCGACCCTCTCTCGAGGCGGAGCGAGCTAATAGGCCGCCCGATCGCTGGCTTGATCGGATGCGGGCCTCTCCCAAGGTCCATTACCCAAATCGCAACTGCTGGATATACGTGGTCGACCTTCAGTGTGGTCTAGTGACATGTGATGAGTGTACATGTCCAGGAGTCGCCACCAATCGTTTCGTGGGGGGTACGATCGGGAACCCTATCGAATAGTTGGGAGTTGTCTATTCGATTCTGCGGAAACCAGATAATTGGGTTCGGGGACTTAGTTACGCCAACTATAGGAGTTGACGCCCTTTCGGTACCTAAGCTGAATGGTTTATCTGATCCTAGGATTTCATACAGATGAATGAGGTACAAATCCTAAATCTAGGAGTTCATGCAGATGGGAATGACTACCCTATCATTCACAATCAATAGAAATAAGTGCGCAAATTAAGGATCCAGTACATGCGGATAAAACACATGAAATCAGCATGGTATCCCTAATGAGGCCCTATTAGCCTAGAGAAATATCAATCAAGGCTTAGGAATGATTTTGGCATGATTTGCCCATGAGGGGCAAAATCGTAATTTTAGTTGAATTGGGAAGTCAAAAGACGAGGGAAATAGGATTGGTCATCAATCCAGTCAATTTCCTATTTTTTGGGAATTTCCAGGATTTTCTAGAATTTAAAAGTGATTTTACCCTCGGAGGGGTAAAATCGTCATTTTGGGCAAAGATGAGAACTGAAAATCTCAAATATTAGGGTTGGTCGTCCACCTGACCCAAACCCTAACTTTAAGCAATTTTCAGAACTTGATTGAGACAAGAAAGACGATTTTCCCAATGAGGGGCAAAATCGTCATTTTGAGAAAAGAGGCGGGACTCGAAAACCCAAACCTAAGAACTGGTCGCCTACCCGACCCTAATTCTTACCTTGGCATTATCGGTTTTATCTTGCATACACAGCAGAGGCGACTTACCCCTAAAGGGTCATGTCGTCAAGTCTCGGAAGAACGGATAAGAAACCCCAAAAATAGGGTTGACCAGTTGTCTGTGGTCAATCCTCGCTTTTTAGGGATTTCTGGAGTGTCTAGGATTTTACCACAATTTTTCCACATTTTTTTTGAATTTTCTGGAATTTTCTAGCATTTTTTGGATTTTCTAAGATTTTTTTGATTTTTTTTATTTTTGATTTATTATTATTTTTTTATTTAAAAAAATGTGATTCGGACTGGGTCGACCCGACCCACTCAGGTCGGGACCCGGCCCAGACCCGGACCCGCGAAACCCTCGGCCAAAACGACACCGTACCACGCATTTTTTATTTTTTGAATTATCCGGATTTAATCCGACGGTCCCTGATGCACCGCGTGGATAATCTGCGCCCATTGGATTTGATTACTAGAACCTATGGTCCAGATTGGACGAAGACTTGATCATAGCCGTCTGATCGGATTACTTAAACCTACGGCTACGATTAGAACCTAAGTCTTAATCTGAACCGTCCAATCCTACTAACCTGAACGACGTCGCCTCCTAACTAACCCATACGGCGCCGTTTCCATCATTTTTTATTTCTGATTTAAAAATCATTTTCGAATTATCCTGATTTTTAATCGGACGGCCACTATTTGTTGGACTCGATTAACCTCGACCGTTGGATCTCCTCGTTCGAACAACAACCTCCAACGGTCGAGCTGACTGTACTGACACGCGGACCAATGATCTACCGCCACCTAAGCACTTTGACTCGTTGACCTGCCAGGTTGGCATCGTCTTCAACCTCGCGACCATTGCTGAACGAACGGCCACGACTCCCCGGCGATGATCCGACGGTAGAATCTTAACGGATTGGAGCGAGACCGGCGGCAATCGACTCGCAATGACCTCTATTTTAACATATCTAGGAATCGCAACATTTTATTCACAGAATCGCAAGAATCATGCAAAGTGCCGAGTATTGCCATGGGAGTTCGATCGCGTAATTTATCTAAAATCGCAGCAATTCAATCACAGAACAGCACCAGTAGAGGTTCAGAAAACTCACCTCGAGCTCCGATTGAGCTCGCTCGGCCCAGATTTGGCTGGGGAAAGATGAACAGTGGTTCGACAATGGAGGTTGGATTGGAAGACTCGATTAGGTGTGTTAAGACAAAATAGATGCAAACAAGATATGCGACAATGGTCAGTGGTGTTCAGGGAACGAAACGCACACATAAATTGAAAGAATAGGCGAGAAATGCTAGAGACGCCATTGAAGCTCAGTTCAAGAATCAAAGCTAAGCCTTACCTGTTTTCGCGATTTCGCGGGGCGCGGCCGGCGGCGATCGCTTTCTGGCGGTCTGGGCGAACTTCGAACTGTCTTTTCTGGCTGTGGTCTGGCCGGGGACGGCCCAACCTGCGCCTTGCAGTTGAGCTCGAGTTCTCGACGGCAAAGGGCCGGAGAACGAGCTTTTTCTCACCTTCTCTCTCTCTCGCACGTTTTAGTTCGTCCTTTACTAACTGAATCGACCAACCTCCTCAACTGAAAGTCTCCACAGGCTTATATAGCCTTTTGCGTTTTTGGCGCCGAATCGGGGACGATCGATTGATTCAAATAGCACGTGTCATCACGTGATTTTAGGTCAAAACGGCGTCAGGGATGATGGGTGAATCGTCCAACTCCATTTGGTTCTCCGGCGGGCTTCATTTCACGCGAATTTGTCACGAATTTGAGCTGTGTTTGTTTTTGTTGACTTTTTGCAGCTTCAAGACTTGACCGGCCAATTGCCTTTTACTCCGACGACGTCGAGCGGTGCCACCGGTGTCAATTGATAGGTAGGAGTATAGGCAACAATACGCCCACCATTGCGTGTTCGATTATCCACGAATTGGCCTTCAATTTGAGGATCGAAATCGCTCTTGGAACTGTTGATCTGCGCAAGTTCTGAGGGAAGACGATGACACTATAGCGGACCGGTTCGACCGGTCCAACCGGCGGTCAGACCGGTCCGAACCGGTCCCGACTTGCAATTTCTCAAATTAAATCAAAATTAACAGGAAATTTTTGCAATTGAACCCCATAATCGAATCCAGGGCATGAATTCTATCAAAAAATGTGATTTTGCCCAAAAGTTCATATCAATTTCAACAAAAACCCCAAATTTCCTTTTAATTGCAAATTGGGGAATCATGCAATTGAAGGTCCAAATGATCAAATTGGGTTAAATCACCTGTGCCAATCGATTCAAAATGGTAAAACCCATTGGGCAGTATGTTTAATTTGCAATGATAGCCCTTGAATTGAAAGTAATTTCAATTATGCTCATTTTCAAGGACTAAAAATGCAATTTTAGTATGCAATTTTTCCAAATTCGTGCAATTGAACAATTTGTACAAACAATTGGGCTAAATTGAAATAAGGGACAGTTAGAATGGATGTCAAGATCCTAGAAAATACCAAAATTGCAAATTAAAAGACTCGATGGATATTTTTTTCTCAAATTCAATAGTATGGGTTACAAAGGAATACCCATAATTGAATCTGATTTTGAATTTTTTTTTTTGTGAGGTCAAAAATACAAGGGATTAAAAATAAAAATATTGGCTATTTTTCTATATTTTTGTGACCTCGAATGCTATTTTTCTTGATTTTTTTGAGTATTTTTCTATTTTCTAAAAATACTAAAAAATATGAAAAATAGGAAAAATTATTTTTTGTTCAAAAATGGTTCCTTGGGCTTGGCCAAGGCCACCAAAGTTGATTTTGTAATTTTTTTGACTTTTTATGATTTTTTTGTGATTTTTCAAAAATAAAACTGAAAAAGACTTGGTCGAAAATCAGGTGTCAACATGGACTTGTGATGAAACTTCTAAGAAGTCAAGGGAGAAATGACTCAGTTTGGAGTGCAGTAAGTAGATTAAGGATGCATGTTCAAATTATAACAGTGTGAAGGAAATTCAGCTTGGTATGAGTATGATGCCCCAAGACCTAGGACCGACCCAAGCTTAAGACTCGGACTACTCGCGAACAACAACCAAGGGTTAAGGAAGCCGCCGAGAGAATTTAGAGGTCACCCTCGATGTGTGTAATGGCCTGATTTACCAGTCGGTTGTGCTATTGATTAAGATTCGACTGTATGGCGATCTTAAATCAAGCATGGATCGAATTAGGTCGATCTCGCCCAGCTGTAAGTTCACCATAGGATCACCCTGAAGTCGACTAGGGATTGATTCGTGGCATGATTTACGAGCTGGCATTGATATATATTTAGGATGGCCATAGACCTAGTGAGGAACGAATTGTACTAGAGCCCCGTACCAACCGCGCACTAGTCAAAGGGCTGATCACCCTGAGTCGTGTGACGTGTTGTTGGAAGAATACGGGTCGGGTTGAACCAATCCTACATCAATTTGAGTTGGTCATGAGAGGTGATCTCGATAGTGTTTGATTGTTCCACCAGGCTAGGAACGGGTGATTCTAACCCTAAACCGAGATATTTGAGGTGGTCCCCGACTCACCAGTTGCTTGTGAGATGATCATGTTCGATAGAATGGATAGCCTGACCCTCAATTTGATTTGGCGTCTGAATTCAGTGACTCATAAGAAGCTTCAATGGTTGACAAGTGGTAATTCCAAATCTCAGGGTGTTGAAAAAGAGGCGAATCGTTAATCGACCTTCTCCTTGTAAGCAGAATGCCCAAATTGCTATTAGTGTTAGTTGTAATTGACATCTATGGAACAAGAGGATAAGCAGCGTTAAACTCCGCTCATTAGAAGTTAGGAGATGGTCAATCGATCCGTGGGGATGGATAATTTTTGTAGTTACTATGACAACCAACAACTAGATTTGACAGTAAGTTTAGATAGTCACAAGTTGAGTTGAATTATTGGAGTTGGATGGTCCAACCTGTTTAAACGGATTATGGATATGAAATTGTGTCAGATTGGTAATCGAGGACTGTAAATTTGAATCTGACTTTGGGTTTGATGATCGCTTTGCGATTTTGGTGCACAGAGTAGAGATAAGGATTGATTTGAAGCGAGCATGGTATGAATTTTGGGGAAACGAAACTGCAGTTCAGTATGGCCTATCACCCGCAGATGGGTGGCCAGTCTGAAAGGACAATTCAGACTTTAGAGGACATGTTGGAAGCATGTGTCTTGGATTTCAAGGGTAGTTAGGAGGAACAGTTGCATCTGGCGAGGTTTGCCTAAATAACAGTTATCAGCGGAGCATTAAGATGGTGCTTTCGAGGCATTGTATGGCAGAGCATGTAGGACGCTTGTCTGTTGGGATGAAGTTGGTGAAAGGAATATTACTGGACCTGAGTTGGTGGAACAGTCAATGGAAGCAGTTAAAGTGATCAAAGACAGATTGAGGATAGCTCAGAGTCGCCAAAAAAGTTACGCTAATAGGAGGCGCAGATCGTTGGAGTTTCAAGTAGGCGATCATGCCTTTCTGAAGGTACGGCCTATGAGAGGGACATCTCGTTTTGGCAAAAAAGGGAAGTTGAGCCCAAGGTATGTTGGACCGTTCGAGATACTAGAGCGGATTGAGAATCTGGCTTATCATCTTGCGTTGCCTCCGAGACTTGCTCAAGTGCATAATGTCTTCCACGTGTCGATATTAAGGAAGTACAAGCCGGATCTCACTCATGTGCTGAGTTATGAAGAGATTGAACTGGATGAACGAGCCTTGTACATGGAGAGACCAGTTAGGATTGTGGACATGAAAGAGCAAGTACTTCGGACCAAGACGATTCCATTAGTCAAGGTGGTTTGGTAACATCATGGAACCGAAGGAGCTACCTAGGAGAACGAGAAAGTCATGAGTAGTAGTTACCCGTATCTTTCTGAGTAGTTGTGGCTATATTGTAATTTCGAGGACAAAATTTCCTAAGGTGAGGAGAGTTGTGACGTGCTGGAAATTCACCTCTTGTAGAGTGCCTAAATTTAATAAAAAGAAATAAATTGAATTTCATCTTGTATATGATTTTTGGACCGCAAGGACTGAAAAGACAATAATTGGATGAATTCTGAAACTTCGGTCGTTTTAGATTAGGTTTCGAAATTCTTAATCGCTGCGAATTAGGATTCTAATCTTCACACCCGAGCCTAATCCTGACCGAGCCTAACTTGTGAAAACATCAAAATTTTCCTTGATCAAGTGTACCCAAATTCATTTAAGTCCCGATTTACTAAATGACCATTTTATCCATCTTTTTGTACACATAAGACAAAATTTTTGACTGGGATTTGACCACAAGTAGGCCCCACCTTGCATCTTTTCCAATATCACTCATATCTCACCAACTCAATCACATCTCATCAGTCTCACTCTTCTCTCTCCTCTCATCTGCTCACTCTCTCTCACGATCTCACTCTCTCTCACGCTTTCCTCTGTTTTTGGAGAACAAACCCCCCCTTCCCCCTCCACGACCGAACCAACACCCATCCTCCTCCTTCTTCGTTGGTTTTTGCGCCGGCCACCACCACATCTCCGGCCACCACCACATCTCCGACCACCACCACCTTTAGCCAGACCTCGCCGCCACCACTGACCCCTCTGGTGCCTCCGTTCACCACCGAATGGCAGCGAATCAGCCGAGGAAGCCCAATCCATATTCTGGCCTCCACTGACCCGAGAGTTCCACCCCATCCTTCTGCCATTTCCGGCGCCACCGCCGCCCCTCACCACTTTACTATCGTCCCTCAACTCCCTCACGACCTCTTTCGACACCACCTCGTCGACTGTCGTGCCCTAGAGCCGCCGTTGACAGCCTCGAGAGCCGCACGCTTTGTTTTTGGATCTGGTTCGGGTTTACTTCGAACTCGGCCAGATCCGCCGTCGCCTCGGCATGCCACTGCGCCGGATGACCGCCTCAGACCCCACCCTCAACCCTCGAAGCTCATGGGAGGTCGCCATTACCTGTGGAACTGCGAAACAACCCGGAACTTCCTCCCTAGTTTTCATGCTCCGGCTGCCCTGTTTTTAGCGAAGCCATTGTCCCCGCCCTTAGCCGGTCCCGACGGACGTCCTCAGTCCCTAGGTAAGCCCTCTAGCCCTTGCCGGCCTCGCCTCAGCCTGTGAGGCCGAGAACCACCTCAAAACAGCCGGTTTCCCTATTTTTCCTAAGCTGTCCGATTCTGTTTCAGTGCCGGCCGCCGCTCGCCGAAGTACTAATCACCAAGCCTGTTGGAGACTGAAACATTGGAGTAGACATGGTCAAAATAGCCCGTGGGCTCAGAATCGACCCATTGATCGAACTGGAACCGGCCTGTTGACCGGGCCCACGATTCCAAACCACAAATGTAATATATATACGGGGAAAGAGCCCCGGCTCTTTCCTCCGTGGGCCCGAAAAGCTGTTGCGTTGCAACGGCCTCCCCTCCCACAGCTTTTTTTTTACAAATTATATTATATCCCTCCCTACCCCTTTTTATAATTTCCTCCATTTCATTTTTTCCACAATTCCTCTTATCTCAATTCTCTTAAATTCTCTCAATCTGCTCAATTCTCTTAATCCTTTCTCAATTCTCTAAATCGATTTCCCGATCAATTCTCTCAAAAAATGGCAAGTGGAAGCAGAAATATTGTAAAGAGCCCGATGAGAGAATCCAATTTTCCTCATCCTAAATACGATCATCGTGACTATGCATGTTGGGTAGACGGCGAGATAATACCAATTTCATTCCCAATCCTAATGCCAAGTACGTCCCTACGCAAGAAAGTCTTCATCCCCCTTCTGGTGTCGAAGAAACATCGACAGCAAATGAGCCGGAACGGAAGGCCTGAATGGGCACATCCGGCTTATGGCAACACTTCGACAAAGTACGTGATAGAGAAGGTAATTTTAAGATAAACTGTAAATATTGTCTGAATTCATACAATTTTTCTAAAGGAAACGGCTACGGAACATTCTGTCGGCATTTGATCGAAAAACATCCAACGCAAGTGGGGATCGACACTAGCCAGCAACAAATTTCAGGGTATGCCAATCCTAACACTCATTCGTTATTCCGTTACACTGATGCACTTTTTAAACAAACATTAGCTGAATATATTTCCTTTAAACATGCTCCGTTTACTACTGGTGAAAATTTTAATTTGAAATTTTTTATAAACACTGCATTGGTTCCGCAAGCACCATCTGTTCCAAAAACTACTCTTATAAACACTGCATGTTTTTCATAAAAAACAAAAAAAGCTTTGACAAAAAAATTTACGAATTTCAATAGACAAATTCATTCTTATATGGGTCTCACATGTCATTAGATAGATGACGATTGAATCATTCAAAAAAGACTTCTTCCATTTCGAATTTTTGATGAAGGGCATACGGCCATTAATATTTATAGAATAATTAGGCAAGTTTTAGAAGAATTTAATTTGACTAATAAAAAATTTTCAATTGATTTTGATAATGCCGCGGTAAATACCGCTTTCACTCCTGATTTAAAAAAAATGTATAAAATCCTCTTTTGGCGGACAATGTTTTTTCACATTAGATGTGCTTGCCATGTTTTAAATTTATGTGTACAATATGGTTTACGAACTAGGATTCTCTCGCCCCAATAAAGAAAGCAATTAAATTTTTATGGAGCCGTGCCCAATTTATGAAAGCATGGGGTAAATTTTGTAAATAAAATGGGAGAATGGCAAAACGATTTCCAAAAGATATTCCGACTCATTGGAATTCTACCTACGAGTTGCTTTATGAATCTTTTGATTACAAAGATTTATTATGTATGTTTATTTCGAATAATGTTCCTGAAATTATTTTACTCCCGCAAGATTGACACGCTTGCAAAATTTTGTTAGATTTTTTGAAAGATTTTAATGATGCTAGTAATACTTTATCTAGTGTTTATCATTCTACTACGTATTTATTTTTAATAGAGTGTGTTAATATTGCTGGTGTTTTTAGTGATTATGAAAAAGATACTCAATTAGCTTTGACTATTTTAGTAATGCGAGAAAAATGGTTGCATTATTATTGCAGAATTCCTCTTGTCTAATTGGTTGGTATTGTTTTCGATGCACGTACTAAATTAGATGGTTTATTAGATTATCCGAATGCTTATTATTATGCTTGTTTACATTTAGATGAGCAATAGATATTTCAATTATACAAGGAGAGGTTAAAGACGCTATAGTAGCATTATATAATGAATTTTATTTTTGGGGGAGAGCATTAACCCCCAAGCAATGATCAACATCCAACAGTCATTCCAGTCAATCAATCAAGCCATCCAACGAGGCAATCAAACCAATAAAGGTTAACGAATCAATAACGAGCATTTAATTCCGATTAGAAAATATAAGGTCCGATTCGTACAATAGTCTTTTATTAACCAAACCAATCGATTTAAATCGTCGATCGCTCGCTCGTCTCTAGTCTATCGCTTGCTCGCAATCAATCAATCAATTTCAACTAATCACAATTAGCCACAGACAATATAATCAATCCGACTAACTCAATCGATTGCGGCCATTTAACCTAATCCAAATTTCTATCTAAACCGGCCCCCATCGCGTACTTAAATACCCTAATCGGCTAATCGACTAATCTCAGTTGTAATTATCGCCCTAACCAAGGATTATGATCAACTCACTATCAAGCTAGGTCGGGCAGTCTCAAGACGACAATGGCGGGTCGTGGCGACGGTAGCGACGGGGGCGACATCGAAAGCAATTAGAAAGTATTGAGGGGTCAAATCTAAAATAAATGGAACTGTAGGGACCATCAACAGAATTACACACAAAACACAGGAATCATCTCCCCACCACCCACCCAACCACCCACCCAACACACCACAACTACAAAAACCACACACCAATAGCGTCCTCTTCAGATAGACAGAGATGGTGGGAAAGGGAGGAGGCGGAGAGAGAAGAACTTACACGGCGGCTCACGGTGGGACCACCGGCCTCCCTCCTCCACCGTATGCCTGTCAGCTCGGTCTACGCTTTGCCTTCCTAGCTTCTCATCTCCTTTCACTTCCTCTCCGACGTCCGCGTGTTTGCATTCGATTCTTACATCATTGATGGCACCTTGATCTTACTTGCCATGATTTTGTCAATGCCCTTTTCTAAGCTAGTGACGAGAGTAGATACTCGAGATCATTGCCACTACAAGAGGTTTCTTCGTCTTTTGCAGGGATCTTGGGATTGAATAAAGATTGAATATGATATGTGGCTCGTATGTAATGTGCGACAGGAAAAAAAATTAGTCTTTTTGTTGAGTTGAAGGGGCAATACAGTGAGTTTTAGAATGACAAAGTTTCAGCGAAGCAATGTATTGGCATTGGCCATTGGATAATTCTCATGCGGTTTAGCGATGATTGGAAACCTCAGTAGTGATAGAGACTTAAACGAGTGGGCTGCAGCTGTTCAAGTATGAGGGTAGTTTCGCAAGGAAGGGCTATGTAAGAAATCAACTACTGTCACTTTAGATGCCGATTTCGTATAGTTTTCGGAACTAAAGTGGATAGAAGTTTGTCCATATCATTTACGCGAAATCCCTAGTCTTGCCCAAAATCTGCACGCAGTAACAATCTATACCAGTTGAATCGATGGGCCTGTGCAGCTAGTGAATATTTGGGATGTAATCTATATTCAAATATGCAAGAGCTAGTAGATGACTCAATCTAGACTCCTGTCTGACTTGCTTCTTTTGCTAGGGAGTCATGGTAAGTTCCAACATGATTTTGTTTGCATAAACCTCATCCAGACTGTTGTCTTTCTGAGTATGATCTTAAAATTTGTCTATTTAGGTATAGAGAATCAAGAAAAGGGAAACACATGAGAAGAAATTTGGAGACACATCGCCTTGTTGGCCTGAGGCTTTGTGAAAATAAGATTTTATTGGCATTGTCACAAAGCCTGACCGACTTATAACTCTAAATTACACACGAAATTTAATCAAAACACTTAACATTCCAGCCTTTACATGCAATAGTAAGATCATGTCGTGCACATACTTACTTATAAGGGAAAGCCGCTTCCATCCAGCATTAGAAATTCATGCGTGGCGGTGGACCATAGTAGTCCAATTCTTATGGAGCCAATCTGGGAACAGCACGAAGATGTAAGCCGTTGTCGACGTGAAGAGTGAACATGACCTTGTAGGTTACAGGTCTGGTTTCGTCAGCTAATCTGAAACGGAAGAAGTGAAGGAGAGCTATCGAAATTATTTTCATCTGGCGATAAGCGAAATCCTTCCCGAGGCATATCCTAGGACCAGCCTGCGAATAGGAAAGTAAAGAGTATCACTGAAGATGCTTGGAATACGTACACAAACTTTGAATAATCAATTCACGAGGTCTTAGGATAAAGAAACGAACATGGAACGCAACAAATTTGAAAGGCGACTCTTTTTGGAAAACTCCATCCTTCAACCATCTTTCGGGTTTGAAATCCTCTGCATCTTCTCCCCATATGTTGTGCATTCTTCCCATTGGGTAAGCCAAGTAATTGATGTTGTCCCCCTTTTTCACGTGGAAGCCATCTGGGAGGACATCATCTGTCTCAGCACATCTTCCATCCTGTTGTGCAAAAGTGTGAAAGATCAAAGTCATCATGTATTGACACAAAAGCCGAAGCTTGTAAAGTGCGTGTTCTCGTTGGCGTGTGCTTGATTTCTAATTGCCAATCTGATGGATTTCTGGCGTCTGCTGCGTTGCTGATCATGTTTTGTTCAGAAGAAGAAAATCGACTCTTTTGTGCGGCATTTTACACTTGAATATGATTTAAGGACTAGTCGCACCATTCCAATGTTCTGCTGATGTATTGATTTGAGTTCATAGTACCTCAAGCCCAGTTTGAACGTTTTTGGTTTCTTTTTCGATGATCAGTTAGATCAGTTTAATTCTTACAAGGGGGCAGAAGATTTACCAGCGGGACTACAGGATACAGCCTCAAAGTCTCTGTCAGCGTGGCATGAAGATAG
The DNA here is from genome assembly GCA_021437785.1 of Rhodomyrtus psidioides. Taxonomy (NCBI): domain Eukaryota; kingdom Viridiplantae; phylum Streptophyta; class Magnoliopsida; order Myrtales; family Myrtaceae; genus Rhodomyrtus; species Rhodomyrtus psidioides. Next base: position 2,562,440 of record JAILYB010000054.1, read on the forward strand.
TGCATCCGGTCGAGCACCGGATCAGTTATTCTTTCCACGAAAGAATCAGGGTTAGCTTCACTTGCTTGATCTCCAATCACTTCCTTTATTTCGTCGACAACCTTTTGCTGCACCAGGGGGTGTTTACAGAGCATGTAGAGGAACCACGATAAGGTATTTGCGCTAGTATCTTTGCCGGCGATCATGAAGTTCAGAATTACATCCCTCAAGTACTTCTCCTTCATATTCTCGGGATCTTTCTCGCTCTCGAGCAAAAATCTCGAGAGAATGTCCTCCTTGTCATTCTTGTAGGGGAAAAAAAAAAGGGAAACTGAGACATCAGCCAGGGGAATTGCCAATGAAAAAAACCTGGAAAATAGTAGGACTTCGTTGCAAAAACTATTTTTAGATGGCGCCACTAGTTTCTCTATTCAGAATTCTGCCTCTGAAAATAGTTCTTGAGCTTCAAAAGAAGGGCATGAACTTCAAAAATCGCATGGCTAAACGTACACCAAATACTCGCAATTTCACTAATATTAATGAAAAAAAAAAGTACTCACACGTTCCCGCTGTGCTGCGAGTTGATTCCTCTTGGTCCTGATAAGTTGATGCACGAAATTGTCGATGAGTTCGATGTTACTCCTAAGACGAGCTTCTGAACCGATGTTGAGAAATCTTTTGAGCACCCAAAAGGGATCGACGTATCGCCAGTAGGTCAATGCATTCGCCTCATCGAAAGCTTTCATGAAGGCTCTTCCCTCTTTGCTGGATCCTTCCAAGCAATTCATTTCCACACCGAATCCAACTTTGAAGATGGAGTCCAAGGTGCATCTCATCAATACATCCTGCAGATACGATTTAAGACAGCACGATGAGCAAATTAAGGTACAGTGTCCTGTTACCTTCTCGTCCATCTTAAAGACAATTTTCAGGAGAAGTTCTTTCTTCTACTGTTATGTTCAACTTTATCAATCTTAAAAAAAAAAAAAAAAAAAAAAAAAAAAAAAAAAAAAAAAACCAAAACGACTCACTTGCATATCGAATCCTTCAGAAGCCGCTGCTAGCTCCTCCACGATCTTCACCAGCTTCGCAGTGTTTTTCCTGAACACGGAACAGCTAAAATCTCTGAGCACCCTCGTCGCAAACTCGAAGCTCGCCACCTTCCTCTGCTTCTTCCACTTGTCTCCATCCACCGCGAAAATCCCCTCCCCGAACAAATCCTTAATTATATCTATGTTTTTCGGTCCCTTCGTGTACTTATCGAAGTTGGTCCTCAACACGTGCTCGACGTTCCTCGGATCGGCAGTGTAAATCTCGCTCTGGCCCTGCGAGAGGAGCCGGAACGTCGGAGACCTCCTCGCGACACCGGTCAGGTAGTCGTAGAGCCGGTTGAAGTAGACGAGTTGGACCAAGACCGTCCCGTGAACGGGTGGATGCTTAGAGCTCCAGAAGGACTTGCCAGCGAAAGTTTTGAGGAGGAGGAGACCGAAGGCGATAGCGAGAGCGACGGGGACGAGTGCCGCGGAGCAGAGCATCGTGGACACGATGTCGATGTCCATTTGTTTTTGTGTGAAGAAGATGGAAGGTAGCGAGGATGAAGATGAAGTAGATGAAGTCCTTGCGTTGGCTTAAGTCTCAAGACCTTTGACTTTGTCAATTCTTTTTTTCTTTTTCTTTTTAATAATGGAGAATTTTTGTAGGCGCGAGACTATACGCACTATGATTATGTTTGGATACCTTCAATCATGAACCAACTTACTAAACCAAACCAATTGAACCACATAGTATGGTTGTTTTCCATGTTTTTTACTTCCCCTGTCACGCCTACTATTATCTCAATGGATGATAAATATCATTTTTTACGCGTCGTTTTGCTCGAGAGATTCAAGATCGGATGAATGGAAAGTATGAAGATTATTTTATCCAATAGTATTTTCATCTTGACTGTAGCTGGACATGCTCCAATAATAATATGCTAATAAATATCGAAGACGGAATTTGATGGGGATACTATTTGGTTAATAGATGATTTACATGGAAAAAAATCAGTTAAAACAAACCAAGGAATGGTGGGTTCCTATGGCGCACATGAATATTATAAAACAAACTTTATTGCTCCCCATTTCTACCCTTGAGGGCCACCTAAACAGACCGAGGGCGCAATGGGTCCGAATCGCCTAACCTCCGGTTAGGAGGTTAGAGGATTCGGATCCGCAATTGAAAGAGATCAGAAAGTACGAGGCTTACTTTAGTAAAATATGAAACAGTGGGGACTGCCACTAACAGGGGGAATTACAGCAAATCAGAGGACCAACAACCAACAAATATGCTCTCCCCCAAAAACAAAATTCTTGTCCTACGTCGCCAATCATCCTCTGCAGCAGAGCAGAATGGAGAGAGAGAGAGAGAGAGAGAGGGTGGCCCGCGGTGGAAGCAGCGCCCTCCCTTCTCCACTCGATGAAGTAGACGTAGAGCCGATTGACGTAGACGAGTTGGACTAAGACCGTCCCGTGAAGGGGTGGGTGCTTAGAGCTCCACAAGGACTTGCTGGCGAAAGTTCTGAGGAGGAGAGCGAAGGCGATGGCGAGAGCGATGGGAACGAGTGCCGCGGAGCAGAGCATCGTGGACGCAATGTCGATGTCCATTTGTTTTTGTGTGAAGAAGATGGAAGGTAACGAGGATGAAGATGAAGTAGATGATGTCCTTGCGTTGGCCTTTGTCTCGACACCCTTAAATTTGTCCATTTGTTCACAGTTAGCAGTTTAGAATAAAATAGTGTAGGAATCGACGTGCACTTTCTGGTTTTATCTTCTTGTTGGGGGAGAAGTCAAGAACTTCCAGCTTCATCTAGAGGTACTTTGAGTTAAGAGACTTTTGCGAAATACAATTATTATTATTTTTATTTTAGCTTTGTCACATTCGCCGCCGCTGCCACCGGTTGCTGTCGCCACCACCGATCTACGGTCTATGATTTCCGGTCGACATCGTCATCGATCCCCGGTCGCCGATTGCCAGTTGGTGGCGACCAGCGACGGCGGCGACGACCGTCACAGCTTTTTTTTTAAGTAAAAATACTTTACAAAGTTTATTTTTCACCAAATAATATTTACTTCAATGTTGCTTTTCAATGTGTTTTTAAAATACAAACCTCACTTCCACCTCTTTCAGCTCCACCAGAACAAACTCCTCTATCATCTCCACCTCATAAACCTTCCCATTCATATATGGCTTCTAACCCTTTGGAAAATTTCTTTAGAAACTAAGTTCCTATCATCTCCATAGTGGAACCCATAAATCATTCACCTCTAGCTACTCCTGAAGCCTCTATTAGTAACTCTTCTTCCATTCCTGATACTGAGTCTTATGACTCCAATTCGCCGTCCGTTGTTGCAGACATCATGATGGCAAATCCAATATAGCTAATCATTGAGGAAGAAATGGAAGATCAACCTGAGGTAAAACATTCACCTCTGCCTTTACAGCCCTACCATGACCCATCATCTTCAAAAATCTATTGGTCTAATTTCTTTACTTTGGATAATATCCCTTATCACAAATGGGCCGGAAAACTCCAAGAGTTTCACGCTTGGTTGATTACTAGAAACCTAAAAGAACACATTACATATGATGTTCTCCTTGAGTTTGTTACTCGATTCACTAGTTCCTTGAAAGACTGGTGGAAGTTAGCCCCAAAAAGAGACCAACTCCAGTTCCTAACCATGTCCTTTGATAAAAGCCATTCAGCCCATTCATCTTTTCTTTATTGGCCAACCCCAAGATTCAAAAGAACTCAAAAGAAAAAAATTCTTTGAAAGAAAATACTGTTCTCTAGCAAAAAAAGATCTGGATCGACACTTTCGAGAAATGATCGAGTTTTTTTAACAGCTTGGTTCTAATCCTAATCTCAAGTCAGTTTTTCTGGATTTCATTCCTAAAGAAATTAGTCAAGTTGTTGAGAAAGACCTGAAACTCAAGAACAAGTCTATTACAGATACCACTTTTGGAGAAATCCAACAGTCTGTCAACCTTGCCATTGAAGAAATGTGCCACAGAAGAGAAGTCTTTAAGAGTTATCTCCGGGAGAATCGTTCTCTCGAAAAGAATTGCGACAATCTTTATTGGAAGATTAAGTGCTCAAGAGAATGCAGTGATCCCTCTTGTGCTGGCAATAAGAAATGAAAGCACTTCAAGAAGTTCTCTTTTGAGAAGTTCTCTTTCGGCAAATGAAGATCCAAGAAAGGCAATTGGAAGTTCCTTCGAAGGAAGAAGCAACATCATTCCTCTGGTTCTGGTTTCAAGAAGAAGAAGAAATCTGACAGATGCTACATTTGTAGCAAGAAATGGCACTTTGTAAAAAAACTGTCCCCAAACAAAGCGCTAAGGAAGCTACATGACCCAAAAGATTTCCTCCACCACAGGTATCCCATTGAATGATAAAGATATCGAGTCTGTCTTCTCTATTGAAGATGAACCTTCACCCGACACACTTTTTGCTCTTCAAATATATTCCTCAGACTCTGATGAATCCCCTGGTGATATTTTTGCATTCTTCCCTGATATTATTTCTGATTCTTTTCATGTTCAACCTGTTTTTCACTCTCCATATATCCCCATCTAAATCCACACTTCAAAAAATGATAAACACATCAAAGTCATTGCCCTCATTGATACCGGTGCGGCTGCATCTCTCATGGATGTAAAAGTACTCCTAGAAAAATTCTGGATGCCTTGTACAATGTATTTTCATTTTACTTCTGGTGATACTTTTATCACAAAATTTCGCTGTAAAATTATCACACTCCAAATCTTCCCAGGTTGTTCCATATCTACAAAAATCATTGGTTATAATTCACCAGATAAAGACCTTATCATTGGTTGGGAAGTTCTTGCCTAGCTTTCCTAGTTAAGGATCAAATCCACTGGTTTACAGTTTGATGATCAGTTCCGTAAATATGTGGATATTCAGAGACTTTTCATTATCCAACTAGAAATCATTGATCCAATCAGTCAAAGTCTCTTATCCTGCTGTTCTAAATCTCATTCCCAATTTGTCCAAACTTGTTCAAACCCTCTTTGAAAAAATTCTGACTTCTTTGTCAAACTCCCATTCAGGAAAAGCGAAGATGTTAATCCCACAAAAGCCAGTCATTCTAATATGAATCCTGAACATCTTGCTTTAGCCCAGAAAAAATGTGCTGAGCTACTCTCACAAGGCCTGATTGAACCATTTGATTCACAATGAGCTTGTGAAGCCTTTTATGTGAATAAGCGAGCAGAACAGAATCGTGGTAAGCTCAGATTGGTGATTAATTATCAACCCCTAAATAAATTCCTTCAAGATGACAAATTCCCTTTACCTCGCAAAAACTCTTTGTTCGGTAGCCTAGCCCAGGGTAAGATCTATTTAAAGTTCGACCTGAAAGTAAGTTTTTGGCAAATTGGAATTCATCATGATGACCGTCCTAAAACTAGTTTTTGCATACCAAACCAGCATTTCCAATGGACAGTTGTCCCGTTTGGTCTTAAAACAGCCCCATCTATTTTTCATAAAGCCATGTGTATAATTTTTCAGCCTATTCTCCCACATGCCCAAATTTACATTGATGATATTCACCTCTACAGTCATGATGAGGAATCACATTGTAAATTGCTTTCCCAGTTCGTTACCATTGTCCAAAAATATGGAATCATGCTTTCCCAAAAGAAAATGATTCTTGCTCAAAAAGAAATTGAGTTCTTAGGCATGCATTTGAAAGAAGGCACCTATTGCCTAAGTCCTCATCTTTCAAAAGAACTTCAAAAATTTCCCTATGAGAATTTGACAATTAGCCAAGTCCAGGCTTTCTTTGGAATTGTCAATTATCTCCGAGACTTTGTGCCAAAGATCTCTAAAGCAATTTATCCTCTTTAGAGGATGCTGAAGAAAGACGCTCCCCCATGGGGACCAAAGAAAACACAGGCTGTAGCCCATCTCAAAGAAATTTTGCAACATCTCCCTCCTTTGCAAATTCCTTCCACTAGCCAGAGAATTTTGCAAACAGATGCTAGCGACAAATATTGGGCAGCCATTCTCCTTGAAGAAATCAAAGGTAAGCATTTCATTTGAGCTTACAAAAGTGGAAGATTCACTCTTGTAGAAATGCATTACCACTCCACTTTTAAGGAGATTCTCGCAGTTAAATATGACATCAATAAGTTTGAATACCATCTTATTGAGCATCACTTTTTGGTAAAAATGGATATGTCTTCATTTCCCCAAATGCTCAAATTCAAGCAGAAACAGATTCCACACCCTCAGCTATTAAGGTGGGCCGAATGGTTCTTAAAATATTCTTTTGATGCTAAACACATAGCAGGCAAAAAGAATATCCTTGCAGATTTTCTGTTCAGACCCAAGCAGCCAATTGAATCCATCAACATGTATGTCCGTAGAAATCCATTGAACGCATGAACATTTCGCACCACACCTATGCGAGATACGTCGTGGAATTCTTACAGTTATCCTCCAGAAGTCCAGGAGAAGTTGCAGAAAATAATTTCTATGAGAATTTAAAGTATTATATAAATGAGTACCAAAACCGCATATTCATCATTTATGGTGGATTAATGTTAGGACAACTCGGTCTTAATCCTGATTATCCATTCATCCATGTTTTACGGTGGACTCCTGATCATGATTTCCCTAAAGATTTCAAATGGTTCTTTTGGTATCTTCTCAATGTATATGCTGTTGCCATTGAATTTCCCACAGACAAGATTATTTGAGTTCTGTCCAGAGCACTCATTGGAGATTTCTTAAACCAGAAAGTTTTGACAAAAATGCTCACTTGGTTCCAACCTTTAGCAGCATGGAAAAATCGCTTCATTTTCTGGAGATGTAGTGAAATAGCTGACCGGAAAGGCACACCACAGTCATTTTCCACAGACCTTGGGCTTTCTTCAGCCCAACAAGAGATGTGCGAGATAAAACATTGCTCTATGGCACCACTACCTTCAAGCCTAATTTCCATCGATAAATTTTTCGGTTCCACACAACACTTCCCAGGTCCATCACACTAATGCAGTATGAGTATAGAGAACTCCAACAAATTCTATGTAAAGAAAATCAAGAAGTTCCTCATAAAATTTGGCCATACCACCATACGAACCTCTCGTGGGATGGGCCCAAAATTCACTCTTAGAGAATCCAAACCCTCGAGAAATATAGAAGCAACCAGCCAGGTTCTTCTATGGACACTGACACTCAAGACCCTTTGGGAGGATCATTATCGCAGAATCCTTATCCTACACAGGATATTGCATCCAATACCTAAGGCGAGCCATCCTCCAGCTATATGTGGCCTCAGCTCCAACTATGGCCCTAACTTCAAATGCCATCCAGCTCTAATTAAGACCCTCGATAAGATCCGCAGGACCCAGTCATTATGGAAGATATCTCGTCAAGAGAAAGGCACGCGGTAGAACAAGAAGATGGTCCCCCACTATCTGAAGACTAAGACATCAAACTATCCCAGCTTGAAGAATAGTGGTATTGGAATAAATATAAGAGAGAAAGATGGCCCAGATAGCTTCGACTCTGACGATACTAATTATCATCCAAATCTAGACCGTCGTCGACTCTGAAACATCAAACCATCCGATTTCCACATCTGTGTTAAAAGTCTTAAAGGTCATCATCTAGTGTGTTAAAAGTCTTTGTATTAAATGTATATGTAAGGCTAAAGCTTTCTGCAGATTTTCAAACGACTTTTCCTGAAAATCAATATTCATCGACGTTGTAGTAGCACTATTGGACACTGTAGCAGTACTATTTTGCACTGTAGCAGCACTGTTTAACAATGTAGCAGCATTGTGGCAGTACTGTAGCGGTACTGTTCACCCGAAGACTTTTTCAAGTTTTCCGCGTGAATTTGTGTATCTGTTGTCAGAAGTCTTGATGAAGATTGTATGCCTATAAAAGGCCCCCGAATGTGTTGTAATCGGCAGAATCTGCCTTATGTAAAATATCAGTGGGCAGAATGGTTCTCGAAATATTCTTTTGATGCTAAACACATAGCAGGCAAAAAGAATGTCCTCGCAGATTTTCTGTCCCGACCGAAGCACCCAGTTGAATCCATCAACATGTACGTCCGTAGAAATCCCTTGGATGCAAGAAGATTTCGTACCACACCAATACGAGATACACCATGGAATACTCTCAGTTATCCTCCAGAAGTCCCAGGACAAGTTGCAGAAAATAATTTCTGTGAGAATTTGAAGTATTACATGAATGAGTACCAAAACCGCATATTCAGTACTTATGGTGGATTAATGTTAGGACCACATGGTCTTAATCCTGATTATCCATTTATCCATGTCTTGCGGTGGTCTCCTGATCAAGATTTCCCTGAAGATCTCAAATGGTTCTTTTGGTATTTTCTCAATGTATATGCTGTTGCCATTGAATTTCCCACAGACAAGATTGTCCGAGTCCTGTCCAGAGCACTCATGGGAGATTTCTCAAACCAAAAGGTTTTGACAGAAATGCTCACTTGGTTCCAGCCTATAGCAGCATGGAAGCAACACTTCATTTTTCAGCGAAACTGTGGAATTGCTGACCCAGAAAGACACACCACAGTCCTTTTTCACAGGCCTTGGGTTTTCTTCAGCCCAACCGGAGATATTCGAGAAAAGGCTTTGTATTATGGCACCACTACATTCAAGCCCAATCTCCATCGACAAGTCTTTCGGATCTATACAACACTTCCCAAGTCCATCACACTGATGCAGTATGAATATAGAGAACTCCAGCGAGTCCTATGCCAAGAAAATCATGAAATTCCCCTTGAAATTTGGCCATACCATCACATGAACCACTCGTGGGATAGGCCCAAAATGCACCCCCAGGTACGTCAAGCTCTTGAAGATTATAGAAGCAATCAGCCAGGTTCTTCTATGGATACCGACACTCCTGACACTCAAGACCCTTAGGGAGGACATTTGTCACAAAATCCATACTCTACAGCAGACATTGCATCTAGCACACAGGATCAGCCATCCAACTCGTACAAGTGGCCTCAGCTCCAATTATGGCCCCAGCCTCAGATGCCATCCAGCTCTAATCAAGGCGCGCGACAAAATCCATCAGACCCAGTCACTATGGAAGATATTTTGACAGGCGAACGACACGTGGCAGAACAAGAAGATAGTCCCTCACTCACTGAAGACGAAGACCCAGACGTTGGACTGTCCCAGCTCGAAGAACAGTGGTACTGGAATAAATTCAAAAAGGACAAAGACGGCCCAGACAGCTCTGACTCTGACGATGCCAATTATCACCCAGATCCAGATCGTCGTCGGCTTTGAACTACCCAGTTTCACGTGTATGTAATAAAAGTCTGAGACGACTTTGTCGTTGTTTGTCAGAATGTTGTAAAAACCCTCGTGCATTATTATTAGTAGGTGTGCTAAAAAGTCATAAGCAATAGGTATGCATGCTAGGATAAGGATCTGCAGATTAGAAGACTTTTTGCGAAAAGTACTGTTCACGGTACTATTCACGGTACTGTTTATGGCACTGTTCACGATACTGTAGCAAAATCACTGTAGCAGACACTGTTTGGCACTGTAGTACTGTAGCAAACACTGTTCACCCGAAGACTTTTTTAGTTTTCCGCCGTGAATTCGTCTATAAGTTTGTTAGAAGTCCTTGGGTATGTAATTTGCCTATAAAAGGCCCCCGAAGGCATTGTAAACGGGGAGGAAAAAACCTTATGTGAAATATCAGTGTGCTTCCAATATGAGTTTCTAAGTTTCCTTTCTTCTCCTTTCCTATAAGCATGATCTTTCGCATATCTGAATCCTCTTGTTGACTCAGTAGTACGATTGGTTTGGTTTAGTATGCTCTTCAACTTGCCACTATGTGGAACCTGTTGAACCAGAAATATCTGGCACCTTGAGGGTTGAGCTTCAAGAATGGGCTTGAGTGAGCAAACAGGCAGTCCCCTTTTATGGCCAGGAGCGCCGTGTTTGTGGGGATAGCATACCTGCTCGTCTCGCCCAGGCTTGTCTCCGCTTCCTTTACTGGTATCAGAGCCAAACATCGTCGAAACTGAGTTAAGATTAGTATTCTTATATTCTTAGATCTGCTGAAGGGAAAGGAGAAATCCAAACTCTCATGGAAAACTCCACAGATATTTCAGCTCCAGTTCAGTTAGAAACCACCATCTCACTACCACCACCACCCGAACTCCGCAAATCCACTTCCTCAAAAATGGATTATCTCTATGAGGTATCCTATGTGAATGATGATCGCAAAATCTCCGAAACACAACTCCCACTCATGAACCCATATTCTGCTTTTTGCAAACCACCATCATTTTCCCCCATTCGCTCCATCAAACATCTCATCAAACAAACCCCCCACTCTGTTAAAGAGTATGTCCAGTCCACTAAATTTGACCAGCACCCTATCCTGTCTACGCAACAAGAGCAGTTTGTAACTCTCCAAATTCCACCTGAGTTCCCTGCCCAGTGGGCTCAACAGGGTTACACCCACCTCCACTTTGGCGCCATCCGTTTGGCCCTATCCTTGCATGGACGAAAAGGCTTGCCCGTAGTTGCTCGGGTTGCTCTCCTCGATACTCGTTTCTTGGAATATCAGCATGCTTGCATTGGCACTGTTCAGACCACTCTGAACGCAGGCACAGTATTTGTGACTCTCTTCCCAAATTTCAATATGGCCTTGGCAGATCCCAACCTTCTCTCTGCTTTGAAGGTTCAGTTGCAGATCACTGGTGCTCATCAAACCACATCAGCCATAATTGCTACTCTACACTACCAGATGGTGTACAGAGTACAAAACCATGCCATTGATCTCAACCTACCAAGTGCAGATGATGCCTTGCTTATCTCTGTTGACAACGACCAGACTTCATGTATCCACATCCCTCGTCAACTTCCAAGAGATCAGCTTGTCAAACTCCTTCTTGACAGTTGGGTAACCAATTATGAAAAACTCCACCAAAATTCCCGACCTGTCCAATCCTCTGAGCCACAGTACACCAAGAAAAAAGATGGTACTGTCACCATTAAATTCACAAAAGAAAATGAAGACACTTCTTCCTCTGTTTTTCCATCATTCCCCACCATCCTGTGTTTCACCCCATGTTCATCTGAGTCTGTCAGTATGGAAGACCCAGATCCTCCAAATATTTCCAGGCTGTTCCATATCCACAAAAATCCTTGGTTGTAATTCCCCAGATAAAGACCTCATCATTGGTTGGGATGTTCTAGCCCAGCTATCCCAGCTAAGAATCAAACCCACTGGTTTACAGTTTGGTGACCAATTTCGTGAGTATGTGGATATCCAGAGACTTTTCATCATTCAGCCAGAAATCCTTGATCCAATTACCCAAAGTCTCTTATCCTGCTGTTCTGAATCCCATTCCCAGTTTATCCAAACCTGTTCAAACCCTCTTTGGAAAAACTCTGACTTCTTTGTCAAACTCCCATTCAAGAAAAGTGAAGATGTTAATCCCACAAAAGCCAGTCACTCTGGTATGAATCCTGAACATCTTGCTTTGGCCCAGAAGGAATGTGCTGAGCTACTCTCGCAAGGTCTCATTGAACCCTCTGATTCACAATGGGCTTGTGAAGCCTTTTATGTGAACAAGCGAGCAGAACAGAATCGTGGTAAGCTCAGATTGGTGATCAATTATCAGCCCTTGAACAAATTCCTTCAAGATGACAAATTTCCTTTGCCTCACAAAAACTCTTTGTTTGGTAGCCTAGCCCAGGCTAAGATCTATTCAAAGTTCGACCTGAAAGCAGGTTTTTGGCAAATTGGCATTCATCCTGATGACCGTCCTAAAACTGGTTTTTGCATTCCAAACCAGCACTTTCAATGGACAGTCGTCCCCTTTGGTCTTAAAACAGCTCCGTCCATTTTTCAAAAAGCCATGTGTAGAATTTTCCAGCCCATTCTCCCACATGCCCAGATTTACATTGATGATATTCTCCTCTACAGTCCTGATGAGGAATCCCATTGTAAATTACTCTCCCAGTTCGTTGAAATTGTCCAGAAACATGGAATCATGCTTTCCCAAAAGAAAATGATCCTTGCTCAAAAAGAAATTGAGTTCCTTGGTATGCATTTGAAAGAAGGGACCTACTGTCCAGGTCCTCACATTGCAGAAGAACTCCAAAAATTTCCCTCTGAGAATTTGACAGTTAGCCAAATCCAGGCTTTCCTTGGAATTGTCAATTATTTCCGAGACTTTGTGCCAAAAATCTCTAAAGCACTCTATCCTCTTCAGAGGATTTTGAAAAAAGATGCTCCCCCATGGGGACAAAAAAAATCATGAGTTTCTAAGTTTCTTTTTTTCTTCTTTCCTTAAAGTATGGTTCTTTGGATATCAGAATCTTCTTATTGATTCAGTAGTACGATTGATTTGGTCCAGTATGCTCTTCACTTGCCATAATGTGGAACCTGTGAATTAGAAATATCTGGAACCTTAAGGGTTGAATTTCAAGAATGAGCTTGAGTGAGCAAACAGACAATTCCCTTTTAAGGCCAAGAGCGAAGTGTTTGTGGGGATAACATACTTGCTCATCTCGCTCAGGGCATTTAGCCCAAAGGTATTTACATTTTCTCAAAGTCCCTTAGCCAGATGCTGAACCAAACAAGCCCATGATTCTATACGCGTCGTTTTGCTCGAGAGATTCAATATCGAATGAATGGAAAATATGAAGATTATTTTATCCAATAGTATTTTCATTTGACTTTAGTCGGATATGCTCAGATAACAATATGCTAGTAAATATCGAAGGCAGTTGATGCGGGATACTCTTTGGTTAAAACAAACCAAGGAATGGTGGGTTCCTACGGCGGACATGAATATTATAAAACAAACTTTGTTGCTCCCCATTTCTACCCCTTAGGGCCACCTAAACAGACCGACGGGTGCAATTGAAGGGTCCGAATCGCCTAACCTCCTAACCGGAGGTTAGGGGAATCCCCACCCTCCATTAACACCCAAAACATTTCTCCCTATTAATGGAAGGTGGAGATTCCCTGAGAGGTTAGGGGATTCGGATCCGCAATTGAAAGAGATCAGAAAGTACGAGGCTTACTTTAGTAAAATATGAAACAGTGGGGACTGCCACTAACAGGGGGGAATTACAGCAAATCAGAGGACCAACAACCAACAAATATGCTCTCCCCCAAAAACAAAATTCTTGTCCTACGTCGCCAATCATCCTCTGCAGCAGAGCAGACAGAGAGGAGAGGAAGGGAGAGAGAGAGAGAGAGAGAGAGAAGAATTACAGGGTGGCTCGCGGTGGAAGCCCCGCCCTACCTTCTCCACCCGATGCCTGCCAGGTCGACGCTGTGCCTTCGCTTCCCTCTCGACCTCTTGTGATGCTGTTCGATTTTTAAGCTAGTGATGATAGTAGGATACACTGGAGATCGTTGCCGCTACAAGAGATGAAAGTCTCTTGTAGGGATCTTGGGATTGAATGAAGATGATGATGAACATGATCAAATGTGGCTCGTACCAGCAGGGGGTTCATTCTGTTTCTTCTGGGGGGCGGGATATGTGGGAGATAAACTTTAGTTATGTCTGAAGCAATATTGTCATTGGGAAAATGCTTTCTTTTTTGTTGAGTTGAAGGAACAATAAAGTGAGTTCTAGAATGACATAAGGTTCAGTGAAGCAATGTACTGGCACTAGGACTCGTCAATCATCATCACTCAACACAACATTTGGAGAAGGTCGTTTCGCTGGTCAATTAACTAATGCTGCAGATTTTGAAAATAGTCGATTCATTCCCGCTTACCCAATTGAATTCGTTTCGTTTTGTCCCGGGTGAAGGCATTGACGACCTTGCTAAATGCATCTCGATAGAGACTTCATTTACAGGCTATTGCCGCGTGCAGATATCGCAAAGGATGGGCAGCTAGGCCCGCCAGCCTAATTCCTTCAACGAGGCTATTGCCAACAGGTTCTTTTGAACAATATTTTGGCCACATGTTTTGGGGCACGTTATGATGGCATTCTGTAGTTTTCATTTGTGATTATTGTGATGTTAGTTTTGAGATATCTAGTTTTTGTCGTGGGACATCTTATTTCCTTTATTGCAGGAGGAGAACCATTCTTCTTTCCCTTATTTTGTTGATAGTTTAGACATTGAACCAAGTGCTTTACTATACCTAAGAGGAAAACTTGTTCTTGGTATATAGAGCTATGAATAGGTTCTGCTTGGCCAAAGTGAATCAGCTGATTCTCAGATTGGTATGTCAATGATATCATGAAGTGCTGGATCGCTGATTGTTAGATGAGATTGGAAACCAATTCAGTTCTAGGGACATACCAGCTTGTTAGCCTCTCAGAGGCTTTATCAGAATAAGGTAAGAATAGCATTGTCTCAAAGCCTGACAAACTTATAAATTCAAATTTTGTACGAAGTTCAAGCAAAACACTTTACCATTCCAGCGTGTACATGCAACAGCAAGATGTTGTAGTGCACATGCTTACTTATCAGTGAAAACCACTAGTATTCAACATTACAAACTTATATGTTGCGATGGACCATAACAAATTTTAGTCCTACTCTTATGTAGCCAATCTGGGAACAGCACGAAGATGTAAGCCATTGTCGATGTGAAGGGTGAACATGACCTTGTAGGTTACTGGTCTAGTTTCATCAGCTAACCTGAAACGGAAGAAGCGAAGGAGAGCTATTGAAACTATTTTCATCTGGCGATAAGCGAAATCCTTCCCAAGGCAGATTCTAGGACCAGCCTGCAAATAGGAAAGTAAGATAGTCACTTGAAGATGCTTGGAATTTGTACACACGCTTTGAGGTATTCAATTCAGGAGAAATTAGTGTGGAAAAACGGACATGGAATGCAACAAATTTGAACGGTGATTCATGTTGGAAAATTCCATCCTTCAACCATCTTTCAGGTTTAAAATCCTCAGCATCTTCTCCCCAGATGTTATGCATTCTTGCCATCGAGTACGCCAAGTAATATACGCCATCCCCATTTTTCACATGGAAGCCATCTGGGAGAACATCATCTGTCTCAGCACATCTTCCATCCTGTAGTGCATCAGAAGTATACAAGAACAAAGTTAGCATGAATTGATAAAAAGCCGAAGCTTGTTAAATGCGTGTTCTCTTTGGCTTGTGCTTGATTTCTAATTGCCAGTCTGATGGATTCCTAGCCTCCAAATTGTTACTGATCTTGTTTTGTTAAAAAAAAAATCAACTCTTTTCTGCGGCTTTTTACATTTGTACACGACTTAAGGACTATTTGCATGATCATGATGCAGTCAGAAGGTTAGCACTAGTATTTGTTCATGAATTTAGAGATGAACCAAAAGCTAGCATTGGAGCTACGATGAAAAATGTAACCTGTATAGTTGCCTAATGCAAATGAAAGGATTCCTGGACGTGCATTTAACTATAACTTTTAGTCTGTCAAAAATACATTGGACAATGCATTGTGGCTTTGTGGCTTCTAAAAGTTGGGACAATTTTTTTTTTCACTGTGCAAGGCCAATCGCAATTTACTGTGATTAGCTCTCTCCAAGCTCCAAGTTCTGCTTATCTGTTGATTCGTGTTCATTATATCTCAATTTCAGTTTTGAACTATTTTCCTCTTATTTTGTTTTAGGTTAGAAGTTTGAACTTTAACAAGTGGACAGAAGATTACCAGAGGGACTGCAGGATACAGCCTCAAAGTCTCTGTGAGTGTGGCATGAAGATAGTGCATTCGGTCAAGCACCTGATCGGTTATTCTTTCCACGAAACAATCAGGGTTAGCTTCACTTGCTTGATCTCCAATCACTTCCTTTATTTCGTCGACAATCTTTTGCTGCACTATGGGGTTTTTGCAGAGCATGTAGAGGAACCATGATAAGGTATTTGCGCTAGTATCTTTCCCGGCGATCATGAAATTCAGAATTATATCCCTCAAATACTTATCGTTCATATTGTCGGGCTCTTTCCCACTCTCGAGCAAAAATCTCGAGAGAATGTCCTCCTTGTCATTCTTGTAGACAAAAAGGGAAAAGGAAAAAAATCAGTCAAAGGAATAGCCAAAGAGAAAACCTGCAAAAGATTACGGCTTTGTGATGAAAGCAACCTTTAGATGGTGCCACAAGTTTTTCTAGCAAGAATTCCTCCTCTGGAAGCTAAATGTACTTCAGCTTCTACAGAATTTTTCCAAAGTTCTTGTTATTTAAAATCTTTCCCAACATTACTTGCCATACTGCCCCTTTCAAATTAAGTTGTGGTTTGACAAAAGAAGAGTGTAAACTTCCAAAATCGGATGGCTATACATACACTAAGTAAATGTGAGTGCTCTCTAATGAAAGAAAAAAAGAAAATAATGTACTCACACGTTCACGCTGTGCTGGGAGTTGATTCCTCTTGGTTCTGATAAGTTGATGCACGAAATTGTCGATGAGTTTAATGTTATTTCTGAGACGAGCTTCTGATCCGATTTGGAGAAGTCTTTTCAGCTTCCAAGCGGGATCAACATATCGCCAGTAGGTTAGTGCATTTGCCTCATCAAAAGCTTTCATGAAGGCTCTTCCCTCTTTGCTTGATCCTTCCAAACAATTCAATTCCACACCAAATCCAACTTTGAAGATGGAATCCAAGGTGCTTCTCATTAGTACATCCTACAAACACAATATAAGACAATACAATGAGCGAACTAATGTACCATGTTCTGTTACCTGCACTTTTATTCTTGTTGGAATATATAAATATTAAACCACACCTTCTTCTAACAGCTTAAGCTTTTAGAGCAGTTGGCAAGTGGTCCCACCAAAATCTTTCATGGTATCAGAATAGGAGGTCCTGAGTTCAAATCTTTCCAGGCCCCTATTTATCTCCCCAATTAATTTGTCCACGCTTAGTACTAGGCAAAAGACCAGATTAAGCGTGAGGGGGAGTGTTGGAATATATAAATATTAAACCACGCCTTCTTCTAATAGCTTAAGCTTTTAGAGCACTTGGCAAGTGGTCCCACCAAATCTTTCAATTCTAAAGACCGTTATCAGGAAAATGTTCTTTCTTCCACTGCAACAAGCTGGTCGCTACCATCTTTGAGTGATCACAATGGTTTTCATCTATCCTAGGTTCCTTTTCAGGACTAGCTATTTCTATTACTCTTTAGGTTGCATATATATCCAATCATTTTCAGACAAAGTTACATTATCTATCAAATCCAGGAGACCAACTTTGGTATATTTCGGTGTTCTATTGCAAATATGAAATCTTTACGTTCGAATCCATTCAAATTATCTTTCTTTCGCGTGGTGGTTTTGGTCCTTCAAATGTTGAAACTACTCACTTGCATATCGAACCCCTCAGAAGCAGCCGATAACTCCTGCACGACCTTCACCAGCTTCGCGGAATTCTTTCTGAACACGCAACAGCTAAAATCCCTGAGCACCCTTGTTGCAAACTCGAAGCTTGCGACCTTCCTCTGCTTCTTCCACTTCTCTCCATCCGCCGCGAAAATGCCCTCCCCGAACAAATCCTTGACTACATCTATGTTGGACTTTCCCTTTGTGTACTTCTCGAACTTGGTCTTCAATATGTACTCGACGTTCATTGGATCGGCCGTGTAAATCGCACTATGGCCCGGCGCGAGGAGACGGTACGTCAGAGTTCTCTTTGCAACTCCAGTTTGGTAGTCGTAGAGCCGGTTGAAGTATGCGAGTTGACCGAAGACTGTCCCGTGGACAGGTGGATACTTAGAGCTTCGGAGGGACTTGCCAGTGAAGATTTTCAGGAGAAGGAGAGCAAAGGCGATGGAGAGAGCGACTGGAACAAGTGCCACGGAGTAGAGCATCACAGACACAATGTTGATGTCCATTTTTTTTTTTAAAAGAAGAAGATGGAAGGTAATGGACATGAAGATCATGTATGATATCCTTGCCTTGATATATGTCTCAAGACTCTTGACTTTGTCCATTTGTTTTACTTACCAGTTCAGATTATAATAATGCGGAAGGACAATTTAAATTACTGATCGTGATTGAGATGTGCTGAGCAGTGAGCAGAGATTCTACGCAGGAATTGATGTGCATGTTCTGGTTTTATCTGTTTGTTGTGGGGGAAGTCCGAACGCAGATGGCTTGCCACTCTTTTGGTTTCAAGTGCTTGATGGTTGCGATGAGAGACAGAACCATCTTGTTCATGATGAAGGTCGGGAAGCTTCATCTGCCATCAAACTGGAAAATGACATTTGGCCTTCCGACAAGATAAGAGCTCTGCTCAAATTTTGGAATTGGTCTAAGTAGAAACCTCCTAGCAAGATAAGAGTTCTACTCAAATTTTTTAGAGTTTCTTGAGTCATGAGTTAAGCTCCTAAACTAAACCGATTGAACCTGACAATCGGCGGTTCCTACACGGCACGCGAGTATTGTAAAACAAGCTTTGTTGCTGATTCCAAGTGAAAAGAAAGAGAAAGATGGCAGATGGCAGATTTGATGGTTAGGTCACAAATAATTGAGTGGTCAAATCTTCGAATGATGTTTCCAGTTAAGAAAGGGTTTATTTTGAGAGACATTACAGACAGAACCAAACACAGCGCAGTGATATTAATAGGATCAGCTTGCTTCTGATAAGCTTAAGCACAAGTTTCACGTGCTTCTTTTGTGTTTCTCATGCTACCAGAGGTCACACCCGCATAGAATTACCGATGTCTGGTTAGCCCCAAAATGATGGGATTCATACAATGTATATAACTTCTCAGCAAGAATATTAGATGGGTTGTCCATTTTTCGATGGTGTCGACAGGCGCATAGATTCCACCGCGACAAACAGATACAACCGGAACCAGCACATATTTTCCTGCGCATGATCTCTGCTTAATGCCTATGTTCTTGACATTTTGGACAGAACCCTTGCTTCCTATAGGCTTGAGCACAAGCCTTGACATTAGTATTTTGTATTGGCCATTCTCATGCTACTACAAGTCTTGAGTTTATCGAATCACAGAATGTCTACTTCTCTCGAAATGATGGAATTCATATAAATACATCTTTTTCAGCAAAAAGATTAGGTATGTTGTCCATTTTTCGATCCTAGGTCATTGTCAATGAAGCGTGAACATGGCCCTTTCTAAAGAGTCAACACCATATTTTCTTTTTATTATGAATCTTCCATTGTCTTGCTCTTTCCGTGCGTGACCAGCAACATGTTTATGGTGTGAAACCAGGGACATGGACTGCACGATTTTCAGTTGAAAGTTTGCTAATTCTCCCATGTTTCGGTCAGTCAGGAAGATCACTACTCGGAGTTTCAATTCTAACTGCGACACGCTTTGAATTCTACTGTTTTTCCGATTGATGCACTGCATCATCTTTCTTATTTTCGCCAGCTCCTATTCAGAAAGCTTACGACGTACTTCATGTTTGCAGAGATAGCTTTCGTGCTTCAGTTTAGTAGCACAGAGGGTCATTGTACTTGTCTTGTGCTTTGGTTGTTTCTGACTAATTTCCTCAGCATGTTGAACGAGAATACCTGGAAAAAGGGTCAAGATGCATCCATCACAAAGGATACCTAAAATATGTATTTGGTGGTCGAAATCGAAAGTCGACAACCCATATCAACCCACATGAAAGCGATATCCTAACAATTTTTCTTGTTAATCAACAGCCGACGACCCTAAACAACATGTGGGATGGTTCATGAGATGTCTCTTTTTTTTTTATTTTTTTTTGGTCGAATATGAGATGTCTATCAGATACCCATAATTTTAGTATAAACTACAATTCCAAACAGCACGTCCTTGTCAGGAAGGAATTTTCATTTCACAACCACACACATATATATGCTTCTAGATTGCAAAAAAAAAAAAAAAAAAGAGAAAGAGAGAGAGAGAGAGAGATTTTCCAGTCTCTGATATCGCAACATCGAAGCTTGCGAACATACTCAGCAGAAAACAGGACACGATGTACTCAGCAGACAGATGCCCCTACAGCAACCCTTTGTGGCATGCGGTTGCTTCCAAACTCGCGCGAAACGAACAACGGGGCATTCTCTGTGGGGAACGGAGAAATGACGACTTTCCCTCGAGCCCTTCCAGTTTCTAAGTATCGAAAAGCTTCAATAACATCTGTAAATGCATAAGGTCCGGTAGGATCGATGATAGCCTTGAGCTTTCCATTCTCTAAAAAAGGCCTAAGCATTTCCAGGTTTTCTCCAGAAACCGTCAAGCTTGAATAGACTGCCCTTGGATGTGATGGAGGCCAGGTTATGTCAATGATTGGAGCTTCATCCTTAGCCACTACAAACGAGTTCTCGCAGTCCCCTGAAGAAGTCAAGAGAAGGCGTCAAAACATCGACGCAACTGAGCGCCATTCTATTTTCTGATCTTCTGGTGGTCAAAGCAATCTTTAGAACCCACACAACTCTTTCTTGTCCATTCAAAAAACTACATGGGATTTATATTTGGCCCATTGTCACTGGAGACATAAGTTGATTGAACAGACATAAGACATAAGTTGTTTAAGGCACTCGAACTTTTTAAGTCTCCTACAACCAATGGTGCTCGGACAAAAGAATTGTTCCACCACCAGTGAATGTGATAAAATTTCTAAATTCACAAAAAAGACTAATGTCATCTAGTATGAAGAAATTGCCTGAGTAGTATGAAGCACTAAGGTAGAACTAGAAAATGAGAACCTGTCGGTCAAGGAACTCACCGATGGTATCATAAAGAAAGTCAAATTTCTCCTCAATTTCTTCATACTTGGTATTCGTGTAGTCGATAACTTTGTCAGCACCCAGTTTCTTGACAAACTCCACCTTTGTTGAGCTACATGTTGCCACAACATAGGAAGCTTTGTAAAAGTGCTTGGCCAGCTGAACAGCTAAAGTCCCAACACCACCCGCACCTCCAACAATAAAAACTGTCTGTCCCTCTTTGAAATCTGCTGTTACAAACCCTTCGATTGCAGTCTGAACAGCTAATGGCAAACTTGCGGCTTCCTCAAATGACAGGTTCTGGGGCTTCATTGCCACCAGGGACTCTTCCACAGCAATAAATTCTGCCAGTGTCCCTAGCTGCTTCAGCTTTCCAGGAGCATTGAAATCCTGAATATTCCCATAAACTGCATCGCCTAAATCAAACTTGGTGACACCATTGCCTTTCGCCACCACCACACCTGCCATGTCACAGCCTGGAACCACCTGCATCCCATATCAAGCGATGAATCTAGATTCACGACACTGCTTGTTCTAGGGCAATGATCTGCTCAGGACTTTTGTCGATCGTGGATATTCGTCACTTGTTTTACTAGTAAAATCAGCCTAAGGCGAACTCGTTAACAAGTGCTGTCTGATTTACAATATCTAACATGGAAGAGGCTATGATTATCCAAACAACATGCTGTTTTCATTCCACAAGCAAATTTCCCATTCTCCGGAAAATTAGTCACGGACATCATAAATGCACATAGAACTAGCCAGCCTAACAAGAATGCCACCAACAATGCACTAGAGCAAAGTGTGGCCAGGGCCAGCAAGATAAGAAAACAACAGCAAATCAGTAAGTATGAGAGAGAACCACATAAAAATATCTCTTTGCTTTTCTTCACATGTTCAATCATATTACTCACAGGAAAGTCTGAAGGAAAGATAGAATGCTGGCGCCTTTAAAATCGATAGGATTTAAAGCAGCAGCACGAACTTGGACAATTATTTGATTATGGTGGGGAGTAGGAAAAGGGAAGTCCCCCAGCTTGAGAACTTCCTTACTTCCATACTCTTCATAAAACCAAGCTTTCTGCATGTTTGCTCTCCTCAAAAATAGAACTGCATCTCTCTGTTATATATAGAGGAACCTATGCAACTTAGGTACGAGATTGTCCTAAAACTTTTGTTATCTGACATGAGATATGAGTAGGTGGTCATATCCACAGCGTGGATAGTAGATAAGATGACGACGGCAGACTCAATGAGAAATCACTAATATCACGACGATGTTATCTTGTTAGAGATACTTCCAGTAATGGGGCCAAAATCTTCATTTTCATCTTAATTGAAGGAGACGCTGCTAGCTGGGGAATAAATTTATTGCAGGAGATAGCTGAGTGAAGAGAGCTCTTTCAGTAAAACATCTCCATGATTGACCAGAGATTTTAACCATAGAAAAACAACAATGGCCGAACACTTGATCGCACGGTTCAAACTTGTAATTAGAAAGACATAGACTTCATAATATAAAACGTCAAACAAGGAAGTTCTACTGGAGTCTAATCAATTAGAGACGGTATGAGCTGCCTCTTCACTATCTTCGTTTAAACAGGTAAAGATGTAAGCTCTCCATATCAGATGAATCCATAGCCTAAAAGCGATCCCCAGACTACAAACAAGTCTTTCTGTGAGAATGAAAGTCGAATGACATATCCAGCAACTACTACATCACAGCAACCCAATTCAAAT
The DNA here is from genome assembly GCA_021437785.1 of Rhodomyrtus psidioides. Lineage (NCBI taxonomy): Eukaryota > Viridiplantae > Streptophyta > Magnoliopsida > Myrtales > Myrtaceae > Rhodomyrtus > Rhodomyrtus psidioides. The sequence continues at coordinate 2,584,874 of JAILYB010000054.1, forward strand.
GTTATCATATATACAGAAACGGGTTTGGCTCACTTCAGATGGTTCTAATCAGCGACCACTGCTCACCACTTGCCATCATTCTAAAACCACGTCATAAGCAGAGGAATAACCGAAGAGTTAATAGAGAATTCATCAGGCAATTCTAGCTCTGCCGCTGATATTGCTCCTTTCAATTTTGGCCTTCATTCAAATGCAACAAGAATGGCGGCACGTGTACCTTTATTGCACACTTTTAAAGCAGGGAACCAGTCACTTAAGCACTTCTGATCATCTTATCTGAAGTTTTGGGACTCTTAAACAAACTGGTTTCACTTCTTACAGTCATTTAAAGAGTGACGTGGTGCTATGATGAACGATGAGAGAAATGGTTCCGTGGACGAGGAGAAGAAAAGCTAGTCAGTGTCCTTGCAACTTGCGTCCATGCATCTGTTTAATGGAGGCACAAGGGAAATTAAATGATGGTCTTTTTCACGCATTCCATGCAATAACCTATCACGATCAATACCTAAGGTCGGGTAATGACACTGAAGGAGAAGGCTGGTGTTCAAGAGAATATGCACCATAAGTAATGCCGCCCCCAAAGGCCACCCGTTGTATCATCCATCTTTTCTTGGAGAGAACCCGTGATATGATGTGCACCAACCAGTCCTTCCTGCACCAAAACAAAATCTAAAATTGTTCTAAATAAAGCTGTGAATGCATCTGATATCACAATGATCCTGGAACGGTGAAACACTAGAACAAGAGCAATCGGCCAGGTGCTAAATGTTGGAGTTGGCGAATACTTCGGGAATCCTTGTTTCTCACACTGGGTACACCCACGTGAGCTTAGGGGACATGTGACCCATGCGCGCGGGATGCGAGGATTCGGGGGCAGCGTCCCCGACACAGGTGTCCCGCTGCCCGATCAACAAGCGGGGCTTCCGTTGCCCGGTCAGCGGACGGTTGCCCCGCTCGCCGGTGAGCGGGCGGGGGTTCGAGGGCAGCGCCCCCGAAACCTCAACGGGTTTGGGCTTTTATTTAAGTTAACTTGTATGGTGTGGGGTTAATAGAGGTTTCGCTAGGTTTAGGTTTTGGGCCCGTTTATGGCATATATATTTTGCTCGTTTATGCTGATCATTGTAACGAGTTGAGAGGCTGTAAACCGAATATCATAGTGAAATCTCTTGCAGGACATACTGGGGTGAACCTGGGTAATCTCGTGCGCCATTCAATTTTTCTTGATTTCTGTGTGATCGTTCTGATTCGGTGTGCAATAAATCCTATCACTAAACACACCAAATAAAGTGGGCAATACACGCTAGTGCATCAAGCGGAAAAGATACAACAAATCCGCCTAATGCTGTCTGAACTTACGTAGAAAGAAGAGTTCTTGAGAACCATCCATAACAATAATCTTGTCCCACAAAGTAAAAATAACATTAATCTGTATATTTAAAAAAAAAAAAAAAAAAAAAAAAAAAAAAAAAAAAAACAACAACAACAACAACAACAACAACAACAAAAAACAAACTCCACCTTTTCTATCTAATGACAGTTAAGCTTCCGTTTCAAATCGATTCATGCATTTTTATGGCGAACCACATCACCGCTTCTTCGGCATAAAGCTAGCATCACATGAGCTCAACCAAACAACCATGTCCAAGCCCAAGCCATAAGGGGGCCACGTTACTATCAAACCGCCACATCCTTCATTGCGGAATCCCATCCATGCCGAAATACAGAGCTTCGCTATCATTCTCCTTCACCAATTCCTTGTCTAGGGGGACCATTTCAACTTTCAAGGGAGAAGACCCACCACTAAAGATGAGATCTTTCGTGCAAGACATACATCCTGCCGCATGAAACAACGAAAGGTGCAAAGAACCAACTACTTAAATGCAAGAAAACGAAAGGAAGCTTGTATTAGGCATTGCGTCGAACGGGTTCAAGCGCGAAGGTCTGTAGCCCGAATGAAACATCTGCCAGTTTTGTAGCGAGTTGAGGAGTGACTCTTTGAGGGGCAGGTAACTTCAAATAGCAAAATGCTCTTAAATTATTGGGACTGGTAAACTTACAAAATTAAAAAATAGTTGATAAATCATTCAAATTAAAGTTGGCAATTGCATATAAAAATTTGTAACTTTTTTTTTGGTCAAGTTGGAAACTTCATCAAAGTATTGGCGAATTATCAATATGGTCGGCAATTTCCAAACATTGCTAGTGACAAGAACAATGGTGGGTAAAGCAAAAATTAGCTTATAAGCAAATCGTGAAAAGTTGATAAATCACTAGAATAAAAATTAGCAATCTCACATAAGATTTTTTGTTAACTTTTTAAAGAGTTGGAAAGTTATTAACAGATTGATAACTTGTAGGAAAAATGTTAGCAAGACGATGAAACGTTTGCCGACTTCTAACAAATCAAATAGATGTTGATAGGCACCCAAATAAGAGTGGGTAAAGTCAATACTAAATTTCGACCAAAAAAAAAAAGTCAAAACGAAATGCAATTTAATTGGATAAAAGTTCATAAATCACTCAAATTAGGATTGGTAATTTCGTGGGAAAATCAGAAATAGCAACTTTAACCAATAAATATGGGTAAATCATTAAAATGATTGGTGTCTTCGAAAAAGCAAAGTGAACGATGTTAACTGGCTTGGACAAGAGTGGTGTAAAGTTAAAACTAGTTGGTAATTGAATTTGATAAAAGTTGGTAAATCACTCAAATTAATGCTGGCATGTCTTATAAAAACTCGTAAATCTTTAACTAGTTGATAAACTGTTGGTAAATTATTGCATGGGATGGTAACTTCGAAGCAATCGAATTAACTTTCAGTGACCGAAATAAGAGTTGTTAAAGCTAAAATTAGTTGGTAAATAAAATGGAGAAAAGTCAATAAATCACTTATATTGGTTATTCCGTTATGGCTCAGCGAGTTTTTAATAAGTTGGTGACTTCTACAACTAAAACACTGGTAAACTATTTGCATGGTTGGCAACTTTGTAACAATTAAATTAACGATTCTGGGTAACACAACTAAGAGGAGGCAAAGCTAAAACCAGTTGACATGGCATTTTCAAAAAATATTTTCCAAGAAGTCATTTTTCAGGAAAATGACATTATTTTCCGATGTTTGGGTGAAATTTAAAAATGGCCTGGAATATATTTTCCACCGTTTGGTGTGGAAAATTGGATTTGATTTTCTCTCATAAACTTCTTTAATTTTTTTTCTTTATTACATTTTTTAAAATTTTCTTAATATTTTAAAATTATTTTAATTATTTATCTTTTTCCTTTTTCTTGTTTCTTTTTATTTTTATTTTTTTTTCTTTTGATTTCAACTAGTCGCCTGTCACGGCAACTGCCGACGATCAGTTGTAAACGAGCTCGAGCCTTGGCCGATCGTCGACCAATGCAATCGAGAAATTGCTTGTCCTGCGTTCTAGCTAAACACACACTGACATTGTCTCTTCCGGGCATGTAGATCAGCTCGTGACAATGTAGCTGCGTGGCCGAAGTAACGACACTAGTCCATTTGTTCCCATCAAACTCCAGGTCGAAAGTTGGCGGCTTCGACTGGCCATCGTAGTTGCCGTAGTAGAAAACGCCTCTAATGAAGTAACTCGCTCGAGTCGGGGTCGGTAACATGTAACAGTTCTCTATTCTTGTATTGTCAAAAGAAAGATCCCAAGCAGCAACTCCACAAATTCACACTCTTTTCAGGAAACAGAGATGGCCTTCAATGAGTACTCAGTCGGGTCCAACCGGTAGATAACCAAAAAAAAAAAAAAAGTCCTAGGTGAGTACCCAACAAGATGAAGCATACAATATCGGCCCTTCCACCCCTGCAACATCCAGTGGCCATCCTCATCAACCACGAAATCATCATGGTACTTCTCCAACTAAGATCGCAATTTCTTCATAAGTGATACTCAGCAAAAAGCACTACTGGAATTGATCTTTAAGAACCACATCTTCACAATAGTCATGTTATAAAGTTCACACACGTCATGGGAATTCACCGAACTAGCTCAACGAACAATAACAAAGCATGAAACAGGGGAAAAGCCATGAGAGAGCACAAGGAAATTGTTACAACAAGAAACGCTGAGAAATGCATCAGATAGATTCACAACTAGACAAAGTCACCATCATGCCAAACTATCCTTCCCTGTACATTCAAACCAAGTCCAACAGATAGCTTCTTGAAGCAACGTAAAGTGCAGTAGCACATATGAAAACTACACATAGAATTGGTCCAATAAAATCCACACCACAAAAATTCCCAAAGTGTTGACGATAGCAAAATAAAAAAGAAAGAACACATATGACTCTTTTGGCAACAAAGCTCAATAAAATGTATTACTTGTTCTCATTTGCTTAGAAATTTCTCAATCCACACTTTGGTAGATTTCATTACTTTTGGTATATTCATCGGCAAGAATTTCAAGTAGAACACGTTCCATAGGCTTAGACCACCTAAATTGCTTGCCCTTCTCAACCATCACTATAATCAAGCAAGAAATTAAACAGCTGAATAAGAAATATATAATGAACAGGACTGAACAACATAAGAACAATTTGATACTGTACGAAATGCTACTTGCACTTTTAGGGAACGAGAGACTAAAACCCATCTTCCCAGTGAACTTGGCTTTATTGCTAAAGAGTTAGCTTCTGGGGATAAAGCAAACTGATCATCAACCTGTACTGGAGTTCACCCCAGCATACTACTAGCAAATCGACTCTGCTTAATGGGATAAATGTCGTAGATTAATCAACTACGTTATTGTTCCACACCACCAGAGAAGGATCTAAAACCATGACGACCAAACACTAAAGCCCAATGCAAGATTGTTGTGATATTAATTGATCTTGACGATTAACAACATGAACATGCACAAAATTGTGATGCTACAGCCATGATAATCTTAGCAATCAATTGCATTACTCGATGCAGCAAGAATATCCTGATTAGAACAATAATCGTAGCAACAAAGAATTTGACCTGATAATAACTAAGGACTGACACAAGAACATATTTTTGCTACAACCAAAAAAACCACCAAACATAATTACTTTCAGCTAAAGCCAGTTTTGAACTTCCTATCATAGTGAAAATCAATATTCAGAATTGTTGGCTTCCAAGCAAGCTCTCTAGAATCAAACATTAAACTCTGCAATTCCTATGGGCAACTAGTTATTAGAATTCAGAGTCAAGGGCAAGAAACAAACTACTCTCCCCTAATCACTAGTCATCACCTCCATTGGGAAACTATCCTTAGAAGTACTGAATTCAATCATAACCCACAAAAATTAGGCACATCCCATCATCTTGCTTGCACCCAATCGAGGGACCATAGCCACTTACAGAAGTCCATGGCATACTTATGCATGTAAACCCTAATCAACAGCTAAATGCGCGAAAGTAATCCAATACTAGCCACAGCAAATGCCCACCTAATAAAACCGTCGCAGAGGCGGATCAAACAAAGGGGACGAGAGACAAACTTGATGCCGACGATTGCTTCAATGGACGAAGAGAAGAGGGATCGGCCGATCGAACGAGATAGGGAGGCTACCGGAGAAGCTTCGACGATCAGGGGGTAGTGTTGACACCTAAATTTTGATCAACCTTTTTCTTCCTTTATTTTTCAAAAATTCATAGAAAATTCATAAAAAGCTAAAAAAAAATTACAAAATCAACTTTGGTAGCCTTGGCCAAGCTAAAGGGACCATTTTGGATAAAAAAAAATATTTTTCATATTTTTCGTATTTTTTATTATTATTATTTTCGAAAAATATAAAAATAAAAATAAAATAAAATAAGTAGTATTCGAGGTCACAAAAATATATACAAATAGTCGGTATTTTTATTTTTAATTTTCTTTACTTTAGGACCTCATAAAACAGTAAAATTCAGGTTCGATTTTAGGTGTTCACTGATCACCGTAAAATTGAATTTGACAAAAATATTAGTAATGATTAAAAGGAAAAGGAGTGAAAACATCATCATTTAAAAGGAAAATGGGACTAATCATTTTGTCTTCGCTTTTGATTATTTTATTATTATTTTTACTTTTTAGTATTTTATTATATTATTATTTTATTTTTTATTATTATTTTACTCTCCTCCCCCTCCTTCATCATCCGCCGCTCCTTTCCTCCTCCTTCTTCTTCCTCCTTCTTCCGCAGCTTGTTCTTCTTCTTCTTCTTCTTCTTCTGGTTCTTCTTCTTGTTCTTGTTCTTGTTCTTCTTTTTTTTTTTTTTTTGTGAACCTCCCCCACCTCACCGTACATCACTCCCCGCCACCACATGTCCGGCCGCCTTCGTCAAGCCAGCTACCACCGTGCCATCACCTCCTCCGCCGTCCTTAGTGGGCTGGCCGTGACTAGGCCGTGACCCGGCGATGGCTCAACCGTGAGCCGGCCATGAGCCGGCCATGACCAGGCCAAGACCCGGCCGTGACCCGGCCATGGCCCATCCGTGAGCCGGCCGAGATCAGGCCATGGCCCAGTCGTGTTCGGGCCGAGACTTGGCCATGGCCCAGCCGATGGCCGAGCGAATTGGCCCGTGTCCGGGCCCGAATTTTTATTATTATTGTTATTATCATTATTGTTATTATTATTATTTATTGCCAATTTTAAAACTTATAAAATTGATTGTTGACATTCTGATGTGGTGATCGACAGGTGATGCGCATGGAGACAGTCGCACGCTGGGGCTGGGCGATTGAAGACCGGTGTCCAATCAAGTATATTTTACATACCCGATTCGTATATCAAAGTTAATTTTCTAGAATAATACCATTATAGACTTGATTTGCACGTATTTATCTCAGTTCAGTGGTTAGCTTATTTATCTGGTTGAGTGTTATCTATTGCCAATGATATGCTTTTTGTTAAAATATTTTCTGAAAATATAAAAAAATATTAATAAATCAGAAATGCCAAAAAAATGGAAAAATTAAAGAAAAACAAAAAAAATTGAGAAAAATTGCAGAAAAAATCTAAAAATTTTCCAAGGCTGAAAATGACAAAAAATTGACTTGTTTTCATTTTTTGGATTTTTCTCCCATTTAATCCAAAATGACGATTTTACCCCTCAAAGGGTAAATCGTCTTTGATATTCCGATGAATTGTGAAAATTGCTTAGAATTTGGCGATGGGTCAAATGGGTGGCCAAACCTTATGTCTAAGATTTCCACATTTCATTTCCTTTTTAGAAAATGACGATTTTACCCTTCGAGAGGTAAATCGGTTTCTAAAATTTCAAAAAAATTCTGAAAATTGTCGAAAAATAGGAAACGGGTCAATCGAGTGACCAAACCTTTTTTTTCGACACGGTTTTACTCCGGATTCATTCCGAAATGACGACTTTGCCCTTTTGGGGAAAATCGTCCCTTTTGATCCCAAAATTACGACTTTACCCCTTATGGGTAAAATCATGTCTAAATCATTCCTAAGCTTGATTGATACTTATTTAGGCTAATAGAGCCTTATTAGGAGTGTCATGTTGATTTGATGTGTTTATTTTGCATATTTGGATTCATTGATTTGCGCATTTTATTATTGATTGTGATTGCTAGGATAGTCATTCCTATTTGCATGAATTCCTAGATTTAGGATTCGTACTCCACTCATCTGCATGAAATCTTAGGTCAGAAAATTCAGTCAACTTAGGTACCGAAAGGGCGTCAACTCTGACAGTTGACGTAACTAAGTCCACGAACCCATTTCTCTAGTTATCGCAGAATTGAATAGAAACTCCCGACTATTCAATAGGGTGGTCCAATCATACCCTCCAAAAAATGATTGGTGGCGACTCCCTGGCATGCACACTTAGCACATGTCACTAGACCACACTGAAGGTCGACTACGCATACCTCCGTTGCGATTTGGGTAATGGGCCTTGGGAGAGGCCCGCGTCCAACCAGACTGGACGGCCCATTAGCCCTCGAGAGCACACAGGCAACCTCGAGAGGGTCGCGACAGGTAGCGGTGGAGGAAAGAGGGAGGCGGCGAGGCGAGAGAGATCCACAGATTAGGGTTTCGCCGATTTGTGAACAGAGCGAGTGAGAGAGAAGAGAGGCGCTGGGACTGAGAAGTGAGAGTGTAGGCCTTGAGAAGAGAGAGAGAAGCACGCACGATCAGTTGAGGAAAACGATCTCCGTTTTTTAGATGCGGAGATCATTTTCCCTAATTTTAAGAGTAAATTTTTGGTTGACCAAAAAATATTTTCTTTGACTTTATATTTTCTGCCCTCCGAACACTAGAAATTAGGGAAAATATTTTTCCGTGAAACAAACGGAGCCCAAATGTTGATACCTCTTAATTGTGTCGGAAACTTTTAACAAATAAATGCTGGTAACTTGTTGGAACGGTTGCTAACTTGGAAGCAATCTTATGAAAGTTGCTAAGTGACTCAAACAACATAAGCTGAACTAGTTGATCAGATAAAAGTTGTTAAATCGTTCAAATTATAGTTTTATATAAAAGTTTAACAATTGTAATACATCGGTAAGCTATGCGAATCAATGTTGATAAATCATGAGAACTGTTGGTAATGTTGAATAAATCAAATAATTTATGAAACTTGTATACAACCGTCGGTAGGTTCTCATTTGTTGCATGTCAAGCAGGTTTCCATTCAAATTTTTCTTACGAACAGGCATCAAATTTTACCAATTCTATCAAACATTACCAGCGCAAAGAATTCTTTCCCATTGTACAGAACAGCGGAATCTTCCTAAGTTATCAAAAGTTTCCATCGATGTCTCCAAGAAAGTTCATGATGAAGTTGAAGGATCAAGCCGAAATAAACTGGAGCTCGCAGCATTTTCAATTACACCAATAATTTCATTGCCGGTGTGCTGATGTAAATCAGATGAACAAGCTTGGAAAAATAGTGATGAAAACAAATTAGAAAAGATGTAAGAACAAACCATAACACCTACTAATCGTTGTTTAGAAGAGATTCCCGAAGGTTTCCGCCCGCAAGCAAAGTGAAGAATGGATCTTCGAGGTTGCCGCTTTTCACACGAGTTTCGTTTGAATTGATATCCACGTTACTCGATGCCGATCGTTTCTTTATAGAAACAAAGGCCACCTTTTTGGTTCCAGACTTCATGTTTGACTGTTCTGAACTCGGTGACGGACCATCAAGAAACCCGCCATCCACAGAGAACTTGTTCTCGGGGGTTTGTCCAGTTGTCGCATTATGCCCCTCCTCACTCAAGACATTACCCTGTTTCTCATGGCCACTAGGCAAGGAGGCATTGGGAGTAGATCCAGTCCCATCCTCTTCAACCCGAAGCAGAGCTTGCTCGACAGCTTTACCCATCTCAGCCTTCTGAGGAACTGAGTCACATTCATCTGCAAAAGAGGCAAAAGGACTTGAGAACATAAACAGAACTAGAGAAGAGTAGGGCGAGATGAGAGAACTTATTCAATGAGCTAAAGTTAAGCAAATTAAGGTTGCAAGTCACGGATTGCAGGTCAAATCGCCTTGCAGAACAAAAGCAAAATAGCACAATATCTGATTATGGCAAAATAGGTCCACAAGCATAGCCCTTTGCTCAGAATTACTATTACAGATTGCCATGGGATAAGCTGGAGAAGGTAAAGCATAGATAATGGAACTCTTTTTGGTGGCAGAAAAAGGGGCAGAAACAAAAAGGAAGATGACCATAACGGGTGTACTGAGAAGCTACTCAATCACGAGGAAACACCATAAATATCTTAACCTTCAAGAGAACAGTCGATGCTTCTGTACTGTATTGCCGGTGCCCGTACTGAAGCATTTTCTCTGTCACCAGCCGAATTGCTATCCTCATTCTTATATGTGCTTTCAAGCAATACGAACTTATCAGTTTTCCATACGCATTCTAGCATTACATAATCTTGATGTGTTGGATAAAACTCCCTAAAAACCTGCATCAATTAAATGGATATTGATATCATAAGTGAAGCAAGCATGGAAGATTGATTTAGACTTCAGAGTAAAGTTCCTAGCTCACCTCAACTCCTTCATGCGTTAATTTTACGGACTGCTTTTTCTGTGAAATTGAAGAAACAATGTTGAATACTGAAACAACATCCAGTAATATCTGCATTACAAAAGCGACAACCAATTCAATGTGACAATCCTTATTAACTTTTGTCATGGCCTCTGAAGTACCAAAGGTAAGAAAAACATATGGTGAATGACCAACAGCTAAAAGGAGCAAACCACGAATAGATCTCTTGTTTATTGCTTTAAGCAAATACAAACTAAAAAAAAAAAAAAAAAATCCATTAAAAAGTCTGATTTCAATTATACGTATAATGGCGAGTGAAGGATATAATGTGGTAAGATGCATGATATATGATGAACAGATCTTTTTTCTTGAGATGTAAGCAAGATTTTTTTCTAGTCAGTAATGGCTAAGAAAGGATACACTTATTAAACACTAACACATGATATCTGTTCCCATCACATGGCATCGAGATATCACAAAAAGATGAATCAGGTATAACATCAAAAAGGATATCATATATTGGGTGAGAAAGGAGCATAGAAATAGCAATATCTCCTCCCCTTCTCCCAACATGTTTTACTAAATCTGACAACCCAGGTCCATCATTTCCTTTTAGGTTTTGAATAAGCATTCAAAGCTCTGCCTTCCGATTCACTTGGAATGGCGACTTTAGCAATGGTCGAAATTACAAAGTCTGGACTTGGTTAAATACAGTAGAGATGCTGTTCTTTCAGTTTGACCATATGGTCCATAACCTTTTCTACAGTAGAGTTAGATCTTTTGGCTAAGCTATTTTAGTCAATGCTTCAACAAAGGTCACGGATGGATCAAGACACATCTATCAATTATCGTCGCCATATCAGCACATGTGTAGGCGGCCTAAGTGAATCACTATAGTGTTCTCAAAAGCCAAAAGAACAAACCAATGGAACTACCTCAACAGTAGAATAAGAAAAAATACGTACCTGCTGAACCAGTACTCTGAGACGCGCTAGCAATGACAAGATCGTCATAGAAAATCCCATGAAAAATGATCGAGCAAGTAAGATTGATATCTCGCTATTTAAAAGTCAAGAGCACAAACATTAATTTTGATAATTTAGAAGCATAAGAAAGGATATAACTTCAATAAATGTCTGCCTAGAGTCATCGAAAATGATTTGGTAGCCACTGCAAACTTAAAAGATAAAAATTAAACATGTATCCATAAAATGAACATGCATTTCTGCGTTTGCAAATTGTGAATGCAAATGAATTTGTTGTATATTGTTTACAAAAGAAGGATACCATGCTGCCTTCAACATTGGTTCAACCATCTGCACAAAAGCATAGCACATTGAAGATATCCAATTAAATAGAGAGGAAAGTAAGCAATTAGGAAGAAGTAACAATGACTATTTGAGGTTGGAGGAGAGTCCTATATTTTGCTTGCTTTCAGATTGCTTGAAATTTGTGTTTAACATCTTGTTAAGTCAGGTCAGAAATATGGAAGGGGTCAAGAAAAGAGAATGATCAGAATACCTGTGACAGTAGTCGTGCAACACCATGAAGTTGTTCAATGAAATTAGGCTTTCCAACATCACACTTCCTCCACTTTAGACTATAGCACAGAATTATGGGACATTAAAAGTACCAGATAAAATTATCCAATCATGTCTCAATTCAAAAGCAACACACGTAGCAAGCCGCCCAAAATTTCTAAACGATCATACGCAAGAAACATGGGAAACATGACGGCCATCCATACTAGTGATCTGTGACCAACTCATAAGGCACACACTAAGAGCTAATGGTAGATCAAGATTAAACACAAAAAATTCCCATGCCGACAAAATTATGAGAGAACTCAATGTACCTTTCTAAAAGATGAACTTTCTGTTTGGGCTTCTTTCCAGTTATCACTTGAAAGCAAGAACTTAATAACTCTTCCAGCTTAGCTGACTGCAAAAGCCTCAGATCCCTTCTTACCTGAAACAAGCATACTCATTATTCAAAATTACACAATAGTAGATCTTTGGCTAGTCACAAGATAGACTTTGAGTGCATTGGTTTAAACTTTTTAGCTTGCATAAACAAAACCACCAGTAAGCACGCAGTTAAGATCCACGAATCATTCATCGGCTATTCATCTAAACTTTAATCTCTCTCTCTCATACGTTCAAGTAAGACATTTTTCAGATTCCATTGCCTTCCTTGACTAAAAAAAAAAAAAAAAGCAGCTCAAAAATAGGTCATGACACAAGTCAAGAGGTGGGGAAAAAAAGGAACCTTCAAAAGATACTGGAAATAGGAGCAACGCCGATGCTGGTTTTTGTTTTTGTACACCATCCTTTCAAGAATGGCACATTCCGCATGGAGGTGGTCCAAGGAAGACTTCAATCTCTCCTCAAGAGTTTCAACCTCCGAACCCATCATATCCCGTGGATGATAATTACTTCAATATGCTGTCATGGAGATGTGAGCACGCTTGGAGAGAGAAACCGACTGGGGAATGTCCTGGTCCCAATAACTTAAGCGTCACAATCTCTCAAAAACTGAACCACCCAATTCAGTCGGGAATTGAAACAAACAAAGAATCTGCACCCAACGATAAAGAAGGGTCATACTCACAGCTCAAAAAGGAAAAGAACAATCCAGCTCGAGAGCTCGAACAGGCACATCAACAGTTGAAGTCACGCGAAAAATCACGTCGACCCTGTGTAAGCTATACGTATGCTTCTTAATCTATTAACTTAAGTCAGAATAATCAATCCAGTTAATGAGGACCTACTGAGGATTTACAGAGAGCAACTGGAGATGGGCAGCAACGCCCAAGACGATCGATGGGATTGACGAGGAAGAGAGCTCACACGGTAGTCCAAAGATTGACGAGTCGAACGGAGGTTGGAGGGTACAGTGCTTGAACGAAACACAGAACACCATGACTTATTGTTTTCCAAGAGGATAGCCGACTCGGGGCACCCGTCAAAATTACTGCTTTAACGTATTAACCGAAAAAATAATAATAATAATAAAATTTGCCCGACCCAGGATTCTTTTAATCCGGTTTGGGTTTTGGTGCAACACAGGCTTTTCTTTCACAGTCTATCCGTCTGCTGCACAAATGACTAAATGGGCCTTGATTATTGGGCGGGCGCAGGCCCGTAAGGCCCAAATATCCAGGCCTGTTTTGGTGCCCAGGCTCGCCCAGAAGATGTACAAGGTGAGCCAGGCCTGCCAAATTATTCGTTCGCCGAAAATAGTCTTAAATTTTTTTTTTTTGGTCGAAAAAAATAGTCTTAATTGATAAGTACAAATTAGGAGTGAGCCAAAAAAGGGCAGAGACGTACCGTATGCGTGGATGCCGCCGGGAAAAGGGTTTCTGAAGCTGAACGTGGATGGATCATGGGTCGATACTCGATAGCTCCTCGGGGGCTTCAATCGCGGGGACTCGCCAAGACGCTCGTGGAGTGTTGATTGCTGGGTTTGTGAAGAGAATTAGAGCTGACGCGGCTGAGCTATAGCTGAAACCCTAGCTCTCCCGGAAGCTTTTACTGTTCCTATCTAGAGAAAGAGTACTTGGCGCAAGAACTGATCTGGGCTGTGAAACGAAGTGATCTGCAGGAAGAGAGAAGTGATCTGCACGTGGTCCTCCAAAGTGATAACCTCTCGGTTGCGGAATCCTTATCAGGTCATATGCAACGCCCATGGACTACTCGCCCTCTGGTTAATGAATGTGTGGGTCTCTTGGCCCAACTTAAAGTAGTTGTCGTGGAATTTTGTCCGAGAGAAGTTAACTACTGTGCCGATTGGATTGCAAAAGCTCATAGATTAGGATCCCTCCCTATTAATTGGCTCTCTAAAACCCCCCAGCCCCTTTGGGATTTGTTATGTGTAGATGCTAATTGTTGTTGTTCTTCTAAGTCTATTAATTAATGAGAATATTAAGTTTTTGACCCCCAAAAAAAAAAAAAAATACTGATGAGCGGTTCCGATTCTAAGTTGCCGAAACTTGTTCCCTAATTTTTGAAATCTAGAACCTTTGCTGTCCATAGTGCCAGAGTCGAATCTAGAATCCACCCAGAAACCAACCTAATTTCTTTTACTAATCGGATCAGAAGTTCACAGCGGTCTAGTGATTTATGCTCACAAGTTTGAGGGCAGCACAACTATCAAGGAGGAAACAACAGAATCATAAAGAGATTTGACATATTTTCTCTTGGTTGAGTTGAGCTCATTTAATGGAGCAAGCCATCACTGGATGCCCCATATCTAGCGGTCTTTCGATCATTTTTAGTTGGCTGTGCACCGACTGCACGACTATATGGATTGTTCTGTTACATCTCACGATTTAGGTGGAAATCTAGGGGAACTTCTTAGCATCATTAGCACATTCTCCGGCTCCTGGTCGTGCACCGATTGCCAGATTATTCAAAAGCACGGAATCGTCATGAGAACCAAACACCGAATCGTCAAACAGACATTCCTTCAAACACGTTGTCCGCAAAGCATATTTTGGTTTGCAGAGAAGACCTGACCCATGCCATGTATAGCGAAGAAGTGCTCAGCTTTCGACAAAGATGCTGAAGGTTACCTGTCGGAGTAAGTCCCTTTTGCTGGAGAGGAGACTTTGCTTGCAGCCCAAGAGAGGAGAGTGAGTTTCAGGACGAGAGAGAGAGAGTTGTTGTAGCAGAAGATGAGAGGCGGATGAGACTCGAGAGGCAAAAGTGAGGAGAGAATTTAGGGTTAACAACGCTGGAGCAGCAGTAAATCTCTCAGAACTTCAATTCGCGGCGAAGGATGAAGGTTTTTCTACGGCTTTCTCTTCACTGAACCAGAGAACTTCTAGTTACGTTTTTTTTTTTTTTACTCTTCATCCGCAATCTCGATCGATGATCGGAAATTGTTCCAATTTCACAACCCCCAGAAAACGTAATTTGGGGATACACGAAAACCATCTAGAAATAAAATTTATTTTCCAAACCCATTTCTGAAATAGATTTGAAACATAAACTTATTTAGTAACGTAATTCTATTTTTCTATTTCTAAAACAAAAAATTATTCCAAAAATATATTTGAATGAGAAATGAAAAATAACAATTATCTACTTCTCGGAGAAACAGAAATAAAAATATTCTACATCTCACTTTTTCTCAAATACACGCCGTCGTCAACCACACTCGCAGCCGCCCCCCGTCTACTAGCCGCCACCGACCCCCACCACCCCCCGTCGTCATCGTCGCCGCCGCCAATCATCGACCACTGCATTTTTTAGAAGTAAAAATTTTCAACTGTTGTCAAATAAACTTCCGTTCGAGAATCATAAATTTTATGTCGTTATCAAACGTATTTTTTTATTCAAAAATTTATTCAGAAACAGAAATAGAAAAAAATTACTTTTAGCCAGAAATATAATTTTGGAACATAATAGTTGTCAGTTAACCAAAAATTTCATGGGCAGTAAGGTGGTAGGAGACGGCCACAACGATGAAGCGGCAAGTATAATAGTGGTCAGTAGAGTCTCGATCCCAACAATTCAATCGATTTTCCGAGAAAAAAAAAAAAAGAATGCGAGTTTTTTTTTTTTTGTCGGCAATTCCTTCGTCAAACATTAGAAGAATAACAATAGTAATAGGTTTGGTCGGATATATATGAGCGTTCGATTTGGTCCCTTAAGTTGGTTGTGTGGTGGCCAACTGGCCAAAGCGGGAAAACCGCAACTATAGCAGTGGAGTAGTGATCGTAACAATTCAATCAATTTCCTCAAAAATTGAAAACTGCGAGTCACTTCGAAGGTTTGGTCTTTGATCCACATCTATATACTAATCGACCTACCTCAACTCGAACTCGCGACATTCATTTGCCACCTGCTTAGAGACAATATTGGATTCGTTCTTTGTTGGAATAATGATATAAATAGTCCCTGAACTTTAACCGTGAATTTTTAATTTGGTCAATACGGTCCATAAACTTTTAGAACATGTTCAACTTAATCTCTGAGTTATAAAAAGAGACTTAATGTAGTCCTTCCATTGATTCAAGTTCAGGAACTAAGCTGAACGCGTCCCAAAAGTTCAAGGACCAAATTAGTCAAATTATAAGTTTGGGGATCGCATTATATATTAATTTAAAGTTCATTGACCATATTGATCAAATTAAAAGTTCAAGGACCACATTGCACATTAGATCAAAATTCAAGGACCATCTGTGTCATTTTGCCTTCTATGTTCAAGAATTATCATATTCATATGGGACATTAAAATATGTAAGATAATGAACTTATTGAATGATTTAAGACTTCGTTTGTTTCATAGAAAATGAACAATTCGCTTGTATCGCTTGAAATAATTAACCAACAAAAAATATTTTTATTAACAATAATAATTTATATCTACATCGATAAAAATATATTCATTTTACAAGTTATCAATTTTAGAAAAATATTTTTTGAATCATTTATGTTTTGCAAAAAAAAAAAAGGCGGTGATGGATCTTAAGCCACGTGATCAACTAAGTGGTTCGAGGAGTTGTGTGTACATGTGGATTACGCGCGTGATATCTAGGGGTGTCAATGGGCCGGGCCGGGCCGAGCCGGCCCGAAGGTGAACAGTACCAAGTTTGGGCCGGCCCGAATTATTTTTTATTTTCATTATTTTCTTTTTCGAAATTAAAATTAATTAACAAATCTACCAAATGAAAGAATATAAAAAGAAAAAATTAAATTAAAGGGAAAATATTTATGTCAAAAATCATCCGGGCGTCAGGTCGGCCTGGCCCGGCCCGAATAGGCCCGAAAATCAATTGAATTTTCGGACCGGGCCGGCCCGCCTGGCCCGGGCCTTTTTGACACCCCTAGTGATATCCTCTAACAAGTATAAAGAATTCCATTATTAGGTTATATTTATATCATGAACAATGAGTGATAAAATAATTGCTTATATTGCTTGAAAGTATTAATTAGTGAAAAATATTTTCATTACCGACAATAATTTATGTTTAACCCTTTTCGTGGATGATGAATATATATTTAGTTCATTCATTTTTGTATGCAATACAAACGATCATTTTTAAGAAAAATTCTTCAAATTATTCATTTTATGTGAAAACAAACAGACCCTTAGAAGGCTCCTTACCCAAAAAAAAAAAACAGACCCTTAGAAGGCTCATTTAGGTTTTGGCTCGTGATTTAGTCTATGTGATTAACGGAGCATTTTGTTAATTCAGAAGTAATGCACTTATGCATGTGAGTTGAATAGCTTACATGTATTTAGCGACGTCAACGGTTCAATGCGAGTTCACATGATTGGATGTGTTTATGCTTTGACCCAAATCGAAAACACGGTTTGGTTCGGGCCGGGTTTCGAGTTTCCCCTTTTATTTTAGGAGAAAAAAACTATCAAAAATCCCAAAATAAGTTCATCGTGACACATTTACTCCGAACTTTTTTCGTTACACAATTATAATAAATTTATCCCAAACTTAATTTTGCGACACCAACTTACACATGTTTGACACATTTATGCCCCGTTAAGGTTAAGGTTAAGGTTAAGGTTATGCTAATAGATGCAGTTAAGAATCTGACATGGCGGCTAACGTAGTAGTATTGTTATATATTTCCAAACTAAATTAGGCAGATGTGGCAGTTCTCACATCGGAAAAGGAACCAGAGGAGAGAGAGAGAGAGAGAGAGAGAGATTGCAAATGGTTCGGGCCCCGGGGAGCCACCGTCGTCGACTACTGCAGTGAAGACCATTGACCCCCTCTGGCAAACGACCAGAAGCTTCGAGAGCGACCCGAACTTCTCTTAGGCTTAGCAACTGGGCTTGCCAAGAACGTGGCCACGGCCCACGGGTTAAGAATCTCCGGATTTGGCCTGAGAATGTTTGCTGGAGTTGGGAACTGCTAATTAATTTTTTTTCTTGCAATAGTTTATGTCTTCAACTTCAAGTTCTGGGTTGACTCTTGATTTGCAATTTGTCATATTTTGGGTGCGCATGAAATCTTGCCGAAGTCAAGTATGACTTATGGCAAGGAAGTCATTTTTTCAGCTTTTGCTTTGAAGTGGAAGTTGAATTTTCAGCTTCTGCTGCAGAAGTTGATTTCTGATAGAAAAATATATTTGATAACAATTAAAAAAAACGATGTTCGAAACATTATGAAAAAAATGTTTCGACCATTGGCAAGCCGCGGCCGGCAACCGGCTGCTGCGGCGGCGACCGGCTGCGGCGGCGCCGATCGGAGACCGGCGGCGGCGGCGGCGACCGGCGGCGGCCGCCGACCGGCTGGTCCCGCGAGAATGACTTCTCAAGGGGAGAAGTGAAAATTTTTTACTTCTCAAAATCACTCAAAAATCTTGCCAGAAGTTAGAAATCTTGTCAGAAGTAGAAAATCTTGCCAGAAGTCAATTTTTTTACCAAACGAATTTCTACTTCGGCAGTATTTTTATCAAACGAATTTCCCTGCCAGATCGACTTCTGGCAGGGAAATTGAGAAGTTGGCAAGATTTCATGTGCACCTTTGTGTGCGTCGGCTGCAAGATGGAACTTCTAATTATTATTTTTTTCTTGCAATTTATTTATACTTAGAGCATATTAATGATGCCACTTCAATCTTTAATGATGTTTATGCGCGAAAACTTAACAGATGGGAAATATGCCAACCGAATATAAGTTTGGAGGCTCTAGTGTCACAAAAAAAAAAAAAAAGTCGGGCCAAATGTGTCATAATGGGCATAGTTCAGGATTTTTGATATCACAAAAGAGTTTGGGATAAATGCGTCACAATGGACATAGTTCAGGATGGATTTTATCGGGTCCCGATGACTTTCATTTCTTAGCCGGAAACATGGCATTTCCTCATATTCGTTCACCGGAGATGAAGTTCCTCCGGATCGAGAGATGATGAGGCTCCATGGCCGTCCAGATATCGACGCGCAAAACCGTTGTCACCACCCTCGTGAAGGAACTAATAGCCGCTGCCGCCACTGTGAAGGCACCTACGACGGAGAATCCATGTTTTCCTCTCCACCCCCATCTCTATTTAAGAAGAGATTGGTCCCGAGTATGATAAATATGTTTCTCTATTACCCCCCCCCCCCCCCCCCCCCCCCTTTTTTTTTTGTCCAAAGCAATATTTTTACTTCACTTGAAAAAGTGATACACAATTTCAAGATAAAATATGAAAATCAAACAAAACAAGTACATTTGAATTATAAATTAACTTGGTACACCCACAAAGGCTTGCTCATTCCACAAATTTATAAGATGGATTTGTCATAACATCAAAGCCTAACCGACGGTTAATCACTGAATCTCACATCATTGAAGAGCACATGCTGAGATATCCTTCTCCACTTACGGTTTTACCAAAAGGCGGCGCGCCCCTAGATTCTGTGTCACTAGTACTATCATCGAAAAGAGATAACAACAACACCAATAGGTTGAAGGAGTATAGAAAATGCCTTATACATTTCAGATCTATTTCTAAATCAAAATAGACGAGCACAACGTAAACCTCAATCAACTCTAGATTGGAAGAGAAAACCTACAAAGGAGATACCAGCTGATTACAAAATTACTTTCAGATAAACCGACTGCTAGTAAAGGAGTCACGCTCGACTATGTGGAGCAAGTATCGGAGCCGAAATGAGCAAGTAGATCCAGAATAGCTGATTTTTTTTTCGAGGTGCTTATACTTCAAACTTCTAAGCTCACTGTACAAGACTATCCACGTGGAAGAAGTTGGCAAGATCGTCCGCAAAATCAAGAAAAATAAAAACTGAGGATACGGAGAGATTGGAAAGGTGAGGAAGAGAAAGAGGATGAACCCTCTCTCTCCCTTAGAAAGTGGTTTGGGAAGGGGGAAAACCCTAAGGTAGGGAGGGAGCTCTTAGTTCTCTATTACTTTATATCGCTTAAAATGTCCATGTATGGTACCTTAGTAATCCATGAATATTTTGATGGACAATATCAGCCTCCATGTCGGAACATTGTCCGATCAGTCCTAAATTTGTTGCCACATTGACCAGATCACCGCCTTCGGCGAAAATTTGCCGGAAGAACTTAATTGAAATTTCGCGAAAAATTTCATGACTATATTAGCATTAGTGGAAAAGTTTAGGATTGAATTACTAAATATACAATAGGTTTAGGATCGATTGGCTTAATTTCCCACCTTCATGCCATATGTCACTTTTTTTGAAATTTATATATATTCCCATTTTGTCATTTTTACGTCATTGCAAAATAAAATTCTGATGATCAATTAGCCCGTAATTTGTACGCTAGATCCCTCATATAAATTTGCCTAATTCACCGTTTTTGGAATAAAATTCTTTATTTCATAATTTCTTTCTCCGTCTTAAAAGCTTGTGTCGCCAATGTTATCGTATTCATTACGACATCAATTGTTTCCATCATAAATTCACAATCTGGAGCTTCTCATGAAGCCCCGCGCAAAGAGTTGATTCGTGTCTGCTATCGGAATAGGAGGATATAAGCCGATTCTTCATTACGATAACATAGATGAAGATCGAATCAAATGTGTAGAGTGTAAAATATTATGTGATGGGAATATTCCTTGTTCTTAGTTGCTACATGGACTTGGTTTTTGTTTATGAAACATTCATTTTTTTTTTTGCACTAGCAACAACAACGACATCACTTTCAATTGCAATTGTCTAAGGTATCCACCGTTGGTTTGTTTTGTCTTGCTCTTGTCGTTGTCATACGGTGCTAAGAAAAAACAGCTGTGTCTTCATGGTGTCTAGGATTGGACGCTTTCACGATGACACTTAATAGTAATTCGATACCAAAATAATATAAGTAGACCGTAAATTGAAAAACCTATCGTTAAATATCTTTTTAACATGAAAAAAACGCTTGTGATTTTCAACGTACGTACTTAATATGCATAATACGAGGAAGGCGGAGCATTAAAAATCATAATTTTTCCTTAAACAGAACGATGCCATTCTCGATAATGTCAATGCTGAATTGCCTACGAAACGAGAAACTCCTTCATAGATGGCAAACGCATTTGCCTCAGTCGTTTGAGGAGTTTGTAAAACCTTTTCGAAATGTATGAGAGAGAGTAGGACAGACAAAAAATAATAATAATAATTAGCGTGTCCATAATCACCAATAAGTAAGGGACATAGTGACTAATAATGCTGATTATCGTTAATAACATTCTTATTCTGCATTTGTTTAGCGAAAAAATAAATGATTTGAAAGATATTTTCCTAAAAACGATTCATTCTATTGTTGACAATAATTTATGTCCAAATATTTTGGTGACCGATAAAGATATATATTTTTCATTCGTTCGTTTATTTTTGCAAGCGATACAAGCGATTATTTTCAGGAAAATATTTTTTCAAATCATTCATTTTTCGCGAAACAAACGAAAACCATAAAATAATTTATTAATTATACATTCCACGAATATTTCCTCGATTAAACTATCTTGTTTCCTTCCCCCGACCAAATTATTTCATGACCGCACATGGGAGGGGAGGGGGAGTCCTAATTAATAATGACGTAGCATTTCTTCGACCTATAAATGAAGCCCACAAGCAAAAATTATTAGCTTGAATAGCCGACCCCCCCCGACAATGATAATGACTTTCTATTCCTCGTAGCCTTTCACCCCACCGCCGACAGCTTCTCATTATGACAGAAATCTTGACCTCTTCCATTTCCGTTGACTATCCGTTGAAATTCGAACTCGAACCAAACGCCGTAAAGCTTTCCCCACTCAAGCCGCTCGACCGTTGCAAACAGAAAAACCAAATTGAAAAAACCGTTACGATGGTGTAAAATAAATAAATAAAGAAACATCAATATCAAAGAGCTCGGCCCCAAGTAGTTGGAATTGGGAAGACTTTTGTCTACCGATTATGCTACCCGTGAGTCGCAAGATTTGATAGATTCTCGTGAAAATTCACGGATCAGGGCTCAATAAAATCCATTCAAAACACGTCGTAATAAATGACCGTCGATAAGTCCATTTATGTAAGGAGAAAGCGGCTTTTATCGATACGAGATGGACCGAAACTAATTCATTTGAGGGTATCCAATACTTAACAATGCATTTTATGTGGGATGAGAATTTGTGTCCCATTTAGATGGGAAAGACAGGAAACGCAGAGGTGTTGTGTTCGTACATGTCAATCACGATTGGAGAATGGCTAAGCTTGGTCATCGCAGTCACCGACGCCGCAATCGTCGTCGACTCCTCTGCTCCATTTACCTCTCCGACCAATTTTTATTCCTCATCTCTCTCTAAGATTCAATGGTACGTGAATGATCAAGAGGTGTGGCTAAGCAAATGACGATGCTTAACAGTGATTAAAGAGAGGGAGATGGGAATCTATGCATGCGATGGTAATTAGTCTACCTTGGTTAGCTAAATTGCTACGTTAAATGCGATTAAGAGCCCGCATAAAACGGTTCAAAAATAAAAAGCGCGCATAAATCCTCGTTGGAAAAAGTTAACATATGACCCTCGAAAATTAATTCGAAAGTGATGGGACAAGGGGCATGTTCGTCAATTCGAGTAGATGGAGGGTGAGGGTGAAAAGGAAGAAGACAGCATCAGCAAAGCAGAGCGGCATATGCCACCGTCGCAGAAGCCTTTAACATTTTCCAGCTGTGACCAAACCCCACCCAAGTGGACCCCGCTCTTTGAACCCAGTTAACCATGGTTAAACCAACTAACCTTACCCTAGTTAGCCTCTCTCTCTTCCCCCCCGCGGGCCCTATTAATCGCCTCTCGCTCACTCCACTCACGCTCTTCACTCTCTCTTTCTCACTCTGTTTTCGCTGCTCGTGCTAATCTTCACAATGTGCGCACTACGCCCCGTCGTCGCCTTCCTCCTCCCCCTCCTCCTGTGCTCCGCCGCCGTCTCCGCCCACAACATCACCGAGATCCTCGAGGGCTTCCCCGAGTACTCGCTCTTCAACTCCTACCTCACCCAGACCAAGCTGGCCGACGAGATCAACAGCCGCCAGACCATCACCGTCCTCGCCCTCGACAACGGCGCCATGTCCGCCCTCACCGCCAAGAAACCCCTCTCCGTCATCAAGAACGAGCTCGCCATCCACGTCGTCCTCGACTACTTCGACCCCCAGAAGCTCCACCAGATCCCCAAGGGATCCACCCTCTCCACCACTCTGTACCAGACCACAGGAAATGCGCCCGGTAACACCGGCTTCGTCAACATCACCGACCTCCAGGGGGGGAAGGTTGGCTTCGGCGCCGCCGCCCCCGGCTCAAAGCTCGACTCGTCGTACACAAAGTCGGTGAAGCAAATCCCCTACAACATTTCCATCCTCCAGATCAGCGCGCCAATCATGGTCCCGGCGATCCTCGCCGCCCCGGCGCCGTCGGCCTCTGATGCGAACGTGACGGCGCTGCTCGAGAAGGCCGGGTGCAAGACGTTCGCGAGCCTCCTCCTCTCGAGCGGCGTCATCAAGACGTACCAGTCAGCGATGGCGAAGGGCCTGACGGTGTTCGCGCCCAACGACGAGTCTTTCAAGGCCAAGGGCGTGCCTGACCTGAGCAAGCTCACCAATGCCGAGCTCGTCTCGCTCCTGCTATACCACGCGGTGGCGGACTACACCCCGATCGGCTCCCTGAAGACGAGCAACTCCCCGATCAGCACCCTCGCCACGAACGGCGCTGGCAAGTACGACTTCACCGTGAAGACCGCCGGCGACTCCGTCACTCTCAACACCGGGGTCGACTCCTCACGGGTGGCCAGCACGGTGCTCGACTCCACGCCCGTCGCGATCTTCACCGTCGACAGCGTCCTCCTCCCCGCCGAGCTGTTCGGCACCTCCCCGACCCCCGCGCCGGCGCCGGAGCCAGTGACCGCGCCGTCCCCGGCGCCGGTCAGTCCGGCTCCAGGCCCGGCGGCGGAGGCCCCGTCGCCCCTGGCGGCCTCGCCACCTGCTCCGCCGACGGAGACACCGGAGGGGGCTCCGGCGGCGGGCCCAGCGGATAAGTCTGCGAACAGCAAGTCGGACAACGCGGCCGGCGACTCGAAGGCACCTGCATTGCTGGCGGCGGCGGTCGCCGTCTCTGCCACTGTGATTTCTTCTCTTCTCATGTCCTGAGCGGTAATTTCACGTTGATTTTTTGGTTTCCTCTTTTTATTTTTATTTTTGCGACTTCTCGGTTTCTGCGTTATCCATCCGTTGTATCTTGTTCCTTCTTCTTTTGCTGAGAGATTCGATTTTATTTATTTAATTTTCGCGATTTCTTGTATTTAGTATCAGAATTTTAATTTCTCGATTTGGAGTTTTTTTCTCGATTTTGAGTTTAACTGAGCTGAGCGGAGTGAGCGAGCAGAGCACCACCGACGCTCTGGTGCTGATGATAGGCAATCGGGTGTTACGCGGCGCATCATTACGATTGTGTGGGGGGACTTTGTCGGTAGTCCTGTGAAACGATGCGGAAGAGAGGCCAAAGAAGCGCGAGCCGCGCTGGAATTGACAGCGAGGCCACGTGGGAGGCGCATGGACGGTGGGGTCCACTTCCAGTTGCGTTGGACGGTGCCGCGGTAGAGTTTTTGGATACCTTTTTCCAACCATTTTACGTATTTCCTTTTCGGGGCCTTTCCATCGGGTCTCTTTCTTTGAGAAAATTCGAGATTGCCCCCCCAACCACGTGAAAGATTTGCAATTTAAAACCCAGTCCGGTCGGAATTCGATAGGCATTTTGTCGGTCGATTTTTTTTTTTTTGGCCGCATCGAATGTTCATTTTACCGAAACGCCGCATCGATTTGGGATTTTAATTCGACTTGACTGGAACGGGTTTTCTCTGATCCCTATTCCATCAGATTTAAACTGAAAGAATGGAATCGACTTCGCGCGGTGAGAGGGTGAGATGGGGGGGGGGGGGGGGGGGGGGTCAAATGAAATTTGACCATCTTGGGAGGACGAAAGATAAATTGTCACTTGACATTAGACCCGTGCAATTGCTAGTAGTAGATGACGGCTAAATGGGAGGCATCCACGTGTCCTTTCGTTTTCCTATTTGGTTTCACAGCGGGGGGGACGTTGTTCTTGTTTGTTGGAGGTTGGGTCCCCCCTGCAATTTAAGTGCGCAGGTCGGACGGGGAGGAGGGTAGCGGTGAGCCGTGAGTGGTCCTACTAGCGGTCAATTCGGGGCTTCTTCTTGCGACCCGCGCCCCACCGATTTCGCGACAAAAGAAGAGGGGCCCAAATCAAATCGAACAGGCTCTTCATTGGCGTTCGCGATTCGAAGGCGAAGATTATTTATGATCAACGACATTTCCGTTTCTCTCTTAAGCATGAACTGATGTTTCGAGGATCGGAGACAGATGATTGATTGTTGTAGGACGTGGTCGGAGTGCGGCTGCAATAAAAGGGCGAGCTAGGCCGGGAGGGATCTCGAATAGACTTCGAGAAGAAGGCCGTTATGCAACTTTTTTGTGTGTAGAGGAATGAACGCCTGTTATGCTTTTATGATTTGGGGTTCTAATATTTCGAACGCGACAGAAAACGATTGTACATGTTCATTGGAAGCGAAAAGCGGCGTACGATAGGTCGATCGAGGCACAAATTTGCCCAACCCTTTAACAAGGAAAAGCGAGGATAATTTTTGGTTATGAGATGATGCGATTCAAGCGTGGATTATTTTTTTTGAAATGTTTGGTGTCACTCAATGAACGAGCGTTACTTATTTAAAATGCTAAAAGCGAGATAAACGACAATTTTTTTTTTCCCTTTCTTTCTTTTAATAACTTGCTGATGTTATGTTTGTAGGGAGGTAAAAAAATCCCAACCTTTCTTACATTAAAAATCATCACCATGGTATCGTGTGCATCATCTACGTTCCATGAGAAAGTTATTTTAGACTAAAAAAAAAAAAATTAAATCATTTTCACATGGCTGTGTCGTCGCAACCACTTTAAGGTAAACGACGAAAAAGAAAAAGGATTCCAACTATGGTCGTGCCTGATTAATGCGTGTAAAGTCCCGCATTGGGCAACCAAGGTGATATTCTCGGGCTTTATGATTAGTCGCTTTCCCTCTCCCAACAACCGTCATTCATAGAAAAGGAGTTTTAGGGGAGGATATCTAGAGTCACCATTCCGATTCTCTGTTTCTCATCCCAGAACAGTAAAAAATGATAATGCTGTTTGTTAATGTTAATAATTCGGATTCTGATTTTGTTTCCAGAATCAGTTTTAGAGAATCAGAATCGGAAGAAAAAAAAAATAGGTTCTAGAAAAAGAATCACTTTTGAATACAACAAAATAGGATGAATCTCATATCTCTCACTTTTCCCTTTTAGTTTTCTCGTCACTTTTCACTCTACATAATAAAAATAAAATAAAATAAAATATAAAATATAAAATTTTTAAAATTTAAAAAATTTAAAAAAATCTAGAAAAATAGAAAAATCTTAGATTATGCTAGTTTGACCTTATTTTTATAAATTTGGATCTAAATTTCATAGATTCCACTCTCCTACAACAAATATTATAGAAGATGAGGGCATCTAACACCTTTCTATGTATTTAAACAATGCAACATTTAAAGAAAAATGAATCCTTAATATGGGAACATGTCCATGCTTCATCAAACTTCAAACATCATATATTAAATTTTATGTTTCATTCATGACATGCTAAAAAATAATGCATTTTAAATTATTTTATGTGCATTGAAAATTAGTCTTCAATTTAGGATAAATTTTACAAATGAACTACATAGTTATTTGACTTAAATGAAAAAAATAGGAAAAGAAATAGTTTTTTGAAATATAAATTTTGTACAGTTATCAAACAGGTTCTGATTCTCTAAAACTCATCCAGAAACAGAAATAAAGAAATTATTTTAACCAGAATCAGTTTTGAAAATCAGAATTAGAATGACAGAATGAGAATGGTGACCATGCAGGCCCTTAGCATACCCTTGACCTAGTCACGCACATGGGCCACAGAACTGGATCATGTACTGGAAAAGGCCTCTGCCTTCGATAGGCCTTTCGATGCGCTTGGTTCAGCTCTCCTAACGCTTACTTGCTTTTGGAAAAATGTAAAGCAGTTTAGCCTAAAAGACTTCGAGGGAAATGCAAGGGCTGTCTTGTAAATACGTTTTGAGAAGCAACTTTGAGAGAAATGCATCATGTTTGGATCTATATCGCATAAATTCTTCGACATGAGATTTTTCAAACATAATTCGCATGCACATCTCAAGAAAATCGGCCCTTGTCTTCCGATGGAAATGTGGATAGGCGTTGGGTCCTCTTGTAGGCTTTACATTCTCCATGGACTTGTGTTACTTTTCTCCATGTTTAATACGCACATCATTACGATGTACATGCAACATATTTTGCTTAATGCCCAAGTGGTCACTCTTCCTATTTGAGAGAGAGAGAGAGAGAGAGAGAGAGAGAGAGAGAGAGAGAGAGAGAGAGAGAGAGAGAGAGAGAGAGAGAGAGAGAGAGAGAGAGGTGGTGGGCTCGAATCTCTACCTTTGAGAGAAGAGAGGCGAGACTCGTGAGTAGGGGTGTCAATGGGCCGGGCCGAGTCTCAGCACGGCCCGAAGTTAAACAATACCGAGTTCGGGCCGGGCTAGGTCGGGTCAGATTATTTTTTCTTTTTCTTCTTTTTTTCTTTTTTTTAATCAAAGTCAATTAACAAACCTATCAAATGAAAGAATATAAAAAAAATTAAAAAATAAAATTGAAAGGAAAATATGTGTGTTAAAAAAAGTCGAGCGTCGGGCCAGCCTGGCCCGAAAAGGCCCGAAAATTAATTGAATTGTTGGGCTGGCGTGGGTCGGGCCGGCACAGGCCATTTTGACACCCCTACTCGTGAGGGGGGAGTATGAATTCACAAACACAGTGTAGAATATGATGTGATATAACCAGACAAAACAAAAATCATACCGTTGTGATATTGACATCTTTTCATATGTTGTGGCGTCCAAAATTCACAGCGAGCAATAAGCAGTCAAGTGTACGAGGATTATATATATTATAAGGTGAAAAGAACAAGAACACAAAATATAGAAGCGGTGATAACATGACATCTGTTCTAAAGATGGAGGTTGAAACTCCGTCAAAGGGGCAAATGAACACATCGAGTAATAGCGATCGTTGGACGCCCCACGTGTTATTTTGCGCGGAAGTTGTTGGAGTTTAGCCTTGAAATTATACTTATTATGATCTGAGTGTTGTGGCTAGCGTTATCACCTAGAGGGGGGTGAATAGGTGATTATAGTTCAATTTAAAAAAAATTCGCGGAATATCAATTGCACAAGTGTTTTACAACGTCTCAAACGATGGCAATACAGTATAACAATATAAACAGATCGTGTGCAGTTCTACTATCACAGTTTATCTAACATGATCAAAGTAGAGATAGAGAAGACTGCACAGAGGGTTTATAGTAGTTTGGCTTTGGTTAAGCCTACGTCCACTTCTTCGGCTATCAGCCAATTGGCTGGATTCCACTAATAAACTGCTCGAGAGGTTATAGCTTAGTGATCTCCTTGACACGCAAGATACCCTACCTAGCGCTTAACACCCTTGTGTACACCTCCTCACAATTACAATGGATGAATCAAGAAGTGCGCATTAAATGAAATACTCTCGATCTAAGAATTATAAAGATTTTTTCATCTTAACGTCGACATTTTGTTCCTTCGACCTTGAGATGTCTTTTATACCCCTCCGCCTCCAATCTACCCGTTGCAAGGCTTTCAGAAGAGGTCTTTCCAAAACTTCCCGTTTGGACAAGACATTCCAAAAGAAGATATCGTAGCCGTTGGGGATCGCCAAAGGAAAGTCTTCCCCGTTCGGATCAAATCGCCCATACAATTGTGATCCTGGGTTTCCATAGATGATTTCACTCATTTGGAAAGTCGTATGTTTGTCTCTTTAATTTCGCATCATTGATTGATCTCTTCCCCCAAGAATCCTCAAGAATGATCCAGCTCGATTGTATCTGTTGTAGTATTTCAAATAAGCGCATTTCAAAGTCCTCTTCAAGTTCTGATTATTGCACGTGAATACTCCACTCAGAGCTTGAGCATCAGTCCAACGTCTGAGCTATCCTCGCTTAACGTTCAACGTCTGAGCTATCCCCGCTCAACGTTCAACGTCTGAGCTCCAACCAGCAACTGAGTCCCTCAGAAATCCCATCTGAGCAAAACCTTTTTGACAGATTCAATCCTGTGCATCCCCGCACCAAAGGATAATCTGCAAAACAAGTATTCCACCGCATTATCTCGAAAACTTAAGAGTACTTGGATTGTTTTGTCAACTTCAAAATCACCTAGGGGTTTTTCTCAACACTGAGTACTTGCGGTGAAGTTTCGATAAGCCCTGTAAATTGTATAAATGGCTCGTAGCTATCTAGTTATGGGGTTGGAGGCGAATCTGAAGACCTTTGACGGGAACTGGTTATGGATTATAGACAAATTTCTCGTCCGGCATAGCCTTCTCGAGCTTGAATTTGGTCACCAGATTATGCATGAAAACGAGTATTCCGAGCTTCGCATACTCTTTTCCTGAGCACATGTGAGGTCCACCTCCGAAGAGCACAAAGGTGAAAAGCGTGGACCCGTTTCCTTCGAATCTTGAGGGATCGAACTTCTCTGGATCAGGGAAGTATTTGGGGTTCTTGTGCGTGGAGTACACAGTCCAAAATGTCTATTACATAGTTAGAATCACAATGCATTCGTCACTGGCTGATTATTTATACGTTCATGACACTAATTAGCATATGGAGAGCACTCGGCTGCGCAGATTTGAAACTTACCTTCCATCCTTTCGGAATTGTATAACCAACAAAAGTAAAATCCTTCGTTGCTTCTCTGCATGTCCCTTGTGCAGGCGGTAACAATCTCATCGATTCGCAAGCTACGTTCTACGAATACTTCATCTTTTGAACGTTGTCCCAGTTGAGTAATTCAGCTGGACCTTTAGATTTGGCAATCTCCATTTGTTTGATTGAAATTAGAGAAGTGTATTGTTAAGCAAATCCTGAATGTACAGGCCTCAAGATTCAGCCTTCACAGGAAGATTGGGAGGATTAACTAGTTAACCTACATAATTGGATTTATTTAAGAGCGCTCGTCTGTTCTTCCATTGTTAATTGATCCTTTCAGGACTAACTCAATAGACTGTCGTTTGATAAGCATATCAGAAGCAGCGAAGTCCAATTTGAAGTGTATTATCTTGATGAACCGGGTTATGGATGTGGGGATAATGAGCTAAATAGTTCACTATGGCTGTGATCGAAGTGCTCGTGGTGTCGTGACTAGCAATGAGCAATCCCATGATCTTGTTGGAAGCATCCATCTCACAAAATCTCCATCTCCATTCGCCTGATTATGTTCAAGAGCTCTTGCCTCATAGCTTTTCCTCCTTCCATTGCTCGGTTGAATGGCGTGCCAGGGATATTGATTGGCACCGCGATGAACCTCGGAGCCACTTGAGCAAATGAGTCGGCGAACTTCGACATGATCTCCGGACCTCTAATGTTCATGAACAAGTGACGCCAGAGCAAAGGTATACCTCTTCAATAGAGGAAAGACCTGCACTTCCCTATTTGGAGATAAATCCGTGGCCAAGTGGTCCCTAGTCATAGAGTTCATGATTGGTATATAACGTTGGAGCTCTTCGGGCTTCGGGAACTCCATCAGGAAGCTGCGCCTCTTCTTGGGATCCATGTTATTGAGCTTCCCTAAGGTTTCCGGGAAATGGGTGATCTTCTTGAGGGAGCCAGGCTACTAGGAGGTGACGTACTTGCCCTCGTCGGAGAATAGGAACTTGTTTCCGGAGGCACCGCAAGACACGGTCATGTCCTCCTCGTACAAGTTGGTCCGGAAGACATCCGGCGAGTGGTTGGCAGTGCGATCATTCATGAATTTCTCCAGACAGCGACAGTCATGAATCGCAGGGTCTCGCCGAGGAGGGGCCGTCCTTTTCTGCTAGGCGGGAGGTGAGGAGTGAAGCGTTTCTTCCAAAACGCGAAGAATGTTGGAACTTTTTCGCAAAGTCTCATAAGAAGTTGAATGAGAAATGAAGAGTTGCATTGGTTCGTAATAGAAATGAAAAGTTGTTTCGTTTCGTCGAATCTTTTCGATGAAACCGCGCGACTTCGTGACGTTTCATCGAATCCTTTCGACGAAATCGTGCCTTTTCGTCGACAAACCCTTTCGACGAAGCCATATGTCTTCGTAACTCTTCGTTTCACTCTCTATAAATAGAGCATTGACCATCGCATTAGAAACGAGGATAAGACACGAGCATTAGATACAATTGTTATGTTCGTCATTCATGCATCATTGTCATCACTTCGTGCGACTATTTCGCAAACTTGCGTTCGAATGAGTCCTTTGAAGACGTACCATTTCAGAGGAACGCGATCCATTCTATCTTGGGAGGCAATTATTCAAGAACCTTGGGTACTGGTTGATGGGACAAATTTGTCTTAAGGACACAACGTTATTTCGTTGGGCTCGGATCATTTATCTGCATTCAGATTACTTGTTTGCGATTGGTTTCAAGTTTGTCTATCAACCTATTTTTCATATACGAACTTCAAGTCACGTTTATAGGCAACTATAATCTTAAGAAGAATTTTGATGATTCTCTGTGCTTGGTTCATATAATTATTTTTTGTTGTACGCATTTTGTTTTGGTATAGAAGTTAGGTTGAAATCTAATTTCGTTGCTTGGCTTCGGCTTTGGTCTCGTTAAGATTTGAAAGCCGCCATCTTTCCCTGCACCACTGAGCCATTCTGGGATTTTAGGTTGCATCAAATGCATTTGGAGAATTACCAAACTATTTCTTGTTATGTTCATTTGGCAATATTAGTTTAACACATCTGGAAGTAGAGGATTACAGTTTATGCGCTAGAGTATGGATATAAGCAATGAAGCGAGCGTCGATCGGTTCTCGATCGGCCCTTCAACAATCATGGGGCGAACGATTGTTTTTAGGATTCTATTATGTAAATCCATGTCACGTCTACAACATAAAACCTTGTGTGTACTTTTGGCTTACTTCTATAGGGTGAGAGCCTTGGTGGCTCTTGTGTTTTCTTGGTTGCATCCAAGGAATCCACAAGGATCCTAGTGATGGTGACCATAGTTGCTTTCTTGTTGAGACGGTACAACAACGTAAACGCAAGGGCTGAAATGGTCCACAGAACGGTGGTGCAAGTGCTTACATGCGTCGATGACGGCGTGCGCATAGGATTCACGCGCATGGTGTGTGTAACGTCGCGTTGTCAACGCAATTATGACGTTAGCATGACATCATCGACACGTTAATGACCGGTTTGGTTCGATCGGTTTGACCCCCGGTTCGGTTCGACCAGTTTGACCGGACTGAACCAATCGTTCACTTTTGTTGACCGTTGACCAATATTGACTTTTGTTTACTGTTGACCAGACTTTTAAATGGGCATTCGGACTCCGATTGGGAAGTTCTTGGTACCCGCATGCTCGTATGAAGATGCTTTACATTGTGGTATATTAATATTACATGTTTGAAGCTTTTATATATGGAAAAATGCATATGAAACCTTACGTACGTGTATTTTTCAAGGGTATGTTGGGCTATTTTCATGGCTTCGACATCGATAACGTCTATTGCATCTATCCCAACTCTTGAAAAGAAGCCAGAAAAGTTCAATGGTCTGATTTTTAAGAGATGGCAATAGAAGATGTTCTATGTCATGACATTGAATTTGGCAAGGTTCCTCAATAATGATGTTTTTAAGTTGGATGAAGAAGAGACAAATATGGAAAGGATTGTTGCTGTAGATGTGTGAAAGTATTTTGACTTCCTGTGTCGCAACTAAATTCTAAATAGCCTGGACAATACCCTCTATAATGTTTATAGCCGCTGAAATGGCTAAGGAATTATGGGAAAGTCTGGACGAGAAATACAAAGCATAATATGATGGATTGAAACGATTCATCGTTTGCAAGTTTCTGGACTTAAAGATGGTTGATTTCATAACCGTCCTAATTCAAGTCCTGAAAAATTGCAAGAGATTATGTATAACATTCTTGCCAAAGATATAGTTCTAAGTAAATCATTTCAAATGGCTGCTTTCATTGAAAGGCTACCACCATCTTGAAAAGATTTCAAGAATTATCTCAAAGTATGGGGACGAGAAATGTAATGTATATGGGTAAGATAACTTCTCTCTAGTGAAATTATCACAATTGACTATGTGAAGTCAAATGATAATATTGCGGATCCATTAACAAAAGGCCTAACTAGAGAGATGGTTGTGGAAACATCAAAGGGAATGAGTTTTAAGGCTATAAATAAGTCATCATAGCGGAAACCTTACCTAGTTGACTAGAGATCTCAAGATATAGGTTCAAAGCGACAACCAAGTTATGAAGGCGGTGTAGAGTACTGTGAATAGTACTAAAATGTGAAGGTTAAACATGCGCTTTTAATGATTCTGAATCGAGTATGTGATATGCTGCACATTCAGAAATCACCTATGTGAGTGGGAAGTGAGGGCCGCTTATGTGAGAATTGAAAAGGTTGAATTCTCTAAAGCACTCATGAGACCAGGCGGTGTTCATGGCCAAAACGAGCACAACAATGAGAACTAACTTTGTTCGAGAGATAGTTGTGTGAATTCTATTGTCTAGGCTTACACCAAAGGTCGACAGTTCAAAGATATCAAGTCTACTGATTGACCGAGTAAGTCCGATAGATCTCACTAGAGAAAGTTCAAAGTCTCAGACTACTTATCTCGATACAACGTTCTCTCATGGAATATTCGCACATTGCATGTCATGCATTCATGGAGAGTTTTGATAATTGAACTTCTCATTCATGTGGGGGATTGTTGGAACTTTTTCGCAAAGTCCCATAAGAAGTTGAATGAGAAATGAAGAGTTGCTTAGGTTCGTAATAGAAATGAAGAGTTGTTTCGTTTCGTCGAATCTTTTTCATGAAACCGTGCGACTTCGTGACATTTCATCGAATCCTTTCGACAAAATCGTGCCTTTTCGTCGACAAACTCTTTCGATGATGCCATATGTTTTTGTAACTCTTCGTTTCACTCTCTATAAATAGTGCATTGACCATCGCATTAGAAACGAGGATAAGACACGAGCATAAGATACAATTGTTATGTTCGTCATTCATTCATCATCGTCATCACTTTGTGAGACTATTCCGCAAACTTGGGTTCGAAGGAGTCCTTTGAAGACGTACCACTTCAGAGGAACACGATCCGTTCTATCCTGAGAGGCAATTATCCAAGAATCTTGGGTACCGGTTGAGAGGACAAACTTGTCTTAAGGGCACAACGTTATTTCGTTGGGCTCGGATCATTCATCTGCATTTAGATTACTTGTTTGCGATTGGTTTCAAGTTTGTCTATCAACCTATTTTTCATATGCGAATTACAAGTCATGTTTATATGCGGCAACAATCTTAATATATGACCCACTACCCTCTTAGTGGACAACAAAGAAGAGAAGAGAAAGAGAGAGGCCGAGGATGCATGTGGCATAGAAATCCTTTTCTTACTCTTCTCTCGAAAGGCAAACGGCGAGAGCATGAGAACGAAGAGGAGAATCATCAGGATTTTATGTAGGAAATAGTGCCATGCGTGGTTCTTCATTTTTTTCCTCATGAGCTAATTCAGGGACATTTCTTTTGTGAAATTTTTCCACCTTCAATTTTTTTTTTCATCTCACAGGAATTCAGACCTCTCAAAAGTCACATGTTGACAATTTGGCAAGAAAAATGACCGACTTTCATATAGAAACCCTATCGTTGCACCTGTTTTCTAGGCTGTTCCATGACCGGAACAAGGAGATACACGTTGCACCACGAGGCTCTGGTAGTGAATACTCTCCAGAAAGGAGAAGCTGCAGGAAGGTTGGCTAGAGATTTCTCGTAAAAACACTAGTACGCAGGGAGGGTGTCAGAGCTCAGTTGAAGAAGCTGAGAGATCTGACCCTATGGCGGTCAAAGCTGTCGGGCATCATGGAACTTCAAGGTGGATGAAGGGGAGTTTCATGTAGAGAGGCCGGCGGGCAAAACGGAGCCGACTTAGTTATCAAATTAAATCCGTAAATGTTTTATATGCATGTAAATAATTGTTCATGTTTGTGCGTCTTGGTCAATGTTTTGTAAATTCAAGGAATTTTTCTCCTTGGAATGTTAGATGCATCCATGAGTACAAGGATAATAAAAGTGTCGATTTTTTTTTTCGGGGATCATTTAACTGTCAAAAGTTTCATACGTCGCTCATTTTGGTGCCAAAGACTAGTCATTACAATCACGCCAAAGGCCACTCGAAGAAGACATGCCAAGTCTTTGCCTGTTTTCTTCACGTGAGCCACTCATCCAAATTCGATCTGCTGCATTGCCATGACTCTAGATCCGATCGGCCAGATCTCACTGCCACAACGAAGGCAGAGGAGAACGACCCGCCTTGTCAGACATGGAGTAGCTATGGCGTCCGCGGACGATGGCTCATCCGGCGCCTTAGGACAATGGCGATGGTGTGTTTCCATTGTCTCCTAGGACTTGATTGACCAACATGTAGACACCATCTAGTTTTTTTTCCTTAAATAAAATTCATGTGGACTTTCATTTTATTATAAAAAAAATCCACATTGGCAATAATATCTAATTAAAAATTCCATGTAGGATTTTCATCGAAATTCGTTGCCAGAGACACTTAAATAATCATTGTTCTTCGATTTGGCACTTAAATAAGTTGGCGAAAATTTTTGTCACTAAAGTGAGTGCTGTGCGAAAATTTGGATGCTTCTAGTATCGTTATGGCTGTATTTTATGAGTTATTTAAAAGTAAGAGTCTATGTAGTAAGCCGATTTGAAGGAAAACCTTGTAATCAATTAAGAAAGCAAAAAAAAAAAAAGGCATATTCGTCTCATTCTCTTGGTCATAGTCTTTTTTTTTTTTTCGAACACTTGGTCATAGTTGAATTGTTTGCATTGTGATTGTTTCGCTTTCAAATTATTCTATCAAATTGGTATAAGAACATATAGTTTGTGGTCATGGCCTGAGCAAACAATGAGCTTGCACTTCAACACCCTCTCGTTTTACCAAAGAAAATAATGCAAATTAGGATGTTACAATGGAAGCCCTACTCGGTGCCCATGGTGAATGAAAACTTGTCGACACAGGTTATGAGGAGCCAAAGGGATGAAGCTACCTTGAGTCAAAATCAAAAGATTGTTTTGGAAAAGGTTCGAGGAAAAGACCAATATGCCTTGTCAACAAACTAAAAAGCTTTAGACGATTCTATGTCAGAGAGGGTTTCAAACACCAAGGAGTTGAAAAAGACCAATATGCCTTGTCAACATACTTCTAATGAAGCATGTGAGATCCTTTATAGCACACACCAAGGAGTTGAAAAAGTTAAGAGGATTCGCCTTCAAACTTTAGAAGGTGAATTCAATGCAATCCAAACGAAAGAAATGGAAATGATTGCTGATTGTTTCACAAGAGTTGCGGCGATTGTTAACCAAATGAAAAGAAATGGTGAAGATGTTGCAGATGTCCGAGTTGTTGAGAAGATTCTTCAATCCTTAGACAAGAAGTACAAACATTGGCATTACAATGGAAGAGTCCAAATGTCACGCCCCGCTTTCCTTACGAGAGCGCACAACCACTGGAGCCGTAAGACCTGTCCCAGGATACGCCTTCACACGGCTAAAGAAAAAGAGACTCGCAGGAGGAAGGGTAAAAGAAAAATAAAAACCCACATCCAGATAAGACAACCTATACAAGACAAAGAATGAGATGCGTAGAAAACAAAAGCTTTTTTATACCATCAAAAGATAAGTCTGTACATGTGAGACCAAGAACTAGTTCACCCACAAGTAAGGGTCAAACAACAGGGTGAACAAAAGAAAAACCACTAGGCCCTATCACTGGATCGTCATCACCAAAAGACACATCCAAAAAGACATCTCATGACAAACACTCTAAGAGGTACTAGTGTCTTCGGCTTGACTCATGTCTTCAGTAGGGTCATAATCTGAGAAGGTCTTCGATCGAACCTCGATGGAGTCCTCCTCCATATCCTCATCCTCCGAATATGAGATTTCGATCGCTTCTATGCTTGCTTCGCCTACTGGCTCTCCCTCTAGTACATTTCTTGAGCCTGCTGCAAATACTTCTACTTCTATGGACTCCCGTGCTGGATAGCACCATGTGGGCACCACGCCTCTTGGCACCTCCTGTGGCTTTAACTGCTCAGACAATATGTTACCCACTCTACGGTACCACGCCTCAAACCTATGTGGTTTGCTCGGCGTTCCCGGCTCATCGACCCACACCACCGTAGTCTTCCTAATAAAAATTGTACCATGTCGATCGGGAAACTCCTCTATGTACCTGGTCATTTCTTGGGGGTCGCCCAACCAGATAGGGAGCATCTTCAATTCTTCGGGTCTGGAAAAATATGGTCCCACGACATGGTAAGATCGACATCTCAGTAAAACAAGTTCTAATCCTAGGTTAGGCTGACCGTACACTCAGACAAAAGCGAATATGGACACATGCATGAACAATCACAATATGCATTCAGCAATCATAATGATGCATGAACATCAACAAGCATCATTTACGCAACCATAGCATCAGACTCGCCATTCACATCATGTACTCCTTACAAGGTCAATCATATGTTCTTCCTTTCCAACTTCCACTAAGCTCATTTCCGCGTTTAGAACGCCTCAGGCTTGGTCCGCGTAACTACGCCTCAGACCAACTCATTGACAAACCCGCGTAAACGCCTCAGGTTTTCAATGTCATCTCAGACTTGTGTCGACACATATAAAATTCGTGTCCCACGTCTCGACGCATCAGGGCATGGGCCTTTTTCACCCCGCGATTAGATCGCCTCAGGGTACCACAAGCTTTTCAACACACCAGGACTCATTTCAATTCAAAACTTCATGATCGAATATAAGCTCATGCATTGAGTTAACAATTTAAAGTATGCGAGACAGTCAATTTCAACCATCAAGAATGGCAATCAATTCATTGCACAATATTCAACAAGCGTTCCGGCAACCAATGTAACACCTAAACGTACATGGAACAATTTCACTATATCTCACCAAAAATTAGCATAAACCTCAACCAATTCATCTAATCGAGTCTAATCTTCCTAGCCAAGGTTTAGGAACCTCTTACCTTAAGCTCCAATCAACAAAATTCTTCTCCCAAGCACCTCAACCTCTCGGCCCAACAATCCTGAAACAGGGCAGCAAACAGTCCTAACGGAATCAACCAATCCGTCAATTTTTCTTACTCAAATCGCCAATCCACGAAATATAAACCTCAATAACACATCAATAGACATCCTAGTACATTTCAATGGCATAATCTAAGCTCAATTCCATCATAAACAGCCCTCCACAGCTCAGTATGCACAGAACCGAAACAGGGTATTTTCGGTTCTATGTGCACCTCGTCCAAACAGCTTACAATTCAACATATATCCTCAATTTATCCACAAATAAAATTGCTAACACAAATTTCTAGGTGTTGGGGAGCCTCACCGAAAATTTGAGCTCAAGGCGACACCAAAAGGTCAACGAACGACGCCGTTTTCCCCGAGTCCTCAACCGAGCACAATCTGTCCTTCAATCACAGCAGCAATTCT
The DNA here is from genome assembly GCA_021437785.1 of Rhodomyrtus psidioides. Lineage (NCBI taxonomy): Eukaryota > Viridiplantae > Streptophyta > Magnoliopsida > Myrtales > Myrtaceae > Rhodomyrtus > Rhodomyrtus psidioides. The sequence goes on from JAILYB010000054.1 coordinate 2,623,545, forward strand.
ACATCAAAACTTCATCGAAAAAGGCCCAAATTTTTACCCTAGCTCAGAACACATGTGCCTTAAGTCTCCACAAAATTTGTGCGAAAAACTCGAACGATTCGAGGTCCAACGAAGTCTAAACAGCCACCTACCTCCTGTTGCGATGGTTTCCGCCGACTCGCGGGAAAATCGATGGCCGGAGCTCGACAGATGGCCAATTGACGCGCTTCCACTTGGAATAGTTCGGCAAGAGGTCAAGCTTCACGGTGGTGGTAGGCTCCGAGGTTGGTTTTCGCCGGTCGGAGAGCTGAATGGAGGTGAAGTCAGCGGCAGTTTTTGGTCGGGCGAAGACCAGTTCTGCTCTTGGGATGAAGAAGAAACGAAGAAGGAGATGGTGCTGGAGCTGCTGTGTCGTGTGAGTGAGCAGAAGGTAGAGAGAGAATGGATTAGCTCTACTAAAGCAAGCTTCTTGAAGAAGTTAGGGTAGTGGGAAATTAATGCAACCCATCCAAATCAAGACACTTGGCACTATATACATAATATCCAATCTTTTCTTCTCATTTTTCCCTTAGGGATTCGGCTGCCACAAGAAAAAGGTGAAATGACCAAAAGGCCCTTGTCCGAATTAATAAAACAAAGTCGACACTCCAAGGCCAAAATCGTCCTTTCACACCCTTCGTTCGAAAATCTAATTTTTTTTCCGCCCATTTTCCTTCTCAACTAAGCGTTGTTCATTCCAAACTTGTTGTTACAATTCTTCATTTCCATTTTTCATTTCCGAGATCCCATTTCGTGATCGATTTGTCGTCGTCGTAATTTCAATTTATCTCGAACTAACGGGCGGCTTTTGCGGACATTACGCGTATCGACTCTGTGATTCTCATCACACTTAGGAAAATTCAAACAACGGCTATCTTGGTTGTCATGTAATCGCAAGAGTCTACTACTAGCCCGGACGGTCGCGATCGTCATAGATCGATTTATGAAAAATTCGCAAATCATACGTTGGTTAAGCGGCATCACCCGCGTTCCAATCGTATAACACTAGCAATGGATTCCATAATCGTTTTCTGATCGGCCTCGATTCTAAATATCCCTCGACGACCCTTTTGGTCAAAATGCCGTTTTCGTACCGAATTTCCTAGGTCCACGTACCTCGTCGCGCGTTAGCCTTTCCCATTTGGTTAGTTAACTCATGACTGATCGGGTCAGAGCGAGATATAACTGAAATACTTCGATAAACATCTTACAGTCAAAGGTCTCGGAATGACAGGGAAATCAGACTGTCACACCAAAGATGTCGATGCCATGAAGATTGATGAGCTGTTGGGTTCAGTGCGAACCCATGAATAAAGATTCGAAAGAAACAAGCATAATTTGGCAGAAGGAAGTACTCCAGACTAGTTTTACGATTTGAGATGAGGATTAAAGTAGAGATCCCATGCAAATTCGATGGATTAATCAAAGTCGAGGTCGAGATCGTTTTTAAGGTAGAGGTCCTTAACGAAGTAGATGAGATACTTCTAGAAGGCAAACACTGATAATTCAGCAAGAAAACGGACAGGGTAAGGATGAGAATGGAGAGGCAAATCATCAGGATTTTCAAAGGATAACATTGGCGTGCTTCGACAACTTAATTTAGTGAGCTCCATATAAGTGCCCAAACGGTCTCAAGAGTAGGCAAGGCCACGGGCTGGTTTGGGACCAGAGCTGACCCATAAACGGCCCGGATCAAACTCGTAACCAGCTCATTGATCGGGCCCATGGTTTCAAATTAAAATCGGCCCTTGCCATGCAGACACGGTTGCGGTTCCTCCGGAACCTTGAATCAAAAAACGTTCGACCAGAAAAATAAAAATAAAAATTTAAAAAAGAAGAAGGAAAAGAGCCGTTGCTTGGCAACAACTCTTTCCCCATTATGATGGCAACAGTCACTCCCCTCCTCCCCCTCTTCCTTCTTGTTTTTTTGTTGTTGTTGTAATTTTTTTTATTAATTTTTAATTTTTAACTTTTTAACCATTATAAATGCTAGATTTAGAGAGAGAGAGAGAGAGAGAGAGAGAGACTGCTTTAGAGATGGATGTAGAGAGAGAAAGAGAAAAAGAAAGATTGCTCTGATACCATATTAGAAAATTCAACCCAAAAGCTTAAGCTATTAGGTAGAGGGAGACCACATGAATATAAAGAGCATACATGACCTATCCACAACCGATGTGGGGCAACAACAACAACTCCAACACCCCATCTCACGTGCTGACCCCATTCACAACCGGTGCGAGGCAACAACAACTCCAACACTCCCTCTCACGTGCATGCCGCCGTTCTTGGGCAACAACAACAACTCCAACACTCCCTCTCACGTGCAAGCCGTATTAAGAACGGCACATAGAAATTGATTAATGGGGATGGGCCCACATACGTGGCCGTATTAAGAGCGACACGTAGAAAATGGTTAATGGAGATGGGCCTGCATACGCGAAAAGGAATAACACTAGATATGATACTATATTAGATTTAGAGAGAGAGAAAGATGAGAGAGAGACTACTTTAGAAATGGATGTAGAGAGAGATTGCTTTGATATCATGTTAGAAAGTCCAACTTAAAAGCTTAAGTTAATAGATGGAAGGAGACCATATGAATATAAAGAGCATACATGACTCTTTCATAACCGATGTGAGACAACAACAATAACTCCAACAATAAATGCCCATTCCATCTCTTATTTTTTCTCATAATTTCTCTCAAATTCTCTCAATTCTCTTAATCCGTTCAACTCTCTCAATTTTCTCAATTCGCTTTCTGCTGAATTCTCTCACAATGAAGCTGAATTCTTCAATGATGTAGATATCACCATCATGAGTATTGGTACTGGAACATGTAGCGACAATTGACGATGAGATAAGTATAGGGTTATCAAAGGTAAAAGAACTATATGAGCTTTGATTTTTTTTATGCCAAAGAAGATATATAGACGCTTAATGATAATTTATTAAATTAAAGCCCCTCTCCCTCCCTTTCCCCCCCCAAATTTGATTGCAATTTATAGTTTGATTACAATTTGTATTTGATAATCATTATTTGATAATTTCAGAATTCATTATTTGCTTTTATTTCGTAATTCATTATTTGATAATTTAATTACAAATTTGTTACAAATTCCTTACAATTTAATTTTTAAACTAAAAAATCGTAACCAAAATCAGTGGTTCTATTTTCGATTCTGAACCGGAACCAGGCCCGAAATTGGTCCGGAATCGCCACTTAAGGTTCCGATTCCAGTTCATCCTAATTTTGGACTTGGAACCGCCAGTTCATGAACCGGAACCGACGGTTTTGGCCGTGGCCATGCCTATTTAGGAGGGGCATTTCCTGAGTTAATTATTTTCACGTGTAAATTTTTTGATCAGAAAATTTGTTGTCAAGTCAGATGCTGCAGCTGTCTAGAAATAAAAATACATTTGCATTCTTCTCTCAGGAGGCAAATACTGATGATTTGGCAAGGAAAAAAGCTTGACCAAGGATCAGAATGGAGTAGAAAAGAAAATCGGGATTCGTACGGCAAATAATTGGCGTGCTTTGGCCATTTATTTTAACGAGCTCCATAAGCAATTATTGAAAATTTGGTCTCAAGCCAAATGGTATGGTTGTCTAGTATAAATGAATCCGTAGCATCATGGTCCAAAGGGCAAGAACGATATTTGATAGAAAAATTTGGTCAACTTACTATCAATCTGAGTTGATCTGATGGATCCACCTACCGCGTGGACTTGATGTTAACATCATTAACCCATTATTAAGGATGTCAATGGTTTAGTTCTGTTCGATTTTTTTTAAAAAAAATCGGACAAAAAATGAACCTAATTGAACCATTAGGATGCAAATTTGAAATGAATCTAATTGCGCCTTGAATTGGATATGAATGGTACAAAAATCCAGTTTGGTTTGATTTTCTATTTGTATTTTTTGATGTATAATATATTTTTATTTTTTTACTTTTACTTTTCCTTTTTTTTTTTTTAACTTTTTTCTTTTTGGGTTCCCACGGCCGACAAGGCGGCCTGAGGGCTTGCGACCCTAGGGGAGGGCTAAGTGAGGGCTTCGGAGGCCCTTGCCCACAGTCGCTTTGGCCGGCTATGGCCACGAAGCCATTGCCTAGGGGCCGATGGCACAGCCGACCCTTTTCCAAAAGAAAAAGAAAGAAAAAGGAAAATTTTAAAGATAAAAAGTAAATATTTTGACAATTTTTAGCACGATTTGGTTAACCGAATTGAATCTAATCGAAATAACTAAACTGGAAAGCAGTTTGGTTCGATTTTTCAGTTCGATTTTGACACCCCTATCCATTACACAAAACCCCTCTCAAGCTCCTTTGTCACCATGATACTAGCTTTATTTAATGATGGAATCTCAAGGACTCCTTCCAACTCACAACAAAACTGATAGCAGCATATAGACGTGGCTGGTTCCATCGAACTGCCGATTTTGGTTCTGAAAAAAAGTGGAATTGGCCGTTCTGGGCCGGTTCAAGGAACCGCTGGTTCAACTTCAACACATACTCCTTTTTTATTTTATTTGACCAATATGGATAGAAAAAGTAAAGATAGCCTAGCGGAATAGGGTGTGTATTGAAAAGTACAGGCGTGGGTTCGAATTCCCTTCGCGTGATTTTCATTTTATCTCTTTTTTTTTAATCTTTTTTTTAAATGACGATTTGGAATGGTTCCGGGCAGGTTCCGTTCGAAACCGTGGGCCCGGTCAACGGGCCTGTTCCGGGCCCACGGGCCAATTTGGCCATGTCTAGCAGCATAGGCATTGTTTCTGAAAAAACCAACAATCCTTCAAATTCCCTGAGTGATCCTGATTCATAAACCCATTTTTGCCACACTACATGAACTGCATCCTCCGAAACATACCCCAATGGCTGTTGTCCCCAACAATCTAGGAGAATCGACTTCTCAGTATCACAACATTAGATTTGAATTAACTGTATACATTCTTCTGACTACATGTGAAAGATCAAGCCTAACACTACTCATGACATAAGACAAACAACCAACAATACTATTATGCGAAGCATGAGATAAGTGCTCCACCTCCATCCCATAGTGACAGTCCAGACAAATTATGATAAGCATCAAGTGGGGTACTTTCCCGACTTAACTCATTCATGTTACTCACAACATTGCAACAGTTTTCACTCTACCGTATTCAAATTATCAATTCAATATCTTCATACAATTGTCGCTTTATGACATCTATTTCTATTGATGACCTCGGAACTTCATTAACCGTGACTTACAAACAACTTTCAACTGCTATGGAATCTAATGAAGACACTATCACATCTAGCGCACTCCACACATCTCTAGTCCTCTCCTTGAAACTCCACTTGTTTCTGAATACCATTCAGATCTTTATTTATAATCAGTCCTTCCCTCCTTTTAAAAAATGGAGAAGATTCGTCCGAAGGTAGCTTTCGTCCTTACATAAACTCAGGTTAATATTCCTGGTGCATCCCCATATCCCTTTGTTCACGTGCGAATCCTAGGAATATGCATTTCCTTGCCCTCGGCTTTAGTGCACTTTCTCAACAGTCTTCCCATCAATCGTTGGTGATGGCGATCTGTTCACTAACTAATAGGTGGTATTCAGTGCTTTGGCCCAGAAAACTTCTCCTAATCTAGCATTGGAGAGTGAATAATGAGCTCTCTCCAATATAATTCCTTAGTCATTTCTAAAACTCTATTCATCAGCGCGGCATTTCACTATGTCTTGGTGCAAAATCGGCCATGCTGCTTAGAAAAGAATTGCATTCCTTTATCAGTTCTCAGTCACATGATCTTCCTTCCTAATTGCTTTTCAATTGTTGCCTATCCCGACTTGAATTCGATCAAGCACCTCGCTCTTTTTGCCAACCAAAAAAAAAAAGAAAAAAAAAGGGAAGAACAATGCAAGATTTCTAAGCACTATGGAGTTAGATGAACTTTTCTAATGATTTTTTTAGACAGGTACATGGCCGAAAAATGATAGAAATAAAATCACGTGGCTAAGAAAAGATTAAGACAGTTATATTTAGCATTGTCATCATCAGTGCTTGATGCGGCCACGATTCTTTAAAGTTAATTGATTTTAAAAATACCTTAGAATCTTAGATCACTCACACCTTATGTCGCGCTACTTTTGGGCTAAAACCTTTCTGTCATCGTTCCGTCTGACCGAGAAGTAAGAACATAAGTAGAAACAGACGTCGAACGCTCTCTCTCTCAAGGTTGCATTGAACTTTTAATGTGTAGAAATCGAGGTATGCTCAATTGCGTAATGTACTCAGCGATTAAGAGATTCTGGACATGTTATCTCGTGTCCACCCCGGTATAAGTTAAAGTTAAAAGTAAAAAAACCTTAGTGAGAGTATTCTCAGATCATTTAAATTATCTTCATAGACAAAAGGCAATTTGGATTTGTTTTATATTTCCGCATTTATTTCTCAGATCTTGTATTGCACGTATTCTGGCCCCTTTCTTTTTATATAAAATAGTTGACACATTCCAAAATGCGTTCATATTCACGTTTGAATTCACGCCTTTTATGATTTTCTAGAGTTTAAATAATAAACTGAACTTCGAAGAGCAAGTAAAAAAGTTATTTTTGATTATTTCCTGTAAGCCATCAGAAACAGCTTCGAACTCTTCTCTATCACCAGTTCGGGTGCTCTTGGAACTCGAAAGCTTCAATTTAGTTTGGTTAAGCTCAGTACACTTTTATTCCTTGTTTTCCCTTTAAATTGAAGGGGGGGAAAAACAATGTTACCTTCGTTTTAAATACTAATATAGAAGAGTGATGATACTTGCTACAATATGTGTTAGGAAGCAAGCCAACCAATCATAATCACAATAACAAAATCCGAGAAATAAGACAGGACTCAAAGAAAGTAGCTACATCAAAATTTTACGTGGAAAACCCTTTTGGTGTAAAAGGGAAAAACTGATGAGACAACGGAAGTCACTAATCAACTTCAATAAAGAGTATGAGAGACTCAACCACAGGGAGAACATACAAAAATACACAAATTCTACTTTTAACAAAGCCACTACACCACCTCCTCCTAAATAAAGAGCACGTGTTGACCAGATTTAAAGCTTGGATGTAAAATCATGTAGAAGAACGATGAATACAAGAATCTCTTCTGTCTTCAATTTGAAAACAAAGGAACCTTTGATGTGTTTGCAACCGGAAAAAGTAGAAAGAAGAAGAAGAAGAAGAAGAAGAAGAAGTTATAATCCTAACGTGTTAATACCAATTCAGTCCAAGAAGAGAGCCGAATAACAATAACACAATCCAAGAAATAAGAGAGGACTCAAAGAAAATAGCTACATCAAGATTTAACGTGGTAAACCCTTTTAATGTAAAAGGGAGAAATCAATGAGACGACGAAAGTCACTAAGAGGGAGCACGACTTATTTGAAAAGTACAAAATGAAAATAAAAATTATAATCTTATTGCATTGGGACCAATTCAGTTCTAGAAGAGAGCCAAACGACTCGAGAATGGCAAATGCATCGACCGGCGGCCTGATATCAATGAAGGAAACATATAAGTGAGAGAAATTGATTAGAGGAGCTCGTATGAATTCAGTTTGGAAGGTCTCGGGCGATCTCTATTCTCTGGCGTGTTCTCTGTTTCTGCTGTAAATAAGCTTGAGTGGCTGGGATGGCCGACAGCGATGGAGGTAGTGCACAGTGGATTGGCGGTGATCGGGAACAAATCCCGAGCAAAAATGGCCTTCGGATATGGCTTCCATTCGAGAGAGATTTCTGGTTACTGTCTGTGTTGTTGTTGTTCCATCCCTTTCGTTGGGCTCTTTGGTGACCCCTTTCTTGCTCCAGTTGGTTCGCTCCCCTCCTCCATCACACGCTCGCCACGGCTTTAGAGAAGAAGAAAAGAAGGAAAGAGGCCGGGCTTGTCATTTTCCAATGATGGGCCCTGCAAGATGGACTGTATACTGCATAGGGCCGAACCCAAGGGCTATCCTCTTCTCGTTTTCCATTTGTATCTTTTCTATAATTCATAATCCCATTTTCCTTTTTTTTTACTATTATTTATTTTTTAGTTACTTTTAAATACATGCTTAATTTTCTTGGCAAACATTCACGTGCCGAAGTTGAGTTCTTTCAAACATATAAAAGTAAAAGAGCATGAGAAAAGACGAGAACTTAACGATAGTACGATAAGAGGGCTATTGTATGCTCCATATTTTCCTCATTTCCACTACAAACTAAACACATAAAAGCTTACATTACTATAGTGTCGCATAAGTATCTGACTGCATGGACAACTCTTTATGTCTTAGCGCCTTCCCGATCTGTTCCATCTTTTTGCCATTTTATTGGAGTAGTGCAAGAACCACGTACTCTTCTCATCAATGATCAAGTTCCCTAGCACAATGCCGATCAAAAACCCGACTCCAACGCCAGTTAGCACAAATTTCCAATCCAAGTTAAAAGGCGACTCTTCACCGATTTCTTCCTGGCGAGATGTTGGTAATGGTAAGTCACCCCCGTCTGCTGTGCATTTTTTTGGCAAAGGACTTCCGCACAATCCCTCATTCATGGCAAATGAATCCATCGCAAACGTGTTGAACTGGCTCCCTTGTGGTATCGGTCCCGACAGTTGATTATGAGAGACATTGAAAAATGAAAGAAACGTAAGTTGCGCTAGCTGTTGAGAGATCTCTCCTGAGAGCTTATTTCGAGAAAGATCTAGAGATTCCAACATTGTCATGTTTGCTAAGGAATGTGGGATGGAACCGATGAGAACATTGTTCAAAAGGTTAAGGACAAGAAGTGACTTCAAATCTCCAATGACATCGGGTATGCATCCTTCGAATTTGTTATTGGAGAAGTCAATTCCCATGAGGGCATATGGAACCTTTGGGTATTCTATCTCTGTGCCTTTATTCATCAATTTCATTCCATATTCGAAAAATAGTTCCAAAAATCCATTCGACGACCATGGGATGCTTTCTAGAGAATACATATATTCCAATTGGTCTTGACGAACTAGTACTTTCATTGCATGGAAACTTTGCAGCAACTGGGAAGGAAGTTCACCATTGAAACTATTGTCGGATAGGTCCATAATATGCAAATTGCTAAAGTTAAACTGGCTTCGATGTGTTTCTATTGGACCATATAACTTATTGGATTTCAAAATAATAGCTTTCAGCTCGGTCAACTTTGACAGCCATAAAGGGAACCCATCGAGAATTTGATTGTAGCCAAGGTTCAAATACACTAGCATTTTACAATTCGCCAAAGATCTCGGGACAGGCCCTTGCAATCGATTCTCTGTGAGGTCAATAACATTTAACGCACAACCTTTTGGGTAAGCCTGAGGAATGATGCCCTCAAGTTTATTTTTCCCAAGATTCAACATCGACAAAGAATGAATATTCTCGAGACATGTTGGAATTGTGCCATTCAAACTATTGTTGGACAAATCCAGAATGACAAGGGACTTGGCTCTACAAATAGGTTGAATATCTCCGAAGAGGTTGTTGTTGGAGATATTGTAAAAAGCCACTGATGGAGGTGGAGTAGGGAGTTCCGTTTTGAGCGAGTTAGAACTAATGTCAAGATAGATCAAGTTAGTTAGCAGCAGATTGATGCGGCTATCCACAAAGCCAGTTAGGAAATTGTGAGAAAGATCCACATACCACAAGGATTCTCTACTACCGTTCCCCATCCAAGTAGGAATACTCCCTCCGATTTTATTGTGTGAAAGATATATCTGCTCTAATCCGCTTAGGTGGCCTAAAAGCTTGGGGAACTCCTGCAAGTTGCACGACTCTAAACTTAAAACGGAAAGTTTTGGAAGCGTGGCATACATCTCGGTCCCGCTAACAAAAGATATGTTGGTGAAGTCCAAATTTAAATATTCCAAGTTCTCGAGTCTGTGCAAATCCACGGTGCCGCTCAAATTAGTCCCCCCAAGATGCAGTAATTCAAGATCCTTGAGTTGCAATAATGAGTTTGGGATTTCACCTTGCAAATTGTTGTATGAAAGGTAGAGATAAACCAACCGCGTCAAGTTCCCGAGTGAAGATGGAATTGGACCGCTCAGCTGAGCATCTGTCAAATGTAAAGAATCATGGACGGTTAGTTTGGCTACCGATTGAGTCTCGACATTTCTTTTTCTTTTTCTTTTTTGTTAAGGAACCTTGCTACTTATTGAAATATTACCTCCAAGTTTCAAATTGATCAGTTTTGCCAAGTTGACAACCCATTGCCAAATACCACCGCTGAAATTAGTAGAATAGAGATATAGAGTTGACAACCGGGTAAGATTAGCGAAGGAAGAGGGGATTTGACCGTGGAATTTATTTACTGATATATCCAGATAAGCGAGCTCAGAGAGATTACCCAGTGAAGCGGGAAGCGAACCCTGGAATTTATTTTCTGATATATCCAGATGAGCGAGCTCAGAAAGATTACCCAGTGAAGCGGGAAGTGAACCCGAGAAACTACAATCCCGAATTGATAATTCATTCAAGAAAGAGAGGTTTTCGATCGAAATAGGTATTTCTCCCGAAAAATTCGTTTCCGAAAGAGACAATGATTTCAGGGGATTACCCCAATGTAGTTCGGGAATGAAACCAGAAAGGTCGGAATTGTCACTGATGTCGAGGACTTCCAAGTTCGGTAACTGAAAGATGCTCACAGGAAATTCTCCATGCAATCCACATGATTCAAGTTTAAGCGACTTCAAAGAGGACAAGTTTGCAAGGACATGAGGGAAGGGTGATGGGACGCTTATAGAAGAGAGATCAAGTTCTCTAAGCATAGTTAAGTTCTGAACAAAATTGCCTAGGTCGGGCATCTCAAGATCCAACCACATCCAGGACAAATCAAGAGAAAATAATCTCGAGAGCCGCGAGATATCCGATGGGACTTTCCCAGAAAAGGATGAACTAGAGAGATTAAGGTAGTGTAAATTGGAAAGATTGCCAAAACCGTAAGGGATCGAGGAAGAGTTGAAGTCATTGAAAGCGAGATTGAGCGATTCCAAATGGAGTAAGTGAAAGAGGCTAGTATTGGAAGTTATGGTACCAACGAGACAGCTGCCATTGAGATCGAGGCCTGTCACATGACCGGTGGCCTCGTCGCACTTGACGCCATCCCACGAGCAGCAATCTCCATGTCGATCGAGTGACCATGATTCAACCTTTGGATAATCACAACCCTCATATGTTCTGTTGATTCTGAAACCTCGCTTGAATTCCATCAAGGCTGAGCTCTCGTCCGGACGGCAAAGGGAATTGGCAAATGAAGCAGGAAGCAGAATGAGGAAGACGATGGAAGTAAAAAACATGAAGAATATCGAGGCCGGTGCCATATCTCTGTGTTTGTTGTTTTTCTGGTTGGTTTTCGGTGGAGTTCAGTTTCAGCGAAGAAGCTTTTATAGGCAGCAGTGATAAGCAATTCCATGGTCGAGCTTTGATGTTGCTTTGGCCCCCATTCATGCAACTATACACATCTTGAAAAGACGCTTGGGGTTTGATTGAAGAAAGAGTGGTGGGATCTAAGAAATGGAAAAAAGACGAGGCAGTAGAGACTCCCGTGGTATATACGGCCAAAGAGTCTTTAGGATGTACTGGATTGTTAATGGTGTTGACGGTGAAAATGACTCATTTATTGACTTTTGATAATTTTGGGAATGAATGTCCTTAAATTATAGGTAGGTAGATCCTCTGCTATAGTATACCAGTCAAGATGTCAAAAGTGAGTGCCACTCCGCGTTTATCCTAAAGCTTGTATAGTGCTGCTCATGGAAGGGTGTGGTTGTGGGTGTGGAGTTGTAACGAATTTAGCAATCACGTTGTTGGCCTCGACCTTAGTAGCATAAAATTCCAATATGGTGTGAAGAACAATCATTTAACGTGGGGAAGACGAGATCTGGATGCCTTTTTTTTCTTGAGGGGTCACTTCTTCTGACGCTTATTTATGAATTCTTCAATTTTAGTGTCAATGACGATGCCGTACTTGTGCTGTCCGCAAAAATCTAAGTCCCGATTTCACCGAAAAATCTTAATATTCCCATAATAAAAGACGCCGTCAATTGATTTTGCCGCTTGACTACTTTAATTTGGGGGTGAATATTTCCATAAAAAATTTAAAAGTGAAGAAAATGATTTCCTTCCTCCATCAACTCCTTCACATTCTTTTCTTTTCAATTATTTTATTTTTATTTTTATATGCTTGTATTTTATTTTCAGTTTTTCTATTTTTTTTTATAGTTATTTATTTTTTATTCCTTCTATACTTTTCTTTCTTCCTCTGCTCACTGCCGACCATAGGAAAATGTTTTCCATTCCACTTTCACGAACACTTGCTGATCGGTTCAAACAAAGAGCACAGAAGCATCGTCAAAGTACAAATTCTGATCCGGACGATTTCAGTGACATTACAGTATGCTTAGACTACTGTTTTATCGCTAACAAGTACTCTATTTTCACTCAAGCTTCAATCACAACTTTCGGACTCAGCTTACTAAAACAAAGCAACAATGTAAATAACTTGGAGATGCAGTCTCCGGCCATGAATGGCGATGGAACAGATAACCCGAGGTCTCAGATGCGTTGCCGCTGGTGGTTAGAGCCAGGGAAGAAGCTACGAAGGAAGATTCTAGCTCTTCGGATTTCTCGGCCTCAAAATGGACTAGAATAGAACTAGATGATTCAGGAATGGCAAGCGGGCGCCCAGCGGGGGCCTGAAATCAATGAAGGAAACCTGTAAGCGAGAGAAATCGACGAGAGGGGCTCGTATCAATTCTCCCAAAACCAAATATGATACGATATCTGGAAAATATACACGGCCTTGTTTATTGGGCCACCGTGAGCTAAATCCAAGATTGAGTCTAGTTTAATTCTAACCAAAGAGACCTATTCACATAAAAGGATTCTTCTGTCATCACGATCCCAGAACTTGGTAAACTAAAGACGCAACTATCATGTACAAACTTAATTATTTATGTAAAGGAAATCACACTAAACTTCATTAAAATGACATGAAATGGATCCTATGCCCATGTACCTACATGAACCACCAACTTAACCCCTAAATCACCGCAGCCTCTTCCAAGATCAAAGCCTGAACCGAAACCACCAGCAACGTTCAGCACATGTAATCCATAATCCGATCAAATCTTAAGGTTCATTTGTTTCATGAAAAGTTGTTTTCAGGAAATTATTCTCCGAATTTTCGGTTTCGGGATGTTGGAAAGCTGATCGATTTACGAAAAACATTTTCCATGGACCGAAAGCAATAAGTATAGATTGGAGAAAAACATTCTTCTCTTTCGAGTAAGAAGGAAATCACTTTCCCTAAATCATCAAATAAAGGAAAATTGACCATCTTTCTTGAGAATGATTTTCAGGAAAAATATTTTCTTTTATCACAAAAATTTTGGTAAAACAAACGCACCCTATGGAAATGAATCTCATAACAATGTATTGGCATGAATCATGAAATTCAACTTCAAATTATCTCCATTAATGCCTTTCAATTTCATGCCTAAACCGAGATCCTCAATAAATTCCATCCCTCACACTCAAATTGCAGCCTCCGGCAAATATTCAGCAATGTCCAACATTCATGATCAATAAATTAACCATGTGTTGACACCTGATTTTTGATCAGTCTTTCATAGTTTATTTTTAAAAAATTCATAAAAAATCTATAAAAAGTTAAAAAAATTAAAAAATCATCTTTGGTAGCCTTGACCAAGCTAAAGGAACCATTTTTGATAAAAAAAAATAATTTTTTATATTTTTTAATATTTTTTAATATTTTCCAAAAATAGAAAAATACATGAAAAATGAAGAAAAATAGCGTTCGATGTCGTAAAAATATAGAAAAATAGTCAATATTTTTATTTTAATTTCTTTTACATTTTGAACTCATAAATAGTCAAAATTTAAGTTCAATTGCATGTGTTTCTTCACGACGCATAGAGTTGAATTTGGCAAAAAAATGTCATTCGAGTATTTTAATTTGTAAATTTCTACATCTTTTTTAGTCTTGACGTCCAATTAGATCGACCACCATCTACAATAAATGCCCCTTGCTGAATATTTTCGTTTTTGTTTCACATGATTTCATGGTGTAAAACGCCGAGTGGATCCCCAAATATAATCGGGTCGGCATGAGCTCGATAGCTCGTCCAAGACCAAACCAGGGCACGGCGAACCCCATGTGAGTACTCTCGAACTCCTTCGATGCTTCCTAATGCTTTTCTTAGGTTAGATCGTGTGTAGAATGGCTAGGACAACTAAATCATTTTTGAGCTGTGATTGATAAATAGGACCTTACTAGGAATGCCATGTGATTTATTTGCATATCTAGATTCCTTGAGTTGGGCATTTTATTACTTATTGTGATTGCTAGGATAATCACTCTTATCTACATGAATTTCTAGATTTAGGGTTCATACCTTACTCATCCGCATGAATCTCAGGCTAGAAAATTCAGTCAACTTAGGTACCGAAAGGGCGTCAACTCTGACAGTTGGTGTAACTAAGTCCCCGAAACCATTTCTCTGGTTCTCGCAGAATTGAATAGAAACTCCCAACTATTCGATTGGGTGGTCCAATCATACCCTAAAAAAATGATTGGTGGCGACTCCATGGCATGCACACTTAGCACATGTCACTAGACCACACTGAAAGTCGATCACGCATACCTCCGTTGCGATTTGGGTAATGGGCCTTGGGAGAGGCCCGCGTCCGACCAGACAGGACGGCCCATTAGCCCTCGAGAGCCCGACAACCTCAAGAGGGTCGCGACAGACTGGCGACTCCGCTGGGGACTGGTTCTTAACCATTTAGTGGACTTGAGCCGATTAAAAAGTTGATTGATTCTTCTAACCTAATTTTATGCAGATGCTCTCGAAAGTGAGGTGTATATGCTAACGAATGTGTTAGATGTTTTTGTAGACGGGAGAAATAAGGGGTGAAGTGCTTGTTAACTTTGTTTTATGCAGGCAGGAGTTTTGGATGTATGATTGTGTGGATGTTTATATTGAAGCGGTGATTGTTAAATAAAATGCATGTCTTTTGCTTTAGCACGACACAATGAATACACACAATTACGCCTAAAACCCCAGACGCCCTCTTTAGGAACACAATAGAATGAATTGAAAATGGAATCTCCGTGAGGAAAAACATGGGGTAATCCACTTTTCAATTCCGCTCACTTCGAACTATGGATTGAGTCCCAATGCAACGATAGTTGTGCAATGGAATCGGCTCTTCCCAGAATTCGAGGTGAGAACCTTGGCTTTAGGTACCAAGCCCTATCTTTTGATTTTTAGGAGTTTTCCCTCACTTGTCTCATGCGTTTGTCTATGGAAGGTTAGTATACCTAACACTGCTAAAAATACAGAGAAGCTTGATTTTCTCTTAAGTTTGGTTGGTAAGACTTTTCTATCCCTCGAACTTGTTACAGCTCTTAATCATTATATTCATTGCATAATTCCAGTGATTGGATTAAATGCCATTTTGAGGATAGATATGTGTGTTTTCCTCCCAATGTTCTTGATGAAAGATGAAGATGGTGTCATCCCATTACGAGCGCCAAGTGGACAAGAAGAGCCTGCTATGGACATCATTGAGGTATCATCTAATGAAGATGACGATTTGGAATAGGTGATCCTGAAGTCACGTCTCAAAGATCGAAACTGGGGCATCTCTAAGTATTAAGATCACATTCCTTTGTTTTAATTTTCATTTCTAGCCTTCTTGTATAGGATTTATTTTGCTGAGATCCTCTCTATCTGATCCCTTATATTGATTGTATTAGGGATCTATTTGTGTTTATATACATTCAGATTGAAATTTGTTGTATTTCTATTGACTTGTCATTGGAATGTGATAGTGGCATTTCTTCTAATCACTCGAATACTCCAAAATCAATTTTATAATTCCTTTGGATGAAATTGAAATTGGAAGTCTTATACAACCTTTTGGCCATATAGGGCAATACAATCCCAATTTCGCCAGAAGGAACTATAAACTTGAATTGGTTCATGCATGTTTTGCATCATTGGTAATCCACAATAATTGATCAAGAGTATTCGTGTTTTTCAAATTTAATGAAAAGATAGATATCCAAATTACTCTCGTTCTTAGCAAACGGCTTTAATTTGGATACCGTATCTTCAATTGAATTTAAAACACATCGTAATTGTGTACTTTTGAACATTCCATTGATTTTCTTGGAATTGATCAAAGGCGATTATCGTGAATTACATTCCTTTCAATGATATGCTTTCCTTTGAGGAATATTGATAAAAGCTTTTGCACAAGGCCAAAACCCTTGTAAAAGCTCTTATCCCTATTAATCACAAGTAAGCATAAAATTGAAAGGATTTATGCTTTATTTTTCAAATTCTTTCTTCTGATTCTGCCTTTTCATTTGAAACAGGTTAAAAACAAGTAGAGAAGAGAAGTCTTTTTGTGGATAATCGCGGTGGGAGGTTCCTTTATCCGATCATAAGCAAGATTAAAAAATCAAGATGTACACGCTCGAATCATCAATGTCAAAGCGCAGCTTGCCTAGGTTGAGAGTGGTCAGGTGTTCGAGAAAGTCAGCCATACAGAAGTTGAGACACACACATTAGAGCTTTCATTCATTTCGCTCAATCGAGGAACCTTAAAAGCAGATCATACAAATCATCGGGGTGGAAACATAAAATCGCAATGAGCCCTAATTAGCATCACAAAGGAACCAAGTTGGCCCTCCATATTATTGATGCTTTGCTTATACTCACCACCCCGAGACTCGAGATCTGCAAGCTTAAGAAGAAGGCGTTTACATTCCCCTTTAAGCTCGGCAACCTTGGTCCCGTGATCTTCGGCGGCTATTTCCAGGTCCCGAACTAGTCCTCTCCCATGGGCTATATCCGCGGTAATGCTGTCAAGCCTTTCTTCCTGCCACTCACATTGAAACTTCAACACGACATTACGACGGTCGTGCTCATAGGTGGTCAGGGATAAGGCCAAGCGCTCCACCAAATTTCCCCTCTCGCGAAGCAACATCGAGACTCGCTTGTTGGCGAACTCAACAGCCTTTCTGTGACTATCGGCCACAAGGTTGGCCAACACCAAGCAGTTGGACCGATCCTCATAGCGAGCTCGCAAAACGTGAGCCACGGTAGCTTTTCGATGAGCGACACGGTAAGTCTCTAAAAAGTTTATAAAGAGGGTTGGGAAGATTCTATATTCCCTCTCTAAATTAGTGCCCTCGATGGAGGTGGTGTCTATTTCCACGAGCAAAATGCGGATTTCATCTTCAGTTTCTGGGTGATCGGCTATATGAGCATAGCCTCGATCGAGGAGGTTATAGAGTTTTTCCCACTGGGCCAAAATTTCGGCCGAGAAAGCGCGAATAGGAGAGGAGGTCATTTTCGTTGGAGTGAGGGAGAAGAAGATGAGTGTGGTAGAGTGATTAAAATAAGAAAAGGCAATTATGTAAGGGTGTTAATCTTCTCTGCATTAACTCCTCCTTTTATAGCAACTCGAGAATGAAGAAAGGCACAGCAATAATGCTCGTGGAGCCAAGTTAATTGGGTAAAGCAGTGGTGGCTCTTTCGGTGAACCATCAGATCTGTCCCAGTCCGCGATTTCAAGCTTGATAAACCTAAAAAAGTTGTAAAAAGATATGTCGGTGTCACCATATTAAAATTGAGCGGGAGTTAAGCGCAACTATCGAAAAAAGTTGCGAAAGGATTTGGCGGTCCCATCATATTAAAAAACTGAGCAGGAGGCGAGCGTAGTTCCACCTTTTTGAAAATAAGTGGGAGACAGACATGGATATCGAGAAAAGGAAATCGATTTGGTGTCCCTCCACGTTGAAAAGAAGAAAGAAGACGACAAAGCGGGAAATACGAAATCTTGGGAGCAACGCTTGCCTGACGATCTTCATCCATGTTTAAAGAACGTTTCATGGGCATACAGAACCACTCAAAAGAAAATTTAGAGAGAGTGAGCATACATGAGAGAGTAGAGAACCCTGAGTGAGCAAAAATTGATCGAACATTTTTCGATCCAACATGTTTGAGGGTTACCATCAGTTGCTAGAGGCGACTGATCCAAAAATCTCAGAAAATGAACTACTGAGAGATCTCGAAGATTCCAGGATGGCGTCTGGTACCAGAACCACAGAACCCAACCCTTTCGGCAACGAAGTTCAGGATCTCAGCAGCGACGACAACAGCAGCAGCGATGGTCAATCTCGGAAAAGGAAACGTCGCCAGTGCCACACTCAGAATGAAATCCAAGAGCTTGAAGCTTTCTTTAGTGAATGCCCTCTCCCGAACATGAAACAAAGAATTGAATTGGGTCAGAAGCTAGGGATGAAACCTTTGAGGGTCAAGTTTTGGTTTCAAAATAAGCGAGCCAAATTGAGGGCTCAACACAGACGTCAAGAACTTGCGATTCTAAAGGAGGAAAACGAAAAGCTTCGAGCGGAGAACATGAGGTATAAGAAAGCTCCCAGCACTATCGCTTGCCTTAATTGCGGTGGCCCTATCACTCTCGGCGAAATGTTCCTTGATAAGCCTTATATGAGGATTGAAAATGCTCATTCACCACCCCACTCCCTCGAACCATCTTCGATACAATCGGATTTTGTTGGAGATATGCATGAACAAATCAATTCTACGAAGTCAATATCGATGCCTTCTAAAGGATGTGATATGCGTCACCATGATTGGAGTTTCCTTAACGATGAGCTTACTATCACGACCGACCAATCCAAAGCTGATGAATTCCCTCCACAACAATTTCCGGCTCGATCAAATTCTACTGGAAATAGGCCAGAGAGCAATAGCCAAGTTGTCAACACTGTTCCGGGTCGCAAGAAGACGAGGGTCAATTGGTCCCCCGAGCTTCATCTCAAGTTCCTTAGTGTGGTTCAGTAACTAGGGATCAACTCAGCATATCCAACGCGCATACTTGAGATCATGAACATACCAGGACTCACTAAAGATGGAGTCGCGAGTCACCTCAAGAGCTACAGAAGGGCGCTAAGACAGCGCCACACAGCACTGAACCTGAAAGAACTCAACTTGTGCCTAAACACTAGGCATGGCTATAACTACAATGCCCCTGAAGTAAGAAATACCCTGCCGAATCTAGGCACCGACCAAGCTGGTAGCAGCACCATCGACTACTTGGGCGCTAATCAGAATATTCCCCCGAATCATCTCAGCACCCCTCAAGAGTATATGCCACAAGTGCAGCAGGTACGAACTCCTTGGTTTGAGCAGCAACTTTTCGCTAGTGCTCTTCCTATCCCCGATCAACATATTGCGCCTAGTGTTCAAAGATCTACCCGGCTTGGGCATATGATTTCGGAAGATCAAGCGGGCGGATGCTTTGAGGATTTTTGTTTCTCCCATTCCCAAATGGAAGGTGCTTTTGATAGTGAACGGATCAATCATCCTCTTATAATCTCGAGCAACGACGAAGGTTCTAGCTCGAAGAATCAGATCGCTCACAACAGAAACAGGAATCCTTCAACGCCAAGCGATGATGGTCAACCCGAATATCAGTTGCTCGAAGAATCAAAAGATTTCCTTGATGAGGAGCTCCATATCTGGATCGATCAGTTTAAAACTGATGGACTTATGAAGTTATGATCCAAAATGACGATTATATGTCTGATTCATGGTGTAGCTGGCTGATCACCGAGAATCCTCAAGGGAACTAGGCACATGTGAATGGATGTATCATTAATCTTTCTGTCATAAAGTCTTCCATGCAAGATAATCTTCCTTAATGCCTAGAGTTAATCTGGGGCAGCGATCAGTACTACCTGCGAGCATCATCATGCTTGAGTACGACAATCCCTTGTTAGATTAGAGTCGAGGCGAATCAATTGAACGCCACGAAGAAAAACATTTAAAGGCTTCACATAGGAAAATGCGAGCAAAAGCCCGAGCGAGCTCAAAGACGGTTAGCTCTGTATCGTTCTAAGGGACCTTTAGTCGTTATGAACTCTAAATTGAGCTTGTTTCATTCTCGATGGGGGTCGCTAACTGCTTCAAGAATTTTATAACAAAAAACGAACCAGTTAGGGACGCCAATAGTGCTTTGTCCTGGTAGTCAGTGAACTGGAAGTGGTACGAAACGTCAGGAGTTCGATCTCAGGATTGAAAAATCATTTTATCAGTTTGTCTATCACCCGATGAAGTTCAAAGAGATTCGACGCAGATGACTGTAGAACTTGGGGCAATTCGAAAATCATCGATTCATTTTCATCAAGCGGCGAAGTTGGTATTGTAAAATGTGAAGCACGCAAATGACAAATCCGAAGCAAAGGAGATGAATCATGATTCGCTTATCCAAGGTCGGGATTTCAACCTTCGACTAAAGCCAAATCTAGGATGAGTTTTTGATCTTGCCCACTCGACAAAACCCATCTCCACTGAAAATGGGGGCAAACCATTCCTACATCTGGAAAGCATGTCGAAGCCGAAGACATCAAATTCATCGTTTGATCCGTGGGGCAAGTCCCCGAAGCAATAGTTATCATCCGCAGAGCGTAATAGAATCCATCCTTTCAATGTAAAACACATTTGGCCGCGGAGCCACCCATTTGGTAAAAAGAACGTATCGTTCCTAAATGATTTTCAATCAGATGCGGGGATAATGTTCTCTCATTTTCCTCTCAGGTGATGAACAGAGATGAGGCACCCAAGAAGCCATGCATTCAAATAACAAAACAGTGCATGAAACACGCCCAAAAAGATGAATGAATCTCCTCCGACGTAAATCCTCGAGGTGGATTCGTTGCCCAACCAGACGAAGAAATCATGGCCACAAGCTTGAGGGCCGGCTTCTACAATCCGCACATTGGCATGCAGAATGGAATTCAAATCAAGAGTAAAGTAGTATCGTCCCAATTTGTTTTGAATTTGGAAACCCAAAATAATGCTTAATATTTATCCTTGGCATGAGCTCGCCATCAGGGCAGACATGTAAGTTTCATTTTTCTCCAAAAACCAAGAAGTCGAAAGAACTTTAGAACACCCAACAATCTTGTGTTACTATGTGAAGTGCAGATTTTCACAACCCTTGTACACTCGTTGGAGCATATGACCAAGGGTAAGATGTATCGTTCCAATTTTTGTAAAGTTTTAGAATATACAATGACATATCCCTTTTATATCTCCAGGATCTCCAGCCTCGATGGGCAGGTAAGTATCCCTTTTCCCAATTCATTGGAGATTAAAAACTTTCAGAATTAATTCGATTCTCACATCTAAAAAGACATAGAATTCTTACTTCATTGACATTCATGTTTTAAAACATGAGATTGTCTGAACATGAATTACACATGTATGGTGCATCATAAAATCCCTTTGAAGGATAAATCTTGATGAAATGAAATGAATTTTTCCAATAAGAGTCGTTTGAACTGTTCAAAAGGGTATTTTCTCATAAGAGAAGCGAGCCTAATCTAAACACGTCCCATACACACTTGAGAGATGAGGAGATTGGAAATGATAGCGAAACCTTAACCTATGGATATAAGGGTCATTCGCAACGATTACATGGATCGAGATGACAGAGGCATTTATTTCTTCATTCCAAACACTACAGATGCCCATTGAGAACCCCATTGAACGGCGATTTTCATTCTCAACCCTGTCAAGAACCACCCCACATTGGGGCAAATGAAGGTTAGTCCAACAATATCAGAAAGTAAACGGTTAGAAATTTTCTTGCTCGGACTAACATAAATCTTTGTGTGTTGTTTATATGATAATCCAAGTGTCATAGGATGACGAGAATGATTCATTTCTCTATCCTACACACTGTTATCCTTTGCACAACCATGTTGAGCCAGCAAATTCATTTCATCAACCTATTGGTGATCATTGCATATTCCAAAGCAAAGGCAACATCACTCTAGGAATGGAAGCGTGCCAAAGTTTAAGTTGCATATCTAGCATGATTGCCGAAAATCCTAGCTCCAAAAGAAAAGAAAAACACGGGATTAAAAAAAAGGGGAAAAGAAAAATCCCTAGACATCAAGAAAAAGCAAAGTGCCTGGTAAAAAGCAAGGCTGATGTCTATTCAAAATATCCCCAGTAAAGTCTAGAGAGACGATGAAAAGACCCTGCAAAGGAGTTAGATCAAGATGACTACTCTCCAAATGTTGTCGTGCTCAAATTGCAAACACACAAACAGACGGTCTCTTAATGTAACAAGAGACGCTTTTAAACATCCTTGTGCGCTCTAAAAGAGGAGTGTACACTTCAAGAAATGGAGATGTTCTTCGAAGGACATGTGGCAAATTTGCAATGATCACCAATGTCAAACCCTTCACAATTTCTGGGCAAAAAATAAGCCTTTTTCGGTCCCCAATCCTTCCAATGTTACAACCCTGAAGTAGTCTTATCTGACTAAGACACTTGGGTTAATGTATAACTTAGCTCAAAGAAGTACGAGCAAGACTATTTCTTTCTCATTTTGCAGGGTTCTTGACTTGTAAACCCGGATCAGATAGTGAAAAATTTCGTTCAACGGCCTTGACTCAAAAGTGAGTCCCCCTTGGAAACCGATATCCAAGCCTAACACTACGGTCCCGTGAAAGACCTCCTGATCGGTCGAAATGTATGCGTTGTGAATGATCCTGAAACCCAGGCACAAGTCGGTAGGAAATTGAACACTTTCCCTATTAAAGATCATTATCACAGAGCAGTGAGGAGCCTTCTTGGGTGAGAAATACTCCAATGGATGTTTTGAGCAAACTCTTTTTGAAATTTTCAAATTGTTTGATCTAGAGTTTCCGTGCAAGGAATTTATGATCACATCTGTATATGGCAGGAATGTTTTGGATAACCTCCAACAATCAAAATACACATTTCATGACTAAAACTTAAGTCGTAGAATTTTGTCAGTTAGACAATTATTGTCTTCCCAAAGATTACTAATATCTTCTTGGCGAGGAAAATTTTTTCAGGTCTAAGCTTTCTGCAGGACTTTTGGCCACCCCAAAGACTGGGTGCGTCATCCTTAGGTGAAGCCTTTTAGTAGGCAAATCTTTTCTAAGACCGATCCACAGAATGATCGAGTCTCCGACTAGCCCCGAAGAGCGGGTACGTCATCCTTTGATTCATATCAATTTGGAATCTCATAAATGGTAGAAACCGCCTGAATGGTCAACTCAATGGTAGAAACCGCCTGAAGGGTCAATCAATGGTAGAAACCGCCTGAAGGGTCAACACAATGGTAGAAACCGCCTGAAGGGTCAATGTATGGTAGAAACCGCCTGAAGGGTCAACCAATGGTAGAAACCGCCTGAAGGGTCAAAACAATGGTAGAAACCGCCTGAAGGGTCAATGTATGGTAGAAACCGCCTGAAGGGTCAACCAATGGTAGAAACCGCCTGAAGGGTCAACTCAATGGTAGAAACCGCATGAAGGGTCAATGAATGGTAGAAACCGCCTGAAGGGTCAAAGGACTGGTAGAGACTGCCTGAAGGATCAACCCAATGGTCCGATCCACCATATGGATCAAAACCTTGATGAATCCCGAACGCGGGAGGAGTCGTTTTCCCTAATAAGCCTTACATTAGGCAAGCCATTTCTAGTTTAGTCCACCACACGGATCAAAACCCTTGGCAAATTCCCAAATGTGGGATGCGTCTTCCTTAGGTTCCTATCAGTTAGGAATCCCATTATGGTTTGACCTACCATACAGGTCAGAGCTTAACATCCCCAGGACACTCCGATGACAAGTCCTTAGGAATCTACTTGAACCCATCAGACACAGCAAATGCCGCAAGCATTAGGCAGGTAAGGGGCAGGGAAGTCTATCTACTCCTTAACTTTCTTACATCATATCAGGGAATTGAATGAGCACATCTCTTTTTAAGGAAAAGCACACATTGATGGGCATGAAAATTGGATGTCATGATTTCTTTTCTTTTCCCAGTCGAGTTGATCAGAACACAGGTGTCACCTTGTCTTTGAGAGAAACCTCTGACGAAATTCCTCTCAAAGAGGGGCAGCTGTTGACACCTGATTTTTGATCAGTCTTTCATAGTTTATTTTTAAAAAATTCATAAAAAATCTATAAAAAGTTAAAAAAATTAAAAAATCATCTTTGGTAGCCTTGACCAAGCTAAAGGAACCATTTTTGATAAAAAAAAAATAATTTTTCATATTTTTTAATATTTTTTAATATTTTCCAAAAATAAAAAAATACATGAAAAATGAAGAAAAATAGCGTTCGATGTCGTAAAAATATAGAAAAATAGTCAATATTTTTATTTTAATTTCTTTTACATTTTGAACTCATAAATAGTCAAAATTTAAGTTCAATTGCATGTGTTTCTTCACGACGCATAGAGTTGAATTTGGCAAAAAAATGTCATTCGAGTATTTTAATTTGTAAATTTCTACATCTTTTTTAGTCTTGACGTCCAATTAGATCGACCACCATCTACAATAAATGCCCCTTGCTGAATATTTTCGTTTTTGTTTCACATGATTTCATGGTGTAAAACGCCGAGTGGATCCCCAAATATAATCGGGTCGGCATGAGCTCGATAGCTCGTCCAAGACCAAACCAGGGCACGGCGAACCCCATGTGAGTACTCTCGAACTCCTTCGATGCTTCCTAATGCTTTTCTTAGGTTAGATCGTGTGTAGAATGGCTAGGACAACTAAATCATTTTTGAGCTGTGATTGATAAATAGGACCTTACTAGGAATGCCATGTGATTTATTTGCATATCTAGATTCCTTGAGTTGGGCATTTTATTACTTATTGTGATTGCTAGGATAATCACTCTTATCTACATGAATTTCTAGATTTAGGGTTCATACCTTACTCATCCGCATGAATCTCAGGCTAGAAAATTCAGTCAACTTAGGTACCGAAAGGGCGTCAACTCTGACAGTTGGTGTAACTAAGTCCCCGAAACCATTTCTCTGGTTCTCGCAGAATTGAATAGAAACTCCCAACTATTCGATTGGGTGGTCCAATCATACCCTAAAAAAATGATTGGTGGCGACTCCATGGCATGCACACTTAGCACATGTCACTAGACCACACTGAAAGTCGATCACGCATACCTCCGTTGCGATTTGGGTAATGGGCCTTGGGAGAGGCCCGCGTCCGACCAGACAGGACGGCCCATTAGCCCTCGAGAGCCCGACAACCTCAAGAGGGTCGCGACACCATGCCAACGAATTGTGCTGTCCGCAAAATCTAAGTCGAGATTTCACCCAAAAATCTTAATATTCCCATAATAAAAGGCACCTTCAAGGTTTTGCCGCTTGACTACTTGATGGATGAATATTCCAATAACAACTTCAAAAGTGAAGAAAATGATTTCTTCTTTCCGAGAAGAGGAAAACACTTTTTATGTTCTTTCCTCCATCCACTCCTTCACTTTTCTTTTCTTTTCAATCATTTTTTATTTTTATATGCTTGTATTTTATTTTCAATTTTTCAATTTTTTTTATAGTTCTTTTTTTTCTTCCTCTGCTCACTGCCGACCACAGGAAAATGTTATTCATTTCACTTTCGAGTCTCGACCAAATGCCAAAAAATATTATTTTTTCTTTTTTTTGCTAATCGAGGTGTCCGAGTCAGCTTGCGCGCATCTCGACCATTCTTCGATGGAGACTAGCATAGTAACCCACCGCCATGACCCCCCCACTTAAATTACAGATGCTCAGCTGGAGAATCGAACTTGGGACCAGTGTGCCTAACCACACAATCTCAAGTGCACCTTAACCAACTGAGATATCCATAGATGGGTACAAAAAAATATTGTTATTTTCTTGAAAAACAACTTTTCGAGAAATGTTTTCCAAAAATATCACATTTTTGGTGAAACAAACGAAATCTCAGAGTTATAAGCAAATCTGTAATATTTTTCAGAAGGGAAAAAATGGTCACACATGCACAAGGGACAAAGTAGGTCGCATTCTTATGCATGCTGTTAGGATGCATGTGTGAGTTGTGTTAGAGGAATCTCACATAGGATAATTGATGTGGTGTTGAGTAGTTAATATACCCAAGTTGGCCTAGAACTCATTGGCTTAAGTTTTTTAGTTAAGGTGGGTCCAACTAGATATATTGACGGGCTCAGACTTGGCTCTCTCTTGGAGATCTCCACGACAAAAAGTATCGGTCTTCCGCTGCGCGCTTCCAACAAATGGTATCAGAGCCGATGGTTGATTGGTGGGCCTTCGATCTGTTTCGACGGATATCTCAAGAAGGAATCTGATGATCGAGTTTAAAAAAAAAGTATCTGGTGCCAATGCGGTTTCCAGGCCGGTGGAGGAATCTAGTGATCGCGTCTAAAAAAAAAGAATCTGGTGCCAACGTGGTTTCCGGGCCGATGGACGTTGTGGTGTGGCAACGCAGACTTAATGGGCGTTGATGGAGATTCAGGTTGAGATGGAGGCAAAGCGATTTCCGGGCCGGTGGACGTTGTGGTGTAGCAACGGACCCAATGGGCGTTGATGAAAATTCAAGTTGAGATATGTTGGTGCGGAAGGATACTTGGATTAAGGATGTAAATGTGAGTTGTGTTAGAGGAATCCCACATAGGATAATTGATGTGGTGTTGAGCAGTTAATATACCCAAGTTGGCTCATAACTCATTGGCTTAAGTTTTTGAGTTAAGGTGGGTCCAACTAGATATATTGACGGGCTCAGACTTGAACTCTCTCTTGGCGATCTCCCCGGCAAAAAGTATCGGACTTCTACTATGCGCTCCCAACACATGCCGTGGTAAATAGTTCATGTGCTGTCGTAATTGGATAGTTGGTCCTCTTAAATGGCATCTCATACTTTTTCCATGAAAATACCAAACTTGAGTTGCTAGCGAAAGGTCTTTTTCCCATCTTTCACGTTTGACGTACATGTGTCATTCTCCATCCCTACGAGTATTCCTACTCCTCGAATCACCAAACAATCGATGATAAGCATCGATTGTAGTATATTTGCAGATTCCATTTATCACTATCTCGTTCTATGTTGAAATAATGATACAATATACGACGACAAATTATAAATAAGCATAAAACCCTTGGGAACTATGGAAAACAGAAGAATTTCTGACAGATGGTGAATGCGGAAAAAGTCATGAGTTTGTATTAAAAGTTTATATTTAAGCTTTTGATTTCTTTGTGTAAAGCCTTTGCAAAGGCATTTTAAATACTACTATCATATTTGCTTACTCGAGTTCACTCCCGCATCAAATCTACTAAATTTTCACATCCATTTTGGCTCCTACAAAGCCCATATCAATTCAGTCTCGGTGGTTTTTGGCGATTTCTACTATGAAGGAGCTCGAGTGATTGGGATGGCCAACGACGATTGGAAGAAATTCGTGTGTGTGCTGCCAATTGCCGTAGATGATTTACAATTTCAACATATTGCCTATGGCTCCTTTTTTTTTTTTTTTAAGTTAGGAGTTACGAGCAAATAGGCAGTTTTTTTAAAAAAAATTTCAAAATGAAAAAGAAAATAGTCACACACGCACAAGGTACGAATTAGGTCGAATTCTCATGCTTGGCGTGATTGATGGTTCATGTGCAATCATAATTGCATAGTAGATCCACTAAAATGATGTCTCACATTTTTTTCCCACCCAAAATTGAGATGTTACTTATCTTCCAGACTAATCAAAGTCATTACTGTTCCTAATTC
The DNA here is from genome assembly GCA_021437785.1 of Rhodomyrtus psidioides. NCBI lineage: Eukaryota > Viridiplantae > Streptophyta > Magnoliopsida > Myrtales > Myrtaceae > Rhodomyrtus > Rhodomyrtus psidioides. The sequence goes on from JAILYB010000054.1 coordinate 2,651,263, forward strand.
TCGAATCAACTCGAATTCAGGCTATAGAAGCGCTGACAAACGGTGAACAAATGGTGACAGAAATATGGCGCAAAGACATGGCCTCAGATTAGAATTGCCGATTTACACATCGAACGAATATCATCTCTTTGAGCTAAGGGATAATAGAAGTCTTTCCAAGTCTTCCATTAGTTGAGAATCTGAGGTGGCCACTTCCACTTCGACAATGCAGAAAATGCGTAAGAGCCAATTTGACTATAAACAAAAGCATGAGCGACGAACGAAAAATCTGTATGTAAAGAAGATAGTTGGAGAGACTTTGAAGTTGGGCAAATATTCTTCACCCAGCAACGGGAAATTACATGATTTTTTAAAGACTTTTTTTGGTCATCTTTTAGATTGACGAACAGGATTATTCTACAGTTGCCTAGTCTCCGAATCCCATAAAGAGAATTTCGTAATTTCAGATTTCATATATCACAACCACGTGTTGTATAGAGCTAATTACAGATTATACATAATTAGATGAATTACAAACAAGCATAAATCTCATAAGAATTATAAAAGCTCCAACGGAAAGTAAACTCACCGAATTAAGGCCGAAATATGGCCCTAAGGCATGGCGTAAGAACAGTTTTTTAGCCAATAATTTTACCCATTTGCACAATATTAATGTCTGTTATTCAAGAAATTACCGGTACACGTAGTCATATTTTCTAATGGAACCTCTTTGAGCTAATGGATGAAAGAAGTCTTCCACTCATCGAGAACGCATCTGACATGGCCACTTCAACTCTGACAACGCTGAAAATGCATAAGAGCCAATTTTACCATAATCAAAAGCATGAATCTTAATTGTTGATGCACTTAATCGGGTCGTTAATCAATGGATGAAAAATCTGTATCACTTTAAAAGTCCGAGAGACATTGAAGTTGGGCAATGACTTTGGCTTCATTGACCAAATATACATTTATATTCCAAATTTAAATGATGGATGCGGAATTTGACCGTTTCTCCAATTTAGGTATTGATCAACTGTTAATTTTTAATTCGTCGAGATCAAACAATATAGGATGTGTGCTGCCGACATGGTAAGGCTGCGTATGGATGGTGGCTGGGGAAACTGTTTCTGTTCCAAAAGTGTTCCGGGAACACTTTTGGAACAGAAACGCGTATGGTTCAAAAATGTTCCGAAAGTGTTCCGCGGAACACTTTTGTGCCAAAGAACACTTTTGAAGGACAAAAAAAAACTTGCTTCTGGGATTTGGGAACACTTTTTGGAACACTTTTGAAACCACCATCCATCGTCGCCGACACGATTACCACTCGCCGCCTCGCTAAAAGCCGACCGTCGACGGTCGCCGGCCTCTGTCGCCGGCCGCCGGTCTCCGGCCGCCGTCGCCGGCCGCCAATCTCCGGCCGCCGGTCTCCGGCCGCCGTCGCCGTTGCCGGCCGCCGGTCTCTGGCCGTCGCGGTCGCCGGCCGCCGTCTCGGTCGCTGGCCGCCGTTCGCCGTCCGCCGCCGTCGGTCGCCGCTGACGGTCGCCGCAGCCGGTCGCCGCCGACGGTCGCCGGCCGCCGCCGCCGGTCGTCCGCCACCGGCCGTCGCCCACCTCCGGTCGGCGACTGAAAAAAGTGTTTTTTTTTTTAAATTACCAAACGCGTTTTTTTCCTAAAAATCGTAATTTTGAACAGAAACACAAAAAAATGTTTCTGTTCAAAAAATGCTCCCTGGAACAGAAACGCTACCATACACAGCCTAAAATGTATTGACTTGAGATTCTAGGTGAACTAAATCTTTGAATTTGGGTTCCTCTCAAATTAAACAGATCGGGCAACGACCTAGACCACTATAATAAGCTTAGTCAATAGTACATCCGAGTTGATTTGATCTCCTAATATTAGGATCCATACCCTGAATTCTTTTATTATACACATCCCAAATTGTAACAAAAGTAGAGAGTATTCTTTTGTGGCAATTTCATGCACGAACAACATGGTACAAAACCCTTAAATATGGACCCACACGACGGACAGACAATAGTCACGTTGCCGTCTCATCCTCAAGTCAAAGTGGATGTGCGAAATTACGAGCGATGAAATGCTTTGTCTACATTCGATCGTGAAGAAGACTAAGGTCGGTTATAGTTGAAAAGTGGCATTTTGGTCTATTGACGGGTGGAAAATCGCAGGCATGTCAAAGATGACTTGACCGAAGAAAAGAATACATAACGTATCCTCGACGATGGCACTATGTTACTTTTTGATAATTGGCACTATGTCCTTATAATCGCTTCTGACAGGAAAATATGATATATACGACATTATCATACAGTAACTTTTTGGTTATCAAGTCATTATGTCCCAAATAATGTACTTTTTTTTCGTGCTCGAATAAGTTTAGGTAAAAAAAAAAAATAGTGAGAGTATTCTCAGATCATTTGAATTTATCTCATAGACAAAGAATACTTGGCTTTATATTATATTTCTGCTTTGTTTTGTATGCCTTGAATAGGAAATAAGCTTAAGTTATGGGCCTTGGGCCAACATTAGGGTTTGAGGGGTAATACTATAAATATTGCTCTTTTTTCAAACTGTTAGTAAGTGAGAAGCTTACGTTGCCTCTTTTGTAATCCCTTGATTCTCATAGTGGATTTTGCCTCTCCTCTCTCCCGTGGTTTTTCCCGCAAGGGTTTCTACGTAAATCTTGGTGTTCCGTTCTTCTAATCTGTCTCAATTTCGTCTTAATTTCCGCATTGTCGTAACAAACTGGTATCAGAGCTCGTGGTTCATCCGTCGACGAAAGAGATACACAAGAGTTCGGGAATTCGGATTTCGTAAATTTGGATTTCGGGCAACTCCTCCTCCTCTGGTCTGCGTTTGTCGTTTTCAGATTTTGGGTTTCACATCGCCACCCGCAGGTTGTCGCTTCTTACCTGATTCGGCTCGATTTGGCCCGCGTTCGAATTGATTAGGAGTGGATCGCACTCCAAAGGCACGCACAATCTTCAATTGCGTCAGAGAGCTTCTCGGTTTTGCGTCTTCATTAGTGGATTTGGTTTTGCGACAGAGGGCTTCAATCTTCATCAGTGGTTTTGCGTCAATTTGGTTTTTCAATCGCAGGTCTTCAATTTAGTTTTGCGTCAGAGATCTTCAGTCTTCAGGAGCAAAACGTCAATTGGAGCACTTTAATTCTGGAGCACTATCCCAAGTTTGACTGAGGAGCACTTTAATTGCCACGTCCACGAAATCGCAGTGGGCACTTTGACTCGTTGAAGAAACGGTGGGCGTTTTGACTCGTTTGGCGTCTTCAATTTGTTGAAGAAACTATCCAAAGCTGCTGCACTTTGACTCATTCAAGAAGATTTCGTGTTTAGCAATTTCAACGATCTTCTCAGTGGGTAATTTTGGCATTGACAAGTGTTGTCCAAGGATTTCGTGCGCGCTTCTTCGATTCGAAATAAATTATGGCTTCGAGTTCAACAACGAAATTTGATATCGAAAAGTTTGATGGGAGCGGCAGTTTCAACCTATGGCAGGTTCGTATGTTAGCCGTTCTTACGCAGCAGGGTTTGAAGAAAACTTTGTTTACTAAAGGAAAGAAACCGGACACGACAGATGAAGTATGGGAAGAACTGGATGAGAAAGCTTTGTCCACTATTCAATTGTGCCTCACAAACGAAGTTTTGCAAGAGGTACTAGATCAAAAGACAGCCGCAGGTTTATGGACAAAGTTGGAGAGTATTTTTCTGACAAAGTCTCTCACAAATCGATTGAGACTCAAGCAACGACTCTTCACTTTTCGTATGGTTGAAGGTACTTCTCTCAAATCCCATATTTCTGAGTTCAATGCTCTTATCGCTGAATTAAGAAGCATTGATGTTAAGATTGAAGATGAGGATCAAGCTCTTTTATTGTTAGTTTCACTACCTGCCTCTTATAAGAATTTTAGAGAGACCATGATTGTTAGTAGAGAAACTATTGATTTTGAAGATGTCAAGACTAGTCTGCTAAATAAGCAGAAACTCGATACAGAATTGACTTCTGATGGTAGTAATAGTCATGGGGCTGGTTTAGTTGCTCGGGGAAGGTCTGTTGAGAGAAGAAATAGTGGCACGAGCAGATCAAAGTCTAAGCATAGAGACATGATTTGTAACTATTGTAAATCTCCAGGGCATATCAAGATAAATTGCCTAAAACTGAAGGCAAAGGAGCAGAGAGAAAATAATTCGAATCAACAAATTCATGAGAATGTCAATCGTCATAACAATCGCAATTATCAGAATAGACAGAATAGGCGAAACGAAAATCCTGCTCAAGCTGATGTTGCTAAAGAAGAAGACAATGATTGGTTATTGATTGCAGATAATAAAGATAAATTCTGTGATAGTTGGATTCTTGATTCAGGCTGCTCATATCATATGTGTCCTCATCGAGATTGGTTCTCTACGTATAAAGAACATGATGGTGGAGTTATTCTCATGGGTAATGATGCTAGATGCAAAGCTATTGGGATTGGCACTGTTAATATTAAGATGCATGATGGCATGATCAGAACTTTAGATAATGTCAGGCATGTGCCTGATTTGAGGAAAAATCTAATTTCATTGGGTACACTTGACGCCAATGGTTGTAGATTTACTGCTGAGGGTGGAGTTCTGAAAATTTTGAGAGGCTCACTTTTGTTGATGAAAGGGCTTAAAATTGGTACTTTGTATCAACTGCAAGCCTCTACTGTTACTGGTTCAGCTGCGGCCTCTTCTGATATGACAGATTCAGATAATACAAAATTATGGCATATGAGATTAGGCCATATGAGTATTAGAGGGATGGATGAGCTCAGTAGAAGAGGTCTCTTGTGTGGTCAGAAAATTGGAAAACTTGATTTCTGTGAACATTGTGTTTTTGGGAAACAGAAAAGAGTCAGTTTTAAAACAGGAATTCACAGCACAAAGGGCACTCTGGATTACATACATTCTGATCTCCGGGGGCCTGCTAGAGTTCCATCGAAAGGCCTTGGTTTCAGGTATGTACTCACTTTTATTGATGATTTTTCAAGAAAAATTTGGGTATTTTTTCTCAAGGCAAAAAGTGATGTTTTCGTTACTTTCAAGCAATGGAAAACATTAATTGAAAATCAAACCGGTAAGAAAATCAAGCGACTGAGAACAGATAATGGGCTAGAATTTTGTGGAAGTGAGTTTAATGAGTTCTGCAAGAATGAAGGAATTGTGAGACATCATACTACAGTGTATACTCCGCAGCAGAATGGTATTGCAGAACGTATGAACAGAACCCTATTAGAAAGAACAAGGTGCATGTTGTCTAGCGTTGGTTTGGGCAAGGAATTCTGGGCTGAAGCAGTCAATACTGCTTGTTGGTTAATAAATCGTTCTCCTTGCATGTCTATTGAGAACAAGATACCTGAGGAGGTATGGTCAGGTAAACCTGTTGATTATTCTTCTCTTCGAATATTTGGATGTCCAGCATATTCACATGTTAGTGAAGGAAAACTAGAGCCTAGAGCGAAAAAATGTATTTTTCTTGGTTATGGTTCTGGTATAAAAGGTTATAGGCTTTGGTGTTCTGATTCATCTAAGATTATAATTAGCAGAGATGTTACTTTTGATGAGTCTGCTATGCTTCATCCTGTCAAGAAATCATTAGATACTTGTCAGGAAAATCTACAAAAGTGCACCAAAGAAGGTGGAGTTTGAAGTATCTTCTTCACAGCCAGTTCAGTCAGTGACTGATAATATTGAGATTGAAGAATCTGAAGAAGAAAATTATTCCATAGCCAAAGATAGACCGAGAAGAACAGTAAAACCTCCACAGATGTATGGATACTCAGATTTTGTTGCTTATGCTCTTTCAGCTGCAGAGTCGATAGAATATGCTGAGCCTAAAACGTACAAGGAAGCTATTTCCTCCAAAGATTCAGTAAAGTGGTTAGTTGCTATGAATGAAGAGATGGAATCTCTTGAAAAGAATCAAACTTGGGAGCTTGTCAAACCACCAAAAGGAAAGAAGATTGTGGGTTGCAAGTGGGTTTTCAAAAGAAAGGAAGGTATTCCTGGAGTTGAAGACATTAGATTTAAAGCACGTCTAGTCGCTAAAGGCTATAGTCAGATTGAGAGAGTTGATTTTAATGATGTGTTTTCACCCGTCGTTAAACACAGTTCTATTCGGGTCTTTCTTGCGTTAGTTGCTATGCATGATTTAGAGTTGGAACAACTCGATGTGAAAACAGCTTTCTTGCATGGTGAACTTGAAGAGAAAATCTATATGGGTCAACCTGAGGGTTTTCAGTTTGAAGGTAAGGAAGATCATGTATGTTTATTGAAAAGATCTATCTATGGTTTGAAGCAATCACCTAGACAGTGGTACAAGAGATTTGATTCTTTTATGGTTGAACTTGGCTATTGTAGAAGCAAGTATGATAGTTGTGTATATCTGTGCAAACTTCCAAATGGATCTTATATTTATCTGCTGTTATACGTTGATGACATGTTGATTGCAGCAAAAGGTAAATTTGATATACAGAATTTGAAGGCACAGTTGAGCGCTGAATTTGATATGAAGGATTTAGGTTCTGCGAAGAAAATTCTTGGTATGGAAATTCAGCGAGATCGGAAAAGAGGAAAATTGTATCTTTCACAAAAAAGCTACATTGAGAAGTTATTAGATCGTTTTGGCATGAAAGATGCCAAACCAGTGAGTACTCCTCTTGCTGCTCATTTTCGATTATCAGCTGATTTATGTCCACATACAGATGATGAAATAAAATATATGCCAGGTATTCCATATTTTAGTGCAGTTGGTAGTATTATGTATGCTATGGTTTGCACTCGACCTGACATATCATATGCTGTTAGCGTGGTAAGTAGATATTTATCATGCCCAGGTAAAATTCATTGGCAAGCAGTGAAGTGGATTTTGAGATATCTGAAGGGTACTTCAGATTATGGTTTAGAGTTTGGGAAAACTTGTGAAACTCTTACTTGATATGTTGACTCTGATTATGCTGGTGACCTTGATAAAAGGAGGTCTTTGACAGGGTACATATTTACTGTTGGGGGTTGTGCAGTCAGTTGGAAAGCTTCTTTGCAGCATACAATTGCTCTGTCTACTACAGAGGCAGAATATATGGCTATTACAGAGGCAATCAAAGAAGCTATATGGTTAAGAGGCTTATTTGGAGAGCTCAGTGTAGATGATGATGTGACTATTGTGCATTGCGATAGTCAGAGTGCTATACATCTTACTAAAGATCAGATGTATCATGAGAGAACAAAGCACATTGATGTGCGGTATCATTATATTCGAGACATTCTTGCTGATGGCTATATTAATGTTTTGAAGATTGGTACAGAAGACAACCCAACTGATATGTTGACAAAGTCATTGCCCTTTACTAAATTCAAGCACTGCTTGGATTTGGTTAATGTTTGCAGCAGCTGAGTTTTATGCTGGTGGGAGGAGAAGATTGATTTAATATTTATGTCTACTTGGGAATTCAAGTCAAGGTGGAGATTTGTTATGTATGCATTGAATAGGAAATAAGCTTAAGTTATGGGCCTTGGGCCAACATTAGGGTTTGAGGGGTAATACTATAAATATTGCTCTTTTCTCAAACTGTTAGTAAGTGAGAAGCTTACGTTGCCTCTTTTGTAATCCCTTGATTCTCATAGTGGATTTTGCCTCTCTTCTCTCCCGTGGTTTTTCCCGCAAGGGTTTCCACGTAAATCTTGGTGTTCCGTTCTTCTCATCTGTCTCAATTTCGTCTTAGTTTCCGCATTGTCGTAACATGCTTTTTTTGAATCTTGTATTGCACGTATTTGACTTTCTTCCTTTAGTACAAAATATTTGAAACGTTCCAAAATGTGCTCATCATACTCACAATCAAATTCACCCTTTTTATGATTTTTCAGAATTTAAATAATAAAATTTTGAATTTTGAAGAGCATGTAGTGTGAGATTTCATGGAACCACGGCCAATTGCTCTAAAAGCTTAAGCTATTAGTTGGAGGGAGACCACATGAATATAAAAAACATATAAGACTCATTATTAGGCAATGTGGGACATAACACTTTAACACCCCCTCTCACGTGCAAATCGAATTACGAGCGGCACATGAATTTGACTAATGGAGGGTGGGCCCACATACGCAGACAACACTGGTTTTGATACTATGTTAGAAAGTCCAATCCAAAATGTTAAACTATTAAAACAAGGCGCGATTTAATATTTATATATTCCAACACATAAGAAAGTTATTTTTGGCTTTTTCCCATAAGCCATTACAAACAGCCTCGAACTCCTCTATCAAGCTTCAACTTAGTTTGGTCAAGTCTCGTACATTTAAAATACAAGGGGAAAAAAGGATTTTACCTTGTATTTTAAATGCTAGGGGTAAGAACAGTACAAGTACCATAACTTTTGTACGGAGATCACTTGAGTGCCATAACTTTTTTTTCGATCACATGAGTACCAAATTGGAGCAAAAGGGATCACTTGAGTGCCACTTCCGGCTAAACATTTTACGTGGAATTTCTACTTAATATTTTAATGTGACGTGGAAATTTTTGTCCACCGTGTCGTTTTTAAAGTGAGCCCAAGTGATCACTTTTCCAAAATTAAGGAACCTAAGTGACTTCTTTAAAAAAAATTAAAGAATCTAAGTGACCACTTTTCAAAAATTAAGGAATCTAAGTGGCCACTTTTTAAAAGATATGGTACTTAAGTGGTCACTTTGTGAAAGTTCAATCTGAAGTGTGCGTTGTTCTTAAAGTAAACCTAAGTGATCACTTTTCCAAAATTAAGGAACCTAAGTGACCATTTTTAAATAACTAAAGAACCTAAGTGATCACTTTTCAAAAATTGAGGAACTTAAGTGACCACTTTTAAAAAGATATAGTACTTAAGTGGCCACTTTGTGAAAGTTCAATATGAAGCGTGTTGCGTTGTTTCCTTTTTATTTGTTGATTCAGCTTTCCGGCGAGCCACGTGGGTTGATTTTACATTATTTTTATGCCATGTCGGATTTTTCAGTGATTCCAATCGCCGATGGCACTCAAGTGATCTATTTTTAAAAGTTGTGGTACTCAGCTGATTAAAAAAAGTTATGGCACTCAAGTGATCTCCGTACAAAAGTTATGGCAATTGTATTGTACTTACCCCTTAAATGCTAATACAGAAGAGAAATTGTATTCGCTATGATATGTGTTAGGAAGCAAGCCCATCGAGGACAATCGCAATAACAAAATTCAAGTAGTAAAAGAGGATTTAAATAGAGTAACTACGTTAGGATTTACGTGGAAAACCCTTTTAATATAAAAGAGAAAAATCGACGAGAAAATGGAAGTCACTGATCAACTTCAATCAAGAGTATAAGAGGTTCAACCTCAAGGAGAGCATACAAAAACACAAACTCCACCTTTTTACAAAATCACTACACCACGTCTTCCATTACAGGGCATGCGCTTAACCACTCTCTCAAAGAGTAAGCACAACTTATTTGAAGCTTGGATGTACATTCATGTAGAAGAACAATCAATCCAAGAGTCTCTTCTGTCTTCAATTTGAATATAAAGGAACCTTGGATGTGTTTAAAATTGGAAAAAGGTAATAAAAAAAAATCTTAATCCTATTTCATTGGTACCAATTCAGTCTTGCAACAACGCCAAACAATTTGGGAATGGCAGACGGCGTCGACCGGCAGCTTGAAATCAATGAACAAAACCTACAAGTGAGAGATATTGATGAGAGAGCTCGTATGAATTCAATCTCGAAGGTTTTTGGTAATCTCAGTTCTCTGCTGTGCGCTCTCTACTGCAAATGAGCTCGAGTGGCTGGCATGTTTGACGACGATCGGAGGGGGTGCACAGTGTGTTGGCGGTGATCGGGAGGAAGTCCAGATAAAAAATGGCCAATCATTACACAGAGAGAGATTTCCGATGATTGTCTATGTTGTTGTTGTTCCATCCCTTTCGTGGGGGCTCTTTGGTGACACCTTTCTCGCTCCAATTGCTTCCCTCTCGTCCTCCATCACGCACGCGCCTCAGCTTTAGAGAAGAAGAAAAGAAGGAAAGAGGCCGGGCTTGTCTTTTCTCCATGAGCTCCTCTGATGGGCCATGCAAAATAGACTGTATACTGCATTGGGCCGAATCTAAGAGCTTTCCTCTTCTCGTTTTCCACTTGTATTCTTCTACAATTCATAGTCCCATTTTCCCTTCGTTTTAACTATTATTTATTTCTTAGTTTCTATTGAATACATGCTTAATTTTCCTGGCAAAAATTCAGGTATATAAATGTAAAAGATCTTGAGAAAAAACGCGAACTTAACGATAGTACAATGAGAGGGATAATATACGCTCCATCTTTTCCTATTTCCAGTACAAACTAAACACATAACATCTTACATTACTGATAGGGTCGCATAAGTATCTAACTACATGGACGACTCTTTATTGTTCAGTGCCTTCCCGATCTATTCCATCTTTTTGCCATTTTCTTGGAGCAGTATAAGAACCACTTACTCTTCTCGTCAATCATCAAGTTCCTGCCTATTAGCACAAATTTCCAATCCAAGTTGAATGGAGACTCTTCGCCAATTTCTTCTTGGTGAGATGTTAGTAATGGTAAGTTATCCCCAACCATTGTGCATTTTTTCGGCAAAAGACTTCCGCGTAACCCCTCATTCATGGCAAAAGAATCGATCGCGAATGTATTGAACTAGCTCCTTTGTGGTATTGGTCCCGATGGTTGATTATAAGAGACATTGAAAGATGAAAGAAATCTAGGTGTTGAGGGATCTCTTATGAAAACTTATTTCGAGAAAGATCTAGAGATTCCAGTCTTGTCAATTTTGCTAAGGAAAGTGGAATGGAACCGGTGAGAATGTGTTCGAAAGGTTAAGCAAGAGAAATAACTTCAAATTTCCAATGACGTTTGGTATGTACCCTCCAAATTTGTTATTGGAGAGGTCGATTCCCATAAAGGCATATGGAAACTTTGGGGGTATTCTCTTTCTGTGCCTTTGTTCATCAATTTCGTCCCCTAATCGAAAATTCGTGCAGATGAATACGAGGACGAAGTGACTTCTGCTGAAGTATTCATATATTCCAATCTATCTTGACCAGCTGGTACTTTCATGGCATGGAAACTACGCAACAACTGGGAAAGAAATGTGGATGTCCAACTGCATGGTCCTACTAGCGGTCAATTAGTGGCTTCTGCTTGCGACCCGTGCCCCACCGATTTCGCAACATAAGAAAAGGACCAAATCGGATCGACAGGCTCTTCGTTGGTGCTTGCAATTCAAGGGTCGCTTAATTGACGAAACATTATTTATGATCAGCAACATCTCCGTTCCTCTCTTAGCATGAACTGATGTTTGGAGGATCGGAGAGAGATGATTGATTGTTTTAGGACGTGGTCGGAATGCGGTCGCAATAAAGGGCGAGCTAAGCCGAGAGGGCTCGAGAATAGACTTCGCGAAGGTCGTTTATGCACGTTCTTGAAATGAATGCTCGTTATGCTTTTTTTGATTTGAGGTTCTAATATTTCGAATGCAGACAGAAACGATTGTACATGTTCCTTGGAAGCGAAAAGCGGCGTACGATAGGTCAATCGAGGCACAAATTTGTCCAACCCCATAGGGATCGAAGCGCTTCTCCGAAACGCAAAGAAGGGAAGAGAAAGAGAGAGGCGAGGATGCATGTGACATAGGAATCCATTTCTCATTTTTCTCTCGGAAGGCAAATACTGTGAGCGTGAGAACGGAGAGGAGAATCATCAAGATTTTATTTAGGGGCATTTCTTTTGTGAAATTCGTTCCACCTTCATTTTTTTTTCTCTCACATGAATTCAGACCTCTGAGAAGTCACATGCTGACAATCTGGCAAGAAAAATGACCGACTTTTATATAGAAACCCTATGGTCGACACTTGTTTTCTGGGTTGTTCTTTGACTGGAGCAGGGGAGATACACGTTACACCACGAGGCTGAGGTAGTGAATGCTCTGCAGGAAGGGAGAGCTGCAAGAAGGTTTGCTAGAGATTTCCTGTAAGAACATTAATATGCAGGGAAGGAGTCAGAGCTCAGTTGTCAAAGAAGCTGAGAGGTCTGACTTAGTAATTAAATTAACTTTGTAGATGCTTTATATGTATCTACATGATTGTTCATGTTTGTACGGTCGAGGTTGAGGTCGTTTTTAAGGTTGAGGTCGTGAACGAAGTAGATGAGATATTGCTGGAAGGCAAACACTGATAATTCGGCAAGAAAAAGTTGTAGGCTAAGGATGAGAATAGAGAGGCAAATCATCAGGATTTTCAAAGGACAACATTGGCGTGCTTCGGCGACTTATTTTAGTGAGCTCCTTATAAGTGCACAAAAACTTTCAGGAGGTGCATTTCTTGGGTTAAATATTTTCGCGTGTCCATTTTTTGATTCAGAAAATTTGTTGTCAAGTCAGATGCTGCAGCTGTCTAGAATTGAAAATACATTTGCATTCTTCTCTCGAAAGGCAAATACTGAAGATTTGGCAAGGAAAAAAGATCGACCAAGGATGAGAATGGAGTAGAAAAGAAAATCAGGATTTGTACGGCAAACAATTGGCGTGCTTTGGCCATTTATTTTGAGGAGCTCCATAAGCAATTATTGAAAATTTGGTCTCAAGCCAAATGGTGTGAGTGTCTAGTATAAATGAATCCATAGCATCATTGGTCCAAAGGGCAAGAACGATATCCAAAAGGAAAAATTAGTCAACTTACCATCAATCTGAGTCGTTCTGATGGATCCACCTACAGTGTCGACTTGATCTTAACATCAATTACCCATTATTAAGAGCGTCAATGGTTCAGTTTAGTTCGATTTTTCAAGAAAATTGAACAAAAATCGAACCGAACTGAACCATTAGTGTGCAAGCTTAAATAGAATCGAATCTCGCCTTCAACTGAATATGAACTAAATAAAAAATTCAGTTTGGTTCGGTTTTTTATTTTTTTTATTTTCTTTTTTCATTTTGGATTCAACCGACTGGTCAGGTGGACACTGCTAAGGGCTGGCAACCCTCGGGAAAGGGCCGAATGAGGCTTCGAGGCCGTTGCCCACCCTTGCTATGGCTGGTGAGGGCGGTTGTGAAGCCCTCGCTTAGGGTCCAGCAGCAACGCCGACCCTTTTCACCAAAAAAAAGAAAAGAAAAGATCAGAAAGAAAAAGGAAAAGTAAAAAAAAATAGCTATTTTGAAAATTTTTAGTGCGATTTGATTAACCGAATCGAATCGAACCGAAATAACTGAACTTCAAAGCGGTTCCGTTCAATTTTCCCGTTTGCTTTTGATACCCCAGCCCATTACACCAAAACTCTCTCCAGCTCCTTTCTCACCATGTTTCCGACTTTATTTATTGATGGAATCACCGGGTCTCTCAAACACTCCTTCCAACTCACAACAAAACATATAGAAGCATAGACATTGTTTCCAAAAAAACCGACCATCCTTCAAGTTCCATGAGTGATCCTGATTCATAAAACTAGTTTTTGCAACACTACATGAACTGCATCCTCCGAAACATACCCCATGGCTGTTGTCCCCAACAAATGCAGGATAATCGACTTTACAGTATCACAATGCTAGATTTGGAATTAACTGTATACATTTTTCTGACTTACATGTGAAAGATCAAGCCTAGTACTACTCATGACATAAGACAAACAACCAACAATACTATTATGTGAAGCATGGGATAAATGCTTCAAATACTCTGCAGCTTTAAATAACTCTTCTGGAGTTCCAATTAAATTCATATCGTCGACATAAACTGCTACGATAGCGAATCCGGTTTCTGATTTTTTAATAAACACGCATGGGCATATAGGATCATTCTTGTATCCTTCATTAATTAAGTATTCACTAAGGCGTTGATACCACATGCGACAGGATTGCTTTAACTCGTACAAAGATCTTTGCAACTTTATTGAGAATAAGTTGTGAGGAGTGCATGCATCAAGCATTTTGAATCCCTCGGGAATTTTCATATAAATATCAGAGTCAATGAACCATATAGATATGCCGTCACAATGTCCATAAGGCGCATTTCCAATCTTTCATAGACCACTAGGCTAATAAGAAAACGTAATGTAATCATATCCATCACAAGTGAATATGTCTCATCATAATCAATCCCAGGTCGCTGGGAGGATCCTTGAGCAACGAGTCGAGCTTTATACCTGACAACCTCGTTTTCTCATTTCGTTTCCAGACAAATACCCATTTATATCCAATGGGCTTTGCATTATCAAGGATTCGAGTTACGAGTCTGAAAACCTCTCGTTTAGCTAGGGAAGCTAATTCAGCCTCAATTGCTTCCTCCCACTTAGGCCAATCTAGCCTTTGACGACATTCAATAATAGATTGTGGCTCATAATCATCATCCATAATTTTATGAGCAATTGAGAATGTAAAAAACATCATCAATGATTATTTCATTCCGATCCTAAATCTCATTACAATAAGTAATGGAATTCTCAGTATTCCCAAGGTTAGTGATCTTTTCATGGGTTTGTGTCTTTTCAGGGACAATAAGCTCTTGGGAACAAGCAAAATACTAGGCTCTTCTGAAGCAGATTCTTAATGTTTTCCCCTTCGTTTTCGAGAAACATTATCTTTTTGATCCTATTGGTCTACCACGCTTCAAGTGTGGTGGATTTTGATCCATTTTAGCCTCTCCTTCGGGAACAACGTGCAAAGGCGACATTGCGCGTAGATAATAGGCAAACATGGGACCATCTACATGATGCATCCACTAGTACCATAAAATATCGAAACAGTCCACTTGGTGGTTGTATTGGTCGACAAATATCACCCTGAATTCTTTGCAAGAATAAAGGGGATTCAAGATTAACCTTTGATATATAAGGTTTAGTAATGAGTTTTCCTTGTGAACAAGCTTCACAATTATAATATTTGGACAACAATATCTTTGTATCCTTTAAAGGGTATCCTTTTGTATTCTAAATTATTCTACGCATCATTGAAGCGCCAAGGTGACCAAGGCGATCATCCCACAGTCCAAATTGATCAGGGTTTATCAATTTCCATGACATGGTAGCGCAGGTTTCAACGGCCTTAATCATGACACAATACAAACCCATAGGAGAAGTTTCTAGCTTCTTGTGGATGGTCTTCAGGCCCATCTTATAAGAGATAATGCCAATATATTCTTTATTTTGCTCATGAATAGTCTCAATATGGTACCCATTACGGTGTACATCTTTAAAACTGAGAAATTCCTTTTTGATCTACTGCTTAGAAACACGTCCTCAATATGCAAGACGGTGCCATTTGGCAAAACAATTGTGGCATTCCCAAAACCATTAATAATCTGAAAAGGACCTGATATTGTATGGACATGTGCCTTACGCAATGTCATACTCGAGAAAAAGTGTCTACTACGAAATATAGCATGCGTTGATGCACTATCAAGCAAACAAACATCTTCTTTTTTCTCGGTATTTTCCATTTGCACTTATATTGACAACTTCAGGTGTCAAGCATCATAAAATTTGCATATTAATCATAGGATCAAATAAATATTATATAAGCTTCATAAGCATTTCATTACACAATCATATTAAAGAACAATAAAATGTAATACATTTAAAGAAAAAAAATAACTAGAAAAGAAAATATTAGAATCATAAAATTCGAAGGCTAAGTTGTCATCCACCAATCTGATGCCTCGTCAAAGCAATCAGAAATCCTCAAAGAAATCATGGACGTCCAGGGATGCATTTGCTACTTCAGGAGCAAGATGGGTCCCACCAACAGAAATATTGTTGGCCTCAACAGTGGTTATGGCAATAGGATTAATTTCAATGGCATGAGATTCACCATGCTTGCCCGTATTTTTTTAAAGATGCCTGGTATAAATCAACAAAATGCTTTGGCGTACGACAAGTACGTGACCAGTGCCCAGTCATGCCACAATAATGGCAAATACTTTCATTAGTCACCTTCTTTAGCTTCTTTTCTTTGTCATGATTTGACCCAAAGTTAAATTTCCTAGTGCGGATAAATTTCTGCTACCCCTTCGAGGACTATGTTCTTGCCTGCGTTTATAGCCCTTAAAATGGCCAGTGTTTTTCTCAAAGTTAGCATGTGCTTCAGGCAATGCTTTTGAGCTAGCAGGTCTAAGATCATGTTTTTTTAGCAGCAATTCATTAGTTTGCTCAACAGTGAGAAGCACATAAATTAATTTAGAGTATGTGGCAAATTGACGCAACTGATATTGCTGTTGCAATACAATATTCTAAGCATGGAAGGTGGAGAAAGTTTTCTCTAACAGTTCTGCATCAATAAGCTTGACACCGCATAACTCAAGCCGAGAAACAATATCAAATAAAGCGGAGTCATAGTCAGACATTGATTTAAAATCTTGCAGCCTGAGATTCTGCCAGTCATATTGTGCTTAAGGGAGGATAACAGTCTTGGTATGGTCATACCTATCCTTCAACCTCTTCCACAGGGTTTGAGGGTCTCGAACGGATAAATATTGAGTCTGCAGGCTCTCATGCAAATGACGACGGATAAAAATCAGTGCATTTGCTTTATCTTTTGCATTTGAAGTTCCGTCTTCTATAATTGCATTAGCAAAACCTTGTCCTTGGAGGTGCATTTCCATGTCAAGGCACCAGGACATATAATTATTTCCACTCACTTTCAAGATGCGAAATTTGGGCTTTTCAATATTTGCCATAATTCTGTACCAGAATGAATCTTTAAATTAATTAGAAGGATTTTCAAATATCCACCGCTACTTCAGGAGCAGAAGAATACTTTTAGATTTGAAATTGGCTTTAGGCCAAGAAAAAGATAAAAAAAAAATGAAGAATTGATAGAAGATGATGAAATATAAGTCAATTAAAGAAAACAAAGAGAATACTTACTCAGTTGGTAGATCTTCGTGCTGATAAAGTGTTGTAAAATATCACGTTACAAGTATATAATAGAGAGAACAGAGAGAGAAAGTAGAGAAAGCCGGAGGAGAAATTTCTTATTTCAACTTCTTCAAATGACCAAAACTACGTGATCATCAATCAAACATACATTGGATAGGGAGACGAACATACATTGGATAGGGAGATGTACATAGAATGTAAGATATAAATGTACCATAATAGATACATTAATATAATGAATATTCATTCATGTATTTCATAACACATTTGGTAATTAAAAAGTCAAAATTTAGTAACTTGAACATGAAATCAGCTAAAACTCTGTGATCATCAATCAAATTTACGAATTTCAAAGGTATGTTACTAGCCTATCCGATTTTATTTCCTTTTATTCTTTTTTAAATAATCTAGATTTATGGAAAAGTTATCAAAGAAGTCCTAAACGTATTGCTATTGTGCGAATTGAGTCCTAAATCTTTTGCGTTGCTCCAATTCAGTAATTTTTGCCAATTTTGGTTAGAATTTGCTGAGGTGGTACGACAAGCATTGATGTGGTCAATTTTTAATAATATTTGAATATTTTTCATTTTTGTAGTTTTTCTCTCTTTTCTTCCTCCTCCAGCAGGCCGCCGAGCCTGACGATTAGCCAGAGGCAAGGGTCGATGAAGCTCGCCCTCATCAAGGGAGGCTCACCAACGTCGGTGGCCAGCAGGGGCAAGCTTTGCTAGCCCTCACTTATGGATGGTCATCCGGCTTAGCAACCAAATAAAGGATGAAGAAGAGGAAAAAAAAAAGAAAAAAGTGAAGAAAAAAAAATAAGATTTTCGAAATTTCAAAAAAATATTAAAATATTATTAAAAATTGGCTACGTTAGCGTTGGCTGCGCCACGTCAGTGATATCTGGCCAAAATTAGCCGGAATGACAGAATTGGCACAAAATCATTCATTATTAATTTTCCATCACATAGTCTAAGAGATGTGATGGAAAATTAATAATGAATGATTTTGGGTTTATTAACTTAATTTACATTTAAATTCCAACTTTAAACAATGCATGCGGAATTAGACCGTTTCTCCATCAAATGTCGGTATTTCATTCGTTAAAAAAAAAAAAATACACACACACACATGAGGTGTACCGACATGGTGAAAACTACGAACCTAAGATTATTTATGAACCAATTCTTGAATTCCTTTAAATTTAGACAGATCAAGTGCAACAACACAAGCAACTACCCTAAGCTTAGTTATAGTACATCCTAGTCGACTTAATATCCTAATATTAGGATATCCATACCCTAATTACTTTAATTGTACACATCCTAAATTACAGTAATTTCATGCGCGAATAACATAAAAAAAATTCCCATAAAATATGGACCCACACAAGGGACCAACAATATTCACGTTGCTGCCTCGTCTTCAAGTCAAAATCGATATGCGAAATTTCGAGCAATGAAATCCTTCTGACAGTTTTTGACCCCCAAAAAAAAAAAAAATCCTTCTGAAGGATTCCTCTTTTATTATTGAAGAATTGAAATATTCCAAAATGTTAGACATAAGGTATTATTTATTTATTTAATTTTTCAATTTTGAAGGATTCTTCTTTTATTGTTGATGGATTTAATGGGCAGGTGGGCCGCCCATGTTGGGCTAATCCAGTCCATTATCCATAATTGACAAACTGCCAGAGGCAGTTATCTTTTTGGAACGCAAAAAACATACGTAAGTCTTCTTGTCATCGTTCTCTCTTATCGAAGAAAGAACAGAAGTAGAAACAATAGACGAATGCTCTCTCTTCAGGCTGCGTTGAATATTTAATTTGTGGAAATTAAGGTATGTTCCACCGGGTGATGTACCTTCTTATTATTATTATTATTATTATCAATGATTCAAGAGATTCTAAGCATGTTATTTCGTGTTATCCGCTGTATTGTATTGGAATCCAGTTATCAATTCACTACGTCCCAAAATGTACTTATTTTTTGTGATATTATAAGTTAAAGTAAAAAAACTTAGCGTGATTATTCTCAGATCATTTGAATTACCTCATAGAAAAAAGGTAATTCGGATTTGTTTTATATTTCTGCATTTATTTCATAAATCTTGTATTGCACGTATTCTGATCCTTTCTTTTATATGAAAGAATTGAAACATTCCCAAATGTGCTCATATTCTCGTTTGAATTCACGCCTTTCATGATTTCTTAGAATTTTAATAATAAACTGAACTTTGAAGGGCAAGTAAAAAAGTTATTTTTGATTATTTCCTATAAGCCATAACTAATAGCTTCGAACTCTTCTCTATGACCAGTTCGGGTGCTCTTGGAACTTGGAAGCTTCAATTTAGTTAGTTTAAGTTCAAAATGCTTTTAATCCTTGTTTTCCCGTTAAATTGTAAGGGAAAAAAAAGAATGTTACCTTGGTTTCAAATACTAATATAGAAGAGAGATGATATTTGCTACGATGTGTGTTAAGGAAGCAAAGCCAATCAATCATAATCACAATGACCAAATTCGAGTAGTAAGAGAGGACTCAAAGAAAGTAACTACATCAAGATTTACGTGGAAAGGGAGAAACCGATGAAACAACTGAAGTCACTAATCAACTTCAATAAAGAGTATAAGAGGTTCAACCGCAAGGAGAACATACGAAAAAACACAAATTCCACTTTTTACGGGGCTGCTACACCACCTCCTCCTAATTAAAGAGCAAGTGTTAACCACTCTCTCTAAGAGTAAGCACCACTTATTTGAAGCTTGGATGTAAAATCATATAGAAGAACAATGAATACAAGAATCTCTTATGCCTTCAATTTGAATACAAAGGAACCGTGCTTGTATTTCAAACAGGGGAAAGTATACATAAAAAACAATTCTAATCATGTTGCATTGGCACTAATTTAGTTCTGAAAAAAAAAAACCGAATGATTCATGAATGGCAAACGGCATCGATCGGCGGCCTGAAATCAATGAAGGAAATCTATGAGTGAGAGAAATCGATGAGAGGGGCTCGCATGAATTTAGTATCGAAGGTTTTCGGTGATCTCAGTTCTCTGGCGTGTGCTCTGTTTCTGTTGCGAATGAGCTCTAGTGGCTGGGATGGCCGACGGCGATCGAAGGTGGTGCATGGACGATTGGCAGTGATTGGAAGGAAATCCAGAGCAAAAATGGCCTTCAGAATTTGGCTTCCCCCGAGAGAGATTTCCGCTTGTTCTTTGTGTTGCCGTTGTTGTTCGAATGAGCTCTTTGGTGGCCCCTTTCTTGCTCCAGTTGCTTCGCTCCACTCCTCCCTCACGGGCACGCCTCAGCTTTAGTGAAGAAGGAAAAAGGCCGGGCTTGTCTTTTTCCGTGGGCACCTCTGATGGGCCCTCCTTAAGACCTGTGGGCTTCAATCAGACCTGAGCTGTGCTGATTGGGCCGCACAATTGATGGGCTACGAACCTAAGGGCTTTCCCCTTCTCTTTTTCCATTTTTTTTTACCAATTATAAATATCTTTTACGTCTTTTATAGTATTATTACTTCTTTCTTTTTATTTTTACTTTTTTGCAAGAAGATATGCGTAATTTTCCTGGCAAAAGTTCATGTGTCAACACTGAGTTCTTTCAAACATATAAAGGTAAAATAACACGACCCAAGACAAGAATCTATTCATTTTTAAGAAAGAAAAATAAAACAATATTTAAACTAAACTTAACGATAGTACAGTGAGAGGGATATTTCATGCTCCATCTTTTCCTATTTCCAATGGAAATTGGCCACATAAACACTTACATTACTAACAGTGTCGCACAAGTATCTGACTGCATGGACAACGCTTTATGTTTTACCGCCTTCCCGATCTGTTCCATCTTTTTGCCATTCTGTTGGAGTAGTATAAGAACCACTTACTCTTCTCGTCAATGATCAAGTTCCCTAGCACAACGCCGATCAAAAACCCAACTACAACACCAGTTAGCACAAATTTCCAATCCAAGTTAAAAGGAGACTCTTCACCGATTTCTTCCTGGCGAGATGCCGGTAATGGTAAGTTACCCCCGTCTATTGTGCATTTTTTTGGCAAAGGACTTCCGCATAATCCCTCATTCATGGCAAATGAATCCATCGCAAACGTGTTGAACTGGCTCCCTTGTGGTATCGGTCCCGACAGTTGATTATGAGAGACATTGAAAAATGAAAGAAACGTAAGTTGCGTTAGCTGTTGAGGGATCTCTCCTGAGAGCTTATTTCGAGAAAGGTCTAGAGATTCTAGTCTTGCCAGGTTTGCTAAGGAAAACGGGATGGAACCGGTGAGAATGTTGTCCGAAAGGTTCAGGAAGAGAATTGATTTCAAATCTCCAATGACGTCCTCTATGCACCCTTCAAATTTATTATTGGAGACGTCAATTCCCATAAGGGCATATGGAACCTCCTGGTATTCCCTTTCTACGCCTTTGGTCATCAATTTCATTCCATAATCGGAAATTTTTCCAAATACAGATGGACCCGCAGTGTGCTGTACTACAGTGAACATATATTCCAATTGATCTTGACCAAATGGTACTTTCATGGCAAGGAAACTTTGCAGCAACTGGGAAGGAAGTTCACCATCGAAACTATTGTCGGAAAGGTCCATAATATGCAAATTGCTAAAGTTAAACTGGCTTCGACATATTTCTATTGGCCCATGGAAATTGTTGGATTTCAAGCTAACAACTTTCAACTCGGTCAACTCCGATAGCCATAAAGGGAACCCATCGAGAATTTGATTGTAACCAAGGTTCAAATACTCCAACATTTTACATTTCGCCAAAGATCTCGGGACAGGACCTTGCAATCGATTCTCTGTGAGGTCAATAACATTCAACGCACAATCTTTTGGGTAAGCCTGAGGAATGCTGCCCTCAAGTTTATTTTTCCCAAGATCCAAAAATGACAGAGAATGAATGTTCTCGAGACATGTAGGAATGGTGCCATTCAGACTATTGTAGGATAAGTCAAGACTGACAAGGGACTTGGCTCTACAAATAGATTGAATATCTCCGAAGAGGATGTTGTTGGAGATATTGTAATAAACCATTGATGGAGGCGGAGTAGGGAGTTCAATTTTGAGCGAGTTAGAACTAATGTCAAGATAATTCAAGTTAGGTAGCAGTAGATTGATGCGGTTGTCCACAAAGCCAGTTAGAAAATTGTGAGAAAGATCCAGAAACCACAAGGATTCTCTGCTACCATTCCCCATCCAAATAGGAATACTCCCTCCGATTTTATTGTGTGAAATATCTACCACCCCTAATCCGCTTAGGTGGCCTAAAAGCTTAGGGAACTCCTGCAAGTTGCACGACTTTAAACTTAACCCGGAAAGATTTGGAAGCGTGGTATTCATCTCGGTCCCGCTAACAAAAGATATGTTGTTGAAGTCCAACAATAATACTCTCAAGTTCTCGAGTCTGCGCAAATCCACAGTGCCACTCAAATTATTCACGTTGAGATCCAGACGTACAAGATCCTTGAGTCCCCATAATGAGTTTGGGATTTCACCTTGCAAATTGTTGTGTGAAAGGTAGAGGCAAGCCAACCGCGTCAGGTTCCCGAATGAAGATGGAATTGGACCGCTTAGCTGGGCATCTGTCAAATGTAAAAAAAATACGGACGGTTAGTTGGCTACCGATTGAGTCTGGGTATTTCTTTTTCTTTTTCTTTTTTGTTCGGTTAAAGAATCTTGCTACTTGTTGAAATATTACCTGAAAGGTCCAAATAGGTCAGTTTTGCCAAGTTGACAACCCAATGCCAAATGCCACCGCCGAAATTAGTAAAAGAGAGATATAGAGAGGACAACTGGGTAAGATTAGCGAAGGAAGAGGGGATTTGACCGTGGAATTGATTTCTTGCTATATCCAGATGAGCGAGCTTAGAAAGATTACCCAGTGAAGCGGGAAGTGAACCCGAGAAACTACTACCCCTAATTGATAATTCATTCAGGAAAATAAGATTTCCGATCGAAACAGGCATTTCTCCCGAAAAATTCGTTCTTGAAAGAGACAATGATTTCAGGGGATTACCCCAATGTAGTTCGGGAATGAAACCAGAAAGGTCGAAATTGTCACTGATGTCGAGGACTTCTAGGTTGGGTAACTGAAAGATGCTCACAGGAAATTCTCCATGCAATCCACATGATTCAAGTTTAAGCGACTTCAAAGAGGACAAGTTTGCCAGCTCATGAGGGAATGGTGATGATATGTTTATAGAAGAGAGATCAAGTTCTCTAAGCATAGTTAAGTTCTGAACAAAATTGCCTAGGTTGGGCATCTCAAGATCAAGATCCCACCACAGCGTAGACAAATCAAGAGAAATTAATCTCGATGGGACTTTCCCTGAAAAGCCTGAATTAGAGAGATTAAGGTAGTGTAAACTGGAAAGATTTCCAAAACCGTATGGGATCGAGGAAGAGTTGAAGTCATTGAAAGCGAGATTGAGCGATTCCAAATGGAGTAAACGAAAGAGGCTAGCGTTGGAAGTTATGGTACCAACGAGACAGCTGCCATTGAGGTCGAGGCCTATCACATTACCGGTGGCCTCATCGCATTTTACGCCATCCCATGAGCAGCAATCTCCATGTCCATCTAGTGACCATGATTCAACCTTTGGGTAATCACAAATGTCCTCTGTTCTGTCGATTCTGAAACTTTGCTTGAATTCCATCAAGGCAGAGCCCTCATCCGGATGGCATAGGGAATCGGCAAAGGAAGCAGGAAGCAAAATAAGGAAGACGAGGGAAGTACAAAACAAGAAGAATATCGAGGGTGCCATATCTTTGTGTTTGTTTTTCTGCTTTTGGGTAGAGTTTGATTTCAGTGAAAGAAGCTTTTATAGGCGGCGGTAAACAATTCCATCGTCGAACTTTAATGCTGCTTTGGCCCATTTCATGCACCATACGCATCTCAAAGCCAGCCAGTTAGACTCCCGTGCTATACACGGGCGGCCAAAGAGGCTTAGGATGTGGATTGTTGGATAGCAGGAAGCGATCCCCTTGTTCATCATGTGTTGACGGTTAAATTACTTATTTATTGACTTTGATAATTTTGGAATTGAATCTCCGTAAATTACGTAGATCCTCTATACCAGTCAAGATGTCAAAGTGAGTGCCACTCGGCGTTTATCCTAAGCTTGAATCCATGGTCGTCACTAGGTGGAAAGGGAGAGTGCCGTGCACACCAATTTAGCATAAAATTCCGATATGGCGTGAAGAAAAATCAATTAACGTGGGGAAGACGAGAAATGTGAGGATAAAATTTCCAAAATCTAGGTTTTTTTTTTAGGAAAACATTTCCACTCATGGAAAAAACAGTGTCAAAAAGTGCGGGAAAATAATTTCCTCTTTGCCAGAAGAGGAAAATACTTTTCCTAATCTTGCCTCCATCCATTCCTTCATAATTCTTTTCTTTTCAATTATTTTTTTTATCTTTATTTGTTGTCTTTAAATTTCATTTTTTATTTGTTTATAATACTTTAATTTTTATTCTTTTTAGTGTTTTCTTTTTTTCTTTGCCAGTCGCCGACTACAGTAAATATTTTCCAGCTCACTTGGGTCTTAGTCAAACATCGAAAAATGTTACTTTTTTAAGATGGATTTTCGAGAATTTTTTTTTAAAAAAAAAATCACCTTTTCGTGAAACAAACGGAATCTAAGAGTTATAAGCTAATAGGATTATTCTTCAAGAGGGGAAAAATGTTCACACGTCCACAAGGGACAAAGTAGGTGGCATTCTCGTGCATGCCGTGGTTAATATTTCATGTGCTGTCGTAATTGGATAGTTGGCCCACTTAAATGGCATCTAATACTTTTTCCACGAAAAGGCCAAACTTGAGTGGCTAGCAAAATGTCTTTTGCCCATCTTTCACGTTTAACGTGCTGGTGTCATTCTCCCACTCCAAGGAGTATGCCTAGTCCTCGAATCACCAAACAAAAGATGTAAAATATATGAGGACTTCATATACCGTTATCTCATTCTGCATGCAAACAATGATATAATATACATGATTATGACAAATTACAAGCAAGCATAAAACCCTTGGGAACCGTGGATAATAGAAGAATTTCTCATGGAAGGTGAACGCGTAGTGTATCAGAAGGATTAGCATACTAGAGAAAGACAACTGCTATTAAGGTTTAGGCCCACATCGTCACTACTGAATTGGTCGCACTTCATACTAATCTCCATTTCCACCTAATGAGGACTGACGAATGATGAATATGGTTTGCATTTCGGATAAACACAACGAGCATATGTTAGGTTGATCCTAAGATTCCTCTTAAATTGTATAATGGTCGAGCTATCGTCAGCGTGACATATTGGATTAGCAAGGCATTTATGAAACACGAATACGATAAATAATGCAAGTATACATCATTCAAAATAAAGACCAAAAAAATAAAAATAAAGACGGTGATAATTATATTGTCTTCTGTTTTTTTCTTTTAAAATTTTTGTGTGGATAGCATTTCTGGGACTTCTGATTAGCCACTCCAATAATTTTATGTGAAAGGAGGGTGACTTATCGTCTTCACATAAGTGCGTCATCGTCATTCGTGGCTACCAAAATCTACGGTTTTTTTTTTTTTCTGCACAACTTCTAAGGCTTGGTCTAAGAAAGTAACTCTTTGTAAATTCTTCAATTTCAATGTCAATAATCTAGGGAAAATTACTAAAAATCTTTTTTTGTGCCAATTTAGTCTTTCCAACCAATGTTGACCGATCGGCTTTGACATGGCCTGATCGGCACTGATATGGCCATTTCGTTTTAATGTATTATTGAGAATTACAAGCAAACAGACATTTCTGTATTCAAAAGGGGAAAAATGGTCATACATCGATTAATATAAGTGATTAAGACATGCCCATCTTTCACATTTGACACGTACGTGTGTCATTCTCCATTCCTAAGAGTATTCTTAGTCCTCGAATAACGAAATAAAAGATGATAATCATCGATTACAAAATATTTGTAGACTTCATATGTCATTAATATACGTGATTATGACGAATTACAAACAAGCATAAAACCCTTGGGAATTATGGATCAAAAGAATTTATGACAGGAGGTCAACGCAGAGTATATCAAAAGAACTCGTGATAATAGAGAGAGACAACTGCTATTAAGATTTTGGCCAATATCGTGACTCCTGAATTCATCGCACTTCATACTAATATCCATTTCCATCTAGTGAGGATTGACGAGTGATGAATATGGTTTGAATTTCGGATAAACACAAGGAGCATGAGCTCGGTTGATTATGAGGTTCCTCTCAAATTGTATTATGATCGAGTTGTTGTCGGTGTGATACTTTGGAGGCATTTATGAAACACCATACGTTAAATGATGGGATCCGGATCCTGAATGATGCAAGTATACAACATTCAAAATAAGGACGGTGACATGATATTGTCTTCTTCTTCTTCTTTTTTCTTTCCAAATTTTTGTGTGGATAGCATTTCTGGGACTCCTGATTAGCCACTCCAATAATTTTCTGTGAAAGGGGGGGGGGGGGGGGGGGGGTTGACTTATGGTCTTCACATAAGTGCGTCATCGTCATTCACGGCTACCAAAATCTAAGGCTTTTCTTTTTTTCTGCACAACTTCTAAGGCCTAGTCTAAGAAAGTAATTCTCTGTAAACTCTTCAATTTTAGTGTCAATAATCTGGGGAAAATTACTAATTTTTTTTTTGTCAATTTAGTCCTTCCGACCAATGTTGGCCGATAGGCTCTGACATTGCTTGACCGACACTAACATGGCCATTTCTTTTTAAAGTATTGTTGAGAGTTACAAGCAAACAAGCATTTCTGTATTCAAAAGGGAAAAAAATGGTCATACATTTTTTTTTTCGAAAAATGATCATACATTGACAAGGTACAAATCAAGGCCGCGTTCTCTTGCATGCGTAGTCATAATCTCATAGTTGGTCCTCGTAAATGACATGTCATATTTTTTAAAATGACGTAAATAGTCCCTGAATCATGGTCTAATATGTAATATGGTCCATGAGCTTTTAATTTATTAAATGTAATCTATGAACTATAGCCCAATGTATAACGTGGTTCTGGACTTTACCATTTTGAATATTTATATATAATTCATGGACTAAGTTGAATATGTGCCACATATCTAAGTGCCATATTCAATAAAAAATAAAAGTTCTTGGACCACATTACATATAGAGCTAAAATTCCGGACCACATTAAATAAATAAAAGTTTAGGGATCACATTGCACATTCGGCTATAGTTTAAAGATTATTTGTGTCATTATCTCATTAATTTGTGGTCTTCACATAAGTGCGTCATCGTCATTCACGGCTACCAAAATCTAAGGCTTTTTTTTTTTCTGCACAACTTCTAAGGCCTAGTCTAAGAAAGTAATTCTCTGTAAACTCTTCAATTTTAGTGTCAATAATCTGGGGAAAATTACTAAAAATCTTTTTTTTTTGTCAATTTAGTCCTTCCGACCAATGTTGGCCGATAGGCTCTGACATTGCTTGACCGACACTAACATGGCCATTTCTTTTTAAAGTATTGTTGAGAGTTACAAGCAAACAAGCATTTCTATATTCAAAAGGGAAAAAATGGTCATACATTTTATTTTTCGAAAAATGATCATACATTGACAAGGTACAAATCAAGGCCGTGTTCTCTTGCATGCGTAGTCATAATCTCATAGTTGGTCCTCGTAAATGACATGTCATATTTTTTTTCCACATAAGGAACAAACTTGAGAGACCCGCAAGAAGACTTTTGCCATCTTTTAGATTGATCAATAAGAAGTTTCCAGCAGTACAGGTAGCCCTCGAATCACAAAGAGAGAGAGAGAGAGAGAGAGAGATCGTAATTATCGGTTAAGAGAAGGCCTCGAAATTTTTTTTTTTTGCTCGAAGGCCTCAGATTAGAATAAGCCAATAATGTTGCCTATTTACACTGATTCTTTGACCCTACTTGCAAACTAACAACATTTGCAGTTTGTTATTTATTTTTGGCAAATAGGTACTCATCATTCTTTTACTTCTCTAAACATTTGTTGTCCATTATCACATCAAAAGTTAATATCGATGTGAGAAAATTTCCATTCCCGTTCTTCAAAACTTGTTAGCTCAAGTCATTTGTATGTCAGTTGAGTTTCAATCTACACAAATTGGTTTCATCCAACTAATTAACTGACCAAATATTGTATCGAAAATAGCTAAGTAATGATGAAAGCTTAGTACATGAAATACACGCAAATGGTGAATATGATATGAATAAATGTCTTGAAAGTCGTATGTATACATATAAGTTTCCTGAAATAAACGTAATTGACTTCTTCTTTTTTCTTTTGGTAAAAAATATACACATTGATTTCGGTCGTGCATAATGGAATGTTTACAAATGGAGCATAATACTCCAAGAGTCCATCTTAGTGCAATATCTTTAATAGAATATACACAATGTAAATCTAGACACAACTAGAAGACTAATTCTTCTTAAAATCCTGATAAATTAAGGTCTGTAAGCAGGAAATTTAATCTTATTATGTACATCCAGAGGATTGTCTACCTACTACTGGCGGACTCACGAGTCACGAAAAATTGAAGTTATGGTAATGTCCAACAACGAGAGCTAAGTGATTCTAGATTGCCACAGACAATTGATGAATGGAAAAATTGTGACCATTCATTTAAACTGGCCCATTCTTCATTTATTTAAGAGAAAATGACGTAAATAGTCCCTGAATCATGGTCTAATATGTAATATGGTCCATGAGCTTTTAATTTATTAAATGTAATCTATGAACTATAGCCCAATGTATAACGTGGTTCTGGACTTTACCATTTTGAATATTTATATATAATTTATGGACTAAGTTGAATATGTGCCACATATCTAAGTGCCATATTCAATAAAAAATAAAAGTTCTTGGACCACATTACATATAGAGCTAAAATTCTGGACCACATTAAATAAATAAAAGTTTAGGGATCACATTGCACATTCGGCTATAGTTTAAAGATTATTTGTGTCCTTATCTCATTAATTTGTGAAAGGATGGGTTTATTTCTACACCTCAAATGACCGCATACAAAATCAAATTAAATTGAAAATTGCTTTTGGCGGATATACCAACCATATAAATGGCAAGTTTAGTACTATGTAACTCTCCCCTTCCCCCAAAACAAAACCCATAAAAGTTCAAAATTTAGTCAAATTTTAGAAAACTATGAAGAAAATTATTTATGGGTCTACATACCAACATTGGAATAATTTTAAAAGTGTTAGACGTTTTAAATTTGAAAACAATCATCATCCATCATCCGACAAATTTTAGTCATTTGAAAACATAAGTAGTAAAAGTTAATTCAGACAATTCAGCAAACGGTTTATAACATTGACTATATGGTACTTTTGAAGTGCCCTCCGATCGATCCCATCAGATCACAACTGCAGGATTGATTACTAACAACGAAAGTTGCCGTAATGGTTGGGACTCAAGTCCAACTCATTACATTTGTGTAGTGGTAAGGATAAAGAAAAAAATTTGGAACACATAATATTAAAATTTATGTATAGTTGATATGGTGTTCGCACAAATCAACTTTTTTAATTGTCGTGATCCTTCTCTAAACAGTCCTTACCTATTGGGGAAGCAGGTTTACACATAATCTCGAGCAGGAAAGAACGGTCCTTATATTTGCGGTGCTCTCTCTCATTCGGTGAGAATTTTCCCAAATCCTTACCTCGAACGGCATTAGGAACATGAGATTCTCTCTTGTTTTGAATTAATCACTTGCCCATTGGAACTAGTTAAGAGCCAAGCGAGACACGAGAGAATATATTACTTCTTCACAACTAGATATCTAAGTTCTGAGACTTGGTTATAATAATTATTCACCAAGTTCCTTTTCCATAGCTAAAGTTGATTTTTTTTTACTAGGTATCTCATGCGATTTTTACCAAATTACGAGTCCTAAGGTTCTGTGTCACTAAATGTCCATATGAGACTGTTCGTTTTCACTTTTCTTGAAGTTTGATTTTACCAAATCAAAATATGGAAACAACGTAAGGAAATCAAATTAGCATATCAAAATGGTGATAAAAACAAGTAAGTGCGGAAAGCAACCAGATATAAATTGGATAAATAATACACCGCTCTATAATTAAGTTCTGGGACATAATTCCTGTGAGCTAATTCTTAAAATCGAAACAGAAGTCAAGTTCGGTTAAAATAATTACTGACTACAAAGAACCACTAAGCGTTATTAAAATCAAGATGAACTAGCCAACTCCTAAAAGTAATCCCTTAAAAAACGACAAGAGATTTTCCCTTTATTTTCTATTTTTATCAATTTATCTTGTTTTCTGCAGAAAGCACGAACTTAAAAGATTTCAGTTATTTCATAATTCAAGAAGGGGGACTCCCGAAGCTAAGGTTAATAGGATTCAAATAAAATTCAACCACTACAAAAAAAAAAAAAACACAGATTTATCCATGAAAAATTAGCAACGAAAAAAATTCGTTGCTAATTTGCGACAAAAATATCGAAGACAAAATAATTCGTCGCAAAAATATCGACGAAAATAGCGACAAAATAAATTCGTCGCTAATTAGCGACGAACAAAAGTCGTCACAATTAGCGATGAATAAATTTTCCGTCACTAATTTGCGACGACATTAGCAATGAAAATACATTTCGTCGCTAATTTGCTATGAATTTGGCGACGGAAAATTAATTCATTGCTAAATTAGCGACGAAGCTATTTTCGTCGCAAAATTTTGCGACATAATTTTTTTTTTCCGAAAGTTAGCGACGACACCAGCTATTCGTCGCTAAATTTTGCAAAAAAAAAAAAATACATTTCGTCACAAAAAAAATTTGCAACCGAATTTAATTTTTCCGAAATTTAGTGACGAAAGACACAATTCGTCGCTGAATTTTGCGACGAAAAACATTTTTGTCACTAAATCTTGCGATCATATTTAATTTTTCCAAAATTTAGCGACGACACAATCTATTTGTTGCTAAATTTTGCAAGTGAAAACACTTTTCGTAGCTAAAACGACATAAATAAAAATAATAAAAAAAATTCTATTTTAAATTTTAGCCACAAACAGATGAGTTCATCGCTAATTAGCGACGAACTTCTAATTCGTCGCAAAATCATGAAAAATAAAATGCTCAAAATTTGCGACGAATAAGAAATTTCGTCGCTAATGTTGCAACGAAATTTCTTTTTCATCGCTAAAACCACATAAATAAAATTAAAAATAAAATAAAAAACTGTTCTTGAATTTTAGCGACGAACTCCTAATTCGTGGCAAAAATCACAGAAAAAATGTCCAATTTAGCGACGAATATGCAATTTTGTCGCTAAAACCACATAAATAAAATTAAAAAAATATATGTTATTAACTTTTAGCGACGTATAGAGAAGTTCGTCGTAAATTTAGAGACAAACTTCTAATTAGTCCCAAAATCAGAGTTATTAATAAAAATATAAAATAAAATATATTAAATTTTATTTCGTTCGTGTCTTATTTTAGATATATCTATATGTGGGAATTGATTCATCTTCCATATAGAAACTGAATGAAACAAAAGTTTCATGTTCGATTTTGAATTAGAGATGTTAAAAATGATGAATCGACGTCAACTATAACCAATAGCCTTCCAAGCTAACTATGAGAGTTTGATTCCCTCTATCCGCTATATTCTATACACTCTAATTATACTAGATTGACATGTATTCAAATATATATTTGAATTTGAATATTTTTCAAATTAATATATTTAATTGGATTAATTAATTATATTTATCCATCTTTGAATTGAATACGCAATTCCCAAAATTCTATTCTCATAATTGTTGTTATTAATAATGTTATTGTTGATTATTATTATTTGTTTATGTTTTTAGTTTTTTCCTTTCCCGCGGCAAGTGTCGTGCTTAATTTTGTCACTAATTAGCGACAAAAATAGTTCATCACAAAATAATTCATCGCTAATTTCGTCGTGATATTAAACTAATATCTGATCACCATAAATATATATTGTAATTGTGTCATTCAGGAAAATGAAATCAAATGATTCTTTCTTTTTAGCAATGTACGGAATGTATCATGAAATATTCAATGTGATTCTATAAGGTCTAGTTTCGTTCAATATTAGTAATGAGGATTTAGAATATCACATATTAATAAACCAACGAGAGATTTAATAATTAAAAGAAAGATCTATTCTTTTGGATCCTTGCTTTCTCTAAACGGCGAACGACTTAAATATGAAATGACTAACAGGAAGATCGATTCTTTAGAAGGATAAGCTTATTTATGTTTTTTCTTATATTATATTTTATATTAATTTACATTAATTATTTTTAATAGAAAAATGAAAATAGAACGAATATTTTTTTAATTAAAAAATTGAATATATTATTAATTAAGTAAAGATTACATTAATAAGCATAAATGAAGAGAGATCAATTTATTTATTTCTATTGTCCTTGTTCATGAATTAGAAAGCATTCCTTCTTGTTCCTGAATAGTGTCACTAACTTTGCTATTTACCTTGTTGGTTGTCACATGGGTGAAGTACTTTGGTGGTCGCGAGTTCCATTCCCAGCTTCTTCCATCTTTTTCGTTTTCATTTTGCTTTTATGAATTTAAGTAATTACTAAATAAATAATTAATAAGTTTTTATTTATCTTAATATTTTTTTAATTAATGATTGATAATTATGTTATAAAAAAGCTTCAAAAGATAAATAAATATTAATAAAATAAATATTATAACCATCAATAAAGAAAAAGTGAAAAATACAATTTTTTTAAAAAGAAAAGGGTCCTAAGCTAAATTGATCAAATTGAATGGTTTAAAACTTAATTTACACAAATGCAATAGGTTTACGAATTTTTTGATAATTTTTTCCTTTTTGATAAGTTATCAACTTTGTTAATTTAAGTAAATCAATTGTGCTCATAATTAATTATAGAGAAGTGTGGCAATACTAATATTAGTGGTAACAACAATTGAATTTTTATTTTTATTTTTTTGACAAATATTGCAAATACGATATATACCAATAAAAGAATTAATTGGCATATAATTGTTAGCCAAAGAGAAGGCGGGCCGGGGCTATTGTCCGCGATCAGTATTTGCTTGTGGTACAGAGGTGTTTGTCAGGGAGATTATTCTTGTGATATCGAAGAGGATGAGGATGAGGGTCAAAGGGCCATTCAGAGAAAATGCATTGCCTTTGAAGAATCTAGACCTCCCACCGCTGAAGAACCGTTAGCCGTTAACTTGGGAAACTCAAACAATGTCAGAGAAGTGAGAATCGGGGGGCACCTATCTCAAACGGAAGCATCCAGAATTACCGAGTTGCTTAGAGAATATCAGGATATCTTTGCATGGTCATACGCGGACATGCGGGTCTGGATCCTAGTATCGTAGAGCATGTATTGCCCATCAATCCAGGTTTCAAGCCCGTAAAACAGGGGAGCAGAAGTATGAAACTGGAGCTGTCAGATAAAATCAAAGAAGAAGTGATGAAACTTTTAAAGGTGGGCTTTATTGAGGCAATTCCATATTCTGATTGGATTGCCAATATTATCCTGGTGATGACAAAAGACGGAAAGATCCGTATTTGTGTAGACTATTGGGATTTGAACAAGGCGAGCTCGAAAAATGACTTCCCACTTCCCCATATCGACGTATTAGTGGACAGTACAACCGGATATGAGTTGTTCTCATTCATGGACAGATTCTCCAAATACAATCAGATACTCATGAAGAAGGAGGATCGGGCTAAGACCTCGTTCATAACCCCGTGGGGGAACTTCTGTTACAAAGTCATGCCCTTCGGGTTGAGGAACGCCGGTGCAACATATCAGAAGGTTATGGTAACCCAATTCTATGATATGATCCACAAGGAGATCGAAGTATATGTCGATGGCATGATCGCTAAGTCCAAATTAGGACAAGATCATGTTCAGGTATTGAGAAAGTTATTTGAGTGTTAGCGAAAGTACAAGTTGAGGCGGAATCCCAATAAGTGAGTATTTGGGGCAAAGTCTAGGAAGCTGTTAGGATTCGTAGTTAGCTATAGGGGCATTGAGATCGACCCTTCTAAAATCAAAGCTATAAAGACATACCAACCCCGTCAACGGTGAAAGAAATAAGAAGCCTTTTGGGGCGACTGAATTATATCGCCGGGTTTATATGCCAACTGACTGACACAGCTAAACCATTCTTCCAGCTCTTAAAGAAGGGTGCAAAAATAGCTTGGGATGCAGAATGTCATCGAGGGTTTCAAAAGATTGAGGAATACTTGACTATCGCGACCCTTTCCCCTCGAGCGAGACCTCTCGAGAGTTGGCGTGGGCTAATGGGCCGTCCGGTTGTCGGTTCGGACGCAGGCCTCTCCCAAGGTCTGTTACCCAAATCGTAACGGCTGGATATACGTGGTCGACCTTCGGTGTGGTCCAGTGACATGTGATATGTGTACATGCCAAGGAGTCGCTACCAATCATTTCGTGGAGGGTACGATCGGAAACCCTATCGAATAGTCGGAAGCATTCTATTTGATTCTGTGAAAATCAAAGAAATGGGATCGGGGACTTTGTTACGCCAATTGTCAAAGTTGACGCCCTTTTAGTACCTAAGTTGAACAATTTATCTAATCCTAAGATTCATGCAGATGAGTGGGGTACGGATCCTAAATCTAGGAGTTTAAGCAGATAGGAGTGGCTACCCTATCACTCACAATCAGTAAAAATAAATGCGCAAATCATGGATCCAAAACGTGTAGATAAATCACATGAAAGCAACACGGCATCCCTAGTAAGGCCCTTTCATCCTAGAGAAATGTCAATCAAGGCTCAGAAGTAGTTTTCACTTGATTCGCCCATGAGGGGGAAAATCGTAATTTTGAGAGATTTGGGGACAATTTGCCCCAAAAGGGTAAAATTGTCATTTCAGATGAAATGTGGAGTCAAAAAGTTATGGAAATAGGATTGGTAGCCAAACCAATCCATTTCCTATTTTTCGAGAATTTTCAGAATTTTTCTAGAATTTAGAAGTGATTTTACCTTTTGAGGGGTCAAAATTGTCATTTTCGGACGAAAACTAGGAGTGAAAATCTCAAACATTAGGATTGGCCGACCACCTGACCTCAGTCCTAATTTTAAGCAATTTTCAAGACTTGAATGAAAATCTCAAACATTTGAGGGGTAAAGTCGTCATTTTTGGAAAAATGACGAGATTCTAAAACCCAAGCAAAAGGATTGGTCACCTGACTGACCCTAATCTTAATCTTGGCATCCTCGAGCTATCTCGTATACAAGGCTAGACGGTTTACCCCTAAAGGGTAGTATCGACAATTTTCAGAAGAACGGATAAGAAATCCCAAAAATAGGATTGACTAGTTGTCTGTGGTCAATCCTTAATTTTTTGGGGATTTCTGGAGTGTCTAGGAATTTTTCACAATTTTCCTATATTTTTTGGGATTTTCTAGGATTTTCTAACATTTTTTAGAATTTTCTAGAATTTTTTCGATTTTTTTTTTATTTTTTAAAATAATTTTCAAAATTTTTTGATTAAAAATATGATTCGGACTGGGTCGACCCGATCCACTCGGGCCGGAACCCGGCCTAGACCCGGACCCACGTAGACCGAACTCAAAAACCACGCCGCTTCATTCCTTTTTTTTCTTTTTCTTTTTTCGATTTCCGGTCTTAATCCAACGGTTCTTATTAGACCACATGGCTATTCCACGGCCACTAGATCAGTCAACTAAAACTAACGACTCAGATCAAAAGCTGACTACTCCCTAGCCGTCAGATTTGATTACCTAAACCTACGGCCACAATTAAAAGCCAAGACTCGATCTGGACCATCCATCTTCACTAACCTAAACGTCGCCGCTCAACTTTTTACCTAAACGGCACCGTTTCAGTGTGTTTTAATTTTCTTATTATAAAACCATTTTCAGATATTCCTAATTACTAATTGGACGGCCATAAAAAATAGGACTCAATTAACCTAGACCATCCGATCTAAGCTGACTCATCCTAAAAGATTAACAGTCGAACCGACTCAGCATCCACGTGGACCAATCACGTGTTGACACCTAGATCTTTGACTCTTTGACCGGACACGTCATCTTTGTCTACAACCTCGCGACTGCAACTAAACGGACGGCTGAGTATCTCCGACGACAATCCAATGGTGAAACCTTAACGAAATTGCACGAGACCGGCGCCAATCGACTCGCGATAGTCTCTAGTTTAACATATCTATGAATCAGAGCACTTCATCCATTGAATTACGTGGAGTATGCAGAATGCCGAGTACGGCCATGGGGATTCAATCACGCAAAATACGCAAAGTCAAAGCAATTCAACCACAGAGTAGCACGAGAGAAGGTTCAAAACACTTACCTCGAGCTTCGATTGAGCTCGCACGGCGTAGATTTGGCTAGGCGAGAGTGAATAGAGCTCGGCTATGGCGGAAGGTTTGGAGACTCGATTTGAGATGTTAAAGCGAAATCGATGCAAATAGAGATGCGATGATGGTCAGTGATGTCGAGGGAACAAAACGCACACGCTAAATGCAAGGATAAACGTAAAACATGTGAGTCACCATTGATGCACAATGAAGAGCTCAGAATCGCGTCTCACATTTTCTCGTGGTTTTAGACGGCACGGCCGACGGTGATCGCTTTCTTGAAGCTCAGGTGACCTCCCAGCGCTCTTTTTTGGCTTCAGTTTGGCCGGAAACGGCCTCCCCAGTGCCTTACAGTCGAGCTCGAGTTATCGACGACGGGGCTTGGAGAACGAGCTCTCTCTCGCTTTCTCACTCTTTCTCTCTTGATTCTGTTCGTTCTCTGTAACCGAATGAACTCCTCTCTCTTCTAGAAAGCCTTTGCAGGCTATATACCATTTCAAGAATTTTTTTGCCGCAAATCGGGGGACCTCCGCCCACTTGAATTCATGTGCCATCACGTGCCAAATGGTACGCTAACGGTGATGGAGATGCTGGGTATTCCGTCCAGCTCCATTTGGTTCTCCTACGAGTCTCATTCTACGTGAATTTGGCCTGCATTTGATAAATGTTGACTTTCGCAAGTCCAGCATCTTTACTGGCCGATTGCTTTCTCCTCCGGCAACGTCAGATGGTGCCGATGGTGTCAATCGGCAGGGAAGGGCAAGAGCAACAATACGCCCACGATTTCCTACCCAACTGTTCACGAATTGCCCCTCAATTTCTTGATCAAAATCGACCTGGGGATTGTTCATTTGTGCGGGGGCGTGAGGAAGAAGACAACACTGTAGCGAACCGGTTCGACCGGTTTGACCGGTCAAAACCGGTTCTGATACAATTTTCAAAATTAATCGCAATCCGATTGGGAATTTTTGCTATTGAATCTCGGAATTGAAATTAGGACATGAATATTATCTAAAAATGTGATTTTGCCCAAAAGTTCATGTCAATTTCTACAAAAAAAAACCCCAAATTTATCCTTAATTACAATTTGAGAAATTGTGAAATTGAAGGCTCAAATGATCAAATTGGACAAAACCACCTATGCCAATAGATTCAAAATGATGAAAAACATTGGGCAGTGACTTCAATTTGCAATGGAAATCCCTGAATTGAAAGTAATTTCAAATATACCCAAATTCAAGGACTAAAATGCGATTAAGTATGCAATTTTGCCCAATTCATGCAATTGAGTGATTTGCGCAAATCATTGGGCTAAATTGCAATGAGGGACACTTAGATTGAATGTCAAGATCCTAAAAAGAATACCAAAATTACAAATTAAAAGACTCAATTGATTTTTTTAACCAAATTCAATCATATGCGTAACAAAGGAACACATGAAATTGAATTTGAATTTGGACTTTTTATGAGGTCAAAAAGAAAAAGGACTTAAAAGAAAAATATTGACTATTTTTCTATATTTTTGGGACCTCAAATGCTATTTTTCCTGAATTTTTCATGTATTTTCCTATTTTCTAAAAATACTAAAAAATGCGAAAAGCATGAAAAATTATTTTTGGTCAAAAATGGTTCCTTGGGCTTGGTCAAGGCCACCAAAGTTGATTTTGTAATTTTTTTGACTTTTTTGTGAATTTGTTTTTATAGATTTTCTAAAAATAAGCTAAAAATGACTAATCCGAAATTAGGTGTCAACAGCTGCTCATCTTTGAGAGAAATCTCATGATAGATTTTTCTCAAAGACAGGTGACACCTAAGTCACGATCGACTATACTAGCGGACAAAAAAATGAATCTTGACATCCAATATTTCTTGTCCTGCTGGTGAACGCTCTGCTCATCCTATCTTTGTTGAAGTGAGAGAGAGGGAGATGGAATAGAGAAGCTTACCTGTTACTCACCTGCCTGATGCTCGTGTGGCATGCGCGATGTATAGCGGATTCAAGTGAATACCTAGGGACTCGTCTCTTGAGCATCCTAGGGCGATTAAACTCTAGCACATATGGTAAGCCAAACCAGAGTAAGATTCCTATCTGACAGGAACCTAAGGATGACGCACACGTTCTTTAGGGATTGTCAAAGTTTTTGATCCATATGGTGGATCAAACCATGAATAGGACTCTTTTCTGCTAGGAACCTATGGATGACGCACCCGTTCTATAGGGATTGTCAAAAGTTTTGATTTGTATGGTGGATCAAACCATGAATATGACTCCTTTCTGCTAGGAACCTATGGATGACGTACCCGTTCTGTAGGGATTGTCAAAAGTTTTGATATGTATGGTGGATTAAACCATGAATATGACTCCTTTCTGCTAGGAACTTATGGATGACGTACCCATTCTGTAGGGATTGTCAAAAGTTGATCCGTCTGGTGGATCAAACCATGAATAGGACTCATATCTGCTAGGAACCTATGGATGACGCATCCGTTCTTTAAGGATTTTCGAAAAGTAGGCTTCCTATCTATCAAGAATCTATGGATGACGCACCCATTCTTTAGAGATTGTCATAGGCTTGCCCTCTATAAGGCTTACCTATGGAAATGGTTCATCTCACTCTTGAGGACTAACAATGAATTTGAGAAAGGGTCACCTAACAAAAGGATTACCTATCCGAAGATCTAGAAGGGAACACTATATCCCAAGATGATCTGTCCCACTCGTCGGGACTCATCTAAAATTTCCAAGAGGTGAGCCTATCACTTGTTTTACCTATGGAATAGCTGATCCTATACCTTGAGGAATCAGTGAGGGTCCATACAAAAAAGGTATACCTAACTCTTAGGTTTACCAAAGAGGCTATTCTGGGTTTAGGGATTACCTAGATCTTTACAAAAAGCTGGTTTTGAAGATTGTCCTTTTGATATGTGGGGTGCCATTCTGGGATCTAGAGACTCCAGGTATCCTGCAGAAAGCTCAAACCTACAAAAACTTATGATAAGATTTTTTTTTTCTGGGATTTAGGGGTTACTTGAAATCTCGCAAAAAAGATGATTCTGAAGTTCTTCATTGCGGAGCAAAGTGTACTTCTTTGACCTGGGGCTGCCATGAGTCTCATAGAAGTTTAGACCTGAGAGTTCATTCCTCATTTGAAAAGATATCAGTCATCTCGAGGCAATGATAATTATAATGCAAGCAAAGCTTTACTTTGACCTATGCAATTATATAGAATGACTTAGGACGCTGGAGGTTAACCAAGACATCTTAACGTTGCAAAGATGATCAAGAATCCCTGTAAGGAAAACCTTGGATCAAACAATTTGAAGTTTCCAACCAAAGCTTACTTTCAAGCATTCTATTGGAACGTCTCCGTCAAAGAAGGCTTCTTACCAATTCTTTAACTTTGGGTCTTTTATAACGAAAGCACTCAAATTTCGTAATAACCTGTACCTGGATTTTCGGAGCCATTCGCAGCGCGTACATTTCGATCAATCGGGAGGTCTTTGCAGGACCATAATGTTGGTTTTGGACATGGTTTCTAACGGGGACTCACTCTTTGAGTCAAGTCTTTTTGAATGAAAATTTTTTTTCATCTGCTCCGGGTTTACAAGTCAAGAACCCTACAAAAATGAAAGAGAAATAATCTTGCTCGTACCTCTTCGAGCTAAGGTATATATTGACCTAGACGTCTTAGTCAGAAAAGACTGCAAAGGGTTGTAACGTTGGTAGGATTAGGGACCGAAAAAGGCTTGTTTTTGGCCCAAAATTGCGACGGATTTAATATTGGTGATCACTGCCAATCAGTCCTCTGTTCGATCCCTAATTGGTAACTCTCCGAAGGACGCCTTTAGTCTTCTTGCTACTACGCGTCTTGAGAATGAGTCTAACCTTTGAAAGACATTGCTCGTTGTTTCAACAGTTGGCTACAATTTCATTCGAAGAGTAGCCTCTTGTTACACAATTCTTGACGTTTTTTTTTTCACCTCAAAATTTGTTGGGGGGTTGAGATATCCAGTAACCCTTCGATGTCTCTAAGATTTTGCCTTATGATCCTCCAGCATTTTGGTGGAGATCAGCCATGTTCTCGTCAAGCTTTTGGTTTCTTCCTAATACATAGGGATTTGGCTTTTTCTCTTTTTCGATCCTGCCTTTTTCTTGTCTTTTTCTAAGAACTAGGATCTTTGATCACCTCACCTTGAGATTCTCATGTAACTCTCACTTTTGTCACCCTAACTTCGAGTTTAGAGGAAGTCGTGGAGGAATTTCTATTCTATTGGTTTCGTCGCTCGAAGCGACAAGGTTGATAGAGGAGGGATGCCAAGCTTATTTGGCTGCTGTAGTAGATACGACGGTTGGGGAACCGAAGTTAGAAAATATAGTGGTGGTACGTGAATTTCCTGATGTCTTTCCCCAAGAATTGCCTTGATTACCACCCGAGCGGGAAATTGAATTTGTTATTGAGTTAGCCCTTGGGACGGAACCAATCTCGAAGGCACCTTATAGAATGGCGTTATCGGAATTGAAGGAACTAAAAGTGCAAATGCAAGAGTTGCTGGATAAAGGGTTCATTAGGCCGAGTGCATCGCCCCTGGGAGCACTAGTGCTTTTTGTAAGGAAAAAGTATTGATCCTTGTGGTTGTGTATTGATTATCGATAATTGAATCAGGTAACCGTTAAGAATAAGTACCCGTTGCCGAGGATTGATGATTTATTTGATCAGTTACAAGGGACTTCAGTATTCTCTAAGATAGATTTGAGGACAGGGTATCATCAGTTAAGGATTAAGAAGGAGGATATTCCGAAGACGGCTTTCAGAACGAGATATGGGCACTATGAGTTTACGGTGATGCCTTTTGGGTTGACTAATGCTTTGGCTGAATTCATGGACTTAATGCATCGAGTATTCAAGGATTACTTGGATCGTTTTGTTATAGTCTTTATTGATGATATCTTGATTTATTCAAGAAGTAATGAGGAAGATGAAAGGCATTTGAGAACGGTTTTACAGACCCTGAGGGAACACTCGCTGTACACTAAGTTTAGTAAGTGCGAGTTTTGGCTGAATAAGGTAGCGTTTCTTGGCCATGTAATATCTAGTGAAGGAATATCCGTAGACCCTGCGAGGATTGAGGCAGTGATAAATTGGCCTAGACCTACGACAGTTACGAAAGTTCGGAGTTTTCTGGGATTGGCTGGCTATTATAGACGTTTTATAGAAAAATTTTCGTCTATATCTATGCCTTTAATGCATCTAACCAAGAAACTTGCGAAGTTTGATTAGACGGATAAATGTGAAAGGAGTTTTCGAGAGC
Source organism: Rhodomyrtus psidioides (assembly GCA_021437785.1). Lineage (NCBI taxonomy): Eukaryota > Viridiplantae > Streptophyta > Magnoliopsida > Myrtales > Myrtaceae > Rhodomyrtus > Rhodomyrtus psidioides. The sequence continues at coordinate 2,692,960 of JAILYB010000054.1, forward strand.
TTAAACATCGGCTGACGACTGCACATGTTCTTACGATTCCGTCTGGACCCGGAGGCTTTGAGATTTACAGTGATGCTTCGCTAAAAGGATTGAGATGCGTACTTATGCAATACGGAAGAGCAGTAGCGTATGCTTCACGACAGTTGAGACCCCGTGAAATGAACTATCTGGCGCACGACTTGGAACTAGCTGCGATTGTGTTTGCCTTAAAGATTTGGAGACATTACCTATGTGGCGAAAAGTTTCAAATATTTATAGACCATCAGAGTTTGAAATATTTATTCTCTCAGAATGAGTTGAACATGAGACAACGTCGATGGATGGAGTTGCTTAAGGATTATGATTGTGACATTATGTATCACCTTGGGAAAGCAAATAGAGTCGCGGATGCGCTCAGTCGGAAATCAAGTATCGCTTATCTACTGTTAAAGGGTGGTTGTTAATCGAAAATCTGAGGGATTCTAAATTCAGATTGGAAGTTTGTCAGTTATCCAGTTTGATAGCCACATTGAGAATCGAACCTGAGATCCACGAAAGGATAAAAGCCTTGCAGCCTACGAACCCGACGATTCATAAAATCCTCGAGATAGACGCAACAAAGAGGAAACTAGAGTTCCAAGTGTTAGAGGGTGGAATCTTAAGATTTCGAGGACGTCTATGCGTACCCAAGGACGAAGAACTCAGAGAAAATATTTTAGCAGATGTGCACAGAAGTAACTATAGTATCCACCCAGGTGGCACGAAAATGTACCAGAACTTACGTCAGCATTACTGATAGAACGGAATGAAAGTGGATGTAGCAAAATATGTAGCAAAGTGCTTGACATGTCAATAGGTGAAAGCGCAGTACTATAAGCCTGGTGGATTGCTTCAGCCGTTGGAAATTCCTGAATGGAAGTGGAAACATGTGACAATGAACTTTGTTATGGGATTACCAAGGAGCCAAAGGGGTCACGATTCTATTTGGGTAATTGTGGATAGGTTGACCAAGTCTGCGCATTTTATCCCTGTACAAAAGGATTTCACGATGGACAGATATGCTGAGTTGTATATGCGATAGATAGTCAGATTACATGGAGTACCTGTGACGATTACATCGGACCGAGATCCCAAGTTTACGGCTAATTTTTGGAAATTCTATTTGGGTATCATCCGCAGACGGACTGACAATCAGAAAGGACAATTCAGACGCTCGAGGATATGTTACTGTTGACACCTGATTTTTGACCATCTATTATTGTGATTTTTATTTTTTTTTAAAATAAATTAAAAATATCAAAAAAGGTCGTAAAATCACAAAATCAACTTTGGAAGCCTTAGCCTTGCCTCAGGAACCAATTTTGAACAAAAAATATTTTTCGTAATTTTTAATAATTTTTTGAATTTATTTAATTATTAAAAATACCCAAAAAATCAGAAAAATACCATTCGTGGTCAGAAAGATACACAAAAATATTCAATAATTTTTTTTTTAATTTCCTCTTCAAATGTGTCACTTTAAATCTCAAAAATTCGGCTCGGGTCACTATGTTCCTTAACAAACATGAACCCGAACCGAGCCCAAAAATTCCTTTTCAAGTCTTTTAATTTTCAATTTCCACTTTTTATAAGCTATGACATTGGATTCTAAAGTCTTGAAGTGCAATTAGGTTAGTTTGCCCTCCAGTTTGATCAATTTTAACCAAAAGGGCTTAATTGCATAAAAATCTTTCAATTTAGTCCCCGGTTTCACAATTTTTGAAATTAAATTTCATACGGGCATACCCATTGAAATTAAACATCTCTACCCTATAGTTTTCATCATGCTGAATTCGTGGGTGGCCTCAATTTGGGCTAATTCGACCATTTGGACCTTCGATTTAGCGAAATTAATTTTCGGATCCTGAGGACAATTTGGGGTTTTCACTAAATTTCAATCAATTGATTCACGAAAATACCCCTATTTGATAGAAAACATGTCAAGGAGTCCGATTTTGTCATCAGTTTCATGAGAAATGTTAAATTTGGGGCCCAATTGGGAGAAATGGTTCAACCGGGCCGGTCGGGCCAGACCCGACCCGACCCGGTCGAACCGGGTCTGCAACTCAGTTGCAGACCCGAGTGGAGCGGCCGTGGGCGTCGAAGACAGGGGATCGTGAGGGGCTTTCTTTTTGGTAAAAAAAATGAGAGAATGAATGCGGGGGACAAAAAGCAACGGTGGGGAATCGTTTGGTGGACTGGCGGCCGCGGAAAGCCGGTCGGCCAGAAAAGAAAAGGGCAGAGCCGAGCGGAAGGGGGCGACAGGGGAGTTGGGACCGAAAGGAGAAAAATGAGAGTGGGAGCGGGACAGAAAAAAAAAAGGAGGATGCTCGGTCTTCAGGACGACTGACCAGTCATCACCAGGGCACCGATTGTCGTCAATGTGCCCCGGACAGGTATGTATTTCTCCTAGACTTCAAATTCACCGTCGCAGGCCATATGTTCGATGAAATGCTCGATCGGGTTTCATATTGTTCAAGTCTCGGTCGTAGCTCCCCCGACCTCATTTCGTGCGAATATAGTCTAGGAGTTATCCCCTCACAGACTCTAATCTTGTTCTGACCTTTGTTTTGCATTAAAATGCAATGAAATGGTGCTTGGAGCTCCATCGGCTGGGACTTGGATCAGGGCGCCGACGAGGGATTCTGGGCGGTAGCCGAGCGCCAGGAGACCTCAGGTAAGTTTCCTAGTATCCATTAGATGTCCTTTGAGTGGTTGAAGTTGAGCTTGAACGAAAATAAAAAGATCTATAAATCGTCGCCGGCGCCGGACCTGTGGGCACTTCTCCGGCACGTTCCCGACGTCGGTTTCGACATATTTTTGCCGAATGTCGATGTAGAGTGCGTGGGGGGTTGAAGGGTATCGAAATCGGGACTTAAAACGGTTACTTTCACGTCGGTTTGGGGTCCTCCGGCGAGTTTTCCGGCGTCTTCGCCGGAAAAAGCACTATTCATCATCTTCTCCGGCGAAGTCGCCGTCGGTCAACGGTCATCGGTCAACGGTCAAAGCTAACGTGGCGTGCCACGTAGGCAGCCACGTCAGCGTTGGCGGGCCCCGGGCCGAACAAACCAAAGCCCAGATCGGACGGCCGTGGCTTCGCCACGTGTCGTGATCTGGGAATTTTGGAAAATAAAAATGATTTTCAGAAATTAATAAATGATTTTCGAAAATAATAAAATACTTTGATCAGACGGTTGGCATCGCGCCAAGTGGCACTCTGAGGAGCGTCCGATCTGACCGAAGATCGGACGCGCCAGAGGAGGCCACGTGGCACAAGGAGGACCGTCCGATCCGGGGATTTTCGGATAATTAAGAAAATGATAAAAAAATCGATAAACCAAAAACGGCGCTGTTTTGGTCGTGGCGGGTGCGGACCAGGTCTGGGTCGCGGATCTGGGCGTGGGCCGGGTCATCCGACCCGGTCCGGATAATTTTTTTTATATTATTATTTTTAATAATAAAAAATAATAATAAAAAAATTCAAAAAAAATTCAGAAAATTCAGAAAAATTCTAAAAAATTCCAGAAAATAGGAAATGGCCACATTCAACTGGTCACGACCTGTTTCGGGTCTTTCGACCCCCGATCTTTCCAGAAATGACGATTTTACCCTTCCGGCAAACCGTCTCCCAAAATAATTCTAAAAATATTCAGGAAAATCCCAAAAAATAGGAAGTGGCCACAAACACTGGCCAATACTCATTCCGGGTGTTTTGAACCCCGACCCTTCTTAAAATGATGATTTCGCCCTTTGGGCGAATTGTCTTCCAAAAATTGAAGAAAAATCAAGAAATTCCAAAAAATTCTCAAGAATGGGAAATGGCCACGATCAACTGGCCATGGAATATTTTGGGTAATTCGGTATCCAAATCTTCCAAAAATTGACGATTTTACCCTTCGAGCTAATCGTTCCCAAATCTTCTCATTTTGCCCCTGGTCCTAAATCACGCCTTCCCTAAGCCCTTATGGCTATACTAGGAAGCCATTGACTTGAATTGATGTGCATCGATGAGATTTATTATGAACTTTATTGCGCTTTCATTTAAATTGATTGTGATTGATAGGAATAGTCTTCCTCCAATCTGTATGAAACCCTGAATCAAACCTACCCCACCCAAAATTGCGCCTGCATGAATTCTTAGCTAGGAAAATCACTCGCGTTAGGTACCGAAAGGGCGTTGGTAATGACACCAGCGTAACCAAGTCCCCGAACCCAAAATCTCTGGTTCCGCAGAACTGATCGATCTCTCCCAATCGGTCAGTAAGGTTTCCGGTCTACCCTCCAAGAAAGACCGGTGGCGACTCCAAATGTATGCACAAGTTGCACATGCCACCACGACCACACTATGGTCGAAATCGATCGGCTCTTATCGCCGAATCCCTTTGAAAAATACTCCCGCCGCGATTTGGTATGGGCTTGGGAGGGCTCGCGCCGATCCAAGACCCGCGATCGGTAAACCATTAGCCGCGTCCGCTTTCGGACGGGTCGCGACAGTTACGAGCATGTGTTATAGATTTTAAAGGTGGATGGGAGGATCGATTACATTTGGTAGAATTCGCATATAACAGCAGTTGTCAATAGAGTATACGAATGGCACCTGTTGAGGCACTCTATGAAGAGCTTGCAGAACGTCGATTTGTTGGGACGAAGTTGGAGAAAGAAGTATTACGGGCCCGGAGTTAGTAGAGATGTCGGTGGAGGTCGTGAAGGTAATACGAGATACACTGAAGACGGCACAGAGTCGTCAGAAAAGTTATGCGGATAAACGACATAAACCTCTGGAGTTTCAAGTAGGTGATCATGTTTTCCTTAAGGTGTCACCGATGCGAGGTTTATCTCGGTTTAGGAAGAAAGTGAAACTAAGTCCAAGGTACGTAGGCCCATTTGAGATTTTGGAATGGATTGGAATCTTAGCCTACAGACTTGCCTTGCCGCCTAATTTGTGTCAAGTACACAACGTCTTCCACGTGTCAATGTTAAGGAAGTATGAGCCGGACCCGACACACATGTTGGATTATGAAACTATCGAGGTTGACGACATGGTGTCCTATGTGGAAAAGCCAATCAGGATTGAAGATAGAAAAAAACGAGTTCTGAGACACAAGACGATACTATTATTCAAAGTAGTTTGGGAGTACCATGGAACCAAAGGCGCTACCTGGGAAAGCGAGGAAGCGATGAGGCGACATTACCCCCGCTTGTTTGAGTAACTGGGTTTATTGTAAATTTCGAGAACGAAATTTTTGTAAGGGGGGAAGAGTTGTGATATTCTGATTTTCCTGTCATTCGAGACTTAGTACTGAGAATGTATCTAGCGATGTAATTCAGTCTTATCTCGCTCAGATCTGATCAATCTCGAGTTAACCAACCATTAGGGAAAGGCTACCGCAAGACAAGGTACGTGGACCTAAGCAACTCAAATAGGTAATGGCACTTTGACCATAAGGATTGACGAGGGAATATTTAGAACCATTAAGGGTCAATCTAAGAACGATTGAGAAAGACATTGTGAGTGTTATACGATTGGGACATAGGTGATACAGTCTAGCCAACGTATAATTTGCAAAAATTCTCCTAAATCGAACGATGACGATCGAGACCGTCGGAACTAGTAATAGACCCTCGCAATTACATGACAACCAATGTCGCCATGAACTGTCGAGTCCTAAGTGTGATGAGAATCACAGAGTCGATACGCGTAAAGTCTGCAAAAGCCGCCTGTCAGTTCAGGATAGCCTGAAATTTCATTCGACATAGAATTAACCTAGAATTGAGTTTCGAAATTGGGAAATGGAAAATTTAGAATTCCAACATTTTATTTCATTGGACGTCACCTCGTCGAAGGAAATTTTAAATCGAAAAAACGACGTTTCGGACAGAGGGGGCGAAGTTACTATTTTGCCCCTCAAGCCTTGGCCTTGCCTTAATAAATGGATAAGGGCATTTTGGTCTTTGACACCCCCTCTAAGCTGCCGAAAATTGGGAGGAGCATGGGCCATTGGATAGAAAATTGATTGACATATGGACAAGTGTCACCAGATTAGGCATTGGCATTTATTAACTGACCTTTCAACCTACCATTCTTCTTGGTTTGACCATCAAATGGAGTGTGGACTTCTTCCTTCTCCTTCCCCCAGCCGAAGACCCTATCTCACGTCGCCATCTTCTTCGTTTCTTCTTCTTCTTCTTCTTCGTCAAACAGAGAACGCCTCCAGCCGACCAGTTTCTGACCGCCCCTTCGCTGCTCACGATTGCCGTCGCAGGTGACCTCCAGCCGTCGCGCCGACCATCATCACCTTCTTCATCCTCTTGCCGACCATCTCCAAGTGGAAGCTCGGCGATTGGTAGCCCAAGGAGCCCCGTCCAGCCACTCTTTCGAGAGTCGACGAAAACCGTCGCAGCTGGAGGTAAGCTGCTGTTTGGACCCCGTAGGATCTCGAATTGTTTGAATCTTTTGCTCAAATTTTGTGAAAATCTAGGGAACTTGTATTTAGAGTTGTGGTAAAAAATTGGGCTAAGTTTGATGAAGTTTTGACCCCAAATGGGTGCTATGTTTGGAGGATAGAATCTGCCCGGTTGAGGACTTGAGAAGCCGGCGCCGTTCGTGGACCATTTGACATCGTCTTGGTCTCAAATTTTCGGTGAGGCTTCCCAACTTGTAGAATGAGCTGTTAGCAAGTATATTAGTGGATAAATTGAGGTATTATGTTGAATTATGGGCTGTTAGAGTGAGATATGCATAGAACCGAAAATGCCCTGTTTCGGTTCTGTGCATACCGAACCTTGGAGGGCTGTTTATAGTGGATTTGAGCTCTAAATTCTTCGTAGTGATGTATTGGAATGTCCTTTGATATGTCATTGAGGTCTATGCTCCGTAAATTGGTGAATTGAGTAAGAAAAATTGACAAATTGTTTGGTTCCGCTAGGATTGTTCGCTGCCCTGTTTCGAAACTCTTGAGGCCGGTTAGTTGAGGTGCTTGGAAAGGGAAATTGGTTGATTTTAGCACAAGGAAAGGAGTTCTTGAACCTTGGGTAGGAGGATTGGACTCAATTGGGTGAATGTGTTTGGAATTATGATAGTTTTTGGTGAGCTATGGTGTGATTGTCCAATGTGTGTTCACGTGTTGTGTCGTTTACTTGAACGCTTATTGAATATTTGTGACATGGATTGATTGCCACTTTTAAGGGTTGAAATTAACCGCCTCGCATGCTTTAGATTACTAGCTCGATATGTGAGCTTATATTTGATCATGAAATCTTAACTTGAGATGAGCTTCGGCATGATGAGAAACTTGTGGCACTCTGATGCGTTGTGACGCGTGGTTGAAATGGCCAATATCCTGATGCGTAACTACGCGGGACGAGACTTAGTATGTGTCGACACAAACCTGTGATGACATTGAAAATCTGATGTGTTTACGCAGGTTTGTCAATGGGATGGTCTGAGGCGTAATTACGCGGACCGGGCCTAAGGCGTTCTAGACGCGGGCATGAATCAAATGGAGGTTAGAAAGGAAGGAAGACGTGGCTTGATTTTGCAATGCGTGTTTGACTTGAATAATGAGTTGATGCCATGATTGCATGATTGGTGCTCGTCGATATCCATGTGTTAATTTATGACTGTTGAATACTTCATGTGGTTGTTTGTGCATTTGTTCATAATTGCATTTGCCTGAGTGTACGGTTGGCCTAACCTAGGGTTATGACCTGTCTTACTGAGTTGTCAGTCTCACCCCGTCGTGGGGCCACCTTTTTTTTTTTTTCAGATCCTAGACGAGAGAATGTTGCCGACCAGGCTAGGTGACCCCAATGAGATGACTGCTTATTTTGATGAGTTTCCTGACGGTTGGGGTACCGTTTTTGTGAGAAAGTATACAGTTGTGTGGGTAGACGAGGGAGGTAAAGACTAGAAACCACATAGGTTCGAGGCTTGGCTCCGCAGGGTAGGCGATGTCACTACTGGCCCGTTGAAGTCCATGGAGGTGCCACGACGAGTTGTCCCGAGCTGGTGTCATCCCACCCGGGATTCTATTGAGGCAGAGGTATCCGTGGCGGGTTCGAGAAATGTATTAGAGAAGACCCCGTCTAAGAAGGACACGGTGGAGGTGATTGTGATAGAGGCCTCAGAGGATGAGCTGGAGGATGATGAGACGGATGACGCCGTAGACGTATGCTCCGAGACATTTTCGAACTACGAGCCTTCCGAGGATGCTGATGCGACAGTTGGGTCTAGTGGTTCGACCTAGAGGGTTTCTAGCCTTTGCTTTTCGTTTCTTTTGGTTGTTACCCTCGTTGACATGTAACCTTTTGGGGACTTAGGTATAGTGGCATTTTTGGTGAAGTCCCGATCTACCCCATTGTCAGCAATTTAGTAAGTCTGCTATTTTGTATGAACATCATGGAATGTTTCTAGTTATGTTATGCTCTCGTTATCCAGGTCCCCTTTATTTGTGTATGAAGAAGTTTTCCTTTTGTTTCCGCTTGCTCGTTTATTCATGCATCTTGTGCTTTGAGAATCCTGGGAATCGAGAGCACGGCTTTTCGGAGGTCGCGCTTGCACGTTTTTTTGAGCGGGGCGTGACACCTGCTGCTATTCTGTTCTCCGATCTTCTAGGTTCTGTTCTAGTCGCATATGTTTATGCGGTTGTACTGACTACTAGTTGTTGGACTGCTTTGGTTGGATATGATCTTCCTTTAATATGCTGCTGCGTTGATGCTGCTGTGCTGCCATAACTCTGGTTCTCCTTTTCTGTTCGGCTAGTCCTTGGCCTATGTTTAGACTGTTCTCTCTGGCTAAACCTTAGTTTGTTGGTTGATGTCCTAGCCTTTGTAGGTCTTCTCTGCTATTCTCCCCCCTTCTTCTTTTGGTCACTGTTTTGGCATTTCTTTTGATACTTTTCTTTGCTGGTTTTTTGGCTAGTTGGGCCATACCTCCTCATGTTTCTGCCCAGGGAAGCCTCTCAATTTCTGCTGTCTGCTACCTAGGCTTCAAGTGTTGAGTTTGCTGCGGCTGAACCTTCCTTTCTAGCTGTGGTGCTTCTTTGGTGCTATTCGGGCTTGCTTTTGTTTCAGTTCACTGGTTACTCTTGTGCTAGTCAGGGATGTTCTCTACTGGAGTTCTGTCCACAGCTTGGGCTGCCACCTTGTTGCTCGGCCTTCTTTGTGTGGACCTCTCTAGACTAGGTCTTTATCTTGGCTTTTTAGATCAAGCATTTTCAGCTCGCTTTTGTTAATTTGGGCCGTCTGTTTAGCCTTGTTTTTCTTTCACTTCTGTATTGGCCACCACTTGGCCTCTAGGTAGACGGGCGGCAGTGCGATGTTGTATTTTGCGGTCGGTTCACCATTGAACCCATTCTGGCACATTCGTGTCATTATCGGTACATGGTTTTTGTGGCCGACTTCACCATTGTGCCTATTTTTTGAAAAGTCAATACATATTTACCTTACAAAAAAAATCATCAAATAAAAAAAATATAAAAATAAATTAAATTTAAAAGAAAAATGGGTATTAAAAAAAGTTTGGCGCGGGGCCGGCCCGGCCCGAGTACCAGACCCGGCCCGAAAATGCCTGAAAACGCAAGAAAATTTTAGGGCAGGACCGGGCCGACCCTTCCGGCGAGGGTCCATTTGACATCCCTACATCGGGCAACTAAGGAGATATTTTCGGGACTAATAATGGTTGCGTTCCCTCCCTGGCAATCTATCTTTTCGAGATGAGTTCTTTTACCTTTGTAAAGTATCACCAATTCGAGATTCTAGATAGATTTTAATGATTTTTCGGGACGAGCTCTTGCCCATTGAGGACTTTTGACCTAGTCAAATACATGTGCTAGGTCGACAGGCCAAGAGGCCTTTGTTCGCTTTGGATTGCATAGTTGTCAAGGCGTCGCCTAGGCGACAAGGCGGCCTGGGATGCCCAAGGCGTCCTGTCGCCTTGCTGGGTCTTCTCAAGGCGGGCGCTTTGGTTGCTAGGCATCGCCTTGTGGACGCCTAGGCGACGCCTTGGGCGCCTCGAGGCTAGACAACAGCCAGATCTGGGTTGGACGGTGTGTGACGGTCACGCAGCTGCTAGTCGAGACTTCGGGGTGGCGTCGGGGCTGTGGGTCGACGACGGAGGAAGCGCGAAGCTGGCGTTGGCTCTCTGAGCTCGCGGATCTAGGGTCGCGACCACGGGACAGAGGCTCGGATGGTGGCTGGGTTTGTCTTCGGGCCTGAGCACGGCGGCACGGGGAAGCTGGGACCTCGGTGGGGGTTGTTGCGGCGGCTCAAGATCGCGAAACTCAACTAGGCAGTGGTGGAGGAGGTCTCTGTGGCTGAGACATGGCGTAGATGGAAGGGGTTCTCGGGTTTGGATCTCGGCCGGCGTCGGATTTGAGGTGGACGGAGATGGAGGGGCTCAGATCGGTAAGAAAGAGCGACGAAGAAGATGAAGAATCGAGAAGAAGAAAGTGAACAGGAGAGAGAGAGAGGAGAGGAAACGGTGGAGGTTGGGGGCGGGGTTTTTTTTTTTTTTTTTCCAAAACTAACAAAGTGGAGGGAAATGAAAATGAAGTGATGGTTAATGATACTTTGAGTTAATATTTTTATATATTTGAGATGTTTTTTTATATTTAAAATTTATTTAGTACAACATGTTAAATTATTTTGAAATTATTAAACTTATAATTTCTTTATCTCGATTACCTATTTCATTTTATGATTATTATATATATTAAATATATTTGATAGTTGTTTATTTTTAATAATCTTTCATGTGTATATTTATTCTGTTGAATCATGAATATAATTTTTGAAGTACAAATATAAAATATATAATTATATATATTTAAAATTTTAGCCATATTGTCGCCTTATCGTCTTGCGGACAACTAGGCGGGCGCCTAGTCGCCTAGGCGTTTTAGAAGCCTTTGCTCGCCTTGTCGCCTTAACAACTATGAATATAATTGAGTGCGGCATATTCAACCAGACATTTGAAATTTTTTAAATCTTTTTATATATTGTGGCATCCAGATTTCACAGGCGAGCGATAAGCGGTCAAATGCACGAGGATTATCATGAGCTGAAAAGAACAAGAAAAAACATGAGTACATGAAAACGATGACAAGATGGCACATGTGCTGAAGACGGAGGTCGAAACTGAGCCGAAGGGGCAAAGGACCACAAAGAGCACTGGCGATTGCTGGACACTTCACATGTTATTTTGGGGCTGCCGATTGCCGGAGCTAAACCTTGAAATGATACCTATTATGAAATAAGTACTCGCGGGGAAGTTTCCATTGTTGAGAATGAGATGCGCAGCGTTTTGCCATTGAGTCTCGATCGACAATATGATCGACGACTATTGAAAGTGAAAAGGATCACTTGATAACACTCACACAACACACAAAAGAAGCTCTCAAGAGAGGAGATTGATGAACTATCTAATGTGCTGTATCCACCTTACTCACCTTCCAGAAACAATTACAAGACTCGCATATATATAAGCATCGTACATGACTCTTCAACTAAGCGACCTTTCGACTGACTCATTTAATAGACTCCTAGAAATATGCACAGTCAACATTGAGAATATAAAAGAACTGTTGAAAAGAATAATACAATAATGACACTAATACGCTCGTCGAATAGACGTCCAACGGAAATTGAAAAGTCTATCGACATCCATCAAAATACGAAGAGTCGCAATTCCAAGGAAGAATCTAGAGATAGGCGGTGATATTTTCAATATCCATCAGCCCTATAAGTTGTATAAATAGCTTGAAGGCATTTACTTGTGGGGTTGGAGGTGAATCCAAAGACCTTCCACGAGAATCGGCGACGGATTATAGATAAATTTCTCGTCCGGTATGGCCTTCTTTATCTTGAACTTGGTCACCAGATTGTGCATGAAAACGAGTATTTCAAGTCTTGCATACTCTTTTTCGGGGCACATGCGAGGTCCGCCTCCGAAGGGCACAAAGGTGAAAGGTGCGGGTCCGTTTCCTTCGAATCTTGAGGCATCGAACTTCTCCAGATCATGGAAGTACTTGGGGTTCTTGTGCGTGGAGTGCACCATCCAAAATGTCTATTACACAGTTTGTGTTAAATATGTCTTGAATTTTATGTACTCGGCCCGGTTAATTACCCGACCCGACATATTTTGTGCGACCCAAAATTGGAGAGACAATTGAGATTTGGTTCGTGACGCGGAGAGTTGGGCCGATAGGCCCAACTCGGCTAGGGTTTATTTTGTTGTACGGCGGTTTTTTCGTCATCTGAGATATTTGTGAGCTGTGAGCTTTGTTCAGTCGCGAAGAACGACTTTTGTAATCTGCACTCTCATTGATTATAGTGGAATCTCGTTTTGCCTCGCCCGTGGACGTAGATCACCTTGATCGAACCACGTAAATCCTTGTTGTTCTGTGTTTGTTTCCGCGTTTCGTTACAACAAACTGGTATCAGAGCGAGTTCGTTTCTGGGATTCTTGAAGATGACATCTTTGAAGTTTCAGATCTCATCTTTTAACGGAAAGAACAACTTCGGATTATGGAGAATAAAGATGAAGGCTTTGTTGAAGCGAGAGGGTACTGTTAGGGCACTGGATGGAAAATATCCAGACGACATGACCTCGGCTGAGGTTGAAGAGATTGATGAGAAGGCGCACAGTGCGATTCAGTTGTCTCTAGATGACAATGTTTTGCGAGAAGTCGCCGATGAGGAAACAGCGGCTGGTCTCTGGAAGAAACTGGAAAGTCTCTACATGAAGAAATCTTTGACATCGAGACTTTATTTGAAGCAGCGTCTTTATACCCTAAAGATGCGAGAAGGTACGCCTGTTCAGGAACACTTGGATGAGTTTAATAAAATTATTATGGATATGAAAAATTTAGATATTAAACTCGAGGATGAAGATCAAGCTTTGATCGTGTTATGTTCACTGCCTGCCTCATACGAAAATTTTATGAACTCGATGCTTTATGGACGTGAATCCATAACTTTGGAGGATGTTAAAACATCATTGAGTTCTGCAGAACTGAGAACGAAGTTGAATGGGAACAACAGTGGAGACAGAGCAGATGGTTTGCTTGTGAGAGGCAGAACCAAGAGCAGGGATAAAGCCTTCAGAGGGAAATCTGTTAATCGTTCAAAATCTAGGCCACCTGGAGATAATACGAACGTCGAGTGCTACTATTGTCATAAGAGGGGACATTACAAATCAGATTGTCCTTTGCTCAAGAGAAAGGATAAGCAGCATGCTCAAAGACAAGATGCGGCGAATGTTGCTGACAAAAATGAGTCTAATGCGTCAGACAACGTTCTTACGGCATGCTCTGCTGTTAGTTTCTCTAATGATGTTTGGATAATGGACTCGGGAGCATCATATCATATGTGCCCAAATAGAGAATGGTTCACCACATATGAGCCAATGAATGGTGGATCAGTCTTGATGGGAAATGATGCTGTATGCCAAGTTGTGGGAATTGGTACTGTTCGGATTAAGTGCCACGACAAAGCAGTGAGAACCTTGACTGAAGTAAGGCACATACCAGACTTAAAGAGAAATCTTATCTCTTTGAGCAGTTTGGATTCCATTGGGTGTGTGTACTCAGGTGGATGTGGAGTTCTCAAAGTATCCAAAGGCAATTTGGTTGTGATGAAAGGAAGCAAGGTAAATCACTTGTATCATTTGCAGGGTAGCACAGTTTTTGGTACTTCAATTGGCACATCAAATTCTGTTTCGGATAATGACAGAACGAAATTGTGGCATATGCGTTTGGGCCACATGAGTGAGCGTGGTATGACAGTTTTGAGTAAACGTGGTTTACTTTGTGGTGAGCAGACAACCTCGCTGGATTTCTGTGAGCACTGTGTATTTGGCAAACAGTGCAGAGTCAGTTTCAGTACGGGCACGCATTCGACGAAGGGCACACTCGACTACATCCATTCTGATTTGTGGGGACCAGCACAGGTTCCATCTAAGGGTGGTGCTCTTTACTTTGTGACTTTTATTGACGACTATTCCAGGAAGGTTTGGATTTATTTTCTGAAAAGAAAAAGTGACGTGTTTGAAACCTTCAAGAAGTGGAAAGCCCTTGTTGAGAATCAGACAGGGAAGAAGATCAAACGCCTTAGGACCGATAATGGTCTTGAGTTCTGTGGTGGCGATTTCAATGAATTCTGTGCAAATGCAGGTATCGTTCGACACCGTACAGTTAGGCACACTCCACAGCAAAATAGGGTGGCAGAACGGATGAACAGAACTTTATTGGAGAGAGCAAGATGCATGCTCTCTAATGCTGGGATGGAAAAGGATTTTTGGGCTGAAGCAGTTAACACTGCTTGTTATCTGGTTAACCGTTCTCCTTCAACAGCAATAGAATGCAAGACTCCTTTTGAGATGTGGTCAGGTAAGCCTTGTGACTATTCTAATCTAAAGATTTTTGGGTTTCCTGCTTACTTTCATGTTAAGGATGGTAAGTTAGAACCTAGAGCAAAGAAATGTATTTTTGTTGGGTATGCTGATGGGGTGAAAGGTTATCGTTTGTGGTGCCAGGAACCTAACTCACCTAAGTTCATTATTAGTAGGGATGTTACTTTTAATGAAATCCTTATGCTTGATCAAAAGAAGGTTGTTGATGAGTCTGCAGGAAAACATGAGAGTGATAGGAATGAGGTGGAGGTTCAGGTGGAACTTCGAGAAAAGACCTCTCAGAATGATTTGAGCGAGCAAATTGTTACTATCGACTCAAGTTCAGATGATGAAGTTTTAGATGAGGTGGAGCAGCCATACTCCATTGCAACTGGCAGAGAAAGGAGGCAGACTCGTCCTCCTCAAAAATATGGGTTCTCTGATCTGGTGGCTTATGCTCTTACGACAGCAGAAGATATGGGTATTTAGGAACCTTCTACCTATACTGAAGCTATTACTTGCATAGAATCAGAAAAATGGGCTGTTGCTATGGCTGAAGAACTTGAATCACTCCACAAGAACCAGACTTGGGATTTGGTGCCGTTGCCAAAGGGAAAAAGAGCCATTGGGTGTAAATGGGTCTTCAAGAAAAAGGAAGGCATTCCAGGTGTAGAAAATGCTAGATGCAAGGCACGGCTTGTAGCTAAAGGCTACAATCAGAAGGAGGGAATTGATTATGATGAAGTGTTCTCTCCTGTGGTAAAACACACTTCCATTCGTTTGTTGCTGGCTATAGTTGCTCAATTTGACTTGGAACTTGAGCAACTTGATGTGAAGACTGCTTTTTTACATGGTGAGCTTGAGGAGACTATTTATATGGCCCAGCCCGAGGGCTATTATGTAGAAGGCAAGGAAGAACATGTCTGTAGATTGAAGAAATCCTTGTATGGTTTGAAGCAGTCTCCAAGACAGTGGTATAAAAGATTCGACAGCTTTATGATAGGGAGTGGTTATCATAGGAGCATCTATGATAGTTGTGTCTACTTCAGGAAGGGTTCAGATGGATCTTTTGTCTATCTTCTTTTATACGTGGATGACATGCTCATTGCTGCAAAGAACATGTCAGATGTGTTGATCTTGAAGAAACGTCTCAGCGAGGAGTTTGAGATGAAAGATCTGGGTCCTGCCAAGAAGATCTTAGGAATGGAGATTAAGAGGGACAGGAAAGCAGGGAAGTTATATCTCTCGCAGAGGAGTTATATTGAGAAGGTACTTGAGAAGTTTGGCATGCAAAATGCTAAGCCTGTCAGTACATCGTTAGCATCTCATTTTAGACTCTCGGCTATACAGTCACCTCAATCAGAGGTCGAGGAGACTGCGATGTCTCATGTCCCATACTCCAGTGCAGTTGGTAGCCTGATGTATGCTATGGTATGTACTCGTCCCGACATTGCGCATGCAGTTAGTGTGGTTAGTAGATATATGGCACACCCTGGAAATGTCCATTGGCAGGCAGTGAAATGGATACTTAGGTATCTTAGAGGTTCCGCAGAGCTGGGCCTAGTGTTTGATAGAAACAGTTCCAACGGTACCTCAGTTGTGGGATTTGTGGATTCTGATTTTGCGGGTGATCATGATAAGAGAAGATCTTTGACCAGTTATCTTTTCACACTATCTGGCTCAGCTATTAGTTGGAGATCAACCCTACAGTCGACAGTTGCTTTGTCTACTACAGATGCAGAGTATATGGCAGCAGCAGAAGCGGTAAAAGAAGCTATTTGGTTAAGGAATCTTGTTCAGGAACTTGGGCTCCAGCAGGAAGACAATTCAATTGTCTTTTGTGACAATCAAAGTGCTATATACTTGGTTAAAAATCAAGCATATCATGAGAGGACTAAGCTCATTGATATCAGGTACCACTTTATTCGAGAAGCATTTGCTGAGAGAAATATGATGGTAAAGAAAATTGGTACTGCTGACAATCCTGCTGATATGTTGACCAAGTCAATCTCCGCCAACAAGTTTAAGCATTGCTTGAACTTGATTGGCATGCTTGGTTGAGCTTTGCCCCTTCTGGGGCCTGGTGGCGAGGTAAATGAAAGTTCTACATTTTTTATGAAGTGGATATGTTCTTTCGTTGCATCCCTTGTTTCCTACACCGAGTTAGCTCACGTAGGCTTAGGGATGCTGGGAGAATGTGTTCAGCTTCTTGACTGTTTTTTTAAATTCAAGCCAAGGTGGAGATTTGTTAAATATGTCTTGAATTTTATGTACTCGGCCCGGTTAATTACCCGACCCGACATATTTTGTGCGACCCAAAATTGGAGAGAAAATTGAGATTTGGTTCGTGACGCGGAGAGTTGGGCCGATAGGCCCAACTCGGCTAGGGTTTATTTTGTTGTACGGCGGTTTTTTCGTCATCTGAGATATTTGTGAGCTGTGAGCTTTGTTCAGTCGCGAAGAACGACTTTTGTAATCTGCACTCTCATTGATTATAGTGGAATCTCGTTTTGCCTCGCCCGTGGACGTAGATCACCTTGATCGAACCACGTAAATCCTTGTTGTTCTGTGTTTGTTTCCGCGTTTCGTTACAACAGTTTGAATCACAATACATTCATCACTTGTTGATTATTTTTATGTTCATGACACAACTTATCATATGAAGAGCACTTGACGGAGATTTGAAAATTACCTTCCATCCCTTCGGAATTGTATAACCAGCAAAAGTGAAATCCTTCATTGCCTCTCTGTATGCCCTTTGTGCAGGCGGTAACAATCTTATCGATTCGCAGGCCACGTTCCACGAATACTTCATCTTTTGAACGTCGTTCCAGTTGAGTAATTCAGCTGGACCTTAGATTTGGCAATTTCCATTTGTTCTATGGAAATTAGAGAAGGGCATTGTTACGCAAATAAGTACATCAAAAGCAACTAAGTCGAACTTAAAGGTTATTACCTGGTGAACCCGCTCATAGATGTGGGGAAATTGAGCCAAATAGTTCACTATGGCTGTGATCGAAGTGCTGGAGGTGTCATGACTCGCAATGAGCAACCCCATTATCTTGTTGGAAGTTTCCATCTCGTAGAAAATGGTCCCGTCGTAATCTCTTTCGAGAAGCGCTCGAGACAAGAGGTCCCTCGCATTCGCGTCTTTGCCCTCCGAAATCTTCGTCTTCCTTCGCCTGATTATGGTCAAGAGACCTTGCTTCATAGCTTTTCCTGCTTCTATTGCTTGGTTGAACGGCGTGCCTGGGATATTGATTGGCACCGCGATGAACCCCGGAGCAACTTGAGCAAATGAGTCGGTGAACTTCGACATGATCTCCGGATCTCTGATGTTCATGAACAAGCAGCACGCCAAAGTGAAGGTATACCTCTTTGATAGAGGAAACACCTGCACTTCCTTATTTGGAGATCAATCCGTGGCCAAGTGGTCCCTAGTCATGGAGTCCATGACGGGAATGTACCGTTGGAGCTCTTCAGGCTTCGGGAACTCCATCAGGAAGCCGCGTTTTTTCATGGCATCCTCACTTCGGAGCTCCCTTTCTGGGAACTGCGCAATCTTCTTAATGGATTCGGGCCACCAGGAGGTGACGTACTTGCCCTCGCCGGAGAATAGGAACTTGTTGCCGGAGGAACCGCAGAACACGGTCATGTCCTCCCCATACAAGTTGGTCCGAAAGATATGCGGCAAGTGCCTGGTGGTGCGATCGTTCACGAATTTCTCCAGACAGCCGCTCTTTCCGGCGGCCATGAATCGCAGGGTCTCACCGAGGACGGGCCATCCTTTTCTGCCGAGCGGGAGGTTAGGAGTGAAGCGCTTCTTCTGAAACACGAAGAAGAGTAGAGAGAGAGATAGGCCGAGGATGCATGTGGCATATAAATCCATTGTTATTCTTCTCTCAGAAGGCAAATACTGATAATTTCGAGAGAAAAAAGATAGGACTGAGGATGAGAATGGAGAGGAGAATCATCAGGATTTATATAGGAAAAAGAATGGCGTTCTTTGGCTTTGGCCACTTAATATAATAAGCTTCAGCCCTCGAGGTTCTTCATTTCTTTCGTGAAATTTTCTATACGATCAATTCGTTCTGCACGTTCTTTATTATTATTATTTTATAGAAAATATCAGATAAGGTAATAAAGTGCTCACGATTTCTAAGATAAGAGCCTAAAATAAATCTCATTTCAAATAAGGGCATGAATTATTTTCGTTAATCCAACAAAAGCCCTAACCAATTTTATTTCGTCATTTACATTTTCTGATATTTTGTTTTCTTTTTCTCTTCCTTGTCGTCGTTGGATGATCTCAAGTGATGAACAGCCAACGATAGGGTCGTGCATGGACTGCCCTTGCTCGCCGCAGGGGAGGCCAGCCCTCGCCGGTCGCAACAAAGAAACAAAAATGGGGAAAATGAATTTTTTTTAACAAACTAAATAACAAAAATGCCCTTTGTCATATGCTTTCTTTGAAATAACGAGGGCATATTTTGAAATGAGATCATTTCAGATCCTTATTTAAGAAGATGAGAATACTTCATACCCTCATTTATTTCTTTATTTAATTTTTTGTGCTCAAAGTTGTTCTCAAATCAAATGATACGGCAGTCTAAGTATAGAAACCCATTTTTATTCTTCTCTTAGAAGTCAAATGCTTACAATCTGGCAAGACAGATGACCGACTTATTATATAGAAACATATTGTCGCACTGTTTTCTGGAGCAAAGCCTTCTATCACTTAAAAGTATGCAGGGACCGTCGGCTGCGGCAGATGCACCTGCCTCAGTTTTGTCAAAGAGGCTGAGAGCGCTCAACCTACGATGGTCAAAGCTCCCGGGCTTGGGGAAACTTCAGGGTGGATGTAGGGGAGTTTCAAGGAGAGAGGCTGCAAGCAATAAACGGAGCTGACTTAGTAACTAAATAATATTTATTCATGTTTTATATGTATGTAATTGATTGTTCATAGTTCAATGTTTTGTAAGCTCGAGAAATTTATCTCTTTGAAATGCTAGATGCGTTTATGGAAGCAAAGACATTAGAAGTGTCGAAAACTTCGTACGTCACTTGGTGGCAAAAGTTTTTTTCAGATCACTTAAGTGTCATTTTTCTAAACAAATGCTCGCTTAAATGTTGACTTTATTTGGATGGCGGAAATCTGACGCGGTAGTGTTCTTTTTTTTTTCTTGATCAATTTTTCAGACTCACGTGGCTCACCCAGTCAGCATGAATAGCCTCAAAGAGATGTTGTTCACATGTTTGCTTTAAATATAAACGGCAGAAGAACACTAGAAGTGTCAATATTTGTGTACGGCGCTCACTTTAGTGTCAATTTTTTTTTTCGGATCACTTAAGTGCCAATTTTTTTTGAAAAATTGTTATTTCAGTGCCAAGTCCCACGCGGCTCGAAGGAAATCACACGTGGCGCATACGTGGCTTGCCGGAGATCTAGTCAGCAATAACAAAAATCCAAAAATTAATAAAAAAATTTCACATAATAAGCCAGAAACTAAAAAAAGTTAAAACAGTAAAAAAAAGCAAAAAATAAATTAAAAAAAGCAGAGAAAGCTCTCTGTGGCACGAAAGGTGGGGGATGATGGTTGGGGGTGGAGGGCGCCGAGCGCCGGCGACCTCGCAAAGGCCTCGAAGACCTAAGGCGAGATCGACCTTGCCCAGATCTGGGCGAGGTCGCCTCGCCGTGGCAAGGCTGGGCTGTTCTCGCCCAGCAACAGCCATTCTGGGGAGAGGCGTCAAGATAAAGGTCCTAGGGAGAATTTTCGGCTAAACTGGACCTTCATCTGTCAACTTTGATGCCAAGCTCTAACCAGAATTTTCAGCTAAGGCGTCAAGATGAAGGTCCTGACTGTACAATTTTTACTGGAGATCTGGCTGCTGATGTAACAGACCCGGGCATCAAATTAATGTCCGGTGAGCAAAAGCCCCAAATCCTGATTTCCGCTGATGAAGATCCTCTTCTCCTCTTTCGCAACCAATTTGCCCAAATCAGACTCACGCAAGCGATTCCGGAACCACCCAGATCTGGGCGAGGTCGAACCTCGCCGTGGCTGGGCGGGGCAGGAATCGCCCAGCCACCGCTCGTCGTGGTTGGGGTTGGGCGATTCCGGCCTCGCCCAGCCATGGCAAGGCTCGACCTCCCCCAGATCTGGGTGAGGTCGGCCTCGTCGTGGGCCGCGAGGCCTCGGCCAGCCACGATCAAGCTCGCCGACCCCCGACGGCTCACAAGCCGGGTCTTTTCGGGTTCGGGTGGAGGTCGTGCCTGTACTTCGCGAGAGGATTCCGCAAGAACGGCATTAGCTGTAGGTTCCTCCACGACTCCTTCAACCTTTTCTCACTCGTCGTCCGTGACGGCACCGTACCCAAACCCCGACTTCGCGATCCAGTTCGAGGACTGCAAATTGGGAAGCCTTCATCTTTCTATGGTTTCGCAGAAGAGGAAGAGGCGAGGAAGAAGAAGAAGATGCGATTCTGCAATTGGGAATTCGGTTTCAACCAAAACCGAATATTGAAAATTGTTTTGATTTCTTGTTTGGAATCGGGAAAAGATTTTTGTGGCGGATTGAATTAGGATGAAGAAGAAGAAGAGGGATCATCGCCCAGATCAACTACTTTTAAAAATGATCATCGCCATTAAAAAAAATGATCATCGCCCAGATCATCGTCAAGTTTCGGGAGATTTTTATTGGCGGATTGAATTAAGATTTTTGTCCCCTGTGTTTTTTTTTCGACTTTCATTTTTTTTTCATTTTTATTTTTATTTTAGGCTATTTTTAGTTTTATTTTATTTTTAATATTGAAACGTCCACGTGGCATTTACGTGAACCCCACCTAGACTAAGTTCGTGAATGCCACGTGGACGCCACCTAGACTAAGTTTTTATAAAAATTGCCATGTGAACGCTATCTGGACAAAAAAATTAATAAAAAAAATGCCACGTATATTATTTGGCCGGAATTGACACTTAACTAATCATTTTTTGCCGGAATTGGCACTAAAGTGATCGCCGGATACAAATATTAACACTTAAATGAGCCGGCGAAAAAAATTGGCACTAAAGTGAGCGTCGTACACAAATATTGACACTTCTAGTGTTCTTCTACCAAATATAAACCCTAATATACACAGCTCAAGCCATCTCCCCATACGTTTCAAACCCTGTTTCACACAGGATCTGATGAAGCCTAGCGCGATTGAGTATAGAAGGACTACCTTAAGCAATCAACGATTGAACCTGAACATGACAATCGCGAAAGCAACTTTGAGGATTGGATTAACAAGGGAAGAAGTGGGGCCTGTTGATATAAAAAATTAGCCTGGGCGACAAATAGCCAAAAGCCCATGGGAACAATTCGCCAAACTAGAGGCTCGACAGGAGACGCATGTCGCTAGCTAAGGGTATGGCCAACCCTCGCTTTATCGACGTCGGTGACGCCACAAAGGCGGTAAGTGGTATTGATAGGGGTGTCAATACCGAACAAGATACCCGATCCGAAACAAGACCCGACGCGATCCGAAAATTTATAGCTTATCGGGTCTTGCTTTAGTTTGTTTCGGGTATCATTGTTTTTGTTTTTTCTTGTTTGGGCTCAGCTTAAGCCCGACCGAAACACGGAAACAAGCCCAAACACTTAACAAGACCAAATCCTATGCTACACAGTGTACGAACATCATCTCTCTCGTTCTCGCCGCTCAGTCTCTCGCTCACACGTCTCTCTCTCTCTCTCCCTCCCTCTCTCTCTCTCTCCTGCGCGCTCGCCTCTCATGTTGCTCAGCCGCCGCTCACGTCGCTCAGCCGCCGCTCAGTCCACTCACACACTTCTCCCTCTCGCATGCTGGCTGCTTAGTCTAACGACCCCCGTTCTGACTTTCGAGCTTCCCTTCCCTCCCGTCTCCTTCGCCTATTCAAGCACCTCCGGTGCCTCCGCATGCAATTTCGCCTCCGACGGTTCAACTACTTCCTGCTTGACTTCATCTCGACCTCCTCCTCACCATCACTTGATCTGCCATAGCAACGAGCTTCGAGGACTCTAACCCCATCCAGCTCGTCTCCGACGGCGACCTCCTCCACGACCTTGAGTCAT
This sequence comes from Rhodomyrtus psidioides, assembly GCA_021437785.1. Classification (NCBI taxonomy): domain Eukaryota; kingdom Viridiplantae; phylum Streptophyta; class Magnoliopsida; order Myrtales; family Myrtaceae; genus Rhodomyrtus; species Rhodomyrtus psidioides. The sequence goes on from JAILYB010000054.1 coordinate 2,715,463, forward strand.
CCATTCTCCAGATCCTCGACCACACCCACCACGCCCTCTCCTTCGCTCCCTTTGCCAATAGGTTAGATATCAATGCCCACTTGATGATCGCTCATCTGGGTGTGTTCTTTGGTTCATTGATTTGCTTGTGCTCTATTGAAGTTCTGACCTCTTTCGATCTTTGTCGTTGCTAGTGCTGTTGGTGTTTGGTTTAGGTATGGGAAGCGGTACGAGACAGTGGAGGAGATCAAGCTGAGGTTCCAGATTTTCAGGGAGAGTCTCAAGTTGGTTCGATCCACCAACAAGAAGGGCTTGCCTGGCACTCTTGCTGTCAATCGTATGTGACAGTTCATGGAAATTTATCTGTTTCAATTTCTTGCTTTTCAACTGAAGATCAATCTGATCGATTGATTATAGTCGTTTAATTTGTTTCATAACCCGAAGCCAAAGAGATGGTTTTTTTAGCTGTTGCTGCTGTTTGATCCAATTAGTCTTTTCACAATTTGATGCAGTTAGTCTTTTTACGTTTAGTGATATCTGCTCGCTAGAGCAATTGTAAGAGTTTGCTAAAAAAGAAATACTTGAAATCCCTCGCATTTGCAACATCAATTTGGGTCCCAAGTTCAGTATTAGTAGCTGTAGATGATGGATTGAATCAAGCATGTGCTAACAAATTACAATACTACTTAGCTGAAGGAGCAAATAAGATGATTCTCTCTTATATTCTGCTAAGAAATGCTGATTGCTTGACTTGATTTACCTCAATTTCTTCATTTGTTTGTCAAGAACTGATTAACCCAGTTCAGATAATCGCCGTCCTTGAGAACCCAGTTGATGAAGTTTTGATTTTCAAGCTTCTGTTCAAGGTTTACACCGTTAACTTAGTTGCATAAATGGCTTTTTTCATTTCCAGGTTGTCGCGACCTATCCTTCCCCCTCCCGGAGGATCGTTTAGGTTTAGAGGTATTACCTATTGGTTTAAGCGCAGATCCTCCCTAATCTTACCTCGCGCGACGTTTAACATTTTAGAACCATTAAGAGTCGCCACTAGCCTTTGGGGTCGGCTAGAAACCAATCGAAATACGAGAGTAATATCTCAACTTCCGCGTAACCAGAGCCTCTGAATTCGGAGACTTATTTACGCTAATTATCTAACTAGCGCCCTTTCGGTACCCAACCAATTGATATTCCTAAAGTGACCATGCATCTTATTCATTATACCGAAAAATCAATGGCATCTAACCAGAACTAGGTGACCATGCATGATGTTTTTATCATTTTTGTGCATTTATTTATTCAAATTTTAGTCTAATAGTCAGAGAAAAAAAAAACATAAGCAATTTTAAAGCAATTCAAAACGACACGAAACAAAAGAATACTTGAAACAGCTATCTAGTAACGAAAAAGTAAATTCGCAGACCAATTTAAATGAAATGCAAACTCGAATGATTGGACGCGAGAATGATCAGATATATAACGCAATTAGGCTGGAATGGACAAAAGAAAGAAAAAAAAATGAACATTCACGAAAAAATAAATTCGCAGACCAAATAAAACACATTACAAACTCGATTAATTGAACATGAAACATGATAGATTACACGACGAAAAAGGACTGAAATGGACATCGGTCACCCTCCCTTATAAAAGAAAATGTGAAAACGCGAACGAAATGGTTATGGTTTTTCCGAAATTTTTTGCTTTTCTTTTTTATACGATAAAAATGTTTCTGATTCTATACTAAAAGAGGGTTTCGTATTAGAAAAAGTGAACTAGAATGTAAAAACGGAGGTATGGATTATAACGCAACTTGAGATTTGCATAAAACAGGCCACCCCTCTCTTTCTTTTACCTTTCTTCTTTATGCCCTTTGGCTTTTCATATATACGAAAACAGAAACATTTCTGATTCTGGGTAATTTTTCTAAAGAATGGGGCAAGCTTTCATTTAAAGACAAGAAGAAAGGAAAAAAGAAAAACAAATGCCAAAACAGAGTCTTCACAATGAAACACGCACTATTGCAGGACAGACTACAAAGTGATAGCATACACTACTGCACATATACAAAAACATAACAGTAAGTAAATGAACAGCAAAGAGGAAAAAATGCGCAAGCTACTCCAAGGTTGGGACTAAAAACGTTCTGCAAGAGCAAATGAGTTTTAATCCAAAAAATAAACACGCCTCATCATTTTATTCCTAACCCAGAATTTTTCATGTATGCGTTTCGAAAGGGGAAGTGCTCGATTCAGGCAACACTAAATTGCGGTAGTCTCTAACAACTCGATTGATTCAAGGGGTGAATACGTATACATGAGAAAGGCATCACAACTCAGGTATGTGAGGGGTTCGACTACATGATTTCCGAATAGCACAATTGTAGCAGAAACAGAAAATAAGTAACGACCAGCATCAACTATGATTAAATGAAACAACACAATTTACAGTTTTGTCGTGGCGTGAACAAATTTACAAATCGAAATATAGTGTTAACTTTACCAAGAGAGTTATATATATATATATATTCATGCAAGAACAGAACAACAAAAACTAAAATCCTGGCGTGAACAATCTTTAAACACAGTTGATATTAAACAAAGAGGTCTTTTTTTTAATTTTTTTCCAAACACTTGCATTCTCAGAGAGCCAATCAAAACCACTTCAAGGAGCGATTTCATGACCACATATCTCGAACCTCACAGATTGCTAACAGTGAAATTCCAACAAGGAAGCATATTACCATGTTCACAGAATTGTTTGAGTCAAATGAAATCATGGTGCAACTCCACCATCACGCAAAACACTCGACATAAAAAAAAATGAGTTTTGAGCCTAACACGCCAATAATCTCGATTCAAGTTGGATGACTTTTACGTATGCATTGTGAAGAAGGAAAGTGTTCGGCTAAAACGAAATCAGATTACGCATGGTTTCCAACGCATCGATCGGCTTGGGGAAGCGATAAGGCTCACACATTTAAAAAGGCATCACGAAACAATCCTATATGGGAGACCCCTGCTTATTGACCACATGATGCATATCAATGATTTTTGCAGCAACAAAACATAATTAGTCAAAACCGAACCAAGGGCAAGAGAAAGAAAGAAGATGACAGCACAGTGTATGGTGTAACATGGAAGAATAGATTCCACTTTACCACTTGCACTAAATTTTAACTTAGCTATATATTAAATTAAAAAAAACAGAACACAAAAAGGACAACAATACAAAAACAGAACAGCAAAACCAAGTCTGGCGTGAGCAATCTTGGAGCACCAAGGGTTATCTACAAAGGGTTCAACTCTTTTTAAAAGGTTTCCTCAAGACCCTCTGCTTAACAAACGAAATTATCTTTTTCAGTTACTTTTCAAACTCCGAACCTCCAAAATTAAAAGCAAAGAGGCGACTCGAAACATAGAATGCATTACTATACATATACAATGGTGTTGACTGAATAGCAGCAAGTAAAAAGGGGACAAGCAAGCTACTTCAATGTTGAAACTGACCACATTCTGCAAAAATAACTGGGCTTTAGACCAAACAAGTAAGGATGCCTCATCGTTTAGAACTTTGCTTGAAATCTTTTGCGCATACATGATGCGGGAGAAAGTGTTCAGTCCAAATAAAACCAGATATCATGTAGTTTTCAATGCATCGGTTCGAGAAAAGATTGGAAAGATGCGCGGGAAAGGCAACGTGAATCAGGCTATGCAAGGGTCTCTACCGACTAACCATATGGCCTTTCACTAACACATTTGCAACTGCCAAATCACACCAATGACCAGAAACAGAACAAGAAACAAAAAAAAATAGAACAGCAAAATCATAGGCGGAACAGCAAAAATGACACATAACAAAAAAAAGAAGAACGTTACCAAGAGAAAACGCTACAATATACATTGATAACATTGCACGAACTGATTCCAACGTACATGAACTATAGTATTAGCTTCACTACGAGTTCGCCGGACCGAGGAGAACAAGGGTCTCGGCCCGGCGAACCTGAATGGTTTACAAAAAAAAGAAGAGAATTAACAGCGGTATTCTACCTGTTGAAGATCAAAACACAGATGGACTTGATATCAAGAACTATGGGAACTTTCCTTATCCTCTGTTACCTTCAGACCTGACTCACTCTCTCTTTTTTGTTATTCTCTTCTGTAGAGTGTGAGAGGGAGAGAGCTAACCAGAAAAAAAAGGAACCCCATTTTACGTTATGCTCCTCTTCTTTTATTGTCTCAGTTAAGAGGCCTTTGTCTTCATCCCCTTGGGAATTCAACAACTTGCACCGCAAGAGGCAAACTGCTCTTGTGTCCTTTCAACCAAAAATCTGCAGCTTCTCTGTCTCTCTGCTGCTGATTTTTTGGATAGGTGCCTGAATCTCTTCAAAGAGTCATCCTCATTATCTTCAAATCTGCTCCAACATTTGATCATCATTCCTTTCTCTGCTGCAGCCAAAATTCCTCTGCCCTTGCCTCTTTTCACCTCTCTCGGTAGCCAATCAATTGGCTCGCAATTTCTTGGGAACTAGCTGAACTTATTGCAACTTGTTCCTGCAATTTGCTTCAGTCATCATTTTCTTTTTGTTTCTTCCACTAGCAAGCGCAGAGGGGGGAGGAAATAAATGATTCAGGTGCAATTTGTTCTTATCTTCTGTTGCACATCTCATCCACTTTTGAGGCAGACATTCTCTGCTCCAAATGTTCTTCCTTTCTCGTCCTTCAGCCGAAATCCTACGCTGCTCATTCTCCGAAAAGCCACCCCAAACTAACCTCCAAGAATCATCTGCATCAGCCTCAAGTTGTTTCCACCTCCCTTTTTAGCCAATCAGAGCGCTTGCCACTTCTTGGGAAAGAGCTAAACTCCCTGCAAGTTGCCTCTCATTCTTCAGTCATCATTCTTTTTGCCTCAAGCCGTTCTGCTCATATGTCCTTTCTGCCGAAAAAAAAAAAAATCCCTGGTGCAGCGTATGTATCAGTTTTAACTTACGTTTGTAAATTCTGTCGTGAATATTTCCATCTGCTGCAAATATCATTCCTTAGCTGCGAATATTTTCTGCTACAAATCTTATCTTTGAACGTAGATAATATTCTTTGCGCGAATATGATCTTTTGTTTGCCGTAGTCGATATTCTCAGATATCCTCCACTGTAGATATTCTGAGATATCATCTATTTCAAATTCTTGATGCATGTGTTTTTTTGTCGACATCCCTTTTTCTTTTCTTTTTCTTTTTCTCTCTTTTCTAGTGGCGACATCTCTTTATTTTTCTTCTTTTTTTTTCTTTTTTTTTATGTCGTCATCTTTTCTTTCCTAACTTTGCTGCGCTCAATAATTCGATTCAAAATCTTTTGCTTTGCTTTGTTTTTTTTTCTCTTTTTTTTAACTATTTCTTTCTTTTTTTTTTCTTTTTTGTAAGAACAAAGAGAATATTTACATGGATGGATCTATTCTATTTTGCGGAGAAAAATAAAGTACGAGACTGACAAAATTAGGTGTCAACACAGGTAATATCTGTTGGGAAGAAAAAGCTTGTGTTAAATATGTCTTGAATTTTATGTACTCGGGCCGGTTCATCACCCGACCCGACATATTTTCCGTGCGACCCAAAATTAGAGAGAAAATTGAGATTTGGTTCGTGACGCGGAGAGTTGGGCCGATAGGCCCAACTTGGAAAATTGGTACTGCTTACAATCCTGCTGATATGTTGACCAAGTCAGTCTCTGCCAACAAGTTTAAGCATTGCTTGAACTTGATTGGCATGCTTGATTGAGCTTTGCCCCTTCTGGGGCCTGGTGGCGAGATAAATGAAAGTTCTACATTTTTCGATGAAGTGTATATGTTCTTTCGTTGCATCCCTTGTTTCCTACACCAAGTTAGCTCACGTAGGCTTAGGGATGCTAGGAGAATGTGTTCGGCTTCTTTAAATTCAAGCCAAGGTGGAGATTTGTTAAATATGCCTTGAATTTTATGTACTCGGCCCGGTTCATCATCCGACCCGGCATATTTTCTGTGAGACCCAAAATTGGAGAGAAAATTGAGATTTGGTTTGTGACGCGGAGAGTTGGGCCGATAGGCCAAACTCGGAGAGATTTTGGGCCATATTTACTACTACGGCTAGGGTTTATTTGGAGTACGCAGGTTTTTTGTCATCCGAGAGATTTGTGAGCCGTGAGCTTTGTTCAGTCGCTGAGAACGACTTTTGTAATCTGTACTCTCCTTGATTATAGTGGAATCTCGTTTTGCCTCGCCCGTGGACGTAGATCACCTTGATCGAACCACGTAAATCCTTGTTGTTCTGTGTTTGCTTTCCGCGTTCGTCACAACAGCTTGTGCGATCAGTTCCAAATGAGAAAAGCGAGAAGGAACTATGCGATAAGGTTTTGGAACATTACTTGATGATAATATCCTCTTCTTAGTTGATGATATATTCCTTTCTAAAAGGATCCCTTGTTTTCGGTGGTGCAGTTAGCTCAGCTTAGAAGTGAACTAGCTAAAGCTCAGCTTGAGTATTCTCAACTCCTGGCGAAAGCACTATCTCTTGGCTCAATCAACAAAGAAGACAATGCAAGCATGTCGTCTCAATGAAAAGCTCTATACTCATTTGTAACTCAGTCAGGCTATCTAGAATTCATTTTTAGGGCACATCAATTTCTAACAGGGGCTTCCATCTGAAGAAGTTGTCTTTTCCTCTTCTTTTAACTGGGACTTTGAAAGCATCAATGCAATCATGTCCATCAACGAAACTCATAGCAATTTTTGGGGAACAAGAAGAGCCATGCCATACCCCAGGATCAAGCTTTTCTAGGGGATAGTGTAATTTTGTTTTTGTTTTTTGTTCTGAGCCTCATCAGCTTGATTTTCATAGGCGACCTAGAAGAATTTATCCGTGTTCTTGACTCTTGGCAAGTGCATGTTTTTAAATTTTGATTTATTTATTTTGCAGAACAGTATTGGGGGAGTGAGGATCTAAACATTCCCTTGATTATTTATTGGGGAACCTTTCTGGATTTTCTCTGGATTGAGCACGAGTGAAGATCTTGGTTGTTTGGGTTTCCCCAATCTGTGTGATAGAGCATGTTATATTAGCTTTAGTTAAAAATAAAATAAAAGCCTGAAAACCCAACCCGAACCGACTCAGTTTTTTCAGGTCATGTTCATTTCTTTGTTGTTTCAGGTCGGGTCGTTTCGGGTTGGGTCGGGTATCCTGAAGGCCCGACCCGACTCGCCCCGACCCATTGACACCCCTAGATACTGACAGGTAAACGAAGTAGATAAGTTCGTATTATAAACCGCCCAAAGGATAAGTAGAGCAGTTACTGAGGCCAATCCGAAAGTTTAGAGATAGTGTGTGAAAGTAACGGCAATTGATGATTATGCTTTGCACTAGGCTATGTATGGGTCCGGGACGACTCTTTTCTTTGTAAATGACCGATCAATCATCAATCAATAAACACTTATCTTTCGCTATGCAATTTATCTTACTTGCATTTATCTTTTATGGCACTTTACTTTACGGCACGATTTATCCTTTAGTCATTTACTTTACTTCTTGTCCGGAATCGCCACAGGAAACTATTTAAACATCAAATTGGAAGGCTTAACGTACGCTTTTCTGTGAATAATCATTGTTCACAAATATTTGCAAAATCTTTTTGACATGCCCAATGGAACTATTTGTTGTTGATTTGAGGAAGTGATATAGTAAAAATCAAGAATCAAGTCGGCGTCAGTGGAGAGAGTGATTCTCCTTAGCGATCGTCGAATGATGGCCAAGATAATGTCCTTGTCGTTCCAAGTGGAGTTTCAATTGATATACCAAAAGGGCTCCCCAATATCCTGTTATGGTAGCCACAATGAAGAGAATGTTTAGTAGAATCGGAATGAGTTTGCCAATCATGTGGTTAACCTTCTAACCAACGTCCTCAAATCGATAATATTTTAATATGCCCTCCAAATTGCCTTTCCAAATATTTCTCAAAATTGAGAAAACATGTATAAAAATCAGATTTTTGTCATAATGGCAACAACCAAGTATAACGCGTATAATCATCCACAAAGAAAACATAATACCGAAACCTCGGAAATGACATTATCGGAGAATCTTTTCAAAAGGCTTAGTGGCACTAGTTTTGGAAAGAAAAAAGGGAAGTTTAGATGTGATATGAAGACTCTTAGCAATGCGTTTTTGGATCGATTGAACAGGCAGAAATCCATACGAAAGTTGAAGGGAGGATGATGCACCTAGGACAAACGGACTCAAAAGTCGACGACTTTGGAACGGGCTAAAATTCGGCCGGTTCAAGCGAAACAGTCTCCTGATCAATACTCACTGTCTTTGGCTAAGATTAACGATGGATTTTGGCGATTCCAGATTGTCTAGATGGATTTTTTTCAAAATTTTAAAGTATTTTTTTGGCTTTATTTTATTATTAGTGGTAATTTTGTAATTTGTATTTTGCTGCTTAGGCTTAGGGTTACCACCCGATAAAAGGTGTTTTATAATGCTTTTGAAGGAGGACTTTGATATTGAAATTTGTATTTTTCCTCTAAATGTAAGATTTTGCTTGTTGTTACTCGTTATACGCTGCGTCAGGTGTCATCAGAGCCAATGACGATTAACGAGGGAGGCGGTGGTCTTCATGACGATATTCAGGAGATTGGAGTCTCAATTCTAGGGGACGACGCGCTGCAACGTTTGGAGCAGCATTTATATGAACGCTTGGATCAACGAATTCGTCGAAGACATCATTGTTTCGAAGAACGATTTGACGAGATAGCAGATCGATTTGATGCTCTCGGCGTTGATGTGAACCGGAATAGGCAGCATGGCAAAAGACCAAGTGCAAATGTGGCTTGTAGTGACCTTGTCAACAAGCCTTTTCTTGTCCGCAGGCAATGTAATCCATTATTTTCGAAGAGTTCGGATGAAGAGGAGGACGAGTTTTCTAACGAAGAACGTGATGGTTATGTAGGTAGACATCGTTATGGAGGATTTCGAAAGGTAGATATGATGGAAGAGATGGTATAGATGACGTTATGATGATTGAAAAGGTAGCAATTTTAGATTAAAAGTCTATATACCTTATTTTAATGGAGAATTTGGGATAAATAATTTTTTGTATTGGATTGCAGATATTCATAGATTCTTTGATTATATGGAGGCTCCTAGTGATAAACGGGTCAGATTAGTCGTCTGTAGAGTAAAAAGGGTGCTTTTGCATGGTGGGATAAATTGCAGAATAGGAGGGAGATAGAAGGAAAGACTAGAGTACGAACCTAGTGTATGATGAAAAGGCTACTGAAATAGGAGTTTCTTCTGCCCGATTATTGTTGTGGAAATTCTCCTATATTTTGATTCTGACAAAACCTTCAAAAGAAATTGTTTAATAAAATGTAATGCAGGAAGAATGTGTAAGCAGCAGGTTGAGTGATTCCAATTCTGTCGCACTGACTAAGGGTCAGATGGAAGTGCTTCTGACGAAGGGTCAGATGGAAGTGCTTCTGACGAAGGATCAGATGGAAGTGCTTCTGACCGAGGGTGAGATGGAAGTGCGCCTGACGATCTAAACAGTGACGGATGGATCACATCAAATCTCCGTATTACCATTACGTGCCAACTGATCTAGTAAGAATCAAATCTCTTCTAGACGTATCTGAAGAAAGATCAGTTTCTGCATTTTACAAAACACGAAGATCCACGTATGGCAGGTTTCCGATCAAGGCAAGTGATATTCGATTATCCTGATATCCCCTCTAATCAATTAAGGGACTTTCTATAATGTGATATCATCTTCTAAGGAATATATCCTTGGGAATCAACTCAAACTTATCACACTTATGGAAGTTGGAGATTCAGTTGTATGGGCGACTGAATCAGAAGGGTTCAATGTCTTACCCAACGGTCTACATATCTTTTGAAGATACAGTCTCGTTCAATCACGATTGATGACATCCAATCAAGGATTGAAGAGCGATCCCTTGGCTGGAATCCAACGGCTAGTTCGGAGGCAGGGGAGTATAAAAGAAGAATCATGATGGACTAAGGGAAGAAGGAGAACAACAATCCAAAGTGCAAGCATAATTTGAGTTTCATCCAAAGAGTATTCTGTGTACCCAAAATCCTTCACTGTGAAAATCTGTGTGAGAGAGAAACAAAATACTTAACTGGTTGTAATCCTCTTGATTCTTCATAGTGAAATCCAGCCGATCGGCTGTCATCGTGGGAGAGTAGACGTAGGCTTGATCTAAGCCAAACCACTATAAATATCGTGTGCAATATTCTCTTCTCTAAACTCTTACCCTTGCGTTTAGATTTTCTGCACACTGTTATACGGTTCTTGTTCCTAATCGTACACTGAACTTTATTCATTCCGCAAGAAATTTCAATTTTGTTCAGAATCTCCTATTCACCCCCCCTCTAGGAGATATTGCTAGATACATCAATTGGTATCAGAGCGGGTTGCTCATTTTACGAAGTGTTTATTGACTTCAGAGTTAACGATCTACTATGTCTAGCAATGACTCTTCAGGAACAAACGATTCGCACTTTGCCAACAAGCCACCATACTTTGATGGAAAGGATTACAATATGTGGAGCAACAAGATGAAGTGGTTCTTCAAAGCCTATGATGATCTGATGTGGGATGTCGTTACAAATGGAATAGTTCCTACAAATGCTACAAATCCAACCTCTGCTGATGGAGTAAATACTATCACAACAATGACTGATGCTGAAAATGATAAAAGAAGAGGCCTTGATTCTAAAGCTGTCAATGCTCTCTTTTGTGCCTTATCTACTCCTCTTTATAATCGTGTCTCAGAGGAAGAATCATCTAAGGTAATATGAGATAGACTTCATGTTACCTTTCAAGGAACAAATCGTGTGAAAGAAACAAAGCTCAGAATTTTACTGAGTGACTATGAAGCATTTGAAATGAAGCCTGATGAATCTATTGCAGATATGATAGACAGGTTTCAGACTCTGGCAAGTGGACTTGTAAGACAAGGCGCACCTATCGCTGAACCAATGCAAGTCAGGAAGATACTGCGTGGACTCACAGATGATTGGAATTACATCAAGCCATCAATTCAAGAATGCCAAACAATCAGACCACTCTCGGTGGATGAGCTAGTCGGGACTTTGCAATCCTATGAAACAGAACGAGCAAACAAAAAGGGAGAACAGAAAGGTAAAAAATCTATTGCCTTAAAAACTGAAATTAATCAATGTTTTTCTGATACAGATGATGAAGATGAGGATGATGAAGAATTAGCCCTCATGGTTAAGAAATTTAGGAAGATGGCTCGGAAAGGCAGAAACATCAAAGGAAAGAAATCTTGGAAGAAGAGTGATGTAAAAATATCAAGCAACGACTCACAAGATAGCAAAGACGTGATCTGATTCCACTGTAAGAAGGTAGGACATATCAAACCGAACTGCCCAATTTTGAAGAAGAACAAACTCAAGTATGAGAAGTACAAGAAGGCTCTAAAGGCAGAAACTTTAAGTGATTCTGATGAAAGCGAAAATGATTATGCAAACATCTGTCTCACGGCTGAATCAGATTCAAGTTCAGATTCAGAAACTGAGGTATGTTCATCTGAACTCCCTGATGAAGTTATTGAATATATTGATGAATTGTGTAGAAACTACAAAGAAGCTCTTGAGAAAGTTTCTTGTTTGAAAAAGGAAAATGCTTCTTTAAAACAACAGAATTTGTCCCAAAAAGAAAAAATTGATTTTCTACAACAAGAGTTTCACCAGATGAAAGAAAATCATGATTTAGTCTCAAAAGAAAATGCTTCCTTGAAAGAAAAAGTTTCTGATATATCAAAAAGGTTTTCACAAAGCTCAGTAACTCTGAATAGCATTATTTCAAAACAAATACCCTTCAATGACCGATCTGGGTTAGGTTTTAAAAGGGAAAGTAGCCAAAGAAATATCTTTAAAATTGAATTTCGAAAACCAACGTTTTCCGATTACAAGCATCATTTTCATAAGCATTTTACTAGATCCTACATTCGACAACCCTGTGTGAATTGTGGTGATCCTAGCCATACTAAGGATTACTGCAAGAAAATTTGGAGACCTATTAAAAGGTCAAAATATACTAACACAGAAGGACCCAAGAAAACATGGGTACCAAAGAAACAATAAGTTGGTTATTTATTGCAGGTATCAAAGAGAAGGAAGCACAAGTGGTTTCTAGATAGTGGTTGTTCAAGTCACATGACTGGAAATCCAGATGTATTTATATACTTCTCAGATTGTGATGGAAGAAGTGTGTCGTTTGGAGGAAAGAACAAGGGAAAGGTCACCGGGAAAGGAAATGTAAAGATTGGAAATCTGACCGTTAAAGATGTCTCTCTAGTCAAAGGATTGAACTACAACTTGATTTCTGTAAGTCAACTCTGTGACTCTGGATATGATATTTGGTTCCAAGATCTAAAATGCACAGGTATGAGCAAGGATAAGAAGCAATCCTTCACGGGACGAAGGCATGGGAACATTTATCTTTTAGATATTAATGCTGACTGTGAACATGCTAAATGTCTTATTTCTGTTAAGGATGAATCTGATCTTTGGCACAGAAAGTTAGGTCATATTAGTGTAAAACATATTTCAAAGCTTTCCAAGAAGGGACTTGTTCGAGGACTACCTCAAACAAAATTTGAGAAAAGTGGACTATGTCATGCATGCACATTGGGTAAGCAGGTAAGAAGTTCTTTTAAATCCTTAAATCAAGTTTCCACTAAGCATTGTCTGCAGCTACTTCATATGGACATCTTCGGACCAAATAGGACTCTAAGCATTGGAGGTAAGAAATATTGCCTTGTCATAGTTGATGACTTCTCTAGATTTACATGGGTTTCATTTCTTGCTCACAAAAGTGAAGCTTTCATATCCTTCTCAAAATTTGCTAAAAGAATTCAAAATGAAAAGGGTTACACTATTTCCAGTTTGAGAACGGATCATGGGGGAGAGTTTGAAAATCAAAGTTTCTCAGATTTTTGCACTAAGTTCGGAATTCAGCATAACTTCTTTGCACCTTATACTCCTCAACAAAATGCGGTAGTAGAAAGGAAAAACATATCTTTGCAAGAAATGGCCAGAACTCTTTTTATTGAGAGTAAAATTGCCTCTAACTTTTGGGCTGAGGCCGTTTCAACAGCATGTTATATCTTAAATCGAATTTCCCTCAAACCTTTTTCTGAGAAAACTCCCTATGAATTTTTCAAAGAAAGAAGCCTGATGTTGCATACTTTCATGTATTCGGTTGCAAATGCTTTATTCTAAAGAATGCTAATGATCGAGTTGGAAAGTTTGATGAGAGATCAGATGAAGGAATTTTCTTGGGATATTCAACAACAAGCAAAGCCTACAGAATCTACAACAAGAACACTCGTGCTGTTGAGGAATCAGTGAACATCAAGTTCGATGAAAGCTACCAGGATGATGAACCTGAATCCATTCAAATGCATACACTTCATCAAGTCACGAACTCACGAGCAGACTCAGATGTGAATACGGGTTCGGAGAATGTTCAGAAGGAAACTTCCTCAGTTGAAGAAAGACCAGAAGATGAACAGAATGAATCCACAATATCCTCAAATGATGGCCTTGACAAAAACTGGAAGCATAAGTCAAGTCATCCAAAGGAACTTATCATAGGCAGCATAAGTGATGTCGTAAAGACAAGATCCAAGTTCAAGCAAGCAATAAGCAACATCGCCTTGGTATCTGAATTGGAGCAAAAAAGGATTGAAGATGCATTAGCAGATGAAAACTGGATAAATGCAATGCAGGAAGAGCTACATTAGTTCAAGGTCAACAATTTTTGGGAACTGGTCAATCGTCCCAAAAATCGTCCAGTAATTGGAACAAAATGGGTATTCAGAAACAAACTTGATGACAAAGGAAAAGTTGTAAGAAACAAAGCAAGACTTGTAGAAAAAGGCTACTCTCAAGAAGAAGGAATAGATTACGATGAAACCTACGCACCGGTTGCCAGGTTAGAAGCCATTAGGCTACTTCTTGCTTATGCTTGTTACAATGACTTCAAACTTTTTCAGATGGACGTGAAAAGTGCCTTCCTAAATGGCTACATCAAAGAAGAGGTATATGTTGAACAACCTCCTGGCTTCGAAGAACCTAAAGAAAAGGATCTGGTATATGTCTTAAAAAAGGCACTATATGGATTGAAACAAGCACCCCGCGCCTGGTATGAAAGGTTAAGTAACTTTTTATCTCAACACAGCTTCACTAAAGGTAATGTAGACACCACTCTTTTTATTCAAAGAAAAGGTAAAGATATCCTTTTAGTTCAAATTTATGTTGATGATATTATATTCGGCTCCTCTAATGAACTTCTCTGCAAGAAATTTTCTAAAGCAATGCAGGATGAATTTGAGATGAGTATGATGGGAGAATTACGGTTCTTTCTTGGTCTTCAAATTCATCAATCTCAGAAAGGAACCTTCATATTTCAAGAGAAGTATGCATTGGAAATAGTGAAGAAGTTTGGTCTGGAGAATGGCAAAAAGACAGAAACTCCTATGTCTCACTCCTCCAAATTAGATAAAAATGAAAATGGAAAGGAAGTTGATCCCAAACTATATCGGAGTATGATTGGATCATTACTCTATCTCACAGCTTCAAGACCAGACATCCTATATAGTGTCTACTTATGTGCAAGATTTCAGTCAAGCCCAAGAGAATCACACCTATCAGCAGTCAAGAGAATAATCAAATACATAGGACTTATCCCAACTATGGTTTGTGGTATTCTAAATCTTCTGATTTTATACTAAAGGGATATTCAGATGCAGATCTTGCAAGTTGCAAAGTTGATAGAAAAAGTACATCTGGAACTTGTCAGCTCATGGGAAACATGCTTGTCTCATGGTATTCAAAAAAGCAAAATACAGTGGCACTCAGTACAGCTGAAGCAGAATACGTATCTCTTGGAAGTTGCTGCACTCAAATACTTTGGCTAAAACAACAGCTCAAAGACTATGGTGTTGGAGAATCAACTGTGGAAATCCTATGTGACATCACAAGTGCTATAAATCTCACAAAAAATCATGTACTTCACTCAAGAACAAAGCATATTGAGATCAAGCATCACTTCATACGTGATCATGTTCAGAACGGTGATGTTAACATTCAATACATTGATACGAAAAATCAACTTGCAGATATTTTTACTAAACCACTTGATAAACAGAGTTTTAATTTTATCATGAATGAATTATCCATCATTAACCTTCCTTCTTAAGTATACCTTAGAACATGGAGCATAAGAAGGAACGTCAGAAGGAACATAAGAAGGAACGTCAGAAGGAGAGTCAGAAGGAACGTCAGAATGAGAGTCAGAAGGAGCGTCAGAAGGAGCGTCAGAAGGAGCATCAGAAGGAGCATCAGAAGGAACGTCAAAAAGGCTCGTAAGAAGAAATTCACACTTTCTTTAAAAAAAAAAAAGGTCAGTTATCTCTAAAAGCTATCTTTTAGGTAAGTTCCTCATATGAATAGATATCTCCGAATATCTGATTGATGATGAATATTTGTTTTATTAAAGGAATTTTTTTATTTCCCTTTAGAAAATCAAAATTCTCTCTTTTGTTTCCAAAAATAACCGCTTCTTTTATAAAAATGCTGAACCGTCACCTCTATTCTCCCACTTTCAAAATTCTCTCAAATCAAAAGTCTAAAACCGTATTCGAAATCTCTCGCTCTCGATTTCCTCCTCAAAACAACACTCTTTCACTCAAAGTTTTAAACTTTCTACGCATCAATGGCTCCAAAATCAGCCTCTGACTCGAAGAAGACGCCTCAGTCGAAGAGGAAGTTCTCCGCCTCAACTGCAAGTGGCGCGGAACTCACAGAAACCCAAATCAACGAACAGCGAGAAGCACTCCGCCTGGAAAAAGGTCTGTCTCTGTCGGCCTTTGAAGGAAAAGAATCTATGGCTCATTCTATTAAGCCAATGTATTATAGGATTAAGGCTGCATGAGATTTTGGTAACGAACTTAGAAAATTGCTGAACACTCACTATTTCGATAGTGAGGGCGAATTATTGGAGTTTCTTAGCTTGTCTGGGAAAATCGTTGAACCAATTGCTGTAGAAAAACCTGCATCAGTCTCTAGAAAAGGAAAGGAGAAAGTGGCAGAGACAAGCTCGAAACGAAAACCATCCCCAATTAGACCTGGCGGCACGAAGGCAAATGTGGAAGATGATGATGACATTCTGTTCAACGACTTTGTGAAAAATATAGGCTTTATTTTGGATAAAAGCTTTCTTGATCCCTTGTTCCAGAATCAGGCTCACAAAGAAAGGTTTGAAGCAATGAAACAGAGAGGTATTATACCTCAAAGGGTATTTGAGTTAAAGTACTTTGACAGCAATGGCATCTATCTGAGGAAGCATCTAGAAAAGGTGAAGATGGATCAGTTTATAACTAAGAGAGGCTTCACTTTTCCTGATTTGGTAGCTTACTTCTATTCAAATCTTCAGTTTGTCAACTTCAACTCTCTAGCTTTCACGGTCAAAAGAAAGCAGTATTTTCTGACTGTTGATGAATTGGCTGCAATAATGGGAACCAGAAAGGGAGATTTCAAACCCTTAGATGTCACTGCAGGTGAAGCTTTCTGCTTCATGACTGGCAAATCGAGTTTCTCAAGGGAATCAAAGTCACATATTGCCTACACGGACTTTCCCTTGAAACATATCATGATGCACAAGGTGATCATTGAATGTCTCAGACCCAAGGCAGCATCAAAGACAGATATATCAAAGTACGATGCAAAGCTGTTATGGGCAATCTTGACAGGACAGAGGATTTCCTTTGCTCATACAGTACTATTGCACATGTACAGATCAGCTCTCAAGTCAAAGGGCCAACTTCCTTATGCCGCCTTGATCTTCAGAATAATCAATTATTTCAAGATTGATGGCCTAGGTGCCTTTATCAAGCAGGAAATTCCTCTGATGACTGCTGGAGAGACTATGGTAACAAAGATGGGGTACAAGATGACTCCTGCTGGATGGAGAACAAAGAACAATGAACCAGTCATTGTGGACTTCGAGGAAGAGTCAAAGCAGAAATCTCCAAAGAACAGAAAAGTCATGGCTGTTAAGGGGCAACAAACAGACAGTCCTACTGATAAGGACTCAGACGCAAGTGAGGAAGAAACAGGGGAATATGATTCTGAAGCTACTCAATCTCGAGGTGGATCAGATGAAGATGGTGAGTCCGAAAATCATAGTGCTGAAGGAGATGAGGAAGAAGGAGATGAAACAGGAATACAACCACAAGAAAAAGTTGTGTATCCCTGTGATCTGACTGAGGAAGAATTCCTCACAATGTGGGATGAGGAGCAAGCTGCACGAATTGAAGATGACACAGAGTATGACATCACAATTGTCAACTGTGATCATGAGCAATTGCTAGCACAAGTTCTAGCAAAGTTGGCGTCAAAAGAACATGAGGAAGAACAATATGACATTGGAGCTTACTCTGTCTCTTCCACCAGGGGAACAATTCACAAAGATGCTACAAGTCTAGCTTTAGCAATTGCCTGAGAAGATCAATTGTCCAGTGCATAGTCCATTCCAATGGACATTGATGAGGAAATAGTCTTCGTGCCAAGCTCAAAAGCAAAAGGGAAAAGAGCTATAAATCAGGGGGAGAAAGAGCCTGTGCCTGTTACATCAGATGTTTTTCTCACTGAAGTCCTAGCTTATCAAGCTTTTACCAAGGCACAAACTGAAAGGGAGGCTCAAGAACCTGCACATTCAGAACCACAAATGGAACTTCAAGCGCATTTTGAAAATCTTCAAAATACTTTTATTCAGACGATGCTGCAATGGAAACAAGATTTGATCAGAAAATGAAGGTTTTTGAACAGAAGATAGATAGGAGGCTGCAGGGTTTGACTAGTCAGGTGACTAAGGTGGAAAAATCCATTGATCTCTATGGGAGAATGTTTTGTGCTGAGATCGCCAACATGCCTACATACACACTGGTCAGAACGGACAGAACAGCTTCAAACCTGCAATCTTCTCAAGCTGTAAGAGACCATGCTCAGATTATGGGAAGTAGCTATGAAGGACCTTCCCGAGTGGAGGCTGATAATGAGCCTGAAGATCATCCCTCTTCTTAAAAACTCACCCACATTCTCCTTATTTCATTTTCTATTCTTATGGGACGCGTTATTATTTTTTAAGCAACTTTTAAATTTTATACAAATTTCTTTCTGATGTTGACAAAAAGGGGGAGAAGTTGAATTTACTTTTATGCAGTCTCATTAGATTACCTCTAATTATATTTCAATTTAGAAGAAAGGGAGAGAAGAACCTAACTTACCTTTTTGCAGGATAATCTATTAAGTTTAGTTTCGTGCAGGATCATTGCAGGATAATCTTACTCTGATCATGCTCTCCTATGAGAACACTTTCATTACAGGATCTCTAATGATGATTACCTGCAGGAGCAAATGTGATGGTTACTCACTTTTATTATTTTATCACTGGTTAAATTTTCCTTTAATCACTCATTTGTAATTTGCAACTGGAGAAGTTTTGTCACCATCAAAAAGGGGGAGATTGTTGTGGAAATTCTCCTATATTTTGATTCTGACAAAATCTTCAAAAGAAATTGTTTAATAAAATGTGATGCAGAAAGAATGTGTAAGCAGCAGGTTGAGTGATTCCAATTCTGTCGCGCTGACGAAGGGTCAGATGGAAGTGCTTCTGACGAAGGATCAGATGGAAGTGCTTTTGACCGAGGGTCAGATGGAAGTGCTCCCGACGATCTAAACAGTGACAGATGGATCACATCAAATCTCTGTATTACCATTCCGTGCCAACTGATCTAGTAAGAATCAAATCTCTTCTAGACGTATCTGAAGAAAGATCAGTTTCTGCATTTTACAAAACAGGAAGACCCACGTATGGCAGGTTTCCGATCAAGGCAAGTGATATTCGATTATCCTGATATCCCCTCTAATGAATTAAGGGACTTTCTATAATGTGATATCATCTTCTAAGGAATATATCCTTGGGAATCAACTCAAACTTATCATACTTATGGAAGCTGGAGATTCAGTTGTATGGGCGACTGAATCAGAAGGGTTCAATGTCTTACCCAACGGACTACATATCTTCTGAAGATATAGTCTCGTTCAATCACGATTAATGACGTCCAATCAAGGATTGAAGAGCGATCCCTTGGCTGGAATCCAACGGCTAGTTCAGAGGCAGGGGAGTATAAAAGAAGAATCATGATGGACTAAGGGAAGAAGGAGAACAACAATCCAAAGTGCAAGCATAATTTGAGTTTTATCCAAAGAGTATTCTGTGTACCCAAAATCCTTTACTGTGAAAATCTGTGTGAGAGAGAAACAAAATACTTGACTGGTTGTAATCCTCTTGATTCTTCATAGTGAAATCCAGCTGATCGACTATCATCGTGGGAGAGTGGACGTAGGCTTGATCTAAGCCGAACCACTATAAATATCGTGTGCAATATTTTCTTCTCTAAACTCTTACCCTTGCGTTTAGATTTTCTGCACACTGTTATACGGTTCTTGTTCCTAATCGTACACTGAACTTTATTCATTCCGCAAGAAATTTCAATTTTGTTCAGAATCTCCTATTCACCCCCCTCTAGGAGATATTGCTAGATACATCAATTATGAGTAGATTATATTCTAGCAGTATCAACGTTGTCTGCGGGGAAATCAAACTGTGCATGAATATACAGCAAACTTTATGAGATTAGAGAAATGAAATAATACGGCAGAAATGGAGGGACAGTAGGTGGCGAGATATCTTGATGGATTATTTCGTGCTTTGGTGGGTCTCCGAGATTCTTTCAATGACCTATGTTGTGTTGAAGGGATATCTATATGATCCGATCGATTGCGTAAAGCCCATTATTTATAGATAAAATTATGGCACAGATTTTGCAAAATTTATCTAAAGCGAAGAATATTGCAATGAAGGCGGAATTGATGTAGCAAGAAAGAGGTAAAAGAGGCTATGAATGTTATAGAAGTAGCAATTCAAGCAGTTAAATAGAGAAGAGCAATTTCAACAATCGCTTTAACGCAGAGCGAAATCAGGAAGATAAGACGATAGGAAAGCATCCTATGAAGGTGGCGAAGAATAAGGGGACGCAAGCATAAAAAACTACTAACTCGAATCCTTATGCTAAACCAAATGCTATAAAGTGCTACCAATGTAATCAGCCAGGGCATCGATCTAATGAATGTCCTTAAAGAAAGATAGTAAATATGGCTACTAGGGAGGAGAAGACCAGATGGTGAGGAAGGAGATGTTGAAGATGAGGAAGCAGGAAACAAATTGTATAGTGCGCAGAATGATGATAGCTCCAAAACAGAATGATGACTCTTAGCGCCATCAATTATTTTGAACCAGGTGCACCATTCTGGGGAAGATTTTTGCTATGGTCGTTGATAGTGGTAGCACGAAAAATATTATTGGGAAGGAGGTTGTGAAGAAGCTGGGTATACCGTAAAAAAAATCCTAATTCATATACATTAGGCTGGATTAAGTCAGGAACGGAAAGCATTCCGGTGACTGAACGATGTAGAGTTCCATTTTTCATTGGTAAATATCATGATGAGCTGTATTGCGATGTGGTGGATATGGATGTATGTCACTTGTTATTTGAGAGGCCGTGGTAATATGATTGTCGCGACCCTCTCGAGATTCGCCGTGGGCTCTCGAGGGCTAATGGGCCGTCCAGTCTGGTCGGACGCAGGCCTCTCCCAAGGCCCGTTACCCAAATCGCAACGGAGGTATGCGTAGTCGACCTTCAGTGTGGTCTAGTGACATGTGCTAAGTGTGCATGCCATGGAGTCGCCACCAATCATTTTTTTGGAGGGTATGATTGGACCACCCTATTGAATAGTCGGGAGTTTCTATTCAATTCTGCGATAACCAGAGAAATGGGTTCGGGGACTTAGTTACATCAACTGTCAGAGTTGACGCCCTTTCGGTACCAAAGTTGATTGAATTTTCTGCAGTTTTTCTCAATTTTTTTTGAATTTTTCCTTAATAATTCATTTTTTTGAAATTTTTTTTTATTTGATTTTTTTTTATAAATTTTCTGAAAATAAATCCCAACTGACGGTCCCTAACTCGCCACGTGGCGTCTCGGTGATAATCGAATCATTTTAATTTTTGTAAAATTCGAAATTCATTTCTTTTAATGTTAAAAATATTTTTTATTCTGAAAATCATCGGATCACGACACGTGGCTCATCTGCAGCCATCCAATCTAGCATTTTTTTTGTTTTTGTTTTTATAGGACGCAACACAATGCAAAAAATAAAGAAGATATTAAGTCATTATACAACATAAACATAAGCAAAGGATATGGGATCCGGTGAATTTTACGACGTCGGAGTCCGTCGGTGCTCGTGCAACAATGTGTGGGGGGTATAAACCACCAGCAGGAGGCTCGGCCTTCCGATTCTGGGGTAGCACAATATAATTTATAGAAAATAAATAAATAAAACACCTTGGACGCCAATAGGAGGCTTAGCCTTCCGATTCTGGGTCTTTTATGCGAAATATAGAAATGCTATGACATAAAGTAAATACACAACAAATATTTAGACACCAACAGGAGGCTCGGCCTTCCGATTCTGGTCTTTTATGCGAAATATAGAAATGCTATGACATAAAATAAATACACAGCAAATATCTAGACACCAACAGGAGGCTCGGCCTTCCGATTCTGGGTCTTTTATGCGAAATATAGAAATGCTATGACATAAAGTAAATACACAGCAAATATTTAAACACCAACAGGAGGCTCGGCCTTCCGATTCTGGGTCTAATAGGTAAAATGTAAGGAGTGAGAGGTGGTCTTACCAAGATTGAACCCAAAACAAGCTCGGAAATCCAATTTGGCCCTCGCGGACTCAAGTCTGATCAGTC